>BSBM01000372.1:13250000-16167500 GCA_027924585.1 Larix kaempferi | reverse complement strand
CCATGCGCAACTCGGATATCTATAGGAAAATGTAACTAGTTGTTTCCATAAGTAGACTCTCAAATGTGGAAGAGTCAAGTGGTATCCGGGGTCTTCAACAAATAACTGAAAGGACCAATGCCCTATGCGAGTCTCGACAATGCGATCAAGGTGTTGAAGTTGAGCATGTGAGAAACAACCATTTGGAGAGGCACTGAGGACTCTTCTCGAAATGATTCGTATGCACTCATCATAAATGGTGATGAGTCCAAGACATAGGGACCTCTAGGTCTATCTTCTGGAATAAATTTGGTTGTCGTCGACAGAGGGAGATGAGCAACTAACAAGGCAATGATGTTTCCTTGATAGGAGCACGAGGTGTAGAATTGAAGTGTGGTAGTACTGATGGTAGGACTGACATATTTGTGGGGATGGGAAGTAACTGGGGTCATAGAGTGGGTGGACTCAAACCTCCTTTGTTCAAAACATGATGAGATGGTTGACCTGGCAGCATAGGGAAATGACTTGTAGGTGTGGGGATCATAGCTTTTAAGGACTGAAGGGTATGTATTGACTTTGGGGGGTCAAGCTGATGGGTGTTGTCGAGGGATTCTTAGGGTTACATAGTGCAGAATACTCTAAACAAAGGCGACCAAAATGGGGAAGATTCCATATGAGTATACATGGTTTTTTGTGGTGCCAAGAAGCACCATTGGGTCCTTCTTCGTAGTTTTAAAGAGCTCCAAGAAGGGATAAAAGTGTGATTTGAAATGATATTATCTTATGGATTTTGTGAGCCCAGGATTGTTCGTGCTCATGAGTGCTTTCATTTTTAAGGAGTATGAAAACAATAAGAAGACTCTGCAGTGGTTGTGAGTACCATCGTGTGGGTTTTTACGAGCCCAGGATGGTGATTGCTCGTGGTTGCTTTCATGTTTAGAGAGTCTGAAAGCGGTAAGTGGACTCCATTAGTGTTGTTTTCGTAAGTTAGTCTCCAAGGCCCGAAAAAGCATAAAATGATGCAAATGGAGAACTCTTCTAGCTGATGTGACTAGAGTATTCCTTTTTCATAATTAGTCTACAAGGTACGGAAAAGGGGTAAACTTATACAAGGTAGACGCCCTTTCAGATACATTTAGCGAGCATGAAAGGAAGCAAGGTTGCTCAACGATATTTTCATTGTTTTAGGAGTAAGAAAATAGCTTAATAGAAACTCCCTAAGTGCATTTTTCGTAAAAGGGATTGCTCGGCCCGAAAAAGGGGTAAAACTATACCGAACAAAAAGGTATTGATGAGAGCGAGAAAAGGTCTCAAACATCGTCATGAGTGCGGAATACTGAATCCGGTGACATAAAGATTGTCAAAAACGGGCAACGGCCAATGTGGCATGCAAGCCGAGGTGATGGGTGGCATTTTGAAAAAATGCCCAAAAATTATGGGGGTGAGAGCGAGAAATGGTCTCAAGCATCATCACGAGCACGGAAAACTAAATCCGACAATATAAGACTCTTCAGAAACGGACAATGGCCGATGTGGCACATAAACCGAGGCAACAAGGGGGCATGGGAAAAAATGCCCGGAAAATCTAGAGGTGAGAGCGAGAAATTATCTCAAGCATCATCACAAGCGTGAAAAATTGAATTCAGTAATATAAGACTTATAAAAAATTGACGACGATCGATATGGCACACAAACCGAGGCAACGGGGGGGCATGGGAAAAATGCCCAAAAAATCTGGAGGTGAGAGCAAGAAATGATCTCAAGCGTCATCACGAGCACGGAAAACTGAATCCAACAATATAAGACTCATCAATTTGGTTATATCCATAGAAACCATCCATAAAAGAAAGAACCTCATGCCCCGCACATTCATCAATTAGTTGGTCAATGAATGTTGTGGGGAAGTTGTCTTTCGGACAAGCGAGGTTGAGGTCTCAGAAATCAGTACAAATGCGTATGGTGCCCACTTTCTTGTTTACTGGCACTAGGTTTGAAACCCAGGTGGTGTAGGCAATAAGATATATGAATCCTGCTTTTTGGAGTTTCTCAATCTCAGCCTTAACAAGTGGGAGCTTTGATGGGTGAATTGGGTGTTGTTTCTGTTGGATAGGAGGCACATTGGGCCAAGTGTCGATGTGATATTCCAAAATTTTGGGATCGAGGCCAGGCATCTTGGTGTACGACCATGCGAAGACATCACGAAACTCTTGGAAGAGTTTCTTATATGCCCGAGTCTCACTTGAGTGCATGAGGCGAGTAGTGAGATGAGCTCAGGTTTTCCATGTGTGGTGGAAATGTCGATTTGTATAATAGGGGAAATGTTGGACATGTTCCCCTCTTTGAAGGAATCTGGTGCTGGGATGGGGTCTTTGAACCAATCAACCTTAGTTGGTAGAAAATGAAAATCTTTCGATTCGACTGATAGTTGGTTTTCGGTGGTGGATGTAGACACCTTAGGGAGTAAGTATGATCGATGGTGCATATCATCCCAAGTGTAGTCTGGTGCAGTGAGTGTTTCTATAATTTTCTCATCAGTATGAAAGTAATCAGACCATAAATTAGCGAGTTCTGGTTTGTATGTGGTTGAAATCATATAGATGGTATTGATTTCTTCCGAAGAAGATGATTTCGGAGGGTAGATCTCCTTGATGAGAGGAGGAGATATCTCTAAGCAGGCATTGTTCATCTCGTATAAGGCTGCTCTATAATATGGGAGATCAGGGTAGTGGTGTGAATAATGGCCATAAATGCCACATATCGCACAAGGGTGGTTTGTGCGAAGCGTTTTGTCACGAGGTTGAGGAGGTGGCTCAAGTCTTACCACTGGAATTCCGGTGTCATCATCCAACATATTCATGTGTTCTTGGAGTGCAGGTAATTTTGGACATTGATGAGTGGCATGTCCTACGTCGTCACACAACGAGCACTTAAGGGGAATGCGAATAGTTGGGGGGTTCTTAGATACCTTGGGAGTTGCTGGGGGGGTGCGAGTTATGGGTCCAGTGCTATAAGTTTGTGGTCCTCTGCCCCTTGTGTTTCGTAATGGAGGTGGGGCATTTCTGAATGTTGATGCTGTAGTCACTTTTTGGGGGTGGTCTGTTTTGCAGATGAGTGACAGGAGGGGGTGGGTGGTTGGTAGTAGGGATAGGCTGTACCGGTTGTAACATAACAATCGGAGTTGGTGGGGGGATCAGTGCAGGTAAGTACCATACAAGTATCCCTAATGTTAAACCAGGAAGGTTGAGTGTAGCCTTACTGGCGAATTGACAACTCCGGAAAATGGGAACAAGAATGGGATAGTATGAATTGGTGTTGTTCCAATATGAGTAGGCACTGTTGGTGTTTGTGGTAGTGACGAGGGCTGCTATGTGGTGTGCAACAAGGTGCACAAATCGGATGCTTTTGTTATCAGTAAGGTGGTGGGATCGATGGAAATGTAGAAGTCATTGGTGACTCGGTGTAGATTCCAGGACCAATTGACGAGACAAATGATGTCGGTGCAGTTTGAACGGTTTGTTCAATCATTGGTAGCACATTTTGAGGGGCTGTGGGGGCGTTAGGATCATAATATGTGAGTTGATCAATCTTGTTAACGCGTCCTTCATGTGGGAACATCATGAGGTGAAACAAAGATGAAGCGACGGCTTTCATTATGTACATATAGCTACGTCCAAGAAGGAGGTTGTAGTCGAGTTGGGCATTGATCACTTCAATGTCGATGAGAACTAATTTGCCGCCTAGTTCTATGGGTACGTTTGCTAATAGGCCTTGTGGTTGAGCTGAGCGCCCCTCGTAATCTCATAATGCAGTGGTCGATGGTTGTAAAGCGGGGGAGCCAAGTTTCTGCCACACAAGAGTGGACATAATGCAGGTTGAAGCTCCTTCATCGATGATGCATCAATGCACAACAAGGTTTCGAATGTTTACTGATACTTGGAAGGACAAATTTGATGGCAATCGAGGTTTGGCTTGGTCTAAGTCGAAAGCCATCATGTGTGTATCATCAGGGTCTACTCCTCCGATGGAGGATAGTAGTAGTTCTCATTGTGCAGGGCATGTTTTCACTACCTCTAAAGCAGACATAGCAGCGAGGGATTGTGCTAAATCTTCCACGAAATTATAATTGGATGTTGCGCAAGCATTAGGATTGTTGTTAATTCTTCGCAAAGGGATGCGAGGGATTTTAGGTCCTCCGTCCAACGGCATATTTGGTATGCGTAGTGGTTGATCTGGTGGAAGGGAGGTGGATGCGTCAGTGGGAGGATTTTCTCGGGGTGGGCCATACTAATTCCTCCGAGTCTGGAGGTTAATGTCATTGGATGACATCATTAATAAATGGCGTGTGCCTAAATACGTATGCTGATAATCAGTTGCGGCATAGGTTATTTGCTGCTGAGATGCAGTAGATCCTTGTGGGGGACCCATTGGCCGAACATTTACTACACCCTGGTTTGGCAATGGGTTTTTCAATATCATTGGTTGCAATTGACTAGGTGGGGCTGGCTATCCAGCGTGGCCCTAGCATTGGGAATCCTCATCCCAAAGCTTACGTGCTTTCTCTAAATGGGGGCAGTTGTGAGTGTAGTGTCCATAGACACCACATATAGAACATGGATGGTTTGTTCTCAGGTTATTATTTTTTGCTTGCTTGGGATGACGATCAGGATTCTAGTTTGGGGGAGTAGTGTTGTTATTATTTGGAGGATTGGGTGGTGGTGGACCTTGATTATGTTGTTTGTTGTTGCCGCGGTTATGTCCTCTTCCGTGGTTTTGTTGTCTTCCCTGGTTGCGTTGGTTGTTTTGGTGTTGGGGCTGATTGTGTTGTGTGTACACTTGCTCTTGAGTAGTGGGAGGATTTTGGGGTTCCGCAGGTGCGGGAGAAGGTTGCGGTGGATAATAAGATGGTGGGGTTGGAGGTGGTCCAGTTTCCTACTGGGGTTGTTGGTAACCCTGAGCTATTGGAAGTGTTAGGTTAGCAAGTGTAGCTTGCTCGGGGTAATACATTGGTTGGGATGGTAAATGAATTGGGTTCTGGGTGGCCTGTTGGTTATAGTATGTGGGTGGTACATATGTCGATGGCGCTTTCCCATAGAAATTTTGTGGACAAGAGGGTCCATGAGTGTGATGAGTCTGATTCATTGGAGCGTACGAAGTCGTCACTCCAGAATTAGATGTAGCCCTAGAGAGGTCTGGGGCATTTATGGTGCTCACCATGCTAAAAGGTTTATTTTGTGCCTTGATTTGGCCGATAATACCATCAATGACATGTGATGCCCCCAGAGCGTCACCGCGTGAAGAATCGCCTCGTGGGGCATCTGGTATGATGGTGTAGAGATAACCTGACTAGGCATAAATCAGGTCGAATTATTGAGCTTTTAATATAGCTTCTTCCTCTTACTGGGGTCGTTTGGAAGCTACATCTTTGGTGATGAGGGGTAGGAGTGATTTAAGAAACCAGTCCAAAAATATACGGTCATCCAGTTTTATCTTGCAAAGGCTATGACGCTTGCGCCACTCATGGATATGGTTGGTGATGTGGGTAGTCATGTTTTGTCTACAAGACAACAAATTTCAACTCCTACATCATAGCGTGCAGGTAGCTGAAAAAATTGAAGGAAAGTGGAGGTGAGGGAGGTAAATGTATGGTGGGTCCCATGTGGTTGTTCAATGTACCACTTGGCTGCAGAGCCAGTGAACGTTCGTTGCAACAGTCTTATTTTAATGGAGTCATCCACTATGGAGTTAGATGAACACCATAGGTGAAATGACATTATGTGGTTTTGGGGATCCTCCCCATGTTTTCCTTCAAACTTGGGGATGTCCGAAGGGAGCTTTGTAGGAATGGGTGGCCATGTAGGGTTGTGCCTGATAGGATCGTTGGTTAACCTGGCTATGTCTGGTAGGTTCAGACTAGCCATGTATGGTAAATTAGCAGATGGGTGTGGCATAGTGACTAGGACATAACTATTAATGGTGACATTATGTAGTGGTCCAGTAGCCGCTAAGGGTATGCTAGGTATTGAAGGTATGTGTCCTCCAACCGTTGTGGTGTGGGATGGGCCAGCACTCCCAAGTGCAACATGGGTTGCAGAAGGGTTAGGAATAGTGCCAGGAATTCCTGGGATCTGGGTTGTGGTAATGAGAGGGGATGTGATTCCTATGTTGGGCATACTCGTAATAGGAGGTAGTCCTGTGTTGGGCATACCTAAAGGTGGAGTGGCCCCTATATTAGGCATGCCTAAAGGGGTTGTTGTTACCATGGGTGGAACAGTAGTAGAAGGGTTTGTGGATGTATCTCCAATAGTACTGGTGAAAAGTGGGTCGTATTGTGATCCAGCCATGGGGTTGGTTGGTGATATTTCAGTAGAGTTTTCGGATTCAGCCTCAGAATCAGATGTGAAGTGAGGCATGTCAGAATCGGCTGACTATGTGCTTGGCTGATGATGAGTTGAGTCAAGTGATAAGTCTCTACTTCTATGACGTGTAGAGCCAAGTGTACCGAACTGAGGGGGTTGACCTTGAAGACAACGAGATCGTCTTAAATTCTTAATGGTGAGAAATATTTTAAAAATTTCACAATCGAAACCCTAATGCAACAATGAGTCCAAGAGGGGAGTGAAAAAATAAATGCTCTCAGGCCAACAACCAACCTCAAAAAGCACTTATTATAGCAGTTGTGCTATAATAAGTGGAGGGATGCAACAAAATTGGTCAGAATACCAAAAGTCAAACAGTTCCTAGAAAAAAGTGGTGTTACTAGACCAAAGGTGGGTATTGTATCATGCAAACAACTAACTAGAAGTATTGTGAGTCAACAAACGATATCCTCTACAAGGTGATGAAATCCAAGTCAGACAATATAGAGTGTGGAATCAATGGCTAGATATCCCCCTACCGGGTGGGACACCGGGTAGACAATCCTAAAGAGTGGCAACTAGGATACCCCGTTCATGACACGTTCGGTTGGGTGAATCTGCAGTTTGGTTCTATCGCTGGTGTACCCCCATTCAGGTGTACATTGAGAACTTCGAAAGGTAACCTTTGGTTACTGAATGGATTGCGGTATTCCACTCAGACTTCCGGAACCAGTCTAGCTAGTTCAACCCTCCTAAGGGAGAGGCCTTCCCGATAAATTGGTTGATAACCGTGTCAAAATTATAAGGGATTTTTTGGTCCCTAAAGACAACCACTATGTCTCAAATGTATAATTGAGGGGTGTTATTGGTACACCTATCCCCTCAATTCTACCTAACTACAAGATTCTTTTTAAGTGCTCCCCAACTAGGGTTAAAAGTTTGTTGAGTTAAGGTAAATTTTAAGGCTCAGTTTAAATTATGTGGCAGAGTGGGTGCAAGTGTGATATTTAAACTGAAATTGATTTGCCTCGCTTGGGCGATTGATTACAAATGAAAGAAAAGACGCTTCTAGTTTTGCAAAAAATAAAGGCATTTTTTGAAATGTAAATGCTTGAAAAAACTATTCAAAAATAATGGATCTTTGAAATAATTTAAAGAGAAGCAAATAACATAAATATTTCAAGAAATAAATGGATCTCTTAAAAAAAATTGCTTGGGCAAAGTATTGAGCAAATAAACAGTAAAACCTTGATCTAAATAAAATGTAGAAAATATTTCTTTCAATTATTGAAAATTTTTAAAAAGACTTTTAATGGAGCATATATTACTAGAAAAAGATTTAGTATGGCTGTAAAAATGCAGAAAAAATAATAGTATAAAAAAGGCTAAATGGGCAAAAAATATAGCAAAAAATTTTAAAAAATTGGCCGAATTCAAAATAATTGCACCGCGGGTTTTGGGGAAACAGCCGCGATGTGCAGCACGGGTTTCAGTCACGATGTGCAGCGCGGCAAATGGCCGCGAAGACGCGATGTGTAGCGCAGAAAATGGCCGCAAAGCCACGGTGTGCAGTGTGTAAAATGGCTGCGAAGCCACGTGCGCCACGCGGAAAAAAGCCACGAGGTCGCGATGAGCCATGTGACTGTCAGGCAAAAAACCGCGAGGCGAAAGCCAAAAAACAGACACCGAAAAACGAACCCGAAAATGGAAATTTCAGGCTATTAATGGTAATAGAAAGGGACAAGATCTAGAACAGCAATGGATCTGCTGTCTAGGATGGCAGATCTATGAATTAAAATGATTAAAACTAACAAAAACTAAGATCTAAAGCAAAAAACCAAGATCTAAGAATTCGAAGCCAGTGGAGTCGCCAAAAACTATTGGCTTGGTTTTGCAACCAAGCTTTGTGCAATGGGCACCTATCAACAATGTGATAGCAATTTCAATATAAAAAGCAAAAACGATTATAAATTAAATCTAAATCTAAACTAACATGTGCATATAACAAATAAATTTAAAAACTATTCATGGAAAGAACAAGAAATAAAAGAATGGATGTTTTGTATTAAGATACCTCAAATGGTGAGGATTTGTGTTGAGCAACACCAAGGGTGAGTAGTTCCAAGCTCCAATGGTCTCTTCTCCAAGATGCTGAAAATGGCCAAAAGTCTCATGAGAGATTTTGACAGCGTGAGGATAGGATGATGGATGGATGGAAAGTGAGGAGCCCCTACCACATTTTTATAGTTTTTGGTGGTGGGGAATACCGTTATGGTTTTGAGAAAACCAATGGTATTGACTAACATGGTTTAGGTACCTTTTCCCCTCATTTTTCCTTTTTTGAATATTTTGAATATTTTTATTCCCTTTTTAATATTTTTGGGAATTCTAGACCCTTTTTTAGGGTTTTTTATGCTTTTTGAGGAAAAATATTCATTTTGAGGGGGAAAAGGGGTGTATTATGGTCTTTTGGTGACCTTTTGATGGCTTTAGAGGCTTAAATGGTAGAAAAGTGGACAAATGGGTCATGTAAATAAGGAAATCAGCTAGTGAGCACTTTTTGGGTGTTAACAAATATGACGAGGAGGATGATGATGATGATGACGATGATGATGATGAGTGTCAATCATCAATCAAGATGAAGATGGTGGTGAGGATGATGATGGTGGTGAGGATGATGATGGTGGTGAGGATGATGATGCTGATGGAGATGATGACAACGACGACGATGATGATGATGATGATGATGACGATGAGGATGATGAAGATGATGGTGATGAAGATGATGATGATGATGATGATGATGATGATGATGATAAAGAAGAGGATGACGATGATGATGATGATGATCAATACCCAATCATGATGAAGAAGGTGATGTGGATATTGATGGTGATGATAAAGAAGAGGATGGCGATGATGATGATGATGAATCAATCATCATGAAGATGAAGATGGTGATGAGGATGATGATGATAATGATGATGAATATGATGATGACGATGATGGTGATGATGATGATGGTGGTGATCATAAAGAAGAGGATGATGATGATGATGATCAATCATCAATCATGATGAATATGGTGATGAGGATGATGATGATGATGAAGATGGTGATGGAGAAGACGACGATGATGATGATGATGATGATGATGATGATGACGACGACGATGATGATGATGGTGATGATAAAGAATAGGATGGTGATGATCAAGATGATGATGAATATGACGATGAGGATGATGAAGATGATGGTGATGAAGATGATGATGATGATGATGATGGTGATGATAAAGAAGAGGTTGATAATGATGACGATGATGATGATGATGATCAATACCCAATCATGATGAATATGGTGATGAGAATGATGATGGTGATGATAAAGAATAGGATGGCGATGATGATGATGATGATGATGATCAAACATCAATCATGATGAAGATGAATTTGGTGATGAGGATGATGATGATGATGATGATGATGATGAAGATGATGATGAATATGACGATGAGGATGATGACGATGTTGATGGTGATGATGGTGATGATGGTGATCATACAGAAGAGGATGATGATGATGATGATGATGATGGTCAATCATCAATCATGATGAAGATGGTGGTGAGGATGATGATGATGATGGATATGACGATGAAGACGATGACGATGATGATGATGATGATGATGATGATGGTGATGATGATAAAGAAGAGGATGATGATGAATATGACGATGAGTATGATGGTGATGAAGATGATGATGATGATGATGATGCTGATGATCGTGATGATAAAGAAGAGAATGATGATGATGATGATCAATACCCAATCACGATGAAGATGGTGATGAGGATGTTGATGGTGATGATAAAGAAGAGGATGGCAATGATGACGATGATGATGATGATCAATCATCAGTCATGATGAAGATGAAGATGGTGATGGGGATGATGATGATGATGATGGTTATGATGATGAATATGATGACCAAGATGATGATGATGATGATGATGATGATGATGATGATGGTGATCATAAAGAAGAGGATGATGATGATGATGATGATCAATCATCAATCATGATGAATATGGTGGTGAGGATGATGATGATGGATATGACGACAACGACGACGACGAAGACGATGATGATGATGATGATGATGGTGATGATAAAGAAGACGATGGTGATGATGAAGATGATGACGAATATGACAATGAGGATGATGAAGATGATCGTGATGAAGATGGTAATGATGATGGTGATGATGGTGATGATAAAGAAGAGGATGATGATGATGACAATGATGATGATGATGATGATAAATACCCAATCATGATGAATATGGTGATGAGGATAATGATGGTGATGATAAAGAAGAGGATGGTGATGATGATGATCAATCATCAATCATGATGAAGATGAATATGTTGATGATGATGATGATGATGATGATGATGATGATGATGATGAAGATGATGATGAATATGACAACGAGGATGATGAGGATGATGATGATGATGACG
Source organism: Larix kaempferi (assembly GCA_027924585.1). Lineage (NCBI taxonomy): Eukaryota > Viridiplantae > Streptophyta > Pinopsida > Pinales > Pinaceae > Larix > Larix kaempferi. The sequence continues at coordinate 16,156,639 of BSBM01000372.1, read as the reverse complement.
ATGGTGATGATGAAGAAGAGGATGATGATGTTGTTGTCCATCTTCATTTGAATGCAGTATGTGGATAACCATCCTTATATGGCCCGAAAGTCGTCTAAATTTACATGTTGCTCATGAGATCTTTTAGGATCCTCGATTTCCCTCGAAGATAGTGGCCTGGTTTCTCATGAATCGGAGTTATGCATTGTCCATTCATCAAACTCATTCTTCATGTGCTGAGCGACCACTACCAGTTAAGAAACTCCTTCATGCTTATTTTGTGCCTACTTGTTTCTTCAAATTAACAACTCTGCGAATTGGGAAACTTGCTTTGTTGATCAAATCATTTATAATTGCTCTATTTCGACCATTGTTTCTTAACTACATCTCGTGCAATTGTTCTATGGTTGGGAATTAAGGCCACTTGAGTCCAAGAGAAGGTTGGTGAAGAAGAAGGCTTCCCAGAGGGGCGGCTTCATTTGCATTTACACTCAGACATTCTTCGATTGGTAAGTGTCCATAAATGCAGTTTGAGCCTTAGTTTGTGCCCCTAGTTTTATTGGTACAACCGACCGTTTTGAAACATTGCCATCTTTTTTGGAATGCTTATGCCCATAAATTTGTTTGAAATATTTGTATGATATTTACCAATATTGCAGTAGCGTTGCTTACCACTATAGAAACTATATTATCTAAAGTTTGATCTTAGTTGTAGCGAATTGACTATTTGAATTAGTTGTTGTCTATGGCTATGACATTTAGATAATATGTGTCCATTGAAATGAGTCATCAAGCCATTTCGAAGACTGTTCCTATTAATTTGTTTGCTTTATCATTTTGTTTGTGTAAAATATATGGTAAACATAAAAATAGGGAAGGCGGGAGGAGAAAACGCAGAACGCGGCAGGATAAAATCATTTTGCTAATATTTTTGCACAGACATAATGCTAGCACATTATGTATCCCGATAATGCTGTCACGTTGCTTATAACATTGAGTGCCAAAACACTAAAATTTGAATTTAAATAAAACATGCACGCATTATTTGAATTGAAACATAACACGCATGCGTTCCTGAGCACCTACTCACCCACTCCTCCTACGCCTGCGTGTCGGCCACTATCCTATGTGGCTGGTTCGGACTTACCAAAGTTGTGCTAGGAAATTTTTAGACCATGGCTAATTTGACATTTTCAACATTTTTCTGAGTATGCCTGTTTTTCACCACTCTCTACAGCATGACATACCTGACCATTATTGACGAAATTTTAGGCATGTATAGAATTTTTTATGCAAATTCCAAATATGTATTTTTTTTTAAAACATATTGAGATTTTCTATTTACTTCCTAATTTTCTTGTGTCACCACTCCGTTGGTAAAAACAAATACTGCTAGTGTTTATTTCGTAACTTTTTCATTTCACGACCTTTTTTAAAAAACTTGTATGTTGCACTAGAGGACACCGATCTCTACATCCTATAAAAAATCCAAGTCAAAATAACTACATTAAGACCTTCAAAGGCTGCACCCACATTTGACGTACCGTTCTCGAGGTTTGATCACTTACATAATTAAAAATTAAACATTTAATTTTGGAAAAATAGCGTTGCACTAGTGCTACAGGTTCTATACATGTATACCGATTTTTGTATCCCGAAACCGTCATTTAGGCATTGAAAGACTGCACCGACAAAAACATATACCATATCATTTGCCAAAAAAAAAAGTGACTATTAGAAAACATGAAATTTGACATAGTTATGTAAATTTTCAATACTTAAAACTTATATATTTGGAAATGTGACTCAATTGCCTACACTTCATCTTTTTTACTCGATGCAAGATATCTTGTGTAAGAATGTCAAAAAAATCAAGTAAGTTGAGGAATGCCTTATTTTTCAGTTTTCTATTGCATCTAACGCGCCAAAAGTGACCCTCATTAGCTTGCACATGCCCTTGAAAATAGATCCATATAAAGTAAAATCAAATGTGAACTGGAAGTTTTGAGATATACATTTGAGTTAAAAATATATCATTCCTTAGCCAACTTTTATTGAAAACTTATTAAAAAATTTAGTGGTATGTTGTGTACCATTTACAACATTCATTATAAAAGTAAGATTTTTAAAGGAATGTAGTAGGAAAAAAGTGATTTGAATATTGAGTAATAAAGTCATTGAGAATATAATGTTGTATTTTTCAAATTTTGGAAAAGTCTTCCAAGTGGATTGTGATGCTAGTGGGACAATAATATGAGTATTGGAAAGCTAAGAGGGAAATCCATTTGCATTCTTTAGTGAGAAGATGAATGATGCAAAAACAAATTCTTTGTATGATCAAACATTTATTTTTCATCATATAATCATTGAATAAGTGAAGGAATTATTTGATTTCCAATGAATTTGTCCTCTACGCTTATCATTAAGTACTGAAATATATAGTCAACCAAGCAAAGTTATATCAATGACACAAGTGGGTGTACTTCTTAGAATGTTACACATTTGTACTAAAGCATAGGTTTGCAAGATAATGTAGAGTTTTCAATGCATTGAGTAGAAGGACAAAATTATTAACTACTATGATAGTAGAAATTAGATGGTTAGAAGAAGTGAATAAATTGTATGAAACATATGCAATTTTGGTTGAAGCCTCATAAATACAACAAAGAACTACATATTAATGATTGAACTTAATTGTTGGACACCTTTATCAAAGGATATTTCTTGTTTAGAAGATAGTGTCTATTTATTCCAATGGGGACAGTGAGAGAAAACACCATTAAAGAATTGCACAATGATTGCTAGAGTGGACATTTTAGCATAGAAAGAACCCATGAGATCATTAAGGAGAAATAATATTGCCTTGGGATTCCCAATAATGTGAAAAACTAGGTCGAGAGTTATGGAATTTGACAGCATGGTAGAGGAAGAAGTTAGAATACTAGATTGTACACACTATTTTCAGTATGGGAAATACCATATGAAGAGATCAACATGGACTTGTTGTTGGGATTTCCAAGAACCCGGTGAGGTAATGATTGTATCTTCATAGTTGGTGATAGATTGTCAAATATGGCATAATTAATTCTATATAAGAAAAATAGTGATACAAAAAACATAGTTTTTTATTCTTTAGAGAAATTGTTTTTTTATGTGGCTTTCCAATAAGCATAAACTAGACAAGGATAATCAATCTATTGATCATTTCTAGAGGTCATTGTATAAAAAGTTGGACACCATATTGTAGTTCATTTCTACATTACATTCATTGATTGATGGACATACTAAGTAAGATATTTAATAAAAGGATAATAAATCTATTGAGATGTTTGGTTGGAGGGAAAGAAATACAATGAGAGTAGATTTGGTGTTAACACGAGATTAACTTAAATACAACAATTTAGTGAACAAGTCTACAAGAAATAGTCCTTTCTAGATTATAAATGAAATATCACCAACAAGAATGAGTAATTTGCATGAAGGAATTGCCAATGAGGATGATTATGTGGTAGACTAGAAAGAGAAGATTACTCATCATGAAAAAGATGAGATTGTAGAATTTTATAAGAAAGGATTATAGGAAGAACATGAGGTCAAAGTTGGAAAGAATAAATTTAGTTCAATCGATATGTGAGGTATTTGAAGTCACTTTCATTTCAAAATATGAGTTGGAATTAATCATTCATCTATTGTCTATTTATTCTATTGATATTGTGAACAAGATCCTTCTTTCCTTCTTGTTGGGAATGTCTCATGTAGGAGTGCCCTCACAAGGTCATGTGCATAGGAATTCATAGTCATCAATTTGGGATCTAGCTCCGATAACACTTACTTGATTAGATCATTTGTTGCTCCTGGGTGACATTGTACCCTTATTCACTTTTAGATCCCTCATCCATTGACCTTGCCCCGAGATACAATGGCCCGTTTCATTTTGGAGGCATGTGGGGTCTATGTTATTTATCTTTTCTTATTAGTTATGAAATGAATGTACAAAGGAGATGCACTCATTATGGAGTTTCCAAAGACATTGTGTCATGAAGGGATGATATATGATATTCTACTTCCTCTGTTATGTTCAATATCCCAATCCAGCTAGAGGCTCTTCTCTATTATTGAACAAAAAACAGTATAGTGAGAATGGAAACTCTTCCATTCCTAGGGGAATAGTATTTAACATATAGGCTTAGGGATAGGTTTTTTTCATGCCTCAACATCTAATTAGGGTTAGGTTTTTGGACACTCTAAAATATTCATGAAATTACAAGTGAATAGCTCCACATATGTAAGTAATTTGAGATGACATGGAATCCAATTGGTATCATGGTGGTCAACATGATAGGTCAACTTGCAAGAGGCATAACTTCAACATATAATATTTTATTTAAGTGATCTTCGAATTTTTGGAGATCACTCAGTTGTATAACAAAGACAAGAGGTTGAGATATTTGTTTGCATTGATTTAAAACAAGAAAGAACCATTTAATGCCTCAAACAACCATTGAAAGGTTCTAGACCCAAAATCACCAATGCAAGACCTACACAGATTATAACACTAATTGGCACCGCAATAACCCTAATGGAAACCTAATGACCCTAACAACATCTTAGTGACCCTAATAGCATCAAATCCTTCCAAAAAACATCCAAATGTCCCTAATTTGGCTACTAATGTCCATAATCATTGGATAATCCCCTTATAGATGTTAATTCCCTTGACTTTCACAATGAGGGTTAGGCCAAATGATTGTCATCAACTCAGAAGATGGTTTCAAGTCATTCTAGTTGATTTTATCTTTAAAAACACTCAATTTTGATCCCCATGAATATTTCAATTGAGAAGGGTACATGGCCATGTAATTTCCCCTTCTATAGGGTGTGTGGGTTTCATAAATGCACAAAAATATAAAAATTCACAAAAGTTCACGAAATCAGGCGGTTGAAAAGGATTTTCCTTGGTCATAACCAATAAAAATGACTTCAACACATATATTCACACTTGCTAGAATTTTATACGTACCTTAACACCCATTATAATCATTGGTGGGTTGTCTCACATTTGTTAATGTTATCCAACAATGACCGGTAATCAAATAGTGTTCTCCATGTTCGATGTCAACTCATCTATTCACATGGTAAGGTCACATACATCTCAACGATTTGAATGGAATACCTTGGGCTACAGTAGTGCTCTTTCATTTTCTATTTCCTTATTTTTTCAAGATTGTACCATACATTATATAACATTAGTGCTATATGGAGAATCAAATTTTGTACTCACTTGAGTTCCAGTTGTTCTTCTGATATATATTGAGACATGGATCCATCTATATTTTCTCATGGCTATGATCTATTTTGGCATCGATCCACTGTGCATTTTTATTGTGGCCATGATTCAACATATTATATACTCCATGGATATGTAGTGTACTTCATTTGGTGGCCATGCATACTTACATCTGACCATGGCTATGCCTGCCTTGGGGAAAAAACATTATCTGGCACATTGATATGTTTTGTAGGTATTTTTTAGGACCATTTTCCAAGGATCTCCACCTAAGTCCAATCCATTATTGTTCCCCAAGTATTATAATGTATTTTTTCCATCATCTCCCCTTATAAACTCACACATTTTAAATGGGAATATGTTATAGCACTAATTGAAAACCCAATGACCCTAACAACATACGGGAGACCCAAATGCATCAAATTCTCTCAACCATCATTCACATGTCCCTAATTTGGCTCCTAGTTTATTTAATCAATGCATAATCCTCTCATAGATGCTAATGGCCTTAAATTTCACAATTAGGGTTATCCCAATTGATGGTCATCACCTCAGAATATGATTTCAAGATATTATAGCCCATTTTCTCTTTAAAAATAGTCATTTTTTCCCCACTCACATTTCCCTTGATCAAGGTGTGTGGCCACGTGCTTTCTCCTCTTGTAGGACATGTGGGCTTTCGAAAATGCACAAAAATATAAATATGCATGAAACTTTGTGAAATCAAATTATTGAAAAGAAAGTTCCTTGGTGGTGACCAATCAAAACGACTTCCTAACCATCGTAGCTATGTTGGATACTCAATAAAAGGGAATATATTAGAGGGATGAAGGGGATAGGATATTGAAGTGAGAGAACACCTACATTCTATTGTTGAAGAAATTCCCTTTCTTTTGAATTTTTATGTGGTCTTCCCCCCACACAAAGGCCCTTATTCCTGAGCGGTATTCCCTTCTACATGACAATGTTATCTCATGAAATTTGATTATATGTGATAAGAAGATTGAAAGAGAGAGAGTAGTATGCATTTTGACTCAAGGTTGTGGAGGAATATAGATCACGGTTGGGTGAAAAAATGAAGATGGGTGTCTATTTTGCGGGGTCTCGTAAGAAAATAATTCTGGTTTTTTTATGTTTTTCAACTTTGGGCGAACAAAAGTGATATTTTTGTTTAAAATTTTACTTTATAGTAAAAGAAAACTTTTAGAGAATTATGTTAGCTTTCTATTCATAATTTTTTCAATTTTTTTATTGAGATTTGATATGTCGATTTCGCAAATGTTTGACAGTGTGTTCTTATAAAATGAAAAGACTACAAAATAGTTATGATTTGTTGCACCAGTAAAATCGTTGTTAAACTTATTTTTTGCAAAAAACGAAAAATGCTAAGACAATCTACACACAATGTACTAGTGCCTGACTATAAGTTTGTAACCAATAGATCTATATACCAATTATTATATTTTTTTAAAGTTGATCAAGGGGGAAACTTAGTTGATTTTCAACATCTTTTTTGTTGCGCCACTTTTCTCTCAATCGGCTCTAAAAATAAAAAAAAAATATACGAACACCCTTTTGAAGTAGACATGCCAATTAAGATTCCCACATTTTTTTCAATTTTTTTGGTGGTGTATTTTTAGAGTTATGGATTTTTCTTTTCACCATTTTTTTAAAGAGATGAATCCAAACTCGACACATGTTACGAAAATAAAACATTAAAAATATCAGTTCTTATCTATACACAACAAAATATATACCCACGTAAAGTAGATTCAATGATGAACCTAATGGTATCAAGTCCGACATTCATTTTGTAGTGTAAGAGGTTGTTTTTCCCTTTCGAAAATGGAGAAACCCAAAAATTCTACAGAATCGTGAAGTTTCCATGTCTCAGAGATTATTCAACCGAATAATTGTTCAGCCGAATAATTGTTCATCCAAATAATTATTCAATTGAATAACCTTTTTCCGTAACGGAACCGTCATTTACAGCAAAGGTTATTTGGCCGAATAATGAAACGGAAAAAAAAATCTCATCGGTCGATAAAAAAAAAAAAAAAAAAAAAAAAAAAAAAAAAACACCATTTTCTATACTCATATAAATAAACCTAAATTGATTCATTATCTTCACATGTTTTAACTTCATATATTTCTTGTCAAACTATTTTTGAAAGGGTTTTCAAAAAATATATTTTTTATAAAAGGAGGTTTTTACAAGGTATGTTTCTTCTTATTTTTTTCCAAAGGTCACATTGAAGGAGTTTTTTTGTAAGGCAATTTTATAAATGATTTTTTTTTGTAAGACATTTTTGTAAAGGAGTTTATTTTCTAAGGCATATTTGCAAGGAGTTTTTTCAAAATATTTCTTTTCTTAGACATGTTTGCAAAGTTGTTTATGAAAAGAATGTTTCTTTCCAAGGGTTGTATTTAAAGAGTGTTTATTCCAAAGTATTTTTGCAAAAAAAATGTATTTTTCCTTCTTATTTCTTTGAAAGGGGTTTTTTCAAGGAGTTGTTTTGGTAAGGTAATTTACAAATGGTTTTTTTCCAAGGTAATTTTGCACTTCTTATTTCTTTGAAAGGGGTTTTTCAAATAGTTTTTTTGCTAAGGTATTTTGCAAAGGGTTTTTTTCCAAGGTAGTTTTGTACTTCTTATTTATTTGAAACGGGTTTTTTCAAATAGTTGTTTTGCTAGGGTATTTTGTAAAGGATTTTTTTCCAAGGTAGTTTTGCATTTCTTATTTCTTTGAAAGGGGTTTTTTCAAAGAGTTGTTTACTCAAAATATTTTTGCCAATGAGTTATTTCTTTACAAGGGTTTTTTCCAAGATATGTTTACAAATAAGTTTTTTTTCAAAGTATTTTTTCCTAGTGGCTTTTTTCCTAGATATTTTTTCAAAAATGTTTTTTTTCCAGTGGTTTTTACAAAGAATATTTATTTACAAGGTGTTTTTATTATTTTCCAATGGGTTTTTTCAAAGGTGATTTATTGTCAAGGAGTTCTTATTTATTTCCAAGAAGGTTTTTTTCAAAGAAGATTTTTGTTCAAAGAGTTTTTTCAAAGGAAATTTAATTCCAAAGAGATCTTCGTCAAAAGACTCTTACAAGATTTTTAGAAGGTGAAGTATATTTCAGTTCATGTTTTTATAAATTTCGTAAATGTTTTTAAATCTTAATTTATTTATTTTTACTATAAAATAATGATTCTTTAATTTATCATCTATAGATTAAACAATATAGGAAATAAGAGAAAACGTAAGAAAAAGGTGATCGTAAACGTGATGATGATGGTAATAGAGAAAAACAAAAACTCAGATATATTGCCAAAAAACAAACGGTTGCCGAAACGAAAGAGAGAATTATTGGAGATATAAATACAGATTTACATGATAATGTTGAGGAAATGAAAATTGAAAATAGAGTACAAGAAGAACAAATTGAAGTTTAAGAGACCATTGTAGAAGATGTAAATAGTGATTTACATGCTAATGTCGATGAAGTCAACATTGAAGATCAAGTTCAAGATCCAGAAATTGGACCTGGTATGTATATATCATATATTTTCCAAATTCATTTTTTTATAATGAATTTTATTTTTTGATATATGTTAAATTAAATTTAAATTGATGTATAGGTACTTTCACCTTTGATGATGGAATGTTAGAAGACATTGATTGTGACAAATATGGAGAAAAAATACCAATACATGTTGCACGATATCGTGCTACAAAAGTTTATGATGAAGTTCTCAAGGATTACTCAATAGCAGGACAAGCACAAATTTTGAGATGTTTATTAGTGTCCAAGAAGTTAGAAGGTGCTACATCATTATTGGGTATTTACAAGGTGACAAAAGAGTCGAAATTGAAACAAAATGTGATAGAAAATATAGGTGATGCAATAATTTTTTTTGGAAAATCCAGGAAGAAAGATATCAATGCTGCACGTAAAGCAATTCATACAGCAATTCCTTCAGCTAGTACTAAACAAAAGCGTTTGATAACAGAACTAGCAAAAGCAGTTGGAACATTAAGAAAGAAATTATACAAACATAGCAAACTCCGAATGCAAATAGATGAAGATAATGAACTTGCTTGCTGGGAAATTATTTGTAGACAACCTTACAAAGATATAATCGGAGCAGGTGTTAAAGATATTGTACGGGAATATTGGTTGGAACATGCTCGAGTTTCACCAAATTCGAGAGATTTGATATGCAAAAGAATATCATGAAATGTATATGAAAACCAATTGAAACATATAATGGACATGACACAAGTACAATTGTTCGATAAATTCAAGGAAGATCATCATGGAATTATTATATCAATCACTACATTTGTGCAACAAAAACCATGGTATGTTAGACCTATTACTATACGTGACACATGTTGTTGTCGTTATCATGTGAAATTTCAGTTATATTATGACACGTTTCTTGAATTTGGTAAAATGTTTTGGACAAATTCACCAGCTTCACCCACAGTACGTGAATTCATATCTCAAATTTTATGTGAGAGAAATCACGATGAAGTATTTTATTCAAAGAAATGTGTCAATGGAAAACATTGTCATCGTTGTGGAAATCTGGTGCTATTCCACAATAAATATCCTATCGATAATGATCAATTGTTGTCAAATGTAAATGTTGATTGGAGGAGATATGAATACATCAATTATACTACAATTTTTAGTGATTCACATTCCAAAATAATTGATTTGCTAGAAGATAAGATATGCATGATAGATTTTCTCAAAAAATTTGAAAGTGAAATTTATAAATACACCCAGCATTCACATAGAGCATGATGGCAAGATCTTCAATTCAAACAGTCTCTTGAAATTTTTCCACCCGGAACAATTTTGTCCGTGGTTGATTTTGCTGAAAACTATACATTTGCTGCACAAAAAGAGATACAGAGTGAATACTATCACTCTGACCAAGTTTCAATATTTTTCCATGTTGTATATAGACATTCTCAACAGGATGTTGATGGCATTGAAAACACATGTGACAATCGAGATGTGATTAAAGAATATCACTTCTATATCAGCGATGATTGTACACATGATACACATTTTGTTCAACATTGTATAGAAAATATTTTCTATGATTCACTGAAAAAACGCGAAGTTAAATTCAATGAACATTGGATATGATCTGATGGATGTGCGGGTCAATTTAAATCTTCACGATCATTTTTTTTGTTATGTCGACTTCATAAAGCGTTGAAAATTAAACATCGTTGGAATTTCTTTGAAACTGGACATGGAAAAGGTGAACATGATGGTGCAGGAGCATGCATAAAAAGAGCACTTCAAAGATGGAAAATGAGCTATTCTTCTGCACGGTTTCATTCAGCTGTAGAGGTTGTCCAATGGGGTCAATTAAATCTAAGCCATGATTATAATCAACAATCAAAAGATGTGCGCAGGTATGTACACTATTTTTTTAATTTATATTATTTCTTGAAATTTAAAATAATGTACACTAACATTTAAGTACATGTACACTAACATTAAAAGTAGTTCTTTGTGATTTATCATTTATTATGTAGGTTTTTTGGCTTCTTGGGGTCCAAGATATAAATAGATCAATACCATATGACGCTAGCACCATACATGGGACTAGATATCTTCACTCTATTCAAACAAAATCATTCAAAAACGTGCTTGAATTTGACAGTAGAAAGCAATCATGCTTTTGTCATATTTGCACTAAAAATGTTGAATCTACAGAAGTTTGTGAAAACATAACAAACAACTATGTAAAAGTTTGGAAACACACAGAGATTAATCCAAAAGGAAAAAATGCCACTAGCAAGTGTAGAAGAATTAGAATCAAAAGAAATAGCAATATCATCTGATGGCGATAGAATTTCAGATCTTGTTAGAGAAGGTAATGAACATACTTGACTTTTAAGTTGATTGTTCATTCTTGTCCATCGCCTTATGTGTATAGTCAATTTAATTGATTTAAAAATGCTAACACCAATTGTAATTTGCGCAGGAGATGTTTTCGCTGTGATTTCACCTTTAGACAACAACGAAAATGTGAAATATTATTTGATGCGATGCACTGAAGGAAAGATGAAGTTATTGGAGGACTACAATGACAATGGATTTACATACGAGAGAGGATCCATCATTTTAAAAGGCTATTTTTTTTCAGCAGACTCATATGACTAAAAATTATGTCTACTTTCAAGATTATGAACCCGATGTTATATGTTGTTAGTATAGTCATTTAGTATGTGCATCTCGAATAAGGTTGGTACAAGTTCCATAAAAAAAACAGTTAAAAACCAAAAAATGGAAATTGTCCATATGTGTCCATGAACGGATAATTGAGGATGGCATTCCATTGCGATGTTTTTAACTATATATCAAAAATGAATTGATCTATGTTTTTGTCTATGTCAATTGTTGTGTACAATATATTTTTTGTCCATGTGTCACAAATGTTGTGTACAATATATTTTTTCATTGAATTTTATGAATGTTATCTTGAATGAGAACTAGAATAAGAGTTTAAATGGTTTTATTTTAGCATGCTTAAAAATGAATTCAAAAATTATTTGGTAATGAAATTTTTAATAAAAATTAAAAAAAATTCAAAAATGTTGTAAATTTCAGCTATATGGAATGTTTGTCTTTAATTTGTAATTTTGTAATATAAATTACTTTATTCGGGTCCCCATATGTCTATTAGACCACTTAAGGGATGTGATAACGGATGTGGCTATCGCCACACTCTGCCCCGAATTTTTACTTTTGATTGATTGATGCCAATGAGAAATCACCGAGAAACCTACTAGATTTTGTATTCTTCTAATCCATTGAACATGTTTCTCTAATGTACTTCACCATAAATATGATCCATGAGTTTCTTAAAACAAGTTGTTAATCTATATGGTTTTTAAATAAATGATTGTTGCACAAAGATAATATATCTCTTACATGTAAGTTCACATAACTGAAATCATGGCAAATGGAGATAATGATCATTTGATTTATAATCACAAACAAGAATTCCTAGATTGTGAAGCTTATGCTAAATTAGAGCAATGATTATTTACCACAAACCAATAAAAATTCATCGAATTGTTGTTTAAAATTCATTGCAGTAACTTAGCATAAACTTCACAATCCGAGAATCCTCACTTGTGATTAAAAAACAAAAAATCATTTATCCCCATTTGCCATGATTTCAGCAGCATTTAGAAATTCACGAACTACAAAGTACCTGAACAATGAATATATAAGAAACATTAGTTAAAATTTGAAATTTACATATGCAACATCATATCGATCAAACGACCAAAAGATTGAAACTTTTATCAAACAATTCATAGATTTTCATTCATAACATTAGAAATTGAACCTATTAAAACTTCATATTTCTATCAAAAATTCCTATCATTCCTAACATTCATTCATTCTTAAATATTCAAATCAGGTACAACATTCTTAAACTTCCTAAAACTTTGGTAACAAATTTATTTCTTAACATTTTAAACTTTGGTAACATCCATTTCTTAACATTTTAAACCTTCTTGACACTTCCCATTCATTCTTATGATTCAACACTTTCTCAACATTCATTATTTCCATAACATTCATTCTCAACATAACATTGAACATTTTTAACAAATTCAACATTTCCTAACTTTAAATTGCACCTATCAAATGTTTCAAACATTCATTCTTAACATTTTAAACATTCAAGTGACTTGATTCCAATTCATTCTTAGGATTCAACACTTTCCCAACATTCATTCTTACCATAACATTCATTCTCAATATAACATTAACTTTTAACATTCAACATTTCAACTTTATATTGCACCTATATCAAAAATTCCAAACATGTTCATTCTTAACATTTTAAACATTCTTGACACCTCCCATTCATTCTTTCCCAACATTCATTCTTACCATAACATTCATTCTCAACATTCAACATTTCCTAACATTAGATTGTACCTATCAAAAGTTCCAAACATTCATTCTTAATATTTTAAACATTCATACAAAACATATTCTAAACATTTTACCAAGTGACAAATATGATAAATAATTAACATGTACTCATATATAATCCAATAAAAATGTTCATGAACATGTGAGTTCAATGTACATATATGTATAATCAAAAAATAAATACCCTTGATGTCCAAAACAACTACAATATATATATATATATATATATCAACAAAAACAAGAAAGTTTGGACCACTATCTTCCCACTATCTTCCACTAGGACCTTCCCTTGGACTCAACTCGGCCTGCAACATGTATAAAAAATAATTATGAATATCATAAATGATTTAAACAATTTTAAACTAAATTTAAAAAATTAAAATATTAAACTTATATATGAAAGAACAATTCAATTATTAAAAAAGTTACATACATCAAATTCTCTGAATGCATGTCCACCACTTTCTTCCACTGGAGTCTTCCCTTTGGCTCCAAAGGATCTAAGAGAGCCAAGCTGCAACATGTACAAAAGAAATGTATGAATCCAATAAAGTATTGAAACAATTTTAAAATAAATCCAAAAAATATAAAATATTAAACTTATATCAGAGATCAATTCAAGTTAAACAAAATTACCACAGTGCCAATATCTGCATTCATCAAAGCACCTACATCTTCACCCCTAGTTTCCATATGGTCTCTCCCCTAAAATTTAAATTTTGTTAATGAATAAAACATAGTAGAAGCAAAAAATAAATTAAGCAATTAACTTAAAACCAAAACAAGAAAATTAAAATCATTAGCTCACAAGAGATGATAAATCATCTAAAAAGTTTGATTCTAAAGAAACCTGCATGGATAAGTCAAATTAACAATAAGATACATTGATATTTATTAAAATTAAAAAAAAAAAGATAAAATATCAAGTTCAAGCATAAATATTATAATAAATATACCTCTCCAAGATGCTCTTCATTTTGACTAGTGGAGACTCGAAAATTATGTGCATTCAGCATTCTAGAAAACTGCAAACAAAATACATTTTCTTAATGTACTTATTACTATGTAACAAAAAATTCAATTCAGAATGAATAAAAGATCAAATAGATTGTCATAGCACAATCAACAAACCTCTCCAAGACTCGATGTGTCATTGGATAACACATCTAAAGCTATGTCGCGACAAGACATGGCATAAGCCCTGAGATCGTCGATGCTCAATCCATCTACCTCATCATTCGCCTTGTAAACAAACTTTTGACAAATAGTAGCATGAGCCCTCTCTTGACCCAATCCCACTTCTACTCCAACAAGAGCTGACGCTAAACCATCACCAACATAATCCCTTGCAGTTGTCCCACGTTGGGATGTGGGCTCCATCTCCGATCTTAATGCCACAACCCTAGGTGGGCGAGGTATCTCGGGTGGAGGTCGAAGAGTTGTAGGGTTTCTAAGAGCACCTTTTCGATTATATTTCGATTATATATTCGACCCTTTCCAACTCCATAAAAGTTGGAAGGAATATTAGTATAGTTTGGCTTCATACCTAAAAACAACTCCGCATAGAAAAATCTAGCAAAATAATTAGGAACCTCATCGCTCCATGGAAATCGACCATAAGCTGCAAGGAACTGATCATATATTAGATGTGCAATTTGAGGATGTTTGAAATATTGCACTTTCAACATTTTTCGGTTAAGGCCTTCTTTGAAATTAAACATTGAATTGGCCTATTCTTTGGTCACTCTCTCCTTCACAACCTCCCACTTGTTTGGACCCATAACTTGTTCCCTTCGTTTCTGCATCAAATGAACAAAACCATTCGTAGTTGGTCCGAGTTCCTCATATGCATTAATGAATTTTTGTAATGACCCCAAAACTATCTCTAGACTTTGTCTTCTCTCTGGAGGGAGATCCAAAGTAGAAAGATCATTGTTCAACCTATCGTAGTGGGATATACAACTTTCGAGGATAGTTTGTTGCACAACATCTTCCCATGGAAGCTCATCAGGTAAATCAGACGGATAAGTTGATATGGATGTACAACCCTCAGCTAGTGGAACATATGTCATCCTAGCTCTAGGAGGATCTTCAGGACCCTGCTCTGCACCCGCACCTATTCCATCATCTACAATCCTATCTTGATATTCCTCCCACTATGTCAAATTACACACATCTTCTGAACCTCGCTCTGCTTCAAATATAGCCTTAGTTAAGTGTTAACCTTGTCCAAAAATTCGAAATAAACAAAAATATAGATTATACATGTATTGAAACATTAATGTTCATACCGACAGAAGGTTGAGATCGATGCTCTCCCACAGAAGATAAACGGGAATCATTTGTACCCCTATTACCTTGTTGGTGATCGAATGATTGTGACCCATACAATAAACTCGAACCCCGAGGTGAATTCGACAACCTTTGATTACCAATTGGGACACCAATTCCTGATGAATGTGATGACCTCCTACGCTTTCGCTTCGAAGACTCCACTCTTTCCATTTGATATGATATCTAAATTTACACAAATGTCAACTCATAACATATTGAAGTTGTACATGTTAATTCTACAGACTTAAAGACATATCTGATAAAGAACTACATACCAAATGTAGGGGTGTCTCAAGTAGTATAAGTGATTTTTTTTTTGTAAGTTCCTCTCCTAACTCTAGCATAATTAATTAACTGAAATTCCTACCATCACTACTATTGCAACATAAAGATATATTTAATAATAATTTCATAATCAGATATAGGATATAATGCAGTTAATTGAAGTAGTATAGTAACCTTGCAAATTTTTCATCCATCACATATGATTCCATTATATATCTCAGTAAACAAACATCACACGAAATATATATATATATATCCACTAATTATAATAATCGTACTTTATTTATAAGAAAGAAAAATAATGAAGGACTTACAACACTATATGACACTTTATATGTTTTTCAACTCTGTTCATGAACAGAGTTTTTCAACTCTGTTGAAAACGCTAGTAGCAATGATGTCTTTCCATGTAGAATAATAGTTGTTACATTGATATCTTTTATGGTTTAACTGAATCTAATTTTAAATGTTCTGTTATCGCTTTTCTTTATCAATAGTTAGCCGTGTATACAGTATTTGTGATAGATCTGTCCAGAGATTATTCTCCTCACAAGGTGTGGGCAACGAGCATCCAAGGATCCTAAAAGGATCAGAGTCAGTAACATCAGGTTTAGGACTTAGCTTGGAATCAATGATAAATCCTAGATATGAAATAGATCTTGCAAAAAAAAGGTTTTTTTTTATCTTAGCTTTTAATTGGTGTTATTGGAGGTTATCCAAAATGGTCTACATATGTTGAAGTGTTGAAACTGTTCCTCCCAACTTTTGTTATATCTTAGGATATCATCCAGATAAGCAATTACAATTTTTCAAAGATGTATATGAAGCCTATCATTGTTGAGTTACATGTTTGTGGTGCATTAGTCAATTCAAAAGGCACTCCCACCCACCCATGAAGGCTACGTTTTGTTTTGAAAGCATTGTTTGAAACGTCTAATGATAAATTTGGTCTCAATGATATCTTCAAGCAACATGAACATAGTTGAAAAACTATGTGTTCATGAACAAAGTTTTTCAACTCTGTGTTCATGAACAGAGTTTAAAAACTCTGTTCATGAACAGAGCTTTTAAATTCTGTTCATGAACATGAACATAAAATTTAATGTAAAAAAAAATTAAA
Source organism: Larix kaempferi (assembly GCA_027924585.1). NCBI lineage: Eukaryota > Viridiplantae > Streptophyta > Pinopsida > Pinales > Pinaceae > Larix > Larix kaempferi. The sequence goes on along the minus strand of BSBM01000372.1, from coordinate 16,139,654 downwards.
CAGTCTAATTTTAATTCTGAATGCAAATATTTTTTATTAATTTTTTTTAAATAAAAACCTATCATCTAAATGATTAATCAAATATCTCAAAATCTTAAACATTATTTCAATGACAACTATATTCATTGACAATCCAAAAATTTGAGAAAGGAGGCATACCTGTAAACCAAACTCACAGTCAACAGGTTGTCGAACCAGACATGAACACCAATGCCGCACCGGATATGACCACGAACTCACCGATTGAAAAAAATTTCCTACAAACATCAACAAACTATATTAGCAACAGAAAACTATAAAAATACAAAAACGAAAACAAAACGAAACAACTTATCGTCAAAACATACCTGAGAAAATGACAAATTATCAACTCTGCACTGAACACCAGAATACCAACGCCGCACCGAAGACAACCAGCAACTCAACAAATGAATTGACCTGCACACATTACCACATTTCCAGCACACATTAAAAAACCAATCCATATGCATACATTAAAAAAAAAATTGGAAAAAAAAAAACAAAAATGTAAACGAAACATCTAAACGAATTCTTATCTCAACACCGAAGTCATTAACTCCACGCGGATTTGTTAGGGAGCGACTGTCCAATGCCAAACGGTGAGTTCGGGCTGGAAGATAGCGGGCTCGTCGACGAACAGAGAAGCCGAAAGCTATGGCGAGGAGTGGGGATAAAGTAGGTGAGGAGTGGCGAGAAAGTAGGCGAGAAGGCACGTAAGATCGAATGCAGGTTGAGAAGGCAAACATGCAGGGTGGCGAACATCGACGATTGCAGCACAGATCGACCGCGGGCCCACAAGCGGGGTCCAGAAAATTGCCAGCAGAGAATGCCAAACTGCGGACGAGGCCAGGCTTTTATGCACGAAACGTGTTCGGCCGAATAAACTAATGCACCCGAAAATTTTTCCTGGCCGACAGTGCCTCGCACACATTTCAAGGGTCCCCGTTAATCTAAACCGAGAACTGTTACTAGTTATTCGGCTGAATAACTTATGCATTATTCGACCGAATAATGACAGTTATTGAGCCGAATAACATTTGTTATTCGGCCGAATAACATTTGTTATTCGGCCGAATAACATTTGTTATTCGGCCGAATAACTTTTATTAATCGGCCGAATAACCTCCGCCTAAGTCTTTTTGACACTTGTTTCTCACGGAAGTGTTACCCACCTTCACGTTTTCACTCGGTTCCAAAAGTGTCGACAATACAATTAGATAAAATCATGTATTGTTTCCATTATTGCTAAGAAATATCTATTATCTACCCCCCTAATTTATTTTCCTTTATCCTAGTTATGTATCGGTATAAAGGGTGTTGACATTCCTGATTATTCGAATAGGGTTAGTTGTTCATGTTTCATATTTCTTATATATTTTATGATTAAATCAATGCCAAAAGAATTCGAGGAATGATTATTGTTTTCATGTATGAAGGTGTGAGAAGAATCCAATCAGAAGCATTGGAGGACAATAAGAAGCAAGTAAAACAATCTTATTCCAAGTTTTTTTCTGCACATTATCTTGCCCTTTTCTTTTTCCTTTCTAATTTTTAGTGCGTTAGGATGAGTCTAGGTTAGTACCCTAGGTAACTGTAATGCTTTTTTTAACATCTGATATGATGGTATCCAAGCCCTATCTATTAGGTGTAATTCCTTAGAACAACCGCCAAAATGGGCCCTAATGGACAATAGCTCAAATTTTTTCCCATCTTGAAAATACCAAAACAAATGAAAAGTTATATAATAATCCCATTTGGATCACCAACACTATAATTTTATTTGAATATAGTTATCGTATGCAATATTATCATCCAGATACAAATAAAAAATTGTCATGATATACTAGAATAATACTTGTTGGTGTAATATTTCAATTTCGAAATTATGCATATATAATATGATGCATATATTATCGTACATGCATACAAATTCATTATGAAAGGTAATATATTTCTATAGCATGTTAAACATAACTAAAAAATGAGAAAATAATCAAAATTTTACTTGTTGAATTAAACATTAGCTCATAATATCAGATCTATTTATGTATATATTGTTGATTCTCAACATTGATATGATTCTGAGGTGTCAGAACATAGCGACTTAGACACACATACCAAATTTTATCACTTAGTAATTTTTTCAGCACCATCCTATCATGCTCAAAGTGTTTGTCATGTTCATATCTCTTTTCGCTATTTTAAGTCTATTCAACCCTCTCTCTGGTTGGTCAAAATTTCAGCAAGTATGAGTTTTTGTGTCCTGTCAGCTAAAATTTGTCGAAAGTTTGTCCTTTGTTAATTCACCAGATGAATCCATTAGTCATTGCTATCATAACATCTAATCTTAGCAAGTTAAATTTATCCTTCCCTGAGCCTTTTTGTGCAAAAAAAATGCCAATGTCAACCGTTTTTAAAAAAAAACACCTCACTCTTTTGTATTAAATGACTCCCCTTTTCCATTTTCCCCTAACCCCTTCCCTTTAAGTCCATAAAATAATTAATTCCTTATTTTGCATTAATTTCCCCTCATTGATATTTCAAAGAAAATGTTACCTCCTGTTTTCCTTATATACCTTTCCATTAGATATCCTACTTATTTATTATTATTTCCCACTTTAATGAAGATATTCTATTAACTTCCCTCCTTTCTTATCTCAGTCCCCATTGATATTTCAAAATCCTTATGCTCCCTATCCCAATACCCATTCTTTTTATAAATGAGACATAACAATAAAAGGAGGCAATTATCATTTTATTTACCCACCTCTTTTTTTGTCCCTCGTCATCTTTTGAAAGGCAAAATATGAAAATAATCCCTACCCAATCCCATTAAAAACAATTATATAGAAAAATAATGAAAATCAAATAGAAAAGGGGGAGGTTGCACAAACCCTAATACCCATGACAAGAGGCATCTCTAGATTCTAGGGAGATGATTACATTGGCAGTGAGGCCAAGAGGGAGAAAAGGAAAACTGCCAGAGACACGAATCAACAAAGGGCATACCTCGCACCCAATTGACTACGGTTAGCACACCCCAAAATTCAAATTCCAACAGACACACCTGAGCAACATGACTTAACTATGGTTCCAAATTAAGGGAGAGAGGAACGAATAATCTAAACCACATCCCTCTCTCCATGCTAATAGTTTCACGATGCAAATTGAGGTGAATAACATCAAACAAGAAAACTGTAATAGCTTGATAGGGAAGACAAGAGGCCGAGGACACACATATGAAACACACATCCAACACTTCCAATACCACAAAACCTAGTGTCCATCCACTAAACAAACATAGAGATAAAAGGTGATAAACTATGAAATGACATCACATTATAGTTTTACTCGACTATAGTGGGAAAAAAATAGCATGGTATAGAGAGAGAGAGAGAGAGAGAGAGAGAGAGCGATGACTAGAGAGATCAAGGAATTCAATTGAAGAAAAAATGAATATACACACAAATTGGAGCCGGCATAATTCTCTACAAGGAAAAAATGCCCATTGGAATTAGATAAGAGCAGAACCCCTAATGGAAATGTGGGAATCCTTTGAGTAGGTGATACATTGAAAAATGGAACAGTAGCATGCAGAGGAGACGCCAATATTGTGGGAATTTGTTTTGTCCCACACAATCTCCAAATCAAGGTAGGATGTTGGAACTAACTAACATTTCTTGACTCCTTTCAAATTTTAAAATAGGACAATTTTGAACTATTCTTGATGAAGACGTAGTTATGATATTGATCTACATGCTTGATTTAGAGTCCAATATACAATTTTTTTATAGCCTAAAATGTCCGAGTTAGATGGTGAAGATTGTGCAACCTTAGGGAATCTATTCCAAACTTTAAAGGCATGCATTGATATAGAAAAGCTTTGGAATTGCATTAAAATGAGACTGCTGCATAGTTTTAATTGTTATAATTCTTTCTTATTTTGAATTTATCGTTGCTAAAGCTCGGATGTCTTCTTCTAGAAACTTACAACCATACTTTTGTGTCACACAACAATCACTTTCTTTGGAATCTTATCAAACAATGCAGTTAAGAAATAAGCAATTGTAGCATGTTGTATATTTCATTTGTGCATATATGCAACTAGAATCATGATAGTTTAAACACACCAAAATGAAGTGACACCAAATTTAAGCCATTGAGGTTATAATCTTCTTCCCCATTCATGCACTAATCCTTCATTATTCATTAAGTGAAAGAAGGGTGGTGTCGGTTACGCATTTCACCTTCTTCATGATGAACTTAGAATATGACATGTCATTATAATTCTTAAGTTTCCATGAAGAAGAAATGATTCATCTTCCCTCACACGCTTTGCATACCTACGTGAACATCTCTAAAATCGAGAAAAAGATACGAAAACAATTTATCTCACACAGGCGGTCAGCCACTGGTATTACTGTCTTTCACTATTGTGTTTCTCCTCTTCATAGTCAGTTTTCATGGACCTAACAGTTAAACGGTGGCAAGTAAGACTATGAACTAGGTCTATCCATTATGGTGAAGGTAGAGTGTCCTTCTACCAAAGGTACATTCTATTTCTTGCGTGCATTATGTTTTCTCCTATATAAGTTTTCCTACTGATGTTTTCATGTATGCAGGTTACTACATGACAATCTGAATATGGTGTATTCCAAATGTCTCAGTTTCACCTGGATGAGCTTGAGTCATTCAAGGTATAATAGGGTCATGTAAACCTCCTATTCTCATGGGTTTAACCGATCATGGCTTGGTGTACTTGATACTGTCAAATTCCAATGATTAATAAAAACACATGTTTTTGGCATAACTACATCTGTCTTCTATTGTACCCTCACTTAATCAGTTATTTTCTGTTTTTTTTAATTCTTCAAATTTGTAAAATATGTAATAAATGGAATGTAAATACTTTATTTTATTTTATTTCTTCTTATCTTATGTACATAAAAAATATTGTTGTTTAACCTTTGGGTGGAGGGTTTTCTAGCACTACATAATTCAGACAAAAGTAGCCATCACACCAAGTTTTGAATGTTCTTTTATTTCATGCAATCTATTTTATTTATTGAATTTATTTTCAACATAATACTAATCTGCCAAGTTTTTAGTTTATCATTAATATCATTGCATTAATGAACTTAGATATTTTATTGCATTTAAAAATTGCAAATTTGGATGTAATGGTCAATTTATTTTTTAATATCATTAACTGCTGTAAAAATTACTTATGAAAAGAGGAAACCCACATTATTGTTTCATTTTTGGTACTAATGCTATAAGCACAAGTTCATGTTTTGTTTAGTTTAATTATTTCATTTTACTGAAGTTTGACTTTGGCCTGCAATTAAAATTTTCCAAAATGAATGAAACTAAATATTTCCTTATACGCATTTAAAGTTACTACTTTTATTGACATTAGCGTTAGAATATATTTAATTTTAGATGCATTTTCATGCTAACGCTAATGCTTTGTTTTCTGAGAAAATAATTTATTGCATTATGCTTTCCTCTTTTATTGTAAATAATTTGCATTAACTTCTTTTCTCTTTATTGATCATTTAACCAATTTTGTTTCCATAATTAATGCATGCATGCTTAGGTAGGATTCATAATTAATGGAATAATATTACTTTTATGGAGGCATTCTTTTATTTTGTGAAGCATGTCAATCACCGCTTTCATTTATGCATGAGTCTAATGGGTGAATTTGTGAAGATGGGTGTCTATTCAGTGAGAATTGCATCGCAAAATTTGTATTATACAAGTTTTTGGGTGAACTATGTTTCGGCTGAAAAATAGATTGGACGAAAAATTAGTTAATCCAACAGATGAATTTTTTCTTAAATTAAACATAACGGTCAATTATTGAGAAATTTTTTTTGCCAAAAATTAAACAAGTTTTTGGGAGAACTAAAACTAGAATGTTTTCAGATTTCTCCAATTTCAGAAGGTAAAATAAATATCCAATACTTCAAAGTGACTTTCAGAACCGATACCATTATTTTTTCCATGGAATCTACATTCTGTAGGTAGCAATTTTGTTCTATTTAGTTGAGATCTGATAATTTTAATTATTTTTTTTATTAACATGTGTCTATTTTGGTTTCATTGCTTTCAAAATGTAGTGACATGAAAATTCAATAACTTCAAAATACACAATAAAAAAATTGAAAAAAAATATGGGATAGTTAGTTGGAGTATCTACTTCAAAAGGGTACTCTTAGATTGTTTAGTTTTAGTGGAATTGAGAGAAATGTCGACCCAACTAAGTATGTTGATATTTGACAAGTTTTCCACATCAATCCAATTCAAAAAATTATAATAATTAGTATATTCACTCATTTGATACAAAATTATAGTCATGCAGTAATACACTCTGTATAGATTGTCGTAGAATATTTTGTTTATAAGAAACACAAGTTTCAAAATGAGTTCATGCGACTCAAAAACATGACTATTTTTTATCCCTTTCATTTTATAAGAAGATACTATCAAACATTTGCTAGATTGAAATATCAAATCTCAATTAAAAAATGAAAAATAATGAATAGAAAGCTTACGTAATTCTCCAAAAATAATTCATAACAATGACAAATAATGGTTCAAATTAAAAAATTAATCTACAAAACAATTTAATTATCAAGTAACAATTAATTTACTTGTTGAACCACACGTCACGGAGGCATCTTGGCTATGTATGGAGAATTTGATTTTTTCCCACCATTTGGAAAAATTCAAACTCAAGCCAACAGCCACTAGGAATGAGCAGTGTGTTAGCCAGCAATGAGGAATGAGCTTAGGTAGAAGGGTATTCATGTGGGTGATGTACGACAGCGGTGCATATGGCTTAGACACATTGTATAGGGGTAAAATGAGATCAATAGTGTGGTAATTTTTTTTTATAAAACCCTATTTTGGTGCGCTCGATAATAGGATGCACCATGTGGTTTAAAATATAATTGTATCGCTATTACATTTTTAATTAATTTTTTTACATTTTTTTATTTTTTTATTTTTTTAAATGAAATATGTTCATTAAATGCACTGTGGTCAAGGTTTTAAATAAAATGTAACAGTGCATCTGTTTCTATTACATGCATCGAGGGTGGTTTATTAGGTAACACACCAAGTTTAGGATTTTAAATAAAATAATGATGTTTTTTATTCTTCACAAAATATGTAACAGTGCGTTCATTTCTACTACATGCATCGGAGCATTTAGATTTTGAAAATGCACTGCTTAGGTTTTGTAATAAAATTTAATGAGATTTTTTGATAAAATAATATTTTTAAAATTTTAATAAAATATAAGGCAATGCATTTGTGTCTACAAAATGCACTAGGGCGTTCAATATTACAAAGCGCATTGAAAATAGGCTTCTAAACCAAAATTTAAAGGTATTTAAATAAAATAATAATTATATTATTATTACTTTCGTTTAAAATACTATACGGTGCATTTGTTGAAACATCACACACTTGGACGTTTTATATTTGAAAACGTTCCACGACGGTTGTAGAAAATTGTTGCACTATCGTAGAATGTTTTTTTCATTGATGTTTTTTGCCACGGTGCTACATATTTTTTGGACTCCCCATGCGGTTTTTTTATAAACACACCAATGCATTATAGTGTTGGAACGCACGCAAAAATGTTTAGTAAAACCTTCAATCGCTCGTCACCACTAGTGACCTTCGCTATAAATAGATATTTGAGATTTTTTTAGAAGAGCATCCGCTAAAAAGCCTTTTCCTTATAGTGATCATTCTTGGAATGCATTGGCATTTTCTTAAGAATTAAGAAGTGCTTATCCTAATGGTTTGGATTCTCTATATTGAGTTCTTCTAAATAATTCGTAATTCCTTGTTGGCAAGTTGATCAAAACTCCTCATTACGTTAGTCATTTTGTTGACTGTAGTTATCTTGAATGTAGTGTTTATTTATCATTCTCATCATGATTTTTGAATTTACTACTAAGCTTGATTAATATTTTCTTTAGTCATTTAACAATATTGGTTTGTATTACAAGTGTGTTAATTGATTTCCATAAATTTGCACACCATCAACTTATTTGCCTCATGGAAAAATACTTGGAAGAAGTTTTGTAGTTTATGTTATTAATTCTTACTTTATGCCTCATAATATTATATTAGTGCAAAGTATATAACCTTTTTAAAGTATATCAACCTTATTGATTGTGGTTTCTTACTATTTGCAACTGTTAATATGGTTTCTGCATATTTCTTGATGCCTTAAGCTATTAGTAAGGACATTGCAGCTATGCTGCTCTTGTTATATAATGAAATTATAATTATGAATATATTTTGTGAATAATTCTACAATATAAACTTACTCTACTTATAAAAACATAAATATTAAATTTATTTTCATTTAATACATATTTTAAAAATGACATTTTACTTATAAATATATTACCACTTGTAATGTCTCCATTTTAGCACTTTTGGGGATATAAATACCATACTAGTAACTAATATATTTTAAGAGCTCAACATAAAAATATATAAAATAATTAATATATTTAATTTAAAAATTTGCTCATTTAAGAGGTCAACATGTCATTTGACATAATTAATCCTGGCTAGGGAGGATAATAATCATTCTTTCCAATCACTCAAGGAACACTCAATTAACATGTATCATTTATTTTTATTTCATATCTAATTTAAATTATTCATATATAAATAAAAATTATTAACAATTAAATTCAATCCTATTTTAATCATTATTTTTTTCAAGTAAGAAGGTCATTCCATATATTATTGAAAATATACATAAGGATCAAGTTGGAACTCTATATAGTGAAAAGAAGACTAAACCTAATCCTTTTCAAAAAATATATGTTTATCATAGTTCCCAATATAAGGTCCACAACCCTCTTGTTTTAAACACTAAAATAAAAGGATGTCTAGATGCCCGTGTTTAAGAAGAAAAATCAAAATTGACAGAGGCAGTTCTATTGTTGTTCCTACAATTCGCTAGAAAGAGAAACTGAATCATTGACCTAGTAGTAAAAAACATAAAGAAAAATAGGAAATAAACCACGAGGAACCTCCAGGCAATATTCATTTGAGATCCACATCGTAGTTGGCATTATTGTCGGATGCTAACTTTGACAAGTCATCGACGTCGACAAAACTTCGACAACTCCGTGACTTCGACAAGTTCCGTGACCTCACAATTTCATGATGTCGACATGCAGCATCGACTTGCGACTTGCGACTATCGAAATTGGACAAATTATCTCTATGTCTTCTAGTTGACTGTAATTGTTGAACTGCCAAACCATTCTAACTTATCTTGTAACTGAACGTAATAGGAAAGCACCCAAGTGTCTCAACACTCTCTATATAAGCATGTATAATATTGTAACATACATCAAGTCATGAACTTATATCCAGTAATAGAAATCAGTTCGCATTCCCGCATATTATCTGTGTATAATTTGGTTCTGTCTGTATAAACCAATTATACTATGAAACAAGAACTTTATGCTGTTAATGAGAACTCTAGCCATGAAAACGATGATTTTTGCAAAAAAAAACACCAAAAACACCGCCCAAATAGAAAAGTGCTGATACCAGTATACACGTTTTTTTTCCAGAGTAAAAAATAGAGCCATGGCCTAAACATCCCATAATGTTGTTTACAATAACTTTAAAATAAACCCCTAAATTGGAAAAAGCTTTCTTCCTTCAAGAGATAAACTACAACCTTTTTGAAACTTGCATATTAAAAAAAAAAATCATAAGTAATTTCACCACTCTAACCATATAAAAACTATATAATAAAAAAATTATAATAAAAACTATATAATAAGAAAATTATAATAAAAACTATATAATAAGAAAATTATAAAAAAATTAAAAAACAAACTTAAATCTACCCCTACCCCCCCCCTAAACTATATAATTAAAACATTTAAAATAAATAAATAAACTACCCAGCTACCCCCTAAACCTTAACCCTCCCCCCACCCCCTCCCTTCCGCCTCCTCCCTTCGCCACTCCCTTCCTCCTCCTCTTGGGTCCCCCTTCCCCCTACTCCTCCTCCTCCTACTCGCTCCCTTCCCCCTCCTGATGTTGCCCCTCCCTTCCTCTTCCTCCCTTCTCCCTCTTTCCCCTCATCCTCGCCCTCCCTTCCTCCTCCTCCCGCTACCCCTTTCCTTCGCCACCCGTCCCTTCATCCTTCTCCCATGGACCCTCCCTTCCTCCTCCTCCCATGGCCCCTCTCGCTGCCCCTCCCTTCCCCCTCCTCCTCCTCCTCTCTCCTCTCTCTTCCCCCTCCTCCCTTCTCCACGCTCCTTTGCCCGTGGAGCTCTCCGCTCACTTGGGTGCCAAAGGGCCACCCCTCATGCATCGGCCGTGAGGGGTGGCCCTTTGGCACCCAAGTGAGCGAAGAGCTCCGTAAGAAGAGGAGCGGGAAGAAGGGAGGAGGGGGAGGAGGGAGGAGGGAGGAGAAGGATGGGGAGGAAGGGGAAGGCGACAGCGGGAGGAGGGGGAGGAAGGGGAAGGGGTCCACGGGAGGAGGGGGGGAGGAGGAAGGGAAGGGCGGGAGCGGGAGGAGGAAGGGAAGGGCAGGAGCGGGAGGAGGAAGGGGAAGGGAGCAGGGGGACGGGTAGCAGGAAGAAGGGGCTCATGGGAGGCAGAGGAAGGGAGGGGCGGTGGGAGGAGGAGGAAGGGAGGGGCGGGGAAGAGGAAAGGGAAGGGAGTGGTGGAGGGGAAAGGGAGTCGACAGGAGGAGGGTGAATGACTAGGGGGTAGTTTAGGGGTAGTTTATTTTTATTTTAATAATATATAGTTTAGGGGTAGTTTAATTTTTAATTTTTAATGTTTTTATTATATAGTTTAGGGGTAGGCTTAAATGTTTTTTTTTTAATTTTTTAATATATGGTATAGTTTTAAGGGGTAGTTTAATTTTTTATTTTACATTTTTTTATTATATAGTTTAGGGGTAGGTTTAAATGTTTTTTTTAATTTTTTTAATATATGGTATAATTATTCTTTAATTTATGTGAATTGTCACTTTTCAGAAAATCATATGAAATAGTATCCTTTTTATATAAAAAAAGATCTCAAAATTCATTGAAAATGGTTTTAAATGTCTCTATTTTCTGGAATTTTTTACAATTTTCTCAATAAAAATGTCTTGTTTTATAGAAAAAATTGCAAAATGGACATGTTTTTTATTATAAATTGCTTATAAAAGTATGTTATTTTGTTAAATTTCTAAAAACACACTTGAAAATAGAAATTAAAAAAAAATATGACAAAGAAAGTTCAAAGGCCCCAAAAAATTACTCAAAATGAAAATGTGTGATACTGGTATCAACCCTTTTTGAAACGGAGGTAAAAATAACTACTAAAATTAGGAGAGAGAAAAATTAGAACTGTATCGAGTTCTCGTTTCATAGTATAAGTGGTTTATAGTGTATTCCGGCTTTGCGCATTATGTTTCTTAAGCTTCCGCCATAATTGAGTCGACTCATTTAGTCAAACTGTTGTCCCCCTTGTGCTTCTTGGGCACGTGTCGATCATTGGTATCAGAGCATACTCAATCAAAGCACTCATATTTGTTCATTCTTAAGTTTGCGTAGACACTTTAGCGAAGTTACCGACTTATGCATGTTCAAACACGCTGCCAATCTCAGCAATCCAAGTAGATGCTACCTCTAGAAATGAAAAAAGAAACAGACAATAGACATGCAGCCGATGAGACAGCACAACTTATTGAGAAAACGCTGACTCGACAACGGATTGAAATGTTCTCCAAGTTGATTGAAATTCTCATGCGATTTTCTTCGACATCTAGAGGATTTTCGATGAGAACTCACTTCGAAAAAATCAACCCCTTCAAAGTGAAAATGAATTTGGACATACTAAATCTAGAAGGAAAGATTGATGTGAAATCCGTCGACAATTGGGTGCAACAATTGGAATCCTACTACTCTGTGAATCAACTCTCAAAGGCTGACAAGATCACCATTACAGACTTAAAGATGTCAACACCCGTGCATTGCTGGTGGGAGAACCTATTGACAAAGATGGAGAAAAGAGGAGACCCCATTGACACATGGGATATATTCATCGAACACATCCGAAAGGAATTTTACCTGCCCAATTACCGCGAGCAGTAGTATAAGAAGTGGAAGTAGCTAAGGAAATGGAAAGACCAATCAGTACAGAGTTACACCAATGAGTTCTATCGACTCATGGCTAGAATTGGTATCTAAGAAGAAGAGAAATTGCTTGTTCTTAAGTACATCAGCGGATTGTCCCAGTATATTCAGTAAGAGATGGAATTTCTAACTGTCAATACGCTTGCGGATGCATTTTATTATGACAGCAAACTTGAAACCAAGAAGAAAGGGAAAGCACATTTTGTGACAAAGCCGACATTAGGATGACCACCCGACAAGAACAGACCAGCCGACTTTGACAAGACAAAATCTTCTCAGCTAACTCCGCCAAAGCCAAATCACGGAAAAAATCCTTTTCAAAAAAGGGAACGTAGCAAACAATTGCCTAACGGGAAATGGTGTGATTACCACCACTCATCTTGGCATGATACGTCTAAATGCAAAGCTCAAAAGACATTCTTGGAAAAAGTGTCGACATCCAACGCATTTGACAAGTCAGTGGAAGAATTTGATCCAGACGAAACGACCCTTCTGACATCGACATCGACCATTCGAGTAGACTCGATTATCGTCAACGAGGAGGAACGAGAGCGCCTGTTCCATACACGGATATGGGCCTAGCACAACCCATTACATCTAATTGTGGACAACGGTAGCCAAAAGAACTTCATTTCTGAATATCTTGTAAAGAAACTAGGTCTTGTCACCACTTCACATCCTCAGCCTTACAACATCGGTTGGATGAAGGATGGATAGGAACTACGAATGACTCGACAATGCAAACTTGCCTACTTTATAAAGCCTTTTGAAAATGAAGTACTCTATGATGTAGCACCACTCTCCATAGTCGATGCCTTGTTTGCGAAACCATACCTATGGGATCACCATGGAAGTTATCAATCATGACTGCAACACATGATTGTCAAAATACAAAATCGATGGTACAAAATTCCAGAGTGACAACCTACACCAATGGTTTCAATGATATCTTCTAAACAAAAAAAGAAGCTCATCAGTCATGCTCAGAAGTTTGCATTAATCATGATCAAACCACAACATTCTAGGAATATTGTAGCAACAATTCAACTCACCGAGGAATGCAGCTCCTGACAGAAGTAGTTGATCGACAATGTTCTCAACGAGTATCGGATTTTATTCCAAGATTTGGATGGAGTGCCGCAATAGTGCAATGTAAAACACTCCATTGAACTTGCTCCTGGTTCTTCTTTTCGTAACACATTTATTTATAGAAGATCCATTCTAAAAAATAAAGAGATTTGCAGACAAATCCAAGAATTGATCGACAAAGGTCATATCCAACCTAGCTCCTCTCCTGGTGGAAGTCTGGTCATCCTCGTTCCAAAGAAATACGGGACTTGGCGCATGTGCATCGAATACAGAGAACTCAACACAATTTCGGTAAAGAATCGCTACCCTCTGCCATAGATAAACAATCTCATCAACTGTCTGAAAGGTGCTAAATTATTTCCTAAGCTCAACCTCAAATCGGGATATCATCAGATTCCAATCAAGCCCTCAGATGTGTGGAAAAATGCTTTCACAATCAAGGAAGGATTGTTTCGGCTTAACCAATGCACCTGCGACCTTCATGCTATACATGGACAACATTCTTCGAACTTTCATCGGAAAATGGGTCATTGTCTACCTTGACGACATATTGATTTTCAGTCGATCATGGGAAGAACATGTCGGATAGCTTCAACAAGTCCTCGAAACTCTCCAGCAACATCGATTTTACTTGAACATGTACAAGTGTACCTTTGTGATGAAAAGCATCAAATATTTGGGGTATGTAATTGACTCTGCAGGGATTCATGTCAATCTAGACAAAGTAAATATCCTCGAAGATTGGTCAATTCCTCAAATCATTCAAGAAATAAGAAATTTTCTTCATTTGGAGAATTTCTATCGACGATTCATACTCGGCTTCAGTCACATAGCCTGGCCCTTAACTCAGTTGATGAAGGGAAATAGAAAAAATGTCTTCAAATGGACATCCACACAACAAGAAGCTTTTGAAAAACACAAGCACAAGCTCTGCACTGCACCAGTACTTGTGCTACCTAATTTGTATCAGCCCTTTGAAATTGAGATGGATGCATCGGACTATACCTTGCGAGCAGTGATCACTCAGTCTGGTCACCCAGTCGCTTTTCATTCCGAAATTTTTAACGACACAGTTAGAAGATATTTGACATACGAAAAAGAGTTGTACACGATTGTGCAAGCTCTCAATCAATGGAGCCATTACATCCTTGGAAAGGAAACAATCATCCTCACTGACCATAAGCCTCTATAGTTCGCTCTGAACCAGTCAAAAATACAAACAGCCAGACAACTCAAGTGGATTAATTACCTATAATAATTCCAGTTTGTGATTAAGTATAAAAAAGGTGAGGCTAACGCCGTCGCCGATTGTCTGAGTCAACCACCCATTACTCTCCTTTTGATAGTGATGAGTATGCAGGGTTACGACATGACCACTTGGCCTCAAGTATATCAGGATGACATTGAATTTTCCCTAATCTACTGACAACTTCAGACAGACAAGTCATCGACGTCCGAGTACTTCTTGAAAGACACCCTTATATACAAGCTTGGATAGCTTTGTGTACCGACCGGTGAGCATTGATAGTGGATCATTTGGGACACGCACTACAACAAGACTGCAAGACACTTGCTATTCTCTAGAAATATTTCTTTTGGCCTACACTTAAAACTGACGTCAACAAGTACATTTGATCATGTGTGGTCTGTTCCATTGCTAAACCGCCTAATCGATGACAGGGATTGTACAGACCTCTACCATTTCCTAGTCAACCATGGGAATATATTTCTAAGGACTACTCGATGGGATATCCTACTACCAAACATCAGCACAACGTGATCTTAGTAGTAGTCGACAGATTTTCCAAGATGGCCATCCTCATAGCATGCAAGAAGACCACGACAGTGCAACAGACTGCACAACTCTTCTTCACACATGTTTCGAAACACTTTGGTTTACCCGCAAGCATTAATTCCGACCGAGATTCCAGATTCGTCATCATATTTTGGAAGACACTCTGGAAACAACTGGATGCACGACTCTCATTGTAGACAACTTTCCATCCTCAGACCTACGGATAGATGCAAGTTTTGAATCGCTTGATAGCACAACTGCTTCGCATGTATAACCACAAGCATTGACACACATGGGATGAAAGTCTTCTATACATACAACATAGTTACAATCGTGCTCAACACATCTCTACAGGAAAGAGTCCGTTTGAGATCTATTATGGATTTCAACCCTTAGCGCTTATCGACTTGATCAGCTCCTCAACACAGATGAACTCGGACACTGACTACAGCCAGCGAGAAGTTGATAAATCCTAGAATTTTTGAGATCAAATCTACGACATCCAAAAGCAAGCACACGAAATGATGTAACGATCAAGCAAGAAAGCTAAGGCCCGACACGACAAACATCCTATTCCTCATTCATTCCAAATTGGGGATAAGGTCTGGTTACATATCAAGAAGGAGTGCTTCACCTGTCCATTCAAGAAGCTCAAACCTTTGCAATATGGTTTGTACAATATTCTTCGACAGATTAGAGAAAACTCTTTCGAGCTTGACATTCCTGCATGCCTGGGTCTGCATCCAGTATTCAATGTGGATCTACTTCGACCATATCATGCACCACTGTTGGAATAGAACGAATTACTGACAATAGAACCCAAAGAGAGCCATCTAGATGTTCAAGAGCCTCTTTCTTGCGACACCATTATGGGATGATGAGTACGCCATACAAGGACGAAGACAAGTCCCTTGTTTTAAGTTGCTGAATCTAGACATATCCCAACACAAGGAAAGTGGTACTCTGCTACTAAACTGACCAACAAGTTTCCTCACCTTCACGAGCAGGAAATGAGGACCATTGTTTCTTAAGGAAAGAGGTCTGATCCACATTGCAGTTGGCATTATTTTTAGATGCTCACTTCGATAAGTCCTCGATATTGACACAACTTCGACAATTTCTAACTTCGACATGGCTTCAACAACTCTGCGACTTCGACAAGTTTCACGACATCGACATGCAACATCCAACTGCGACTTGCAACTGTCGAACTTCGACAAATTGTCTCTATGTCTTCCAGTCGACTGTAACGGTTGAACCACCGAACCATTCTAACTTCTCTTGTAACTGAACGCAACGGGAAAGCACCCAAACATCTAAGCACTCTCTATATAAGCATATATAATATTGTAACATACATCAAGTCATGAACTTATATCCAATAATAGAAATCAGTTCACAATCCTACATATTGTCTGTGTATAATTGTGTTCTATCTGTATAGTGTATTCCTGCTTTGCGCATTTTGTTTCTAAAGCTTCCGCCATAACAAAGACAACTCATTTAGTTGAATTGTTGTCCCCCTCGTGCTTCCTAGCAACATGTCGATCAATTTGATTCTTCAATGATGTGGGACAATTGAGGAGCACCGCTCATACGAGGTTGCTTCACCCGGACCTCAACTCCCATGTTCCTCTCAACAATGTCCATCTTGGCATCCATAAACATGAATTCAACCCTCAATTGTTTTAGGGGATCCATGTCCTCATTTATTACAAATCAGTCTATATTTGTGGACACCATTTTCATTCCCAACAATTTTTTCATGGTCCAATATAGGTGCAAGGTCCTAATGTAGAGCGCCATATGGGATTGAGTGTCCCCAGGGTAAAAATTCCAATCAATAAAAGCCTCATACTCTTAGTTAGGATGGAAGTAATCATGTTGAGCCTGAATTGCCTTCTCTACCATCTTTATTTGTTGCTTTATTGTAAGAGGGGTATGTTTGTGATAAAAATTTGTTGCTTCAATGACTTGTTGCATTTCCTTTTTTAGCTCTGGTGCCATGGCAAGAGTATCACTCAAGACCAACTCTACATGCGACACCTTATGTTTCCTACCCACAACCCTCCTCATCTTTCTTAATTCCTCACAATTCGAACCTAGGATACAACCCTTGGCTAGCAGGGCCAAGAATCTACGAGAGCCAAGAGGGAATGACGAATTCATGCTTAGTTCTGGTAAACATAGAACCAACCTCAAAGACTCTAGTCAAATGAATACAACAAGAACCCATGATTTTGTGGAGAAAATAACCACCACCTTTCCAAGCTTTCATTGTCAATATAGGGTGTCATAATGGCTGCATCATCCATGTACATAGAGCCCACCTAAACCGAGGTGCCATAGTACTCTCCCCTTAATTCTCCACCGCATTGCATGACCGCATGTATAGCGTCGCCCTTCTTCAATCTTATTATAAACCCAATGCTACATGGCCATCCAACACTCATGCCACCACCTATTTCTTTGATACTTGCAGTGCTCTCATCTCCCACATATCCCTCCTCCTATGTGGTAAGCACCCAACATAAAACATATTTTTTAATTAATTAAAAACATATACAATTTAATTTTTTTTCTACTCAATATTTTTTTCCTATTCCTATATAAAAATAATATATACTAACAATTAAAATTCTCGAAGTACTTTTCATAAAATCCTTCTATACAATATTGCAATCTTTTTATTTTTTCTATACAACTATTATATAAAATAAGGGATACTAACAACTCGATTTAGCAAATTTATTTACTAATGAGACATACACAAATGGTGGAATGTTTTGAGTTCGTTAAAAGGTTTTACTATTCGCTAATTAAATTTATGGTGGACTAATTAATTTTATTATGTCAAAGGGGTTTTACTATTAATCGATTAAATTTGTGTAAATCATAATATTTTTCACTATAAATATTATATTTAATATATATATATTTTATGTGATTAAGTTGATTTTTTAGTTTTTATTTATATTAATAAAATAAAACATAAATTTATTTTATTTAAAAAAAAATTATTTAAACAAATATATTATAAAAATTTGAATTATTATTATAAATTATAAATTATTAATTAACTAATATAATTTAACTAATTAAATATATACATATAATATTAAACTAAATTATTATATTATATTTTTAATATTTAATGTTTACTATTCATATCAATTTTACCAAACAGATTCGCTTGACATTTATATCATTTAAAATATAAAATATGTATTTAATATCATGCTATCTACAAAATATTCTACGCTACAAGGGTATTTGAAATATGAAGCACTTGATACTGTATTCTTAATTATCAAGGTATTTAATATGGAGCATACTAGGATTTTGCCATAAAGTTTTTCATAATGTCTATTTTAAGAAAATGAAGACAGTCATGAAAATAAATTGGTTAATGATATCTTTTCAGTTGAATTTATTTTTTATTTTAATTTAATATAGTATATTTATATTTAATTTAAATTATTTTTATAAAATAAAAATTATAATCAATAAATAAAATTATGTAATATTATTTAATTCATTAAACATGTATATTTTAAGAGAACTATTTAATTTATTTAAAAGAAAAATATTTTATTTTCTATTTCATTTTAGGATTATGTGATATGACAAAGGTTTTATGTATTAAGAAAGAGAAAGAATTAAGAAGGTGAATTTGTTCTTTTTAACAATTATGACGTAATTAATACATAAGGGGACTTAGTAAGAGTATTATGACACTTACAAGAATTTCCTCTCAACCACCCAAACTACATGCAATTGACAAAACTATCAACTTGTAATAAAGTAAAATTTCATTTAATAAGTCACCCACATAAATATGAAAATGCCATGTAATATGTCATGTATGACATAAATATGATAAATCTTGACTACATCATCAAGATGTCATATAAAATGTGACTCTAAATAATAATGATAATATTAAAAGAACATAGAAAAAGAAAGTGTTGAACAATGATTTTAAAATATATATATATAATTATATTATTTTAGGAAGATGCAGTGAACTAAAATTTATCTAAATAAAAATTAATAACCATCATTATCACATCATTAAATAAATAAATAAATATTAAAAAGTAAACAACATTCATTGAAAAAATAACAATAAACATATATAATAAAAAAACCACATCTGTATTTATATTTCATAGAAAAGAGATTTCAAGCTGTAGTTTTAATAATTAAACCTTCTATGTTTTAATTAAAAAGATAAATTAATAACCATCATTATCACATTATTAAATAATCAACACTCATTGAAATAATAACCATAAACATATATAATAATAAACAAACCATATCTGTATTTCATAGGAAAGAGAATCAAACTGTGTTTTTAATAATTAAACTTTTTATGTTTTAATTAGACATTGTTCGTGTTTGCTTGATCAGAGCAAATTATTTTGTGAAACGAAGCAACCAGAAATACAAACTAATTACCTCCAGATTAGCTCGTGTGCAATGCTACCAAATCGGGAAATCGATACCCTCACTTAGTTCCCATTGTCCAAACTGATAATTTTCCCAAAAACAGTAACTAAAATTTTCCAAAAGAAGTAAGTAACAATTTTGGAATATTTATTATATGATAATTTTATAATAGTGTACTTTAGTTTTCAAATTTTTTTAGGCATATCTTTTGTCTTATTTTGTTCTGGTTTTTTTTTCAACAGAAAAATAGCTATATTTTGTATTAAAATATATGAAAGTGTTCAAATCAAAGCTCCACATGGAGAAGGTCACATCCAGATCATCAAGTCCAAGAACAAAGATCATGACAGATTTGTCCACAATAGCCAATAGATCCACAATAAACAAAGAGATGACGAGCCACAAGGGCACCCCACAACACTCTTGAGAAGAGAAGTCAGCAAAAAAAATAGTGCCAAACAATAAAAGAGAGAGAAAAACAGGAAATATCGCCCCAAAAAATGTCCGCACTCAAAAGGAGACACCTCTACCAAGTGGAGGAGGCCAAAAGGGGAACACTCCCACTCGAAGAGAGGAGAGAGTGGGACCAATACTCAAAATTGATACAACCATCGGAAGCGGACAGAGCCGGCTTAGATAGCAAATCAGCCTCAGAATTGAGCTCCCGATAAATATGGTTGATCGACAGATGATGGAAGTCATTTAAGAGAGAAGTCACCATATCGATCCAAAAAGTAAGCGCCAAAGAGTGAAGAAAACAGCATCCACAAGCGCAGTCGATAATAGCTTTGAAGTCACCAACAATCAGAGTGAGAGGAATGGATTTACACTTGGAGAAAAAGAGAGTGATCCAAAGAGCAAGAAGTTCCCCTCTTGTATTGGATCCCCTACCACCATTCATCCAAATTTTGTAGAAGTGAAGATAGTCAATATTGATCACAGCACCTGCCTCACAAATGGCACCACCCAGCTGAGACGCACCATCAAAAAAAGCTGATAGCTCGGGCCTCAGAAAGATAGTTGAACGCACTCGAACCACTTGATCATTACTAGACAGGGAAGAATCAGTTATGGCCAAGTTGAATGCTGCCAACTTTCAAGCCAACCAAACAAATGAAGTCTTCTGTCCATCAAAGATACATTTGTTTCCGGCCAGCCATAATTCCCATAGAATATGCACCCGCAATGAAATGTACTGTTGGTTGAATTTAAGCCATAATATATTTGTTTTGTTCTGGATTAGTAGATCAGAATGTTATGAGAATATTCTAATGCAATTTAAACACTTCCAAAATTGAATTTTACCAACAATTTTTTTATCTAATTTATCCAAACCTATAAAATCCAAAAAGTAAAATAAATATAATACTCCTTTTTCCTTTTTCCAATAGAAATAAGTGGAGTGGATGTAAAGCACCTTTCTGACTTTGAACCGCAATTGCAGCTTTGTCGCTTATGATTAATGTTAAAAATGTGTTGAATTCCATTGAAAAAAGTAATAAGAAGAGGGCAGTGATAAAGAGTTGACCATTGAGACACAAAAGTATTGAAAATTCTGAGAGGCTAACTGAATTAATTAAATTAAAATTTGGCAAGATCTGAGGTAGACCTAAACCAGACGGCTTCTACCTCAATGTTAGAAGTCCCAAAATGCCCGACAGGCGTACGTTTGCCACCTCCAGACAGAAAGATGAATCAGATAACTCGAAAGTTATACCTATTCTAAACTCCTGATTTCCGTCCAAGCTGGAGGAATCTCTTCACTCCACGCACTGTTCTACCGCCCGTTTAGCGCCATTATAAGCGGGAAATAAGAACGTCTACGCCTGCAAGTCAAGCCGCCCTGCCTGCCTGCCTGGTCTAGTCAATAACCCTAATTACTATTCTCTTGTGTTGTTAGAGAAATACTTCTCTCTTTCCTGTTTTTGTTTCTGCTGCCGTTTACCAGTAGCCTTAGTCTGTGAATAGCTATTGCTTGAAACGCTCATATCTACAAAATCAGCTGGGCTTGTTTACTGGGAAACAGATTGCATGATTAGGGAAGTTCCAGGACCGTAGTCAGTTCATTATAGAGAGAAACGTTGTGCTTATTTGGGAGGAGCAAGAAAGTTGCGGATGGGGCGTGGGAAAGTAGTTGTGAGACGGATTGAGAACAGTACGAACAGGCAAGTCACTTTTTGCAAGCGGCGTAACGGATTGCTGAAGAAGGCGCGAGAGCTGGGGGTTTTATGCGATGCGGAGGTGGGAGTTGTAGTCTTTTCCACCACTGGCAAACGCTACGAATACGCCACTTCCAGGTTAGTGCCGCATCCATCCTGCTAACTGCACTTTTTTTCTGGGATCTGCATATGTTGAAAACATACGATATATGATTATAGATTTTTGGGTTTGAACCAGACTTCTATTCCATGCGTTTCTAGAGAACCGATTTACATTCTGGTAATGATAAGTATTGGGTCAAATGGGTGAATTTGTTGCAGATTTTTCAGTCTCACTTACCTATCTTGACCTACAGATTTTTCAGTCTCACTTACCTATCTTGCAGATTTTGTTGCATATATTGACCGGCGAGTTATTCATTTGTTCGAATTCTTTATTTCAACAATTATCATTTTTTCATTTTTCTTACATTTGGTGTACAGCTTTATCTTTATTTGTTTGTTGTACATAGATGTATATGCATAAGTTTTAAAACAGGGTGAAGATAATTTACATTTTTTACTCTAAAATTTATGTTTAAATTTTAAAAAATTGATATATAGATTTTGTTTGTTTGTGATATGTTTAGGTTATGCTTATTTGTTTAAAGACGTTTTCTATTTATGAAAGAGATATTACAACTAATTAAGACTCATTTTGGTTTATATTTATTTATTAAAGAGGTAGTACAATTAATTAAGATCAATTTTGATTTATATTTATTGAATTTTTTACAAAGAGAAGTGTTTTCTTCATATTAAGTTTTATAAGAAAAGATATTTTCAATCACTATTATGGATGGAGATTCCAGATATCTATACTAAAATGAATTATATAACAACATATTATTTTGTACTTTTTAATTATACTTTTTGTCTATTGGTTGTAGCTTGGGTGGTTGGCAGGAATGATTGTTGCCCTTATCTTAGAACAAGATATTTATAGTTTAAGAAATGAATCTTGCTATCATTATGTTAGCTAGCTTATTCTAATAATTTGCAATGGGCCTATGAAATGACAAAAATCCAACCATGACTTGTATCCATTGTCTTATTATAAGTGGCATTGATTATTGAGCCAAAGAGGCGCATTCTACAACTCAGTAAGGGGGAGATGTGCAACTCCTTCCGCGTGCTCATCCTATAGCTAACACGTGTCCTTTATTAAAAGTAATAAAATATTATAAAAAAAAACATGTCGGCTCAAATTAGATTTAAAATTTTTAGAATGGCATATATATAAAACTACACAAATTAGATAAACTAAAACCACAAATATTGCATTACACACTTCCTCAGTCTAAAAAGCCATTTGCACCTATGAGAGATTTGATTCCTCTCGGTGCTTGGTAGATCCCCTTTTAGGTGGATCTATGCTGGTGTTATATATCCTATGTGGGATAGTAAATTTTGTCACGTTAAATGAGCATGAGCCTATGACCATAGACCTTTAAGGCTAAATCTATAATGCTAACTATGTAATGCGAGAAGCACATGAGCTACATAACAACAAAGAATTATAATAACCAAAAGCACTTTATCTTCAATAATGAAAAAACTAATATATTTTTAAGCTATTTAAATAATGAATTAAATATACTATTAAATAAGGACATTATCATGAATACCTCTATCAATATTTTACCACAACTTGTAATTAAAAGGAAAAAAAAATGTACTATATAAATAGAAAGCAAGAGAAGCTTCGCCTCTCTAAGATAGATCCCATAAAATTTTAGAGGAAAATTCTAAGTCGTAAAAATAATGAAAACAATATATTTCCCTTGAGGGACTAGAATTCCTATGCTAAAAATATTTATGAATCTCATGATGTCATTGACAACATTTAAACTCTTTCTATGGAGGAAGAAGAAGTTTCTCTTTAAAATACATAGAGTTTGGGGTTAAGCAATTTGCAAAAGGGAAAGGTAATTCCATCAAAGATACCAAGCATAGATCTTAAAAATTGATGGTGTTATCCTAATTCATCAAATACACACGATCTTGAATTTAACATTGAAGCAAGGTTTCCCTAAACCGTAAACACAAATCCTCATTGTTCCTATTTTTAAAACTAGGGATAAAGACAATGCATCTAATTATAAAATAATTATGATTATCCATCTTTTAGCCAAGTTATATAAATTATTTTGGAAAAGAAGATTAGCATATGGCTAGAAAGTGACTCAAAAAGAGCTAAAGGGAAGCTTGGATTTAGGAATTATCATTCAACTATGTACGACCTTGTTATGCTTAGGACCATTGTTGGGGTGTGTTGTAATAATAAAACCAATGTTTTGTGTTTCATTTTTTGCTATAGAAAAGCATTCGACATAGTGCATATAACTAGCCTTTTGACTATATTAGAAGAGATAAAATTCCCTTTCAAGTTGAGAGCCACTATGAGAAGGTTGTATGAGAAGGTTATTGTCCTCTACATGAACTCTAAATGATGGCAAAAAGTAATAATTGTATTATAGGATTCAAGCAAGGTTGTCCCCTATCCCATACCCTTTTTCCTATATACATTGACAAGCTAGAGGGTTGTTTGGAAGAAACAAGTTGTGTTCGAATGAATTTCACTAGTATAGCATCATCCTTATTCTCTACATTGATGATTTTTTTTTTATGGAGTCCTATGATCTTGAAAAGCAACTAAAAATTCTCAAAGATTTTTTTCTAACACATGTATGATTGTTAACAGTGACAAAAAACATTATGATAGTTAAATCCCAAAATATCACTTGTGCTAATTTCATGTATGACAATAACAATTTAGAGGAAATGACTTCATACAAATATCTTAGAACCGATATTCATCACAACATTAATTTGGAGGAAGTGACTTCATACAAATATCTTAAGATCGATCTTCACTACAAGATTAATTGGAAATATATATCATTGAGGAAATTATTAATAGAGGATGGAAAGTTTATTACGGACTTGAAAATAGTTTGAATCAATAGACCTTGTGCTTTGAGATAAGAATAAACATCTCTTTGAGAGTCTTGTTACTCTTGTTATCTTATATGGGTGTGAATGTTTGAATGGAAACATCTCTAGAGAATCATGGAGAATCATATTTAGAGAATCCAAAAGTGATTTATAACATATAATTAAAGGTAATAAACCCTACCATGCCCTCCGCATAGAGGTTATCCTCTTCCCTATTGAGAGTATGGCTATGGCTAGGTACCTAATGTACAAAAGCAATATAAAAAACATGGGAGACAAGAGGCTTCGTGACATTGCTCCACTCTCTAGTCAAAATGAACTACAACTTAAGTGAGGTTGACATAAAGACACCATGTCTTGGCTAAATCGCTAGGGAGTTGAGGAAGATGTCACTTTACAGAATAGCAATAATATTAAAAGTATTATTACATCTAAATTTCACGATAAGTTGCGGTGCAATAAATAATTAGATGATAAGAGAAAATTAAGATATTATAAGGAGATGATGAACCACGATTCATAAGATCAAAAGTATCTTTCTATTTTAACAAGTATAAAGGGAAAAGCAATTGTCATAATAAGAGAAAAATCTCATGAATTGCATTCTAAAACAAGGCACTAAACAATTTCTAAAATGTCATGGGATGAAATAATTTGTCATATTTGTGATACTAAGAGGGTTAAAGATGAAATCACTTTCTATACACCCACATTAAATCACAATTTCTGTATTACAATTATGACGTTCCCAACTTTTTAACTCATCACAAGTGCAATAATATAGGAATGCTTTTCTTAAAGATTTTCAAGTACATAAATAAAATTTGAAAGAAATCAAAATGATTCCTTAGATTTTTAGAACTTGTTCATAATCACCATTATTATTATAATTATAAAATCCAAAAAAATGATACTTTTATAAAATAAAATAATTTAATATTATATTTTTTAATATATGAAAAATATAAAATAGTTAAAATGAAATAAAAATAACAAAAACATTACATAAATATATACATCTATAATAAACATCTACCCAAATTTAAACTATATAAAGTAACATTATTTGAACTTTATCACATTCATGACAACTTTCACGAAAACAATAACTAGAAATCACTTGATTACATTCATTTCAAAACAAGATATATATTTTTAATTCGTAATAAAAGATGGAATTTTATATATTTATAAAAGCATTTTATAATTTATAACTTCAAAACTAAAAACAATACACCTTATCTTATTCTCTTCATAAAAGTGGGTCTTTCTTCAATCGAGAGCAAGGCTATGACTAGGTACCTGATGTACAAACACAAGGTAAACAACATGGGAAAGGAAAGACTTTCAAAACTTGCTTTAAAATCAAGGCAAAACCAACTACGCCTCAAACTGGGTTGGTATAAAGATAACATGGTTTGGTTAACCTATTGGGAAAATGAGGAGGTCATTATTGGAGGATCAAAAGTATCTCTCGGTATTAAGTAGTCCAAAGAAGAAAATTAAAATAGCCAAAATAAGAACTAAATTTATATCTGAGTTTCATAGTATTTGCTATAAGACAAACTTTTCTAACCTCACTTGCCAAAACTATAGCGAGCTAGGAAAGCTTCTTGCCAAGCTTTTTGAGTATAGAAATAAAATTTTAAAGCAAACCAAATAATACCATTCTTGGGGTGGATAGACCAAAGTTGGTCTCAGTGGACTTAATCATCATCATCATATATATATATATATATTTGTTTAGTTTAATATCTTACTAGAGGTTCATCATCATCATCCTATAATGTTTAATTAAAAAAATTGGTCTTTATATAAATATATTATAATTGAATTTGAATTATAAAA
Source organism: Larix kaempferi (assembly GCA_027924585.1). NCBI lineage: Eukaryota > Viridiplantae > Streptophyta > Pinopsida > Pinales > Pinaceae > Larix > Larix kaempferi. The sequence continues at coordinate 16,113,090 of BSBM01000372.1, read as the reverse complement.
TCGAGAAAAATGTAAATAACTCATATATAATTTTAATGTAAACTTGAAAACAATTTGACGTTTAATTTTGAGATAATATTGTTTTATTCTTTTTTTTATGGTGTATATATATAAGGATACTAAAACGATTATTTTAGTATTGATTAATATTTGATATGTAAAATTAAATGTGTATAAGGTATTTTAGTGTGAATTTACATGTGGTAAGTTTTAAATGTAAATAATATGAAATTGAATATTATTATATTCTATAATGTTAAATTGAAAGAATTGATTTTTATATAAATATTTTGTAATTGAATTTGAATTATAAAATTGAGAAAATGATAAATGATGGATATATAATTTATTGTAAAGTTAAAAACAATTTGATATTTGGTTTTGGGATAGGAAGAAAATATTTTGTGAGATTTTGTCCTTCTTTTTGTTTTGGTTGTGAAGTTTGGGATTATAAAATCTTTAGAGAGTTTGTGGAGAAATTATAGAAAAAATTCAGAAGCATTTTATAACTTATCATCTTTTTTTTTATGGGTAGTGGTTCTCGATAGCACTGGTTCACACCAACCCTTAACATGGTTGAAATTTTTGTATGTCTTAACTTCACCTGTTGTTATACATCTCGGGATATAACTTATCATCTTAAGATGAAAGACAATACACCATATCCTATCCTCTTCATAATAAAAAGTATTTCCCCATTGAGAGCATGCCTTTCACTAGGTATGTAATGTACAAGAACAAGATAAAGAGCATGGAAGACAACAACTTGCCTAATATTTTCTAAATCTCTAGTCAAAGCCATATATAGCTGAAGTGAGCTTGTGTTGACATAAATATAATAAGTCTTGGCTAAATCATTGCTATGTCAAAGAAGATGTAACTCTACATAATAACCATAATATTAAAATAAGATAGCAAAAATTAGAACAAAGTGTCACACCTTCCTAGACAAAAAGAGAATGTTAGACAATGGTTTAGCCAAAAATACAATTCTAAAAGGTAATATACATTATCTTAAATCAATAATCATCATTATCATTAAATAAAAAAAATAAATATTAAAAATTAAACAACACCTATATTGGATAGGAAAGAGAGTTCAAAAAGTATGCTTTTAATTATTTAACGTTTTGTTTTTTAATTACAAGGCATTATTCGTGTTGCCTCGATCCGAGCAAATTATTTTCAGAAACGCTGCAACGAGAAAGACAAACCAACCTCCATGATAATTTTCCAAAACAAGTAAGTGGAGTAAAATTTTCCAAAACAAGTAACAATTTTGGAGAAATAATTTTATAATAATTTTCTAAAAAGTGATTGGAGTGGATCTCAACAAGTGGGAAAGCTCGTCGTTCTTTGGTGCTATTGCTCCGTATGCGCACTTCTGATTTTGAACAGCAACTGTAGCCATGTCGATTCTGATTTCACTGACAAACAAAATGTTAAAAATGTGTTGAAGTCCATTAAAATAGTAATAAGAGGACGGCAGTGATAAGAGTTGACAGTTGCGGCACTAAAGTAATGAAATTCTGAGAGGCTGACTGCATTAATTAAATTAAAATTTGGGAAGATCTTAGGTAGACCTAGACCAGACAGGCGTACCTCAATGTTAAAAGTCCCAAAATGCCCGACAGGCGTACGTTTGCCGGTTGCACCTCCCCAGAGAGAAAGATGAACCTGATAACTCGTAAGTTATACCTATTCTAAACTCCTCATTTCCGTCCAAGATGGGGAATCTCTTCACTACAGGCACTATTCTACCGCCCGTTTAGCGCCATTATAACCGGGAACTAAGAACGTTTACTCCTGCAAGTCAAGCCTGTCTGCTGCCTGGTCTATTCAATAACCTTATTACTATTCTCCTGTGTTCTTAGAGAAATACTTCTCTCTTTCCTGCTGCAATTTACCAGTAGCCTTCTGTGAATAGCTATTGCTTGAAACGCTCATATCTACAAAATCAGCTGGGCTTGTAATTTACTGGAAAACAGATTATATGATTAGGGATGTTTCAGGACAGTCAGTCCAATATAGAGAGAAACGTTGTGGTTCTTACGGTGGGTGGAGCAAGAAAGTTGCGGATGGGGCGTGGGAAAGTAGTTGTGAGAAGCATTGAGAACAGTACGAGCAGGCAAGTAACGGACTAGTGAAGAAGGCGCGAGAGTTGGGGCTTTTATGCGATGCTGAGGTGGGAGTCGTTGTCTTTTTCAGCACCAGCAAAGGCTATGAATACGCCACTTTCAGGTTAGTGCAGCATCTATCCTGTTAATTGCACTTTCTTTTCTTTTGTGGAGATGGCTAGTTATTAAACAAAGACTAAACATTAAAGGATCAATATAAATATTAAACTAACATATAAACATTAAACTAATTAATATAAACATAAAAACAAATACTCTTTAATAAACATACCCCTTTTCTTAACCATTGTTTAATTCAAGCTTATTTAAATCTTAATCAAAATGCATATGAGTATAACAAATAGGACCACCATGAAATGAATCTCCTTATAATATGTAAACACTTATGGGTGTAATTATGCTACCAAAAATAATTAAAATAATTCATGTGGGCTCATAAAATTAAAAAAAAATTACAACCATTTTCAAGTCCATAATAAACTTTACACCCTCTATTAATCATTTTCTCAATGCTATAGTTCTGATTAATCTTGCAGTGAAGATCGAATGTAACATATTTGTATGAAGTCACTTCCTCCAAATTAATTATGTGATGAAGATCAAGATTGCTTCTAAGATATTTGTATGAAGTCACTTCCTTTAAATTATTGTTGTCATACATGAAATTAGCACAAATAATATTGTAGGATTTAAATATCATAAGAGTTCTTTTGTCATTATTAATAGTCATACATGTGATAGAGAAATATCCTTTAGAATTTTAGTTGCTTGTGGAGATAATAGGGACTCCTCTCCATAAGAAAAATATCATCAATGTAGAGAATAAGGATGATGATTATGCTTGTCAAAATTGTGCCAACACAACCGGTGTCTTCCAAACAACCCTCTAGCTTGTCAAAGTATATATGAAAAAGGGTAGGGGATAATGGACAACCTTGCTTGACTCCTATATTATGATTAATTTTTTTTACTAGCCTTTAGAATTCCTAAAGATGACAATAAGCTTCTCATACAACCTCCTCACAATAGCTCTAAACCTTAAGGGAATTTCATCTCTTCTAATATATTCAAAAGGTTATGTCGAATGCTTTTCTAAAGTACTTAAACATTGCAACAAAAAATAATAGTTTAATTATAATGACACTCTTTAGAAATGGTCTTATGGATAACAAGGTGATCCATACTTAAATGATAGTTTCTAAATCTTACTTGGTCTTTAGCTCTTTTTCTTTGACTTTCTAACCATATTATACTAATCTTCTTTTCCAAATTAATTTCACATAACTTAGATAAAAGATGGCTAATCATAATGTTCTTATATTGTTTTTATCATGCGTCTAATTATTTTCTCTGTATATTTTATGAGATTCAAACTTGGCTTCAATAGAGTACACGACTTCTTTGTTATAGCTTTGTGGTTGGTGAACAATGAGGGTACGGTCATTCTATTTCCTGTAGCTCTGGAACACGGGACCTCCACATGAGTCGCACATGCCCTCCTATTAGTATGCACACAATTGAGAAGATGATGTGAGGCCATATGCTTTAATTGTTAGTGAGTTATCTCTGTAGAATTAAAATTGACTCACTATTTTCATCGATCACTGGATTGGTTTGAGAGATATCCATTTGGTTATATTCAAATCTATTTAAATTATTCTCGTCTTTATAGTGGAGTAATCAACAATTTGAATGCGGGATGGAATGCCAATCCATTCTGAGAAATATAGAGGCATTAACATTAACATTGCTCACTCATAGCCATCCATTTGGGAACATATATAATTGTTTGAATGTTGAGTATGTTTATTTGAAAAGAAAAATATGAATTCAATAGGAGGGAAATATTTGTGAACTTGTATTGTTATTGGATTGATATTTTCTAGGCAAAGTTTTATATTTTACTGGTATAATGGGGAGAATCAACAACTCAATTACAATGATTTATATTTAAGTCGAAGACATGTATTAGGAATGACTTATATTTTTGAAGTGATTTTGTCTTAATCATTGATCTTGAATAAGCTTAATTACAACTTTAGTTGCTCAAATATTATATCAAGACATATTTCCAAGGAAAAGAAGTTGCATCTAGAAGATTGAATTCAACATCATCAAATAACTCACATCATTAAAATCTAGAGGCTTATTTTAACAAAGGTAAAGCATTCCTTTGTAATATCAATTCAGCTTCATATTTTGCAACATGCACATGGTGATCTTTGCAAGTTTTCTCATTTTTTGTAAGTGACAAAAAAAATCAAGTGGAATTGTAATCACATCACTCTCGAATGTAGCCAACACCCTTTTATATTTTGAGTCAAGTACTTCAATTGATGAGTCTTGTTTGTAAAAGGGTGGAGTTGCAAGAAGCACTTCTTATTTGAGTGAGCATTTAGTCATAGTTTATTAGTGGCTTGAATGAATGGTCTAGTAGAGTTTATGAACACTCTACTTTTCTCTTCTATGTTGAAAATAGTGTCATGGTCAACAAGAAAAATATCACTCATATTCGAAATTTTGTATGACATTCACAAGACACACTTGAGTTTCTACAACTTGAATTGCAATTCCAACAAGAAGAAATATATTATGAACTTGTTACTGTTCAGAACAATATTCTCTATGACTCCTTTGAGCAGCATGCATATAACGAAGCCACTTCAGAAGCGCATAATCAAATCGGCTGCCCCAGTTTAGAAGCAAAAAAAAGAGAACATTGTGTTTTCCATACACATGGTGTGCCTATTCTTTCCAATCCCATAATCAAATATTGGGAAGAAATTGTAAACAAAAAGTACATAATTGGTCTTGTATATGAGAAGGAACTGATATTTCTCATTCCTCATTAATCAACCTAACAAGGAACTAACAATGACCATCTTGTTCAACCTAACCCAACTGATAGGGACAGGTATTGGGTAGTGGAAATCTATAATCAATTGTCAAATGTTTGAATAAGGAGGTTACTTTGGATTCCATTATCAAGGATCATAGTATCTATTTGATCTTATTTTAACTATGTGAGTGAAAATGAGGGTTGAAGCAAAGAAATAATGGCTGCTTGCAATTAAGAGTAAGGATTGATTTGGGGCCATAGTATTAATAATAAAAATGGGAGATGTGAGGAACCATTCAGAGATAAACATTTTTATAGGTCGTATAATATTAATATAAATGCAATCAAAACCTAGGTGAAATATATGGTTGGTGTTAATGTCAAATAGGGGTGTCTAATATCTAAATAACATAAATGAAGAATGGTGATGCCAAAGGAATGTATTTGTTTGGAGAATGTGTTTGATTATATATTAGGAGGAGGAATGAAATAAAAATGGTGATTTTTGGGATGGGAATATGACCTATAGGAAACCCAAAAGATAGATAAATCTAGGTGGACATTGATCCCATGAAAAAAAAAAGGGAGAGGGGTACTTAATATTAATTTGGTAGGTGGATCAAATTCCTAAGAGAACTAGATGACAAAGTAGTTGGGGTGGAGGACTAATATCAAGAGAAATTTATGCTTGAAAATTTTCTATGTGGGTTAGAGTGAAGAGATAAAGATATCTAAAGAAAACATTTGGGGTTGGAGGGTGGCCTCCGTAAATATCAATGGGTAAGTGGAAATGAGTAAACTTGGACCTTACTCATCTAAAAAAAAGGATAGGGAACATAATGCGAGTGACAAATAAACTAGAAATATAATATCAAAATGGTTTAGTTGATACAAAGAAAATCCAAACTATAATAACGAAAAGTTAGAAAATAGAATAGAACATAATAGATGTCTTAGTTTGTATTGATGATCCTCCAACATTTATATAGAAGTGCATAGCTCAATTTCACTATATTGCTTGAAATACTCAAATATTATTCTATAACACACACAATCTTAATCTAGAATATAACATTATTATTGGAATGCCTCTAACTAATTAAGTGCATGCCACTCAAAAAATGGGAAATAGTGATTATAATTGAGAAGCCTCTAATTGATTATCTAATTCACACAAAAATTCCTAACTAAATCCCATAATACAATGTACTCAAGAGAGGATCCTTTCTAAGTTTCTAGGATATCTAATAGAGTTGGATTTTAAGCATTTCTCGGTGTCTGTCTTCATTGTGAAATGTCCTAGGTGAGGACCCTCCTTCTATATCATAATTTGTGAAAAAAATTACAACACCTATTGTAGCTCTATAGTGAGTCCACCTTTGATCTAGAATGGATTGCTAAATAATTTATCGTCTATTTGAGTTCTTAAATGGGGGGGCGTAAAACTTTACAATCTTAGATTTCATCCTCTCAACAATATTCTACACATTAATAGCTTTCCATCACTATAAAAATCATTCAAACATAGTTCTTATGCATAAAATATGCCTCCAAAAAGATGACATATCCTATTGACTACCATGGTGCCGAGTGGATGCCACATTAGATTCCATAACTCACACATGTGGATCTATTCACATGTGGACTTCTAAGAAAATTCAACAAGATCCAAAAGGCAAAAACTAACTAGAGATGAGGCATGCAAAAACTGCTAATATTATCCCTAGACATCTATCAAGCTATGCTAAATAATAGACCACTAGAAAAAGATGGGATTCCATTCTTATTATGTTGTATATAGTTTTATAGCTAAGAAGGGAATATAAAAGGGGATATTGAGCATAAAAGAGGAAGTAGAAGACCATGTAGCATCCATTCAAACCATAATGTCCATGAAAAATCCATAGTGAGTGCACAAGTTATTTTCATAAATGTGAATAAAAGAGAAATAGGATAAACCTTTCCTTCTAGCTAGGTTTTCCCAACGTACATTTTGTGTTTAGTGCATTGATGATGTGTTCATTGTTTTCTTCTTGCATTCTATTTTGTTCAATATTTCATGCACTAAACTAGTAATAATTAAATATAAATATGTAAAGGAATGCACTGCATAAGCATTTTCATAATATTGTTATATATGTGATGTTAAAGTGTTTGAATGTAATATACATGGAATTTTACAAATCATATTGGCATTAGAGGAATTTTCTTTGGGGTTTATGTGGGATTTTCAAGGACTCAAGAGGAATTGGCAAGGAAGAACTCTCAAAACCCTCCATCTATGGAAGTTGAGTATAGTAATAAAAATCCATGGAATGAGTTAGAGAGAGATTTGTAATGATGGAAGGATAAGTCACTAGAATCTCACTTGACATGGTCATTCTCATGGAATTTATAGAGAACAATTTTCGACCTTGTAGGGAGTTTGGTACCTCTAACTCAAATATGTAATGGATGAAAATCTAGAGTTAATGAAGACATAGAAAAGGAGATGAAAAAGGATCTAGAGAAGGAGATGCCAAGTTATAATGCCATCACTTCATGTAAATATCTATTTAAAGTGAAGTGAAAGCGGACATCAATCCCTACCAAAATGAGATTAATGTTGTTAATTTGAATCAATGATTTCAATATCCCTAATTTTATGTTAGTGTCCATAACATAGCAGAACAAAAAAAATTTCATTTTATTGATTGAATTTAGATGTCTACGCACAAACTTTATGGGGAAGCCACTCAAAGACACTTAGGATAGAGAGTGTTCCCCTAGTAGCTAAGTGGGTGGTGTTTAAAAACTTGATTAACTCCCAATTATACCTTATTGGCAATGAAGAGGACAAATGAATATATCAATATTACTTCCTACAAAAGCAAGGGTAGACTGTTCAAGTGTACACCACTGAGTCTATAAAAATGGATATTATGCTATGTATATTTCCATAGATCACAAATGTACTCCTAAAGCTTCTAGGTGGTCCACATAGTCATTTGTGGATATAAGTGATTCTCTTCAGACCTAGGACAAATAATGAATCCTATGTGGAAGAAACATATTTGGAGAATATTAGTTTAAAACCAAAGGTCAACCGAGCAGTCACAAGTATTACCAGCATAGATCCATCTTAGAGGGGATATACCAAGTGCTGAGAGCGATCAAATATTTCGAGGTGCAAACCCTTCCTCAACATTTACACTCTCTGCATTATTTAAGTGTGTAATGCAATGTTTACATGGTTTTGATTTATCTTATTTGTGTATTTTTACGTATATGCCATCTTAAATGTTTTAAATCTAATTTGAGCTGACATTATATTTTTTATAATATTTTATTATTTTCTAAAAAGGACATGTGTCAACTCTAGGGTGAGCATGGAAGGAGTTGCACATCTACCTACTAGACTGTAGAATGTTCCTCTTGAGCACAATAACCACTAAGATGCTTCCAAGGAGAAAAATACCAAACAAGAAAGAAAGGACAAGAAGGCAATAACTACTAGGAATCAATGCAAGGATTCAAGAAACCATTGAAACCATTGTAATATTGATTGTCACATAAATTATAATTGTTGGAAGTGACAACTTATGATGAATATAGATAGCCACAAGGAGGATGGAATGAAGATTAACATGCTAGTTGTGATTTAGGATACTAGGTAGTGAAAAGATTAGATGTAGATGAATCTTAGTACTCTCCATCCTAAGGAAGATATGGACATGACTAACTCTTCCACAATAAGATCTAGGTCAAGAAGACAAAGATGTATCCCCTATTTTATTGTATTTCATATGCCAAACTCAAAGAAAAATATATAGTAAAAAAGTTTCCATATTGGAATTTGATAGCCATCCTCACCCATGCCTATTAGGATTGGCAAATATGGATGTCGGTATCAAAGTTGTGTAAGATCAAAGTTTATATAAGTGCAGACTATATTGAAAAAATGAAGGTAGACGTGGCACAACTTGATGTGTATGGTGAAGTGTTTGGAATCACATGCATGTACATAATAGATGAAACCTTCATGAGGAGGAAAAAACCAATACTAAATGATAAAGGATGGGAATTCCTTCATCATTAATTCATACAAAGGTCAATCGAATATCTCTCTACTAACTCCTAAAATAATGGAAAAAATTTATCAGTTCAAGTAGGATGTTTGTGTTACTATTCTTTAAAGACAATCAATTAGGAGATGAATCAGTAAAAGTAAATGCACATCTAGAGGGATTTAATAATGAATAGAAACATGAGTCGGAGGACCATTTTCATGCATATAAAGTAGTTTACAAGGAGTTTAGAGCGTTTCCATCCAAAATGAAAGTAGAGCTTGAGATATAATTATTTCCTAAATACCCATTCCCAAAAAATGGACTATATAGATAATTCATCCTAGAATGTTATGAGCTATTATCCTTAATATAGCATAAGAGACAAAAGTACACACCATGTATAGAATTATAAATGTGGATCACAACTCCAATATAGATAAGAAACATAAGTTACACAATAATTGCTTAAACAATAGGAGCTCCTTCTCCAATTACCTAAATACCTTCACATAATCATTTTACATCCCTAAAAAATGACTACAATGCCTTTATATATACATATCCACTCATTGCACATGAGGCCCCTTCATTACGACAACCATATTACATATAAATTTAGCCCCATATATGCCCCCTTTGGGGTCATATTACATACATTTAACCCCATATATGCCCCCCTTGGGTCATATCATAATACGCTCTTTTGAAAATCTATGTCCTTAAGTCTTTGCAATTAATGGCTTTACATGTGATGAAACTGAGTAATAGGATTTCATTATGTTCATGCTTTCTTGGTTCCATTGATTATGACCCATCCATCCAAATTAATTTTTTTTAGGTCTCAGACCTTGATAGTTCGTTGTTGCATAATTTTGATTCAATGTGATGTGATTATGGGTTCTCCATTTTCTTTTAGTTTCTGGTCTCTAATAATATCTTTTTGAATAATCATTTTTTGATGCCCTCGTCCATGAATATTATTAAGTATTCCATATTCTTCCTTGATAGTGTCGTTGTATATATTCTTGTTTTTCTTCAAATCTTTATTGGTGATGAGGATGTTGATATGGTTTCACATTCTATGGTTTCTCTTCCTTCTGCACCCCCATATCATTAGTTTTTTTTCAGAAATAATGGTGCCCTCTATCCTTTGTGCTTGGTATTTGGTCACTCTCACCTTTGAGATAGTACCAACATATTTGGCATGTATTTTCTTGGTGTCCTTCTAGAATATTGTATTCCTTCTCATTTTGTATATGCAATGTGATGTCATTCATTAATTTTTGATGTCCTTCTTCAATTCTAGATTGTGTTTTTTCCTTAAATTGCATATTTGTTTTAGAGATTCTTGAACATTATTGCAAATTTCCTCTTCAATCCTTTTGTTAGTCTCTTAATCCAATATCCATTATTTTTATTGATTTTGAATGTGCTTATTGTCTTGTTTCAATCTCTTGACTTCGTCAAGTAGTTTTTTTTATTATGGTTTTTCAATCAGAATATTTCTTCATTTTTTTTTAATTATCCATATGGCTCGTACTTTTTTATTATTAAAGTATTGAATTGATTCAATAGTATATTATTATATATTTAAAAAAAAATAGAACTCAAGCAATTCCACAACAATGATCTCATCTTTATATTCATCTCCTCTAAATGTGGTATTGACATTGATTCTTAATTAAGGTTCAAACAAAACCCCCAAATTCCAACCTCAATATATTGAAAATAATATCAAAACATGATAATATTAATTTTCCAACATATTGTCATGTGTTTCTTCTTTCCAATGGATTTTGAATCACCTAAATTTCACCTTTAGGTCAAAATTTATGCAAATTTCAAAGCAACATACCTTTTAAAACCCTAATTTGGAGACTATTTTGATAGCCAACCTTCCAACTAAGGTACCTCCACAATTTAGGCCCATCTAATATTGAATTTCATCTTGTAGTACTATGGTATGGTGTCTCTTCAATGACGTCGGTTTGACCTAATTCTAATGTGGCAAGAAAAAAGTTATGGTACAACTTTCCCAAAACTTGTTTTTTTCCTACATAAAAGAGCGATAGTGTATGCCATGCCACGTGTCTACTTTCTTGTATCTTATTCTAAAATTTATACCCTAATTACTATGACCTATCTCATTTGATATGCAATAGGTCTCACTCTATTTGGATCTCTTAATTGTTAAATTTTCAGAATTTACTTCAACCTGATCTAGGATCTTAACTAAGAGAACAACATGTGCAGCAAATCTACAACATATCAATCATGGACACAATAATGCAAGCACACAAGAGACACAGAGTTTACTTGGGGAAAACCATAAAGGTGAAAAACCCCAATAACTTCCTCAGAGATAGATAGAGCAATGATACAACCAAAATACAAGAGATAGTCTTCTCCTAGCAGCAGAGCCTCCTCCTCATAAGTGCGCCACTTTCCAAATGAGAGAAGTGTGTGAATGAATGACCTAATAGAGATCTCCCGATCTCTATTTATACTTGTTTTGTCCTGCCCAATAAACTAATGGGGCCTACATGTCTAGCTTAACCCATGGTTAACTTAATCCGGGCCGACCCCACACTTGGTGGTCTAATAACCCTTTGACCCACATGGCCGACCCCCAATAGGGTGGTCTAATAACCCTTCGACCCACATGACTTATACAGGGCCGAACCCAACAAGGTGGTCTAATAACAAATCAAGTATAAGTTACGACACTTACAATATAAATGACGACACTTCCGTATAGAGGAATAATAACATCTCTATAGGAATACAAACACTTCCGTATAGAGGAATAATACCATCTCTATAGGAGTACAAAATACATATATGAAATACATGGGTGAAATACATTCCGAAGTTACATATACATCAACACTCCCTCTTAACTAGGAAGGTATTTCTCGACACAGATTTGCTAGACAAGTCTTCTTCTCGGGATAATCGTCATCGATGCATCGACATCATCATCATCACTGCTGCTGCTATCTCAACCAATCTCTGAATCTACTCGTCATAGGAATTTCTACAGAGCCAGTCTTGTTTCATACTAGATGTAGGCCCACCACCTGCAGGTCTTCGTCATCACTGGCCATACTGTGGAAATATCAGGACTTATTACATGCGTCACAAAACCTTAAAAGAGTCTCTTGACTAGCAAGAACACTAAAGAGCATCTGAGGCCTTTTTCATCCTGTCCATATCTCCAAGACTTATTACATGTGACCCCACCACAAAACCTTGAAAGAGAATCCCAGTACTGATTACGAGCACAAGGCTCAACCTATCGGATCTCCCAGGGCACAAATTACATATGGTCACCACAAAACCTCGAAAGAGCATCCCAAGACTGATTACGAGCACAATGCTCAACCTATCGGATCTCCTAGGGCACAAATTACATGTGGTCATGGAAAAACCTTGAAAGAGCATCCCAGGACTGATTACAAGCACATGTCTCAACCTATCGGATCTCCCAGGGTACAGATTACATGCCATAGGACAAAACCTTGAAAGAGCATTTGGCCAGATATCCCAGGGTACAAATTACATGCCATAGGAAAAACCTCGAAAGACTATCTGCAAATCTCCGAGGGCACAAATTATATGTCCTCCCAAGAAAAAACTCGAAAGAGCATTTGCTAGATATTCTAGGGTACAAATTACATGCCATAAGCAAAACCTCGAAAGACTATCTACAAATCTCCCAGGGCACAAATTACATGCTTATCTACACAACCTGTTCCACGTCCACAGAGTATCAACCTGACACTCACCATACATCATCCTGATCATCATCACTGCAACATCCTATTGCATGTCATCTGGAGCAACATCCTGAAGCTCGTCATTTATGATCATCCTAATCATACATTGCATCCACCTGATGCATACCAAGTATCTACCTGATACATATCATCATACATGATCCACCTGATCATACAATGTATCCACCTGATACATACATAGATACATGATCCACACAATGCATCTAACTGATATATATCAACATACATGATCTACCTGATCATACACAGTATCCACTTGATACATATACATATATATGGTCCAAGCATCCAACATGATGCATATACAAAATACATACAAATGATCAACTGATCATATCCAACATCCAACATGATGTGTATATACATATAAATGATCCAATTGATCATATCCAACATCAACCTGATGCGTACATACATATACATATAAATGATCCAACTGATCATATCCAGCATCATCCTGATGCATATACAGAGCAATAACTTGAAGCATCGTCTTGATGTTCATCATCCATGATCCTCCTGATCATCATAGCATTGTCCTCTTTAGATCATCTCATCATCCACAAAACACATCCCAGATGCACATCATCTAGCACTTACACCATCGACATGGGAGAACACATCTACCACCATTCGGGGAAGGCTCCAGCCCTTACCTTTTCACCATGGGAGAACACATCTACCACCATGTGACAAATGGCTCAGCAATTACATCACGACCAAGGGAGAACACATCAACCATGTCAGAAAAGCTCATGTGCATCAGCATCTTCCAGACTCATCACTTCCCTTTGGAAGGAACCTCGATCTGAAGTGCACCAAGCCTCTCTCTGAAGTACTCAAACTGCACTTTGGCCAACGGCTTGGTCAATACATCTGCAACCTGCTCATCCGTCATAACATACTTTGCTTTAGTTGTACTCAGTGCTACAAAGGACTACTTCTTTCTAAACCAAGAGATCACACCTAATCCCATACTGAAGCAGCACCCATATGTGCTCTTCCTATCTGTAGCACTGTCTGCCCAATCTGCAATCAACATAACCCTGCAGGTTAAACTTTTGATTCACATCATACTTGATCCCATAATCAACCGTACCCTTCAAGTACCTCAGAATATGCTTTACAACAACCAGGTGAACACTCCTCGGATCCGTCAGAAAGTAGCTCAATGTGTTCACCGCAAAGCATATATCTGGTCTCATGTTCGTCAGGTACATCAAGGACCCAATCATCTGACGATACATCGTGACATCAACCGGATCAGATGGAGCATCACACAGAAGCTTCAAGTTCGATGCCATAGGTGTGGTCATAGCCTTGCATTCCATCATCTCGAACCTCTTCAGGATCTCTACTGCATACTTCCCTTGTCCAAGGAAGATTCCATCTACACTCTGCCACACCTCCATGCCAAAAACAAATAGTGCATCATCCCCAAGTTCTTCATCTTGAACTCGGCAGCAAGCTTCCACTACATGTCGGCAATCAATTTATCCTCACCTGTTACAAACAGGTCATCCACATAGAATAGTAGTATCACTGGATTGCCTTCCTCAACCTTGTAGTAAAGGTTGGAATCCCCTTTACTCTTGGTAAAGCTCAAACTTGGATAGAGCGTTGTCTATCCTACCATACCAAGTTCTACACATATATGACTCCCTTTCATATGTCTCAAAACCAAGTGGCTTCTCCACATACACTTCTTCTTCAACTACACCATTCAAGAAGGCTATCTTGAAATCCATCTGGTGTATCTTCCACTTCATCACTGCAGCCAGAGAAAGTACTGATCTAATGGAAGTGTATCTGGCTATACGACCAAAAGTCTCTATGCTACCACCTGCAGCATGCTTGGTCTTGAAGATCCTCTTGGAAGTCACTACAGAATACCCTTTGGGACTGCATCCCAAACATCTTCATGATCGACTGGTACTCGTCGATCATGGCATTCTTGCCAGATCCTGGGATCTTCAATATTTTCAATAGATAACTTTGTTGCTGAACAAATGTTGTAGTCCTTCTTTTGTAGGTGATGGTATACGATCTTTCCTACACAACAAGTTAAATTGCATGATTAAAAAAAATCTCATAGTTTTTAGAACAAATTATTACACATAAAGAAATATGTCATACAGTCATGCAATTATCTTAGCCAATGCTTCAATACAACATTTATCCGTATTCCCTAACTTTCTAGATGCCTTCCAATCTCTACTAGAACATTGTTAAGAGTGTGCACAACTCCTAACATGTCAGCAAAGAGGTTTCATTCTAGATAAGTAGCAATGGAGTAGTATACTGTTCATTAATGCAACTATTCTAATATGCATAATATACAACCTAATTCTAGGAACATAAGCATATACATCATTGAATAACATTATGTAAGAAATGACAATTCAAATACTTATCTTTGTTTGGTTGCTGGGTGGACTCCCTCTGAATCTTTGCAACTCCATTCTGATGTGGATTGTGAGAAGTGGTCAACTCCCTTTGAATATCTGGATCCTTGCAGAAACTACTGAAGTGTGCTCCTTTGCTTTCTTGTAGGAACAACTGGAGTGTGCTCCCTCTTGATCTTTGCTTCCTGGATTACCTGTCCTTGAACTTATATCCATCCTTAATCACTATGCATGCTTATTAGTATCATCATTTTGTTATCCTTGAGGTCTCATACATAATCACACATTTATTAGTATAATCTTAATACTATCAAAACACAATAATCTTAAACATGTATAGTCATGATCATTCACAGATAATAAACATTAGTATTCAAGGTTTCTGGAACTCCATTCTGCTGTGGAGTGTATTTGGTGGTGTACTCAAGTTGGATTCCATGCTGCTTACAAAACTATGAAAAATCACGAGAGACATACTCACCTCCACCGTTTGATCTGAGTATTCTGAGTGGTTTACCTGACTGCTTTTCAATCAAAGCTTTGAACTCTTTGAATCTGGAGAAAGCTTCTGACTTATTTCTGAGAAAGTAAATCTAGACTTTCCTGCTATAGTCATCAATAATGTTAAAAGTACAGACTTCCTCCTATAGACTCGGTTTGCATGGGTCCACATAGGTCTTTGTGAACAAGTTCAAGGTGTTATTTGGCTCTATTTGTAGAAGGGGGAAAGCTGTCCCTTTGGGGTTTCCCTAAAATACAGCCTTCACAAGAGCTTGATTGTTCATTCATGACTGGTAATCCTTTGACCATGGATTGTTTTTGCAGATGAGAGAGACCCTGAAAGGGTAGATGACCATACCTACAATGCCACAACCAGGTTTCATCTTGACTGGAGACAGTATGAGCACATGACTGTGACAAGATATCACTTCTCAGGTTGAGTGGAAAAATTCTATTCTTGGTCATTTCTACTTTGGCAAGGAGTCTTCTACTAGGAGCTTTATCATAGACAGTACAATAGGAATCAATGAACCTAACATCATACTTATTCTGAATTAGTTGACCCACACTAATCAGATTGACCTTAAGATTTGGAACATAGAATACATCATGTATGTACTTCTTCTCATTTTGTTTGGTAAGTATAGGAATAGTACCTTTGCCTTGAGCTGGAATGCGATAGTGATCACCCAGTTTGATCTTTGAATTAATAGATGGGTCTAGGTGAGAAAACAATGATTTGTTAGCTGTCATATGATTGTTGCATTCACTGTCGAGCAACCATACATGTGACTGATGTTCTGCTTCAGTAGCTTGGTATGACAGGAACATAACTTCTGACTAATCTTCTACAACATTGGAGAGATTTGCTGTACCACTATTCTAATATGCTTGATTCTTTCTGCATTCACATTCATAGTGGCCATATTTCTTGTAGTAATTACACTGGACATTGGACCTATTAGTCCATCTCTTGCCTCCTCTTCCTCTCTGGTTCTAAGGGTTATGACTGTGCTCACCGTGATCTATGTGTTCATGGTCAGTTCTATCCTCTATGGAATTAGAACTCCTTCCTCTTCTACCTCGTCCTCTACCTCTTCGACCTCGACCTCTGTTGAAAGAAGTCTGAGTGCTAAATGCATGAGACAGAGACTCATCTTCCTAACTGAGTCTAGCTTCATGAGACAAAAGGGACTCTGTTAACTCTTCTAGAGTAAACGTCGACACATCCTTAGATTCTTCTATGAAAGTAACCACCATAGAGAATTTCTTAGTGAGGCATCGAAGTACCTTTCCAAGAATACCCTTCTGCTCTAGAGCTTCGCCATATGTTTGGAATTGCGTGACTATCCCAGAAACCCTAGTCATAAACTGATTGACAGTCTCTGTGTCTTTCATCTTAAGACTTTCAAATTGGAGTCGAAGGGTTTGGATTCTTACCGTTTCGACTTGATCTGTACCTTTGTATGCAGATTGGAGGAGATTCCATGTTTGATATGTGGTCGTAGCTCCAGCGATCCATGGGAAAATGGACTCGTCAATGCAACTTTGGATCAACCACTTCGCAGTGAGATCCCGATCTCTGCTTTCATTGAGAGCCTTCTTATTTGCATTTGTCATTGTAGCGAGTGTAGCTGCCGTCTGTTCTGTGAACTCCTTTTCGACCATATCCCAACATTTGTTGAGCTGTAGAAAGGTCTGCATCTTTATAGACCAGAATTCATAATTCTTGCCATTCAGCATTGGACCTGAGATCGACTTCATGTTCAAGTTTGCCATAGAGTATGACAACGATTAAAATGACCGTCGCAGGCTTCTAACTGACACAGTGCACTGCTGGCTTCTACACCATCGCAATTTTCCTTCTATCAAGGTGAGATAGTGTCGTAGTTTGTCTTCAGGTAAGGTGAGACACTGTCGCAAGTTGTCTTCAGGAAAGGTGCGACACCATCGTAGTTTTCCTTCAGGAAGGGTGAGACAACTCACAGTTTCTCTTCAAGCAGGGTGAGACACTGTCGCAGTTTGTCTTCAGGCAGGGTTAAACAACTCAGGGGTCGTCACCGTTTTTCTTCAGGCAGGGTGCGACAACCTCTTTTTAGTGGGTTTTTTGAAATACCCTTTGCTAGATCGGGGTGCGACTTTGTCGGATGGTGGGTAATAAAAAAAAATATCACGGCCCGAGTGTTTCGTCTCTGTCCCATGCTGCAACTTCCAGTCATGTGTGTGTGCTCTCCAGTTTCTGAAAAAAGGCTTATCCGAAAACAAGATCTAAGGATCAGGCCATCATCTCTGATACCATGATAAAGTTTGCACAGACACATAATAGACCAAAAACACCAAGGGCATATTGATTTCCTTCTCATTATTAAACACACATATATATAGTTTCTTATAAGACTCAAAACAACTCGCTAATACTATGGGCCAGTGAAAACCATGGGTCAACTAATGTCTTAGTCAACAACTAATTCAACTAACTCAGGACCATTGACTCAACCAACTAATGAATTTGAGACATGAGATTACAACTCTCAATAGCAGACACCTATTAGGGTTGCAGACATGTGGAAAAACGATCGATTGTAGCAGGAAAAATGGCAGAGAATTTGTAGAGAATATCTCAAAATAAGGTTTGAAGTTGTGCAGGTTTGAAGGATCCCAGGAAAAGGTAACGTATAGCACAGGAATTATTGTAACGTGCAAGAAGGAGGAGCAGTCAAGTAGTCAGAATGGTGCAAGACTGAGTAGCCAGGAAAGAAATGAATATGGCTGGTGTGAGCAGAGGTCACATGCTCATAAGAGCTCTCATACCACTATGGCGTTGCCCCTTTGGGAAAATAGGAAAATTGGGTGAAACAAACCAAAATACAAAAAGATGCACAAGAATAAAGGCAAGTTGAATAAACCTGAACACTCAATCTGTATTTCTCATTAACCAAGTGCATATATATAATGAGAAATGTCCCTTGGGTTTAGTATTCCCAAGTGGACTCTTGGACTCTCAAGTAACTCTTGGTCTCCCTTTCACATTGATATTCCTCACACCCCTTGGTGTGATTAGACTCCAACATTATACAACTACACCAATCTGTCTGCTCTGTCTGCTATGCCATCTAGATTAAAAGAATTAAAATTGAACCTGCCAAAATTGAGCTCACACCAGTTTTCAGCCTCTCCACGTAAGTTAACATATGTAGGCGACCGTCAATGTCACCGCTCGAAGCTCAATCCCAGCTCCCCTTGGCATCATGTGTGGAGGCTAAGAGATACTTCATGGCCTTTGTGCTAAGTTAGATAGCAAGCTATGCGTAGGCCAGCGTTGCCTGCGGGAATGCATGTGAGGCATGAAAAAACCGCTTGTCTGTACATATACCCCTTTGAGTACGTACATTCCTTTCCTTCATCTCCTCCCAAAACCAAATCAGCTTCCTGAGACACACGTCATACAACAACCTTACTTCATCAAACACTAGTTCCTGAATGGGTTTTTGCACCAAGCTTCACAAATCGAATATCTGTAAAGAAATTTACCAATTCTTCGGCATCCACGCTCTCAATGTACTCATCAATGGTTACTGTGGAAGATTCATTTTCATCCTCAAAAATATCCCTCATTTTCTTGAATAATCTGTAACTGCCCTTCAACAAAGTGACTTCCTATGAAGTTTGCGGATCGGAATGCAAAAATACTTAACAAAAGACACCAAAACGGATGAAGAATCGGGCATTAAAACCGCCAAAGGCAATGAGGCTTCCACATACAATATGTTGAAAACTTCACAGTGCTTCTCCAATCAAAAGAAATTGGCTGCTATGTGTGTTGATTTCTCTTCATGCAGTAATCGCTTAAATACTCTGAACAAAGCTAACAATCATAGCCGCGGGATGGTCCATCTTCAAAAGTTGTAAGTTGAAGGCTAGCTAGTTATTTCATATACTGTTATAACTTAGTTTGGCCGGACTGTGGCAGGTAAAAATTAAACTATACACGAACTTGGCTTGTCCTCAAGCCGCCTATGAATCCTCTACGCTTTCTTACAGAGATAAACTGTAACGGATAGACAGAGAAAAAATTATAACATGTAGAAAGTAAAGGGAACAAGCATGCTGAGCGATGTCTATTAGAGGGAGAAATGCCAGTGAATTTCCGTCCATTCTATTCAGTTGGAGGCCTTTATTTTCCTCCACGAGAAAGTTTGAGATGATAATTTGTAGCAGCTGTTTGGTACAACTGTTGTAGAACCTAAGAGATAACTCCTCCGGAATAAAATTCCAACAGTAAACCTGAGAGTATTATATAAAGACGGAATTACATAAACAACCAGAAAGAAACGCTTAAATTTGAGAATGGGCTGCATGTTCACCTAAATCTTCATCTAACCATTACTCCCACGTTCATTTGCAGACTTGACATTCACAAAACACAAGAAATAAACGAACCAAAAGATTAAATGAAAAAGTCATGTGAAGTTAAAACTAGTACAATCAAAGTGGTCACACCGATAGTATACCCAATCATTTAGTTAATCATTTAGTTTTGTGAGATGGTTACTTATTTAAACAAAAGTTAAACATTAAACTAATTAATATAAATATTAGACTAACATAAACATTACATTAGCTAATATAAATATAAAAACAAAAACTATTTAATAAACATACTCCTCTTCTTAATCACAGCTTAACTAAAGCTTATTTAAATCTTAATCAAGATGCATTTGAGCATAACAAGAATACAATGATGACGCATGTCGCCTTACTGAGATAAGGTTCTTGCTTAAAAATACACACGACACAAACCACAATGCTTACACAAACAAGGTGTAAAACAGGATGCCAGAAGTGGCTTATATTACTTCTCTGAAATTGGTTACAATATGGAATAACTGAAAACAGATAACTAACTACAATCGGCATCAGCCGCTACAATTCAGAAGTAATTGTGGTGTGTTCTCCTTGTGTGTTGACCTCACCCTCTCCTGGTTTACTGCGGAAGACTGAGCTATGGCTCGATCTCAACTCTCTGCTCTTCGGCCTGTGTGACTCTTCACAACTCTTCACAGCTCTGCTCTCTGATGTGGCTGATCAAAGATGAGGAATCCCTCAACTGATCTCTCTTCCACATCTTCTACCCTGCTGCTGCTGTTCCCGAGACTACTGCAATCCCTGAGACACGCATCCTCCTGTCCACCGATCCTTCGAAATCCTGCAGACCTGCAACTGTCAGCTCCCAGCCGTGCTACACAGCCTCTGTCCAGGACGACACCTGTCATGTCCTCCACTTACTCGCAATAACTGTATTAACTTCCTCAACAACCCCGAACGACTACCGGGTACAGTCCCCTTGACTTTCTACTCTTCCAACCCTGCTACAGTAGTCGGTCACATCTCGACTTTTCTTTCGGCTTACTTTATTATCTGCTGCAGTTCGCCAGTCCTCCCCTTCCTCCATGCTTGGCTCTGCCACACCTATCATGTCATAGTTCCACCTCTTGGCGACTACCCGACATATCGCTTCATCTGTCGTCCGTCAATCCTAGCCTGTCAACCCTCGACTCAACACAACATTCGTTACGGTGCTCCGATCATCCGTCTACCGACTGCCCCTGCTCGACTTGTTGACTACGGCAAGTCAACCTGCTTCCCGCCCTAGTGGTCATCGGCACTCGTGTTGGTCGGCTCCCTTCAGTCAATCAACCTTGACTAGTCTGGCTAGGCTCTGATGCTCCTGCATCAGAATCCCTAGGTGAAAAAGAACTTGACTGCTTCGTCAGTCTCCTGAAATCTTCTTCAGAAATCCATGTCACCTCTTGCAACTCATCATCCTTCCATTGCACCAAGTATTCCTTCCTCTGCGAGCTATGCATTCGCCCAACCTCGCGCTTTTCGATTACTTCTACGATCTCTTCCTTGTGTCGGTTTGGAATCTGATCTGTCCAGTCGATGCTTATCACTTCTTTGCTTCCGTTGCTCGACCCTTCTTCAAATTTGTACAGATCTGAGACATTGAACGTCACTGAAATGTTCAAGTCTTCTGGCAATTCCAACACATAAGCGTTGTCTAAAATTTTCTTCAGAATTTTGCATGGCCCTATCTTCTTCAACTTTAGCTTGTTGTATGTTCTCGTCGGAAATCTTTCCTTCCGAAAATATGCATAGACTAAGTCTCCCTCTCTGAATGACTATAGCCTCTTCTTTCTATTAGCCCTCAACTTGTACACCGTGTTACTCTTTTCTATCCGCTTCCGCACATTTTCATGAACTTCATGCATATGTTTTGTGAATGATTCTGCATCCGCACTCTTCCTAGTGTCCATCGGCAACTCGACCAAATCCACCACTTAGTGTGGGCTTCTCCCCTAAACATTCTGGAATAAGCTCAACCCTGTCCACCAATTCACAGAATTGTTGTATGCAAACTCTGCATGTGCCAACACATTCTCCCACTGCTTGGGTTTGTCGGCTACTAGACATCTCAAAAGGTTTCCCAAACTTTTGTTCCCCACCTCAGTCTATCCGTCTGTCTGCGGATGATATGCCGAGCTAAACTACAACTTCGTGTCCAGTTTCTTCCATAAGGTTCTCAAAAAATGCCCCATAAACTTTGTATCCCGATCTGACATGATACTCTTTGGAAACCCATGCAATCTGGCTATCTCCTTAAAGAATAGTACAGCAATCCCTGTGGCATCACTCATCTTCTTACACGGAATGAAATGCGCCATCTTTGAAAACCTGTCGACGACAACAAATATTGAGTCGCTTCCCTGCTGGGTCTTCGGAAATCCTAACACAAAATCCATGCTAAGATGCTCCCAAGGGGTATCTGGTACTGGTAATGGTGTATACAACCCCGTGTTTTGACTGCTTCCTTTTGCCAACTGACAAACTTGACATTGTCGAACACACTTTTTGACATTTGTCGTCATCCCTGGCCAAAAATACTTCTCGTCGACCAGTGCTCTTGTCTTGTCGATGCCAAAATACCCCACTAACCCACCATTATGAATTTCTCGGATTAGGTTCTCTCTCACCGATCCTCTGGGAATATACAACTGAATTCCCCTAAACAGATAGCCTTCTTGAATGAAATAACTCAAGTACGGAGTCCTATCGAGACTCCAAGGTTCATGACAAGCCTTCCATGCTTTCGCAAAATCCTCGTCGGTCTCATACTCCATATTTATCGACTCTATCCCTATTGGCTGAACTATGGTCGTGCTCGGTAGTTCAACTCTCCTGCTCAATGCGTTGGCAACTTTGTTCGACTTGCCCGACCTATGTCGTAACATGAACGTATACCTCTGAAGCAGCTCCACCCACTTCATGTGTCATTGATCCAATTTCGTCTGAGTGTTCAAGTATCTCAGTGCTTGGTGATCTGTGTATAACACAAATTCTTTGGGCAACAGATAATGCCTCCACTTCTTCAATGCTTGGATGATATCATTAAATTCCTGGTCGTAGACCGAAGACTTCTATTTCGCTCCATTCATCTTTTCACTAAAGAATGCAATTGGTCGGCCCTCCTTGCTCGACACTGCTCCAATTGCCGTTCCACTTGCATCACAATCGACCTGGAAAACTTTGTCAAAGTCTGGGAGCACCAAGACTGGGCTCTGAGTGAACTTTTCCTTCAACTCGTCGAAGTCTCTATGGGCCTTGTCCATCCACCTGAACTCGCCCTTTCTCATGCATTTTGTCAATGGTGCACAAATCCGACTGAATCCCCAAATGAACTTCCTGTAGAAACTGACAAGTCCATGGAAACTCCTTACTCCCATTGTACTTGTCGGTTCCGGCCAATCTACTATTTCCTTCACCTTATCTGGGTCCATCACCAACCATTTACTTGAGATTACAAACCCCAAGTACACCAACTCCTTCTTCATGAAGAAACACTTTTGCAGGTTCACCATCAACTTCTCCTCCTGCAATCTCTGCGATACTTGTCGAATGTGCTCCAAGTGTTCTGCCTTGGTTCGACTGAAAATTAGAATGTCATCTAAATAGACTACGACAAACTTTCCCAAGAATGGCTTCAATGCCTCCTTCATCAATCTCATAAATGTGCTGGGTGCATTAGTCAACCCAAATGGCATGACTAACCATTCATACAACCCTTCCTTGGTTTTGAATGCGGTATTCCATTCATCTCCTTCTCTTACCCGAATCTGGTGATAACCACTCTTCAGGTCTATCTTCGTGAAGTATGTCGCTCCACTCAGGTAATCAATCAAGTCATCCATTCTCGGCAATGGAAACCAATACTTGATCGTGATCCTGTTGATGGCTCTGGAGTCTATACACATTCTCCA
This sequence comes from Larix kaempferi, assembly GCA_027924585.1. NCBI lineage: Eukaryota > Viridiplantae > Streptophyta > Pinopsida > Pinales > Pinaceae > Larix > Larix kaempferi. The sequence goes on along the minus strand of BSBM01000372.1, from coordinate 16,089,040 downwards.
TTCTCCACCCTTCTTCGGTGTCGATACTGCTGGTACTGCACATGGGCTCAGACTCTCTCTGATTAACCCTCTGTCAAACAACTCTTGGACCTATCGGTTGAGTTCCTAACCCTCTGTCGGACTCATCCTATATGGTGATTTGTTTGGTAGACTCGACCCTAGAATCAAGTCGATCTGAGGGGATATGCTCCTTGTCGGCGGTAATCCCGTCGATTTCTCATTATCCATTATGTCGCTAAACTCTTCGAGGAACTTCTCGAATTCGACCGGAATATCCTCCTCCCTCATCATTCTTTCGACGTATGGTCCTTCAGAATGATCGCAAAACATCCCGACTGTCTTTCCTCTTATTTGAGGAATTCGTTCGCAGTGCTCATCAACACTCGCTTTTCCCAAAGATTGCTCTCGTCGTGCTTACTGCCGGCTTGTTCTTCTCGCCTCAACTTAAGAATCCTTCTCATGCCATTTTTCCACACTGTGACTGTGTTGACTCGATCATCATAGATCATTTTCTGATCATATTGCCATGGTATTCCTAGCAACAGATGGCATGCATCCATGGGAACTACATCGTAGAGTACACTATCCTCTAATACTTCAACTCGGAAGTTGATCAGGCACTGTCTTGTCACCTTCACATGGTGTCCTTTCTACAACCATGAGATCTTGTAAGGGTGTGGGTGCTCTCGACACTTCAACCCGATCTTGTCGATGACTTCTGTCGCCGCAAGATTCTCCGTGCTTCCACCATCCACTATGGTTTTGCAACACCATTCGCCGATCAACACCTTCGTTCGAAATATCGCCTTTCCACTGTGTCGGCTCTGTCTTATCGCGTTGATCTTCCTGGATCAAATCTCTCTGAACCGTCAGATTTCGGTTCTTCCCTTTTTCACCTCCACTGCTGTCGGATGTCGCTTCTTCTCATTCGTCGACTTGCTACTCCGTTTGACGTCTGGGCTTCAATTCCTTTGTAGCATGTAGGTTCTCTGTGCATTCATATGCCTTATGTCCCATCCCACGACACTTGTAATAGATTATGTCTGGTCTGTTAGCTCCCCTTTTGTCAGATGGACCGCTTCGACCATATGCACCTCGACCGCGGTTCCCACGACCATCGTGTCGGTTCTCTGGTGCTTTCTCCCTCGTTGATGTCCCTTCCGCATGTCAGTTGTTTTCGACACCTTCATTCCTATAACCCCTACTTTGTCCTTTCGCGGAGACAATTTTTTCACCCAGACCAGTCATCCTTCCCCTGGTCACTGCGGATTTCCTCGACAGTTTCTCTTCTGCCTTTAGAGCTAACTAGTAGGCTCCGTCGACTGCCCTGAATCTTGACATGCTTAATTCGTCCTGAATAGCATATTTTAAGCCATTCACATACCTGGCGACAGCTTCTTCTCCTTCATCAGTTTGTCCTAACCGAATTGACAATCGGTAGAACTCCTCCATGTACTCTTTCACGGTCATTTCCTTTTGTCAAAAATTTTGTAACTTCTTGAACAACAAAATCACATAGTCATTTGGCAAGAACTTCCCCTTCAACTTGGCAACCATTCTGTCCCAAGACTTGATTTTCTCCTTGCCTTTCTTAACTCTGTCAGCCTGTACATTGTCCCACCACAATGAGGCATGACCCTTCAACCTTAGACATGCAGTCTTAACCCGCTTAGGATCCTCGATCTGCTCTATGTCAAATTATTTCTCTATTTTTCTGAACCAATCAATCAAATCTTCTGGGTCCAGGCTTCCCGAGTACATACGCACATGTATCTTTGCCCGACCTCTCATATCTGTCAGAAGTTTGATCAGTTTTTCTTCTGGTTCCTCTGCGGCTTCTTCCCGATCTTCCACCTCTTCGACTTCCTCGTCGTTGTGGTCTAATGCCTCAGGAATACAACCATGCCTCTGGATTTCTTTGATCGCTGTGACTTCATTTGTCAAATTCTGCATCGTTCTGACGCAATATTTGAACATCTCACAATCCACTGTGACAGCTGCTGCGCTATGCACCCTTCGTCTGCGGACATTAACACCTCTGTGAGCCATTTTCAACCTCTCCTGAAACTCTCAGGCATCCAATCGCAACCGGACTTAAACAAGTCGTGCACAACTCTACCCAACCACAGTTGGACCTATCTAACTCACTTGCAGGCTCAATATCATGGACTTCATCAATCTCTAAGGATTCTTTCACTTTAATACCAACTAACGCAAGTGAGGTTGGTATAGTCGTCTTCCCAACCGGACTTCTTTCTGGGCTCTGACACCAACTGACGCAAGTCAGGTTGGTATAGTCGTCTTCCCAACCAGACTTCTTTCTAGGCTCTGATACCAACTAATGCAAGTCAAGTTGGTATAGTTGTCTTCCCAACCAAACTTCTTTCCAGGCTCTGATACCAACTGACAGAAGTCAGGTTGGTATATTCGTCTTCCCAACCAGACTTCTTTCCGCTCTCTGATACCAACTGACGCAAGTCAGGTTGGTATAGTCGTCTTCCCAACCGGACTTCTTTCTAGGCTCTGATACCAACTGATGCAAGTCAGGTTGGTATAGTCGTCTTCCGAACCGGACTTCTTTCCGGGCTCTGATACCAACTGACGCAAGTCACCTTACTGAGATAAGGTTCTTGCTTAACAATACACATGACACAAACCACAATGCTTACAAAAACAAGGTGTAAAACAGGATGCCAGAAGTGACTTATATTAATTCTCTGAAATCGGTTACAATGCGGAATAACTTAAAACAAATAACTAACTACAATCGACCTCAGTCGCTACAATTCAGAAGTAACTTTGGTGTATTCTCGCTGTGTGTCGACCTCACCCTCTCCTGGTTCACTACGGAACGCTGAGCTATGGCTCGATCTCAACTCTCTGCTCTTCAGCCTGTGTGACTCTTCACAACTCTTCCTGGCTCTGCTCTCTGATGTGGATGATCAGAGATGGGGAATCTCTCAACTGATCTCTCTCCTGCGTCTTCTACCCTGCTGCTACTATTCCCGAGACTACTACAATCTCTGAGACATGCATCCTCCTGTCTGCCAATCCTTCCAAATCCTGCAGACCTGCAACTGTCAGCTCCCAGCCGTGCTACACAACCTCTTTCCAGGATGACACCTGTCATGTCCTCCACCTACTCACAATAATTGTATTAACTTTCTCAGCAACCCCGACCGGCTACTGGGTACAGTCCCCTTGACTTTCTGCTCTTTCGACCATGCTACAGTAGTCGATCACATCTCGACCTTTTTGTCGGCTTACTTTCTTATCTACTGTGGTTCGCCAGTCATCCCCTTCCTCCACGCTTAGCTCTGCCAAACCTGTCATGTCGTAGTTCGACCTCTTGTCGAATACCCAACATCTCGCTTCATCTGTCGTCCGTCGATCCTAACCTATCGACCCTCGACTCAACACAACATCCGTTGCACTGCTCCAGTCGGTGGTATACCGATTGCCTCTACTCGACTTGTTGACTTCGACAAGTCAACCTACTTCATGCACCAGTGGTCATCGACACTCCTGCTGGTCGGTTCCCTTCATTCGATCAACCTCAACTGGTCTTCCTAGGCCCCGATGCTCCTGCATCAGATGCCCATTAAATCAATTCCCAATCTACACTTGTTACACTCAGGGTAATTTTTTGATATACTAAAAAACAATCCAAAATCTAAAATAATATCTAAACACTCGTCTATATAATTATTGAAGTTAATTGAAGTTTCTAAAATGCAAGACTCTTAAAATTAATTGAACTTTCCTTTTGTATTTCTTTACTTTATTATGTTTGTTTTTGTTTTTGTTCGTTTGTTAGTTTTTTAAGATATTGGTTGTATAATATTTAATATTTATCTTAAGAAGAATTTTGTGTGCTGCTAAATAGAGTTTAATGTAAAAAGTGATTCAATTATTCTTGATAGAATGTATGAAATTTTTTAGATTTGTTGAGTCACTAAGTGGGTTCTATCTTCGGGACTACTTGCAACAAACTAAATAATAGCATGCTACCCAATAGTTATTACATGTGTTGAATTCTTTTTATATAGTAATTATCTTAGCTTGTTACTATTTTTATTTCATTTATGTATTTATTATTATTTAAGATTTAAAAAGATAATAAGCATTTTATTAAAAAATATGATTAAAATTTTTATAAACTAATATAGTAAAAATTCAATTGATAATCATTAATATATTCTTTCCATAAAAACTTAATTAACTTTTATCAATTATTTTAAGAAGTCTATATTTAGCAACTTTGTAGATATTTTAATTAGTTATATTGTAATTTAATAATATAATTAGTTATATTGCTTTCACTTATTCTATATATCATTTAAATAAGGTTTAACTAATTTCTTATAGTATAAAATAATATATCTTAATAACCATATTTTAAGATTGTATTGAATATATTAACTGTATTGTAAAAAACAATATAAATGTATCTACTTCAACAACTATATAACCTAAAACATATTAGATTATTCATTTTAATAATGATTTAGTGTAAAACAAGTTATTTATCTTACTATTTTTGAGAGGTAGGTACTAAACAGTTTTGTTAATTTATTCTTTAAAAAAACAAGCGTTAAGCAAGTTTTAAATAGTTTTATCATATTTTTTTAAAAGTGATTATTAAGTAACTATGTTGCTATTTCACTTGTTTTATAATTATCAAAATATTTATTTTTATAACTTATTTTTTAATTATCAAAATATTTATTTTTATATTTTTATCGTTGTAAACCCATTCTTTTTTAAATGTAAGATGTTTGGAAACTCATTTTTTTTTAATGTTTTCTTGCAGCATGAAATCGATCATTGAACGATATAATAGGTGCAAGATGACTTCGGTGGATAAGTCGCATATCAATGCATTTCAATCTGACAATGTAAGCATCCCTTGACAATGTAAGCATTTCAATTTTTTGTTGTGTAACCTAAGCATTTCTCTTATAAAATTTATTGTGATTATTGTCATAATTAAGATAAGTATGTACATTTTAAATTCAAATATTAACGAATTTTTTTATTAATATTTTAAATTAATATTTATTAAAAGTTTAATGAAGTAAAAAGAATATTGCTGGTGGTAGTTGCAATGATAGTAATGAAGATGATGGATGATTATGAACCATCTAAAGTCTCTAGTAGAGAAGGATTTGTATCGCGGTTGATATGGAAGAGCAGATGATTGGAGACATAGCTTGTGACATAAAGAAAACTATAAGGTTTACAAGAAAGGTCATTTCAATGACTACATGTGGATGGAGATTTTAGATATTAACGTTAAGAAGATTTATAAAGGAATATGTTATTTTTCCTTTGTTAATTCTATCTTTTATAAGAAAAACAACGGTTTGGAATATGATATGCTAGTAACAACTAGAGATCCTCTTGCTAGGAGACTCCAATGCTAGTGACAACAACTAACCAAACCATCTTAAGAAATATTCCAACCCTAATAATCTTTGGCTAGATGAGGACATTGTCTTAGTGGCAAATAGAAAAATAAATCTTGAAGACTTGTTGAGAATTTGTTTCGGTCCAAGAAAATCAAGATAAGCATTTCTCAAGATTTAATAGTTTTCAATGGTCTAATGAAGTGGTTAAAATCCAATTGAATGGCTTGTATTCATGGGCTTATCAAGGTTCTCTATTTTTTACATTATGTGACTTTGATATCCCCATACATAACCACATAGTAAATTTTGTCATATTAATCAGATAATAGAGAAAATATAATACTTAACCCTTCATATCATAATGAGTGTAGGATTTCTAAAAAAAAAAATCGGGATTCTTCTAACAAATCCCTAAAATCCGAGAAGATAAACATGTACAAAGCCCGAATTAAAAGAAGAATAAAAATAATATATAAATAGAAAGAAAGAGAAGTCTTTGCGCCTCTTCAAGCTATATTTCAAGAAATCTTCAAAGCAAATTATAAATTGTAAAATTAAAGAAAACAATGTGATTACCTTAAGGTACTAGAATTCCTAACTTAAAAATATTTAAGAATCCCTTAATGCCATGGACAACCTTTAAAACATTTCTACACTACAATAAGCTTTTTTTCTTTAAAATACATAGAGTTTGAGATTGAGTGCCTTGCAAAAGGGAACGTTAAGGAGATTAAGGTATACCAAAAATAAATCATAAAAATTGGAGGGGCTATCATCATCCATCACATTCACAAGATCTTTGATTTAGTAATTGAGAAGGGTTTCTATAAATATTTGTCTCAAATATTCATTGTTCTTATTTAAAAAGTGGAGATAAAAATAATCCCTCTAATTATAGGAACATTATGATAAACCCCATTTTGGCCAAGTTATATAGATTTATTCTACAAAAGATTATCAACATATAGCTAGAAAGCCACCAAAAAGAGTTAAAGACCAAGCTACATTTAGTAGATACTATTCAATTGTAGACAACCTTGTTATTATTAGGATCATTTAAAATGAGCAAAACAATAATAAAACCAATCTCTTGTGTTTCATTTTAATTTTAGAAAAGAATTTAACATCTGCCTAGAACTAACCTTTGGAATAGATTAGAAGATCAAATATTTCTTTGTAAGTTGAGAGTTGTTGCAATATGGTTCTATGACAATGTGATTTACAATTTTAGGAACACTAAGGGCTAATTAGATGAAATTAACTAGAATATAGGAGATAACCAATTCCCCCCCCCCAATCCCCTACCCTTTCTAGCATATGCATACACAAGATAAAGAGTTGTTTTGAAGTAGGTTGTGTTCAGTGAATTATTTTTGGAATATCCATTATCCTTCTTCTGATGTTCATGATATTGTTATTATAGTGAAGACTCACTATGACCTCAAATTATGACCTCAACAAGAAACTAAAAGTTCCCAAGGATTTTCTCTCTAGTAGGGGTATGGTTGTTAACACTGTCAAAACAAAGGTTATGATAATAGAATCCAAAAAGAAAAATTGTGTTAATTTCATGTATGAAAACAACAGTTGGTGGAAGCGACTTCATAGATATATCTCAAAATTGATCTTAATCACAAGATTAAATAGAACTATAACATTGAATAAAATGGAGGGTGGAATGATTATTATGGATTTGAAAATAGTTGTAAATCAATGTACCTTTGGCTTTGGGAAAAGAATAAATCATCTTTCAAACTCTCTTCACTCCGATTATTTTATATGGTCATGAATTTTGGGGCTAAAACATATCTAGAGAATGACAGAGAAATATAGAGAACATCCGAATGTTTTTTATACTTATCGTATTAAAATTAAAGGCAACACGCCCTATCCTATCCTCCTCATATAAACAAGTATTTCCTTCATCAAGAGCATGGCTATGACTAGGTACCTAACATATAAGAATAAAATAAACAACATGGAAGATAAGAGGATTCCTCATATTTTTTCAAACTCAATTCAAAACCACCTAGACTCAACAGAGATTGGCATACAAATGTCAAGGCTTGGTTAAATAATTGGGAATTAAGGAAAAGGTCACTCTATATATTAACAATAATATTAAAAATATTGTTGCATCAAAATTTAAGGATAAATTGTGGTGCAATAAAGAATTAGAGGACATGAGAAAATTAATATTCTATACGGAGGTGGTCAACCCTAATCTATAAGATCAATAGTATCTCTTTGTTTTAACTACTGTAAAGAAGATAATCAACATAGCTAAAATTAGAAAAAACTCTTATAAGATCCATGGTGAAACATGGTGATGGATAGTTCCTAAAATGTTATGATTTGAAATATTGTTTTCATCTTTGTGACACTAAGAGGGTTGAAGATGAAAAACAATTTATCCTATACTGTCCTACATAAACCCACATTAGATATCAAATTCAACATAGTTGTACACTACTAACCTTCCTAATCTTGTAACTTATCAAAACTATGGTGATTTGGGAATGCTTCTCTTAAATATTTTTTAGCACAAATTTATTTTTTAGGAAACCAAGGAATTCCTTACCTTTCTTAAGATATGATAGACCAAACTTGGTCTTAATGAACATTAATAACCATCATCCCATCATCATATATTGGAGAAATAAAATGAGCTATATTAAACTTTCTTTAAAATCTCATTTATATCTTTAAACATGGTGGAAATGAAAGTACCAAGATGATTAAGGTTTTCATAAACAAAGAGGATATGACTAATAATTAATTAATAACTATATAATTCATGTTTTCTATTATTAAGGATAGGGAAATTTAAAAGGAAATTATGTCAATATTCAACCTCCGTTATATGACAAATTTTACATATTTTCTCATTCCAAGATGTTTTTGGGTTAGTCTAGGGAGTAGCTTTGCTATAGAGGTCATGAATATTGGTCATAGTTTTGGCAATATTCATTTTATTTTTAAGCCAGCATTGACATAGGAAAATTCACTTTGTCAACTTTACATACTCGGAAAGGCCTAATTAGACATTTACCATTTGAAAGAACAATCCCCCAATTATTCCCTTAATTCTATAATCTAGGTTCAATGATTTTAAAAGAAATGGAAATGAATAATTGTAACGATCTAAATTCTAACTACAAGCTATAAAGAACAAGATGACATGAAACAATATTCAATACAAAAACAAGGGGACTAGTCCAACAAATACAATGTGTAAAAAACCAAGGAACCTCTCACCAACCAAGAATAGTATACAAGTCATTGAGAGATAACCGATTTCATATCAAATGCTGGCAACATAAAGATAAGTAAAAACGTGGATCACAAGCATGAAAGTGGTTTCCAACTTGAAATGTCCTAGAATACAAGTATAAATAAAATCATGAAATGAGAGAATGATATATAACTAATCACAATTTGTAAGAGAAATCATAGAATAGATAAAAATTCAGTCTCTTATTAACATAGGTGTCACTCCAATAGCTCGATAATGTGTTGATCCAATTTATTATTTCTTCATTTAGACGAGCTGATTTTGGAGGTGCTTCTTTAAATTCTTATTGTCATTATGCTAGATAGTCCAAGAACCCTTTCCACCCTTCATTGTGATGAAACTAGTCTTCCAACTTGTTAGAAACAATATATGCTTCTTTGTGTGTCTCCTACAAATCTACCACAACTTTGTCATCTTTGAATTCTAGTGTCTTCATAATTGTTGGTGTTGTATTTTATAAAATTTTAATACTCTATTTGGTATTCGATGTGTTCACTCTCTTTCTTATGTTGTTCTTTCTCTCTGGCCATTCTAAGGATGTTATACTTGTTTCATTAGGTTGTGGATACCTATGATGTATTCGTTTCCACTTGATCCATATCTCTTAGGTTGATAATTATGGTCTTAGTATTTTCGATCATGATATCTCAGTGTTTTCCTTTTTTATGAGTATCAAACCACTTTATTATTCATTTTGTCAAATGTTAACAATTCAAAGTGTGCCACCTCATCTGATGCCAACTATGCCCCTCCCACAAAGTATCGTAAGTTGGAATCATGCTCTCCTAGTATAGAAATCATTTTCTCTATTTGGCTTGAATGCATTATTTACTATGTTGTAACTACTAAGGTTTCTATGTTCTTGATTCTTTGAGGTATAGTGATTTCTTCCTTAGTCATAAATTTCCATCGTTGTGGTGGTAATAGGAGTATTTGTATTTTGGTTTGGGTTGCCTTAATTATTTCCATCTCCTTCAGGAATTCCTCACACTTTAGAGCCGTTCTTTTCAAATATTCTTTTAGATAATATTGATGAGGGTAATGCCACTAGATACTGAACAACAACCTATGATTTTCAGTGACTTTAGCTAGGTTTTCCATATTTAACTGCTCATAGTCAAACTTGTATATGCATTCATCCTATTTCTTTGTGAAGATAGAACTTGGAAAGTCATAGATCCCTATAACAACAAGGTGTGTTGGGGATATTTATATTTTTATTGGATAAAGGATTTCATTAACCTAGAATGAAATGTCTAATAATCTCTCTCTTTGATTACTAACATATGGCACAAGCTTCAATAAGGTTTTGGGCTCTTTGGTGGCACCATAAATTATGACATATGTAGTCACTTCATTCATATAGCAAAAGTGTATGCATTCAAGAAAATTGATTTCATCAATGGAAATCATAACATACATTTTTATCAAATATTAACCTCATATAGTGGGCCTAAGAAGTGGTCACAAATCTATCCATAGAATAGACTGTATTTGTGTTGCCACAATTATTTAGAATACACAAGGATTGGAGGGAATGATTCTTCCATTTATAGTTTATCCTTAGGAATATATTGGGAGAACATACAATGTCTAATAGAAATGTACATCTAGAATTCAGGCTTCATGTTCATCAAGATAGAATTTTGTTTTAGTAGTGCATCATTCAATGTGTGTGATATTATGGTTTCCCAGTTGAAGATTGTACCATTCTACTCATTGTAACGAAGGGACCCATGGATCTATTAAATGTTTTTTTTTCTTTCTCATAGAGCATGTTAATTATTGCCATTGAAATCCAAACTAAGGGTGGAATTTTATGGTGGGGTGCCATCTAGTGTCTTTGGAATTTAATTTCTCTCCTTCCACCATTCCTTTGTGATCTTGTGGTAGTAGTTCTCTTGATAAAATTGTTCGACCCAATTGTTTGTCATGTATTTGTTGACTCTTAGGAAATTCTAATATACATCAAAGTTGTTAGCCTCACAAGATGTTAAACATTAGCTGCTATTTAAAATTTATCTCACAATATGATAAACATTGTATTCTATTTAAAATTATATTCCTTATATATACATTGGCCATCACATTACTTCAGAGTAACAAATGATCCTTGATAAAGTTGCAACATTATAGAGTTGGATCTCCTAACATTGTAGTTGTAATCATGTTTGGGTTGGGATGCTTAATTTAGTATTCTCATTTCCTCAATGTATATTATGAAGATCTCACCACATTCATAAGAAATGGGAGAACTATTTTGGTAGCATTATAAGAATATATAGCCACAGTCCCTTACTTTGATATGATACAGTATTGGAAGATGTTTATTTTGTCTTGGCATATATAGCTAAGGATAATCTAGTTCAATATTTCTTTCCTTGAATTCATATTCATAGATATTGCCATCATTCATTTCAAATTAAAACTCAATTGTATGTACTCACTAATCCATTTAACAAACATAGATATAATGGGGTGTTGGTTGATGAGTTATGGAAAGCTAGGATTCTTATAAATCAACTATTGGTGTATTGTCCTATTAAGGAAAAGAGGATTAGAGAGTGCTTTACGGGGTTTTTTCCTTGGGATTAAACTAATTTTTTAGAAAAACAATGCTCAAATGAGAACAATATGGTAGAGAATGATTGACAGGGATCATAACTCTTTGAACTAACTATCGTTTTTTATGTGACTAACCAACAAAAACAAAAATATAAAACTAGCTTGTTCAAATGGGTGAGAGGAGGTTACCTGAGATTTGATCAACATATTTTGGTGGGATACTTTCAAAATGTCTCAAGCACAAATTCAAGACAAGAAACAAATAGTTGGGTGATTTGAAATAAATATCCCGTAGGTTGTGGGGCATGCAGTTCCAAGTTCATCCTCCCATTAGGGACTTCAAGATTGCACCATAAAAGTGTTGTGAGGGTGATGGGAAGACTTATTGTTATGTTTGAAATATTTTTTAGGGTGAGTTTCCTTAGAGGGGCCTACAACCCATTCTTAATTTTGATTCATTTGGTTCCCCCACTTATCGGACTTTAGGAAGAAATAAAAACAAGGTCACTAGGGAGTTTGAAGATAATTAGGAAGGGCTTGCAAGCCCATATCCAAACATGAAATCACTTTCCTTGTTAGGATTCAAAGGGGACTAGAAATTTGTGGCATTACAATATAAAACAGAAATATGCCTATTAAGGTTATTGAGAACTTTCCTAGATTTATTTCAAGGTACCTTTTGGACATACTTATAGGGCATTGGGGAAAGTTTGAAAATTGGGGTATTGTGAATGTTGCAAAATTTGTCAAATATAGAATCCCTTGCAATTAAACATTTTATGTATGTGATAGTTTTTGGGAGTTTGAAATGAATTGAGAGAACTCATGATCAACATTGAAGAATGATACCTTCATGAGGGCTGATTCAAAAGCTTATAATATTATTTGTAATTCCTAAAGGGACAAATATCATACGATATAATCTATCTTATAACTTAGAATCTTTATAGGGATATTTTATCATAAGTAAGTTTCCTTCACAAATATATAAGAATTATCGACCCAATATTTTAATGAATATAAACAAAGGGTGAATAAATGATCCAAGAGGATTTTTACTGATCAAAAGTGGTTAAAAAGTGGTCAAAAATTTCCAGTCTAGAATGAAACAAAAGCACACCATTGCGAAGAGCTCATTGAGACATTTCCAATGATGTATGTTTCACCCCAATCAGAGGCTCGATAGCCAAGATATCACATTCTAAATTTTTCATCAAATAGTGGGAAAATACAAAAAGGGTGCCACATGGGACCACTACAAGGGTGTCACATGGCGTATATGGTACTGACGTAGCACACCCTCTAGGCACCATGTGGCAAGAACATTTTACATGCTATCTACATGGCAGGTGAGTTGGAACTTGATAGGGTTGATTTTGTATGGCGTGGATCAATTATATTTGGATATGTGGCACAACAAGACCAATAATGGACCGCCTTGTGGCAACCTCCCATTGGCCCATATGGTCATTTGTTTTCCAATAGTTTTGTATGAATGCAACATGAATTGAACCCATGACCTCTCATACAATAGCCCAATGCCTTACCACTGCACCAACATGTGATTTTTGTAAAGTATGTGGAAAATAATATTTTTATTCTTGCAATGTGTAACTATTGGTTAAAATGGGAGGCCCACGGGGTTGACCTCGGGGCCTCCCCATTTCTAGTAGCTAACAGTAGGTTCAAACCACCAATGAAACACTCCAAGTTTAATGGTTGGTGGTTCACATGTTCCATATGGGATTATAACCAACCTACCACACACACACACACGCACACATGCGCGCGCGCGTGTGCGTGCACACACACACACATATTTAATGGTTAATCCACAGCTAACAAATTATATTTGGGTTTGAAATTTATGCCAAAATTTGCAACGGATTTCATGGGCACGAGTTGCCACAAATTCAAATTCAAAAGGGATAAAATATTATTGTTTGACTTTGGAGTTATATGCCCATTAAAGGAGGTCTCCCACCATATGTTAATGTATTGTTTTATGGTTGTAACCAGCAACATATTGGGTATATAGTGGAAAAAAAATATATGATATGCCAAAAACAACAAACAATATATTTGGTATATGTACGCCAATGTTTTAGGGATATGGTTATAACAAGGGGCAACAACCATACCACATTTATGAAGTGGTTGTAATTAAGTTGTTGGGAGCCCAACGAATAAGATAAAATTGAGTCCCATGTTTATCATTCCCCATGGGTGTAAATCAAGATATATAAATCCCATTTTCCATTGTTGTTAGGGGGGATTTGGAGGAGGTCTCTTTGGGGTCTTTGGAGGAGGTCTCTTTGGGGTCTTTGGAGGAGGTCTCTTTGGGGTCTTTTGAGGAAGTATTTTGGAGGAGAATTCTTGGTGAGAATTCTTGGAAGTTGTGAGAGGATTATTTTATTCTTCTTAGAGTGGGAGAGTTTTTGGAGAATATTAGTGAATCTTCTTTGGAAATATTTCCAAATCCAAAGTGTACTTGTCGAAGATTGTATTTTGGTGCATCCATCATTGGAGAAGTGGACCCGGAGACGTACTCCCTTTGTGGACGAACTCTGTTAACAAGCTTGGTTTGTCGTATTTTCCATGATTTTATTTTAATTTTTTCATAATTGTTGCATTTAAATTATTTATGCTTTTAAAATCATCAATTAAGCATTCTTTTATGAATTTGCAAAATTATTATGTAATAATGAAAGGCATGATGACATTTTTATATTCATATTGAAATGAATTTTAGTCACTAGATCCCTAGGTCATTTCCCATATCAAGTTGGTATCAAAGTAATTTTGAATGCATTGTGAGTGTGGATGCTTACTAGGTCCAAGCTTAAAGCAGGTGAAGTAAAAATCGATCCTTTCAACCCATAGATTCGACATTCACATCAAAGAAAGAAAATAGAAGATGAAGATATTCATGCAGAGAATGAGAAGGATTTCCACAAGGATTTCTACCAGAAGGTAGATAGGGTAGAAAACTTGTTTGAGGACTATGAAAAGAGAATGACAAAGAAGGAAAAGAAGAATGAAGAAAAAATAAATAATGATGCTTATGTGAACTGGGGAAATGAAGGAGATCCTCATGAACCTCCATATCCATATTCAAGTTCAATCTCTTCTGCTTCCTCATCTTTTCATCATTCTAGTTTTCATCAGAATTATTTTAAGAAGACATTATTGAAGCTTGATGTCAAATTTGATTTGTCGATATATAATGGAGATTTGGATGTAGAAAAAATTGATAATTGGATCAAACAAATTGAGGCTTACTACAGGTTTCAACAAATTGTGCACGAGTCTACAAAGGTTCAACTCACTACTCTTCACTTGGGATGAACTGCTTTAATTTGGTGGGAGAGTAGGGTTCAACAAGAGCTCCTTACACAAGGTCAAATAATCTCATCTTGCTTTGAATTTGTATTTGCATTGAAGAAACAATTCTATCCTTTAGGATACATGTAGCAAGCCATTATGGATTGGGGGAAATTAATGAAAAACAAAGGACACGGGGTGCAAGATTATACTTGTGAATTCAGGAAGAAATCATTAATGATGGGTATTCCTTTCTACAAACATTAAACTTTGTTGAAGTATGTAGGTGGATTGCATGATTATTTAAGGTATCATATACTTATGTTTAATCCAACTAACATTGATCAAGTTATTGTGCAATCTATTCACCTTGATGCAAGTAAAAGGAATGACCATGGGATCTCTTAAAAGGAATATTTCTAGCAGAAAGAAAGAAAGCTCAAAATGACAACTACCATGAAGGAGGATGATGAGAAACCTACTTGTTCTCATTCTATAAAGAAGGGCCATGATGAGGATCACTGTTGGAATTTACACCCGGAATTAAAACTGAAGTGGGCTAAGTATAAGAAAGGTAACAAGAAGACTGTTGCTACAATTCAGAATCTTGGATCTGATTCAAGAGATGAGTCCAAGATAATGGCCAATAGTCTTCGAGGTAAAAATTCTATTGCTATTTGTTCATATAGGCTTCTACTTATGTTGATTTGAGCCATGATGAAAGGAAGAAGACATAATTGTTCCATATTTGAGTGGTTTACCATCATACTAAGATTGATACACTTGTGGATAGTGGATCCTAAATTAATCTTATCTGTGAAGAAATTGTTGAGAAACTAGGGTTGGAGACTAAACCAGATCAAAAACATTATCCTTTAGGATGGTTTCTTTCAGAATGCTCATTTGCATGCATCCAAGCAATGTAAGCTTCACTTTTCCATTTCTGATAAATTTATGGATGAGTTTGAATTGGATATGATTCTACTTAATATATGTGATATTGTGTTGGGAAACCCATATATTTACAACGGGAAAGCATTGTTTTATGGGGAGCATAATAGGTATCATTTCTTCAAGGATGGGATGGAATTCATCGTACGATCTCGCAAGATGAAACATGATTTGTTTGTCATTTCTATAGGGAAAAAGAAGATGTTGATAAATGTCACAACATAGGTACAACCTGAGGAATTGCAGCATGAAGGAATCATTGACAACAAATCAGAACCTATTGACAAGGGAAATCTTCATATTGGTTTATTTTCTTACACATATGCATTTTTATGCTTGATTATGTTTCTATTCAGTTGTACTTGGATGGTATAAACAACATTAAACACAGATTTGTGTAGGAATGGATCCATGTTTAAGTTTGTCAATAGTTTTATGGGTGTGTTCATCTTTATGATTTTGAGCTAGGTGATCATGACTCGAGCAGGATGGATGAAGGATACATGGAAAGTGGGGATAGATAGGTGATCATACCTCTTGTGTAGTTTTTTCAACCAATGTTGATGTGGGTGATCGATTTACCAAGTAACATGTTGTCTCCACTGCCTCTGCCCAAAATTCTTGTCATATCCCAACACTGCTTAGCGTGCTCCTTTCCTTTTCCATCAATGTCCTATTCATCCTTTCAACAAATGGATCTGTTGAGGTGTGTATGGAGTAGTCTTCTTCCATGCTATACCGCACTTCTTATAGAATCCCTCAAATTCATTCTCACGGAACTCTCTACCATTATCTATCCTTAACACCTTTATTTTCTTCTTTGTTTGATTCTCTACAAGAGCCATAAATTCTTTAAACTTAGCAAATTATTCAGATTTATTTAGAAGGAACTAAATCCATGTATTCCTTCATAAATCATCTATAAATGAAACATAATACACATATCTACCTAGTGATATAACATCCACAGGTCCAAACACATTGCTGTGTATTAAATCTAAAATTCCCTTTGGTCTTATAGCACCAGATGAAAATATTACTCGATTATGTTTTCCATATATGCAATGTTGACAGAAATAAAAATCTAGAGTGCAATTAGTCACACCTTCAACGATACTTTTACCTCATAATGCTCGAAGGCACTTTTCTGTGATATGCCCCAATATTTGATGCCATAACATTGTCTTTCCTCTTGATGCAGTAAGGGTTCTGTCTTTTGTATCCCCCCCCCTCAGGCACAACGAAACTATTACATTCACTGATGATGTTTCTTCCCAATAATTTGTACATATTTCCATACCGAACTCCCCTCATAAATACCATTGATTCTCGGACCATTTTGCAACCACCATCTTCACATAGAGTTTTTACACTTGCAATATCCGTCTTTCTTATAGATATCAGGTTTCTTTCTAGATTTGGAATGTGTAGTACTCCAGGGAGAGTTCTAATCCTTCCATCCTTGAGTTTCAACTTGAATCTACCATGACCAATGATACTAGCCGGTGAATCGTCTCCCAAGAACACATCGCCTCCATTTTCATTTTCATATTCATAGAACCACTCCCTATGAGGGATCATATGACATGATGCACCTGATTCAATCAACCATATATCACATTTTGAATGATTACTAGTGGAAGCTAGGTACACATCCCCTCCTTTTTCTGAAGAATTCTTCACCTCTATGGTAGAGGTATCCTCATATCCCTTTCCTTTCTCAACATTCTTAGATTTACAGTCGTTTTTATAGTGCCCATCTTTACTACATTTCCAACACTTCCTTATAAATTTTCATGGGGATTTAGATCTACCCTTAGATTTAGATCTCCCCCAAGATCCCTTATTTTTGTTTATTTCCTTGGGGAGACCTCTCATAGACAAGGCATCCATGCTATGAGTATCCATGGTTTTCCATTTCATCTCTTATGATAGCATGGATGATACTATTTCATCAAATTTTAAATTCGCTTGATTAGCACTCCCTATTGCTACAATTAGGTTGTCCCACGAATCTAGAAAAAAATAAAATAATGTAATACATTATCTTCTTTAACAATTTTAATGCCAACAAAGGTTATTTGACTTACTAGAGTATTGTAGACATTCAGATGCTCTGTCACTATGTCATTATAATCCATTCTGAGGTGATACAGTCTCTTTTGCAGAAACAACTTGTTTACAAGGGATTTTGATTGATACAAACTTCCTAGTTTCGCTCAAATATTTACCGCAGTATCTTTTCCATGTATGTTGAACAACACTGAACCTGATAAGAAAAATCGGATTGTAATCCTCGCCTTTCTATCTAATTTCTCCCAATATTCCTTCGATGTTCCAGTGGGTTGTATACCCGGATCCACAACAATCCATTGTTCTTGATCTACAAGAAGATCCTCCATTTTGAGCTTCCAAAGCTCAAAGTTCTTGCCGCTAAATTTCGTAATCTCAATTCTTGATCTACTTGCCATTCTCTTTCCGATGCACAAATCAAAGCTGCAAAGCTCCCACTGAATGAAGGTTTATCGAATACGTAAGATCTATCAACCGCGTCGAA
This sequence comes from Larix kaempferi, assembly GCA_027924585.1. Lineage (NCBI taxonomy): Eukaryota > Viridiplantae > Streptophyta > Pinopsida > Pinales > Pinaceae > Larix > Larix kaempferi. The sequence goes on along the minus strand of BSBM01000372.1, from coordinate 16,070,937 downwards.
CCCTCAGCAACAATGGTGTCCCCCTAAAATCAAATAATTGAGCTCTAATACCACATGTAATTTTTAAACCTGTTTAGAGAAGCAAAGCATCCATACTCTTTTAAGAAAAACAGATATTACACCACAGTATTCACACATAATACACAGAGATTTACCCCGGAAACCCTTAACCGAGAAAACCAACAAAACTTAGAGTCGCACCTCTTGTTTTCTCATTATCATTATGAATTACTCAGAATACAGTATAGGTATTCTGCAACATCCAATATGTTAATACGTTAAGACGGATTAGAGAATAGACCTCAATCCCTTAAACGATATTAAAATTACATATTTTTAGAAAATTCCCAAAAATAACCGAAACAACCCAAAAAAATGACGCTCATTGTGCTCTCAGGAACGGAAATGGACTAACGAACATTTCTGTCATCTGCTTCGCGAAAGGGTTAGGGTGTTGGCACACCCCCTGATCCGATGCCATGTGAGCGCCCGAAGCATACGACAGAGCACTAGATGGCGGGGAGTGACCATTGCATAGTCAAACGTGCACCCCCCCCCCACACACACGCACACACATACAAATAAAATAACATATACTCAACCTATATCAATATGTGTTTGAGATATTTTCTTAACAAGTTGTTAGTGTGCAAAATGGTGTGTTTATCTTAAGACAAATATTGATGTATTTAAATGTGTACAATTATTGGTTGAATACATCACCCAACATAGTTTTGTGTGTGTGTGTGGAAACAATGTTTACTTTCCCATTTCTCTAGATATAATAACATTGAGAAAAAAATTAAATCGATAAATAATATGTTTTTTCCATCCTTAATACATAGTAATGTACACTCTAGGTTTTTGTTTTGTTTTTTGTTTTTCTTTATTCAAAAGTGGAATGGCCTACCATAAATTAGATGTCAACTAACAATTAGGACAACTATCATTGGCTACCATTAGATTTGACTTGTTGGTATGTTGTAAGCGGTCAAACATTTTCTCTTGCCAGATGCCTCTAGGTGATGGGCCATTAACCTCTTTGATTATCTCAGAGGCCATTAACCTCTTTCATTATCTCAGTGGAAAATGAGATCTTAGTTAATTAAAAAAAATAGATCTTACTCCAAAATGAAAAGATACTTTTGCCCTACATAGTATCCACACAAAATTTAGTGCCACTTATAGTCGTTATGAAGTATGCTTCCAATGAAATTATATGTTTGAATATAATATAACCTTAATCCAATATATGAGACCACATACTATCCCAAATATAGTTTAACCTAGTTCATAAAAGATATAGTATACCTTGAATTATCTTTAAAACATTATAATTTTAATATTTTTATTAAAAAATAATTTTTATAATTATACTAAAATGTTGAATAATTTCTTACCTTTAAAATTAACATGTCTTGATTTGGTTAGACATATTTAATACAAAATAAATTTTTATAACTATAACCAAACGTGAATTATTTATTTTTCTTTAAAATGACCTACCACCAATTGTGTTTCTTCTCAATAGTGATAATTACCTTTTGAAGTTGTGTAAGTTGTTAAGGCTGAACTGATTCTTTGTTTATTTCTTTTGCTTTAAAATGACCTACCATCAAGTGTGTTTCTTCTCAATAGTGATAATTACTTTTTTAAGTCTTCTCAATAGTGATAATTATTTTTTGAAGTTGTGTACGGTTAAGGCTGAAATGATTCTTTGTTTTTGGTTTTGGTTTTTTGTTTTTTCAATGTATATAACACTTTGAACATATATAAATACTTTAATAGCAAATGGAGCATCTATTTAATAACTTCACAAAACTATTGAGATACTAAGATACTATGGGAAGTAATTGCACCCAGTGAAACGAGGTGCTCTACAACTCAATATGGGGGAGATCTTCTAATGTGTGTGATGTAGCGTTACATCTAATAAAACATAAAAATGTAGCATTACATCTAATAAAACGTAAAAAGTGATTGGGCATAAAAATAAGTAAGTAAAGTAAAGTAAAGTAAAAAGAAGTAAGTAAAGTAAAGTAAAGTAAAAAGAAGTAAAGTAAAGTAAAGTAAGTATGGGGGAGATGTTGTAAAGTTTGTGATGTAATGTTTGTTACTAACAAATTTCTTCAGTTTAAATTTTAAAAAAGAAATACAACTCAAGAAATTGGATCCCTCTCATACAGGTTTAAGATGAATCTATGCTGGTAATAAATTGTTTTCCGTTAATATATTTTGAATCAATATATCATTTTCATTATGTTTATAGAGAATGGGAAAAAAGATACTCAACTTTTTACGTTCAAAATAACAAGTTAAAATTCCTATCCGTTGTTTATAGTTTTTAAATTATTTTTACATTCAAAATAACAAGTTAAAATTCCTATCCGTTGTTTATATTTTTAATATTTATATAGTTCTTTGTTATATACTATCCGTTGTTTATATTTTTAATATTTATATAGTTATATGTTTTTCTATAGCAGTATAGATACATATTTAAGTTTGAAGGAGAGATTACTCTAAATGCTAACAGCATATTGTAATTGCTTTCTTTTATAAACGTAATAGGTTTATTATAAATGTTCAAATGACTATGGTTGATACTATGCCTTCACATATTAAACTAATACATGTTTTGAATGGATTGTAGATGGAGGTGATACGATTGAAACAAGTGATCAAGCAATTGCAAGATAATAACAGGTGAACAAGTCATTCTCCATAAACTTGGATTACTATTGACATCTCATATATGTTAATATTAAATTATAATTAAAAAATATATATTGATAGTTAGCACACATTAAACTAAAAAATTATTCTTGATCCTTCACACGAAACACATAAGAGTTACAAAATTAAAAACATCCTAATTTAATATTTAAAATTATTTGATTACTAAGGAACATTGCTTCCTAACTTTCTGCATCAACGTAAGGAAATAAGATTGTGACTGAATTCACATAATGGATAATGATCATCATCATTTTACTTTTAATCGATAATATGAACACTATGGAGATGAAACCACAAGTGCCTTTCACACTTCAACATTTCCTTGTTGTAGTGGCTTCTTGTTCATTTATCATGGTAGTTACAATGAGTTCTTATATAACCCAATTCAAGTTTAAGAAAATATTTCTTATCTACAAAGGCTTTCTTATTACACATTTGCAGTTTTAAAATAGGTTTATAGATATAGAAAGACCTACACATGCACCATCATGTTCTCTAAGAGTATGTGATCTTTGCATATTCTTTATCAGAATTTGCAATGAATTGAACCAATCCATTCTCTCGACAAAAATGGGATATAGGAATGACAATTATCATATGAATTGGAAAATCCCACATTTCTTATTTGTTGCACTTGCCCCTTGCTAAGCCAATGTTAACAATAGGAGTGGGGTTTTAGAGTGGACTAAGAACAATATGACTATGGAACACATTGAGTCTACTACTTTACATATTGCCTCATTTCACATTTTGCATGGGGTCTAAGGCTTGTAGGAGGAAGGAATGATTAGAATAGGAAGGGAAAGTTGTTATATATTGCTTCATGTATGTCAATGATGAAAGATAAATCTTCTATATATAAAACTATGTTCGTTTGTTATTATCTAATCATTAGCAAACTTGGAAATACAGAGGTATTGTGACAAACCAATTGAGAAATTATACCTCATTTAGAGTCCCATCAAATCATCAAAAACAATATTGATCAATTGGAAGACAAGTAGTAGTTCTAGTCACACACACACACACAATTGGAAGACAAGTAGTATTTCTAGTCCCCCCCCCCCACCCCCCCCCACACACACACATATATATATATGGAATTTGCAATGACGAATCTATATGTGTGTCCATGAAAAATTGAGGTTTGATGTTTTTGCAGCCCAGATCACTAGGTTTCCCATTATTAACCTAAATCTAAAGGAACCAAGTGAGTAAACATGTATTTAGGAATTGTCAATGGTGCTATAAAATTGAATTTAATGGCAACACAAACATCATAGTAACTTGTGCATGTTATAAAGAAAGTATGCATTCTTAGAACATACATGCTCTATTGTGACTATTTTTCATCTTATGGTTATGTGAACCATTACAATATTTGAGCATAAGGTATGGGTCAAGGAGTACCTAGTGGAAGATTAAATATTCATTTAAGGTCAATAACAATGTCTCAAACCCACACACATGACCTCCCAAGTGTATCATTTTCCTCACAATGGGCATATTGGCACGATTAGGGTTCTGGGGGAACTAATTATTTGTGTGAAGGATTTGAGCAAGGTTAGGTAATCAAACTTGTGTAGTATTCCTAAAAGTAGCTTATATGGTAAAAAAGCCATCAATGAGGCCTCTAAACACCATACATGACCTCTCTATGGGATATTTGTTGATCGAGTTACAATGTAGACACCATTAGAAATTTTTTAGCACCAAGGATGGATCTCTAGGTGGTAGACATGAACAAGAGAGGAAAATCAAGCATTAGGACCTAAAGTAAGTTTCATTAATCCAACTCTAAGAACAATGCCTTGGAACACCACACCTAATGTCTTGACAGTATAATCTCTCTTTCAATTGCGATATGGGAACCATTAGGTCCTTTTGAGGTCTACATAAGAATCTCTTTGCCTTAAATATGGTTGGGGAAGGAAAATCATGCCTCAAACCCTAAAGGTATATTTTAATGATAAAGGGGCACAAATGATGCCTTCAATCACTACATAGAATCTTTCTATTACATATTTCACCTTTAATCGGGGATATGAACTCTATTAGAAGGTTTCTATCACTTGATCGTAGGCATGTAAGGCTATGAGTGATATGTTGAACCACCAAAAAGGACCTTTCTAGAGTATCCTTGGTCTCTAGATAGGGATAGTGAACATTAAGTATGGGTGTCTCAACCATGGATATGGTCAAGGGTAGAAACTTGATCCTTAGGACATAAATGAAGATTCTAGGCATATGGGGAAAGGAATTGAACCTTTTGTGAAATTTAGTTCACATCAAGATCTGATCAAGAAATTACACACTCTCACAAAGATCTTATACAACTAGTCAACAACAAAGTCTTATACAACTAGTCAAGAACAAAGAAAATTACTCACAAATAATACAACCTGTATTAACTCTCATGAATAATAATACATCAGCCAACCTTTGAAAAGTAATATGCTATCATTATATAACATTAAAATAGAGATTTGAATGGCTAAATATTCCATTTGGATCATCATATCATCAAACTTACTAAAAGTATGCAAATCCCCCCTAGGTGGCAAGTGTGTTCTCCAAGTCACTCCAAAGGCTCACGAATTTCTGAATTAGTGACTTGTAGCTGATATGTGATGAAAAAAAATTCCAAATCCCAAATATGGAAGGAAGAAACATCATAGAGGATGTGTGGTCCCAAAAACAAGTTTCCCTAGTTGACTAGTTTTTCCCCTTAGGATGAAAAGCAGTAAAAATTAGTGGGGTGCCTTTTACACCAGAATCTTATACAAAATATCTTAGAAATGTGTCCAAGTGGTATAAGAAGCTTTTTGTCCACACTTGGAAGTCTTTTGGTCCACCCAAAGTTGCCCTGTGGTCCACACAATGGCTCAAATGGCAATTATCTAATCTAATACATAGGAGTTAATCATAAGATGATTAATTAATACTACCAATGTATTTAAATGACATAGATAGGAGGATTTAATATTCCAACACCCCCCCCATAAGCATGAATTTATGCTCTAAATATCATAAAATAAAATACTAAGGGCCCAGTAACAAGACTTGGTCACCCTATACAATACTTTCGGTCCACAAAACAAGGAAAGAAGGAAAACCTCATGGGAAAAACCTTCCCTAAAAAAATGGACACATCAAAATTGAAAGATTGTTGATCTATACTTCACTCCACCACATGTTCATCCATTCCAATCAGTGATCTAAGATAGTTGAATGTCTTCTCACTAAAAGATTTGGTGAAAATGTTTGTAGTTTGCTAACCTGTTGGGCAATACTACAAATCATTGATCTGGTCATGCACTAGTCCTTTGATGTAGTGCATATGTATCTCAATATGCTTGGTCCTCTGTCTTTGTAATAGATCACTTGATACCCTTATAGAACTCTGAGTGTCACAAAATATGACAGTAGGAGTACAAAAGCAATGTCAAACTATGAAAGAATACCTTGCAACCACACACATTGAGTAGCAGCATTCACCACTCCTTTGTAGTCAAACTCTGCTGAATATAGTGAAATGGCACTATGTTTCTTGCTAGACCAGCAAACTGGACCACCTCCAAGCATGAATACAAATCCAAACCTGGATTTCCTATCAAGGCTATCACCAGCCCAAACTGAATCAGTAAAGCCAAGAAGATCTAGGCTAGAATCTGCAACATAGTGAATCCCATCAGTCTTGTTTCCCTGCACATAGTGCAAAATTATTTTTGCAGCCCTCCAATGGATCTCATGTGGCTACTCCATGTATCTTGATTCCACACTCACAGCATAAGCAAGATCAGGTCGAGTGTGAGTCAAGTATAGCAAGCTGCCAACAGGCTGCCTATACAAGGTGCTGTCAACCAAGGGTGTAGATTTTGCTTCTTCCATTCTAACTCCTGAAAGGAATGGATTCTTACAAGGCTTGCAATCAGACATCTTGAACTTCTTTAACAGATCTGATGCATATTTGGATTGAGATACCTTTGTTCCATTCTCTGTTTGAGAAATCTCAAGCCCCAAAAACTGCTTAAGAATTCCCAAGTCACTCATGGAAAAAGCTTGATGCAATGCAGTATTCAATGAAGCTATTTGATCAGTAGAGCTAGATGTAATTAGAAAATCATCAACATAAAATACTATAATCATTATTGAATCATCAATCATCTTCATATAAACATTAGGATCAGATTTGCATCGAACATAAGATTGTGACAAGAGAAAGTTGTCCATTTTGGCATACCAAGCCTTGGGGGCTTGCTTAAGCCCATATAAGTACTTCTTCAACCTACACACATAGTTAGGATCTGATGTATACCTTTATGTATGCTGCATATAAATATCATCCTCAAGATCTCCATCAAGGAATGTACTCTTGACATCCATATGGTGCACTTCCCAGCGCTTGGATGCAGAAATTGCTAGAACTAGTCTTATCGAATCCTTTTGTGCAACTGGTGGAAAAGTATCACTGTAGTCAAGGACTTGGACTTGGAAGAAGCCCTTTTATAGTAGCCTATCCTTATATTTCACTTTTGTACCATCATCTGCACATTTGTTTTTGTAGATCCACTTACACCTTACCAATTTTCTGCCTACGGGGAGCTTGACTAGCTCCCATGTTTCATTCTTTTGAAATGACTGAAAATCCTCATCCATGGTAGCATCCCATATTGGGTCATGTGAGGCTTCCTCATATGTCTAAGGATGAAAATACACCATCATATAACATTTCTCAGAAAGGTATGGGTCATTCACATTGAGAGCAGCCTTAAATTGTGATCTAGTCCTCCTTGTGTCGTGAGGATTTCCCACTAGTTCACCTGCTGCTTGCAAAGTCTTAGTAGCCCATTTAGGATATTTTGGTGAATTAGCATATGCATTAAAATTTTCCTCATCATTAGAAATATTAGAATAAAAAATTTCAATAGGAGCATCACTTACTTCTTTAGGTGGTGGTGAAGATGGTTCTCCAATTTCAGCACTCTGAGAGGGCTCTTCTTCAAATTGGACACTTCTTTCTATGAAGGAATTTTGAGTGCTCACGTTCAGAAACGTATACCCTTTGGAGACCTATGAATATCCAACAAAAATACATGGTTGGATTTGGGGCTGCATAGCCCTCCTCTTCTCAAGTGGAATCCTGGCCCAAGCCTTTGAGCCAAAAATCCTGAAATGAGAGATATCAGGTTTGTGCCCTGTCCAAGCCTCAAAAGGAGTGATACCTTTGAGAGGTTTGTGTGGAAATCTATTCTGAATATATGTGGCACAATTTTTTGCCTCATCCCATAGCTTTGTAGACAATGAATTTGCCTCAAGCATACATGTGGCCATCTCCGTAAGAGACCTGTTTTTCCTCTCAACAACCCCATTCTGCAGAGGTGTGTATAGAACTGTGTGTTGCATATGAATGCCTGAAGAGGCACAAAATTGCCAAAACTCTAATTTCACATATTCACCACCATTATCAGATCTAATAATTTTTATATGTCTACCAGACTGGTTCTCAAGTGAGGCTTTGAATAGCTTGAACGTACCAAAAACATCATATTTTAGCTTGATGAAATAAATCCAATAGTACCTGCTAAAATCATCTATGAAAGTGAGGATGTACTTGGCATGGTTCAAAGACTCATGAGGAAATGGACCTGATATGTCAGTATGAATAAGCTCAAGTGGTGCAGAGGTTCTCTCAGTTTTGGATCTCCCATACTTATGCTTGGGGTTTTTTCGTAGGATGCAAGATTGATAGACACCTTTGGAAAATATGATATTGGGAATCCCTATGACTATTTATTTCTCATGAATTTGGGAAATATATTTGTAGTTCAGATGGCCAAATATTGCATGCCATAATTTACTTGACTCATTGGCATGGGTTAAAAGAGCAGAAGTTGAGGGATATTGCACAAAATGAGAAAAGTTGTAGATTCTAGAGCTGTGATCAATAGCTCCTAAAACAACAATTCAGCCTGTTGATATTTCATATATCTCAACATCATTTGGGGTGAAGGTTACCCTCTTGGGAATCCCTGTGTGGGTCATCTGATAGAATGACAAAAGTTTTACAGCAAGTCCATGAACATACAAGACATTATTGAATGACCCAAACTTGAGATCTATGCTACCCTTTCCTTTGCTAGATGTTTCAGAATTGTCACCCAATACAATATTTGGACCACTCGAAGAGTCAAGTGAAGTGAAAAAATTACTTGTAGAAACCATGTGTCTTGAAGCTCCGGAATCAATAATGAATGAGTTAGGTTTGGATGTGCTTGCCATCAGTGCATGTACTCTCTCCTTGTCATCAGAATTTTGTCCTCCATTCTTCCTCCTTGCGCTCTCTGGAAGAGGAATGTTGGCTTTCTCCAAGAGTTGAGCCATTTGGTAAATGGTTTTCTTCATGCAAGAGCTTTCAGGATGAAATACCTTGCTGCAATAATTGCACTTTGTCATCTCATTCTTTTTATTTGGATTCCTCTCGAAATTCAAGGAGTCTTCATGAAATTTCTGCTTGTCTTTCCTCTCACCGGTGGGTTTCTTGAAATTGCCCCTTTTCTTCCCTTTCTAACCCTTTGAGTCTCCAACATTTAGAGAGTGGTCTTTGGATGGATTTTTAATGGCTCCCATCAAGACCAATTTGTCTTGTTCTAGTGTCAAAGACTCCATGAATTCTGAAAGTGTCGGGCTCTTCCAATTTTTAACTGCCTTCCTTGTGGAATGGAAGGTCAAGACAAAGATTGAGTAGTCGGGGCCAAGTTTGGAGAGAATAGCCAAAACTAATTGCTCATATTTTTTGTCAATACCACATTTCTTTAGCTACAACACAATTTATTTGAATTTGGATAATAAATCCTATAGATTATTGAAATTCTATGGACTCAATGAAACTAGTTCATTATCATGTTAGTGGCCTCTTAATTCATCGTTATTTTTGAACAATTCTTGAAGTTTCACCCAAACTTCATTGGGAGAGGTAAGACCGTCAAGATGGAACAGAAGCTCCCTGGATGTATTGAGACACATCAATCCATAATCTTCATCTCTTCGATTATGCCACTTTGATTTCTCAATTGCTAAGGTTGGCTCAGCTTTAGTTGCCATAGTCACCCTGTAGAGCCCTTTGCTCCTCAGTATGATCTCCATCTGCATCTTCTAGTCAAAATAATTGAATGGAGTGAGGATGATGTGCTTTGATTGACCCATGGAAGCTCTGAAATTAATTTTGGAATGATTTGGGTGTGCTGAAAGCTTGCTTGTTGCGGCTTCTTGATGATAGAATGCACCCTATGGATGAATTATTGCGCCCTCCTTGAGACTGGTTGGATCCTACAAGACAATATAAGGAGAAAGGAATATCTTGATAGATCTGATACCATGTGAAATTTAGTTCACACCAAGATCTAATCAATAAATTACACACTTTCACAAAGATCTTACACAACTAGTCAAGAACACATAAAATTACTCACAAATAATACAAATTGTATTCACTCTCATGAATAATAATACATCAAAAAACCTTTGGAAATTAATAGGATGTCATTATATAACATTACGATAGAGATTCGAATGGATAAAGATGCCATTTGGATCATCATATCATCAAACTTACTAAAACTATGCAAATCCCCCCTAGGTGGCAAGTGTGTTCTCTAAGTCACTCCAAAGGCTCACGAATTTCTGAATTAGTGACTTGTAGCTGATGTGTGATTAAAAACATCCCAAATCCCAAATATGGAAGGAATAAACATCATAGAGGATGTGTGGTCCCAAAAACAAGTTTCCCTAGTTGACTAGCTTTTCCCCATAGGGTAAAAAGCAGTAAAAATTAGTGCGGCTCCTTTTACACCAGAATCTTATCCAAAATATTTTATAAATATGGCCAAGTGGTCTAGGAAGCTTGTGCTCCACACTTGGAAGTATTGTGGTCCCCCCAAAGTTTCCTTGTGGTCCACACAATGGCTCAAATGGCAATTATCTAGTCTAATACATAGGAATTAATCATAAGATGATTAATTAATGCTACCAATGTATTTAAATGACATAGATAAGAGGATTTAATATTCCAACACCTTGAACCACCCTAAAGGACCACTCAAGGGAATCCTTTTTCTTTGAATAGGTATATAGGTTCCCTTAACATTTTTAGCAGTATGTATGGGATTGGGACCTTGGACATGGTTAGTGAAGGAAACTTAAAACTCATGACCTAAACCAATATTCAATCCATACAAGGCTAGTAAGGATTCCTCAAGTAATAAGACATTGTCTCCTAAGGGTATTGTTGGCCTATGGCTGAGGATTTCAATTCCATTAGTATATTTTGAGCAATATGTATGTGTTTGAAGTCCTTGGAAATGTTCCAATGAAGAAGGCCATGCCTTAGGCCATAGAGAAATTGTTCAGACATCTAGAGAATTTGAATAATAACTCGAAGAACCATGCTTGACTTCTTGAGAGTATCATTGGTACTATGTATGGGTCTTGTGGCCTTAGGGATTTAGACATGGTTAGGCGAGGACACATGAAAATTATGCCTTAAAGGAATCTCCTAGTCAACCAAGGTAAGGAAGGTTTTCTTGAACAACCACATATGGCCTTCTTAGGGTATCATTGACCTATGATTGAAGATGTCAGTTCCATTAGTTGGTCTTGAGTAGTCTTAATGGGTTTAAGGGACTTAGAAATGTTCTATATAAGAAGATCATGGCATATGCCCTAAAGAAACCATTGAGGCATATAGATCCATGTACAATCACTTGAAGCACCATGCATGAATTATCATGGGTATACATGGAATTATGTATTGGTCTTGGATCCTTGAATCCTTGGACATGAAATGGGGAGGAGACCTGATACTTAGGCACTTTAGGAATATTATATCAATCTAGGGCCAAGAAGGTTCCCTAGAACAACCATAGATTCCCTCCTAAAGGTATCATTTGCCTATTATTAAGAATGTTGATTCCATTAGTTGGTTTTAGTAAGATTTATTTGTCTCATGTCATTGCAAATGTTCTAGGTAAGAATACCATGCATTAGACCCTAAATAAATCATTGAGGGACCCAGATCCATGTAAAAAACCTCTAAGCACAATTCATGACTTCTTTGGGGTATCCATGGTAGTATGGATGAGTTTTGGAGCCTTATGGCCTTGGACATGGTCAAGGGAGGAGACCTAAACCCTTGTCAGTAAAATAATATTCTAGCCATCCAAGTCCAAAAAGATTCCCCTCAACTAACCACACAATGCCTCTTGGGGTATCATTGACCTATGATTGGGGATGTTAATGTTATTAGGAAGCTTTGAGCAATATGTGTGTGTCTCAAGGCCTTGGAAATGTTCCAGGGAGGAATACCAGGGCTTAGGCCCTAAATAAACCATTAAGGAATACAAATACATGAACAATTTCTTAAGGTACAATGTGTGACTTATCAGGAGTATCCATGGAACTGTGTATGGAACTTGTGCCCTTGGGTGATTAGGTAAGGAGACCTAAATCTTAGGCCCTAAAGAAATATTCTATCCATATAGGGTGAAGAATTTTGCTTTGACCAATGAGTACACATGACCTATTGGAAGTATAATTGGGTGGTTTTTGAGGATGTAAGTGCCATTATGTGGTTGTTGTGGATGTAACTAGGTTGTTGTTGAGGTATGTGTCTCAAGGACTTCATTTTTTGGTGGGGAAGAAGACCATGCCTTATTCCCTAAAGAAATTGTTAAGTTATTCAAATCCATGAAAATGCTTCAAATAACCATGGATGAGTTCTGAAGAGTATCATGGAACTATGTATGGCTCTTGAACCCTTAGGGCCCTAGACATGGTTAGGAGAGGATACCTATTCCTTAGGCCCTAAAATAATCTTGTAGCCATCTATGGACAAGAACATTGATTAATGAACTACACATGGCATCCATATTGAATCATTCTCCTATGATTGAGGATATCAATGCCATTGGGTGGTTTTCAAAAGTATGTATTCTTTCTTAAGGCCTTGGAAATGTTTTATGCAATAATACCATACCTTCGGCCCTAATTAAAATGTTCAGGTATATGATAACATGAAAATTTCCTTGAAGTACCATGCATGACTTCTCTGGGTTATCCATGGCACTATTTATGGGTCTTGAAGCACTAGGGGCTTAAAAATTGTCAAAGAGCAGACCTAAACCTTAGGTCCCGATGCAATATTCTATCCATCTAGGGCCAATATGTTTCCTCGAATAACCATAGATGGACTATAGAGGGTATATTTGGACTATCATTGAGGATGTCATTTGGATTAGGTTGTTTTTAATAGTGTGTCTTAGGGCCTTGGATATGTTGTGGGAAGAAGATCATGCATTATGACTTAAAGAGATTGTTGAGGCATCTAGAGCCATGAACAATTCTCAAAAAAACATGCATGATTTCTTAAGGATATGCATTGGACAATATATGTGCCTTGGTCCATTAGGGACTTCTACATGTATAGGGGAAGAGAGCTAAAATTTAGGCCTTAAAGGAATCTTCTAGCTACCTATGTCTAAGAAGGTTACCTCAACAAACCAGACATGGACACATGAGGGTATCAGTATCCTATGATTGGGTATTTCATTGCCATTAAGTGGTTTTAAAAATTATGTATGCATCTTAGGGCCTTGGGACTATTCTAGGGAATAATACCATGCCTTAAGACCTAAAGAAACCACTAAGAAGTCCAAAGACACCAAAAATTCCTCAAATCACAATACATGACTTCTTGGGTTATTTGTGGCACTATGTATGGTTCTTTGGTAATTAGGGCCTTAGAAATGGTTAGGAGAGTAGACATAAACCTTAGGCCTAAAGGAATCCTCTAGCCATATAGGCTGAAGAAGGTTGCCTCAACCAACTACAAGTGGACATTGAATGGAAATTTTAGAGCCATTAGGTTGTTTTGAGTAGTATGTATGTGTTTTAGAACCTTGGAAATGTTCCAGGGAAGAATACCATGCCTTAGTCCCTAAAGTAACTACTGAGGAATCTAGAGACCTAAACAATTCCTCGAATCACCATGCATGACATATTGAGGGTATTCATGGAATTATCTATGGGTTTCATTTCCTTTGACATAGTTAGGGGGGGAGACTTGAAATTGAGGACCTAATGTAATCTTCTCTCCATCTATGGTCAGGACGGTTGCGTCAAATAACCACACATGTATTCTTGAGGGTATCATTGGAATATGATTAAGGATGTTGGTTCCATTACGTTGTTTTGAGTAGTATGTATGGGTGCTAGGCCGTAGAATATGTTTCAAGGAAGAAGACCATGCCTTAGGCCCTAGGGATACTGTTGAGGCATCCAGAGCCATAGGAAATGCCTTGAAGCATAATGCATGACTTCTCGAGGGTATCCATGGAACTATCTATGGGTATTTTGGTCTTGGGGCATTTGACATTATCATGGGACGAGGCTTAAATCTTAGTCCCTAAAGGAATCTTCTACTCATATAGGTCTAAAAAGATTGCCTCAAGCACACATTGGATTTTGTGGGTATCATTGGCTTATGATTGGGGATGATGGTTACATTAGGTGGTTTTTAGCAGTATGTATGTTTCGCATGGCCTCAAAAATATTAAAGGGAAGAAGACTACGTCTTAGGCCCTAAAGATATCAGTGACACATCTAGAGACATAAAAAATGCCTTAAAGCACCATGTATGACTTATATAGGGTATCCATGGCCCTATATATTGGTCTTACGGCCTTGGGGCCTTGGATATGGTAAGGGGAGGAAACATAAACCGTGTGCCTTAATGGAATCTTTTAGCCATATAGGGCTAAGACAATTTCCTTGAACAAACACACATGGCCTCCTGAGGGTATCATTGGATTATGATTGAGGATGTTGGTACCATTAGGTGGTTTTGAGTAGTATGTATGTGTCTAGGGCCTTGGAAATTTTCCCAGTAATAAGACCATTCCTTAGTCCCTAAATATGTTGTTGAGGCATCCATAGCCATGAAAAATGCTTCGAAGAACTGTGCATGACTTCTTGAGGGTATCCATGGAACTATGCACATTGTATGGATCTTGGGGTCTTAGGTACATAAAATGGTAAGGGGAGGAGACCTAAACCTTAGTCCTTAAACGGATATTCTAACCATCCAAGGCCAAGAATGTTTCCTTAACCAACTACACATGGCCTTCTAAGGGTATCATTTTCATATGATGGGGATGCCAATGTCATTAGATGGTTTTGAGTGGTATGCATGTCTCTTGGAACCTTGAAAATGTTCTAGAAAATAATACCATGCCTTAGGCCCTAAATAAACCACAAATACATCCATATACAAGAACAATATCTTGAAGCACCATGAATGAATTCTCGAGGGTATCCATGGAACTATGTATGAGATTTGGGACCTTCAGGCCTTAGACATAGTCATTTAAGGTTGCTTGAAAGACATACGTGTTATATTTTAATATTACCTAAAGTTTTTAGTGCATAAATGAATCCTCTAGGCATGTATGGCTATATATGATGTCTTAAATCACCACACTTCACCTTCATACCAAATCTTATCATGCAAATCCTATAGATAGTGCCCATATTTGTAATCATAGGCTTGTAATTTCTCATAGAACCATTCATGATGATATTGCTTAGTTGTTCGATGATATAAATTAATGGTAAGGCTATAAATATTAGGTAATACAATGTGGCAATAACATGTACACATTCTTAATACATACAAATAGAATTGGTAGGTTTCCCCACCTCATAATCTACAAAAAGTGTTATTTTTCATGTAGGTTATCTGAAATCTTCCTCAAAAATTGATTATTGCATACAATTTTTGTTTTCGAAACCAGGGAGTTTCGAACCGATGAAATTGTGCAAGGACTACCTTAACAATACACCCATTCATTGTCTATTCTACACCCTATGGGCCTATTTTCATTTTTGTGTGACTGGAATGAAATTTGTTGTTTATTTCTTGTTTCCAATCCATGTTAAGATGGGGAACATAATTACTCGATCAAGAAAGTATTCTATGAATGTGTTTCCTAGTAAAAATGTTAGTGAAAGGAAGAGAAAATGAAAGGTTAGGCATGCATAAACATAGGATTTTAGTAGATTCCAATACAAATTCTAGTACAATAGATGCCACTATTGTTTCTCTTCCATCACCATAAGAAAAATATATAATTTAAATAGAGGCCAATCCAATTCCAACATCTTTTGGCCCTCTAATGACTATTTCATCAAGGCAAGTTCTTGTCGATTAGTAGATTCTTATGGATTTGCTTGGAGGTAATTATACGATGGATTCAATTAGAGATGTAACTAGTGAAAAATATTCTGGTGAATAAGTTCCTATGGTTGAACCTCTTGTTGAACAATTATAAATTACTGAAAATACCCATGAGCATATCTACTCTTATCCCAAATTTGACCTGCAAGTTGAAAAAGAGGTAAGAACTCCTATGTTTATAATTCCATAAGATAGAGGTGCAGAGTTTTATAGTAAAAATCCATCGTCCTTACCTAGGCCAAGCAACATACAACAAATAACTCCTACACACATACATATGGATGAAAGTGGTCTAGAATCCCATGAAGGTAAGTTATCTAATCGAATTAAATATTCATTACCACTCATACAAAATTCTCAAATAATATTTTGAATCAAAATATTATGTAGCTAAATCTTAGTTATTTATGCCTTTATTAAAATCTAGAAGTTTGAGGCTTGCTGGGAAAATTTTAGGCATTAAAAAAATTAAAAGTTTAGAAACAAGTAATCAGACTGTTAGAAGCCTTGTAGATTATTTTCATACAATTGGAAAGAAAACTCATTCAAAAGATTATAATGTAGCATGATGTGTATTGTAATAGTGAATTGTTAGCAAAATGACAAAAAAATGTTTTCTCAAACAAAATTCTCATCTCATTAAATGTAATGTTAAAACCCTTTGAAAGTATTATATTAAATGGGATACCTCAAAAAAACATGTGAAACATATTTGTGGCCTTTAATGTTAGGATACCTTGTTTTGACATGAAGTTAATTGGAGCAAGTAAGGGACTGGTGCAATGTTTTTGTCATGGAAACACTAGGACTTCTTCCAACCAGAAGGATGCAGTAAAATTGAGAAGGGGTTGCATGGAATGTGAACCGCATATTAAGCACTTCCTTGACATGACAAAAATGGAAGTATATGAAAGATTCAAGAACAAGCATAATGGAATTAACTTGGGCCAAATATATTTTGAGAAATGAGAATTGTGGCATGTTGGAATAAACCCAATACATTACACATGTTGTTGTAGATACAAAATTAAATATGGTTATTATTATCACATGTTTTGAATAACATCCTTTTGCATGAATTCCCAACTATATTACCATTGAAATCAACTAGAGTCTTTACTCATAACATTTGTGTACAAGGATAGAGGGACAAACATATTATTAGAAATATTGCATATGTGGCACATGCCCTTGGTGTAGTGGAATGGAATTACTGAGCAAGTGCATGCATGTGAGGGATGAGTATGGTTTGGGGATGAAGGTGGTTGACATGAAAATATTCAAATATGTCACTTAATATGATATTAAGGGAGGGAACTGAAGCAAAAAGATACAACCGATGACATCCCAAGTTAGTAATGTTTATTAAATGGTATCCTTTATTTCAAATTTCACTTTGAAATTTCATGGGGGAATAATTGTAATAGTGAACTTATAAATTTACTTATTGTTGTGCCACTAGGTATGATTATGTGACTTCATCAAGGATTTCTTTGAAAAGACCCTTAACAATATATTTAACATGCCCATGTGGCTTTATAGAAAGACGTACATTTAGAATATGGATAGATACATTCCATATTGGTACTATATTAATAGTGGTTGATTTTAGTGAGAAATACACCTTCAACTGCAACATGAGATTCAAAGCCAATATTATCACTAAAAGTAGCTTAGCATAATGGTCCATATCACATATAGGCATGGGCTAGCTAACAAATGGGACAAAAGGGTTATATTGAAGGAGTGTCACTTCCACATAAATGATAATAGGTTCCATTACTACAACCACTTGAGGGATAAAAATATGCATTTCGATTAGCGTTGGATTTTCCAAGTGGTTTTGTAGGCCAGTCAAAAAATGCTCATCTATTTCAATGGTTGTGTATGTTGCACAAAAAATATAAGGCACCGCATATTTGGAATATTTTGAGATTGGACATGGGAAAAAAAAGCATGCCATAACTAGTGTGTGCATAAAAAATGCATTACATTAGTAAGAATTGAAGTTTAGCAAATGTTGGATTTTCCAAATGGTTTTGTAGGCCAGTCAAAAAATGCTCAAGTATTTCAATGGTTGTGTATGTTGCACAAAAAATATAAGGCACCACATATTTGGAATATTTTGAGATTGGACATGGGAAAAGAGAGCATGCCATAACTAGTGTGTGCATAAAAAATCCATTACATGAGCAAGAATTGAAGTTTACCAAATGTTGGATTTTCCAAATAGTTTTGTAGGCCAGTCAAAAAATGCTCAAGTATTTCAATGGTTGTGTATGTTGCACAAAAAATATAATGCACCACATATTTGGAATATTTTGAGATTGGACATGGGAAAAGAGAGCATGCCATAACTAGTGTGTGCATAAAAAAATGCATTACATTAGCAAGAATTGAAGTTTACCACAAATTCGCTCATTCAATATGTAAAATCTATTATCGAATGACACTCTTCGATAATGGTAGATGGAACAAGAAGGTGAGAAGATGACTCAAAAAGGAAAGGACATGTGTAGAGATATTTTTGGCAGGTGGTTGATCTAGATCAATCAAATAAATATGATGAAAAATATTATGTGTCACTCATGGATTTCATTTAGTTCAAAGATTTGACAACACTATAGTCAAAATATGGACGAGAAAACTGTCTTGGTTCTATTTCCCTTGTAGTAGAATTGGATGGGATGATTGTGGATGTAGGGGTTGGGTTGATAGATTGGATCATGTATCACACTCCATTGGTCCATGTATAGATATTGAATTATGTTAGTTGGAGGAGGACCAATCAAATATGTTAACAAATTATGATAATTTCTTAAATCTTGTACAACCAAGTCTACTAAATATTATATTAAATTTTATCCACTAGCACAAATGTAGTATGGTTTGACAATTTAGTTGAATCCCGTGTTGGAACTCCATTTTTTTTACACCACATATATGCATAGGTTTCCATGAAATATAATGAATGGGGAAGTAACTAGGTATTTTCACGTTTCTTAGAGGGAAAGAAAACCCCCAATGTAAACTCACTAACATGTAATGAAGGAAATCAATTTCCAATTGGTTTTGTGGTTATTATAGGAGAAGACCTGCTAGAATCCTAGGGTAGTTTGTAAATGAAGAATACAAAGAGTCGTGAAGACTCCAAAGGACCATTGGAATATGAAACCCTAAGTTCAGTTAGTATTTGTATAAATGCAATGTTTGGTGAATGAATTGAAAATATGAGAGTTATTTCCTATCATGTGGTATCAGAGATCAGACCCAATCTATCATAGCTTTTGCACTCTACCATAGCTTTTGGGTTGGTCAGATTGCCAATTTTGGCACTGCGTCCTTCCTCAAAGCTCGGATCTGCTCCTCCATAATTACTGCTACACATCTGTTGTCTCTGCATTCTTCTCTGTGGATTTTGTCTACCCTCTGTGTCCTTTATTCCCTCTGCGTACTCTCATAATTGTTCTCAGGACTGACTATTTCCATACTAACGTATCTCTGCATAAGCCATAACCCTAATACTGATTGTGAAGTATTGTTCCGCTCCTTCTCCATCTTTTGACTATGAAGTATTGTTTTGGGATCTCTCGATACTTGATGAATTTTATGTGAGATCATTGCGCCAAGAGGCGCTCTACAGCCCAGTATGAGGGAAATCTTGTAACGTTTGTCCATATTATTGTCGGCCATTAATAAAATGTAATAATAAAAAGTAAAAAGTAATAATATGATGGAGATCTTTTAATGTTTGTTCATGTTTGTCCATATTATTGTCTGTCATTAATAAAATGTAATATTAAAAAGTAAAAAGTAATAATATGACGGAGATATTGTAACGTTTGTCCATGTTTGTCCATATTATTGTCTTTGTCTAAGAAGAGGTTTGCACCTCACGAGAATTGATCCTCTCCGCGCTTGATAGAGCCTAGGATTTGGATCTAAGCTAGTATTGTGGTAAAACTACTCTATATTACATTCTTTGAAGTCGTGTTGTGATGAAAGTGTGAAGATAGATGTGCTTGGTTCAAAGGAGGAAGGAATTGATCTGCAAAATCAAGGATACAAGCTATGGAGGAGCGTGTACCTACTAGTAAAAGAAGACTAGTGTTGGAGGATTCTCTTCCTGTTCGTAAGCAGTGTTGAAATGTGTCACCGTGAAGAGCTATGCCCTTGCAAAACTGCGTGTTGAACCACTGTGTGAGAGATGTGACTCTCCATTTACACGAACCCTACGAGTTGCGTGGTGGAAACTGTGTGGAGACTGCTGCACGTTTTGATCAGTTCGACTGCATCGTGGAGATTCGAACTATAGAACCATGATTGCTACGATGTCTAAGCATAAAATAAAATCTAAAATGTAATTTGTGGCAACAAATAGATCATCATCGAAGTGAAGAGACTTGGGCTCTTTCCTAGACTCGAGCTGCGCGAAATTTTTGTTTGGAATTTTTCATATTTACTGTGTGAAGATGTGAGGTTGCAACCTCTACATTATATTATTTGAAGACTTCCTTTGCAAATTGAAATTTGTTGATGCACATTGTTGCTTCAATCTGTGGATAGTGTTAATTGTTGTGTGTGCTACGTCAACCTTTAAAGAGTTTCTCGTGGTCTGAAATCTCACCAGAACGTGTGGAAGGCCTATGTTTGGAGACCCATACTCAAAGTTAAAGTGCTGAGACAGCTTCACTTTGTGACTTGGTGGAGATCAAAGCTCGGGCCCATTGCAGAAGCATGGTGAACTAGGCTATATATTTGACCAGAACCACAACATAGAGATGTGGAGGTAATAATTTTGATACAACTCTAATCTTGACGGAGATTAAATATTGAAATCTTGACGGAGATTAAATATTGATTTCAAGGATTTTGTAAGTATTTGAGCTATGATTTAGCCAAAGGTTGTAATGTATAATTTCCTTGTGTGGGTAAGACTCATTGTGAGAACCATTATGAGAGGGAGAGACTATATGTACTAGTGAGAGGAGAAAAAACGTATGTAATAGTTCTGCAAATGAGAATATTGGAAAATTAAAATAGAGAATTGAAGAATGACTTGTAACCAGTTTGTAAAGAAGAAAAGAGAAATTCAATCTGTAACCCATCTATTTTCTGCCATAAATTTTTCCTAATTAGTTGCAGATCCAAGATGCATTCTATTGCATTTGTTGTTGGTGCTACACTCATCGGAAAATATACATTTCCAGAATGGTGGATGAAGATCAAGGCTGCGTACATCTACAATGACTTGTGGGATGACATTTGCGAAGGAAAGACCACTCTCAACGACGAAGGCACCGCCATCATTTTAGAACCAAAGCCCACTTCATCAGAGAAAGAACTTGCTATTTGGAAGTCCATAGACAAGAAAGAATTGGCCATGATTTCTGCCAAAGTCAGTGAAAAGGTGAGCCAACATATTCTTCCTATGAAGACATGTTATGAAGCCTTAAAAACTTTAAATGATCTGTATGATTCACACTCTGAAATGGAAGTCATTCAATTAATGTTAAAGTTATTCAATATTTAAGTAAAAGATAATGACCCCATGCTGGTTGCATCTAAAATAAAATCCATCATGCACAAGATTCAAGCCTCTTGTATGAAACCGGACCTTCCACTTGCAGAATTTCTAAACTCTCTTTATCCCACTCACTCAAACTACCTTCAATCCTTGAAAGCAAGCGACAAGTTCAAAGACCTCACCTTTGAAGTTCTAGTAGAAAAGATTGTATATAGATAAAAAGGTTTTGGAAAGAAGACAAGTGAAAGTACTATAGAATCTCTTTTCTTTGCTCAAAAAGCAAAGAACAAGCCTAAACACCCTTTCAAGGGAGATAGAAGCAAAAGAGGCATAGGAAGAAGAAATTTCAGAGGAAGAAGAGGAAGAAACAACTCTAACAAAAGATCAAATGTGAAGTGAACACGTTGCGGAAAGAATGTACATGAAGCAGATCAGTGTTGGGAATCTTGTAACTCCATCAAAGGTAGAAAGAATAAAGAAGACAAGAATAAAAACCAAGAGGGTGGTAAAACCCCTGATTCTGCTCATTGTATTGTTGCACATTGTAATCTTGGAATTAATGAAATGAATTCCATTTCACCTTACAAAGGTTGTTGGCTTCTTGATACTGGTGCAAAATCTCATATGAATTTTAGAAAAGATTACTTTGTAGAACTGAATGACATTATGAATGCCATATTATACTTTGCAGATAAATCTAGACTCAAACAACATGGAATTGGCTCAATCAAGCTAAAGTTGCTTGGATTCCTTGTTTCCATATTAAAGAATGTTCTATATCTTCCTAAATTGCAGAGAAGCTTTTTGTCCTTGGTACATATTTGAAAACAAGGGCATTCCATCCACATGTTTGATGGGATTGTGGAGAAATGAAAATCCTCTGACAACACGATCGTCATGACTGGTTATGAATATGGGAAACTATTAAAGTTGAGAGGCTGTTCTGCAAGAGTTCATGACTTTGCCTATATCTCTCAACATGAAGAAGGTAATATGCCATCCATTTTATTATGGAATGCTAGATTTGGTCATCTTAATTATAACAGTATTATATTGTTAAAAAAGAATGGTGTATTTGGTTTTCCCACCGTTCCTAAGCAAAGGAACAAGTGTGATGCATGCATAGTAGGAAAACATAGTAAGCATCCTTTTCCAGAGTCTAAATTCAGAGCATGTAGAAAGCTAGAACTGGTTCATTTTGAATTTTGTGGCCCCATGCCTATTCCTTCTGCAAATGGTAATATGTACATTATGACATTTGTTTATGATTATAGTAGAAAGTGTTGGGTGTATTTGTTGAAGACAGAATCTGAAGATTTTCAAACTTTCAAGAAGCTTCATGCATTGATAGAAACTCAAGCACAAGTACATATTGGTACATTCAGATCTGATAATGGTAAAGAATATACATCTAAGGCATTTGAAGACTATATTTGCAAACATGGAATTGCACATCAAACTACAGTTCCCTATAATCCCCAACAAAACGGTGTAGCAGAAAGGATGAATAAAACCTTAATGAATACAACACAATCAGTGATGTTTTTCAAGAATGTGAAACTAATGTTTTGGGGTGATGCAGTCCTATGCGCAACATGTTTGAGAAATATAATTCCTTCTCATGTTCTAGAAGATAAGACTCCACATGAAATGTGGTTTGGCCATCTTCCTTCGGTTAGGAATCTTAGAATGTTTGGTTCCACCTGCTATGCCTTGATACCAAAGGAGCAAAGAAACAAGTTTGGTGCTAGAAGCAAAAGATCTATTTTATTGGGGTACTCAGAAACATACAAGGCATATCATCTTTATTATGAGGTAAACAAAATTTTTGTTATTTCTAGAGATGTCATTTTTCTTGAAACTAATAAAAATGACAAGTCTATTGAAAGAAAGCTTTATCATCTGGAGAGGTTTGCTCATCTAAAGACATATTATGAATGTGATAATGAAATTCCACATATTGAAGGGGGGGTCCCTATCTTGGACCAATACATGGAATTTCCATTTTAAGTAGTACCAACAACCCCTTATGAAGAGAATGATGAAGAAGAATTTCCTACCACTTCATCTAAACAAGAAACTCAACTAGATGATGTAAATGAGAGGATGGGAAGATTGAACCTAGAAGAGAATCATGCACCACCAGCTGATCAACCTGGACCATCAAGGAAGATTCCAAACTGGGCCACAAAGACACTTGAAAGTGTCTGTGCAGATGAAGTAGAAAATACGGGAACAAGAAGCTCAACTAGACAAGAAGATGGAGGAAATGTATAGAGCTCAGGTGATGACATGGATGTCTCATTTGATTGTGAATTGAATTTTTATGCCAACGTTGAACCAACTTCCTTTGAAGATGCTACTACTCCTGATGAGTGGAAAGAAGCCATGAGGAATGAGTATGATGCACTCATAAAGAATGGAACTTGGAAGTGGTCGATCCTCCAGTCATAACCAAACCAATTGGAAATAAGTGGGTGTACAAGAACAAATACAAATCAGATGGCTCACTTGACAAACACAAAGCAAGGCTTGTGGAAAAATGATATTCATAGAAAGAAGGAATTGACTATGAAGAAACATTCTCTCCCACATCAAAATGGGGCACCATCCACACTATAATTTCCTTAGCTGCACAAAATGGTTGGAAAGTTCATCAGATGGATGTAAAGACTGCATTCTTGAATGGATACTTGAAAGAAGATGTCTTCATGTCTCAACCTGAAGGTTTTGTTGTGAAGGGACAAGAACATAAGGTATGCAAACTTGTCAATTTCTTGTATGGCCTGAAGCAAACACCTCGAGCATGGTATGAAAAGCTAATCGAGCATCTTCTAAAGTTGAATTTCAAACATTAGAATCTTAATTACGCAACGCTATTTGTAAAGAAAGTTCCAGAAGATCTGTTGTGTTTCTTGTAGTATATGTGGATGATATTTTGATGACAAAGAACAATGGAATTTATATAGCATCCATAAAGAAATATTTAAGGAAAGGATTTGAAATGACTGATCTAGGACATATTCACTATTACCTAGGAATTGAAGTGACTCAACATCCTAAGTACATTTTCATTTCTCAGAAAAAGTATATTGGAGAACTGTTGAACACATTCGGTATGACAAATTGCAATCCACTCTTAACTTCAATTGAAAAAAATCTAAACCTCACATCAAGTAAAGGAAAAGAATTTGAGGATGCAACCAAGTACCGACAACTTGTAGGAAGCCTTATCTACCTTACTATCACTAGACCATATATTTCTTATGTTGTTAGCATTCTTTCATGGTTTATGCACAAACCTTGTGAAGGACATTGGTCTGCAGCAAAGAGAGTTCTAAGATACTTGAAAGGGACTCAAGAATTTGGACTCAAGTATTCTAAGGTGGATGACTTCAAACTTATTGGGTACTCTAGTTCATACTTCGATGGTGACAAAGAAACAGGAGTGTCCACTTCTTGATACACGATGAGTCTTAGATCAGTAGCTGTCTCCTAAATATCACGCAAATAATCAGTTCTAGTAGATTCAACAATAGAGGAAGAATATGTAGTTGTTGCAAAATAAACCAAAGAGATTGTGTGGCTCAGGAAGATACTTGAATATTTGTAGGAGAAACAAGAACACTCCACTCCACTTTTGATTGACAACACTTATGCAATCAAGTTGGAAAAGAATCCTAGATTCCATGATCGAACCAAACATATCAACACAAAGTATCATCTGATTCGACTCATGTAAAGGCCAAGACAGTTCATTTACATCATTGTTCCACTAATGATCAAACTGCAAATATCTTCACCAAAGCACTTGGACAAGAAAATTTTGAAAGATTTAGAACCATGCTTGAACTTACAAACAACCCTTCGGATTAGGGGGCGGGGGGTGTTAGAATCCTAGGGTATTTTGTAATTGAAGAATACAAAGAGTCGCGAAGACTCCAATGAATCATTGGAATATGAATCCCAAAGGTCAATTAGTATTTGTATAAATGCAATGTTTGGTGAATGAATTGAATATCCAGGAGTTATTTTATGTCAATACCTTACATGAGTTTATTGCACATGGAGTAAGGATGGTTATGTATTTCAATATTAGGCTAGGTGAATCTATAAACACTTTATAAACATAGTTACTGGCACAAATATCCAACTCCAAACAATTCCAAAGGGAGCACTTATCAAAGGTAAAATACATCATGCCTCATTGTGAGCATGAGAATTTAGTGGAGACAATTAGTATTAGATATTATCCAAATGGTCGACTTGAATGACCATAGGTAAGTAGATAGGTGAGATAAACTAATAGGTGAGATAAACTAACATGCTCGCTCTTTTGTAATATTCAAAGGGATGTAGGTTGTAGGGAAATTTGTAGGGGCAAAATTTCGTCAATTGGCTATTTTTGAGGCATTCTTTCAAAAAATAAATTCGGTATTTGGTCATTTTTACTCTCTAATATCGTCTATATTTACATAAAATATGTTTTTTTATTGTAATATTCTCAAAAATTTACAAAATTTAGTATTAAATTGTATGTTTCATATTTAACATTCACCTATCTATCTATATATATGATTTTTTAAACCCAAAATAATCAACTAAAATACTATACTTGGGTATATGGTTAGAATCCTTAAAAAATGCCCTGGTAGGTTGTTTTTTGTTTTAGCTAATTTTTTAATTCATTTATATAGATTACTCTTACTTGTTCGTAATGAATGAGTCTAAGACTATTGTCCTTATATGTGTCTAGGTTATCCAAATAATCAAAGGAAAATGAAGTCCCATCAATAAGAACAACAATGTTTTACAACACCACCAAACAAAAATTGGAAAGATGAAATGACCTACTTAAAACATTATTTTATTACCTATTGTGCATGGTCCATCAAACAAAAGGCTAACAAACACACTTTTGGGGATTATGATGCCTTGTTTCTCAAGTTTAACAAACACACTTGCTAGGATCATCATTAATGTCTGAAATTTCTTGCAATGAATGTGCAAAAATGACCTACTAATACTAATAATTGAAAACCACATTAATTTAAAGCAATGTCTGAGTTTAGCTCACGAATTAATCTAGTGAGATGGCTTTAGGACATGCGTTTATTCTTGCAACTCTAAAATTTATGTTAGGAATAAATCTAGGGTTACTACGTTAGGGATTATGATGTAGTTATCACTCTAAGGACTAAAAAATGATGAATTGATATCAATTCATATTGTGAAACACTTAATAACAATGTTTTTATGACAATTAAGGAAAAAATATCAATTAATTGTGCGCATTGTTAATGTACTATGTGCTTGTAGGGATTATGATTCCTTATTTCATAGTCTTCAATTTATTGCAATGGATGTGCGAAAATTGCCTAACACCATTGGTAACCAAAAACCATATTTGTTTAAAGGAATAATTGAGTTTAATTGTGGCATTATCATTATTTTTCATTCTTGTTGTATTTGACACGCTACTTCAAGACTTAATTTAGTTGAAAATTTAATGTAACACTTAAATGTTCCCAATTGTAATGATGTTTTATGTTTTGTTATTGTATAAGAAATTAGGTCATCAATTGATCTAATACATCATATTTATGACATGTGCTGATTTTTTGGCACTATAAACATTAGGTTTTGATCACAACCTTATTTCATTAGTGTAAAATCTATACCACCATAGGATCTAGCTACTATAGATACCTCACAATTGAAATATTTAACTTATTATGCAAGAAATAAGTGCATATACATATCTGGAAAACAAATGAGAAAAAACCAGGCATAAATGATCAAATATCAACACAAAATTATCAAAAACCAAGAAAGACAAATGATCAAATATTAGAGTTTATTAATTGTCCAATGTTACAAAGAGTTTGGATAATCCTTTAATAGAAATAGGAATAAATAGGATGCACTTGGAGTGTCCACACTTAGCTAGCTTAGATTTAGCCCCAAACCCCCTTAGGTTGACCAAATGGTTCCAAAATATCCTAAATATGTCCAAACTGTGCATGTGAACATTGGGTGAGAATGGGAGAGAAAAATAGTGTTCACACATGTGGAGGAGCTGGTTGGTTGGAATTTAGGTAGGCTAGGGTAGGCCAAAATATCCAAAAGAGGGGCAAATGACTAGGTTCAATGCATGTGCACCTATGGTCAAAACCAGATAAGCAAAATAGGGAATGAAGGTGCCATAGGCATGCCGGTCGTAATAAATACATGTGGGAGAGCGCCCAACAGCTAGTTTGACCACCCTTGGCCCATACTTTGGCCCATACATTGTTATCTAGTTCACACTTGCCCAAACAAGTTCTAGCCAACTTATAATAACCTTGTTCACACCTAGGGATGTAATTATTAACTAGTTTAGCACCTAATAACCATCAATTAATTAATTATTAAGGTACTAAGGTATAATATTGCTCTAACACCCCCCCATAAGTTAGACTTAGTGGAATATAAAAAATAAGGCCTTGGAAACTAAGGCTCAAGTCACCTTTTACAACAAAATTTTTATTTGTCCATGTAAAACGAGGAAAGAGGCAAAACCACATGGGGAATATCCTCCCTCAAGAATGGACATGACACAAAGATGAACACAATGTCTTCAACATGTATTTTTTTTCAATTGAATGAGTTGAATGAACAACTTCTTGGTGAAAGACTTGGTGAAGATGTTGTGGATGCCATGATCATGCACCAATGCATCAATGTTGTGTAGAAAAAAACATGTTGGGAGGCTCCTTGAAAATCAATATTTGATGACGGAGGAGCATCATAAGAATGCTTCTTACTGCATACATAATCTGATATGAATACATAATCAATAATGGAAAAAATTTCTTTGCAAAATCCTTCCCAAAGAACATCAAAAGACTCAACAAAATAAGCTTCTTGAGCAGCTGCCATTTGGCAAATCAAACCATGTATCTTTCTTCCAAACTGATGTAGCACCTTCCCAAGTCTGGAATAGAGCTCATTAGGTTCTGAAATATCAGAATAGGATTAATATGGAGCAGCAAACATCGGAGGTATAGTGTCTCCATGAGAGAATGGATTTACACTAAGAAGGGAGTGTGCAACTAGATCACATTGACAATTGAGCAAACTTGAAGGGTCTGGAGACTTGAGTTTTGAACCATAGGTGGTGAGATCAGGTCCAGACACGTGGAACAAAAGTCCCATGATAAACAATGACATGGATTTCCAACCAAGTAATGATATGCAAGACATAATGACAACATAGATAAGTGACACGGTATTGGAAACAATGAAATTGTGAGATTTTCCAACTTGAGAACTTCGGGGTTGTATGGTATTTTGGGAATACAATGGTTGGGAAAATGATTTGATGTTTGTCATAACATGTATATCAGCATGCATATCACCTTCCATATCAGAATGGGAGGTATCTGAAGTGAGTTGGAAAGAGTTTTCAAAAGGCATGTCAAAAACTAGTGAAAAATGACTAGTATTGAGAGGAAACTTTGGTGAACTGGATAGAGATTCTTTCAAGGATGGAATAGAGATTTCTGAATCTGATATATTAGAATGTGAATCAGAAATAGAGACATCAGAAATAGATTTAACTCTAGCACTCAAAACATACAAGTTATTACTTTTGCAGGTAGCATGGAGACAATGTTCTTGTTCCAAAGAGACCTTGGATTTTTCTTTTCTTGCAAAATATGGAACATCAATGTTATGCTCTTCAAGTAGCTTGGTTAAGATGTATATCTTATTTTTTTTAAAAGATTTTTCATTATGAGAACCTTTGCAATAACCACACTTGGGCCTCTCTTTCTTGCTCTTCATCTTTTTGACTTTTGAATCTTCATCACTTGAACTTGAGTTTTCTTCATTTGACTGCTTCTTGTCCTTCATCTTCTTCTCTTATGGTTTCGACTTGGGATTTTGCTTGCCTCTAGATTGATTCAAATATCCAGATACAAGTACTTGATATTTTTTCTTAATGGAACTCCTCAAGACCAACTTGTCTTGCTCTTAAGTTAGCATCTCCATGAAATCAACCAAAGATGGCATCTTCCAATTTCTAACTGTGAGCTTTGTGGAGTGAAATGGAGAAATAAAAACTACGTACTCATGACCAAATTTCCAAAGAATGGACAAAACCAACTATTCTTCCTTCTTGTCAATGCCACACTGCTTAATTTAAAAGACCAATCTCTTGATCTTGGTGAAGAAATCCTAGATGAATTCAAAATTGCCTGGACTCAGTGAGATCAAATCATTCTCAAGTTGATGGCCCCTCATTTCATCAATATTTCCAAACAAAGACTCAAGATTGAGCCACACGTAATTTTTAGTAGATAGAATTTCAACCTGAAACAGGAGGTCTCTCGAAATACTGAGACAAAGGAGGCTGAATTCCTCATCCATTCTATTGAAGATTTTTTATTTCTCCACAACAGAGTTTGGCTCAACGTATGTTCCCATAGTGATCCTAAAAAGACCCTTGGATCTCAACAAAATAACCATTTCATCCTTCCAATCGAAATAGTTGAAAGGAGTGAGCAAATTTGGATGAGTTTGCTCCATTCTCTTATGTTGCTTGCGCACTGGGTGACAATGGTCCTCTTGAATACCTACAATAAAGCTCTCAACACTCAGGAGGGGATCTACACTAACATATTCAAACCCTGTTTGATAGTAGGTGCATTCGGGAGAGCATCACACCTTGGATAGACTCCAATGGATTTCTCCAATGGCTTCAATGCAATAGTTCCAGGGACTTCTGTGGTTTCTCCACTGCTTCTGGCACACCACTAAAACAATCTATTGTTTCGAATAATAGCTCCAAGAGCTATGATACCATGTAAAATCTATACCACATTAGGATATAGCTACTATCGATACCTCACAAATTAAATATTTAACTTATTATGAAAGAAACAAGTGAATATAAATTTCTGGAAAACAAATGATAAAAAACCAAGGATAAATGATCAAATATCAAAACGAATGATCAAAAACCAGGAAACACAAATGATCAAATATCAGAGTTGATTAATTGTCCAATGTTGCAAATATTTTGGATCATCCTTATATAGAAATAGGAAGAAATAGGACGCACTTGGAGTGTCCACACTTAGCTAGCTTGGATTTAGCCCCAAACCCCCTTCATTTGACCAAATGGTTCCAAAATATCCCATATATGTCCAAATTGTGCATGTGAATGTTTGGTGAGCATGGGAGACCAAAATAGTGTTCATACATGTGGAGGAGGTTGTTATACCTCAATATTTCACAATGTCGCATGTTCACCATAAAAATAGTTGAGGACACTTCCCCTACTGCTTAAAACACCTAGAAGAGAAAAATGACGAATGATCCTTGAAGACAAACCTGTCCTGTCAAGAATCAACCCAGCTGAGACTTCATATACCTACACTACAGTGCCTTGCTCAAGATTAATGGAGCGGTAGTCCACACTACCGTGCTATGCTCCTTCTCTACCACGTTGTACTATTGTGCTATGCTCAGTTGAAGAGGCGCGGTACTCCTTTTTTAGCCTTTTTTCCATGGCTTGTGGAATCTTGATCTTCGAGAGATTTTTGAGGATTAGCATCTCTGATTCGATCCTAACTCACCTTCTCAGATTAGTGGGCCTGATCCACTAAACACTGCCAAGATCCATCCTTCTCTCTTGTTGGTTAACCCTACTACACACTATAAGAGAGAGACCTTCCATGAGCAAAAGGGGAGGACTCTTGGAGACATTCAACCTATGATCTTGAATCTTTGTGGAGATAGCTAGAGGAGAAAGCACTTGGAGCTGGGAGTTGGCTTGGACATCAAGCAACCATTGTAAGTGACTTCAAGTTGGTAATAAAACATAACTTGTCTTGTTTCCCAAATCATGTATGTTGATCTTGTTTCAATCATATGATTTTTTTCTGCTATAGATTTAGATTCTAACTCATATTTCAAGTTGCTAGAAGATCACATATGCTTGTAATTTGGCTTCATTTCGATAGGTTCATTCGCGAAGACTTGGATATTGGAGCAAGAACTAAGACAAGCAATTAACTTAAAGGTCAGTCAGATCTCTTTCATTTCTTCTATCACTGTGATACTTGAAACATTTGTTTAGATCTAGGAATTCAAGGTAGCATTTGTTATCTTTTTGCCTTAGTTTAGAGTCAATTAAGTCTACTTTAACCTAAGAGAGTTTCTACCTATCCGTAGGGAGAAATATCTACAACAAAAACTGGCGACTCCGCTGGTTTGAACCCCATTTGATTGATTTATTTCACTTTCAGTCATTTTTTATTGTGATTCTTCTTTCTCTTCAAACCAATACTGAATTTTGGTCTCTTTGACCTCTATTCACCCCTTCTCTCTACATCTTCTCTCCCTCTGTGATCAATGAGTCCTCCGGGTCTGCAGCAACCCTGAAAAATTAAAAAAAATTCTTCAAAAGTTGTGTTTTTCCATCCTTTGGAGTAGTACCACACCCCCATTACTGCCTACAGCGTGGTAGTACTATGTACCCAGCGCGGTAGTGTACCAGTACCACATTTTAGTCAGCTTTTCCCACGCGGTAGTGTCTGCAATTTCTCATTTTTTCTTTCCTGTTTGGTTTCCTGAGTCAATTTTTTATTTTCTCTGCCTTAGTTTGGTGGTTTCAGTTGCTTATTACTATCATGTCCATTTGCACAGTCATTTGTGGTTTTTTTACCCTTTGGTGTGAGCTTGATTATTTTTGTTGAGTTAGTGGCATTATTTACATATTGGGTCACCCCTTCAATTTGATTGCATTGGCTTGATCTTCCCATCACAACCAAACTGTTACTACTGTCTTCTCTTACTGGATTGTGTATCTTTCATAATCACATTGTTCTTATAAATATCATATTTTCTATTATTGTTATTCAAATCTATATCGAAAATTGTTATTGCAGAACATTTGTGTTGCTTGGTTTGGAATGATCTAGTTATAATATCATGCATTAGGAGGTGAACCATTAAATTTGCCACATAAATTCTCATTTTTTAAGCATACTAGTTGCAGATCAGTGAAATTTGGAAAGAAGTGTTTATTTCAGTTTGGCTTTACTTAGAAAAAGAAAACAAAAATTATGTTTTTAAGTGGTTTTTTCATTGTTTGTGAAAGTTCCATGCATTTATGATCAAGGAACTCTCTCTTTCCCATAGCTAGTTTTCATCGAATACAAGGCTTATTTCGATTCATTCTCACTTGCATGGTTTGGGGCATCACAACACCACCAAGTTTCACGTCTATTTACCCGATTGAGTAATACAACCACTAAAATTAATCTCCCTAACTAAACCAACATGAACCTCACTTGAGGAAATCAAAAGAATTTGGTAGTTAGGTAGGACACCGGGGTTAGGCATCCAAATAATTCCCCCTTGTCATTATCATCTGAGACATAGTTGTTGTCCTCTAGGGAACTAAAATCCTCTAGTATTTGTTGACACGGTCATAGACCAGTTTGTGGAGGGGTTTCCTGACTGTTTTTAACTTTCAGGGGTTAAATCACCACGAGATTGAGAACCGAACGGACTCTTTGGAATGCCGCACTCCACTTAGCCCTAAGGCAACATCGATCATTATCTTCCTTGTAATCATAGTAATGCAAGGGTGATAAGGCAGAAGCGCCGAAAACCTTTTCCAATGTGTCATGAACGAGGTAGCTTAGTAACTTTTCTACTAGGGCTCTTTTACCTAGGATCCCTTTTGGTAGAGGGATATCCTTCTCATATTGGTCTCTCACGTTGTACTGTTCGACTTGGATTTCATCACCTTGCGAAGGATACAACTTGTTGAGGTCTCCAGCTCTTAGTTAGGAAGTTTGGTTGTTATCTCATCTTAATAGAGGATCATTTTTATTTTTAGTGATTGCTTGTTGGCATTCTGGCCATTTTTTTTCTCAGCTCACTTACTGGGATGCCGGTCTTAGTATAGATTTTAGAGCTTGCTTTTTTGGCCTGCGAGCCTTGCTTTTTCTAGCTCCCCTTTTGCACACTCTGCTGCATTAGGGTTTTTGAGTTCTTTGTTACGAGACTGCCCCTGGATTTTGTATATCTACCATTATGTCAGAACCACCAAGGAGATAATGAATAGTACAGGGATGAATCCCACCACCACCACCACCACCAAGGACCTCGGGTCCACCTACATCACGTATTCCCACCCCTCCCAGATATGGTGTCGGCCGAGGGAACATTCCATCGCCGATACGCACTACATCTTTAGTTACGCCTGTAACTGTTACTAACAGTACCGTCTCAGAACCTCTTGCAGTTTCTGCAACCACTAGTACACCTGAGACTACCACTGTCTCTTCACCCACTATCATTCCAGATATATCTGTCATAGTGGTCAACACTACAACGACTGAAACTAGTACAACCCAAGATACTAGACTGGAGGCCGTCATCCTCCCCGATGTCAGCACTACCCTCCCACCAGAGACTTTCTACGATGTTACGGAAGGATCTATTGGCACCACCGAAGGATCCGACCAAGATTTATCCGAATTGATTGCAGTCCCGAGTGGATATGTCGAAGTTATCGAAGAAACCCAACTTCCTAATACACCTTTTGAACCTGACTATGGCTTTATCACTTCCTAGGTGGAACCTCTGCTTGCTATCACTGCGCCATCCAGTGTTCATCCATAGGAAACTGGTTCTTCCACCAACATACCTCGTACAGTATCTCTCCCCAACCTCCCTTCGGGACATGAGATCATGGCCTCCATCCAATCTAGTATGGTTAGTCTAGCTAATTCCCCATTAGCGTCGGCACAGTTTAAACATGATATAGAGCAAATGCTCTTGTCGGCTTCTAGATATCCCCCTGCTACCCGTCCTCCTGACTATCGGGCTCTGAACGTTTTGTCTAGCACAAAATTTCATCACTCCTATGCAGATGGCTACGGACCTTCAGACGTTACTATACCTCTGTTCCCGCTGGACCCGAAAAACCCTTTCCAGGATACAAACCCAGACCCAGTCTTTGATAGTCCTCCTATTGTTGAAGACGCTATGGATGAAAACCTCGACACCCCTAGGTTAAATTCCCCACATTTACTGCCATCAGGCATGTTTGGCACACATTCTATGAGGGATAACCCAGTATTTTCTCTGTCCCCGCCTGTCACATTTGGAAGATCCCCTCCACAAATCGGCACCTTTGGCGTCGTTGGCCAATTGACACTATCTCACCTTGCTAGTGTCAGAAGAACACCAAGTCATACCGCTAGATCATCCATATTGACCGGAGGTTCACCTTTGGCCACTATCTACACCATTTCAAGGGGTGGACAATCGACTGTTGCGACCCCTAATCCTAACAACTAGCCCCCTCCTGGCAAGCCATCAACCCAACCTACTGGAGGAAAACCCCTTGTTGGGAACCCCGTTCCTAGTCAACAACCTCCTCCTATAGGACCATCCAACCCATCTGCTGGAGGGAAACCCATCGGCACCATCCAACATCCCTCTCAACCAGCAGCATCTTCTCAGTATGGTATGTATAACACACCTGGCAGCGGACAACGTTATATCGGTTTTCCAACCGAGCCTCATCTTCAACATCCCTTATCAGGCACACTTCCTTCTTGGGGATCTCAAATCCCACAGAGCAGGGGGTACTCATTGTTTGGAAACTGGAACCAAGGTGGGGGGCAATATCAAATTTCCCCCAACTTGAATTCTGGCCTCCCCTATCCTTCGGCTGTAACAACTCCGTGGAACCCATCTCTTCAATTCCCACATCTTCATCAAGGTGGAACCCATATTCCATGGACACCACTGTTACAGCCACCCCCCAACCCTACTACAGGAAACACTCCACTTACTCCAAGTAGTGGTAACATTCTTGGGACCCAACAACTCTAGGGAACCTTTCCCCAACCAGGAGCAGCAACCATTCTTGGGACACAACAACCCAAGGGTACCATACCTACCATCCCCACTCAGCAGAACATCCAACAATCGGTTACCACCATGATTCCTAGTCAGGTAATGACTTCCAACACATAACCGGTTAACCAGATGGCCTACTACCCGCATAACTTCCAGCAGTACCCTGCGGGAAACACATATGGGTATAACACGCAGCAATATACTATGTAGGCCCCCCCAAGTTTCTCTGCACCATACGGTTATTACTCATACCCGCAGACCAATCGTCAACTTCCCTTTTTGGCCATGCTAGATTTACCTGATTTGTCAAGGCTCATTAACTATCCTATATGGCATGAACCTCACTGGCTACCTATTCCAGCCAAAATTCCAACAGACATTCCTAAGTTCGATGTCAAGCTCGGGGAAGACCCCAAGAACCACGTGATGACATTCCATCTTTGGTGTTCATCCAACTCATTGATGGACAACTCCATTCAGCTACGGCTCTTCCAGCGCATGCTTACTGGCATGGCAGCAAAATGGTACATCGAGCAACCACGACACTCCTTTCATGATTTTAACACCTTGGCTATGCAGTTTCTGACCCATTTATAGCTCCCCATCCAGTATGAGATTGGAACAGAACTGCTAACCTCGTTGCGTCAAACCACTTCTACGCACATTTCGGATCACATCCATGAGTGGCATCGACGCCGTAGGCTAATCAAGGCACCCATTCCAGATCAGCTACTTGCTGATTGGTTCACAAAGTCATTCTTGCCTCCCATAGCTAGAGACATTTCTATGCGCGGGCCGCACACGAAGGAACAAGCCATATCGGCAGCCTAGTACATGGATTTGGTATACACCCAATCCAACACTTTACACAAACTTCTTCCCCGCGCCACCCGCATCACTACTGATCCAACTAAGCGTGCCACTGAACCCCCTATCGACGGTATTGTCAGTTCAGTTAAGGCCTAGCCTACCATTCAACCGACGGGGCAACAAGTTTCTTCTTCCCCTGCTCTACTACAGGTTGCTCCAAAAGCTTCTACCTCTCCCGCTGTCTCCTCCAAAGTGAACGCAGTTCAATCTACGTCACAACCATCCGGAGGAAAGAAGAAGAAGTAAGAACAATCATGGAAAGTCCAAGAAGACTTCTAACCAACAGGAGAATCCCAAACCACAACCCACCCACAACGACCTGAAACCACGTCGAAAGGCTAAGTTTCCCTGCCTAATTTGTTAAGACGATCACTACATGCATGACTGTCCCTACAAGGACGAAGTCAACAAATAAATTAAAGGATCCTCTCATCTGGCAGTGTTAACTGACCCTTTCTCTCAGCAGCAACAACAGATGGCTGCCCAAGAAACCCCACAAGGGGGCAACCTGAATAACCCATCTCGCGGAGAGACGTCCGCAAACTGTGAAATCCTGATGACAAGTAATGAAGAGATTCACATAACCACTCGTTCAAAGAAATATGAAAAACCCCCCAAGTTCAAACAAACAATCAAAGACAGCCAAAGGCAAGTCTCATGTTGAAGATCCTTCTCCTACCCCTCCCCCTAATGGCCATCTCCACATCGAGAGACTGCTTACGAACACAGTGCTACGCCCATCGAAGGGCACCATACGAAAAGCGACATTTAATCCCAATGCAGGAGCTGCCCAAAATTACAACATTGTTGAGGATTTATCTCAAGCACCATGCACCATGTCGACTCTCGAGGTTCTCCAACATTGCCCTATGCAGCGCAGAACCTTAGTTTTAGCACTGGGGTCAATGGACCCGGACACTTCAAACACCATCATGTTTAACTTGGAGTATGTAAAACCTCGGATTTCCCATCAGCTAGCCTTATAGGTTCATACAAGAATCCATGGAAACAGTATCCATCGCACTGTCTTAGATGAAGGTGCCTCCACGTCGATTATGTCTTTGAATTGTTGGAGAGCCTTAGGCTCACCCGAAGTCATGTCATCTCCCACTACTCTCATAGCATTTGATGGACATGGTTTTCAACCTTATGGACTCATTCCTGCGATTGGTGTTGAACTGGGGGGAAAAACAATATCCGTACACATTGAAGTCGTGGATGCACCATTAGATTACAATATTCTACTTGGTCGAAACTGGTTTTACACCATGACTACCATAGAATCTACTGTCTTTCAGATCATTCAATTTCCTCATGAAGGGAAAATTGTCACCATAGATCAGTTTGATTACTGTATCCCATACTCTCATCCAAACTCTTCCAACACTGTCCCATTATTGGATCAACCTCAGTACCGGTTCCAAGACGTTGGCATTGGTCTTATGAAGGATTCTTCCCTTATTGGAGTTTTCCCAGAGCTGGGGTCCCACATTCAACCAGTCAACATGATATCATCGAATGTCACCCCTTCCAATGATTCTTGGGTGATCCCGAGTCCCACTAAAATTGAAAACTATGGCAACTCCATGCCATTAAATGGAAACCTCACAGCATACGAAGCGATCCAGTTAGCGATCGATTGGGTTGATTTTTCTACCCATCACACCGTGGCGCAGCTCTCGTCTGAGACTCATTCATCCCCACCACTTATCAATCCTCTCACATTGATTTTTCCCACTGACGAATCAATTATGGAGGTTATGTGCGGTGATGAGCCACCATGGGGAGATTTCCATCATCGATCCTCGTTCCCCACCATTCAGACGATTGAGCCCGATACAAAATCCAACCCTTCACTTGGAATGGTTCAAACCAAGTTTCCCACTTCCCTCGATGAAGTATTTTTTGAAGGAAACTTGGCCAACCTTATGGCAACCACTCCCACAGACATTTTAAAGAAACCTGGAATCGTGTAAAATGTTCATATTGGAAAGACATGCACTCCATGAGATTCCAACTTTTCCTGGTGCCCGACCTGTTCGGCAAAACCTATGACGCATCCATCCTCCTAAGGAAGCCACTATCAAAGTAGAAGTTGAAAATATTTTGCATGTTGGTTTTATCTATCCTGTCCCACTAACAGAATGGGTATCTAATATCATTCCCGTAGCCAAGAAACAGGGTACGATTAGAATCTGTGTCGATTACCGTGACTTGAAAAAAGCATGTCCAAAGGACAACTACCCAACTCCGTTCATCGACCAAATAATCGATAACTGCGCCATGAGTGTCATCTCTTCATTTATGGATGACTTTTCTGGCTATAATCAGATCGATATCCTCCCAGCCGACCAGCATAAAACAACCTTTATCTACCCATGGGGAATTTTTGCATATCAAAAGCTATATTTTGGCCTAAAAAATGCCAGGGCAACTTTCCAATGGGCGATGTCGTATGCATTTCACGATATCAAACATATTGTAGAACCATATCTTGATGACCTTCCCGCTCATTCTCAGACCCAGGAAGAACATCCTGATCATTTAGGCGCCATTTTTGCAAGGTGCCGTTGCTACAATATCTGTTTGAATCCACATAAATGCGTCTTTTGTGTTGAAGCCGGAAAGATTTTAGGATTCATAATCTCCAAACACAGCATACGATTGGACCCTGTGAAGGTAGAAGCTGTTCTAGCCCTGCCTTCCCCCACGAACATACCAGAACTTCAAAGTTTGCAGGGGCACGCAAACTTTCTACGCCGCTTTATTTGCAATTTCGCCGAGATAACAAAAGGCTATATGAGGCTTCTAAAGAAAAATACCCCATTCATTTGGGACGATGAATCCCAAAACTCCTTTGATCATCTAAAGGCAGCCTTAACTAAAGATCATGTGATTCAACCCCCCAATTACACACAGGATTACATTCTTTATCTCGCGGATTTGATTTCCACCATCGGTATGGTGTTAGTCCAAGAAGACAATAATGGCATAGAACATGTGGTATACTATCTTAGTAAGAGTCTTCTCGACTCCAAAACTCGCTATTCACATGTTGAAAAACTGGCTCTGGCAATAGTTTTCGCTGTTTATAGGTTTCGTCATTACAATCTACTCCGCCAGACCACTGTCATAGCAGATTTCAATCCAATGTACTATATCCTCACATGTCAAGTGCTTGGGGGCAAATATTCTCGCTGGATTGTCATCCTACAAGAGTTTGACTTGGAATTTGCCAAAGCCAAATCCAAGAAATCTTTGGTCTTTGCCAAGTTGATTTTTAACTTGCCCCGTGCTATTGAGCAACCTGAGCCTATTGATTCTCTTCTCGATGAATCGTTGTTCCTCATTAGCACGTCAGACCCATGGTATGGGGATATTTTACTATATCTCCAAACCCAACGTTTCCGCCCTGACCTCAACTGCGACGAACATCGATGTATTCGACATCATGCCAAGTACTACCTCTTAGTCAACGATACCCTTTATCGGCGTGGTATCGATACTGTTCTTCGACGCTGTTTGACTTTAGATGAAGCGGAACACATTCTTAATGACTACCACGCTGGAGCATGTGGTGGTCATCTCTCTGAGATGGCTACGGCCCAGAAGATACTACAAGCGGGATATTTCCGGCCCTCGATTTTCAAAGACTACATTGAAACGGTTAAGAAATGTCCACCCTGTCAATTCTTTCATAGTAAGACATGCTCGCACTCTGCTCCACTCCCCCCTATTATTGCCATCGGCCCCTTCTCCAAATGGGGCATAGATTTCATGCACTGTAATCCCACTTCAGCTATGGGGCATAGCTATGTCATAGTAGTTGTCGACTATTTCACAAAATGGGCTAAAGCGATGCCTACTTATGCTGAAGATGGAAAAACAGCAGCACAGTTCATATTCAACCACATTATAGCTAGGTTCAGTGTCCCACAATCCATCGTAACCGATCATGGTTCCCAGTTCATGAACCATATGATTGAATAATTGAGCGCCAAGTTGGGTTTTTGTCATGAAAACTCAACCCCGTACTAACCACAAGATAATGGCCAAGTGGAAGCCATTAACAAAGTTCTGAAAGGCATGATTCAACGAATTGTGGGTACTCATAAGTCCAATTGGCACTTAGCTCTTTCTTCGACATTATGCGCATACCAAACCTCAGTGAAAAGTGCCACCAGGTTCACACCATTCCAACTGGTGTATGGCCTAGAATCCATCTTACCAATTGAATGTGAAATTCTGTCACTTAAGATAGCCATAGAGCTACTTCCCCACACCATTTCCGAAGAGGAACGGTTTCTATACCTAGCCAAGCTAGATGAAACTCGCCGAGATGCTGCTTTAGCCAATGAAGCTCATAAAAAATGCATCAAAGCATAGTATGACAAATCCATTCAACCTCGGGTTTTCAATGAAGGTGATCTCGTACTCACGTATGACCAAATGCATGATAAACTTGGAAAAGGAAAGCTAGGGTCTATGTGGAATGGCCCCTTCATTGTAAAACATGTTTTGGAGAAGGGAGCCTATGAACTTGTCGATTGTGACGGCACGCCACTAGCACAGCCCCGCAATGGGCTGTACCTCAAACGTTTCTACGCGTAGGTTCA
This sequence comes from Larix kaempferi, assembly GCA_027924585.1. Taxonomy (NCBI): domain Eukaryota; kingdom Viridiplantae; phylum Streptophyta; class Pinopsida; order Pinales; family Pinaceae; genus Larix; species Larix kaempferi. The sequence goes on along the minus strand of BSBM01000372.1, from coordinate 16,029,962 downwards.
TCTTGCGCAAGATACTTTTGTACATAATATACCTAGTTTGTTTTCATTTATCTTTTGTATGAACACACGGATCTCATGTATCCATTCTTACCTTGACTTGTGCTTTTATGCATAGATGTCTGCCTACTACGGATTCGTCGATGGTGCAAGCCGACATACCCAGAACTTGGCTTCCGTAGCATGGGTAATTTATTCTCCTACTGGCGAATTGTTCTCATCAGGAGCCAATTGTTTGGGTCCCGCAACCAACAATATTGCAGAGTAACATGCAGTCATTGGACTCTTGATAGAGGTTGCTTCCCTTGGAATTGACTCCCTATCAGCCTTTCTAGACTCCCAACTCGTGGTTTCTCATCTAAATCGTGTTTACACAGTCTGCGATCCTATCTTACTTCGCTTATTTCGAAGGGTACGCATCTTGGAATGATCTTTTAATTTTATTTCATATCAACACATACCAAGAGAACTCAATTGTGTAGTTGATTCATTAGCTAATTACATTTTGGATTGGCATCTTGCCCATATATAAAAATACATCATAAAATGAACACACAAGCCATTGTAAATAAATAGATCATAAAAGTAGATCCATGTATGTATATCACTGCATACAAAAGTGTTTTTTCTCAAAATACATAAAGTTTGTGTTCAAAAAGACAAAATTTGGGATTCAATCGCATACAAAATTTGGCTCTCAAGACTATGTATCGTGTACATGCCGCAAAAAGTAAAATACTGCTATCTAAGGAGATATGGGAGATCTATCATGTTCCTCCTCAGATTCTTCACGCTGCTGGTGATAGCAAACTGTGGTCCGAGCCACCCTACGGAGGAGTTGTCCAATACGCCTAGGCACACCTACGGTAAGCTGCTAGAGATGAGAAGGGACGTCGTCCATTCTCATAGTTGGGACCCCGTGGGTTCCTCTCTATCTCCCGGACCCCTCCCACCTCATCCTCATCTTCTTCCTCATCCGAAACAGCTCGGTGATCGACACCACCTTGGCGTAATGGCGAATAGCCTGTAGGTCTCTGTGGTCCACGATTTGCGACATGCACATGTGCATATATCAAAATATTTTTTACACATTCCTAAAAAACAATAAAAATTGCACATTCAAAAAACTAAAAAACACATTAATGAAGATCATACCTGTATTGTACCAATCCTCATCTTCTGGTAGTGCCAAGTCTATGTCCTCGCAGAAGTCCACCCCTGCATAGGGGTAGTCATCGACCATCACGATCTGTTCCTCGAGCCATGAGAAGAAGTCCTAACCAAAATCCAAATGCTATGGCCCCTCGAGCCGTCCTAAGTACTCACTCCATTGAGCCATCCATGGCTTGGTGGGTGGACAGGCTGGCATGGCTAGCTGTGGATGCAACAATGGCACCCTCGCTAAGAAGAAGGTGACCAAAATGCTCCTGTACCCAAACTGAGAGTTCTCTCCAAGCCTACACTTGTTCACTTGCTCTTTGAGGTTGGTCAATACTGCTTCACACCAATTGAATAGTGTCGGTGCCATGCAATCCATTGCAAGATTCAACTGTGTACGGGATGCCTGATGGGGACCCGTACTCCCTGTTGCACGTGTGATGGTGAACAAAATGGTTTTTAAAGGAAGTTCTACAATATCCTTAATGACCACCTTACCGCTTTTCTTCCCCAAACCTTGATGACAATAACGAGCAATTAAAGCATCAGTGCTCGCCTCCGAGGCCGTGAACACAGTAAAACTCACACGAGATCCTTTTTTTGAGAGACCCATGAGGAAATAAATGTCCTCGAGTTCAATCTCGAGGGTGTGTTCTCCAACTCGGAAAGCTTGAATGTCGGGTTCCCACATTTGAATAATGTGGGTAAGAAGTTTTTCCTACTTGTGGATACCTTTGGTTTTGAAGAATTTCAACAAACCGCATTCCCGCAAGGCAGTCATAGTCCTTTGGTCATTTTCGGCCAACAAATCATCCGCCTCATGCTCTCTTTCTTTCCAACTGACCATTTTGCTCCAAACAAGTTGCAAACACCTGCAAAAGGTCATGGAAAACATTCATTAACCATTTAACAATTTGATCTCAGTTAAAAATTGAAGAAAAATCAATTTTTCAGTCTTAAAATTCACCACTACCGCACCTGGGGTGAACGCGACTGTGTGGTACTGCATAGTACCACACCCCTATTTAACCCTACAGAGTGGTACTGTTGCACAGTACCGCGTTTCTTGACATAGCTGCCGTGCGGTATTGTGGAAGGCGAAAAGTGCCCATTAGGGCCTGCCCAAAAAATTATTTTTCCCTACTGAAATCAAATTTTTAATCTATGAAATGAAAGAGGAGCCTGAAAGCTCTTACCTCGCGCTGACAGCTTTTGAAACGGTGCTTCGGATCTCCAAATATGAACTCTTGAAGTTTTTTCTCCTCAATGGGTAAAATTTCCTCTTTGGGCAAATGCACAAGTGAAATGGTAACTTTCCATATTTACCTATTGCTTATATAACTTTTTCACCTATTTTTTTACTCATTATTTTATCTGGTTAAATTAAAACCCATTTCACATTACTAATATCTGGCTCCATGAGCATTTGTTGACAGGGTCTTCTTTTAAAATGTTCACACTGGCATTCATTTATTTATTTGACCTTCATTTTGAGCCTACTTTATCTTTTTCGTGCTCTGGATTAAAACTTGAAAAAGATTCCAAGCGCTTTTACACCCGTATCGTGCTTGTCAAGCTCAAGTAGACAATGTCGAGCTTAGTGAGCTTTACTCATGCTTGTTAAACGATGAGGAAAGTATTATCCTGGTTGTATTTTATTCTTTTTTCGGACCAAAATAATTAAAAATTACAAAAAATACCATTGGAGTCCATAGTTAAGCTCTTTTCAGACACCCTAAAATTGAAAAGATTGCCAAGTGATTTTGCCTCTTTCACACTTGTAAAAGTATTTGAAAGGTCGTCTATTCGGTGATAGGTTACCCCTTTTTCGGCCCGTCTAGACTATTTACGAAAAAGGTATACCTAGATCAATTTTTGACTGGGAGAGTTCTCTCGGGAATTGTTTTACACTTTTTTGGGATCGAGGGATTAAATTTACGAAAAAATACACTTTGGAGCCTTCTTTAAGTTTTTCAGTCTCTCTAAATGTGAAAAACTATAGAGTTTTCCTTCCTTGGACTTGTTAAAATTTGACATCGAAGGACCCACTTTGGAAAACACCCCTCCTTTCTCAAGTTCGTAAAACATGTGATATTGTGCTCATCTATGAGATGAGATATACCGAGCATCTGTTATCCTCTTCAAGATCGAAAAACAACAAAGAGGTACTTGTCTATCATGTTGGGGGAAAATGGGAAACAAGTCGAGTTTATTTTGTTGGTAGCTTGTCAAGTCGTCACCTTTGAACATGGCATGCATCTGTCCCTTGTCTATTTTTGGGTATCAATTCTCGCTAAGTTATGGTCGGCATCCTAAGTCATCTCTCTAGCCACGAGCCTACTCATTCAATGTCTATCATCTGCCATCAATAATCCCTACTGCCAGGTCCTATTTCATGCCATTATATGTTGTAAGGGTTGCATTGTTCAGAGTCATTCATTGTATCAAACCTCCACTGTGTCAGTACATGTTCTATCCTTTCATTGTCCTATACTATTTTTCGTTCCGATTTCGTGTCGATGATGTGGGAATGATTATGGACCACCTTCGACGAGCCTATTCTCGTTGACGCCAAATCACTATCCAGGAATTGGACTTCGGAATCAACCATTAGTACCTTGGTACTTGCATGCCTCAATGGCAAGTTTCCTCATGTTCGACAGTAGGTTTACATCTTTGACCTCTGATCAAACGATCTCTCAGATGCTCGACATCAACTCATTCATTCGTATTTCGTTGAGATGTACTATAGATACCTTGGGGATCACTGTCATCATTGGCGATTTCCCTCGCATTTGTTAACGGTTCACATCATTGATCAGTAATGAAATGGTTTCTACCATGTTCGACTTCAACACCTTGTAATCACATGGCTAGATTCGTATCATTTATGATTGAGTAGAAGAGCCTAGATGCACTTTTGTACTTTTATTGCGTCCAGGTTGCGATGGAGATGTCCTTTGTATTGTCACATAGATCCACTTTTGTATTGGTTGTGGTTGTATCATTACTGTCTCATGGATCTATGCTTTTTAATAGTATCCATGATTTGTCTCCAGTCTATGTCATCTCAGTACTCATGGATCTACAATGTATTGGTTGGCAGCTATGCTTTGAGTCAATTGTTTCCGAGCATGGGGATGCCCGCCTCAATGATATATTTGACGTTTTGTTTCTGTTTCAGATCCCTGTTTCTCTCCTCGATGCTATCTCCGCACATTATTTGTAAAGTCTTTCGGCCATCAGTCCCTTCTGACCTCACACTTTAGGGGGCATTTGTTATACCTCCATATTTCACAGTGTCGCATCTTCACCATAAAAATAGTTGACGACACTTCCCCTACTGTTTAAAACACCCAGAAGAGAAAAATGATGAATGATCCTTGAATACAAACCTACCCTGTCAAGAATCAACCCAGCTGAGACTTCATATATCTACACTACCGTGCCTTGCTCAAGCTTAATGGAGCAGTAGTCCACACTAACGCACTATGCTCCTTCTCTGCCATGTGGTACTACCGCGCTATGCTCAGTTGAAGAGGTGCGGTACTCCTTTTTTAGCCTTTTTTCCATGGCTTGTGGAATCTTGATCTTCGAGAGATTTTTTAGGATTAGCATCTCTAATTCGATCCTAACTCACCTTCTCAGATTAGTGGGCCTGATCCACTAAACACTCCCAAGATCCATCCTTCTCTCTTGTTGGTTAACCCTACTACACACTATAAGAGAGAGACCTTCCATGAGCAAAAGGTGAGGACTCTTGGAGACATCAAACCTATGATCTTGAATCTTTGTGGAGATAGCTAGAGGAGAAAGCACTTGGAGCTGGGAGTTGGCTTGGACATCAAGCAACCATTGTAAGTGACTTCAAGTTGGTAATAAAACATAACTTGTCTTTTTTCCCAAACCATGTATGTTGATCTTATTTCAATCATATGATTTGTTTCTGCTATAGATTTAGATTCGAACTCATACTTCGCGTTGCTAGAAGATCCTATATGCTTGTACTTTGGATTCATTTTGACAGGTTCATTCGCAGAGACTTGGAGATTGGAGCAACAACTAAGACAAGCAATTAACTTAAAGGTCAATCAGATCTCTTTCATTTCTTCTAGCACTATGATACTTGAAATATTTGTTTAGATCTAGGAATTCAAGGTAGCATTTGTTATCTTTTTTCCTTATTTTAGAGTCAGTTAAGTCTACTTTAACCTAAGAGAGTTTCTACCTATCTGTAGGGAGAAATATCTACAACAGAGGTGGTTGGTTGGAAGTTAGGTAGGCTAGGGTAGGCCAAAATAGCCAAAAGAGGGGCAAATGACTAGGTTCAATGCATGTGCACCTATGGTCAAACCCAGATCAATAAAACAGGGAAGGAAGGAGCCTTAGGCATGCTGGTGGTAAGAAATGCATGTGGGAGAGCGCCCAATAGCTAGTTTGACCACCCTTGGCCCATACATTGTTATCTAGTTCACACTTTCCCAAACAAGTTCTAGCCAACTTATAATAACCTTGTTCACACCTAGGGATGTAATTATTAACTAGTTTAGCACCTATTAACCATCATTTCATTAATTATTAAGGTACTAAGGTATAATATTGCTGTAACAATTAGAAAAAAAAACTCTATGAAACCCTAGAAACAAGTATATATAAAAATACATGAAGTAACACGTAGTAGAATAATGGAATTTTTGCATTAAAAGGTTTATTCTTGAAAACATTGGGCTGTGAGAGTGTGGAGAGCATGATGACCATGTTGGGATAGTCCAAATAAAATTGCTAGAGCTTACAACACTCAATTTCACCATGTCATTTGGTTTTCATGCCCCTTGACTAAATTCACCAAATGTCTCTAAATGCCTTCAAGAGTAAAGTTACAACTTTCCATAAAATTAGAACTGAGACTTGAGTTGATCAACTATTCAACTTGTGAGTCCATGGGTAATATATATTTTTATTGGATGATTTTCAAAACTAGGTTTTTTCTCAGTAAAATGCATAGCAATTTTTTTTATTCAAGAGTGATTTATTGAAAAATTAGGTTTGTGAGCATGTGGGAAACATGTTCATGTTAATCTTGTCCAAATAAACTTTATTTAGCTTACATCACCCAATTTTATTGCTTTCTTTGGTTTCTATGCCTATGGACCAAATTCACCATGTGTGGTGACTTTAGGAAGCGAGCTACAACTCACCCAAAAATGGTAACTATGACCTTGATTTATGAGCCGTCAATTTAGTTGGACTCATGAGATCAAACTAGAACTAGGTTCACCCATTTCCCAGGATTTCATGGAAAGAAGGTTTTTTAATTTATGATTTATGTAACTAGGGTTTTGTGTATTAATGTGTAGTGCAATTTTTGCATTAATGGGCCAATTTTTGAAAAATTTGGTTCATGAGCATGTCAATAGCATGTTCAATTTGTCCTTGTTCAAATAGATTTGCTAGAGCTAACAAAACTTAATTCCACTATTTTTTTGGTTTTGATGCCCTTGAACCAAATTCACCTTCTATCCTTGAATTCCTTTAAGAGGTAAGTTACAACTCACCGTAAAATAAAAATTGAGATTCAAATAAATGTAATGTCAAATTTGTTGGAATTGAAAATATATAATAGCCAAGGGAACCCCTCTCCGATGAGTCCACGACCAAGATATTTTTTATTCCCTGATTCTTGGAACTAGAGTTTTTTTCAATAACATGAAATGCAATTCTTGAATTAAAGGGGTAATTCTTAAAACTCTAGTTCATGAGAACGCGGATGGTTCGGTAAAATAAGTCTTACCCAAATAGACTTGCAATATCTTACAATTACGCTCAATTCCACTAGTTTGTTTGGTTTCTATGCCCTTAGATCAAATTCACCGCGTGTCCTTGAGGTTGTTTACCATAAACCAATATGGGGAACAAAATGCAAACTTGCAATTGGAAAGATGTGCAATGATATGAGCACATATGTGCCTAAGAAAGATCAAGTTATCTTTTTGACATACATAACAAGCTAACATCACAGATGATTTCAAGGAGAAATATAGCGCATTGGGTCCAAAGGTTTTGGAAAACTAAGGGTGGGTATCTTCATTGAACACATGTGTAGGGTTGAAAAATGATGCTTTATGTAGAATATTTCAAGTTCCTGTAATGATGCTGCATACGTTCATCGGTAGGATTAAACAAAGGTGAGGAGCATTATGAGAGAGAGAGGGGTGAGAAAGATCCTACATGCAGTTAGATTATGGTTAAGAACATTGTACAAATTATGAAAGAGAAAATTTATGTACCCAACACAAAGATTGTGTTGCTTGTTGTTAAGAAGGTGCAAAAATAAAAGTTTGTCCTCTATCATAATGATAGTTTAGCCATTTTATTTGGGCTTATTAGTACACCCCATGGGAGAAATACTCAATTCATCAAGAACCTTCACATTTTTGGTAATTTCCATGAAGCTTCCAAGTGCCCAAGAGAAATTATTGTGAAAGATGCCAATTAATTTTCTCATTTCAAGGGAGGATTGTACTCATGTGGAGATTATTCAGAACGTGGATAAATACTTGAAAGTAAAATAAACACAAAATGTTTTCAAGACACTTGCGATAATGATATGAAAACATGATAAAAATAGTGACATCCAAAATGTAATTTGTGATATATATGATTGAGTCAAGGTTTCATAAATGTTGAATGAACATTTACATGTATTTGAAGCTCAAGAAAGGTAACATAGAAAAAATTATTAATATATTTTACTATCTTCAAAAATTACAAACTTTCTATGTGAATCAAGATTGTCATAACTACGTAACTTGTTATATAAATTTTAGTGCCATGATTTGTCCTCACTACATTCTTAACAAAATTTCTTCTTCACAAGTTATTGTAGTATATGTGTAGTGGTATTTTGAGAATTTCCTCATTATTTTATGGTTTGTTTGATATAAAATTTTTGTTCAGGCTACTTGTTGTTAATATCATGATCAATGCAATATATGAGGGCTTAAGAAAAATGTGAAAAAAGGTGGATAAATGGTTTTTTCAAGGGTATGATGGGATGTTGAAATGTTTAAACATTATTATTAACCTCTGTAGGAGTGGGATGGATTTTCTCCCACTATATGTATCATTCATTAACCAATCCACATTCATTGATATTGAATGAGTAGGGAATGTCCAACTTTCCTTAATTTTTATTATGAAGTTCCTAGAGAAGATTATGCCCTAAATGTTGATACTCATCCTCGGTAATGAAATATAAGACACTTGATCATGAACGACTATAATTTAAACGACAATGATTGTTTTCAAATTACACATTCGCATGCCAATACAGAAATTATAAATTATGCCATAACATCAACATCATTCATCATAAACATATAATAAACAAAACCATATAAATAATAATAACAAAGTGAACCATAAAGAATTCATTATACATGTCCCAAAATCATCTATCTATTAAAAAAATTGATTCCATTGTACATTTTTTACAAAATGGCACATTGTTCCCAATGTAAATAATGGAACCTATGACCCAAACATGAAAGAATGGAAGCTCGTGCCATAAACAAAAAAGGCACATTGTGCCCAAAATGGAATGGCATGGCATACATAATGGATCACTCATTGACCCCCCTTACCCTCACCACTACTAGGTGCATATCCAAATGTAATATTCCTCCTCTTTGAAATGGAGGAAACTCAAATATTCTTCAATCTAAGATTAGTACTTCCCTCCTAATCTCCTAATACTAAAAAGGAAACAACATTGATAGAAGTCTTTTTACAACATTCGATTAATTAACATAATTAAAAAATACAATTAGAATTAAATATTCCAAAACTCAGTGCATATGATACAACAAGTCATGAGGAAATTTCCATGCTTACTGAGATTGGCCTCTTGGGAATGCCACCTTATAGCAACTACAAGAACCAATGAATGAAAAACCCCTAAGCCCTTAAATGAACACCCTTTATGTTGGATAATAGTTTCATCAGTTAATCATCTCACTATGAATATCTCAAGCATCAGTGGATAAACACTCAGAGATGGGAAATCAACTCAAGATGATGCTCTAAGTTCATAATAGGGACACAACATATTTAGTGGAAGCAATTGTATGTGTAACTATAATAGATACAATGGTATTTTTTCCAACAGTGGATAAAAAATGGAGTCAAATGGGAGCTACAAGTATGTAGACAAGTCTAGAGTGAACAAGTGAAACCATAGTGTATGGAACACATGGAAAATGTGGTTGGGGTGAGAAATTGATCTAAACTGGATCAATATCTAATTTGTCACCTATTCAAAGCTTCCAATGTGAGAAGATTGGATGAATTGGCTTATATGGGCCATTTTATGGGTAGGTCTCATTTTGCAAATTTGGGGTCTAAAACTTTTGCCGCCTATTTGAGTGTCTAAATTGCATATTTTTTGGGTAAAACAACTCATTACTAAAGCCATGGTCCATGAGGTGATTCTACACTTTGACACCTTTCCAACGGTCCAAAGATCACCTCAATCGGAGTCCATATGCAAGGGTAATGCCTCTTGCAACTTGACCTATCTAGTTGACCACCATGGTACCGAGTGGATTCCATGTCAGCTCTCATTTCTCACACACGTGGAGCTAGGAATGTGTGCAATTTCAAGAACATTCTAGAAGGTCCAAAACCCTAACCCTAATGAGTACTTGAGGCATGCAAAAACACTAAAATTAATCCTAGACGACTATTGTGCTATGTTAAATACCAGGTCATTAGGAGAAGAAGGGGTACCATTCTTTTGATGTATTGTATTGTTCCATAGTAGATGAAAAACATGAGTGTGATTTTACAGTAGAAAAAAAGAGATATGAGATCTTGCACTATCCATTCTAACCATAGAGTCATAGGTAACTCCATAGAGAGTACCATTTCCTTTTTATTTGCAATTTAATATAAAGAGCAAGGCATAGTCCTCATTTGTGGTTGGATTTTCCCCCATAGTGGGTTTTCTCAAGGTATATCTTGTGTTATAGTGTCAATTGTGTACTTATTTGCTCTAGTTATTCCTGTTTCGGTTCTCGTTATTTGGAATTCCATAAAAATAAGCTAATAAAATAAGAAATAAGTCGTAATATCAATTGTGGTGAACTATTCCATTGGAATATCCAGCAGTTTATGGATCAATGATGATAAACCCCCCATGGGAAGTGGATTCGGAGGGCATTTGTTTGGGGTAGGAGGAATTCCAATGGTGGGGGTGGGGTGGCCATGGAATATACCAAATTTTGAATATGGTATACTAGTACAAAGGCATGAAATTATCCAAAATAAGATAACAAATTAAAATCAATTACACATGTGTACAAGCGAGGTGGTGACAAGAGGGAACTAGACATTTCACAAACAATGTAACATACTTACACATTAAGTTTTGCCTCAAGGTAGGCACACAATAGAATCTGAAGTCCAACTAGATCTAACAACCTCCTAAATCTTATAATCAAACCACATACTTAGAAATAAAATCTGCCTTGCAATAAATGAATACATTAACAAACCACAACTTTATGGTATGATAAAGAATTACACGTTAAACAAGTAGGAGTTAATTTAATTAAATACCCCTTATTAAGGAGTACTTTGGTTTTCAATATTTCTAACAATTTTGAAATTTTACAAGGTTGGAATTCCAACAAGTTGTGTGGGACATGAATGAAAACCATTAGCACTTCAAATGTCTCATAACCCTATTAAAGGATTATACTTCCAGATTTCCAATAGTTTCTCCCATCCCCACAACATCTCACATTATCTCAACCGTCCATCTTGAATTGAACCTGAATTCCCTCCCTAACTTTGAAGATTCATCCTCTTCCAGACTGAAAAACCCATCCCATTCATATTTTATTTATTTATGTATTTGGATCATGTATGATTGAATGTATGGAAACATTACAAACTATTTAATTATTCATATAAGAAATGAAACAAGGAGATGGAGGAACCATAAAGATAAACTGACATTACTATATGAGCGAACTAGAATCTCTAGCTTTACTGACGAACCTCAATGAGTGATTAGCAATTGAGAATCCTCCATCCACTAAAAGGTCATGCCTTCTAACATATTAACATAGCCTCCTAGCTCGCCAAGCACATTCCTGCCTCGGCAACATCTTTTGATTTAAGCGTTGTTCCCTGTGAATTGCCAAAACTGTTGTAGGACTCCGCGGCGGCCATATCCTCTTCTAAATTGGAATCGCCTTGTTTGAAGTTCTGGAGTGTAAGTGCCGTGGCCAAGCCATAAGGAGAGACAGCATTGACTTTGATCCAGAATTCTCCATGCTCAACTGCTCCATTCTTTGTTGGCCCTATCAATGCATGCTTGGATGCCGTCTTTGAGTACCGAGATCCTCCTAATATCCCTACAACGCTGCTCGTCAAGATTATGTCACCTTTTTCTCCTAGGGATAATCACTTGGTCTGTGGTCTCTGTGAGACTGAATGACATATATTAGCTATGAAAATTGTATAATTTGGGTGCCATGAGGTATTTGAGTATTTGAGGGTGCTGAATCTATTTATGAATTCAAAAATACAATTTACACTTAGAAATTTGGATTTTATAAAAAAAAGATTACCCATACCAAAACCCATCATAAAAACATAGAATAAATAGACTACTCCATTATTAAATTAAAATAATGTAACAGATTTATACATCAAGTTTTCTACTCATAAAAATAAAATCTAATTAGTTGAAAAATCTCTCAAATCCAATTAGATTTAACAGAATGAAACCATATAAGTAGAAATAAACTCTACCTTACAATAACCTCTACATCATCAGATCACAACTTTTAGTGAAACTTAAGATGAAACATTAAAAGATAAACTCTACTTTACAATAACCTCTACATTATGAAGTCACAACTTCATGGTATGATTAAAAAACAATTAGGAGTTAATAATCAACATAATGCAACTGTTGATGAGCTTTCTAATAGAGCAGTTGAATCACAAACAGAGGTTCTAATGGTCTCATAACATGTGATTAGGGAGAATCAGCAACTTTCTCCCGGGCAGAATCATAACGTGTGAGTAGGGATGCTTGGGAGACAATGTATGCTTATCTTTTCTTTTCTGGGCTGATCCAGTGTTTTAAATCTGATAGACACCAAAACCTTTGGTAACGTTGACCTTTGCTAAGTATAATTATGCTTACCAAATGTGATCATAGTTTTTTTCTGAGTTTCCCTCTTATAGATATTTGACAGACTCGAGGGTAGTATGCTGATTGTTATTGTGACTTTTGAATGTTTTTTATCACTTTTTTTTTACGATAGGTTTTTTTATTTTTGGGATTACCAGGTGTTATTGACGTTGACAACTAGGTCATCGTCTATCAACTAGATAACAGGATATTTGAAGGAAGATGAAAAATCTAACAAAACAATTCTTGACGATGAAAATAAATTATTAAAACAAAGGGAAAAGCAGTGAAAGAAGATAAATTATTAACAAACAAGAAAAGCAAAGAAGAACATCTGTCATAGCATGGTGCAGGCCAAGAGATGGAACACTTGCTGCAATTGATAGGCTCATAGATATCTTGCATTCGTCTTTAACTCTGCATAATAGTCCTCTCTTTATCAGTAGATTTTTAGATCTTTTAAATCCCAAAAGGGTTTTTATGCACTTTACAAATATCTATGTACAATCTAGTTTTGAATTCTTTATGCTTGCAGTTAGGTTCTTTAATGTTGATACCTTTGATCTATGCTCAGTGTTTTTGCAACCTGTAGCAGAGTTTACATATTGTTTTTCTTTACTCAGTTTATTTGTTGTTGGTTGCAGCAATTTTAATGGCAGTCAAACATTGTAGCCCAGTTTAAATCCACTCCAGTTTCTGGGTCTATGTCCAGAAGCTTTTTGGAACAGTACCATACTCTCTCAGCTTTGATTCCATCTTAAATGAAAACTCACATTCAACATTACTTGCAGCTCTGATCACATACTAAAAGCTAAAATTACAAGTCACAGATTGTGGGCAACAAAACCATAGAATCAAACTCACAATCTGTGTGCAACATAAACACCACGAATAGTTTATAGTTATGAGTGCCAACCGTCATTGAACAGATTCCGACTGCACATTTTCAGTTGCATGTACTTCCTGGGCCACAGCTGCTTAAGGCCGATTTAATAATCAGCCCTAGAGTATTTTAATACTGTATTTTAGAACTATATTATAGTTGATCAGTAGAATCTGTTTAATGCTTTATATAAACAAATTTTCATTTGATTATATAAATAAATTTTCATGTGATTATATAAACAATTTTTTATGTGATTAAAGTTAATTTTTCGCAGACAGTTGATGGGTGAAGATCTATCGCCATTGAGCCTGAAAGACCTCAATCATTTAGAGCAATTGTTAGAGATGAGCTTAGATCGTGTAAGAGAAAAAAAGGTTGTGAAGCACTATATATCCCACAACCTCTACATTTTTAAAGTCCCATAACACTAAGAAATATAAATGGTCCAAATAATTGGAATTTGTTTCCCCACGTGAGACTTAAACCCTATTCTGCATTTTTTATTTCAGGGTCAAATTCAGATTGACAAACTTCAAGAGCTAAATCTAAAGGTATATATTAATCCATCCTTTATACATTCATCAAAATTCCAATACCATATTTATTTTTCCATCATGTTGTAGTGTATAATGTGGGTCTCTCCTCCTATGAAATTTACTATCCTATAATGTTTTCCAGCTGTTAATTCTCACGTTTTTGTTGCCACTATGAAGCAGGAAAGTTTCTTGTGTGAGGAAAATATGAAATTACGAAAGATGGTACTGATCATTTCCTTAGACAATTAATGATCACAGGGTATATCAAAGGAAATAAGTACTGCAATTTTAGATGTCATTGGGTATAATTTGGTCTAACCTTATTGCATCTATATTATGTGCTTAGATCTCAATGGTGGAATCTTCAAACCTAGCAGAACCAGGCAATGGCTTCTGTTTCGGAAGTATGAACTACAGAGAAGTACAAGTTGAAACCTCTGAAGCGGCTATAAGTGTTCCTAAGTTCCCCCTTCAACTAAACTTCTCTCAGAGTTATGAAGTGACATCAAAAAGTAGAGTTGCTGCCCATCGGTGATAGAAACTTCGCCAAACTTAACCGTAATAAAATGATGTGTATATTTGATTAACCAGGGGGCAAAGTCTGATAAAAGACTCGAAAGGATTTCCAGCATGACTGAAGCCACTGAACTATGTTTACGTGAATTCCTACGGAGTAGTGTCAGTGATGGCTTCTGTCCACAGTCCTTGGCTTCTGTCCATAGTCCTTCCTGGCTGGTAATAATAATTTCAGCATGTGTTTCTCAAAGTTAATTAGCTAGATAGGCATTTTTATTTAATAATTTGGGTGGACTAGGGTCTAACACTATACCAGGATGAGACAAGACAAGTGTACTGTCCAGATTGATTTATGGCATTAGTTCAAAATTCTAAATAAACAATTATAATTTTTTTTTTTTAAATAACTCATAAATGATGAATGGATAACTCTTAGCTGATGCATGGATAACTCATTGCTCATGAATGAATAAGCAATCATTCATGGTAGATAACTAGAAGAATGTGAGAGATAAATAATAATAATAATAATATAAAAATAACTCATAGCTAATGATGAATACATGGATAGCCCGCACGGGTGTAGCTCAACGGGCGATTAGCTTGATACAGAGGAAATGTTGTAAATGGAGGTCAGGAGTTCAAATCACTCCGGCTTAAACATTTCTTAAAAAGAAAAATGATGAATGCATGGATAACTTGTAAATTATGATGAATGGATAATAACTGGTAACTAGAATAATGTGAGAGATTACAACTAGGCATGGAGACTAATTACAATGATAAGTGTTTATATCTTATAATTTAGGGTGAACTAGTACCTATATTTTTCCTAGATTGCATGAGGATGAGACAAGTGTACTTTCCATTTTAATTTTATGGCAGTCATTCTAAATTCTGATTTTTTCTAAATAAACAATTATAAAAAGAATATATATAAAAAATAACTAGTAGCACATATTCTTTAACTAGCTGCTTGAGATATAAAAGGTTGATTTTAATGTTAATGTCAATGGTACATATCCAAAAAGTGCTTTGATTTATGAAATATGTATATATGTATTTATATACTTTTCATATAAGGTTTTCAAAATACACAACATTTTATTATTAATCTTAAATATAAAAATATTTTTTTTTAATTTAAAAAAATTTAAAATTAAAATGTCCATTTAATTATTACATTTTAAAATAATATTTATTTTTTATTATAAATAAATTGATATATGATCTAAAATATAATAATTTGAAAATAAAGTTTAATAAATATAAGCTTATATATATTTTTTATTACAAACTAATTGAAACATATCTTAAAGTTGAAACACAATATATGATATAACAATGTATGTAAATAAAGCTCATGGGTCAATGCATAGTAATTTAGTGCTTGATTTCAAAGTTGTATAGAAAGATTATGTAGAATAGCTTTTATTTTGTCTTGATATGCAAAATCATTATTGTTTATAAGATATGAGTTATATTTGTTTATATGAAAAGAAGATATAGATTAATGTTTCAAATGATATAAGAATTGAGTCTTATTTTAATTCTACTCTTATATATTAACAATTAATAAATAATTGAAGAGATAAATGTTTAATTACATTAATAGTAATTTTAGTTGAAATTTATTTTTCTGTAGATTAACCTTCAATACTATTAATTTTTTTTAAGTATAGCATTCGCAACAAAACCTCAAATCTTAAAGGGTTTGGAATATTTATACATGAAGATCTCATTCTAGAAGGCCAAGCTAAATTAAGAAACGATATTAAAAAGGTAAAAGAATCTAGGAAGGAAGGAAAATGGGCTCTAATTAGAAATAGAAAAGCTATTATCCATGACAAAAACCAAATGGAAAACCATAAATAACAATTAGATACACATCCTCTCTTGGAACTGCTAAGGTTTTCCTTGGAACAAAGTCCCTAAGCTCAGTTGGATCGCCAATGAAATTGATATTATTATTATCGATGAAACCTAGGAGCATGAAGAATCTAGAGTCCCTAACATAAAGGGATTTGTTCTTTGGTCGAATTGGATCAAGAGATCCTCTAGCAGAGGCATTGGAGGTATAGCCTGTTACATTAAAGAACACATATTTCCCAATGCTAGGCTCTATAAGAAAGATCACCACAACTAGTATATGGGGGTGGAATTAGTTGAATTAATGATAAGAAAACCTGCATTGTCATATGTTATTTCTCCCTTATTAACTATAAATTTTATAATAAAAACAACATAGATAAAAACTACCTCTTCATTGGTTTAGAAATGATATTAATACTATAAGAAACAATGGATATATTCTACTAATGGGAGACTTTAATGCTCGTACTTTGAGCAACCAATATATTCTTCTAAGCAATTATTCAAACCCTAATCCATTTTGGTTCGATGAATATCCCACTCTATATGCAAATCTAGGTGAAAACTTGGTTGGCTCCCAGTTAATCAAGCTTTGTAGTGCTTAAGACCTTATTATTTGTAATGGGCTGAAGAAGTGGCCAAATTCTAGCCAGATAACTTACATTCATGGGCTCAGAAACAACGTGGTAGACTATGTCATAGCTAATATCCATATATATAATAGTATGATAAATCTAGAAATTTTGCTCGATCATGAGCTTGACTCAAATCATAGACCTGTAGTTGTGACCCTCAATTTTTCCATGCATAGAGATCCCATTGAACACAATCCTCACAGTCAAAAGAATTTGATCTTAGATAGAAATAAAGACGATATTTTCACAGATGATTTAAAAAATAACTTGTTTCCTCTTTCTAGTACAGACAATATAGAAGTCCTCTACCATAATTTCACCACAGCCCTCTCTTCCTCCATTAGCAATTTCTCCATCAAAATTTTGGGTAAAAACAATAATAGGAAAACCAATCCCTGGTATGATACCGATTGCAAAAATGCTATAAGATCCATAAAGGAAGCAATTGAATAATCTTTAAAAATTGACAAGGTAAGTAATTACAAAGTCCTAATCAAAAGAAAAAAGAGGCATTATATAAATAAAAAGAAGCACCACATTCTACACCTCTCTAAGGTGGAGCCTAAGAATTTCTAAAGACAAAATCTAATTAGTAAAACTAAAGAGGATAGTAAAATTATTTGAAGGATTGGGCCGATTCGTATCTTCAAAGGCCCTACGAATCCCCGAATGCCATCAATAACACTCAAAACCTTCTTTCAGTGACATAATTTTTCTTATTAGAAGACACTGAATTTGGGTTCAATTGCCTAGAAAATGGGAAAGCTAAGGACATTGAAGGTTATCAAGCTGAAATCTTGGAAATTGGAGGAACCGTTCTCATTCCTCACATCCACAAGCTCTTCAATATGGAGGTCATGCAAGGTTTCCGTATTCCCTGGACTCAGAGCCTCATTATTCCTATGTTTAAAAGTGATGATAAAAATAACCCCTCTAATTATCGAACCATTATGATTAGCCCTCTCTTATCCAAGCTATATGGTATCATTCTAGAGAATAAAATCAACATTTGTCTTGAAAGTGAGGGTAAGTAGGCTAAAGGCTAGGCGGGGTTTATAAGGCATCACTCTACCATAGACCACCTCATTACTCTTGGGATAATTGTAGAAGATTGTTGTAATATTAAATACAATATATTTTGCTTCTTCGTGGACTTTAGGAAATATTTTGATACAATTCGTAGAAATAACTTTTATAATAGATTAGAAGAGCTAATGGTTCCTTTAGAGTTAAGAGTTGTCACAATAAGGTTGTACAAGAAAGTCATTACCAAATTTAATAGTACTGAAGGGTGGTCAAAAGATATTAATTTTAATATTGGAGTCAAACAAGGATGCCCCATCTCCATGTAATATCCCTAATTTGAAAATCAGAGACATTAACACCATCACAACCTTAGTGAATTGGAATTCCCCAAAACTAGGTGATTTGCTTCACACTGGACACAGGAAGACAACTTTCCAACAATGATTAGTTATGGTGCATCCCAAAGGGAATGAATACAAAATTTTGTTATGTGATCAATCAAACCTATTATAAGGTTTGGAATTTTGATTATGCATACTTGGTTGAATACTCTTCACAAATAGTTTGCATGCACCCTTAATAAACACGTAACTGGCTCAAAACTAGCAACACAGAACTAGTCTTCTCCCAACTTGTCCCAAATACCTCTAGACCTCTACGAATTATTCAAGGAGGTATTTTATGGTATGCTACAAAATAAGGACAACCTACACCACCCTTATATAGACACCCAAATTCGACAGCTGCATATTTATGTGTACATCATGCTTGCGTAGATTCCTTTGGCTAAACCAAAGGATTCAAGGCAATGGCCCCAAGACTTCTACGGAAATAAAATGGATTTTGTTGTAGAAATGGAATTATATGGTATGTAAATACCCGAACTTGCTATGGAAACACTGATTTTGATGATTGGACTTAATTTGGCAAAGTTTGGAAGCCAGGAGGAAAAATTGTGAATTCATGACAACTCAACTAAGATTTTTCCAAATGAATTCAAATGGCATATGGGCCTCAAATTTTTTTATTAAAAGGATTATGATGGGTCTAAATTACTATTATATAACTTTATAAGCCTTTATAATGGGATTTGGAATCATATCAGTCTAATTATTACATACAATCTTAAAACTAGTCAAATTTGACAATGAATGGTACATAGGAAAAATTGTACATAGAAGATAAATATGAAATATGCAGAATGGAAGCGTAATATTGATTTTTATTATTCAAGAGGATATTGAGTGCAGATCATATATGCGAGTACAACAAGCACATCATACTTTATGAACCACCATCCATATCCGATGTTACAACTAGCACATTACAAATCTACACACTGCAATTGCAACTCGAAACTAGTGGAACATTAACATATTGACTGGAATTGGAATGGATCTAGAAATGGCATGGAAATCATGCAATAAAACTCGGTGAGAAAGGATGAATACATTCCTCTTTAATATCTATCTAAAATTCTCAACTAGTGTAGTGGACAGAGGGGCACATCTCCCAAGCTAAGAAAAGCGTAGAGCTCTTCAACACAAACAAAAATGACCAAAAAATGTGAATGGACATGTCTATCCCCTTTTTATAAACATCAGGTATATTTTTTCTTCATCTAGAATTTTCTGATGAAAATATTAATAAAATAATAATTAATATTATTTTCATGAGAGAATAGAAGTTAACCTAACTTTATAATTTGAACTTAGGAAAAACTTTCCTAGATAATTCCTTGACGCTTTCTTACTGTTTCTACTCCTTCAGCTTTATTAGGAAAATATGGAAACATTCTACCTTCTTGATTTTCTATTTCATTCCCTATTTTTTTAGTTTTTTTCTTGCTTTTCAACTACTTTTCCTAGATTTTAGACGCTTTTCTCAAGATTTCTTGATTTGTGAAACCTCTTGCCTTATCCTTTCCTTATTCTGTGGGGTTGAGTTTGTACACTTTTGAAATATTTCACCAACTTCCTTAGAAGCACCAATTAGTCAAAATTCTCTCATATTATCTTGAATAAAATATTAATTATTGAATATTTATGAGAGAGTGGGTCATTTAGCTCACTTATTGACTTTTCAAGTGTTTTGACCCAATAATTACTTTGGATTGCAACAACTCGATTTGGATGTGCCTAAATGATTTTTGGGGGCAAATATTAATTTTATGTTGCCCATTTCCACATACTTGTCTCATAATAAACCTACATCAATAATTTCCTTGTTCACGCTGCTAGGGAGTTTCACTTCCTTGGAATTTTCCACCAAAGATTAATCCCAACCTTAGGAATGCCAAGCTTAGTATTTTATTAATAATCTCTAACCACAAGGATACTTTGGCTTATTTGATGATCCACCCAAGGTTCCTCATCTACTTAATGTATTTTCCTATCCCACCATGTTTTAATGGGCATTATTCCTAACTTTGGACCTTAGGATTAGCAAATAATCAATCCAAACTGCCACCTAGGTGAATAAACATGAACAAGTCTAGGTGACTTAGAAAATTATGGTCCACGGGAAAATTTGGGGACATTACAAGTCCTCCCCTCCTAATATTTCTTATCCTCAAGTAATGGCATCAAATCCAGAGAAAACATGAAACCAATCAATGACTTCTCACCATCAATATTATTCTAGTGAACTAACATATCATTGGAATTCAATTCCATGCTAAACTCAGTAGGCACATCATGCTTTCATTGTGCCACTCTGAATATAACTATCTCACTAATGAGTGACTCCAATACCTCTGCAACTAAAAATGTATGTTCCACCTAGTTGAAACAACAATGGAGAATGCCAGAGTCCCAAATGAATCTGATGAATGCAAGGTGACTATGACAACCTCTACTACACTACATCATCCCTACAAAAGGAACCTCTTGAAGGCTCCCAAACCAACAAGCAATTGAATAACATGTCCACCCATCATAAGGTTCCCTAATAAGGAAATTGAACCAATGCTCCACATAGATGGACTCCTGGAAATCATGGTTGGATTTCTCTCCAATGCAAGCAACTAAACTATTGCACCAATTCCAACAATTGTACTCATACCGAGCAATTACACGGGTCTTGCTTCTCCCACTACACTCCAACAAACATCAATGGCATACAATACAATCCATCATGCCAATGAATTCCTGGATCCCATGTTCTTTGCTACATACCATCCATCATCACTATTGCTTTTGACAATCTATCACTCCATGGTATGTGAGGATTCATCCACCAAATGGGAAGTTTGTTTCTCCCATTGAAAATCATTAACTCTATGAGCTTCTCCAACACAATGTGAAACTCCACATGTGAAAAAAAAACTCCAATCCCATGGCTCACACTGCTATCATTCATCCCACTCAAAGTGCTCAAGTGGAACTCCCATATCTCCATGTGCATGCTACAAGTATCAAGTGGCACAAGTAGATGCCACAGCTACTCACCATACTGAAGGAGGACCAAGCATGTGTCCAAGTTATCAAAATCAAGTTGACAAATAGACACACATGTATCTTACCTCTCATGAAGCATCAATAGAAATGGTCCCTCCATCAAATCAACATTTCCTTTCACATCCTTAGGTGCTAGGAGAGAAAGGAAAGTAGGCAATATACAACTCTCTACAAAATTCATCTACTTAAATAGTAGATGCATTGTTGGCAAGCGGTTTGGACAAGTCAGCATTGCAGCATCGTGGATGTTGTGCTAGGCCAAAGATACCGAAAAAAGGCGGGAAGTCAAGTGCAAATGATGATATTTTATGTAATTTTAGGTCTGTTGAACCGCAATATGCGGGGTTTTTGGGTCATTTGGACCATAATAGATAAATTTTGGGTCATTTGCTCGAAGTGTCAGTTAGGAAGTAGTTAGAAACTGGACAAGCAATGTAAAGGCGCAAGCCTATAAATAGGCATAGATTTGTAAGTATTGAATCATCTTGGATTGTGTATATTAGATATGGAGATATCTATCTTTTGCAGAGTATGATTGTTGAATCATCTGTGAGATCTTGATCGAATGCTGAAGACTGAATACTTTGTATCTGGGTTTTTGCGGAATTATTATGATGTGACAAAGTTATTGAGCAGAATCCCTGTGTTTCCTTGTTTATCTATGGTAATGCATTTCACAATATGAATATGTGAATGATGCGATGTTTCCTTACTACGGTTAATGTTTTACTGTTATATCTGTCGCAATTATGACTTGTTCTGTTGAATGATTCCATGAATATGAATAATGCTTAAGTTAAATGCTTAGATATATCCCAGAAATGTTTCAATAAGTTGGGTAATGAAGCTGCATCATCCTCCTCCATTTGGTGGAAACATGGTTCCGTCGAATCTCCCTCTGACATCTTGGGTGAGACCTCATCTTCTCTATAGGTGTTGCTGGACGGGGTAAAACCTGTCTAAACCAGTGCTCAGGGAGATCGCAGTGGTTTGGGTGTCGACAGTGCTGAGAACCCCTGTCGACTGGGCTTGTGTCAACATGCATGGTATCCTCTATTAGTTGTTCCAACAAAAATG
Source organism: Larix kaempferi (assembly GCA_027924585.1). Taxonomy (NCBI): domain Eukaryota; kingdom Viridiplantae; phylum Streptophyta; class Pinopsida; order Pinales; family Pinaceae; genus Larix; species Larix kaempferi. Next base: position 16,007,592 of record BSBM01000372.1, on the reverse strand, counting down.
TTATGGTGTGCCTCATCCAAAGATGTGTCTTTCCTCCCCAAAGGAAAGATGAGTTCTTTCTTGTGCAAAGAAAATTCCTCAACATGTTGTATGCCAATATCCTCATGGAAACCTTCTTGCGCAACTAATTTCCACCTAACATGAGCATAATTCTTTCTGGAAGGTTTCACCATGTGTGTCATGTAATCTTCCATCCACTCCATATGTGGATGAATGGCATAAAGTGGCAGCCAAATGTGCATAGGTTGTTTCCCATCTAACTAGGAACTATGAGAGATGTCAATGGAATCATAATATGTGCCCTCACCTGCTGGAGTTATCAACTATGCAATGCATCTATTCATAGATGGAAAAATATCTCCATCACTTGATCCCAAGGAAATGATCTTAGGCTATCTGTTGTTGGGTACAAGCTAAATGAACTCAAGTACATTCTCCACAAATTAGCCTTCCTCACATAGAGAAATATCCTGATCCTCCTAGTGTGAAACAAGTGCTCTACAACAAATTCCCATATCACTACTATAATCAAGCACTTGAATCAATGAACACTCCTCATGCTCACCTTACACATGAGGCTCCTCAAATACCACATGTGTGCAATCAGCCACACACATCACATCACTAGTGGTGTGGGGAGAGGAAAGAGAATCTCACAAGCATTCTCTTCTTCATTGGAGTCCAGAGTAAGACTTACATCTGCAACTTGTGGTTAGCTTTGCTTCATTTCTTCATTTGATTGGAGCAAATCTATGTGCATGCATTATATTTTATCTTCATGTGCTTCTGCTTCATTGCCATCGTCTTCCAGGAAACTTGAGGCTTCTCCATATTGAGGGGTACTAGGATCACAACTTTTGAAGCCTCTACTTGAAGAAAAACCAAATAATCTCATGATGTTTGAATATGCAAATGGCTTTGATGAAGCTTCACCTTTGGTTCCTTCTTCTTCTTCTTTTCTTGAAGAAGTGGAACAACTTGGTTCGCCCCTTCATGTTTTGCTACTCTCAAAAAAGCTATCATCCACATATTGGTCCAAAATCCATATTGGCATTGAAAGTAACATTTTAAGTATATGTCCTTATGAATCTCTTCCCTCAAAGAGAGATACTCTTGATAGTGACGAGGCATATTTTTCATGGTTGTTATCCTCCTTGCTAAATCATATCTTGATCTAGCCTTTGGAGGTTCATACCATTGGTATTAATTATGCAGTTGGTCACTAAAGTAGCCATCCTCATATCATGGAAAGCCTCCATATATGTATATGAATTCCTCTTCCTCATATGGCTCGAAATCTTCATCTTCAATGATTGGAACTAGCCATATTTCTACTAATTTTTCTTTTTTCAATTGATGGTCACAATGCACAAGTGTAGAGGAACATGGTCTAATACAACTTTAATATCCCCAATCTAAAAATCAGAGACATTAACACCACCATATCCTTAGAGTATCGACATTCCCCAAAACTAGGTGATTTGCTTCACATTGGACACAAGAAGAAAGCTTTCTGGCAATGATGATTTATAGTGAAACCCAAAGGGAATGACTACAAAATTGTATTATGTGACCAATAAAACCTATTCTAAGGTTTGGAATTGTGATTATGCGGACCTGTTTGAATACCCTTCACAAACAATTTGCATGCACCTTTAATCGACACTTAATTGGCTCAAAACTAGCAACCTAGAACTAGTATTTTCCCAACTTGTCCCAAACACTTCTAGACCTCTAAGAATTATTCAAGGAGGGATTTTAGGGTCTGATACAGACTAAGGAAAACCTACAACACCCTTATATAGACATCCAACTTTGACATTTGCACAATTCTAGGGACATCACGCCTGGGTAGACTCATTTGGCTAAACCAAAGGCTTCAAAGAAATGGCCCTAGGACTTCTAAGGAGACCAAATGGAATATAAATGGAATTGGATGGTATGCAACTACCCAGTCCTACTATGGTAAAACTAAGTTTGACAATTGGACTTAATTTGGCAAAGTTTGGAAGCTGAGGGAAAATTGCAAATTTAGGACAGCTCAACTAGGCTTTTATCCATATCCCATGCTACAACTAGCACACTACAAATATACACACTGCAATTGGAACTCAAAACTGGTGGAACATTAACATGCTAACTAGAATTGGAATGGATCTGGAAATGACATGGAAAACCTACAACAAACCTCAGTGAGAAAGGATGAATACCTTCCTCCTCATTCTCTATCTGAAATGCTCAACTAGTGTAGTGGACAAAGGGACACATCATCCTACTACAGCAAGGGGCGCATCTCTCGAGCTAAGAAAAGCGAAGAGCTCTTCAAAACAAAACAAATTACCAAAAGATTTGAGTGAGTGCATTCATCCTCTTTTTATAAACATCAAGTAGCTTTTTACTCCATCTAGAATTTTCTCATGAAAATATTAATAAAATAATAATTAATATTATTTTCATGAGAGAATAGAAGTTAACCTACCTTTATAATTCAAACTTAGAAAAATATTTTATATATTCTTTGGTGCTTTTTTACTATTTCTACTCCTTCATATTTATTAGAAAAATATGGAAACCAAGGATAATTTTAGGGGCGAAATTTAGCCCATGGGCTATTTTTCCATTTTTGTTTCCAAAAAAAGATTCGCCAAACTTTTTTCACTCTAAAAATCAGCAAATTATTATATAAACTATACAAAATCCTTAGAAATTGAAATAATTTTAGAAAAATATTGCCAAATATTTTATAGTTGACATTTTAAGAATTGGCAAGATTCGCCAAGGTTTATACACTTTTAAATAAGTATGGGTACTTAAAATTATCCCTAATGGAAACGTTATTCTTTCTTGATTTTATGTTTCATTTCCTGTTTTGTTCAGTTGCTTTCCTTCTTTTCAAACTACTTTCCTTCCTTTTAGTTGCTTTCTTGCTTTTCAATTGTTTTTTTTCCGGAATTTTACCTGCTTTCACCAGATTTCTTGATTTCTGGAACCACTTTCCTTATCCTTTCCTTAATCAATGGGATTGAGTTTGTCCACTTTTAAAATATCCCACCAACTTCCTTGGTCCACCAATTGTTCAAACTTCTCTCATTATATCTTGAATAAAATATTAATTATTGAATATTTATGAGAGAATGGGTCATTTAGCTAATTTATTGAATTTTCAAGTGTTTTGACCCAATAATTACTTTGGATTGCAACAATTCGATTTGGATGTTCCTAAATATTTGTTTTGGGAAGATATTAATTTTATGTGGCCCATTTCCACTTACTTGGATCACATTGAACCTGCAACAATAATTTCCCTATTCACACTATAACATCTGAAAAATTGACAAAAATTAAAAAATTTCTTAGCATTAAGTGCTACAATTGCTATGCGGAAGTATAATAAATGATAATTTGTTTAACTAAAATACACACCGGTGATAACACTTCTCCATTAAATATAAACATTTTGCTTCAATTACTTGTGTACATTTGTATTATAGAATACTTGTATGTATTTATGCTTATTTAAGATACTATTGGATGTTTTTACCTCATTCTTGCATCCTAGATCAATTATGGTTACTTATTTAGATGTCTAGACCTTATGGATTTAACTTGATACTGGTTTCATTATAAGTGCTAACTGTTTACTCTCTTGATGGTGATGAAGGGGTCCTATGGGCACCCCGAGGCTTACTTGGATATTCATCTAATGCATTTGAACTTCTGTCGTAGATCGCAGGTAAGAGCGATACTTCTTTTCAAGTGTTACGAAGTGTGTAAAGAGATATTATTAAAACTTCAGTTAGCCTTCAATGGTTTTAAAAGAGAAAATAGAAAGACCCGAAGTGTTCCAGAGTGAGATCTATTCTAGTTTGATCTTCATTTTTATGGTTATATTCTGTAAAACGTTGTTTATATGATTCTATAGCATTTATATTCAAATCTCAAAAATTGGGTTTAACACTATTACACTTGACTTGTATTAAGTCATCATGGAAAGTATTGATCTTTGATTACAAGGATATAGGCCTTTAAATCCTACACTTAGGAATTATATCATGTATTTATTTATGTATTAAGGTCATAACCTAAGCTTGTATATACAAATGCTATCAATATAATTCTTATGCATATAAGCGTATCCTTTGATGTTTATATATTATAAGCACATACCCTATGTAGTAGTTTTATTATGTCAACCTTGAAATACCTATGGTTGCAAACTACACTATATAAATATATTTAAATGTGAGTTGGATGTTATAACCCTAAGCGCACTATACCAATACTATGTAATAACTTTGTTACTCGCTCTATCGTTTTATGCTAAGTACAAGGTTTTGATTAAAAGGGCTCTATGTAGCAATTCATATGTTATTGGATATTAAGCAATGATAGTTTTGACCATTTGACACAATACATAACCATACTATACTATAGTGGTAAAGTCTAGCCATGTTGAAAGTCAAAATATTAACCTTGTTAATGATGTATTGGCATGCACTACGTACATAGTAGCTATGGTAAATAAATTGCATTAAAAGCATGTTGATGGAATGCCTGTTGGAATCCACTGTGGCAGGTCTTCATGTGATGTTTCTCAGTAGAGGTGTTAACCCTAACTGCATTTGGAAATACTTCGACGAAGGCATAACCTGGGCATTCATTTTTGTAGTGAGTGGGGTTTGGAGAGGCCGGTAGGCTTTCGACGAATTCTTAGAGTTTGTAGCAGGGTTTTGGAGGCACCTCTCCTGGGTTCGATACTACAACCTGCAGCTTAGGAACTATTACCAGTAAGCTCTAAGGGTCGAGCCAAGCCTGGACTAAGTCTTGTTGCGTTTGTTGGTGGTGTATGTGACACCATTGTTCTCGATGGTTACAGGAATGTTCAGTAAAGATGCAAGGTTTTCCTTGAAAGGTAAGCTGTAGTTCCTTTCTTCCATTTCCATGAAGGTTGATATTATTATAGCTGCATGTATTTAAGTTTTGAGCTTCATTTTCCAAATTTTAACCACACTGTATGTTGTAATGGTAGGTGACTCCTCGGTGTTGGATTTTTATGTTTTAAGCAATGGGGAAAATAAGAGCTTAAAACCTGGTAAGCCTGGGTGACTCCCTGTAGGGTGCAGCTAGGAAAATGCCAGTCTTCGTCTGGTCTAGTTGAGCATTCGTTTTTTGTTTTGGCTTGGTTTTTACCAATGTTGTATTTTATTTTTAGTGTATGGAAATTGTGGGGAGGATTGAATCCTCGTCCTGCTTCTACTTTGGCTCTTCAACATTTTATTGTGTAATAGCTTAAATGATGAAAGTGTATAGTTTTTGTATCGAAGGGTTTCACCCTCGGCATTATGATGAAATGCAAAGGTAAATTGTTTAGGGTTTTAAAAACTTGATTTTGTTTATAAAATGCAGATGGTGTTTTGAACCCATGACCTCACGTTGTTACCTTTTGATATAATGCATTTTCAATAGGATAATACTATCGGTCTTGTGTAATAAAATAGTGAAGTATGCTAAGGAGAAAATCTCTCGGCATTGTTTTAAATTGTGAAGTGGTTTGGTAGCTGAATGTAGGGTTCATTGTTATGTTTAAATGCTTATTTAATTCATTATGGTTTATGTATAAACCCAAGCCATAAGGATGGACTATAAACCCTATTAGAAACTAGATACTATTTGATTTTTAGTTGTAGAACTAGTTCGGGTTTTGAACCCTGGATTCATTAAGCAACTGATAAAGTGTCATGGTCCCTCCCATCAGACCAAGCAAGGGAGAGAACTTGACACTAAATCAGGGCACCTAGCCCCATGATCATTAACATAATTCACATAATATAAAATAAAGGGACATAAGCAGATATATATGTATATTGTAGAAACACAATGGAATTAAAATCATCTAAATATCTAGCATACATTCAACATTTTCATGATAGCCATTAAAATAAGACATTGCAGAATTTATACAAGAGAGAGAGAGAGAGAGAGTACTTATCTTAAAAAAAGTAGTCTTGAGAAACTGGTTATGCAACTGCAATGTTTCACTCAACCGTAGGCCAATTGTGCTCATCAATCTCTCAACATAATGACCACCCCCCAAGTTGGGAATGATTCTACTAGGAAAAGGGAACATCAAACTCACATATAGCCACAATACACCAAAATTAGTCAAGCCAATCCACAGTTGGGTTTATTAGGCTGCTAAGGCAAAGGAAAGGAAAAAATTGCTAAGCTAGTGAGCTCAACCATAGAGCTATGGATAGCTCTACATGATCTATCCAGCTTGGTTCCCCACAATGCCTACACACCTAAATCAAGGAAGTATTCCCTTCACTACTGCACAATCCCTCAGGCCATACCTTCCAATTCAGTGTTGTGCAAGGTGTGCATAGAAGAGTAGCCATCCCTTTTGATCTTCTTGAGAGGTTATCTTCCTCACTAGGTTTATCAAGGCAATTCAGGTCCACTTCTACTCCTAATTTCTTGCTGGGCTCAAACCAAAACAGGGATGCACAAAACAGCAAAATCACAAGTGCTGGAAATGAAGAAAAACGTTTTTACAGTGGGATGCCCAAAATGGGGTTTCCACTAACTTCTAGAAAAATGTGGGCAACCAAAAATGAATTGGTAGATGGGGAATTTAGTCATGGGAGGGAAAATCGATTTTAGAAAACGTTTAAGGGCATTCAAGGGACAAAAACGGCCTCCATAAACCCCCAAATCGTGACTCCCTTCCTCCCAGTCACTGTGTAATAAAAAAACGAGTTCCTGGCCATGGAAAATGCAACAAAATGATGGAAAACATGAAGGAGAAATCCCCAGCTAGGTCAAACTGCGTGAGAGAGCAAAGGCCATGGGTCAAGAATGGCTTTCGGCACAATTTCGTGGGTGTTTTCTTGCCCAAGAAGAAAAATTACATTTTCCTATATTGATGGCTTGCCCATGCACGAAATTGGCTGCTATACTTTTCCATTCCCAAGGCATTAACTACCTCAGCCAACTCTTGGAAGAATTAAATGATTGGGTGCATAAGCCAAAATGGGTAGTTGAGGATTTATGGGTTCCTTCATTGACATTTGGGTTAACACCATTGGCTCAAGGGTTTGGATAATTTTCCCTTCCCTATTCCTTGTAAAATCATGCCCCCATCTCTTCTTGCATTGCATAGCTAGTTGTGGGTATTTCATTAAAATTCGTATTTACATGATGCCTTAATTTACATTGTTTCTGTCTAGCACAAGAACCATAGGTATCTATATTTAATTGATGATACATAAAACGCTAAATCGATGATGAGGCCTTGGACTTGAGCTCCTCACCAAGATTAAATAGCGATATTTACACCATTTACAATCTTAATGCAATAAGGTCAAAATGGGGATGTGACATAAAGTTATAAAACTTGAGACTGTATGAAAACAATCTTTGTGTGTTGAACTCTGTCTTCGATATTTTCCTTTGTTTTGCTAAACGGATGGAAAGTTAACTTAGTAATTGTAAGATAGGTAATGACAGGGTTTGAATCTTGGGTCATTCATTAGATAAAATAGTTGTTATTTCCATTTGTTGTATTTAAAGTCTAGTATCAAATGATAGTTCAATGAACTCGTAAGTAATAATATTATTGGTACTATATAATAGACATATATGATTTCAATCTACTTGCAATAATTTCAATTAATATTTGGTTTATAAAAATCTATACTATGTGTTTCAATCCTATTAGGTTTTTGTAAAGTCATTATTTAAACTTAAGAAAATGTTCTCTACAATAGTATAGTTCGATACTGAAATAAGTTGTGTTACTAATTAGGAACTAAGTTGTTCTTTTTCATTTATCCTCTATGTTTATTTATGATGATTTACAAAAGGATAAAAGCATTGTTTTTAGTTTTAAAACCCTCAAAATAGATCTTTTTTATAATGAATACAAGTTTATGTTATGAATGAAATTATTTAAGAAACACTCTAGAACTCTGTTCTATTCATACTGTTTATAGAGTAAGCTATTATTTAACAAAAATCTTGTACTATAGAAGTTTACTTAGGTGAAAAGAAAACTTGAATAGTTCTGCTATTAATCTATATGCATACATACAATCTTTGATTCGAATCTATTTACAGTGCATTAATATTCAAATCTATTTTTAAATACTCTTCCATGTACTAGAGTTTGACACAAAGACGGTGTGTGGAAAAATGCAACGAAGCATTTTAATCTATCATTATCATAAAACTTCTTCAACTATTTACAGCAATAAAATACAGTTCAGAAAATCAGTCATTTAAATCTGAATGATGATAACTAACAACATTCAACTAATAATCATAAATCTACAGTTATAAAAGCAATAAGTTATAACCATTAGAAAAATAAAATAGCAAGTAGAACATGATAAATCGATAGGGTATACAAACACCCAAAGAGGCATGTTCCTACCAACCTTCTCCAGAAGAAGAAGCCAATATCACTTGCTCCCTTGGACCCCCGAGCTTGTTTAATGAACCACTAGGTAGAAGAATCTGTGTAGAAGCAAGGAACTCGGGTTGTACTTCCAACAATCAATGGAGACTTGCATACACCTCAAAATAAACCTCTGCACTCAGCAGAAGTGAAACAGACTTACAATACAACACAAAACATAGCTTCCCCTCATCGAATCTCTTTTGTGCATACAACAGAACCACAAGGTAAATTTTCTCGTTAGAAAAAGTGTGAGACTCTGCTCAAATTCGATGGCTTATAAAAGATGCCTAGTTCTTTTAGTGGCCAGTTTTCAATAAATTAGCCTCAAGCTCCAGTTCCACATCCCAGGGAACTTTCACCACAATTCAAGGGAGTTTTCCCATAACAACAGCTAGTTACTGAGTTCCTGAGGCTACCACTTGTCCATTGCCTTCTACCCAGATTCCATTCCACCTAGTGTGTCAGTAAACACTCTTTCAAGAGTCTCTTTGGGTGAGTGTCTCCTATTTTATTTTATTAAATAATGATATTGTGCAGTTACAGTCATCCTTGGCCACTTGGCCAAATATAAAAATTTACAATAAAAATTAAGACAATGTTTTTCCTAAACATAAAATGTTTCAAGTAATGGGTATGTTACATTCACTGCTATGGAGTTGCACTTCCTTGGAATTTTACACCAAATATTAATCCCAACCTTAGGAAATCCAACCTTATTTTCTCAATAATTTTGAACCACAAGGATAATTTTGCTTATTTGATGATCAACCCAAGGTTCCTCATCTCCTTAATGCATTTTCCTAGTTTAACATAGTTTAATGGGAATTACTCCTAACTTTGGACCTTAGGATTAACAAATAATCAACCCAAATCACCACCTAGGTGAATAAACATGAACAATTCTAGCTGACTTAGGAAATTATGGTCCATGGCCAAATTTGGGGACATTACACTCCCCTACCCCTTTTGGCATTTACATTGATAAGTTGGAAAGTTGTTTGGAAGAAGCAGGTTGTACAGGAACAACCTTAGTTGGAATATTAGTAATCCTCCTCTTTTCCAATGATATTGTTGTTTTGGAAAGGAGTCCCTCTAACCTTGATAATCAATTAAGGGTTCTCAAGGACTTCCACTCTAACATGGGTATGTCTGTTAACAATGACAAAACTAAGGTTATGATTATCAAGTGAAAGAAAGAAACTTGTGCTAATTTTTTTTATGATAATAACAACTTGGAAGAAGTGCCCTCATACAAATACCTTGGAATTGATATCCATCACAAGTTCAATTGGAACTATAGCATTGAGAAAAGGATTAATGGAGGCTGAAAAGCTTATTTTTTCTTAGAAAACAATTGTAAATCAATAAATATGGTGATTTGGGATAAAAATAAGTTCATGTTTGAAACTGTCGTCACTCTCGTTATCTTGTATGGTTGTTAAATTTGGGGTTGTAGCATCTCTCGAGAGTCTTGGAGAAATATGGAGAAAATTCAAAAACATTTTATCACATATAACCTCAAAATTAAGAGCAATACATCCTACCCTATTCTTCTTATAGAAGTGGGTATCCTCCCATCAAAATTTTCGCTATGTGTAGATACTTGATGTACAAGAATAAGATAAATAACATGGAAGACTAGAGACTCCCTAAAATTGCTTTAAATTCTAGTCAAGGTCATCTTCGACTCAGGAGAGGTTGGTAGAATATGCCATGGCTTGGTTAAATCATTCAGGTATTGACGAAAAAACCACTTTGCAAGATATCAACAACCTCAAAAAAACTATCACATATAAGTTCAAAGCGAGAATGTAGGACAAGAAAGAGTTAGATGGTAAAAGAAAGTTAAGATATTAGAAGGAAGTCATTAACCTAATTTGAAAGATCAAATGTACCTCTCTCTCTTAACAAGTTCAAAGAAGAAGATTAATATAGTGAAGATAAGAATGAACTCCCATGAGCTCCATAGAAAAACAGGGCGACAGACAATTCCTAAAACTACATGGGATGAAAGTATTTTCCATCTTTGTGAGTCCATGACTGTTGAGGACAAATCTCACTTTCTTTTAGAGTTCCCTGTGTACACCCACATTCGATCACAATTTCCTAGTCTTTACTACATATCTAATCTCCATGATCTTCTAACTTTCCAAAACTATGAGATCCTAGGAATGCTTCTTTCTTGGCTCTTCCATAATAGGAATCAACTTTTACATAAATACAAGTAATACAAGTAATAGGTCTGATAGCCAAACAGTCTCAGTGGGCATTCATCATCATCATCATCATCATCATATATGTGTGTGTGTTAGATATTAATTAATAAAAGAAGTTAAAAACATTAAACCATTTTTCAATAAAACAAGGTTAAATAAAATATAATTCTTTTAAATCTATTATATAAACATAAACATAAATATATAAATCAATTTAATTTAAAAAAAAATTAAAAATCAAGATATTAATTAATAAAAGAAGTTAAAAACATTAAAACATATTTCAATAAAACAAGGTTAAATAAAATAAAATTATTTTAAATCTACTATATAAACATAAACATAAACATATAAATTAATTTAATTTAAAAATTAAAAATCAATTAAAAACATACTTATTAAATAATTTTGAATAATATATATGTTTTAAAATTATGAAATATATTTAACCAATTATAAAAATTTATATTCACATAAATTAAAATTAAAATTAAAATTACAAACTCTTTCCGTAAAAAAATGTTAGGGATTCCAACAACTACATCCTAATATTAAAAGAAAGATTGTAATAGGATTGTTATTTTTAGTAATGGGCCAACTCACGTCCAAGTCACATTTATTGTTGTTTCAGCCAATATTTAGTATATTTAAGGAAGTGTGATTTTCCTTTCTATCATACCTTACTAGTATACTATGTTGAATGTGTTATCATTATCATACCTTACTAGTATACTATGTTGAATGTGTTATCATTTTATTAATCATCTTGTTTCAGTATCCGATGATTATGACTGTATAAGGGTTATAAAAGGTGGTTGTTAATTTTTTTTGTTTTATGGTTTATTTGGATGTGTTCTAAAAATGGGTGTAGTGTCTATTGGAAATGTTATTTTTTCTAAACTTTTATACATTGACATTCCAAAATTCTTAACATAATGAATAAACACTAGAAACATATAGAAACTATATTATAAGATAATCTAAGATAATAAATGTCTTTTTATTTTTTCTTTACTCATTTGTTATCATCATATTTTGCTAGAACTATGAAATAATAAGAACATGATCCATTACAATTGCAATCCATAGATAACCTCATTTTACCTAAAGCAGACTACAAAGATTATTTCGTCGAGTGGAAACAATAGTGCAGAGAAAGATTAAAGTGCATAAAAGAGTGCCACTTAGGGCAGAATTTTATGAAACTCGAAATGGAATAGGAATTAGTTTATCAATGATTGCTCAGCTTAATGAGAATATGCAAGGAGAATACTCTAGCAAGAGGAGAGTTACTAGTGACAATAAAATCAAAGATGAGTGCCTTGTGATTTATCCTTGTTCGGGTTATGCTTAGGAGTGTCCACCAATGAGGATGATTCAAAGTTCAATTCCCAATGTTTCATCCTAAAGATAAAACTATATGCGTTCCAGGTTGACTTTTTTTTCAAATAACCATTGATAATTTGCAAAGTGTTGCGAATTTTGACCATTGTTTCTGCTTCATCATTTGAACATTGTTCTTACTTCAATAATCGCAATGAATAAAAGGGGTCCCTCACATACCTTTTGTGGTGTTATAAGTGTCGAAGTATCATAATTACTCACATCACTTAGTTTTTAATGAAATAGACATATATAGTTGAAACGGTCCAAATATGGATGGTTAGTTTTGCATTTATTAGTTAGTAGAGATAGTGGAGAAGACATGGTTAGAAACCTTACATTTTGTATTATTTATATTTTTCATTTTAATAGTGAGAAGAACACATAAGATGCTTCATAGTTTAGCCTTTTTTTTTCCGTTTTGATTTTAACATGATATCAGTGTACATTTAAGACTTTTCAGAAAAAAGGAGATAAGACTCTCCAAGTAGAGGAGAGCAGTTAGTGTTTCACTAGGCTAATAATGATTTGAGAGTCACCTTCCAACACCGGCTTGGTAATTTAGCGAGTGATGGCTAGTGTTAAGCCTTTGGAAAGCCATGCTATTTCAACAACGTTGTTTCTCTCTTTACAAAAACGCAAGCTCCTTTCAATGCTTGTGAACAAGCCTGGTGATTCAGAAAGGAAAGTGGCCTCCAACGTTGGGTATCACCTATCATGCCTCCTATATGCTCACCCAAATTTGAAGGCCATGGTGGTTGATAAGTAGGAACTGATTGATCCATTGTGGTGGAAGAGGCATCTAGATTCCCTCGGCCTAAAACAGAGTAGCGACCCCACAAAGTTAGCTTTTATATTGACAATCTAAAGTCTTCAGAAGTGATTAATGATCTTTCTAAATGGTTAGAAGAGTGTCAGTTGAATGTCAAAATCATAGAAAGTGGAGGAATCGATCTGGATATACTATCACAAGGTGTTGGCATAGGAATAGGGGGAGCAGTTTGATGATTAAACTAACGTTGTAGTTGAGGAGAAAGAGAATGATGATGACATTGATTTAGATCAGCTGCAGGAAGAATGTGATTCGAGAGGGCATCAAGAGAGCTTGAAGGTGAGTGAAATCTGAAGGGTTGCAGGCGGGGACTCAGCAACCATCCGATCAAAAAGATCGATGGTGGAGATTAATTTGTCTTTGGGATTTATCCCACATTGGAAAAGAGTTTGAGGTTTCATGTGTTTATAAGGGTAGGCCTCACTAATGTTAATTGACGCGTAGTGCAGATGGTAGAGTGGGGGCTCCGGGTTCTTGCACTCCACGAGAAGTCACTAGCCCAAAGCCCAGGACGACCTGTCAAGCCCCCTACCTTTTTGGAAAATGTGACAACATCCATCGATTTACCATTGAGATGATCTCGACCGCTACCTTTTTGGAAAATGTGACAACATCCGTCGATTCACCATTGAGATGATCTCAACCGTTGGATTCTGTTGACACGATGGTCATATGGAGCACTCGTGGGCTTAGGCACAATCCTAGGCTCTATCAAGCGTCGAGAGGGATCAATTCTCCTGAGGTGCAAACCTCGGCTAGGTTTATCATTTTTACTTTTTTATATTTCTAGTTTTTATGTCGGCTATATTTTTTTTACTTCTTTATTTTATGTCGGGAATAATATTATGTTTCTACTTTTCATATTCACTATAATATTTTTTCAACTTCTTTATTTTATGTCAGCTATAATTTTACTTTTACTATTGGCTATAGCCGACTATAATATTTTTTTAACTTCTTATCCACTATAATAGTTTTTTAACTTCTTATGTTTTCACATTAATGGCCAACATAATATTTATTACTTTTTACTTTGTAATTAATCCACTATAATATTTTTTTAACTTCTTATGTTTCTACATTAATGGTCGACATAATATTTATTACTTTTTACTTTGTATTATTATTTTTTGTTTATGGCCGACAATATGGACAAACATGGACAAACGTTACAAGATCTCCTTCATACTGGGCTGTAGAGTGCCTCTCGGCGCAATTATTGCGTCAGGTTTGGGATGTGTCTCTCTTTGATAATTTTTTTTTAATTTTTTTATAATTTCAAAAATATACTTTTAAATATTATCAAGGGAAATATATATATATATATATATCTCACAATTTTTTATTTTTTTTAGAGAAGATTGAATTTATATATTGTAATTTTAAAGCAAATTTTAACTTTTTCAAAAAGTTTAAATTTATATATTATATTATATCATCATTGTTGAAATGACAAGAGAGGTCAATGTTAACAATGTGGCATTGAACAAAAAATAGTAACAATACCCATAAGATAACGAAGATGGTGCGCAACTGGATAAGTATGAAATTTAACCATCTTAAAAAAATCTTCAATAGTGGTAGGGAATGCTTTGCTCTAAACCAAAACAACAATGAGAACCAAGTGCCAGGCACAAAATATGTAAATATGGTCATATGGAGCGCTCGTGGGCTTAGGCGCGTAATAAGAATAGAAGAATAATCCTTGCTTGAAGTTATTGTTAAGAGTGGAGACACATTTGTGCTAATAAATCATTTTGAGGAGTATCCATGAGGTTGAAACCACTTAGAAGCACAACAATATCATGAACATGATAGGCCATAAGGGTACGAAATTTCTCTATAGAAATGTGGTCATGGATACGAAGATAACATCAATCCATTGATATTTAATGACCTTGGATGGTATGAGAGTCGTAGATATGGTTTTTATCATCGTGGTCCCTTGGCTCATTATAAGAATGAAACCACCAAAATTATTATTAAATTCAAACTAAAATAAATATAATCTAAAAAATATAGATAAAATAAAATGTAAATGAGAATGGAAAAATTCAATACCCTCAATAAAGAGAAAGACATGTTGAGCACAAAGTAAATATATCATGAAAATTTCTCTGTCCATCAAGCTAGGGTTTGGGATAAATACTAAAAAAACAATGGATGGAATAAAAAATATGAATAATGAAAAGATGGGAGCAAAATGAAATATATATATATATATATATAAAAGAAGACCCTAGGGTTATCTCAATAAGTTGATCCATCTATCCAAGGTATTTTTAATAGGGAGAATATATGTGACATGTTCAAATTTTATTGATTTCCTTTGAGGTTACCAGCAGTTAATATTTTTTATGGTTGATCCACCTTCTATCTAGGTATCTTAGAGAGGATGAGGGATCCTATAGTTTTTTCCTTAAAACACACACACACACCTCCTCCGACTAACTAGGTTCAATTCTTATGATAATGGTCAATGGTTTTAGTGAGATGTAATTTTGGGAAAATTGTTTGTTGTTGGGTGATGGAGGGTGAGCTGGATGAGTGTATGTTGACTATTTTACTATAAACAACATTTATGAAATCTAGGGAAGCATCATTATAGCTTATTCTCTTAAATTTAGTAAGAATAAGCCATATCTAGTTCTGTTCTTATAGCTTGAAATTCCTTCGAATAAAAGTGAGACTATTATTAGGTAGGTAATGTACTCATAGGATATAATTAACATGGAGAAAATATGTGAGGCTATTATTAGGTAGTTAATGTACCCATAAGACATAATTAACATGGGGAAAATATGTTCTTTCTTGACTAAACTATTGGAAGATAAAATTGGAAAGCACCCTTGATCCAGGTGGATATTGGTGGCCACCCACCTTTCCAACTGGCTCAAAACAGTTTTATGGCAATTTTGGTATTATACTATTTTTAGCAGTTTTTCGGGTCCTGAACTTCCGGGGCCATTTTGAGGCCCTAAATGACCTTTTTTTGGCAATTTGGGGGGCCAAATGGTTGCCTTTGGAATTCATCTGGCCCCAGTTGAAAGTTGTAAATCTCGGATAGACCTTTCCAATGGGCTACCGAGCGCCCCAAACGGAGATCGTATGCAAAAGTTACGACCCCGGGAAGTTGATGTACTAACTTACCCAAACGGGGCCCACATGACTTTTGGCGCTTCATCTCCTAGGGTTAGGTTTTTGGATGTCTAGGGTTTTTTGACATTCCTGTTTATTGTAAAAGGCCTTGAGAGCCTCATTGTAACCATCTTCTTGCGAAATGAGCGCAGCCGTCACATCTCTTCTCAGAGATAAGCCACCACCATTCCAGCAAGCTTGTTTTCCGCTACATCTTATAGTTCTAGCTCATTTCCTTATTGAATAGAAAACCAGTTTTACTGTATCTCTGTTATTTTGTGTTAAGCATCTGATAATAATATGTATTCATTTCGTTCTGCTCATAAAATCTAGATCAACCCTTCAAATAGAAAATCATGAATTAAATTAAAGAGGATACTAATGTAACGTGCTCTCTCGTCTATCTACATAAAATGGCAAACATAAAAAGGTAAGCCCAAACATTACATAGAAATAACTTTTCTAGAAATATCATTGTGGGACACTGGGAAGTTTAAATGGTTAGTTGGGAATATGTATTTCCATCCATCAATAATAAAAATATTGAAACATGCAAATGCCCAGCCGTTTAGACATACCCCAACACAACATTGGTCTAAACCATTATTCTCTCATAAATAATAGCATGCCTTAATAGTTGATGCAATGAAATCACCATTCAAAGCACTATTGGTCGAGAGCGCATGCCAAGAGCCACGATAGATGGAGACTGATTGAAAGAGCTTAGAGCATCTAGAACCGAGTGAGTTTGAGGCATTTCAAGAGTTGAGAGCCATCTAAAACATAGTGAGTTTGAGGCATTTCAAGAGCGTAACATGTGAGGAGAAGAGGAGAACAATGCGCCCATAGGAGATGGTTTGATGCATTTCAAGAGCACATTGTGTGAGGAGCGGAGGAGATCGGTGCACCTAGAGGAGATGACCATTACATTATAGAGGAGACCGACACAACCAATAGACGGACATAGACAAATAGGGCCCAACCAATGTCTTCGGTAAGGCCATATGAGCCATGGATTTTAGTTTACTTGTAATAAATTGTCCCATTGCAAAAGAAACCCCCACCTGAAGAAGAATAGTAAAAGAAACCCTTTCTTCCTGCTACAATCCCTTCAAACCATGGCCCATAATTTACAGGCCATACGATGAAACCATAGTGAATGACCTCCAGGGTTTGATGTTTATAATTTGAAAGCCCTCTTGAAACCAGAGTGAATGACCTCATCTTGTCAACCACATCCCCTTTGTCTACCACCATGACCATTGTCAAACTTATCATTACAAACACCCCTTCTGTCATTACATACATATGCCCAAACATTGATCCTACAACCACCATCATTATAATTAAACCTCCTTTAATCAAAAAAGGGTTGCTCCAAATAGCCTTCTCAAACTCCAATTCCAGTCGAAGAAAGGTGTAGGACTCATAGTCATTATAACTCTTGCACTATTAAAGAGTATAATAAGTTTCCATCCAATTAGTGTTTCATACATACACTGAATTATTATGCCAATTAAAGAGTATCAATCATTGGTTTCTAGTCACCTAGGTTCAGTCCAAGTCAGTTTCAGGGTCTTATTTTGGGTTGGGTCAAGGCCTCGGCCTTCAAATTC
This sequence comes from Larix kaempferi, assembly GCA_027924585.1. Classification (NCBI taxonomy): domain Eukaryota; kingdom Viridiplantae; phylum Streptophyta; class Pinopsida; order Pinales; family Pinaceae; genus Larix; species Larix kaempferi. The sequence continues at coordinate 15,989,946 of BSBM01000372.1, read as the reverse complement.
TAGGGATAATAGGAATAAATGGATTTCAGATTTGAATTATTCTCTATCCTACTATCACCAATGCAACACTTGCATGGAATTCATTCAGGCCATAGTGCCCAACAAGGTCTTGACGTCACTCAATCAGGCTCAATCCAACTTTGTTTTGCTTGTTTTAGGACCTTGATATTTTTCCCTTAGTGTATTCCTTCCCAAGGTTATTTCAAAGTTTTAAAACCACCCAATGTCATCATTTCCTATGTCAAGGATGATCAATTCATATTTCATGACAAGTGGACTTAGTTTTCAAAAATTTCAATGTTATCCCTTTTTGTTGGTCATTGGGTGAGTCCTACATGAGCATGATATTTTACAGAAAAATAAAATTATTTATGTTCAACTTTTAGAAAATATAGTGCCTGTAACCTACACATGTTTGGATAATGATTCCAGTGAGGCATCATTTTCCTAATTCTAAATTTGTATGCCTAATCTACAAAGGGTGCAAGTTGCATACCTCTTAGATGGATAAAATCCACTGTCATGCATTTATGATCAGATTCTATTTTGAATCATAGTCTAGAGGAAAAAACTAGACCTAAATATGATGTACGGATTTACAAGACCTTTCCAATAGTATATCATATGTGCAGTTTTGACCCCAAATTGTTGAGAACGTGCCTTTTCAAGTTCATGGCTCTTTTTGAGGTAGTAGTTTGGTGATAGAGGTTTAGGGTTCAAAAATTGTTGTTGAAAAGCTCTAAATTAGAAAATTAGGAATTTCATGTTGTATCTAACTCCAACACCTTTTTTATGATACCTCATTGGCCCCATTCCAACATTTTATGACCTAGTTATAGCCATCACAAAGATCTATATGCATTACCAGGGTAAGAAACTTGCGGGTCAGAGCAAGCTAATGAGGGTCACTTTTGGCGCGTTAGATGCAATAGAAAACTGAAAAAGCAGGCATCCCTCAACTTACTTGGATTTTTTGAGCTACTTACGCAAAATATCTTGCATTGAGTAAAAAAGATGAAATGTAGGAAATTGAATCACATTTCCGAATATATAACTTTTATGTATTGAAAATTTGCATAGCTATGTCAAGTTTCATTTTTTCTAAGAGACACTTTTTTATTTTTCAGGCAAATGATAAGGTATATGTTTTTGTGGGTAGAGCCTTTGAGGGCCTAAATGATGGAATCAAGCTACAAAAATCAACATGCATGTAGAGAACACATAGCACTTGTGCGTCATTATTTTTCGAAAATTAAATTAGTAATGTTATAATTTTTTTTATAATTGTCTAAGTAATCAAACCTCAAAAATAGTACCTCTTTTGTGGGTAGAGCCTTTGAAGGTCTTAATGCAAAAATATTGAAATGGGTTTTTCATAGAACGTGGAGGTTAGTGTCCTCTTGTGCACCATACAATTTTTTTTTGAAATCATTGAGAATTGAAAAAGTTATGGAAGAAACACTAACAGTGTGTTTCACGAGTTAAGGAGGTAGGACAGAAAAGAAATTGAAAGAAAATAGGAAAAATTAATATTTAAAAATAAAAGTTACATATTTAGAATCTGCAGAAAAAATGCTATTTGTGTCTAAGATTTCGTCAAAAATGAATCTGTGTAGCATATTGTAACGAGTGGCTAAGCACAGGATTCTCTAGAAACTGGAAGAAATACCCAATTAGCTTTGGTTTTTCATTAACATAGCACATGTTTGGAATTACTGAAGCAAACTCCAAAGCATAGACATAGGATTATTGTTAACATGTGAGCATGTGATTCGGCCTGGTTTAAATTCAAAAATATTGCCGCACTTTTAGATGTACATAACGCGTATGCATTATATAACTACATAACACATACGTGTTATATAACTACATAACGCGTATGCGTCATATAACTACATAACACGTACGCGTTATATAGTTAAAAAAACGTGCTCGCGTTATGCAAATCATAAAATACATGTTTAATACTTGAGAAAGAGCGGGTGTGGAAGACTCAAGGGAATTTTTGTTTAATATTTGAGAAGGGGTGGTGGGGAAGGGTCAAGGGAATCTATGGTTAATATTTAATAGGGGTGGGAAAGGGTCAAGGGCTTAGAAGGATGTTGGAAGCTTGAGTGGTGAGAGATGAAGGGAATGAGAACATGATGGGCTATAGGGGGTGAAGGGAAGTGGAGCTTGAGAGCACTATTAGGAGTAAAATAGGTTCTGAAGAGGTATAGGTGTCAAAACCCAAAATTTAAGAAAATTTTAAAAAATTTGAAGATAGCAATAAATGTTATTAATTGCCTTCCTTGATCTGTTTGTTTTATTTAAGTAATCATAATTTTGTCTAAATGATCCGTTATTGTACTTATATTTTAATGTGAGTCTTTAATTGCAGTTAATGATTGTCTTCTGTGCTCTAATCCTCAAGGGGTGAAAATTGCCATAGCTGACTGGCTTACTTAGCTTTTGAGCTAATGCATAATCCGTCCTTTTCTACAGGTATATAGGTAGAACATGATCGTTGCAATTATTTGTTTTAAAGCATTAAAGTTTATTTAATTGTACCAAAATGTCCAGTACAAGTTTAATCATGCGAGACAGGTGGTCAAGTGTAAAAGGTAGAAGTTTCATTCCTACCATACTCATACATTCTTACTGTTAGAGAATTGACCAAAAAGCGTGAGCATATGATAGATTTTGTTCTTTATCAAACTGTTTTAAAATCCACCATGGATTACTGCTCTTTGATATTTATTAATGTGTCGTAATACTATTTTTCATCTATCATTAGGTAACGTCACGGAACGATATGGGAAATCAACACCTTTTGCTTATCTGTCATTTCTGTGTACTTATCTAGAAATTTGTAATGTATAGTTAGCTTATTATCTGCACTCTAGGATAATCATAGTCTTCAAATAATTTAGTGACAATGATATGATAAAATTTGCAAGTTATACTGCTTATCTTCATCTTGATAGTTTGTAGGTTCATAGGTTTTGATTGTACACTTGTCGCTTATAGGATTAGGCTTAAGACGTAGTTATTGGAACACGGTTTTATGCTATTTCCAACTTACATTACTTACCTACTCACAATATCCATTGTATAGTTATGCACTCCCTCTATGTCTAGGATAATATAAGTCTCAGTTTCGATCATCGCCTATGTTGCATGAGTTAATGAGTCAAGGTTTATTCTACAAAGATTAATAGAGACTCAAGCTAATCTACGGTATTGCTTATTTAAAAGATGACTTAGGAACTATGCCAAGTCCACTCTTAATGATTACATGCAAGTAATTCTCTTACTCCTGTTTAATTATTTGAATTATTCATTATGAGAATCTTATCATAGGGTTTTAAATTATACATATTATGAGTGTTTGTTTTTTTTTTTTTTTTTTTATCAATGATAAAAAAATATCATGGAGATCGTTAATTATTGAATTATTATTACCAATTACCTTGATTGTAGGTACCAACTTTATGGCGTTCCAAAATCAATTCGAGGCATATGTTATCATGGATATGTTGACAAGTTATAACTATGGTTTATCATTATGATTGGGTATCATTGCTATGATTTTTAAATCGATTAACAATAATTGGAAAGAACTATGTAGTTTTCGACCCACAGCTTCGAAATATTTAACTACTACGTGGCTCCACGAGGACCAAGTGCTGGATGATATAAGACTCTGGTCCTAACCCTACCTCCTCATTTTCTTCGCCTTCGGGCTCGGGTCTTTCTCTGCAACCCTCCAGATCTGAGCTATGATGGCGTTGTTGTTGTTATAGTTCTTTAGGCTTGTACCATTCCTTTGCTTATGGTTTCGTTTGTAAGTCTTGAATCAGTATCTGAGGTCGGTTATGGGTAGTTTTTGTGCTTAGGGTTTTTCCCTTGGACTCAGTTACAGGTCTGGTTTCCAATATTACAGGGTGCTATGGCTTGACAGCTACCTCAGTCTTCATTTCGTTCGTAGCCTCGTCTGAGAGTCGGTTGTTTTCATTGTTGAGGTAACGGTAGCTAGTCCAACATCTAGGGTTTGTATTTTGTAACAGTGGAGTCTATTGTCACGGTGTGGCCTTGCGTTTTCACTCAGTCCTTATTCGTTGGTGAAGTGAGAGGGGTTCACGATAGCCAACCTACTGTTCATGCCTGCAATCATCCTTGGGTAAGCTCATGGGTTATCCTTGACTTTCTGTACGCCACTAGTTGTTTTTAGGACTCGTCATTTTTGTATACATGAATGTGATTATTGATAATGCTTTGGTTTTTTTTTGTTGCAAGCTCGGCTCGGACTCCCTTCACATTGTGGATAACTCAGGTTTCGGCAGTCGGTTGCAATTCCGGGTAAGCCTGGTTCTACCATGGCAAAACTTCCTTGTGGGTTGTTTGCACTGTAGGGTTTAGTTTTCGGTCTGGCAGTGACACCAAGATTTATGGCGGCCTGTTTAAAATTTATTGTATCTTTAATTGCATTGTCAAGGGTTAAACCCTGCGTAGTAACTAGAGTGATACTACTTCAGTTGTTTGTGAGCTATCATGCTTGCGTTTGATGATTAGGGTTTGTTAACGAAGTTTTTAAAAGTGAAAACCCTCGAAGGGTAATAGGCCGTGAGCCTGTCCTGTAGGTAGAGATACGGTCGCTGTTTTAAGTTTATTACCGAAAATCCATCACTCGTTTTGAGTGGATATTCGGGTTCTAAAGAAATAGGCTTTTATAATTATGTTTCCTATATTTGCAGTAGAAAGGGTGTCCACCCAGATTTTTGAATGACATAATATATTAAAAGTTTACCTCCTGTATATGTGAACTGATGTGAATGCAATGTAGTTGTAAATTTTCAATTTGTTATGATGATAAGAGCATTACCCTGTCAATAATGTGAGTTGTAAAAAAAAATATGGTTACGTGGTTGTAATTCTTGATTTGGTGAAAGAAATGACACGACCGTGAGTGAATACGTATTATTACTTCTCAGCGTTTTTGTTTTTAAGTATTTAAATGGTAACGATGTAAATGTTTGTTGTTAAAATGACTCTATCAAGATGGGGTTTTACTTCCCTAGTTTGAAAGATATATATAAAAAAAAACGTATGAACAGTGTTTAAGTTCTGTTGATCTCCTTTGTGGCTGGGAACGAGTTGATGCAAAAATTTTAATGTTTTACATACTGTAGTAAATATCTCATTGTTAATAGCTGAAATAGGGTTTGATTTTGAAATGCCAACAATGGCTGAGTTCAAATGTTAAATCTGTGAGTGATGTTTAAACTATTGTTAATATAGAACCCTAACGATGTTGTGCATTACATGAGGAATGAGCTCGATAATGAGGAGAAACTATACTTGACACTATGGAAAGGTTTTGACAAAAGAAACTAAAATTTCTAACTTGTAAAGACTCGGCTTCAAGCTAGTCCTTATGTTTGTCTTGAAATTCCTTTTGCCCTATGATTATTAGCTCTGTTGTTAATTTCTTGGTTGTAATAACGATAGAGATAGGTTTTGAAATAAACATCTTTCGCCACAATCTTTGTTTATAAATTTAACTAAATCATGAGACAGATACAGACCGGTATGCTTGTTCAGCTAGGGTTTATACCTGTTAAACTATCTATGAAAAAGATTCACTGTGATTATTGAGTTGTCTATGATTCTGTTCCTATTATTGATTTTTTTTAAAAAGTGTATTTACAGGAATATTTACTGTATAAATAATCTATATTTATCTATTCAACTATTGAAAATAAACCAATGTAAAAATCACCATAATAATCTATTACTTTAATAATAACGAAACATATTCTGTATAAAACAATAACTCGATCTATAGTGATAAATAGGAAATTTCTAAGACATTTTAGTTCTGCAAATTCTGTCTAATAACAATACAGAAATGCTGACTTTACGGAAATAAATCCTGTTCATACACAGATGAGATAGTCTCATTCTACGTTTAAAATTTATTCAATAAACAGCAGGATAAAGTGGCAGAACCTGTATTAATGGTAGACAATAACAACAGTGGGAGGCTGTTCCTCCCTACCAATTCCTGGAGAGTGCCCAGACAGCACTTCTCAGGACCCCCGAGCTTGCTCTGGTCTAACTGGCTGGAACTAGGTACAACCAACAATTCCCTCAGCCAAAACAGCTACATTGGAACCAAGTTACTGCAACTTCCTGACTCAAAACACTTCCTTACTGTTTTTCCCACTTCCTCAATGGGACTCCTGAATAGCATTCACTTGAATGTATTCTCCCTCCAGAACTTTCATGAACCCCCAGCTCAGTTCATTGAGTACTATTTAAAAGATTGCCTAGGTCTTAGTTGGGTTAACTGTCATTAATGAGCCACCTGCTCAGATTCCACTTTCTTGGGGAATCATGACCCCAAAATATAGGGAAGTTGCCACCTGCAACTTAGGAAGTGTTTGAGGATGCTGCCACTTGTCTTTTGTCTTTCCACCTAGTTCCATCCACCAGTTAGACCAGTAACCTCTTTTAACAACTCTCCCATGTTGTTGTCTCCATAATTTATTTATTAATGATAAAATATTCAGAATTTACATTCCATTTCTGGTGACTCTGCTGAGTCATCAATTCCTACTTAGCATTAAATTTAACATAATGTCTCAAGAATATTAATAAAATAGTTACATTATTTTTGCAAAATTGGGGTATGTGACATACACACCCCCTTAAAATGTAATATCGTCCTCGATGTTACTTATTCTTCATCTTCAGCCACCTGCTGGAATAGATGTGGGTATGCTTCCCGCATCTTACTTTCCAGTTCCCAGGTAGCTTCTTCAGGACTAAGGTGCTTCCATTGCACCTTCAGCTATCCAATTATGCGGTTCCGCAGAGTAATTTCCCTCCTCCCGAGGATACAATCCGGTTCCACCAGAACTTCCCCTTCTGGTTCTACCTGTACAATGTTCCAGTCAATAACATGAGTAGCATCATGAACATACTTTTTCAGAAAAGATATATGAAAAACATTGTGTACTTTTAAATTAGGTGGTAATGCTAGCTGGTACGCAACTTGACCAATCCTAGATAAAATTTCAAATGGACCACAGTAACGTGGCGCTAATTTTGCACAACTTCCTAGTCTTAGGGATCTCTTTTTTGGCCTTACCTTGATGAACACATGTTCACCTACCTGGAACTCTTTAGGAGTTCTTTTCAAATCTGCTTGACTCTTTTGCCGATCCTGGGCAATCTTCAAATTTTCCTGCACTTGTTTCACAATCTGTTCCATTTCTTTCAATAAATCAGGTCCTAACACTAATCTATCTACTGGATTACTCCAAGAGATAGGAGTGTTACATTTTCGTCCATACAGAATTTCAAAAGGACTAAACTTAGCTGACGATTGATAGCTGTTATTGTATGCAAATTCTGCTAAATGTAAATAATCCTCCCACTTACCTGGTTGATCTTTAACATACATCCTTAACAGATCTTCTAATACCTGATTAACTCTTTCAGTTTGTCCGTCCGTCTGAGGATGGAAGGAGGTGCTGAAATTTAGAGTTGTGTTTAATCCTTTAAACAAAGATCTCCAAAAATTCCCTGTGAATTTAGGATCCCTGTCTGATATAATAACTTTTGGAATACCGTGTAACCGAAAAATCTGTTTTAGAAAGATATTTGCTATGTTTGCAGCCTTGTATGTGGTTTTAACAGGAATAAAGTGTGCTGATTTACTTAATTTATCTACCACTACCATAATTGAATCATTCTGATGTTGATTTTTGGGTAATCTCGTAATGAAATCTAAACTAATTATCTCCCACTTCCAGTTAGGAATAGGTAAAGGTTGCAGCAATCCAGCTGGATGTTGGTGTTCTGTTTTCACTTGTTGGCAGTCCAAACATTTAGCTATATACTCAGCTGTTTCAGATTTCATATTAGGCCAAAAATATTCTTTTCTCAACATGGTGACAGTCTTTTGGTAGCCCGGATGCCCTGAGTAAGGGGTTTTATGAACTTCGCCCAGAATTAAAAGTTTAACTTTAGGTGCATTTGGAACATACAGCCTATCTTTAAACAATAAAAATCCGTCTTCATTTAAACTATATCCTTTTATCACACTTTCTGTAGGTTGTTGTTTGGATGCAGCTTGTAAATGCTGGTAATTTTCATCTAATTTTATTCGTTCAGCCAATTGTTCATTTAAATCAGAGGTGTAAGTGCTGCTAGCTGATACAAAATTCAGCTTTGCATTTCTGCTCAAGGCATCAGCCACCTTATTTTCCTTTCCTTTTATGTGTTGAATTTCAAAATCGTATTCACTTAAGAATGCCAACCACCTGGCTTGTCTTGCATTTAAATTAGGCTGATCTAAAAGGTATTTCAGACCTTTATTATCAGTCAGTAAAGTGAATTTTCTGCCTATTAAGTGGTGTCGCCACATCTTTAAAGCATGGATTACAGCAGCTAATTCTAGGTCATAAGTGGCATAATTCTTTTCATGAATTTTCAGCTTCCTAGATTCGTAAGCAATGACATGTCCCTCTTGAGTCAACACTCCGCCTAAACCATCATTACAAGCGTCGGTGCAAACCATGAAATCTTTATTTGGATCCGCTATTCTGATAATAGGCACAGTTGTCAATAAAGTCTTAAGTTTCTTAAAGCTTTCTTCACACTTCGCGTTCCAATCAAACTTCTTGCCTTTCTTTTGCAAAGAAGTGATTGGGTTGGCTATTTTTAAAAAGCCTTCAATAAATCTCCGGTAGTAACCGGTAATTCCCATGAAGGATCTAACATCAGTTACATCTTTTGGTACTGGCCATTCTTCAATTGCCCGAATCTTTTCAGGATCAACTGAAATCCCCTCCTTAGTGACTACATGTCCTAAGTACTGGATTTTGTCTTTAAATAAATCACACTTACTGAATTTCGGAAAGAGCCGCTGCTCTCTTAGTTCTTGTAAGACTATACGTAAGTGTTCTTTATGCTCCTCCTCATTCTTAGAATAAACTAAAATGTCATTGATGAATACGACAACAAATTTATCTAAGTACTTATGCATTATGTTGTTCATTAAGCACATAAAGACAGCTGGGGCATTAGTAATCCCAAATGGCATTACGACAAATTCGTAATGTCCGTACCTTGTTCTAAAAGCTGTTTTGAATATGTCTTCTTCTTTAATCCTCACCTGATGATAACCCGATCTCAGGTCGATCTTAGAGAATACCGTAGCTCCACGTAGTTGATCAAACAGGTCATCTATGCGAGGCAACGGATATCTGTTTTTAATCGTCATTTTGTTCAGTTGACGGTAATCTATGCAAAGTCGCATAGTTCCATCCTTCTTTTTAACAAAAATTACTGGTGCCCCCCCAAGGGGATACACTGGGTCGAATGTAATTCTTGTCTATTAACTCCTTTAACTGAGTTTTCAATTCGTTAAGCTCCAAAATATTCATACGATACGGGGCTTTTGAACTGGGAACAACACCTGGTACCAGCTCAATTGTAAAGTCCAGCTCCCTTTTGGGAGGTAGTTCTGGGATTTCCTCCGGAAAAACATCAATAAACTTATTGACTACAGGGATGTTCTCTACTGTTATCTTGCTGCTTTCAGACTTATCTGTCTCATCTGTAATAGTTACAGCATAGGTCTTGCACCCTTTTCTGACTGCCCTTTTAAGTTGTAAAGCAGAAATCTGCCTAACTACTGTTTTCCTAGGAATACCTCTGACAGTTACAGGCTGTCCATTACTGTTTACACATCTAAAGGTTTTGTCAAAACAGTTTAAAACTACCCTATGCTGTTCCAACCAGTCCATTCCGATAAGTATGTCATAAGAGCCGAGTGGCAAGACATTTAATTTAACTGTAGTTCTAAAATCCTTCATATTTAAGATACTTTCCTTAACATAACAGTTTACTTTCCTTTTTGCCCCAGTAGCTAGTTGTACAGACCAAGAATTATCAAATCTTTCAACAGTCAAATTACATTTTTCTACTAGCTGGGGTGAAATATAACTAAGACTAGCACCCGGATCTATTAAAATAGTTACAGGGGTTTTGTTAATCATACCTCCTACTTCCACCATGGAAGTTTGATAGTCAGCTTGGCGGTTTTCCAACACTGCATTGATTCGGGGCATAGTCCCTGCAAAGTCTCCAACAGTCATTTCATCTTGAACAGTATGAATATTGCTGATTTGTTTCTTTCTGTTTGGGCAAACTGAAGCATAATGTGGGCCATTACACTCCCAGCACTTGACAGGTTCCTTTCGCTCAAAATTTTTGGTGTAGTTTCCATGATTGTTAGGAGCCTCCTTGCTGCTTTTGAAATTGTTGGAATGACTGGCAGCTCAATTTTTGTTTCCCTGAAAGTTTTTACCGTTAAAGTGGTTTCCGTTTTTGCTATTCTTGAAACTTTTATGGGAGGCAAACTCCTTTTTCTTGTACTTGATATGATGGCTGTTCTTTTTGGCTTTCCAGCTGGCTATCCCCTCTTTCTTTTTATTATGTTCATAACAGAAATTAGCTTTTCGCATAGCTTCTTCCAGTGTTTTGGGGTTGTCTTATTCAATTCTGTCCTTGATATGATATGGCAGACAGCTAAGAAACCGCTGTATTTTTTGTTTCTCTTCGACAAAATACGGCACATACCGCAACAGACTTAAGAACTTACTGTTTAAGTCCTTCATCGTCATAGAACCTAGCTTCAATTCATAAAATTCCTTGGCCCTCTCTTCATAGTACTGTTCAGACAGAAATTTCTTCTTGAAGTACCTTTTAAAAGTACTCCAATTAACTTCTTTCTCTTTAATCCCCTTGACCCTTTTCAGATCTTGCCACCATATGTCCGCCTTTCCAGAAAGGTTGTAGATGGCCATTCGTGCCTTCAGCTGATTCGAATAGTTATAAATCTGGAAATATTTTCTCATCCCGGATAACCAGGATTCTGCTTCTTCTCCTGTTTCAGATTCTCCATTGAAAGTTGGGGGTTTTATCTTTTTAAACTCCCCGGAAATCTCTTCATAAGGCCTGTACTTTTTCCTTCTGTTGTGCAGCTCAGCTTCACTACTGTCACTACTAGTGTAATAACTGTGTTGTCCCTTTCTTTCTTCAGATGATGAACTGCTGTCAGATTTAGCTGGTTTCGTCCTTTTAGACCCTCTTTGATGACTATCTTCTTCTGATCTAGTTCATTTGCTCCTTCCTTCTGTCTGAAATTTTTCTAATAATAATTGATTCAGCTGCTCTTGTGTTTTCAGAATCCTTTCATTATCTTTCTTGACTGTTTCTATCTTTGTCTTTAAACCTTTTATGGTCTGCATCAGCTCAGTGGTGTGAGCAATTACCTCCTCTGTCTCAGGTTCTCTTGACATTTGTCTTGTTACAGTGTTTGGAGATTCCTGTTCAGCATATTCTTCTAGCTTTTCCATACCTGCCTGTCGCATTCAGAAAAAGAAATTTTCTGCTCTGTCTTTATGAAACAGAAATTATAAGTTAGTACATAACACAATTTAAAATTTTATTGTCATTTGCACTGTTCTGCGGAAATTAGTGGAGCCATAAGAATGCCTAGTGTCTGAACCTGGCTCTGATACCACATGTCAAAACCCAAAATTTACGAAAATTTTAAAAAAATTTAAGATAGCAATAAATGTTATTAATTGCCTTCCTTGATCTGTTTGTTTTATTTAAGTAATCATAATTTTGTCTAAATGATCCGTTATTGTAGTTATATTTTAATGTGAGTCTTTAATTGCAGTTAATGATTGTCTTTTGTGCTCTAATCCTCAAGGGGTGAAAATTGCCATAGCTGACTGGCTTACTTAGCTTTCGAGCTAATGCATAATCCGTCCTTTTCTACAGGTATACAGGTAGAACATGATCGCTACAATTATTTGTTTTAAAGCATTAAAGTTTATTTAATTGTACCAAAATGTCCAGTACAAGTTTAATCATGCGAGACAGGTGGTCAAGTGTAAAAGGTAGAAGTTTCATTCCTACCATACTCATACATTCTTACTGTTAGAGAATTGACCAAAAAGCGTGAGCATATGATAGAGTTTGTTCTTTATCAGACTGTTTTAAAATCCACCATGGATTACTGCTCTTTGATATTTATTAATGTGTCATAATAATATTTTTCATCTATCATTAGGTAATGTCACGGAACGATATAGGAAATCAACACCTTTTGCTTATCTGTCATTTCTGTGTACTTATCTAGAAATTTGTAATGTATAGTTAGCTTATTATCTGCACTCTAGGATAATCACAGTCTTCAAATAATTTAGTGACAATGATATGATAAAATTTGCAAGTTATACTGCTTATCTTCATCTTGATAGTTTGTAGGTTCATAGGTTTTGATTGTACACTTGTCGCTTATAGGATTAGGCTTAAGATGTAGTTATTGGAACACGGTTTTATGCTATTTCCAACTTACATTACTTACCTACTCACAATATCCATTGTATAGTTATGCACTCCCTCTATGTCTAGGATAATATAAGTCTCAGTTTCGATCATCGCCTATGTTGCATGAGTTAATGAGTCAAGGTTTATTCTACAAAGATTAATAGAGACTCAAGCTAATCTACGGTATTGCTTATTTAAAAGATGACTTAGGAACTATGCCAAGTCCACTCTTAATGATTACATGCAAGTAATTCTCTTACTCCTGTTTAATTATTTGAATTATTCATTATGAGAATCTTATCATAGGGTTTTAAATTATACATATTATGAGTGTTTGTTTTTTTTTTTTTTTATCAATGATAAAAAAATATCATGGAGATCGTTAATTATTGAATTATTATTACCAATTACCTTGATTGTAGGTACCAACTTTATGGCGTTCCAAAATCAATTCGAGGCATATGTTATCATGGATATGTTGACAAGTTATAACTATGGTTTATCATTATGATTGGGTATCATTGCTATGATTTTTAAATCGATTAACAATAATTGGAAAGAACTATGTAGTTTTCGACCCACAGATTTGAAATATTAAACTACTACGTGGCTCCACGAGGACCAAGTGCTGGATGATATAAGACTCTGGTCCTAACCCTACCTCCTCATTTTCTTCGCCTTCGGGCTCGGGTCTTTCTCTGCAACCCTCAAGATCTGAGCTATGATGGCGTTGTTGTTGTTATAGTTCTTTAGGCTTGTACCATTCCTTTGCTTATGGTTTCGTTTGTAAGTCTTGAATCAGTATCTGAGGTCGGTTATGGGTAGTTTTTGTGCTTAGGGTTTTTCCCTTGGACTCAGTTACAGGTCTGGTTTCCAATATTACAGGGTGCTACGGCTTGCAAGCTACCTCAGTCTTCATTTCGTTTGTAGCCTTGTCTGAGAGTCGGTTGTTTTCATTGTTGAGGTAACGGTAGCTAGTCCAGCATCTAGGGTTTGTATTTTGTAACAGTGGAGTCTGTTGTCATGGTGTGGCCTTGCATTTTCACTCAGTCCTTATTCGTTGGTGAAGTGAGAGGGGTTCACGATAGCCAACCTACTGTTCATGCCTGCAATCATCCTTGGGTAAGCTCATGGGTTATCCTTGACTTTCTGTCACCACTAGTTGTTTTTAGGACTCGTCATTTTTGTATACATGAATGTGATTATTGATAATGCTTTGGTTTTTTTTTTGTTGCAGGCTCGGCTCGGACTCCCTTCACATTGTGGATAACTCAGGTTTCGGTGGTCGGTTGCAATTCCGGGTAAGCCTGGTTCTACCGTGGCAAAACCTCCTTGTGGGTTGTTTGCACTGTAGGGTTTAGTTTTCGGTCTGGCAGTGACACCAAGATTTACGACGGCCTGTTTAAAATTTACTGTATCTTTAATTGCATTGTCAAGGGTTAAACCCTGCGTAGTAACTAGAGTGATACTGCTTCAGTTGTTTGTGAGCTATCATGCTTGCGTTTGATGATTAGGGTTTGTTAACGAAGTTTTTAAAAGTGAAAACCCTCGAAGGGTAATAGGCCGTGAGCCTGTCCTGTAGGTAGAGATACGGTCGCTGTTTTAAGTTTATTACCGAAAATCCATCACTCGTTTTGAGTGGATATTCGGGTTCTAAAGAAATAGGCTTTTAAAATACTGTTTCCTATATTTGCAGTAGAAAGGGTGTCCACCAAGATTTTTGAATGACATAATATATTAAAAGTTTACCTCCTGTATATGTGAACTGATGTGAATGCAATGTAGTTGTAAATTTTCAATTTGTTATGACGATAAGAGCATTACCCTGTCAATAATGTGAGTTGTAAAAAAAAAATATGGTTACGTGGTTGTAATTCTTGATTTTGTGAAAGAAATGACACGGCCGTGAGTGAATACGTATTATTACTTCTCAGCGTTTTTGTTTTTAAGTATTTAAATGGTAACGATGTAAATGTTTGTTGTTAAAATGACTCTGTCAAGATGGGGTTTTACTTCCCTGGTTTGAAAGATATATATAAAAAAAAACGTATGAACAGTGTTTAAGTTCTGTTGATCTCCTTTGTAGCTGGGAACAAGTTGATGCAAAAATTTTAATGTTTTACATACTGTAGTAAATATCTCATTGTTAATAGCTGAAATAGGGTTTGATTTTGAAATGCCAACAATGGATGAGTTCAAATGTTAAATCTGTGAGTGATGTTTAAACTATTGTTAATATAGAACTCTAACGATGCTGTGCATTACATGAGGAATGAGCTCGATAATGAGCAGAAACTATACTTGACACTATGGAAAGGTTTTGACAAAAGAAACTAAAATTTCTAACTTGTAAAGACTCGGCTTCAAGCTATTCCTTATGTTTGTCTTGAAATTCCTTTTGCCCTATGATTATTAGCTCTGTCAAAACTCTGCTGTTAATTTCTTGGTTGTAATAACGATAGAGATAGGTTTTGAAATAAACATCTTTCGCCACAATCTTTGTTTATAAATTTAACTAAATCATGAGACAGATACAGACCGGTATGCTTGTTCAGCTAGGGTTTATACCTGTTAAACTATCTATGAAAAAGATTCACTGTGATTATTGAGTTGTCTATGATTCTGTTCCTATTATTGATTTTTTTTAACAAGTGTATTTACAGGAATATTTACTGTATAAATAATCTATATTTATCTATTCAACTATTGAAAATAAACCAATGTAAAAATAACCATAATAATCTATTACTTTAATAAGAACGAAACATATTCTGTATAAAACAATAACTCGATCTATAGTGATAAATCGGAAATTTCGAAGACATTTTAGTTCTGCAAATTCTGTCTAATAACAATACAGAAATGCTGACTTTACTGAAATAAATCCTGTTCATACACAGATGAGATAGTCTCATTCTACGTTTAAAATTTATTCAATAAACAGCAGGATAAAGTGGCAGAACCTGTATTAATGGTAGACAATAACAGCAGTGGCAGGCTGTTCCTCCCTACCAATTCCCGGAGAGTGCCCAGACAGCACTTCTCAGGACCCCCGAGCTTGCTCTGGTCTAACTGGCTGGAACTAGGTACAACCAACAATTCCCTTAGCCAAAACAGCTACACTGGAACCAAGTTACTGCAACTTCCTGACTCAAAACACTTCCTTACTGTTTTTCCCACTTCCTCAATGGGACTCCTGAATAGCATTCACTTGAATGTATTCTCCCTCCAGAACTTTCATGAACCCCCAGCTCAGTTCATTGAGTACTATTTAAAAGATTGCCTAGGTCTTAGTTGGGTTAACTGTCATTAATGAGCCACCTGCTCAGATTCCACTTTCTTGGGGAATCATGACCCCAAAATATAGGAAAGTTGCCACCTGCAACTTAGGAAGTGTTTGAGGATGCTGCCACTTGTCTTTTGTCTTTCCACCTAGTTCCATCTACCAGTTAGACCAGTAACCTCTTTTAACAGCTCTCCCATGCTGTTGTCTCCATAATTTATTTATTAATGATAAAATATTCAGAATTTACATTCCATTTCTGGTGACTCTGCTGAGTCATCAATTCCTACTTAGCATTAAATTTAACATAATGTCTCAAGAATATTAATAAAATAGTTACATTATTTTTGCAAAATTGGGGTATGTGACAATAGGGTTAGAAGTTGAAAGTGAGACTTGAGTGACAAGGGGGAATGGATGGAGGCAAGGGGGATGTGAGAGAGAAATAAAGAATACAAGGGGGGGGGGAGACATAGAGCGAGGGAGGGAAAGGGACAATGGGGAGTAATGGATTTGGAGGGAGTGAGAGATAGATGGAGATAGAACGAAATAAAGAGATAGGAAGGGAGGGATAGAAAGTGTTGGTGGGAGACATGCAGGGAGTGGTGGTGATGGAGAGAGAGAGAGAGAGAAAGAGAGCGAGAGAGAGAGAGAGACAGAGAGAGAGAGAGAGAGAGAGAGACAGAGACAGAGAGAGAGAGAGAGAATATGAGAGGAGGGGGAAGGGACATAAAGTGTGTGAGAGAGAGGGAGTGATGGAGAGATTGGGATAGGTTGAGGGAAAGATAACATGAGGGAGGGATAGAAGGTGAGAGAGAGACAGGCGATGAGAGAGGGAGGGAGAGAAGGTAGGGTGAGGGATGGAGGGAGAAAGGTGGAGATAGATATGGATGGAGGGGGGATGGGTTTGAGAATGGATAGTGACATAATGTGTGTGTATGTGTGTGTGTTTGAGAGAGAGAGAGAGAGAGATTGATGGTTGGGAGAGAGAGACTAGAGGGAGTTGTGAGCATCATATTCTCCATCAGCATCATATTCTCCATCATCACCATCTTCATCACCATCTTCATGACCATCATCATCATCATCAACATCTTCATCATCATCACCATCATCATCATCATCATCATATTCCTCATCAAATCAAAATCTCCATCATCATCATCATCATCTTCTGAACATCATCATGATCATAATCTAAACATCACCATCATCATCAACATCTTCATCATCATCACCATCACCATCATCATCAAAATATTCATCGTCATCACCATCACCATCACCATCACCATCTTCATCATCATTGTCATCTCTAGGTTCCCCATCAACATCAACATCTCCATCATCATCATCTTCTTCATCATCATCATCTTCATCACCATCATCATCATCATCAACATCTTCATCATCATCACCATCATCATCATCATCTTCCTTGAATCAGATCAACATCTCCATCATGTCACCATCATCTTCATCATCATCATCATCTTCATCATCATCAGATCAACATCTCCATCATCATCATCTTCACCATCATCATCATCATCATCATCTTCATCGCCATCTCCATCATCTTCAACATCTCCATCATCATCACCATCACCATCATCATCATATTCATGACCATAAACATCTTCATCATCATTGTCATCTCCCCCTTCCTCATCAACATCTCCATCATCATCATCATCATCATCATCATTATCACCATCTGAACATCACCATCACCATCGTCGTCAACATCTTCATCATCATCACCATCAACATCATCATCATCATCATCACCATCAACATCATCATCAAAATCTTCATCGTCATCACCATCACCATCTTCATAATCATTGTCATCTCTAGGTTCCCCATCAACACATCTCCATCATCATCATCTTCTTCATCATCATCATCTTCATCACCATCATCATCATCATCAACATATTCATCATCATCACCATCATGATCATCATCTTCCTCATCAGATCAACATCTCCATCATGTCACCATCATCTTCATCATCATCATCATCATCATCATCATCATTACCAGCACCATCACCATCAACATCTTCATCGTCATCACCATTATCATTGGCATCTATAGGTTCCTCATCAACATCTCCATCATCATCATCTTCATCACCATCATCATCATCATCATCATTGGCATCTGTAGGTTCCTCATCAACATATCCATCATCGTCATCTTCTCCATCATCATAACCATCATCACCATCATGATCTTCTGAACATCATCATGATCATCATCTAAACATCACCATCACCATCATCGTCAACATCTTCATCATCATCACCACCAGCATCATCATCAAAATCTTCATCGTCATTACCATCACCATCACCATCACCATCTTCATCATCTTTGTCATCTCTAGGTTCCCCATCAACACAACATCTCCATCATCATCATCTTCTTCATCATCATCATCTTCATCACCATCATCATCATCATCAACATCTTCATCATCATCACCATCATCATCATCATCTTCCTCATCAGATCAACATCTCCATCATGTCACCATCATCTTCATCATCATCATCATCATCATCATCATCATCTGAATATCACCATCACCATCATCATCAACATCTTCATCATCATTACCACCACCATCATCATCAACATCTTCATCGTCATCACCATCATCATTGGCATCTGTAGGTTCCTCATCAACATCTCCATCATCATCATCTTCATCACCATCACCATCATCATCATTGGCATCTGCAGGTTCCTCATCAACATATCCATCATCGTCATCTTCTACATCATCATCACCATCATCACCATCACGATCATCATCTAAACATCACCATCACCATCATCGTCAACATCTTCATCATCATCACCATCAACATCATCATCAAAATCTTCATCGTCATCACCATCACCATCACCATCACGAAGGGGGGACGGATAAAGACGTAGAGGGTTAGTGATTAATGGAGAAGAAGGGAGAGAGTGCTATAGGGAGGGATAATGACGAAGATAAAGAGAAGGTGGAGAGATGGAGAGTGGGGTGGTAGAGACATGGCTGGAGTAAGGGAGAGAAAGAAACATGTAGGGAGGGATGTAGGGAGAATGAGGGACAAATATTTAGAAAGAGATAGGGGGTATCTAGGGATTATTGGGAGAGAGCTAGTGTGTATTAAACCATACAAAACATTTGTCCCCACACTAAAAACATTTTTTTTGTATGTAACCATATAAATTATTAGTTTTCTTTTGATTTTGTTCGTTGCCCTAGCCGTGCACCTAACCTATTTATTGTGCTTGAAAATATTGCGTACACGTTTTTTCATTACATATCGCACATGCATTTTCTCTTTATATAATGCGTGCACATTTTGTAACTCCATAAATAGTGGACTGTCCCTGTCCGAGAGCAATTTCACTCTGTCCGAGCCAAAACAACACTCCCGCGATTTTTCTAATAGCACGAGCCCGCCATTGGAAATTCTCACACTCTACACCAACTCCATCATTATTTTTTTTATGCAGGTGCAGCATTGAGGACATCTTTCATGGTTGCTCAGTGTGGTGTTGGGTTATATGGCCATATTTGAAGAAGATAATCAGCAGGCTGGAAGAATCTCCAATTGAATAACACCAAAGATAAGGCCTTTGAAAGATTCATTTTGCCTATATTTGAGGAGCACATAAGATAAGATATCAAGCTTCAAGACCATTTCATGGTGATGGTGGATATACACAAGTGTACAAGAGAATCAAAGAGCCCAAACAATTTATGATTTAACTTCCATTTGCTTATTATTGAAGAGCTTGTAATTGAGGAGCAACAAAAACAAACTATATTGAATTGATCATTGTGGTGATGGGGAATGCACGTAACCGAGTAAACAAATCAACAAGGAAGAAGAGACCTCAAGAAGTCATTGAAGAAGAGAAAGAAAAGAAAAGAATATACATGATGAATCGGAGGCTTTCTTTGGAAACTAATCCAAATCCAATTGTAGAGGATACCACGGTTCATCCTATTAATCCATGACAAGAGGGACCTTCAATTTCCACAATAGTTGTTGAACAAGCACCCCATGGAAGTAATCAAGAAGCAAAACGTAGGTGCTCATTAGGGGATGTTTCAATTCCCACTTCAAGTCAAAGTGATAAGTTACCATCTCAAGATGAAGCTCATGAAGAAACACCCAATTTGCTATCCAGATGTGGTTATAGAAGCGATGAAGTCAGAGAGGCGTTGGACATTTTGCCTACTGTTGAAGAAGATAATGTTATCCACACCATCGATGAGGATGTTGGACTTCCACAAGGGGATGTTGGACTTCCACAGACCATCGATGAAGATGTTGGACTTCCACCATCCAACTACCAGGAAGAGAATGAAGGACACCAAGCTACTACTGAAACGCCAGAGCGTCTTGGTGATGCGCTACATGGTACAATTCCAACCCCCTTAGCTCCATTAGCAAGCACACGTCGAAGAACTTCAAAGCGTATACAAGTTGATGAAAGTCTTATCAATTCCATTGAAGTTACACTATCTAAACGTAGTATTGCTTATCAAACTCAACAGATACTTGATAAATATTTTGTTTCTAAATGTGATGGAGATAAATGTAGATTATTTTTATCATTGTTAAAATCTAGGAGCATGAATGTTGTTAGGAAAACGTTAGGGATAAAGATGATAAAGAATTCTGAACCAAGTTCTCATATAGTTAAAATCCTAGTAGATGCATTTGGTAAAATTGGTAAGAACACACGTTCAAAGGACCGCAATGCTACTCGTCGTGTGTTGTCACAAGCAATTGTAAATAAGAACACCAGGGCCCTTCGTATTCTCAGGCCTACATCCGAACTAGTTAATTTGAATGTAAAAACCCTCCGTAGGTATTCTATTAGAAGAGAACATCTTGACACAACCGATTAGACATATTTTTGGGCCTTTGTTGGTCGGTTGCCACGTCGTGACATGAAGCTAGTTGATGCATTAAAGGGGCTAGTGCACATTTTTTGCCATGATCACACAAGGCCTTATTCAAACCGAAAGGATGTACTAAAACTAAGAATGGGTTCAAAGGATCATGAACCACATACTAAGCATCTTCTTGATATAACACAGACAGAACTTTACGAGAAATTTAGGATTGAGCATAGACAATTGAACTTGGGGCAAAGATCTTTTGAGAAATGTAAGCCATGGTATGTTAGAATAAATACTCTTTGTAACACTTGTTGTTGTAGATACCATGTAGAATATGAATATTACTATGAAACATTTTTGTACATTCGTCGTGTGTTGCATACTAACCATGTGCAGGATTGCTCCATGACAATACCACTGCCTTCATCAAGAGAATTCATTCATAGCATCATGTGCAATAGGCCCGAGGGGCAAACATACTATGCAAAATCTTGTTTGGATGGAACGTGCTCCAACTGTGCTGGAATGGCATTATTGAGCCAATGTATGCACGAGAATGGAGACAGTGAATTTGGGAAAATGGTTACAGACATGAAAAGTTTCAAATATATCAACTATGAAATAGTCCCAGGGAAAGAAAGCAAAAAAATACAATTGGTGACATCTCAGGTATGCATTTATATCTATAAAATTATGTTGTAACGGCTACACTTCAATCCTTACTTACAACAAAAAACTGACATTGAGATCATTTTGTGTCACTAGGTACAAGTTAGTGACTTCATCAAGGAATTTATTGAAAAGACACATCAATATGTTCAGCATGTCCACATGGCACGATGGCAGGATGAGAAGTTTAGAATATGCAGAGATACATTTCCCCTTGGTACTATACTTTCAGTTGTTGATTTTGCCGAGAAATACACTCTGCAACCTCAAAATGAGATCCAAATTCAGTATTATCACTCTGATCAGGTTTCCTTGATGGTCCATATCACATATAGGCATGGCCCAAATAGCACTGAAGAGCAAAGAGAAATTCTGAAGTAATATCACTTCTACATAAGTGATGATAGGTGCCACGACTTCCACTATGTACGTCATTGCTTCATCATGTTCTATGATCACTTGAAGGGAAGGAACATACAGATGGATCGACACTGGATTTGGTTTGATGGGTGTGCTGGTCAGTTCAAAAATGCACACATATTTCAGTGGTTGTGTTCATTGCATAAAAACTACAAAGTGCCACATATGTGGAACTATTTTGAGACTGGGCATGGTAAAGGAGAGCATGATGGAGCCGGAGCATGTGTCAAAATAGCCCTACGAAGAGAGGAATTGAAAGTATCTACATAATCTACTATTCTAAATGCTCAATCTACAGTCAGGTGGTGCACATCAGTAATGGGAGAGGAATCAACTATGCGAGTAGAATCCACAAGAAAGAGACATGTGGAGAGTTTTTTTTGGGAGGTGGTAGACATAGATCGTTCACATGCATGGGAATGCAAGACTGTGCCTGGGACTCGTGGCTTTCATTTGGTTCGAAGCTCTGATAACCCAGTATTTGAAATTTGGACCAGAAAACTCACTTGTTTTTTCCCGCCTTGTTGTGATGGTGACTGGGATGGGTGTGAATCATTGGATTGGGTTGATGGATGGGATCGCATATCACTTCCACTTGATCAGCGTGCAATTTTTGAGTTAACTCCATTGGAAGAAAACCAATCATCTATTTCTGCAGATTTTGATCATGTCTCAGACTTTGTACAACCCGGTATGATGCATTTCCTTAACATTTTTTGTTTGTTTACGTAGTCTTCAAATGCACATTAATGGCCTTGTATCGCATGAAAAATATTTTGATCATATACCTACAATCATATAATGCAGGGCACATATACGCAGTGGTTGCCTCAAAAGATACTGAATGGGGTGATGAATACTGCTTGGCACGCTGTA
This sequence comes from Larix kaempferi, assembly GCA_027924585.1. Lineage (NCBI taxonomy): Eukaryota > Viridiplantae > Streptophyta > Pinopsida > Pinales > Pinaceae > Larix > Larix kaempferi. Next base: position 15,967,372 of record BSBM01000372.1, on the reverse strand, counting down.
TAGATGGAAAGCAAACCCTCATTATGTCCATGACTGACGATGAAAACAACCACTTTCCAATTGGGTATATGGTTGTTAAAGGTGAATACTTGACACGGGACAACAATGGAAGAAAGAAGGGTGGATATGTTTACAGGGATTACAAACCAGGTGCAAGTGTGTATCACTTTACCAACTTAATCATTTGCACAAACCTTCAGGTACGAACAATGCCTAGTCGAAATACATCGAAGGTATGCTACTTCTTATTGGATATAGAGAACGAGAGACTAATGGAGACCATCAGTATAAGAGATGATCTAGAGGGCTTGGTTATATGATAATAGGTGGGATCTAGCATGATGAGGTATGTTACATACTTTAATACTATACTATTTATACTATTTGTAATTGAATATTGATATATGCTCAATTTTCACATGTATGTTTCATATGAATATGTCAATTTTGTGTTCTTGATATGCCAAATTTACGTTTACGTTGTTTATAAATATGCCATTTTTTACATATGATCAGTAAACCCTAAAATTATATTATGTTCATCATGTTGGTTATTGGCTTCACCCAACAAAATTAATTCAATTCATGCTCACTATATTAAACAATACACTTATATTAAATTTAATTCATGTCTTGTTAAATATTTCATAATGAATTAGCTATTTGAGAGCACCACCTTAGAACAAGCCATTATCATCAACATCTTCATCATCATCACCATCATTATCATCATGAAAATCTTTATCATGGACCTGCAAAACCCTAGTTTCCAAAGTGTCTAGGTAGGTTCGAGTTGGGAACACTAGCCATACCCGCCCGGTGGATGATTTTCCAAAGTTGACCCCGTGTGCAAAAATTGCACACTCCCACACTGAGCAAAACCCTAGTTTCCAATATGAACCTGCAAGGTGACACATGGGCCACCGGGAAGGAGGATAGGGGCACCCCTAGCACTATCCCGGTGTGATGAATCCAACGGAGTCGACGGTTCGTCGATCCGAGCCACGGTCTTCATTCTATGGCTCGTCCCGTCTCACTTCCAGAAGGCCTTCAGGGACACCTGCTAGATACCTACCGGGGGAATAGAACTCCAACCGTGCAACAAAACCGGGTTCCGGGGAGTCCTACAGGTGTGTCTAGGCAGGTTCGGGCTAGGAACACTAGCCATACTTGCCCAATGGATGATTTTCCAAAGTTGACCCCCGTGTGCAAAAATTGTACACTCCCACACTGAGCAAAACCCTAGTTTCCAAGATGGACCTGCAAGGTGACACATGGGCCACCGGGCAGGAGGGGTGGGGCACCCATGGCACTATCCCGGTGTGCTGAATCCAATGGATTCGACGATTCGTCGATCCGAGCCACGGTCTTCATTCTATGGCTCGTACCATCTCGCTGCCAGAAGGCCTTCAGGGACACCTACTGGATACCTACCGGGGGCATAGAACTCCAACCGTGCAACAAAATTGGCTTCCGGGGAGTCCTGCAGGTGTGTATAGGCATGTTCGGGCTAGGAACATTAGCCATACGTGCCCGATGGATGATTTTCCAAAGTTGACCCCCGTGTGCAAAAATTGCACACTCCCACACTGAGCAAAACCCTAGTTTGCGAAATGAAAGCACAATGAAGCCACTGGGCCATGGGGAGACAAGGGAGAGGGCCCCCTAGAGGTAATCACATGCCAGGATACCAACAGAGTCGACGGTTCATCGGTCCGACGTCTGGTTTCCGAGTTATGTCGAGTTGCAAGTCGCATGAAAATGTCGTTCAGGGACACTTGGTGAATTTTCGTCTGGGAGCCAAAAAGCAAACGAAGCACGAAGATTGCGTGCCATTGGCTCCTGCAAGTATGTGTGGGAAATGTCGACATGGGAACACTACCAACACTGGCTTGGGGGAGGTTTTTGTAGAGTTGACCCACCCATGCGATATTGCATGCAATTAAACTGAGCAAAACCCTAGTTTATGAAATGAATGTAAAATGAAGCCACTGGGCCATGGGGAGACGAGGGAGAGGGCACCCTAGAGGTAATCGCATGCCACGAGACCAATGGATTCGACGGTTCGTCGGTCCGACGTCCGGTTTTCGAGTTATGTCGAGTTGCAAGTCGCATAAAAATGTCGTTCAGGGACACTTGGTGAATCTTCGTCCGGGAGCCAAAAAGCAAACGGAGCAGGAAGATTGCGTGCCATTAGCTCCTGCAAGTGTGTGTGGGAAATGCCGACATGGGAACACTGCCAACACTGGATCGAGGGAGGTTTTTGCAGAGTTGACGCACCAATGCGAGATTGCATGCAATTAAACTGAGCGAAACCTTAGTTTACGAAATGAATGAACAATGAAGCCACGGGGCCATGGGGAGACGAGGGAGAGGGCCCCCTAGAGGTAATCGCATGCCAGGAGACCAACGGAGTCGACGGTTCGTCGGTCCGACATCCAGTTTTCGAGTTATGTCGAGCTACAAGTCGAATGAAAATGTCGTTCAGGGACACTTGGTGAGTTTCTGCCCGGGAGCCAAAAAGCAAACCGAGCAGGAAGATTGCATGCCGTTGGCTCCTGCAAGTGTGTGTGGGAAATGCCAATGTGGGAACACTACCAACACTGGCTCGAGGGAGGTTTTTACAGAGTTGACCCACCAATGCAAGATTGCATGCAATGAAATTGAGCAAAACCCTAGTTTACAAAATGAATGCACAATCAAGCCACGGGGCCATGGGGAGACGAGGGAGAGGCCCCCCTAGAGGTAATCGCACGCCAGGGGACCAACAGATTTGACAGTTCGTCAGTGTGATGTCTGGATTCTAGGCTATTTCGAGTTGCAAGTCGCATGAAAATGTTGTTCAGGGACAAGAGACACAACAATTTATCTCGGGAAACCCTCATGGGGAAGAAAACCTAGCAGCCTTTCTTAGAATAATTATATGTTTAGAAATCAAGTAGAATGAAACCATGAACAAACCCTGACCCTGAAGGGTTTTACCACATGAAAAAACCTTAATGACACATGACAACAAGAGTATTTATCTACATGAAGATGACCTCCAAGCCATAAGGATAACCAAGCATATCCTTCCCAACCAACATTAGAAGGCACTTTATTTCTCGAATCCCGAGGTAACGTTTGTTCCTTTCACCAATGTTGCTTTGAGCACTTGTATGTAGTTACTCATATGTAGTGTTGAATCTAATTGTACAATCAAATATTGGGCATTGATGAAATGTGTAGCATGTATTGCACTTACTTTTATTAAATTACACTTGAACATTGACTTAACTTGTAATTTAATCATCCAGACTCAAAAATTTTAATTACACCTATCCAATTAGTGTGCATGAGTGAGTTCATTGAAACCTTGAAAAACATTGTATTGCATTTAGTTTGATTAAATTACACGAGCAAGAACTTTGACATAACTTCTAATGATCATCCAAAATCACAAATTTTAATTAGATACCAATTAGTGCATGCATGTAGTGAGTTCGTTGAAACCTTTAAATATAATAATTTGTTCTTTTGACATAGCACATTCATGAGTAATAGATAATTCACACAAATCAACACATTAGATTGACACAAGAACACGTGGAAACCGAAGAACAAATACAAAGTGAAATGTATCATTCATTTATAAGTGAAATGTCAATGTGCATGTCTCCAAAAGTACATGTATCCAAAAGTACATATATATCCAAAAGTGCATGTCTCCAAAAGTACATGTATATCCAAAAGTATCAAAAGTACATGTATCCAATGAAGTCAATGTACATGTCTCCAAAAGTACATGCACAATAAAGTCAATGTACATGTCTCCAAAAGTGAATGTATCAAAAAGTACATATATATACAAAAGTATCCAAAAGCACATGTGTCCAAAACTATCCAAAACTATCAAAGCCACATGTACATGTATCCAAATGTACATATATCCCATAAGACACATCAAAACTCAAGCTTTGTGAGGCACCTGCAACAATTAATGGATACAAATATGCGAAATAGCAGAAATGACAGAACTCATAATCACTTTTATATTGATCACAGGCCACTTCGAGGGGGCAACCTCCTATGAGCAAGCTCAATACAAATAACTTCATGGTGCCTTCATAGTTCTCAACACACACTTATATACTAATTCTAGGCGCCAATAATATGGGTCAAAACCATGGGCCGTTACAAACTATGGATCAACAATACTACGGGCGACTTACAAAGCATATGCGCCAACAACAATAACACAAACTATTGATCAACAAATACTATGGGACGACTTTCAAAGCATATGCGTCCAAAAACAACATACTAACAAAGTAAAGACATGGGTTCCTAACATCCCCTCCCCCTTAAAAAAAGCTTTGTCCTCAAAGCTTTAGATGTGGAAATTGTTGTTGAATCTGAAGGAGTGGTTCCCATGTAGCATCCTCTGGTTGCATGCCTTGCCACTGAAATAAGACCTCTGTGATAGAGCGAGAGCGAAGCTGACGCGTGCACCGATTGAGGATGGTCTCTGGCTCCAAAAGGATGGATCCTTCATTATCCAGTTCGGGTAAAAGCGTTTGTCCGCTGATGTTGGTGCCAAGAACTTTCTTCAGACAAGAGACATGGGAGACTGGATGAATGCGGGAAGAAGGAGGAAGTTCCAATTTATAAGCAATAGACCCAATCTTCTGAAGAATCCGATATGGCCCATAGAACTTTGGAGCGAGCTTATGACGCCCTTTGAGTTTCAAGGAGGATTCTTTGTACGGCTAGAGACCAAGAAAAAAAATATCTCCGACTTGAAAAGTGCGCTCCAAATGGTGCTGATCAGCTTGTTGCTTCATGCGATTTCTTGCCATGTGAAGATTGTCCCGTAAAATGTGAAGAATCTGATCGCGGTTTTGAAGGACCGTGTCAACTTCCTGAAATGGTGAACTGGTGGGGGTGTATGGAAGAAGAGATGGAGGTGCCTGACCATAGACTGCTTCATATGGGGTCATTTTCGAGGCAGTGTGGTAAGAGGTATTGTACCACCATTCAGCGAGAGGGAGCCACTTTCCCCACTGATGTTGTTGTTCCGAGGTGAATCAACGAAGATAAATTTCCAAGCATTTATTGACAATTTCAGTCTGACAATCTGTTTGTGGGTGATACCCTGAACTCATCTTCAGTTTGGTGCCAGTGTGGCGAAATAGTTCTGTCGAAAAATGACTTGTGAAAGTTGCATCACGATCCAAGACAATGGAAGAAGGGATGCCATGAAGACGAAAGATCTGGTCCAGAAAAATTTGAGCGATGGAGGAGGCTGTATAGGGATGGCTGAGAGCACAAAAATGACTATATTTGGAGAGGCGATCAACCACAACGAGAATCACTGTCTTCCCGCCAGATTTAGGGAGCCCTTCAATGAAATCCATAGAAATATCTGTCCAAATCCGTGTAGGTATGGGCAAGGGTTCAAGCAATCCTGGAAGGAGTGTTGTTTCACCCTTATTGCGCTGGCAGGTATCACATTCGGCCACCATCGATTGAATTGTCCTTTTCATGCCCTGCCAAAAGAATTTACACCGTGCTCGTTCATACGTTTTGAGGAACCTAGAGTGCCCTGCCGATGGAGAAGCATGGAGTTCATAGAAGACAGCCTGTTGAAGATCTGTGCTCTGGGGAAGCACCAGACGACCCTTGTATCGCAGAGAAGCACCATCCCAAGAGTAATGTGGTACAACAGAAGGGTTTTTTGTCAAGCATTGGATGATTTGAGATAAGGAAGAGTCATTGACATAACCCTGTTGAACAGATTGCAACCAATTTGGAACAGGCATAGAAATAGCTGAAAGAGAACCTTGGGCATCAAATGTGCGAGAAAGAGCATCTGCCACAATATTGTCTTAACCCTTCTTGTAAGTGATCTCATAGTCATAACCCATGAGTTTGCTAACCCATTTCTGTTGTGCCGAGGAGGAGACACGCTGGTCCAAGAAATATTTCAGACTCTGGTGATCAGTCTTGATGTAGAAATGATTCCCTAATAGGTATGGGCGCCACTTCTGTACTGCATGCAAAATAGCTATCATTTCCTTCTCATAGGTAGAGGCAGCTAAATTTTTACCTGAAAGGGCTTTGCTGGTGAACGCAATGGGGTGTTCATCTTGAAAGAGAACAGCACCAAGTCCATTTCCATAAGCATCACTCTCAATAGTGAAGGGCTTGGAAAAATCGGGCATAGCTAGCACTGGTGTAGTACACATAGCTTGTTTTAGTTTGTCAAATGCACACTGAGCAGTAGGTGTCCATGTAAAAACATCATTTTTCAATAGAGCAGTTAATGGAGCTGCAATCTTCCCATAATCCTTGACAAACTTGTGGTAGTAGCCAGTCAACCCCAAAAAACCACGAAGGCTCTTGAGTGTCTGAGGATGCGGCCAATTGTTCATGGCATCGATTTTGGCAGGATCCATGCGAACCCCTTGTTCTAAGATAATGTGCCCGAGATACTCAACTTCCTTCTGTCCAAAAACACATTTAGGCTGCTTGGCATGGAGATGATGGTCAGAGAAAAGTTGCATGACAAGACCCAGATGCTGGAGATGTTCATCCCATGTTTTACTGTAGATGAGGATATCATCAAAGAATACCAGAATGAATTTCTGCAAGTAGGGTTGAAATATTTTATTCATTAAGGCCTGGAATGTGGAAGGAGCATTAGTGAGTTCAAAGCGCATGACCAAAAACTCATAATGGCCATCATGTGTGCGGAAAGCTGTTTGAGGAATATCATCCTCATGAACCCGAATTTGATGATACCCAGAACGAAGATCCAACTTGGAGAAAAAGTGAGCCCCATGAAGCTCATCAAGAAGCTCATCAACAACAGGAATTGGAAACTTATCCTTGATGGTGAGGTGATTAAGTGCTCGAAAGTCAATGCAGAGGCGCCATGACCCATCTTTTTTGCGGACAAGAATAACTGGAGAAGAAAAGGAACTAGTGCTTGGGTGAATAATACCTTGCTTCAATAAGTCCCGAACGAGCATTTCAATCTCCATTTTTTGGTGAAATGGGTAGGGATAGGTCCTGATGTTGGGAGGAATGCTGCCAGGAAGGAGCTGAATACGATGGTCTTCTGGCCTGGAAGGTGGCAATCCCACTGGTTCAGCAAAGACACCTGTATATCGATCCATAATTTGTTGTAGATCCAAAGGAGTAGTGGAGACCGCTGATGGTTGCATCTGGATGGAATGGATCTGAGCAATGAAACCATGTGAATTCTTCTTGAGGAGTTTTTCCATGCAATGTTAACTGATGATGCTGAGAGAACCTGGTTGTAATCCTGTCAATGTGTGTTTTTGTCCATTGAGGGAAAATTGCATCCAAAGTTCAGCAAAATCCCATAAGATATGGCCAAGTGTGCATAGCCATTGAGCGCCCAAAACCACATCACATCCGCCTAAGGGCAAGGAAAACATGTCAGAGCGCAAGGTATAATCTCCCATAGAGATACGCACATTTCGACACTTCCCTTTGCAAGGTAAGGTGCCCCCATTGGAAACCATGACTTCAAAGTTGGAGCAAGGATGGATAAAACAATCAGCTTGTTTGGCGATCCGAGGATCAATGAAATTATGAGTGCTACCAGAATCAATGAGTATTGTAAGAGGAAGCTTCTTGAAGTAACCCCTGACCCGCATTGTTTGGGGGGTGGTGATTCCAGCTAAAGCATGGAGAGATATCTATCGCTGGTCATCCTGAGACGGAGGGTCAATAAGCGGTTCCTGAATGTCAACCGGAGCATCCAGTGTTTCTGGATCTTCGTCACCAATTTCAGAGGCAGGCGGAGACTCCACATCCAAGAGATAGAGCTTTTGCTGAACACATCTATGTCCCCGAGTGAATTTCTCATCACAATTATAGCAAAGCCCCTTTTCTCTGCGTGCTTGCATCTCTGTTTCAGACAAACGCTTGATAAAAGTCGGTCGAGGAGCCTACGGTATAGGTGGTCGCTGAGAACCCATATTTCGGAAGGGAACAAAAGTGGGCTTGGAGCGTTGTTGGGCTGCAATCTTTTCTTCTTCCAACTTAGCCAACCCTAGGGCTTCCATCATTGTGTTGGGACAGAACATTTTGACCTCAAAGCGGATGGCATCCTTTAGACCACTGATAAAACAACTCCGGTAAAAGTCATCAGACAATCCTTCGGTGTGGTTGGCTAGATTCTGAAATTCGGTTTGATACTCTCTAACCGTGCCAAGTTGGCGAAGTTTAGTGAGGGCTCCTGTGAAGTCATAAAAAGCACTAGGACCAAATCGTTGCAAAAGGAGTTGGCACAATTCTGGCCATTTGGGCTCTGGATGAGCCTTGATGTACCAACGGTACCATTGAAGAGCTTCTTGTTCCAAGTGAAAGGATGCCAGCGGAACTTTGTTGACATCAAAAGTATTATGCAGACTAAAATACTGTTATGCACAATAGATCCATCCAGTTGGATCAGTACCATTGAAGCGAGGAAAATCAAGCTTCGGACCACGGAAATTGCTGGAAGAGGAGAACCCATTGTCTGATGAAGACTCGGACTGCCGTTTGTTGTTCATAGTTGAATGTTCAAGATGGAGGCCGAGAAATTTTTCATCCAGATCCTGGAGTTTGGCTTGGATGGCTGCAAGTGCTTCCTCCATGGTTTTTGCTCCTGCACGGGTGACAACCATAACTAGGAGCTTCCTCCATGGTTTTTGCTCCTGCACGAGTGACAACCATAACCAGGAGTTTTTTTTTTTTTTTTTTTTTTTTTTTTTCTTCGGTTGACTGGGTAGTAAAACAAAAACAGAAACTACTGAATAGACAGGGAAACAAAAATGAGGATTCTAGAAGCGGGGTGAAAGAATGGAAAAATTTGGCAGAGGGGAACAAAGAAGCAGAATTCAAAAATGAACTCTGTGGTAAAATTTGAGGGTGATTGGGTGAAATCTGAGGAAGTTATGGCAAACCCTAAAAATAGACAAATGTGGGATTTTGGGCTTTGGGAAGGGGAATTGTGGATAGGGTCCTCAGGAATGAAATATGCAGAATGGGGTGACAGGGGTTCCCCGAAAATTTCAAGGGAAACAGAGTGAAAACAAGGGAGATATGGAGAAAAAACTGAATTTTTTTTTTCTTCCAGACTGGAGCGGCTACGGCTCGAAAGGGATCTGAAATGGCTCCAAATGGATTGAAAATGGCTGGATCTGGAACGGTTTGCAAAATGGATCTGCACGACTGGATGTAAAACGGTGCAGCAACGATCGACGACAGTTCAGCTGAAATTAAATATGGACCCCAGGTATGTGCGGCTTCCTAACAGTTCAGGGGTTTCACTCGGCCACCAATGCTATCTAACGGCTTGCGTATTGGGGCAGTACCCCTCACTCCACGACCCAGGTAAAACTGATAACTGCTTTTCCACAAACGACAGCTCTTGGTTTACCTCACGGGTGGGAACTAGTCAATCAGGTAGGGGTCGTTGCCCTTTTCGCTGGAAGGTCCTCTCAATGGGCCAGCTACTTCGGGGTTCCTGTGGTACTCCTCACAATGAGTTTTAGGGCTTATGCTCAAGTAATTCCCACAGTTAAGCAGATAGAGATTATTCCCAAATCCGAACCTGCAACAGATGCGAAAAAAAAAAAAAATTGGCAGAAATTTCACCCAGCGAGCCCAAGAAAGTGCTCTGATACCAGATGTGAGGCACCTGCAACAATTAATGGATACGAATATGCGAAATAGCAGAAATGACAGAACTCAGAATCACTTTTATATTGATCACAGGCCACTTCGAGGGGGCAACCTCCTATGAGCAAGCTCAATACAAATAACTTCACGGTGCCTTCATAGGTCTCAACACACACTTATATACTAATTCTAGGCGCCAATACTATGGGTCGAAACCATGGGACGTTACAAACTATGGATCAACAATACTACAGGCGACTTACAAAGCATATGCACCAACAACAATAACACAAACTATTGATCAACAAATACTACGGGACGACTTACAAAGCATATGCGTCCAACAACAACATACTAACAAAGTAAAGACATGGGTTCCTAACAAGCTTCCTCTTGTTCTTTCCCAACGTTGATCCTCTAGGAACATCTCTAGGATCAGTGTGCGTCTCTAGATCCTGCAAATTAAATATCAATTGTTAAATTCAACTAACTATGTACACTAATACATTAGCTCAACAATTAACTCAACAATTATCAACTGGTGCATAGAAAGTGCATGAAACACTTGGTCACTGAAGGACATCTCACCTCAACTGACAAATGAGACTGCATTACTTGTGTAGCAGATGGGGCCGTTGGTTGAACATCCAGGATGGTTAAACCAGGGGGGCCAGGAACTGCTCCTGCTGGTGGTGGATACAATGAAAAAATGTTGAAATAGTTAGAAATGCATGAATAAACAATAGACAACAATAATAAACTATGTAAAGATAATGTTGAAATATTTACATACCTGTGTGTGATAATTTGCTATTGCAGATGTGGCACTGACTGTTGCATCAACCATCGATGCGAGGTTTTCAGTAGACAACTCGGGTTCCTGATGCAGTAAACATGCAATTCAAACATTAACAAAAATGATTTATGCACTGGATTTCAAGTTAAACAACAAATATCATCGAAGGATATACATTACCATGGTGTGAGTAAGCCCATGTCCATGGGCAGCTGGACTCTTTCTAGGAGTAGAACGCCTCACATACACACGACCCTTGTTCACGAATTGCCTGGAGGGAGATACAAATCTAGGCAATGGTCCAGATGTCTCGGATGGTGGCTATAGTCAGCAAGTGTTCATGTAGTTAGACATGCATGATTCAACAAACACACATGTATTTAAAATATGTCATTTTTAATTGTTTACCTGGAGCCCAGATGTTTCCTGGGACGGTATGACCATGGGTGCTACCTCCACATTACCTTGCCCCAGTGAAGGATCTGCCATCTGCAAGTTTAATAATTGTAAATATTAGACCGTAGATAGCATTAGTGAACTAAAATGTAAAGTATGTGGAAATTAACAAATTAACAAGTATTAAAAAACTGAAATTTTAAAATGTTTACCTCGGTGTGAGATACGACAATAGGTGCTATATAAGATGGGCCTACCAAATGGGTAGCATCATGCCCCCCTGTAGAGTCTGGAACATCCGGCTCTGGGGCGTCGCTGTCGGCATAAATCATCAACTGCAAGTTCACAAAATTAATATATTAGCTCAAACTATATATATGTGTACAAAGACGAAAATAAATGAGGAATTTATTACAATTAACCATCAACATACCTCTCTCAAAAACACACTGAAGGAAACATCTGAGGCAAGACCATAGCAGGGACGACCACATGATGTGCACTCGTGAGGATTAGTACTAGGATGGGGATGTGTCGATGGTCCTACACTAGTGGATGGTCCTGCACTAGTTGATGGTCCTGCATAGTGACGAGCTAGTGTATGTACCACACCAGGGACATATGTCCCTTCCTCACCCATATGTTGAACCATAGTGCCATGCAAAACAACCACCCGTGCCAAAATAAAAAATGCATCCCTTGTCTGTGGAATAATACGATGTGCAGGTGGGACATCTGGCCCAGGCAACTTCCTGTGAGGTGCAGGGATAGGGCGATCCTAGTCTCGAAGCCTCGCATTGGGTTGGTTTTGGGGCATCCCCCCACCGATCCCCTGAAACTGCAAGATGTCAAAATAGTTTACGTGTTTATGTAACACGAACTCTGCATACATCTTTCGAAGGAAATACAAGGGAATTTCCCTGTTGTTGTGTGGTGGTATATCAAAAACCATCTACCATTTGTCCATCCAGTTATAAACAAATGGTTGAAACGTGCACTACTCAATGGAGATATGCGGCCTGTTTGCATTTGGTATTTCCCCCGTCTGAGGGTCCCTAAACAATGCAAATATGAGCTCTTTGGATATTTTCAACTTTTTTATTGCATTGTAGTCTAGCCCATCAGCATATTGTTGTCTTTTTCTTTCTCTATATGATGTAATATCATATAGTACATTGGTAGACTGTGAAATGGTGTCAACAATTGCATCCAAGGTTGATGCAAGCGAGCGGCGAATCCTGTCACCACCACTAAAAGCTGCACTAATGCCCCTCAAGTGGGAAAGCTCAATCAGTATCTCAGCATTGGTGTCCATAGCCGCAACTACAATAAAGACATCAATATGAAAATCATTAAAAACATATACATGGTATATAATGCCATCTCTTCAAAATTGAAAATGTATTAAATCATACTCAAGTAAGCAATTTAATGGCATTCACTTACATACATTTAAAACTTAAAATTAAACATTTAACAATTAAAAAGTAAGTTTCGTTCAACTTCTTTCTAGAAGTTAAGGCACTTCTTAACCCTCATTGGCGACTTTTCAATGCAAACTTGGGTTTAAACTTCTTAGAATTTAGGAGTGTTATTTTGACATGTTTTGGCCTTTACGTCCATTGCAGAAAACAATATTTCCATCAACTTCATAAGCTAACATTAAATTTATTGATTTCAATATATTACGCCTTGTGGTTGGAGGGGAGGACACAGTGGCATGGAATGAAATGGATATGTATGATTTTGTCTTGCCAATATGATTACATATGTACTTGAGATGACTATCAATGATTAAGATGTTGAATAATCAACTAGAGATTGTGACTAGAATGACAATAACAACAATGTCAACTTCTCAAAACAGAAACAATTTCTCTCTACAAAATCGATCTCTACATTGTATGGCAAGTTCAAAAAATTAAATAAAAAACATAGTGATTTTCTATATGAAGTCTTTCAGTTGAATCGGCGGTCCCTGAGCGTTGAGTAGATTGATCGAGGGTGTGGATAGGGCAGGCCCGAGAGACACTTTGTTAATGTGTTTTGGCATTTAGTCAAGGGTGCTTAACTAAGAGGCAATGTATAACTACATACACTTCTGATGAAATTTTGATTATGTTCATGGACAAATGATTGTGATGAAATTTTGAGAAACCAAGTTACTAATTTTTTTTGCATTTTTTTATTCACGCTTGTGTATGCATTTCATCTTGTTATGGCCATTACCAAGGAAAATTATTTAATTAGTATCATGGGAAATGGCCTTTGAAGGTTGGAAATTTGGGTTTCATGTGGATGGATACCTAAGTAACCGGACATGTCCAACAGGGTCCCTGTGTCGTGTGGGACACAGTTTTAGATTATGGTTAGTGGGATAGGGTAGTCCTTAGCATCAAGATCATGGAGCCAATCATTTCTTTGTTGCGGTTTGCAAACACGGACCAACCCATCCTAGGAGATGTTTATGAGGGGTGGGATTCCACGATTGAGTCCATGAGGACCATTGTTATGGAGAATGAGTGTGCTGAGTATGAGACATCGACAGAGAACTTATGTTCCATCATACAGGGCATTCTTATCTCCAGGTGGGATAAGAATTGCACACCTTTGCATTGCTTGGTCCACTCATTAAACCCCAGGTTCTATGCTTAGGATTGGCTCAGTGGTGGGTCAGGGCCCTCATCTAGAGTCCCTCCTCACATGGATGGATAGATCTTAGAGGGGAGGAAGATAGCATTTAGACGACTACTTCAGGATAGAGACCACCTTGAGGTGGTGGAGGAGAAATTTTATGAGTTTTCTAGTGGCACTGGGAGATTTGGAGGATATGAGATGGTTAGAGACATGGGGGTTAAGAAACCCCTTGTTTGGTGGACAACTCATGGGGAAACATGCCCTCTTCTACAGAGATATCCTTGAGGGTCCTCTCTCAAGTTACTTCATCCTCTTGTTGTGAGAGTAATTGGAGCACATATGGGAACTTGTATAGTGTGAAGAAGAGTAGGCTTGAGCAGTGCAGGGCAGAGACGATGGTGTATGTGCACTCCAACCTTCATCTTATTTACAGGAAGAGGGAGGAGTGGGAGAAGGGAAAGACACGGATGTGGGATGTCCTTCCTGATGAGATGGGTTTGGACAGCAGTACTGATTTGGCATTAGCAAACATGGATCTTAATGATCCAATGCTAGAGCGAGTCACTTTTGATGAGGGGGATCGTATGGAGGGGTCATCCTCCACACCAGCAGATGCAGTTAGTCAGATTGGCAGAGAGGAGGAGGAGGAGGAGGAGGATCAGGGCAGTGATGAGTTTGTTTATTCAGGCATGGAGGAGGACTATTGAGTCATTGACAGATGGGATTCTTCCATCTTGATCCACTCCTTTTTTGTATTTACTATTAGACTATTAGTCTATTAGTCTATTTGGCATTTTCCAGTGCCCAGTGGCATTCCGACATCTATCTAATACATTTTGATTTTGATGACTTAATGAGAAATATGGTTCCAAGTCTCTGACATGCATCTATGTGTCTCAATGTCTCGTTGTGATGTGATTGTGAATGACAAATGTGTTGTGATTTGTGAATGATCTAATTTCTATTGAATATTTCATATTTGTAATTGTAAATGTAATTTCTATTGAATATTTGTAATTGTAAATGTTAAATTTTATTGGATCTATATGTCTATATTTTTAAATTTTAATATATTTTAAAAATATATATATATGTATATAAAACGTGTCCTACGTGTCCTAATTATGGGGGTCACCATGTCTCGTGGGGACACTCGTGTCCTGTGTCCTCGTGTCAGGTGACTTAGATGGATACATTGTAGAAAGGGGGGAGTTCTATTTTTTTCAATTTTCGGTTGGATTAGGAATTTTCGAGTTTTTGAAAAGGGATTCATTTTAATTATTCACTCATCTTGGTTGAGGGAGATGTGAATTTAATTAGAGATTGGGTTATTCCCAATTTTATCAATATTACAAAACTAGGTTGTTTTAAACAATAAAAAAATAGTAATTTAGGTTAAGAAATGACAAAAAAATGGTATGGGTGAATGAATTACCTGATTAGATGACAATCCACCAGTGAATTTGCCTCCCCTCCAGCTAAATCAAGCTCCACCGATACTTCAGGGCACACTAAACATCCTTGTCCAACCTCTATTTCGCGTTCTTGATGCCTGAAGAGCGCCGTGGGTGGTTGGGACTGTGTTTTTAAATTGATTTTAGATTTCAATAACGTGTACGCGTTTTGTAACTACATAACACATACGCGTTTTGTAGTTCTATAACACGTACGCGTTATGGTTACCTATCCTACATGTCCAGTGACATGTCAGGCTCGGGTCTTACCATGGCAGGTGCTAAATATCAGAAACACGTTATGTTTTTATGTATCAGGAACGAGTTTTGAAAAAGTAGCATTGCATCTAAAGTGACCCTCATCTTCTTGCACACACCCTTGCATGATTGAGTTTCAAGTCAGTCAAAACAACACTTAGCAGCTTCATGGAATTTGTTTAGTTACACATTGTTGAAATGGATGTTGTATGGAAATGTGGAAACCTTCGTAAAATTGAGTAAGTTGCAATCCCCACAGATAATTTAATGTTAAAGATAGATATTCCTTGGAAAAAATGGATGACATATATGACACAAGATCAATTCATCAATGGTATAGTCTTGATGGGATCATTGAGAACTTTCCATTGACATTCTCAATGTGTCATTCTTATTTTATCTTCGCTGACTCCCTTCTTGATCCTCTTTGGTCATTTTTTTTGAAAAAAGTCAAACTCAAAATCAAAATGTCGACTAACACATAAATTTAGAAAAATAGGAATGAGGAACGCAGAAAAGAGATTGAAAATATTGTAGAAGGATGAGGACACAACTGCAACAACTTGGTAGCTTGGAGTGATTGCAATAGCCAACATCCCATATTTTGTGAAATAGAGGAAGGTGAAGAACATGGTGAATATATACCAGAAAAAATTAATCTAAGACCATTGAAATTCTATCATGGTGTATGAGAGAAATCCTACATGGATGTGTGAATAAGTATGTAGGGAATCTCAATGAAAATCTAAAACACATGACATTTTGTGTAATTTAGACTGAGACAGAGGTAGGCTGTGGGCATGATAATGCCATAACAATATATATGGAGTGTTGTTTCTAGGTCTGTTGCAGAACATAGGCTTGAATAAAGAAAGTTTAGGGTGCTATGCTTCATAAATTTACGTATTGTAGGTATGATTGTATTCAATCTAGAGTTTAGAAATTGCATTTGTATCTATTCAGTGTGTTAGGAATCTATCTCGAAGGTATTTTCTATCTCCATAAGGGCCTTGCCATATTCTATTCTATTTCAATTTGTCGAAAATGTTGTGAATCACATCTACACTCTTCACAAATTTTAACTAGATGGATGATAGAGGTTAGAACTAGACCAAGACTAAGTGACGTTGGTGTGCAAAAATATGTCCATTGATTTGTCTACTAACTATAAGAGTTCAAAATATCTCACTGTGGTAAGAAATGGATTCCTACTATTATAACATAGGATATAAGCATGAGAACCATCCATTTGTTGGGAATTTAAGGTAAAAAGCAGCAATTTTGGCTCTTGAGAGAACTGAAATACAATGTCAATAGGTTCTTTTTTTGGTTTAGAGAGAATACAATATATTTTTATATAAAATGTGCACCGATCCACTGGCCTATAGGACAAAGAAACTTGCATTTGATTGCAACATTTTCTTCTACAAATGACAAGAGGAAATGTGTGGAATAGACAATATCCATATTTGGATATCTAGAAGTGTTGTGGTACTCATATGGATTTGATGAGGCTTGGTCTAGTGAACATGTCTAAAAGTGAATTACAGTTTCACTTTGGATTTTTATCCTTTTTCATGACTTAGTCCAAATTGATCACTTGCCCACTTTATTGTATTATATTGTAGGATTGGTAAAATTTGGTCAATCTCCACCCCATATATGTATGTGTGTGTAAATAAGACCCAACATTTTGATATGACTTATGCCCAGTGAGGGTATCTATACACCATCTTACCTGACATTCATCACTATTTTCCATTAGATAGAGGTAAACCAAGTTGTAAAACAATTAACAGTTTGCATCTAGCTAATGAGGTTTGGTTGGATTAAAATGTGTACAACTCAACCAACCAATGCAACCAAATACAATTCATTGCTCATTTTCATAAAACAATAGGTACGTGATGAATCTAGGTGGATTTGAGGGGTTAATTTGATAACTAGATGAAGGAGGGAATCTTCCTAGAGGAACTAAATCATGCCACATGTCCACAAGGGACAAAGATAAAAAAAATTAATAATTTTGGTTTGTCCTATATCTATCATACAATTTTGGATCATCTTTCTTTATAATATGCTTGATAGAAACCATGAGCCATGAATGATGTTTTAGGTATTGAAAATTCACTACAACACGTTGTCTCATTTCAATGATTGTAGGTACAACCAAATAGGTACTTGTTGGATCTGTCTTCCTCAAGTGAGGAAGATAGAGTAGAAGAGGTTGAAAGCGAGACGTCTAATACAAGATCTAACATGTCAAGATCAACTAGAGGTGAAAAGGTAAGGAGAAAATTGTGTAGATGCATCGAACTTTTTGTTTCTAAAGGAGGATCATGTGGTTATGATAATGAGAGCATATGTGACATTGAGTTTCCCCTGAGGTATAGACATCTTGTCAAACAATGGATACCCAAGGAGCTACCCCAAGTGGACACGGATTTCTTCCTCAATGGGAGGACTTATTGCATTGCTCCATCCTCTTTACAAGGACTGGGTCTATTTTCCATGGATAGAATAAAGGTGTCATATGGCACTGAAACTTAATTGATGGATTGTGTCAGTCCATGCTACAAATACAATGACTGCTTGTTGTTGGTCCGATATACGCGAAGTATGTGGACATAGGGATTGGCAGGAAATTATTGTCAACTACTGGACAACAGTCGGAACAGTCGGAACAGTCGGAACAACTATGTATATTGATGGAAGGCCAAAATCTTCAGGAAGTATCGTAGGGTTTATAAATAGCACACGACCAGGGTCAACACATAGCTACCCAATTTCCTATTTGAGGGGCGTGAACGAAACGTGTATTCGTATGTCCAACAAAATCAATAGCTGCAGGTGAAGAGTTGTTGATCGATTACAGTTTGAATCGAATAGATGCGGGGGTTGTTGTTATGGGGGTAATTTTCTTATACAACACTTAACTCAACCTTTGATCGATGACTTATTATTTTTCTCTTGTATAAAGTTTATTTATGTCATGCTTTTTATAATATACACATGGTTAATTATATGTCATGCTTTTCATTAATCACATTTAAGAGACATTGTTATATATGTAATTTTAATTTTTAATATGTCTTAATCCTTATATTGTGGTAGGGTGATCTCTTCCATATGCCACCAGCTGACCGTGGAAAGTCACCAATGGTGACGCATTAGGTAAATGCTAGTTTAATAATACCTAATAGCATCAATGTAGCAGTAACCACAATTCATGATTATATTACATATGTTAACATTTGACATTTTTTATGCTATTGAGCTCAATATTTCAATATGATATCATTCTTATTGTATTGTGGCAGGGTGACCGTGGGAAGGCACCAATGTTGTCGCATCAGGTAAATGATAGTGTAATAGTACCTAAACATGATTATAATACTTGTTTTTGTTATTATATGCATTATATATATATATTTTTACATGATTTTTTTATTGACGTTCGTAGAGCACACCACATCAAGGTGATGATGTGGTCGATGAGGTAGAGATAGATTATTTAATTGACCCAATGGATACTGTGAAAAAGGCTTTGAAAAAGTGAAATCGAGACCTTCTTGGTTTGATTTTAATCGAACCAATGACTGAAGAAATACAAGCACAAATTGATGAATTGAGGGGAAAGATAAAAAAATATGGGGTGTAATATCCTTCGAAATATTTAACCAAGATATTAACTCAACTTCAGAAATTTTAATCAAATTAACTTGTCCATTTTTTTATTTATCAATTCACCTAACGGAGCAGGATGTCAGTGACGAGTAAGGAGACTTGAAACTGAGTTTGGTAGGATGAGCTTTCAGTTCTGGAATTTCTATTGGACAATGTAAAACAGCAACTTTGACAATGGGAAATTGTATCCTTTGTACAACATATGGAGACCATTTATGTTTCGGACATCAGCAGCTGCTGAAGCCTACCGCAATGTTTTATGGGTACATCCACATATACAAACAAGATTGGGAAGGATACCTAGGTTTTATGACATTCCATAGGTTTCTGGTTATGTTCAGAATGATAAATGATCAATCTTGGAATATTTTGCAAAGAATTTGGGATTTTGGTCTCTTCCGGGATTGTGGAGCTAGTCTTTTTCTTAACTTTTGAATCAAGGTCAAAAGGATTTCAAAATATGATTTTTTGGATTTCTATGGATACTGGGATGTGTCAAGGACCTGATCCAACTGACGGAACAACAAAAGAGTGCACAGAATGAATTTTATAAAAAAAATAGCAAAACTAGTCAAATTTAGGCATCAAACTAGCTAGTCTTGGTTTTTGACATCGTAAACTGCTTAAAAGAAATGTAAACTCTGTTCTAATGATTATATTAAGTCTGATATTAATTATTATGTCCAATAAACATTCAATATAGAGTTCAGAACAATTCTTTTATCTTCTAGTGCTTGCTTTGCAAATAACAATGCCTCACAGGCTATTTTCTTCTTACATGATCTAGTAGAACAAAGAAGAGAATATTTTAGGACTGAGTTTAGATGTTTATTACAAATCTTTAATAGTTGGAAAATAGTAGGAAACCTTCATCTCCAATGACAGAAGGAAAGAAGATTCAATCCATCAGTTCTTCACCTCTTTGACTACAAAACATGACACCCTTGGGGAATCTCGAACTAGAATCACTTGGACATGATAGAAGTTGAATGAATGGATGTAAGTTCAAATTTATTTCTAAATATGGCCATCACACATCAGATCCTTCATCTCATTGATCACTAAAAATCCTTCAACGGAGCAAACCTTCCACCAACACCCTGCAATACTGAAGAATGGGGAAGAAGAGAGGGGATAATGATAAGGATTATCCTTGAACAATTAAACTCTACTAAAGCAATTCGAACCCAGACTGATATCAAAACTTTAATGGCTGCAAAATTATCTTTAGTGGCTGCAAATAGATCTTCAATGGCTGCCCAATAGTCTTCAATACATGTTAGAGAGAAAGAGAGAGAGAATGAGAGAATGGGGCACATCACCCATAGAGTGGCTTGGGCACATCACCAAACCTAGAGGAGCTTCAAAGCTCTCATACAAACTTCACAATGAAAAAGTTGTGAAATGGATTTGGTTGGTTTCTTTTATAAACTTCATGATGACATGCTGAGTAAGTTGAAGAGCTTGGTGACCTGTGAGAATAGGTCACCCATGAGTTGACATACTTTCCTTTATTTTTCCTTACAAGATTTTCTCCTTTAGAAACTATGCCCCCCTTTGTCTCCATATGTTTCCTGCTTTGTAAAAGTTGTTTGATTTGTAAACTGGACTCCTTTTTGGAAACTGCACCCTCCTTTTGCTTTTTCTAGTTGTTTCCATTTTCTTGCTTTTAGAAACTCTTACACCTTTCCTTCTTTTGTTCTTTTCCTAAATCCACAAATCAATTTAGCCATATTTCTATTTTCTTGTCTCTAGATCCAATTTGGAAACCTTATCTCCATGAGGGCACTCTCTTGGCCCACTTGC
The DNA here is from genome assembly GCA_027924585.1 of Larix kaempferi. Classification (NCBI taxonomy): domain Eukaryota; kingdom Viridiplantae; phylum Streptophyta; class Pinopsida; order Pinales; family Pinaceae; genus Larix; species Larix kaempferi. The sequence continues at coordinate 15,946,660 of BSBM01000372.1, read as the reverse complement.
CCAATTATTTTAGGAATATTAAATAAAGGAATTAATTTAAATTAATAAAATTAATTCCTCCAACAGAACTTAGGCTAAAATTTATTATATAGTTACAGAATTAAATTATTATTTATCTTCCTAGGAAAATAATGTCCCCTTTTACCCATGGTCACTAAATTAGCCCAAAATTGGGGACATGACAGTCCTCCCTTCCCAAAATTGCTTGTCCTCAAGCAAAATATCCCAAGAGTCCATCATGCTTTTGCTGCACTACTCTGATCATAATCATCTCTCCAAAGACAAACAATGCCAGGATCCCATTGCTTGTATGACACTCCCATGGATCTGAATATCATCCAACAAAATCCACCAGGTCTAGATTGCACTGCTTGTGGTGCTTTTTCCAAAGCTCAAATGTCATCAAGAACAAAATTTCAACACAAGGAATGCCAGGATCCCATGGATTGTGCAACATTCTTCCAAACAGTGTGACATTCTGAAGGATGCCAGGATCCCAATACCAAGTTGGAATCTCTCCATTTCTCCTGCTCATGAAATTTTTTATTATGAATTTGTACACTCGAGCCTTGTGTGAATGTGTACTGGAGGTATCTAATGGCTGCAAAATATGTCTCTGCTGCTGCTTGCAAATCATAGAAAAATCAGCTAAATTAAAAACAATTTTCTTGCAGAATGACAAGAAACTTTTACCTTCCAGATTCTTCTTTTCAGTGATGCCTATATCCATCCCTTCAGTGAATGAATAAGAAATATTTCTTGCTGATTTATATGAGTTATAATCAGCCATCTCTTCTACAATAGGATCTATCTCCCATAGGGATAGAACATGATCCTCCTGTTGTACATGTGGCATCAACTAGAAAAAATTCTTCACCCAATGTTCATTCCTCATTGATGTGGCTGAATCTAGATCATGTGGGAAAGAACTGTGAACCTTCTTTGTATGTCTGCAAATTTTAGTAACCAAACTTATGGCCTCAACTTCTTCATTATTGGATGGTCCAAATGGGTTCATCTCATCCAAATGGGTTCATCTCATCCCTCTTCTCCTTGGAACAGTGACTCTCTTCAAGCAACAACTCACGTTCCCTCAGGAAAAGATCAACTGGTTGGTTCTCATCAAACTATTCTAAACACTCCTCCATGCCTCTCACAGAAGAATGCTCCAAAAGAGAGTAAGTTGTATCAAAATCAACCATGTTCATGTTTCCCTCAAATAAAAAGGTATCATGGTATCTATGGAACTCAATAGGTCCTCCCCTCTTCATACAATGGCTCAACTCTCTGCCATTGATCCAAGGTTGCAAAAATCCATCAATTGACCCACACATTGAAGGTAAGTGTAGATCTGATGCCTTCTTGTCAAATGTGGCTGCACACACATGCATGGGCTTCCTCAAATGCTGCGGGTTAAGGAACATGCCATCGGCCTCAATTTTTGGATCCTCCTGCTCATAATGTGACACAAATAGGAAGAATCCTTTTACCCATTTTTCATTCCCAATATTTGTGGTTGAATGTGAAGTGGGGAATGAAGGACGGTGAGCCATGCTTCTGAACATTTCATCCACTGAAGTTGTGGATGTATCCTCTCCATTGATGGCTGACCCATTTATGGTGAACTCATATGCCTCTTCCTTGGAAGAGGGACATTCTTCAATGAACCTCTCAGGTTCATTCTGGAAAACATCATGTGCTTGTTTTTCATCCACGTTTTCTGCACATTCTTCAAGCACATACCGAATAGATTGTTTCTCATGATCCACCAATTCATGAATTTCCTCCCTTGGAACATGAAATAATTCAGCCATGTTATTGTGACTTTGTGAAAGCTGGAAGGTAAAAAGTGATTCTAGCAACTTCTCATTAAACTACTCAATCCGATTCTCAGATTCTTGACAAGCACCATGAGTACCAATTACAGAATCTTGGGTGGTTTCCAACATATGAGTGAGCTTGCTGATATCCTAAAAATTACTTATTGCAGCATTATAGTACATATTCACAAGATCCAGCAAGTGATCTCTATCAGAAAGCAACTGAGAGAAATTTTCTCTTAGACTTCCTACTGCTTCCCACATGTGCACAAAATCTTCAACAAAGGGTTGCTCCTCCATTGATGCAGTTCTCCAACAGCAGGGAGAGATCAAAGCATTAAGTTCATGGAGGTTTTTCAGTGTCTCCTTGATTTTCTCCTCAATCATTTTCAATGGTCCAATCAGGGCAAGAAGTTCTAGCTGGTGAACCTCCTCTTCTGCTTCTTGCAATTCAGCCTTCTCCCTATTCTGAATTCTGACACTAGAAGGCTCTTCTAATCCATCATTATAACTAGAAGTGGCTGCCATCTTGGGCTGCAAAAAAAGGCATGCAAAATTCAGAATTTCAGCCATACCTTTGTGCCCAAATTTCCTCCTCATGTGGTGTTTTTTATGGCAGCATGTTTCTTTCCAAAATTCCTTGGTTCACACCCAGTTGATTTGGGCTTGTCTTCCACCTCAACCTGAAGTTCCAATGATGATTTCAGATCTGATTGATGTTCTTCTTTTGGATCTGATCCAAAACATGTACTACCCTCATTAATCTTCCACATATCTTTTTCACTTATCTTGAAATCACCCACGAAGAAATTGGGAGTGATGTCACCTTCCCCATTGCCAACAATCGAATGTTTGACTGTTGGATCTTTAGTTGTGCATGTATGTTTTTCCTCTCCTTCTGACGAAGGATTTGGTGAATCGTCATCCTCATGGATGATGCAAGTATGTTGATATCTAACCATGGTATTCCCTCTTTATCCACACCTTGAGGGTCTCCTGATGTTCCCACAGTCACTGGTTTCTGAGGAGCTAAGCATTGAGAATTAAATGCTTCATTATGGGGAACTAGTTTCTCCACATCAGGGCACACCTTATGGACAATGTATTCTATGTTATTCTATTGATTGCCAAAAGGAACATGGGTACAAAAATCTAATTGAGGTCCATACCTTTTCATCATACTTCTCCCTTCAAATGGTGGAGCTATGGTGCCTTGTTCTGCCACCCGTTCTCTAGGTTCACATCCAACTGATGTGTGGTCATATTCTGCTTCACTATGTAGCTCATGTGGTGACTTTGGATCTGATTTAGGTTCTAGATCCTTGGAGGCTCTTCTGGAAGAGTATCCAATAATTCTCATGAAGTGTGAAACCACTGAATCCAATGAAGCTTCAAATTTATCCCTTCTTTCTCCCACAAAAGGTTGATTTTTTACTGTGGAACATGAAACCTTTTCCTGCATATGGCTATCAGAATAACCATAGTCTCTTTTGCAAATCATGATATCATGGGACATACTTGTAGAGGGTACTTCTGGGAAATTTTATTCCTTATACTATCTACAATACTCTTCATACTTCTCAACAAATTCATCATCATATTGTTCATAAAAATCATCTTCTTCTTCATACAACTCAAACTCTAAATATTCCATGACTGTACTAATTCCACAACTGCAACATGAAGATAGTGTTGGGATACTTTTCCACTGAGAGTTACTTGCCACAGGCTGAGCCAAGGAAAGTGCTCTGATACCACTGTAATATCCTTGGAAATATTTAACCAAGATATTAACTCAACTTCAGAAATTTTAATCAAATTTACTTGTCCATTTTTTTATTTATCAATTCACCTAACAGAGCAAGATGTCAGTGACGGGTAAGGAGACTTGAAACTGAGTTTGGTAGCATGAGATTTCAGTTCTGGAATTTCTATTGAACAATGTGCAACAGCAACTTTGACAGTGGTAAATTGGCTCCTTTGTACAACGTACAGAGACCATTTATGTTTCGTACATCAGCAGCTGTTGAAGCCTACTACAATGCTTTCTGGGTACATCCGCATATACAAACAAGATCGGGAAGGATACTCAGGGTTTATGAAATTCCCTAGGTTTCTGGTTATGTTCAGAATGACAAATGATCAGTCTTGGAAGATTTTGCAGAGAATTGGGGCTTTTGGTCTCTTCGGGGATTGTGGAGCTAGTCTTTTTCTTAACTTTCCAAGAAAGGTCAAAAGGCTTTCAAAATATTATTTTTTGGACTGATATGGATACTGGGATGTGCCAAGGACCTTCTCCAATTGACATAATAACAAAATAGTGCACAGAATGAATTTTATAGAAAAAATGGCAAAACTAGTCAAATTTAGGCATCAAACTAGCTAGTCTTGGATTTTGACATGGTAAACTGCTTAAAATAAATGTAAACTCTGTTATGATAATTATATTAAGTATGATATTAATTATTATGGCCAATAAAAATTCAATATAGAGTTCAGAACAATTCTTTTATCTTCTAGTGCTTGCTTTGCAAATAACAATGCCTCACAGGCTATTTTCTTCTTACATGAGATAGTAGAACAAAGAAGAAAATATGTTAGGACTGAGTTTAGATGTTTATTACAGAGCTTTGATGGCTGGAAAACAACAGCAAACCATCATCTCCAATGGCAGAAGGAAAGAATATTCAATCCCTCATTTCTTCACCTCTTTGAGTACAAAACATGACACCCTTGGGGAATCTCAAACTAGAATCACTTGGACATGATAGAAGTTGAATGAATGGATGTAAGTTCAACTTTATTTCTGAATTTGGCCATCACACATCAGATCCTTCATCTCATTGATCACTGAAAATCTTTCAATAGAGCAAACCTTCCACCAACACCCTACAATACTGAAGAATGGGGAAGAAGAGAGGGGATAATGAGAAGGATTATTCTTGAACTCTTAAACTCTACTGAAGCAATTCGACCCCAGACTAATCTCAGAACTTTAATGGCTGCAAAATTATCTTCAATGGCTGCAAATAGATCTTCAATGGCTTCCCAATAGTCTTCAATACTTGTTAGAGAGAAAGAGAGAGAGAATGAGAGAATGGGGCACATCATCGATAGAGTGGCTTGGGAAAATCACCAAACCTAGAGGAGCTTCAAAGCTCTCATATAAATTTGCAATGAAAAAGTTGTGAAATGGAGTTGGTTTGCTTCTTTTATAAACTTCATGATGACCTGTTGAGCAAGTTGAAGAGTTTGGTGACCTGTGAAAATAGGTCACCCATGAGTTGACATACTTTCCTTTATTTTGCCTTACAAGCTTTTCTCCTTTAGAAACTATGCCCCCCTTTGTATCCATATGTTTCCTACTTTGTAAAAGTTGCTTGATTTGTAAACTGGACTCCTTTTTGGAAACTGTGTCCTCCTTTTGCTTTTTCTGGTTGTTTCCATTTTCTTGCTTTTAGAAACTCTTACACCTTTCCTTCTTTTGTTCTTTTCCTAAATCCACAAATTGATTTAGCCATATTTCTATTTTCTTGTCTCTAGATCCAATTTGGAAACCTTATCTCCATGAGGGCACTCTCTTGGCCCACTTGCCCAATTATTTTAGGAATATTAAGTAAAGGAATTAATTTAAATTAATAAAATTAATTCCTCCAACATAACTTAGGCTAAAATTTATTATATAGTTACAGGATTAAATTATTATTTATCTTCCTAGGAAAATAATGTCCCCTTTTACCCATGGTCACTAAATTAGCCCAAAATTGGGGACATGACATGGGGTAAATGGCATCTTTGAAAGTTTTTACAAACTACATATATTCATTTATGTTATTTTAGTTCTCTTTTTTTGATATGTTCTAATCAATTGAAGTTTTATTCTTTAAATTTTTTTGGATCCAAAACCCGTGTATCAAGAACAAGCTACAGAGGCCGGTATTGGTAGTAGAGATGGTTCAACATATTGTAAATCTACCATACCAACGAGGCTATTTTCCTCTCCTATACACAATGCACTTTAGATGCCACGCCCTCAACAGATGTTGGAGGTCAACATGGCCCTTCAACCACCAATACTCCACGGGATGATAGAGAGGACAGTGGCATCGAATGTGATAGTTGCTATCCTAGTACAATACATGTGGTTAGAAATGGATGATTTCCTGTTATTTTCTTGGTGAACAATGATTATGTTCCAATCAAGATACCGAAGATTGCAGGTATTATTTAATTTATTATGTGTTTTTTTTCACGTAATTCAAAGCCACATAACTCAAATTAGTTTTAATTAATGATCATATGTTTGTTTGCAGGAAATAATGTTTTTTATAAGAACTTACATGATAAGGCGTTGGATATTTTTGGGCCCACCATTCGTAGAGGGTGGAATTCCCAAAATGAAAAATTGAAATATGATTTGATGAACCACATGGTCAGCTTGTTTGGTGAAACCTTCAACAAAAAAGGTGTCACTGCAGTATCTGGGTTAAATTTGAAATATGTTTTAGGGAAGATTACAAGGACAATCTGCAAATTAACCACAAGTATGAGAGTCCTCCGATGGTTCCAGAGAAGGAGTGGAAGGCGCTCATCCAGGATGCGAAGGAGAAGGCATTGAGAAAACAAGGAAAGATTAGGCTAATCGGTTCAAGAAGGTATGGCACATATCATATTTTCAATGAACAATGTTAATTTTTTTTTAAAACTTTTAAAAATATTGAAGTTTCAATATCTAATGTATTTTCAACCTTCCATAGGCTCCCTGGCACATCTAAAGAAACAAAGAAAATATTAGAAAAACATGGGAAGCACAAACTGGGCCAGGGTGGATATCAAAAGCTAATGGAACGAATTGTAAGAATCAAACGATCATTATTTGTAGCCAACAATTAATTGATTTTTCTAACTGTAGCGAACAATTAATTGATTTATCACAAACACTTTACATGGTGTTATGCATTTGAGGGAAATTATTTTCAAGAGGAATCCATTGATGAAGACTTGAAGCTCGACTTCAAGTATGGTTTTCAGCATGTGTTGGAACATTGAAAAAGCTTGGAAGCAAACCCTAATTTCCCCATTGATTCACGAAGAGGTAAATAAAATCAATAAGGACATCATTAGAATGTACTTGTGTAATCTATTCATGAATGTATTTTTTTGTATTCAGGGTGAGACCAACAAAAGCAGCGAGGGTAGTGGTACTGAACCGGTACCACACGATGGTGGGAAGCTTCCTATTCATTTAGGTATGTATGCTATAAAACAAATGTATTCAATATGATTTTAAATACATAATTGATGATGTTTACTAATTAATATTTTTCTATGAATGGAAGAGAATGTACCTTATCATGCTTAGTCGGGAGAGGAACAAATGGCAGAACCAATGAACATTCCAGTTGACTCAGCTAGTTAGCCAACAGGTAAAAATCATTCTAATGATATTGGAAATAGTGAAATACATATCTCAATAATAACTTTGCATTTATATCTATATAACTATCTTGGTTTTTGTAGATGATTCCCTGCACCATCCACCTCCACCCCCTGCTAATTGACGTACTAGAAGTATTGTACAGGGGTGCATATCCACACAATCAACAGAAAGAGAGGGCACAACAACCACAATGGGTCAAGAGACCAAAGATGAAGTCCCCCTGTACGGATTTCTGAGAAAAAAACCAAAACATAAAAAATGTAGTTGTAAACATTTAAGATTTGTATTTGACTGAGTGAAGGCATGAACTATTTTAAGTTTTGTTACAAGTTTCTTGATCTAGTCGGTGCATTGTGATATTTTAGAACTGATGTTTCACATGTGTATGTTATTGCTCAGATCATATTTCTGAATATGTGTGACATATTTAGATGAATATGGTTATCCTCAAGGAACTGGCCACCCCTTGCTGAGTTAACGTGAGGAGTATGAGATGACCATATCATTTATAATTGGTTTACTGTTATTAATAATTTGTTTTCAGTACTTTAATGATTTATGTAGCTCTATGTTTGATAGTATTGTGTTGATTAGATTAATTACTATAACTATGTTTGTTCTTTTTGAAATTTATATGTGAAATGTTTGTTCACTTTGTTGCATATCTTATTTTTGAATATGTGTAACATCTTCCGAGGATTATGGTTATCATCAAGGGGCTAGCCACCCCTTGTTGAGTTAACATGAGGAAGACGATATGAACACATGAACTTCCTTATCCTGGGATGATGATTATGAGCTTCCCCTCATTGCATGAGACACATGAGATGTATGACCACATAGAGTTGAGAAGGCTGGGTAACCTACCTTGACAATGACTTGATTTGCATGAGCCTAGTATGATGTCGTGTTTCCTTATTATGAAAAGTTGACTTGCATGTGATGTTTAGCCTTGTGGTGACTCGTGATTGACCCTGGCATGGTATCGTTGAGATATACAACCCTTAATTGTTGACATACAACTTGTTGATGACCAGTGTGACCCCTTAGGATTGCTTTCCACCCTTGCGTTGACCTTAATAGACCTCCTTAGGTGCCATCTACAACAACGTTACCTTATATGAATTTTTTGGAGCACTTTAACGTCATTTTTTATTGTGTATTGGTCGTACTACTGTGCTGCTACTGTTTTTCATTTGTGAGGGTTGGATGATCTATTTTAGGTTATTTTCCAATTCAGGGTTCTCTCCTTTCACATGTATGTTGGTATAGTTGACTCTCATGCAACTAACCTAACGCTAAGAGGTTTAAGTATGAGGATAAGGGAGGTCTGCCCCAACATCTGATGTTGAGTTTATAATTGGTTCACTTCTAATATATGTTTCTATTGTTATTATTGTTATTGTTTTTAGTACTTACATGGTATTGTAGCTCATTGTTTTTGGGACATGATGGAATTGAAGGATATTGTAGGATATTGAGGTATGGTTTCTGCATTGCTAACTTTAGATATCATTCATTAGATATAAGTACTCTAGCTAGTTGTAAAGAAAAATATTCTTGAATATTTAATTATATTAACATGAAGTTTGTGAAAGTCCTAAATGTTGACTAGAAAGTATGATATGAAGATAATTTCGTGGTGGATGTTTCCTAGGTTAGAGATATTTACAGTGCTGGAGAGTATTCGATCTTGGTCACAATTAATTTGCAAAGTGCATTTGATAGGATTCTATCTTCTATGCCATTCAAGGGGCAAGTTATGTAACTACTTCCTTTTTCATTTTATTTATATTATTTACTTCCTCACGTTATGTATATTTTATAGTATTCAGTAAGCAAGACTCCAAAAAAATCAATTAAGCATCATAATTAGGTATATTTATTGTTTTCATATTCTTTTTTCAACACTACAAGGTTATTGCAAATCACTTTCTCGATGTCAATTGGACTTAGAGGCTAGAATCTTTTTGTGCTCAAAATATTCCACATATTTGTAAGTATATTACAGCTCCTGTTATGCATCAACGCTTTCATTATTTCAATGTTACATTACACACCCTCCTAGCCTGTAATACCTATGCCAAGTCGAGAAACTATGTTAAGTCTTAAAATACTGAAAATGTTTTTGTTGGTGCTATCCAATTCCGGATTTGGATTTGGTATGCACTTTTTTCTGATTTGAAATTTGAGTCATGTGTTGAAGAGAGTAATCAAAAGCTAATCTTGTTAGTAAGCTTCCAATGACAAATATTGGAATGAAAAATCCTTAAATTCAATGTATATTCTTACTTATAGTTAATCATCCATAAGGAAACCACCGAGAAGGATCAAGCTCAAGCCAAGTTTTCCTCCCTAGAATTCATATAAACTCCTAGGGGTGTTTTCATGAACCATAGTGAATTCCTCCATGAATCTAATTACAAATAAAAGAGTGTGATACTAATGGTATTGATGGTTCGAAGAAAAACGAACATTTTGTCATGGAACAATGTAACTTGTACATGAGATAAACCAATAATGTCTTTATCATCACATGGAAAATATGCAACTATAGAATTGTTGAGGACAGCATTTGTTTTGTGTTGGATCTATACTATAGGTAAAATATTATCCAACTTACCTAAAAAGATCAAAATGGGAGACTGTTGGAAGATAAACCAGTCCAGGAAGATATTCTAGATGTCAGGTAGTATCTCTCCTAGGACATATGTTAGACACAATGGATCAATGAGAGGGGGGGGGGTGAATCAGTGGGCCAACACTTATATAAATTTCAACTTCTTCTAACCCAGCACTTATTCTTTTTCATTGATGGAAACACCTCTTCAAATATTCTCCCCCTTTGACATTAATGAAAAAGGGTCAAACATCCAACTATAATGAGCGAACCCCTTGATCTTCAAGTCATCAAAGGATTCCAAAATTTTTAGTATTCTTTAAAACTGCTTAAAATATTTATAAAGTTCTTGTAAGTTAGTCAGCTCCCCATGATATCATGACTTAATAAACGTTGTTGATTATTAATGATCTCCACTTCCCCTTTGAATGTGTTCATGAGTTACTGAAAGATATGGATTTTAACATTCTTCTATTCTTTTGTAGATCTACCTCATACTGTCTTGAAATCAGCCATGTCATGGTTGCACTATTATCAACTGTCACATATTACTATCAAATCAAGCTGATTAATATTCTCTCCAAAGTTCAATCTGTTGCACCCTTGAACCTCAGAAGGATTTATCTCCACTGGTGTTTCATCAATATCAGACCTTCAATTTTTCTCCCGAAATGATCTTCAATAATTTATGTTTGAATAAAAGAACCCAAGCTTGATCGTTGGGTGCTTTATTATTTTAATGCTGGCGATGCATAACTGTTGTACTGCTATAATAAATTGATCTATCTTCTAAAGCCTCCTGCCTGCTCCCCCTATCATATAGACTTCTTCATTTGCTGACATGTCTTCTTATTCTAACTATAGTAGTCCATGTCTAATGAATTCAAATTAGATAATGTGGCTCTATCTCTTTCATAGTCCTGTATCTGCTATACATTGCACTGTCTTTCTCATATCTTGATCAACAGGTCAAGTCAACTCTATCCAAATTTTCTTGACATGTATAAAAAGAGAAGTGTATACATCTATTGAGAACTTCACTTGTATTTGCACTTCTCAAGTCACTTTTTGTCAAATTAATGCATTCATTGTCCAGTAAATTCAGACTTGTCATTGCTTTCCAAATCAAGGTTATCATTGTCACATGCAAGTTAGTCTACCTTTCAATCATTTGTGAACTTCAAACAACTTGTGGTCTGTACATACTTTGTATAGTTCCAATTCAATCAGCAGTTCGCATCACTTTACCTCTGTCAAAACAGGATTTTAACTTTCACATGTAAACCTTGATCTCTACTCTTACCAATTGGCTGATGTATCTTTAAAGATGGTACCCAAATTTAACAAAGACTGGTATATCAACTACAAACAGGCATGAGTCCTCCTTAGGAGATGGAAGTTTGAACTTCAAATGCCCTAGTAGATCCCAAACTAGTACAATATTGAAGACAACCTTTTATGTACAAGACTGTCCCTGTGTATTCAAAGGAATGATATATTATAACAACTCAACTTTTGTTTCAAGGAAAAACTTCTTATCATATTATGTATTTCTCACTTAGAGAATGAGTGTCATACTTACTTGAACGAGAGCTATGAATACCTTTTGTTGTTATGTCAAGTCATTACTATTGTAGAAGCTCAATATGCTTCATCAAAGTACAAGGGGTTCCATCATGGTCTTCAAGTATGATGTTCAAGCACATAATATGCTACAGTAGCATAATCTTCCCCAAAACACAGTCCTACTGTAGCAACTTGTTGCATCTTCCTTAGTACTGATTTATCTTCATATATGTTGTAGCTACTTTATGGTACCCAAAACATTCTTTTGATTTATTATCTTTGATCTAACATCTTCCATCTTCTCTCCCTATCGTCATGCCACCTGTACCAGCTGCTCTCCCTATCGTCATCTTGTACCAAACTCACCATGTCATCACATACTTGGTTTCTCCTTTGTCATTAATGACATCTTGTTGACATCAATGAAAATCATGCTCAACAACCTAGACATTGAATGATATATTTATTTTAAATGTGAGTGGTTTGAAAAGTATCCCAGTTTGTTTAGCAGGTAGCGAGGCCTTCATGGATGGCAATGCAGAACATAGACTAAGATTATCAACTGCTAGAGATAATATTGTTGTAGATAGACTAATTCATCTTTATGACACTAAATTGCAGCAGTTGCATGTTGGCTATTGGTATGCTTTCTCCATTTGAATTGGACAAGGCCATACGGATGATAGTAGATACAAAGTTGTATTTGATGATGTCTAACCTTTTAAGTGACATTGCAGATCAAGATCCCTAATCATTAGCCCTGTAATCATGTTTTGACATGATTTTATTTTTTGAATTGGATTCATTTTAATAAATAATAACAACCATGATTGCTACATGATCATACAATAATTTAATAAGACAATGATGTATCAGTTTGTTTCTAGGGACATTTTGAAATAACATAGTAGTTTAAAATTCAAAAAATTATTCACCAAGGATTCTAAGGAGAAAAAGAAGCAACCATCTTAGATGTATTTGTAGTGTATAAGATCCAAGATTTCACATAGCACTGCCTAACTGAAATTTGTATATGGTGGAAATACCCTCCTTTTGGATCTTATTTTGTATCCATCTCATTAAATTTCTAGGGTCTTACCTTTACACCAATGTGGAAACCAAGTTGAGGGACACTTGATAGTATTTTAGCATTTTAAGAGCCAATTTGTAGCTAGTGTAACATTGATCAGTTAAATACCTAGTGTGCATGGGGATGTGCTATAGTGAATTGCTAAATTGAAGAGAAAAAAGTTTTATGTGTGCCTAGATTTGTTAGGCATAGGGTTTCTCCATGGATTTTCTGGATTGATATTATCTTGGACATGTGATTGCTTCACTTGTAGATAATATAGTTCATGAAAGTTATAAAGATAATAAACATTTGAATAGAAAGAAGTATTTTTCACCTTTCAAAAACCAATGATTCTCAATCCAAATAAGGTGGCCATAGTTTTGTTTGAGTGCATATTAAACTCAACATCCCTCTATTCAAGAGAGAAATGAATACAAAAGCACTCAAACCTTGGTTGTAGCATCTGGAAATGTACTTTACAATGAAACTGTTCAACAATGAAGAGGAGGTCTCCATTTCTACTTTCAATTTCACACCAAATTCTATTTGCTAGTAGGAGGCATAACACCAATATGATGCCTACCAAGGCATTTCCATACAATGGAATGAATTGAAAGAAATTCTCAAACAGATATTCATCCCAATAAGATATTGTACATTGTCAATTATTACATTAAAATCATGGTTAGTCTCTGATAGCATAAACCATAGTTAAACACTTTGAATGAAGAAGAGTGTGTTCTATTTGTAGAAATCTGCATAAAGACAGGGAATATATCGTTTCTTTTAAAGATCCTAAATTTAGTGTATTATAGCATTGCTACAAGATTTCAAGCTACCATGCAATTGAGTTAAAAGAGGGCACTATTTGGGCTAAGTTTGAAAATCTTTTCTATGATCATCCCTTGTCACATAATTATGATATGGAGTGTTACTTTGAAGGTAGGTTTGAATGATGAAAGGGGTGATTCTATAAGTGTTTTCATTTTGATTCATAGTGCTTTGAAATGTAATCTATATACAATAAGGAGTGTGCACTTCTTGAGTAAGGCACTGTCATTTGTGGAAATCTCAGTGTATTTTCATTCTCATATTGAGTGAGGGTGTACTTAGGGAAGATGTGTTTCTAGATTGGTTTCTTACATTATTAATGGCTTCTTGAGGTTGTTCTTGGGGATTTTAGGCCTATCTTTACTCAACAAAATTGGGTGATCCCATATATATTGTTTTGGGCTTGTTTTCACCCTAGTAATGGTCATTGAGGCACACACTTGTGAAGTTTATCTCTAATATTTTTCCTTTGACGAATCAATGTTTATATTCAACATATAGTACAAGCAGTCCTTGTTCCAAATAATTATCTTTTGGCACCATTTGTATGGAGCTTATTGATGTTGTTGTTCCATAATCTCTATTGATTCCTATTTACAAAACAATTATACAAATAGGAGTTAATAACCCTACCCAACCATAGAAAAATCATCCTAGAAGTATGGATCATTTGAAAGAAAGCTACATGAATGCTTATGTCATTGGGTTTTGGGAAAACTTATATGCAGATCTGGAGTGCTTTTGCTTATATTTCTATCACTGTTGTTTGAAGACTATGATTGGTAGAAACCACTGATGATAATCCTTTCTATGGTGGATGAGAGGTTTAGTATTATTTCTAGAAGTTCCTATCTCAACTTAAGTGCTTCACCTTTAGTTCTTTTCCTAAACTTGTGTGATCATTCTTGGAATGGAGACATAGCAATTGGGTGGGTGTTTTATTTAAGTCTATTGTTATATCCCATAATAACGGTGCACCCTTTGGAATATATTTGAATGGTCAATCATGCAAGGGGGGGGAGAACAACTAGTGATTAATATACATGTTATTCTTGGACATCATGCAAAGTTATTGACGAAGTTGCAACCTAGATCCATCCATGTACATATGGATTTCACTAGCACATTCACACATGTATAGGGTACATTGCATGAGAATGTGATGTGAGCTATTTTTACCATCTATATAATGGTGCACTAATTTTCTCTATTACGCCCTTTTTTCATACCCTCTTATGCTACTAAATGGTGAGATTCTTGATGCAAGGATGCTCTAGTTATTACTAGTTGTGCTTTTACAATCACAATGCTCTTGGGGATGACTTTGATGGGTGGCCTCATCGATCCATTGAAATGAACTCCTTTAAGAAGGGTTATGAGGTGGGTTGGAATTTTGGATTAGTTGTAGACAAAATTTATGTAGTATCAAGTGAGGCCTATGAAGCCTCTTAATCTTGTCACATTTAGAGGAATAGTCTATGTTGCAATGCCTTGAATATTTTATGGATAAAATTTTACCCCTTCATTATAAATGGCATGCCCCAAGTATTTAACTTCTTGAACGAACAATTAGATTTCTTGGTGTATGATTAATTCTTTTATAATATTTGAATCATTATGGATAGATGAGAAACATGGTTAAAATAGGGCTTACTGTAAATCATAACATCATCAAAACAAACTAGAACACACCTCTGCAAGTATGGATTGAAGATATTATTCACAAGGCTTTGAAAATTTGATTAAGCATTGGTCAGGCTGAATGGTATAACCATGAACTCATAGAGATCCTCATGAGTTCAAAATATTGTTTTGGAAACAATTTCCTCTTGGATTGTAATTTGAGAATAACCAAAATAAAGATCAGGTTTGGAGAAGTAGGAAACCCCACTAAGGTAATCCAAAATCTTATCATTACAAGAATGGGAATTTATATTCTCCTGTGATTTTATTTAATTACTTGTAATCGATACACAATCATCACAATCCATCTTTCTTTCATACTAAGATGATAGGTGCATAGGAGGCACTACAACTAGGTTTCATGACTCCTACATCCAACAATTCTTGAACCAAGTGCTCAATCTCACTTATTGCGTGTATGGATAATGGTATAGCTTGGTATTGGGAGGGATTATCCTTGGAAGAAAGGATATCTTGTCATAATGGTCATGGGATGGAGGGTGACTCAAAGGAGACTCCTGAAACACCCATGCATGCTTAACGATCATTGCTTACAACTCCAATTGATGAATCTTAGAAGGAGCATCGTCATAAATGCTATCAATACAAGCAATGAACCCCTCAACCCATTTTCTGAGTAGTTTTTCCATCATGTGAGAAGAGATCACATGAATTGAAGTGTTGTTCATCCCATTGGGTGTATGATGTAATCATATCATTGTAACTACAAGAATAATGCATCAAAATTCATATAAATGGTGCCAAGAGTGTGAAGACATTGGACACAAATGAAAATTCATTATGTTTCATAACATTGATAGCATATGTGGGGGTGGAGAGTTCATATCATAGATTCCCAATTTGACATTATAACATATTAAGTCTCTGCAAGAAATTGTATCTCTATTGACAATCATGGCTTATCAATTTTTGAGAGGGTTTAAAAAAAATGAGTTGTGCATCTAACTTATTATTAATGAAGTTGTAGATGCTTCTAAAAATGATAAGAACCATGAGTCTCTATTTATTGATACAACCTTTCAATTGTAATGTTTGTGGGGTGATGAAACTAGTGGGTGCATTCATTAAGACTTTTAAGACACTAGTGGGTGCATTCGTTTACAAGAATTTCAACATGATTTAAAAAAAAAAACACAGTTTCATCGCTATAGCAATGCCCGATCGTATAGATTTCCAACGGACTTGCTATACTAGAGACGAAAATTCCGTCGCTTGTATAGTAAGTCCATCATAATGTTCTCAGATATTTTTTCGCTATAGCGACGATCGCTTGGGGGACTATTTGACAGTCTTGCTATACAAGTAACGAAATGTTTGTCGCTTGTAGAGCAAGATGGTCGAAGAGTTATCCAAGCGGTCTTCGCTATAGCGACGCCAACGCGTCATAGAATTTACATTATATTGAGTGATACGGGGACTATAGTGACTATGTAACGTCGCTAGAGTGACACACGAGTTTGTGTATTCCGTTGCTACAGCGACGGTGTATCGTCGCTACAAAGAAAGTATTTGTTTTTTTAAACAAGTTCCTCCGTTGCTATAGTGACCCAATATTATTCCTATTTCGTTGATACAATGACGACCTATGGTTGCAAGAACGACACACCATTATGTGTAATCTATTGCTTCATCGACGGCCTATCGTCTCTATAGTGACACTCTTTGGTTTTTTAAACAAGTGCCTCCATCACTACAACGACGGTATATCGTTGCTATAGCGACACTAGATGGTTTTTTAAACGGAGTCCACAGACACCACGTGCCGTCTCTTCCCTATTGCTATAGTGACGAACATTATAAGGAGTCATTGCAGCGATGAAAATTGTTCCACGAAAAAGTGGAGTCATGTATGTTGCTATAGAAATGAACAAGTGTTGCAAAAGCAACGAAGTTACCTAGTAAAAATGTGCACATGTACTAGTGTCATAATGGTTATCAACCATTCCAATGCCAAATAACTGTGCATCGGGCAGACCTTCATCGATGATACATGGTTCCCCACCCGATTCGATCCTATACAGATGGTCAAGTCATGCGTTCAATCATCCAGGCTTCACGATTATTTCAAATTCAAATTCCTGAAACAACAGCAACCACCGACAAATCTTCCCCCCCAACACAAGATTTTTGACTAGGTACTTCAGTGTTGAGTGGTTAGTAAACATCTTAAAGTTTCCTCCTAGTAGATAGTGTCAGAACGTTTGCAATGGATATACCATTTCTAGGCCTTCTCTTTATGTCGTTATATAATTTTTCTCTGCGGTTGACAACTTACGGCTAGAAAATGCGATAGAATGGTCGATCGACCCTTCTCTAGGATGGGCCAATATCACCCCCATCGCGACTGACGAAGCATCTACATGTACATAGAATTATTTCTTCCAGTTGGGGGAGGATAATATTGGTGCGACAACCATCTTTTCCTTCAATATGTCGAGCCTCTTCTGAAAGTCATCGCTCCATTCAAACTTCGCATCTTTCTTCAATAACTTCTCCATGGACGCAGTAATCACTGCATACCCTTTTATGAACTTTCTATAGTATCCTGTATGGCCCAAAGTGTCCCTCAACTTCTTTACTATCGTATCTATTGGTAAGTCAAAAATGATCGCAATGTTGGTTGGGTCAACCAACATACCTTCCTCACAGAAAATATGTCCCAACAAGATACCAAATGGTGCACAAAAGATACAGGATTATTTAAATTCAAAGAGATCTGATGCTGTCGACATCTTTCAAGCATCATTCTAAGGCTCTCAACATGGTCTTTAACGAATCCATACACAGTCCAATCATCCATATACACCACTAAAAAGTGTGAATAAAATCTTTGAAAGAAGTGAAGTGACAACTAACCTTGAGAAAATTGTGGGGGAATTCTTTAGACTAAATGTCATTACTGTGTACTGATAGAATCCCCATGCTATTACAAAGGTATTTTTGTGTCGATCTTCTTCTACAATCTTGATCTGGTGATATCCTGAGCAACCATCTATGAATTAATATACTTTTTGTCCTCTGAAACCTTCAAATACTTCATCGGTAAAGGGTGTGGGGAATGGATCATGAAGACATGCATCATTCAACTTCCTTAAGTCGACACAAATCCATACTTTTCCATTCTTCTTGTCCTAGAATACCATCGAGCTGATCCATTCAGACTCCTCGATAGACTCAATGATCCCGGCGTCCAACATCCGCTCTATCTCATCCTTCACTCGCTCTTTGTATCTGGAATTCAATCTATACGATCACTCCTTCATTGGCTTAGCATCAGGCTTAAGGGTGATCTTAATCTCACCCAAGTCCCCAGAAATTCCCTTCATCTTAGAAAATTTCGTCAAGAACAAATATTGAAATTCATGCAATAAGTCGGTGACCCTCCCGATTGTTGTGTCGTCCCAATAGTCTCCAATACTCGAAAGCTTTGGCTTCTCCAATGACCCAATATTTACATTCTTAATTTTCAATGGTTGTTTGAATCTATCTAATGGCATACCTTGTCCTTCATCGTTGCGGATTCCTTCTAAATATGGGACATAGACAGCTCTAGGATCTTTGTCATCATCAAGTCCTCCAAAAAAATTGTAACATTCCATCATCCTCTTTGGTGTTGTAGTCCATTGTGGTCCCATTGCTATTTCAGTCAGAACTGTATCAAAAATATTTTTGCAGATTACCTGTAGCACACTTTCAATTAGAGGATTCTCATCGGCGAAACTGAATGTGTGACTGAAACTAGTGGTTATATCCTCCCATGTAGTTGTTCCTCATATCAGCTCTACTCAGACATACCAGCTCCGCAACACTTCATGTAATGTGTGGAAGAATGCATGAACCCATTCATTCTTTGGCTTCACTGCCTATGTAGCCTGACATTTTCCCAAATGATCCCTTGGATCATTTCTTCCATCATACTTCCTTCCTTGGTAGTAGTCATTTTCCTCAAATCTTACTTCCCTTAATTGTCGACATTGTTGCTAGTTTTTTATTGCGACTTGTGCACATCCCACCATCTTGCTGGAGTGGCCTTCAATGCTTCATCTAATGCTAGTAGGCACTATGGTTCTGATAATTTGTCTTCAAACTCATTGATTAAGGTTTCCAGGTTAGGTAGTCCTTCGTATGTCAGCAATTCACATACTTTTGTCCTGACAAATCTCAGTGATTGGGTGATCTGCGCGCACTTCTTGACTGATACCTCACGCAACCAATTTTTCCAATTCTCTAGAGCCTCGTTGGAGACTGATGACGCTGAACGGATACTTTGCCACCCCAATTCTCCATCGGTGGTGGGATTGATTTAATATTCTGAGACATTATAGATGTTTCCCAATCCCACGGTGAGCTCATCTCTCATTGGTTCAACATATCTTTGTCCTTCAAGTGGATCAAGTGGAGCAATGATCCTTATGTCGCAGTTCTCAAAATACATCGTTCTTTTCTTGAAATTGATAACTACCTGATTTTCCATTCAACAATCTATCCCCAACAGTGCAGGATATGGACTGGTGATATCAATTATCTCTATGACGTTAAAATATGCATATGTCTTCAATCCTTTTACCTCGACTGGTAAATGAGGCAACCGAACGATTGGTGTAACCTTGATCTAGTTTTCTAAATGGAGCTGCACAGGGGACCATACCAACTGTGGCTTCCCCATCACTTCCCATATTTGCTTGGTTAGGATGTTCACATCGGATCCTAGATCTAGAACGATGGAATCCATATCATATGCACCGATCTGGGCATTCATTCTCATATCCCTTCATGTTTTATTCTTATGAAGATGGTTGAATGCAAGATCATGTTTCCCCTCTTTTTGACGATACAAGAAGCTAGCTATCTCTGCTAATGCTTTTTGATCCTTTGATAATGTTAAACAACTTTCTAGAAAAAATTTCAAAGTACTGACCTTCCCCGGTGACTTCTGTGACATTGTCGGGTCAAATATTGGTGGCATCTCATAGACAGGTTCTTTTTGTACTATAGGTTTCGATTGAGCATTGTTATTTATTAGTGCATCTTGTGCTTCCCAAATAATTTATTTCTCTGCTTCAACATCAAATCGTACTTGTTTCTGGGTCGTGGGCCAAACATTCGGTAGTAGCCTATATTCTCCTACCACAACTCCTCCTCTGGTTACTACTGCGACATTTGTTGGTTGAACTCTTACCTCAGTTGATATCTTTTGCACATTCTGATTGCGATTCTGGTTCTGGTTCAGGTTCAGGTTCAGTTCCGGTTGCGGTGCATTCTTATTCTACCACTTTGCGATTAGCTAGGGACACTCTTTGATGGTATGATCAACTGTGTTGCAATAGGTACATTGAGGGGTCGGATTCTATAAATCCCTCTGAAAATGTCCGAGATGTACACAATTATAGCATCTGATCAGTCGTTGACATCGACCAAAGGTTCCTCCATGACCAAAACCTCTTCTGCGACCACCACCATATCCTCCTCTCAGTCCTCATCATTGTTGGTTGAACTATGACTGATTGTACTACGGTGGATTTTACTACTGCTGATTATACTGTGGTTGATTATACTACGGTTGTGCCGGATTTCTTTCTTCTTGTTGTTGCTCGTCTCCCTTCATGAAGTAAGTATCAATAGTCCTTTATTGAAGCAAGTCATATGCTCAACAATGTTTCTCATCATGGCCAACAGATTGACATAAGTTACAATACATATTAGCTGTATTCAACACAACTTTCTGTAAATACAAGCATTCCTCTGAGTGATGTCCTCTTCTCTAGAAAAATCGGCACTAGGGAATTCCTCCTTGACTAAGCAGATTGGGAGCACCAGACTGTAGATACTCATGGAACTCAGAACACTGATCTTTATGATTCCCTTTAGACTTGCATCGACTACACCATACCTATTTGTGAACTTCCTTTCCTTTCTTAATATCCTATAACTTAATAGTCAAGTTTGATAGATGCGACTGGATCTAGCTCATGTCGATCCCTGTTTCACCAATTGGAGAAGCTTCGAGCTTCATCACAAGCTCCAAAGCATCTGTCTGAGATAAGATATTTTGCTGCATCAACAACATCTGGATGTGCGGTATCAATGCTACAGTAAACCATTTCTTGTGCTACACATCACTCATCCCAAAACTAACTTTATCCATCAGAGTTTTGAAACTCTGATCAAAATCCCATACTGACTCATTAGTGAACTGCTTTATCTCCTTCAATTCTATGATGTACTGTGATTCTGATTTAGGCTTCTTAAACTTGTCGATCAACTCAGCTATGATTTTTTATAGAGTCTTCTGCGGAAGTCCTGCAGGTACTTGTATAAACTTCATGTACCAATCCAATGGACAACCTCTGAAGGTTGTCGCCAGCTGTCCCTTCCTGATAGCTTCATCCTGCACTTGTTTTACTATCCACGCCGCTTTGCACAAGAACCAATATTACTCAGGATCCTCTGTCCCATTTCTCTGAAAGAAAGGCAACTTCACGTCGTCTCCCACCATCCTTGGTTTTCTACCGGTGTTTATAGATCCACTAATATTACTGTTATTGTGACCCGCAGGAAAACCCTGCGAAGAGCTTGTGTTTCTTCCTCCAAAATTTGGAAAATTAGACAAGGTTGTCGATATGTCGTAGCCTTCAGTCTGTCCTTCCTCGTGTTTAGGGGTATCCTGGTCGTCCTCTTCATCATTATAGGTTTGCTTAGTCCCTTGTGGGCCCTTTTCGTAATCCTCCATTCCGATTGCATTAGGACTCTCTCTTTCTATCTCATCCCTCCTCTTCTTATCTGACTGGAACCTCACCCCACTTCTTAGGCAACCACAATATTCCCCAGCTTCCCTTACAATTTCATCGTAGATAATTTCCATCTACCCCACATCATTCTATTAGACCCATATCTGCGTAGTACCCACAACCTCCGCGCACTAGATATTTACTCATCGGAGTTCATCTTCAATATTCCTTTTTCAGAAATGAGCATTTTGATCAACAATGGTAAGGAAAATAGGTACCTTCTTATGGGTCCTTTAAAGAAATTTCTTTCCATGTCACTGTACGATCTAACTGTATCGACAGAAAACTCAATAATGTACCCTTCCAAAATGCTATCTTCCTAGACGTCGACATCCCTTGGATCTTTATTGTTAACAAAAATCAATTGTTGGATTAGTTCCAGGGTCCAATGCTCTGGCTCGCCTCCTTGTAAATTCCTCTTCTGATCAGTTAGTTTAGCCAAACATTCATACAACAGCATAGGAAACTCACGGAAAAATACCTCGTGGATATTAATATAGATGTGCTTCTGCAACCACTGGTCTGTCGACCATCCAGGGTTTGTATTTTCTTCCTCAGCAAACTCTCGCGTCTTTTTGTTGAACCACTCATTGATCTCCATCTTTGTCAGATGCCATAGCATGTCCTCTCCTTTTCGCACTAAGTTCCCATCAACAGAACCATTTTTTAACACATATCTGTCGATAGGGGTTCACTTCACACAGTGTCAACAAAGCTCGACACAAACACTCATAGATATCATCCCAGAAAGGGCTTAGCGTTTCCAGCAAAGCGAGTGAGGTCTCACCCGAGGCACTTAAGGGAGATACAGGAATCAAGATTCCGCAGGTATAAGAGGACATGCATCATTAATAGTTAATCGTAACATAACTCAGAAATTGACATAGTTAGCAATTACATCATAACACCATCATCACATACAGATACATACTAATCACATCTACGTAGTAACATATTATAGAAACATATTTAACAGATCTGCAATGCACATCATAACTACTATATATCATATCTATCCATACTGCAACACAACAGATCTAATCATACTGCGACAGAATAGATCTAATCATATTGAGATAAAACATATGTGAGACAAATTCATGGGAAAAAAATTTCTTCTCACTAAAAGAAGACTTCATACACAAAATATGTCTTACAAATCACTGGACCAACAAAGATACAGATCCGCAAAACCGATTCTCCGAAACTAAGATCAAAATCAATCCAAAGGCTTACAATGTGCCTTATACTTATAGGCTTAGTGACTTCTACAAAATTTCTCCACTTCGTAAAGTGGACATATCCTAACCACTAAGTCTAACTAACTCCTAACTCCACTTTAACTGCTTTGCTCCACTCCGCGATCACTCTTTACCCTTGTCATTGTCCACTTATCTTCCTTGCCACTGTTTGTACCAAAAATTCTATGAACTAGCCTCATGCCAAAACTAAGCCATCTATGGTTTAAATAATATGCAGTAAAGCTAAAAGGGTGCTCCTCCTATCGATAGTCTCGGTTGTCATGCAAAATAATTGAGGCTAATATTAATTGTCAATGATTAAAGAAATCACCACAAAAAGCTGAAAAGATTCCTTGCACCAAAGACATGAATTTGTACGAATGACTTTCTCAAAGAAACCTTGAGCATTCATTATCAAAGGATTATGCCAGAGCCTATCGTGATCAAGGAGAAATCAAACTTTTAGAGCAGTAGATTTTAAAATCATGCAATACGATGATTTTTTAGGTGATCAAAATGTTATCCACTCACTCGAAGTCGCAACCATTTCAGGAAGTAAGAGGTATTAACCTTGAAAATGCATACCAATCCAACTTCGCTAGTCGAAATTAATAAAATAATGCCATATAGAATTAATAAATTAATAAAATAATTCCATGTAGACAATATTTTAATATTTTACTTTTATCTAAGTTGCACAATAGATGCCACTTTTATCAAAAAGACCCTATTTATCTATTTTATATTTAAATTAATTTACTAGCACAAGATTTAATAACATTTGTTAACCCAATCTTTTTTATAAATGACCCTACCTATCTTTTTTTTTTTAATTAATTTATTAGCATAAGATTTATTAAAATTAGTTAACCCAAATTCTTTTATAAAAAAATCCCTATCTATCTATTTTATATTTAAATTAATTTATTAGCACATGATTTAATAAATTTTGTTAACCCAATTTTTCTTATTATAAAAGAGCATATTTATATATTTATCTATTTAAATTAATTTATTAGCACAAGATTTAATAAAATTTGTTAACTCAAATTCTTTTATAAAAATTCCTTATCTATCTATTTTATATTTAAATTAATTTATTGGCACAAGATTTAATAAAATTTGCTAATCCAAAATTTTAACATATTATTTCAATTTTCTTAAATAATTCCTAAATATAAGGGACTAAATCAATCATAAATATAAAGGACTAAGCTAATCATATAAATCTATTAGCACATTAATTTTATTTTTAATATTTAAAATAATTCTGGGTCACTTGACTTTTATAGGGGTTAAAACATTAATTTTATTTTTAATACTTAATATAATTTTGGTTCACTTGGCCAACATTCATGTTTAAGGTAGGTAAATTATATTATTAGAAAATTCCACCTATACTCAAATTAAATAATTAACAATTGCCATGTAATGTTAAAGTGCCTAGTCATACCAACACCCATTTTAAGTTTTAAAGGATTTTGATTGGCTTACCCATTATTACAAGGATTTTCCTAAGGCCCATTTTAAGTTGAAATTTCCTCTAATGTAACTTCCTTTTTCATTTTCTCCATAGTCATGCGATTTCCACCATGAAGGATCTTCTCCCAATGGATGAATACCAATTCATCATGTTTTATACCCGATGTAAATCATGTGGAAGACATATATTTTCCTCTATATATGTAAGGTTATGCCACCCATAGTTCATAACCTGTTTCTATTGCTAGGTATTATTCCATATCTCATCCTATGATGTTAGAGCAACTACTTCTATTAGAATATGCAATGTTTTCATTGTTTTGGTATGAAGTATTACCTCAAGGGGCTTGGATCGATCTCTTTCATGATATGTTTCCCACTGATCACTCCAAGGCACAAATCGTACTAAATAAACATTTCATTGCTCTACTCTAGGTTGGGATTGCAAGGCTCATACTAAATAAAAATTTTGAGAAATCCCAATGGTTTCTCAACAATAGTATCCCTTATGTTCTCACCACATGACACTCTCTCAAGATCTCCCTATACTACTGTAGCATAATTTGGGAGTTTGGGAGAGTAAATAACACAAGTCGAGGAAGGTCTGCAAAATTATTAGGTATCAGGGCTAGTGTTCCATATTACTATTGTGTATATATTTGATACATTAATTTTTTCCCTCAAAAGGATGGGATCAGGTTGGGTTTCCGAATACCTTCATCCCTTTTGCAATGGATCCCTCAGCGATAAAGGTTTTGTGGACCAAGATTCTTCTATCGAGTTTGTCCCCTAACACATTGCAATGTGGAAAAATGAAAATTCCCTTGTAGTTTAGTTTATGCAGTGGATCATGGGACATATTCTCTTCAGCGACGATGCTGATCAAAGAAAGCATACTCAATGTTGTTGTTCATTACCATAATTGGTTTCATCCTTCAATGACTAGATAATGAGAGGTGCACGAGAAGTTACGGTCGATAGGTGATACATATTGGGGGGTGAGTTGTCCATGAAAATCAGTTTGTCCAGCAATAGAAAAATATGTGGATTCCATAAATGAGGCAAAGATACAATGTCCATTCTTGAAGGGCATAGTCAACATGAGAAGGCATACTTAAGCTTATCCCAAAGAGGCACAAAATGGAGGTTCATCATTTTCCATGATTTTTGGAGTTGAGAAAAGTGGCCCAGATCTATTAGATTACTCTATTATCCTTTTTGTTTCCTCATTCTTCATATCCAAGGATATCTAAAATGCAATAGGACTGGGGAAGAGATGAATTAATCCCCTCCATTGTATTCACTATTGTATAAATGAAATGTTGATGCTTTGAGAGCACCAAGGAGCGAGGTGAGACTACCACTAGGTTTTCTAAATTAAAAGTTTTTTATTTTATTTTAATGAATGAGATGTTTTGTTTTAATAATAACCAGGACCAAGACTAGCACTAGTATTTTTTAATTAAAAAGGTATCCATTCTTAATGTATGATATGTTGTTGTTTGGGAAACTAAGACCGAGGTTAGACTACAATTGTTTGTTGAATTAATGATGTTTTATGCACGATTAAATGTAATTTTCAGACACTATGTCAAGTCTTCATATGATGGCCTAGAATTGCATAGATCTAAAATTTACTCAATCGAGTAATGTTCAAATGGTAGCTGAGATGCATGTTAATGAGAAGTTAAAACATACTTTGATAATTAAATGTATTTTATGTTGTTGTTTCTTCCATTTTGAGAACTGATTATGATTAAGGCTCATGTGAGATGTACTTTTATAATTTTTAATGCGGTTCTATGAAATACTTGTTCCTACCTTTTCAAAGATAACACTCATTCCATGTTTTTTTGCTAATATTTCCCCTCAGGCACCTCATATTTTAGCTATAAATCCAGCCAAAATTTTTATGCATATCTGAAAGGTATGTAAGTTGATAGTCTACGATTCATACATCCTTATTTTGAGGGTTACATCCCTTGGTCAGAGTACTGGCTTACTGACCTAAAGTGGGACAAAGATAGTGATATCTACATAGCCCTCCTTGGAATTTGCATCTTAACAAGAGCCTCTTTTGTGATATCCAAATCTCTAGATGGCGTAACTACCGAAGAAGTCCCAAATCCATTTGGGGTACAACTTGAGGAACACCATATCCTGATGGAAATTTTCTCAACATAGGTGTCAAAGAATTCAAAATCATCGAACAAATGTTCCCCATTTGGATCGAACATTTCTGCAATTTGCTTCTCCTTCTCTCTATTATATGCCCTAATCCAATTAGCCAATGTCATTATCTTAGGCCTTTGGGTTCTCTCTAGTTTACCATTAAAAGAAGATGTTTCTCTTCTATAAGGGAGATATTCTAGGAGGAATACCCTCCATTATTTGTACACCATCTTTTGTAGGTGGTTGGACTACCTAGCCTTCATAGAAGGTCCAAAACATTTACATCCACAATACCCTTTTGTTACAAGAGATATCATGGTGTTATAGTATATAGATCATGTTAGTGTTGAACATCAATATAGTTGCACCGAATTAAATATCCCAAAAATTACTGCTATGAAAATAAACAAATAAATAAACATATTTACTAGAGCAAAGTCCTAATCCCAGATAATCATGTGTGGTGTAACACATATGCTAGACAATGTTAATATACTCTCTGTTGGGATGGGTCTTGCTATATCGTATACATGTATCCCTTCCTATAAGTCCTTCAATTCATCGATCAATGGTTTTAGATAAATATCCATATTCTTTACTTGTCTTTTACTAGGGACTATAAGAGCCAACATAAGATGTTCATTCTTCATGGAGAACCATCGGGGGCTATGGTTATTGATCAATACTATAGGAAAAACGAAATAGTTGGTGTTTTGGAGGGAATATGGGTTGATACCATCCATGTCTATGGTCAATCAAAGGCTCGGTACTTCATCCATAAATTTATTGGGCCATATATTCTCTATTTGCTTCATGGCTATTGAATCTATTGGGATTCACATAACTCTTGCCTCACTTCGGTGCGAGGAATTCCATACCTGCAACATAACTAATTGTTTGCAATGAAAGAGACTTTGAATCCTTGGGATTATAGGCATGTGCCTCAATATATTATGAGGATGACCATGCACTTTAGCCTTGCCTCTTGATTTATGGTACTTTTCATGCCCACATTTTGGACACATCTTTTTGTCTACATATTCACTTCTATATAGAATGCAATCATTCGGACACGAATGATATGATATGTACTCAACACCCAACATTTCCAACATTTTATTTACCTCTTCATAGCTGTCGCAAAAGACATTATCACTCAAAAGTACCTTATATTTGAATAACCTATAGTTACTGGGAAATATAAATTTACAATGTCATTTAACGTTCATAAAATCGATCATTTTCAATGTAGTTTGTGTCACAAGATTCCTGAAAATATAAGGGCCTCGACAATCAGTTACCTCAAAAGTGCCAAGAAACATGTGTCCGACATGCCATACATTGATTTCAAGTTGTATAGTAACATTGTTGTGCCCATCTAGATAGACTTAGATCGACCCAGCCCAAAGAGAGGGGTGGTGGAATCTGATTTAAGGTTTTGGAAGAAGGTATCAATGATGTGAGTATCATCCCCTAGCTCATTATCCTATAATGCCTCTAACAACATTACGTACATGGTATTCATATGTCGCAAGAGCTCACCCATACAAACCTCTATTTCATTGTGACTCTTTCCAACATGTGAAGAACTACTATTGCTGTAGGAATTCCTAATTTGTGATTCTTGACATATTGGGAATTGAATAGGCGGTTCTTTCAACCATGCTTGGTATGATTCCTCTCCGAGTGGTGCTCTTTTTGTAGCCTTCTCTTGATTTGAAAATGTAGTGGGGTGCAATGGAATATGGTGGACGTGTTTCTCATCATTATAATCCCAATGTCAAAAATATTGATCATTACATCGATGATATTAGTAAGAACAATGCAATTGGTTTGTTCCAGCATTATACAAAACAATTATTATAGAAGCATGAGAATAAATGTTCGACCAAAAATAATTTAAAATGTAACACCCCATTATAGGTAGGCTCATGTGTACTATTGATCTTGAAGGCATTTATCACCTTCACTAATATGAGAAGTTGTCCAAGTGTTCATTCTTCTAGACAGAGATCCACTGTTTGGGACATGTCATCTCAGTAGATGGAATAACGGTCAATCCCTCCAAGATTGGCACAATATTGGAGTGGATGGAGCCGGAGAATGTTCATGAGTTGAAGAGATGCATGGGATTAGTAGCTTATTACCATAGATTTGTAGAGGGATTTTTCAAGATAGAGAGCCCTATCATCAAATTGCAAAAGCAGAATAATAACTTTCTATGGTCCAAATGTTGTGACCAAGCGTTTGCGAAACTTAAGAATTTGTTGACAATAGCACGATATTGAAAGAACCGGATAATATGGATTATGACATGTTATTGTGTTTGACACATCAACCAAGAGCACACACTTTATTCCGGTCAAGGTTACTCATCAAGCACCTGATATAGAGTGGGTTCGTGAATGAGGTAGTGCAACTGCATGGCATAAGTCAGAAGATCATTTTCGATAAGGGGTCAATACTTACTGGGATATTCTATATGAGTTTCCAGGAAGCATTAGCCATGCCAATGAACTTCAGCACAACATACCACCCTGAGATGGATGGTCAGACCGAGAAGTTCAATCAAGTTTTAGAGTACATGTTGCACAAGTATGTGATCTACTAACAAACTTATCATAGCTCAATACATATGGCACTATTTGAGTTCTCTATGGTAGGATTTATCAGACACCCTTGAGTTGGATCGTCTTGAGGATACGGCCCTTGTGGGTCCAGAGTTGATCCCAGGGATGGAAGAGTAGATGAATTCCATCCTGGAACGTCTAAAAGAGGCCCACTACCAACATAATGTTATTTTGACACACATCAGATGGACATGACCTATGATATTTGTGATAAAGTGTCCTTGCGGATGAGGCCACAAAAGATCTATATCAAATTTGAAAATGGAACCAAATTGTTGCCACACTTTGTGGGACAATTTGAGATCGGTGAGTGATTGGGACCAATTGCTTACCATCTTGATTTTCCATCATCATTGAGTTACATGCATGATGCTTTCATGTTTTGTGACATTATATGTCATATTCATCTCACGTCATTAACTTGAGAAAATTACAGATATCGGATAAAGGATCCTTAATGGCTAAGCCAATTTGTATTTTGAAGCAATGAACTCGACAACTTTGGCATCGATTAGTCAATCAGGACAAGGTCCAGTGGGATAGTTATAGTTCCAGTTTTGCAACCTCGAAGGACGCAATGGAGATGCATTGATGGTTTCCTTATCTGTTGTAGAACTTTAGGACGAATTTTCCTGAAGTAGTTTTGTATCTAGTGCCCTACTTTGTCATTTCTTTTTTACATTGACTATGACATTATTATTTGAGGGCATCGAGTCCTAAATGACCCAACTATGTCTAGATTTAGAACTAGAATTTTATATCGTGTTATTATTTGAGGGAATTCGTTTCGGATGACCCAAGTGTATTTGAAATTGATACTTTGGCTATTACAGACAGTTGTTTGAAACTATATATTATTATACCATGTCGCGATGATGATCAATATTTTGTTATTCTAATTGTTTCGATGTTGATCGAATGTTTAGATTATATTGTTAAATTATGCTTGAATATTTATAATGTGAAATTATGAAACACAAATGATTATGTTTTGGATAACATGTACTCTGATGGATTGTCGAGTGTGACCGGAAAGATAGGTGATGCAATGATGGTGTTGATACTATGTGGACTCTGAACTAAGTTAGGTACCAGCATAGATCCATCTTAAACCCGTATCTATCAAGCACCGAGAGACATCCAATTTCTTGAGGTGTATTTCTTTTTTAAAATTTAAACTCAAGAAATTTGATTGATAGATCCAGGTTTAAGTTTTAAATTTTTATTTTATAAACGAACATCTATTTTTTAACTACTTTTCATAATATTTTATTTTATGAATAAACATGGATTTTTTTAAATACTTTCCATAATTTAATTTTTTATTTTATGAGCAGACATGAATTTTTTTAATTATTTTGTTAGTAACAAACGTTACATGACACACTCACACATGTTACAACATCTCCCCCATACTGGGTTGTAGAGCACCTTGTTTCACTCGATGCAATCATTTACAGGTGATGCCAATCTATTATATATGTTATATTATGAATTTTATTTAAAATATTTGATGTGCATGATGTTTACGTGTAGATGTTGGATTAAAATTTGCAATCGGCCCACATCAGTTGGTGAGGTTAAACTGAGATATGATGCAAGTATAGCATTGTCCTTGCGAAGAGTTGTGAAAGAGTGATATATTCTCTTGCTCATCATATGCATGTTTCCATGAGGGTAGGTCGCATATTTGGTCACTAACGAGGCACTTACTAGGGGGAACATAATAAGGTTACAGTATTATTCCGTAAGAACCACTAGTCCCTCAACACGGTTGACCAAAGTAAGTTAACAATGTCTCTATTGTTGTACAGAAAGTCCCCACCAAAGGGGGAGTATCTAAAGAGCATGCACGGAGCATGGAACCCTTGATATCTTCGCCGCAAGATAAAATCAACTATTAAAAAATAAAATTATTAATGGGAACAATAAATATTTCTAAAATATTTAGAAATAAATATTAATTGATTTTGAACTCAAATTAATTAAACGAAATTAGGAATTTGTGAAAAATGAGAAATGAGCAAAAATCACAAATTGTAAACTAATAAAAAGATAAAAGAAATCCTTAAAGGAGGAAATCAGGGAAACTCAACTAATGTAAGTCTCAATTAAGAACATAAATAAAAGGAAACAAATAGAGACGCTGACATAACTGAGATTGGGTGGGTGAATAATAAATTACAAGAAATTAAAATACTTTGAAAATGAATGGATGGATGCATGAAGGGTTTTTGAAATTTTATAAATAGATGGAGAGGGAATAAGTTGCTAGAAAAACAATATCACAGAGAAATAACAATAAACAAGATGCAAATACAAATTGCACAAACACATTACAAGAGACACCAATATATCGTGGTTCACCCAAGATGGGCTACGTCCACACTGAAATTGCCAGTCCTTATTATTATACCATCCAGCAAATGAAGGGATGCAACCTGCAGCACATCCGCTGCACTTCCTCTTCACTGTCTCACAGTCTCTCTTCCATGATCTTAGAGATATTTACAATGCATAATACCTAATACGTGAACCCTAGCCGTATTACAATGTCTTTCTTATAAAGGGGAAATACCATGGGAAAATACCATGGGAAAATACCACGGGTTACCCAAAACCATGGGCCTGTAATCTGTTGGCGAAAAACCTACCCATAACAAAAATTTCCCCCAGACCCCTGTTGCACATGCCGGTATCATAACCAAACCTGGGGTACAAACACGATTGAATCATCATCTATGAGACTGGAAGATCATTCTTCACAACCAACATAAGGCCCTTATATTTTACTCTAATTCTTGATGGTAGAGGCTCTTTCATACTTTGAGGTGACTGTTAGAGGGTGTGGTTCACTTCGGTACGAAGGAGGTTGGGAGCCTCGAAACAACATCCTATGTATCGAAGTTATTGCTAAAATTTGATTTCTTAGCCTCATTGTGGCTCAAGGATACTGGGGGAAGAAGAGTACCCATTGGGTATGGTAGGGAGGAAACCAGTGGACATATTGTGATTGTAAAATAAGAGATGGAACTTGTGGCAGACCTTCGGCAGCTACTTCAACATTCGACAACTATGAGATTTGACAGTTATTGTATAGTTAATGATTTCTAATTATTAATTGTTGTAGTGTGATCTACTTAAATTGTGGAGTATAGATGTATACGTATTATTTTTTAATATGCTTCTTGTCTAGATCATGGACATATCATCTAGTTAAGAAAAAAAATGTGTCTTCATTGATGGGTGTTACATTTGGTATTAGTTAAAATCAAGCTAGGGACTGAAGCAATATCCATAACGCCCTAAACCATGAAAATGTCATAGTTGTGAGAGCTGAAAATGAAATTTTAGGAATTGTTGGACTTAGGGTTCATCAGACCTAGCACATCACCATGGGGAGAATAGGTCATTTTTGTCAAGAAGAAGGACGGGTCATGGAGACTTTGTATTGACTATGACCAATTAAAAAAGGTCACCATCATAAATCAATACCCTCGCCAATAATAGGTGATCTTTATGATCAGATGAAAGGGGCAGCATTTTTTTCAAAGTTAGATCTAAGTTCTGGGTACAAAAAGTTGAGGGTTAAGGAGAAGGACATACCCAATATTTTAGAAATATGTTATTGCCCCCATCAATAATTTAATTTTTAATTGTTTCTTTTCTCTCTCAGCAGGGATATCAAGGGTTCCATGCTTCAGCCATTCCATTCATACAATTCCCCCTTTTGTGGGGACTTGGTACGAAAACTGATACATTGTTAACTTAGTCCGGTCGACCTTGTTGAGGGACTATTGGTTCCTTCGTAATAATATCATAACCTTATTATTGAGTACATAATAATAATAATCTATTTTTAAGGACATAGCCAATCCATACACCAATTTGGTGTATGATAGCCCTTTTTTGTGGACAAAGGACACTCCTCTACTTAACTATGTAACTACTAAAGTCTACATAGCTTTACATACCCTACCCCCCTCTAGATTTGAACATATGACCTTGTAGGAGGAAATACATCTTCTTAACCATTAGGCCCACTGAAGCCTTAAATATGCTTCTTGACTTTCATTAATGGTTAATATGATGAATTAAATAGGTATTGTGTGGTGGCATATATTCTGGGGAAATTTTTCAAAATCATTTATAAGCTAGCATGAAAATAAACACCTCTTATTTTATATTTATTGCTATTTAATTCATTATTTATTTTAGATATATTTTTCCCTAAAATCTAGAAGGCGTGGTTGATGGCTCATAAATGAGGGTTGTTGAAGACACTTGGGGAGATGTCCATGAAAATTTGATAAATAGAGAGAGTGTAGAGGAGTTGAGGATAGGATTTTTATTTTGGAATTCTGGAGAGGTGGAAGAATTCTTGGAAGAAATAATCTCATGAAAAATTTTCTTAGAGATATTGTGCATTATTGTTCTTTGAGTCATGGGAATGAAGGGCCAAGAAACCAAAAGGTTTACTGGTTCTACGAAGTCGGATAAAATTCTAGTTGGAAAGGAGGTATAATTCCATTATGAGCATTAAAGGATGGTGAAGGGCTTGTTGTTGCAGAAAGACTATTGTTTTCTTGGAGAAATTCAACATTTAAAGAGGTAATTTTCAATATGTTAATGTTTAAATTCATGGTATACTTCAATTATTCATTATTGCAATGGTTATAAGCATGTTTCTCATACAAGTTAGGGTATTTATGATATTAAATTAAGGAAGTAAGTCCGAGAGGCCTTACATGTGTTGTACATTTATCATGGGTAGACCCTTCACCATGGACTTCTTTAGTAAAAGGATGATATTGTTGCAAGGTAAATCACCCTACCTAATATGCCACAACTAGGTCTCATATGAGCTTGATACATTCTGTGCATATGCCATGACAGACTAAGACTTCTCAACTTTAAGGGAAAAAATCTATTTTGTCCATTTGTACCTGTTCTATGATTCTCATATTGGGTTCCTTATCAAATATTGTACATGTTGTCCCTTTAAATGTGACCTCCTAACCATGTTGACTAATCTCTCTTACACCTGTCAAATTATTTTTAAGACTAGGTACATAATAAACATCACAAACATCATTTTTTCATCTTTCTTAGTCAACATTGAAACTACACCTTTGCCTATGGATTTTACTTGATAATCATCTCCTAATTTGATTTCAGATGAGATAGAGATATCCAAACTTTAAAATAAATATTTCTTAGTTGAAATATGATTGTTGTAGACACTACCCAACAACCATAGACCCTTGATGTTGGTTCCTTTTGGAATGTGACATGAAAGGAACATTGATTAAGATGTCCCTTCATTAGTGTCAATGGACTTTATTTTGCATTTGTTTAGATATTCTTACTTATTTCTGCATTCGCTTTCATAGTGACCAAACTTCTTGCAATAAAAGCACTGGATATTTGACTTGTTATCCCTTCAGCTTCCCTCCCTTTGGTTCTGAGAGCACTCTTGTGGTTTTTTTAATGACCTCTAACTTCGAATTAATTCATTTAGTCACCATTATTTACCTTGGAAAATAATTTCTTGAGAAAATCCTAGGCACTTACCCTCAATCCAAGGATGTTACCAAATGTAAAGTGATTGATGCATAAGTTCAAATCACCTCATCTTGTGGGAATTGAATAGATTCAAACTCATGATCTCCCCTATCTAGAGGCGCGATCTGTGGCATCTGGCTCATGACCACTTGAGCTAACATTCATGGATCACTTACACACCTAATATCTTTGAAGAAATCAATATTGTGAAAAAACCAATTTGTTATAAAAAAATTGAGAAATAGTCATTACAAAACTTGCACCATTCAAAGTAAAAGTCCTTATTTAGACAACTACAATCGCAATCACAATTATAGTTTAATGGATGAAGTTAATAATTAGACAAACTTATTTTTTTGGAAATTTTCTTCCAAATTTGATAGGAAGTAATGATTCTATGATATTGATGTGAACTTATATCAGTAAAGTTTATTCTAAATTTTTTGGCATACTTAAAATGACCCATATCATCCAAATGACCTCCAATGAAAAAATGCCATTCAGTTAATTCGAATGACCTCCTTGGTTAATTCGAATTGCTCACTCATTGTGACAGGATTGTATTGTATTTTGACCCTTATTGGGATTATAGAGCACTGATGCATGCTTTTGCATAGTTTACACCATATTGTATGAGTTTCATCTATTATGATTGATTTATTTGTTCATTAGATCTACTGTGACTAATTTTACATGGTATCAAAGCCATTGCAAGGACAATATCTCTTTTCTATGGGTGTTCTATAAGAAGATTTGAGTGAATTTGCTCAAAATTACTGAAGTTTTGGCATGAAAGATCTCATGTGCATTCGCTCATGTGCATGCAAAGCAGAAAAATACACTCCAATCCACTCTAGAAGCTTGAGTTTTCCACATAATTCCTGGATTTGATACATTGGATCCATTCAACTTGTTTGATCTCCAATCCCAGGTTTGATGCAACTCTAAAAGGGTGGATTGTTCGACCTTACTGTTCTTGTTTTGATTGTGATTTGCAGGTTAATCATCTACATCAATTGCATTCGCTCTATTGTGTTTGAAAAGTTCTTCTACATCAAGTGCACTCGCTATTTGAGATGGAATACTCTTCTTCCAATCCAGTTCTTACCCCCTTCAATTATTTTGAATGGAAAGATGATATGGACATTATATTATGCTCAAAAGGGTTCTATAGAGTCACTGTTGGCCTCGAATTGGAGACAAGCACATTGTTGGAAAGAACCAAACACTACAATAAGCTTGATCAAGCTTATGCTCTCCTTTTCCACTCCATTTCCAAGGATCTTCACTTCCATCTCAGCGGATTGAAGACGCCAAAAGCAATATGGGAGCAACTTGACAATCTCTTTGGCAAGCAGGATGATCTTAGGGATTTTCAATTGGAAAATGAATTGATTGCCCTTAGTCCTGAGAATTTCGAGACCATCAATGAGTTTTTCACAAGATTCAAGCACTTGTCATTGCAGTTGAAGAATAGTGGTGTTGTGAAAGAGGATAAGCAATTGATCCTCTCCATTCTCACAAAGATTGGGAAATATTACTCGGTATTTGTATCTTCTTTCAATTCCGGTCGGCTAACTACCCCGAATTGGAAGATGCCTACCTTGAATGCCTTCATTGAGTCCGTCACAAAATAACATGATAAATTGATTCAAATGGGGTCCATAAACTACAAAGATTCATCCCTCTTTGCTCAAGGACCCAATAATTTGAATGGTAAAGGAAAGCAAAGGAAAGAGAAGCCCAAATTTGAGCCTACCAAGTAAAGAGATAAAGGCAAGCAACCGGAAGCACCATCCGGTTT
Source organism: Larix kaempferi (assembly GCA_027924585.1). Taxonomy (NCBI): domain Eukaryota; kingdom Viridiplantae; phylum Streptophyta; class Pinopsida; order Pinales; family Pinaceae; genus Larix; species Larix kaempferi. The sequence continues at coordinate 15,909,925 of BSBM01000372.1, read as the reverse complement.
GAGGAACAAGAAAAAGGGTAAAGAGGGCAAGGAAAAATCTAAATGTTCATATTGCAACTGTGGCTTTCATCCTAAAAGTTCATGCATGAAGAAAAAAATAGATCGAATGGCCCTCATTTTGGAAAAGAACAACATATGTCTTCCAGACGGTGCACGGAAGAAGGATAGGAATGATGATCATGAAAGAGGTCAAGCACTGATGGCAACTAATTCGAAACCCACCACTCTACTGATAGATTCTAGTGCCTCGAATCATATGGCTGCAAACATTGACTCCTTCTCTTCATTCGATCCAAGCAGCTCCATCCCCATCCATTTGGGAGATGACTCAAAAATTTCTTCGAAGGGAAAAGGTACCATCCATGTAGAGCATGGAAGCTTCCAGAATGTTCTCTATGTGCCTTCCTTGGCTTCAAATCTACTTTCTGTGTATCAAATGACACACATTGGTGAACCGAAGAAAGTTACATTCAAACCTAACAATGTCGAAATTTCTTATATGAAAAGTGGAAGACTTATTGCAGTCGGAAAGGCAAACCACACTGCAAAATACTATGAGTTTTCTCACTTTGTGCCGCTTGAAAAGCCCACTGCTCTCCTCACTCATGGAAACGAGGTTAATAGGATTTGGAATGAAAGGTTTGGACACCTTAATTACAAGTATTTGCTTCTTCTACAATAGAAATCGATGGTAGATGGTCTTCCACAACTCTATTCCTTGAAGGGAATTTGCCCCAGTTGCATTGTTGGGAAGCACCCCGAGCACAGGCTCGACCACGGAAAAGCTAGCAGAGCTTCCACCATTTTGGGCCTCATACATTCTTATATCAGTGGTCCACTGCCAAATATGTCCATGAATGGTTCAAGGTTTGTTTTGACATTCATCGACGACTTTTCCTGCTTTACTTGGGTATTTTTTCTCAAAAACAAGTCATAAGTGCTTGGAAAATTCAATGATTTTAAGGCTTCTGTTGAGACCGCTACTGAGAGAAAGATCAAAGCTCTTAGATATGATAATGGTAGAGAATATACCAAGACTGATTTGAATCAACTTCGTGCCGAAAGTGGAATTCAGATCCAACATACAGTTCCCTACACACCCCAGCAAAATGGTGTAGCGGAAAGGAAGAATCGATCACTGAAAGAGATGGCTACCTGCATGCTTGAGTCAAAAGGTTTGGCTGCAAATATTTGGGCTGAAGCCATTAATGTTGCTGCATATATTCAGAACTGATTTCCGCATTCATCCATGAAAGGTAAAACTCCTTTCGAAGCATTCTTTGGTCGCAAACCGGATGTGTCCAATTTGAGGGTTTTTGGCTCCACTGCATGGGCTAGAATTCCTTCTGATAAGAGAAATTCTTTGGATCCAAAAAGTATTGAATGTATCCTGATAGGATATGGGGAAGAATCAAAATCATATAAACTCATGAATATTAGATCCAAAAAGGTATTCATAGAGCGAAGTGTGAATTTTGAAGAACCGCTGCCAGATATAAAACTAGTTGAGGAAAACACTGTCGATCTGCACCCTCCACAAGAAGAAGATTCGAGTGATTATGAAGAAAGAATTGGATCTGGTATCTCTGATATTAGATAATAATTTGATGGCCATGAAATATCAGGTTAGGAATCAGACCATAATGATCCTCCTCAGTTACCAAAGTGGGCCCAAAACACTCTACAATCTGCTGCTCCAAACATTGGAAATCCTGCTGATCCAAGCAGAACAAGAGCAGACTATCAAAGAGCAGGTATGGCTGTTTGTTTTTCTGATCCATTATTATCTTAGAAATTTTATTTGATGATTGGTCCATATCCCAAATCATACTATCATGCCTACCGATATCCACGATGGAAAACCACCATGGATGAAGAGTACAGTTCTCTTCAAAAGAATAATACATGGGAGCTAGTTTCTCTTCCACCTGGAAGAAAATTAGTTCAATGCAAGTGGATATACCACATGAAGGTTGCTTCTAATGGCTCTATCAGCAAATACAAAGATAGGTTGGTGGAAAAATGTTTCTCCCAAGTCCAAGGTGTGGAATACACTGAGACTTTTGCACCGGTTGCAAAGATGGATTCCATCCGCCTAGTTTTGTCCATTGCCGCATCCAAGCACTGCGAAGTGAACCACATGGATGTGAAGAGTGCTTTTATACATGTAGACCTTGATGAGGAGGCATATATGAAAAAACTAGAAGGATACATATCAGATCCATCATTAGTTTGCAGATTGAAGAAATCTTTGTATGGATTGAAACAGGCCCCAAGAGCTTGGTACGCAAAGATGGACTCCTTCCTTCTTTTTTAGAATTTCAAAAGATGCAAATCTGAACCTAATGTGTATCTACAGAAAGTTAAAGGTAGTTTTTTTATTGTGGTTTTATATGTTGATGATCTTCTCATTACTGGTAGCACTCTCCTTACAATTAACAAGCTGAAAACCGCTTTAAATCTAGCTTTTGATATGAGTGATTTGGGTTTGCTCAAGCAATTTTTGGGCTTGGAGATAGATTAGAAATTTGATGGGATCACATTATCTTAGAAAACGTATTCTAAATACATGCTATTAAATTTTAATATGGAATAATGTAAGGATGCTCCATTTCCATTCCTCTCAGGAATCAATCTTGAAGAGGGAAATATTACACAGCTTGCAGATTGCACTATGTGTCGACAGTTGATTGGTTCACTACTCTACTTGACACACTCAAGTCCTGATATATATTATGCCATGAGTGTTGTATCAAGGTATATGCAGCATCCCCATGAGCTTCATTGGAGGGCATCCAAGCGGATCTTGCAGTATGTGCAAGGTACGAGACATTTTTGCATACATATGCTGCAGATTTTGAGCTAGATTTCATTGGTTTTATTGATTCAGATTGGGCAGGTGACAACATAGATCGGAAGTCCACTTCTGGATATGTTTTCATGATTGGACATAGGCCTATTTGCTGGTCAAGAAAAAAGCAGGCAGCCATTTCACTTTCTTCAGCAGAGGTAGAGTATCGAGGGGCAGTCAATGCCTACATTCAGGTAGTTTGGTTGTAGGGTATTCTTTCCGAGTTTGATTTTGGTAGCACTACTTCGACTGTCCTATTTTGTGACAATCAAAGTGCTATTAAGATCTCCACCTATCCAGTTCAGTGGTAGAGGACCAAACACATTGAGATTCATATGCACTACATTCGAGAGTTGGTGCATGATCGCACCATCATTCTACAATATTGCCCTACCAATGAGCAAATTGCAGACATCCTCACCAAGAGCTTCACTAGGAAGAAGTTATCTTACCTTCATTCACTGTTGTGGGTGAGTTCCATCATGGTGGAGACAGATTAGATCCATTTTTATGTTTAGCTTGAGGGGGGGCTTTCTTCCGACTGGGTTTTCCCTCTTTCCTCACTTATCTTTTCAACATTTTTTGGATTATTGTATTGGGGTGACCTTTGGTCTATATAACCAAGGCCCTACATTTTATTTTTTACATCATAGTATAGCTTGAGGGCGGGTGATAGGATATCTCATCATTCACTTATGTATTTTGTATGCATTTTTCATTTTGCATGCATTCTGCATGCATTGCATGCATCCGCATGCTGCCCAGTCATCAGTATGGTACCTCTAGCACCTAGTCCTTAGTCTCCTAGCACTCGGGAGCTACTTTCCACTTAGTTTAAGCCCTCCTATCCTGTCATGCACCCATTTCTCACCTTCCACTGAAGAAGGGTGCCTTTCTCACCTACCAGTCCAGTTACACTTCAATTATCACTCTAATTTACCTCTGATTGACCCATAACGGATGTTATCACTCCGATTGACCTCCGATGAGACATGACTGATAGTTTTGAGTGTAGTTAACTCCTCATGCACCCTCCTCTAAGCCTCCATCCCTAGATTAGTGCCACTTACCATTAGTTACACTTATTACACTCAGTTTGACTCAGTTTGACACATGTTTGACAGTGACTTGTGCATTGGTGACCACCACTAATTGATGATGAGGACTCCTAGTTGTAGCCAAGCTATGCCATTCAGTTAATTTGAATGACCTCCTTGGTTAGTTCGAATTTCTCACTCATTGTGATAGGATTGTATTGTATTTTCACCCTTATTGGGATTATAGAGCACTGATGCATGCTTTTGCACAGTTTACACCATATTTTCTGAGTTTCATCTATTGTGATTGATTTACTTGTTCATTAGATCTGTTGTGACTAATTTTACAGATGATGTTGATGATGATGATGATGATGATGATTATGAAGATGATGATGACGATGACGAAGATGGTGATGAAGAAGAATATGATGATGATGATGATGATGACGATGACGACGATGACGATGACAATGATGATGATAGTGATGACGATGATGGTGGTCGTGATGATGATGATGGTGGTGGTGATGATGATGAAGATGGAGATGACGACGATGATGATGATGATGAAGATGGTGATGTTGATGAGGAAGAGGGCGATGACACTGATGATGAGGATCATGACGAAGATGTTGATGATTGTGAAGATAATGAAGATGAAGATGATGATGATGATGATGAGGATTATGATGATGATGATGATGATGATGAGGATTAGGATGATGATGAAGATGGTGAAGATGATGATGATGAAGATGATGATGATGATGATGATGTTGATGAGGAAGAGGATGAGGAAGAGGATGATGATGATGATGATGATGATGATGATGATGGTGATGATGATGGTGGTGGTGGTGAAGATGATGATCATGATGAAGATGATGATGATGAAGAATATTGTGATGATGTTGATGACTTATATGATGATGATAACGATGGTTTAAACATAACTAAATAGTCGTAAACATAAGACATTATGAAAAAATATGCTCTCACATACCTCTTAGATTCCAACATTGCTAGAATGCCATTCGGATTCTTCTTCAACCAACTCAACATCGGTATCGTCATCTGGTTCAGAATCTCTATCATTGAAAATATCACTCATATAAGGATCATGATCAATGTAAGTTTCGGTTAGATATTCATCATCAATGTCAATTTCATTGTCTGCTACATCATTTGAATGATCAACTTCTTGATCGGATTCTTCATCTGACACATCTACATCGGCAGCCAACTGCTCCTGATTTGCATCACCTTCTTCTTCAACATTGTCTTCTTCCTCTACATTATACTTGACTGGTCTTCCTATTGGATCGTATCTAAAAATGTATGACCAACCTACTTTACCTGGAACCTATGAGTAAAAGAACTTCTCACATTGACTTGGAAGAACATAAGGCTTTGTACCTGGTTCAAGTGCCCTTGTATTAACCATGGTAAATCCATTGGCATGCTCAATAACAGTTCTTTCGAGATCGCGTTCATTCATTCGTAGCCTATACCATTTGACCTCAAACAGAACTACTTTAAAGGAATTAAAGTCACAATCAAGTATATCTTCCAAACAACCATAGTACCTATTTTCAGATACTTTTGGATGCCTTTCACTTCTACAGGAAACATTAGTGACTTGAAAAACTGCAGTTATCCCATAATCAAATGTTTTCCTCTTGTCATCCAACTTTTTGATGCAAAATTTATGACCATTGCACCACATAGCATTGTGATGTATCAGTTGCATCATGCCCGTCTTGGTAAATAAATATATAAGAAGACATAAACGAGAGAAATATTTTGATACAATGGAAAACAACGAAAAAAATGAGCATGGTAAATATACTTGCCTTTTTATCTTTTAAATCGCATGCTAAATCAATTTTCCTTTGCGTAAGTTCTTCGGGATATTCTTCTTGATGACGATGCACTGTATTAATAGTTTTACTAACCCCTTCCCATGATAAGGTACCATAGTATTATGTACATCGTTTAATCCAATACTCCATCCAATCAAGATTTTTTGCAATGTATAAATGTATTGCATCCCACACATGACCAACTATATGAAAAAATAACAATTAAGAATTGTAAATTAGCTGTCATTAAAGGAAATTAAGTTTACCTTAAAATAATGATGGAATAATAAAAATTAATTGTATAAAAATTTGTTGATGGAGTCGACATGCCAAATGCGAGGCAGATTGATATTTTTTGCTAAATTTGGAAGATATTGTCTAATGTACACCATGGATTGATATCGCATATAGCCCTACACCATAGAACCCTCAGGACATGCTATTTCTCTAACAAAATCGTTCAAATTCCTTTCCACCATCCACATTCACCTTGAGTTTACAGGTCCACACAATTCAATCTCCTGTACTTGGTGTATGAGATAGTGTTATTGTGCATTGAAAAATGCTGGAGGTAAATGCTTCTACATTTCACACATTAGACGATGAATTTCTCTCTTCCAATACCAAATATCTTCTTTATGAATTTCTTTAGATGAAATCCATTTACAAAAGATGCAAGAAAATAACAGTGATGACCCAGATTGAGGCATATATAATAAAGTTCCAAGCTGTAAAACACAATATGTCAATAAGAAATGCAACAAAAAGAACGAACATTTTCATGCATATAAAATTTTTACTTACCTTATGTATTTACCAAGATGATATATAACTTGTTTTATGCTGTCATCAAAGTTATTTGGGAGAGCCAAAGGTATAACGTACTGTAGCAAAAAGAAAATCTTTATCTAATGTTTCCAAATAGGACGGAACAATTACTAAAAAGATTTACTTCATGGAAATTATAAACGTAAATAATTACCTTAATGAATATAAGCCAGTCATGAGTTTTAACACCACCAAAATCACCTTTTTTGGTTAAGATATTTTTTATGTTCGACGAAAACCCCATTGGAAACCTTATTTTCTGAATGACCTCTTTTATAGCATTAGTTTGTTGCTACGTCAATAACCATGGAAGACTAATATTTTGGTACCCATTTCCAGCATTGGAAATAATTACACTTTGCAATGCGTGATTGGATTCTGCAATGTCACTACAAATTTTTCCAATTTTATCTTTGTCAGACCTTCCATCTAATGTCCGCCATATCATTTCTGTTACATTCTTCCCGATATGCATTGTATTGAACAAATGAGCTATTTGTAGGTGCTTGTAGTAAGGAAACGTACTGAATTGTATGGGATAACTCTTCATTCCTCGTGGAATCCCATTCATGCCTTAAATACATTCATTAAACATAAACGAAAACATATTAAGAATAAATCATGACACCCATGGTAGAGAAAATTCAGTAAAAATATAAAAATCATAATATTACGTGAACATATTATATGCTACATATACAATTTGCATACCTCAACGATTTATGTTATATTCCAACCTCCATGGGTGAGGTGTAATTCTTCGTGGTTTCTTTCCATTCTCTTCTTTACCATTGAATTTTTTTTTTCAATAGTTTGGTACCTATGAATCTTAGGGAGGAAGTGCCTATACTCATCAAACACCTCCTTTGCTAAACTTCTTGAATGACGAGATTTTATCCTAGGACCACATATAGGACATGCAAATTTTCCCTTTGTTTGAAGACCTGCAAGATATATGTATTAATGTTATAGCATCAAAAGATTATTAATTTAAAAAAAAATGCATGTTTTTACCTTAAAAACATATAATTTTAACGATGTGCAACATAAATTTACATACCACAAAAATGTGTTAACCTGGGAGTGTCATGAATTGTCCATGCAAGTATTCCATGGAACTGAAATTGTTTCTGCCCTATTGGTCTGGAGATGTCATACATAGTGATTCCAACCCATAACTTCAATAGCTCATCGATAAGAGGCTCAATATATACATTCATATATTTAACTTGGTACTTACCTAATTTATCAATAAACATACAATATTGCTATTTAGTTATCCGTTTGAATATATAAAAGGTGTTCTCATGTAGCAATTAAACAAATAAATTAATGAAATAATATAATTACTTTCAAAAAATACCTGGAATAATCATTGCTAGCATTGTGTGCTCTCTCTTAATCGTCATCCACGGAGGTAGGTTATTGTTTATGACAGAAACATGCCACACTGAGTAAGTAGAACGAAGCTCACCAAATGGATTGAAACCATCAGCTGCTAATGAAAGTCTAACATTACGAGGTTCATCTTTAAAAATTGGCCATTTTCTTCCATGTTCTTCATTGCAGAACCATCTGCAAGCATTCGAAGAACACCATCTTCACTTCTGTTCTTCGCATGGTAATCCATAAACTGTACTATACTTTGGCACCTGAATAGTTGTTGGAAACGTGGAATTATGGGAATATAATGAAGAACTTTGCGAGGGACCTATTTTGTTACTTGATCAATTCGATATATACTAATTCCACATTGTGGGCATTTGTTTTCTGACGCATATTGTCCATAATATATAATATGATCATTAGGACATGCATCAATAGATTGATACTCCACTCCAATTTATTTCATAATCAAGAATACCTTTCGACTTGTGTGTGGCAAATTATTTGATGGTGGTAATAGAAATTCACCCAACAATCTGCAACATTGAAAAAAAATGAAATGTAAACAATATACGTCCTAAGTATTTCATATCCCTAATTTACAAATTAATCAACACTAAAAATATAGGAAAATAGTCAACTTTACATACCTTAGGAGTTGTGTGAAACAAGTGTTTGATAAACCATTCAAAACCTTCAAGTTCACCAACAACTATATAGCAGATAGAATATTGGTTGTTGAGCCTTCATAAAGAGGTTCTTGGGACTTCTCAAGTAGAGGAACATCATGAATATCATGGAGGTTTTCCTCATCCAATAGAGCAAATGTGTCTTGGAGCAATCTATTTATCTCATATTCACCATTAGTATAAATAACGTCATCTTCATCCATAGGATCATTAAGAACTCAATCTTCAATAGCATGATCTCCATGCACGTCACCTTGTAAAGTAGTATTTATACTATTACGTGGAAAATATCTCTCTGGCGGTCGACATCTTGGGGGAATTGTCTTTATATTTACAAACAACGCAATAACATTAGTGTATAATATACACCACATACATTTAAAAATGATAAAAACAATTGTGAATACATTATTAGTACTATTACAAGAAGTGCATTATGTAATGAATAACGTCTTACCAAGGGATGATATTCATACCCCCCTTCAATATGCCCCTTCTCCTTACAATTTTTTCAGTTGTTATTCTTAAAATTCTTCTATTTTTCAAACCTCTGCAATCATTTCAAGGGCAATAACACTTTCCATCACCCTTCGCCTCCAACTCTGCCCTAATCTCAGCATACCTCCTAGTGTTTTCTTCCCAGGTTTATTTATTTGACATTCTGATAGCCTATAAGAACAAAAAAAACTCATTAATCAATATATAACATACTAAATTGAATAGAGTATATATATGTTAAAGGATACCGAAAATTAAAGGACGTGATTAGAGGATTACCTAATCATGTGTAGAGGATTACCTAAGTAATTCCCTTGTATTACTACATGTTGTTCCAATAAGTATTGGTGTATGGTGGGTAATGGCTATTCATTCTACATAACATGAATTTATATATTGCCTTAAAAAAAGGGGCTAAGGAATTGTGTTAATGATGTCACAAATTAGGAGTTTACATATTACTTCAATGCATGTGTTGGTATATTAATAGATACGGTGTTTCCTTATAAAGTAATGAATTGCTATCTAAATGTCCAAGCGGGTTGGTATGTTGGGTTGTAAGTGTATTTTTTAAAGGATTTGTTAACCATTTTTCCAAGTGGTAATACCCATAGGATAATGAGTGCTTAATTGGTTCCCTATGTTGGTTTATAATTATTAATTGCAAGAAAGTATACATTATGGTGCCAATGGATCTAATGTAGAAGAAATTGAGGGGTCGGTAATATTGTTCATGTTCATTATACTAGAGATTAAAAGGTTTCAACACATTGACATGATATTGTCAAATGGTATTATGAATATAGATGTAGACCCTCAAAGTTTGAAAGGATACACCATTATGGTCGCATTGGTTATCTATGATGGGGCTAGTTAAATCTAATTAGATAATGTACTTTAAATCTACGATGATGGTCCTATTGATTACTATGACGATGATTTCATTATCAACATCATCATCATCGTCGTCGTCATCACTGATCCATTGAAACTTTACAGCAAGATCCATTAAAACTTAAGCCACTGAAACAACTCCTAGTTATATAGTCTATGTAAACATCTCCTAGAGTGGACATAAAACATATAATTAGAGAGGGACACATTGAACATAGAACCTTATGGTTTAATATTATTCATAAAATTAACCAAATATAAACTACTAGTCACAAATATCAACTGAACAATCTAGAAATAGTTGTTTTTGAACATTTTAGGTATTGAATTCTTATTAGGGCAAGATTTAGACTTCTAGTTATAAAAAGGGAAATTGTGACCAACAAACATTGGATTCCACGATATCAAGGAAAAATTGGAGTTCCATTTTGAAGATTCAATGTCAAATGATGAAGTTTCATTTTTCCTTCCCAATAACCAACAATAGATGTATCATACCCAATGCTAAGTTGGTTGGAAATGTTGATTTCACTAAAGGCATACTAAACAATATCTTGATTGAGGTATTTGAAAAGACCTGAAAAGAAAAACTTAGCTATGAATAAATAGCCTTTAAATGTAGAGGATGATTTGAGTATGGTGGCTTCTTACCCAACACAAGGATGGGACACTGAAAAGTATTCGAAGAATACTTCTAGACGAAAGGTAGGAAAGTGGAAAATAAATTCCACCTAGTGGAAGGGTGTTGAACACTAACAATTGAAGTGGAATTATTTAGAGATGAGAAAATTGAAGAAGAAATAGAAACCCATGGCAAAAAAAAAATATGCAAAGGAATTTACTATCTTAGAGCAGGAAGTAGTAGCTCCCCCACACAATATTCCTTCTAGGGAAGGACATCAAGGGACATGAATTCAAGTTAAGAAGCAAAAGGGAAATTTGGCATCACACTCAATGAAGAAATATTCACATTTGGATCAAAGAGTCTGAACCTTATTGAGGAAAGAAATAATGCAAACAATAAAGGAAAACTATCAAACAACTCTAAAAATATATTTTCAGCAAACAATGACATTCATTTTACAAGGAATTGAGATCGCGTAAGGCATACTAAGATATTTGTATTTCTTATTTTTTCTAGTCGTGTATTTCTTATCAATCATAGTGGGAATGATAAATATGTAACTATTTATTCTATTTTCATATAAAAAATGGATGTTACTATTGTTTTGAAAAAAATAGTAGATTTCCAAGGAAAAGCATAAATGAGCACTACAAAACAAAATGAACCTAAAAGAAGAAATGAAATGATGGATCTAAAGGTGATAAGAAACAATTGTGGAGAAAACACAAAAGGATATCTAAATATTGTCATGGCTCAAGGAATATCTAAAGGTTTCCGTACCTCAAAAGGAAAAGAATTTGTTATGACAAATTACTGGAGAGACCTACCACCTCATTGCCAATTTTAATGGTGAAATGATTGAGAAAAAAGTTTGCAACTTTGGTCAAGATAAAACTAAAGAGCATTTTGTTATTTATGCATCAATGTAATGCCCTAATTCTTTAAGACAACATAACAAAATAAAAAATAAAAAATTCCAATGCATGCAAAAAAAGCACTTTGTCATTTATGCATTAATGTAAATCCTTAAATATTTGAGACAATTTTTTGCTAAATTAATTAACCACCAAATATATTGTAAGTTGATCATTCATCTAGTTAAGTAATGTCTTCAAATTCTACAAAGTAAAAGTTTGAAATTATTTTAACCTAAATATAAATTAGTCATATCAAGTATCAACCTATTAACTTTGTATGTAATAATAATTGTTAATATGACTCTTTGGAAATTTTAAAAGAAATATTAAGCATTAGATGATGTTGCTTGGAACAACAAAAAGAGTAAGGATCATGATTTTGTCTATGGGTAAAATATATAAAATCTACTATCACCTTACCATGTTTTACTTGCATGATAAAGATATGCAATTACCTTCCTCATAATGTGTGCATTGAATCCCTAACTGGAACAAAAAGGGCACAACCACAAAAAAGAATAATTCATTGCAATCAAACTAACCTAGAAAATGAAGGAGATCAAAAATTCGATGTGTCAAACTAGTACCAAACTCTTGAAATCACGGAACAAAAAACCAACAGAAAGATCGTTGCAACGATAGCAAATGATTTTTGGAAATGTGACTTCAGAACATGTATTTATAGATCAATGAGGGTCGCGGTTCCGGCTAAAATGAACAACAATCAAATTTAAAAAAGAAAACAAAAAGCCAATGACCGTTGAAAAGTAAAAAAAAGAAGTTATTTCCTTAACGTGCATTGCTTTAGAGACGAACACATGTATGTCTCTATGGCGACAATGAATCGTCTCTCTAGCAACGTTATATAGTGTTCGTCTCTATGGTGACGAACGTCAAGGGCAAGATCATTTTTTTCTAAATTTTTTAACTGTTTCGCCACAAAAAAATTGATTTTAACTTATTCATGGAAAAGTGTTGTGGGAATTTTGAGCCATATGTAGTAGTGTGAACAGATTGTTCAGTTTTTTTCCACGGGAAGAACACCTTAATGGTTCACCACTAATCAAAAGAAGAATCTAGTTGTCAGAGATGTTGATTTCCAATTGATCGTGAGACATTTATACAAGATGGGTCCTTATGAAATTCTTTGTCGATATGTCCTTCCACATGAGAAAGAAGGAGTGTTGGTTGAGGCTCACAGTGGGATCGCAGGAGGGAATTATGGAGGGCGTGCAACCACCAGAAGGATACTTAAAGTTGTCTTATGGTGGCCAACACTGCATGGCGATGCAGCAGATTACTCCAAGAGCTGTGACGTATGTTAGCGGACGGGGAAACCATCGTGTTGGGATGAGATTCCATTGGGGCCCCAGTTGACATTACAACCTTTTGAAAAATGGCCAATAGAATTTGTGGGACCCATTAACCCACTAGGAAAGAGGATGGTTGCAAGGTACATCATTACTGTGACAAACTACCTAACAAGATGGGTTGAAGCATCACCAGTGAAATTGCACAGCTATGACAGTGGCAAGATTTATTTCTGATAATGTGGTCACTAGGTTTGGGTGTCCAAAAATCTTGATGAGTGACCAAGGTATGCATTTTTTAAATAAGACCACCAAAGAAATGACTGAGGAGTTTCATATTTAGCATAGAAAAAGTACTCCATACCACCCATAGGCGAATGGAGCAGTTGAAGTGCTGAACAAAATTCTGGAGAACGCACGAGCACTAAGGTGTGCAATACAAACTATGATGACTATGACTTGAAGATTCCTGTGGTATTATGGGCCTATAGAACAACATGCAAAATATTGAAAGGCCATACCCCCTTCAAGCTGGTATATGGACAAGAAGCAATAATTCCTATGGAGTATATTGTCCCTAGTCTGCGCATAGCAGTAGCGGGGAGCATGAGCAACGATGGGGTTATTGAAGAAATATTAGCGCAATTGCTACAACTAGAAGAAGATCAATTCATTGCAGGGTTTCAATAGTAAGTAGAAAAATATCAACAAAAGGCATGGCATGATCGCCATGTAAAGAAGAAGCACTTTCAGCGCAGAGACATGGTACTCTGATATGATATTAAGTTCACAAAACACCCAGGTAAGCTCCAAATGCATTGGCTTTGTCAATATGTCATAAATTTCATTACTGATGGGGGCATAGTTCAATTGAAAAATTTGGATGGAACAATTTTGACAAGATTAGTGAATGGAAGCTGATTAAATCCCTATTGGGATAGCCTAACGCACCTCCACTGAGGAATATATGAGTTTGAAAAAAAAAAACAAGTACATCGCATATTTCAAGAGTCTGTCGACAGAACGTGACAAGGTTTGAGTTCCTGGAATGACGATGAATTTTGAGGCCCGGTCGATGTCCAAATGGGAAAACACGATGACCATCAACTAGTCATATAGGGAAATAAATGAAGCAGTTATGATGTGACAGATGACAGCAGAAGTGGATAGAGATGCATTTAATACCGCATTATTGAGCTAGATTGGGTAAATCGACAGTGGATTTGGGTAATCATTGTCCAAATCGATTTGATGGGTGAAGAGCAGGAAACAAGAGTTATAAAGGAACATGCGGGTAAACATTCTTATCCATTGCGCATTGTGAGAGTGTTCAAGAAATCAAAAGATCGAAGTTAAGAGGATTGAAGTTGAAGAGTTGCGATGGCTCACGTAATATCCAACACCAGTACAGGGGAGCCACCCACTGCGTTGACACCCATTGTCGAGGAGCAAGTAGAGATTGCATCAGCACCGGCCCAAATTATTTGAAAGAAGAGAGGAGCCAACTGATCGATGGATACGGAGAAGAACAAAAATCACCCGCATCACGTTGTGGGTTGCAACTATAGGAGCAGAAGCGGGCACTTCAGGGATCGCAGAAGAAGAGGCGAAAACAACTAGAGGAAAGGCCAAGAAGTAGCAAGGTCCATCTGTGGCGTACATTCTGGGATATGTGTCGTTGAGGAGCGAAGGGGCTCCGCCAGTAAGAATTGGAAAGAACGCCAAGTATACAATAATGGAACCAGCGACACTGAAAGGTGTCCACATTAATGGAGGGGTGTTGCAGTGGTTGCATAAGTTGCAATACAACGACTATGAAATTTTAGCATATTCCGACTGCACCCTACAAACGTTTATGGAGAAATTTCAGGAGGAAGGAGGCCCAATTACATTGGAACCAATGGCACAGGAATTGGGACTACGTCCATTAGGATTGTTGTCAATCTTAAAGATGTCACATTTTTGGTGCTTGGAGGAGGTCAATGCGTGCATCAAACATTTTCTCATATGTATCCATGGCAGCTACTTGTGGCCCGAAAGAAAGATCCCAATTTATGTGGATCTTATTGTGAGTATTACCATGTTACCCAAGATGGGGGTATACCCATCGCAATATTTTCAACGCAAAGACAATGACAAGAAGTTGGAAACGAAGATTAAAGAAAAATACGGTGTAGTAAAAAACACCCGTGATTACCTAATCGACACAATTAATGACTGAGCTTTCAAGCTCATAGCAAAGTTGTTGTCCATCAAGATAGTTTGGAAAAACTGCCCCAACCAATGCACAACAGGGGTGATGCCATCAGTAAATCAATGTGCGGTCAGGGTTCAGATGAACTGGTCGTTGTTCCTATTGAATGAAGTGATGGAGTATACAGTTTCAGCACAAGAAAAGGGTAATCCCTTTACTTATTCCTGGCTCCTAATGTTTATTGCTTTGTTCGCATGGATGAAGCCACCAAAGTACCAAGGAATAGAGACGCAAAGTGTCAAAGTGTGTCGAGGGGCACGGTATCAAAATTTATGGGTGTTGAATGAAAAGGATAGAAAGCAAGACAATAAAATCTAGTTTTATATCTACGTGGAAGAGCCACGCATGCAATCATTGAATATCCCGCGATAAGGAAATATAGACAGATTATGATGCTCATTGTGGGGCCTCAAGAAATTTGTATTCAAGCATGCACAAACCCAGCGAGGCAGTGTTTAAACACACAGTACAAGCTATGTGAAATTCTATGTCATAGCAGATCTAAGAGCCGATGGATACCTCACAAAGAAATAATGAGCAAAAAATTAGAATAAGAGTGAAAACTGCAGTAAAAAGGAGCAGAGAAATAATAATGCAGTAGAACTCAGATAGGAGCCGAATAATGTCACATGTTACAATAATCAATATAATAAACAATGATGTTACAATGGAGAGAATTCAAATAATGGAGGATAATTTGAACCTTGGTTGGTCTAGCATAGGGATTATCACCACTAGATTGCTCTAGAAGACTCAAAGTCAACTCAACGAAACCTAAACTCAAATAACTGAAGTCTTAATCAATTAACTACCTAAGGAGGGTTCAATAGTGAGTCTGTCATGCATGCTAGTCAGAAGAGGGAGCATGAAGCCACAATCAGTGGCATCTAGAGCTTTAAACCCCCACAAGAGTCAGATAACTCAGATGGGGTGCACCAAAACACTCAGTAGGTTCCTATAAAATAGGGAACTGACTGAAGTGGTCTTGAAATGATGCATGAAGGGATCAGAAGGTGGTAGATGGATCCTAGATGATATCTGCACACCACTAGGGGAAAAATGACATCATCAACCACTAGGAAAAATAAATAATGCTAGGTAGGATAAGGATGGAGTATTGAAATATCCTAACACCCCCCCTTAATCCAGAATTTTTCATCCATGGCCTTGGTTACTAATACCAAAGGTCACCCATAAAATCAAATAAAAGATAAAAATAAAGAATTGTCGATGAACCAAGGAAATGGGGAAAAACCTCATGGGAAAAATACCCCCCTTCAAATTAACAGCAGTAGGGAACTCAAAGAACCTTCATACTAAGCAAAGAAGGAAAAAACTTTCCTCAATGAAAGCCTTTGCAAAAATATTGGCAAGCTTCTCCTCTGTAGGATAGCAATGCAGGTGCTAGATCTGAATTTGCTCCTCTGATGTGCCTCCCACTATGTAGAAGTTGTATTTTCCAAAACAAGTCTTTCAGGAAACCTTCTTGCTGTTGAAATATTGTAACTTCTAAGAATATTCTATTTGTACTTTATCCGGAGATGTTTCATTCCTCCGTCAGCACCTTATTGTATATCTGTAGATGTTTATTCCTCTATCGGAATGTGGTAACTTGGGTTATTAGAATTCCCTAGTGGGGTCGGACCAGAGTTAGTTGTAATGGGGGCTTAAGTCCCCTAGAGGGGTCAGCCTAATCAGCATTATGTTGAGTGGTTAAGTTGGGGCCGACCTAGTTAGGGTTAAAATTCAAGTGAGGTAAAGTATAAATAGAGGATGTGTGATCCTCATTTAGCACACACACTCACTTGTGAAACTCGCATAGGAGAAGGAGAGATCTGCAAAGGAGTTGAAGGAGCTCATGTTTGGGGATTACATATTCGTATTTGTTGGTCATCTATATTGAGGAAGCTTTGTTGGGTTTTCTACCCCATGAGGGTTTCCCAGGATAAATTGTGTCTCTTGTGTTTATCTTGTGCTTGTTGTTCTTTCGGTGCTCCTGTATATGCTATTCTTGTGAAATCTAATGGAATACTGATGTTATCTATCTTATCATATTGAATCTTAACATGATATCAGAGCTATCCTGAAGGAAGGAAACGTATGGCACTTACGACACTTGTCTCAGTTGCGAGAATTTGAAAGTTAGGGTTTTGTATAGAAAAACCTAGTCATCGTGGAACTGTCACTATAAATACATTTCGGCGAAAGTTGAGGCTCTAAAAATTGGATAGGCCGAATATGACATTTTCTTGTACCTTTTTTCCAAAGCTCAGCCTCATATTCGTTCTACTTTCTGAGATATGATCCATACAAGTTAGGGTTTCAGCCTCTTCCAGAATGCAGTCCTAAATAGGTGACCTAGGGAAAAAGGTCATATATAGGTATAGGAAGCTCCAAATTAAATTTAGTAAAGAGTGATAGTTAGGGCACGGACTATAGTTTCACAGGTCCGATTTTCAGAGGCCGAAATTGAAACATTGACACCTGGCACTCCGTACAAGTTCATTATGTGGTTTCATCCCTTAAACAGGTCATGTTGGGAAACTGATCATAACTCTCTGATGGAGAATCCAATGAAGGTAAAATATGTGGGTTTGGAAACATGATAGTTCAGGCTACCACAAGCTGAAGTTTCAGACCCTACAGATCCAAAATTTCAGAGATACACCAGAAACAACACCACACATTGGAAATGGCTCAACAGAGGAAATCAAGGAAGAGGAGGAAGAAGCTCTCACTTAGGGTTTTCAGTTTTTAGGTATGGAAGGACCTGATACATTGTTGGAGACACTTGATGCAACATTGGAAAATTTGATAATGTATTTGGAATCCATTCATCATAGATATTAAATCTCCATCAAAATGTTGTGGGAGGAAGGAGATTGAAGATTAGGGTTTCCAAGTAAGAAGAAACCCTAGCAAAGTTGAGAGACTCATAGGGCAGCAAAGAAGGAAGTTTAAATGGCAGTGATATTCTATCATCCTAGAACCATGAACATACATAAGATGCTTACAAGTGATCTACCTTGGATGGTTAGGGTTTTACCCTTATAGAGAAGACTACTCGACAGGTATGACTTGAGAAGATACAGGTATGTTTTGAAATCTATTTCATGATTAAGTTTATAATATGTTTGTCTTTGTATTATTGAGGTTAGTACAATCATGATAATTCTAGATTGTCTGATCACCTTAAATAAAAAGTATGAATGCATGTGAATGATAGAATACATTCATTGATTAGGGTTATGACACTTATGATTGTACTAATGCACTTGCGGTGTTGTATGAGGATGATGTTGTCGGCTAACATTAAAGGTACATCAAGAAAGAAAAATCGAGTTCTATGACCATGATGACATAAAGACAAAGACTCATCCATAGTCTTTGATCACATAGAAGATATACTTATGAGGTATGTATGACTTTGTTCTACTATGCTTGACTTATGAGATATGTAGGTTCTAGCACAAGGTCTCTAAATAATT
Source organism: Larix kaempferi (assembly GCA_027924585.1). Taxonomy (NCBI): domain Eukaryota; kingdom Viridiplantae; phylum Streptophyta; class Pinopsida; order Pinales; family Pinaceae; genus Larix; species Larix kaempferi. Next base: position 15,891,283 of record BSBM01000372.1, on the reverse strand, counting down.
AAAGAGAACAAAGAAGATATTGTTTGGATATGTTAGACATAACCAAGCATGATAATACATGTATGTTTTCCTATATCAAGTTAGAATCCTACTTTGTGTTATGATCCTAGGTAATTATACACGTGTATGAAATGATCATGACCATACATACTTAAGATTATTTAGAATCATAATGTTTTGATAGTATTGATAATATACTAATGAATGAATGATTATGTATGAGATCATGAGGATGACACTAGTGCACACTTAAGCATGCATAGTGGTCCAGGATGGATAGAAGTTCAAAGACATATAATCATAATGCTATCATAAAGGGAAAATAGAGATCAAGTGGGAGGCAACCACACAAACATAAAAGATAAGTATTTGAGTTGTTATTTGAATTACTTCTTGAATCTCTGAATAGTCAATGATAGTTATATGCATATTTGTATTCCTAGAATATATCATGCATAGTGTAAGCATTCATATAGCATTGAACAGTATACTACTAATATGCATATGATCAGTGAGTTGGACAAACATTCCATTGTTGCTTTTCTAGAATGAAACCTCTTTGCTGACATGCTGAGAGTTGTGCACGCTCTTGATAGTATGTTCTGGTAGAGATGGAAGGCATCTAGATAGCCACTATATGCATACAGGATATGGAAAAGTGTTGTGCCAAAATATTGGTCAAAATAGTTGCATAACTATGTGAATCATATCAATATGCAGAATAGGTTATCATGTCAACTTGATTTGATGATTATGAAGTATTACTAATCATGTAATTAACTTTGATTTGTAGGAAAGATCATGAAGAATGATTAACACTGAACAAGTGATCGATGTTCAACAAGAAGACTTACAAATCAAACATACTATAGAAGGCTCATGGCTAGAAGATTCTCTTAGAAATAGGAAGAAAATCATGACGAGATGTTTGCTCCAACTGGCTAGATAAGACCATTCTCTTAATGGTGTAATTGAAGAAGAAGTACGAATCGAGAAAAATCCCAGGATTCAATTGAAGAAAGATCTGTACGGGTACCCAGGATCGATAGTCATTTGATGAGCTTAATGATCATCATGGGTGATGCGGAGTTCAACCTTTGCTACAAGGTTGAAGATGGTTTCTATATACAAATGGAATTATTCTTTTATATGGATGCAAGAAGGAACTCACTATAAAGTTTGAATGATCTTGAGGCTCATATCTATAGACCCATCTAATGGGAGATGGCATGGATAGATAGCCAGAAGATGACTCAATGTAGAGTGTGAATGATGTGGAGTCACGAAGGGAGAATTGATAGATTCTTGACAAGATTGGGCTTTACCAAAAGTAAAGTTGATCCTAACCTTTACCTTAAGGTTATGGATGATGAACCTATCATACTATTACTATATGTGAATGATCTGTTTCTGACAGGGAATGAGAAATAGGTCATGGAAAGAAAGAAGAAGCTAGCTACATAATTTGAGATGAAAGATCTTAGATTGATGGATTACTTCCTAGGTCTGGAAGTATGGAATGAAGGAATCTTTTCTCAACCAGGGAAAGTATGCCATAAAAATCTTGAGAATATTTGATATGTTGGAATGTAAAGCCATGACCACTCTTGTGGATTCCAACTTGAAGCTGTTAGATGATGACTCATCATAGTTAGCGGATGTGACTCTGTACAGACATATTATTGTGTCATTGATGTATCTGATGAATACCAGTCCAGATATATGCCTTGCTATGAACACCTTGAGTCAGTATCTAGTAGAACCTAGACATGTTCACCTGGTAGCTGCAAAGCATGTGATGAGGTACCTAAAGGGTACGATAGAATTTGGTCTATATTATCTTGGAGATCATGACTTCAGATTGTATGGCTACATAGATGTTGATTGGGAAGGAAGTGTATCAAACAGGAAGAGCACATCGGGTGGATGTTATTGTCTGGGATCTGCCATGATCTCATGGTCTAGCAGGAAGCAATCTAGAGTGGCTCTCAGTACAATTGAAGCGGCATATATAACTACTTGCTATGCTAGTTGTGAAGCGATATGGCTTCGGAAGTTGTTATCAGGATTGTTTGACTTAGAGAAGGACCCCACTGTGATCCTGTGTGACAACCAGAGTTGTATCAAGATGACAGAGAATCTTGGGTTCCATGATAAGTCAAAGCACATAGAGATCTGATATTTTTATATATGGGATATGGTGCAAAAAGGAGCTATAAATCTCGAGCATGTGGATACTGATGAGCAAGTTGCTGATGTATTGACCAGACCTCTGTCTCGAGTAAAGTTTGAGTATTTCCGAGACAAGCTTGGTGTAGTTCAGAAGGACCCTCTTCGAAAGGGGGACCGATATGTTCGATGATGATATGTGGATACTTCTATCGATGATGAGGTTTCATATACCGACGGTAAGGTTGATGATGAGGATACTTGTATTGATGATGACGATACCTGTATCGATGATGAGGATACTTGTATCGATGATGATGATACCTATGTTGATGATACCTATTAGCACCTAGTTTTCACAACACAAATGATGCTGAAAAATGTCTTGTAAATTTCCTAAGAAATCTTAAGTATCCTTGTTTCAATGTCTATGGGGTGAGAATATGATCAAAAGTTGCAAATGGGGACACTAAGAAGACAAACACAAAAATTTCTAAAGGAAAAACACAAAATTTGAGCATAAGGATCAAAAAGAAATGTTGAAACTATAGTCTGAAGGAAAAAAGATGTAAATGATAAACTTTTCACAAGACACATCGTCGATCGGGCGTATGAAATAAATACAGCGGTCCTCATTTGCCATTGCATTACCAAAATGCGTGGAGGAAAAAGGGTGTAAGTGGTTGCGAAAGAAAAAACCGGGAAACAGATGGCAACACCACAGCGCTCCACAAACGGGACAAGTGGTATGCAAAACCATTTGTGAAGGATGTGAGACCGCTGAAGTGAAGGGGTTGTCACAAATCAATGGTCCATATTGATGATAGAATATCCAATGGCTCAGGACAAAGGTTTTAACCACAGTGCAAGTTTTAAAAGATAAGTGGTTCAGACTTGCAAATGAAATAAATCAAGGATGATGCACTAAAAAGGTGTCTCGGAGATAACAGAAAGGGGACCACTAGTGGGAAAAGATATAAATATAAATACACTGCAATTTTCCACCGTAGATGCATGGTAGGAAAATATTGACGATCATGGATGATTGACGCATCATGAAGATGCAGGACATATAGAAAGGCATTGGATGCGAAAAGAAAAGCCGCTAAACATGTCGAGGCATCGAATTAGTCCGTGTTTGATCAAGGTAGTTCCAGAAACCACTTTACGGGGTTGCGAAGCTGTATTTTGCGCGAGTACCACTGATATCCAATGGTCGAGGTTTGAAAGATGAAAATGATTGGATGGTAGGAATAAAGAAATTATCAAGTGGTAAAAGGACATGAAATCCGACGATCTAGATTACAGCACATGAGATCAACGACTGGGAGAAATGAGCCCCCGAAAAGATGCCCAGAAGATAAAGAAAGTGGGTTATATATAGTAAAGAAACACGTGAAAGTTGACATTTGTCTTTGCACTGTCAGTGCTAGAAGGTTCCATATGAGTGGGCATAACCGAAAGCGATAGAGCAGGACAAAGTGCATGGTTGTTAGCGATAGGTAGGGCCTTGTAACTCCAAACTAATAATAGCTCAAGTTTTTTTATAAGGGGTAAAGATGGAAACAATTTAGAATGTAGATAGTGATAAGGCTAGGGATGCTTTGGAGGATAGAGACAGGGATATTTTCGACACTTCAATTAGGTTAACAGTTGCATAAATTAAGCTTAAATTGAAGAATTTACAAGAAGAAGGTTTAGGTGTGCATAAAGTTAATCAGTCGTCCTTGTTATCATTTTTCCCTGACCAAATTGTCTCATTCCCAGAGTCTGTATCCTAGTGTGCATCCAATTACTAAGAAGCCGAGCAAGCTGTTATGAATTCCCCCGAAACCAGAATTGTTTGTCGAATAGAACCCTTTCTTGTAAGAGATGCCTTAGAAGTCCCTGTGTCCCAAGAACCTGAACCAGAAAGTTTTTCTGAGAAGTCAATTATTGACTTATATCACCAGTCATCCCCTGAAATTAAACAAGCATTCACGACCTCGTCTCTTAAAACAAATTTAGAAATTACCAATACTCCTTATCCCATAGACGTCAGTCTCTTTAATGAGAATACCAAACTTGTCCTTTCTCTTCTAGCTTTTCTTTTAGGTCTTGATACAGATGCATGGGTGTGATGCACCTGCAACAATTAATTAATATGAATATGCGAAATAGCAGAAATGACAGAACTCATAATCACTTTTATATTGATCACAGACCACTTCGAGGGGGCAACCTCCTATGAGCAAGCTCAATACAAATAACTTCACGGTGCCTTCATAGGTCTCAACACACACTTATATACTAAGTCTAGGCGCCAATACTATGGTTCAAAACCATGGTCCACAACAAACTATGGATCAACAATACTACAGGCAACTTATGAAGCATATGCGCCAACAACAATAACACAAACTATTGAACAACAAATACTACGGGACGACTTACAAAGCATATGCGTCCAACAACAACATAATAACAAAGTAAAGACATGGGTTCCTAACATCCCCTCCCCCTTAAAAAAAGCTTTGTCCTCAAAGCTTTAGATGTGGAAATTTTTGTTGAATCCGAAGGAGTGGTTCCCATATAGCATCCTCTGGTTGCATGCCGTGCCACTGAATTAAGACCTCTGTGATAGAGCGAGAGTGAAGCTGATGCGTGCGCCGATTGAGGATGGCCTCTAGCTCCAAAAGGATGGATCCTTCATTATCCAGTTCGGGTAAAATCATTTGTCCACTGATGTTGGTGCCAAGAACTTTCTTCAGACAAGAGACATGAAAGACTGGATGGATGCGGGAAGAAGGAGGAAGTTCCAATTTATAAGAAACAGACCCAATCTTGTAAAGAATCTGATATGGCCCATAGAACTTAGGAGCGAGCTTATGACGACCTTTGAGTTTCAAGGAGGATTGTTTGTAAGGATGGAGACGAAGAAAAACCATATCGTCGACTTGAAAAGTGCGCTCAGAACGGTGATGATCAGTTTGTTGCTTCATGCGATTTCTTGCCATGTGAAGATTGTCCCGCAAAATGAGAAGAATCTGATCGCGGTTTCGAAGGACCGTGTCAACTTCCTGAACTGGTGAACTAGTGGGGGTGTATGGAAGAAGAGCTGGAGGTGCCTGACCATAGACTACTTAATATAAGGTCATTTTAGAGGCAGTATGGTAAGAGGTATTATACTACCATTCAGTGAGAGGGATCCACTTTGCCCACTGATGTTGTTGTTCCGAGGTGAAGCAACGAAGATAAGTTTCCAAGCATTTATTGATAATTTCAGTCTGACAATCTGTTTGTGGGTGATACCCTAAACTCATCTTCAGTTTGGTGCCAGTGTGGGGAAATAGTTCTGTCCAAAAATGACTGGTGAAAGTTGCATCATGATCCAAGACAATCGAAGAAGGGATGCCATGAAGACGAAAGATCTGGTCTAGGAAAATTTGAGTGACAGAGGAGGCTGTATAAGGATGGTTGAGAGCACAAAAATGACTATATTTGGAGAGGCGATCAACCACAACGAGAATCACTGTCTTCCCGCCATATTTAGGGAGCCCTTCAATGAAATCCATAAAAATATCTTTCCAAATCCGTGTAGGTATGGGCAAGGGTTCAAGCAATCCTGGAAAGAGTGTTGTTTCACCCTTATTGCGCTGGCAGGTATCACATTCGGCCACCATCTGTTGAATTGTCCTTTTCATGGCCTACCAAAACAAGTTACGCAGTGCTCGTTCATACGTTTTGAGGAACCCAAAGTGCTTTGCCGATGGAGAAGCATGGAGTTCATAGAAGACAACCTGTTGAAGGTCTGTGCTCTGGGGAAGCACCAGATGACCCTTGTATCGCAGAGAAGCACCATCCCAAGAGTAACGTTGTACAGCAGAAGGGTTGTTGGTCAAGTGTTGGATGATTTGAGATAAGGAAGAGTCATTGACATAACCCTGTTGAACATATTGCAACCAATTTGGAACAGGCATAGAAATAGCTGAAAGAGAACCTTGGGCATCAAATGTGCAAGAAAGAGCATCTGCCACAATATTGTCTTTACCCTTCTTGTAAGTGATCTCATAGTCATAACCCATGAGTTTTCTAACCCATTTCTGTTGTGCCGGGGAGGAGACACGCTGGTCCAAGAAATATTTCAGACTCTGGTGATCAGTCTTGATGCAGAAATGATTCCCTAATAGGTATGGGCGCCACTTCTGTACTGCATGCAAAATAGCCATCATTTCCTTCTCATAGGTAGAGGCAGATAAATTCTTACCTGAAAGGGCTTTGCTGGTGAACGCAATGGGGTGTTCATCTTGAAGGAGAACAACACCAAGTCCATTTCCGCAAGCATCACTCTCAATAGTGAAGGGCTTGGAAAAATCGGGCATAGCTAGCACAGGTGTAGTACACATAGCTTGTTTTAGTTTGTCAAATGCACACTAAGCAGCAGGTGTCCATGTAAAAGCATCCTTTTTCAATAAAGCAGTTAATGGAGCTGCAATCTTCCCATAATCCTTGAGAAACTTGCGGTAGTATCCAGTCAACCCCAAAAAACCACGAAGGCTCTTGAGTGTCTGAGGATGCGGCCAATTGTTCATGGCATCGATTTTGGCAGGATCCACGCGAACACCTTGTGCTGAGATAATGTGCCCAAGATACTCAACTTCCTTCTGTCCAAAAAAAAATTTAGACTGCTTGGCATGGAGATGATGGTCAGAGAAAAGTTGCATGACAAGATCCAGATGCTGGAGATGTTCATCCCATGTTTTACTCTAGATGAGGATATCATCAAAGAATACCAGAATGAATTTCTGCAAGTAGGGTCGAAATATTTTATTCATTAAGGCCTGGAATGTGGAAGGAGCATTAGTGAGGTCAAAGGGCATGACCAAAAACTCATAATGGCCATCATGTGTGTGGAAAGCTGTTTTAGGGATATCATCCTCATGAACCCGAATTTGATGATACCCAGAACGAAGATCCAACTTGGAGAAAAAGTGAGCCCCATGAAGCTCATCAAGAAGCTCATCAACAACAGGAATTGGAAACTTATCCTCTATGGTGAGGTGATTAAGTGCTCGGAAGTCAATGCAGAGGCGCCATGACCCATCTTTTTTGCAGACAAGAATAACTGGAGAAGAAAAGGAACTAGTGCTTGGGCGGATAATACCTTGCTTCAATAAGTCCCGAATGAGCATTTCAATCTCCATTTTTTGGTGAAATGGGTAGCGATAGGGCCTGATGTTGGGAGGAACGCTGCCAGGAAGGAGCTGAATACGATGCTCTTCTGTCCTGGAAGGTGGCAATCCCATTGGTTCAGCAAAGACACCTGTATATCGATCCAGAATTTGTTGTAGATCCAAAGGAGTAGTGGAGACCGCTAATGGTTGTATCTGAATGGAATGGATCTGAGCGATGACACCATGTGAATTCTTCTTGAGGAGTTTTTCCATGTGATGTGAACTGATGATGCTGAGAGAACCTGGTTGTAATCCTGTCAATAGGTGTTTTTGTCCATTTTGGGAAAACTGCATCCAAGGTTCAGCAAAATCCCATAAGATAGGGCCAAGTGTGCGTAGCCATTGAGCGCCCAAAACCACATCAGATCCGCCTAAGGGAAAGGAAAACATGTCAGAGCGCAAGGTATAATCTCCCATAGAGATACGCACATTTCGACACTTCCCTTGCAAGGTAAGGTGCCCCCATTGGCAACCATGACTTCAAAGTTGGAGCAAGGATGGATAAAACAATCAGCTTGTTTGGCGATCTGAGGGTCAATGAAATTATGAGTGCTACCAGAATCAATGAGTATTGTAAGAGGAAGCTTCTTGAAGCAACCCCTGACCCGCATTTTTTGGGGGGTGGTGATTCCAGCTAAAGCATGGAGAGATATCTCTGGCAGGCCATCCTGAGACGGAGGGTCAATAGGTGGTTCCTGAATGTCGACCGGAGCATCCAGTGTTTCTGGATCTTCATCACCAATTTCAGAGGCAGGCAGAGACTCCACATCCAAGAGATAGAGCTTTTGCTGAACACATCTATGTCCCCGAGTGAATTTCTCATCACAATTATAGCAAAGCCCCTTTTCTCTGCGTGCTTGTATCTCTGTTTCAGACAAACGCTTGATAGGAGTCAGTTGAGGAGCCTGCGGTATAGGTGGTCGCTGAGAACCCATATTTCGGAAGGGAACAAAAGTGGGCTTGGAGCGTTGTTGGGCTGCAATCTTGTCTTCTTCCAACTTCGCCAACCCTAGGGCTTCCATCATGGTGGTGGGACAGAACATTTTGACCTCAGAGCGGATGGCATCCTTTAGACCACTGATAAAACAACTCCAGTAAAAGTCATCAGACAATCCTTCGGTGTGGTTGGCTAGGTTCTCAAATTCAGTTTGATACTCTCTCACAGTGCCAATTTGGAGAAGTTTAGTGAGGGCTCCAGTGAAGTCATCAAAAGCACTAGGACCAAATCGTTGCAAAAGGAGCTAGAAAAAACCTGACCATTTGGGCTCTGGATGAGCCTTGATGTACCAACGGTACCATTGAAGAGTTTCCTGTTCCAAGTGAAAGGATGCCAGCGGAACTTTGTTGACATCAAAAGTATTATGCAGACTGAAATACTGTTCTGCACGATAGATCCATCCAATTGGATCAGTACCATTGAAGCGAGGAAAATCGAGGAAAATCAAGCTTCGGACCACGAAAATTGCTGGAAGAAGAGAACCCATTGTCTGATGAAGACTCGGACTGTCGTTTGTTGTTCATAGCTGAATGTTCAAGATGGAGGTCGAGAAATTTTTCATCCAGATCCTGGAGTTTGGCTTGGATGGCTGCAAGTGCTTCTTCCATGGTTTTTGCTCCTGCACGGGTGACAACCATAACCAGGAGTTTTTTTTTTTTTTTTGACTGGGTAGGAAAACAAAAACAGAAACTGCTTCAGTAAGGGAAAATCTGGACTTCGGAAAAAATATGAAGGCTAATTGGGGTTTGACTAGGTGTTGGACACTGTCGACTAGACAGGGAAGCAAAAATGAGGATTTCAGAAGCGGGGTGAAAGAATGCGAAAATTTGGCAGAGGGGGGCAAAGAAGCAGAATTCAGAAAGGAACTCTGTGGTAAAATTTGAAGGTGATTGGGTGAAATCTGAGGAAGTTATGGAAAACCCTAAAAATAGACAAATGTGGACTTTCGGGCTTTGGGAAGGGGAATTGGGGATAGGGTCCTCAGGAATGAAATATGCAGAATGGGATGACAGGGGTTGCCCGAAAATTGCAAGGGAAACAGAGTGAAAACAAGGGAGATATGGATAGGGAAACAGAGTTGGTTTTTTTTTTTTTCCAGACTGGAGCGGCTACGGCTCGGAAGGGATCTGGAACAACGCTGAATGGATTGAAAATGGCTGGATATGGAACGGCTTGCAAAATGGATCTGAAACGGTGTAGTAGTGATCGACAATAGTTCAGCTGAAAGTAGATATGGACCCCAGGTATGTGCGGCTTCCAAACAGTTCAGGGGTTTCACTCGGCCACCAATGTTGTCTGACGGCTTGCGTATTGGGGCAGTACCCCTCACTCCACGGCTCAGGTAAAACTGATAACCGCTTTGCCACAAACGACAGCTCTTGGTTTACCTCACGGGTGGGAACTAGTCAATCAGGTAGGGGTTGTTGCCCTTTTCGCTGGCAGGTCTTCGCAATGGGCCAGCTACTTCGGGGTTCCTATGGTACTCCTCACAATGAGTTTTAGGGCTTATGCCCAAGTACTTCCCACAGTTAAGTGGATAGGGATTATTCCCAAATTCGAACCTGCAATAGATGCGAAAAAAATTGGCAGAAATTTCACCCAGCGAGCCCAAGAAAGTGCTCTGATACCATATGTGATGCACCTGCAACAATTAATTAATACGAATATGCGAAATAGCAGAAATGACAGAACTCAGAATAACTTTTATATTGATCACAGGCCACTTCGAGGGGGCAACCTCCTATGAGCAAGCTCAATACAAATAACTTCACGGTGCCTTCATAGGTCTCAACACACACTTATTTACTAAGTCTAGGCGCCAATACTATGGTTCAAAACCATGGACCACAACAAACTATGGATCAACAATACTACGGGCGACTTACAAAGCATATGCGCCAAGAACAATAACACAAACTATTGATCAACAAATACTATGGGACTACTTACAAAGCATATGCGTCCAACAACAACATACTAACAAAGTAAAGACATGGGTTCCTAACAATGGGTGACTGAACTTCAATTAAGTTTGTTATTTAGAATGAGCATTAGTTCGCCTGAAGCTAAGGTAGTCAGATACCCCGTCTTAAGTTTGAAGAATTTTTGGCTGAAAGGATTCATTTGTAGATGGAAAATTTTCATAGCCTAAGGCAGTTTTGGTTTCAATCCCATCTCATGAAGACGGTTATGTTTGCTAGTAAAGAAGATATACTTTTTCCGAAGATAATTTTCACAAATCCAGTGGAGGATAATATGTCTAATTATATGAATTACATGTTATTAGAGATATATAGCATGATTTTTTGAGAAATGTTACCGAGAGTATTACGTGAGATGAAGACCCTGATGAAGTTGAGTACCGATTTGGCTGTGGGAGACTGGTTTTTGTTGACAGAAAATAATGTTCTTAGATTATATGGTTTCAAACATCAACCATATATATTACCATCATTCTTGACATTAAGAGTTTTCGCTTTGAGTTCCTTAGGCAGAAACTGATTGTGGAAGATAATCATTTTTTATTTTCAAGAAAGCTACTGATATCAAATATCCTTTTACAGTAGGATTGTTTACTGTAAAGAATAAATATGTTATTCTCCACATAGAAAAATTGTTAAGTGAAATGGATTTCAAAAGGGAAGTAGATGTTAATTATGATCCCCTTCATGTCACATCGAAGAGAAGATAGGCTAACCACACTAAAGCTTTCGTTCATCAAGAAGTGGAAGGAATGTCAGAAAAGGAAAACTGGTTACAATATGAAAGTGAAGAGAATATAAGTTTACAAGGAGGAGAATTGGTGTGGACAGATTGTACAGGAGAAGCAAAAACTTCAATGAGCGTTGTGGTTATTGGAGGAAAAAGAAGTTTTTAGGATGCAATTGATTCAGAAGGTGGAGAACAAGAAAAAGTGAAAAAATCTAAGTTGGATAAACAACAAAATTTGATGTTACTTACATATCAAGAAGTACCAAAAGACCGAATACAAGAGTATACATTTCAAGAGGCCAAGGAAGCAGGAGATGTTAATAAGTTTCAAACTACAACAGATATGTATAGCAAGTATAGCCAAGACAAGCAAACCTCGTCTCAACAGACTTTCCAATTATTTCCAAAAGTCAGAAGCTTGGCTAAGTTAGATATTAATTTGGTTACTAGTCGAGATATAAAAGGAAACACGTTGAATTTGGCAATGTCATCAAGTGATAAAGTTACAAAAATGAAATTCAATTTGAATAAAATCACTGCGCCTGATAAAATTCTTTTACACAGGCAGACAGGGGAGGTGATATATGTTGATTTTTTTGGAAGCAACTTTGGAGGTTGAGAAATTGAGGATTGTTGTAGATAAGTTGAATAATCAATTAAAGCAAGAAAATATAGAAAATAAATCCCACCAACAACAAATCAATAAGTTGCAAATTGATTTGGTTGGAAGTGGCATTGAAGGGAATGCAGGGAAATATTTGTTAGAAGAGAAAGAAAGTTTGATCCAAGAATTAAGAAAGAAGTTGAAAATCCCAGAGATGCAACTTATTCAAGGTTCTGAGTTGACCAAATTGGAGCAGGAAAAAGAAGAGTTATCCAAATAAGTGAATGATAGAACAAGTTATTAAAAATGGTCGAAAGGAAATAACACAGGAAATAACACATCTTTACAGAACCACAAGAAATAACATATTTTCCCACTGAAATTTGACTACAATGTCGTTCTTCCCAGGGAAACACAAGAAATAACATCTTTAAATACAATGTAAATTATTTTGAAGGGGTTGGAAACCTTTTGAGCCACACAGGAAATAACACATCTTTACAGAACCAGAGATTCATGTGTTGATCAGCATTAAAGTTTGTATTTTTCTCTTCTTATATGTGTATGTTTGCTTTCTTCATTATAATTTCCATTATGCCATGTCTTCTATGCTCATATGAAAGTTTGAAATAAATTGAGATTCATATGTTTCACGCCTTTATTTATCGCTTCTCAGTATCCATTTACTTTTCTAAAATTGATAGTGGATTCATTTGAAATTTGGTGCCCATTATTGATGGACTGTCTACGTTTCTTTCCAAATCACCTGCAAAAAGCTTTGATCATAATATGACTACCTTGCCTTTGTGAAAATATTTATTGTTGTTTATTTGCTTGTACAAAAAATTCTTAGTTTTGACTCCATGCCCAATGATTCTTGTTTACATTTCAACCAAATATTTGTTCTGAAAATCACAGTTATTTTACATATTTTTAGCCTTTCACATGTTTTTGAGAGAGCCCTTTCTAGTGGGAAAAAGGGCTAATTTTCCCTCCTAAAGATTGGTTTGAAACAGTTACCTTAGGTTTATCCTTCCACAACCAAAGGGTAAAATCTAAGTGCTAACATTTTGGCACCATTGCCGGGGAACGAAGGTTTCATTTTCCCTGGGAAGAACGACATTGTAGTCAAATTTTAGTGGGAAAAGAAGTTCAATATTCACAGTTGGTTGTATTTTGCCATGGCAACTTCACATTCAATTTTTTTAGTTTTACAAAGGCGACTCCAAGAAAGACATTGTGGCTCCTAGAAGAATCCCTATGAGGGGAAATCTAGATTTGTAGTTATTCTCCAGTGTTAAAAGTCCAGAAAGACTTCTGAAAAAGAACAGAGGAAAAGAAAAAGAAGGTACTTCTCAAACAATAAACTCTTTTCCTATTTTTCAAGAAGAGTTATTAAATGATGAAAATGTTGATATAAGTGAAAGACCTTTATTTAGAACTAAATCAGAATCAGATTTGAAATAAACTGAAGTTGATCTAGATAGCTTTTGGAAGTATTATGTATAGTCAGTTTGGGAAGGTTTACAAAGGTCCGCAAGAGTTGAGTCTAAGAAACCTAAAGCCTAGAGAGTGCCAATAAGAAACCAGAATTCCACATCATAGAATCCACCTTTAATACCACAAAATCCTCCTAGACCAATGGCTGCTAGGTTTGCTCCCCTTGTCTTACCAGTTGCTTTGCATGACCTTCCCCAAAATTATGCATAGAGAATTCCACAGTTTGAATGGGAGGGAAATTTTACAGCACAACAACATGTTGATAGGTTCAATGACTTTATTGATCGTGAAGAAGTAGACTATGATGATGCAAAAATGCGGTTATTAGCATAGAGTTTTTCAGGAGAGGTCAAAAAATGGTTAAGAACATTAGGTGCAAGATCTATTGCTACATATAATGATTTTGTAACACTTTTCTTTGAGCGGTGGGAAGACAAAAAGAATCCTTCACAAATATTAACACAATATAATAATCTAAAGAAGGGGGGTTTTGACACAGTCCAAGAATTTTCTGCTAGAATCATGAGGGTTTATAATTCAATTCCTGTTGATTTTAAACCTTTGGTAGGAGATGCCAAGCTGCATTATGCGGATGCATTTGAAGGTGAATTTTCTTGTACATTGAGAGAGAGAAGGTCATCCACCTTATCAGATATGATGAGAGATGCAGTGGTGGATTCTGGAAAGATAAAGAAAAAAGTTGATATGGATAGAAGGAATATTAGGGAAGATAATCAGCCTTCAACTTCTTCTTCTAATGATGTGAAATTTGATGCCATGATGAGAACTGTGGAGAGATTGATAGATAGGTTGACATTGGACAATAAAACTCAAAATAGAGAACAACAGGAACCTCAAATTAGGAACCCAAATTATAGGAGACCAGTTCCACCATAGATAAGACAAAGAGATCAAAGAGATCAAAGAATTCCAAGAAATGTAGAAGACAATCCTGTGAGACCTCGATTTCCTGAAAATTATGTTGATGAAGGAGATGAAGCAAAATTAGTAGAAAGTGAAATTCATCTTTTTGGAGATTAGATTCGAAAGTTTATTTAACAAACATGGAGCATGATATGTTTTCTTCAGAAGGAAAATGTAACATTCTGGAATCAGAGACTGAAAAATACCATATTGGATATCAAAATGCAGTAAATGATCTTCAAAGGAAGATTAATCTCAGAAACAGGGACGTAATGGTGGATAAAGGTAAAGGTCCAATGGATAAACCCTCAACTATCCAAACCAAGAAAAATAAAGAAAGAGAAGACGCAATGAAAAAGGTCCCATAGAACACAAGATAATTTATTAAAGGGGATAAAAGTTTAGCTCCTTTGAATTTGCAAAGTGAAATAGAAAAAATCAAAATTTATATACCTTTTAATCATATTCTAAAAAACACTGAATACAAAGAACAAATTTCTAAAATTATTGGAGGTGGAAGGAAAGTAGATCCATATACATTAGAATTGAATGAAGATACCCCAACAATTCATCTGGTTCAAGAATGGAAGATAATAGCATGGATGTTGTACCACCTTTCTATGTAAACCTCAATATTCATGATAAGGTTGTGCACAATTGTATGCTTGATTCAGGTGCTTCACATAATTTGATGCCGAAGGTTGTAGTGGAAAGTTTGGGTTTAGAAATATCCAGACCATACAAAGATTTATTTTCTTTTGATTCAAAGAAAGTAAAATGCTTGGGATTAATCAAAGATTTGGTGGTAAATCTTACTCAAATGCCAGTCAAGGGTGTTGTTATGGATGTAGTTGTTGCTGATGTTCCACCAAAGTTTGGCATGTTGTTATCTATATCTTGGGCATCAAAGCTAAAAGGGACTTTACAAATGGATATGTCATTTGCTACTATTCCAGTTCTCGGGGTACATAGGAGGTTATATTCCAAAAAAAGACTTCAATATATGGTAAGTGATAAAGGTGAACCTGATAGTCATGCTATATATGCAGTAGATAAAGATTTGGGATCTTCCATTTTCTACAATGATATTCAATCTGAAGAGAAAATAGATTTGATTAAACAAAAAGAAGATAGTTTTCCAAGTGAAGAAGAAAACCTGTTGAAAGAAAAAGTAAGGAAAGAAGGGACTTGGATTATGCATTTTGATGGATCAATGAGTAAAGAAGGTGATCGTGCAAGCATATGAATAATTTCTCTAGATCAGGAATTTTTAATGTATTCTTTTAAATTGCCGTTCGAATGTACAAATAAAGTTGCAAATATGAAGCATTGATTTTGGGGTTAAATCTGTTAAAATATATGAAAGTAAAGAAGATTGATGTGTTCAGGGATTCAGACTTGGTGATAAATTAGGTAAAATATATCTATCAAGCAAGGCATCCTAGGTTGAGATCTTATAGAAATGAGGTTTGGGACTTATTAGAAAATTTCTTTGATGAACATGATGTGATTTCAATACCTATAGTCGATAATTCCATAGCCGATTCTTTGGCTACCACTGCTGCAGCTTTTAAAATTCCCAGTTTTTCTAAGAAGAAATATGACATTGAAGTTGTGAGTAGACCTTCTATTCCTGATAATATAAGGCATTGGCAATTCTTTGAAGATGATCAGCAGATCAAGAGGTTTCTGGAAATGACAGATGAATTTAATTACAGATCCATTGATACTGAAGATGCAGATGTTCTCCCTAATGTGGAAGAATTTTATGAAGAGTCATAAAAATTCAAAGAAAGAATTGGGGTAAAGATATAATCTAGTTGAAAAAGAATTTCATTCCCAAAGGGATTGTTCCATTAGAAAAGTTATTTGACAGGAATGATGTAGCCAAAAATCCAAAAGTAGAACCTAAAGGCGAAGATATCAAAGATTGTAATATTGGCACAAAAGAGAATCCCAAGATTGTGAGGATTTCAAATAAGCTTCCAGAAGAAGAAGAAAAGAAATATGTTGAATTAATGAAAGAATTTACTGATGTTTTCGCATGGAGTTATGAATATTTAAAAGAATATGATACTTCCATTATTCAGCATACTATTCCTATCGAGCCAAACGAGAAACCATTCAAACAGAAGTTAAGAAGAATAAACCTCAAACTGCTTCGAGTGATTGAAAAAGAAGTCAAGAAGCTATTTGATGCCAAAATTATTGTGTCTTTGAGATTTTCGAGATGGGTGGTGAATTTGGTTCATGTGAGGAAGAAAAATGGAGAGATAAGGTTGTGTGTGGATTCCAGAAATTTGAATAAAGTATCTTTGAAAGATAACTATCCACTTCCCAAAATGGATCATATCTTACAGAAAGTTGTTGGAGCAGAAAGAATTTCCATGTTAGATGGATTTTCAGGTTACAATCATATTAAAGTACATCCAAAAGATCGGGAGAAGACATATTTTACTACTCCATGGGGAACATTTATGTATGCCAAAATGCCATTTGGATTGATGAATGTAGGGGATACTTTTCAAAGGGCCATGGATATTGCCTTTGCAGAATAAAAATATAAGTTTGTGGTAGTTTACATGGATGACATAACCATATACTCAAAGTTTATTGCAGATCATTTAAAACATCTGGAAAACGTTTTATTGAAGTGCAGGAAGTTTGGTATCTCATTGAATCCAAAAAAGTCTCATTTTGCTATGGAAGAAGGAAAGTTGTATTACATCAAAAGATGGCATCAAGATTGATCCAGAAAGAGTATCAACAATACATAATATTGGGATACCAAGGAGTAAAAAGGAGGTGCAGTCTTTCATTGACAGAGTGAATTTCTTAAGAAGGTTTGTCCCTAGCTTTGCATAAATTTTGAGAAATATTTCTGAAATGTTAAGGAAAAATAATGAAATCAAATGAATGTCTAAAGCTAAACAGTCTTTCAATGATATTAAGAAAGCTTTAACCGAAGCCTTAGTTTTAATTAGGCCTTATTTTTCAAATGATTTAAGTGTATTTTCTTATGCATCACAACATACTCTGGCTGGAGTTTTGTTACAAAATAATCAAGAAGGAATGGAACAGCCAATTTCCTTTTTCAGTAAGATTTTGAGAGATGGGGAGCTGAAATATAATATCATGGAAAAACAAGCCTATGCATTGGTGAAAGCATTGAAGGATTTCGGGGTTTATATACTACATTCTCATATTGTTGCATATGTTCCATCTATAGCAGTAAAGGATATTCTTACTCAGCCAGATCATGAAGGAAAGAGAGAAAAATGGATCACAGTTCTGTTGGAATATCATTTGGATATTAAGCCCACAAAGTTGATTAAAGGACAAGGTTTAGCAAAAATGATGACTGAAACCAATTGTGATTCTTTGGATATAAATTTCCTATCAGAACTTTCAACACGAACAGTTCTTGAATTTCAAGTGGTTGAAGATTTTTCTCTGTCACCATGGTATGCAGATATTATATATGTTTTGCAAAACCTACAAGCACCTCTAGGAATGGACAAAACTAGATCAAGATCAGTGAAGATGAAAGCAGCAAAGTTTTGTATATTGAATGATTATTTGTATTGGAAAGATCTAGGTGGGGTTTTGTTGAACTTTTTATTAAAAAATGCAGCACAACATATCATGGTAGAATTTCACAAGGGAATGTGTGGAGGACACCATTCGTGGAAGGCTATAGCAAATAAAATTCTCATAGCAGGTTTCTATTGGCCTACCATTTTTTAAGATGTATACAAAAAAATATCAAAGTGTCATGAGTGCCAATTTTTTTATGGGAAAAGAGAACTCTTGCCATTGCCAATAAAACGAATTTCAGTGGAAGCACCATTCTAGTAGTGGGGATTGGATTTCATTGGTGAAATTAATCCAAATTCTTCAGGGCAACACAGGTAGCTTCTCACTGCAATAGATTATTTCACAAAATGGATTGAAGCTATTCCGACTAGAAAAGCTAATGAAACAATAATTATGAACTTTTTAGAGGAAAATGTTTTGTCGAGATTTAGTTGTCCTAAAACAATAGTAACAGATAATGCTCCAGCTTTCAAGTCGAATAGCATGATAAATTTTTTCCATAAATACCACATATGTAACAACCCTCATATATGAATATAGGGAATATTTGATATAATATGATATAATGTAAAATAGTATAAGGTAAATAATAAAAATAAACATGAAAAAGAAGTAACAGAAAGCAAATCTTGCATAAAGAAATAAATTAAATAAAAAATTAAGAAATTGGGAGAAGGAGGAGAGAACACGAACAGGTCGCAATTGAGGATCGCACGCTAAGGTGTTTCGGTGCGAGGGGTCTCACAACTAGGCTCACGCTCTGTGAAAATGGTCGTGCCTGATTCCACCAAGGTCTGTCTCTCAGCAATCCCCTTGTAAGTCTCGACATCACTCATTCACATGCAACCGGACTTCACGACGCCATTCTACAGGTCATGCAAGCACAGGAGAGAGCTATCATGTAGGTGATGGAAATCTCATGCATGAATTGGTGAGGGAGAGCCCAATGTTTCCCACAAAAAATCCAGTTATGTTCTTGGATTCCTCTTCGAGACTTTTATGTAGCTTTATGATCACGTCCTCATGTAGAAGGCCATGGCTCATGTCTCTGGTTTATCTTCACGCGGAGAGAGATCACAATAGCTCATTTGGTGGAAAGGGTTTGGGGATTGTAGAGGCAGCGGATTCCAGGCTTCGTGGTTGAAGAGATTGAAACCACAGCATGAGTGTAATTTTGATAGGTATGCTAACCACGTGCCAAGCAAACCGTAACCCTTCTTTTTTTTTTTTTTTACTCAAAGAATTCTCAGGTCGCAAATGTAAAACCCTAAAATTTCATATTTCTCCATATTTGTTTCCTATAATTTATTAAAAATCCCTTTAATAAACCTTATTCCTACTATCATAAAATGGAACCCTTCAAAAACAATAAAATATTCATTTCACCTTTATCCTAAAGTGAGGTCCCTTATAATTTTCTAATAATAAAATTGAATTTATATCTAAATATTTAATTTTCTTTCTTTATTGGTTTAACTTTATAATTTTAGGATTTTGAAGTTTATATTTTCCTATTTAAGACTTATCAAAAATTCCCCATTTATATTTCTTTCAGGATGAAAAACTACATTGATTTGATCCAAAACATAGATTCAAATAATCCTAAAGACTCCTTCATAGTCAAGTAATTGTGTTGCATATGTGAAACAATCGGAGTCGAGGTTACTTTTATAAACTTCTTGTAAACTAACGAATAACGGCACAATAGCCCTTGAACTTCCTTAAAAAGAGAAGGCGCGGCAGTTCTCACCGGGAAAGGCTACGGTGAGTGACATTTTATCTCACTCAATTCTAATCTTCGGAGCAGCAGAGGAAGAAGTGGATAAATTACAAGAAAACCTCCATTATTTGGAAACTTCTGAAGATTTTATCATCACATCAAAACAAATCAATTCTATTCCTTCACATGAGAGAGTTGAAATCTTTGAGGAGTAGTCAAAGCTTGTCACGTCTTATTACCTAGAGCAAAAGAAAAAGACTCCCCCATTATCATCTTTTAATAAAGTTTCCATCTTTGGTTTAAGGTTCATAAGAATGTAACGCTCATAACAGCTGTTGTCGGTTGGGACTTGGGATTTCCAATGGGTATAGAATGTAACGCTCCTAGAAGCTCCTATATAGAATGCACAGAAATAGATATAACACATGGAAATGAGAAGTGTATTATGTAATGCACTAATAGATATCGGTACATGTTAGAGGCTCAAAACGGCTCTGACATGTAATTACAACCTAAGGCGATTCCCTAACCTACAGATACCATGCTTATGCTATCTACTGAAATGACATTCCCATGAAATACAATATTGTCGGTATGTTTCCTCCTAGGTGTGTTCTCCACTAACCCGCATGGGGCCCAGCATGTCTTCCGAGCTTCTATATTGCAAAAAAATGTTATAATTCGGTTCTTATCTATGGTAGCAGTAAGCATATTACCATATGTAAGGACGCTCGAATCAATTTACAAGGCTAGACAAAACTGCAATGCATGCAATGCAAAATCGTGATGTACAGGCAGCACAATTTGTAAAAGCATGGCAGATATATGGAGGTCAAGAGATATATGGAGGTTCGATATGACATGAAGGGGATCATAATTAACAGCTACTTCCCTTTTGAAATCCATTTCACTTAACAATTTTTCTATGTGGAGAATAGCATATTTATTCTTTACAATAAATGGTCCTACTGTAAAATAATATTTGATATCAGTAGCATTCTTGAAAAATAAAAAATGATTATCTTTCAGAATCAGTTTCTTCCTAAGGAACTCAAGAGCGAAAACTCTTAATGTCAAAAATGCTGGTAATATATACAGTTGATGTTTGAAACCATATAATCTAAGAAAATTATTGTCTTTCGACAAAATCTAGTCTCCCACTACCAAATCGGTACTCAAGTGCATCTGGGTCTTCATCTCAGGTAATACTCTAGGTAACTTTTCTCCAAAAATCATGCTATATATCTCTCATAACATGTAATTCATATAATTAAACATATATCCAACAGGGAAAGGACAAGTTGGGTATTCTCATTAAAGAGACTGACGTCTATGGGATAAGGAGTATTGGTAATTTCTAAATCTATTTTAAGATAGGAGGTCGTGAATGCTTGTTTAATTTCAGGGGATGACTGGTGATATAAGTCAATAATTTACTTCTCGGAAAAACTTTCTGGTTCAGGTTCTTGGGACACAGGTGTTGATGTATATGTAACTTCAGAATGTATTTCATATATATATTTATTGTACTCCTATAGAGATGTATTATTCCTCTATACGGAAGTGTCGTCATTTGTATTGACAAGTGTCGCAAGTGTGTTAACTTGCCGATGGGTTATTAGACCACCTTGTAAGGGGTCGGCCCATATTAATGTAACATGAGGTTATTGTGCTAAGCTAGACAAATCGGCCCTAGAAGTTTATTGGACAGTCAGGACAAGTATAAATAGAGATCTCCTGATCTCTATTTGGATCACTTCAGAACTCACACTTCCATCACTCAAAAAGTGGCGCACATGTGAAGAGGAGGATCAGCTGCTAGGAGGAGTCTATCTTTGTGTACTTTGGTTGTACTTTGGTTGTATCATTGCTCTATCTATCTCTGAGGAAGTTGCGGGGTTTTCACCTTAGGGTTTTCCCCATGGAAACTCTATGTGTTTATTGTCTCTCATGTTTGCATCTTGTGATGATTGATATGCTTGATATGATTGATATGCATTGATATAGTGTACATGTTATTCTCTCAGTAAAGATCCTAGACTATATTGAATTAATGCTAAAAAATTAACATGGTATCAGAGCTAACCTAAGAAGAAGACATTGTGCAGTGGCGGAAACTAGGGTTTCTTGTTTATTGGGTTTCTCTCCACAGATTTTGGAAAAGTAATATGATAGATTGACTCTCCTCAGCAAGGTGAATCTATCTATCCAATCAGAATTCAGTTCTGAGCACTTTCAGTTTTGGCCCTAAAATTAGGGTTTCCTCAAAAATCAGAATTTCTGAAATCTGAAGACACAGATGGAAGCTCCTTGGAAAAATCGAAGTTTAGAGATTTGGATCGAGATTTTTGGTTGGGTAAATCTTCGGGAAACTCAAACCCTAATTCAGGGTCCTCCTAAGTGAATCCGGAAAGACCAAAAGGAACTTCTAAAGGGTGAAACTTTGTAGAAATCAAATTCTGAGTATACCAGGATGATTAGCTCATCAAGGTGCATCTTTATATCCTTTTCGAAAGTTGAAATTCACATTTTGAATTTTTAGGGTTTCTCTGACAAACCCTAATCCGAGACCAGATCCATTTTTTCAGCAAATCAAGTGGTAAGACCTAAATCTTTTCTATTTCCATTTGAATTACTCTTTAAAGATGTCTCACCACACCAAGCTTGAGGACAAGCTTGAAGGGGCTAATAACTTCCGAGCCTGGAAGTATAGGATTGGGTTAATCCTGGAAGAGAATGAGTTGGACTCATATATAAAAGAAGAGATCCCTATCCCAGAGGATGAAGAGGATAAGATATTGCATAAGAAGAACTTGGTTAAGGCAAAGAGAATCATTGTTGATTCTATCAAAGATCATCTCATACCACATGTGTCATCTCTTAAGACACCCAAGGAGATGTTTGACTCTTTGACCAAGCTATTTGAAGGGAAGAACATAAATCGGAAGATGACTTTGTGGACCAATTGAAAGGGGTCAAGTTGTTGAATGGAGAGACCATTCAATCTTATTTCTCCAAGGTCTCTCAGATCAAGGAACAACTTGAAGCTGTCGATGAAGTAGTAGATAATGGTGAAGTGGTTATGACTACTCTAAATGGCCTACCTAGGTCATGGGACTCTTTTATTCAAGGAATCTGTGCAAGAAAGAAATTGATCTCTTTTAGTAGACTATGGGAGGAATTCTCTCAAGAAGAACCAAGGCTTGTGGCACGAGAAGAAAAGATGGGGAATGAAGATCAAGCTCTCACAGCTTACACCAAGAAAGGGAAGTCCAAGAGAGAGGCATCCCACTTTAGAAAAACTTCACACCACCATTATCATAAGGATAAGAAAGATCTTAGATGCTTCAATTGCAATGAGAAGGGACACTTTGCTTCAGATTGTCCCAAGAAGAAGAAATACAACAACAACAACTTCAACAAGAAGAAGAACAACAACAAAAGAAGATATCATGCTCATGCTGCTGAGGATGATGAACCTCCAAAGAAGAAGGCTACACCAGAAAGTGATGATGATGACTCATCAAGCGAAGAAGACTATGTTCTAATCTCTGCTCTCACAAGTACTATTTATCATGGTTGTAATGATTGGCTTATTGACAGTGGGGCTTCGAAACACATGACTGGGTTTAAAGAATCTCTTGTAAATCTATCTGAACATGAATCACCCCATAAAGTGAAACTTGGGGATGACTATCAATACCCTATCAAAGGAAGTGGTGAAGCCTCCTACAACCTAGATTCTGGAAAGTCTTTGAAGATGAAAGAGGTTCTTTATGTACCTGGGATCAAGAAGAACCTACTCTCCATATCCTCATTGGATGCAAAAGGTATGAGAGTTGCATTTGCGGATGGCTAAGTTCTAAGGTGGCCAAAAGGTAAAACTATTGATGATGCAGTAGTGATTGGAGAGCAAGAGGGAGGATTGTATAAATTGAAAGGACAACCTGAACATGCCATGGTGCATGATTCCATGGAGCCAAGTGAACTTTGGAATAGAAGACTTGCACATATGGACTACAGAGCATTACCAATTGCAAGTAAAGTTGTAGAAGGTCTTCCTGAAATCAAGACCAAGCATGAAGGTGTTTGCAATGGATGTGCAAAAGGAAAGAACATAAAGAAGGAATTTCCAAGCAGTGAAAGCAAGGAAAAAGGTATCTTTGAAATTATCCACTCCGATGTATGCGGTCCGATGTCATCCAATTCTCTGAGTGGGTCTGTTTACTATGTCTCTTTCATTGATGACTTCTCCAGGAAGACTTGTGTTTGCTTCTTGAAGAACAAAGATGAAGTGTTTGATAAGTTCAAGGAATTCAAAACCTTGATGGAAAACCAAACTGATAAGAAGATCAAAACATTCAGATCTGACAATGGTGGAGAATTCACTTCAGGTGACTTCAAGAAGTTATGTAGTGATTCAGGGATTAAGAGGGAGTTGACTGCTCCTTACAATCCACAACAGAATGGAGTTGTAGAAAGAAAGAATTGAACAATCATGGAAGCAGCAAGGGCAATGCTGCATGACCAGGATCTAGCTATGCATCTATGGGCAAAAGCAGCTAGGACAGCTGTATATGTGCAGAACAAAACACCCCACAAGATATTGGACAACAAGACACCAGAAGAGGTCTTCTCTGGTAAGAAACCTAAAGTCAGCCATCTCAGAATATTTGGTTGTCCAATATACACTCATGTCCCAAAGGAGAAGAGGACCAAGCTAGATCCTTTGGGAAAGAAGGGTATATTTGTGGGATACAATGAAAGCTCAAAGGCTTACAGAATATACTTTACAGGGTTCAAGAAGATTGATGTCAGCAGGGATGTGACATTTGATGAAAACTCAACATTCATCAAATCAAGGAAGACACCTTTTGAAGATTATGAAGAACCTAAGGAAACTAGATTTCAAGACACTACTATGACTGAAGCAATTCCAGATGCAGATCGTAAAATTGAAGATCCGCAAGAATCTGTAGATCCACCCCGTGAGAATAACTCTCACAAGTGGAAACTTGCATGGGCTAGAGAGCTCATTCAAGATGCAGAAAGATATGGCATTCCATAAGAAGAACATAGAGCAAAGAAGAGAACTAGATTTCATACCAGCTATGTTGCTTTACTTGTTGATGTATAGGTAACTTCGGAATGTATTTCATCTATGTACTTCATATATATTTATTGTACCCTTATAAGAGATGTGTTATTCCTCTAAAAGGAAGTGTCATGTGTATTGACAATTGTCGCAAGTGTGTGTACTTGCCGATGGGTTATTAGACCACCATGTGTGGGGTCGGCCCTGAAATATATATTATATTGTGGATGTACCTAGCTATACAAGTCGGCCCCATAGTGTAACTCGGAAAACAGGTTAAGTATAAATAGAGATCGGCAGATCTCTATTTGATCACTCGGAAAATCATACTTCTCTCACTCAGAAAGTGGTGCACTAGTGAGGAGGAGGATCATCTGCTACTAGGAGACTATCTCAGTGTATTTTGGTTATACTTTGGTTGAGCCATTTCTCTCTCTATCTCTGAGGAAGTTGTGGAGTTTTTCACCTTAGGGTTTTCCCCACGGAAACTCTGTGTCTCTTGTCTCTCATGATTTTGATTCTTATGATGCTTGTCATGCTTATTATGATTGTTATGCATTGATATATTGTACATGTTATTCTCTTAGTAAAGATCGTAGAGTATTTTTGAATTAATGCTCAGAATTTAACATGGTATCAGAGCTAACCTGAGAAGAATACATTATGCAGTGACGGAAACTTGAGTTTCTTGTTTATTTTGTTTCTCTTCATAGATTTTGGAAAAGCAGTATAGTAGATTCACTCTACTCATCAAGGAGAATCTATCTGTCTAGTCAGAATTCAATTCTGAGCATTTTCAGATTTGGCCCTAAACATTAGGGTTTCCACAAAAATAGAAATTTCTGGAATCTGAAGACATAGCTGGAAGCTCGATGCAAAAATCAAAGTTTAGAGCTTTGGATCGAGATTTTTGGCTGAGTAGATCTTCGAGAAACTCAAACCCTAATTCGAGGCTCTCCCGAGTGAACTTGGGAAGACAAAAAGGAAATTTTGAAGGGTGTAGCTTTGCAGATCTCAATTTTTGAATACACCAGGTCGATCAGCTCATCAAGGCACATCTTTCTATCCTTTCAAAAAGTTGAAATTCACATTTTTAATTTTTAGGGTTTTTCCGACAAACCCTAATCCAGGACCAGATCCATTTTTCAACAATTCAAGTGGTAAGACCTAAATATTTTTTATTTCCATTTGAAGTACTCTTTAAGATGTCTCACCACACCAAGCTTGAGGATAAGCTTGAAGGGGCTGATAACTTCCGAGCCTAGAAGTATAGGATTGGGTTAATCCTGGAAGAGAATGAGTTGGACTCATATGTAAAAGAAGACATCCCTATCCCAGAGGATGAAGAGGCTAAGATTTTGCATAAGAAGAAATTGGTCAAGTCAAATAGAATCATTGTCGATTCTATCAAAGACCATCTCATCCCCCATGTGTCATCTCTGAAGACACCCAAAGAAATGTTTGATTCACTATCCAAGCTATTTGAAGGGAAGAACATAAATCAGAAGATGACTCTGCGGAAACAATTAAAAGGGGTAAAACTTCAGAATGGTGAATCCATTCAATCTTATTTTTCTAGGGTCTCCCAAATCAAGGAACAACTAGAAGCAGTGGATGAAATGGTAGAGAATGGTGAAGTTGTCATGACCACTCTGAATGGCCTACCTAGGTCATGGAGCTCCTTTATTCAAGGAATCTGTGCAAGAAAGAAGTTGGTATCCTTCAGCAGAGTACGGGAAGAATGCTCACAAGAAGAAGCAAGGCTTGTGGCACGAGAAGAAAAGATGGGGAATGAATATCAAACTCGCACCAAGAAAGGGAAGTCCAAGAGAGAGCCATCTCACTCCAATAAATCTTCACATCACTATAAAGAAAGAAGAATATGCTTCACTTGTAATGAAAAAGGACATAATGCCATAAATTGTCCCAAGAACAAGAAGGACAAGAACAACTTCAACAAGAAGAAGAAGGGCAGAAAAAGAAAGTTTCATGCTCATTCTGTCGAGGATGATGAACCTCCCAAGAAGAAGGATAGAGCAGAAAGTGATGATGATAACTCATCAAGCAAAGAAGAGTACGTTCTAATCTATACTCTCACAGGTATTATCTCCCATGGTTGTAATGATTGGTTAATTGACAGTGGGGCTTCAAAACACATGACTAGGTTTAAAGAATCCTTTGCTAACCTATCTGAACATGAGTCACCCCATAAGGTGAAATGTGGGGATGACTACCAATACCCTATCAAAGGAGGTGAGGCCTCCTACAATCTAGACTCTGAAAAGTCTTTGAAGATGAAAGATGTTTTGTATGTACCTGGGCTCAATAAGAATCTACTCTCCATATCCGCATTAGATGCAAAAGGTATGAGGGTTGCCTTTGTGGATGGCCAAGTCCTAATGTGGCCAAAAGGTAAAACTATTGATGATGCAGTAGTGATTGGAGAGCAAGAGGGAGGATTGTATAAATTGAAGGGACAACCTGAGCATGCCATGGTACATGACTCCATGGAGCCAAGTGAACTTTGGCATAGAAGACTTGCACATATGCACTACAGGGCATTACCAATTGCAAGGCTATAGAAGGTCTTCCTGGAGTCAAGACCAAACATGAAGGTGTTTGCAAAGGATGTGCAAAAGCAAAGAACATTAATAAGGCATTTCCAAGTAGTGAAAGCAAGGCAAAAGATATCTTCGAAATCATCCACTCAGATGTATGTGGTCCTATGTCATCCAGTTCTCTGAGTGGGTATGTCTACTATGTCTCTTTCATAGATGACTTCTCCAGGAAGACTTGGGTCTACTTCTTGAAAAACAAAGATGAGGTGTTTGATAAGTTCAAGGAATTCAAAACCTTGATGGAAAATCAAACTGACAAGAAGATCAAAACATTTAGATCCGACAATGGTGGAGAATTCACCTCAGGTGAATTCAAGAAGCTTTGCAGTGATTCAGGGATTAAGAGGGAGTTGACCGCTCCTTACAATCCACAATAGAATGGAGTTGCAGAAAGGACGACAGGTCGAAACACATAGAGATCAAATATCACTATATTAGGGATATGGTGTAGAGAGGAGCAGTGAAGCTCCTATATGTTGCGACAGATGAGCAAAATGCAGATGTGTCGATCAAGCCACTAGCTAGAGTGAAGTTTGAGTACTTCAGAGAGAGGCTTGGTGTTCTTCAGATCGATGACACTTCGAGGAAGAAGTGATGGAGACATTTACTGTAGCCATTCCTAGCATGGTGGAAGGGGGATCCTTCACATGGCTGTGGATGTAAGCACTGGATGATGAGCATCAGGATGATGTTCTAGTTTCTGCTCTGTATGATCAGTTGGATCATTTGTGTATGTATGCATCATGTTGGATGCTGGATATGATCAGTTGGATCATTTATATGTATTTTGTATATGCATCATGTTGGATGCTTGGACCATGTATCTGTGTTTGTATCAGGTGGATACATTGTATGATCAGGTAGATCATGTATGTTGATATATATCAGGTATGATCAGGTAGATCATGTATGTTGATGGATACATTGTGTGGATCATGTATCTATGTATCAGGTGGATACTTAGTATGCATCAGGTGGATGCATTGTATGATCAGGATGATCGTGGATGACGAGCTTCTCCAGATGACATGCATCAGGACGATGCAGTGATGATGATCAGGATGATCATGTGTACATCAGGATGATGTATGGTGAGTATGAGGACGATACTTTGTGGCCGTGGATCGGGTTGTGCAGATGAGCATGTCTAGGAGATCCTATAGGTCAGAGTTGTGTACCCGTAACAACCTGGGATGCTCTTTCGAGACATTGCTCTAGGAGGACATGTAATTTGTGCCCTGGGAGATCTTCAGGTCAGAGTTGTGTACCCATAACATCCTGAGATGCTCTTGCGAGGTTTTGTCCTATGGTGTGTAATTTTCTCCTGGGAGATCTGGATAGGATGAAAAAGGCCTCAAATGCTTCAGCTAGGTTTTGCCATGACCACATGTAATTTGCTCCTGGGAGATCTGGACAAGATGAAAAAGGCCTCAGATGCTTTATCCAGGTTTTGTGGTGAGATCACATGTAATGTGCTCCTGGGAGATCTGACAGGTAGAGTTGTGTGCTCGTAATAGCCTGGGATGCTTCAGCCAGGTTTTGTGATGGGTTACATGTAATGTGCTCCTGGGAGATCCAACAGGTAAAGCTGTGTGCTCGTAACAGCGTGGGATGCTACTGCCAAGTTTTCTGACGCATGTAATAAGTCTTGAGGATTCCACAGTATGGCCAGTGATGAAGACCTGCAGGTGGTGGGCCTACATTCAGTATGAAAAAGGACTGGCTTTTTAGAACCTCCTATGACGATTAGATTCAGAGATTGGTTGAGATAGCAGCAGCAATGACGATGATGATGACGATGCATCGATGACGATGATCCTGAGAAGAAGACTTGTACTAGCAGATCTGTGTCGAGAAATACCTTCCTAGTTAAGAGGGAGTGTTGATGTATTTGTAACTTCGGAATGTATTTCATGTATGTACTTCATATATGTTTATTGTACCCTTATAAGAGATCTGTTATTCCTCTATAAGGAAGTGTCGTCATGTGTATTAACAAGTGTCGCAAGTGTGTGTACTTGCCGATGGGTTATTAGACCACCATGTGTGGGGTCAGCCCTGAAATATATATTATATTGTGGATGTACCTAGCTAGACAAGTCGTCCCCATAGTGTAACTGGGAAAACAGGTTAAGTATAAATAGAGATCAGGAGATCTCTATTTGATCACTCAGAAAATCATACTTCTCTCACTCAGAAAGTGGTGCACTAGTGAGGAGGAGGATCATCTGCTACTAGGAGACTATCTCAATGTATTTTGGTTGTACTTTGGTTGAGCCATTGCTCTCTCTATCTCTGAGGAAGTTGTCGGGTTTTTC
The DNA here is from genome assembly GCA_027924585.1 of Larix kaempferi. Taxonomy (NCBI): domain Eukaryota; kingdom Viridiplantae; phylum Streptophyta; class Pinopsida; order Pinales; family Pinaceae; genus Larix; species Larix kaempferi. Next base: position 15,861,816 of record BSBM01000372.1, on the reverse strand, counting down.
ACCTTAGGGTTTTCCCCACGGAAACTCTGTGTCTCTTATCTCTCATGCTTTTGATTCTTATGATGCTTGTCATGCTTCTTATGATTGTTATGCATTGATATACTCTACATGTTATTCTCTCAGTAAAGATCCTAGAGTATTGTGAATTAATGCTCAAAATTTAACATTACTCTGTGATATCATGAACAAAGAACCTTCCAATTATGAAAAAGCAGTGGAAAAGAAAGAATGGAAGGATGCCATGGTCAAAGAATACCAATCAATAATGAAGAATGATGTTTGGGATGTTGTCCCAAGACCCGAAGGGAAGTCTGTTGTGACTTCCAAATGGATCTACAAGATCAAGCATGCTGCAGATGGAAGCATAGAGAAATACAAGGCAAGGTTCGTAGCTCGTGGCTTCTCTTAGAAGGAGGGAATAGATTATGAAGAAACTTTTTCTCCTGTAGCCAGGTACACTTCCATCAGATCAGTACTTACTCTGGCTGCAGTGATGAAATGGACGATAAACCAGATGGATGTCAACACTGCTTTCTTGAATGGTGTAGTTGAAGAGGAAGTGTATGTGGAGCAGCCACTCGGTTTTGAGACACATGACAGGAAGTCATATGTATCTAGATTGAAGAAAGCCTTGTATGGCTTGAAGCAAGCTCCCAGGACTTGGTATAGTAGGATGGACAAATTTCTATCCAGTTTGGGCTTTACCAAGAGTAAATTGAATTCCAACCTTTACTACAAGGTTGAGGAAGGCAATCCTGTGATACTACTCTTGTATGTGGATGGCCTATTTGTTACAGGCAATGATAGTTTGATTGTTGATACCAAGAGGAAGTTTGCTGTCGAGTTTGAGATGAAGGACTTGGGGGAGATGCACTGTTTTCTAGGCATGGAGGTGTGGCAGAGTGCAGATGGGATCTTCCTTGGACAAGGGAAGTATGCAGTAGAGATCTTGAATAGGTTCAGGATGATGGACTGCAAGGCCATGGCCACACCTATGGCATCAAACCTGAAGCTTTTGTGTGATGCTTCATCTGAGCCGGTTGATGCCACTATGTATTGTTAGATGATTGGGTCCCTGATGTACCTGACGAACATGAGACCAGATATTTTCTTTGCGGTGACCACATTGAGCTAGTTTCTGACGGATCCAAGGAGTGTTCACCTGGTTGTTGTAGAGCATATTCTGAGGTACCTGAAGGGTACAGTTGATTATGGGATCAAGTATGATGCAAATCAAAAGTTTAACCTAGAGGGTTATGTTGATTCAGATTGGGCAGGCAGTGCTCCAGATAGGAAGAGCACATGTGGGTGCTACTTCAGTATGGGATCAGGTGTGATCTCTTGGTTTAGCAGGAAGAAGTCCTGTGTAGCACTGAGTACAGCTGAAGCAGATTATGTTGTAGATTGTTCGGCTAGTTGTGAGGTAGTATGGATCTGGAAGCTACTGTCTGAGTTATTTGATCTCCCATTGGAGGCTACTGGTATCTTTTGTGACAACTAGAGTTGTGTGAAGCTATCTGAGAATCTGATGTTCCACAACAGGTCGAAACACATAGATATCAAATATCACTATATCAGGGATATGGTGCGAAGAGGAGCAGTGAAGCTCCTGTATGTTGCGCTGGATGAGCAGGTTGCAGATGTGATGACGAAGCCACTAGCCAAAGTGAATTTCAAGTAATTCAGAGAGAGGCTTGGTGTTCTTCAGATTGATGACACTTCGAGGAAGAATTGATGGACACATTTGCAGGAGCCATTCCAAGCATGGTGATAGAAGGATCCTTCCATGGCTGTGGATGTAAGCACTGGATGATGAGCATCATGATGATGTTCTAGTTTCTGCTCTGTATGATCAGTTGGATCATTTATGTATGTATGCATCATGTTGGATGTTGGATATGATTAGTTGGTTCATTTATGTATGTATGCATCATGTTGGATGCTGGATATGATCAGTTGGATCATTTATGTTTGTATGCATCATGTTGGATGCTGGATATGATCAATTGGATCATTTGTACGTATTTTGTATATGCATCAGGTGGATACGTTGTATTGTGTGATCAGGTGGATCATGTATCTATGTATGAATCAAGTAGATACATTGTGTGATCAGGTGGATCATGTATCTATGTATGTATCAGGTGGATACATTGTATGATCAGGTGGATACATTGTATGATCAGGTGGATCATGTATGATGATATGTATCAGGTAGATACTTGGTATGCATCAGGTAGATGCATTGTATGATCAGGATGATCATGGATGACAAGCTTCAGGATGTTGCTCCAGATGACATGCACCAGGATGTTGTAGTGTTGATGATCAGGATGATGTATGGTGAGTATCAGGTTGATACTCTGTGGCCATGGATAGGTTGTGAAGATGAGCATGTAAGTAGAGCTGGGAGATCTGGACAGGATGAAAAAGGCCTCAGATGCTCTTTCGAGGCATTGCTCTAGGAGTACTTGTAAGACCTGGGAGATCCGATAGGTTGGGTTGTGTGTTCGTAATAAGTCCTGGGATGCTCTTTCGAGGGTTTGTCCTGTGACCACTTGTAAGACCTGAGAGATCCGAGAGGTTGGGTTGTGTTCCCGTAATAAGTCATGGGATGCTCTTTCGAGGGTTGGTGGTGGTGACTACATGTAAGACTTGGGAGATCCGGTAGGTTGGGATGTGTGCCTGTAATAAGTCCTGGGATGCTCTTTCAAGGTTTTGTAGTGGAGATCACATGTAAGACTTGGGAGATCTGATAGGTTGGGCTATGTGCTCGTAATAAGTCTTGGGATGCTCTTTCGAGGGTTTGTGATGAGGGTCACATATAAGACCTGGGAGATCCAATAGGTTGGGCTATGTGCCCGTAATAAGTCCTGAGATGCTCTTTCGAGGGTTTGTGATGAGGGTCACATATAAGACCTGGGAGATCCGATAGGTTGGATTGCGTGCCGGTAATAAGTCCTGGGATACTCTTGCGAGGGTTTGTGATGCACGTAATAAGTCCTGAGAATTCCACAGTATGGCCAGTGATGATGAAGACCTACAGGTGGTGGGCCTACATCCAATATGAAAAAGGACTGGCTCTATAGAACTTCCTATGATGAGTAGGTTCAGAGATTGATTGAGATAGCGGTAGCAGTGACGATGACGATGATTCGAGGATGATGCATCAGTGATGATGATCCAGAGAAGAAGACTTGTGCTAGCAGATTTGTGTTGAGAAATAACTTCCTAGTTAAGAGGGAGTGTCAATGTATATGTAACTTCGGAATGTATTTCATATGTATATTTATTGTACTCCTATAGACATGTGTTATTCCTCTATACGGAAGTGTCGACATTTGTATTGACAAGTGTCGCAAGTGTGTTAACTTGCCGAAGGGTTATTAGACCACCTTGTAAGGGGTCGGCCCGGATTAATGTAACATGAGGTTATTGTGCTAAGCTATACAAATCGGCCCCATAAGTTTATTGGGCAGTCAAGACAAGTATAAATAGAGATCTCCCAATCTCTATTTGGATCACTTCAGAACTCACACTTCCATCACTCGGAAAGTGGCACACATGTGAGGAGGAGGATTAGCTACTAGGAGGAGTCTATCTCTATGTACTTTGGTTGTATCATTGCTCTATCTATCTCTGAGGAAGTTGAGCATTTTTTCACCTTAGGGTTTTCCCCACAGAAAATCTGTGTGTCTATTGTCTCTCATGTTTGCATCTTGTGATGATTGATATGCTTGATATGATTGATATGCATTGATATACTGTACATGTTATTCTCTCAGTAAAGATCCTAGACTATATTGAATTAATGCTCAAAAATTAACAACAGGGACTTCTAAGGCATCTCTTGCAAGCAAGGGTTCTATCCAACAAACAATTCTGGTTTTTTGGGCATTCATAACAACTCACTCGGTTTCTGAGTAATTAGACACACACCAGGACACAAAATCCGGTAATGAGATAATTTGGTCATGGAAAAACAACAATAGGGACGACTAATTAACTTTATGCACATCTAAACCTTCTTCTTGTAAATTCTTCAATTTAAGATTAATTTATGCAACTTTTAAAATAATTGAAGTGTCGAAAATATCAATGTCTCTATCCTCCAAAGCATCCCTCGCCTTATCACTATCTACATTCTGAACTCTTTCCATCTTTACCCCTTATAAAAAAGCTTAAGCTATTATTAGTTTGGAGTTACAAGGCCTTACCTGTCACTGACAACCATGCACTTTGTCCTGCTCTATCGCTTTCTGTTGTGCCCACTCATGTGGAACCTTCTAGCGCTGACAGTGCAAAGACAAATGTCAACTTTCATGTGTTTCTTTGCTATATATAACCCACTTTCTTTATCTTTCGGGCATCTTTTTGGGCACTCATTTTTTCGAGCTGTTGATCTCACGTGCTATAATCTCGATCGTCACATTTCATGTCCTTTTGCCACTTCATAATTTTTTTATTCCTGCCGTACGATCATTTTCATCTTTCAAACCTTGACCGTTGGATCTTAGTGGTAATAACTCAAAATACAGCTTCGCAACCCCAGAAAGTGGTTTTTGGAACCACCTTGATCAAAAGCAGACTAATCTGATGCCTCCACATCTCTAGCAGTTTTCTTTTCACATCCAATGCCTTTCTATCCGCAGTGCATCTTCACGATGCATCAATCATCCAAGATCATTGATATTTTCCTGCCATGCATCTACGGTGGAAAATTGCAGTGTATTTATCTTTATATCTTTTCCCGCTAGTGGGTCGCTTTCTGTAATCCCCTAGACAACGTTTTAGTGCATCATCCTTGATTTATTTAATTTGTAATTCTGAACCACTTATCTTTTAAAACTTGCACTATGGTTAAAAACTTTGTCTTGAGCCATCGGATCTTCTATCATCAATCTGGACCATTGATTTGTGATAACCCCTTCACTTCATCGATCTCGCATCCTTCACAAATGGTTTTGCATACGAGTTCTCCCGTTTGTGGAGCACTGTGGTGTTTCAATATGTTTCCCGGTTTTTCCTTTCGCAACCACTTACACCCTTTTTCCTCTGCGCATTTTGGTAATGCGATGACAAACGAGGACTGCTGGATTTCTTTTATACTCCCGATCGATAGTGTGTCTTGTGAAAAGTTTATCATTTACGTCTTTTTGCCTTCAGACTATAGTTTCAACATTTCTTTTTGATACTTATGCCTAAATTTTGTGTTTTTCCTTTAGAATTTTTGTGTTTTCCTTCTTAGTGTCCCCATTTGCAACTTTTGATCATATTCTCACCCCATAGACATTGAAACAAGGATACTTAAGCCTTCTTAGGAAATTTACAAGACATTTTTCAGCATCATTTGTCTTGTGAAAACTAGGTGCTAACAACTAGCTCCAACTCGGGATGCTATCCTCCCTGTGAGGTAGAAAAGAACCTCGTAGACCAAGTGCCTGATCCATTTGGATTCCCCCAAATTCTCCTGAACCTATGCAACAACTTGTAACCTGTAACCTGTTTTCTATTCATCCAATGAAAAATGAAAGTAAACTCTTGAATTACTTAAAACAAACCATTTGTTTGAAAACAAAACTGCACATTGCTAGAAAGTATCTTTACCAAGCAATTTTATTTATGTACAAAACCTTAAAGTACTTCAAAAGAAAATTGTATATACACTGTACAAAAATTTCTCTCTTTGGTTCTTTAAGAAAGATAATGCTTGAGATGTTTCCCATTCACCGGTCCTCCTGTAAGAAATTCTCCATTCTGGTCTTGAAGAATGAATGCATTTTCTACCTGATAACCTGATATTATATAAGGACCTTTCCACAAATGTTCAAATTTTCCATGTTTATCTTCTCTTCTAGCATCCCATTTTAGGACCAGATCGTCCATCTGAAAATCCCTCTCCTTGATTTTCCTCTCAAAGGTTTTCTTCATTTTTTCTTGATGCACTTGAGTTTTGTTGTCAATTTTTTCCCTCATTTCATGCAATTCTATCATCTGTTTTATTCTTATTTGCATATGATTTGTCTCTTTTGCAACTTCCTGTAATAATTTCATAACTGGTAACCCCAAAGAAATAGGAAATATCACTTATGTGCCATAAACCAACTGAAAAGGAGATGTGTTGATGGCCCTTTTTGTGCTAATTTTGTCTGCCCACAATGCATACTTGAGTTTGGTGTGCCCTGCTCTTTTATTATCTTCCAACAACTTCTTTATAATCCTTACCAAACTCTTATTGGAATATTATGCTAGCCCATTACCTTGAGGATAGTATGCAGTTGAATGATTCAAATGGATGTTGTAAGATCCATAAAACTCAATAAACCTACTAAATAAAAAAATAATATTAAATATCCATGCAGATCTATGAACCAATACAAGAATCTGATAACATGTAAAATCTTATAAAATCCAGAAACAAACAAGAGCAACATGCATAGAAGATATGAAGAAGAAAGTGGATCTAATCAAAATTAACAGAAAATATGCTATGAAAATTAAGGAACCATACCTGGTTAGATGACCTAGCAGCTACCATTACCTTGACAACTCCAATAGTGCAATTGAAGGTGGGGGGAGGACTCTCCACCCAACCAATCCCCAGCCAAAGGCTGAGGCCCCCGAGCCCCCAACAATTAACCCTATGCCAGCGCTATCTTTCTTTCCTCTCCTCGAGAGTTCCTCTTCCAAGATGGCCAAAGACAAAAAGACCCAAAAAATATCCCTCTCTTCACTTCTCCTCCTTTTATCTCCTCCTCCCAATTTCTTAATTTCTTATTTAATTTATTTCTTTATGCAAGATTTTCTTTCCATTACTTTGTTTTCATGTTTATTTTTATTATTTACCTTATACTATATTACATTATATCATATTACATCAAATATTCCCTATATTCATATATGAGGGTTGTTACATACTTCTCCCCTTCAAGAAACTTCGTCCCGAAGTTATAATCTTCAAGCAATAAATACAATACTTATTCAATCAATTAATCAAGTAAATACTATAGTATATAGGTAGCTAGTACTATTGTGAAGTTTAGATATTTATATGTGTGGCCACCACATAGAAGTCTCCAAACCGCACTAATACAATCAAAGGCCCTAAGTTACAACATGCTCTTAAGTAATTCCCTATGAATCTAATATGCAACCATATAAACAATCATGCATCATGCATACATAAGCATTAGATAATTAATAAATAATTAATGACTGTGTGTTTGTTTACTTCCTCTTTTCTTACTCACCCTCTCTCTGAGAATCATACCATCCGATAAACCTCCCTACACCTCCCCTCCAACTCTAAATGGTCCCGCTAGCCATGGAACGGGCCCTCTACTATAACCTTTTCGTGGATCATACAGTAGGAATCAGAAGTTCCCCGAGAAGTTACTGCGACATTGCCACCTTCCCAACTTCTGGTAATAATACGGCCTCATCGGATTCTAACCGGAATCTGGTCCTCATCGGTACTAGTAGGCATCTGATTCCCGGTACCCCGATCCTGATACTCCCGGTACCCCCGATCCTTATGTCAGGATCATTATACCCCAAGCATCTCGGAAGGCTAGCCTAAAAATCCTCCACATCACCCTCAAGGCAATAGCCCTAGGAATCAGAACTCCTTCTCCATAAACCTCCCTCCCGGTGAGTATGTCTCCAACATTGGACTCTGGTCACATCAGAAGTTCTCCGGAAAGTATATGTGGCACTGCCACCTTCCCAACTTCTGGTACAAAATTCAAGCACTGCTGGCATAGAGATAATTATTGGGATTGTCCCCCAGCCCATAATATATTTATAGTATCCATTCTCATTTTTGGTTATGGGATCCCACGAAATCATAGAATACTTAGCCTCATCATGCTATTTGAGCGGATCGTTTGGAACAACTGGCACTTGCCATAATGAATAATCATTAGTAACCATTTCTCAATATAATAATATCATGGATCAACCTTGAATTATGTGCTAACAAGAATGTCTAGCCACCAATTCATATTGCATTACATTGCATCATAAGCCATTGTCACGATAAGTCATGCCAAGTTTAACATCTAATGCATTTAGGTGCTCTATGCTACCATATTTCAACATTAGTACTATCAACATGGAGTAATGACCCACATAGTCCATCTTTATCCATCATCATATCAATATGCATTCTAACAACCCACATAATCCATCATCATATCAAATTTGTATTCTACGGGGATCGATAAGGGTTAGCATGAAACAATAACATGTCATACCAAATATCTGATATAATCTCTTATTCTTCAGTAACACAAAACATAGCTGTAAAATACCAAACTTAATCATAGCATTCTTTCATACCATTTATGTGCCAAATATCTCTAGATGCAATGACAAGCTATAATATCATTTGATGGTCTACATGTCATCTATCTTGTATAACACCATAATGTCATGAAATAACGTCAAGAAGTATCACATGCACAACCCATGGCTATAAGTTTCATGGCTAGAATTAACAATCATCAAATTTCATATGAATAATGCATGACCATGAAGGCATCATCCTAAGAACATGTAAAAACACCATGACATATGTACCCCATAAATTTCATTTCAAGATGCCAAAATAAAACTATAAATTACCAATTGAGTATCAACACTCAATGCATAATGTACCTCATGTCATATACATCTTAGTATCAACATGAAATATGCATCATGCAAACTGAGTAGCAGCATGAAAAATTGGGAATCATCATGAAATATGCAACATATGCCCTCTAACTTCAGAAACCATAAGAAACTATAAATACTAACTATGTATCAACATGGAATATGCATCATATGTCTTCTAACTCTAAACTTGTAAAATATGCATCATATGTCCTAAAAGAATAGTAACAGATAATGCTCCAACTTTCAAATCGAATAAAACGATAAATTTTTGCCATAAATACCACATCTGTAACAACCCTCATATACGAATATAGGGAATATTTGAAATAATATGATATAATGTAATATAGTATAAGGTAAATAATAAAAATAAACATGAAAAAGAAGTAACAGAAAGCAAATCTTGCATAAAGAAATAAATTAAATAAGATATTAAGAAATTGGGAGGAGGAGAAGAAGTGAAGAGAAGGTTTTTTTTTGGGTCTTTCTGTCTTTGGTCATCTTGGAAGAGGAGCTCTGGAGGAGAGGAAAGCAAGATAGCGCTGGCATAGGGTTAATTGTTGGGGGCTCGGGGGCCTCAGCCTTTGGCTGGGGATTGGTAAGGTGGACAGTCGTCCTCCCACCTTCAATTGCACTATTGGAGCTGTCAAGGTAATGGTAGCTGCTAGGTCATCTAACTAGGTATGGTTCCCTAATTTTCATAGCATATTTTCTGTTAATTTTGATTAGATCCACTTTATTCTTCATATCTTCTATGCATGTTGCTCTTGTTTGTTTCTGGATTTGATAAGATTTTACATGTTATCAGATTATTGTATTGGTTCATAGATCTGCATGCATATTTAATATTATTTTGTTATTTAGTAGGCTTAATGAGTTTTATGGATCTTACAACATCCATTTGAATCATTCAACTCCATACTATCCTCAAGGTAATGGGTTGGCATAATCCTCCAATAAGAGTTTGGTAAGGATTATAAAGAGGTTGTTGGAAGATAATAAAAGAGCAGGGCACACCAAACTCAAGTATGCATTGTGGGCAGACAAAATTAGCACAAAAAGAGCCATCGGCACATCTCCTTTTCAGTTGGTTTATGGCACATAATTGATATTTCCTATTTCTTTGGGGTTACCAGTTATGAAATTATTACAGGAAGTTGCAGAAGAGCCAAATCATATGAAAATAAGAATAAACCAGACAATAGAACTACATGAAATGAGGGAAAAAACTGACAACAAAACTTAGGTGCATCAAGAAAAAATGAAGAAAACCTTTGAGAGGAAAATCAAGGCGAGGGATTTTTAGATGGATGATCTGGTCTTGAAATGGGATGCTAGAAGAGAAGATAAACATGGAAAATTTGAACATTTGTGGAAAGGTCCTTATATAATAGCAGGTTATCAGGGATAAAATGCATTCATTCTTCAAGACCAGAATGGAGAATTGCTTAGAGGAGGACTGGTGAATGGGTGACATCTCAAGCATTATCTTTCTTAAAGAACCAAAAAGATAAATTTCTGTACAGTGTATATACAATTTTCTTTTGAAGTACTTTAAGGTTTTGTACATAAATAAAATTGCTTGGTAAAGATACTTTCCAACAATGTACAGTTTTGTTTTCAAACAAATGGTTTGTTTTAAGTAATTCAAGAGTTTACTTTCGTTTTTCAGAGGACGAATGGAAAACAGGTTACAGGTTTCAGGTTACAAGTTGTTGCATAGGTTCAGGAGAATTTGGGGGAATCCCAATGGATTAGGCACTTGGTCTACGAGGTTCTTTGATACCTCATAGGGAGGATAACATCCCTAGTTGGAGCCAGTTGTTAGCACTAGTTTTCACAAGACAAATGATGCTGAAAAATGTCTTGTAAATTTCCTAAGAAAGCTTAAGTATCCTTGTTTCAATGTCTATGGGGTGAGAATATGATCAAAAGTTTCAAATGGGGACACTAGAAGGAAAACACAAAAATTTCTAAAGGAAAAACACAAAATTTGGGCATAAGTATCAAAAAGAAATGTTGAAACTGTAGTCTGAAGGAAAAAAGATGTAGATGATCAATTTTTCACAAGACACACCGTCGATCAAGCATATAAAAGAAATCCAGCGGTCCTTGTTTGTCATCGCATTCCCAAAATGCGCAGAGGAAAAAGGGTGTAAGTGGTTGCAAAAGGAAAAACCGGGAAATAGATGGCAACACCACAGTGCTCCGGAAACAGGAGAACTAGTATGCAAAACCATTTTTGAAGGATGCGAGACCGCTGAAGTGAAGGGGTTTTCACAAATCAATGGTCCAGATTGATGATAGAAGATCTGATGGCTCAAGACAAAGCTTTTAACCACAGTGCAAGTTTTAAAAGATAGGTGGTTTAGAATTGCAAATTAAATAAATCAAGGATGATGCGCTAAATTTTTTTTTCTGGGAGATAACAGAAAGGGCCCACTAGTGGGAAAAGATATAAAGATAAATACACTGCAATTTTCAACCGTAGTTGCATGGTAGAAAAAGATCAATTATCTTGGATGATTGATGCATCGTGAAGATGCACGATGGATAGAAAGGTAGCAGACGTGAAAAGAAAATCCGCTAGAGATGTGGAGGCATCAAATTAGTCCGCTTTTGATCAAGGTGGTTCCAAAAACCACTTTCTGGGGTTGCGAAGCTGTATTTTGCGTTATTACCACTGAGATCCAACGGTCAAGGTTTGAAAGATGAAAATTATCGTACGGAGGGAATAAATAAATTATCAAGTGGCAAAAGGACATGAAATCTGACGATCCAAATTATAGCACGCGAGATCAATGGCTCGAAACAATGAGTGCCCAAAAGGATGCCCGAAAGATAAAGAAAGTGGGTTATATATAGCAAAGAAACATGTGAAAGTTGACATTTGTCTTTTCACTGTCGGCGCTAGAAGGTTCCAGATGAGTGGGCACAACAGAAAGTGATAGAGCAGGACAAAGTGCATGGTTTTCAGTGGCAAGTAGGGCCTTGTAACTCCAAAATAATAATAGTTTAAGTTTTTTTATAAGGGGTAAAGATGGAAACAGTTCAGAATGTAGACAGTGACAAGGCTAGGGATGCTTTGGAGGATAGAGACAATGATATTTTTGACACTTCAATTAGGTTAACAGTTGCATAAATTAAGCTTAAATTGAAGAATTTACAAGAAGAAGGTTTAGATGTGCATAAAGTTAATTAGTCTTCCCTATTGTCATTTTTCCATGACCAAATTGTCTCATTACTGGAGTTTGTGTCCTGGTGTGCGTCCAATTACTCAAAAGCTGAGTGAGTTGTTATGAATGCCCAAAAAACCAAAATTGTTTGTTGGATAGAACCCTTGCTTGTAAGAGATCCTTTAGAAGTCCCTGTGTCTCAAGAACCTGAACCATAAAGTTTTTCTGAGAAGTAAATTTTTGACTTATAACACCAATCATCCCTTAAAATTAAACAAGCATTCATGACCTCCTGTCTTAAAATAGATTTTGAAATTACCAATACTCCTTATCCCATAGAATTCAGTCTCTTTAATTAGAATACCCAACTTGTCCTTTCTATGTTGGCTTTGTTTTTAGGTCTTGATACAGATGCATGGGTGACTAAACTTCAATTAAGTTTTTTATTTAGAATGAGCATCAGCTCGCCTGAAGCTGAAGGTAGTCAGATACCCCATCTTAAGTTTGAATAATTTTTGGTTGAAAGGATTCATTTGCAGATGGAAAATTTTCATAGCCTAAGGAAGTTTAGGTTTCAATCCCATCTCATGAAGATGGTTATCTTTGCTAGTCAAGAAGAAATACTTTTTTCGAAGATAATTTTCACAAATCCAGTGGAGGATAATATGTTTCATTATATGAATTACATGTTATCAGAGATATATAGCATGATTTTTGGAGAAACGTTACCTAGAGTATTACTTGAGATGAAGCCCCTGATGCAGTTGAGTACCGATTTGGCTATGGGAGACTAGTTTTTGTAGAAAGACAATAATTTTCTTAGATTATATGGTTTCAAACATCAACCGTATATATTACTAGAATTTTTGACATTAAGAGTTTTCACTCTTGAGTTCATTAGGAAGAAACTGATTCCGGAAGATAATCATTTTTTTATTTTTCAAGAATGCTACTGATATCAAATATTCTTTTACACCAGGACCGTTTACTGTAAAGAATAAATATGCTATTCTCCACATAGAAAAACTGTTAAGTGAAATGGATTTCAAAATGGAAGTAGTTATTAATTATGATCCCCTTCATTTCATAACGAAGACAAGACAGACTAACCACACTAAAGCTTTCATTCATAAAGAAGTGGAAGGAATGTCAGAAAAGGAAAACTGGTTACAATATGAAAGTGAAGAGAATATAAGTTTACAAGGAGGAGAATTGGTATTGACAGATTGTATAGGAGAAGCAGAAACTTCAATGAGTGTTGTGGTTATTGGAGAAAAAGGAAGTTTTCAGGATGCAATTGATTCAGAAGGTGGAGAACAAGAAAAAGCGAAAAAATCTATGTTGGATGAACAACAAGATTTGTTGTTACTTACAGATGAGGAAGTACTACATGTATGAATACAAGAGTATACATTTCAAGAGGCCAAGGAAGTAGGAGATGTTAATAAGTTTCAAACTAGATCAGATATGTATATCAAGTATAGCCAAGACAAGCAGACTTCATCTCAACAGACTTTCCCATTATTTCCAAAAGTCAAAAGCTTGGCTAAGTCAGATATTAATTTGGTTACTAGTTGATATATAAAAGGAAACACGTTGAATTTGGCAATGTCATCAAGTGATAAAGATACAGAAATGAAATTCAATTTGAAGAAAATCACTATGCCTGATAAAATTCTTTTACACAAGCAGACAAAGCAGGTGATATTGCTGATTTTTTGGAAGCAACTTTGGAGGTTGAGAAATTGAGGATTATTGTAGAGAAGTTGAATAATCAATTAAAGAAAGAAAAGATAGAAAATAAATCCTGCCAACAAAAAATCAATACGTTGCAAATTGATTTGGTTGGAAGTGGCACTGAAGGGAACGCAAGGAAAAATTTGTTACAAGATAAAGAAAGTTTGATCCAACAATTAAGAAAGAAGTTGAAAATCCCAGAGACACAGCTTATTCAAGGTTCCGAGTTGACCAAATTGGAGCAGGAAAAAGAAGAGTTATCCAAAGAAGTGAATGATAGCACAGCTAAGTTATTAAAAATGGTCGAAAAGGAAGCTAGTTGGGAGAAGGAAAAAGCAAGTTTAAAAAATCAAATCGAAGATTTGAAAAATAAATTGTCAAATCTAGCCCATCAACAAATAGGTACCAATCAAATTGAAGATAGGAATAGTGCAGATTTCTACAGGCCATGTCTCAAGTGAGTTTGAAAGATGTTGAGATTAAAGAATTAAAAGAAGAAACTCAGAGGTTAAAAAAAGAAAGTGAGAAGAAAGATGAAGAAATGAAATATTTGCAAGAGAAGTACAAAGAATTGATTGAAGCGAATAAAAGATTGGCAAACCAAGTGATGGGGCAAGCAACTATGTAAGGATGTAAGCACATGGTGTGGGATTTAATCATCAAAGAAGCTAAAAATTTCATACCATGTTTGGATTTCATAAGAGTAAAGGAAAAAGTGATTAAAGATGCTTTAACAAGTTGTACTGCAATAAGAGAGAATTTGAATAGGAATCCCAAAGAGACATCACAAAACACAATTATCTTTTTGAATAGTTTAACTGAGGAAGATCTAAGGATCTTGGGTATTAAGAACATGATTGCAGACATTACATGGGAAAGAAGAATTTTAGGAAAGCATGCACACGTCGAGAATGTTGACGCCCAAGCTAGAGCAATGGCGAAAAAAGTAGTGGGATTCAAAAAACAGTTTGAGAAATTGATTGAAAAAGGTTTACCTGCATTCTAGAATGAAAATCAGAAGTTAATTCCCCAAGATGAATATAAGAAATTATTGTTCAATATAAGAATGGATCATGGGAAATTTCAGCATTTAAATCATTTACTTACAGGGAAAATTTTAATGGTAAAGATTGCAAAAGACCTTGAATTTCTAAATAAGATGGTTTGGATTGGTGAAAGACTTCCACAGATTTCCTTTGTAGATCATTTTGAAATAAGATTCATGGTAAAAGAGATGACAAGCTACCATCTTCCAACTATTGATCAGTGGACAAGCGTAGAGAAGTACGGGAAAATGAAGTACACAGTTCATTCTTGAAAGTATCCATTAGATCTTACATCAAATGAAGACTTAGAAATATTTTTATTCAAAAGAAATTTGTAATATTTTTATGACTTTGATTCAAATGACATTTGGCAAGTCTAGTTAAGTTATTTCAGTTTTTAGTTAAAAGAAGCAGTTAAGTTTTTCTTCACAGAAATTTTGTATAAAAGACAATGTAAATTATTTTGAACGGGTTGGAAACCTTTTTAGAGACAAGAATTTTGTATCGAGTTGATATATGTTTTCATATAAAGAGCCACACAAGAGATAAGACATCTTTACAGAACCAGAGATTCATGGATGATCAACATTATAGTCTGTATTTTTCTCTTCTTATATGTGTATGTTTAATTTATTCGTTATACTTTCCATTATGTCATGTCTTCTATGCTCAGATGAAAGTTTGAAATAAATTGAGATTCATATGTTTTATGCCTTGATTTATCGCATCTGAGTATCCATTTACTTCTCTAAAATTGATAGTGGATTCATCTGAAATTTGGTGCCCATTATTGATGGACTGTCTATGTTTCTTTCCAAATCCTCTACAAAAAGCTTTGACCATAATATGACAGCTACCTTGCCTCTATGAAAATCTTTATTGTTGTTTATCTACTGGTACAAAAACTTCTTAGTTTCGACTCCATGCCCAATTATTCTTGTTTACATTTCAACCAAGTATTTGTTCTGAAAAATCACAGTTATTTTACATATATTTAGCCTTTCACATACTTTTGAGAGAGCCCTCTCTGGTGGGAAAAAAGGCTAATTTTCCCTCCTAAAGATTGGTTTGAAACAGTTACCTTAGGTTTATCCTTCTACAACCAAAGAGTAAAATATGAGTCCTAACAATACCGATGATGAGGTCGATGATACCGATGATAAAGTCTATGATACCGACGATGAGGTCGATGTGTGGTCCTTAGAATTTTCCTAAGTTAACGAGTGGATTGCATCACCCCTGAACGTTTGGTTCAAAATTTACATGATAGGATTGCATCATCCCTGAAAATTTGGTTCAAAATGTGCGTGATAGGATTGCATCATCCCTAAACATTTGGTTCAAAATGTACATGATAGGATTGCATCATCCCTGAACGCTTGGTTCAAAATGTACGTGATAGGATTGCATCATCCCTGAACATTGGGTTCAAAATGTACGTGATAGGATTGCATCATCCCTGAATGTTTGGTTGAAAATGTACATGATAAGATTGCATCATCTGTGAATGCTTGGTTCAAAATGTACGTGATAGCACTGCATCATCCCTGAACGTTTGGTTGAAAAAGTACGTGATAGGATTGCATCATTCCTGAATGCTTGGTTCAAAATGTACATGATAGGATTGCATCATCCTTGAACGTTTGGTTCAAAATGTATGTGATAGGATTGCATCATCCCTAAACGCTTGGTTCAAAATGTACGTGATAGGATTGCATCATCCCTGAACATTTGGTTCAAAATGTACGTGATAGGATTGCATCATCCCTGAACCTTTGGTTCAAAATGTATGTGATAGGATTGCCTCGTCCATGGACTTATGTCCTAAAGTGATAAGGTTTTATCATACTGTAAGTAGATTTGGATTGCCTTGTCGATAGACATGTTGTGGTGTCTTAAATTGATAGGGATTGATCATCCCGTAAGTTGATCAGGATTGCATCGTCCTTGGATTTATGTCCTAAATTGATAGGGATTGACCATCCCATAATTGGTTCATGTGTGTGGCAGATGTTGTTGATCGAGAGATCCAGATGATTTTGTTGATTGAGAGATCTAGATGATGATGTTGTTGATCGAGAGAGCTGGATGATGATGTTGATTGAGAGGTCCAGATGATGATGTTGTTGATCGAGAGATCCAGATGATGATGTTGTTGATCGAGATATCTAGATGATGTTGTTGATCGAGAGATCCAGATGATGAGGTTGTTGATTGAGAGATCCAGATGATGATGTTATTGATCGAGAGATGCAGATAATGTTATTGATTGAGAGATCTAGATGATGATATTATTGATCGATAGATCCAAATTATGCTATTGATCGAGAGATACAGATGATGATGTTGTTGATTGAGATATCCAGATGATGCTACTGATCGGAAGATCCAGATGTTGATGCTGTAGTTGATCAATTGCTGCAGAAGATGAAGACTCAGCTGAAGATGTTGATGTTCCAGTATTGAAGATCTTGAAGATGTTCCAGTAACTGTTTGAGTTATTGATGAAGAAAGATTCCAATGATTTATAGATGTATCAGGTATGATGTTGATGACTACTTGCTCCTGCAGATGTTGTTAGAATATCCTTCTCATTAAGGGGGAGTGTTAAAATATTGTAACTTCTAAGAAGATTCTATTTGTACTTTATCCGAAGATGTTTCATTCCTCTGTCGAGACCTTATTGTATATCCAGAGATGTTTATTCCTCCGTCGAAATGTAGTAACTTGGGTTATTAGAGTTCCCTAGTGGGGTCGGCCCAAAGTTAGTTGTAATGGGGTGTTTAAGTCCCCTACTGGGGTCATCCCAGTCAGCATTATTTTGAGTGCTTAAGTTGGGGCCGACCTAGTTAGGGTTAAAAGTCAAGTGAGGTAAAGTATAAATAGAGGATGTCTGATCCTCATTTATTACACACGCTCACTTGTGAAACTTGCATAGGAGAAGGAGAGATCTACAAAGGAGGATAAGGAGCTCATGTTCGGGGATTACATCTTTGTATTTATTAGTCATCTATATTGAGGAAAATTTGTTGGGTTTCCTACCCCATGAGGGTTTCCTAGGATAAATTGTGTCTCTTGGGTTTATGTTGTTCTTGTTGTTCTTTTAGTGATCTTGTATATGCTATTGTTGTGAAATCTAATGGAATACTGATTTTATCTATCTTAGCATATTGAATATTAACACTTGCTACTAGATATAATGGCTCATTATGGTCCAAATCAAGAACCTTTGAGTACCTTTTGTCAGACAACTGAGATTGTTTCCTGGTTGTTGATCCCCCATTGCAAGACTCTCCAACAGATTGTGGATCAAACCCCACCATCATGCAACACCTCTCTGAGAGATTTGGATCTGCATTACATAGTGCAAGTTTTGCATGATATTGAGATCTGGTTGTTCTATGGTCAGATGGATCCGCAACTATGTTCCCAGCAGCTACAAGGACTTTGTGATCCCATATTGGCCTTGGCCATGGATTGGGAGCATGTGTTGGATCTGGATTTGAATCTAAATCTTCTTGAAATTTATTCTCAACATCAAGATCTTGATCCCCATCTTCATTAGAAGAGGAATCACTTTTATCTTCATCAGATTCTGATGGGGTAGGCAGAGAGTATGGAAAAAAATGTGAGAATTCATATGCCTTGGAGGCATGGTTTGAAAACCCTTTTGCTATAATATTCCCAGTGGATATCTCTGCAAACTCAATTGTGTCAGTACCAAAGACAACTTTCTTCGGTGAACCTATGTGAGTCATCTAATATACAGAAAAAAAAAAAAAAAAAAAAAAAAAAAAAAAAAAAAAAAAAAAAAAAAATATATATATATATATATATATATATATATATATATATATATATATATATATATATATATATATATATATATATATATATATATATATATATATATATATATATATATATATATATATATATATATATATATATATATATATATATATATATATATATATTAAAATTAAAAAAAAAAAAAAAAATTGCTGACAAAGAAGGAACAAATAGAACATTCTTGAACTTTCCATTCTCCATATGTACTGTGACCATCCCTTCAGTAGAGATCTGGGAATTGTCTCCCATGTGAATAATTAGACCATTTTTTAGATCTAGTGAAAAAAGTGATTCTATGGAGGAAACCATGTGATTGGAGGCTCCTGAATCTATGAAGAGGGCTTGTGATTTCAAAAATCCATCCTCCAGTGCATGGCATCTCTCATGACCATTAGACTCACTTCCATAATCTATCTCTCTTGCACCTTTTGGGAGGGAAATTTTGTGTTGTTCAAGAAGCGTGGTCAACTGATCTATCTTCTTATGCATGCAAGATCTCTCTGGGTGGTTTCCTTCTTGCAATAGGAACACTTGGATTTCTCAAATCCCTTATGTTTTTCCTTCTTAGAGCTGGAGGCTCCTTCTTATGGACTTGACTTGGAATTCAGCTTGGGTTCAAATGCCCTCTTTTCCTTGCCTTTATGCCTCCCTTTCCCATTTGCACTTTTTGCTTCTCCAACCATAAGAGCTTGATATTTGGAAGCCTTCAAGGCACCCATATAGATTAACTTGTCTTGTTCTTGGATGAGAGATTCAATGAAAATATCTAAGGAGGGAATCTTCCAACCAATGATTGACATTCTCCTAGAATGGAAGGTAGAGACAAAGATGGAGAACTCAGGACCTAGCTTTATTAGAATGGATAACACCAGATTCTCATACTTCTTCTCAATGCCACAATGCTTGCATTGCACAATCAGAGATTTGAATTTTGAAAAGAACTACTGAATGGTCTCAAAACTGCTCGATTGTAGAGCAATCAACTAATTTTCTGGAGTATGGCCTCTTAGTTCATCTTGTTTGTAGAAGAGGGTCTCTATCAAATATAACTCTTTTGGAGTCTTCAATACTTCGATGTGGAAGAGTATATCTATGGAAATATGAATACATATGAAACCAAATGCTTCATCCAATCTATTCATATACTTGGTTTTCTCCATAGCTGATGTTGGTTCGGGATCCTTCCCCATTGTCACCCTATACAGTGATCTATTTCGCAATACCATTTGCATATCATCCTTCCAATCAAGATAATTGAAGGGTGTCATGATTCTAGGAGAGAGAGAAGAGTTTGAATTGTCCATTACAACTGCTGGAGCAAATACAAGGTGAAATTGTTTCTACTATAGAAAAAGTTATTGCAACTACATAAAACTACTGCAACTACAGAAAACTATTGTAACTAATGCAACTGCAGAAAAATGATGCAACTGTTGCTGCACTCAAAAAATTGAATAACCTGCAAAAAAATATCAATAATGGAGGTATACTACTACTGATCACTTCTTTAGGACAGTAGGAAATTTTATTTGGATCCTTCACACCTCGCTAGAGCTCATTAGATTTCTCCAATGAATTCAATGCAATGGCACCAGGATTTGCTGTGGAAATCCAAAGGCTTCTGGTGCACTACTGAAAGAAGCTTCTCAACCTATTCACTCAGAAGGCTCTGATACCATGTGAAATTCTATTTCACATCAGATGTAAGAGCTGATGGATACCTAAGAAAGAAATAATGTGAATAAAATTAGAATAAGAGTGAAAACGGCAGTAAAAAGGAGCAAAGAAATAATAATGCAGTAGAATTCATATAGGAGAAGAATATTGTCACATGTTCCAATAATAAGTATAATAAACAATGATGTTACAATGGAGAGAATTCGAATCATGCAGGAGAATTCAAACCCGTGAATCCATCAATTCCTATGGATTTAGGATACCAAGTTTCAGCTACTGCCCCCACACCATGCCTCAAATGCCCGAAAATGGTGCTATTGTGCCATCTCTGGAACTAGGGTTTTGCTCAGTGAAGGCCATGGCAATTTTGCACAAGGGGGTCAATTCTTATCCTAAGGCTCCCGGGAGAGCGTGGAGATCGTGAACACATCCAAAATGGCCATATGCACGTGTGGGAGCTTAAATAACCCAATTCTTCTCGTCAGTTTGGGTTTTGTGCCACCAGAGGAAATCCTCAAAGTGTCCCTAAATAGCCACGGGGTGCTTGGAAAAAATTTCCATAGCACCGAAACCATGAATCTGGTCATGCACCTGTTGATTCTGATGGATTCGGGATGTCGGGTTTTAGCTAGGGCCCCTCCCTCCACTATGCCTCAAACGACCAGAAACTGTGCTATTGAGTCATCTTTGGAACTAGGGTTTTGCTTAGTGAAGGACATGCCAATTTTGCGTAAGGGGGTCAATTTTTATCAGAAGGCTCCCTGTTGAGTGTGGCCATCCTGAATACCTCCAAAATGGCCATATGCATGTGAAAGAGCTTAAATCATCCAATTCCACTCACTGGTTTGGGTTCCGTACCCCGAGACAAAATCCTCAAAGTGTCCCTAAATGGCCATGGCATGCCTGCCAAAAATTCCCATAACACTGAAACCGTGACTCCAGTCATGAATCCATTGATTGTGATGGATTTGGGATGCTACGTTCCAGATAGGGCCTCCCCTGCTGTGGAAAAACCACCCAGAAACGTTGCTATTGTGCCATCTCCAGAACTAGGGTTTTGCTCAGTAAAGGCCATGCCAATTTTGCGCAAGAGGGTCATTTTTTATCCAAAGGATTTCAGGAGAGCATGGACATCATGAACACATACAAAATGGCCATATTCTCATGTAAGAGATGAAAGAATCCAATTCCACTCTCCAGTTTGGGTTCCGTGCCGCTAGAGCAGATCCTCAAAGTGTCCGTGAATGGCCACAGGGTGCCTGGAAAAAATTTCCATAGCACCAAAACCGTGACTCTAGTCGAGAATACATCAATTCTGATGGATTCACGACACCAAGTTTCAGATAGGTAACCCACCCCCCACCATGCCTCAAATGCTTGGAAACATTTTTATTGTGCCATCTCCAGAACTAGGGTTTTGCTCAGTGAAGGCCATGCCATTTTTGCACAAGGGATTCAATTCTAATACAAAGGCTCCCATCCATGCATGGCCATCGTGAACAGCTCCACACTGGCCATATCCACCTTCAGGAGCTGACGGAACCTTGCTCTACTCGTTGGTTCGAGTTCTGTGCCCCTAGAGTAAATCCTTAAAGCACCCCTGAATGGCCACGGGGTGCCTGGAAAAAATTCCCATAGCAACGAAATGGTGTCTCTAATCACGAATCTGTCGATTCCGATGGATTCGGGGCGCCAAGTTCTAGTTTTGGCCCCCCCCCCCACCATGACTCAAATTTATGGAAACGATGTTATTGTGCCATCTCTGGAACTAGGGTTTTGCTCAGTGAAGGCCATGGCAATTTTGCACAAGGGGATCAATTCTAATGTGAAGGCTCTCGGGCGTGCGTGGCCATCGTGAACACCTCCACACGGTCCATATGCATGTTTGGGAGATGACAGAACCTTGTTCCACTCATTGGTTTGAGTTTCGTTCCCCAGGAGCAAATCCTCAAAGCGTCCATGAATGGCCACAGTGTACTTAACAAAAATTCCCATAGCACCAAAACCGTGACTTCGATCATGAATGCACCGATTCTGATGGATTCAGGACATTGGGTTCTAGATGTGGGAACCCCCCCCCACCATGACTCAAATGCTCAGAAATGGTGCTATTGTGCCATATCCGGAACTAGGTTTTTGCTCAGTGAAGGCCATGTCATTTTTGCACAAGGAGTCAAATTCTAATCTGAACTCTCTCGGGCATGCATGGCCATTGTGAACACCTCCACACTAGCCATATGCATGTGTAGGAGGTGGAAAAACCCCATTCCACTCGTCGATTTGAGTTTCGTGCCCCCAGAGAAAATCCTTAAAGTGTCCATGAATGGCCACAGGGTGTCAAGTGTCTCTAGATTTGTTTTTGTCTGGTTTCTAGGGCTAGATTAGGGTCTATAAGCTAGATTAGCTTCTATATGGCTATATTAGGTATTCGAGGCTAGGTTACACCTCTAGGGCTAGATAAGTATTCTAGATTAGGTCTTTGGTGTGCTAGGTCCACATTACGCTTTCCTTGGCTACATTTGTTTTTATTCGCTTTCTAGAGCTAGATGAGGGTCTATAAGATAGATTAGGTTCTATATGGATAGATTAGTTATCCTAGGCTAGGTTATGTCTCTAGGACTAGATAAGTATTCTAGATCAGGTCTCTAGGGTTCTAGTTCCACATTAGACTTTCTAGGGCTATATTTGCTTTTGTCTGGTTTCTAGGGCTAGAGAATGGTCTATAAGCTAGATTAGGTTCTATATGGCTATATTAGGTATACGGGGCTAGGTTACATCTCTAGGGATAGATAAGTATTCTAGATTACGTCTCCAGGGTTGTAGGTCCACATTAGGCTTTCCAGGGATATATTTTTTCTGTTTGGCTCCTAGGGTTAGATCAAGTTCTATAAGCTAGATTAGGTTCTATATGGATAGATTAGGTCTCTAGGGCTAGACAAGTATTCTAGATTAGGTCTCTAGGGTTCTAGGTCTACATTAGGATTTCAAGGGATAGATTTGGTTTTGTCTAGTTTCTAGTGCTAGATCTAGGCCTTTAAGCTATATTAGGTTATATTTCTTAGAAGGAACATGTAAATCTAGCTTCCAATCCATATAGTGTGATTGTTTATTAAGCTTTGAGATTTAATTCATCGATGCAAATTCTACTTATTGATTAGAGAGGTGTGATGTCTGAATGGAGGACATTGTTGAGGGTGATTCGAGAGTCATAGATAATGTGAGTATTACAAAGTATAGAGCCATGGATTATCCCTTGAATGGTTTGAGATGGATTGTATCACAAGAAATGGTTTATGATTGATATGCACACTTGTAATAACTTTTTCAATGGATGTCAGACTTCAAATTGTCATTGGCTTAGTGTTCTTCACTTAAGAAATTAAGATCTCTAGCCTCGATAGAAGACACCTTGCATGATGGCCACACGGAGTATTCACTTGGTGGGAGAACACCATACAAAACACATGGAGAAATGTGTATCGCGGAGGAGGGACACAATCCCTAGATAGCATATGGTGCCATGGCTTCATTTTTGGAGGATTGGATATGGATTGTTCGTCTTTCCTTACATATGTACATGTGTACTCTACAAGTGGAGCACTTCGCTAGTGCGTGGATCACTTATGTTTATTCCCTGGAGTGCTATCCTCCATTATATATATGATATATAAGATGAGTTTTCAAATCTTGTTTATGCATGTGAATTTTTCCTGAAGGGATGGAAACTTGAATTGGAGTGATTGGTGTAAAACATATAATGGTTTAAAACATAAATGTATTGTAATATTAACTTAAACATAACTTAAACATCAAATAAACGATATAATATGACATGATATACATAAAAAGAAATAAACTATCTAACATGAATAACATTAGACATGCATGAATAAATAATCACATGGCTATACTATGTACCTCAATCAATTAGGCCTTCTGGATCCTCTCTGTTTTTTATTATCCTAAACAACCTCTTGTGCTCTACATGAGGTAGTAATTAGTGTACCTTGTTTGATGACTTCATTCACATTGTTTGTAGTTGGATGTTTGTACCAACGATCAAGTGCCTAAAGTGACACACCTATCAACCTGGCCTATAATCCACATATGTGTATCCATTTCTTTTTGGTTCCTTTCCATCTACTGTAAGATATTCTCCCTAAAAAACCATCGATCCAATCAGAAAGGTAATGCCTTCACTATAAGTTAATGACGCAAGGATGGTTTGGTTCCCATGGATGCATCATTCCAACCAATAATTCGTGGCAATTGCACTGTTTGTTGAGGAGACAACTGCGTAGATGTGTCTTTCAAAAATGCATTTTACATTCAAATTCCAACAAGTAGTGGTTTGATAACATGGTTAATTAAAAAAAAAGGGGAACCGAGATATGAATGAATAAATGTTTACCTAGTTGTACAAGATTAGATATATGATCAGAGTCATTCGAAATAGAAGACTTTACTTCCTCTAACTGGATTTTTTCAACAACTGCACGTGGGTCTACTACAAGTGATACATGATCGCATTCATCAACCCAATCCATTGATTCACACTCATCCCACTCACCACTACTACAAGGCCCACAAAAGAAAGCAAGTTTTTGTGTCCATATTTCAAATAAGGGGTTGTTTGAGCTTTGAACCGAATGAAATACACGAGTCCCTTGTACAGTACTACAACTATACGAACGTGATTGATCTATATTAACCACATGCCAGAAATTTATGGCAACGTGTCCTCTACCTATTGGTCTATGCTGCTCTATGGTTCGATCTGATATTTTCGTAGAGCACCATTGAACTATGGATTTTGCATCCCAAATATGAGGGTTTGTCATGCACCTCATCTCATCCCTTCATAGGGAAGTTTTGATACATGATCCATCCCCATCATACTCTCCCTTTCCATGCTCGGTCTCAAAATAGTTCCAAATATGCAGCACATCATACGTCTTATGCAAAATACTCAACCATTGGAATACACGTGCATTTTTGAACTGGCCTACACAACCATCTAACCATATCCAATGTTGATCCATATGTATACCTCTCTCCTTTAGCTGATCATAGAAAATTATGAAGCAACGCTACACATAATGCAGGTCGTGGCACCTGTCATAACTGATGTAGAAGTTGGTCTCTTTCAATATTATCCTCATGTCATTGCTACTCTCTGATGCATGCATATACATGATATGGACCATTATGATAACTTGGTCTGAATGGTAGTATTGACTTTGAATCTCATTATGTGTCTGAAGGGTGTAGTTTTCAGCAAAGTACACAACCAAAAATATTATGACATTGGGAAAGTTGTCCATGAATTGTCTATACTGTTCATCTCACCATCGTGTTGCATGGACATGGTGTGCATAGTGCTCAGTCTTTTTGTAGAATTCCTTCATGAAATCGCAAATTTGTACCTGGTGCCACAAAAACAAGGGCATTAATACAACGCGACATTTACAATCTGAATATATCTGTGTAAATTCAACATGTACAGTATGAAAGTATGCAAACTTAGATTACCCATGACTTCGCCATTGCAATCTTTTTGCTTTCCTTCACTATCAACTTGATATATTATGTACTTGAAGTTCTGCATTTCTACTGACATCCTCCCAAATTTTTTATCCTCACTTTCATGTATGCAACATCTCAATAATGCAAATCCACTGCACCTGGAACATGTTCCATATAAACATGTTTTTTTATAATATTTTTCTCCTTTATGTATTGGACACATTATGCAATGGATAAATTCTCTAGATGCATTCGGTGGTTGTAACTATGGGAAGTTCTGCACAATGTTAGTATGCAAATCACAAAGTAAATGTCTATATATATTATAATAGTACTCAAATTCTACATGGTATCTACAACAACATGTGTTGAGAATGCATACCAGAGTTTGCATTTTGCAAAGGACCTTTGGCCGAAGTTCAATTGTGTGTGCTCATTCTTGAACCTCTCATAGAGTTTCATTTGTGTCGTGTCAAGGAATTGCTTGACATGGGGTTCACACCCCTTAACACCTTTTCTCAACTTTAACACATCTCTTTGATTCGATGATGGTCAAGTGTTATCATGCCAAAACGTTTGTACCAGTTCTTTAACAGCATCAATAAGCTTCATGTTTGAATCAGGTAGCCTAGCAACAAAGGCCTAGAAATAATTCCGGCCTAGGGTCTCAATTTGTTTCTCTAATAGAAGAATACTTTCGAAGAGTCTTTCAATCTACTTTAAATATTTTACATGTGTGTGATAATAGGCAATGTTGCCTTGTGGATTTGCCTACAATCAATTCTGACAGTACATGATGGGCTGCATTAAGATCTTTTGTACAAGAATATTTTCCAATCAAATTAAATGAAAACTATATATTTCTAACAACGTGACTATTGGCCTATGAAATTCTAATTACCTTTATTCCTAAAATTCTCCTAACATGAGCTAGACAATGTGATTTTAACAAAGCTAGAAACAATTGACATTTTGTTGCATCGGTTTTGGATTCAAAAAATTCTTTGATGATCCTGCTATAATGGAAATGAATAGTGCATTTAGGAAACTTACCTTCAAGTACTGAAAAGGAACTTTCATCCACATGAATACGTCTAAGAGTTCTTCTTCGTCCGCTTGATAGTTGAGGCAAGGGAGTCAGAAATGAAGTACGAGTCTCGTCATCGGTTTCTTGTGGCACTTCGTTCACAATTTGTTCCTACAAGGGAGTGTGTTTGACATGAGTGTGCTCTTCTTGGGGAGGTTTCCAATTAAAAAATCCTTCAACATCCATCCCTACATACTCAGTGTCAACCAATATTTAATTGACTTTAGCCACTTCATCATTGCTTGTTGATGGATTATCTATTGGATGATTGCTTGATGTTTGATTTTGAGAGGGATGCATTACCCGCATTTGTTTCACTTCTCCTAATGAACCCGAGGTCATCATGGCATGCATTGCGCTAGGATCTAAGGCACCAACATTCTGATGTCTACAGTTTTCCATGCATAACCTGGCCTTTTCTCTTATCTCGTGGTCCTTTTTAGGGAGTAGCGCCTTCCTTCTAGACTTTCTTTTATTATTACGTCTGTTTCCCATCTTCAATATGTTTTTTAACAAAACAAAAATATCACCCCTGCAAAACAAATTAACAAATAATATATTATTTTTCAATTATGAAATGAGGAAAACAAACTTATACAACGATTATGACTTGAGAGAGGAGCAAAAAATCCTAGCGCTCTGCTATGCGTTATGCGTGAGCCCTTGAGCTTGGACCCTGTCGGCTCCCCCTACGATGGCAGCCTCTGAACCCTCCCCTCCATCCCCTGATGAGCGTCAGCACCTCTTGGATGCTGTCTTTCGTGCCTTGGTCGACGCCCCCCCCCCCCCTCTGCGACCTCAGAACCGACGGATATTAGCTTCATAAAGTGTGCTACCGCTCCCCGCATCTAGATCCTTTCGATAGCTTAAAAGCGTAAAGCTCTTGTATTGAGTGAACGCGGCTTAATAGGACAGTTCACTGAAATTTGGCTGTCACCAAAATCCATGGACGCTTGGATCACTAAGAACTTGATGCCTCTGATATCTGGCGGATTGCAGCATTGCTTTTGTGGTAAGGGTTTTTTTACCTTTCTTTTTTAGAACAAAGTAGATCAAGATCTCATTTTTCATAGTGGGCCGTATTTCATGGGGCCCCGAGCCCTCTACCTGAATTGCAGGAATCTGTCCTTTGAGCCTGAGAAGGATGTCCCTTTTGCTACTCATGTTTGGGTTTGTCTCCCTCATATTCCTCTCCATTGCTAGAATGATGACACTCTCCAGGCCAGTGGAAACTCTCTTGGAAAATATATTGACAAAGCCGAACCTAAAGGGCCCTTTTCTCGTGTGCAAGGATATGTGTAGAAGTTGATTTGGAAAAAGGGTTACCAGAGGAAGTAAATATTTTCATGGATGGATGTGTAACATCCCGTAAAAATACCAAAATTTAAAAAATTTTAAAATAGCAATAATTATAGAAGTCGTTAATGCGGAACATATAAATTAATTAAATTTCTTAACTAAGATAATCAATAATGATGACACGTCATACTTCTCAAATAAAATATGATATAATTGTATTCGCTATTTCAGATTTAAATGGATGCTAAACTCCTTAACGAAAGATCCTTTTATCATTATGCATAAGAATATAGTTTACAGATTTGCTTAAGTTCTAAATATGATTACATGTTGTACATAGTTTGTACTATTATGATGTTCTTGATGAAGTGCTAACAGTTTGTTTGTATGATGATGAAGGGGTCCTACGAGGTACCCTGGAGTTTACTTAGCTACGTTTAGCTAAGGAATTTGAATCCTATTTCCATGTGCAGACAGCAAGTAATAAATTCTACAACAACATGTGTTAAAGTACATGTGTATTTCTATTCATTGTCAATGTAAAAAATGAATGCTAAGTACTTCCTTGCGAAACAAGTTACTGGAGGTATGGATACTTGGTTCTAATCTAGTTTAAGTGCTGGCTTCCAAACTCTTCAACGTTATAAATTTGTTGAGATCTTGTAACTTCTAAGAATATTATATTTGTACTCTATTATTCTGGAGATGTTTCATTCCTCCGTGAAGATCTTATTGCATATCTGGAGATGTTTATTCCTCTGTCGGAATGTGGTAACTTGGGTTATTAGACTTCCCTAGTGGGGGTCGGCCCAGTCAGTTGTAGTGGGGTGTTTAACCTAGTGGTAAAGTTGGGGCCGACCTAGTTAATATAAAGTACAAGTCGGAGATGTATATAAATAGAGGAGGTGTGTTCCTCATTATACACACACTTCCCTCATTCAGAATGTAGCGCACTTGTGGAGGAGGAGATCATGTCTTTGGTTTGCATCTTTCTATATTGTTGGTCATCTATATTGAGGAAGCTTTGCTGGGTTTTCTACCCCATGAGGGTTTCCCAGGATAAATCTGTGTCTCTTGTGTTTATGTTGTTCTTGTTGTTTCTTCAGTGATCCTGTATATGCTATTATTGTGAAATGGAATGTAATGCTTCTATTTTCTGTCTTAGCATATTAAATCTTAACATGGTATGAGAGCTAACCTGAAGGAAGGCAATGTATGGCACTTACGACACTTGCTTCTCTTGCGACAATTTGAAGGTTAGGGTTTTATATAGAAAAAACCGGTCATCGTGGAACTTTCTCTATAAATCCATTTTGGAAAAGGTTCAGGATCTGAAACGTTTACATGTCGTAGATAACAGCCCCATGTACCTTGTGTCCAAAGGGAACCCTCAGATTCGTTTTGATTTGTGAGTTACGATCAATAAAAGTTAGGGTTTTTGCCTCCTCCAGATCTCAGTCATAATCAGGTGACCTTGGAAAAAAGGTCATAACTTGGGCTAGGAAGCTCCAAATGAAATTTCGTAAAACGTGACAGGTAGTACACAGACTGTACTATCTCAGGAAACATTTTTAGAGGCCGAAGTTGAACCGGTGACACATGGAACACCGTACAAGTTCGCTATCCTGTTTTATCCCATAAACAGGTCACGTTGCGACACTTGCCATAACTCTCTCTCAGAAAATCCAATTGAGGTCATAGCTATCGGGATGGAAATATGACATGTCAGGCTACCACAAAAAACTTTTTCAAACCCTGTGGAGCAAAAATTTCAGATTTACAGAAGAAACAATCAGGTACATATTTCTGTCAAAACAAAATTATTTTTTGAGCACATTCATTCATGGCTTCCGGAATTTAGGGTTTCGAAGAAAGTTAGAATTTTTGGAATCGGAGTCCACGGCTGAATTCTACTCAGTAAAATCAAAATTTAGAGACCAAGATTGAATTTTTTGGTTGGGTAGAAGACCGGGCTTGATCAAACCCCAGTTCGGGATTTTGATCGGAAAGATGGAAAATTAGGGCTTCATTAAAAGTTGGAATTTTTTGAAGTCTGTGACCACGGCTGGAAACTCCTCAGAAAAATAAGAGTTTAGAGCCTTGGATCAAACCTTTTGATTGGGCAGAAAGGTGGGCTCCATCAAACCCTAGTTCGGGATCCTGTCCAGAAGATCCAGAAGTTTCAAAGGTAATTTTGAGGGGTCAAATTTTGGAGATTTCAAAATTGAAGTATGCTAGTTTGATCAGCTCAGCAAGACACATCCTTCCATCCATTCAGAAGTGTGAAAGTCAAAGATTGAATTTTTAGGGTTTCTCTAGCAAACCCTAATCAAGCTCCAGATCAAGTTTCAGGGGGAGTTGAGGCTAATGCCTTACATAAGAAGACTACAAGAAGTCTCGACAGGTATGAATTAAGGAGGTTCATGTATGTCTTGAAATCTAATTCCTGATTAAGTTCGTAATATGTTTGTCTTCATATTATTTATTAGTACAATATTGATTAATGTTAGAATTGTCTTATCACCCTAGTAACAGTATGAATGCATGTGAATGATAGAAGACATTCATTGACTAGGGTTATATGATTGTACTAATGCACTGTGGTGTTGTATGAGATTGATGTTGTCTACTAACAAGATACAGGTACATCACGAAAGACAAATCAAGTTCCATGACCATGAAAACATGAAGACAAAGACTCATCCATAATCTTTGTTCTACTTACGATGTATGTATGACTTTTTTCTATTATGAGATATGCAGGTTCCAGCATAGAATCTCTAAATCATTGAAGAGAACAAAGAAGATATTGATTAGGTATGTTAGACATAACTAAGCAGGTATACTAATCCAGGTATGTTTTCCTATGTCAAGTTAGAATCTTACCTTGTGCTAGGATCCCTTATATAAGTATACTTGATATGATTGGTTATGCTTATTCATAAAGTTAGAAATGTAAGTAATCAAGGGTTTATGCATATTATGTCTTTTATCTTGATTGATGATATGCATGAGTAAAAGAAGACTTCCCTGAAACCTTTAATACTAATGTTTATTATCTATGATCATGACTATACATATTCAAGATTATTTAGAATTATAATATACTAATGAATGTATGTTTGTGGATGAGATCATGAAGATAACACTAGTGCAAACTTGAGCATGCACAGTGGTATAGAATGAATAGAAGTTCAAAAGACATTTAGAAGATCAAGCGGGAGGAAACCACACAAACATGAAAGATAAGTACTTGAGTTGTTATTTGAAATAGTAAATGATATTGCTTGTAATAGTTGTATACATATTTGTATTCCTAGAATATATCATGCTGAGTGTAAACATTCATATAGCATTGAACAGTATACTACTAATATGCATATGATTGGTAAATTGGACAAACATTCCATTGTTGCTTGTCTAGAATGAAACCTCTTTGCTGACATGCTAAGAGCTATGCACACTCTCGATAGTATGTTCTGGTAGAGATGGAAGGCATCTAGATAGCCACTGTATGCATATAGGATATGGAAAAGTGTTGTGCCAAAGTATTGGTCAAGATAGTTGCATAACTATGTAAATGATATCTATATGCATAATAGGTTATCATATCAGTATGATTTGATGATTATGAAGTATTACTAATCATGTAATTAATTTTGATTTGTAGGAAAGATCATGAAGAATGATGAACACCAAACAAGTGATGGATGTTCAACAAGAAGATTTACAAATCAAACAAAATATAGAAGGCTCGTGGCTAGAAGATTCTCTTAGAAAGAGGAAGAGAATCATGACGAGATGTTTGCTCCAAGTGGCTAGATAAGACCATTATCTTAATAATGTAAATTGAAGAGAGCTCTGTTCGGGTACCCAGGATCGATAGTGATCACCATGGGTGATGTGGATCTCAACCTTTGCTACAAGGTTGAATATGGTTTTTATACACAGATGAAATGGATGCAAGAAGGAACTCACCACAGATTTCAAATGATGTTGAGGCTTATATCAGTAGACCCATATGACGAGAGATGGCACAGATAGATGGCTGCAGAAATGAAAATGAAAGATCTCAGATTGATGCATTACTTCCTAGGTTTAGAAGTATGGCAAGGCTCAGAAGGAATCTTTCTCAAACAGGGAAAGTATGCCAAGAAATATTAAAAGGACTTGATATGTTGGAATGGCCACTCTCATGGATTCCAACTTGAAGCTGTTAGCGAATGACTCATTAGAGTTAGTATATATAACTCTGTATAGACAAATTATTGGGTCATTGATGTATCTAACAAATACTAGGTTAGATATATGATTTGCTATGAACACCTTGAGTCAGTATCTAGTGGAAACTAGATGTGTTCACCTGATAGTTGCAAAGCATGTGATGAGGTACCTAAAGGATACGATAGACTTTGATCTATGCTATCTTGGAGATCATGACTTCAGATGGCTACACAGATGTTGATTGGGCAGAAAGTGTATCAGACAGGAAGAACACATCGAGAGGATTTTATTGTCTAGGATCAGCCATGATCTCGTGGTTTAGTTGGAAGCAGTCTAGTGTGGCTCTCAACACAAGCAGAATATATGGCTTCTTGCTCTGCTAGTTGTGAAGAAGTATGGCTTTAGGATTGTTTGACTTAGAGATAGACCCAACTGTGATCCTATGTGACAAATAGAGTTGTATCAAGATGGAAGAGAATCCAGTGTTCCATGATAAGTCAAAGCACATAGAGATATCACATTTCTGTTCCATGATATGGTGCAGAAAGGAACTATAAAGTTCGAATTTGTAACAAGTTGCTGATGTACTAACCAAACCTCTACCTTAAGTGAACAATTTACCAATATAATAAACCAAACCTCTACCTTAAGTAAAGTTTTTCGAGACAAACTTAAGGACCCTCCTTGAAAGGGGGAGTGATGTGATCACTTATGATGAGATTGCCTGCATCGACAGTGAGGTCGATGATGTGGATACCTATATTGGTGATGCTGACAGAGAGGTTGGTGGATGGTCCTTAGACAGGATCTAAGTGGGGATTGGATCATCCCTGGAATTCGGTCCTAAAGTGATCCGTAGACATATGTATCCGAGAGTGAAGTCCTTAGTGGACAAGTGGGGATTGGATCATCCCTGGACTTCAGTCCTAAAGTGAGCCGTAGACATATGTCTCCAATAATGATGTCCTTAGTGGACAAGTGGGGATTGGATCATCCCTGGTCTTCAGTCCTAAAGTGAGTCGTAGACATATGGTCTCCGAGAATGAAGTCCTTAGTGGACAAGTGGGGATTGTATCTTCCCCAGACTTCGATCTCTTGAATTGATCCGTAGACGTATGGTCTTCGAGAATGAAGTCCTTGATGGACAGGTGAGGATTAAGTCATCCTTGGATATAGTCCTAAATGTACGGGAAGAGGATTAAGTCATCCTTGGACATTGTCCTAAATGTATGGAAAGAGGATTAAGTCATCCTTGGACATTGTCCTAAATGTACGGGAAGAGGATTAAGTCATCCTTGGATATAATCCTAAATGTACGGAGTGAGGATTAAGTCATCCTTGGACATAGTCCTAAATATATGGGGAGAGGATTAAGTCATCCTTGGATATAATCCTAAATGTATGGAGTGAGTATTAAGTCATCCTTGGACATAGTCCTAAATGTACGGGGAGAGGATTAAGTCATCCTTGGACATAGTCCTAAATATACGGAGTGAGGATTAAGTCATCCTTGGACATAGTCCTAAATGTACGGGAAGAGGATTAAGTCATCCTTGGACATAGTCCTAAATATACGGGGTGAGGATTAAGTCATCCTTGGACATAGTCCTAAATTTATGGTTGGGGATTAAGTCATCCTTGGACATAGTCCTAAATTTATGGTGGGGATTAAGTCATCCTTGGCCATAGTCCTAAATGTACGGGGAGAGGATTAAGTCATCCTTGGACATAGTCCTAAATGTATGGAGTGGGGATTAAGTCATCCTTGGACATAGTCCTAAATGTATGGGAAGAGGATTAAGTCATCCTTGGACATAGTCCTAAATGTACGGGGTGAGGATTAAGTCATCCTTGGACATAGTCCGAAATGTATGGTTGGGGATTAAGTCATCCTTAGACATAGTCCTAAATGTACGGTGGGGATTAAGTCATCCTTGGACATAGTCCTAAATGAGTGGAAAGGATTGTATCATCCTTAGGCATGATGAGGTGTATTAAATGCTCTGTAGACATAGACGTATGTCTCCGAGAAGTGGAAAGGATTGTATCATCCCTAGGCATGATGATGTGTCTTAAATGATCCGTAGACGTATGTCTCCGAGAAGTGGAAAGGATTGTATCATCCCTAGGCATGATGAGGTGTTTTAAATGATCCGTAGAAGCATGTCTCTGAGAAGTGGTCCTTAGACTTTGCCTAAATTGACGAGTGGACTGCATCGTCCCTAGACATGATGAGGTGTCTTAAATAGATCATGTGTGTTGCAGGGTATGCTGCTATTGTGGATACTTGTATTGATGAGGATACTTGTATTGATGTATGGATACTTGTATGTATACTTGTATTGATGAGGATACTTGTATTGATGATGTGTATACTTGTATTGGTGAGGATACTTGTATTGATGATGTGTATACTTGTATTGGTGTGGATACTTGTATTGATGATGTGTATACTTGTATTGGTGTGGATACTTGTATTGATGATGTGTATGCTTGTATTGGTGTGGATACTTGTATTGATGATGTGTATACTTGTATTGGTGTGGATACTGGTATTGATGATGTGTATACTTGTATTGGTGTGGATACTTGTATTACTTGTATTAGTGTAGATACTTGTATTGATGATGTGTATACTTGTATTGGTGTGGATACTAATACTGATGATCTAGATGACGATGTTGCTGATCGTGATGGTCTAGATGACGATGTTGTTCATCATGATGGTCTAGATGACGATGTTGTTGATCGTGATGGTCTAGATGACGATGTTGATGATCGTGTGATGTCGATGCTGATGATCGTGTGATGACGATGTTGATGATCATGTGATGACGATGATGATGATTGTGTGATGACGATGTTGATGATCATGAGGATCAGATGCTGATGTTGCTGTAGCTGTTTGAGTGTTGTAGAAGATAAAGACTCAATACTGAAGATGTTGATGTTCTAGTATTGAAGATGTTCCAGTAACTGGTTGAGTTACTGATGATGTTGAGAAAGCTTCCAATGATTTATAGATGTATCATGTTGATGACTCCTTGCTCCTGCAGATGTTGTTATAATATCCTTCTCGTTAAGGGGGAGTGTTGAGATATTGTAATTTCTAAGAATATTATATTTGTACTCTATTATTCCAGAGATGTTTCATTCCTCCGTGAAGATCTTATTGTATATCCGGAGATGTTTATTCCTCCATCGGAATGTGGTAACTTGGGTTATTAGAATTCCCTAGTGGGGGTCGACCCAGTCAGTTGTAGTGGGGTGTTTAACCCAGTGGTAAAGTTGGGGCTGACCTAGTTAAGATAAAGTACAGGTCGGAGATGTATATAAATAGAGGAGGTGTGTTCCTTATTATACACACACTTCCCTCACTCAGAATGTAGCGCACTTGTGGAGGAGAGGTCTGCTATGGTGGAGGAGGAGATCATGTCTTTGGTTTGCATCTTTGTATATTGTTGGTCATCTATATTGAGGAAGCTTTGCTGGGTTTTCTACCCCATGAGGGTTTCCCAGGATAAATCTGTGTCTCTTGTGTTTATGTCGTGCTTGTTGTTTCTTCAGTGATCCTGTATATGCTATTATTGTGAAATGGAATGTAATGCTACTATTTTTTGTCTTAGCATATTAAATCTTAACAAAATTCACGTCATCCATTTAATTTTTATAATACTATGTTTATTTTCATATGACTATCGTCATTAATATCAAGCTGCGTTACCAACGTCCTTTGGTAGTCCTATTTGAAATCTTGTAGAAGATAGTGTTTGTACTATTCAACTTTCATTATATTTTGCGTCTACAAAACCTAGACTATTCTAAGTCCTGAATTTATCATTTGAATACACAGCTAATATATGTAAAGTATAATGACTAGTGCTTGTGCTATGAACTTAGCTTTAGAGTGTATCTCGACGCCACTTAAACTATACCTATGGTATTACTTTTATCATTATATTTTACAATACAAGATATTTGTGTGGAATATATAATGAATATAGTGTTTATGCTGGTAATTAGCATTATAATTTGCTTGAGAACTATTCTTATAGTCCTACTCTTTTCAATTGATTACAGTATAGAGTTAATATGTGAACCATCCCATGTACATAGTATCTAAGCTAACATTACGCATAAATAAAATCCTTACTAAATATATGGTCTCTATTGATCAAATGATTTATAAATTATATGGCTAACTTATGGGACATATATGATTTATCCTATAAAGTTGTACCTGAACCATAGAATGGAATGTAAATATTATAAGTGACTATGTGTTCACACAAAACATTTAGCATATGAACCAATGTTACGATATAAACAATAAGCTATAGAGATTATTATGACATACAATCCACGAATCTAATACACAAATAATTCGATGTTGATAAGATATTAAAGTGTGTACTTGCATGCCTTCCAAGCTGGCGTTGACAGGCCTAGCATTTACGTCATTCCACGGTTGAGTGAGGTGGAAGCCCAGTTGTAAGGTCTTCACATGGTTTGTGTTTGTAATGAACATCACAATAAGCTGAGTTGTGTCATGCACTAGCTCTCGGTCTGCTTACTTGGAAAATGGGTAGATGAAGTAATCAATGCAATATTGATTGCAATCGTGGTTCGAATATCAACGTGACTTAACTGGAAGATATCCCACCATTGATATCTGCAAGATCTGGGGCTGTGAATGAAACCCTATTCACGCGTTGGTAAGTAATGGAAAATGGTTTTCTGGCATTCATTTTTTTTTTTGGTGGTAAGGTTGCAGAGTCGACCATTTGGTGCAATGTAGGGTTTAGTGTTTGTGGAGAGGAGGACTGCTTCCTCGGTTTCGAACCTTGGACCTATGAGGGATAGTTTTAATAGTTGTAGGTTCACAATCTTGTGCCATAGCACTACGATATAGTATGGAAGTTGTGTGTGGTTTTTCTGTTAGTTTTTGATTTCATAGTTCGACTAGGATTCGATCCTCCAATTGATGAAATGGTCTCCTGTTTTTAGCTCGTGGTTGCTGTCAAATGCCAACAAGCTTCGTTGTTTTTACTGGTGTGATGTGCCAAAGTTCAGGGCTTTGTTTCTAATGGTAAGTACTCACGAATGAATGTATTACTATGTTTTTTTGCTTTTATATTTGCATTTCTTGTTTTGTAACCCTTCGAACTGTATCTTTGGCAGGTACCCACTTCATAGGAGGTTGCTTTGCAAAGGTTTGGAATGGAAATGATGCATCCACTTCCTGGTAAGCTCCGGTGGTTCTCAAAACCTCATAGGTGCCTTTGGCATGGTTTTGATGATGATTTCTGTGTGCCAAGAGTTGGAACCATTCGACTTTGTTTCGGTGATGGTCGAGTGTGAAGTTTTAAAGTATTGTTTTGATAGTAGTTGTACAGAGGATAACCTTTAGTTGTTTTAAGATGTCATTCGACTCTATAATGCCTGGCTGCGTTGTTTGAGAGGAACTTCAAACTTTTGTTTGTTTTGCTAAATGTTAAGGGTAAAAACCCCATGCAGTTTATGAATCTTGACCTCGTTTTAATGTTCTGGTTGATTATTGTAGATATTTCTCCCTACGGATAGGTAGAAACTCTCTTAGGTTAAAGTAGACTTAACTGACTCTAAACTAAGAAAAAAAGATAACAAATGCTACCTTGAATTCCTAGATCCAAACAAATATTTCAATACCATAATGCTCGAAGAAATGGAAGAGATCTGACTGACCTATGATTTAATTGCTCGTCCTAGTTGTTTTTCCAATCTTCAAGTCCTCGCGAATGAACCAAGGTACAAGCACATACAATCTTCTAGGAATATAAAATATATGTTAGAATCTAAATCTGTAGCATAAACAAACCATATGATTGAAACAAGATCAACATACACAATTTGGGAAACAAGACAAGTTATGTTTTATTACAAACTTGAAGTCGGTTACAATGGTGGCTTGATGTCCAAGCCAACTCCCAGCTCCAAGTGCTTTCTCCTCTAGCTATCTCCACAAAGATCTAAGACCATAGGATTGATATCTCAAAGAGTCCTCCCCTTTTCTCATGGAAGGCTTCTCTCTTATAGTGTGTAGAAGGATTAACCAACAAGAGAGAATAATGGATCTTGGGAGTATTTAGTGGATCAGACCCACTAATCTGAGAAGGTAAGTTAGGATCGAATCAGGGATACCAATCCTCAAAAATCTCTCAAAGGTCAAGATTCGACAAGCCATGGAAAAAGGAATAAAAAAGGACTACCGCACCCCTGAAACTGAGCAAAACACAGTAGTACCGCGCAGAAGGGACAGACCATAGCACGGTAGTGGGTACTACCGCGCCCCTAAGCTTGAGCAGGGAGCGGTAGTGTAGGTATATGAAGTCTCAGTTGGGTTGATTCCTGACAGGACAGGTCTGTCTTCATGGGTCATCATCATTTTTTCCCTTCTAGGTGTTTTAGGTAGTTTGGGGAAGTGTCGTCAAAGGTGAAGGTGCGACACTGTGAAATATACAGGTATAACAGATGCCCCCTAAACTATGAGGTCAGAAGATACTGATGGCCGAAATACTTTACAAATACTGTGCGGAGATAGCAACGAGGAGCTGAAACATAAACAAAATGTCAGATATATACCACCGAGGCGGGCATCCCCATGCTCGGAAACAATTGACTCAAAGCATGGCTGCCGACCAATACATTGCAGATCCATGAGTACTGAGATGATATAGGCTGTAGACAAATCATCGCTACTATGAACAATCGTAGATCCATGAGACAGTGATGGCACAGCCATGACCAATACAAAAGTGGATATGTGTGACAATACAGAGGACATCTCTATCGCAACCTAGACGCAATCAAAGTACAAAGGTGCATCTAGGGTCTTCTACTCGATCACAAATGATACAAATCTAGCCATGTGATTACAAGGTGTTGAAGTCGAACATGGTACAAACCATTTGATTATCGGTCAATGATGTGAACCATTGACAAATGTGAGGGGAATCACCAATGATGACGATGATCCCCAAGGTATCTATAGTACATCTCAACGAAATGAGAATGAATGAGTTGATGTCGAGCATTCGAGAGATCGTTCGATCAGAGGCCAATGATTTAAACCTACTATCGAACACGAGGAAACCTTCCATTGAGGCATGCAGGTACCAAGGTACTAATGGTTGATTCCTAAGTCAAATTCCCGAATAATGATTTGGTGTTGACGGGAATAAACTCGTCGAAGGTGGGCCATAATGATTCCCACATCATCGACATGAAATCGGAACGAAAGATAGTATAGGACGATGAAACAATAGAACATGTACTGGCACAGTGGAGGTCTGACATAATGAATGACTCTGAACAATGCAACCCTTTGAACATATAATGGCATGAAGCAGGACCTGGCAGCAGGGATTATTGATAGTAGACGATAGACATCGAACGAGTAGGCTCGTGGCTAGAGAGACGACTTGGGTTGATGACCATAACTCAGCAAGACTAGATACCCAAAAATAGACAAGGGACAGACACATGCCATGTTCAAAGGTGATGACTGACAAGCTGCCAACAAAATAAACTCGACTTGTTTCCCATTTCCCCCGGACATGATGGACAAGTACCTCTTTGTTGTTTTAAGATCTTGAAGATGATAACAGATGCTCAGTATAGCTCATCTCATAGATGAGTCCTATCTCACATGTTTTACAAACCTGAGAAAGGAGAGGTTCATCCCAAGATGGGTCCTTCGATGTCAAATTTTAATGAGTCCAAGGAAGGAAAACTTGGTAGTTTTTCACATTTAGAGAGGCTGAAAAACTTAGAGGCTCCAAAGTGTACTTTTTCGTAAATTTAGTCCCTCGATCCCGAAAAAGTGTAAAACAATTCCCGAGAGAACACTCCCAATCGAAGGTTGACTGAGGTATACCTTTCTCGTAAATAGTCTAAACGGGCCGAAAAAAGGGGTAACCTATCACCAAATAGACGACCTTTCAAATACTTTTACAAGTGTGAAAGAGACAAGATCACTTGGCAATCTTTTCGAAATGAGGGAGTCTTGAAAAGGGCTTAAAAAGAACTCCAATGGTCTTTTTCATAATTTTTAATTATTCTGGTCTGAAAAAAGAATAAAATACAACCAAAATAATACTTTCCTCATCGTTTAACGAGTACGAGTAAAGTTGACTAAGCTTGACACCGTTTACTTGAGTTTGACAAGCACGAACCGGGTGTAAAAAGCGCTTGGAATCTTTTTCAAGTTTTAATCCAGAGCATGAAAAAGATAAAGTAGGCTCAAAATGAAGGTCAAATAAATAAATGAACACCAGTGTGAACATCTTTAAAGGAGACCTTGTCAAAAAAGGCTCATGGAACCAAATATTAGCAATGTGAAATGGGTTTTAATTTAACCAGATAAAATAATGAGTAAAAAATAAGTGAAAAAGTTATATAAGGAAGAGGTAAATATGGAAAGTTACCATTTCACTTGTGCATTCGCCCAATGAGGAAATTTTACCCATTGAAGAGAAAAAAATTCAAGAGTTCATATCTGGAGATCCGGAGTACCGTTTCAACAGCCGTCTACGCCAGGTAAGAGCTTTCAAGCCCCTCTTTCATTTCATAGGTAGAAAACTTAAGTTCAGTGGGAAAAAATTAATTTTTGGGCAGGCCCTAATAGGATTGTTTCGCCCTTGAGACTACTGCGTGCTCTCTATATCGAGAAGCGCGGTAGTAACAGATAGTACCGCTCAGTAGGGTAAAACAAGGGCGCGGTACTGCACAGTGCCGTGCAATCAGCTTTCCCCCAGGCGCGGTAGTGGTGAAAGTTAGGGAAAAAAATGTAGTTTTCCTCAATTTTTTCCTAAGATCGGGCTTTCAAGTTGTTGATGAATGCTTCTTGTGGCTTTTTGCAGGTGTTTGCAATTTGTTTGAAGAAAAATGGTTAGCTGGAAAGAAAGGGGGCATGAAGTGGATGATTTATTGGTTGAATATGACCAAGCAACCTTGACTGCACTGCGGGAATGTGGGTTGTTGAAATTCTTCAAAACCAAAGGTATCCGCAAGCAAGCAAAACTTCTCACCCACATTATACAAATGTGGGACCCCAACATTCAAGCTTTCTGGGTTGGAGTACATACCCTCGAGATTGAACCCGAGGATATTTATTTCCTCATGGGTCTCTCAAAGAGAGGGGCTCGGGTGAATTTTATAGGGTTCACTAACTCGGAGGCGAGCACTGATGCTTTGATTGCTCGTTATTCTC
Source organism: Larix kaempferi (assembly GCA_027924585.1). NCBI lineage: Eukaryota > Viridiplantae > Streptophyta > Pinopsida > Pinales > Pinaceae > Larix > Larix kaempferi. Next base: position 15,820,284 of record BSBM01000372.1, on the reverse strand, counting down.
GTCAAGGTTCAGGGAAGAAATGTGGCAAGGTGCTCATTAAGGATATTATGGAACTTCCTTTAAAAATCATGTTGTTCACCATCACACGTGTAGCAGGGAGTACGAGTCCCCATCAGGCATCTCGTACACAAATGAATCTTGCTGTGGATTGTATGGCACTGACACTATTCAACTGGTGTGAAGCAGTATTGACCAATCTCAAGGAGCAAGTGGACAAGTGTAGGACTAGAGAGAACTCTCAATTTTGGTACGGGAGCATTTTGGTCACCTTCTTCTTAGAGAGGGTTCCAGTGTTGCGTCCGCAGCTAATTATGCCCGCCCATCCACCTACCGAACCACGGATGGCTCGATGGAGTGAGTATACAAGACGGATCAGGGGGCCACAACGTTTGGATTTTGGTGAGGAATTCTTCTCATGGCTCGAGGAACAGATCGTGATGATCGAGGACTACCCCTATGCGGGGTTGGACTTTCATGAGGACATAGACTTGGCATTGCCGGAGGATGAGGATTGGGATAACTCAAGTATGACCTTCATTAATGTATTTTTTAATTTTTTAAATATATGATTTTTAATTGTTTTTGAGAATGTGTAAAAAATATTTTAATATATATTTATGTGCATGTCGCAAATTGTGGACCACAGAGGCTTGTAGGACACTCGTCATTACACCAAGGCGGCGACAAGCACCGAGTTTCTTCGGACGAGGAAGAAGACGCGAACTAGGTGGGAGGGGTCCGAGACATAGAGTGGAACTTACAGAGTTTAACCCATGGGGCTCCGGCTATGAGGATAGATGATGTTCCTCTGCATCTTCAGTGGCATACCGTAGGTGTGCCTAGGCGTATCGGCCAACTCCTCCGTAGGGTGGCTCGAGCTATAGCTTTCTACCATCAGCAGCACAAGGATTCTAAGGAGGATGACAGATCTCCTAGATCTCCTTAGATAATAGTGTTGTACTTTTTGCGGCATGTACACAATATGTAGGCTTTGAGAGCCAAATTTTGTATGGGATTGGATCCCAAATTTTGTCTTTTGAACACAAACTTTATGTATTTGGGAAAAAAATTTTATATGCAGTGATATATATACATGGACCTACTTTTATGATCTATTTATTTACAATGACTTGTGTGTTCATTTTATGATGTATTTTTTATGTATGGGCTAGATGCCAATCCAAAATGTAATTAGCTAATGAATCAGCTACACAATTGAATTCCCTTGGTATGTGTTGATATGGAATATAATTGAAAGATCATTCCAAGAGGTGTACCCTTCGAAATAAGTGAAGTAGGATAGGATCGAGGACTGTGTAGATACGATTCAGATGGGAAACCACGAGTTGGGAGTCTAGAAAGACCGATAGGGAGTCAATTTCGAGGGAAGCAACCTCTGTTAAGAGTCCAATGACTGCATGGTACTCTGCAATATTGTTGGTTGCGGGACTCAACCAAGCGGCTCCTGATGATAACAACTCGCCAGTGGGAGAATAAATTACCCATGCTGCGGAAGCAAGGTTCAGGGTGTGTCGGCTCGCACCGTCGGTGAATCCGTAGTAGGAAGACATCTGTGCATAAAAGCACAAGTCAAGGTAAGAATGGATGCATGAGATCCGTGCGTGCATACAAAAAAGATAAATGAAAACAAACTAGGTACATTATGTACAAAAGTATCTCGCGCAGGATGAACCTATGCGTAGAAACGTTTGAGGTACAGCCCGTTGCGGGGCCGTGCCAACGGTGTGCCATCACAATCGACAAGTTCATAGGCTCCTTTCTCCAAAACACATTTTACAGCGAAGGGGTCGTACCACATAGATTCTATCTTTCCTTTTCCAAGTTTGTCATGCATTTGGTCATATGTGAGTATGAGGTCACCTTCGTTGAAAACCCGAGGTTGAAAGGATTTGTCATACTGTGCGTTGACACATTTTTTATGAGCTTCATTGGCTAAAGCAGCGTCTTGGCGAGTTTCATCTAGCTTGGCTAGGTATAGAAACCGTTCTTCTTCGGATGTGGTATGGGGAAGTATCTCTATGGCTATCTTAAGTGACGGGATTTCACATTCAATTGGTAAGATGGCTTCCAGGCCATACACCAATTGGAATGGTGTGAACCCGGTAGCACTTTTCACTGAGGTTCGGTACGCCCATAATGCCAAAAAAAGAGCTGAGTGCCAATTGGATTTATGAGTACCCACAATTTGCTGAATCATGTGTTTCAGAACATTGTTAATGGCTTCAACTTGGCCATTAGCCTGTGGTTAGTACGGGGTTGAGTTTTCATGACGAAAACCCAACTTGGCGCTCAATTCTTCAATCATATGGTTCCTGAAGTGGGAACCATGATCGGTCATGATGGATTGTGGGACACCAAACCTAGCTATAATGTGGTTGAATATGAACTATGCTACTATTTTTTCGTCTTCAGCATAAGTAGGCATCGCTTCATCCCATTTTGTGAAATAGTCGACAGCTACTAAGACATAGCTATGCCCCCCGGCTGAAGTGGGCTTACAGTGCATGAAATCTATGCCCCATTTGGAAAAGGGGCCGACGACAATAACAGGATGGAGTGGAGCAGGATGCGAGTGTGTTTTACAATGAAAGAATTGACAGGGTGGACATTTCTTAACCGTTTCAATGCAATCTTTGAAAATCGAGGGGTAGAAATATCCCGCTCGCAGTATCATCTGGGTCGTAGCCATCCCAGAGAGATGACCACCACATGCTCCAACGTGGCAGTCATTAAGAACATGTTCAGCCTTGTCTAAAGTCAAACAACGTCGAAGAATGGTATCAACACCACGCCGGTAAAGGGTATCGTTGACTATAAGGTAGTACTTGGCATAGTGTCGGATACGTCGACGTTCATTGCGGTTGAGTTCGGGGTGGAAACGTTGGGTTTCAAGATATAATAAAATATCCTCGTACCATGGTTTGGACGTACTAATGAGGAACAACGATTCATCGGGAAGAGAATCGATGGGCTCAGGTTGCTCAGTAACACGAGGCAGGTTACAAATCAACTCGGCAAAGACCAAAGATTTCTTAGATTTGGCTTTGGCAAATTCCAAGTCAAACTCTTGTAGGATGACAATCCAACGAGAATATTTGCCCCCAAGCACTTGACGTGTGAGGATATAATACATTGGATTGAAATCCGCTGTGACAGTGGTCTGGCGGAGTAGAATGTAATGACGAAACCTCTCCATAGCAAAAATTGTTGCCAGAGCTAGTTTTTCAACATGTGAATAACACGTTTCAAAGTCGAGAAGACTCTTACTAAGATAGTATACCACATGTTCTATGCCATTATTATCTTCTTGGACTAACACCATACCGATGGTGGAAATCGAAGCTGCGAGATAAAGAATGTAATCCCATGTGTAATTGGGGGGTTGAATCATAGGATCTTTAGTTAAGGACGCCTTTAGATGATTAATGGAGCATTGGGCTTCGTCGTCCCAAATGAATGGGGTATTCTTCTTTAGAAGCCTCATATAGCCATTTTTTATCTCAGCGAAATTGCAAATAAAACAGCGTAGAAAGTTTGCGTGCCCCTGCAAACTTTGAAGTTCTAGTATGTTCGTGGGGGAAGGCAGGCCTAGAAAGAGCTTCTACCTTCGCAAGGTCCAACCGTATGCCGCTTTTGGATATTATGAATCCTAAAAAAAATTCGGCTTCAACGCAAAAGATGCATTTATGAAGATTCAAACGGATATTGTAGCGACGACACCTTGCAAAAATGATGCCTAAGTGATCAGGATGATCTTCCATTGTCTGGGAATGAGCGGGAAGGTCATCAAGATACGGCTCTGCAATATGTTTGATATCGTGAAATGCATACGACATCGCCCGTTGGAAAGTATCCCTGGCATTTTTCAGGCCGAAAGGTAGCTTTCGATATGCAAAGATTCCCCATGGGCAGATAAAGGCCGTTTTGTGCTAGTCCGCTAGGAGTATCTCGATATGATTATAGCCGGAAAAACCATCCATAAAAGAAAAGATGACACTACTGGCGGAGTTATCGATGATTTGGTCAATGAATGGAGTTGGGTAGTTGTCCTTTGGACAAGCTTTGTTCAAGTCACGGTAATCGAAACAGACTATAATCGTTCCCTGTTTGTTGGCTACGGGAATGATATTAGATACCCATTCTGTCAGTGGGATGGGATAGATAAAACCAGCACGCAAAAATTTTTCAACTTCTACTTTGATAGCGGCTTCCTTATGGGGATGGACGGGTCGGAGTTTCTGTTGAACAGGTCGGACGCCAGGAAAGGTTGGAATCTCGTGGACCATGATAGACGGGTCTATTCCTGGCATTTATTCATAACTCCAAGCAAAAACGTCGCGGAAAGTTTTAAGATAGGCAGTGTAGAACTCCATTTTGGTGGGAGTGCATGTCTTGCCAATATCAACATTTTCCACAACACCAGGCTTCACTGAAATGTCAATGGGAGTGGTTTCCATAACATTGGCCAAGTTTCCTTTGGAAAATACTTTATTGAGTGATGTGGGAAACTTGTTTTGAACCATTCCAAGTGAAGTGTTGGGTTTTGTATCGGGATCAAGCGTCTGGATGGTGGGAAAGGAAGATCGATGATGGAAATTTCCCCATGGTGGTTCATCACCGCACATAACCTCTATAATTGATTCGTCAGTGGGAAAAATCAATGTGAGAGGATCGATAAGTGGTGGGGATGAATGGGTCTCAGACGAGAGTTGTGCCACTGTGTGATGGGTAGAACAATCGACCCAATTGGTGGCTGACTGGATCGCTTCATATGCTACAAGGTTCCCATTTAATGGCATGGAGTTTTCATAGTTTTCAATCTCAGTGGGACTTGGTATCACCCAAGAATCATTGAAAGGGGTGACATTCGATGATATCATGTTGACTGGCTAAACGTGGAAGCCCAGCTCTGCGAAAACTCCAATAAGGGAAGAATCCTTCATAAGACCAACGCCAACGTCTTGGAAACGGTACCGAGGTTGATCCAATAACGGGACGATGTTGGCGGAGTTCGGATAAGAGTCTGTCATATAGTAATCTAGCTAATCTATGGTGACAATTTTCCCTTCATGAGGAAATTGCACAATCTAAAAGACAGTAGATGCTATGGAGGTCATGGCGTAAAACCATTTCCGACCAAGTAGAAGATTGTAATCTAATGGCGCATCCACGACTTCGATGTGTACAAATACTGTTTTGCCCCCCGGATCAACACCAATCGTAGGAATGAGTCCATAAGGTTGAAAACCGTGTCCGTCAAACGCTCTGAGAGTAGTGGGAGACGTCGTGACTTCGGGTGAGCCTAAAGCTCTCCAACAATTCAAAGACATAATCGAAGTGGAGGCACCCTCGTCTAAGACAGTGTGATGGATGTTATTTCCACGGATTCTTGTATGAACCTAGAAGGCTAATTGATGGGAAAGCCAAGGTTTGACATACTCCAAGTTAAACATGATCGTGTTTGAAGTATCCAGGTCCATTGCCCCCAGTGCTGAAAGTAAGGTTCTACGTTGCGTAGGGTAGTGTTAGAGAACCTCGAGAGTCGACATGGAGCATGGTGCTTGAGCTAAATCCTCAACAATGTTGTAATTTTGGGCAGCTCGCGCGTTGGGATTAAATGTCACCTTTCATATGGTGCCCTTGGGTGGGCATAGCACTGTGTCTGTAAGCGGTCTCTCAATGTGGAGATGGCCGTTACGGGGAGGGGTAGGAGAAGGATCTTCAACATGACACTTTCCTTTGGCTGTCTCTGACTGTTTGGTTGAACTTGGGGGGTTTTCGTACGTCTTTGAATGAATCGTTATGTGAATCTCTTCATTACTCGTCATCAGGATTTCGCGGTTTGCGGACGTCTCTCCGCAAGATGGGTTGTTCGGGTTGCCCCCTTGTGGGGTTTCTTGGGAAACCATCTGCTGTTGCTGCTGAGGGAAAGGGTCAGTTAACACTGCCGGACGAGAGGATCCTTTGATGAATTTTTTGACTTCATCCTTGTAGGAACAGTCACACATGTAATGATCGTATTGACTTCATCGTTGTTGCTAATTATGTTTTGGAAATATGATGAGATAAAGTTCAGCTATCAAGTGTTCTTGGAATGGCTATGCCACAATGTTTTATTTTATTTCAAAAATGAAACCCTACCTGTAGCTTTCGTTTGCTATCTGGTTTGTACTGAGCTTTTGTACTCGAGACTTAACCTGTGTATCAAATAGTTTCGATACAGTGTATGTTTTCTTGCTAGGGTTTGAACAATTTATACTTTTAGCTAAGTGAAGTTATTTGATGTTTAAATATCTTGTTTGTAATCCCAATACGAGAATTACTAAGTTAAAAAAAATAGAATGTCATTTAAGGTTAGATAATAGGTCTGTTATAAAATAATTATCTGAAGTTTGCCATGAATGGCTTGATGAGAAATTTTAAGAAGTGTGTACCAAATAAACACTCGGATTCTAGGTTTTGTGATAACTTAGGGTTTTGATGCCACTGTACAGATATTTAATAAATGAAATCAGAAGTGATAGTTAGTGAAATAATAAATGTATATTTAAAACAAATCTGTACAGAGATTGATTTTGCAGCTGCTATAATTCTTAAAATATAAATGCTTTGAAAAACATGAAGTGTATAATATAGAAATGCATGTGATTACTATATGAACTAGATAGAGTTAAAAAGAAATATATAGAACTGTGGAGAAACAAAATGTGTCTTTCTTTTATTATGAATTAGAGGAATTCTATGCAACTGTTTATACTATATTGTAATGTTTACTGTGTTTAATTATATCGCAGAATTTTAACAAGAACACTACTATATTCATCTTTCCAATCAATGGCATTCTGGCTATCACTCATCTTTCTTAATTTACTTCTCTATACTGGAGTATGATGCAGATAATAGCATGGGGAAAAATATAGATATGGTTATCAATTCGATCATTTCATATAGCTCTTTCATTCAAAATCATACTTAGATCAGAAAATAAAATAGTTTCTTCTATATGACTATATATAATAATTCTATTATGCAGAAACATTTAACTGTAAACAAAAATAAGAATAGTAAAACTTGGTTGACTGTAGAAGAAACAAACATCCCAAGGAACTTGTTCCACCCAACCTATTCCTGAAGACAACCAAGTTACTTGCCTTCGGACCCCCGAGCCTGTTCACTGAACCTCCAAGAGGAAGATTCTGTAGAAGCCTTAGTACATCAACTTGCAATATAGTGTAGATTGTCCAGTCATTAAGACTCAACAATCAAAGAGACTTGCACCAGCACCTCTGGTTTGTCTTCTCAGTATAATTAGCAGACTCACAGTTGTACTCTCACATAGCCTCCCTATTCAAATCTCTCAGTGATCACCTGATGCACTTGAGGAATATTTCTGCAGAAAAATATTGTAGGATTCCTGCCCAATTCGAAATGCCTTATCTAGGCTACCTAGGCCTTTTAGTGGTTAACTGGCCATTAATGAGCCTCCTTCTATCTTCCACCCACATGGGGGATAATGCCACAAATTTAGGGGTAGTTGTCCCATAACCAATAGCTAGTGGTGGAGTGCAAATGTTGCCATCTATCCCATGCCTTCTAACAGTTTCAATTCCTCCAAGTGGGTTAGTGAACACTCATTTAATAGTTCCCTTGGTTGTTTGTCTCCTATTTTAATTTATTTAAATAATAATAATCAATAATTACAATCATCCTTGACCAAACTTGGTCATAATTACAAAACTTTGTAATTAAAATTTAACATAAAGTATTTTGCAAATAAAATAATATTCTCAGAATTTGGGTAGGTGACAGGATGGGAGAATCTCCAAAAGGTGGACTATGAACAACTTCCTTTCAAGTGCAAAAAATGTCATGAGTATGGTCACTTCATCAAAAACTGTCCCAAAAATGTTCAAGAAAACCCTGAAACAGTTCCTGAAGATGGATGGCAACAGGTAAAGAAAGGGAAAAAAACACTCAAACTCGCCCTCCTAGGAATGATTCACAACCCAACAACTCTAATGGATCTTTGACGAAACCTCATGTGGAAGCGGCAGCCAACAGGTTTAAAGACCTTCCTATTGAAGAAGGGGAAATAAAATGAAATGGCCAAAACAAATATCGGAACCTCCACCACCTACGGTGGTTCGTGGGTTGACAAGGTCAAAAGCAAATTTATTCCCTCTTCCTCGCCTCTGGATCTTTCTTTGGAATCCTTCGATGAGTCAAATGAGGTCCAACCTCCCAACACCAGAGGTCGAAAGTCGCATAGGTACCACAGAGAACAAGAAGCGGAAAGAGATCTAGAACTGGGCATGCAAAAAAGCCTGGAAGATATGAAGCTACTCCAAAATACAAAAAATCAAGCCGAAGCTAAAGAAGGAAGATCCTGAGTAGGATCTCAGGCCACCAGGAAGTAATGTTAATTGTCTCTTGGAATTGCAGGGGAATGGGTGGTCTAAAGAAATTTGAAGCCCTTAAAAGTATTGTTAGATCCGAAAATCTAGACCTCATTCTAATCCAAGAGACCAAAATGCAGGACGTGGAGATCTTTGCTCTCACACGTTCCTTGTGGAAAGATTTCCAAGGTTTTTCTCTCAGTGCTCGTGGAGCCTCCGGGGGTATTTCTACCCTATTCTCCCATAAATTCTCTCTTATATCATCTTCTTTGAACCCCTTCTGGCTGCTAACTGAATTAAAAGACATTGATAGTAATGACCTCATTTTCATTTGTAACGTTTACGGGCCAATCCATTACCAGGATAAGATCAATTTCTGGAATGATCTCAACAATCTCAAAGAAAACATGACTAGCAAAAACCTTATCATTGTCGACGACTTCAACGTCACCAAATATCAACAAGACAAGAGAGGAGGCAGCCTTGTCCGTGATCCCTTTGGTGAAAATCTTGAGGACCGCTCCAACAACCTAGATCTCATAGATATCCCCCTCAAAAATGCAAAGTACACTTGGAAAAATAGAAGATGTGGAGCGAGACACATTGTTGCTCAGTTGGATCGTTTTCTGGTAAGTTCCACTTTTTTCAACTCTAATCTGTTATTCAGTGCTTTCTCCTTGCCTTGTGATTCTTCGGATCACAAGCCCATTTGCCTCTCTATCTCCCCACCTAAAAATCTTGGCCCAATCCCTTTTCGTCTTAATCCACTCTGGATCCGACACCCCGACTTTCTTGACATCGTTTCTCAAGCCTGGTCCCAAATAGTCAAAGGCTCTCCTAGCTTCATTTGGGAGTCCAAACTCCGAACTGTTAAGTTTGCTCTCAAACATTGGGCAAAGTCCTCCTTCCAAAATCCCAGCCACTCCAAGTTGTGTTGCCAAGCTAAACTCACCTCTCTCCAGCAAAGGATGGAGATTGAAGAAATTTCTCCCCCCCTCTTAAGACAAGAACTTGCTTTGGAACAAGAAATTCTCAGTGCTGCCAAACTTGAGGAGGAAACCTGGAGAATAAAGTCAAGACAAATTCGGCTCAAAGGTGGGGATAGCGACACGAAATATTTCCACAACCAAGCCAAAGCTCGTCACAGCCATAATTCCATTAGAGAATTGAAAAATAGCATTGGGGAAAAAATAAGTGGACAAGAGAACCTTCAAATGCATGCCTACAACCATTTCAAGGATCTCTTCACGGACAGTGGAGAAACTAATTCCGATGCTCAAGTTGATCTTATAGAAGGCATACCCAACTTAATCTTGGACAAAGCCAATAGAGAGCTTACAAAACCAATCATGGAGCATGAAATAGAAAATGCCCTTTGGTCTCTGCAAATCGACAAAGCTCTCAGCCCTGATGGTTTTACCATAAATGTTTTTCGAGCAGCTTGGGAAATCATTAAGGAAGATCTACAAAGAATTCTCAACTGGACAAGAAAAAAAGACATAATAGGAGGAGCAACCCATTCCTCCTTTCTTGATCTCATCCGCAAAGGAAAATCCCCTTGCTCCCTTAATAGGTTCAGGCCGATTTCTCTGTGAAACTCTTCCTACAAAATCATCTCCAAAATTTTATCTAATAGAATGAAAACATAGATGGGAAACCTGATCTCGGATTCGGAAGGTGGCTTCCTAGCTGGTCGCCAAATCCTGGACAATATTATCATGGTTCAAGAAGCTATCCACTCAAGTACTGAGAAGAAGCATCAAGGTACGGACATCAAGCTGGACATGGCCAATGCTTTCGACGGAGTGAATCACAACTTCCTTTTTGAAATCATGCTCAAATTTGGCTTCTCTAACAAATTTGTAAGATCGATCAAAGCCTGCATCCACAATCCATGGATTGCCCCACTTATTAATGGCAGACCTACTGATTTCTTCATGGCCTCTAGGGGTCTGCATCAAGGTTTCCCAATGCCGCCCTTCCTTTATCTTCTTATTGATGAATCCATGAGCAGGAGACTTCAAGCTTGACAAGTCTCTGGAGATCTCAAAGGTATTTGGGTGGTTTGTGGAGTAAAATCGGTCAACCACTCCTAGTTCGCCGATGATACTATAATGCTCGGATGTGCTTCCATGATTGTTGATGAAAGATTCCATCTCATCCTCTCCTTTCTTAGGGCCTCTGACAGCAAAATTAACTCTGACAAATCCAAAATTTCTGGTTGGAATTGCTCCCCGGGAACCCTGGCAAGAATTTCTAGAATATTAGGATTTGAAGCAATACAATATTGGAACTCCTTCATTTACCTTGGAATCCCCATCTTTAAAGGAAAAAAGAAAGTGGCATATTGGCATAGACTCATTGAAAAAATAAAAAATAAAATCAACGCCTGGGGCTCTAGATGGCTCAATCCAGCAGGTAAGCTTGTTCTCATCAAATCTATCCTCTTTGCATATCCTTTTTTTTCCTGCTAGATATCGCTCGCTCCGAAGATGGTGATGATGGGAATCACGAAAGAATTCAAAAGATTCTTATGGCAGGGAGGTAAAGAAAACAAGACAAAAACATTCCACCTCATTAATTGGGACATTGTTTCTAGACCTAAGAACTTTGGAGGCACAGGAATCAAAGACCCCTCGTAGATGAATTTAGCACTTGGTGCTAAAATACTATGGAGAATCACTTCCGGCAAGAAGGCCTGGTGGAAGGAAATATTCTACAAAAAATATATGCCGGGAGCAAGAAAAAGATGTGTGGAAAACATAGATTTAGCAAGGAAGGGCACCTCCATCTGGAACCTCTGCAAGCGGGCAGCCCATATTATCCAAAACTATCTAACTTGGACTCTTGGTAATGGCAAGCAGATCAAAATATGGAAGGACAAATTTTGCACAAACCCTCCAGCTAACTTTCTTCTTGAGTTCAGGGATCTAAAGCGTTGGATGGAACAAGCAGATATCCACACTCTTTATGACTTATCTAGATGGTCTGAAAATGGGGATTGGATTAGCTAGCAGTCACTCAATCTTCCGGCCCCTCTTCAATCAAAATACAATTCCCTCTTGTCTCTCTTCCACGTGGCTATCCCTATTCATATTTCTATGAAAGACTATCGGAGTTGGGGGAAGGTTGGTACTTATTCAGTGAAGGATGGTTACAATTATCTTGACTCTCTCAAAAATCAGAGCAGTAATGACAAAAAGTGGGAAAGAATCTGGAACAGGGATGGGCTCCCCAAAGTTAATTTTTTCAATTGGTTATTAGCACACAGAAAGGTTCTAATAGCATACAACCTAAGAAAAAGAGGTATTGCAGGCCCTACTCGATGCATTCTCTGTAAGAATGTTGAGGAGACCATTGACCATCTCTTCTTGGAATGCAATTTATCCAAAGAGGTCTGGTATGAGGCTTTTTGTAAAATTCAACCGGATCTCATCCTCCCTACCAATTGGAATGATTTGTTTGCAAATTGGCATTTCTTCTATCACAACTCACTCTCCAAGAAACCGGATTTCAAATGAGCTTGGGTGGCATTTCCAAAATTCCTATGCTAGAAGCTTTGGAATGCAAGAAATAAGGAAATTTTTTAAGAAAAAAGGACCTCCCCCAATATGGTGCTCTCTTATGCAAAAGCTCTCTGGGCCGAATCACTCATTTCTCGAGGTTTGAAAAACCTTGCTAAAGAACCCTTGAGTGTCAAAGAAAATATCTAGGTGGCCGACCTCTTGGTCCCCCACAACTCTCCCTTACCCATCTTCCCCATAAGCCATAAGTCTCAAAATTGGCAGATTAGAATGGAGCCTTCTGAATTAAAGAACTGGAAGAGAAACTGTCATACACTCTTCTTTGATGGTGCCTCTAAAGGAAATCCTAGGTTGGAAGGTGTGGGGCAGGTTCCTCTGGACTCCAAAGGAAACAAGATGACTAGATACTCATGGGGAATTGGGATACATACTAACAACGATGTGGAGTGGCTTGCCCTTATCAAAGGAATTGAAATAGCTAAGGAAAATAACGTGTAGGAACTGATTGCCCGATTGGCGACTCTCTCTTGGTGATCAAAGAAGCAAGGGCCTTAGTTAATAACTCCCGCAAGCCCACTTCAAAGTACCACTTTCATTTCATCCACAAGCTCAAAGAAATAAGATCCATATCCCTCCTCCACATTCTCAGAAAAAATAACCACCAAGCAGACACCATGGCAAATATTGGAGCAGGGTTAAATTATGGTCTTATGGTTAAAAATGGACAAAATTTTGATAATGTTTGGGTACCTGTCACATCCCCACCCATCATACCAGTGCAATGGAGGGGATCGTGAGGCTAAAACCGGGCATCCAGCCCCATGTACCAATTAAAGAAGCATTCCATACATATGAAGAGGGATAAATATTTACATTACACAGCAGAAGTAATTTCATTTACACATTCGCCATACATTCAAGATATTCATCAATTAAATAATGAAAGATGACACCAGAGAATACTTATCTTTAACAGAGTGAGGATTAAGTCATCCTTGGACATAGTCCTAAATATATGGGGAGAGGATTAAGTCATCCTTGGATATAATCCTAAATGTATGGAGTGAGTATTAAGTCATCCTTGGACATAGTCCTAAATGTACGGGGAGAGGATTAAGTCATCCTTGGACATAGTCCTAAATATACGGAGTGAGGATTAAGTCATCCTTGGACATAGTCCTAAATGTACGGGAAGAGGATTAAGTCATCCTTGGACATAGTCCTAAATATACGGGGTGAGGATTAAGTCATCCTTGGACATAGTCCTAAATTTATGGTTGGGGATTAAGTCATCCTTGGACATAGTCCTAAATTTATGGTGGGGATTAAGTCATCCTTGGCCATAGTCCTAAATGTACGGGGAGAGGATTAATTCATCCTTGGACATAGTCCCAAATGTATGGAGTGGGGATTAAGTCATCCTTGGACATAGTCCTAAATGTATGGGAAGAGGATTAAGTCATCCTTGGACATAGTCCTAAATGTACGGGGTGAGGATTAAGTCATCCTTGGACATAGTCCGAAATGTATGGTTGGGGATTAAGTCATCCTTAGACATAGTCCTAAATGTACGGTGGGGATTAAGTCATCCTTGGACATAGTCCTAAATGAGTGGAAAGGATTGTATCATCCTTAGGCATGATGAGGTGTATTAAATGCTCTGTAGACATAGACGTATGTCTCCGAGAAGTGGAAAGGATTGTATCATCCCTAGGCATGATGATGTGTCTTAAATGATCCGTAGACGTATGTCTCCGAGAAGTGGAAAGGATTGTATCATCCCTAGGCATGATGAGGTGTTTTAAATGATCCGTAGAAGCATGTCTCTGAGAAGTGGTCCTTAGACTTTGCCTAAATTGACGAGTGGACTGCATCGTCCCTAGACATGATGAGGTGTCTTAAATAGATCATGTGTGTTGCAGGGTATGCTGCTATTGTGGATACTTGTATTGATGAGGATACTTGTATTGATGTATGGATACTTGTATGTATACTTGTATTGATGAGGATACTTGTATTGATGATGTGTATACTTGTATTGGTGAGGATACTTGTATTGATGATGTGTATACTTGTATTGGTGTGGATACTTGTATTGATGATGTGTATGCTTGTATTGGTGTGGATACTTGTATTGATGATGTGTATGCTTGTATTGGTGTGGATACTTGTATTGATGATGTGTATACTTGTATTGGTGTGGATACTGGTATTGATGATGTGTATACTTGTATTGGTGTGGATACTTGTATTACTTGTATTAGTGTAGATACTTGTATTGATGATGTGTATACTTGTATTGGTGTGGATACTAATACTGATGATCTAGATGACGATGTTGCTGATCGTGATGGTCTAGATGACGATGTTGTTCATCATGATGGTCTAGATGACGATGTTGTTGATCGTGATGGTCTAGATGACGATGTTGATGATCGTGTGATGTCGATGCTGATGATCGTGTGATGACGATGTTGATGATCATGTGATGACGATGATGATGATTGTGTGATGACGATGTTGATGATCATGAGGATCAGATGCTGATGTTGCTGTAGCTGTTTGAGTGTTGTAGAAGATAAAGACTCAATACTGAAGATGTTGATGTTCTAGTATTGAAGATGTTCCAGTAACTGGTTGAGTTACTGATGATGTTGAGAAAGCTTCCAATGATTTATAGATGTATCATGTTGATGACTCCTTGCTCCTGCAGATGTTGTTATAATATCCTTCTCGTTAAGGGGGAGTGTTGAGATATTGTAATTTCTAAGAATATTATATTTGTACTCTATTATTCCAGAGATGTTTCATTCCTCCGTGAAGATCTTATTGTATATCCGGAGATGTTTATTCCTCCATCGGAATGTGGTAACTTGGGTTATTAGAATTCCCTAGTGGGGGTCGACCCAGTCAGTTGTAGTGGGGTGTTTAACCCAGTGGTAAAGTTGGGGCTGACCTAGTTAAGATAAAGTACAGGTCGGAGATGTATATAAATAGAGGAGGTGTGTTCCTTATTATACACACACTTCCCTCACTCAGAATGTAGCGCACTTGTGGAGGAGAGGTCTGCTATGGTGGAGGAGGAGATCATGTCTTTGGTTTGCATCTTTGTATATTGTTGGTCATCTATATTGAGGAAGCTTTGCTGGGTTTTCTACCCCATGAGGGTTTCCCAGGATAAATCTGTGTCTCTTGTGTTTATGCTGTGCTTGTTGTTTCTTCAGTGATCCTGTATATGTTATTATTGTGAAATGGAATGTAATGCTACTATTTTTTGTCTTAGCATATTAAATCTTAACAAAATTCACGTCATCCATTTAATTTTTATAATACTATGTTTATTTTCATATGACTATCGTCATTAATATCAAGCTGCGTTACCAACGTCCTTTGGTAGTCCTATTTGAAATCTTGTAGAAGATAGTGTTTGTACTATTCAACTTTCATTATATTTTGCGTCTACAAAACCTAGACTATTCTAAGTCCTGAATTTATCATTTGAATACACAGCTAATATATGTAAAGTATAATGACTAGTGCTTGTGCTATGAACTTAGCTTTAGAGTGTATCTCGACGCCACTTAAACTATACCTATGGTATTACTTTTATCATTATATTTTACAATACAAGATATTTGTGTGGAATATATAATGAATATAGTGTTTATGCTGGTAATTAGCATTATAATTTGCTTGAGAACTATTCTTATAGTCCTACTCTTTTCAATTGATTACAGTATAGAGTTAATATGTGAACCATCCCATGTACATAGTATCTAAGCTAACATTACGCATAAATAAAATCCTAACTAAATCTATGGTCTCTATTGATCAAATGATTTATAAATTATATGGCTAACTTATGGGACATATATGATTTATCCTATAAAGCTGTACCTGAACCATAGAATGGAATGTAAATATTATAAGTGACTATGTGTTCACACAAAACATTTAGCATATGAACCAATGTTACGATATAAACAATAAGCTATAGAGATTATTATGACATACAATCCACGAATCTAATACACAAATAATTCGATGTTGATAAGATATTAAAGTGTGTACTTGCATGCCTTCCAAGCTGGCGTTGACAGGCCTAGCATTTACGTCATTCCACGGTTGAGTGAGGTGGAAGCCCAGTTGTAAGGTCTTCACATGGTTTGTGTTTGTAATGAACATCACAATAAGCTGAGTTGTGTCATGCACTGGCTCTCGGTCTGCTTACTTGGAAAATGGGTAGATGAAGTAATCAATGCAATATTGATTGCAATCGTGGTTCGAATATCAACGTGACTTAACTGGAAGATATCCCACCATTGATATCTGCAAGATCTGGGGCTGTGAATGAAACCCTATTCACGCGTTGGTAAGTAATGGAAAATGGTTTTCTGGCATTCATTTTTTTTTTTGGTGGTAAGGTTGCAGAGTCGACCATTTGGTGCAATGTAGGGTTTAGTGTTTGTGGAGAGGAGGACTGCTTCCTCGGTTTCGAACCTTGGACCTATGAGGGATAGTTTTAATAGTTGTAGGTTCACAATCTTGTGCCATAGCACTACGATATAGTATGGAAGTTGTGTGTGGTTTTTCTGTTAGTTTTTGATTTCATAGTTCGACTAGGATTCGATCCTCCAATTGATGAAATGGTCTCCTGTTTTTAGCTCGTGGTTGCTGTCAAATGCCAACAAGCTTCGTTGTTTTTACTGGTGTGATGTGCCAAAGTTCAGGGCTTTGTTTCTAATGGTAAGTACTCACGAATGAATGTATTACTATGTTTTTTTGCTTTTATATTTGCATTTCTTGTTTTGTAACCCTTCGAACTGTATCTTTGGCAGGTACCCACTTCATAGGAGGTTGCTTTGCAAAGGTTTGGAATGGAAATGATGCATCCACTTCCTGGTAAGCTCCGGTGGTTCTCAAAACCTCATAGGTGCCTTTGGCATGGTTTTGATGATGATTTCTGTGTGCCAAGAGTTGGAACCATTCGACTTTGTTTCGGTGATGGTCGAGTGTGAAGTTTTAAAGTATTGTTTTGATAGTAGTTGTACAGAGGATAACCTTTAGTTGTTTTAAGATGTCATTCGACTCTATAATGCCTGGCTGCGTTGTTTGAGAGGAACTTCAAACTTTTGTTTGTTTTGCTAAATGTTAAGGGTAAAAACCCCGTGCAGTTTATGAATCTTGACCTCGTTTTAATGTTCTGGTTGATTATTGTAGATATTTCTCCCTACGGATAGGTAGAAACTCTCTTAGGTTAAAGTAGACTTAACTGACTCTAAACTAAGAAAAAAAGATAACAAATGCTACCTTGAATTCCTAGATCCAAACAAATATTTCAATACCATAATGCTCGAAGAAATGGAAGAGATCTGACTGACCTATGATTTAATTGCTCGTCCTAGTTGTTTTTCCAATCTTCAAGTCCTCGCGAATGAACCAAGGTACAAGCACATACAATCTTCTAGGAATATAAAATATATGTTAGAATCTAAATCTGTAGCATAAACAAACCATATGATTGAAACAAGATCAACATACACAATTTGGGAAACAAGACAAGTTATGTTTTATTACAAATTTGAAGTCGGTTACAATGGTGGCTTGATGTCCAAGCCAACTCCCAGCTCCAAGTGCTTTCTCCTCTAGCTATCTCCACAAAGATCTAAGACCATAGGATTGATATCTCAAAGAGTCCTCCCCTTTTCTCATGGAAGGCTTCTCTCTTATAGTGTGTAGAAGGATTAACCAACAAGAGAGAATAATGGATCTTGGGAGTATTTAGTGGATCAGACCCACTAATCTGAGAAGGTAAGTTAGGATCGAATCAGGGATACCAATCCTCAAAAATCTCTCAAAGGTCAAGATTCGACAAGCCATGGAAAAAGGGATAAAAAAGGACTACCGCACCCCTGAAACTGAGCAAAACACAGTAGTACCGCGCAGAAGGGACAGACCATAGCACGGTAGTGGTTACTACCGCGCCCCTAAGCTTGAGCAGGGAGCGGTAGTGTAGGTATATGAAGTCTCAGTTGGGTTGATTCCTGACAGGACAGGTCTGTCTTCATGGGTCATCATCATTTTTTCCCTTCTAGGTGTTTTAGGTAGTTTGGGGAAGTGTCGTCAAAGGTGAAGGTGCGACACTGTGAAATATACAGGTATAACAGATGCCCCCTAAACTGTGAGGTCAGAAGATACTGATGGCCGAAATACTTTACAAATACTGTGCGGAGATAGCAACGAGGAGCTGAAACATAAACAAAATGTCAGATATATACCACCGAGGCGGGCATCCCCATGCTCGGAAACAATTGACTCAAAGCATGGCTGCCGACCAATACATTGCAGATCCATGAGTACTGAGATGATATAGGCTGTAGACAAATCATCGCTACTATGAACAATCGTAGATCCATGAGACAGTGATGGCACAGCCATGACCAATACAAAAGTGGATATGTGTGACAATACAGAGGACATCTCTATCGCAACCTAGACGCAATCAAAGTACAAAGGTGCATCTAGGGTCTTCTACTCGATCACAAATGATACAAATCTAGCCATGTGATTACAAGGTGTTGAAGTCGAACATGGTACAAACCATTTGATTATCGGTCAATGATGTGAACCATTGACAAATGTGAGGGGAATCACCAATGATGACGATGATCCCCAAGGTATCTATAGTACATCTCAACGAAATGAGAATGAATGAGTTGATGTCGAGCATTCGAGAGATCGTTCGATCAGAGGCCAATGATTTAAACCTACTATCGAACACGAGGAAACCTTCCATTGAGGCATGCAGGTACCAAGGTACTAATGGTTGATTCCTAAGTCAAATTCCCGAATAATGATTTGGTGTTGACGGGAATAAACTCGTCGAAGGTGGGCCATAATGATTCCCACATCATCGACATGAAATCGGAACGAAAGATAGTATAGGACGATGAAACAATAGAACATGTACTGGCACAGTGGAGGTCTGACATAATGAATGACTCTGAACAATGCAACCCTTTGAACATATAATGGCATGAAGCAGGACCTGGCAGCAGGGATTATTGATAGTAGACGATAGACATCGAACGAGTAGGCTCGTGGCTAGAGAGACGACTTGGGTTGATGACCATAACTCAGCAAGACTAGATACCCAAAAATAGACAAGGGACAGACACATGCCATGTTCAAAGGTGATGACTGACAAGCTGCCAACAAAATAAACTCGACTTGTTTCCCATTTCCCCCGGACATGATGGACAAGTACCTCTTTGTTGTTTTAAGATCTTGAAGATGATAACAGATGCTCAGTATAGCTCATCTCATAGATGAGTCCTATCTCACATGTTTTACAAACCTGAGAAAGGAGAGGTTCATCCCAAGATGGGTCCTTCGATGTCAAATTTTAATGAGTCCAAGGAAGGAAAACTTGGTAGTTTTTCACATTTAGAGAGGCTGAAAAACTTAGAGGCTCCAAAGTGTACTTTTTCGTAAATTTAGTCCCTCGATCCCGAAAAAGTGTAAAACAATTCCCGAGAGAACACTCCCAATCGAAGGTTGACTGAGGTATACCTTTCTCGTAAATAGTCTAAACGGGCCGAAAAAAGGGGTAACCTATCACCAAATAGACGACCTTTCAAATACTTTTACAAGTGTGAAAGAGACAAGATCACTTGGCAATCTTTTCGAAATGAGGGAGTCTTGAAAAGGGCTTAAAAAGAACTCCAATGGTCTTTTTCATAATTTTTAATTATTCTGGTCTGAAAAAAGAATAAAATACAACCAAAATAATACTTTCCTCATCGTTTAACGAGTACGAGTAAAGTTGACTAAGCTTGACACCGTTTACTTGAGTTTGACAAGCACGAACCGGGTGTAAAAAGCGCTTGGAATCTTTTTCAAGTTTTAATCCAGAGCATGAAAAAGATAAAGTAGGCTCAAAATGAAGGTCAAATAAATAAATGAACACCAGTGTGAACATCTTTAAAGGAGACCTTGTCAAAAAAGGCTCATGGAACCAAATATTAGCAATGTGAAATGGGTTTTAATTTAACCAGATAAAATAATGAGTAAAAAATAAGTGAAAAAGTTATATAAGGAAGAGGTAAATATGGAAAGTTACCATTTCACTTGTGCATTCGCCCAATGAGGAAATTTTACCCATTGAAGAGAAAAAAATTCAAGAGTTCATATCTGGAGATCCGGAGTACCGTTTCAACAGCCGTCTACGCCAGGTAAGAGCTTTCAAGCCCCTCTTTCATTTCATAGGTAGAAAACTTAAGTTCAGTGGGAAAAAATTAATTTTTGGGCAGGCCCTAATAGGATTGTTTCGCCCTTGAGACTACTGCGTGCTCTCTATATCGAGAAGCGCGGTAGTAACAGATAGTACCGCTCAGTAGGGTAAAACAAGGGCGCGGTACTGCACAGTGCCGTGCAATCAGCTTTCCCCCAGGCGCGGGTAGTGGTGAAAGTTAGGGAAAAAAATGTAGTTTTCCTCAATTTTTTCCTAAGATCGGGCTTTCAAGTTGTTGATGAATGCTTCTTGTGGCTTTTTGCAGGTGTTTGCAATTTGTTTGAAGAAAAATGGTTAGCTGGAAAGAAAGGGGGCATGAAGTGGATGATTTATTGGTTGAATATGACCAAGCAACCTTGACTGCACTGCGGGAATGTGGGTTGTTGAAATTCTTCAAAACCAAAGGTATCCGCAAGCAAGCAAAACTTCTCACCCACATTATACAAATGTGGGACCCCAACATTCAAGCTTTCTGGGTTGGAGTACATACCCTCGAGATTGAACCCGAGGATATTTATTTCCTCATGGGTCTCTCAAAGAGAGGGGCTCGGGTGAATTTTATAGGGTTCACTAACTCGGAGGCGAGCACTGATGCTTTGATTGCTCGTTATTCTCGTCAAGGTTCAGGGAAGAAATGTGGCAAGGTGCTCATTAAGGATATTATGGAACTTCCTTTAAAAATCATGTTGTTCACCATCACACGTGTAGCAGGGAGTACGAGTCCCCATCAGGCATCTCGTACACAAATGAATCTTGCTGTGGATTGTATGGCACTGACACTATTCAACTGGTGTGAAGCAGTATTGACCAATCTCAAGGAGCAAGTGGACAAGTGTAGGACTAGAGAGAACTCTCAATTTTGGTACGGGAGCATTTTGGTCACCTTCTTCTTAGAGAGGGTTCCAGTGTTGCGTCCGCAGCTAATTATGCCCGCCCATCCACCTACCGAACCACGGATGGCTCGATGGAGTGAGTATACAAGACGGATCAGGGGGCCACAACGTTTGGATTTTGGTGAGGAATTCTTCTCATGGCTCGAGGAACAGATCGTGATGATCGAGGACTACCCCTATGCGGGGTTGGACCTTTCATGAGGACATAGACTTGGCATTGCCGGAGGATGAGGATTGGGATAACTCAAGTATGACCTTCATTAATGTATTTTTTAATTTTTTAAATATATGATTTTTAATTGTTTTTGAGAATGTGTAAAAAATATTTTAATATATATTTATGTGCATGTCGCAAATTGTGGACCACAGAGGCTTGTAGGACACTCGTCATTACACCAAGGCGGCGACAAGCACCGAGTTTCTTCGGACGAGGAAGAAGACGCGAACTAGGTGGGAGGGGTCCGAGACATAGAGTGGAACTTACAGAGTTTAACCCATGGGGCTCCGGCTATGAGGATAGATGATGTTCCTCTGCATCTTCAGTGGCATACCGTAGGTGTGCCTAGGCGTATCGGCCAACTCCTCCGTAGGGTGGCTCGAGCTATAGCTTTCTACCATCAGCAGCACAAGGATTCTAAGGAGGATGACAGATCTCCTAGATCTCCTTAGATAATAGTGTTGTACTTTTTGCGGCATGTACACAATATGTAGGCTTTGAGAGCCAAATTTTGTATGGGATTGGATCCCAAATTTTGTCTTTTGAACACAAACTTTATGTATTTGGGAAAACATTTTTATATGCAGTGATATATATACATGGACCTACTTTTATGATCTATTTATTTACAATGACTTGTGTGTTCATTTTATGATGTATTTTTTATGTATGGGCTAGATGCCAATCCAAAATGTAATTAGCTAATGAATCAGCTACACAATTGAATTCCCTTGGTATGTGTTGATATGGAATATAATTGAAAGATCATTCCAAGAGGTGTACCCTTCGAAATAAGTGAAGTAGGATAGGATCGAGGACTGTGTAGATACGATTCAGATGGGAAACCACGAGTTGGGAGTCTAGAAAGATCGATAGGGAGTCAATTTCGAGGGAAGCAACCTCTGTTAAGAGTCCAATGACTGCATGGTACTCTGCAATATTGTTGGTTGCGGGACTCAAGCAAGCGGCTCCTGATGATAACAACTCGCCAGTGGGAGAATAAATTACCCATGCTGCGGAAGCAAGGTTCAGGGTGTGTCGGCTCGCACCGTCGGTGAATCCGTAGTAGGAAGACATCTGTGCATAAAAGCACAAGTCAAGGTAAGAATGGATGCATGAGATCCGTGCGTGCATACAAAAAAGATAAATGAAAACAAACTAGGTACATTATGTACAAAAGTATCTCGCGCAGGATGAACCTATGCGTAGAAACGTTTGAGGTACAGCCCGTTGCGGGGCCGTGCCAACGGTGTGCCATCACAATCGACAAGTTCATAGGCTCCTTTCTCCAAAACACATTTTACAGCGAAGGGGTCGTACCACATAGATTCTATCTTTCCTTTTCCAAGTTTGTCATGCATTTGGTCATATGTGAGTATGAGGTCACCTTCGTTGAAAACCCGAGGTTGAAAGGATTTGTCATACTGTGCGTTGACACATTTTTTATGAGCTTCATTGGCTAAAGCAGCGTCTTGGCGAGTTTCATCTAGCTTGGCTAGGTATAGAAACCGTTCTTCTTCGGATGTGGTATGGGGAAGTATCTCTATGGCTATCTTAAGTGACGGGATTTCACATTCAATTGGTAAGATGGCTTCCAGGCCATACACCAGTTGGAATGGTGTGAACCCGGTAGCACTTTTCACTGAGGTTCGGTACGCCCATAATGCCAAAAAAAGAGCTGAGTGCCAATTGGATTTATGAGTACCCACAATTTGCTGAATCATGTGTTTCAGAACATTGTTAATGGCTTCAACTTGGCCATTAGCCTGTGGTTAGTACGGGGTTGAGTTTTCATGACGAAAACCCAACTTGGCGCTCAATTCTTCAATCATATGGTTCCTGAAGTGGGAACCATGATCGGTCATGATGGATTGTGGGACACCAAACCTAGCTATAATGTGGTTGAATATGAACTATGCTACTATTTTTTCGTCTTCAGCATAAGTAGGCATCGCTTCATCCCATTTTGTGAAATAGTCGACAGCTACTAAGACATAGCTATGCCCCCCGGCTGAAGTGGGCTTACAGTGCATGAAATCTATGCCCCATTTGGAAAAGGGGCCGACGACAATAACAGGATGGAGTGGAGCAGGATGCGAGCGTGTTTTACAATGAAAGAATTGACAGGGTGGACATTTCTTAACCGTTTCAATGCAATCTTTGAAAATCGAGGGGTAGAAATATCCCGCTCGCAGTATCATCTGGGTCGTAGCCATCCCAGAGAGATGACCACCACATGCTCCAACGTGGAAGTCATTAAGAACATGTTCAGCCTTGTCTAAAGTCAAACAACGTCGAAGAATGGTATCAACACCACGCCGGTAAAGGGTATCGTTGACTATAAGGTAGTACTTGGCATAGTGTCGGATACGTCGACGTTCATTGCGGTTGAGTTCGGGGTGGAAACGTTGGGTTTCAAGATATAATAAAATATCCTCGTACCATGGTTTGGACGTACTAATGAGGAACAACGATTCATCGGGAAGAGAATCGATGGGCTCAGGTTGCTCAGTAACACGAGGCAGGTTACAAATCAACTCGGCAAAGACCAAAGATTTCTTAGATTTGGCTTTGGCAAATTCCAAGTCAAACTCTTGTAGGATGACAATCCAACGAGAATATTTGCCCCCAAGCACTTGACGTGTGAGGATATAATACATTGGATTGAAATCCGCTGTGACAGTGGTCTGGCGGAGTAGAATGTAATGACGAAACCTCTCCATAGCAAAAATTGTTGCCAGAGCTAGTTTTTCAACATGTGAATAACACGTTTCAAAGTCGAGAAGACTCTTACTAAGATAGTATACCACATGTTCTATGCCATTATTATCTTCTTGGACTAACACCATACCGATGGTGGAAATCGAAGCTGCGAGATAAAGAATGTAATCCCATGTGTAATTGGGGGGTTGAATCATAGGATCTTTAGTTAAGGCCGCCTTTAGATGATTAATGGAGCATTGGGCTTCGTCATCCCAAATGAATGGGGTATTCTTCTTTAGAAGCCTCATATAGCCATTTTTTATCTCAGCGAAATTGCAAATAAAACAGCGTAGAAAGTTTGCGTGCCCCTGCAAACTTTGAAGTTCTAGTATGTTCGTGGGGGAAGGCAGGCCTAGAAATAGCTTCTACCTTCGCAAGGTCCAACCGTATGCCGCTTTTGGATATTATGAATCCTAAAAAAATTTTGGCTTCAACGCAAAAGATGCATTTATGAAGATTCAAACGGATATTGTAGCGACGACACCTTGCAAAAATGATGCCTAAGTGATCAGGATGATCTTCCATTGTCTGGGAATGAGCGGGAAGGTCATCAAGATACGGCTCTGCAATATGTTTGATATCGTGAAATGCATACGACATCGCCCGTTGGAAAGTATCCCTGGCATTTTTCAGGCCGAAAGGTAGCTTTCGATATGCAAAGATTCCCCATGGGCAGATAAAGGCCGTTTTGTGCTAGTCCGCTAGGAGTATCTCGATATGATTATAGCCGGAAAAACCATCCATAAAAGAAAAGATGACACTACTGGCGGAGTTATCGATGATTTGGTCAATGAATGGAGTTGGGTAGTTGTCCTTTGGACAAGCTTTGTTCAAGTCACGGTAATCGAAACAGACTATAATCGTTCCCTGTTTGTTGGCTACGGGAATGATATTAGATACCCATTCTGTCAGTGGGATGGGATAGATAAAACCAGCACGCAAAAATTTTTCAACTTCTACTTTGATAGCGGCTTCCTTATGGGGATGGACGGGTCGGAGTTTCTGTTGAACAGGTCGGACGCCAGGAAAGGTTGGAATCTCGTGGACCATGATAGACGGGTCTATTCCTGGCATTTATTCATAACTCCAAGCAAAAACGTCGCGGAAAGTTTTAAGATAGGCAGTGTAGAACTCCATTTTGGTGGGAGTGCATGTCTTGCCAATATCAACATTTTCCACAACACCAGGCTTCACTGAAATGTCAATGGGAGTGGTTTCCATAACATTGGCCAAGTTTCCTTTGGAAAATACTTTATTGAGTGATGTGGGAAACTTGTTTTGAACCATTCCAAGTGAAGTGTTGGGTTTTGTATCGGGATCAAGCGTCTGGATGGTGGGAAAGGAAGATCGATGATGGAAATTTCCCCATGGTGGTTCATCACCGCACATAACCTCTATAATTGATTCGTCAGTGGGAAAAATCAATGTGAGAGGATCGATAAGTGGTGGGGATGAATGGGTCTCAGACGAGAGTTGTGCCACTGTGTGATGGGTAGAACAATCGACCCAATTGGTGGCTGACTGGATCGCTTCATATGCTACAAGGTTCCCATTTAATGGCATGGAGTTTTCATAGTTTTCAATCTCAGTGGGACTTGGTATCACCCAAGAATCATTGAAAGGGGTGACATTCGATGATATCATGTTGACTGGCTAAACGTGGAAGCCCACCTCTGCGAAAACTCCAATAAGGGAAGAATCCTTCATAAGACCAACGCCAACGTCTTGGAAACGGTACCGAGGTTGATCCAATAACGAGACGATGTTGGCGGAGTTCGGATAAGAGTCTATCATATAGTAATCTAGCTAATCTATGGTGACAATTTTCCCTTCATGAGGAAATTGCACAATCTAAAAGACAGTAGATGCTATGGAGGTCATGGCGTAAAACCATTTCCGACCAAGTAGAAGATTGTAATCTAATGGCGCATCCACGACTTCGATGTGTACAAATACTGTTTTGCCCCCCGGATCAACACCAATCGTAGGAATGAGTCCATAAGGTTGAAAACCGTGTCCGTCAAACGCTCTGAGAGTAGTGGGAGACGTCGTGACTTCGGGTGAGCCTAAAGCTATCCAACAATTCAAAGACATAATCGAAGAGGAGGCACCCTCGTCTAAGATAGTGTGATGGATGTTATTTCCACGGATTCTTGTATGAACCTGGAAGGCTAATTGATGGGAAAGCCAAGGTTTGACATACTCCAAGTTAAACATGATCATGTTTGAAGTATCCAGGTCCATTGCCCCCAGTGCTGAAAGTAAGGTTCTACGTTGTGTAGGGTAGTGTTAGAGAACCTCGAGAGTCGACATGGAGCATGGTGCTTGAGCTAAATCCTCAACAATGTTGTAATTTTGGGCAGCTCGCGCGTTGGGATTAAATGTCACCTTTCATATGGTGCCCTTGGGTGGGCATAGCACTGTGTCTGTAAGCGGTCTCTCAATGTGGAGATGGCCGTTACGGGGAGGGGTAGGAGAAGGATCTTCAACATGACACTTTCCTTTGGCTGTCTCTGACTGTTTGGTTGAACTTGGGGGGTTTTCGTACGTCTTTGAATGAATCGTTATGTGAATCTCTTCATTACTCGTCATCAGGATTTCGCGGTTTGCGGACGTCTCTCCGCAAGATGGGTTGTTCGGGTTGCCCCCTTGTGGGGTTTCTTGGGAAACCATCTGCTGTTGCTGCTGAGGGAAAGGGTCAGTTAACACTGCCGGACGAGAGGATCCTTTGATGAATTTTTTGACTTCATCCTTGTAGGAACAGTCACACATGTAATGATCGTATTGACTTCATCGTTGTTGCTAATTATGTTTTGGAAATATGATGAGATAAAGTTCAGCTATCAAGTGTTCTTGGAATGGCTATGCCACAATGTTTTATTTTATTTCAAAAATGAAACCCTACCTGTAGCTTTCGTTTGCTATCTGGTTTGTACTGAGCTTTTGTACTCGAGACTTAACCTGTGTATCAAATAGTTTCGATACAGTGTATGTTTTCTTGCTAGGGTTTGAACAATTTATACTTTTAGCTAAGTGAAGTTATTTGATGTTTAAATATCTTGTTTGTAATCCCAATACGAGAATTACTAAGTTAAAAAAAATAGAATGTCATTTAAGGTTAGATAATAGGTCTGTTATAAAATAATTATCTGAAGTTTGCCATGAATGGCTTGATGAGAAATTTTAAGAAGTGTGTACCAAATAAACACTCGGATTCTAGGTTTTGTGATAACTTAGGGTTTTGATGCCACTGTACAGATATTTAATAAATGAAATCAGAAGTGATAGTTAGTGAAATAATAAATGTATATTTAAAACAAATCTGTACAGAGATTGATTTTGCAGCTGCTATAATTCTTAAAATATAAATGCTTTGAAAAACATGAAGTGTATAATATAGAAATGCATGTGATTACTATATGAACTAGATAGAGTTAAAAAGAAATATATAGAACTGTGGAGAAACAAAATGTGTCTTTCTTTTATTATGAATTAGAGGAATTCTATGCAACTGTTTATACTATATTGTAATGTTTACTGTGTTTAATTATATCGCAGAATTTTAACAAGAACACTACTATATTCATCTTTCCAATCAATGGCATTCTGGCTATCACTCATCTTTCTTAATTTACTTCTCTATACTGGAGTATGATGCAGATAATAGCATGGGGAAAAATATAGATATGGTTATCAATTCGATCATTTCATATAGCTCTTTCATTCAAAATCATACTTAGATCAGAAAATAAAATAGTTTCTTCCATATGACTATATATAATAATTCTATTATGCAGAAACATTTAACTGTAAACAAAAATAAGAATAGTAAAACTTGGTTGACTGTAGAAGAAACAAACATCCCAAGGAACTTGTTCCACCCAACCTATTCCTGAAGACAACCAAGTTACTTGCCTTCGGACCCCCGAGCCTGTTCACTGAACCTCCAAGAGGAAGATTCTGTAGAAGCCTTAGTACATCAACTTGCAATATAGTGTAGATTGTCCAGTCATTAAGACTCAACAATCAAAGAGACTTGCACCAGCACCTCTGGTTTGTCTTCTCAGTATAATTAGCAGACTCACAGTTGTACTCTCACATAGCCTCCCTATTCAAATCTCTCAGTGATCACCTGATGCACTTGAGGAATATTTCTGCAGAAAAATATTGTAGGATTCCTGCCCAATTCGAAATGCCTTATCTAGGCTACCTAGGCCTTTTAGTGGTTAACTGGCCATTAATGAGCCTCCTTCTATCTTCCACCCACATGGGGGATAATGCCACAAATTTAGGGGTAGTTGTCCCATAACCAATAGCTAGTGGTGGAGTGCAAATGTTGCCATCTATCCCATGCCTTCTAACAGTTTCAATTCCTCCAAGTGGGTTAGTGAACACTCATTTAATAGTTCCCTTGGTTGTTTGTCTCCTATTTTAATTTATTTAAATAATAATAATCAATAATTACAATCATCCTTGACCAAACTTGGTCATAATTACAAAACTTTGTAATTAAAATTTAACATAAAGTATTTTGCAAATAAAATAATATTCTCAGAATTTGGGTAGGTGACAGGATGGGAGAATCTCCAAAAGGTGGACTATGAACAACTTCCTTTCAAGTGCAAAAAATGTCATGAGTATGGTCACTTCATCAAAAACTGTCCCAAAAATGTTCAAGAAAACCCTGAAACAGTTCCTGAAGATGGATGGCAACAGGTAAAGAAAGGGAAAAAAACACTCAAACTCGCCCTCCTAGGAATGATTCACAACCCAACAACTCTAATGGATCTTTGACGAAACCTCATGTGGAAGCGGCAGCCAACAGGTTTAAAGACCTTCCTATTGAAGAAGGGGAAATAAAATGAAATGGCCAAAACAAATATCGGAACCTCCACCACCTACGGTGGTTCGTGGGTTGACAAGGTCAAAAGCAAATTTATTCCCTCTTCCTCGCCTCTGGATCTTTCTTTGGAATCCTTCGATGAGTCAAATGAGGTCCAACCTCCCAACACCAGAGGTCGAAAGTCGCATAGGTACCACAGAGAACAAGAAGCGGAAAGAGATCTAGAACTGGGCATGCAAAAAAGCCTGGAAGATATGAAGCTACTCCAAAATACAAAAAATCAAGCCGAAGCTAAAGAAGGAAGATCCTGAGTAGGATCTCAGGCCACCAGGAAGTAATGTTAATTGTCTCTTGGAATTGCAGGGGAATGGGTGGTCTAAAGAAATTTGAAGCCCTTAAAAGTATTGTTAGATCCGAAAATCTAGACCTCATTCTAATCCAAGAGACCAAAATGCAGGACGTGGAGATCTTTGCTCTCACACGTTCCTTGTGGAAAGATTTCCAAGGTTTTTCTCTCAGTGCTCGTGGAGCCTCCGGGGGTATTTCTACCCTATTCTCCCATAAATTCTCTCTTATATCATCTTCTTTGAACCCCTTCTGGCTGCTAACTGAATTAAAAGACATTGATAGTAATGACCTCATTTTCATTTGTAACGTTTACGGGCCAATCCATTACCAGGATAAGATCAATTTCTGGAATGATCTCAACAATCTCAAAGAAAACATGACTAGCAAAAACCTTATCATTGTCGACGACTTCAACGTCACCAAATATCAACAAGACAAGAGAGGAGGCAGCCTTGTCCGTGATCCCTTTGGTGAAAATCTTGAGGACCGCTCCAACAACCTAGATCTCATAGATATCCCCCTCAAAAATGCAAAGTACACTTGGAAAAATAGAAGATGTGGAGCGAGACACATTGTTGCTCAGTTGGATCGTTTTCTGGTAAGTTCCACTTTTTTCAACTCTAATCTGTTATTCAGTGCTTTCTCCTTGCCTTGTGATTCTTCGGATCACAAGCCCATTTGCCTCTCTATCTCCCCACCTAAAAATCTTGGCCCAATCCCTTTTCGTCTTAATCCACTCTGGATCCGACACCCCGACTTTCTTGACATCGTTTCTCAAGCCTGGTCCCAAATAGTCAAAGGCTCTCCTAGCTTCATTTGGGAGTCCAAACTCCGAACTGTTAAGTTTGCTCTCAAACATTGGGCAAAGTCCTCCTTCCAAAATCCCAGCCACTCCAAGTTGTGTTGCCAAGCTAAACTCACCTCTCTCCAGCAAAGGATGGAGATTGAAGAAATTTCTCCCCCCCTCTTAAGACAAGAACTTGCTTTGGAACAAGAAATTCTCAGTGCTGCCAAACTTGAGGAGGAAACCTGGAGAATAAAGTCAAGACAAATTCGGCTCAAAGGTGGGGATAGCGACACGAAATATTTCCACAACCAAGCCAAAGCTCGTCACAGCCATAATTCCATTAGAGAATTGAAAAATAGCATTGGGGAAAAAATAAGTGGACAAGAGAACCTTCAAATGCATGCCTACAACCATTTCAAGGATCTCTTCACGGACAGTGGAGAAACTAATTCCGATGCTCAAGTTGATCTTATAGAAGGCATACCCAACTTAATCTTGGACAAAGCCAATAGAGAGCTTACAAAACCAATCATGGAGCATGAAATAGAAAATGCCCTTTGGTCTCTGCAAATCGACAAAGCTCTCAGCCCTGATGGTTTTACCATAAATGTTTTTCGAGCAGCTTGGGAAATCATTAAGGAAGATCTACAAAGAATTCTCAACTGGACAAGAAAAAAAGACATAATAGGAGGAGCAACCCATTCCTCCTTTCTTGATCTCATCCGCAAAGGAAAATCCCCTTGCTCCCTTAATAGGTTCAGGCCGATTTCTCTGTGAAACTCTTCCTACAAAATCATCTCCAAAATTTTATCTAATAGAATGAAAACATAGATGGGAAACCTGATCTCGGATTCGGAAGGTGGCTTCCTAGCTGGTCGCCAAATCCTGGACAATATTATCATGGTTCAAGAAGCTATCCACTCAAGTACTGAGAAGAAGCATCAAGGTACGGCCATCAAGCTGGACATGGCCAATGCTTTCGACGGAGTGAATCACAACTTCCTTTTTGAAATCATGCTCAAATTTGGCTTCTCTAACAAATTTGTAAGATCGATCAAAGCCTGCATCCACAATCCATGGATTGCCCCACTTATTAATGGCAGACCTACTGATTTCTTCATGGCCTCTAGGGGTCTGCATCAAGGTTTTCCAATGCCGCCCTTCCTTTATCTTCTTATTGATGAATCCATGAGCAGGAGACTTCAAGCTTGACAAGTCTCTGGAGATCTCAAAGGTATTTGGGTGGTTTGTGGAGTAAAATCGGTCAACCACTCCTAGTTCGCCGATGATACTATAATGCTCGGATGTGCTTCCATGATTGTTGATGAAAGATTCCATCTCGTCCTCTCCTTTCTTAGGGCCTCTGACAGCAAAATTAACTCTGACAAATCCAAAATTTCTGGTTGGAATTGCTCCCCAGGAACCCTGGCAAGAATTTCTAGAATATTAGGATTTGAAGCAATACAATATTGGAACTCCTTCATTTACCTTGGAATCCCCATCTTTAAAGGAAAAAAGAAAGTGGCAGATTGGCATAGACTCATTGAAAAAATAAAAAATAAAATCAACGCCTGGGGCTCTAGATGGCTCAATCCAGCAGGTAAGCTTGTTCTCATCAAATCTATCCTCTTTGCATATCCTTTTTTTTCCTGCTAGATATCGCTCGCTCCGAAGATGGTGATGATGGGAATCACGAAAGAATTCAAAAGATTCTTATGGCAGGGAGGTAAAGAAAACAAGACAAAAACATTCCACCTCATTAATTGGGACATTGTTTCTAGACCTAAGAACTTTGGAGGCACAGGAATCAAAGACCCCTCGTAGATGAATTTAGCACTTGGTGCTAAAATACTATGGAGAATCACTTCCGGCAAGAAGGCCTGGTGGAAGGAAATATTCTACAAAAAATATATGCCGGGAGCAAGAAAAAGATGTGTGGAAAACATAGATTTAGCAAGGAAGGGCACCTCCATCTGGAACCTCTGCAAGCGGGCAGCCCATATTATCCAAAACTATCTAACTTGGACTCTTGGTAATGGCAAGCAGATCAAAATATGGAAGGACAAATTTTGCACAAACCCTCCAGCTAACTTTCTTCTTGAGTTCAGGGATCTAAAGCGTTGGATGGAACAAGCAGATATCCACACTCTTTATGACTTATCTAGATGGTCTGAAAATGGGGATTGGATTAGCTAGCAGTCACTCAATCTTTCGGCCCCTCTTCAATCAAAATACAATTCCCTCTTGTCTCTCTTCCACGTGGCTATCCCTATTCATATTTCTATGAAAGACTATCGGAGTTGGGGGAAGGTTGGTACTTATTCAGTGAAGGATGGTTACAATTATCTTGACTCTCTCAAAAATCAGAGCAGTAATGACAAAAAGTGGGAAAGAATCTGGAACAGGGATGGGCTCCCCAAAGTTAATTTTTTCAATTGGTTATTAGCACACAGAAAGGTTCTAATAGCATACAACCTAAGAAAAAGAGGTATTGCAGGCCCTACTCGATGCATTCTCTGTAAGAATGTTGAGGAGACCATTGACCATCTCTTCTTGGAATGCAATTTATCCAAAGAGGTCTGGTATGAGGCTTTTTGTAAAATTCAACCGGATCTCATCCTCCCTACCAATTGGAATGATTTGTTTGCAAATTGGCATTTCTTCTATCACAACTCACTCTCCAAGAAACCGGATTTCAAATGAGCTTGGGTGGCATTTCCAAAATTCCTATGCTAGAAGCTTTGGAATGCAAGAAATAAGGAAATTTTTTAAGAAAAAAGGACCTCCCCCAATATGGTGCTCTCTTATGCAAAAGCTCTCTGGGCCGAATCACTCATTTCTCGAGGTTTGAAAAACCTTGCTAAAGAACCCTTGAGTGTCAAAGAAAATATCTAGGTGGCCGACCTCTTGGTCCCCCACAACTCTCCCTTACCCATCTTCCCCATAAGCCATAAGTCTCAAAATTGGCAGATTAGAATGGAGCCTTCTGAATTAAAGAACTGGAAGAGAAACTGTCATACACTCTTCTTTGATGGTGCCTCTAAAGGAAATCCTAGGTTGGAAGGTGTGGGGCAGGTTCCTCTGGACTCCAAAGGAAACAAGATGACTAGATACTCATGGGGAATTGGGATACATACTAACAACAATGTGGAGTGGCTTGCCCTTATCAAAGGAATTGAAATAGCTAAGGAAAATAACGTGTAGGAACTGATTGCCCGATTGGCGACTCTCTCTTGGTGATCAAAGAAGCAAGGGCCTTAGTTAATAACTCCCGCAAGCCCACTTCAAAGTACCACTTTCATTTCATCCACAAGCTCAAAGAAATAAGATCCATATCCCTCCTCCACATTCTCAGAAAAAATAACCACCAAGCAGACACCATGGCAAATATTGGAGCAGGGTTAAATTATGGTCTTATGGTTAAAAATGGACAAAATTTTGATAATGTTTGGGTACCTGTCACATCCCCACCCATCATACCAGTGCAATGGAAGGGATCGTGAGGCTAAAACCGGGCATCCAGCCCCATGTACCAATTAAAGAAGCATTCCATACATATGAAGAGGGATAAATATTTACATTACACAGCAGAAGTAATTTCATTTACACATTCGCCATACATTCAAGATATTCATCAATTAAATAATGAAAGATGACACCAGAGAATACTTATCTTTAACAGAGTAGTCCCAAGCAACTAGCTATGTCGCTGCAACGTTCCACCCAACCGTAGGCTCTTAGACAGCTTATACTGAGTCCATCCGAAGGCCACCCCTGAGCTGGGCATGATTCTCACAAGGAAAAGGGAACATTCCAGCTCAACCACTGCCCAATAACCCTTTTAACTCAGCCAAGCCAGAATAATGGATTACCCATCACCCATACCCCAACATACTCTTTCTTCTCACAACAAAACGACTATTGATAGGGTTACACATTTACAACAGAGGTATTCATGAAACAGGGTCCACATTGGTTCTCCCAGCTCGTGGTTCACCCAATGAACTGTGGAATTTCGATTTCAACCCCAGGGAGCAAAACCGATTTCTCTCCACGGGTTAGGATCCCTTCCAATGGCCTAAACGACCTCCAGGAAGATCCAAAACGTTTTGCTCTCTTTCCCCGCTGGTAACCAGCACAAAAATGCCCCTTCCCAGCTAAAGGATGAAGGGAAAACACAGAAAAACGAGGGAGGAAAACGCCCAGGCAGCTAGAGCTGCGTGAGAGAGCAAGGCCATGCTGAATAATGCTTAGGCAGCCATTTCGTGGCTCTATTCTTCCCCCAAGAGGCCAACACATTTTTCCATGGAGGGTGGCTTGCCCATACCCGATTTTGGACAGCCATACCTCCCCATTCCCAAGGCATTAATTTCCCCAACCAACTCTTGGGAGAATTCAATGGTTGGGTACAAAAGTCAACATGGGTAACTAAGGGTTTGATGGGTTTTCTCATGGACACTTGGCTTGACTCTATTGGCTCAAGGGTTTGAATGTTTTCCCTCCCAATTCCTTGTGAAATCATGCCCCCATCTCTTTGTTGCATTGCATAGCTAGTTGTGGGTATTTTTTTATTAAAATGCATATTACATGCTATTTGAATTTCCACTGTGCATTGCTAGCACGCAAACCATATGCATCACGAAATCGATGGCGGGGCCTTGGCCTTGAGCTCCTCACCATGATTTCCTAACAATATTACATCGTTTATAATGTTAATGCCATGGGGCCAAACTGGGGACGTTACAGTACCATAGGGGTGAACTTGACCCTCATAGCGCTCATAACTCCCACCTTCGCCCTTATTGGGCCACCGCATTGGAATTTAGACCCCACCTCTACTACTCGATCTGCTCTGGATCCTCACCCAACTCCCCAAGACATTCTCGGTGGCGTCCTTAGTTTGACTCCACCTGTCTCGCATGTGAGACTTCAATGCATGCAGGTTCCAGGGGACGCAGCTCCTACTTCTTTGACCAGGGTGATGAATCTACCCTCATTCTCCTCACTCAGCTTTGCCATCTTTGCTGCTCTACATCTGAATGTTACAGTATGGCCTGTGGAAATGATGGAAACTTCTGCCTTCCGGATCTGCAATGGAATCGTTGCAAGGCCTGCATTCAACTCAATTCTGGGGAGGTTGGATTGAAGAGATACCTCTCAGCTCTAGAGGTGGTGCTGGGCCATGACAACACTAGAAAGGAAGCTCACGGGACGAACAGCAAGCCGACCAAGTAGGTTAGGTGTGGGCTCCCTATAAATGTGGAGACAGGAAGAAATTGGTATATGTTGGACGGAGGATAGGGGCAGAATTTTAAACCCACTCCAAATGGTGTTCATTTCAGCACTGAGTAGGATCATAGTAGGAATTTGCAACCTGTGGATGCAGGTACTTGTCTCATTCAAGGTGATGCTTTGCAACAAGTTCATGGCAGCCTTGGAGATTTAAATAATGGAAAGCTCTGGAATCAGAATGGGGAAATTGGGGGAGTGGTGAATCTGGACTCTCCACAACAACCTGATAGTCCTTCACCTGGTGTGCTCTGCCATCTATAGGACATAGAATCTCAGGTTAATTTCTTGAGAGGAGAATTTGGGGACATGAAGAAGTCAATCTCCCACCTGTCCACCTTTGTCCAGATTTCAAACTCTGACATTAGGAACAATTGCTCCAAGATGAAGGATTATTATGAAGGTCTGGTTGGAAAAGTAGAGTCTATGCACAACTGCTTAATGATAGTAGAAGCAAAGGTCGACTGCGTTAGTACCAACAAAAGAAACATCCCTGTGACAATTCTTGGCATGGACACCGAGGATACGGGAGAAGGAAGCAAGCTCAAGGCTCGTCAGATGAACAACAAGTGATCTCATTTATTAAGTTTTTCTTATGTTATCGGCAATTAGAACTGTCTGTTTATTTTCCCTATTATGAAGCTTTTTCTTATGTTATCTCAATTATGTATGAACTTGAAAGACTAGTTATGAGGTGCCTTCAGCCCTCCTTTTGTTGGGTACAGTCTTCCCAATCTTTTTGTAAGAACCTCTTTTTTTAATATAATACTCGTCAGCCATTTCTATAAAAAAAAAACGATTATGACTTGTATAATGTGCAAGATTATTAAAACTTGATGTAGAAATTGATTGGGTACTGTGCAAACCTATGTGTGTTATATTCGTAAGTGTACAATGAAAACTATGTTCATGGAATTATGTTTTTTTTCTTGACATTGGAAATATAGAGCAAACTAATATGGTAGAAAGAAAGAAGGTGGCATGAGGCCATTGCAACTATAACAAAAATGATCGAAGTGGTGCAGCAAAGATATTTTTTTCTCTCAACATCCCATTAGTGTGTACATGCATAGATATTGTGTTACTAGTATCGATCATACACTTATTCAATCAAATATTGATGTGGGATTGTATAATGTTTCAGTAATGCACAACCCAACCTAGGTCGGCATCAAGTCCAACCTATCCATCTTAGTGACATCGGATTGTAGTGTGGTGAATTCCCTCATTTTGAGTGCAACTCACTTTTTCTTAAATCTGTGGCTGTGGTTTCCCATTTTATGTCTAATACCATGGTAGGGTCCTCATTTCACAAATTTCCTTAATTGGTTATCATATTGAAACAATGTACAACAACATCTAGTGAGAATTTTTTCGTATAATCTTAAAACCTATTGAGAATTCCCTAGATACAACAACAACATCACCTCTAGGACCTCAATTTCATATGTTTTCTTGTCATATTGAAACAATGTACAATGATCCTCATTGTGGTAGCTTGTCACTTGGAACATGGTTTTTTGACAATATTTTGTGTTAGTAGATGGTATTGGATGGATGTATGGGGTGTTAGTAAGAACACATTTCATATAAAAGGAGAAGCTTCTACTCACTTCATTTTCATGTTTTGGATGAGGGAAAATTGCCCCTAAAGATTAAGAATTTGATTCATTTGGTGTTTGTGTAAGTTGGTGTAGTGAAATCATGAGGAATTCAACAACTGTTTGTGTATTGGATGGAGTGATGTGATTATGAAAGATTATTGGTGGTGATGCAAGTAAGTTTTTTTTATTATCTTTATGAAAGGTTGAAAGCATTGCTTGGTGCATGTTATATTTTTTTGTGGTAAGATATTTTTATTGTCTATGTTGAGGATTAAGAAGACCAAATCATACAATTCATGAGGAAAAACTAAAATACATACAATTCAAACAAAGTGAATGAAGACTAAAATACAATTCATAAGGAAAAATTGTCACCATACCTCAAGGATTTCTCTTTTCTTGAAATGTAAAATGGTATTTTTATGTATCCACTATATGCAAGAAGAGTTCAAGTGTGTCCAAGCAGCGTGAGAATTCAATCCAAAGAGCCAAATAGAGTCCATATGTTGTGTATTCAATCCAAAGAGCCAAATAGAGTCCAACTGGTGTGTATTCAATCCGAAGAGCCAAATAGAGTCCAAATGATTTGTATTCAATCAATATTTTCAAATAAACTCCAAAAGGTGTGTGAATTCAATCCAAAATGCAAGTGATTGTTGAGCTCTGTGTGAGAAGAGCGAAAAAATTATGATCTGAGTGAAAAAAAATTACAGGAGAAGAGCGCGGGTCATTTGCAAAATTTTATGTTCATCATAGGCATGCACATGGAAGGAGTGTGCATGTTCTAGAAGCATGCACGTGCACGCCTCTGTGGAACACGTGGAACGTTGCTTTTTTCGGTGGATAACATTTAGTGCATTTATTTCTCAATAAATCTCTATTTGCTCGTTTATTCCTAGAGAGCCTCCCCCATAAGGGCCTTTAGGCCCTCTTCTAAGCCATAATCCCCAAGTGCATAAGTGCTTAGGTGTTTAGGGGTTTTTTGATTTAGAGCTTGTGGTTTAAGGGGTTAAGGTGTTTTGGGTTAACTAGGATTTTAGGGTTAAGGTGTTTGGGGTTAACACTAATAAATTCCATACAAATAAAGGTTATAACAATTATTTCAAGATAGATAGTAGGGTTCATAACTCTCTCTCTCTCTCTCTACCCCTAGCCACCAATCTCTCTCCCTTTAAGCCTCTCTCTCTCTCTCTCTCTCTCTCTAAACACCTAGCCCCCCCCCCCCCCCCTCTCTGTCTCTCTCTCTCTCTCTCTCTATATATATATATATATATATATATATATTTGAACCAATAATATCCAATATATTGTTCTCTCCCTATCCACCAATATCTCTCTCTCTCCCTCCATAATCCCCTAACATCCAATCTCTCTCTCTAAACCCCTAACAATTGATCTCTCTCTTTCTATATCTCTCTCTAAACCCCTTAACTCTCTCTCTCTCTCTCTCTCTATATATATATATATATCTATATATATATATATATATATATATACACACACCTAAACCCCAATATCTCTCTCTTTGTATACACCTAACCCCCAATATATATCTCTCTCTAAAACTCTACCCGCGAATATCTCTCTCTCTCTCTAGACCACTAACCACCAATCTCTAACTTTATCTCTCTATAACCATAACCTCTAGTCTATATCTCTCTCTAAACACCTAGCCACCAATTTCTATATCCCTCTCTAAGCCACTAAGCTCCAATATCCCTCTCTATAATTAAACCCCAGACCACCAATCTCTCTCTTTCTCTCCCTCTACCTCCATTCTCTCTCTATTTCTAAATATATAACCCTGAATTCCTCTAATTCTATTTATCTCTCTCTAAACCTCTAACGTCCAATCTCTCTCTCTCTCTCTTTCTCTCTCTCTAAATTCCTAACCCACACTTTCTCTCTATATATGCTTAACCAACAATCTCTTTATGTTTCTCTCTAAGGACCTAAACCCCATTCTCTCTCTCTCTTTCTCTCTAAACCCCTAATCCCAAATATTTATTTCACTAAACACATAACCTCCAATATCTCTCTCTCTCTCTCTCTATCTATTTTTCTAAACTGTTAACCACCAACCTCTCTCTCTCAACCATGAAGCTCCAATCTCTCTCTCTCGCATCCCCTAACCATCAGTCTATTCATTTCACTCTATCTCTCTCTCTCTCTCTAAACCCTAAGATCCAATCTCTCTGTCTCTATGAACCCCTAGCCCCCAATGTCTCTCCATCGCTTACTCATTGATCCCCTAACACCCAATCTATCTCTCTCTCTCTCTCTCTCTCTCTCTTCCTAACCCCTAATATCTCCCTCTCTATGTAAACCCATAATTCCCAATCTTTCTCTATTTATCTCTTTTTAATCCCTTTAGCTCCCAATATCTCTCTTTATGCTACGAACCCCTAATATCTCTCTCTCTCTCTCTAATCTCTATCACTTTCTCTCTCTCTAGAAACCTATCAACCAATATCTCTCTGCCTCTAAAAAACTAAACTCTAGCCACTCTCTCTCTCTAAACCCATGACCCCAAATCTTTCTCTCTCTCTCTCTCTCTAAACCCATGACCCCAAATCTTTCTCTCTCTCTCTCTCTCTCTCTCTCTAAACCCTTAACCCTCACTATCTCTCTCATTCTACCTAAACCCCTAACCATCAATTTCCCTCCCTCTACCTCTCTCTCTCTCTTTAAACCCCTAACCCTAATCCATCTCTCTCTCTAAACCAGTAACCACCACTATCTTTATTTCTCTCTTTCTAAACCCCTAACCTCCAATCTCTTTCTCTCTCTCTTTCAATATCCATCTCTGAACCCCTAATATCCAATCCCTCTCTCTCTCTCTCTCTCTAAACCCCTAACCCCCAATCTCTCTCTCTCTCTCTCTCTCTCTCTCTCTCTCAAAAACCTTAACTGCCAACCTCTCTCACTTTCAACCACTAACCTCCAATCTCTCTATCTCTCTCTAATTATCTCTCTAAACCCCTACCACCAATCTCTTTCTCTCTAAACCCAAACACTCCAATCTCTCTCTCTCTCTCTCTCTCTAAACCCCTAAGCTACAATCTATCTCTGTCTATCTTTGTACCCCTAGAAACCAATCTCCCTCCATCTCTCTCCCTCTAATCCCTTAAAACCCAATCTCTCTCTCTCTATACACCTAACCCCCAATCTCTCTCTCTCTAAACCCCTATCCCACTATCTCTTTCTCTCTATAAACCCTTAAACCCAAACATCTCTCTCTAAACCACCAATCTTTCACTCTCATTCTAAACTCCTAACCTCCAATCTCTCTCTCTTTCTCTCTCTCTAAACCCCTAACTTCCACTCTCTCTCTATCTCTCACTATCCCTCTCTAAACCCTCAACCCCTAAATTCCAATATATCTCTCTCTATACCTCTAACCCACCAATCTCTCTCTTTTTCTAAACCCCTAACCTCTAGTCTCCCTCTCTCTCTCTCTCTAAACCCAAATCCCCCAATCTCACTCTTTTTATCTCTTTCTCTAAACCCCTAACATCTACTCTCTCTCTCTCTCTCTCTCTCTCTCTCTCTAAACTGTTAACCCCAATATCTCTCTCTTTCTACATAAAACCATAACCATCATTCTCTCTCCCTCTATCTCTCTCTCTCTAAACCATTAACCCACGATCTCTCTCTCTATAACCTTAACACACAATCTCTATATCTCTCTCTCTCTAAACCAGCAATCTCTCTCTATAAACCCCTAACCTAGAATATTTCTCTATCTCTCTCACTCTCTCCCTCTATCTCTCTCTTTCTCTAAACCATTAACCCACGATCTCTCTCTCTATAACCTTAACACACAATCTCTATCTCTCTCTCTCTCTAAACCAGCAATCTCTCTCTATAGACCCCTAACCTAGAATATTTCTCTATCTCTCTCACTCTCTCCCTCTCTCTAAACCACTAATCCCCAATATCTCTCTCTCTAAACCCCTAACCACCAATATATCTCTCTAACACCCACTATTCAATCTCTCTCTCTAAACACCTACTCTCCAATCTCTCTCTCTCTAAACTCGCAACCACTAATCTCTCTCTTTCTATCTCTCTCTAAACCCCTAACTTTCAATCTCTCCGACTCTATCTCTCTCTTTCTTTCTCTAAACCTCTATCATCCAATCTCTTTCTCTCTCTCTAGACCTCAAACCACCAATATCTTACTTTCTTCCTCTCCAAAAACCTGACCTCTAGTCTCTCTATATCTCTCTCTCCCTCTCTATCTCTCCCTCTCTCTTTCACTCTCTAAACACCTAACCACCAATTTATCTCTCCCTCTCTCTTTCACTCTCTAAACACCTAACCACCAATTTATCTCTCCCTCCCTCTAAACCACAAAGCTCCAATCTCTATCTCTCGCTCGAAGCCCCTAACCACCAATATCTCCCATTCTCTCCCTCTTTTTCTCTAAACCCATAACCTCCATTCTCTCTCTCTCTAAACATGTAACCCCCAATACCTCTAATTCTCTCTCTCTCTCTCTCTCTCTCTCTCTAAACCTGTAACCACCAATACCTATAATTCTATCTCTCTCTCTAAACCTCTAACCTCCAATCTCTCTTTATCTCTTTGAATGCCTAACCCCCATTTTATCTCTCTAAACACTTAACCCCCAATCTCTTAATGTTTCTCCTGAAACCCATAACCACCAATTTATTTCCCTCTCACTCTCTTCTATAATCCCCTAACCCCCAATCCCCAACTCTCTCTCTGTCTCTCTCTCTCTAAGCCCCCAAATTCCAATCTCTCTCTCTCTCTCTCTCTCTCTCTCTCTCTCTAAGCCCCCAAACTCCAATCTCTCTCTCTCTCTCTCTAAACCCCTAACCCCCAATATATATCTCACTAAACCTATAGCCTCCAATCTTTCTCTCTCTCTCTATGACTATCTCTCTAAATTGGTTATTAGTTATAGGTTTTAAGGGTTAGGTGTTTGATGATATAGTTTAGGGTTGATGACAATTAGAGGTTATAAGGGTTAGGGGTTAATTTTTATTTGACTAGACACTTTAGAGGTTAGGATTAGGTGGTTAGAATTATAGGGGTTAAGGAATATTTAAGTGTTAGGGAATGGGGGATATATCATTATGTGTTAGGATTTAGGATTTTTAGGGACTATACTATTTTAGGATTATAGTGGGCCAAGAGTTATACTGGTTAGTTGTACTAGGGACTAGGGATTGCAATGGCTACGGACTAATGGTCAAGGGTTTGGGGATTGAGATATAGGGGTCATGGATTTATGGTTATAAGGATGAATATTTATATGTACAAGAGGATAATGCAAGTTAATGATTTTGTGTAATAATATATATACATATGATAGGTTTTGTGGGTTAGAAGGGTTACTAGATAGGGATTATAATGATTAGGGGTTGTAGGGTATATTGGTGATAAGGGCTATATGTCAATGGTTATAGGGGTTACATTCCTATTATCATTAGTATCGCTACTCATAACAGAGGATATGATTGAGATGTTGTATGTAGTGGACTAAGGCATTTTTCTTGAACGTAGATGATTACTTTCTTATTTTAAGGATTAAAGCCAAGGTTCCATCCCTAAACCATGTATAGGGCCCAAACATCCATACCTAAAATCTAAGACATTAGAATGGCCACACCCATATTCATACTTGGAATCAAGGCCAACTGTTACACCGTATTTTACCACCTTGTGAGCATTAGCACTCATTATCCTTCATTATTCATTTGATTGACTTAGATCCACTTTTTGTCCTCCAGAAACCCTTGTTTCACTATTTTTGTTATTGTACACGAGTTGCTTCACTGCAACTTGCGCATGCGCAGGCTGTCCCACTATAGCCCACGTACATCAAGTTAATTGGTAAAAACAGTAAAAAACTCTACGTTTTACTTCCAAAAAGCGGCCATTGTGACCTTTGGTTCTCCATGCATCTCAAAACGACTCAATTTGACCTTTCACCTACCATTGGGAGGGTTATATATTGAGCTCTTATGGTGTATGGAAGGAAGGAGAAAGAGAGAGCAAAGAAAATCCATTGGATTTTTTCTATGACTTGAGTCTACATCCATTGATCCTAGTTGTTCTGAACCTTTTATGTTCACGTAAAAAACTCTTCCATATCTTGTGAAGGAACATACTCTTTACTCATGAGTTTTCCATCGCATGGGGGATTGAAGTGGTGGAGGCACAAGTGGAGGGACCTAGTTCTTGGTTCAGATGAGTTGCTGACAAGAGGTTGTATCATGTATTTCTTGTTTATATTACTAAAGATACTCATTTTCTCGTCCAATTGATCTTGTGAATGATTGTTTAATTAAGATTGGGTAACATTTGCTTATTATATCATGTACCATTCTATTATTTATGCTAATATATTTCACATGTTATATGCACTTGCTTGTATTTGTTGTTGAAACTAAGCTGTAGGTTCAAGTGTAGAGATTGGAAAGCTCAATGGGGATCTACATCAAACGTCAAGTTGAATGTTAGTATTTTATGCCATATCTTAGCATTTTCATTTATATAGCCTTGCATTGGGAATTGAGTTGATTTCTAGTAGTCATTTCTTTGTTGTGGTCTACCCTAAGCCATAGGAAGTTTTTCTCCGTAACATAAATGGACTCTGCTGGGGATGAACCTCCATTTTGGGGATTTTGGTCATTTTTCCTTGTTTTGAGTTTCTATTTTGTCGAGCTTCTGTGT
This sequence comes from Larix kaempferi, assembly GCA_027924585.1. NCBI lineage: Eukaryota > Viridiplantae > Streptophyta > Pinopsida > Pinales > Pinaceae > Larix > Larix kaempferi. Next base: position 15,776,598 of record BSBM01000372.1, on the reverse strand, counting down.
CATTGACTAGATGTTAGGATCTGCATAAGAATCTTGATTTTTCTTGGCTATTTGATTCAATTTTGGTCCACCTACCTTGCCCTGTACGCTAGTCATCCTTGGTTAGTTCACGTATACCCGCTATTGTTAGTACAATAGCCAACATACATATGTCACTATTCTGTGAACAGTTGCATACAACTCCGGGATTGTCTTGTTTGTGATCATTGGTTGTTGTTGGGTTGATTCTGGGTGTTCCTGAGTCTTAGTAGGTCTATTTCCTAGTTGTTGCATGCTCTTTTATTAACCATAAACTCCTCTTTTTTTAGCTTTTGAGATTTTGTTTTCCAACCATTTTTTTTGTTTTTATAGTCCATTAGCTTAGTTGAGTCTTACTTTTTGGGATTTGTTGGGTTGTCTTCTTTGCATGCTCTGCATGTTTACTGAAGATTCTTGATTCTGCTTTCATTTTTCATTCATTTATATTGAAAAATACAAAAACATTGCTTGCAGTTTCATTTCATTTACAAGTGAAAATACAAAAAAAAATTGCTTTATGTTATTTCATTTTGCATGAGAGTGCTTGTGCTTTCATTAGGACTTGCTTGTGCATGAAATTATAAAGAGATTGCATTTTTATTTCCAAAACGAAATGTTGGTTTGATGGTCATTGTAGTGGCATATCTTTTCATCGGTAGTTGAGTCTAGTGCTTTTTGGGTGTGCATTTTATTGAGTCTATTCACGTCATTAGTTTCACGGCCATATCCTTTGAGTAATCACAACCATTAAAATTAACGCTTAATCTTAAAGTTGATTAGAATGATTTTCTCTTTTATAGGGTGCACCAACTAGCATAGGTTTAGAGTCTTGGAATAGATCACTGTGAGTAAACAATCCAAGGCTATTAAACAAAACATTATGTGTCTGACTAGGGAGTGGTGAAATCCATGGTATACATCAGTGTTCTGAGGAAGCTCTACTCAAACCAAAGTTAAGCACGAGGTCACGGGAAGTTGGTTGCAGAGATAGCCCTCCAATACTAGTTGAACGTGGGAGATATTTCCAGGATTTGCTCGTATCTGGGGATTCTTGGGGGATTTCACCCACTTGAGTTTCGGGATTAGCTACCCTACACATACGATGGATCCCACCTGTGAATGTCCGCCTATGCATTGGTTATATTTGTTGGCAATAGCTTCTTTACCTAGGTATCACATAGGGAATTCGTAGCAGTTATTTTGCGATTGTCCTCAGTCAGATAAGGGTCAGTCATCATAGTTGTGTTTGCACAGGGATTTGACCCTGTTCATGCAGTGAAGCCTAGGGGCCCTTATAACTAATTTTGCTACCACTGGTTATAGTTTGGGAGTCTCAAGACTCTCCTAGGAGAGACATACCAGTTGTAGTGTCAAGAGGTCCCTTAAGCTAGTCCTGTTTGTGTGCATTTGGATATAGTTTCTTTAGGTGTGTGCTCTATGACATTCTAGTTGGTTGTTAGGAGACGTTTATATTTGTTGACTTTTTGAAGTCATCGTAGACCGAGATCCGCCTCTTCTCCAGTCTCGTCGGTTGGTTGGTTTACCAGCTAGTGATCCATCGTAGTTTTTTATTAAGAAGATTTGGAAGACTACCACTGGTATTTCATTTACATCGCATGAGATTCAGAGAGCTCCTATCATGAGTTCCGCATATGGAACGATGGAAGTCCCCACAACCCCATATGGTGGCACTAAAGTAAACTCTCCTCCGTGTACTCCTAGGAGTGGATGGGGGGGGATTGACCACACATCACTCCTCCTGGGTTTGGGGTATCCCCACTCGTTAGTACGAATCTATTTGATGATACTCATACACCAGGTTTCCTTGATGTTATGCCAAGTTATGACTCTATGACCATCCCTACGACCACAAACCCTTTTTCATTGGGTATGCCCGATGTTTTTCCAACTACTACCTCCACTATGTATACTAGTCATGCTAGTTCTATCCTTTGGTTTGGGGGCACTATACCCCCTTTTACTGCACATCAGTTGGGAGTGGTCACATCCCTCCTTCTACTCCGTATGTTGGGGGAGGGCCACCTCCTACGACAGCCCCTAGTATTAGTACGAATATTTTTCCTACTGGAGGTTTCACGGTATGCATTGGTACTACGACATACATCCCATCTATTAACCCTTATGCCTTTGTACATATGCTTGTTCCCACGAATGCTTTTATGCTTTTGAATCATCCTCCTCCTAGTACTATGGTTCCCGGGGTTGGGAGCATACCAGTTTCAAATGTTTATCAATCAACTGCTCCTTCCACGACTAGTGGTTATATACCCCATACTTACGGCGGTAACTTTTATGGTCATCCAACCAGTTTTGGCACTTATTCCAATCCCCCCTATGGGTCCTATTCCATGCATATGCCTGTGTACCCTCACATGGGTAAATTTGGAGGAATTTATTATCCTTATGGTCACAGTCATGGTTACTACCAGAGTTCTTCGGCACCTCAGGTGTCGAGTTCTATGAACACAATCCCACCTTACGGTTCACAAGGTCAGTTTCTTTTGGGAGCTTATAATCAAGCTTCGCAGTTGCAGCTCTCGTTTCTTGCTAGATTGAATTTACCCGATCTTTCAAAGCTCACGAATGATCCGGTTTGTCATGACTATACTTGGCCTCCAATCCCTACCATGTGAAAATCCTCACAGCAGATCTAAGAGATGATGTGTACCTCACAAGAGTAATTATGATTAAGCAGGAAAATAGAAGAAGAGTGAATAATACAGTATAATGAGCAACAGAATAATATGGTACAGTAGAACTCAGATAGAAGCAATAATACTTCACACACACTAATTAATTAATCACAATATGGACAAATAAATAGTACAATGGTAGAGAGGATTCGAATGCCTAAGGTGGCAATTCGAATTAGCCTCTCATAATCCCCGCATAATCCCTGAAAACCAAGGAGGCTTCATAAAAGGTCGTCAGATCCAAGACAATATTCTGCTGGTCCAAGAAGCCATACACTCCAGCCATCAATCAAAAGAAGGAGGCATGGTGATCAAGCTTGATTTAGCAAACGCCTTCGATAGAGTCAGCCATAATTTCCTGATCCTGGTCATGAAGAAACTTGGGTTCTCAGAATCCTTTGCTAATTGGGTCCAAGGCTGTATAAACTCCCCATGGATAGCTCCTCTGGTCAATGGACGCCCCACTGATTTCTTTCAAGCCACCCGGGGCCTTAGACAAGGCTGTCCTCTCTCCCCTTTGCTCTATGCAATCCAAGCTTCGGTCCTAAGCTTCCAACTGATAAAAGCCCAGCAACTGAATGTTCTCCCAGGTCTTCATTTGTAAACTAATGTGAACAAAATCAACCATGCTCAATTTGTAGATGACACACTGCTGATGGGCGTAGCTAGTACCCATGTTGCTAGGAGGTTCAAACATGAGCTGGATATCTACAGACAGGTCTCCGGCAGTAAGATCAACTTCCAAAAAAGCAAGATTTATGGCTGGAACTGCACCACAAGAGAATTGGGGGATATTGCTCGAATCTTAGAAATGGAAGCAGTCCATGAATGGGAATCCATCACCTATCTGGGGGTTCCAATTGCTAAAGGCATTCCCAAAGACATCCAATGGAATCCTATTCTGGACAAAATTAAAAATCGAATTCAAAACTGGGGCTCTAATTGGCTAAATCAGGCAGGAAAGACAGTCCTAATAAAATCGGTCCTGATGAGCATCCCGATTTATCAAACTTCCATTCTCCTCGCCCCTTCTCTGATCATTGGGAAAATGGAGAAACTAATCAGGAAATTCCTCTGGGAAGGAGGAAAAGGAAACAACCACAGGATCCACCTGGTAGGATGGGACAAAATTCAAAAGCCTTACAAGGAAGGAGGACTTCATTTCAGAAGTATGGCTAGACAAAATATGGCCATGGGAGCAAAATTTTTCTGGAAGCTAGTGTCAGGCCGAGAGACTTGGAGCAAAAAAGTCATAAGGAAAAAATACTTCCCAGGCTCTAGATTAAATTGCCTTGATAAGCCGCCTCAAAGAAAGAAAGGATCCCCAATTTTCACTCTCTGCAACAAGGTTCGTGATCATTTTACTAGACTCCTTTACTGGATCCCTGGCAATGGGAAAAAGATAAATTTCTGGAATGACTCTATTATGGGAGACCAACCCATAGGTGATGAAAATGATATCGGAAACCTGAAAGTTTGGATGCAGCACAGAAACATAGCTACACTTTGGGACATATCCAGTTGGGAGGAAGAAGGAAAAAAAAGCTGGATTGAATGGAATCTAGGCGAGGTCCCTGATAACCTTCTAGGGGAAGCCGAGATACTGTTACACTTGCTTCAAGGAAAATCCCCCATCTCTGAATCCGCCAAAGACAAAAGAGGTTGGGGCCACGAAACTGGTATCTATACAGCTGCGGAAGGGTATAGATCTCTCCAAATGATGCATCAAGCTCCCAATAATCCTGCCAAGTGGAATTTTATCTGGAACTCTCCTTTCATTCCAAAAATAGACCTTTTCTGCTGGACGGTTGTACATAACAGCATCTTAACGGGAGACACGCTAAATAGACGAGGTCTGGAAGGGCCTTCAAGATGCCCCCTGTGCCTCGCTGATGAAGAAACAATATCTCATCTGCTGCTAATGTGCCCCTTCTCAAAAGAGGTCTGGCATCAGGTTCTCCGTGGCCATGGGAACCTTGACAGATTTGAGAACCTTCCTGATCTCTTCGGCAACTGGAGTAAAAACTCCCCTTTTGATCTTCTTAAGAAAAACCGTCTCAAATCCATCTGGATGTGGATCCCAAAAGTAATCTGCTGGAAGATATGGCTGGAACGCAATAACCGAATTTTTAGAGATAAAGCAACCTCCAATTCCAGGGTAGCTACCACTTGCGTGGCCTTGCTAGGGGAAGCAGTGGAATCCAGAACTATCTCCAACACTAGAAGTCTCAGTACTGTAGAGGCAAACTGGATAGCTAATTTTAATCTTAAAGATGCCTCTGAAGAAAGCTCAACCATCTCTCACGAAAACTGGGAAATTAGGATGAGTGCAACCGAGTTCATAAATTGGAGATCGACATTAAAGGAGCACTGCCTGTTCTTTGATGGGGCCTCTAAAGGCAACCCTGGAAAAGCTGGAGCGGGGGGAATCCTCTTCAACAATCATAATGAAATACTCTCTTCTTTTGCCTGGGGCATAGGGACGGACACCAATAACAATGTAGAAGCTCTGGCCCTCTGGCAAGGGCTAAAGCAAGCCATTGATAATGATATTCCCGAGCTTATCGTATTCGGAGACTCAAGGATTATTATTCAAGCAATGAACTTAAACAAGCCACCTCCTCAGCTTAATCTTTCTCGGGTCCTGTGAAGAATATTCTTGCTGATGTCCAAATTCATCAAAATTAAATTTTACCATGTTCCTCGTGATCTTAACGGATTGGCTGACTCAGAGGCCAACAGAGCCGTGCTCCTGGGAAGGAGTATTTTGTCGACTAATGATAGAGAATCCTTCTGCTCTATCCCTTAAGACAAACAAGATCCTGACACCGTATATCTGCTGGATTGCTAAGAAATCCGCGGATCCGATTTGTGAGATGGTCAAGATTGCCATCGGGGAAAATCTCCACTTCAGACGGATACTCCCGGACGGTGGCTCTGCGACCCGTGACCATTCAGAGCACCTTTCCTCCTACATAAACAGGCCGATCGAGAACAGATCTCTTCACTGCAACAGCGCGAGATATAGAAGCAAGAACTCTAGAAGAAGAAGCAAGCAGACCAGGAATCGTCTGAGAAGCACAATATGGCGTCGGTGGGCTCAACTTCAGGAGGCAAATCGCTGGAGGACAGAATGGATGATCTGCAAAACTCAATCGACATACTTAAATCAAAAGCAGAGGAGAATGAAGGCCGACAGAAAGCCCACAATGCAGACGATCTCAATAAATGGCGAAAGTTCAACAAGGATCTACAGGGCATTAAGGAGGAAATCAAAGATTCCAAAGGAGAAGTCTCCTATTTTGAAGAGGTGGTGTACACCCAATTCAAAGACCAGGCCAACACTGACGGGAACTTCGGGAACATAATTGCTGCACTGGAAGCAGCGGTCCAGAAGATCCTGGAGAAGATTAACGGCGCTTAGACCATGCTCAGATATCTACTATGTTCTCCTTGTTATCCTCAATCCTATTTCTTGTTCCACAATTCAGTCCACTGTAATTTTGCTCCCTAAATCTGAAATCTTTGGGCAGCTTCAGCCTAAGAATTTTGTAATTTCAGATAGTGAAAATTATGTACCCAAGCACACGGTGGCTGCTTCACCGGCTTTTAATTAAACTTCCCAATGTTTTTGTCTAAAAAAAAAAAGATCAATAGAGTGTCATCGGAGCACAACTAGGTGTCCTCATGATCATCAGAGCACAACTGGAAGTATTCATCATCATCAGTGGAGTCATCAATGCTCAAGTAACTGTCAACCATCAATCAAACTAACTCTGGTAGGTGTAACTCAGTGTAACTAAGTGTAACTGAGTGTAAACTGGAGACAATTGGACTGGTAGGTGAAGAAGGCGAGTTGCTCCCTAAAATCAAGGAAGAAGGGCGCATCAAGCAACTAGACGGCTAAAACTGAATAGTGAGAATCTCCTGGGGGCTGGCTAACTGAGGGCTAGGTGCTGGACTGATGATTGGGATGCATGCAAAATGCATGCAAACCCTAGAATGCATGCAAACCCTAAAAATGCATGCATGACTGAAAATGTAAATGATCAAAATACTGGTGGTACTAGGATGGAGCATAGGAATATCCTAACACCCCCCCTTAATCTATCCTGGGCCCTGGTAACTAAGACCAAAGGTCACCCAATACAATGAATAATAACAATCAATAAACCAAGGAAGTGGGAAAATTTCATGGGAAACATACCCCCTCCTCAAAAAATAGGCTGTAAGGCACACACAAAAATTAAATGCTCCAAACTCAAGCAGGTGTGATGCTTGGTCATATGTCTGGAGGTATCTTCTTCTTGGGAAGAAGTGGATCGTGCTCAAAAAGCATGTGCTTGTACTTGCTCTTCAGATCAAATGTGATGAGAACAAATCCAACAGTATGAGAATGATCCTTAAGCCTATGATTCGAATCAGCCGAGGTAGGATCAAATCTGTGAAAGTGTATATAGTCTTTTGTCTTCTCCTTCGAACCACCATGGGTGAGATTATGCCAAAAATAACTATTACATGTTTGCTTGAAATCAAAATTAGATTTAAGACTTAAAAAACAGTTTCTTGAGATCTCCTTTGAACCAATAGGGGTGAGATCAAAACTATCATATCCATGAGAAATTATCCCAAGCAGTAATTGCTTAGAATCCAAATTAGATCCAAGACTTGAATCATGGTTTCTTGAGATCTCCTTTGAACCATGAGAGGTGAGATCAAAACCAGTAATTGCATGAGAATTTATCCCAAGCGAATGGCAATGGCCATAATCTTCAATAACCTTTTGAAAGCATGAATTAATGATCATATAGTAGTATAAAAGAAATGATTGCTTGAGAGAAGCGAATGCATTAACTCCAATAGCTGATTCTACCTCCAAAATAATCATGTGATCATGATGCAAACCAACGGACTCTGGTGCAAGAGAGGATTTAGGACCTTCTTCAATATCTAGAGTGTGAGCTGGCACAGAAAGAGAAGAAAGTTTGATCATGAGTGGAGAATCTGCAATTTCTTTGTCAACAACTTCAATATGAGATGATACTAGTTCATGATCTGAGAGACCATCAAGAGGAGCAAATGCATCACTTTGCTTGCTTTCGAATGGATTTGGACCAATCCCTTCATTCTTTCTGCCAAATTTTTCATCCAGGTGAGCCCATAACTCTTTTGGAGTCCATAACTCTCTTGGAGTTTCAACACCATTACGGTATTGGAAAAAGAATCTCAGGTATTTAGGAATAGAAAGCATCATTGCTCCAAAGTGCATGTCACCTTTATTCAACTAGTCAATCTTCTCTTCAGAGGATTCGAACTCTCTTTAAAAATAACAATCAAAGAGATCATGGCTCTTCAAATATGCTATCATTCTTGGTTTCCATTCATCATAGTTGAATGGAGAAAGAGGAGTAATTTCTTCTAAATTCATTGATGTTGTAGAAGACATTCAAAAACAATATAGAATAACTGCAACTGCTACTGCTACAAAAATGCAGAAACTGTTGCACTCGGAATCTTGGTAATAACCTGCAAAAAACTCTCAAGAATGAAGATAAATAATACTCTCAACATGCTCTTATACCATGTGAAAATCCTCACAACAGATCTAAGAGATGATGTGTACCTCCCAAGAGTAATTATGATTAAGCAGGAAAATAGAAGAAGAGTGAACAATACAGTATAATGAGCAACAAAATAATATGGTACAATAGAACTCAGATAGAAGCAATAATCCTTCACATACACTAATTAATTAATCACAATATGGACAAATAAATAGTACAATGGTAGAGAGGATTCGAATGCCTAAGGTGGCAATTCAAATTAGCCTCTCAGAGTGATCATAAGATCAATAGAGTGTCATCGGAGCACAACTAGGTGTCCTCATGATCATCAAAGCACAACTGAAAGTCTTCATCATCATCAGTGGAGTAATCAATTCTCAAGTAACTGTCAACCATCAGTCAAACTAACTCTGGTAGGTGTAACCGAGTGTAACTGACTGTAACTGACTGTAACTGACTGTAACTAACTGTAACCGAGTGTAACTGAGTGTAAACTGAAGACAACTGGACTGGTAGGTGAAGAAGGGTGAATTTATCCCTAAAATCAAGGAAGAAGGGCGCATTAGGCAACTGGAGGGCTAAAACTAAATAGTGAGAATCTCCTAGGGGCTGGCTAACTGAGGGCTAGGTGTTGGACTGATGACTGGGATGCATGCAAACCCTAGAATGCATGCAAACCCTAAAAGTGTATGCATGACTAAAAATGTAAATGATCAACATACTGGTAGGACTAGGATGGAGTATAGGAATATCCTAACATACCAAGCTCCCTTCGAACATTCCAAAGTTCAAAGAGAAGAATGGTTAGGATCCCGGTGATCATGCCACTACTTTTCACTTATGGTGCTCCTTGAATTCCTTGAACCATGACTCTATTCATTTGAGGCTATTTCAATGCACCCTCACAGGGGCAGCGGCAAAATGGTATGTCGAGTTTCCTGAGGGCACATACATGAGTTTTAACGATTTGGCCTTGGTTTGCCTATATCACTTTCAGTTGCCGGTTCGTTATGATACTAGTACTGAACTCTTATCTACCTTTCGTCGGGACAAACTCCACACACATATATGATCATATTCAAGAGTGGCACTGACGGAAGAGGCTAGTGAAAGCCAACATTCCTCCATAGTTTATGTTGGAATGGTTCCTTAAGTCTTTACTTCCTTACATTTCGAAGGATGTTTCACTGTCCGGTATTATGACTGAGGAACAAGCCATTTTCAAAGCCCAACAGCTAGACCTAGTCTATGCTCAGTCTAACATTTTATATGACATTATTGTTGATGCACCGAGATCACGTCATGAGCCCAAGACTATTCCTAGACCACATGCTGATGGCATCGTTGGTTCTACGAGTTCTCATCTCGTAGATTTGGTTACAAATCAAATGCATAATTTGTCTATTAACCAATCTACCCCCGGACAGGCTCATGCCTCGTCCGTTTCCACCCAATCGTTTGGTGTTCACTCTATACAATCGACGATTCCATCAGGTAGCTAGCAACCTGGTGGAAAGAATAAGGGGAGATATAACCGTAGGGGTGTAAATAATGGGAACAATAGAAATAATCCTAAGAAAGAGAACGCTAACCCTCCTCGGGATGGCAGAAATGTTGGTGGGGACCGCAAACCTAGACTTAAAGTGAAATTTCCTTGCAAACTTTGTTCGGAAGATCACCTTACACATTTGTGTCCTTGTATTGAGGAAGCTTCAAAGCATCTTGCACAAAGCCCAGTTGTGTTGAAATACCCCCTTCCACATCACCAAAATATGGCTTCGAGTGCTTTCGTCGCTGGTAATGGGTCTAATGATACTTCGACGTCCTCCACCCATGCCAGTGGCTTTGGATGCGTTAACATGGTCCAATCTGAGGTTAATATTGCTACTCGCTCACGTGACTATGGATAACTACAACCTAATATGGGGAATGATCCCCCTCCTCCTGATTTTCCATTGCATATCGAGAAGCCTAATTCTATGCCATGGATACCGAAAGGTGTTCTTAAGCACTCGACACACAATCCCAATGCCTGAGCCACCTAGAACTACTCCATTGTAGAAGATTTGGGCAAAACTCTATGTGCCATGTCGGCTCTTGAGGTTCTCCATGCATGCCCTTCACAAAGGAACGCCCTTTTATGTGCTTTGGGAGTCCAGGATCAGGGTATCACTAACGTTATCAAGTTCGACACTACTGATGTCCAGCCTCACTTACCTTATGATGTGGCTTTTCAGGTCCATGTTAGGTGCTTACAAATGGTCGTTAAACGTATAGTGGTTGACGAAGGTTCTTCCACCTTAGTAATTCTATTAGCTTGTTGGAAATCTCTTGGCTCTTCTCCATTATCGAATTCTATGACCATGCTCACTGCATTCGATGGTCGGTTGTTCAGGCCGCATGGTATTCTCCCTTCCCTTGAGGTCCACTTGGGTGGGAAATCCATGCCTATTGAGGTCAAGGTGGTTGATGCACCCATCGACTACAACCTTTTACTAGGTAGGAATTGGATCTATGCCATGAGAGAGATCATGTCCTTTGTTTTTAGAGTTATCTGCTTTTCCCATGAAGGCAAGATTGTGACTATCGATCAACTAGATTTTACTAGTTCCAGTCTCGCAGCATCACCAGGAACTGTAGTTCCTCAAATTGAAAATTCCCAGCCGGCAACTCAGAATATTGGTGTAGGATTTTATTCATCTTTGATGGGATCTTTCAACTTCCCTGCACCAATCTCCTTCATAGGAACCATCTCCATTGATGCTCCTTCCTCGTTGAATCATGCACCTTTCCGGACATCGTATTTTAATGATCTATGGAATCTACCTTCCACGAGTTCCCCGTATGGAGACATTTCGCACATCGGAATGGAAATGCCCTTGTCTGTAGTCGATCTTGATTATCAAGATATTCAACACGCAATTGCAGAGCCAGATCTCTCTTCTTCACAGACAGAGGAAGAAGATCATGTTATGCTTCCCATGTGGGTAGTCAACTCATCTTTCTCACATGACTGCCTCGATGGTACTTTACGTTAGGATGAAGCTATTATCGAGGCCATGAACAGTAGTGATAAGCCTTGGGGGGATATCTATTATAGATCTCATTTCCTTTCTACCCTTGATCTTATTGAATAAGACGAGTCTACAATACAGTCTGCCATGCATTTGGATTTTGATCGAGGCATAGTTTTGTCTAGCCCTGCTTTGACATTAAAGTCTGATCTTCCTAATGTTGAATATTTGGACTCTTCTATAGATCCACAAATCGGTGTTCCTGCTGAGTTTGATTCTAGAACTTTCAACTCCCATGATGATGAATTTGTTCTTGCAGATTCCTTCACATACTTCAACTTTGATCTTCAACCCGAAGTTGATCATTTTGATTGTAATCCCTCAAGCTTTGGTACTACAGAGTCTCCATTGGCAAGCTCTGCCTGCATTATACCTGAGGTTGATAATAGTGAAGTTGGAAGCATTTCTACCATAGAGACTTGTATAAGATCTTTCTTTACATATGTTTTAGATATGATTTTGGTACTAATGTCTTTTGGAGATAGGATTCTTAGATAGACTTATACTTGTTTACTGGTCCTTTTCGACATTTGGTTCGATCATGGCAGGTGTATTCAGAACCCCTCGTATAGGTTTAGGCCTCCCCATTGTTATGATAGGTCTATTTTTCCTCGGCTATATGTTGAAGGTGACTTGGTCCTCTTTTATGACCAAGCTAAGGAACCCCTGGGGGTAGGAAAGTTTAACCCCACATGGCACGATCCTTACATCGTGAGGCATGTCCTTGAGTAAGGAGGTTACGAGCATTCTTCCACCTTTACTTTGAGCTCGTTAATAATGGTAAGGAGGTTACGCCCATTATTCCATCTCTCCTTTGAGATTGTTAAAAACAGTAAGGAGGTCACAAGTATACTTGTCATTTCAGACTCGTTAAAGCATTTGAAGCAATATCCACTTAGGTATAAGTTTACCCCTTTTTCCCGACCTTTGTGGATTAATTACGAAAAAATGTATACTCTAGTCATACATGACTAGAAGAGTTATTCTCTCATTTTTTACACTTTTTCAGGTGAGGATACTAACTTTACGAAAAAGGACTCCCCTTATGACGAGTTGTGGTTGCATTGCATTATCCTGCTTGCCTTTCAAGCCTTGCGCCGACTCCCTCTTACTCAATTATTAGCCATGTTCCTGAGCACTTTACCTTTCGAACCAAGCAGAGCCTTAATTTATCTTTCGCAGCTTGATGACCCTTTACCTTGAGGGAACACCCCCTCGAGTGTCCACATGCTGCACATTCTTCCTTACATTGATCATAGCTATGTTTTGCTGCTTAGAAATAGTTTTCTTTCCTTCGACACTCGTACCTTCACTTTTGTACCATAAGCAATTTTATTCGTTTTCAAGCTTTAGAATATGGAAAAGACAAAACCAGAGTCGGCCACTCCTCATATCTCTTGACTATTGCATGTCGACCATCCCTTACAGTCCGTTATGTTAGTCCGAGTTCTTCCAAATCTTTCAGCGAAGTTGTTACCTCATGTTGGTTGATGGGGGATTCATTAATTCCTTCCTTCCAACAATTTTTATTCCGTCGAATTCAACTCATTTATTCCATAATTGAGACTTAGATTCCGTTGAGTACCTTGTGGCTTGCAGTCATTAGTGGTAGGTTCTCTCTCCATCAACAGTTTTTGGAATTCATCAATGTCCCCTGATCGATGGATTCATCATAGTGTTCGACCTCAACTCCTCTCTTCACACTTGGTGAATGTACTCCATGCCTTGATGCCCATTTTCATTATTGGTGGGTTATCTCGCATTTGTTAACGGTATACATCAATGACCGGTAATCAGATGATGTCACATCAGGTTCGAATTCAACACCTTTATTCACTTGATGGGACTTGCATTGTAGATGATTTGTGTAGAATACCCCAAACTTTAGTGGCATTCAATATGATACTTGTGATCATGATTGTACTTATGTGATATTATTCTCATACATCAGCAGTTTGCACCAATTGTTTCCTTTTCAGCAAGAGACCATATCTTACTATATATGGGTCATGCCTATGACCACCTATGACATGTATTCAATATGTACTGCCTATTAATGGCCATTGTATCAGATTGTTGTATTGTACTGACATATATTCAGATATATCATTGTATTATGATGAGTGGGCTACTCCTTCCATTTGTGTCTCCATCACTCCACTTCTGAGATTTATAATTTATTTCGGCCATCGTAGTACCTCCTATGACCTCACACATTAGGGGGCATCTGTTACAATGTATTTTTCCACCTTGTGAGCATTAGCACTCATTGGCCTTCATTATTCATTTGATTGAATCAGATCCACTTTTTTTCCTCCAGGAACCCTTATTTCCCTATTTTTGTTCCTGTATGTGAGATACTTCACTACAACTCACGCATGCGCAGGTTGTCCCACTCTAGCTCGCGTACATCGAGTTAATTGGTAAAAAACAGTAAAAAACTCTACTTTTTACTTCCAAAAAGAAGCTATTGTGACCTTTGGCCCTCTATGCATCTCAAAACGAATCGATTCGACCTTTCACCTACAATTGGGAGGGTTATATATTGAGCTCTTATGGTGTATGGAAGGAAGGAGAAAGAGAGAGCAACGAAACTGTATTGGATTTTTTTCATGACTTGAGTCTACATCCATTGATACTAGTTGTTGTGAACCTTTTATGTTCACCTACCAAACTCTTCCATATCTTGTGAAGGACCCTATCCTTTACTCATGAGTTTTCCATTGCATGGGGGATTGAAGTGGTGGAGGCACAAGTGGAGGGACCTAGTTCATGGTTCAGATGAGTTGTTGGCAAGAGGTTGTATCATGTACTTCTTGTTTATATTAATAGAGATACTCATTTTCTCATCCAATTGATCTTGTGAATGATTGTTTAATTAACATTGGGTAACATTTGTTTATTATATCATGGACCATGCTATTGTTTATGCTAATATCTTTCATATATTATATGCACTTGCTTGTATTTGTTGTTGAGACTAAGCTGCAGGTTCAAGTGTAGAGATTGGAAATCTCAACGGGGATCTACATCAAACGTTCTGTTATCCCTAAAGTTGAACCTAGACTACAAGGGTTCAAGCTTAAGGTAATCTTGGATAGTAGGAATGGGGCATCTAAAGAATAATTTTTATGTTGTTTTGGTGGTAGTTGAAAACATGAATTAGGTAGAAAGATTAAAAACAAAACACAAGTATAATATAAAACTTCAATATATGAATAGAAGCATAAAACTGCCTGTGATCATAAACTATGAATATAAGAGCTTAGACATTGTTTCATGATAGGGGCATAGTTGTATGCTGTTTCGAAGAATCATAACACGAAATTTAGACCATGTGTAGACATAATACTAAAAGCATATACTTCATAAATTGAACAAGATTGGCTCAAAGATCATATCTTAATTCATAAATAGTCATTTATGCATTATATAAACATAAGGAAATTCATACATGCCTGTAAAAAGCCTCTAAAATTGAACTTCGATCATGTTGTCAAGTTCCAACCCTTTTCTATTCCATGTTTGTCCTATATATACAAAAATTGCTTCAAAAAAGAATAGTTGATAGATCCTATTCTAATGGATCTAACTCCTCAAAAAATGGAACAGAGTTTTACATTTTTGTCTTTCGAATCCTTAGCAAAAGTAAAATAACTAGAACAATTTGCCAGCTATGCAATCCTATCACTAAATTATAGAAAGAAGATTATATGCTCCTAGATGACTCAGCAAGAACCACCAAGTCATCTAGGACTAGTGATCTTTTTTGTAACCTGATATACTCGGTGTCAGCATTGTGCTCTCGTCCCTGCAACTTATCTAGTTGAGTCTTCATTTGTTTCCACTCCTTGTGCATGGCTCTTTTATTCTGTAGGGTCTCCTTAGCTATGACTACCAATTTGTGATAGTCCACATTCTTCTGTCCAAGATCTTCATGAAGCCTCTTGTTTTCCAGCATCAAACTCTCATTGATATTCTGTAGATAATTAAATTGCTCCTTATAGGATTGTAGTGTCCTCTTAATCTGGTCTATTTCAGGAACCATCTCTATGTCTTCTGTACTTATTTCAACCTTTTCTTTTGACATGCCTTTAGAGCTTGATGCTCATGTTTCATCCTGAAACTGTTTGTTTTCACAAAAAAATTTAGGTATATACCATATGTCGGCTTGCATATTTATAAAGTCCTCATCCTCAGCAACAAGAGTATCCATCTCCTGTGTATTCATGTCATTATCAGACTCATTTACAAGCACGATTTGATTTCCTCCTGTGGGTTGTTTTAACAATTTACCCTCTGCGGCCATTTTCATTTTGGCTCTGGTCCTCGACCCTATGTCCACATTCTCTGCACTTATGCTTTTTATTGGTTTGTCTTCGACAATATTCAATAAGGTTTGCACAGCATATTGTTTTTCCCCAGAATTTCCATCCTGTACTTGCTCATCCGGCGATTTGCTTTCATTACCCTTCTTCTTAAAGGGTTTCTTCTTCTTTTTAATCTCAATCCCTTGTTCACAGATGAACTAGTCCCAATCTCTGCCTATTTGTTTCAAATGATGCAGAATCAACAGCTTAATAAGCCTTTGGTGAAAGATAGAACGGTATGTATGCTTTGGCCATTTTTGAATTGACAAAACAATTTTATGCAAACTCCTCCACAAATAATATGGAAGATTCAACTTCTTGCTTCCCTATAGATGCATTAATAACCTAACATGGCATCTTAAAACCTTATCAAATTGACGATCACATGTAATGCAATTTTGAATTACCTCCAGTGGAATTTTCTAGTTAGGTTTTATCCTACTTATGTGCACGCCATTGTTCCAGTTTAAACTTTCAAACCCTGGTAACAAGAGCTCGTTGTAATCTCCCTCAAAGTCTTGTTGTTTAAACCATTTCTCGCCTTCAACAATGACCCCCGTGACCTCTGCAATAGCTTGTTCATTAACCACAACCTTGAAATCTTCGAAATCAACCACTCCATCCTTATAATTTTTTAGAAATGCTTTCATTACCTGAAGATTGTAACCCTGCAACCTTTCACAAAAGACAAACCACCCCAGCATTTTTCATCAACCTGGTTGATAAATGAAACTAGGAAATCCACTCAATGTTATTGGGTTTAGTTCTGCATATGAGTCCTCCCGGTTTTTTCTTCGAGCTGTACGTGGAAGTTTCATCCATTGTACCCTGCTAAAGCAACTAAACACTCAATGCTGAAAACCACTTATAACTTCAAAACCCTCTCCTATAACTGTGTGGAAATTTGGCTGGATTCAAAATGAACAGGTGCTGAAAACCCTATCCTGTGGGGTTCATTCCCAAAACCACTATGTTGTGGACATTGATCTTGCTAATTTGAAATTTGGAGAATGCATTCATTCCTACACGAGCTGTGTACTTTGTTCATTTGTTAAGTGTCATACATAACATGCTGCCACACCTTACAAGAGTACCATGCACATAATTACAGTAGGTTGCCACGTTTTACAGGAGTACACATACAATGTATTTCCATAATTGATATCATATTATAACAAATGAAAATTATAATTATGATTCCATACCCCTGTTTTAATCATAATATCACAATTTACAAAACTGACAGCATTTTCTTCAAAACTAACAGCATTTTCAAATTCGAAATTATGGCAGATGCTGTCAGTTTGACATTTAAATCTAATTTATGAAATTTAAAATTTCCCAAGCATTTGTAATGTTTGTTAATGCAAGAAAACAAACTTTATTTTGAATATAAATATGAACAAGAGCCAAATCCTTATTTAATTATGAAACATGACAAATGGTAAAAATAAAATTTTAAGAAATAAGGGAATGCATAGGCTAGACAAATGGAAAAATTGAAAGAAAATGAGGTAAGGGCTATGTAAATCTATGGAACAACCCTAGGAATAACATTAGGCTCCGTCTAGGGATAAGGTCTTCCCTGTGAAACCTTAAGAACATGTGACCTGTGCCTTCTGCAATCTGTTTTATTGGGTTGGAGTCTACTAAAACTTATTTGAACTGATATGTACAGTGAATATATACAAGAAATCTGTCATCTCAATCAGGTATGAAACACCTTTAAAAAGCGTCCATTAACTAGACCTGGAATCTCATTACCACCCAGAGTTTGTAGGACAAAAGTATTGTTTCCCAAAATTTTCACCACTATGAATGGTCCAAACCACAGAGCATCAAACTTACCATGCTTTCCTTTATCCTCATATCTGGCATCCCATCTTAAGATTTGATCACCCATTGAAAACACATTCTTTTTTACCTTTTTATCAAAGCTTTCTTTCATCCTATTTCAGTGTATTTCAGCTTTGTCCATGAGAGCTTCCCTTTCTTGCTGTAGCTGAATTATTTGAAATGTTCTTCTTTTCTTCATTTCTGGTTCTTCCTCAATTTCCTGCACAAACTTAATCACTGGTGCCATTAACTGAACAAGGAATACAACTTCAGTTCCATACACTATTTGAAATGGGGTAGTTCCAATTAACTTCTTTATTGTGACTCTGTCTACCCACAAAGCAAACCTTAACTTAGAATCCCAATTCTTCTTGTTTTCTGATAACATTTTCTTAATGCTTGTCACAATGTTTTTATTGCTGGATTCTGCCAATCCATTGCCTTGGGGGTAATATGGTGTAGATTGTCTCAAGGAAATACTATTTTCTTCAGAAAATTTTATCATTTTCTTGGATTTAAATGCAAGAGCATTATCAGTAATGAGTTTTCTAGGGCATCCAAATCAACTAAGAATATTTTCTTGCAGGAAATTAATGATAACTTGATCTGTTGCCTTTCTAGTTGGGATTGATTCTACCCATTTCGTGAAAAAATCTGTTGCAGTTAAGATCCACCTATGTTGACCACTAGATGGAGGATGAATTTTTCCAATAAAATCTAAACCCCATTGTTGAAATGGAGCCTCTATTGATATAGGTTTCAAGGGTAAGGACTGTAGCTGATGTTTACCTGCAAACTTCTGACATTTTTCACAAGCCCTAATCTGTTGGTACACATCTGAGAAAACACTGGGGCAGTAATACCCTGCTCTTAATATTTTGAAGGATGTTTCCTTCCAGTATTTATGTCCACCACATATACCAGCATGCAATTCCTCAGTGACATCATTTGCTTCTGTTCTATCCAAACATCTCAGAAGTATTCCTCCAGGGTCTTTCCAGTATAATACTTGATCAATCAATACATACTTGAGAGCTTTCAGTTTTACAGATCTGCATTCATTTTTACTCAACTCTGTGGAATAGTGCAGATTTAACAAATAATAAACAAATTCAACATACCAAGGACAGTCAAAATACCTACTGTAAACTGATTTTTCACCCTCTTCAGAATTTTCTGCCATCATATACATATCCAATATCTGACAATTTGACTCAGATAAAATCTTAGCTAAGCCTTGTCCCTTTACCAATTTAGTAGGCTTAATTTCCACCTCATATTCCATCACCTTTGCAATCCACCTGCCTCTCTTTCCTTCGCTATCAGGCTGTACCAGAATGTCTTTTACAGCTGAATTAGGAACATAAGCTAAAACTTTAGAATGGAGTACATAAATTCTGAATAATTTAAGTGCCTTAACCAAAGCATAGGCTTGTTTCTCCATACTAGTGTATTTCAACTCTGAATCCCTTAATGTCTTGCTAAAGAATGAGATGGGCTGCTCTAATCCATCCGAATTTTTCTGCAACAACACAACAGCAATTGTTTCTTCTGATGCAAATGAAAAAATTGCAAAATATCTAGTGTAATCAGGGGCTGCTAACACAGGTGATTCTACCAGTGCCTGCTTAATTTTCTCAAATGACTATTTAGCTTGCTCAGACCATCTTACCTCCCTGTCCTTCTTAGGCATATCAGTAATATACTTAATATTTTCAGCAAAGTTAGGAATAAACCACCACAAAAAATTGATTTTTCCTATGAAAGACCGAATTTCTTTTTTATTTCTAGGAATAGCAATCTTTAAAATAGCTTTTACTCTCTCCGGGTCTATTTTAATCCAATCTGCAGAAACTATGTGACCCAATAACTTACCTTCTGACATAGCAAAGTGAGATTTCTTTGGGTTCAATGATAGCCCAAATCTTCTGCATTTCATAAAAGTTTGCTTCAGATGTTTCAAATGCTCTTCATCAAATTTGGAAAATACCGTGATATCATCTTGATAAATGACCACAAAATTTTCATTCTCACCTACAAATGCTATGTCCATTGCTCTTTGAAACATGGCACCTGCATTCATTAGCCCAAAAGGCATTTTGTCATACATGAATGTACCCCAGGGGGTTGTAAAAGTTGTTTTCTCTCTATCCTCCTGCTGAACCACAATCTGGTTATAACCAGAGAAACCATCAATCATTGAGATTCTTTCTGAACCAACAACTCTGCAAAATCTGATCTATCTTAGGAAATGAGTAGTTATCTTTAAGGCATGATCTGTTTAAATTTCAAAAAACTACACATAACCTTATTTCTCCATTTTTCTTGCGTACTGGAACAAGGTTGGCTACCCAGGAGGAGTACCTAAGAGGAACAATAATCTTGGCATCCAGTAGTTTCTTCACCTCTTTTTCAATGACTGGTAAAAGTGTTGGATTAAGCCTTCTAAGTTTCTGTTTGAAGGGCTTAGTATTTGGCTTCAGTGGGATCTTATGCTGAATAACATTAGTGTCATGGGTTTTAAGATCCTCATATGACCATGCAAAAATATCTATGAATGCCTTCAACAAAATGATGTATTTGTTTCTCTCCTTTTCTGATAATTGTTTAGATATCTTAACCATCCCCGGTTCTGCCACAAACCCAATATTACAGTTGATTACACTCTCTTCATTGGTCTGAAAATTATTTTTCAACGGTGTATCATTTTTTGAAAACAGCCTCTCTAATGGAACAAGTCCCTTAGGGATAAAATTGCTCTTTAAATCCAAAATTTTTTGATTAGCAATTGACTGTTTTGCATGAGTAGACATTTCAGCCAGATCTACGTCTTCATCTAAATCAACCTGGTTATCTGCAAATTCTTTAGTTAATTGTAAAAATTCTTTTATTTCCTGTTCATCTTTAAAAACCCTCCAATGTTTAATATCATCTGGGACTGCTAGTCTATACCTCACATCAATGGGATACTTTAGGTGTGTCAATTTTGGGATTCTGAAATATGTTGCTGCTAATGCCAGTGAATCTGCAGTCTGATTACAATCTCTAGGAATATATGTTATATTAAAAGCACATAAAAAATTATCTATCATGTCCCACACCTCATTTCTGTAAACTTTCAATAATGACTGCACTACCTGATAAATAGTCTTCACTTGTTGAATTACCAATTCGGAGTCACCAAACACTACAAGACTTTCAATATTCATATCTTTTGCAACCCTCAATCCCAGGATTAATGCCTCATACTCAACGGTATTGTTTGTGGTTTGGAATTCCAATTTATACATTAATGAAATCATCTCACCTCTAGGAAAAATTAACAACACACTAGCCCCTGCTCCATCCTTATTTGATGATCCATCAAAGTACATGCCAAATGTCTTCCTTTTCTTCTGTGTCACACTAAACTGAACTATCTTTCTTAACTTGCAAAACCCCTGTAGCATCATCATTTACCTATAACATGCAAGAACCCATATCCTCTTGTACTGTATAAATAGGATGATTAGTAGGATTTCTATCATCACTCACCAAAAATGCCAATTGTACCTCTCTGTATAATCTTCTATATTCACCTCCAAATATAGGAATTGAATCATATGATAGATCCATTTGGAGAGTGGCACCTATCTTTTTAGCCCATGATCTTGACAGCAACATGCCAAACTTAGGAGAAATATCAGCCACTACAACATCCATGAGAACACTTTTCATAGGTAGTTGGGTAAGGTTGACTGCAAGGTCTTTTATGATTCCTAAACATTTGACAGCTCGAGAATCAAAAGCATACAAGTCATGGTAGGGTTTAGTAAAAGATAATCCTAGGGCTTCCATAACCTCCTTTGGCATAAGATTGTGTGAAGCACCTAAATCCAAAAGACAATTATGCAACATCTGATCATGTATGGTAAGTGTAATATAGAAAGGTGGGGGATAACAAGATTTTATTTCTGACTGGTCAGAAGCTTTCGAACCAGTGATAATGGTGGGATCTTTCTCCTGCAAGTTTATCACATCTTTTGAGGCATGAATAGGTGATGAGTTTAAAATTTTCATGGCTAGTTCTTTGTAAGATATGCTCCTTATCAATTCAGTTAAAGGGATGGGAATCTTGATTTTATTTATTTCATGCTCCAAATCAAAACCAAGCATATTACCTCCTTCTGCTAATTTAACAGGGTTATTTTTATCCTTTTGTGGTTCCTGCTTTTCTGTAGAAGGAAATGCTGCTTTGTTGGGCATAAATTTCACCTTCTTTTTGAATGGTGCAGCTTGTTTTACCCCAGACCTAAGTCCATATGATTTATGTTGCTATTCTTGCTGACAAATTCCAAATTGCTGCTCATTAACACTTCCTTCTTCATAATTAATCTCTGCTGCAGCATAGTATTAATCCGTAGTTATAAATTTAGAAGCATATACATCATCCAGCTGATTAATATCATGCTCTGACTCTTCAATCTCTTCTAATGTTGTTTCATAAGGATCATCCTCCCTTATGAAGTTGTTCTGAAAAGGTGGTTGTACCTTTTGATCTTCATTCTCTCTCTTCTCCCTTTCAATGTCATTGTTCCTTCTCTCTCTGGGCATGAATAAGAGAGGATAAGGGTGCCTAAATTGATTTTGGTTTCTGTTATCATTATCATAGGCAAGCCTATTCTGATTTTTCTTTTCCATTTCCATTTTCTCAATTTTTGCAGACAAATCTTTTATGGTTTTGTGCATTTCATCATATTTTATATCTGACGTTTTTGTAAAAGAAGAAGAAGGCATCATCTCCTTTTTTCCCTTTCGATCCATATTTTGAGCTTCATCTTCTTCCTTAAGTTTGTTGGATGCTAAAATGTTAGATTCAACCTCTAAGGCTTCATCCTGCATATTAATCAGAGACAGTGCTTTTCTTTCCCTTAACCACAAGGAAAATTGATGATCAAAAGCATTGGCATAAGTTAACTTTGTTGTAGTTTCAGTAGGTTTAATCTCTATAGGAATCTTATTATACATTTTATTAAACCTTTTCGAAAAATTTGCAACTGCTTCATCAGGCTTTCTCTTTAATGCTGTGAATTATGTGTAATAATAGAGATAATCCTTGGTGTCTCCCCATTGTCTGATAAACACATGGTGTAACTCCTCCAAACCATCAATAGAATTCTTTGGTAACTCCCTGAACCATTTTCTAACTTCTCCATCTAGACTTTGAATGAACATTCTCATCCAAACATCTCTAGCTTCAATGTTGTAGTTATCAGCGTAGCTACAAAACTTATCCCAATGTTCTTCAACAGTTCTCCTACCCTGGCCATCAAACCTAGGCAAATATTTCTGATAGTCACCACCTGGCAAAGGGTTTACGGGTCGATGCATGACTAATGGAGCATATCTAGCTGCTACCATGTGGTCCATCATATCAGGGGGTTGGCCAGCCATATTTAATGAATGGAAAATCTATGGATCTATTGGTTGAATCTGTGGAGATGGTGGTTTGGTATGTGGAGGAGAAGGTACTTCAATTTTCAACTGGCCAATG
The DNA here is from genome assembly GCA_027924585.1 of Larix kaempferi. NCBI lineage: Eukaryota > Viridiplantae > Streptophyta > Pinopsida > Pinales > Pinaceae > Larix > Larix kaempferi. The sequence goes on along the minus strand of BSBM01000372.1, from coordinate 15,753,489 downwards.
AAAAGCCTACTTGTAAGGGGTATTTCAGGTTCTATCAAATATTTCAAGGTAAAAACTTCCTCAGGAATATATTTATGTTCTAAAGAAAGAGGATTTGAATACACATTAAAATCACCAACCTGTGTTGGATTTAATTCATCAACTTCAGGAATGTTAACTGATAAATCCAATTTATTTTCTTCTTGGGTGTTCACAGGGTCTGAAGAGGAATATCCTAGATCTGTATCATTAGTGGAAAACTGAGGGTTACTGAATGATGGAATGTTTAACTCCCTTCTAGCCTCCCTGATAATCTTTTCTGGATCAAAAACTCCTTCATGTAAAGGAGATGAAGGATTCCCTCTTGTACCAATAAGATTTGAAGCCACTGTGACTTTCTAATTTTCAGGTGAATGTAGTCTATAAACAAATGTACTGATTCTGTCACCTCTCAAAACCAGCTATAAAAATGTCAACACCCAGGGACGATATACTTTCATTTCTCCGTTCCCCAGCAACGGCGCCAAAAGATGTTATCCCTAAAGTTGAACCTAGACTACAAGGGTTCAAGCATAAGGTAATCTTGGATAGTAGGAATGGGGCATCTACAGAATAATTTTTATGTTTTTCTGGTGGTAGTTGAAAACATGAATTAGATAGAAAGCTTAAAAACAAAACACAAGTATAATATAAAACTTCAATATATGAATAGAAGCAGAAAACTGACTATGATCATAAACTATGAATATAAGAGCTCAGACATTGTTTAATGATAGGGGCATAGTTGTATGTTGTTTAGAAGAATCATAACATGAAATTTAGACCATTTGTAGACAGAATACTAAAATCATATACTTCATAAATTAAATAGGATTGGCTCAAAGATCATATCTTAATTCATAAACAATCATTTCTGCATTATATAAACATAAGGAAATTCATACATGCCTGTAAAAAGCCTCTAAAATTGAACTTCGATCATGTTGTCAAGTTCCAACCCTTTTCTATTCCATGTCTGTCCTATATATACAAAAATTGCTTCAAAAAGGAACAGTTGATAGATCCTATGCTAATGGATCTAACTCCTCAAAAAATGGAACAGAGTTTTACATTTTTGTCTTTCGAATCCTTTGCAAAAGTAAAATAACTAGAACAATTTGCCAGCTATGCAATCCTATCACTAAATTATAGAAAGAAGATTATATGCTCCTAGATGACTCAGCAAGAACCGCCAAGTCATCTAGGACTTGTGATCTCCTTTGTAACCTGATATACTCGATGTCAGCATTGTTCTCTCGTCCCTGTAGCTTATCCAGTTGAGTCTTCATTTGTTTCCACTGCTTGTGCATGGCTCTTTTCTTCTGTAGGGTCTCCGTAGCTATGACTACCAATTTGTGATAGTCCACATCCTTCTGTCCAAGATCTTCACGAAGCCTCTTCTTTGCCAGCATCAAACTCTCATTGATATTCTGTAGATAATTACATTGCTCCTTGTAGGATTGCAATGTCTTCTTAATCTGGTCTATTTCAGGAACCATCTCTATGTCTTCTGTACTTATTTCAACCTTTTCTTTTGACATTCCTTTAGAGCTTGATGCCCACGTTTCATCCTGAAACTGTTTGTTTTCACAGAAAATTTCAAGTATATACCCTATGTCATCTTGCATATTTATAAAGTCCTCATCCTCAGCAACAAGAGTATCCATCTCCTGTGTATTCATGTCATTATCAGACTCATTTACAAGCACGATTTGATTTCCTCCTGCAGGTTGTTTTAACAATTTACCCTCTACGGCCGTTTTAGTTCTAGCTCTGGTCCTTGGCCCTAAGTCCACATTCTCTGCACTTATGTTTTTTATTGGTTTATCTTCAACAATATTCAATAAGGTTTGCACAACATCTTGTTTTTCCCCAGAATTGTCAGCCTGTACTTGCTCATCCGGCAATTTGCTTTCATTACCCTTCTTCTTAAAGGGTTTCTTCTTCTTTTTAATCTCAATCCCTTGCTCACGGATGAACTGGTTCCAATATCTGCCTATTTGTTTCAAATGATGCAGAATCAACAGCTTAATAATCCCTTGGTGAAAGATAGAATGGTCTGTATGCTTTGGCCGTTTTTGAATTGACAAAACCATTTTATGCAAACTCCTCCACAAATAATATGTAAGATTCAACTTCTTGCTTCCCTGTAGATGCATTAATAACCTAACATGGCATCTTAAAACCTTATCAAATCAACCATCACATGTAATCTAATTTTGAATTACCTCCAGTGGAATTTGCCAGTTAGGTTTTATCCTACTTATGTGCATGCCATTGTTCCAGTTTAAACTTTCAAACCCTGGTAACAAGAACTCGTTGTAATCTCCCTCAAAGTCTCGTTGTTTAAACCATTGCTCTCCTTCAGCAATGACCCCTGTGACCTCTGCAACAGCCTGTTCATTAACCACAACCTTGGAATCTTTGAAATCGACCACTCCATCCTTATAATTTTTTATAAATGCTTTCGTTACCCGAAGATTGTAACCCTGCAACCTTTCACAAAAGACAAACCACCCAGCATTTTTCATCAACCTGGTTGACAAAGGAAACAGGGAAATCCAGTCAATGTTATTGGGTTCAGTTCTGCATATGAGTCCTCCCAGTTTTTTCTTCAGGCTCTGCGTGGAAGTTTCATCCATTGTACCCTGCTAAAGCAACTAAACACCCAATGCTGAAAACCACTTATAACTTCAAAACCCTCTCCTGTAACTGTGTGGAAATTTGGCTGGATTCAAAATGAACAGGTGCTGAAAACCCTATCGTACGGGGTTCATTCCCAAAACCACAATGTTCTGGACATTGATCTTGCTAATTTTAAGTTTGGAGAATGCATTCATTCCTACATGAGCTATGTACTTTGTTCATCTGTTAAGTGTCATACATAACATGTTACCATGCCTTACAAGAGTACCATGCACATAATTACAGTAGGCTGCCACGTTTACAGGAGTACACATACCATGTATTTCCATAATTGATATCATATTATAACAAATGAAAATTATAATTATGATTCCAAACCCCTGTTTTAATCATAATATCACAATTTACAAAACTGACAGCATTTTCTTCAAAACTAACAGCATTTTCAAATTCGAAATTATGGCAGATGCTGTCAGTTTGACATTTAAATCTAATTTATGAAATTTAAAATTTCCCAAGCATTTGTAATGTTTGTTAATGCAAGAAAACAAATTTTATTTTGAATATAAATATGAACAAGAGCCAAATCCTTATTTAATTATGAAACATGACAAATGGTAAAAATAAAATTTTAAGAAATAAGGGAATGCATAGGCTAGACAAATGGAAAAATTGAAAGAAAATGAGGTAAGGGCTATGTAAATCTATGGAACAACCCTAGGAATAACACGTTCGGTTGAAGGTTGGTCTTTTATGTCATATCTTATCATTTTCATTTGTATAGCATTGCATTGGGAATTGAGTTGATTTCTAGTAGTCATTTGTCTGTTGTGGTCTGCCACGAGCCATAGGAAGTTTTTCTCCGTAACACTAGCCTCAGGAAATCCTATGTCATGGATTTAGGTGTTATTCATGGAAATGGTTGACTAAATCTCGTAATCCTTGTGGTTACTTAGGAGAGAAGAGAGGGGTGAGGGAGGGAGGAGAGATTGGGCAGAGTGGAAGAGAGGGGGGTGAGGGGATTGGGTGGATAGGAAGAGAGGGGGGCTAGGTTATAGAGAGGGAGGGGGGATTGCAGTGAACGTATCCGTTCACTAAGTTAACCATGTCCAGTTAAGGAGTTAAGAGTCGAATCCGACTTTCATATTGGATGATAAATAGAATAATATATAAGATGGTAGGATAAAAGATACAATAAGATCGCCTTTTATAGGGCTTGATCCAACATTGTGAAGGGTTATGCCCTTTCACTAGTAACCTAATAATCTATTAATTTATAAATAATAATATTAAATAAATATTCACAGCATTGCCACTCCCTTTTAAGGAGCTTTGTCCTCGAAGCTAATTTTTCTAGTATCAACTTTATCTTGGATTTGTGTTGTAATCCTTTCTGCTTGAGTGGTGAATTTTTGAAACAATACAATTTGTAATTATTTGTCTTCCATATCGCCTTTTGGATTTCATTTATGAACACTTGTGGACCTTCATTACTTCCACTTTTTGCATTGATTGCGGTTCCAACATTGAATGTCATAATGATGAAGGTATTTTTAAAAGATGTTCTTCGATCTTGGAAATTAGGACAATGGTCATCTTTAAGACTTTGAAGTTTGAAAATCTCCATATGAGTCTTCTCAATTTCCTGGAGCCATATTATTGTAGATGGATTCCCTCTTACAATCTTAGTATCTATGCACTTAAATTCCAACAATTTCAAAGATATGTGGTGGTTGTCACAAGAAATATGCACATCTAAACTGACATCAATCTGATTAGAAATCTTTAGGTCTTGTACTAGTTTCCTCTGAATCGTAGCCTTCATGGCTTCTTTATTGGAAGAAACTTTAAGGACCTTCATTCTTGATTTCCATATTACTGTGTCCAAGGATCTAATTCTGGAACAATATAAATGTTGTTCATCTGTAGTAACCTACTCCACAGGGATTCCTAACGACGTGGATGAAATACCTTTTATGTCCTCTAGCTTACCAGCATTAGGCCCATTATCATATTCACCATCATTTGGAACATAAGTGACAGTGGGCAAAGAAACAATTTCTACATAACTATCTACACTTGTGTTTGTAGAACCATAATTAGTTCTTCCAACATTTTTAAGTAGACATTCACTACTTCCATGGCTTTGAACTTCATCAATCAGATCAATAGATTTATCTAATAAAACTAATTGGGAACAATGTTCAAGTGTCTTCTCCTGCTCAACAAGAACAATTGCATTTGAAATGTCACTTGCTATTGTAGACCTATAATCTACAACTTCATGATCCACAACTGGTGGATGTTGATCTAATGCACATGCATGCTCTGTCGCCTTGATGTCATCTTTTTCTTCAATTTCTACAATAGGTTTTCTTATTCTATCTTCCTCATCTTCTGTGTATATGTCCTCTTTTGGATATTTATCAACAATGGCTTGGCTCTTATCAATGTCATCTCTATACGTGCCAATTCCATGGGAGACATAGGTTTTAAACCTTTTTTCCTCAAAACTGTCATCGTTGTCACCGAGAGCGGGCCAATCTTTTCGATACTTATAAACAACACCGCTTTGACTCTCCTCGGTATTGTGAACAATGTCATATTCACTTGTTTTAATTCCACGAGAGATGATGGATTTAAGTCTCTTCTCCTCATAGCTTTCATCTTCATTATTGAACCACTTCATGGCTAAAAGTTTGAGACTTAATTAATAATAATTATTATTATTAAATCAAGTGGTAGTAAAATATAATTATTATTATTATTTGAAAATAATAATATTAATATATATTATAAGGTTAGAATATAATAAAGTTAAATATTATATTTATTTAACTTTATATTTTTTTTGAATTTTTTTTTTGTGTAGGGTTTCTACATGGAGGAATTGGGAGGATCGGAGGGAGACCAGAGGATAGCGAGGGCAGCTTAGCAGAATGGCGTGGTGAGGAGGATGCGCAAAGGAGCAGAGGAAGCCGACACTGAGGTGGTGGAGCTGAAACGGGAGCGGGAGTGGGAGAAAATGTGGAGGGAGCATGAGATTGGTCGTGAATGGAGGAGTGGGCGTGTATGGGGGTGTTGTAGGAGTGCGTGGATGGAGGTGGATGGGGAGTGCACGCAAAGTAAGAGTCAATAGATAAGAGGCGGCGGAGGGCATAGGGAGCAGGTCTGGCGTGGAGGCATGGAGGGGAGGACGTGGGAGGTGGAGCAGAAGGAGTAGCACGAGGGAGTGGAGGAGGGAGACACAAGCGGTGGTAGGGGAATGCAGCAGAGAAGGGATAGATGGAGGGCGCGAGCGTGGGAAGAAATGGAGGGAGCAGGAAGCAGTGTGTGGAGCGGAAGCAGCACGCGAGGAAGGAGGTAAGGGCGTGGACGAGGGAGTAAAGGGAGGAAGAGCGGGAGCAGGTGGAGGGGTTGTACGCGGAGTGGGATGTAGGAGAACATGCAGCAGTGTAGTTGTGAGTGATAGAGGGTGGCTGATGCGTGAAGGAGATGGCGAGAATGGTGGAAAGGAACAGGTGCATGTGCAGGTGGTTGTGGAGCGGGTCGGCAGTGCTAGCTGTGGAAGCTGGGAGTTGAAATAATGTGAGTCGAAACCATGCTCAGCAGCCATATCTGGTTGGAATTGAAGGGAGATCCGAAACCGAGCTCAGGTCGAAGGAGCCGAATCCGAGCTCTGATACCAAATGCAGTGAACGTATCCATTCACTAAGTTAACCGTGTCCGGTTAAGGAGTTAAGAGTCGAATCCGACTTTCATATTGGATGATAAATAGAATAATATATAAGATGGTAGGATAAAAGATACAATAAGATCGCCTTTTATAGGGCTTGATCCAACATTGTGAAGGGTTACGCCCTTTCATTAGTAACCTAATAATCTATTAATTTATAAATAATAATATTAAATAAATATTCACAGCAGGGATTTAGGGAGAGATAGAAAAAAACGAAGGTATCAAAATGAACACATGTGTGCAGAAACACATGAGCGCATCTACATGTGTGTGCATCTACGTGTGTGCGCATTTGCGTGCACGCGTGTTTAGATTCAATTTTTTTGGCGCCCTTGTAGGTTTGGTACTAGCTTCGGATTTCCAAAACTTGGGGCTCGATCAGAGTTATGGCAGAACACACCAATTTCTATATCTTCATATTTTTCACGCTTAGTTCCGCATATGCTCCACTTGTGCACTACTGATGAAATTGCACACACTTGTTGATCTCTGTGTGCAGATTCTAACTATATGTATTTTTTAATAGATCTGATATTGTTTTCTATTTTTAATTTATTTTTAACTGCATTCATGTCAAATTTGTAAAAAACATACACCGTTTATTTGGGCTATAAGTTTTGATTAGCTTACATATTTCGAAGACGGAAAAGAACCCGCACAGGAGTACAAGAATACCTACATGCTAAAAAAAATTGATTGATTATGTTAAGAGCATGATATGGTGGACCAACACTCGACCATGTCGTTTTAGGGATTCATTGGATTTTGTAATTTAAAAAATATATAAAATTAACTTTTAAAACTTTGGAAAAATAACCCTGCATAATATATGTCTCTTGCCTGTGCCTCTCCATATTTTTTTCCTCATAATTTGACCATTTACATAACAAACCCGTGGACCAGTGGGAACATATGGATTATGTTTTAGAGAAAAAATAACATACCAATCTTAAAATAATGACATTTTGGGGTGGTTGTACCACTTTTTCATAAATAAAAGTTATATATTCCAAAAGGTAATCTGATTTTCTACATTTCATCTTTTTACACCTAATTCTAAAAAGTTTTGTCGGTACCTCTAATAGTTCATTTTAATGATCAGATTTATGTTTTTCCAGCATGCCATTGCAATTAACGCGTCATAAGTGGGTATCATTACCTTGCACCAGCCCTTAGATATTAATAATAATGGAATAGAAACATAAATCTACTTGCACCTGTCAGAACCTCAATAATAATTTTGAGACATTGAAAATTGTTATTATTGTTATTATTTTGACATTCATGAGCATGCACTCATCTTTTTTTTTTGTATCCTTTCATAAAAATAAATCAACACAAATATGAAGTAAAAATAAAGTTATGTGGAATTCTATCTTTTGTAAGAAGCTCTTAGAGCTAGTAGCAAGGTAGCCACACATGTAAATTTGGTTTACAAGTATGATTGAGTAGTGGTTGATTTAATACTTCTATTATGTAGTTAAGGTTGTCAACCATTGCTTCTATTGCATAGTTAAGGTTGGGGGACATACATTTTTGTCTTAATAAAATGGATCACACTTTTATTCATCAAGTATCATTCTCATTGTGTTTGCAAAATTTCATGCCATTATTTTGCTTTTTTATTTCCTTGTGATTATTATTATTATTATTCAGACATTCTTTATATTAGAAAATTAGAAAACCATAAAGTTTGACTTATAAAAGTCAAAATATTATATAAAATAAAAGTCGATAATGATAGCAATGTTACAATCATTATTTTAAAGTCAAAATATTATATAAAATAAAGGTCGATAATGATAGCAATGTTACAATCATTATTTTAAAGTCAAAATATTATATAAAATAAAGGTCGATAATGATAGCAATGTTACAATCATTATTTTATTTTGTAGAAATTGATTTTTTTGGAATATAAGGTGAACAATCATTAAACATCATAAAATTTAATATGTTTATTTGTTACATTTTAATTATTATAAAACTTAATAAAAATATTTTTTTTATTATTATTATATGTTTTATAATAATATTTTTTTTAAAATATTAATTATTATATGTGTATTTTTATCATATCTTTTATAATAATAAGTTTTTTTAAATATTAATTAGTATATGTATCTTATAATTATTGTTAGTTTTTTTATTGAATTGTCAAATTTTGAAATAGTAGATAGAGCAATTGATTAAGTTAAGTAACTGTTATAATGTTTTATTTGAGTAATGGTGAAGATATTTTAATGAGAAGAAACCAATTAGGAGTTAGTTAAGATCAACTTGTTATAATATATCCCTTAGGTAAAGTGTGTTTCTTCTGTATGAGAAGAAACCAATAAGGAGTTAGTTAAGATATTTAAACACTTAGGAGTTAGTTAAGATCAACTCGTTATAATACATCCATTAGGGAAAGTGTGCTTCTTTAGTATGCATTTGTATATAAGTAATCTCACGGTCGCAATATGTTCTTGACATCAAGTGATTTGACGGTCCAACTTCTCCTCAATCTTAACAACCATGAATATTTGGATTAACACCCAATTGGTCCATGATCTCTATTTAAAGAGCATGGAGGGTAATTTTGTAGTTGATCGATTATGAGAAGCTCATTTGTAACATTCTTTCTTTTACATATTAATATTGCCCCAAGTAGCTATTTGGATTGGGCCATGGAATGTTTCCCTCTTCAAGGGTTTAAGCCATGCAAAACATCATTGTTTTGATATGTGATATGTTTGTGTGAGAAATTGCTCAAGGTGTTCTATCTTTTGGAAGTATCATGTGTTAGTCGAACACTATGGTTGCCAACTCTTCAAGAAAGTACACCTATTGTCATATCAATGTAACCCCCTTCCGCTTTACATCGTTCTCTTGGTACCATGATATTATCCTCAAAATGAGGTAAGGGTAGACTTGTAATAGACAATAGAAACCAATTCTATACTTACAACACCTGAGTCCTTGATGTTAGTAAACTAGTGTCTTATGGAGTCAACAAAGATATACACGATAAATCCTTTGACTCGAACATTGGGAGAAATAATGAATATGTAACTTACTGCTTCAATTTTATGCAATAAAAACTAGTGATATAAAACCATAGATATCTCTCAAACCAATCATTAGAATTGCATGAAATTGACCTCCCAACAACCAATAATGAGGGGAGAACCTATACGCCCTAGAGTGCACTTGTTTTGGTTGATGAAATATATTTTTTATCATTTATTTATGGTACAATTCTACAACTCACTGCATTCAAGAAAATCAGAAAATACCTTGGCCTCAAATCCCCCCTATGCTCCTCTTGAGTGACCCAGAAATCGACTGAAACTTCTTCAAACCCATAGGGTTTGAATTTTCCTCAAGATGGACCTGAAATATCCCAATAAAAAGATATGAAGCAACCCCTTAAGAATGAATCCACCTAACCCTAGGATGACTTCACCTCCTTAAAGGCACTTTTAGGGTTTCAACTTTTTTGGATTTTTTTAATATCTAATCGAAATATGAAATTTATTACCGTGATTGAATACTTCATAAAATCACAATTAAAGTACTCACAAAAAAAGCATTTTTGGATTTTTTTCAAGAATATACAATTTTTAGGGTTTTCAAGAATTTATGTATTTTGGGTATTTTTAACAATAATCGTACAGAAACTTGATAAAAATATTCCAAGTGAATATGAGGGAAATAAATATTTAAGTATTTTTCCTTCAAGGCCAATAGGGATTCGTGGTTAGCATCCTCTCAAGAATTAGAAATCTAGTTTGATGAATTAGGGAAAAAAATGAACCCCTATGGTTGTGTCACTTACAAGACAGAGAAAGACTCGACAAGAGAGACCCTCCTGGTAGGGATGTCTCACTTCCAAGACATATATTTTATGCATAAAAAACCCCAATTCACTCTTACTTTGGATGTCTTTGATAGTGTAAGAGAAAAAGAACCAGAGATCTCATTATAAATGAAGAAAATAGGAAAAAAGAGTTACCACCTAAGAACCCCTTTCCTTAAACAAGCCTTGAAAGGTTAAATATCAACCTTAAACCACAAAAAACCACGACATTGAAGCTTCAAGAGTGCCAGGAAGAGAGTGTGCACCACTATCACAAGTAGACAAATCGGAAAAGATAGATAACTTTATTTGATACCATGATCTTTAGTTAAAATGAGAAGGTGATTCCTTATTTATCTGTGAATTAGGCCAACTTAACCTCCTTTACATGTCGACCAACCTAAAATCTATAAAATAACTTAAAATGATTTTTCAACAAGTTTTTTAGGGTTTGTCACCAACAAGCGAGGGACTAAACCTCACACAACATAAAATAATGATGAATTATTATGAATTTCTTCAACTTTGATGAAATGTTGATCATGGGAGGAGGGTTTCATGCCCCATATAATCCCAACATTATGCTTTTTCCCTCAACACCTTCCTCCTTTAAGTGGTATGATCTCTTCAAAAGGATGATATCTTCATCAATTTGGCATGCATAGGCCAAAAGGAGGGTCAATACATAAGATAAATAGGTCCAAGTGGGCATAATGGGGTGTGTGAAGATGGGTATGACAACCCTTACACACTCAATAACCTATACAAGGCATAAAAAGAAGGTGTGTTTAGGATTCCCTAAGCCATGTATCCCAATGGCATCCTACCAAGAAGCACCAAACACCAACCCTATACATAAATTCCCTACATCATGGGGGGACATCAACCACATTAAGGGGTATCCAGTTGTGCCACTAAGCCAACACACATGGAAAGAAATCCAAGAGAACTACCATGACTAGACCATGGGTCTAGAACCCCACGAAACTAACAGTTCATATAAAATAAACTCAAACTTATCATTTACATAGGAAAAGGAAACCCTCCTCCATGACAATCTTATGACAATCTTATATGACACACTGCAAAACATTTAAAGGATAATACAACTGTAAATACAATGGAAGTTAAGAAAATTAAAATATCAAAACATAAAGTCTTGAATTTGACTAATTATAGAAAATATTTTTTCACAATTCCTATATTAATTAGAAAAAACATAACATAATATTATGGAAAGACTAGCTATTTCCCTTATTATATTTAATTACAAGAGGTATTATTAATTATGTAAGAGGAGTTGTTTGTAAACCTTACGAGACAAAGAATTTTCAAAATGTACAATGGTAGTTCTAGGAGGAAGTTTATAATTCTAAGTAATCACATATAAATATAAATTTAGTCTTGAATGCTATAAATTTAATCCAATTTAAGATGATCTAATTCAAGAGTATATTTTTTAAGAAATACTTAGAAAAAAATTAGAAATGGTTAACTTGTTTATTTCTTACTATTCATTAGGATGTACATATTATCAACATTTTGATGGGTTCATTTTTTTCAACAATACAAAGTTCTCACCTTTTTAAATTTAAGAGATTTAAGTTATTTTTAAAATAGATCAAAACATTTTTATAATAAAATTTTTCTTAATTAATTAAAAATATAACTTCTAATAAGAAAATTACTATAATAGGATGATTATAAAAAATGTTATCTATGCTAATTTTGTATTTCATAATAAGAACTTAGAGGAAGTTGCTTCCGATATCCATTATAATCTCAATTGTATTTATGTTTTATAACTTATAACCTCAAAATTAAAAGTAATATTCCCTATCTTATCCTCCTAATAAAAGTGAGTCTTCTCCCAATCTAGAGAAAACATAAGAGACCGGGCACTTCCTAAAATTGCTTTAAAATCGATTAGGACCACTTGCAGAGGTTGGTATCAAGATGCCATGGCTTTGTTCAACCATTGGGGGACTGACAGAAATAAAACATCAATAACATTAAAAATATTATTAGATCTAAGTTTAAAGAGTTGTGGGACTAGAAAGAATTAGAAACTAAAAAAATTAAGATACTATAAGGAGGTCAATAACCATAACCTAAAAGATCAAAGGTATCTATTGTCTTAACTAGTTCAAAGTATAAAATTAATATAGCCAAGATAAGAATGAACTCTCATGAGCTTCATAGTGAAACATGACCCTGAGAAATTCCTAAAACACTATGGGTGGAAAGGATTTGCCATTTATGTGAGACTATAAGTGTTGAGATATTAGATCAATGGCACTTTCTATTAGAGTACCCTATGTATGCCCACATTAGATCGATGTTTCATAATCTTTGTTACAATACATACATCCATAAGGAAAAAACATGTCAAAACTATGGTGATCTAGGAACACTTCTTTCTAAGCTTTTAGAGCATAGGAATAAAGCTGTTAACCACCATTATCATCATCATAATCAGAATTCTCATTAATTAAAAGTATAACTTCTAACAAAAATTTGACTTCCTAATATAAAAAAAAATATTTAAAACATAATAACTTCCTCTTATAATCTTCACTATGCAAGATTATAAATTGTTGGATTAACTATTAAATCAGACATAACAATTCATATCCCCACAACAAACAACATTAAATATCCCTCTCCAATATGCATATTAAGCACCTTCCTCTTACAGTCACATAAAGTACAACTTTCCAAAAGTGTTTCTCAGCCATATGCATATTGAACGCCTTCCTCTTACAGTACAACTTTACAAAGTATTTCTCGGAATACCCAATCGATTTTTTTCTTAGCAGACACATTCTCAATGGCAAGACATTGTTCAGAAGTGTATGCAACACCCAATGGCATAGGAACATGTGTTCAATTCCGTATCCCACGCAATTAATAATTGGCAATTCGATACTCTTCCTGAGTTGCCTGAATTAAATAATCACAATTGTAATCTTTTACAGGAGTGGATATCTACGAAGAAGAAGAAGTTTCAGATGGTAATTTGTATGTGAAGTGACTGAGAAGGAGAGGCCATTTAAATAATGTTGTTCCTCACATCAAGTACATTTCTTAAGACTTAAAAATGGGAGACGAGCACTGGAATATGGCAGATCCCTCACTAAATAAAACACTAAAAGTCTCCAAAAGCACGACAGGCAGACACTCCCTGTCCCAGATTCTTCTCCCCTTGGAAAAAAGACAAATTACAAAACCCGGGATTACCTATACCTACTGTACACTGTTCATTCCCCCAAGGTAGAGGAATCTCTGTCACTTACTCGCGCCTTTATGTTCGGGAGTCGTACCGAACCTCTGATATTCAACAAGCTACTAACCCTATTTTTGATATAGAATAGTACAATACCTCTCTGGCCTGGATATTGCCTTTGCATTCTCAGATGAGAGCTACTGCCCTCTCCCAGCTCAAGCAACCGCAATTATAGACAGGTGAATGATTCTGCCAGCCTAACTGTTCTGTAGACTTTTTGATGCCCTATTGCTTGAAACGCTAATGTCTGTGAAATTAATTGGCCTTCTTTACGAGGAAACAGAGAGAAAAAGAAAGAGACGTTGTGGTTAGTTGAGCGAAACAATAAAGTGTGGATATGGGGCGTGGGAAAGTAGTTATGAGACGCATTGAGAAGACGACGAGCAGGCAAGTCTCTTTCTCAAAGCGGCGGAATGGACTGCTGAAGAAGGCGCGAGAATTGGGGATTCTGTGCAATGTCGAAGTGGGAGTCATAGTCTTTTCCACCACCGGTAAACATTACGAATACGCCACTTCCAGGTCAGTAATAAGAATCCCATCCAGCCAGTTAATGGCTCTGCTTAATGTGTGTTCCATTATTATTTTCGCTTCTCTTCTTGGATCTGCATATATGGAATTCGTATAATTCAGCCAAAAGTCTGCTTGCAAAACACTGAAACCTAGATGGTTAGGGTTTCGAATTACTGTAGCCTTTTTGTTTGGTCCGATAATCTGACTTACTCTCTGCTTAATGTTTCCCATTAACACATATAAAACTGGTTACACGAGATTAAGTCCATGATACATATAAGGGCTGTCCTAGATAGAAGGTTAAGTGTTTGTAATTTGGCGTTAAATCTAATTAGAATTTAGACTAATCCATGATTTTTGTGTCAATTTTTAAAAGGTAGCTTATAAAGGTATAACATAACATGCAAGCAAAGAGTTAGAGCATGAGAATCCAAAGAGTTTGAACACGACAGAAAACACAAATAGTTTTGGTAAGAGTTTGAATATAAGTGAAACGATTTTAAACTCAAGTAGAAAGAGTGTACATGAATAAAGAAGTTTGAATTTGATTAAAAAACATTTTACTAAAAAGTTTTAACATGAGTAAAAAAATATATTATGTTTTTTTTAGCCGAAAAATTATCTTCCTGTTATTTTGAAGGAATTAAAGAAAGCTTGAAATACAATCATTACAATGGGATTAAACAAAAGCATCATATCACTTACAAAAATCAAACCTAGGTAAGGAGAGCAAAAATTGAATTGAACATAAGTGAAAAGAACATAACATATAAGAAAAGAATAAACAATAAATTTGAGCATAAAAATCCAAAAGGTTTGAACATGAGCTAAAAGAGAATTTGAACATAACACAAATAGTTAATAACATAACACAAATAGTTTTGACTAAAGAGTTTCAACATGAATGAAACGATTTTGAACATCATGAATCGAAAGAGTTTGAATTAGTGAAAAAGAATTGAACACGAGTTCAAAACGATTTTGAACAGGAGTCGAAAGAGTTTGAATTAGGAAAAAGCATTGAACATGAATCAAGAGAGTTTAGAACTGACTTAAAACGTTCACTAAAGAGTTTTAACATGAGTGAAAAGCGAGTTTAAACATGACTAAAAAGAGTTGATCAGAAAAGAATTTCACCATGAGTCGAAACAATATGAACATTAGTCAAAAGGGAGGGGTTTGAACATGATTCAAATTAACTAACTAAAAGAAATGCTAAAACGTTCATCTCTGAACATGAGTAACAGAAGGAAATGTTAAAATGTTCGTCTACTGAAAATTGGAATGCGTTAACCATATTTAACCATATTTTTTTATTGGAATACAATAGCCATGGGATCTTAAACTTTTTATTGGAATACATTAGTCATACTTATGGATCTTAAATTTTGTAATGGGTTATCTTTCAAATCTTTATTAAGAAAACTATGTAATCACTTATAGATTTTGAATTGTACAATGATTTATGTTTCAAAATGGTTCAACATTTTAACTAATATCATTATATTATAAAATAATGATAAACAAATTGATATTAATATCTCTTTTTATTATTTAAATAGAATACACAACTTAGGGTAATAAGGTTAATGGAGGACTTATGTTTACAACAAATTATAGTCATATTTATATATTTTATGATAATCAAAGCTGCATTGCAATCTAAAGTACTATTTATTTCATAATATTTCATTACTAATAAAGTACATGACAACAATGTCAACATGGAGGAGTTTAATAAAGTACATGATAAGAATGTCAACAATGAAGGAATCTGTTACATCAAACATTTGCAGACATCTTTGGTAAATCTATGTTTTAAATCAAATTTGAATTTCATAAAATCAACAATGATAGGTGTTGCCTAAAAACCACAAAGTTGCAAATAAAAGAATTGTTGGAAAGTCCATCCAACAACCTCCAAATTGGTAAAGATCTATGTTAGTAACAAATAAAATTATTTGATGGTATCGACTAACAATTAATTAAATATGAGTGTGAATATTTATTAACAAAAATTTAGATATATAATTAAAAAAAGCTAGATATATAATTAATAATAAATTAAAATTAATTAGCTATAAAAACTAGTAAGTTAAATTTATTGTTATATATATATATATATATATATAACTTTAAAGATGAGAAATTAAAATTTAAATTAAAAAGTGGAAAATATTTTTTTTTTACATGGGTTCCACATAAATACAAGTGATGTAAGAAAACTAAAGACCTAATTACAAAATTAGTATTTCATGACTATTTAACCTAGTATTCAATAAGCACAAAAATAATATGTATGTTATATTATCTATCCACCTTAATGGAATAATAGTTCAGCTATGTTTTCCTCAATTATGCATTGTCTTTTATGAAACACTTGTTCTAAGAAGGTTTGATTTCACTCATATTAGTAACATTTTGAAAGTTGGAAATTATATGGAAAACCCAAATATGTAAGCACATGAAAAATCCATGTAATATCTTAAGATGTGCCATTTATTATAACACCATTACCATATGTTTCTTATTGTACCATGAAATAAATTCCATCACAAATGAATGAAAAATCCAATTGTAGGTTTTATTGAACAACACATGAGTTCAATATGCATCAAACAAATTAACTAACCAAAATAATTCTACCCAAGTGAATTTAAACCCATATTCAACTACACCATAAACATATTTGGGAGTTCCCTTCATTGCCTTCAAATGAATGCATGAGTGTAATGCATTTAAGGAGGTACCTAGGGAGGATAATTAATGTAATGTGGTTAGACTAACGGAACAAGACTCATTATGTAGTTCATATGAACTCATTAATTAATTTAATGTATCCATACTCACTGAATAAGCGGCCCACCAAGTAGTAGTGGGTAATAGAAGTAATATTTAGAGGCAGTTAAAATAGGACCCTACGAATACTCATGAGAGTATATATACACATGCATATCATTGTATTGAATATGTTGGATTTGTTGTTGTAATATGGATAACTTGTGGAGTGATTCCCTCACAAATAGTAATAAATGGTGTTTCCTTCACTTTAGGATATTTGAGCTATTTTTGGTGTTGATTATTTTGTAATTCATTTATTATTATGAAGTATTTCTATAATTCTTGGAATGACCCTAACAAGTTGTATTAGAGAATTTTTTTGGGAAAGAACGAGGAAGAATTTGTTTCTTCCTATGATAAAAAACATTCATTAAATAAAGGTAATGGCCTTCAATAAACCTAATATGGACCAACAAGGAACTAGAAAAACACCCAATATAGAGGTACATGGAGGAATAAAATTAATGAGTTGGCATGGAACCAAAGGAGTAGTTAGAGTCAATATCAATGTGGCAAGGAAGATACTAGACCCAACAAGGTTTGCATATCACTAGGATGGAGGGATGCTTGTACTTGGTACTAAATGACTACATGCTTAATATATCCTATTATATGGTTTGCACTCATATTTTGATGATTAAACATGTGAATAGGGATGGAATGCAATGCACCAAGTGAGGATAATTAAAGTAATGAGTCCATTCTCAAAATAAGGTCCACTAGGTAGTTAGTATGAACTCGTTAATTAACATAATGTGTCCATACTTATTGAATAAGGAGCAATAAGAGGTATCCCCCTCGAATAGGAAAAAGATAGCTTAGCTCATTAGGAAACTTGTATCCCCTTCGAAGAGGCAAGTGAATATGATTGATTCATCCCTTAAAAAAATCAAGTTATATTAATAATAAAGTTAGATCATATTGGATATCTCTCATATTGTTTCATATTGTTGATATCTCCTATGTATAATCTAAATTGCATATTTGGTATATAACACTTGGAAAAAGTCTATGTTATTTTAGATAGTATATTATGTGTATCTTCACACACCTCCCATGGCTTAACACCTATTCTAACATTTTATTCCATTACCTATCACTCCATATAAATTTCAAACATTTTATTCCTTATCTTTTATGAAAATCCTTTAGGGATGTAAGCAAATTAGTGCCAATAAATTGGAATTTCTTCTAGTACCCATTTCACCAAAGTAATTAACATCCCTCCTAGTGAAAACCATAAGTTGATTCTCTTCTCAACCTTTTCAATGAGCCATTTCCATTCATTTTTCCCATAATCATAAGGCTTTAAGAAAAACCCACCTATTTAACAACCAATATTATTGAAAGGATAAATTTGAATGTTTTACCTTACATTTTTCTCTTCTATGTCATTAAAAAAATAAAGGACTTCTACATAATAATATTTAACCAACTTGTTTCACTGAGAGAAGCGAGGTGCTCTCAACTCAGCATGGGGGAGATGTTGTCATGTTAATTCACGTAACATAATTTTCCCAAAAATAAACATTAACTAGCATAGATCCATCTTAAACCTGGATCAAGCACTCAAAGGGATCCATTTTCTTGAGTTGTGATTACTTTTTTTAAAATTTTAAACTCAAGAAACTTAGTTGATCCCTCTCTTTCTTGATAGATCTCGGATTAAGTTTTAAATTTTTAATTTATAGGTCCACATCGATTCTTTTAATTACTTTTCATAAAAAATTTATTTTCTGAGCCGACATGAATTTTTTTATATATATTTTTATTTTTGTTAATGTAGTGTTGCATTACGTTGCATGACAACATCTCCCCCATACTGGTTATAGAGCACTTCGCTCCTCTCGGTGCAATTAAAAAAATCCATGTCAGCTCATAAAATAAAATAAAATAAAAAGTAAAACCCACATGTATTTATCTTAAACCTAGATCTATTAAGGACTAAGAGGGATGTGTATTTTTTTTTAATATTAAATTTTTTACACATTAATAAAAAAGTTACAACTCAAGAAATTGGATCCCTCTCAGTAATAGAAATGGGTTTAAGTTGGATCTATGTTAACTTCAAATTTCTTTTAGCTTATTTCTCTAAAAGCCATCACAAAACAAGATTACATCACCTACAAACAACAAATATGTTAGAAACATTATCTTGGTAAAATGATTCATTTAAAAACTATAATAGTTTTTTCCTCGAGAATTTCCCTTCCAAAGTCTTTAGTTATAATCAAGAAAAACAAAGGGGGAAATGAACATCCCTATCTTACTCCTCATAAGGTATGTAAAAACTCGATGTTGATCCATTAATTAATCTGGGAAGCACACTAAAGTAAGGCATCTCATAACCAACTTTAAGATATGAACATAAGAGCTAATGTGTATGAACATTACTCTCACATGTGCAATTGGTTTTATCTATAATGGGTCTTTGATAGGTCCAGCTTCAATTCCAACACTAACAATTTCTTAGTTTTAATCAAGTGGAAACCTTGCCACTTATTCTTCCACTCCAATGGGATTGTCTATTTGTCTCACATTTGTCTTCCATGAAGGAATCCAAATGGTTCATAGGAGATAGTCTCACAATGCTAGAAAATTATGAAAAATAGAAGTAAATAACAATAACAATAGAATGTGGGAATTACATGGAAACCTTACTATGCGCAATTAAAACCATGAGGCAATGCTATCTCTGATCTTTTATTATTACATGACAACAAAATTACAATTCTTTCTTCTCTTATGATACAATGTCACGAGTCACTTCCTTTTTATTCAATAAGTATGAGGGTTCCAAAAGGAGCCAAAATAAACTAGAAGGGTCTAGAAATTTTCACCTAGGGCCCCCAACCCCCCCCCCCATGACCTAGTGCATAGAAATCACCTTTGCACATTGTTATGTACCACTATACAAGAAAATGTAAGAGATAGGATATTGATTTCACTTCCTAACACAAGAATATATTCTTTACTCTCATAGAAATGATTTTGGAAAGTATATTCTATATACAATTACACAAATAAATGGGCCTAAACTCATCAAATTGTACACAGATTACCCTTCTTAGGAATTAGATCTAAAACTATTGCAGAGAATTCTTCAAAAACCTTTCTTGTGCATCTTGATCCCTTGACTACCCAAGTACCAAGTCTTCTTCTATAAAGTGATAAAAAACGAGAACAAATTCCACAGTGTATCCATCTAGCCCTAGGATTTTATCCTTTTAGAATGAATTCAAGACTATTTTTAATTCTTCTTTAGAAAGTTCCTCCATCCATGATTCATTTATGTTGTCATCAACAAATCTTGAGAAACATGTGGGCATTTTGACAAATTCATCTATATTGACTTTATCATGTTCCTCGTAGAGGATTCCATACAATGATATCCTTGATGAAACAATGCCATTGAAGGTTATAACTTTGGATCTATCCTCTTCATTTCACATATAATCGTTATGTTTTTTTTGTGTTTGACATATTTGTGGAAGTAGTTGAAGTATTTCCATCTCTCTTGTAAGGCCACAAGACCCTACTCTTTAACCTCCACAAGGCCTCTTTTTTGTTAGTAGTTTCCTTTTGGATTGTTCAAGAGTCCTTAATTTTCTTTGGAAGGCTTATATTTGGGTCTCTCAAGGTCATCTACATAAAAATACACATTTTGATTCTTAATTAAGAATAGGTATTTTTCATCATTCATTCATTTGTTGTAATCCCAACTTGAAACTACAACCTTGACCTTTTAAAGGATGGCACTAAATATTAAACGCGTTGATTCCCTTAAGGAACCATCACACCTTTCCCATTATTCTTTGACTAATTTTAGGAAATCCACATCCTCTAGCTAGGTGGACTTAAACATTAATGGGCTTGGTGGTTTGTTATCCACTTTTGTAATTTGAAGCAAAATTGGGAAATGTTTAGACTCCCTCCTACCTCTACTACCGTAATCCTTTCAAGACCCTTGCAATGGCTGCTAACACCCAAAACCTATCCTATCTTTTTACAGTTCTCTTGCATCCCATTTTCTCATATTTTTCCATGGAGGTACTAGCTTGATTGGTTGCAAAAACAACAAACCAACCTCCTCAATTGTGTCTAGGAAAAAAGTCGCCAAGGATCTACTCTAGTTGCAACATCCCATATCTCATCTCTAGTGAAAATTAAATCCTCTCCAACTATAATTTTCTCATTTTTCAAGAAATCATTTGCTATTAGTTCCTTCCAATAGAACACTCCATCCTCATAAGGTCCATAAATATTTCCTTGAAAGAAGATTCTCCTATCTCCATAGGGCAAATCTCATATCCAATACTTGAGAAAAATGACATAAAACTAATTAATCTCACAATTTTTTTTCTCAAGAAAGTAACCCATCCCCATAACTTCCTACAAAATATATTCATAAGAATTATTGATCCTTCACAATGGTAAACAACTCTCCTATGATTTTTAACCCTTCTCCCATGGTATCTTACACCATTAATATATCAAGGTTATGAACATCAATTAAGGTTATGATGATCAACTAATCTACATAGGGAAATCTTTTTGAGGAGATACCCAACTCCCTTACATTGAAAAACATAATAATAATGGGAAACCCTTGACATGGCATGATGATCAACTAATCTACATAGGGAAATCTTTTTGAGGAGATACCCAACTCCCTTACATTGAAAAACATAATAATAATGGGAAACCCTTGACATGGCATGCCTTACTCTAAGGTCCATTATTGTATTTCTCTTTGGGATTTTATTCTAGGCTAGGGATAAATGTGATTTCCTTCCCTTTTCAGCATTGGGTCCCTCCTTTATCACATCCTACTTCACGCTCCTTCCTTTCCATTTTGATTCAATTCCATGGTAGGTTTCTTGGGATTCAATGGGTATTTATGTTGATCTAGTATTTTGGTAACTTGAATTAGGAGGGGTTAGGAGAAACAAACCAAAATTTTCCTTATTGTCCATATTGGTACCTAACCCTAGCCTCAAAGGACATACCCTAAGGATTTTCTAAAACAATGGCATTGACCCAAACACTCTATTTCTATATTTCCTTTCACGTTGGAAGATATATTCTTAGAGACTCCAAAATCCAGCCATTGGTCTTGTGATAGGGATTGAGGTTCTAGTTGTTAAAGCAGAATAACCCTTTCCATAACTTCATTCTCCTACCTAATGACTTAGACTATGACTTCATGATTCTAGTGAACCAAATCTCATTCAATTTTACCACCTAAAATCTTCATACCGAGGATCTACAAGAGAACTTGTCCCAAATTAAGTTCTTATTGAAGAAGACCTCCAGAATGTCCCTTGGCATACTCCGGATCTACAACGTTTCCTCCTACAATTCACCAAATTCCACACAAAACCTTCAAGGGGCTTCCTCCATTTAAAGCAAGGAGTGGTCAAGAACCATTATTCAAGCACTTCAAAGTTCTTGGATCTCATGAATGGGCTCACATGCACTTAAAGAGAAGGAGGAGTTCACAAAAATTTGTAAGGATCTTCACAAAGCCCTTCATCGAGAAGTAGTTCTCCAAGCTACAAATTGCCTTGAAATTGAAGACTCCTTCTAAGTGGGTTTTTTATCCTTCTCATTTACATTCTCTTTTATGGGTTTTTTTTCCAATGCGGTTTTCCCCTCTTACTCAGTTTTAGAGAATATTTTGTACATGGGTAAGTAACATGGCTGCAAATTGTCAAGACCCATTTTCTTGAATATATTTCACCTAGCTCAGCTTATGGGGGGGGTGTTAGACCATAATAACCATTTCCACAACTTCATTATCCTACCTATTGACTTAAACTACGACTTCATGATTCTAGTGATCCAAACCTCTTTCAATTTGACCACCTAAGTCACCCTAGAGCTTACTTCTAAATTTTAAGGGTCCTAAAATGCTTAATTATTTACCTTTTCTAGAACTTCTAAAGTGTATTTTGGCATATGAGGGTGAATTCCTTCCATTAGGGTTTATTTTCTTTGATTTTAGGATCCCACATTGCAAGTTAGAGTTGTGGAGTGAATATGGGGAGTATTTTAATCCAATGTTGAGGGATTCCATGCACCTATCTTTCAGCTATTGTGAGATAGCAACGCCCTCTTTGAGGGATTTTAGGGATGTGCACCTCATGCATGTGCCTTCAGTGAGTTGCATGTGCCCCTTTCAGTCAGGACTAGTGTTTAGGAAGTCATGAGTCAATTAAACTCATCTTGTAGAGTGTGCATGGCTAACTAAGGGTCTTTGTCTCTAGTTAAGCCTAACTAGCCTCTCATGCACTTCATGAGCAACTCAAATTCCCTCCTAACCTAATTTAAATTTCCTTTCACTTCATTGATTGAAACTAAATGTAATATAACATTCTCTTATGTTTTTGAATTCTCTCTTTTGTATAATGATTAATGTTTGGCAAATTTATTGCATGAATTTGATTGATTGTTGGTCTCTTTCACATCACTGCTATCTTGTTTAGTATCTAGATCTATATGCTCAAATTCTACACGAGTTCGAAATTTACAGTGTGACAGGAAAGTTTTCAACTTACATGGTGATTGTAAACACTGCACAATAACTAATGCCTTCAACATCATATCTTGATCTAGTTCGAGCATGCATTTACCTTTCTCCTCTAGTGGCTTGAGCTTGCTAATCTTTGTAGTTTCTAATCCTCCACTCCCTTAAAACCTTACCATCTAGATCATTGAATACTATTGGTTATCCACCATTATAAAAAAGCCTATATTATCTCCCATGGCTTTGAAAACTTCCAAGGACAAGGAATCCCAACAATTTGGACCGAAGTCTAGATTGTAGATCTATCTATTCTAAAATAAAAAAAAGAAAGTTCATGACAAAGAATATGCACCATGTAACAATGTAATAAATGTTATATAGACTAGGATATACACCCTTGGATTTTAAAGTATTTCAAATGCAATGATGTTTATCTCAATCTACATAGGGTTTAGGGTTTATTATATTGTTGGTAAGTACATATTGATTGTGGAAGTCCTTCTATATTGTGTTAAGAACAATCACCACGAAGGCCCATAGCCATTTCAAATCCAATATCTTAGTGGCATCTTCTTCAATTTTAGAAATAAAAGTGAACCATCCCCTTACAAAGAGGTGGAATTATAAAATATAACATAGCAGAGGTCTCCATTCCAATGGTAACCATTCATTGTAAACTTTTCGAAGACTTGTATACAAAGAAATGCTTTCTCAGGCCCTTTTGTAACCATTCAATGTAAACTTTTAGAAGATTTGTATACAAAGAAATGCTTTCTCACGCCCTTGTTTGCCAATTCAGTAGCTTAATTCAATATGTATATCCTCACCAAAGACCAACTTAACCCTGTATTTTTTCAGCTTCATGCACTTTCGACTTTTTTCCCTTAGATTTGCACAGTCCCTTCCAACTCTCCCTTCCAAGCTAAGACTACCTTAGGATATTCATTCACCGCACGACTTGTTTAGAGGGTTTAAACAAAGTAAATCACTAGCACAACAGTTATGTTTCTAACCTCACCTTCACCACGTCTGTTCACTAAAGCGAGGAATTAGCCCTATAAGAGGTGTAATTAAGGTTTAGCTTCACTCTGGTTTCGCTGGTACCTTTTTCCATATGGCTCGGCTTCACTTAAAACTGGGACAATTGTGCTTTTATGTTTTTTGGAAATTTCACGATAAAAGACAACCAAAACGCCCAGCCAATTCCCATGACTTTACAGCATCTATCCACCAAGTCCCTTTGATAAAGATAAATTTGCCTTCAAATGGATCCTCATAATAGTAAACAAGTTCCTCTTCAACCTCCGAACACCGCAAAACCCTGGCTCTGCCCTTCCTCTCTACCTCCTTCATATTTCTCCCCTCTCCCAGGACACATCAAATGTTCCCAATCTATTTCTTACTTACAAGACATGTTACTAATCACATGACATTGTTTAAAATTGTTTTGATATGCAAATGAAATTCCACTGAATGAAAATCCAGGGTGCTCATTGTTCTGTTACAGCGTGACCTAAACCATAGTTGTAGCGCCTTTTCCTTGGTTGTTAACTTGTTTCTCTGGACTTACTAGAAACTGTAATTTTATGAAGCAATTTTTGCACCTGGGGTTAAACTCTAGCTATATCGCTTAAACTCTAGCTATATCGCTTTTCCCAGGACTGTTTTTCTAGAGTTTTCAAAACTATTACAGTCTCAGATTCTCAGTTATTGGTAACTGAACCTGCGGTTTAGGCATTTTTTAAACTGATCTAATCGAAGAAAATTGCAATTTGAACCACGTGTTTTTCAAAATCTACCATTCCATCGATCATCGGATTCTAGATTTTGCTAGTTTTTAGATTACGCCTTTTCTTACAATGGCCGTCACTATAACCACAAATCGAATGGCCTATCAGCACGTGTTCAAACCCGGTACACACTAATAGCACTTAGTAGGCAATTCAATACTCTTCCTAAGTTAAATTTATTATTATATTTCTTCTACCAAGAAGTTTCAGACGGTGATATCGATGCAAATCAGTCTGGTCATTATTTTGCTACAATCACAGCCATGATAACGACAGACCGAATGGCATATCAGCAAGTGTTCAAATCAGTTCTCAATGACCAATTGACCATTCAACACTCCTCTTCCTGGGTTGGCTAAATTTCATAATTGATTTAAAAAATGGTGCATATCCCATAAAAACCCCGACAGGAAGACGCTTCCCAGATGCTTCTCCCCTCCAAGAAAAGACAAATCAGACAACTCGGGAATTACAGTTTTCGTTTTAACCCGAGGTAGACGAATCTCTATCACTTCATCCATTATTTTCTTTTTTCCCGACATTAAGCGCACTCTCAGATTGATTAACCCCGGTCCCGCTTACCCTATTTTTGATATAAGTTAATACAATACCTCTCTTGCCTGGGTATTGCCTTCGCATTCTCAGATGAGGGCCGCTGCTTTTTCACAGCTTAAGCAACGGCAATGATAAGCCAGGTGAATAGATATTCTATACTGTTTGCTGCCCTCCATGTATAAATAGCCTGAAAATGCAAACGCTCGTATCTAAGAAATCCATGGCCTTGTTTACTGGGAAACAGGTTACAATGAAGATTCCATGACTGTCGTAGAATAATAATAGAGAGAGACGCTGTGGTTATTAGGGCAAAACAAGAAATTGGGGGGAATGGCGCGCGGGAAAGTAGTTGTGAGACGCATTGAGAGTACTCCGAGCAGACAAGTCACTTTCTCAAAGCGGCGGAATGGACTGCTGAAGAAGGCGCGAGAATTGGGGATTCTGTGCGAGGCGGAAGTGGGAGTTATAGTCTTTTCCACAACCGGTAAACTTTACGAATACGCCACTTCCAGGTCAGTAATAAGAATCCCATCCAGACAATTAATTGCTCTGCTTAATGTATGGTCCATTAGTATTTTCGTTTCTCTTCTTGGATCTGCACATATGGAATTAATAGAATTCAGTCTACGACGTGCTTGTAAAACACGGAAACCTAGCTGGTTAGGGTTTCGAATTACTGTAACTTATTTGTTTGGCCCGTCAGTCTAATTTTTTGTTTCTGTTGCGAATTTTGTTTAGTGTCTCTCACAACACATATAAAAGTGGTTGCACGAGGTGCAGTCCACAATCCCATAGGGCTATCTCATATATAAGTTTTGGTGTTTGTAATCTGGCGTTAAAACTAAATTGAATTTAGACTAGTCCATGATTTGTGTCTTGATTTTTAAATATGACATGTTTTATGTTAGAGTCACTGAATCACTCTTAGTCATGACAGGCCAACAAAGAATTTGAGCAGAGTTTGAACATGAGCGATTAGAGAGTTTGAACATGAGACAAACAGTCTGAATAAAGGGTTTGAACATGTGTGAAAAGTTTTTGGACATGGGTCGAGCTTGAACCTGGGTCAAAAGAATTTGAAATTATCTCAAAAAAACTTCAGTGAAGAGTTTGAACCTGAGTCAAAAGATTTTGAACATTTACTGTATAAACGGTTAAACACTAGTGAACATAAGTCAAAATAAGTAACTAGAAGAAATGCTAAAATGTTCCAGTATTAACCACACTTGTGGATCTGGATTTCTTAATGACATCTATTTCACAACCTTAAAAATAAACAAGATTGGAAAATTTATATATAAAAAAAAAGTATGAACCTTGATTTGCTTAGTGATATGTGTTTCAAGAGAGGTGTTAAATGTTTTATATAAAATCATAAAAGAGTTTAATGTACTCAAAGATCTTCACATGACTGGATTTGGTTGCTTTAAGTTAATACATCCCGAATAGGAGATGTTCATTGGGTTAGACTTAAGATACATCTAGTCATGACACCTATCTTTAATCAAATGAAGAAAACCTAAAACTTGTGTATTAAATGTTGTGTAATTATTTAATGAAATAACAAAAACAATTATATAATATTTTTTAATAATCAAATATATATAATTTGTAATTATTAAATATTTATTTTTCTAAAAAAACAAAACACATTCTTATTTTGTAACATTCGGTTACTTCATTAATAGTAATGTATAACAATGTCAACATGGAATATTCTCCGCGACCAGCATAGATCCATCTTAAACCCGTATCTATCAAGCACCGAGAGGGATCCAATTACATGAATCTTCCCCTATACATAGGTAGCATCCAATATGATTCTCGTAGGTTGTACCTTCTTCTTCATAAGCGACGTGATCTTAGACCTGTTCTTACTTTATGATGGGTGTATAATGATGCATAAAGAAGGTGGATCAAGAGATTGCATAATGAGTGCTTAATTCAGGTGAGCTACAAGCTTCAAGTGTTTGAGTGGCTAGTGATTTACCATGTCATTCCTACCAAGGAACAACATGCAAAAAGTGGTCTCTTAGATGGACTTGTCCCTTCCGACCTCAAGTTGGAAACAATCAAGCATCTCTTCTAGGAATGCTCTTTTGTTCGGGTTTGTTTGGAGTTTGTTCAGTGTGAGCATGCAACCTTTTTGTAAGGAAGGTTAAATTGGAGAGTAGTTATGCGCGGTGTTGTTGAAGCTCTTGTACAATCTTGAGTCTATGGTATTTGGCATTGCCTGAGGATTTCAACATTGTTTGTTCTTTGGAATATTTGGTGCAAATATGTTTTTGAAAATGAGATTAGTTCTTTGTTTGCATTTTATGGGTGATGGAATTTAAGATGAGGTGTGAATGCAATTGTTAGTTAGAGGTTTTTTATTAATCAAAGAGGCTAACGTATTGGATCAAGATGCATACTTTGATTTTATTGTTGTTTTAGTCTTTCTTTGAGGATGAGGATGTGGTTTCCTTTGTGCATACCCTCTTGTTGTATTATTTTTTCTCTTTTGTAAATATTTAATGTACAAATATGAGAATTATTTTTCAAAAAAGTGTCAAATTATTCATCATAATTTATAAATTAATTAGGATATATCTATAAATTGGACTAGTTCCAGTGTGTTGTTATTATTAAATAAGTCCCACTATGCTAATATATAAATGTAATGGGACCTCATTAAAGAAGGCACACTAGGTAGTTAAGAGGTTAGGAGGTTAGAGTGGTATTGTGATTCTATAAAAGGATGGTTTCCTCCTTATGAATGGCATGGAGGACAATAATGTATGTTGATCTTAGCTCATGAGGAGGTAGCCTCGTCGAAGAGGCAAGTGAACACGAGTTTATTTCTCCCTTAAACTAATCAAGTTATAGTAATAATAAAGTTGGAGCTTACTGGATATCTCTTGTATTGTTTCATATTGTTGATATCTCTTATGTATGACACTTCTCCCTTGTGGTCAATAAATATCATCCACAACACATATCATGACATAATAATAATGGGAAATCGTTCACATGGCATGCCCTACTCTAACTCCCCCTTCTAATGTCCATTCTTGTATTTCTCTTTGGGATTTATTCCATGTTAGGGATAACTTCATTTCCTTCTATTTTGAGGATTAGGTCCCTCCATTATCACATCCTAGCTTAACCCTCCTTCAGTAATAGTTCCATTCAACTCCATAATAGGTTGTTTTTCAGTTGGTATTTATGTTTATCTAGTATTGTGGAAACTTGCACTAGGAGGAGTTAGGAACAACAAATCAAATTTTTCCCTATTGTCCATCTCCCTACCTAACCCGAGCCTCATAGGACATCCCCTAAGGAATTTCTAAAACAATGGAATTGACCCTTGAACGCTCTATTTATTTATTTCCTTTCATTTAGGAGGATATATTCTTATAGACTCCCAAGCAGGACCATTGGTCTTGTGCTAGGGATTGGGGTTCTAGTTTGAAATTTATAGTGTGAGAGGGAAGTTTTCAACTTACTTGGTGATTGTAGACAATGTACAGTAACTAGTGCCTTCAAAAATCTATATTGATATAGTTCAAGCTTGCATGCACCCTTCTCCTCTAGTGGATTGAGCTTGCTAATGTTTGTTGTTTCTAATCCTCTCTCTTTGGGCGAGTATTTCCTTAAAACTTTACCTTCTAGATAATTGAATACTATTGGTTATCCATGTTTATAAACCATGCTACGCGTTCCCCTGTAGCTTTCAAAACTTCCAAGGACAAGGAAGCCCAACAATTTCGACCACAACATTAAGATTGTGAATCTATCTATTCTAAGGTCAAAAAAGAAAGTTAGTAACAAACAATATGCACCCGTAATAATGTAATAAATGCTATGTAGGATAATGTATATCTCAACCTATATAGCATTTATTAAACTTTTCCATCTACATATGGATTATAAAAGTCCCTCTAAATAGTGTTAACAACAACGAAGGCCTATAATTTAAAAAGCCGAAAAATAAACCATCCCCTTACAAGGAGGTTGAATTTTAAAATATAACATAGTAGAGCTCTTGACATTCCACAAGACTTGTCTACCAAAGAAATGCCTTTTCATGTCCTCATTTGCCAATTCAACAACTTAATTCAAGTATATATCCTCACCTAAGACCAGCTTAACCTTGTGTTTGTCAACTTCACCAACTTCCAACCTTTCTTCCTTGGATTTGCGTAAGGAAGAATCTTTTCCTTCACTTTCGCCCAAGCATTAAAATTTTGTTTTCAACCTCTCCTTCACCACCTATGTTCACTAAAACAAGGAGGAATTAACCCTAGATGAGGTGGAATTAAGGTTTGGCTTCTCTATGGTTTGACTTGTACCTTTCTCCATATGGGCTTGACTTAAGTCTGGGATAGTCATTGCGCTTTTTCATAGTTTGTTCTGATGTTCCTTGGAAGCTTATTCCCGTGACTTTCCCCTCAACATCTATCCACCAAGGTCCCCTTCATGAAGATGGATTTGCCTTCAAATGGATCCTCAGACTTAATCAACAAGTTCCTCTTCAACCTCCGAACTCCGCAAAACCCAGGCTCTGCCCTTCCTCTCTACGTCCTCCGTATTGGTTTTCCCCTCTACTCCACGTCCTCCATATTCGCTCTCTCAGGACATGTTACACATCAAATGTAATGAAACTCTTATCCTTCCCAATCTATTTCTTACTTACAAGACAAGTTACTAATCACAAACATTGTTTAAAATTGTCTTGATCTGCAAATGAAATTCCAGTGAATGAAAATCCATTATGCCCATTATTTTGTTACAGCGTGTCCTAAACTCTAGGTATATCGGCCATCCCAGGTCTGTTTTTCTAGAGTTTTAGAAACTACAATATTCTAAAGCAATTTTTATAATCTCAGATTCTCAGTTATTGGTAACTGAACCTGGGGTTTGAGGCATTTTTTAAACTGATCTAATCGAAAAAAATTGCAATTTGAACCACGTGTTTTTAAAAATCTACCATTCGATCGATCATCAGATTCTAGCGAAGCGGGGGAGATTTTGCTAGTTTTTAGATTACGCGTTTTTTTACAATGGCCGTCACTATAACCACAAATCGAATGGCCTATGAGCACGTGTTCAAACCCCGTACACACTAATAGCACTTAATAGGCAATTCAATACTCTTCCCAAGTTAAATTTATTATTATATTTCTTCTACCAAGACGTTTCAGACGGTGATATCGATGCAAATTCAGTCTGGTCATTATTTTGCTACAATCACGGCCACGATAACGACAGACCGAATGGCAAATCAGTTCTCAATGACCAATTGACCATTCAACACTCCTTTTCCTGGGTTGGCTAAATTTCATAATTGATTTAAAAAATGGTGCATATCCCATAAAAAGCCCGACAGGAAGACGCTTCCCAGATGCTTCTACCCCTCCAAGAAAAGACAAATCAGACAACTCGGGAATTACACTCTTCGTTTTCCCCCGAGGTAGACGAATCTCTATCACTTCATCCATTATTTTCTTTTATCCCGACGTTAGCGCTTTAATGGAGCGCACTCAGATTGATTAACCCCGGTCCCGCTTACCCTATTTTTTATATAAGTTAATACAATACCTCTCTTGCCTGGATATTGCCTTCCCATTCTCAGATGAGGGCCGCTGCTTTTTCTCAGATTAAGCAACTGCAATGATAAGCCAGGTGAATAGATATTCTATACTGTTTGCTGCCTTTCATGTATGAATAGCCTGCAAATGCAAACGCTCGTATCTAAGAGATCCATGGCCTTGTTTTCTGGGAAACAGGTTACAATGAAGATTCCATGACTGTGGTAGGATAATAATAGAGAGAGACGCTGTGGTTATTAGGGCGAAACAAGAAATTGGGGGGAATGGGGCGCGGGAAAGTAGTTGTGAGACGCATTGAGACTCGAGAGTACTCCGAGCAGACAAGTGACATCTCAAAGCGGCGGAATGGACTGCTGATTGCTTCAAATTTGAAGCCTTCGGCGCCCTTCAGAGGCCATTTTACACATCAAAGAAGGCACTTCAAATTTTACCATGCAAAAGAAATTTAATTTCATGGTAAGCCCGTCAATAATTAAATTAACCACTACTCTTTAAAATTTCAAATTTTACCATGCAAAAAAATTCAATTTCATGGTATGCTCGTCAATAATTAAATTAACCACTACTCTTTAAAATTGCAAAATTGCAAGAGAAGGGTGGCTTCAAATTTCACCCGTCTATAGTCTTTAGTGGGAAATTGGGAATGCAGCTACTAGCTAGGTGACTTGGGAGTGGGACTTGGTACTCGGTCACTCTCCAATCTCCACCTGTCCGATCATCAATGGATCATGGACCATTGGGCCTCTAATAATATCATTGACCAGCTTACGTGGATGGGCTTACAATGTGAAACCCATGGCTTGAACGTTTCTAAGTTCAGGTGTTAACTGCGAGGGCTT
The DNA here is from genome assembly GCA_027924585.1 of Larix kaempferi. Lineage (NCBI taxonomy): Eukaryota > Viridiplantae > Streptophyta > Pinopsida > Pinales > Pinaceae > Larix > Larix kaempferi. Next base: position 15,721,301 of record BSBM01000372.1, on the reverse strand, counting down.
ACGTGTTTAACACATTTAATGGCAGCAACAACTTTATTAAACATGGTTGGTGGCTCATACATGTTGCAGGCAGTAAGATTACCAAGTTACGAGTTATCACATACCAATTCATGACTTCTAACTCCGTGCATTAATTGAGTATTCAATGTATAATATATTATGTTAATGTGCCACGAATTTGGCATTTCAGACAAACTCCACAATCCATAAAATTCTTGCAATGTTGCAGGCTCTCACCCCTACCCACGACCCTGTGTTTTCTTTGTCGTATCAAGTTAATCCTACCGTCTACGGCTCCCAGCCTCACACCCTGTGTTTTCTTTGTTGTATCAAGTCAATCCTACGGCTCCCGAGTCCCACCTTGTGTTTTCTTTGTTGTATCAAGTCAATGCTCGAATTCCATGCTTCCATGGATCTGACCATCAATATATAATATTACAGGAATACAAACAAGCTTTTGGTTATACCCTTGCTCCACCGTGGTTGACCTACTTCCAAGTTCCACCTATCCTATCTCCCCCAGTCCTCTAGGAGAGTTTGTGGAGTGAAGCTACCAATGTCAACCTGCCATAAACATATATAAAGAAATTTGTTTTCTTTGAGGAGCTCAACTTCAAGGCTGATTGGATTGCTGAAATCCTATGAATTTACAGGTATGTACATCATTTTATCCATTCAAGATCCCGTCAATTTTTTTTTTTTAGTTGATTAAAATTCTATAACTTCAAAGTTCAAACACAATATTATTATTTGATTGAAATTTTGTAACTTCAAATGGGCCTTGAAGGCTTCAAATTTGAAGCCTAGACAAAAGAGTGGGTTTGTCACAAATATCCGTCAGAGGTTGTTCAGAACAACATTTATCGATTCCCAACCGCAGCAACAACAACAATTGCTTCTTTCTTCATATGTTCTTTGTACACGCATATGATTCCATGTGCTCCTTTCCTTTCCCTATTTTCCATTGTCACCCGATCGAAGCTCTTGAGAATTTAGCCTCCCTTTAAATTTCCTGAAATGAAGGGGACAAGGAATACCATTGTTTTCACTATGAAACCAAGTGCATCCCCACGCAATTGCCACTGGCCACAATTGTAGCCCTACGAGAAACATGTGTGTCCACTACGCCCCCTAGCTTTACCAAAAATCCTGGGGATTTGGGGAAGTTCCCACTCACGGGGGCTTCACTCAATAAACTGCTATCATAGCACATTCGTTCGTGGCATATGAAACAATACCCCTAATTTCACTAAATATTGGAAAATACCTTCCAAAATCATTTTTTTAACCCCCTCCCAATATGCCTTCCCAATTTAAAAAAACCCCTATTTTCACTAGATATTGTATGTATCAATTTTTTCATTCACATTTTTTATACCCCTTTATATTTATACCTAGTATATTGATATGATACCCCTCTTATGACCCCACATGCATTCTATAATGCACCTTGCTTCTTTCGATATATATTGTGGATGCACATTACTTCACTCATAATGCAATTAATCAACCACATATCAATATGATTTGCAACATCTAAGGGTCTAATAAAGAGATAGAAGATCACTTCTTGTATGTCACTAGAGCTAATGCACATAGTACAACATTTAGATTGCGTGTTACAGTTCCCCAATCGCTGACTAAGCCTATTGTGGGATAGGTATCCAAACCCCCAGGTCCTATAACAAGCTGTAGGAGGCTAACTAAACCTCCCAAGGCCTGTAATAGGCACAAGTGGTTAGGTATTCAAGCCCCCAAGGCCTATCGAGGGCCTATAACATGCCCTGGAGGCTTAGAGCCTCCCAAGGCCTATCGAGGGCCTATAACATGCCCTGGAGGCTTAGAGCCTCCCAAGGCTATTGGTAACAACTAGTTGAGTGCTATTGGTAAGAATTGGATGTCAATGAGCACTGTCTCTCGACTATGATCGAATGGAAACCCACTTCACCACGAAACCCCCTGGCCTCAAGCATGCCTCAAGAAGCAATTTCCCTGCATATTGGTAAGCCCGAGCCTTGCCTCAGCCCGATTTCTCATCCGGTTGTGATCCCACCATCTCCATTTGGAGGATATTTGTTAGCCCGACCATATAAAAAAGACGCCAAAGTATTTTTGTATTGTTACATTAAATTAAAAAAAACCTTCGCCCCTTAATATATAAGCAATATAATTTTTAGGTTTTCATAAATATTTAATACTACAATATGAATGAACGTGGTATTATATTGCCTTCTAGTGAATCCCCCATGTTCCCACTGTTCCAACCTCTATGCATCTAGTTAATGAGTCAGATCAAGAATCCAGACTTTGTATCTAAAACTGTATTGCATGAGCCATTTTCTCCAATTGCTCAGTCGTCGACTCGACACTGTGGTACACGGTTTAAGATTCTTGGGATTTATTAATATGAAAACCACTGATGCTACTACACTTACAATCCCAACTAGCTATCGAATTTCAATATGATTGAGAATGTGCAACAACATCTAGTGAAGGACAATGTGAAAGCTGGCAATTTTCTTAGAATGCCTAGTGTCCACTCCTGCATTCAACTGTATGAACTGAAACAATAATGTTTTTGTAATATTGATTTTTAGAATGACAGTGCTACTTTACCTCTTGATTTTGTTTCCCTTATCGGTTGGTCTTGAATAGAACGGGAACTTCAACCATATAACAAGAACTTCAACCACCTATGCATCTCCTCTCTACTTGGTATGCCTACGTTTTACTAGTTATGCTTCACAACCCATCCTCTACTCTGTCATACCACAGAGCTATTATGTATAATGATATCTAGGGGGAGGGCTATAGAGAAGAAGCAACCAAGGTCCTTAATCAGCTATTGAGAACAAAAGTTGCCTGGAGTCTGATAGTTCTCTTTGCTCAAACCATAACATAACATGCAACATGTAAGGAGCGCTTAAACTTATTCTATCCCAAGTACATGTGGCATTCATAGTGTTGAATGAAAAATTAAAACATTTATTATTGTCATTGGCATTCAATTCTGCTGTAGGGTACACAATTAGAGTGACAAAGAAACTTGCTACTGGTTTTCAATCCAATCCAACTTCTTTGTTGAAATTTTCTCTCTGATAAACTTGCGTGAAGGAGGATTATAAATGGCATAGGCAACGCAGATGTTTGAAAGAGGTGAATGAAAGTGAATTATGGTCCTCAATTCAACGAAGTAAAATAAAGTTACCATTCATATTCTTTCCCTTCACCTTTTTTACTGCCTTTCTGCATACATCTCTATTGCACACTAATTTAGCCGGAGATACAGATCAGACTCAACATCCAATGTTTTTGGCTTCTGAAACAATTTCTTCATTTTTTGGCTTACATGATCATTTTTTCCATTGTTAAGTAGGCTAGATTTTATGTAGGCTGGAATTTATATTAGTTTGAAGAACCGTCGCTAGTGATTTACAAAGATTGAACTTTTCCAAGAATAAGCATTGTGTTTCTTTTAGAAGCGTTGAAGAACCCAATTCTTCATCCAGTTTGTATTGTTCGAAGCAGCCTAGGAACCCATTTTAAGAGGTATTAAATATTATTATACTGGTTAAAAGTTGGATCGGAATTGGGCTAGCAAGCTAACTATAGCTGCACTGATGCAGAAAAAAAGATTAATAAAATTAGTTATGGCAATTCACACTGAACATCTTGAAAGTGGATTTTCTGTGTGTCTCCTAAGTTATGTTTCACTAATAAATTCCTCATGTTCACGCAGATCATGAAAGAGTAAAATAGTATTAATTTTGGCTATAAGGATGAAATTTGGATTGGAACGGGGTTAACAAGTTAACTGTATTATTATATTGATTAAAAGTTTAAGAGGCAAGATCAATTTGGGAAACCGCTGAGACGACAAATGTGGCATATTGGCTTAGAGACTGACTCGCTAGATCGGGGCCAAATATGGTTGTGTTATATGACATATATAACGTTTAGTGCTGCCATATCCACTGCAAAATAAAGCTTCTTGACTTTACTACGTAAGTAAACAATGAAATTTTGATGTACTAGTACATTTTCACCTGAAAATAATGACTTATTTTTACATGTGAGCATTGAAGGGTTCAATATCTCATAGCCCTTCAAAGTGAAATGGGACCCCACCCTTCAAATTTGATGCCTAATCAGTTGCTGAAGAAGGCGCGATAATTGGGGAGTATGTGCGAGGCGGAAGTGGGAGTTATAGTATTTTCCACAACCAGTAAACTTTATGAATACGCCACTTCCAGGTCAGTAATAAGAATCCCATCCAGACAATTAATTGCTGTAAGCATTGAAGGGTTCAATATCTCATAGCCCTTCAAAGTGAAATGGGACCCCACCCTTCAAATTTGATCCCTATTACAGGTTTCAAATTTGAAGCCTTCAGTGCCCTTCAAAGGCCATTTTACCTATCATAGAAGGCCATGGTGAATTTTACCATGCAGAAAAAATTTAATTTTATGTGAAGCCCTTCAATAATGAAATTCAACATGCCTGTGTAAATTTGCAACAGAAGGGTAGCTCCAAATTTGCCCTATCCAAGGGTTATCAATGATTTAGTGGGAGACTCGGAGTCTAGGGAGTTGGGAAAAATGGGCTCGATGAGTTGGAGACATGTGTCAAGTGACTCGATTGGACGGTTGACACTGCTATTGCTAATATGATAGCTTATTGTCTTATCTTACAAGTTACTAAGTTATGTGTTTGATTAAGTGTTAAAAGCATTTAATGGCATCACCAAACTCCATTAAACCTCGGTCTGAAAGGCTACCAACTCGATTTTCCATCTTCTTCTTCACGTGATCAAACTTGAGTATAAGATGTGAAATTAAATGCTAGGATCGTGAATAGATTTGATAACTTACTAGGGAGAACTGATTACCAGAGTTCCTACCCCAGAGAAGAACAAGGTAGCAGATCTAGTTGAGCTATTTTTGTGTCAACGGGAGAAGAAATAGGAGAAGAAAAAGGTGCTAGAGTAGGTGGAACCGTGGAGGTTTTTTTGCATCCATTTCATTGAGAATTGCTAGTAGATATCAAGATTTTGGGTTGTATAGATTATTGGGATTCTTCAATGCAGAGATGTTAGCTTGTTTTGTTGTCTTGGGTGTTGTAGTTAGGGCTAGATTTTGATACCCAATGGTTTTTTTTGGTTAATTTTTGTTGATATTCAGGAGGGTTTTACTACCATTGCTCATAGCTCGTAAGATAACTCACAATCGACATTGGGAAAAACTAATGCTAATTTTTGGGGGTTTTATCTTTAGTGAGATTGCATTGTAACTTTCAATCCTTACCAGGGAAAGTTCTGCATTGTAAGTATTTCTATGGTTTTAGCTTTCGATCCTTACCAGAGAAAGTTCTCTCATTAGGCTTTGAGCATTTCTTTGTGATCACTGTTGAGCGGTGACATTGTTGTATCTAAGGAAGGGCCTGGCTAGTGGCGAGTCCATGTGATTCGGTAGTTCAGTGACTGAATAGAAACTTGGACAACATGTGCAAGATGAAGACAAAAACTACAACATTTCTTCGAAGATTGGAATAACATGTTACAAGTGTGGAAATGTGGTGGTTGGATGCACATTCAACAACATGGTTGCATTTATACATTCAACTCTTCGATGGAGTTTCAAAGGGCAGATCCACTCCTCACTAGAATTTAGAGGGTAATATTTGACCCTTTTTCTATTTGCTTTCGTTGAGATATGTCGATTTTCTCCATCCCATTACACATGTTACGTTTTGTAGTTCCTACGTCCGGATGGATTAGGTTTTAAATAAACTAAATTACCTTCTTGTCAGCTGTCCCTTCAAGTTGAAATGCTCTACTCTGTTTTTAGATTGTAGATTTATTTGATCAGACAGATTGACATTTGCTTAGCTATAAAATTTGAGCTGCTTAACATTATTTTTTGCAGTTTTCTCTTCTGGATTAAAGCTATTTAAATATTAAAGTTAAAACTCTCGTCTACTTTGTTGTGGATAAAATTGGATGTTGTTGCAAGTTTGTAGTCCAACATTTATTCTTCATTGGAGATTTTCACTATGTTTGGACACCAAGGTAACCACAGTTCCCCTTTTCTTGAATGTTATGCTTAAAATAAGCATGCTAGATTTAACATTGAACCTCTTATAAGAAGCTTCTCAGCGTTTAAAATAATTCGGATGTTTGCCAATGGTGATTAAAATAATTTTAGTTTAAATTTGAGTCTGAGACCTAATTTTGATTTTCTTTTGGTTTAACTTGACCTAAAAAATTTAGGTGCAAATGAAATGGAACTTTGCCTTAAATTTTTATTTATTTGTAAAATCCTTGAAGGAGATTATCTCCTACTTGAAGTAAAATACTTAACTTACATGTTTTAGTCGAATTTAATTTAACTTGTAGGAGTAATTGTAAAATCTGGTTCCTTGCAATTGTTGTCTAACCCATGTTTTCCTTCTGGCAACCATCATTAACAAACTCCTCTTTAGATTGAGAATCTTTTCAATACTTTTGCTTTTACTTTTCAATTGCTTTTCTTACAAATTTAAAATTTAAAATAATGCCTTATTTTATCTAATTAGTTATTTTCATTGTTAATTTGTTTATTTTCCATATTTCCATGAGGTTTTCCGTCACTTATGAATTACCCTATCTTTATGACTAGTGAGCACAAACAAGTGAAGTTTGAAGAAGGGCAACTTATTAGAAAGCAAACAAAAAATAGAGCTGTTGATTGTAGCTATTAGAGGCTCACACTTTGCATATACCATATTATGTTATTTTGTTACGATGTTTGAGTTATTTTCAATTTCAAAATGTTCTTTTGTTATGATATTGGAGTTTTTTTCAATTTCAAAATGATTTTGGCAAAGTTTAAAAAAAAAAAAAAAAAAAATCTATTTCTATTGACATTATTTGAAAGAGCAAAAAATACTTAAATTTTTATGAGATTGATAGAGGTCTTACAGTCAAAACAAACAATCTAGTATAAACATTGTTTATTAAAATCTTAAAATTGAATATTGCAAATATTATTACTATATTAAGGAATTTGATTACATTACTTTTAATAAATAATGAAATTTTACTATATTGACTGATTACATTACTTTTAATAAATAATAAAATTTTGATATATAATTACATTATTTTTAATAAATAATGAAATTTTGATATATAATTACATTTTCAAATAAAAAGAATTATTTATTTTTATATGTCAACGTTGAAGGATTGAATATCTCATAGCCCTTCAAAGTGAAATGGAACCCTACCCTTCAAATTTGATCCCTAATCAGTTGCTGAAGAGGCGCGAGAATTGGGGATTATTTGCGAGGCGGAAGTCGGAGTTTTAGTATTTTACACAACCGGTAAACTTTACGAATACGCCACTTCCAGGTCAGTAATAAGAATCCCATCCAGACAATTAATTGCTCTGCTTCACGTATGTTCCATTAGTATTTTCGTTTCTCTTCTTGGATCTGCACATATGGAATTCATATAATTCAGTCTACGACCTGCTTGTAAAACACGGAAACCTAGCTGGTTAGGGTTTCGAATTACTGTAACTTATTTGTTTGGCCCGTCAATCTATTGTTTTTTGTTTCGATTGTGAATTTTGTTTAGTGTCTCTCACAACACATATAAAACTTGTTGCACGAGGTGCAGTCCACAATCCCATAGGGCTATCTCATATATTATAAGTTTTGGTGTTTGTAATCTGGCGTTAAAACTAAATTGAATTTAGACTAGTCCATGATTTGTGTCTTGATTTTTAAATATGACACGTATTATGTTAGAGTCACTGAATCACTCTTAGTGGAAGAATTTGAGCAGAGTTTGAACATGAGCGAATAGAGAGTTTGGACATGAGACAAACAGTCTGAATAAAGTGTTTGAGCATGAGTCTTGATGGATAGTGGATGAAAACAAGAAAGTGATTATGGAACTTGTTGAGAAAGGTTAGAAAATCCATTTTACGACATCCACATGGACTCATTAAGTGTGATGTCTTAATAAAAACATTTGTTGAAGTTTGAGAATTAATTAATTTGCAATGAATAATAATTTGATTAAATCTAAAAAGTGAGTAGTGATAACAAAAGGTTAAATAGATTTCACTGCTGGTCGATTCAACACATCTTTAGAGGGCTAAATGATATAGCTAGAGGGCTAAATGATACAGCTGATACTCTTTTTAAGGCTGATCTGCTGCAGAAGGAAGGAATATTATTCTGGGAAGAATTTCTTGAAGATCATCTGGAAAATGAAAGTCAAGTTTATCTTTTTAGATGGAGCTCTTCCTCTGTCTTAGTTGGATAGCTAGCAGTTGATGTTTTTTTGTATAATGGTCTCCTCAGTTTGTCTTACTCTTAATGTTTTTTTTGTATAATGGTCTCCTCAGTTTGTCTTACTCTTGATGTTGGTCTTGTCTTTGACAGTTTGTACTTGGTTTTTAGATTATATTGCACCGAATGACCTTTCCTCAACAGTATTGGATACTGTTATATACTTTTTGATTCGAAAGAATAGTAAAAATATGTTTTTTTTCTTCTTAAAAAAAAGAAGTTAAATATATGAATTTAAGAATAAGAAATGAGAGTTAGCAATGAATAAAATTATGCTTAGACTTATTCTTTATGCAGAGTTAAAGTATGGTGATGATAGATTATCCTAGTATTTATCTATAGCACTACCTTCACAATTAATTCGGCTCAATTACAATTTTTTCTAAGATGGAACATTCAACCATTAAGTGTCAAATTACTCATGTAAAATGGTAAATCTCTAGGTATTAATGGATTACCTTGTGAAATGTTAAAAGTTGTTGGAGATGACTTCAATCACATGGTTTCAAAATTATTTACTACAAGGTGTATAACAAAGTTTATTAATCAAGGGTTGATCAAGATCATTCCAAAAAAATATTCTAGGCACAAGATTGGGGAATGGAGGCCCATATCTGCCACATAGTGGACTAGGGAATCTCGGAAACAAGCTCTCTTAAAATTGATTTTGATAAATAGATTATGACCCAATTGATTGGTCCTTCATTATAGATATGTTGTCATGTTTTGGTTTTGGTTCAAATTTTGTGGGGATGGTCAACACCTTATTATCTTGTACGAAATATTTTAATGCAGTGAATAATATGCTTCCTCCACGCATTTTTTGCACTCATCAATTAGACAAGGATGCCCCCTTACACCTTATATCTATGTTATTCTTGATTATATTGGTTATTTGTTGGATGCTACCCAAGTACACGGGAAGGTTCGTGGAATTTTACTTCCATATGATTCTGAGATGGTTAATAATCACTTTGCAAATGATTCCTTGTTTTATATTCAAGTTGATCAAGAGTCACTATCTAGTGCTAGGGATTGCTTTCCTATTTTTTGCAAGGCATATGGGGATAATATTAGTGATCATAAGATTGAATATTGGTTGGTTGGTATTGATGAACCTCCTCACTAGATCCCTCTTGCTTGGATTTCACTCATCTAGGTGTAATAGTAAGGTATCTTGTATCCCCTTTGGTGTGGGACTTTCTCCGAAAACTATGTGGGATTGGTGTTTGGAGCATCTGCAACGTAAAATTCTACTTTGATAGAACAAATACCTTCTATTTGCTACAAAATTGACTATTGTAAGTTGGATTCTCCATACCTCACACATTTATCACGTTTCTTTTTGGCTTCCCACTAGGGCTTAGTTTCATAGACTCGAACATTTCTAGCATTTGTACTTGTTGTCCAAGTATGTTGGGGCTAGGGACCTTCGTATGGTACCCTAGGATGTTTTCATTATGCCCACAGATGAAGGAGGCCTAATTTTGATTGATATTTCCACATAGGGTTTAATAATTTGGTCGCCAAATGGTGATTCAATGTCTAGAAGGAAGACCTCCTTGGAAAGTATTATTAAGGCATCATCTTCTCACAACAAAATACATTGGAAGGATCAAGGGATCATTTGGATTATGTGATATGATTTCTTCCCCTCATAGCTTCCAGGTCTCAGGTTCTTTTATTATAAAAAGTATTTGGGTAGCATGGAGGAAGACGGCTAGCTTCGTGTGGTGGCAGATGTCAAGTAGTCGGGAAGGATGGGATTTGATGAAAATCCTCGATATGGAGTTGTAACGTTTAAGGCATGTGTGTTTCAAAAATCCCTTGGTTTCATGATGACGACTAATGAAGAAAATGAATTTCTATTGGAGGGATTTGTAGGTTGCTAGAACCCAAACTTGGAATGACAAGTAATTCACTGCTCATGATTTTTCCTTATCCTTTGTGGATAGACATGTTATTATGGAGATTATTAGTCTTATTCACACATGAGAACCTTTTGAAAATGAATATAGATATGCCTGGCTCCTTTTGGTCTGATTGCGAATGATTTTTTTAGCGCCCATTGTTTCAATATGATTCTCATAGGTTGTACCTTCTTCTTCATAAGCGACATGATCTTAGCCTCGTTCTTGCTTTATGATGGGTGTATAATGATGCATAGAGAAGGTGTATCAAGAGACTGCATAATGTGTGGTTAATTCGGATGAGCCACAAGCTACAAGTGTTTGCATGGATAGTGATTTACCAAGGCATTCCTACCAAGGAACAACATGCAAAACGTGGTATCTCATATGGACTTGTCCTTCCTACTTCAAGTTGGAAACAATCAAGAATCTCTTCTAGGAATGTTCTTTTGTTCAGATTTGTTTAGAGTTTGTTCAGTGTGAGCATGCAACCTTTTTGCAAGGGAGGTTAAATTGGAGACTAGTTAAGCGAAAAATCCATTTCATGTGAGATTAATATACGGAGAGTTGTGATGGGAGTTCTAATATAGATGTTCAATATGAAGGGTTGAGGGATTGGTATTACTTGGTAGATCATGAATTGAATACCAATGGATGGTCTGATCAATCTAATTTTCAATTTCCAAAGGATATGTTCATTGGTAGGTTTTACCATCTTATGTAATAGATCAAATGATAATAAAGTTAAGAAGCTAATATATAATAAATAAATAAATAATTTAAAGAGTTAAGTGCATATTTAATACAAGTCAATTACTTAATGTAGTAAAGGGAGGTGCCTTATTATTTGAAAAGGCACGAGTGACTTTAAAGATTCGATGTAATTCCAATGTATACATATTTTTCATTATGTATTGGAGGGGAAGCACTATTAACTAACCCTTTTGGTTCCACACTAACCTATTTACCCACCTATCAATAGAATAGAATAGAATATAATAGAATAGAATATATATATATATATTATTATTATCTCAAACTTTGAGTAAACAGTTAAATTGAATTTATGTTGTGCATCATTGGTATTAGAATCAGGGTTCAAGAAGTGTTATAAAAATATTGCACATAAAAAAAAATTATATTTTGTAATTTTGATATTTTATGAAAAAGTGCAATAATTATATTAAAATTGCATCAGAAGTGTTAAGTTTCAAACTTCTTGTCAAATATTTTTAATTCACTTTTCAATTCCTAATGTGTTCTAGCATTAAATGTGTCATGAAATATTTCTCTAGGAAGAAGAAGGAAAATTAATTTGGGGAGAGTAGATTGATGGTGCTCTACTGTTTAATGGACGTGCTCCTTTCCTTGAAGACTAAGTTGATCTAGTTTCCTTGTTGAAACAATTTTTATGTTTCCTTGTTTTGAAGGTTTTTCATGTATAGCAGATATGTAGGCTGCTCTTTCTTTGACTCTGATCCTTTGTTTTTTGGATCCTTTATTTATCTAGAGGGTTAGGTTTTTTGTCTCCATCAGTATTTTTCGATGAAATGGTTATTTATGGCAATGACTAGAGTGTCTATGTAAACTAGAAAAATACTTTTTTATTTTACATAATAGCAAAAGTGCAATTTTTTTCTCCTTGAAAAAAATTCTAGGATAGACCATGGCCATTGGCCATCTCTATTTGCAAGTTTGCCCCTTGAAAAAATAAAAATAAAAACTATTAAATACATTGTTACGAACTTATCTCCCACTATTCTCATATCTAATCTCAACAAGTTTTGAGATTTTTTTGTTTCTTGATTTCTTTAATAACAAAAGGACAAACTTGATAGGTTAGCGACCGAGCGAGCTTAATTTATTTTACTTAGCGTTACATCTGAATTTATGGCTCTCCATTACTGAACATATCATAGTGATACATGATACAACTTGGTTGCCTTTTTTTCACATCAAATTGCTTAATTCATGATCTTCATGACAATTTTGAGCATGGAAAAATTTTAGTTGTAATCTCGACTCCAATCAGTTCAACAGTTGTACCTACATCCACTACAATTATTTGTATAAATGGCATGCCCATGAAGAGGATCAAGCGGGATTTGGTTTTGAAAATGATTCATTTGGCTGCTTGTTATTTTGTTAGTCTGAATAAAAATCTTCTTAAGTTGTATTTATATATACCTGAGTTACTTTCTATTGATCATACAATAGAACGAGTTATTTTCTCTCTATTAATTTCTAAACATGTAATGTATTGATGAAGGGTGTCATATCACTTCAAGGCAATTCATCGAGGCATCCTGTCGTGTCAAGACTCAATGCTTTGCTCACCCGTTAAGAGTACATGTGAAAATACCATGACTACATATCGCAAGATCATGAGTGTATGTGATCGGATATTTCTCAATTGAAAGAGATTTATGTCAAGCATACCACACCACTCATTGAAGAATATAACCAAGACATGGATCATTGGTATGATCTAGAGGATGAATGTACATATTTTATATGAATAGTTGTAAATTTTGGGATGACAACTACTTCCATATTCTATTTTATAAATCTTATTTTTCATGCGAAGAGCAACTGGTGGTGAAAGCACAACTACAGTCAACCTCTTCTATAGTAGAAGACTTCGTCTTAGTTCCATCATTTCCATACTCTATTGAGGTTTCTCTTCCTTCGGATGGTTATACTTCTTTCGATCCATATGAATCTCAAGGGAACCACACTCATAGTTCATAGAATTTCAATTCCATTGATGTTGTGTCAACAACAACCCATTAGCCCCATGTTTTAGGATAAGTCCCTTCATCTATTCACCCATCGCCATTAGCACTTGTACGTGGGATCTAGGCTTATGGAACATGTTGGATGACATTAGCATGGTGGCTTACATTGGTCCATGGTACCCTAGTTCCTACTTCGACATGGAAATCAACATTCGCCAATGGAACCCTGGATTATGGTTGTACAACTTCACATCAAGTGTTGAGGACAACATTTTTCTAAGGGTGATGGAGCCTTATGACCCTCTCTAGGGGTGTAATGGGGGGCCTATAATTCCCATTACATTAATAATGGAGGTTATTCAATGTAAAGTGGAGTAGGTCCACTATGTTGTTATTATTAAATAAGTTCCACTATGTTGTTATTATTAAATAAGGCCCACTATGTTATTATATAAATGTAGTGGGGCATCATTAAAGAAGGTCCACTAGGTAGTTAAGAGGTTAGGAGGTTAGATTGGTATTTTGATTCTATAAAAGGATGAATTCCTCGTTATGAGGGGTGTGGAAGAGGGTAATGTATGTTGATCTTAGCTCATTAGGAGGTAGCCCCCTCGAAGAGGCAAGTGAACAGGAGTTGATTCCTCCATTAAAAGAATCAAGTTATATTAATAATAAAGTTGGAGCTTATTGGATACCTCTTGTATTATCTCATATTGTTGATATCTCTTGTGTATGACCCCTCTCCCTTGTGGTCTAGAAATATCATCCACAAGAGATATCATGACATAATAATAATGGGAAGCTCTTGACATGGAATTCCCTAATCTAAGGTCCATTATTGTATTTCTCTTTTGGTATTTATTCCGAAGAGAAATACCATGAGTCAACCTCTTCTACAATAGCAGAGTTCCTCTTAGTTCCATCATTTCTCTACTCTCTAGAGGTTTCTCTTGCTTTTGATGGTTTTGCTTCTTTCCATCCATAGGATTCTTAGAGGTACCACACTCAATAGTTTGAGGAGCTTCAAGTCCATCAATGGGGTGTTTATGGTAGCACATTGGCCCCAGGTTTTGGGATAAGTCCCTTTATCTATTTTACCATGGCCATTAGCACTTGTAGATGGGATCTAGGCTTCAGATGTCACATGTTGGATCACATTAGCATGGTGCCTCACACTGGTCCATGGGATCCTAGTTCCTACTTCAACATAGAAATCAATATTCGCTAATGGGACTGTGGATTATGGTTGTACAACTTAACATCAAGTGTTTAGGAAAACATTTTCCTAAGGGGTGTGGACCATTATGACCCTCCCTAGGGGTGTAATAGGGACCCAGAAGACCCATTATAGTAATAGTGGAGGTAATTCAATGTAAATTGGACTAGGTCCACTATGTTGTTATTATTAAATAAGACCCACTATGTTAATACATAAATGTAATGGGACCTCATTAAAGAAGGCACACTAGGTAGTTAAGAGGTTAGGAGGTTAGAGTGGTATTGTGATTCGATAAAAGGATGGATTACTCCTTATGAATGGTGTGGAGGAGGATAATGTATGTTGAGTTTAGCTCATGAGGAGGTAGCCCCCTTGAAGAGGCAAGTGAACAGGATTTGAGTTCTCCCTTAAAAGAATCAAGTTATAGTAATAATAAAGTTGGATCTTATTGGATATCTCTTGTATTGTTTCAAATTGTTGATATCTCTTATGTATGACACTTCTCCCTTGTGGTCAAGAAATATCATCCACAAGAGATATCATGACATAATAATTATGGGAAATCATTCACATGGCATGCCCTACTCTAAGTCCCCCTTCTACGGTCCATTATTGTATTTCTCTTTGGGATTTATTCCATGCTAGGGATTCACATCCTAGCTTAACCCTCCTTCAGTGCTAGTTTCATTCAACTCCATAATAGGTTTCTTGGGTTTGAGTTGGTATCTATGTTGATCTAGTATCGTGGAAACTTGCATTATGAGGAGTTAGGACCAACAAACTAAATTTCTCCCTATTGTCCATCTCCCTACCTAACCCGAGCCTCAAAGGACACCCCCTAAGGAATTTCTAAAACAATGGAATTCACCCTTGAACGCTCTATTTCTTTATTTCCTTTCATTTAGGAGGATATATTCTTATAGAATCCCAAGTCCGACCATTGGTCTTGTGCTAGGGATTGGGGTTCTAGTTTGAAATTTATAGTGTGAGAGGGAAGTTTTCAACTTACTTGGTGATTGTAGACAATGTATAGTAACTAGTTCCTTCAACAATGTATCTTGATCTAGTTCAAGCTTCAAGCATGCGCCCTTCTCCTCTAGTGGCTTGAGCTTGCTAATGTTTGTTGTTTCTAATCCTCCCTCTTTGCCCACCACTATTTCCTTAAAACTTTACCTTCTAGATCATTGAATACTATTGGTTATCCACCTTTATAAAATAGGCTATGCTATCCCCTCTATCTTTCAAACCTTCCAAGGACAAGGGAACCCAACAATTTGGACCACAACATTAAGATTGTGAATCTATCTATTCTAAGGTCAAAAAAGAAAGTTCATTGGCAAACAATATGCACCCGTAATAGTGTAATAAATGCTATGTAGATTGTGATATACAACCTTGGATTTTAAAGTATTTTGAATACAATGATGTATATCCCAACCTATATAGCATTTATTAAAGTATTTCCATGTGCATATGGATTGTAAAAGTCCCTCTAAATAGTGTTAACAACATATACAACCAAGGCCTATAATTAAAAAAACAGAAAAATGAACCATCCCCTTACAAAGAGGTTGGATTTTAAAATATAAAATAGTAAAGCTCTTGACATTCCAATGTAAACTCTTAGGATGTCAAGCCCTCATTTTCCATTTCAACAACTTAATTCAACTCTATATCCTCACCTACTTCCAACCTTTCTTCCTTGGATTTGCGTAAGGAGGAATCCTTTCCTTCACTTTCGCCCAAGCATTAAAATTTTGTTTTCAACCTCTCCTTCACCACCTATGTTCACTAAAACAAGGAGGAATTAACCCTAAATGAGGTGGAATTAAGGTTTGGCTTCTCTATGGTTTGACTTGTACCTTTCTCCATATGGGCTTAAGAGGGATAGTCATTGCGTTTTTTTAATAGTTTGTTCTGATGTTCCTTGGAAGCTTATTCCCATGACTTTCCCCTCAACATCTATCCACCAAAGTCACCTTCATGAAGATGTATTTGGCTTCAAATGGATCCTCAGAATTAATCAGCAAGTTCCTCTTCAACCTCCGAACTCCTCAAAACCCAGGCTCTGCCCTTCCTCTCTACGTCCTCCGTATTGGTTCTCCCCTCTACTCCACGGCCTCCATATTCGCTCTGTGAGGACATGTTACACATCAAATGTAATGAAACTTTTCTCCTTCCCAATCTATTTCTTACTTACAAGACAAGTTACTAATCACAAGACTGTTAGAAATAGTAATTACTTCAGTTAGCTTTAGCTTTTACTTGAGTTACTATTTAGAAGTTCAGTTAATAAATGCAACAGCATGCTTTGCATGCATGCAAAAGCTAGGTTAAAGCTTTTAGGGTTTTCCATAAGTGTTTAAATACGCATTACGTTCTTGATTGTATTACATCAGTTGATCTCGGTTTATGAATAAAGATTGAAGAGCCGTAGCTCATTCCGCATTATCTTTGTTTTATTTCTGTCTCCAACCTTCAGTTTGGTATCAGAGCATAGGAGAAGATCAAATTGGTAGCATCAATTTCCGGAGAAGCCAGAGCCGTAGCTTTGAAGAATTTGTAAGTTTTTTGAAGAAATTATTTTTTTTTTGGAGAAATTATTTAAAGAAAATATATTTTGGAGTACCGCGCCCTCCCTATAGTCCACAGCGCGGTACTTTAGGAACTATCGCGCCCATACTATAGGCTAAAGCGCGGTAGTTTGGGGAGATACGAGGTAAAAAATCAAGATTTCACCGCGGCCTCTCCCTAAGACAAAGAGCGGTAATTGGAACAAGGCGGCATTTTTGGACAAATGCAAAAAAGGTTTTTACTTTGTGTGATTGTTTTTTGACTTTCACGCAGTTATTGAGTAAGAATTTTTTCTTTTTACAAGAGAAGAAGATATTTGAAGATATTTTTCAAATCTTGTTTAAGAGGGAGAATTATTATTTGTTTTTTTTTTTAAAGAGGAAGGGAGATTATTTTGAATAAGAGCCAGTGAAAGACATCGCAGCGTCTATGGCTTCTAGCAGCAATCAATCTCAGATTTCTCCTCTTACAGGGAAAAAGGACTATGATGTATGGGCCACGAGGATGGCGGTTTATCTCAGGTCAGAAGATGCATGGGAATATGTCGTGTATGGCTATTCCGAACCTGCAGATGATGCAGCTTTTCAAGCCCTTTCAAACGCAGAGAAGGATGTCCTGCGAGCGCATAGGAAGAAGGATGCAAAGGCACTGCATCTCATAATGAACGCTTTGGATAACAACGTATTTCCAAAGATATCAGCATCTTTACATGCCAAAGCAGCATGGGATACCTTGGCGACCAGTTATCAAGGTGCTGGTAAGGTTCAAACAGCAACACTCCAAAACCTAAGAAGAGACTTTGAAGATCTGAAGATGAAAGAATCAGACTCTGTAGACTCTTTCATGACCAAAGTCATGGGGATTGTTAATCAGCTGAATATCTATGGTGAAAAGATTGGAGATCAAAGGGTGGTTGAAAGGGTTCTGAGATCCCTACCCCACAAATTTGAGTCGAAAGTTTCAGCGATTGAGGAAGCAAAAGATCTAAGTACTCTCTCTATAGACGAGTTGACCGGATCTTTACTTTCATTTGAATCCAGACTCAACAGGAATGAAGAATCCTCTCATGAGAATGCTTTCAAAGCACATGTCTCATTCTCAAGAGGCAGAGGAAGAGGCAGAGGCAGAGGAGGATCAAGAGGACGAGGCAGAAGTGGCCGAAGTAATGGCAATGGAGATCAAGATCACCATCATAACCATGAAGGCGGAAACTGCGACAAAAAAGGTTAGATAAATCTAATATTCAGTGTTATTATTGCAATAAATTTGGGCATTATGCTCATGAATGCAAAAAGAAAAAGGCTGATCAAGCAAATCATAATGCTAATGTGACTAATACCTCTGAGGATAAAGATGATATGTTATTTCTTACATGTCATGCTGCACACGAAAGCCCAAAGGGACTTTGGCTTTTAGATAGTGGCTGCAGTAACCATATGACAGGTGACAGAGGTCTAATTGCAGACCTAGATGAATCAGTGAGGACAGAGGTCAAAGTTGGCACGGATGAGGTGGTTCCAGTTCTTGGAAAAGGAGTGGTCAACATTCTGACCAAACAAGGCCAACAAAAGACAATCTCAGATGTCTATTATGCTCCAGGATTGAAGCATAATCTGCTTAGCATTGGGCAACTCACTGAAAAGAAGTACAAACTTGTCTTTGATGGATCAAACTGTGAAATTTATGACCCAAATCGACAGTTGATCATCAAAATACAAGTGACTAGGAACAGGATGTATCCACTAGTCATGAATTGCAGCAGCAAGGTAACCTCTTTTGCTCAAAAATCCACTTGCATAGATGATTATTGGCTATGGCATTTTAGATATGGACATCTTCACTTTGGTGGTCTCAAGTTTTTGCAGCAGAAAGAGATGGTAAAGGGATTGCCCCCTATGAAGGAGCCAGAAAGCAGTTGTGAGTGTTGCATCATTGCAAAGCAGCACAGGGATAGCTTTCCTAAAGGTATGTCTCGAAGGGCACATGCACCTTTAGAACTTATTCATACTGATCTAGTTGGACCAATGCAAACTCAATCGATTGGTGGAAGCTATTATTTCCTTACATTTATTGATGATTTCAGTAGAAAAACATGGGTGTATTTCCTTCGTCAGAAGTCTGAAACTTTTGGCAAGTTCAAGGAATTTAGGGCTTTGGTTGAAAAACAGAGTGGTTATCAACTCAAAGTATTGAGATCTGATGGAGGGGGAGAGTATGAATTAAAGGAATTTCATGATTACTGCAAGCATCATGGAATCAAGAGGCAATTCAATACAAGATATACTCCTCATTAAAATGGTATTGCAGAACGCAAGAACAGAACCATCATGAATATGGCAAGGAGCATGCTGAAAGGAAGAAATGTGTCCCATGAATTTTGGGGAGACGCAGTGGCTTGTGCTGTTCATGTGATGAACAGATCTCCCACCAAAATTGTGAAGAACAGAGTACCAGAGAAAGCATGGTCAGGTATGACTTGTAATGTTTCTCATTTCAGAGTATTTGGTTGTGTTGCTTATGCTCATGTTCCTAAACAGCTAAGAAAAAAGCTAGACGACAGGAGTGAGAAATGTATATTTCTTGGATATGATGAACAAACTAAAGCCTACAAGCTGTATAACCCTATTACCAAAAAGGTTATTCTCAGCAGAGATGTTTTGTTCAAGGAGGAAGAGTCATGGAATGGAACCATAGACAAGGGTATGGGAGCTGCAATACCCCAACCAGAAGATGGAGAAGATGAGGAGCTGATTGGACAACAAGATCCAGTAGCATCTTCACCAATAGCAAATACTCCAGAAAGAACACCTAGAAACTCAGTTCGAGGTGAAGCATCAAGTCCGCAGTCAGGTAATGAATCTGATTACAGTAATAAAAAGACTAGAAGATTGACAGATATTTATGATGAATTGGATGCAAATACCAATTATGTTTTTATTGCTAGTGAACCTGTGTTTTATGAAGAGGCTGTAAAACAAGAGCATTGGGTAAATGCTATGGACGAAGAGATAGATTCCATTGAGAGAAATGATACATGGGATCTAGTTGACCTGCCAAAGAATAAGAAACCCATTGGTGTGAAGTGGGTTTATAAAACCAAACTCAATGAAAACGGTGAGATTGATAGGTACAAGGCAAGGTTAGTAGCAAAGGGTTTCTCACAACAACCAGGAATTGATTTTGGAGAAACTTTTGCACCAGTGGCAAGATTGGACACAGTAAGAGCAGTCCTAGCAATTGCAGCACAAAAAAAATGGAAAGTGTATCAGATGGATGTCAAGTCGGCATTCTTGAATGGAATTCTTGAAGAAGAAATTTATGTGGAGCAACCACATGGGTATGAAATAAAAGAACATGAAGACAAAGTTTACAAGTTGAAGAAAGCTCTATATGGGCTTAAGCAAGCTCCAAGAGCTTGGTATAGCAGAATTGATTCTTATCTCATCAAACATGGTTTTAGCAGAAGCAGCAGTGAACCAACACTTTACACAAAGGTAAATCAACAAGGACATATTTTAATAGTTTGTTTGTATGTTGATGATATGATTTTTACAGGCGACCTCTCAGTAGATGAGTTCAAGGCAGCTATGAAGAAAGAGTTTGAGATGACAGACCTTGGATTGATGAGGTTCTTTCTTGGCCTAGAAGTAGAACAGTCAGAAAATGGTATATTTATCTCTCAAAATAAATATGCTAATGAAGTTCTTAAGCGATTCAGAATGCTTAATTGCAAAACAACACCTACACCAGTGGCAACAGGTACTAAGTTGAGCAAAGAAGATTGCAGTCCCAATGTAGATCCAACATTGTATAAAAGACTTGTAGGAAGTCTCATGTACCTCACAGCTACGAGACCTGATATTATGTTTGCTGTCAGCTTGATTTCAAGGTTCATGGAGTCTCCCAAAGACTCGCATTGGCAAGTTGGCAAAAGGATCTTACGATATGTTGCAGGGACTTCAAGCTATGGAATTTTATACTCAAGCACAGAGTATGATGTTTTGACAGGTTTCACTGACAGTGATTTTGCAGGAAGTTTGGATGACAGGAAGAGCACTTCCGGTCATGTTTTTCATCTTGGATCAGGGGTGATTTCATGGGCATCCAAGAAGCAGCCCATTGTAACACTTTCATCGGCAGAAGCAGAGTATGTAGCAGCGACATCAGCAGCATGTCAAGCAGTCTGGTTACGCAGAGTTTCAGAAGGTCTTCAACAGAAACAAGAAGGACCAACCACAGTTTATTGTGACAACAACTCAGCAATTGCTCTATCCAAGAACCATGTTTTTCACCAGAAAAGCAAGCACATTGATACTAGATATCACTTCATAAGAGAGCTTGTGAACAATGGTGAAGTTCGTGTTGAGCATTGTAAATCAATTGACCAATTGGCTGACATATTCACAAAGCCATTGGCAAAAGATATTTTTGAAATTCATAGAAATAATTTAGGCATTGTAAAAGCTGCAGTAGTCAGCAATAGTAATTAAGAGGGAGTGTTAGAAATAGTAATTACTTCAGTTAGCTTTAGCTTTTACTTGAGTTACTATTTAGAAGTTCAGTTAATAAATGCAACAGCATGCTTTGCATGCATGCAAAAGCTAGGTTAAAGCTTTTAGGGTTTTCCATAAGTGTTTAAATACGCATTACCTTCTTGATTGTATTACATCAGTTGATCTCGGTTTATGAATAAAGATTGAAGAGCCGTAGCTCATTCCCCATTATCTTTGTTTTATTTCTGTCTCCAACCTTCAAAGACATTGTTTAAAATTGTCTTGATATGGAAATGAAATTCCAGTGTGCCCATTATTTTGTTACAGCGTGGCCTACACTCTAGGTATAGCGGCCATCCCAGGACTGTTTTTCTAGAGTTTTAGAAACTACAATATTCTAAAGCAATTTTTATAATATCAGATTCTCAGTTATTGGTAACTGAAGCTGGGGTTTCAGGCATTTTTAAAACTGATCTAATCGAATAAAATTGCAATTTGAACCCGTGTTTTTCAAAATCTACCATTCTATCGATCATCGGATTCGAGCGAAGCGGGGGAGATTTTGCTAGTTTTTAGATTACGCCTTTTCTTACAATGGCCGTCACTATAACCACAAATCGAACGGCCTATCAACACGTGTTCAAACCCCGTACACACTAATAGCACTTAATAGGCAATTCAATACTCTTCCCAAGTTAAATTTATTATTATATTTCTTCTACCAGGAAGTTTCAGACGGTGATATCGATGCAAATCCACTTGCTGATACCGAATGGCGTATCAGCAAGTGTTCAAATCAGTTCTCAATGACCAATTGACCATTCAACACTCCTCTTCCGGGGTTGGCTAAATTTCATAATTGATTTAAAAAATGGTGCATATCCCATAAAAAGCCCGACAGGAAGACGCTTACCAGATGCTTCTCCCCTCCAAGAAAAGACAAATCAGACAACTCAGGAATTACACTCTTTGTTTTAACCCGAGGTATACGAATCTCTGTCACTTCATCCATTATTTTCTTTTATCCCGACGTTAGCGCTTTAATGGAGCGCACTCTCAGATTGATTAACCCCGGTCCCGCTTACCCTATTTTTTATATAAGTTAATACAATAACTCTGTTTCCTGGATATTGCCTTCCCATTCTCAGATGAGGGCCGCTGCTTTTTCACAGCTTAAGCAACTGCAATGATAAGCCAGGTGAATAGATATTCTATACTGTTTGCTGCCTTTCAAGTATGAATAGCCTGCAAATGCAAACGTTCCTATCTAAGAAATTCATGGCCTTGTTTACTGGGAAACAGGTTACAATGAAGATTCCATGACTGTGGTAGGATAATAATAGAGAGAGAGACGCTGTGGTTATTAGGGCGAAACAAGAAATTGGGGGGAATGGGGCGCAGGAAAGTAGTTGTGAGACGCATTGAGAGTACTCCGAGCAGACAAGTGACTTTCTCAAAGCGGCGGAATGGACTGCTGAAGAAGGCGCGAGAATTGGGGATTCCGTGCGAGGCGGAAGTGGGAGTTATAGTCTTTTCCACAACCGGTAAACTTTACGAATACGCCACTTCCAGGTCAGTAATAAGAATCCCATCCAGACAATTAATTGCTCTGCTTAATGTATGGTCCATTAGTATTTTCGTTTCTCTTCTTGGATCTGCACATATGGAATTAATAGAATTCAGTCTACGACCTGCTTGTAAAACACGGAAACCTAGCTGGTTAGGGTTTCGAATTACTGTAACTTATTTGTTTGGCCCGTCAGTCTAATTTTTTGTTTCTGTTGCGAATTTTGTTTAGTGTCTCTCACAACACATATAAAAGTGGTTGCACGAGGTGCAGTCCACAATCCCATAGGGCTATCTCATATATAAGTTTTGGTGTTTGTAATCTGGCGTTAAAATTAAATTGAATTTAGACTAGTCCATGATTTGTGTCTTGATTTTTAAATATGACATGTTTTATGTTAGAGTCACTGAATCACTCTTAGTCATGACAAGCCAACAAAGATTTTGAGCAGAGCTTGAACAACAGCGAATAGAGAGTTTGAACATGAGACAAACAGTCTGAATAAAGTGTTTAAACATGAGTCTTGATAGATAGTGGATGAAAACAAGAAAGCGATTACGGAACTTGTTGAGAAAGGTTAGAAAATCCATTTTACGACATCCACATGGACTCATTAAGTGTGATGCTTTAATAAAAACAATTGTTGAAGTTTGAGAATTAATTAATCTGCAATGAATAATAATTTAATTAAATCTAAAAAGTGAGTAGTGATAACAAAAGGTTAAATAGATTTCACTACTGGTCGATTCAACACATCTTTAGAGGGTTAAATGATACAGCTGATACTCTTTATAAGGCTGATATGCTTCAGAATGAAGGAATATTATTCTGGGAAGAATTTCTTGAACATCATTTGGAAAATGAAGGTCAAGCTTATCTTTTTAGATGAAGCTTTTCCTTTGTCTTAGTTGGATAGCTAGAAGTTGTTTTTTTGTATAACACTCTCCTCAGTTTGTCTTACTCTTGATGTTGGTCTTGTCTTTGACAGTTTGTACTTATTTTTTAGATTAAACAGTATGGAATGACCTTTTGTAGACAGTATTGTATACTTTTATGTACTTTTTGATTCTAAAGAATAGCAAAAGTATGTTTTTTTCCTTCTTGAGAAAAAAACAAAAAATTAAATATATGAATTTAAGAATAAGAGATGAGATTTAGCAATGAATAAAATTATGCTTCTAGACTTATTCTTTATGAAGAGTTAAAGTATGGTGATGATAGCTTATCCTAATATTTATCTAGAGCACTACCTTCACAATTAATTGGGCTCAATTACTATTTTTTCTAAGATGGAACATTGAACCATTAAGTGTCAAATTATTCATGTAAAATGGTAAATCTCTAGGTATTAATGGATTACCTTTTGAAATGTGAAATGTTGTTGGAGATGACTTCGATCACATGGCTCCAAAATCATTTACTACATGGTGTCTAACAAAGTTTATTAATTAAGGGTTGATGAAGATCATTCCAAAAAAATATTCTAAGCACACGATTGGGGAATGGAGGCCATTATCTATATTAAGTGTTGCTTACAAAATCACTGCTAAGGCAATGACAGTATGACTAAGAGAAGTTGCTAGGAAGTTGTGTGAAAGGAACAAACATGTTTTGTTCAAGGGAGGTTTATTATGGAAACAATACTTTCAGCTTAAGAGGCGAGAGAGTGGACTAGGGATTCTAGGAAACAAGCTCTCTTAAAATTGATTTTGATAAATCTTATGACCCAATTGATTGGTCCTTCATTATTGATATGTTGTCATGTTTTGGTTTTGGTTCAAAGTTTTTGCGATGGTCAACACCTTATTCTCCTGTGCGAAATATTTTAATTTTAATGCAGTGAATAATATGCTTTCTCGGTGCATTCTTTTGCACTCGCCAATTAGACAAGGATGGCCCCTTACACCTTATATCTATGTTCTAATTCTTGATTATCTTGGTTATTTGTTGGATTCTACCCAAATACAGGGGAATATTCGTGGTATTTTACTTCCAGATGATTCTGAGATGGTTAATAATCACTTTGCAAATGATTCCTTGTTTTCTATTCAAGTTGATCAGGAGTCACTATCTAGTGCTAGGAATTCTCTGCCTATTTTTCGCAAGGCATATGGGGATAATATTAGTGATCATAAGATTGAATATTGGTTGGTTGGTATTGATGAACCTCCTAATTAGATCCCTCTTGCTTGGAATTTCACTCATCTAGGTGTAATAATAAGGTATATTGGATCCCCTTTGGTGTGGTACTTTCTCCAAAAAATATGTGGGATTGGTGTTGGGAGCATCTGCAATGTAAACTTCTCCTTTGATAGAACAGATACCTTCTATTTGCTACAAAAATGACTATTGTAAGTTGGATTCTCCATGCCTCACACATTTATTATGTTTCTTTTTGGCTTCCCACTAGGGCTTAGTTTCATAGACTGGAACATTTCTAGCATTTGTACTTGTGGTCCAAATATGGTGGGGCTCGAGACCTCCATATGGTACCCCACGATGTTTTCATTATGCCCACATATGAAGGAGGCCTAAGTTTGATTGATATTTCCACATAGGGTTTAATAATTTGGTCTCCAAATGGTGATTCAATGTCTAGAAGGAAGCTCTCCCTGGAAAGTATTATTGACGCATCATCTTCTCACAACACAATACATTGGAAGGATCAAGGGATCATTTGGATTATGTTATATGATTTCTTCCCCTCATAGCTTCAAGGTCTCAGGTTCTTTTATTATCGAAGGTATTTGGGTAGCATGGAGGAAGATGGCTAACTTTGTGTGGTGGAAGATGTCAAGTAGTCGGGAAGGATGGGATTTGGCGAGAAGCCTCGATATGGAGTTGGAAGGTTTAAGGCATGTGTGTTTAAAAAATCCCTCAGGATGACGACTAATTAAGAAAATGAATTTCTATTGGAGGGATTTGTAGGTTGCTAGTACCCAAACTTGGAATGACTCGTGATCCATTGCTCATGAGTTTGCCTTATCATCCGTGGATAGACATGTTATTATGGATATTATGAGTCTTATTCACACATGAGAACCTTTTGAAAATGAATATAGATATTCATGGCTCCTTTTGGTCTGATTGGGAATGGTTTTTTTGGCACCCATTGTCTCAATATAATTATTGTAGTTTGTACCTTCTTCTTCATAAGTGACATGATCTTAGCCCTGTTCTTACTTTATGATGGGTGTATAATGATGCATAGAGAAGGTGGATCAAGAGATTGCATAATGTGTGGTTAATTCAGTTGAGTTACAAGCTTCAAGTGTTTGCATGGCTAGTGATTTACCAAGGAACGACATGCAAAAAGTGGTCTCTCAGATGGACTTGTCCCTTCCTACCTCAAGTTGGAAACAATCAAGCATCTATTCTAGTAATGTTCTTCTGTTCGGATTTGTTTAGAGCTTGTTCAGTGTGAGCATGCAACCTTTTTGCAAGGGAGGTTAAATTGGAGAGTAGTTAAGCAAAAAATCCACTTCATGTGGGATTAATATGGAGAGTTGTGATGGAAGTTCTGATATCAATGTTCAAGATGAGGGGTTGAGGGATTGGTATTACTTGGTAGATCGTGAAATGAATACCAATGGATGATATGATAAATCTAATTTTCAATTTCCAAAGGATATGTTTATTGCTAGGTTTTACCATCTTATGTAATAGATCAAATAATAATAAAGTTAAGAAGCTAATATATAATATATAATAAATAAATAAATCATTTAAAGGGTTAAGTGCATATTTAATACAAGTCAATTATTTAATGTAGTCAAGGGACGTGCCTTTTTATTTGAAAAGGTGTGAGTGACCTTATCTAAAGATTCGATGTAATTCCAATGTATGTACATCTTTTTCATCTATCAATAGAATAGAACATATATATATATATATATATATATAATCTCAAACTTTGAGTAAACAGTTAAATTGAATTTATGTTGTGGATCATTGGTATTAGAATCATACAATCAAGTTGTATCATCATAAAGAAGTTGTACCCTATCACAGCCATATCATAACACAATCGTACAGTCCAATGTGCATCATTGGAAAGGTGTGTGATAATTAGCACTCAAATTGCCCCCTGTCGATGATGGAAATTTTTTTGGCGAGGCACAGTTCCACCCCTTCTCGTTATTTTTTTGGAATTTCAACGATCTCGGTCGTCTTAAAATGGGCCGAAACCCCTAGGGGCGTAGTTCCATGGCATAGTTCTGCAGTAAAGGGGGTGGAACTACGATTTCGCCAGTTTTTATAACCAGATATAGGGAACAAATCACCAGAAAAGCGGGGCAATTTGAGTGCTATTTATCCCACGCCCATTGGAAATCCGTGTTGTCTGAATTTCTAAATCGTATGTTCATACTGTATGAATTTCTTAACCTTCTCGTATAGAAGCATTTGGAAATTGGATCTGATTTTTTTTTAAATCGAATAATCATGAAAGAAATGTGTATTCAATGAGGAGATGAGAAAGGAAATAAATAACCAGAAGGACAAATTAAACGCTATCAAAACTCGTCTGAACAAATTGGAAGAGGGGCAATGAAGTATACAATCAACACTAAAAGGAAATAATTAGAGATTATAGAACATAGAATGTCAACTGCATAATCTAAATGTCACAAAAGAAAGAGAACATGAAGAAAAAGAATATGATGAATTGGTATGGAATGCAATATTAGAGAAAGTTAGTAAAATTTCAAACGCAGTACTGGATCAAGAATCAAATGAACCATTTGTTTGGGGAAGTCAAAGTAATACGAGGTGTCTAGAAAGAATTGAACCGTTTGTCATAGGAGGTCAGGGTAATATGAGGTGTCCAGAAAGAGATTACCGAAAAATTAAAAAGGAGTTACCCAAATATGATGGGAAGGACCATAAAGGAGTTGTCATTTGGGTCAACAAAATGGAAGAATTTTTTACTCAAAGCCCCCATTGGGTGAATGGGAGAAAATAATGGCTACGTCCAATAAGCTAAAAGGAGAAGCCTATGATTGGATTTTATGGTGGTCTAGAAAAGTGGGCACATGCTCAATCTTTTGGAACAACTTCGCCAAGGAATTATTAAAAAGGTTCCATGATGAAGAAGAAGATGGACTTTACAAGAAATTTGTGCACCTCGAGAAAAAAGGAAGTGTAAATGAGTATACACATGAGTGGGAAGTATTGGTGAGCACAAAAATTGATTTCTCAGACCAACAATTACTATATACATCCGCAGGTTGAATGAATGTGTCTGTAGTGAACTAAAACTATGGAATCCCAAAACTATTGAAG
Organism: Larix kaempferi; assembly: GCA_027924585.1. Taxonomy (NCBI): domain Eukaryota; kingdom Viridiplantae; phylum Streptophyta; class Pinopsida; order Pinales; family Pinaceae; genus Larix; species Larix kaempferi. Next base: position 15,693,177 of record BSBM01000372.1, on the reverse strand, counting down.
ACAACAGACATGTAGAAAAATTAATTGAACAAAAGAACAAGGTCAACAAGTCATCATTTACAGGTCCAAATAAATCAAGTAGGTATTTTAATGAAAGATCAAGTAAAACTGCCACATATAGGAAAAATAAGTATGCACCAACCCCCCTAAGAGAAAATGAAAAATTGCAAGCTTTTGGATCCTTGGCATATTCTACTCATATCTCATTCAACCATTTTGGGTTTATGACTGAGACTGCAAATGTTGTTCTTTTCTTGATAACACATCAACAACTATATGATCCTTTCCCTTTTTTGTGTAATATATCATATCAAAAGCATAAATATTTTCTATCCACTTTTGTTGCTCTATGGATAAGGATTTTTGTTGAAGTAAGTACTAAATACTGTTTTGATCTATACATATCAAGAATTTACTACCCAATAGGTATTGTCACTATTTAGCTAATGCATGTATGATAGAACGCATCTCCTCATCATACATAGACTTTAATCCTTCCCTCATGTTGAGCTTTTGGCTTTCAAAGGAATTCAAATAATCCTCTTGCATTAGCACTGCAAAAATTCCAAAACCTGAAGCATCACATTCTACCATGAAAGGTTTTTGTAAAATCAGGGGTAGCCAACATGAGTGTCGATGACATAACCCTTTTTAAAGCCTCATAGAATTCATCCGCTCTACTATTCCACTAAAAGGAATTCTTCTTTAGTAAGTCTAATAATGGTGTCATCAACTATGCATTTTTCTTATTAACCTTCTATAGTATCCTATTAACCCCAAAATTCCCCTTAATTTTGATATGTTATCCAGTTTCTTCATTTCTATTTTTTTTTTTGTAAATTCTATTTACATTATAATAAGGAAAAAAAAGAATACATATAGCATCCATCAGTTATCCAATTGGTATCCATGCACAAAACCATGAGGCCGGGATCTAGACATGCAATCCCTATGGGAAACCCAACCTACCTAACTCTGCAATTGTCAAATCATATTAACCAGACTTCACAAGCTTAACCATAAACATAACAGTAATTAGAAAGAATCTAAATGTATGCTAGAACGAATCCAAATAGAGACACTACTATTGCCGAGAATAAATAAAGTAGAGAAGAAAAATAAAATGAAGCATAGGGAAAAGATCCATCTAGAATACTAATCATCATTAGGGATGATTACCGCAGACTTGGAGTACGAATAACAATGATATATGGTCATCTCATCCACTAGCTTGATCCCAAATACTTTTCCCATGGTGGCTTGAGCAAGAATACTGATGCAGCTAGACAACTCCTTGATGGCCTCCACTATGTTTCTCAGGGTGGAGTGAATATGCGAAATATAAATCCTAGTCTAGCTAGACTCTACCTCTGCATGATCCTTGTCTCTTATTGCCTTGTCCCTAGCCTCCACCAGATCCAAACTAGTCAACATATTTATCTTCCAGTACATAATGGTATGTTTTCCATGTTTTGTCTCCCTTGAATGAGACAGGCCAGCATCCAATATTTTTTACCACCCATTCCGTATGGGACTCCTCGGGCTCTAGCTCATCCTTAACTCATTCAATCTCCTACTCCATGCTTTCTAGCTGGTGGAAAACCATGACCAGAACCTCTAAGAAAAAATCTTGTTTCACGTCACTCACCTCCCTCTCCACTCGAGGCATGTGGGTTTCCCTCTTCTTAGCCCGTCTCCCTACCTTTGGCCTCACCATGGCTCTCACAGTCAAAGTGATATCCCCTCTTCGTATCCAAATCCTACATAATAGTTTCTCACCCTTCCTAGGGTTTCTTTACAACAAATTCAAACATCTACAAAAAATATTGTGCCCATAATTGAAGGATGGAGAAAAATACCATAGACACGAGAGAGCTCACGGGGGTTATCATATCCTGGACTTTGATTTCCAATCGACATGCTAGCAATATGTAATGTCCCCATTCAAATAAGTGCATAGTAAGACAATCCAATCAATCGTACTAGTTTCCTAGGTTGGATGGGCACATGTGGGATGGTAATAAGGAAGCTAATAAATGATATTTAGACATTAAAGGGGTTCAAGCATTTAATAAATATGGTGAATAAATAAATTCAAGATAAATTCTAAGTGGCAAGTGGTTTTGGAGACATATGGAGGTGGTGGGACCCACACTAGCTTGATTTTTCAATGACACATGGCAGCTCTCTCTTGCCAATTCAAATTCATGGGAAGGTGAACACTCTTGGGTGATTTGGTAAGTCATAACACATGCAATTTAGCATCTTAGGTCGAAATGGGATGGAATAGTAACCTCCATGGGAGAGGAAGAGTCAAATTGGAGACTAGTGGACACTTGGGCTAGATTCCCTAGTTTTATGACAACAATAATGAAGCATCTATGACATTTATGACAAAATTCAGACCTGACTTCTTACACCTGACCATTATGACATGTCAGCCCCAAAAATAGGCTCAAGGAAGGCGCTCATGGAGTTGGGGGAAGCTAAAGAGACTCAAATTCGAATTTGGGAGAAGATGGAAGGTTGGAACTAGGAGATAAGTGGCAAATGAGGAATATTTTCTAAATGGAAATTTATTGAATCTATTGAGAGTATTTCGACCCCTTGAAAGCTAATGTTGGTTATAAAATGTAGAAATCAAGTATGAAAATAGCTTTTGGATGATTTGAGAAAAATTGCATTTGTGAAGAGAGAAGTAGTGGATTCTTGCCTTAGCCAATTTTGAGGGTGAAAGATTCCCATCCAAGTTGGTGTTTGGAGAGGCCACTCAGGTCTTTCATGGTGATTTAATGGAATTTTATTTGCAGGTAGCAGCTACAGGAAGTTTCATGGTTTGGTTTAGTGCAGCACTTTCTCTCCACCATTTCCAATTTTGAAGGCATATTCGGGCTCCTTGAGGGATTGCGCTTTGGGTGAGATCTTGCACTCATTGGGAGAGCTTCATATGATATTTTTCTGATTGTAATAGCTTCATATCCTTTGTTCTTCATATTCAGAAACTCTCAGGTCGAAATACCCATTGAATGTATGCAAAATTATTGATTAATGAGCAAACAATATCCATTTCCCCAATGCTTTGATGTATGACACTATAAGGTTGATTATTTCGAATGGATGGATGATTCTCTGATATATTTGTTATTCATATACTGCCATGGATATATTCTACAAGTTTCATGTACTTTACTTGAGCATTTGAAGCATTTTTACTCAGTTTGTTAGTATTGAGAGGTGAAATAGTGCCATTTCCCCAAGGGTCGAATTGGGGGTTTTTGCTGTTGAATGTGAGAGAGTTAAAACAATAGTAAAAATCAATTAATGGTGCATATGATACCTTAATCACATACTTAACACATTACATACCTCTGTTCATAAATTTGTGGGATTTTGGAGGCATTTGGAAGGCCATTTGCAGTGTTACCCCAGGGGGGATTTGATGCACAAATTACTAGTCAAAATTACATATATTGATCAAAATAAAAATCAAGTTTGCAGCAGTATTTGGAGGGCCATAAAACATCCCTGAACCTAATATTCAAGTCTAAATACCATTCATACACTCGTACAGAATATTTGGGAACATTTGGGTTGATTTGGAGGTCAAAACAGTAAAACTAGTCAAAGGTCGAAATTGGAGAAAAAGTGGAAAAATTGGCATTTTAATAAAATTTTGAAAAAGGGTCATTACAAGTGGTATCAGAGCATGGTCTTGGAACCTGATGGTATTAACAAGAAGCCAAACAAATAAACCACCACCCTTTGAATCAGTAGTTGAAGAAGTTTTGGTTGAAGAAGAGATAATAGCAGAAAAAGAGTTTTTTTCTAAAACAATGGGTAGAGAGGAGGAGGAAAAATTAAGACATAAGGAGGAATTTATTGAAGCCTTCAAACCTTGTTTTGAAGGAATTACCATGGTTATGCTAGATATGAATAAACAAATGATGAAAGGTTTCAAATTGTTGGGTAGCCAACTTTCAGGCAAAGGGATGATAGGAGATAATAGTGGTTCACACTCAAGGGAAAAGATGAAAGGGAGTGAGCATATTTTTTCAAGTACAGGATCCCATAATAGAACTGATGAATTTCAAAGCACACAAAGGCATACTGCACCTAAATTTCTCACACCAAAAGAAGAGCCCAATCTTGAATTGGATTACAAGAAACTAGTAAATGATTGGAATGATTTGAATGAAGAGTGTAAAAGAGGTGTACCACTCAATGACTACATTGATGCTATGAAAAATATTAAAAGGAAGGGAGACAATAGGAGTGCATTCCAAAACAAAGAATTGAATAGTGCTATTGGAAAAATGTCACTTCCTACTTTTGATGGTTCTTCTCAAAATTCTGCTAACACTTTGGTGCAAAAATTGGATGTATATTTTCAGCTGAATCCTATGTTGGAAGAGGATGCATTAAAAATGGCCATTTTGCATTTGGAAGGAGATTCCAATGAATGGTGGTTTTATGGGCTGAAAACCTTGGGTCATAATCAGGTTAAAACATATGGAGAATTTGTTGACAGGGTACTAGAAAGATTTGAACAAAAAGATCCATCTTGCCTTTCAAAGAACTAGCTCAATTGAAGCAAACTGGGTCCCCTACCGAATATATGTTGGACTTTCAAAAATTATCAGTCAAGGTGGCTGATGTATCTATGGGAAGATTAGTATTAGTGTTCACTGAAGGTTTGGCTGAACCCTTAAAAGGTTTGGTCAAAGCCCACAAGCCAACTACATTAAAAGATGCAATGAGCTTGACTAGGGATCTCCAAAATGTGCTTCCTCGAACGAGATTTCCTCCTAAGCCTAGCTACAAATTTGAAAAGAAACCTTGGAAAAGGGATGTATATGATAAGAAACCTTGGCAAAGAGAGTCATTTGAGAGGAATAGAAAAGAGGGACTAAATAGGGATGAACTTAGAAAAAAGAAATTGTGCTTCACATGCTTCCAACCATGGACACCGGGGCACAAATGTACCAAAGAAAAGGCTCAATACATAGAAGTACTTTATGATAATGAGGGGTATGATGGGGGCATGGATGAAGATGGACATATTTTAGATCAATAAGAGGCATATGAGACAGCAATAGAAAAGGAAAGACAAGAAGAAAATCAGCCTTCACCGGACAAAGCAAGAATGGTAGTGCTTTCAGCAGTACCTCGCTATCATACTATCCGATGCAAAGGTGTGGTACAAGGACAAAGAAATTCAGTTTTGGTAGATGGAGGAGCCACTCATAAATTCATTGATGCAGAGATGGTAGAGAAAAGAAGGATACCTATTGAACCATTTGATGGCTTCACAGTTGTCATTCCCGGTCACAACACAATGCAATGCAAAACATGGGTTCCAAAGCTGCAACTCACGGTAGGTAACTATACTTTTGTTGATAGTTTTTATGTGGTTGATGTTGCTGATACTAATGTGGTTTTGGGAGTGCAATGGCTGTATTCAATAGGAGAGCATACAGTAAATTATCAAATTCCTGAAATGAAATTCCAAGATTCAAAAGGAGTACAAAGAATTGTGAGAGGCCAACACACTTATCCAAATCAAGTAGTAACTTGCAATACTATGAGATCTATATTGAGGCATGGGGATATAGAATGGGATGCTGAATGTCATATTACATCTCCCAAGCCAACTATAAATATTGTCAAACACCCAAAGGAGATAGAGAGACTTTTGCAAAAATATGAAAAGGTTTTTAGAGACCTTCCACATGGTAGGCCACCGAATAGGGGGGTTGAGCACAGTATTATTTTGGAGGAGGGTACTTCACCCATTCAGATACCACCTTATAGACATCCTAAAAAGTTCAGAGATGAGATTGAAAAATCTATCCAAGAACTCCTAGAGTTGGGACTCATTAGACGAAGCTCTATCCCTTATGCTTCTTCAGTAGTGCTAGTGAAGAAAAAAGATGGAACATTGAGAATGTGCATAGATTTTAGAGCCTTGAACAAAAAGACTATCAAGAATAGGTATCCTATTCCTAGGATTGATGAGCTCATGGATGAGCTACATGGGGCCAAATAATTCTCAAAAATTGACCTTAGATCAGGGTATCACCAAATTCGAATGAAAGATGAAGATGTGCAAAAGACCGCTTTTCGATGTCATTTTGGCCACTTTGAATTTATTGTCATGCCTTTTGGGTTAACTAATGCTCCAACCACCTTTCAAGCATGTATGAATAGGATATTTTGCAAGCAACTAAGAAGATTTGTTTTGGTTTTCTTTGATGATATTCTCATTTACAGTCAAACATGGGAAGAGCATTTGCAACAGTTAGAGATTGTGTTGAAAATCTTGCAAGAAGAGTCATTATTTGCTAAGTTATCAAAATGTGAGTTTGGGATGAAAGAACTACTGTATCTTGGGCACATTATTGGGCAAGAAGGAATGAAGGTACACATGGAAAAAATCAGGGCTATCTTGGAATGGCGATCACCAAAAAATATTACCGAATTGAGAGGCTTTATTGGCATATGCACCTACTATAGAAAATTTGTCAAAGGGTTCTTCAAGTTGACTTCTCCACTCTCTGATTTGACTAAGAAGGATGCTTTCAAGTGGGATGAAGAGGTTGAAAAGGCCTTCCAAAAAATGAAAGAGGTAATGAGTAGTTGTCCCATACTTGCACTTCCTGATTTTACTAAACCTTTTGTTGTGGAATGTGATGCTTCAGGTGGAGGAATAGGAGTTGTCCTAAAGCAAGGCCAACACCCCATAGCCTTTGAGAGCAGAAAGTTGCAGCCTCATGAAAAAATTTACTCCATCTATGATAAAGAAATGCTGGCCATTATGCATGCATTGGCCAAATTCAGACAATACTTGGTGGGCAGCAAGTTTCTGGTGAAAACTGACAACAATAGTCTAAGACACTTTCTCACCCAAAAAGATCTAAATGAAAGGCAACAAAAGTGGGTAAGAAAGATTCAAGCTTATGATTTTGATATTGAATATGTCAATGGAAAGAATAATATAGAAGCAGATGCTCCGTCAAGAAGGCCTTCTTTTTCTCTCATGGATATTGCCAAGGATTGGAAAAACATGCTACTAGTTGAATATGCCAAAGACAAATTTGCTTGTGATGTGTTGGATGGAATCAAATGGGATGATAATTATAGGATTTTTAATGGGCTGATATATTATAAGGGAAGAATTTATTTAGTTCATAACTCCAAGCTCAAGTACCGAATTTTGCAAGAAGCACATGATTCCCCACTAGCGGGCCATCCGAGGATCTTCAAAACTTATAGACAGTTGAGGCAAAGATTTTTTTGGAAGGTGCTGAAGGAAGACGTTCAGAAGTATGTGAATGAATGTAAAGCATGTCAACAAAACAAATCAGAACTTACATGTCCAGCCGGCCTATTACAACCATTGCCCATTCCGGAGCAAAAATGGGACAGTATTTCCATGGATTTCATCACCGGATTGCCTAAATCCTTGGGTAAGGATTACATCTATGTGGTAGTTGATAGGTTGACAAAATTTGGTCATTTCTTTGCTGTTACATCATCTTTTAGTGCTGCACAAGTGGCTGATATTTTTTTCAAAGAAATCTTTATATTGCATGGGCTCCCCAAGAGCATTGTCAGTGGTAGAGATAGGAGATTCATGGGTGCTTTTTGGCAAGAAATTTTTAGATTGGTAGGCACTCAATTGAATCCAAGTACCAGCTATCATCCACAAATGGATGGACAAACAGAGAGGGTAAAGCAATGGTTGGAAGGATACCTAAGAAACTATGTGGGAGGGCAGCAAAAAGCATGGGCAAAATGGCTACACTTGGGTGAGTTTTGCTACAACACCACTTATCATATGTCAATAGGAATGTATCCTTTTAAAGCATTATATGGTTATGATGCACTTACATTTGCTGACATTATATTTGGTGATAGTAGAGCCCCAAAGGCTAAAGATTGGGTGGAAGAGAGCCAAGAAATTTTAAAGCTCTTGAAAGACAATTTACAGGTTGCTCAAAATCAGCAAAAACAATATGCTGATAGGCATAGAGAAGAAAGAACCTTTCAAGTCAATGATTTAGTATATTTAAGGTTGCAGCCTTATAAACAAACATCTCTAAAAAAGAATGGAGCAGAAAAATTAAAACCAAGGTACTATGGGCCATACAAGGTAGTGCCGAAGGTTGGAGAAGTAGCATATGAACTAGAACTTCCGGAAGGGAGTAAAATCCACAATGTATTTCATGTTTCTTGTCTCAAGAAAGCTCTTGGTCAGCAAATCATCACTTCAGAAATACTTCCTCCTTTGGATGATGAAGGTCAGCTCACACTTGTTCCAGAAAAGATTTTGAAGACACGGGAAAGAAGGTTGAGGAGTAGAATCATCAAAGAATATTTAGTGCAATGGAAGGACTTACCAAATGAAGATGCCACATGGGAAGAGGAGAATATTTTGCAGCATCCAAATCTGAAATTGCTTGAGGACAAGCAATCTTGGGTGGGGAGGACTGTAATGTCCCCATTCAAATAAGTGCATAGTAAGACAATCCCATCAATCCTAGTAGTTTCCTAGGCTGGATGGGCACATGTGGCATGGTAATAAGGAAGCTAATAAATGATATTTAGACATTAGAGGGGTTCAAGCATTTAATAAATATGGTGAATAAATAAATTCAAGATAAATTCTAAGTGGCAAGTGGTTTTGGAGACAGATGGAGGTGGTGGGACCCACACTAGCTTGATTTTTCAATGATACATGGCAGCTCTCTCTTGCCAATTCAAATTCATGGGAAGGTGAGCACTCTTGGGTGAGTTGGTAAGTCACAACACATGGAATTTAGCATCTTAGGTCGAAATGGGATGGAATAGTAACCTCCATGGGAGAGGAAGAGTCAAATTGGAGACTAATGGACACTTGGGCTAGATTCCCTAGTTTTATGACAACAATAATGAAACAGCTATGACATTTATGACAAAATTCAGACCTGACTTCTTACACCTAACCATTATGACATGTCAGCCCCAAAAATAGGCTCAAGGAAGGCGCTCATGGAGTTGGGGGAAGCTAAAGAGACTCAAATTCGAATTTGGGAGAAGATGGAAGGTTGGAACTAGGAGATAAGTGGCAAATGAGGAATATTTTCTAAATGGAAATTTATTGAATCTATTGAGAGGATTTCGACCCCTTGAAGGCTAATGTTGGTTATAAAATGTAGAAATCAAGTATGAGAATAGATTTTGGATGATTTGAGAAAAATTGCATTTGTGAAGAGAGAACTAGTGGATGACTAGTTTCTTGCCTTAGCCAATTTCGAGGGTGAAAGATTCACATCCAAGTTGGTGTTTGGAGAGGTCACTCAGGTCTTTCATGGTGATTTAATGGAGTTTTATTTGCAGGTAGCAGCTACAGGAAGTTTCATGGTTTGGTTTAGTGCAACACTTTCTCTCCACCATTTCCAATTTTGAAGGCATATTCAGGCTCCTTGAGGGATTGCGCTTTGGGTGAGATATTGCACTCATTGGGAGAGCTTCATATGATATTTTTCTGATTGTAATAGCTTCATATCCTCTGTTATTCATATTCAAAAACTCTCAGGTCGAAATACCCATTGAATGTATGCAAAATTATTGATTAATGAGCAAACAATATCCATTTCCCCAATGCTTTGATGTATGACACTATAAGGTTGATTATTTCGAATGTATGGATGATTCTCTGATATATTTGTGATTCATATACTGCCATGGATATATTCTACAAGTTTTATGTACTGTACTTGAGCATTTGAAGCATTTTTACTCAGTTTGTTTGTATTGAGAGGTGAAATAGTGCCATTTCCCCAAGGGTCGAATTGGGGGTTTTTGCTGTTGAATGTGAGAGAGTTAGAACAGTAGTAAAAATCAATTAATGGTGCATATGAGACCTTAATAACATACTTAACACATTACATACCTCTATTCATAAATTCATGGGATTTTGGAGGCATTTGGAAAGCCATTTGCAGTGTTACCCCGGGGGGATTTGATGCACAAATTACTAGTCAAAATTACATATATTGATCAAAATAAAAATCAAGTTTGCAGCAGTATTTGGAGGGACATAAAACATCCTTGAACCTAATATTCAAGTCTAAATACCATTCATACACTCCTACAGAAGATTTGGGAGCATTTGGGTTGATTTGGAGGTCAAAACAGTAAAACTAGTCAAAGGTCGAAATTGGGGAAAAAGTGGAAAAATTGGCATTTTAATAAAATTTTGAAAAATGGTCATTACACAATAATATTTAGGTTGTAAAGAAAAATACTCCCCTCATACTTCTCTCACCTAGAAATGATTTGAACCATCATGATTCAATCTCAAGACTTAGATTAGTTTTCTTGAATGTACCATAGCATGAAGTGGCGTAATTAACCCAGTGCATATGCTCCTTCGAGGAAGTGTGATGTGCCATACATCAGTTTAAATCATTGAGGTGGGTGGCATGGGATCTGATAGATTTCCTATCAATCCCACATCCATCTCTAATTCCTGAATCACCCACATCCGGGATTGAGAGTCTTGGCAACCGAGAGCCCCACATTGCCTGCCAGTATGAATGTTGGTGATTTCTTGCCAACACGAGTCAATGTCTGTGTCCTTTCTATTGAAACCAACATTCACTAGGAAGTATGCCACTTTGTTGGTTGATTTGTGAACGTGTGAGGGAATTAGGGCCACATACATGTTCAGGGAGAAAACAAGGGTAGCCATTTTTTTGATTTTGGCTTCCAACCTCCAATTGGTGGATATCTTATTGATGTTAGCACAATTTTGCACCTTCTGAAGCATAGTGACAATTAGTAGCGAGTCTCCTTCCACAATGAGCTTCATGTATTGGAGTCTTATATTAATATGAAAGCCCTCAATGAGATCTTGCAATTTCGTTGTGTTTCTTCAATCACTTCCTATGGCCCTAGAGTAGACCCTGAGGATATACCCCTTATCATTTTGAAAGATACCCTCCATGCCAGTTACCTCGAGGTTTCCTTTTGAAGCTACGTAAAATTTTAACTTGATGAATCTTGAACTGGGGAGGGGTCCAAATAGTTGCGAGATTCAAAGAGGGAGGGTCATTGGAGGGAAAAAATGATGGATGGGAGTTGGGGGAAATCCAAGTGTCTAGAATGAGTCATTCAGATTCATCACAATCCCAGTCAGTCACCTACCACATTGATGAGTTGATGGTTTCCATAATATTTTTCAGGATGAGGTGCCAGAATAGTTCCTCAACCAATTGGGGGTCCTTGAATATTCTTTTATTGTATTCTTTCCATAACTCCCATAGGATGAAGCATGGGAGGATTTTCCAAATATGGTTGAGATTTTTTTTTAAAGCTAAATAATGCCAGGCTTCAATGGTATCCCAAGCACTGTCTCTTTGTCTATTCGTCATGCAGAGAGCCTCAAATCCTTTTTCTTAGGAAGCCAACGAGAAGGAACATGAGTTTAATATATGATTTAGTGATTCCTCTTATTTACTACATAGAGGGTATCGAGAGGGATCGCCAAAATCTCACTTCTGGATTTTATCTCATGAAGGAGCACAATTATGGGAAACAATCCAAAGAAATGTGGAGGCTTTTGGATAGAATTTTTGAGTCCAAATCTACTTCCAGATGTAGGGGTGGGATGCTTCCATTGGAGGGAGGAGAAGGGAGTAAGATTCTTTTGAGATTAAAGAACCCTTTAGAATGAAATCCCCATCTTAGAACATCCAGCATGTCCACATATAATAAAATAATGGATGAGCACATCTGAAATGACCTCTTTTCCAAGAATACAATCCAGGATGTTCCACTACTCGATCATAAGTTAGGTACGGGAAATGTATATCTGGTACTGGTCATCCCAATATTGGTAAAGTATGGTCATGTAATTTTGCCTCATGTGAGTGCATATGGAATCACAACGGGGTTAGATCAGAGAGGTGGGGATTTTTTTTGTGCATACTCCTAGAATAGTGCAGTGTGACCATCCCTTATATCCCAGATGTTGAATTCTTGTACCAGCTGGTGGTTACTTTAAGCCACATTCCAAATCAGGGATCCTAGTTAGTTCCCATCCATGCGAATGAGATATTTGATTCGCATATCAACTGCATATTTCCATTTCCTTAAGCGACTCCTTAGTGTTGTGGGGGTTTTGAGCCATCTTCGCCAAAGCTTGGTGCCGAGGGATACATTTTCCAATTCTAGGTCCCTTAGGCCTAGACCACCATCCAATTTTAGCCTGCAAACCTTGGACTAGGAAACTAAGGCCCATTTTCTCTAATTCTGAGATCCCCCCCATAAAAAAACTCATTTAGAGGCTCTTGATATTTTTCAAAATGGATTTGGTAACTACAAGGACAGAGAAGTGATGGATAGGCATTGCTTGTAGGACCAATTTGAGTAGAATGAGGTACCCCAGCAGATTCAAAGACCTAAAATCCCACTTGTCTAATTTATTTTCTAGCTTGGTAAGGAGGTTTTCCCATGAGATTTGTCAATAAGAGGAGCACTGGGGTATTTTGAAGGGTGATAAATTCTATGGAATCCCATTAGAATTACCAAACATGTCCACAGGTGAAGAAGAACATAAAAGAAAAACTTGGGATTTAGCTTTGTTAATAGAAGTCTTGGAAGAAACAAAGAAAGTGTCAATAATTTTTTTATTGCTAGATATTCATAGACTGTAGATGAACCAAAGAGAATTGTATGATTGACAAATTGAAGATGGGAATTGGACTATTCATTGAGCCTCAGACTATTCAAGGTGTTGCTCTGGATAGAAGCATTGATGGTCCTATCCAAACCTTCTTCCATTAATATGAACAAAAAAGGGGATAAAGGATCACCTTGTCTGCTTCCTTGCGTAGGGGTGAGAATTCTAGAGGGGAACCCATTTATAAGAATGGAAAAGAAGGCTAAGGATGTTAGACCGAAGACCCAACTAGTTCAAGTTTCTAAGAAACCAAAAGCTTCTAAGATATGTTGCATATAATTCCAATTTAAATGATCAAATGCCTTGGATATGTCTAGTTTCAAGATCATCCCTAGTTTCTTATGTGTCTTGAGAGAATGGATGATCTCATGATCAAGGACTATGTCGTCCAGAATTCGACTACCCTCAACATATCCCAGTTGTTCCAGATAAGTCAAACTTGGCATCAACGACTTTAGATGATTAGTGATTGCTTTAGCGATGATCTTATAGATGGTGTTGTGGACTCAGATGGGTCAGAAGTCCTCTGGTTGAGTAACATTTCTCCCTTTAGGGATCAGGGTGAGAAACGTGAAGCTTAGTGCAGGGAGGAGAGTCCCACTGGTTCTACACTCCTCCACTACCAACAACTTCAAATTTGATCACATACCAACAAGCCTAGAATAAATCAACCATGAAGCCATCAGGTCTTGACGCCTTTCCTTTCTTCATATACATCACAATTTTCTCCACCTCATCCAATGAGAAAGGTTTTATGACGTTTTCATTCCGCTCCTCCATTACCAACTTGGGGATGTTTCTTGTAATTATCTAAATGTCTTGGCTCCTACTTCCCATTGGATCCAAAAGGATGGCATTGTGATAATTAAGGAGAACACGCTCCATGTACTCATGCTTAGAGACCAAATTCCCACCCTAACCCAACAAGGAAGTGATGTGGTTATGGTGATGATTATTGATCACCGATCTATGAAAAAATGCTTACTTTCTTTCTCCCTCTTTCATCCACTGGACTCTTGATTTATTCTCATAGAAAGTTTCTTCTTGTTTGTAGCACTAGTCCAAAAGGGTATTCAAATCCTATTCCCATCTTGATGTCTGTTCCAATGTTCCCTCCTAGATGATTTTATGATGGACATATTCCATATTTTCCTCCAACATTCCTTTTTCGAGGAAGATGTTCCTTAAGGTCTGCTTGTTCCATATCTTGAGGTGTTACTTATGAATTTTAGATTCTGTTGAAATTGATACATTTCATGGCTGCCTCTAGAAGCATCAACTTCCTCCAACCACTGAGTGACATTTTCTAGAAATTTTGGGTGTTGGAGCCAAAATTGCTTGAATCTGAATGGGACTTTTTTAGGTCGATCATCCAGATCAATTGAAAGGTGAATTGGCTAATCATCCGAACCAACACAGGGAAGGATGGAACCCTCAAGCATTAGATTTATTAACATTAGATCCTCCAAGATGAGGAATGTGTCCAGGTTAGAGGTAATTTGGTTGGCGCCTCCCCTCCTATTATTCCTAGTGTGAATTCCATTTACTATATTGATATCTACCAATGCAAGACCATGGATTCTATCTTTTAACATTGCGCTTGTCTGGTCCAATTTTATGATGCCTCCTCTTTTCTTAGATAGGGAAGTAATCATGTTGAAGTCCCCACTAATGATCCTGTATCCTTGTCGGGGAAAAAAACCAAGTTGTTTTAGAGATTCAAGGAAGTTGGCTTTATCTTCTATGGATGTTGGGCCATACACATTGGTAATGACTCCCCTTTCCTTCATTCCCACAAGAAGGAAAAAGGATGAGAGAGACCATTGAGTGGATAAAAATCCATCTAGATGTATGATATGTGGATTCCAAAAAATCACCAAACCACCTGTAGCACCATGGGAATCCACTAAGAAACATTGGGATTAAATCCAAATATATATCCCTGTTTTCCCCATCTAATCCCCTCCACACTTTGTTTCTTGTAAAAGGAGGATGTTTGGAGTTTCAGATTGAACATTATTTCTTAACATTGTTTGCTTAACCCTACTATTGACACCTCTAATATTTCAATTTATTACTTTCATGATGAACCATTTTTGGAGGAGGGGAAATACATTTGTGTCGATTGCTACATACAACCCTAAGTCAATTAACTTCTGTCTTAATTATTTTAAAGTTTGTTGTTTGGTTCTCCTACCTCTTCCTTTGTCCTTGCAAGGATGATTTTGTAGTTCCTTGGGAGGGACGGTTTTCACACCTAATGTGGGACGATATTGTCCACTTCTTTCCTTGGATTGAGCATGGTGACCCTTGTCTATAACAAGATATTGCTTCAAAATGTATTTATGCTTTTCTAGGAGAGTTTGAACTTCTTTGTTGTTGCATGCCATTAAAATCTCTTGAACAACCATATCTCCCACCTTCATGTCCTTGCTTTCATTTGAGATTATTTCATCTTCCTCCATGCACGTAGTATCTTCCATTGTTGGGACTAAGACTGAGGTATCTGGCACATTTTCTTTCCCATCCCTCTCCTGAGTAAGGTTTTTTCTGAACGATTGTGATTTGGATTTCCTTATGGGAATAATATTTTTCTTCAGTCTTTTTGACACTGGCTAGAGATTCGAAGTTGTTCCTTGTTTTTATATTCATGGCTTCTTAAGATTTATTTTGCTATGATCTACCTTTGTTTCTTCTGCGAGAAACATCCCTAAATCCATCCCCATATAAACAGTCTCCCACAGCTTTGGGATTGGACCTTAGGGAGGGGGAATCATGAAAGAGGTGTCCATGCTCATGGAATTTCCTAGACCAGAATGAGATGTACTCATAGTCCATTGTTTGGATCCATTCATTATCATGTTATCTCAAGCATATGGATTCAAGTAGTGCCTTCATTATGTCCATAAACACATAGATTTGGGCATATGATGTATATCTTCCTTCTTTTGTAGATTTTTCATTTCAAACAAAAGATCCCATGGCATTCCCTATATCAGCTAGGGTTTCCTCCTCCCAAAACTCTTAGGGGAGAGAGTAAATTTGGATCCAAACTAGGGCTTTTGAGAAATCATATTTTTTTGGGGAAAAGCGTTCTTCACGTTCTTAAGAAAAATTCTAGCTGAGGTAAAAAAATAGGGCTCGTTCTCAAAGATTTTATCCTTGTCTTCCACGCTGCTAAATATTGCAGTAAAAAATCCCTTTGACCCCATCTTTAGATCGATATGTCCTTTAGGTTTCCATTTAGCTGAAATCCAACCTCTGAGGGCCCTTTTAGTTGGCCAAAACCCTAGGAATTTCCCAATCACTGTGTGGTTGCACATGTCTTGGATGTAGCTGCGAATCCTTGTTGATGTCACCTCATATTAGTGGGGTGGTCTCTCCTTTATGGATACATTTCCCTTTGGTGCTTCCTCCATCGGAAAGGTTTGGACCCTTCCGGTTCTCATTCACTCTTATCAATCGAGAGTTTTTGTTCCTCCCCCCCCCCATGCCATATTTCCCTTGGTTATCCATTCGTTTGTGACTGGTATCTGGATTGAATCAATTCCTACATGGCCAAATTCATTTCCCTTTTGAGCATTGAGGGAATCCTTATAGGAGTGAGCATATCTCCCTCCCACAACAAAGGCCATTATGGTTTTCCAAGAATGCACTGACTAGGGTTTTAGGAACCACCATATAGCACAAAAATTTCTGAATCTTATTGGTGGATACATATGATGTCTTCGGTCTTCTTCCATTCTATGATTTCTTTGATTTTGTTTGGATTTACCTTGACCCCTTTTCTGGATATGACATGGCCAAGGCATTCCACTTCTTCTTTGTTGAAAGTGAATTTTGTCATTTTTTGCATAAAACTAATATTCTTCCTGTAATGTCCCTTTTAAGAAATTTATTAAAATGACATTTTTTTCACTTTTTTCCCTAGTTCGACCTTTGACTAGTTTTGAGGTCTAGGTCTCCAAATTGCTCCAAATGCTCCCAAATCTTCAGAGAGGGTGTATGAATGATATTAGGACTTGATTATGATGTTTAGGGATGATTTAGGACCATAAAAGGACTTCTGCAAACCCATTTAAGATTTTGGCCAAAGTAGGAGTTTTTACCAGCAATTTGGGGTTCAAATCCCCCCAGGGTAAATGCTGAAAATGGCTCTCCAAATGCTTCCAAACCCACTCGAATTTCTGAAAAGAGGAAGAGGATGTCTAGGGGAAAATATTATGGTCTCATGTGAATCATTATTCAATTTGTGAGGTATATTATAACTCTCTCCCAATAGCTACAACTTCACTAGTTTCGACATTAGGGGCAATGGCATTAAATCTTCTTCAAATGGTATAAAACTTAACAAAATGACTCCAAATGATTAAGTAATGAACATGAAACTTTTGAAGCTCATTAATGACATTCCATTGATCACAAATACATCAGATAAATGATCTTCCATTTGAATTCATCAACATTTCATTGTTATACATCAAGATAGTGGGGAAATGGCACCATTTGTTCATTAAACATCAGATTTACATCATTCCAACTATATTTTCGACCTGGTACATTTCTAAATATGAATAATAGAGTATATGCATCTTATTACAACAGAAATGGGGCATGGGAAACTCCCCCAAATATTACAATAGCTCACCAAAAGCACCTCTCCTCAAGGAGCAAGAATATGCAATGAAAACTGGAAATGGTTGAGGGAGTGAGCTGCACTAGAAGAAACCACGAGCTTCCCTGTATCTTACACCTACAAATAAAGACTCCATTGAAGCTCCATGAAAGGTATGAATGGCCTTTCCACACACCAACTAGGATGGGAATCTTTCACCCTCAAAATTGGCTAAGGCAAGTAGACTAGTAGTCCACTAGCTCTCTTCACAAATGAAAATTCTCAAAATGATCAAAAGCTCTTATATGGGTTGATCCCTGTATTTTATAAACATCCTTAGCCTTCTAAGGTTCCCAATCCATCTGTAACTCTAATCCAATTCGAATTAGGGTGGAGGCTCGAATATTTTCCATGTGTCCTCCCTTTCCAAGCCTTCCACCTTCCACCAATTTGAATAGGAACCCATTGAACTTCCCCAACTCCCATGAGCGCTTTCTTGGATGCTAATTTTAGACCTGACATTTCATAATGGTTAGATGTCAGCAATCAGATCTACAATTTGTCATAGGTGTCATATCATCTTCATCATTATTGCCATATAGTTTAGGGAATCTAGTCCAAGTGTCCAATAACTCCTCATTTGACTCTTCCTTCTCCCTAGGAGTTACACTTCCATCCAAATTCGACCTATGATGCATATGGCCAAGTGTATGACTCTCCTAACTCATCCCAATAACATTATGCTTTCCATGGATTCGAAATTGCAAGAGGAGGATGCCATGTGGCACATAAATTCTAGCTTGTGTGGGCCCCACAATCTCCATCTGTCTTCATGATCAATTGCCACTTTGATTTTCTATTGCATTTATTTAATTAGCTCCTTTATTAAATATTTATTCCACTATAATGTCTAAAGATCATTTAATAGCTCCCTTATTGCAAATCACAATGTCTCCATCCAACCTAGGGAACTAGTAGGATTGATGGAATTTTCCTGTTATAACCAAGTAATTGAATGGGGACATTACAGTCCTCCCCACCCAAGATTGCTTGTCCTCAAGAAATTTCAGATTTGGATGCTGTAAAATCTTCTCCTCTTCCCATGTGGCATCTTCACTTGGTAGATCCTTCCATTGTACTAAGTATTCTTTGATAGTTCTGCTCCTCAATCTCCTTTCCCTTGTCTTCAAAATTTTTTCAGGAACAAATATGAGTTGACCTTCATCATCCAAAGGGTATTTCTGAAGTGACAATTTGCTGAACAAGATCTTTCTTGAGACAAGAAACATGAAATAAAATGTAGATTTTACTTCCTTCCGGAAGTTCTAATTCATATGCTACCTCCCCAATCTTCCAAACTACCTTGTATGGGCCATAGTATCTTGGTTTTAGATTTTATGCTCCATTCTTTTTTAGAGATGTTTTTTTATATAGCAGCAACCTCAAATATACTAAATCATTAATCTGAAATGCCATTTATTCTCTATGTCTATCTGCATATTGTTTTTGTTGATTTTGGGCAACCTACAAATTGTCTTTCAAAAGCTTTAAAATTTCTTGGCTCTCTTCCACCCAATATTTGGATTTTGGGGCTCTACTATCACCAAAGATAATTTCAACAAAGGTGAGTGCATCATAACCATATAATGCTCTGAAAGGAGACATCCCTATTGACATATGAAAAGTGGTGTTGTAGAAAAACTCACCCAAGTGTAGCCATTTTACCCATTTTTTTGTTGCTCTCCCACATAGTTTCTTAGGTACCCTTCCAACCATTGATTCACCCTCTTTGTTTTTCCATCAGTTTGTGGATGATAGCTTGTACTTGGAGTCAACTGAGTGCCAACCAATCTGAAAAGTTCTTGCCAAAAAGCACCATGAATCTACTATCTCTATCACTTACAATGCTCTTGGGGAGCCCATGCAATCTAAAGATTTCTTTGAAAAAAATATCAGTCACTTATGCAGCATTAAAAGATGATGTAACAACAAAGAAATGAGCAAATTTTTTCAACCTATCCACTACCACATATATGCAATCCTTATCCAAAGATTTGGGTAAACCGGTGATGAAGTCCATTGAGATATTGTCCCATTTTTGCTTCAGAATGAGAAATGGTTGCAATAAGCCAGCTGGGCATGTAAGTTCAGATTTGTTTTGCTGACATACCTTACATTCATTCAGATATTTCTGAACATCTTCTTTTCAGCCCCCTCCAAAAAAACCTTTGCCTTAATTTCCTATAAGTTTTGAAGATCCCCGGATGGCCAACTAGTGGGGAATCATGTGCTTCTTGCAAAATTTTGTACTTGAGTTTTGAATCTTGAACCAAATAAATTCTTCCCTTATAATATATCAACCATTCAAAATCCTGTAGTTATCATCCCCTTTGATTCCATCTAATACATCACAAGCAAATTTATCTTTGGCATATTCAACTATTAGCATGTTTTTCCAATCCTTGGCAATGTCCATGAGAGAAAAAGAAGGTCTTCTAGATAATGCATATGCTCCAATGTTATTATTTCCTTTCACATATTCAATATCAAAATCATAAGCTTGAATCTTGCTTACCCACTTTTTTTGCCTTTCATTTAGATCCTTTTGAGTGAGGAAGTGCCTTAGACTATTGTGGTTAGTTTTCACCACAAACTTGTTTCCCACCAAGTATTGTCTAAACTTGACCAATGCATGCATGATGGTCAACATTTCCTTGTCATAGATGGAGTAAAGCTTCTCATGAGGCTGCAACGTTCTGCTCTCAAAGGCCGTTCTGCTCTCAAAGGCTATAGGGTGTTGTCCTCGCTTTAGGACAACCCCTATTCCTCCACTGGAAGCATCACATTCCACAACAAAAGGTTTAGAAAACCAAGTAATGCAAGTATGGGACAACTACTCATTACCTCTTTCATTTTTTGGAATTCATTTTCAGCCTCTTCATCCCACTTGAAAGCATCCTTCTTAATCAAATCAGTGAATGGAGAAGTCAATTTGGAGAACCCTTTCACAAACTTTCTATAATAGGTGCATATTCCAATGAAGCCTCTTAATTCTGTGATGTTTTTTGGTGATGGCCATTCTAAGATAGCCCTTATTTTTTCCATGTGTACTTTCACTCCTTTCCCAATAATGTTCCCAAGATACAATAGTTCCTTCATCCCAAATTCACATTTAGACATCTTAGCAAACAAGGACTATTCTTGCAAAGTTTTCAATACAATCTCTAAATGTTGCAAATGCTCTTCCCAAGTTTTACTATAAATGAGAATTTCATCAAAGAAAACCAAAACAAATCTTCTAAGCTGCTTGCAAAAGATCCTATTCATGCATGTTTGAAATGTGGCTAGAGCATTAGTTAATACAAAAGGAATAACACGAAACTCAAAGTGGCCATAATGACATCTAAAAGCAGTCTTTTGTATATCTTCTTCCTTCATTCGAATTTGATGATAACCTGATCTAAGGTAAATTTTGGAAAAATATTTGGCTCCAAATAGCTCATCCATGAGCTCATAAATCCTAGGAATAGGATACCTATTCTTGATTGTCTTCTTGTTCAAGGCTCTAAAGTCTATGCACATACTCAAGGTTCCATCTTTTTTCTTTACCAACACTACTGAAGAAGCATAAGGGATAGAGCTTGGTCTAATGAGTCCCAACTCTAGCATTTCTTGGATGGCCTTTTCAATTTAATCTCTAATTTTTTTTGGATGTCTATAAGGTGGTATTTGAATAGGTGAAGTACCCTCCTCCAAAACAATGTTGTGCTCAACCCCCTTATCAGGTGGTCTACCATGTGGAAGATCTCTAAAACCTTTTTTATACTTTTGCAATAGTTTCTCTATCTCCTTTGGGTGTTCAACAACCTTTATGTCTGGATTGGGAGATGTGATATGACATTCAACAGACCATTCTGTCTCCATGCCTCAATATAGATATCATACTATTGAAAGTCACTACTTGATTTGGGTAAGTGTGGTGCCCTCTCACAACCCTTAGTATATCTTTCGAATCTTGAAATTTCATATCAGGAATTTGATAGTTTACTGTATACTCCCCTATAGAGTACAACCATTGCACTCCCAAAACCACATTAGTATCAGTAACATCAACCACATAAAAGCTATCAACAAAAGTATAGTTACCTATGGTGACTTGCAACTTTGGAACCCATGTTTTGCACTCCATTGTGTTGTGACCTGGAATGACAACTGTGAAGCCATCGAATGGTTCAATATGTATATTCCTTCTCTCCACCATGTTTGCATCAATGAAGTTATGTGTGGCTCCTCCATCTACCAAAACTGAAGCTCTTTGTCCTAGTAGCACACCCTTGCATCGAATAGTGTGATAATGAGGCATTGCTGAAAGTACTGCCATTCTTGCTTTTTCCAGTGAGGGTTGATTTTCTTCTTGTATTTCTTCTTCTGCTGTCTCATATGCCTCCTCTTGATCTGAAATATGTCCGTGTTCATCCATACCCCCTTCATACTCATCATTATCAGAAAATACTTCGATGTATTGAGCTTTTCCCTTAGTACATTTACGCCCTGGTGCCCATGGTTGAAAGCATGTGTAGCACAATTTTTTTCTTCAAAGTTCTTCCCTGTTTAGTCCTTCTTTCTTATTATTTTCAAATGAATCTCTTTGCCAAGGCTTCTTATCAGATCCATCTCCTTGCCAAGGTTTCTTTTCAAATCTGAAATTAGGCTTGGGAGGAAATCTTGTTCTAGGAAGCACATTTTGGAGATCTCTAGTCAAGCTCATAGCATATCTTAATGTAGTTGGTTTGTGGGATTTAACTAAACCTTTTAAGGGCTCATTCAAACCTTCAGTGAAAAACAATACTATCCTTCCCATAGATATATTAGCCACCTTGACTGATCATTTTTTAAAGTCCATCATATAATCAGCAGGGGTTCCCACTTGCTTCAATTGGGTTAGTTCTTTGAAAGGTAATTTTGGGTCTTTTTGCTCGAATTTTTCTAATACCCTGTCAACAAATTCTCCATATGTATTAACCTAGTCATGTCCCAAAGTTTTCATACCATGGAACCACCATTCATTGGCATCTCCTTCTAAATGCAAAATGGCCATTTTTAATGCATCATCTTCCACCATGGGATTCAGCTGAAAATACACATCTAATTTTTGCACCCAAGTGTTAGCAAAACTTTGAGAGGAACCATCAAAATTAGGAAGTGACATTTTACCAATAGCACAATTTAATTCTTTGTTTTGAAACACATTTTTATTCCCTTCCTTCTTTTTGAGTTTGTTTGAGACAGTAAAATATTGGTCCAATGGTAGAGACCCTCTACAATCTTCACTCAATTTTTCCCATTCTTTCACCACTTCACCCATTTCCAATTGGATGCTAGTTTCCTCTTTGGGCATAATAAATTTAGGTGTAGTAGGCCTTTGTGTGCTCTGAAATTCATTAGGTCTATTATGAGGTCCTGTGCTTGAGAAAATATGTCCACCCATTATCTTCTTTTCCTCTGAATGTGAACTACTGCTGTCTCCTTTACTTCCTAGTTGGCTGGCCAACAATTTGAATCCCTTCATTATCTGTTTGGTCATGTTTTCAAATAATGGTTTCATTAGATTGGTGAATTCCTCCTTGTCTTCTGAATTTATTTCCTTCTCATTACCCATAGTTTCCTCAAAATGCACTTTTTTCCTATTTCTTCCTCTTCAACAACAAAATCTCCAGTTTCAGTTTCTAAGGGTGGTGGCTTATTTCTTTGGCCCCTTTTCAAAACCATCAGACCACATCAGGTTCCATGATCATGTTCGGATACCACTTGTAATGTCCCTTTTTAAGAAATTTATTAAAACGACAAATTTTTCACTTTTTTCCCCAGTTCGACCTTTGACTAGTTTTGAGGTCTAGGTCTCCAAATTGCTCCAAATGCTCCCAAATATTTCAGAGAAGGTGTATGAATGATATTAGGACTTGATTATGATGTTTAGGGGTGATTTAGGACCATCAAAAGACTTATGCAAACCCCTTTAAGATTCTGGCCAAAGTAGAAATTTTTACTAGCAATTTGGGGTTCAAATCCCCCATGGTAAATGCTGAATATGGCTCTCCAAATGATTCCAAACCCACTCGAATTTCTGAAAAGAGGTAGAGGATATATAAGCGAAAATATTATGGTCTCATATGAATCATTATTTAGTTTGTGAGGTATGTTATAACTCTCTCCCAACAGCTACAACTTCACTAATTTCAACCTTGGGGGAAATGGCATTAAATCTTCTTCAAATGGTATAAAAATTAACAACATGACTCCAAATGCTTAAGTATCGAACATGAAACTTGTGTAGATCATTAATGACAGTCCATTAATCACAAATACATTAGATAAATTATCTTCCATTTGAATTCGTCAACATTTCATTGTTATACATCAAGATAGTGGGGAAATGGCACCATTTGTTCGTTAAACATCAGATTTACATCATTCCAACTCTATTTTCAACATGGTACATTTCTGAATATGAAGAATCGAGTATATGCATCTTATTACAATAGAAATGGGGCATGAGAAGCTCTCCCAAAGAGTACAATAGGTCACCAAAAGCACCTCTCCTCAAGGAGCAAGAATATGCAATGAAAACTGGAAATGGTTGAGGGAGTGAGCTGCACTAGAAGAAACCACTAGCTGCCCTGTATCTTACACCTGCAAATAAGGACTCCATTAAATCTCCATGAAAGGTCTGAATGACATTTCCACACACCAACTAGGATGGGAATCTTTCACCTTCGAAATTGACTAAGGAAAGTAGACTAGTATTCCACTAGCTCTCTTCACAAATACAAATTCTCAAAATGATCAAAAGCTCTTCTCTTGGTTGATCCCTGTATTTTATAAACATCCTTAGCCTTCTAAGGTTCCCAATCCATCCATAACTCCAAGCCAATTCGAATTAGGGTGGGGGCTCGAAGATTTTCCATGTGTCCTCCCTTTCCAAACCTTCCACCTTCCACCAATTCGAATTAGGGTGGGGGCTCGAATATTTTCCATGTTTCCTCCATTTCCAAGCCTTCCACCTTCCACCAATTCGAATAGGAACCCATTGAGCTTCCCCAACTCCCGTGAGCGCCTTCTTGGATGCTATATTTAGACCCGCCATGTCATAATGGTCAGATGTCAGCAATCAGATCTGCAATTTTTCATAGGTGGCATATCATCTTCATCATTATTGTCATATAGGTTAGGGAATCTAGTCCAAGTGTCCAATAATTCCTCATTTGACTCTTCCTTCTCCCTATGAGTTACAATTCCATCCAAATTCGATTCCCAAGAACATTATGCTTCCCATGGATTCAAAATTGCAAGAGGAGGATGTCATGTGGCACATAAATTCTAACTTGTGTAGGCCCCACAATCTCCATGTGTCTTCATGATCAATTTCCACTTTGATTTTCTCTTGCATTTATTTAATTAGCCACTTTATTAAATATTTATTCCACTCTAATGTCTAAACATCTTTTAATAGCTCCCTTATTGCAAATCCCAATGTCTCCATCCAACCTAGGGAACTAGTAGGATTGATGGAATTTCCCTGTTATAACCTTAATTGAATGGGGACATTACACTCCTAGTAGGAAGAGTACTTGTTCTAGGTGCGTAGTATGCTCCTTCTATGTTTTACTAAATATAATAATATCATTAAAAAATATCAAAAACTTCCTTAGGTAGGGTTGAAATATTTCATTCATAATTGATTTAAAAGTATCAAGTGCATTGGTCAAACCAAATGGCATGACCTTGAATTCGTAGTGAGCTTCATGAGTTCATAAAGCAGTATTTGCAACATCTTCTAGCCTTACTCAGATTTGATAGTACCTTGATCTCAAGTATAGCTTGGAAAATTACTTGGTTACGTGGAGTTTGTCCAACATTTCATCTATGAATGCAATGGGATAATTTTCTTTATTGTTATTTTGTTTAGACCTCGATAATCTATACATAGCCCGTAGGATCCATCTTTTTTATGTAATAGCAATGTTGGGGTTGCATATGGACTCCTACTTCTTGCGGTAACTACACATCTTAATAATTCTTGCATTAGCCTTTCTATTTATGTTTTATGATGATGAGGATATTGATAGGGTTTGACGTTAATAGGGGACACATATTGTTTAACCTTAATTATGAGTTCTATTCTTTTTTCCCGAGGCAATTTCATAGGTAGATCTTGGAATACCTTCTCGTAATTTTGGATTAACCCTCTGATCTCTAGGTGTTGGGCATAAACTACTTCTTATGCTGATATATCCATTTGATGACATTATTCCATGAAGGGTTGAGGGACTGGCATTACTTGGTCGAGCATGAATTGAATACCAATGAGTGGTCTGATCAATCTAATTTTCAAATTCCAAAGGATATGTTCATTGCTAGGTTTTACCATCTTCCTTATTTGTATTCTCTCGCTATACTGAGGTTGCATACTTCTATCTGTGGCAGGGCCTCTATAACTACAATCCTGACACATACTACATGAATTCTATGAGAAACAATATGGCCACACCCCTCTCCAGAAGGCATCCAATTCTCAAACAGAGAAAAATGGATGTCATGAATGAAATGTGAATTGTATGGCTATAGAGGATGAAATTCCCAGTGGAAAGGCCAACAAGACCTTCTTGTTCATGGGGTTGACTTATTGGAATATTCTTTGGTGTCAAACAGGGACGCAAATCTGCTATTTCAAGATCATAATTTTCCTTGCCATTCGTAAATCATTCATTTGTGTTTGTACCCAGAGATGACAGCGTGATGACAACTTAGCTTTAGAATGTAAGTTGCAAATATGTATACATAGATGGATAGATAAACTAAATTTTGTGATATTGCTGCAAGTAAATAGCCAATAATGTGTATTGTTTGATTTTAGTGGTATGAGAGAAAACATAATAGGAGGTTAAGAATCATGATGTAATTGTGGACAAGAAATCTGTAAGTTCCATTTCCTAGTGATAACTAAGTCAATGACAAGGATAGGAATTGTGTTGTAACTGCGGATAGGAAATCCATATGGTTTATTTCCCAGTGATAACTAGGTCATGAGGCCTATTATCTTCAATGTTAATGGATTATATAGTCCCTAAGGTTTCACATTTGTGCATTGTTAATGCTAGTAAATAGTACATGAGGTTTTATTCTCTAGGTTATGTCATTGTAAATGAATAATAAATATGTTCTATAGTTTGAAGTGTATCAATTTTGATGTGGATGCACCACAGGTTTGCAAGTCACAAGGAACAATGTTGATTTAGTGTGTGGAGCTTCAACAAAAGCTAGGCTTAAAGCCACTGTTGTTCACAAGCATCTTAGTAATCATTCAAAACATTGTTTTTTCATCACAACATTACTCTATCATCACTATGATTGACTCTTAAAGCTTTGTTAGTAACAACCTATATAACATATTGTTAGATCAAATTAAAATCTAAAATATTCTTTTTTTTTAAATATACAAAAGAATTGTATACTTAATTTATATTTGATCAATTTAGATTTAAAATAAAACAAGTTATATAGTTTATGCCTCTATAAGTAGTTACATAATATTTTTCACAATGTTCATGCCCATGGTTCATTCATGGTAAGGTAGTGTTGGCATCCTACTTTGTCAATATAAGCTAAATGCCAAAATAAATAAAAATAATATTACTTTCATACGATAACACTTTTATGTAATAATGTAAATGAAAATACTTTCATATTGCCCTAAGTATTTAGTTCAAATAACAAAATTTTGTAGTTTCAAATCATAAATATATGTCGACTGCTATGTGGTTTAAAAGGAAAACGACATTACAATAAAGTAAACTTGTAATAAAAATCGATTACAGTCTAAAATTCTGCTACAATATACAATATATTTATATTTTCAATGGGCGAGTTGGGTGGTGCAGCTCAGGTTTGGGTTTAGCCTCATGCTCATGAAGGCCCCTAAATTTGACCTTGAGACCTGATGGGATCAAACTCCACTCAAGAGTCAAGCCACTGTACATAAAGCAATAGGGCTAATGCATATAAAATATAAGAAAAGCTTTAGTTACAGTACCATAATATTTAGCATATAAAATATAAGAAAAGCTTTAGTTACAGTACCATACTATCTTGACAGTATCATATCATTTTGAGGCACATAAACATATTTTTTTAATTATATTTATTGTCTTTATTAGGTAAGGTAATATAATGTAACTTTACATGAAAAATTATATTCACTAATAAAAGATAAAATTATAAAAAATAAGAAAATCTATCTAAGTTTATAAAAAAGAAGACAATAAATTGGATTTATCTTAGTATTTGATAGATCCGTGTTTAACATGGATTTATGGTTTAAAATAATTCAAATGAGTAAAAGATATAAACCTTGTTAGTAAATTAGATAAAAAGAAATGAAAATCACATACCAAAAACACTATAAAAATAAAGAGTTGCCTCCACAAAACTAGGACATTAGACTTTATAAACAGGTAGCAAGGTTTTAGTTATTGCTAAGATGATCAAATTCACTAATACATAGTTACTAAATTCAAATTTTGAATTTGGTACTGTAAAAAGAATTCCAAACACAAAAAATTTATAAAAAAAATTAATCTATATACTTTTTAAATTAATAAAAATTCATTAATACACATAAAAAAATTCAACAGTACACAAAGTTCACAGACACAAAGGTCATAGATGAGAATATTGAATTTACTAGTTTTCAAAACACTCTACTAATTAGTATAACCATATAATACAATTTTCTACATCCATCTATTCCCATTAGTCAGCCATCCCATACATCTCCATCGAGCTCACCATTACGATATAGACAGACTACACTCATCTTATTCTCATTGCTTCAGTGTACGAATCTGAATTGGGCGAACCAAACCTGAGCATCCATATTTTTTAATACGTCTGAACAAATAGGGTTTTTTCCAGTGTGAATTGAGCGAACTTAACCTGAACGAACAGTTTCAAGTGAACAGTACACTTGAAACCCTTAACCTGAACGAACAGTTTCAGATTGATCCATGAACTTAACCTGAACGAACAGTTTCAAGTGAACAGTACTTATACCTGTATGTGTGACAAGTGTACTGTACAGATTGATTTTATAACTGTTTCAAATTCAAAATAAACAATTAATAAAAAAATAATATAAAAGATAACTTTAATTGATGCATGGATTACTAGGAGAGAATGCATGGATAACTCCTAGTTGATGCATCAATAATCAACAGTTCATAGAAGACAACCAGTTTAATTAGAAAAAGCCAGAACAAATAATAGATAACGTAGTATTTATTAGTGAACTTAACTTGTGGCCTATGGATTTATGATATTTCCTTTTCAAAATTTCTGATATTTTTTGCTTTCTGGTTGGGTTTTATCTGTTTTGCAATCATTGTCCATCCAATAGTTGGTATTAAAGCTCGGCAGAGTAGACCTAACCCATGAGCTGAGCTGAGGAAGTGCGTTAATAGAGCAGGAGCCATGAGAGAGTCTTGACCATTGGAGCAGCGCAGAGCTGTTATGAGTGAGCATGGTGTTGTGTCTCCTGCTCTTCACTTTTTTCCACCAAGGTTAACGTACGAGGCTTCTTGGTATCAATTAGAGCCCCCAGGTGCAGGTGTAGGTGTAGAGAAGAAGATTTCACTTCCTCTCTCTCTCATTGTTCTGCGTAATTGTGCCCGCACGCCTTTCACTGAGATTTCGTGGTTGGAGGCTTTTGTTGTTGAAAGCCTGCTCCGTTTTTTGAAGTGGACCTGGGTTTAAAAAGGTGAAGAACTCGACCGAGACAAGTTGAAGGGGATTGAAAAAATCTGATTTTGAGTAAAGATGATTTGGCTAGCAAGCCCGTGATTAAATTACAAAATAAAAAAGTTAGCAGAATTTTTGCTCATTTGGCAGAGTAAGACCGAACTTGATGGAATTTGAAGAAAACATTGACTGCAATAGGAGGAATTGCAGCAATGGATTTGAGTAGCAGTCTCCCACAGCCACAAATTCAAAATTTGACTGGTGAGAACTCTGATTTCTGGTAGATATTAAAATGAAAATCTTATTATTTTCACATTATTTGTGGGATTTAGTACAAAATGGATTTGTAGATGATGAGACAACTTTTTAGTCTAGTCCCAAGCACATAAATACCATGACAAATACATGGTTGAAAATGATAGAGACTAAAACAATAAATGAATTCCAAAATCGGGTTATCATGGTAGGCCAAAAGGTTGTTGACAAAGTCTAAAGAAGTCGAGTTGTTAGGCCAAAAGGTTGTTGACAAAGTCTAAACAAGTCTACCGAGTAAGTTTGATGTTGTAGTTGTTTCCATAAAGGAGTGTAGAAATTTGTCACAACTCTCATTGACAATCAATGAGCTGATGAGATCCCTATTATCCCATGAATCCAAGTTAAACATGAATTCAACTTCATCATTAGGAAATGCTTTCAAATCACAATTATGTTGTTGGTAGAGGAACAAGAAATTATGTCCATAGAGGCATAGCTTATAGATTTCATACCCAAAGAGATGAAAGGAAAATACTCATAGGACTTGTAAGTTTGTCTAGAATACATAGTAGAGAAATATTAGAACTTCAAAAAAATCCTAGAATCAACAACAAAATCAATGATTTGATAAATCCAAGGTTCAATGATTTTATTGCTAAGTTGCACAAAATGGGGAAATGAGAACGCGTTTCCAAAATGGGGACGCATTGGAAACGTGACTCTCCAAAATTTTGGAAACGGGAAACACAATGTGTGTGTGTGTATGTATGTGTGTATTTAAAGTAGTAAATGAGTAAGGACAATTTAAAATATGAATATGAACATAAATCATAAATAATACATGTCGATGAAAATTGCCTATTTTAGAATTATATTTATCAATAGCACCTTATACATGCCTCCTCTAGGTTCTAGCCCTTGCCTCTACCTCGAATCTCAAAGTTGATCCTCCAAGGACATTAGTCAGTGACTCACCCCATAATTTTGATGAAAATTCCAAATCCAATCGTTATGACAGAAGAGTTCAACAATCAACACTACCAACATTAAAGGATTTGATGTGCTTGATTAAATGCCAATCCCATACCCTCATACATGATAAATAAAGTGGAAACTTTGCAATTCTGAAATCCTGAAAACTATTAAGTCTATTGAATTTTGAATGGGATCTAAAATTCTAGTTTTTGAATATGAAGCTTGATGAGGATGGAACCACTCTCAAACATCCCGAAACAATTAATGGTATTGTTAAAAATTGAAGTGAAATGATAGAAAATGAAAGATGAGGACATGATCCGAATTTTAGGGGGCATATGGTCTAAATTAGGATGTATAAGTCATAAAAGCATTAAATGGAGAGGCCACCCTCTCCCATCCATGGTTTTGGAATCTTCCATGCAACCCACAGTTTAGAATACACCCATCCATGGTATTTGGTAGCCCATGGTTTTGTTCCATGGTATGGTTTCAAGGAAGATTGTAATAATACTATATGAAGGGCTTTATGCCTTCTCAATAAAGCAAGCTATTATTTTTGGCATCCTACTTTTATTTTATTTTATTGAGTTATTATTGGGTTATTGGTTCTGAGTGCCTCTCTTAGTATAGTTTGAGAGATGAGGCTCAAAGAACCATCTTTGAGCCTCACCCCTCCATGTGGCATATATACTTTATGTTTCTTTGTTTAGGCTTTTCACAACTCAGATTTTGTTGCAGTGTCTTTCTTACAGCTGATCCATTGTCCACTTCAACTTTGAGGCTATCTCTTATCCTCCTCTCTCGGCATTCAATTCTTGCGGGTCTCAGCCCCCATTATCCATATCAGTGGTATCAAAGTAGGTACGCTCTCCATCAGAACAAGGGTTTGAAGCTTACTGTAGGTTCAAATATTTTTCTACCCTCGGATCTTCGTTCATCATTACAAAGAGAAGCATACATGGATCTAATACATCCATTGGTATGCAACATTTTCAATAATTTTACAGGGTGTCCATGTTTCCCATGGAGGTTCCACAACTTCTGCAACAACCCATGTTTCTCTACGAACCCTTGGCCCTCTACATTTGATACTATCACATTCAACAAAATTTAAATTGATTCTTTGAACTCCAAAGGATGTTTCAGAGGGTCTACCATAGCTCATTGGAAATTTTTTTCCATTAGATCAAATGGGTATTTCACATAATTTCATTTCGTTTTCTGGTTTGTGAGATATGCTTGTTTGAGGTAGCACATGTTTATACACAATGCGGCCACACATACAAAAACTTTAAATAAGTGCTACACACTCCACATAATGTTTCATAGGATTTACCATAGCTCATTGGAAATGTATTTCTGTCAGCTAAAATGGGTATTTCACATTTTTTCATTTGGATTTATGGTTTGAGAGATATCATCGACTGAAGTAACATATGTTTGCAAAATAGTGCATGCGCTTCTCCTGAGCTTCAACAAACATTTTATCACTCCCTAGGCCACCACAGAACAAGTATGTAATATGAATGGAAATGTCTCTTCGATATCTCAAATGGGTCTTCAACGGAATTCAATTTCATCACCTGCATCAGAAGCTATGAATGGATTTGCAACAAGACATCAATTGCACCAAAGATCGTGAATTTTTTAATTTTTGAACTTTTATTAAATCCTATTGTAATCATGGTTATGGGTTAACCACACAAAATCCATGGTTATGGGTCAACCAGGAAAAACCCACGGTTATGGGGCAACCATACAAAACCCACAGTTATGTATTGTAATCACGATATCGGTCAAACACACAAAACCCATGGTTATGGGGAAACCACAGAAAACCCACAGTTATGTATTCTAATAACAATTATGGGTCAACCACACAAAACCCATGGTTATGGGGAAACCACACAAAACCCACACTTATGGATTGTAATCACGGTTATGGGTGAACCACACAAAACTGACGGTTATGGGTTAACCACACAAAACCCACGGTTATGGTTTAAGCACAGAAAACACTTCTCTTCATTGGCAAGTAACACATTGTAATCATGGGTCTCTTTTTAGCATGATATGATGGGGACCATCATTTTCTAAGGAGGGGGGATAATCCGAATTTTAGGGGGCATATGGTCTAAATTCGGATGTATAAGTCATAAAAACATTAAATGGAGAGGCCACCCTCTCCCATCCATGGTTTTGGAATCTTCCTTGCAGCCCACAATTTAGAATACACCCATCCATGGTATTTGGTAGCCCATGGTTTTGTTACATTGTATGGATTCAAGGTAGATTGTAATAATATTATATAAAGGACTTTATGCCTTCTCAATAAAACAAGCTATTCTTTTTGGCATCCTACTTTTCTCTTATTTTATTGATTTATTATTGGCTGATTGGTTCTAAGTGCCTTTCTTAGTATAGTT
The DNA here is from genome assembly GCA_027924585.1 of Larix kaempferi. Taxonomy (NCBI): domain Eukaryota; kingdom Viridiplantae; phylum Streptophyta; class Pinopsida; order Pinales; family Pinaceae; genus Larix; species Larix kaempferi. Next base: position 15,660,383 of record BSBM01000372.1, on the reverse strand, counting down.
TGAGAGGTGAGGCTCAAAGAATCCTCTTTGAGCCTCACCCCTCCATGTGGCATATTTACTCTATGTTTCTCTGTCTAGGATTTTCACAACCCATATTTTGATGCTGTGTATTTCTCACAGCTGATCCATTGTCCACTTCATCTTTGAGGCTATCTCTTCTCCTCCTCTCTCGGAATTCAATTCTTCTGGATCTCATCCCCCTAGATCCGAATTAGGAGAATGCCCATTTTACTTTAAGAATTTAATATTACAATTTAGTATTACCAATTCCTACTGAACAAAGAGCCTGGATATTTTTTTATACGCATAACAAACCATTTAGTATTACCAATTCCTACTGAAAAAATATGATTTTTTTATATGCAGAGAAATAATTTTATGGAAATGTGGTTGTACAAAATACATCCATACTAAAAACACATTTCCGTATAGACAAAATGTGTTTTCATCTCGGGAAATGCATGTCTATACGGAAATGCGTTTCCATGCTGCACACCACGTGTTTTTGCATTTCCTACATGAAATGCACCAAGGACGAAGGAGGTGGCATTTCTTACAACTTAGTTTTATTGTAAGAAATTTTATCATTATGACCGTGATTGTAGGAATAAGCAATCAAATGCTAGCAAGTAGTCTACAAACATAATCGAGGAACTTAAACAAAATAAAGGCTAATATGTGTTGATAATTTCCAATATAGCATAGGAAAGTGCAAGTGACATGTGGTTTTTGGGCACTCATTATAGCAATCACATGATTAGTAATAAGGATTTGTTTGCTAGTCTATACAATTCTATACAATTTAAAGTGAAACTTGAAAATGACAACAAGGCACCTGTTAGTTAGAGGCAAAGGTGTGTTTAATGTGTTTTCCAAAAATGGAGATAAGAAGCATATTGATGATGTGTACTTTGTTCCAAGTTTGAAATGCAATTTAATCAGTATTGGACAATTAATGGAGAAATAGAAAGTTATTTTCAATCGTAATGTGTGTACAATCTTGGATAAACCACCAAATAAAATGTTGATTGACACGCTGGAAATTATCAATAATAGAATGTTTTTGCTCATAATGAGAAGTGAAATCTAGAATCCTGTGAATTCTTATAAGAATAATACTGTTGATCAGACACAGCTTCGACATTTGAGGTTTGGACACTTTCACTTTGTAGGTTTAATCCTACTGCAAAGGAAGCAAATGGTGAAAGGGTTACTAGCCATAGAGAAGTGATTAAGCTCTTGTGACAGCTTGCAAAGAAACATACGAAAACATTTCTTATAAGTGTATCTTATAGGTCAAGAGAACCTTTGGGCCAATGCAATCCCCATCATCGGCTAGAAAATTGTATTTTTTGACATTCATTAATGATTAGGAGACATGGGTATATTGCTTGAAATGGAAATTAGAAACCTTTGGAATATTTTAGAATTTCAAAGATTTGGTTGAGAATCAAAGTGGTAAATTCATTAAAGTGTCAATATCTTTCAGAGGAGGTGAATATAAGTCTAATGATTTCATGGAGTTCTACAAATGTCATGGAATTAGAAAAATGGTGTGGCAAAGAGAAAGAACATAACAATAATGAACATGGAACAAATAATGTTGAACGCTAAACATTTGTGAATGGTTATTGGGTAGAAGAAAAATTTCCATGTTTAGTATACATTATAAACAAGTGTCCTACTAAGAGTGTGATGAAGAGAGTACCTAAAGAGGCATGGAGTGGTCAATGCTATACATATCGAATTTGAGGAGAATTGGTTGTGTGGCATATTCACATCTTCCTGAAAGAAACAAGAAGGAAGTTGGATGAAATAAGTGAAAAGTGTATTTCCATTGGAAATAGTGAACAATCTAAAGCATAAAGATTGTACAATCCCATCACTAAGAATCTCATTATTAGCAAAGATGTAGATTTAAGGAAGAAGGAGTGTGGAATGGAAGCATTGATGAAACAATTGCTAGTAGAGTGCCATTAACTCAAGGATAAAATGATGTAGAAAAGTAGAATGTACCTTGTGGATAGCCAATTCCACTATCACATCTACTTGTTGCAAGCACAACAGGAAGATAATCAACAAGTATCAACTTAACTCAAGCAATAACACCAAGAAACCTTGTGTAAAAATAACCATTAAGTCATGCAGGTCAGCATAGTCTAAGTTCACTAAGTAAGTGATGAATATGATCCTACCTTAGTTGGACTAAGATATAGGATTAGAGGAAAGAAAACTAGAAGCTTCAAGGAGATATATGATCAACATGAATATCAATTTGATTTGAATTCAAATTTTGCATTTTTATCATATCAACCTCTTAATTTTGAAGAAGCAATTAAAAATGAAAATTGGGTATTAAAAACTATCTAGATGATGAAATGGATGCAATTGAAGGAAATTATACTTCTGAATTAGTGAGTTTACCTAAAGGTAAGGACTGCATAGGTGTTAAATGGATTTACAAAAATATGTTTAATGTTGATGGATAAGTTGAGAAGCACAAAAAAATACCTATTTCTCATGATTTGCAATTAGATTCTTGTCTCAAGCCCTAGGGCTATGAGAGATCAAGGCTAACATCCCTCCTCTTAAGATCGCAATTCAATACTTGCAACTAGGCCTAAACTAGAAACCTCAAGGGTTACGTAGTGAAACCGTAATTAGGGAAAATAGAGAATTCTAAGGCTTGATTAAACAATCGAGAGCTCCTTTGTAGGATGGTCTCCTCAAGTGATACAAACCATTACACCAAAACCCCGAGGTGTTAGTGAAGGCCTCCCACCAGGATCATAACATCCCACCATGGTTCACAGTCCAGACTTTGGGCTGGATGTGCGTCCATACAGTGATTCCCCTCTATTTCTTGACATTGCAGTGTTCGTCCAGAGCTCGTACGGATCAAAGGGGACACCACCGTATGGGCACGCATCTAACCCAGAGTCTGGACTGCAGAGCATGGTGGGATGTTAATATCTTAGTGGGAGGCCTTCAATAACACCTCAGGATTTTGGTGTAATGGTTTGTATCATCTGGTATTAGAGCCTCCACCCATGTTCGAGTCATAGAGCGGGTGGAAATGTCGGCATTGCAGTGTTCATCCGGGGCTCGTACGAATTAGAGGGGGAACCACCGTATGGGCGCACATCCATTCTAGATTCTAGAGTGCGGAATGTGGTGGGATGTTAAGATCCTAGTGGGTGGCCTTCATTAACACCTCATGGTTTTGGTGTAATGGTTCATATCATCAAGCAAGTTGACAAAATATTAGCAAAGAAACCCTAACTCAGTCCAAATCACTTCAAGAGCAATGTTAAACTACGGTTAGGAAATATCTTACCAATATTTACCAAAGAAAAAGGAAGGTTGAGCCTTAGGATACTATTGAGCACATCGAGTTAGTACAACCATTCTAGAAATGACTTAGCATGTGAAAATCAAAACCCTAGAAATCCTTCCATTCATCCTTCACAAAAGAAAAAATGCATCCAAGAGAGAGGTGCGCACTAGCTCAATAGCTCCAATAAACCAAGAGAAAAATAAAATATCTCATATATGAACCCTTGTCATGTTTTACAAATGAGGTGAGATTGTCTTATTTATATGAGACAACCCTCAACCTTTTACAAATACAAGCCGGCAAAGTTAATGAAAAATTATAAAATTTTAGGTTTGTGCACCCACAACCTGGGGAGTAAATCACATAATGACATAAAATAACAATAAAAATGTGCAATTAGGCTCTACCAAGTGCAAGGTGAGACAAAAGGAGAGTGTTGTGCCCCAACCAATCCCACTAAATGATTTTGCCTCAATTCACCCTGCTTGTTTTACAATTTAGGCTTCTTCTTTAAGGAATGGTGTTTATGGGTTTGAAGACCATGAGGAGGGTTTCTATATATAAAAAATAGGTCCAAGAGGTAAAAATGATGTGTGCTAAGATGGGTATGACAACCCTTACACACAATCACCTCTACAAAGAAAAATACGAGTGTAGCCATGAGTCCCAATGATTTGTCTCAAGGGCATTGGACATCCACCCAAAGGGTAGTTAGTGGAGCCACAAGACTAACATCTCCTTGAGGTGGAAACTAAGGGGACCTTCCATGACCTGACCAAGGGTGTTTAGCGCCAAAATCAACACTCTACACAATATAGCCCCAAAACGTGGCCTTTACAAAAGAAAAAAGAAACCCCTCACTCTGGTACATTTGGAAGGAACACTTTAGACACTCTGAGGCATAACACTAAGGATGAAAATTCTAGGATAAGATTCGAGAAACCTTATAGGAAGAAGGGGAAATCTCATTTTCACATTGATTTACCAAGTGAATGAAATTTTCATATGGAATCAGAGCTTGTTATGGCCAAGATCACTCTTGAGTGATTTGGATTTTGTATTTTAGTTGGATTTCATCTAAGATAGCTATTTTTATCCAATTGATATCATTGAGCCTGAAACTTTAGATTTCTTGGGAAAAGAAAATATGCTCTAGAAATGGTTTTTTCTACTTCACATATTGTTGATTTTCTACACTTGCGACATTTCCAGGATCTCTAAGGTGACTCTCAATCTCAGAGAGTATGACAAGTTGGATGGATCTTCCAACCTTGTTCCATGAAAGCTTATGATTCATATTATTAGAGTGGAGGCCTATCTTTCAGATCATGTTAGGAAGAGTATTCTATAATCTACCAATCTAGAACAACCGACCACTAAAGGGCTTGGTGCTTCATATATGCTTTTTGTTTATAGTATTTGTGTTTGGGAACAAATTCGATATTTTTTTAAGCTCCGGGTTTCTCTTGTGGAGGAAGAAATCAAATTAAATTCATATTCAAACTACATTTACAATACATTTAGAGATTACTCAATCACATTCCTTCGTCTATTGTAGATTGTTGCAACTCGACTGACTATTGCAACTCCCTGTGTAGAATGCTGCAACTTGGTTGTTGCAACTCGGTTGATTGCTACAACTCCCTATGTTGATTGTTACTATATGGATAACTCTTCATGATGCCCTGAATCTAAGATTGACTTCTTGTCTTCATTGGCTATGTGGTTGGAATGGACTTATTTTTCTTGACAACCATTTTCCATTCTTCAATTTTACCTAGATCTAGAGGTTCTAAGTTTAAATTCGACTCATCTTCATCTACTTGATCAACACAACTTCCAAACTTTCCTTAAAATACTTAGGAGTCTTCTTTTTTCCAAAATCGAAGAGAATTTTTTGCTGCAATTTTCTCAGGGATTTGTAGAGTTGGATCCTTCCTAGTGGCTATAGCTGGTAACACCTATTTTTAATGCTTATTAGATTGTTTAGTTGGTTGGGATCACTATAATATTCTTGGTCTAGCTTTGAGTCTTCTTTAGGAGAGTTCAAATACGGCTTTTTTTAAGCATAGACAAATTGGTTCATTTTCTTTGCACCCTCCCATCATGTGGAGCGACGTGGATGATTGCGACCTTTACTCTTAGGGACTTTTGTGGAAGATATTGTTGAATTCTCAGTTTCGAAACATGCTCCACATCTAAAAATAACTTGTTCATAGTCAATTTTTTGAGTCCATGAGAATTTTTTCCTAACAAGATTTATTTTAGCAGAAAATCTTTTGTTGAAATCCATTTCCACAAAGATCCTTATGAAGTTAGTATGAGATCGATTCAATGTTTCATAGATACAATACTAAAACCTTCCAATGCAATCACCAATTGCTTGAAGGGAGGGACTGGCTTAAAAAGGCAAGGGAAAATTCATGATCTCGACCATACTAGAGCTAATGTAAAAGAATTAAAAAAATGGATCAAAAGAGGGAGTGCATGGCTTTACGCATAAACCAAAACTGCCACAAAACCAATGTATGGAGTTAAGGATAAAATCCATGTCTTCTTCAAGATCAAATTCCATGATGAAAAACCCTTTTGCACAGGGGTTGATAAATGCCTCCATCTTCATTGGGGGGTACAAGAACTAATAACCCATTTTTGTAAACCCACAAGCCTATGCCACAAACCATTAAATCGTCACACCAACCCATGAGTGCTAAAGAGAGAAGCTTAATCTTCAATATCTGGATCAACCAAGATAGAGAACAAGGGAGCCTCTTGAACCCGTATACTATTGAGGGAAGGACCATTGATACTGATCTGAACTGCATCTCTAAATGAGAACTTGAGATCAAAAGATGACATTGAGTTAATTTCAACCCTTGATGCCATTGGAGGAGATGAAATACTAACAAAACCCTACGCGAGCCCACCATATGAAATCAAATTTGATGTTGCCCCAAGAGCATGATCTAATCTCTACGTTGACCCACGAGGCAATGCCATTCCTGAAGTGACAACCTGCAAATCTGTCGAGGGGACGGGACTAGGTCTAAACCCTACCCACTACTACGCTCATGCTCTCCGAAGCCATTGCAAAAAAAACAAAAAATCGAAATGAAAGTATTGTTTTTCTCATAAGTGAGTACCCACGAGGATTTGAACTTGTAACCTTTCATTTACAACTTCTCATCTCATTTACTCATTACCAATTTCTCTACCTCGTGTGGGAAAATTAAAATTATTATTATAATATAAAATAGAGTACAATTATATTTAAAAAAATTAATAAAATACATATATTAAAATTTAAAATAACTGATAATAATTCATAATTTATATATCAAAGTTTAAATTAACTAATACGCATATGAATTAATGATACATATGTGTATGTTTATTTGTTATGAACGAATTGTTAACCATTAATCTCGTTTTTAACCTTAAAATAAATTTAGTACATACCATCTTTAAGATAAGAAAAAACACAAATAAATTTTAAAAAAAATTAAACAAAATTTTAATAAATAAATATAATAACAAAAAATAGTAATGTATTACATCCAATCAATCCATAATATCTCACCATACAGTGTATCTTCATATGTCTTAGATTATACATTGTATCTTCATATGTCTTAGATAGTGAAGTCAAAATATAGTTGTGTAACTATTAGCTAGTAACGTATTCAACCAATTGAAAAAGCTGATATAGATTTAGAATCCTTACACTAGGGGAAGTTACAACCTTATATTTTCACACCATTATTTAGATTTTATTATTAGACAAAGTAGAGCATAACATGGATTTTATGTAATGTATTTTATTGTTAATTTTTTAAAAGTTGATGCACTTTGTTTAAAAAGACTCGTGGTTATATATATATATATAGAAGTTATGATGAAATTAAATGGATTTTCAAATATATATATATATATATAAGTTATGATGAAATTAAATGGATTTTCAAAGATAATTTTATTGAAAGGGATAATGTCGAGGTATTTTTAGATTCTTGAATAGATAGAAGTCAAAATAAATAACATAATTTTAAAATATTTCGGTATTATTCTTCTCACATAAAATATATCAACATTAATATATTTATTAAAGATATCATTTAAAAATTAATAAAAATATTTTTAATTTTATGTAAAAATTATTAAAGAATTTAATAATAAAAATTCATTATTTTATGATATAAAATAACATAAATTATATCCATAAACATCACTATATTATTATGCTCAACTTTTAATTATTATTTTATTAAAAATAATATTTTATAATTACAAATAAACCGTCCATAATTTTATAATTATAAAACAAATAACATGCAACATTAATTATTATTTTGTTGGATGTTTTCAGCATGAAGTCCATTATTGAACGCTATAATGAGTACTCAATTGAGAAGTCCAACACCAACGTATCTCAAAATGACAAGGTAAGGATGTGCTTATGTCATAATATATCATTTCATTTGATGTTATTGTTAAAGTTAGTGGCATATAATTGTGATTATATTTTATCATCATTATTCTTTGAAACGTGTTTATTTTATTTTTTATTTTAAATTCAGTGTTTATTGTGTTATTTAAATAATTTTGATTTAAAAGAACATTTAATTTTTTTCATATTTTTTCAAGATAGAGTTTTAAATTCAAAAGATATAAACTTTTAGAGGAAAACAAAAACTGAAAGTAAATTAAATGGTTATATATAATAAATATGCAATGTTTTTTTAATTGAACTTTAATTAAAATATGTTTTCATAAATCTATTGTATAAATTTTTCAAGTTTTTTTTGTTTATGGGTATAAAATTAATATTAAAAATGTTAAATTTAATGTGTAATTTCAATATTAAAAATTATGAACTCTATAATGATAATGAGTATTGGACAATTCTTAAAACATCATTTGTAGATAGAATTTGTCATTTTTATGAGACTAAGAAGGTTCACAATGAAAAACACTTGCTATTAAATTGTCGTGTGTATACCCACATTAAATCTAAATTTCAATACACACATTAAATCTAAATTTCAAAATATTTGTTACGATAACCTTCATAACCTTTTAAGTCTACAAAACTATAGTGACTTAAAAATCCTTTTCTTCAAACTAAAACAATCCAAATATGTTTTTAACTTTTCATAAGATATGATCAACCAAAATTAATTTAAGTAAAAATTATTAAGTGTGTTCTCTTAACTTTGATTATCATAAACAAAAAAAAAATTATTGAGATTTTACATTTACATTTTAAAAAAATCCCTCGGTTGTGATGTATTTGAGCACTTGTCATAAACTTAAAATGAGGTGCAGTGAAAAAACATTTAAAGTAGAATTTGAAAAGTTTTAAGAGAAGAGTTACATATTTTTATTTTGGGATTTTTATGGAAGAGTAATTTATGATAAACATAAATTGAATCTAGATTTTAATTATATATTTTTTAATAAATTATAAAAATACCATTTTTTTTATTAAGATAATAGTAAGATTCATTCTAAATAATGTTTGAATACTATAAAGGAAAAGTGATATAAGTGAAAACTAGACCATCGATATAAACATATGTACATCATTAGTATATTTGATATATGAAGTTGAAGAAGAATTCTCTGTAAATGTTTTGGAATGAACTTGCTGCAAGTCATTGTGAACTTTTGTTATGTCTACATATCACGAAGTCAATTCTTTTTCCAACATTACTATATATTATTGCAACTATTGAAAAGATAGCCGCAATATATCTATCTCAAATGTACGTTGTTTCATCTTTATTTGTAAAATTTATACTAATGGATTCTACATCATTGCACGAGGATCAACACTTATATGAATTCTTGGAACAAGATTTGTTTTTGTAGTCTCCCTTGCATGCTCATTGACCTACGTCACTACACTTGTAGGTTTAGGATCACTAATATTCAATTTACCTTTCAATCTGCCCAATTTCTTGGTAGACATCACTTGTAATGACTGTTGTGTTTTCAGGTTAGTCTCAATAGACCCAATGATATTTTGTAACTCTGTCACCTTCATTGATGAAGTGCCTTCTTCCTTAAACAACTAACCTTTTACCTGTTTCTCCTTGGATGTTTCTAGTATGGTATCTTCTACCTACATCTCTAGTTTTTCTTCCTCTATTACCACTGATGACAATAGTGTAGTTCTTTTCTTCTTTCTCTACTTAGGTAAATACTCCACAATTTTTGGGTATTTCTTCTTCTATGCGTTGATCCTTGGAGAACCACACACCTGCTTCGAACTTGTAGAACCTTTGGTTTGTTTCTTCTTCTTCTTTTGAGTTCTCTTTGGAGTATTTATTATTTCCACATCTAAATCTGGCTTCCATTGATGTTCGTCATGCCAATCCATCATAGCTTGCTTGATATCTTCTTTATTCACATAGAAAGGAAACACCTCTATTTTGGTAGAAGGTTGTGTGCGTGATGAAATCAAAGCATTATGATTATTAGCTGAAAAAGATATAATAAACTCATACTTATCAATCTTGAAGGAATCTAGTATGAATCAACCGAATCTTGAATCATGTTGGTGTACCAACATTGGAATGCCAAATTAGTCTTGTAATACCCCCATTTTGACCCTTAGAACATATTGGTTTGTAATGTAAACATTGTATGCATGTGATGTATAATTCCTAGCATGGAGCTCGGGGCCAAGGCCCCACCAGTGAATGCCTAATTTTGAGAGGCAAGTATTTGACATTGTGTGATCCATGTGCTATTAAGACATGGAAATTGTAAAATGATGTAAATATCATGTAATAAAATACTAAGGGGTTGGCTATGGATGCAACCAAATGAAGGGAGAACTATGTATCCACTAGGGAGAGGTGAGGGAGTTGTGGGATGGAACCCTATGCTTCCATATGTCACCTTGAGAACCCCTTTGACTCTCCTAGTTTCCATTGAATGCTGTTGTAAGGAAGTGGGTGAAGAGCTCTATTCTTGAGGTTGATGGAGTATGGGACAACCCTGAAATCCGTAAGGCAGGGTATGGGGATTTGATTGCTTGTCCCATAAGCCACTCCACCTATTGGGAGGACGCATTCCTTATCTCCAGGGGATTGCTGATCGGGAAGCATCATTTGGACCCTTACGCAGACCCAACAGAGAAGGAGGATCCCAAAATTGTGATCATGAGGGAGGTCGTGATTTGTAGAGCTAGGATCGCTTAGAAAACTTGTGCGAAAAAATGGAATTGGATGAAGGATCCACAGACCCAACCCTTGGGGCGAAACTAAGAGGTTAGACACCCAGAAGTTCATGAGAGGACCGGATCAGATAGTTGAGACCCGGTTGTGGGACAGAGCCATTCGACCACAACATTGAGGAAGATCTGAGTGCGAATCGCAATGGAAAGAGGCCAGGAGGGTTTAGACTGCATTTTAGATCCAAATAGGGCTCAATTTTCTTGATCTAACAGTCAAAACTAGCCATACCTATCTAAGTCAGTGCTAAGGGAAGGGAGCACCCTAGAGACTGTGCAGCAGAGAAGGGGACCTTACTTAGGCTGAGATTGGAGGGGATGGGGGTGCGTGAAATGTATGAGGTCATTGGGATATGCCCATAGTTCTGTGGAGGATATTATTGACCTAGAAAACCCTCACCTATCTCCCACATGCTTGACAAATCAACTGTGTACTAGATGCCTTGAAGGACTGTACTTAATACTATTAGTGATCCTATTAGTTCCTCCTTAGTGGATACATAACCCCAGCTTGGGGGTGGTCTCTGATTGCTAAATTAGTACAGGCTGGGAAGAGACGTATGGTTGGGTTGGAACGTTGCAATCCATGGCCAATTTGCTTGGGGGATTTCAATAAAAATATAAGTGTTCTTTGTGCCTTGAATCCTGTCATTTTACATTTGTGCATGTGTATTTGTGATGTTAGAATGCAAAGATCAATCCAACTGAGTAATAGGGTTGAAAGCCTATGCATTATGTTTAATTTTGTTGTGCATGCTATTGATTTGATGAATGCATGATACATTATTTGTGGATGATGATTCCTTCAGCTGTAGTTATTAAGTATGATTCTACACATTTGCATTTCCACTGGTATAATGCCTCTGAATTGTCCCTTGATGAATAGAGGTAAGTGTTTGAATGGTTCTTTTATGAATAGGACTAAGTGCAATGCTAGGAGGTGCAAAATACTTCAGTCATGGCTGTGGGGAAAGAATAGACACCCCCTCTGTGGTGTTCATGACCCTTTTGTGGATCAAAGGAAGGGGGGCTGACCTAGCAAAGTGAAGTATAGCTCCTTGCAAATTGGTAAAGAGGCATGGATGAGGTTGGAGGCCATCTTTTGGGGTGGAAAAAGGATAATAAAAATGTTCTCATCTATAGCTCCATAGTGCTCACCAAGAGCTTTCCAACGGTACTGAATTTTCCCAAATTAGACTTAGGTTGAAGAACTTATGGGTTGGAGAAGTTGTGTAGTGGGGCTTTCGACTTTCCGAATCTGCATGCAGATTGCAAAAGTCAGAAGGGCATATTATATGTGGTTGCCAAATGAGATTTATGAGTTCCAAGTTCTACATGCGAAATGCGGATTGTGGAAGTCATAAAGGTAAAATTGTCATAGCTGTAAAGTTGGAGTTCCGACTTCCGAGTTCCACATTGGGGATTGCAGAAGTCGGAGAGATAATTCGGTGAGGTGGTGAAATTGATTTTTTGACTTCTGAATTCTGCATTGCGGATTGCAGATTGCGGAAATTGGAGACGTGGTTTTTAGTGTTGTGTATTCAACGATTCGATTTTCAATTTCTGCACTGCAGATTGTGGGTTGTGGATGTTTGAGGCACATTCCTTCGGTGTTGTGCGTTTGGGTATCTTGACTTCCGACTCCTGCAAGGAGGATTGCGGATTGCGGAAGTCGAGGAGTATATTTTACTCGGAGCAGTAAATTGGCATTCCAACTTTTGATTCCCGCATTGCGGATTGCAGAATGTGGAAGTTGGAGGTGTGATCGACGAAGTTGTGATTTGTGGTCTGACTTCCGACTTCTGATTGCGGCCTATGAATTGCAGATTGCGGACTGGAGATCAATGCAGGTGTAGAATTGCGGAACCTTTGGATAGTTTGAGAAAAGAAAAGAAAAATTTAGCAAGTATATCCAAGGGTTGTCTCCCATCACCTCTGAAGGTAACCGAGGTGACCGGGGACATGACCGAGTGGTATCAAAGCCCAAGGTTATAGCACTGGGGCTGCTTGGGCCAAAGTATAAGCTTACATGAAGTCCAAGAGAGGCCAAGTTGGACGTGACCACAATTCAGAAAGCAATGTGAACAACAAAGTGTGAGGACTCGATGCAATAAGAGCTATTGCAGTGATCAGGAAAGCTACAGAGGGCTAACAAGGCCATGAAATTGGATCGACTATGATATGGAAGATGAATTCCATGCTATGATGAGGAATTGGAAAGGGAATGAAAAGGGAGAAATCCTTAACCCTTCTCTTGCTGATATAATTATATTTTTTCTGAGTTTTATGTACGAAAAATTATAGCATTCGATGTTGAGTATGCAAGAGATTAGATGTATGAAATGAATATGCACCAATGGGCACATTGCTAGATATTGCATAGTGCATGCATGTGAGGTTGCATATGGATAAAGCTAGTAAGGTTTTACATATGCAATGAGCCACTAATGACAATTGTTTTGGTTGAAGCATGGTTGAATATTTTTATGATGTTGTTGCATGTGACCAACAACCCTACGAGAAGGGTTGTTGCAACAAATCTGTGATCATGGAGATGGTGGAAGGATGGTGTTGTCCTTTGCAAGAGATCAACTAATCAGGTAACATCAAAGATGTTAATGGGATCCATGCAGGTAATGTTTTACTTATGTTAATGGTACAAGTGTTAACAAGGGGATTGGGTAAGGATCCCTTGAACCATATTTAGTAATCATAAAATGGTATGCATGTAAGGTTGAATGCATGCATGTGAATGCCATACTGCCATAGTATGGTGGAGTATGGAGTAGTGATGGCAAGAGGCCTCATACCATGTGACTGTTTAAAATTTAGAATGCATTCATAGGAAATTATATCATGCCATGAGTGTATGTGGTTATGAGCTTAATAACCAAAGCAAGTGAGGATGTGTGGTCCTATTATGGTAGTGCATGCTATATAAGATAGTCATGGGTATGGACACATGTGTTTGGAATGGTGGAATGCATGAGACGATAGTATGGTATGCATGAATCAATGCAAGGTGGAATTGAGTGGATATGCATTAAAAGGTTTTGTAAATCTTGTGGTTATGCATTGAGTGAATGCACATTAAAAGATTATGTAAGTAGTATTAATGTGCATGCATGAGTGTGGGTGCACATGTTGAGATGCATTGTGTGAATGCATGGTTGTGATGTAAGTTTCATTGCAATTAAACAATAGATGAAATGATGAATTAATGATAATTTTGGAATAATTTCATGAGTTTATATGAGTGTAGGAGAATGAGTGCATGAAGAAGGTTGTCAGGTTTGATGGGCTACTAGAATGCTCTGTTGGTAGGACATAGTTGCATGAAAGGATATGGCTATGAAGTAATAAATATTAGAATTTTTAGTTAAATTGCATAAATGATGTGATTGTATCTTGCAATTCTATTGTGGTGATGATGCATATAAAGTATATACATATATATATTTCCTTGAATTTGAGATGTTAATAGTTGAAAGTGTTTGAATTATGGAGTGTTATAATTCTGAAAACACTTCAGTGACTGTTGCAACAATGAAATATTATATGCATGAAAAATTACAAGTTTTTGGACTGATTTAAATTTTCATATTCCAGGTAGATTGTCTTGGGCATGGCCATGTGGGAAAGCCCATATTAAAGGCTGGAATCTACCATGTGCAAAGTCCAAGTATTGTGAGAAGGATATCATGGTTCACAAATATGATTTATACATGAAATCGATCTGGAAATTTAACGATTTAAGTTTATGAGAATGATATCATGGTTGCAAATAAATTGATGTAAGAAAACAGATTTGCCAATGTCAGATTTGGAATTTTGCTAATAAATTACTAATGGTTGTTTGGTTGTTTGAGAAATGTGTCAGGAAAACACATTGCAGGAAGACCATGTGTGATGGCCTACAGAATCCAAACTCAATGGGAAGGACCCACGCTTTGGAAATGGGTTTCGGGTGAAACGCCACTGCATATTTTAAGGATGACATCTCATTTGAACTGCAAGTTGGTAAGCAACGTGGGTGAGATGGAAAATTATTCCAATAGGGCATATGTGGGTTATGGAATGTGAAAGTGATTGTGGTCAAAAATCGAGGGACTGCTAACTCAGAGAAGGGAGCCCCCATTCGTCGCGAGGAAAGAGAAAGTACATCTGCAAAACATATGTGTATTATGTAAACCTAGATAAGAATATGCATATCTAATTATTAGAGTTAATATGCAGAGCATGTTTTATTTTTTCTCTTTTTATTTTCTTTTTATTTCAGACTGCTTCAGTATGATTAGGGCCTACATGGCTCACATTGGAAAGGGGTTCACACTGTTTGGGTGTTGGGTTGTGTATGGTTGTCAATATTGACTACACCCTAAGGGAATGGACGTGTTCTTGGTGTTTCAATATTAGATTACAATTTTATACCAACAATACTGATGTGCTTGCTTACCCATCTTGTGTTGTCAGTTAAAATAGGTGAAAATTGGTGTTGCATACTAAGAAGAAAAGTGAAGAAGGGTACCACGCTTATGTGTGGGAGTGATTGTTCCATTTCCTAATAAATCTAGTCAGTATGCTGGTTGGGCCTTGTGAGTTGGATTGTGGTGATCATGGTGAAGGCATAAAATCCCTATTGGTTCAATAGTGAGGTGGGTGTCGAGACTGACTAGAGAAAACTTGAGATTCCTATGGCTCCGAAGTAGATCCCTTGATTTGGTTATGGTACAATTTCCTTCCATTAACCCGTTGACCCAGACGAAAGTGCTGGCTTGGCAGTGGAGAGGGAAAACTAGGTATGCGACTGGTTTGGCACCATCGATGCCTAACAAACCCAATCGGTGTACTAGCTTGGCATTGATGTTGTGGAGTAGAATGTATGCTAGACAAACATTCATTCCATAGGCGATCCAATGCCGGTAAAGCAAAGAAGGAACTCATGGAATAGCGAGGAAATGTCCAATGCAGATAAGTATCTAATTTTCATCTGATACACTATTATGTCTTTGTGGAAACTTAGGCCATTGCAGGAAGCAAGAACTATGAAGGAATCCTAAATATGCCTTTGGACATGTGACTATCCTAGAAATCTCAGTATGAGCAACAATGGAAAATGGTGTTGGTAGACTTGTGTGGGTCCTATCAGCCAAAGTTCCTATAGGTAGACCATAGGGAAGAGTTCCCTGGTTGAGAAGCCTTGGATAGACCTTAGACATTAGGCATCATCGGCAAAAAAAACAAGAAAGGGTGAGTCAAGCATTCACATTTGAAGTAAAAGAGGATAAGGAGCATGGAACCATAGTGGTGGTGTGGCTCCATATTGGGACAATATGAGGGGAAAACTCTTACTCTTCTCCTTGCTTTTGATTGATTCACTTTAGAAAACTGAAAATTGTTGAATGCATGATATGGCTGAAAGTAGGTTGTGTTTAATTGCTTGAATTAAATTGTGAATGCTGAAATAGTTGATTCCCTATGAAAGGATGAGAATGAATGAGTTCATGTGTATGTTGGGAGAGCATGAAAAGTGTGGAAGTCTCATGAATAAAGCATGGAATATCCATGTCAATTAGGAAAATAATTGATTGATTGTAATGTTTATGTTATGCTTGGCCTAACAAGATTTGCAATGATGAATTTCACAGGTGAGAAATTGAAATCAATTGGTTCCAGTTGTTACAAGACAAGTGGTGCTAGCAAGCAAAGTGCGGGAAGCTATGCACATTGGCCATGGAAGCAGACGAAAATATATTGGAGTTGGCTTAAAATATTCTTCAAACAATTGCCAAGACCCAAGCAAATCTTGGAGAGATGCTCAAGCTACAAAAGAAGCAGAATGAGATGAACCACCAGGTTTTGCAGGACTCTATTTGTCTACAAAGGGAGGTAAAAGGCATTCTGAAGGAACCAACAGTGGAAAGGACAGTGGACCAATGAAGAGGCATTCATCCAATCATTCCATTAAGAAATGCTCAAGGTTGGAAGACTCAAGAGAAATGGAGCAAGTAAAGAAAAAGAAACCACTAAAATGTTGGTAATGTGGAGGACATCATTTCCTCCGTAACTGCCCAACAAAGGACAACAAGAAGAATTGTAGCCATGAAGTTTCCAGACTTGTGGATCAGTTGTAAGGTAAAGGAAAGGAAGGGATTGTTGTGGACCTGAAAGGTAAAAGCTAGCATGCGAAGCATGTGGAGACCCAAGGACTTGGTCCTGAAAGGTTAAAGTAAAAAGTTGAAATGCAGGGCATACCAGCCACATTTTGTGATTTTTTGACATATGTAAATTGTGTATGTATTCCTAATTATTGGAACACCGAGGACGGTGTTATTCTAAGGTGGAGGGGAATGTAATACCCCCATTTTGAACCTTAGAACATATTGGATTTTAATGTAAACATTGTATGTATGTGATGTATAATTCCTAGTGTGGAGCTCTAGGCCAAGGCCCCTCTAGTGAATGCTCAGCTTTGAGAGGCAAGTATTTGACATCGTGCGATCCATGTGCTATTAAGCCATGGAAATGTTAAAATGATGTAAATATCATGTAATAAAATACTAAGGGGTTGGCTATGGATGCAACTAAATGAGGGGGAACTATGTATCCACTAGGGAGAGGTGAGGGGGTTGTGGGATGGAACCCTAGGCTACCATATGTTACCTTGAGAACCCCTTTGACTATCCTAGCTGCCATTCAATGCCGCTATAAGGAAGTGGGTGAAGAGCATTGTTAATGAGGTCAATGGAGTATGGGACAACCCTGAAATCCGTAAGGCAAGGTATGGGGCTCTTATCACTTGTCTCATAAGCCACTCGACCTCTTGGAAGGATGCATTCCTCATCTACATGGGATTACTGATCGGGAAGAATCAGTTGGACCCTTACGCAGACCCAATAGAGAAGGAGGAACCCAAAATATTGATCTTGAGGGAGGCTATGATTTGCAGAGTGAATATTTCTCAAAAAACTTGTGCAGAAAAATGATATTGGATGAAGGATCCACAGACCCGACCCTTGGGGAGAAACTAAGAGGTTAGACACCCAAAAGTTCATGAGAGGATCGAATTGGATAGCCGAGACCCAGTTGCGGGACAGAGCCATTCATCCACAACATTGAGGAATATTTGAGTGCAGATTGCAATGGAAAGAGGTCAGGAGGGTTTAGACTACATGGTATATCCAAAGAGGGTTCAATTTCCTTAATCTAACACTCATAACCAGCCATACCTTCCCAGGTCATTTCTAAGGGAAGGGGCCCTCTAGAGGCTGTGCAGTAGAGAATGGGACCTTACTTAGGTTGAGAGTGGAGGGGATGGGGGTTCCTGAATTGTCTAAAGTCATTGGGATATGCCCATAGTTCTGTGGAGGACCTTATTGACCTAGAAAACCCTCACCTGTCTCCCACTTGCTTGAAAAATCAACTATGTGCTGGATGCCCTGAAGGACTGTACCTAAGACTGTGAGTGAGCCTATTAGTTCCTTCTTAGTGGATACATAGCCCCAAATCGGGGGTGGTCTATGATTGCTAAAATAATATAGGCTAGGAAGAGACCTATGGTTGGGTTGGAACATTACATTACATATCCAGTTTGCTTAGGGATTTCAATAAAAATATAAGTGTTCCTTGCACCTTGAATCATGTCATTTTGCATATGTGCATGTGTTTTTGTGATGTAAGACTACATAGATAAATCCCACTAAGTAATAGGGATGAATGCCTATGCATTATGTTTAATTTTTTGGTGCATGTTATTGATTTGATGAATGCATGATACATTGTGTGTGGATGATGCTTCCTTCAACTGTAGTTATTGAGTATGCTTCTGCACATTTTCATTTCCATTAGTATAATGCCTTTGAATTGTCCCTTGATGAATAGGGCTAAGTATTTGAATTGTTATTTGATGAATAGGACTACGTGCAAGGCCAGGAGGTGAAAAATACTTTAGTCATGGTTGTGGGGAAAGAATAGACACCCCCTTGTGGTATTCGTGACCCTTCTATGGATTAGAGGAAGGGGAGAGGACCTAGCAAATTGAAGTATACCTCCTTGCAGTTTGGTAAAGAGGCATGGATGAGGTTGGAGGCCATATTTTGGGGTGGAAAGTAAATAATATCAATGTGCTCAGTTGTGGATGAAGATGTTGCATATGCATAGTGCTCACGAAGATATTTCCAATGGTACTTGATTTTCCCAAATTGGACTTAGGATGAAGAAGTTATGGGATATAAAAATTGTGCAATGGGGCTTCCGACTTTCTGAACCCACATGCGGATTGCGGAATTCGGAATGGCATATTCTAATATTCTACAGGGTTGTGAAATGGGAGTTCCAAGTTCCGCATGCGGACTGCGGATTGCAGAAGTCGGAAAGGTAAAATTTCCAGACTTGTAAAGTTGGAGTTCCGACTTCCAAGATCCACATTGCGGATTGCAGAAGTCCAAAAAGTAATTCAGCGAGGTGGTGAAATTGATTTTCTGACTTCCGACTTTCACATTGCAGATTGAAGAAGTCGTAGACGTGGTTTTCGGTGTTGTGTATTGGGTGCTCCGATTTTTTATTTCCGCACTATGGATTGCGGGTTGCGGATGTCAGAGGTGATCTCCTTCAACGTTGTGCGTTTGGGGATCCCGAATTCTAAATTCTTCAAGGTGGATTTCGGGTTGTGGAAGTCGGGGAGGAGATTTTACTCGGAGCAGTAAAAAGGCGTTCCGACTTCCGATTCCCACACTGCGGATTACGGAATGCAGAAGTCAGAGGTGTGATCGACGAAGTTGTTATTTGTGGTCCGACTTCCGACTTCCAATTGCGGCCTGCGGATTGTGGACTGGAGATCAATGTGGGTGCAAAATTGTGGAACCTTTGGATAGTTTGAGAAAATAAAAGAAAAATTTAGCAAGTAGATCCAAGGGTTGTCTCCCATCACCTCTGAAGGGAACCAAGGTGACCGAGGATGTGACAAGTCTCTTGCTGCTTCTCATCATCTTTAATCAACTTCCATATGTTAAATTTTGGAGCAGGGAACTCTTATGTTACCTCTGTATCATAGGCTTTACCTTTATGAAGCCCGAGCGATTTCCATTCAATCATCCCTATAAAAAATAATACCCAACTAAAATCAAATTCTTTACCAGCATCCTATGTATCAAAAAAATCATGTATGAATTCATCTAACAAGTATTGTGCTCAGTTCACTTTGATTCTGTGCGTACAATGCTCAGTCGCAAACAAGAATCCCACAAGGATTTCATCCTTGCGATATTTTCTTATACTTTTTTGTACTAAAATTTGTGCTACAAACTTGAGCTGTTGGTTTGTGATATGCGATATAACTACGCCTTAGGTTCCCGGATGAGTGCCCTATTTTGTATAAACTTCCTTTTCTTTCATATCCTTAGCCGCAATTGCTTCAGATGGATCCTTCCCTCACACGCAGAAATCCTGAAACTTTTTAAATGAAATCCAAAGTAATAGGATAGGTTTGATCCAGCGATAGCACTCGACCATGGAATCGACTTGTTGTAGGTACAACATATCCCATGCTTCATTCTAATCATGGGAGCCCCATTTTGTAAATATAAAGGTATTTAGGTAAGTTTTAAATTTTGGTTTGATATGGCATCATACCCTTTGTTTGGTTTGTTTCGTTATCATTATTTTCTCCTTTGAAAATTTCTAAGTTTCCGATTGTTTTCTTGATTTGCAGAAAACCTTAGATTATTTGCCAAAAATCATTTTCTTACTACGAATCCTGAAATCTCGAAATCCCGCAATTGCGGATTGTGGCAATCGTTTGTTTTTCATTTGGAATTTCGTCAACCCACAATCTGAAATTTCGAGTTGTGGGAAGACCATGTAAGTATTTTGGTAATTTCGATTCCACAACCTGAAACCCAAAATTCCGTATTTTGGATTGCGGAAACTCGTTACGCCAATAAATCGCGTTATGTGTTTCCGAAACTCGCAACCCGCTAATTGCGGATTGCAGGTTACGGAAAAAGTTATTTAATTTTTAATATTTGTTTTCGTTTTCAAAACTTGAAACCCGAGTTTCAGGTTATGGATTTCAGAAACACGTTTATTCATTTTGCTAAATTTGTAAAACCTAAAACCCGCAACCCGAAATTTCGGATTGCAGATTTCAGGAATTTTGAATAAAGTTTGATTTTCAAACTTATGAACCCAATCCCACATCCCGCAAGGGCTAATCTCAGCCATTCGTTTCTTTTAAACCTATCATCCAGATTTGATCCGACCGAAAAAACCATAAATACACGATTTTTCTATTTTTCATTATCATTTTTACTGTCGGAAATTTATGCTCCTATGTGGATTTACTGTTGATTTCTTACCAGGGTCACCTTCATGAATTTTCATTCATTTATAGGTTGGTTTGCTGTCGATTTTGCATTTGCTATTTACGGTTTGGTTTTGGTTTGGTTTTATTTATTTATCAGAATTTTCAAGCTTTGCCAAAATGTCTCAGAATACTCGGTCTAAAACACTTCACAGAGATTCATTGACCAAAGACCCCAATTTTGGCATCTTCTCAGACATCAATGAGGGTCAAAAAAACATATCAGATGGATTGGTCGAAAATATATGCAATCTTTGACAATGATGACCTTTCAGACATCAAGGAAGACCGATCTGCGTATGAGAAAATTAGGGCTTCCCAAATCCATTCCATTGCGGTTGGCCTTGCTATCCTACCTTATACAGACCCTGTCAAATGGATTGTGGAAAATGATAACCCTAAGGACCGGTCGTTTAATGACAGTGCAGGGTCACAATTGGCAACAGTCTATCCTGAAGTTTTTATCAGGGCTTTTGCTCTCAAGATGGTTGTACAAATCCTTAGCCCTAATTTCATTCAATCGTCCAAGACCAGATACAATTTTGATGAGATGATGAAATCTTGGATGGTTAAACCTATTAGTTTTGTGCCGAAGGCGGATAACCTTTATCTAATCGCTTGGTTCAAAGAACCTTACTCTTTACTTGCAGCCATGCTCTGCAAGATTTTTGGCCTCCCCAATTGCTCAGTTTTTAAAGCCGAATGGGCTCCCATAGCTCACCATGTCTTGACAACAGGGGAATCTTTTCCTTGGGCATCTATCCTGTCTTTAGAGCTTAAAAGAAAAATTCAATACTATCAGAAAGCGCCTGCCTTAAGAAAGCCGCATTCTTATCTATCAGCCTTCATTCTTGATGTCTTCTACTCTGAATTTCAATATCCTAACTTGGGGTGGAATTGGACCACTGAATCTCCACCAGTTCATATATATCATTCAACATTGTGGGAAAGCAATTATGTGCCCCTGCGCTATGAAATTTTTGACCATTTCATGGGCACAATTTATTTCAAAATATTCAAACAAGAAGCTCCCACCTTTTCAGTTGATGCCAGAACTTTCATCAAAATGATTGGTGATTGGTATGTTTATGAGTTCTTTTCATACATCAGATTCTAGGGAAGTGACATTGTTCACCTTCTTCTAAGAATAGTGCCTGATAGGTTGGTCATTCAAGAGGTTTCCTATCAGACTGTCACTGATGGTGTCTACAAGAAGCTCACTGGTCCCAAAAAGAGGGGTTGGCCTAAATTCTCTTTAAATCTTGGGCCATTAGTTATCCCTACCTCAACCTGGGCTATAGTTCTTAGTGATTAGCTGGCTCCTTTGAAATTGGGTAAAGCCCCCAAAAGAAAGCATGATCCTAAGAAGTTCCTGGATGCACATTTCAAGTAGTATCATATGAAAATGGACTATGTCCATGAAGAACTCCCAGATGACTCCATCTATCAAGGAGTGAATACTTTTTTCTGAAGTATTGGCAAGAGACAAGAGCTTAGATGAACAACAATAGATTATGCCATATCAGGATGATCATGTGTGTTGAGCATCAAGATGATGCTCCAGGTGATAGGCATCAGGATGATGTTATGATGATGATCAGGATAATCATGCATGATGAGCATAAAGACGATGCTCTAGATGATATGCATCAGGATGATGTTGTGTACATGATTAGGGTAATCATGTGATGATGATGTTGTCACCCACCCAAATTATGAAGACTAATTATCTTATTTGCAAAATACATTATGTTAAATTTTAATTACAAAGTTTTGTAATTATGACCAAATTTGGTCAAGGATTATTGTAATGACTTATTATTATTATTTAATAAATTAAACAGGAGACAAACACCCAAGGGAACTGTTAAAAGAGTGTTCACTGACCCACTAGGAGGAATGAAAGCTGTTAGAAGGCATGGGACAGATGGCAACATTTGCACTCCACCACTAGCTGTTGGTTATGGGACAACTACCCCTAAATTTGTGGCATTATCCCCCAGGTGGGTGGAAGAGGGATTTTAGCTCATTAATGACCAGGTTAACAACTAAAAGACTTAGGAATCCTAGATAAGGAAATTCGAATTGAGCAGGCAGATCCACAATATTTTCTGCATAAATATTTCCTCAAGTGTATTAGGTGATCACTGAGAGATTCGAATAGGAACGCTAAGTGGGAGTGCATTGTGAGTTTGCTAGTTATTCTAAGAAGGAAACCTGAGGTGTTGGTGTAGGTCTCTTTGACTGTTGAGTCATTATGACTGGATAATCTATATTTTACTGCAAGTAGATGAACTAAGGCTTCTACAGACTCTTCTTCTTCCTGGTGTTTCAATGAACAGGCTCCGGGGTCCTAAGGAAAGTAATTTGGCTGTCTTCAGGAATAGGTTGGGTGGAACAGGTTCCTTGGGCTGTTTGTTTCTCCTACAGTCAATCAGGTTCTACTGTTCTAACTTATTGTTTACAGTTAAATTATTTTCTACATGGTAGAACTATTAATTATAGTTATACAGAAGAAACTATTTTATTTTCTGGCTAAAAGATGATATGTTTTAAGGATGATTAAGTAAATTAGATGAATGATTAAATTCTTTTCTGTATTTTTCCCATACTGTTATTTATATAGTACTCTAGTACAGAAAAGTAAAATTAATAGAGATGAGTGATAGGCAGAATGCCATTTGAATGAATAGATAACCACAATAGTATTTCTTTTTAATTATGTTATTTCAATTATATGTCTAAAACTCAAGAAATAGTACAACATACTATAAACAAATGTATATCATTTCCTCTACTTCAAAATAAAGAAAAACACTTTCATTTCTGCACAGATCTAGATTTTTCAATTCAAATCCATTTATTTTCGGATGGTAATAATATGCATTTCAATATTATAAATCCAATGCTTTCAAGCATTTTATATTCTAGAAATATAACAACTGCAATTATTCTCTATACAGAGTGTTACTTACAAATGATAAGTAAACACTTATTATTATTTTCATCACTAATTATCACATTTTGATCTAGTATAGATTTCAATCATCAAATATAAATACTTTCACTATAAAAACCAAAACCCTAAGATTTTGTAGACCCTAGTTTTTAAACATTCTTTAAGTATACAGTTTAATAATTTTCAGATCAAGCCATCCATGGCAATAATAGATAAAGATTTCTGAAGTTATAGCAGACATGGTTTCCAAACCCTAAATAATATTTTATTTAACTCACTATCTATTATTTCGTGTTAAGAATATCAACAAGGTACTTAACATCACTTAACAGAAGACATGATTTTTGTATCGTCATCTATCAAACCCTAACAAGAAACATAAATAGTGTTGAAACCTTTAGATGCACAAGTTAAGGTTCAGTTCTAGGGTTTGAATTCTCAGTACATTCAGGGTTACCAACGAAATCTATAGGGTAGGGTTTCGTCCCTTGAACAAGATCGAACCCTGTGGCATTTAGCCATTTTAAAACATATGACACACCAAATTTTACAACATCATTATTTCAAACTTAAATTTCAAAAATGATACAAAGTACAGGGTCTATCTACCAACAGACATGCAACCTACTACTCTCGACCAGAGACAACTTTCGTTGTTCTAAACCAAATCAATAGTTTATACAAACAATTTCTCAAACCATTATTTAAACAAAATTATAACATTTCAGTACAAGACGAGTCATTATCTTACATAAGCAAGTGAACCCTCGGCTCTATGATTTTTTGTGTTCAATAGTATAATAAAAAATTGATAGAGTTTACATTGAAGACCTTTGAAGGTCCCAAAATCACAGAGGGTCTTTCCCTTAACAACTAGCAGCACAAAAACAAGTTCAAGACGACGCAACAAATCATCACTGACCCGAATAGCAACTTAAAAACTGAGGGTTTATCCTCTTATAGTACGGTTCAAAATAAAACTTAAACTCGGCCATTACTCCGAACAGGGTCATATTTTCCAACTCTCGTCACACTGTATTCGCCGGCTAAACCATGCCAAAGGTACCTACGAGGTTTTAAGAACTACCGAGGCTTACCAGGAGGTTGTTGTAGCATCCTCATTCCGATTGTTTCTTAAAGAAACCCTCCAACAAAGTATCACTTGCCAGTTACAGTTTGAAAAGGTTAAAATAAGAAAAACACAGGTATAAATTGAGTATTATAGTATTTTTCCTACTGTCATTAAAAACTTACCCTAGTGTCGAAGCTCCTGGATTGAGACACCTCACACCAACAAAATGATGAAGCCTGATAGCAATTGCAACAAATATGAGCTCGAATTCATAGAACCAGTTTAGGACTTGGAGAATCGAACTCTAGTTCGAATTACACTCAAATAAACTGACAGAGAAACCTCCCCACAATTTCAATGGCTGAGTTGTGGCTCTATTTCACAATATTATAATCCTGTAAGATATTAACTTTCTCTCACAGGTCTAAGGTTCGAAACCGAGGAAGGAGTCCTCCTAATAGTAAACTTCAAACCCTACATTGCAGCGACACTGTCGGCCCTTCAACCTTACCACTAAACGCGAAATGAAGACCAGGAAAGCAATTATTTCTTACTTACCAACGAAAGACTAGGGTTTCTTTCGCAACCCTAGATCTTATAAAGATCAATGGTGGATTAGCTTCCAGTCGGGCACATTGAGATTCAAGAGATCATTGCAATCAATACCACATTGATTATTGCATCTACCAAGTCGCCAAATCAGCAGACCAAGGGCTAGTGTATAGCACAACTCAACATCGTATGATGCATTGTTGTAAACTCAATCATGTGAATACCATCCAACTAAGCTTTGCACTTCACTTAACAGATAGGCGACATTAATGCTGAGACCAGAAATCAATAGATTGGAAGCATTCCAAGTACCGAACGTTAATACCCTATCACGATCATAATCATTGCAATGCTTAGATTCATAGTTCACATTTTATAATAGTTCCTAAGGTTAATTTTAGGCATCATGACAATAGTAATATATGCCAAAGTATGTGCGTGAATGCCTAGTCACTATAGATTGTATATATTTCATTCCTATAGTATATGTATAGTCATATAGGGTAAAGTTTATATGTTTTCATACATTAGCCATGTATTGTTAATCAATTGATAAAAGTGAGAATTTAGGTATAGTTTAAGTTCTGTTGATACACAATATAATGCTAGTTCAATTTGAAATAGCATAAACACTATTTTCACAAGATTTCAAATAGAGTTACAAATGGACATTGGTATCACCGCTTTGATATTAATGATAATAGTCATATTAGGATGACTTTTCATAGATGAGAAATATATCAATTTAAAAGAAAATTGACGATGTGATTTTATTAACACGGAAAAGTTTGAAAGCTAGCACGTAAACTAGAATTGGAACCAAAATTATCCATACCTCCAATAACTTGTTTTGCAAGGAAGTACTTAGTATTTTTCATATTACATTGACGATGAATTGAAAGACACATGTACTCATAACTCATGTTTGTCGTAAAATTTCTTACCTGCGTTCTACACATGGAAACAAGATTCAAATGCCTTAGCTAAACGTAGCTAAGTAAACCTTAGGGTACCTCGTAGGACCCCTTCGTCATCATTCAAAACAAACTGTCAGCACATTACCAAGAAAATTATATTAATACAAACCAATGTACAACATGTAGTTACATTTAAAACTTAAGCAGATCTAAAGATGTATTCTAGTGTTACGATCATAAAATGTCCTTTGTTAAAGAGATTAGCATCCATTTAGTCTGCAATAGAAATTACAACTAGCATCATATTTTGTTTTGAGAAATTCGACATGTCATCGTTATTAATTATCCTAATTAAGAGATTTAACTATTTGTATATGTTCCGCATTAACAAATTCAATAATTTATTGCTATTTTAAAAATTTTTAAATTTTTGGTAATTTACGGGATGTTACAGATGTGCATCAGGATGATGTACTATATGATGATGATCAGTATGATCATGAGTATCAGGATGATACTCCATGGTTGTGGACAGATTGTACAGGTAGCATAGAAAAGATCCCGGGTGATTCGATAGTTTGAGCTCGGATGCTCTTTCGAGGTTTTGCTACAGGTAGTATCGAAAAGATCCTGGGAGATCCGATAGTTTGAGCTCGGATGCTCTTTCAAAGTTTTTGTACAGGAGGCATGTAATCAGTCCTGGAGATCCGACAGGTTGAGCTGTGTGCTCGTAAAAGTCCTAGGATGCTCTTTAGAGATCTTGCAGGTTGCAAGACACTCTTTTAAGGTTTTTCCTAACCACATAGAAAAGATCCAGGGAGATCCGATAGTTTGAGCTTGGATGATCTTTCGAGGTTTTATGGTAGTCACATGTAAAATATCCTGGCAGATCCGATGGGTTGAGCTGTGTGCTTGTAAAAGTACTGGGATGCTCTTTCGAGGTTTTGTTGATGCACATTCCACAAGATAGCCAGAGATGTTGAAGACCTACATGAGGCTAGGCCTACAACCAGCATGAAAAAGGGCTAGCTCTGTAGAACTTCCTATGACAAGAAGAATTGAGAGATAGCATGAGTGATCAAGATGACGAGTACAGCAGCAGTGATGATGATGCTCCATGATCCAGTGACGATGATCCATCTCCAGAATTGAAGACTTGTGGCAATATGTATTGATGACCTGTGTCTAGAGAATACCTTCGTAGTTAAGAGGGAGTGTTGATGTATTTGTAACTTCGGAAGATATTCACTTGTATATTACATGTATTACATTTGTGCTTTATTGTATCCGCAACGGATATGTATTATTCCTCCGATTGGAAGTGTTTTCATTTGTATTTGCAAGTGTCGCAAGTTACATTGTAAGTGTCATGGGTTATTAAACCACCTTGGTGGGGTCGGCCCTATATGAGTCATGTGGGTTAAAGGGTTATTAGATCACCCTAGTGGGGTTGGCCCAGTGACAAGTGGTAATGGGTTATTAGACTCTCCTAAGTTGGGGCCAAACTAGTTAGAGTTAATTGTCAAGTGAAGTAAAGTATAAATAGAGGATGTGTGATCCTCATTTAACACATTCAATCACTTCACATTAGTGAGAGAGAGGTGGAGTGCGCATAAGTGGAGGAGGAGTAGTTGCTGCATACATTTATTCTTTTGGGGATTCATCTCGGTGATCTTTGTATTGGTGCTTATTCTATCTCTAAGGAAGTTGCGGGGTTTTTCACCTTCTTGGTTTTCCCTAGTGAAATGATTTGTGTCTCTTGTCTCTTGTCTCTTATGTTTGATATGCTATACATGTTGTTCTTTCAGTTAAGATCCTAGATCATATTGAATTAAATGATAAAAAACTAACAAGTACAAGGATAAGTTTGAACAAATTCAACAAGAAAATAGTTACCTCAAAATGGAAAACCTCAAATTGGTAGGTTCCAGAAGTATCATATTGCAATCTGCACAAGAATATCCTAAAGATAATTTACGAAAATCTTGGTAGATATGAACCTAAAAGAATTAGAATTGAGAACTCTAAATGATAATATCAAAAATAAAGATGAGGAAATTATGGCCTTACATGATATAGTAAAAAAAAAAAAAAAATATTAGTATAGAGTTGTAGGATACCAAAGAAATTTTATAGAAAGAGGGGTAGACTAGGAAACCAAAAGATTGGTAGGAAGAGATGCATTAAAATGGGCTAAGCACATAGTATGGGACTAGATAGCTGTGAATTTGAAAAAGT
Source organism: Larix kaempferi (assembly GCA_027924585.1). Classification (NCBI taxonomy): domain Eukaryota; kingdom Viridiplantae; phylum Streptophyta; class Pinopsida; order Pinales; family Pinaceae; genus Larix; species Larix kaempferi. The sequence continues at coordinate 15,631,708 of BSBM01000372.1, read as the reverse complement.
ATTGGAGTTTCTTTGTAATTGTCCAAGATGAATATGTGTTATCTAGTACTTCCATGTAGGATATAAGTACGACCTTCAATGAGTTAGAAAATAAACTAGAGATCACAAATATGGTGTTAAATATTGTGAATTCCAAGACAAAGGAATAATTGGAAGCCCTTGGGGTAATACTTGGAACAAATACGATTATGGAAGAAAAAAAGGTCATCAATAAAAGGAATTTGGTGCAGAAAGCTCAGGCTAAGGCTCATGAAATGTCTAGGGATGTGGCCTCCTTCAAATCTATCTTTATAGATGTAATGGACCAAGGTTTTCCTTCATTGTGGGATGAAAATGGACTTGTGCCCCAAGGAGCATTATGATAATATGATAGCTGAATGTAGAAACAATTATTTAAATTTTACAAAGATGGAAGGAGCATTAAAGGGACAAGTGATAATGGATAAATTAGTTGAGAATTTTGAATTACTTACACATGTAAAATTCATATTAAAAAATATGCCTCCCCATACCTATGTTAGCTATACAAATTTAGATATAGTAGTAGGGAAAATTAAACGCCACAATTATCTTATGGGGAAATTTTGGAAAGGTATTGCAAAGTATGCAATGTTATCTTCAACATCACAAGGAGCACCAGGGGCATCATATTCTCATCCAGTTCATCAAAGATGAACTGTAAAACCCCGTTTTTGACTTGGTATGTACGTAATCAAAATGATGTAAATATCCTAGTATGGATTCTTAGTGCAGAGCTGAAGGCCAAGGCCCAACTAGTGAATAGATAGGCATTCATGATGTATATATTTTTATTTGGACTATATGGTTGGATTAGAATGCCAATTTGAAATATATGAAAATATTATGTTGGAAAATAATAAAATGGTCCAAGATGGTTGTGTAAAGAGCACTAGAGGGGAAGAGGAAAGGGGGTCTATCGGAAACCAAATTATTTGTTGCCATGTGTCAACCTTAGAACTCATCCAAATTATGCCATGTGCTTTAAATGTGTTGATGTATATGTAACTTCGGAATGTATTTCACATATATGTATATTGTATTCCTATAGAGATGTTATTATTCCTCTATATGGAAGTGTCGTCATTTATATTGTAAGTGTCATAACTTATACTTGACGGGGTATTAGACCACCTTGTTGGGGTCGGTCCTGTATAAGTCATGTGGGTCAAAGGTTTATTAGACCACCCTATTGGGGGTTGGCCATGTCGATCAAAGGGTTATTAGACCACCCTATTGGGGGTCGGCCCAGTCAGCATTATGTTATGTGGTTAAGTTAAGGCCGACCTAGTAAAGGTTATTAGGCAAGTCAAGTCAAGTATAAATAGAGTGCAGGAGGCACTCTATTTGATCATTCTATTTTTACACACACTCTTTGGAGAGTGGCACACTTGTGGAGGAGGAGAAGCTGCCGCTAGGAGATGTCTATCTCTTATGCTTGGGTTGTATCATTGCTCTATCTATCTTTGAGTAAGTTATTGGGGTTTTTCACCTTTATGGTTTTCCCCAAGTAAACTCTGTGTCTCTTGTGTGCTTGCATTATTGTGTCAATGATTGATATGATGTACATGTAGTTCTCTCAGTTAAGATCCTAGATCAGATTGAAGTAAATTCTGAAAAACTAACATGGTATCAGAGCTAGCCTGAAAGAAGGCATGGTATGGCATGTATGACACTTGTTGCACTTGCGATGGTAGGGATTGATATATCAAAAACTAGTCATTGTAGCACTTTCGCTATAAATCCATTTTCGGGAATTTTTTGGATCTGAAACTTTTAAAGCTCGAAGATCAGATCCCCATGTACCTTGTGTCCAAAGGACAACTTCTAATTCGTTGTACTTTGTGTTTTATGACCTGTACAATATAGGGTTTCTGCCTCTTCCAGATCTGAGTCATAAACAGGGGACCTAGGAAAAAAGGTCATAACTTGGGATAGGAAGCTCCAAATGAAGTTTCATAAAACGTGACAAGTAATGCACGGACTATAATTTTGCAGGTAACTTTTTCAAAGGCCGAAACTAAACCAGTAACACGTGGCACACCGTACAAGTTTGCTCTCATGTTTTATCCCATAAACAGGTCATGTTGCGACACTTGGCATAACTCTCTCTCAGAGACTCTAATTCAGGTCGGGACTGTGGGGTTGAAAAGAAGACAGGTTGGGATACCATAGGTAGAAGTTTCAGACCCTTTGGATTCGTAATTTCAGAGTTACACCAGAAACAATCAGGTGCATATTTCTGTCAAAACAGAATTAGATTTTGAGCACCTTCATTCATGGCTCTGAGAATTAGGGTTTCGGATAAAGTTGGAATTTTTGAAATCTGTGACCATGGCTGGAATCTGCTCAGAAAAATAGAAGCTTGGAGCTTTCGATGGAACCTTTTGATTGGGAAGAAGGGTGGGCTTTATCAAACCCTATTTTGGGGTCATGTCCAGTGAATCCAGAAGTTTCAAAGGCAATTTTGAGGGGTGAAACTTTGCAGCTTTCAAATTCTAAGTATACTGGCTTGATCAACTCATCAAGGCGCATATTTCTATCCTTTCAGAAGTTTGAAATTCAAAGTTTGAATTTTTAGGGTTTTCTTTGACAAACCCTAATCCAGCTCCAGATCCAATTCCTGCAAATCAAGTGGATTGGGTTAATCCTAGAAGAGAATGGATTGGTCACCTGCATAAGTGAAGAAGTTCCTGTTTCAGAGGGAGATGAGGCTGAGGCCTTACATAAGAAGATTACAAGCAATCTCGACAAGTATAACTCATACAAGTATGTTTTGAATTCTCTTCATAATTAATTTTATGATATGTTTGTCTTCATATTATTACGGTTAGTAGAATCTTGGCTAATTTTAGACTTGTCGTCACTGTAACATTATACCTTCAGATCTGATGAAATACGCGTTTCTGGAGCAACCGGGAACCGTTTTCGATCAAACGAAAACTATTTCCCAATGGAAACGACGCTCCGGACGCAGTGGAATACCTCCCATAGCCTAGAAATGCACATAAATACCAGAACTAGAAACCCTTTCGAGTTTTAGCAACAACAGTTCAATATTTAGATCATAACCGAAAGCGGCACTTCATAAAAGCTCTAAAACCATGTTCGGGTACACAGGGTACTACCAAAGGACCGAACAGCAACAGCAACCACTTCACAAAAATAGATCACAGATCAAGACACTGATGTTTTGACGTAGTTTAAACCCTCTTGAGGGAAACACTCCACGGCCCCGGTCAACTAGCTTCTACGGGACAATTTATTATGCAAAGAAAGAAAGTTACAAATGAGCTTCTCATGATCGATCAACTAAACAATGACCCTCCATGCTCTTTAACTAGAGATCATGGACCAATTGGGTGTTAAGCCACGGATCAAGGTTAGGTTTGATCTAAGAGAAGTTGAGCCGTCGGATCACTCTATGTCGGAAACATATCGTGACCATCGGATTAAGTATTTACAAATGCATACTAATGCATACTAAAGAAACACACTATCCCTAACGAATATATTACACAAGTTGATCTTAACTAACTCTTAAGTGTCTAAATATCCTAACAGGTGCATAATCTTATGTTTTTTCTGCAAGTGCTAAAGTTTTTGTCGGCCGCAGAAATTCTTTGATACTTCTACTTGCTTCATCCAGCTTCTCATCCTACGGAGAAAACTGGAAGTCCTTGATGAAATTTTCTTTTAAGTCTTTCCAGAAGAAATTTTCTCCTCTCGCTTCTTCCATATTGTACCATTTGTTAGGTAGATCATCAAGTGTTCTGGGGAAGAGGTGAGGCCATGCTCTTTCACCTTTATAACCCAATTTTCTCCATTCTCTTTCACAACAGTCGATGTGGGTTTCGGGATTTTGTCATTGTGTAAACAGAGAGACATCGTCCTGAGTTGTCAATTTTCTACCTCCAAACCTTTCTATGAAAAATGTTGATGTAATATTCTAGATTTGGAGTTTTGACTGATAGGTGTCCCACCATCTTGCATCTTGACCAGTAAATGTCTCCACCAAAATTTGCAGTCGGCCTTGTTCTCCGACATGTTTTGATACCTGTTCAACATGTACAACAGGTGAATCATGTTCTTTATATCATAATGTCAAATTACCTGATTGTGCATTTCTGTCTGGAACAAGTGTTGGATATGCTCACATTTTTCGTTCGAATATCTTCGGTGTGTAAGATACTGAGAGACATTTCTTTATTTGCTTCTTTGAGATGGCTTCCACAATACAACATTCTTTCGCATGTAAATCATAGTTCTCTATTTGTCAATCATAGAGTTCTACATCGAAATTGTATCCGAGCGAGACAGGATCTTCGAGGTGAAGTTCTCCTTAGGAATTTGGCTCAATGCGATCTTCATTATTGTGTATGTGGTAAAGCTATCGAACATCATTATCAATTTCTGTAGGTTCTAACCATGGTTCTCCCTGAGATGGGAAGATTGGTACGATAACCTTCTGCCTGTTGCCTTTCAACTTGATACGACTTTTGTCTAAGGAAATTGAGGCCTTCATCTTTTGTCCCCAAGGTCAACCAACCAAGGCAGGGAAAGAACTCGCATCATCCTTGGGAGTGATGATCTTGAAATCTACTATTGTCGTGATGCCTTTGATGGAAGTTTCGACTCCTTTCCATATTCCAATCGGCTCAATTAATCCTTGATCTACGAGCTTTAGATATATGCCTAATTCCTGCAGTTGTGGTCAACCGAGTTGGTCCCAGGTATCACGAGTCATGATATTTAGTTGGGATCCAAAATCTAGTACGACTTGTCGTACATGATATCCATTTATGTCAAGATCGACTAATGGATCAACATCATTTTTCTCTTTTTGCTTTAGTCGGAAAATGTTTTTAGTCTGTCTTTGCTCGACATGTTTATATTTTAATTTATGCAACAGGTCAATCATTTTTCCTACAGCTTCCTCATTTGAAATTAATCTGAGCAATTCATTGAGAACTTCTTGTTGGTTTTCTTCAATGTCTTCATGTGATGCTAAGTCATGAAATATGTCGGATGCATCTTTGTACACAGATTTTTGTTTTAGAGGATTTGGATAATCCTCTTTATCAACAATTCTATTTATCTGTGGCTTATCTTGACCAATGTGAGTGCCTTGCGTAGTTACAATTTGCAAGTTTTTTGTACGAAGCACATATTTTTTGAAATACAAGATAAAACATGAACATTCTTTTTATTATTTTTTTTCTCAATCATGGTAGGGCAATCTCTAAATAGTGATCGCCTACCCCACACTTTGTACAAAATTTAAGATCAGTTCTTTCCTTATAAGGGCATTATGCGTGTTGATGATCCTCACTGAGAAATGCGAGACACACACTAGGTCGAATAGGTCGAATACCACGACCTCCACCGCCACGAACATGACTCTGGTATCCTCCGTGTCTATTGTAGCCATCATATCGCCAATCATACCGACTATCATTATACCTTGGGTATTTGTCATTCTTGTTTTGATTGTACTGGTTATTTCTTCCATCATTTCTCTTGAATTTGTTGTTTGTTGTATTTATGTCGTGATGTTGCTCGACAGCATTTGTCTGGTACACTACATGGTAATTTTGCCGATTTTTCAGGTTCAGATGACATTGTTCAATTGCATGTGTATTCACTTCACAAATTTGACACCACCTTGCCTTCTTGTTTTTCAAATTGTATGGACAATCATTTGTGGTATGTGAATCATACTCTTTGCACAGATCGTAGAAACATCTGGATTGAATGAGTTTCACTTCTTGTCGCCAATCCTCAATTCAATAAGAATCTTTGGTATGTCCTAAAGTTCAACAAGTTGTACACCATAATTATGGCCCTTTTAGAGTCATATTTTGGATAGCCTGCTCCATACTTTTAAGGCAATCGTCGACATGTCTATCCATGGATACTAGAGGGTATTCATCATCCATTTCGATTTCTAGTGCTACTCTCAGTGCCTCTGCATAAGTATTAACACTTTGTCGATGGACATGTATTCTGATTTTATTTATTAGACCAGCAATAAACCATTTGATTAATAGTTTTTCTTTTATTTCATAGTCTAATTTGCTCAGGAGGTCTTTGAACCTCTTATCATACTCCTTGACAGTTTCTGTTGGCTTTTGGACTGTTGTCTTTTGTCGTTCTGCTGCCAGGTATGTCGCATCTTCGATCATAAAAAAGTCCAAAAAGATTTGTTTGATTTGTGCCTTGGTTGCATTTGGTGACTTTGCTATGTACCCCATGTACCATGTCAGTGCTCTTTTTCTTAACGAACAAACAAACTGCGCAACCTCTCTTTATTCGCTAGTGAGTTGATTGGTTGTCCATATTTCCTCACACACAAACTAGTGTCTTATCGGGTCTTCATCACCTTCGTAGAATGGAAAACGTGTTGTTGAGTGTGCCATGTCTGCTAGTGTATTATTTTGAGAATTTGATAGTGATGTGGGTGGGTTATTTCCACAATCAGATTTGGTGCTTTTTCAATTTGAATTAGCTGTCTCTTTGGACTTGGTTCTCTGTCTTCAAAATCAGTGACTATAACTTCTTATGTATCGCTAGGTCTTCCTTCTTCTACCACTTCTGTCGAAATCCAGTTAAAGTTTTGCTCGAATGGGATTTCACTAAACCTCGAGCTTTCCGACGTACTCGACGAGTCGCTCAAATTTGGTATTGGCAGGGGCGGTGCTTCCTGATGATCTGAGTACACTAGATGAAAGATTCTATTTGAAAATTCGGGTTGAAAAGACACCCAATTTCCTTCCTCCAGACGATGAATCAATAGTCTATTAATAGCATCGCCTTCTATACTTCGACGACTCCAAATTCCCAATTGACCAGCATGGAGACCGATATTTTCCTTGACAATTTCTTGCACCCGAACACTTTGTGTTAAATGAAATGGAGATGAAGGTGGTCTCGTTTCAGGTATCTGAACTTGGAGAGCTCTACCACGCTCTATCCACAAGTCTTCATCCATCAGCGACAGGTCTTCTTCAACACCTTGATCATCACGGGCTTGGCTTGACTCTGGAAAATTTCCTTCTATGTCTGTCGTAAAATTTAATCCTCTTGTCCTCCAAAGTGCAATTGCATGCTCCCGCAGCTCTTCACGCCACTGCCTCCTCTTTTCTCTTTCAATTTTATGGATATCTAGGGTGCTTTTATGACTCAAAAGTCCATCTTTGTCGGATTTTCTTCCACTACTATCCATGTCTTTTTGTCATATGTCGATTTTCATCAAACTAGGTACATCAGAGCATGCTTCATCACCCCCCAATGTCGGCCCGAAGGTTTCTAGATCACTGGGGAAGTGCAGACCATCATATGTTCAAGAAAAATTCCCATTCGCACTCCTTTATAAATCTTTCCCACTTACGTTCTTTTTCCTTCCAATTAGAGTTCGGAAGGGGCGGGAACAGTGACGGTCGTGTTTCGAAAATATGTGCAACACCTTTGTCGATGAGAAATTTGAACAATAGAGTCAGCAGAGAACACAGAAATTGATTAGCTAATTCGTTGAAGAAATTTCTTCTTATTTCATCAACCGAGACGCGGTCTTTAATCGCCTGTTCTTCACAGAAATCGTTTTCAATCTTTTTGCACCACTCCAACAGATTCGTGCGTACTCTGTTGATCAGCTTCGACAGTAGCTTCCTCTCTGCTTCATCAATTGGTCTTTTCATCCATAAGCTTCTTCAAGGCGGTTGGCACAGACTCTACAAATCTCTCATGGGTCTCAGAGAAGAATCGATCTCTCGCTTGGCTAATCGTGAGCTTGTTACGTCGTGCATAGTTATGCAGATAATTCATGATTTTCTTCTCCCACCAATCTCTAATCTCCTATTCTGAAATCATAGGTCATGCTGCTATTTGTTTTTCATGTATCAACCGGCAATAGAACCAGATGTTGTAGTCCCAAGGTTCATGTGGTTACCATAGATACATTACATAATATAAGCAAAGCATGCACAATGATACAAATACAAGATACGAGATAGATAGAGAGAACACAAGCCTTTATATTAACCAGCAAGAGCAGAATACAATCATAGAACCAATCTTAACTAGTACATCGGCTCAAAAGCCAATATATATCTCTATGCAAATATAGTTACATAACCTTCTGTCGGTCTATCCAACCGAACCGACCTATATTAGCCGATGCGACTTGTCGACATGTGCTTCAGAGTGGTCGGGCGGAGGGCATAGTCGACAGGCCGACCTAGGCCCCTCCAACAAACATCAAAAGGGATAATAGTTCATTTTCTACAAATCCATTCCCAAAAAATAACATTGAGTATATGTCCAACATTTATATGTTTATGGAATTTCCTTTTTCACTGAAGATACGTAGTACATGTTTTCTTCACATCCCTTTCTAGGATTCCCTTATGCTTGTAGTCAATCTTCAATAAACCTCCCACTATTGGCACATGAAGAAATGTATTACAAAACTCTTTTTCATACTTGGGTATTGCATAAGGTTGATGAAGTGGTTTTCTACTTCCTTCTCGTTTTATTATTTGTTGGATGATCTCCTTTTAGAATTATACACCAATCCAATTTTGTCTCTAAATTCTTCAAACAATCCTTTTGCTAAGGGATCATTTAGAATATTAGTGACCTCTTGATATTTGTGAATACACTATAGCTTTAATGCTCCCTTCTAAATCATGTATTATATGAAATGATATTGGATCGCTATGTATTTGGAATAGTCATGAAATACTAGGTTCTCAAAGAATTTGATACAACTTTGATTATCATAGCATATAATTGTGGGATCCAACTCCTTATCAACTAATTCTACAAGAAACTTGTGAATCTATATGGCCTCACAACTAGTAGCACTAACTTCCATGTATTATATCTCTAGTTAATTGAGTGCCATTGAATTCATATTCCTAGTGAACCATGATATCATCCTAGATCCCAAGATATATTAATACCCTAAGGTGCTCTTCTAGTCTACTACATTGCATGCCTAATATCAGTTTGTATACGTCAACAACTTCACTTCACCATATGAAATATATATCAAACCATACTTTACTATCCCCCTAAAGTATATTAGCATGTGTTTTACTATTACCTAATGATTTTTCCTGATGCAAGGCACCTTATGCAAAAAGGTTCTTGCTTAACAATTACACACAACACACACATCCACATAAACAAGATGTAAACAGGATGCCATAAGATGGCTTATATTACTTCTACCGAAACGGTTACAATGCAAACTACAAGGAATGAAATGACTAACTATTGTCAGCCTTAGCCAAATACAATACAGAAGTAACGGTGTGATATCTCAGTGTGTCTACCGTCACCTTCTTCTGGTTCACTGCAGAACTCTGAGCTATGGCTCGATCTTCTCTATGTTCGGAAGATGTGTGTCTATTCTTTCCAATCTACCAATCTTCTCCCTGAACTCTGCTCTCTTCATCTTCTGCTGACCGAACTGAACTCCATTGCACTCCTTGCTCTGTGCCTACGCACAAGCCTTCTACTTTGCTACTATTGTTCCCGAGATCACTCCGACCCATAAGAAACGCTTCCTCTGTCTGTCGATCTCCTCAAATCCTACAGACCTGCAACTATCAGTGCCCTTGTCGTGCTACACAATCTCTTCCTGTGTTGAAATCTGTCATGATCCCAACTACCTGCAATAAATGATAATAACTTCCTTAGCAACCTGAACTATTGCCAAGTACTTCTCTTGACTTCTGCGTGCCCCTATGACACTACTATAGTAGTCGGTCTTATCACCTCGACCTTACTATCTTCCATCAGGATTCGACATAACCTATCGGCTTTCCTTTCGCACTCTTCAGGCTTCGCTAATCAAAACCTGATGGAGTCGTGGTTCAACCACATGTCGACCCTCAACATCTCCGTTGCTACCCTGTCATCTGTCAACATTTGACATGTCAACTCTTTGACCTTTTTCTCATGTCGACCTATCTCGACAACTCATGCTCAACTCATTGACCTCAACAACCAATCTGCTCTTCCGCACCAATGGTCGCTGGCAATCCCTCTGGTCGGCCTCCCTTATGTCGACTGACTTCGATTGATCTACCTAGGTCCCAATGCTCCTGCATCAGACTCCCCAGGTGAAAAATAACTTGGCTAATACACCAATCTTCTGAACTCTTCTTTGAAAATCAATGTCGCCTCCTGCAACTCATCATCTTTCCATCGCATTAAGTATTCCTTCCTTAGAAAACTGCGCATACTCTCGACTTTGCGCTCCTCTATTACTTCTATGATTTCTTCTTTCTGTCTATCTGGAATCTTCATTGTCCAGTCGATGTTCGACACTTTTGCGCTTCCACTGCTTGAACCTTCTTACAACTTGCATAGATCTGAGACATTGAACGTTGGTGAAATGATCAATTCATTCGGCGACTCCAACACATAAGCATTGTCCAAATTTTTTTTCAGAATCTTACATGGTCCAATCTTCTTCAGCTTCAGCTTGTTATATGTCCCTGTCGAAAATCTCTCCTTTTGCAAATGTGCATAGACTAAGCCTCCTTCCCTAAACAACAGTAGCCTCTTCTTCCTGTCAGCTCTCAACTTATATGTCGCGTTGCTCTTTTCTATGCGCTTTCGCACATCTTCATGCACTTCTTTCAAATGCTCTATGAATGATTCTATATCCGCGCTTTCCCTGGTTTCTGTTGGTAACTCGACCAAATCCACCACTCCATGTGGGCTTCTTCCCTGAACAATCTGGAATGGGCTCAACCTTGTTGACCGATTCACAGAATTGTTGTATGCAAAATCTACTTGTGCCAACATGCTCTCCCACTGGTTGGGTCTGTCAATCGTCAAACACCTTATAAGGTTTCCCAAACTTCTATTCACCACCTCGATTTGTCTGTCTATCTGTAGATGATATGTCGAGCTAAACTGCAACCTTGTTTCCAGTTTCTTCCATAGGGTTCTCCATAAATACCCCATAAACTTGGTATCTCTGTGTGATGTGATACTCTTCAGCAACCCATTCAATCTGACTACTTCCTTGAATAATAGTACAGCAATGCCTGTGGCGTCACTTGTCTTCCGACACGGAATAAAGTGTGCCATTTTCAAAAATTTGTTGACTACAACAAAGATTGAGTCGCTCCCTTGCTGCGTCTTTGGAAATCCTAGCACAAAATCCATGCTCAAGTGCTCCCATGGGGTATCTGGTATAGGTAATGGTGTATACAACCCTGTATTATGACTTCTTCCTTTTTCCAACTGGAAAACTCAACACTGTTGAACACATTTTTTGACATCTGTCGTCATTCCTGGCAAATAATACTTTTATTTGACTAATGCTTTGGTCTTGTTGATGCCAAAATGACCTACTAATCTGCCGCTATGCAATTATTGGATTAGGTTCTCCCTTATGGATCCTTTGGGAATACACAATTGTTGTCCCTTGAATAGGTATCCTTCTTGGATAAAATAATCCAAGTATGGATTCTTGTCAACACTCCACGGTTCATGACAAGCCTCCCATGATTTCGCAAAATCCTCGTCTATCACATACTCTGCCTTTACTGACTCTATTCATGTTTCCTGAACTGTTGTCGTGTTCAACAATGCAACTCTTCAACTCATCATGTCGGAAACCTTGTTTGACTTGCCCAACTTATGTCACAACATGAAAGTATCTCCCTGTAGGAATTCGACCCATTGCCTGTGCCGTTGATTCAACTTCGACTGAGTATTTAGATACCTAAGTGCTTGGTGATCTGTGTATAACACAAATTCCTTGGTCAACAAGTAATGCCTCCACTTCTTCAATGCTTGGGCATCAGCATAGAATTCCTGGTCATAGACCAAATATTTCCACTTCACATCATCAAAATTCTCACTAAAGAATGCAATTGGTTGGCCCTCCTGGATCAACACTGCTCCAATTTCCATTCCACTCGCGTCGCAATCAACCTGGAAAACTTTGTCGAAATCTGGGAGCGCTAACACTAGGCTCTCAGTGACCTTTTCCTTCAACTTATCGAAAGCTCGTTGGGATTCTTTCGTCCACTTGAATTCCCCTTTTCTCATGCACTCTGTCAGAGGTGCACAAATCCGACTGAATCCCCAAATGAATTTCCTGCAGAAACTGGCAATTTCATGGAAACTCCTTACTCCATTCGTACTTGTCGGTTCCGGCCAATCCAATATTGCCTTCACCTTTTATGGGCCCATCACCAACCCTTTACCCATCTGCAATACCTGTCGAATGTTCCCCAAGTGTTTTGTCTTGGTTCGACTAAATATCAGGATGTCGTCTAGGTACACTACGACGGACTTACCCAAGAATGGTTTCAGTACCTCATTCATCAACCACATGAATGTACTAGGTGCATTAGTCAATCTGAATGGCATGACTAACCACTCATATAGCCCTTCCTTCGTCTTGAACGTTGTCTTCCATTCATCTCCTTCTCTAACCCGAATTTGGTGATAACCGCTCTTCAAGTCTATCTTCGTTAAGTACTTCTCTCCACTCAAGCAATCCATCAAGTCGTCCATCCTTGACAATGGAAATCGATACTTGATTGTGATCTTGTTGATGGCTCTGGACTCTATACACATTCTCCATTCTCCACCTTTCTTCGGTGCTAATACTGTTGGTACCGCGCACAGACTCATAGACTTTCTCTGATCAATCCCCTGTCCAACAACTCCTGAACCTGTCGATTGAGTTCCTGACCTTCTGTCGAACTCATCCTATGAGATGCTTTGTTTGGAAAACTCGACCCTGGAATCAAGTCGATCTGATGGGATATGATTCTTGTCAGTGGCAATCCCCTCGGTGTCTCGTCGACTACTATGCTCTCAAACTCGTCAAGCATCTTTCTGACTTCGACCGGAATATTCTCCATTTTCGTCCTCTCAACACATGGTCCCTTCGGAATGATAGCAAAACATATAGACTGCTTTTCCTCTTCTGCAAGGAATTCTTTCGTTGAACACAACAACACTCACTTCTCCCAAAAGTTGCTCTTGCCCTGCTTATCATCGGGTTGCTCCTCCAGCTTCGGCTTAAGAGTCCTTTGCACGTCATTTTTCCACAATGTGACTGTATTGGATCGACCATCATAGATCATTTTCTGATCATATTGCCATGGTATTCCTAACAACAGATGGCACATGTCCATTGGGATTATGTCGCACAAACATTCTCTTCAAATCCTTCAACTCTGAAGTTAATCAGGCACTCTCTGGTCACCTCCACATGATGTCCTTTCTGCAACCATGAGATCTTGTAAGGGTGTGGATGTTCTCGACATTTTGACCCGATCCTTTCAATGACCTCTGTCAACACAAGATTCTCAGTGCTTCCACCATCAACTATGGTCTTGCAACGCCATTCACCGATTCACACTTTGGTTCAAAAGATAGCCTTCCATTGTGCCGACTCTTGCTCGTTGGGTCAGTCTTCCTGAACCAATGTTCTCCTGACCGTCAGGTTTTGATTATTTTTCTTCTCATCCTCATTGTTGTTGGATGTCGATTATGTCCTTTCGTTTACTTGCTCATCCCTTCGACGTCTGGGCCTAGACTCCTCTGCAGCATGTAGGTTCTCTGGGCATTCATATCCCTTGTGTCCCACTCCATGACACTTGTAACATATTATGGCTGGTCTGTCAACTCCTTTTTTGTCTGATGGACCACTTCGACCACATGTTTCCTGGCCATCGTGTTAGTTTTCTTGCACTTTCTCCCTTGTCAATGTCCCTTTCATCCATCGGTTCTCTTCGAATGATTCCCTCCTGTAACCACTACTTTGACCTTTCGCGGAAATAGTCTTCATACCCCGACCAGTCATCCTACCTCTCGTCACTGCAGATTTCCTTGACAGTTTCTCTTCTGCCTTCAAAACTAACTGGTAGGCTTCATTGACCACTCTGAATCTCAACATGCTCAATTCATCCTGAATGGAATATTTCAAGCCGTTTACATACCTAGCGACAGCTTTTTCTTCTTCGTCGGTTTGTCCTGACCTTATCGACAATCTGTAGAACTCTCCCATGTACTCCTTCACGATCATATCTTTTTGTCGAAAGTTCCGCAACTTCCGGAACAAGGAAATCACATAGTCATTTGGAAAGAACTTCCCCTTTAGCTTAGCGACCATCCTATCCCAAGATTTGATTTTCTCCTTGCCCTTGTTGGCTCTGTCAGCCTGCACATTGTCCCACCACAATGAGGCATGACCCTTCAACCTCAGACATGCATTTTTAACCCATTTAGGATCCTCGATCTACTCTATGTCAAAGTATTTCTCCATCTCTATGAACCATTTGATCAAGTCTTTTGGATCCAAACTTCCTGAGTAGGTACGTACATCTATATTTGTCTAACCTCTCATATATGTTAGAATTTTTATCAATTTGTCTTCTGGTTCTTCTCCTACTGCTTCATGTGCTTCCACCTCTTCGACCTCCTCGTCGATGTGGTCTAACGCATCAGGAATACAACCACGCCTTTGAATATATTTGATCGATGCGACTTCATTTGTCAATGTTCGCATTGTTCAGACGCACTCGTCAAACATCTCATGATCAACTGTGACTGTTGCGCCATGCACTCTTCGTCCAACACCTCGAACGTTAACGCCTCTGTGAGCCATTTTCAACCTCGGTTGAAACTCCCACTCATCCAATCACAACCGAACTTCAGCAAGTCATGAACAACTCTACTTAACCACAGCTGGAGATGATAAATGCACTTTCTCATAGGAATCTCTTCTTGCTCTGATACCAACTGACGCAAGTCAAGCCGGTATCACTGCTTCTCAGGAAAATTCAGCTCTGAATTTCATCGGTTCTTTCTGGCTCACAGGATTCTCTTCTCACTCTGATACCAACTGACGCAAGGCACCTTATGCAAAAAGGTTCTTGCTTAAAAATTACACACGTTCACATAAACAAGATGTAAACAGGATGCTAGAAGCTGGCTTATATTACTTCTACCGAAACAGTTACAATGCAAACTGCAAGGAATGAAATAACTAACTATTGTCAGCCTTATCCAAATAAAATACAGAAGTAACTTTGTGCTATCTCAGTGTGTCGACCGTCATCCTCTCCTGGTTCACTGTAGAACTCTGAGATATGGCTCGATCTTCTCTGCATTCGGAAGATGTGTGATTGTTCTCTCCAATATACCAATCTTCTCCCTGAACTCTGCTCTCTCGATCTTCTGCTGACCGAAATGAACTCCACTACACTCCCTACTATGTTCTTGCGCACAAGACTTTTACTCTATTTCTACTATTCCCCAGATCACTCCAACCCTCGAGACACACTTCCTCTATCTATCGATCTCCTTAGATCCTGCAAACCTGCAACTGTCAACACCCCCACCGTGTTGCACAATCTCTGCCTGTGTTGACATCTGTCATGATCCCAACTACCTTCAATAACTGCTAATAACTTCCTTAGAAACCCCGAACTGGTTCCAAGTACTTCTCTTGACTTCTACGCATCCCTCTAAAACTGCTATAGTAGTCGGTCTTATCACCTCGACCTTACTATCTTTCGTCAACCTTCGACATAACCTATCGGCTTCCCTTTCACACTCTTTAGGATTCACCAATCAAAACCTGTCAGAGTCGTGGTTCAACCACATGTCAATCCTCAACGTCTCCGCTGCTACCCTTCCATCTATTGACCTTTGACATGTCGACTCTTCAACCTTCTTCTCCTATCGACCTATCTCGACAGGTCCTGCTCGACTCATTGAATTCAACAACCAATCTGCTCTTCCACACGAGTGGTCGTCGGACATCCGTATGTTCGGCCTCCCTTATGTCAACTAACTTCAACTGATCTGCCTAAGTCCCGATGCTCCTGCATCATTTCCTCTACTCCACAATAAACTGACTTAAGGTGTTCATTGTAAAACATATATATGGTCTATTTTTAACCAAATACATCAAATAACCTATCACTTTCCTATGCAATGTAGGGTACACTATCTCATAACTTGAAACAATCACCTTCTTCATATTAGTGATCATAGGTATGGCCATATGTTTGTAGTTCTACACTTGAAACTTCTTTAGGATCTCAATTTCATACTTATCATTCCTAAGAAATATATCCCTTAGTCTCTACCAAACCTCCAAATCCAAGAAGCAATGCATCATGACACCATCCTTCTCTTGAATCTACAACCATATCTACTTTATACCCTATACTGAGATTCTCTACACCTATAATAAATAATTTATCTAATATAGCACCAAAATAAGTAGATAGATCCCATCAATATATAATACAAATTAAGATCTTATGCTCTTTTGGTGAATCCCATACTTTACAAATATCTATCTATACTGGAATACCATTCTCTCAATGCCTACTGGAGTCCATACAAGGCCTTATTAATCCTATAAACATGGGACTTTGACTCAAATAACTGAGGCTACTCTATGTACACTTCTTCCTAAATGATCCCATTAAGTAAAGTTGTCTTCACATCCAATTGATTTATAATCCATATCATAAATGAAACTAAATACATAAATACTCTATGGAAGTGTACCTGGTGATTGGAGAAAATTTCTCCTAATAGCAACTCCCTCTTTCTGGAAGAACCCTCTCACCACAAACCTCACCTTCAACTTATCGATGTTGCCATCAACAATATGCTTAATCTTGTAGATCCACCTAGAAATCACTATTGACTTCCCATTTGGCATTGGCACTATGTCCCATACATCATTCTTCTTGATGGAGGTTTACTTATCCACCATGGTATCCATCCAAACCTATAGGTCTAGATCCTCCTAAAATATGGAAGAATATAAATATATGATGTTTCTTATCAATGCCATTTAATTTGGAAACTTATTCGAAGTTCTTCTCTCCCTAAACATGCTCCTAGGTGCCTCAACAAACACTTAAGCACCCCCTCAATGTCTAAGTATGTAAACCATTGAGGATTGTTGATAGAACCAAAAGGAGCTATTATCTCCTCATTTTCATGAAAAGTCTATTTTCTTGCACTAGAATTCATTGGTGACCCTATATCAACCTTCAAATATTCACCCTTTGTGACTTGAATAAGCTCATGAGACTTACTATATGGAAAGTATTCCTAAAAAAATATATCCCTCCTTACTATTGTCTTCATGTTATCTGGAATACAGACCATGTATGCCTTTTAAGTCTCATAATAAGTTATAACCTACAAATAAACCCTTCATGCATAAGTGCTCAAACTTGCTCCTGTTCTCTACCAATACATGGATATAAATTGGACAACCAAAGATGTCAAAATGAATCACTATCCTCACATTATTAAGTGACTCCATCCTCTAGTGTCTCATCCTCCAAGATATTGGGAGGGCATTGATTGTGGATGTAGATTGTTACATTGCATGTTTTTTCCTAAAGATAATTGGTAAGTATCGAACAAGAATAGTGACCTTAGTATCCCCTATTATGGGTCTATTATTCCACTCTACAACTCCATTTTGTTGTGGCTTGTATGGAATATTTAGCACCCTCTTGACTCTTTAATCCTTGGAGAAACCCTTAAACTCCTTCAAGGTACACTCACCCCCATTTTTTTTTTATCTCAAGGCCTTGATCTTATTCCCTTTCTAGTTCTCAATTAGAGCTTTGAACTCCTAAAACATACCAAATACATAATCCTTAGTCTTTAAGAAAAATATACACATATTACAAGAGAAATCATCAATAAAGGAAGCTAATAATGCACGCTTCCTAATATTTGTGTTAATGACATAAATCCACAAACATCTCAATGTACTAGGTCTAGTATCTCCTCATGCCTATAATCGCTACTTGGGAAAGGATCCTTGGTATTCTTTCCAAGCATACACCCTCTACATTCTCCCTTTAATGTTGAACTATGGAATACCTATGAATATCTCTCTTGGAATATGAAATTCCTTATGATACAAGTGCCCCATCCTCTTGTTCCACAACTTGCAAAATCTATCACCTTTATAGACTAGGGTTTGAATAAGTCCACCTTGAAACCTATATAGATTTCCTTCCATAACTCCTATCACTTTTTTTCTTCTAGGATAGATTCCTTTGGCCTTATAAGGACATGTTGGTTCTTGAAATCTACTTCATAACCCTTATATTACATAACCAAAAATGAAATCAAGCTCTTTATGAGAGCTGGAACAAACAAAACATCATCAAAGTTGAAAGGGTTAAATAATGGGAGTTGAAAGGAAATGGTATCAACTCCTACTACTGGGTAATTAGCATCATCACCAAGCTCTACTTGAACCATTGAGTTGTTTTCTTTTAGACTTGTAAAAAAATTTCAATTTGATTTGATATGCTGAGAGGCCCTCATATCCACATAACAAGCATCCCTTAAGATTGTACTAATATAAAGGCAGTATTCCATTAAGAAATCCTTCTTGACTTGGAGGAAAATTCGTTGATCTAAGTTTCTATAGATGTTTCTATATACTTTTGTTGTTGCTTCACTTTTCCCTTCTTCTTTTCTAGACGCTATGATGCATAAATCTCATGCTTATGAAAAATGAAGCTCTTGAATTTACTCATGTCCTTCTTCCCCAGTTGTGAGGTTGACTCCTCTTCTTTTCATTTCCCTTGTTGGGTCCTTTACCTCTACCCTTATTCGTATCTCCAAATAGGTCTAGATTATCATCACTACCTTTCTTTATTTCCTTTGATTTCATTGAGTCTCCTCCTAGATACAAGCATCCCATGGTCTCTAAGAGGAAGAAAGATGTTGGCGAGCACATATTCCCTATCCAAATGTTTCCCATGAAGTTGAGAATTTGTTTAGTGCCATGTTCACCAACTCTATACCTTCAATATTATCCCGAACTACTACAAGTTGGTTATGAAATTCTGTGGCGTTCATCAAAAAGTTGGTAACTATGTTTGATTGGGTCATCTCTATAGCTCTAACTCTATTTTACAATATCATATTTCTATTAATGTTCTCTCTCTAGTCGAGGCTAACCAAATATTCAAATTTAGAGGATATAAAGGAATTACTATAGGATTCTCCAATTGCCTTAGCTCCCTCTACTAAATAAATAAATAAAGGACCACACATATTATTAAAATTAAAAAATAAAGGCTCAAATATGTAAAATGATCCACCCATTTTTAAACATTAAATACAAAGGTTAAAGAGAATAAGTTGCACTTTAAAAACTTTAGCAACTTTCAATTATTTTCAATATGAATCCTTAAGAAAAACTATTTCCACATATATACTTAACAAATTTTGCATATTCAAATGTTATGCTTATGATATTTTACCTTAGCCATTTTCTCTAAATAATTGGCATTTTCAATGATTAGCATTTTCAATGATTAGCCAAATTTGAGAATTATGTCTTTCAGCATTACCCATACCTTTGTCCATTGTCTTTGGTCCAAAAATTTTAAATCATGGATTCAAAAGGAAGGGAGGTAAGTGTGTACTTAAGTAGGTGGAAGTCATTGCAAGTGAACATGCTAACCCATTTAGGGAGGGAAGTGTGTAATAGGTGGAAGTCATTGAAAGTGAACATGCTAACCCATTTATTGCAATATATAATGTTTTTTAGGGAACAAAACTAGTGTTATTGGTATAAATCTCTTAACTATCATATAAATGTAATACATATCTTAAAAACACTTATCAAGTAAATTAAACTTAATTGTGGAACACAATCATAAATCCATTAAATATATTTGGAAACTATGTGTGTAATAATGTATAGAAAATAAAAAAATTATGTAGTGTACATACTCCTTGCCATTGTGCACACTCTTATGTTTTAGGAGACTTAGGTACCCCTTTGGAATATTCCTAAAAGTGAAGTAACTCCATTGAGTTATTTGGGAACATCCCTCCCATAACCACCATGTCTCCATGTCCCTCACATATACCAAAGATTCCTCTAAGTACCTCAAGAAAATATCTTCTCTACCAAGTTAAAAAAAGGAAAAACAAATCATTAAAAGTGAGATTCATGCCTCCAAAAAAATAAACCCTAAATAATACACATGAAAAAAAGGAAAAGCAAATCATTAAAGGTGAGCCTCATGCCTCCAAACAATAAACCCTAAATAATACACATGAGGAAACACTGACTTAAGTCATGTAATTTTTATTTCATTTGGAAATTTTCAAATTTGAAACCATCTCATTCTCATGAGTCTCATCTTTGTGTGTCTTTTGGAGTCACCATCCATTACTTGGGGTGGATATTTGGGCTTGGAATCCACCATTCATTGCTTTGTGTAGTTTTTCATTACTATTCGGAGGTTCAATAATCTATTTGGAAGACATAGTTTTGTGCTTGAATGGAAAATTTTAAGTCTTCTAATCATTAGTTGTTTGAAAGGTTTTTTTGGTTGTTGCATTTATAATCTAACTTTTCAAGAGTTGAAAAGACCTTTATATGTTATAATTGTTTATTTAAAATGCAAATTTGTTAGTCAAATATGTCATTTTGGAAACATTTAAAGTTTACCATTTGAATTTTAAAGTTATCATCATTTTTTTTCTTTATAGAATTTTGTAATATATTTTTAATTTGTAATTTGTAATTTTAAATCTTTAAACATTTCTTTCTACATTTGTCATTTACAATGGACACTGAAAATATTCAAAGATAAATAAAATCTCTTGTTAAGGTTAATGATGCTAGTCAATAATAAAATTGGTAGTTTGGACATTGTTTCAAGAGAAACTGCGAAAAAGCATAACATCATTTATTAAGCACACCCAAGTATAGAATTTAAGCATGTAAATGTTCAGTTGAATAGAAATATGAAGTCACTTAAGCTTACAAAGCTAGTGACATTAGAATCTAAGTAATATTTTTATAAGTTACGACTATGCAAAGTCATCATAAAATTATTATTATTATTATTATTACTATTATTATTATTATTACTATTATTATTATTATATTAACCCACATTCCTTGAAAGTTTTGAAATGCAGTAAACCCCATCACCCATCATATGATTCTCCAATCTGAATAGGAATTTTACATATTATTTTTATTTTTATTTCTTATTTCATGTTTACTAATTTTTTGATATAGTTATTTTATTAAAAAATAATTATACATCATTTTTATTCATATTTATATAATGCTTTTTTATTTTAAAAATTAAAATTATATTATTGTAGCATTTGAATAAATTGAAATAATATCATAAGGGCCTCTTTCAATTAGTTTTTAATAGTTCAATTATGTTTTTAATAGTTGATCACAAAATATTTCTTTGTTTTCAATAAATTATATTGAAATAACTCATAGATATCAAATTTAAACTAATATGCTGTTTTGAATGATTTATAGACGTGGCAAATTGAAATAATGCGAATGAAACAAGAAATCAAACACTTACAAGATAGACAAAGGTGAGTAGAGATTCTATGTAAGCTTTCATCATCTAACTTCAATTTATGTTATTATCAAATTCAAATACATAATATACGTGCGATACTTACCATGTTTTTTAATATTTTAAATTATTTTATGATTCGTTTCCATATTTTAATTTATTCTATTATTGTTAGTTATATTTTTTTAATGTTTTTTTTTCTTTTTCAACATATAAAATAAAATTATTAGATTTCTAATTTTGTTTTATATATTTTTTCTAACATAAAATTATAATTATTGTTTATATATTATTGTTTATATAATATTTTTTAAATAATGAAAATTTGATTTTTGAAAATTTGTTTTAATTTAAATTTATTCAATTTTAAATAATAATAAAAATTACATATTTATAGTAAACATATAAGTTGTAAAAAAATTATCTAATCTTTGGTGCTTATTTCTTATTTTCTAGTTTGATAATTTTCTTAGTGTTTCCCACCACTTCCTTTAAACATTGGTATATAATCTTAGTTATTCCAATCTTATTAGTTTGGTCATCTCTCTTGCATATTTAATGCATTTTCTTAATTCCAGTAAAAGTAAATGCATGGTTTGCAAAAAAAAATCAATATTGAAAATTTCCTTATTGATGTGGAGTTTACTATTTGTAGTATAACTTGATATATAATTCATCTTTCAAGGGGAGGTAATCTTCACAAATTGAAGTACAATCTCACTTAGGGTAATTATGTTTACTTTAAGGAAGTATATATATATCGTTATGGTATTCAAATAAATGGTCATAAATTGAGGATAGGAAAATATATCGGAGAAAAATTACTTGGTCGGTGGGGGATATACTAGAGAAAACTTAATAAGTTTTATCCAATATATCCCTATACCGGCCCCCATAAGGGAGTATTAATTTTTCCTCAATATAATCCCCCCACCTGCACCTTCATAAGAGTGAATGAGTAAGTTTTCTCTAATATATCCCCCCATCCCCACAGTCATAAGGATCTATTAAGACCCCCACCCTCTTAAGGATGGAGGAATGAGGATGAATATTTGAGAAAAGTTTTGAAATAATAATTGCCACGTGATATTTATGTATAAAGGTTGGAAAAACTTGTGAGAATGAAAAAAGATGGAGAGAATTTATGATTGCTTAGATTTATCAAAGAAAATAGATGAGATTAGGTGGTAATTTTACTACTTTGATCTAGGGATGGTAGGTGAAGGGGAATTATCATAGTTCATGAAGGACATCAATAGTTCACTTCGGGTTTGGACACTACATCCTACAATGATGTAGAGGATCTTGTTTCCTTTTAATGGATAAGATAAAAACAAACTATGAGTTAATCTCGTCATCTCGGGAGATCCAATCATAGTTATTCAATCTCGTATACATAGAAAATACCCCCTAATTCTTGGGGACATTGTTCAACTATCAAATGAACCATTTATCTTCTACAACACTTCATTGATATTTCTGTAATCTAGATTTGGACATACTTGAACTCACTCGCACATGAACAAGAAATAAGGGAGTTGAATATCATGAGATCTCCTTTAGGATATGGTAGTATGAAATGGATTTTGAGACCCACTACTCCATTACATGACCATTAAAAAAATAGAGAGGAGGGATTCATGTGCCCCCCTCCCTATGTTCCATCTTTCATCCATGCGTGTCAATAAATTAGTAGGCCAACATCCTCAATTTTTTTGACCTTGATGTTTCATATCACTACACTCAATGGAATAAATGTGTGGTATGACTTCCTCTAAGTTCAATCATGGAAGTATCAATCATATATCATCCTCTTAATCTTCAATTTCATGGAGTTTAATGTAATTAATAATACTATGTAGTTTCATAAGATAGTTTTAATTGAGCATTTTCACATATTCTCATGTTCTTGACATCCTTCGCTATGTGTTGAACCTCCTCTTAGCCCATTAGGGAAATGTCTTATAAGTGGGGAAGAGTGTTTTCTGTTTAATTATCATATTCAAAATGGAAATGAAGTACTATGACTATTATTTGGATTCCATTGCTGATTTATGTGAGGTTAGGAGCCAATTGAGATGATGTTCTTGGTAGATTGTATGGCTCCAAGCGAGGTTGACCATTGCCATCAAAAAAATTGATCATTGGAAATAGGACCTAGAAGATATCATATGGGATGTTAAAATGGCACGAGACTACTATTGTGTTGAATTGGTAAAACACATATTGTCTATTTATTATTGAGAAATTGAATCCATGAGTGAAATTGCATGTTTGTCTCTTTGTCCTCTAATATTCGCTAATCCTAGTAACTAGCCATGTCAGCATGCAATTGGAGGAGATACATCGAATAGTTATTGTGCATCATAATAAAAATGAATATATGGATGACAGACTAAAACAAATATCTATATGGTATATGTATCCCACTCGTTACAATGTTTTTATATAATCTTTGTTTTGTAAGTTTCTATGGTTATGGAAATTCATAAGATTATACACATACAAGTTTTGGAGTAAGGAGACCTTATTATTTTATTATTTTTGATGATTCAATAAAATCTATGTTTAATCCCTCTAGTAATTTATTATCTATATTTTTTGGATTGTATCAAGGTTATAGAGGTAAAGATGCAACCAGTTTTTGAAGATTACAAATAGTCATTTTCTTTAAAAAAAAGTGACACTAGCTCATTCCTTAAATTTGATACCTATATACCCATACTGATACATTTATTTATTTTAATCCATTTCCTTTGAAAAATACTCTCCATTAAGGATTCATTGTCCTCGAATTATATTAAATGATCTTTATCATGAAAATGCTACACCTTCTCAATCAACCTTGTGTTATCCTTGGATGAGGGAGATTCATACAACATCCAAAATATATCTTTATCTTAGCACATTGAGCCACCTATATGGTCATACAAATCTTCAAATTTATACTTAAAACCAAATTTATACTTGAAACCAAATTTCTCATAACTTAAATTCTATTTTAATACTACTCCATCGATATATAAAATGGTGAAGGTGGAAAATGATTGGACATAAACTCCAAGGAAATCAAGATAATGACATCTTATGATCTACCAAAGGGATTCATCATTACAAAACTGTAGAGGGAAGCTCAAAATAATTACAAAAATAATAATATAGGAGGATACCTCTAAGAAGGGATCAAATTATTAGTTCCAATGCCTCATGATTAAACTTACATAAAACCAAAACTTTGGAACCTTTGTGAACCACCTCTTCCCCGTAATAAACTACATAAAATTCCATGATGAAATAACTTTTTACAAAAGGATGAATAATAAGAAACCCATGTAGAAATGGTTTTCATGAGTTGGCAATCCAAGAATAGAGATAATTGTTTTCCCAAAAACTATTGAAATAACAAAACAACCCATGGGAGTTGTAATAAGCTTCTTTGATGTTAACCATTGAAGGGTTAGGCTTAATAGAAGGAGCTTTATAGAATATTTCAAAAAAAAGAACTTTCAACATTAGAAGGAACTATGGATTCCCAAAAATAATATATTTGAAGGAGAAAGTGGGAAAGGATGGGTTTAAATCCTTTTAAATGAAAAATAGAGGGACCCATGGTCATTAAAGAATATGTAAATCTTACACTTAGAAGGGGTAGATATGAATAATTATAGGAAGTAGTAACCACACTGTTGGAATATCATAGGTTATGTATATTTAAAAATATAACATCCTTTGTAGATCATACTTCCATCATTTGGACAGACCAAGCTGAGAAAACCCTCACAAAATATATACAAGGATGTATGGGCAGATTTAATGGAACAATCACAATTTATTCCTATGAATAATACCCTCATAAATACATTGGTCGAGAAAAGTTAGAGTAGAAAAAATATATAGAGGTGGTAAAGTAGACACGCTTTCGGAGGCTAGGAAAAACCATATCCACTATTGAAAATTCATGATGTAAACATATCATCCAATTAAAGGGTTATACTACCTAAAATATCCTCAAAAAATTGGATGAAATTAGGCTTTATGTAGATTGGAAACATGGATTCAAATGAATATGTCAATGTTGTAAGTTGATTATTTTTAAGTGTCAAAATATATTAATTGAAATTATTCCATTAAACAATGTAAATATTCAACTTGAAATGTGAACAATAAAAAAGAGAGATGGGGTCCTTTTTAAGCATTGAAATAAATTAAATGTAATTTTTCCATTAAAACATGCAAAGTTTCAATATGAAATGTAGACCATAAAAAAAATAGATAAGGCATTAGAAAACATGGATCCTTTATTAACAATGATCAAAACATAAAGAGTTTGTGCAAGTTCCTCCCTTTCCCATAGAAGGTGAAGGGAGTGAGACCGTCCCAAAAAATAAATGTTAACAATATAATGAAAGTGTTAATGAGTGATGTATAATAATCCAAACAATTGTCCCATAGATTATATATAAAGAGGTTTATTTAGAATAGTCAAAATAATCCCTTGCACCTTTCACAAATAGAGATAAGTTAATCGCTAAACTTAACCCACCTTGTCTCCGTAAAGAGTATAAGTAATATTCCATCCTATATGCTCATATAGGACGCATGCCATAATTAACTATTAATTACACTCCTACTAATACAACAAATTCCAAAAATAATGAAATACATGAGGCCATATTGTGATTAACATAGAACAATATTGTTTCCACCAACACATGATACAAAGCACACCAACAACACATCATGCAATGTAATTAGGAATTGTGCATTTTCAAACCAAAATGCAACATAAAAGACAATTGTTAAAAATAAGTTTACCCTATATTGACCAACACACATTACATGCACCTAGCGACCACAACAACCCCCATGTAGCTACAAAATTCTCAGGAATTAATCTCTTCCAATAATATCACCCCTCGTGGGTTGGATCAACCATGATTCAACTGTCAAGGACATGAAATTAAAGGAAATAAATTTATCAATCAGAATTAATCTGATCTAACTTGTATTCAACAATAGATGATATACATATGGCTGTTATCCCATCTCACTTGATTGATTTAGTAATAACCATACGGAATAATCAAGACTTCCCTAGAATATGATCATACATAAGGTGTTTATACTCATCAAATGCATGTTATAGAACACCATTACATGGCCAATTTGAATTGTTTTCATTCAACAAGGTACAAATCATCTTGAAGTGGCTTGGGGAAATGCATCGCAATCCATACAAGAGAATTTTATATCAAATACAAGGTATAGAAATGGAATATTTCACCTTTAATACAAAACTCCTATTCCATAATTTTCCAAATTATTACCTCATGCTCACCATAAACGTGTCAAGCAGCATAAACACTTATTTGACCAATTTCAAAAAGTTGCATAGTTAGGCTTCATTACAATTTCAAATTGAGTGATCCATGTTTCTAAGTATTAATTACATCACTCCCTGCATGGTTACATATTTCTACTTTCATTTTTAGGGCATAAAGGCAATTGTTGTGCAACAATACTCCAAAATTGCTAATTTTTTACACTATGAAAATTAGTATTAAGGGCACCATAGAAATATAAGGAAACCCTAGAAATGGAATTCTATATAAACATCTAATATCCTATTCTAGAGTACAAAAGATTCTAACAGTGCCCATATGCCCAATTTCCCTAAGTTGTCACCATTTCCAAGATTTGGGTCTTCCAAAATAGGGTTTTCACTATTTTTGAACTTTTTTTATGAAATGTAAACATCTATCACAAAAATGAATGCCTAGAGGTAAGTAAACAACAGATAAAAATATAAAATATGTCATATTACTTACTCAAATATATACAAAGCCATTATGCCTATGATATGACTCCATTCATAAATATACACTACTTGAAAGAAAAATACCCATATTCTTTGAAAGGTAACAAAGAAAATGCATATAGGGCAGATTACTTGGCCAAGGTGCATCAAATTATAAATAAGGAATCAAAGAGTATAATTAGAATTCATATATTGAGAATAAAAATGAAGAGGACACAAATTATAAGTAAGATGGCGATGCCACTACCTAATTGATCATTTGTTTGAAGAGTAAATGAGGATTAGAAGTTTATTAAGCCTCACATTGTGATAGGAGTCAAAAAAATAGAAGCATTTGTGGATTATATGATTTACATGTAAAATTTATTTGACTATGAGAAGATAAATAACCCAAAAAAGGTAAATTATTACATTACCAAGTTGAAGGGTCATGTTGTTATTTGGTGGGATTTTGTGCAGTGTAAGAGATTTCTCAAGAATAAAGAGAGGATAAGAACTTGGAATAATATGATGTCCATGTAGAGAGATATTTTCCAATATATTCTATGTATATTATTTGTAGATATATGTAGAAATCATGATAGAGAGATCATTGTGTGCATAACTATATAAAGGAATTCTATCAAATTTCCCTTTGTGTAGGTCATGATGAGCTTGGGAATCAGAGTGGGTGCATAAGTATATACAAGAATTCTATCAAATTTCCCTTTGTATAGGTCATGATGAGCTTGAGAATCAAAGAGTCTTGAGGTATGGGAATGGATTGAAGTTTGTAGTGCAAATGAAATCAACTTACACAAGATAACTAAAATTGATGAATCTTATTATTTGGATTAATATAAAAGGAGTAATTAATGCACAATGATAGTAGAAGAAATTTTGGTAGAGAAAGAGGTGGTTGTAATAGCATTATAAGTTCAATGTTGTGAATAAAGGATTCTTGCAAAGAGAAGGTTGATAACTCAAAGGAATTTAGTAGAGAAACAAATTTTGATAGCTATAGAAAGAATATTTACTACTATACATGAGGATATGAAGGCTATAATTGTTCAAATTCCCATAAAGGGGTGGTGCATGATGTTCTAATGTGAGAGAATAGTTGTCCAAGGAGAAATGTTAGGAGATAATACAACATTTCTATAAAGTGTATAAATAGATGATAATTTTATGATATGTAGAGTGAAGATGACATAAGCATAGTAGTAGATACCAGGAGAAGATAATTGGTTAGAGTAAAAATATTCTCGAAAAATATGAATTGTTGTAAGGTTGTGATTGATTATGTTAGCTCAAATAAAATGATGGATGTGGTAAATAAATTGGCATTTCTTATAAGTTGTTTTTGTTTTGAAAGAGGATATGAGGTGACTATATTAGCCAACTAATGTAAGGAATCTATTCACATTAGTGAATACAAAGATTAGATACTACGTGATATCATCCATATGGATGAGTGTTAATTTATATTGGGGATATCATGGTAGTTTATAACTGTCAAATGGAGGATGGGAGGAAAAAATAAATACCATTATGAAGTATGGGAAGAAAGTATAGTTTTTACCTGTGAAGAATGAAGGTACCCAAGAGAGGTATATATACCATTATTAAGTATGGGAAGAAATTACAGTTACTACTTATGAAGAATGAAGGTACTTGTTATCACATCCATAATAGCCGGGCTACCATGATTGCATAGCAATTCATTGTATATTTTTTAGCTTGGCATTTACACAGTTTTTGTGAGATCAACTTATGATGAGCAGTATTGTTGATGATCACTCACAAATCAGAGCAGCCCCAGATCAAACATGCAATGAACCTTATGCCAAGTCAAAGCCTATTGACCTCATATTTGATGACTGAGGTGACCTTTTATCCCATACAGAGAAGTGCAGTGCCTAGAGTTTCAACGACAATGTTTTTAGTGGTTACAGATGATCCAGATAGCAGGTATAGGTATATGGCCCAACAAGTATATGGTGTGCATTGGTTTTGATTATCTTTCTCTCTTGGTCATTTTGATAGCTTGACTTAGTATCTAGTGATCATGATATGGCACTATACATGTATGAAATGAATATGGTTATTATTGATTATCTAAATGGTCATGTTACTTATATTTAGAAGCTCTTGTTTTATACTCATTGTTGTTACCCTCTTAGGAGTGTGGACATGATCATTCCCACCTATATGGCTTGCTAGCTTAGGCATCACCTTCACTTTCCCTATCCATACATTATCTCTCCCTTGATTGGTTTTTACACTGACTTACACCTCAGCCTGTGATATGGAGGACCTCCCCACTTTTGTCTCTGTGTTCAATAACATCCATGTTAGTATTGTGTCTCAGCTCTGAATTGGAAACAAAACTTACCGAAGCCTTGATCCTTATGGGACAAGAGTACCCACTGGTGTTGGTTTCTGATCTTAGGTGAGTTTGATTTGATACCTTGATCACTCTAGTTGGTTGCCCTGATGTTTGTTCTTGGTTGTAGACAACCCCCCTAGTTTCTTGAGTTGTGTTGCCTAAAACCTGCAGCAAATTGTACTACCATCATTACATGCATATGGAAACTATTATATTATTTTATGTGCAAGCCTATAAAAACAAATAAAATTGTTCTTCTTAGCAAAATGAAAGAGGGATATGGAAATTGAAATGAAAAGTACCCTGGGTGTGATTTGTGATTTGTGATTAGTTGTGCTTCTAAGCACATGCAAAATCCCAAAAGGGTCACAAAGGCCTAAAGAAATCAGTGGTTAAATATATGCTAAATCCAAATACTACTAGCCAGAAATTAAATGTAATGATTAATTCCTCATGGAGCCTATGGGTTGTGATGTGAGATGGAGTAAGGGACAAATAATTCTAAGTGTCCCCTAGAACCTCAAGTTACGGTTATCCTGGCACCCAACCATGGAGGTTCTAGAAAATATCCTCATGAAGTTGTTTCATCTTGGATGGGAGTTGTAGACATTTTCCAAGGTTGAATAAGCACTCCTTTGGACAAATTATTCTATTTGTGAGACATTGCCATTCCCTATGTGTTTATTATCCGACATATGCTAAAGTGTGTATTTCCATTTTCCCTTATCCAAATTATCACAATGTTGAGTCAGTCAAGTCATTCCCTTATCCTAGCATTGCATTCTTCACCATCACCCTTTGCTAGGAAAATGTTCGTGTCTACAGAATGAGTATATTCCTGAGGTTCTTTTGTAAGTAAATGATTATTTAAACTTGTGCTTGGTATAATTATTTATTATCTGTTAGTGAAATGATGCTTAATACTTTAATTCTTGCTATGAGAATGATTAATAGAGAATGATTTAACCATTTTCACTTGCAACATTAGGATTTTCTAGCCTAGGTTATATTTTGATCAGTCTTGACCTAGTCAAACCTAGTTTGACCATGTCAACGTTGGGATCTGTGATGAGTTGGAACAGTGATGTTATATGATGATGATATATGGTTCTATGATGCACCTTTGATGACTCCATACAGTGGACACATGTTTCAAATGATGATTGATGTATTTTTTTTGTTATTATTATTTGCAGACCATTATTTTATTATTGTCCCAATATGGCTGAGGCTACAGATGATCTTAGAGGTTGCTACAGGGTGTATGGGTACTCATCTCTAGTATATTTGGACCTTTTGATTCCATTGAGGCAATCTCAGTGATGATATGGTCAAATTTCAACCTTTTTTCCGATTTTGCCATGTAGAAATGGCTTGTCCAACTGTTGCATTGAGCTAGCACGTTTCCCTAGGGAGCTACAGGGGAGATGGGGGGTCCAGTCACTTGTTATTACCATATTTCCCCATCTCCATACATGATGGTGTAGTCATATTTTGTGTCCCAGACACTAGGCAGTGACCTACATGCATTTTGATGATTTTCAGGTGGAATAAAAATGGGATAAAAAGGTCATTGAGGAAATTGATTTGGGCTATTGAAGAAAGATTTTGGCATGCTGTTTTTTCAGAGGTAATTTGTGATGTATCCCACTCCTTCCATATCAGCTTCCAGCATCCAGTGGGGTCCACACACTCTGCGGGTTGTGATTTGATGTATTATTCTCTGATTGAGGGGGGCACGATTTGTTCATTTGGTCACTTTGACATGTTATTGAGTCATATATTATGTTATTATGCCATGGGATGAGTCTAGTGAAGAATAATAACACCTCCTAGCCCCATCATGTGCTCGTTTCACTTGTCCTAGTGATTTTTATGTGGTGTGACCCCCCTAGGGCCTCTTTTAGTGAGTGCGCACCCCTCTTAGTGAGTTGATCCATGTTATATTATCTTGGCTCATCATATCCATTGATTATATTGTATATATATTTTGATATCCACCACTCATTCATAAAGTGGTTTAGGGTTTTGGTCTTTCTCTTTCCTATTTAAGGAAGAGACCCCTCTATTGTAAAGGCACCTTTTGGGCTCTAGAAATGTCACGTACCCTCCTATCATGCCAGCGTGGGAGAGAATGTCACTCTGATTTAGGGAAATCTAGCCTCATACTTAGTAAACAAAGATTCATATAAAATGAAGATGGGCATATGCAAATGCATAAATATTTGAAAACACAGCAGAACTAAATTCTATTACACATCCATAATACATTCAAGATATTCGAGTCATTCATCAATTAAACAATACAAGTAAAATTCACTGATGATAAAAGACATGTACATATGCATATCATAATTAAACACAACGGAATTAAAATCATGTTAATATCTAACATACATTTAACATTTTCATGACATCCATTAAATAAAGACATTGCAGAATTATAATAGAGATTATTTATCTTAACACAAAGTAGTCCCTGAGCAACCAGCTATGCATCTGCAATGTTCCACCCAACCATAGGCCAGCTGTGCTATCAACCTCTTGATACAACTACCACCCCCAAGCTGGGCATGATTTCTACAAGGAACAAGGGAACAGAAGACTCACACATAGCCAAACATGCACCAAAATCATCCAAGCCAATCAGCAGTTGGGTTTATCAAGCTGCTAGGAGATGGGAAGGGAATGAATTGCTAAGCTAGTGAGCTCAACACAGAGCCATGGATACCTCTACCAGATCTATCTAGCTTGGCACCCACAATACCCATACACCCAATCACAAGGAAGTATTCTCTTCACTGATACACAGTCCCTCGAGCCATACCTTCCTTTCTAGTGCTCTCAGGGTGTGCATAGAAAAGTAGCCAAATCCCTCTTGATCTTCTTGAGAGGTTATTTCCCCCACTAGGTTTATCAAGCCAATTCTATCCACTACCACTCTAGATTTCTTGCTCACAAGTTCAAACCAAAATAGGGATGCACATAACAGCAAAAGTATAAGTGTTGGGCATGAAGGAACGTCTTTACAGTGAGATGCCCAAAGATGGGGTTTTCATTAGCTTTAGAAAAACATGGGAAACCCAAAAACAAAAAACGAAGATGGGGAACAACCCTGGGAAGCCAAATCCAATTTCAGAAAAAATGTCCATGGACATTCTGGGGCAAAAACGACCTCCATAATAGTCCCAAATCATGGTCCTCCTCTCCCAGCCATTGTGCAAAGCAGAAATGAGTTCCCAGGCATGGAAAATGCAGGAAAAATGGTGAAAAAGTGATGGGAAAGCCTAGCTAGCTCAGACTGCGTGGAGGAGAGACCATGGGTGAAGGATGGCTTTGGGCACAATTTCCTGGGTGTTTTCTTGCCCATGAAGAAAAAATACGATTTTCCAGGTTGATGGCTTGCCCATATACGAAATTGGCTGCCACACCCCTCCATTCCCAAGGCATTAACTGCCTCAACCAACTCTTGGAAGAATTTAATGATTGGGTGCATAAGCCAAAATAGGTAGTTGATGGTTTATGGGTTTTCTCATTGACACATGGATTAACACCATTGGCTCAAGGGTTTGAATAATTTCCCTCCCTATTCCGGATAAAATCATGTCCCCATCTCTTTGTTGCATTGCATAGCTAGTTGTGGATATTTCATTAAAATTCGTATTTACATGATGTCTTAATTTACATTGTTCCTGTCTAGCACAAGAACCATATGCACTAATTTCAATTGTCGATACATAAAACGATAAATCAATGGCGGGGCCTTGGCCTTGAGCTCCTCACCATGATTTAATAACAATATTTACATCATTTACAATTTTAATGCCACGGGGTCAAAATGGGGACGTGACATTCCCCTCCCCTTACATTAGCACTATCCTTAGTGCTCATCAAAATTGAACAAAAATGGATATGCCACTCTCATGGCATCCTCCAGCTCCCATGTAGCCTCATCGGGATCGTAGTGCTTCCATTGCACCTTTACCTATCCGATGGCTTGGTTCCAGAGCAATGTTACTCTCTTGTATAGGATGCGCAATGGATTGGCTTGGAACTCTCCCTCAGGTTCCACTTGGATCACATCCCAATTAATCACATGGTTAGGATCATGTACATATTTCTTAAGCAAAGAGACATCAAAAACATTATGAGCTCTAGTGCTAGTAGGAAATGCAAGTCTATATGGAACTGGCCCTATTTTTTCAATCACTTCAAATGGCCCACAATATCTAGGTGATAGCTTGGCACGACTCCCAAGCTTCAAGGAACCCTTCATTGGCCTCACTCTAAGATACACATGATCCCCAACACTGAACTCCCTATGCACCCTATGCTTATCTGCATAGCTTTTGTGTCTATCCTGGGCTGCTTTTAAATTATGCGTGATCTTTGCAACCTCTTGCTCCATTTCCTTAAGCAATTTTGACCCAAGTACAATTTTGTTCACTAGATTGTCCCAAGTCACTGGTGTCCTACACCTTCTGCTGTATAGAACCTCATATGGACTCATTCCCAATGATTCTTGCTAGCCATTGTTATATGCAAACTCTACCAGGTGTAGATAATCCTCCCACTTGGATGGTTGGTCCATTACATACATACAGAGCATGTCTTCAAGCACCTAATTTACTCTTTGCATTTTCCAATCTGTTTGAGGATGGTATGCGGTACTAAAGTTCAACTATGTACCCAAATCTGCA
Source organism: Larix kaempferi (assembly GCA_027924585.1). Lineage (NCBI taxonomy): Eukaryota > Viridiplantae > Streptophyta > Pinopsida > Pinales > Pinaceae > Larix > Larix kaempferi. The sequence goes on along the minus strand of BSBM01000372.1, from coordinate 15,597,400 downwards.
AAGAGACTTTTCCAAAAATTGGAAGTGAACTTGGTATCCCTGTCAGAAATTATTGCCTTAAGCAACCCATGTAACCTGAAAATTTCTTTCATGAAAATATTTGCAATGGCATCGGCTTTATGCGTGGACTTAACCGGTATAAAATGTGCTTCCTTTGTTAACTTGTCCACCACAACCATGATGGAATCATGGTGTCTCACAGTCATTGGCAATCCTGTAATAAAATCCATGGAAATTACTTCCCATTTCCATTCTGGAATTGGCACTGAGTGCAATAAACCTGCGGGGTATTGGTGTTCAACCTTTACCTGCTGACATGTCATGCACTTAGAAATGTATTCAGCGATATCCTTCTTCATCCCTAGCCAGAAATAATTTTTTCTTGCTATAGCAATGGTCTTTTGATATCTGAGGTGACCGGAGTATGGAGCTTTATGGATTTCATCTATAACAATCCTCCTCAAATATGCCACATTTGGAATATAGGCTCTATTCTTATAGGTAAGAAGTCCGTCTTCTTCCAAATGATAGCCTTCATACTTCTTTTCAAGGTTTTGCTGCTGCAATTTGTCCTTTATCTGCACATACACTTCATCCTCAGCAATATGGTTAACAATCTACTGTCTCAAATCTGGTTGGCGAGTACCAAGCATTGCCACATGCATTTCATGTACTTTCCTGCATAGTGCATCTGCTACCTTATTTTCTTTCCCTTTTATGTGTTTGATTTCAAAATCAAATTCACAAAAAAATTCCAACCATCTAGCTTGCCTAGCATTTAAAGTTGGCTGATCAAACAAGTATTTCAAACCACAATGGTCTATCCTTAACTCAAATTTCCTGCCCATTTAGTAATGCCTCCACATCTTTAAAGCACGTACTATGGCTGCAAGTTCTAAATCATGAGTAGCATAGTTTTTCTCATGCTCCTTCAACTTTCTCGACTCATAGCATACCATGTGGTTGTCTTGCATAAGAACTCCTCCAAGTCCTTGATTGCATGCATCGATACACACCACAAAGTCTTTTTTCTGGATCTGCAATTTTCAAAATTGGTGCACTCGTAAGAAGATTCTTCAACCGTTGGAAACTTTCCTCACATCTTGGTGACCATTCAAACTTTACTCCCTTCTTTTGCAAAGAAGTGATCGGATTTGCAACCTTGGAGAATCCTTCAATAAACCTCCTATAGTACCCAGCAAGGCCCATAAAAGATCTCACATCTGTCACATTCCTTGGAGTTGGCCAATTCATAATGGCTTCAATCTTCTTAGGGTCCACCGATATTCCTTTGTTTGAGATAATGTGACCCAAATAATGAATTGTATCTTTATAAAAGTCACATTTTCTCAACTTTGCATATAGCTTATGCTCTCTTAGCAATTGCAATGTAATTCTCAAAGTTCTTCATACTCTTCTTCATTCTTAGAATAGATGAGAATGTCGTCTAGAAATACAAGAACGAACTTGTCCAAATACTTGCTAAAAGCACTATTCATGAGACACATGAATGTAACTGGTGCATTTGTGAGACCAAATGGTACCACTACAAACTCATAGTGTCCATACCTTGTTCTAAAAGTTGTCTTATGAATATCTTCCTCTTTGATTCTTACCTGATGGTAATCAGACCTCAAGTCGATCTTTGAAAATACCTTTGCTCCTCTCATTTGATCAAAAAGGTCATCAATTCAAGGCAAAGGGTATTTGTTCTTCAAAGTGGCCTTGTTCAATTGCCTGTAGTCAATACATAACCTGAGTGTTCCATATTTCTTTTTCACAAATAGAACAGGTGCTCCCCACGAGGACACACTTGGCCTGATATATTTCTTTTCCAGCAACTCTTGTAATTGCATTTTCAATTCTAGCAATTCCGGTGTACTCATCCTATAGGGTGTTTTAGACACTATTACTGCTCCTAGCACAAGTTCAATTGTAAAATCAATGCCTCTCTTTGGAGGAAGTCCTGGAATCTCATCAGGAAAAACATCCCTAAATTCCTGCAATACATGATAGTCCTCCAACATAGGAGTTTCATTTTCCGTTGCCTCCAAAACATGGGCTGGATACAATTGACAACCCTTTTTACAAAAATTCTTTAGCTGCATGGCTGAAACCTGCCTAACAGAAGTCACCTTTGGAATGCCTTTTACAACCCTTGGGTTTCCTTCTTCGTCCATGCATTCAAAAGTTTTATTGTAGCAGTCAAGTTTAACTCTGTGTGCCTCTAACCAATCCATTCAATGAGAATATCATAGGAACCCAATGGCAAAATATTCAGATTTGCATAAGTAAATAGCCTGTCCATCTCTAAGTGAAACTTCTCTACAATTTCACTAACTTTTCTCTTGGTTCCAGTAGCTAGTTGAACTAACCATGCTTTACTATGCTTTGACTTCTTAAAAGCACAAATCTCAACAATTTTAGGAGTGATATAACTGTGAGTAAATCCAGGATCAATCAAAATAGAAACAAATTGCTTAGCAATCTTACCTTCAACTTCAACAATAGTTGATTGATGATCTGCCTCGCGCTCGTCTAGTGCTGCATAGATTCTAGGAATTGTTCTCGCCACTTGACCCACAGTTCCATCTCCTTGGATGTTGTGAAGTTGATTTGCATTCCCATTTTGATGTGGATAGTTCCTAAGCATGTGGTCTCCTCCACAACCCCAACATTGAAGTGGTTCTCTTGGCTTGTCTCCCATCATCCTAGTTGGCTTAGTCACAACCTGTGATGGCTACCTTTGCTGATTTCTGATATGAGGAGGTTTGATCCTCTGGTCAAACTTTTCCTTCTTCTTATCCTTCCATGCCTTATGGAAATCAGGTTTGCTTTTGTTTTGATCATAGCAATACTTGGCCTTCCTTATTGCCTCTTCTAGAGTTCAAGGCTCATCAAATTCAATTCTATCTTTATATGACTGAGGTAGCCCACTTAGAAAACACTGAATTTTCACCTTATCATCTCGAATATACTTGACACACCTTAGCAGCTCCAAGAACTTGTTTGCATACTCTTCCATGGTCAATTGTCCCAATCTCAGCTCATGGAACTCTTTGATCTTGTCATCATAGTACCTATGAGAGAGGTACTTCTGCTTGAAGTATTTCTTGAACTGCTTCCACAAAATATTTTTTTCATTGATCTTCTTCACTTTCCTGAAGTGTTCTCACCATATAGATGCTCGTCCATTCAAGTTGAAGATGGTGATCCTTGCCTTCATATTTCCAGAGTAGTCTTGGACTTAGAAATACTTTCTCATCCCAAGAAGCCAAGCTTCAGCTTCTTAACCAAACCTTACCTCTCCATCAAATGTAGGAGGTTTTTCCTTCTTAAATTCCCCGTGTGAATTGTTCTTGTAATGCCTCTTTCTCTTATTCTTGCGAGATGAAGAGCTTGAACCCTCAATGGATCCTTCAGAGTCAGATGATCCCCTAGAAGAGATTTCTGGAATATAGGTTCTGTCTCTAGAAACTCTTCTTGAGATATTGGACCTCTTGCAGGAATTTCTCCTTGAACTACTCCCACTCTTTTCTGTATTTGATGTCTGATGCCCAGAGTTTATTTGTCTTTGGATGTCTGTCAAAGTCTGTAGCATGGCTGCATTCAATTGATTTTTTTCTTCTTGAACTTTAATCATCCTTTCATTATCTTCTCTGCAACTTTGCAACTCCACCCTTAGGCTCCTCATGGTGGCTGCAATATCTGGGGGAGCCTTTCGATTTCTTCTCCCATTCGATTTTGTTTCAACATTCTCCACATGTATATTTTCCCCCATGGCATCTGTCTCAGGCTCATAGGGATCATGTGCATCATCCATGATGTTGATATTCTTGGCCCAACCAAGACTAGAACTTTCCAACTGCACTTATCTAAAATGTTGCTTGATGCAACTATAATTCTGCAAAATGTGTATTGGGCCTAGGTTGGGACAAAGTTTTGGAGACACCTTTTTGATAAGCAGGGAAATCTGAGCTAAGCGCAGCTCAGAAATATAATTTTGTCTAAGTGTTGAAGATGCTGTGGAGCTGTGCACAACATCCAAGTTTTGATCAGGCTGCGAAGCTGTGCGCAACATCCAAAATTTGGAAGCATCGCGAATACCAGCGCTGTGAGGAGGCAATGCTGCGAAGCAGTCAAGACATGTGGAGCCAGCAAAGTGGAGTGTTGGACAAGAATCAGGTGTAGGTATCGGATGGACCAGTAAGGGTCTAAGTTTTGGAAAGATTCTCCAGGAGTGTCGAGCGGTGAGCACGAGCAAATCAGGTAGGTGGCCAATGCACGATTTTGTTGAGGAAGTGACGTCTTGGCACGTCTAGTGGGCGAAACCGTTAGAGATGAACGGTTTAGAGAAAGTAACTTGTTGGCACACGTGTGACAGGAAGGCCGGTAGTGACAGAATGAAGATGTGGAGAACTGCCACAGTGAAGCAGACGCTACCAGGAGCCAGCAAGCTGGTTTAGGGAAACCGACGCATTTTTGTAAACCCTAAGGGTTTTTGGGTTTAGGTGTTCAGCTTTGTAAAGACATGACCTTAGAGGCATGATCTATTTAAGAAGCCAATTTTGTACGGGATGTGGTTACAGTGAGTTGGGTTATGACTTTTTGTATTGTAAAATCTATCTGAGCTAAGAGGATTGTAAAGGCTCTGCAATTGTGTGCGCAGAGACCTATCTGAGAGGAAGGAGAGTCTGCAGCTGAGTGCGCAGACTAAGAATGGTTGTCCCCATCCATTTTTAAAGAAATATATTACCAACCATTTATACAAACTTGGGCCGGATGAAGTCCTGCGTAGATGCGTACTAGAGCATGAGAAACCATTTATTCTAGCAGATGCACATTCAGGGATCGTGGGAGGTCACTATGTAGGAAGGGCTACCGTGCAGAAGATAGTGCGTGCAGGACTATGGTGGCCCATGATCCACAAAGATTCCAAAGAATACTGCAGGAACTGCGATGTCTGTCAGAGGACAGGGAAACCTTCACGAATAGATGAGATGCCATTGAATCCGTATTTGACCTTGCAGGCGTTTGAGAAATGGGCAATTGATTTTGTGGGTCCTATAAACCCACCAGGGAAGAGAACCAGTGCAGTTGAAAAAATTTCACACTGCGAAGTAGCTGCGTAAGATCACAGATGATTTTCCGCGCAGCTCGGCGCAGCACTCAGAAAATATAGTCGTTATATTGCTGTTGGAAAAATAGCCATTATATTACCATTGCAACAAACCGCTCAAGCATTTAAAGGAAAGATAACCATTATGAACACGCTAACGATGGAAGAAACGGAAGGATTTTCTCAAATTGGCCAACGGACAACTCATTAAATACTCATATAGCCGTTGGGAGGCGCGGGGAGGACCCAGCTGCACCTATAAATAACACCACTCTAGGACTCGCGGGCATTACTCAGCACTTAGAATTTTCTTGCGATCATTCCCTGAGCTAATACCCTTCTATCATCTGACTATCAGAGCCATTAGCTAACCAATGAATGTCAAAACCCTCCTATAGAGAAGAAGATCTGAGCATTGAAGAAGCAATCTGAGTCTTTTAGCACGAGGGAATTGCAGAGTTAATGAAAACCCCTGCCAAGAAGGTTGTAACAGAACAAGGCCAAGGATCCCGTAGATCACCTCTCCACACTCCAAGCATGCAGGACAAAGGGAAAGACATAACAGCACCACAAAGCAAGATTCTAAAGATGGGACAGATAGCGCAAAAATCATCGATCTTTCAGAAAGAACCACTGAAACTGACACGAGAGTATATATCACCACGGGCATTGGACGCCCCAATCTTTAAATTGGTCAAGAACGCTAAATATGAAATCCCATTGTCGTCGATCTCAAAACACATAGAGGTTTCCAAGAAACTGCTCGAAAAGATTCTATACTGCAAGTGGGAAGATTTTGACCTTCTAGGCGTGTAAAACGAAGAGCCCCACGCGCCTAAGTACCCACAGTTCCATCCTGACCAGTACATGTGCTGGAAGAAAGATGCCAAGGGCACAATTAACTTGGTTGCTGAAAGTTGGCTGACACCGGTAGTTCAGTCAGGATTGTTGAACCTCCTCAGATTGCCACATTTTGATCGCTCACCGGAAGTTAATGCTGTGGTTCGCACGCTGATGGTGCGAATCCACCAAGGATACCCGTGGCTAGACAAAAATATTGATGTCGACATTGCCTTGATCCACCGCATAACAGGTCTGAGCAAATGCGGTAAGGATCCCAAGCAGTTCTTCCAAGGGAAGAGCAAGGAAAAAGAAGCTGTCGAGAAAATGAAGAAAAGCCATGCATTGGTGAAGGGGAAAAGAGGTTTTCCCATAGAAGAAATTGAGGACAGAATGGAAAAATTCGTCACGCAGTTACTCGTAGGGAAAGTTCTCAGAACGGCTAGGCCTACGGAGGTGCCTACGGGCGCAGTATTACTTGGTGCCGCAGCAGCTGAAGGCACCGAGTTCAATTGGTGTCAATATCTTCTGAATGAGTTCTTGGACGAGCTTAATGATACCTAGGAAAATCATCCTCATCGCCTTTTCCGAATGGAAGGAGCGAAGGGACTATGTGGGTGTCAATATAGAAACCAATGATCCCAGAGGATTCCAGTATGCCAACCTCTGGGAAAATATCAACGCAGAGAAACAACGTGCGACAACTGAGGTTTTCTATCAATATTACACTCAGCTGCGCGATGCGATTATCCATATACCCCGCATCACAAAACAGGTAACATCAAAGTACATCCGCATTCTTGATTTTCAGGTTGACATGCGATGTAGTTTCATTTCACCCAAGGAAAAGATGAAGAAGCCGGAATGGTTCCCAGGTAACTACCATATGTATGAGGACGACATTGAAGCCCTCATGAAGGACTGGCCCGCCGACTTCCGTGTGGAAGTCATGGATGTTGAGACAGATTCTGATGAAGACGAGACAATCCCACTGTCATGCCCGATTGTTGAAGAAACAAGAAAGCGGAAAGAGCCGGAGACTTCGCAGAAGCCGAAGGCATGGAAGAAGATGAAGGCCACAAAGACTCAACCTGAGACAGTGCTGAACGAAGATGAATTTGACATGATAACAGAAAGGGTCTTAGAGCAGATGGGGGACCTCATGGCTGACAAAGATAAAAAGGATCAGGTCATCCAGGATGACCTGCAAAAGCCTAGGCTCACACTACAAGGTCTTATGAAGAAAATGGACGAGGTCCAAAAGAGCGTAACCTTGCCGCAAGGAGCATCAGCTGAAGGAAGGTCGGTAGGAACCTCGCAGCAAACGCCGCTACAGCTATCCATAACACTGCCATCAAAGACAAGGATTGTCCATGTGGACCCACTGGCTATTGCATTACCAATGGTAGAACAGATCGTCCTCGAAACGAAGGGTGTCGAGCGCGTAGAGCTCGACTTGGCCAAAATCCCCTTACCGGGATTGCACTTCATCCACACGCAGATAGTAGAGGAGATGCATGAATGAACAGTAGAGTTGATGAAGTCACAAGTGGAGCTCACTGCAGCAAACAGACAGCTCGAGTTGCGCGCAGAAATGCAGCTACGAAATGAACAGGACCACCGACAAAACTTGGAGACTACCATATCTAATGTTGCGAAGGATACTGAAGGTATAGAACTCCAGGATGACCCTGCAGACACAGTTTTGAGGATCGGAGATAAGGTGAGATCCTTGAAGTCGAAGATGCAAGATAAAGAGACTTTTTATGAGGCCGATATTGCCACGTTGAAGGCAAAAATGAATAAGCAGATGCCATTAACTGAGCAGCAGTTAAGAGAGCAAGCCGTCAGTACCGCCGCGTAAAACATAACAAGTGGCATGGCTCAGTGCCAAGATCTCTTGGAAAAAGTTTCAAAGGAATTCACTGCCCTTGAAGAGGATCAGGGGCTACTGCAGGTAAAGACCGCGGTAAAGGAAAAGCAGACCGCTCTAGACAAGTTGGATGCAGAGCTCATGACTCTGCCACCCAAGGAGAGGCTGTCCAGGTATAAGGAAGTATCAGGCTTGAAGAAGCAAGTCCAAGCATTAAGAGAGAAAGAGACTGAAATGGATAATCAGTCACAACAACTCCTGGAGGATGCTACAACAGTGTCGCAGCAGATAGAAGATAAGCTAAAGTAACTGCGCGACAACCAGGAGCAGGTACAGGGACAGATTGGAGAAGAGATAACCCCAACACTGCTCGAGACAATACAACAAATTGAACAAGATACTAGAGAAGCAGTAGAGCGGTACATATAATGAGTTCACGGCCAAGTTAGTTCCATTAATCGCAGAGTAGAGTGAGACGACAGAAGCAGCAAGTGGCTCAGGGACAAGCCACATGTAAGTGTTAGGGGCATGTTGGGCCCAGGTTGGGACAAAGTTTTGGAGACACCTTTTTGATAACCAGGGAAATCTGAGCTGAGCGTAGCTCAGAAATATAATTTTGTCTAAGTGTTGAAGATGCTGCGGAGCTGTGCACAGCATCCAAGTTTTGATCAAGCTGCGAAGCTATGTGCAGCATCCGAATTTTGGAAACACCACGAAGACCAGCACTGCGAGGAGGCAGTGCTGCGAAGTAGTCAGGACACGTGGAGCCAGCAAAGTGGAATGCTGGACAAGAATCAGGTGCAGGTATCGGATGGACCAATAAGGGTCTAAGTTTTGGAAAGATGCTCCAGGAGTGCCGAGCAACGGGCACGAGCAAATCAGGTAGGTGGCCAATGCACAAGTTTGTTGAGGAAAGCGACGTCTTGGCATGCCTGGTGGGAGAAACCATTAGAGATGAATGGTTTAGGGAAAGTGACTTGTTGGCACACATGCGACAGGAAGGCCAGTAGCGACAGAATGAAGACGTGGAGAACCGCCATGGTGAAGCAGACGCTACCAAGAGCCAGCAAGCCGATTTAGGGAAACCGAAGCAGTTTTGTAAACCCTAATGGTTTTTGGGTTTAGGTCTTCGGCTTTGTAAATACATGACCTTAGAGGCATGATCTATTTAAGAAGACAATTTTGTACGGGATGGGGTTACAGTGAGTTGGGTTATGACTTTTTGTATTGTAAAATCTATCTGAGTTAATAGGATTGTAAAGGCTTTGCAACTGTGTGCGCAGAGACCTATCTGAGAGGAAGGAGAGTCTACAATTGAGTGCGCAGACTAAGCATGGTTGTCCCCATCCCTTTTAAAAGAAATATATTACCAACCATTCTTGTGGACATAGCTTCCCACCCGGGGGAGTGAACCATGTTAATTCTTGCGTTGTGTGATTGTGTTGATGAATGAATGATTACTTATGTTTTCTGTCAAATGAATGTCTAGATGTTTCCTTGCATACTGTATGAGAGAGCTTTTATATGCATTTGCCATTAGCGAGGTATGGAAATGATATGTTAAGTTTCGCATGGATAGTTGAATGGTGAACATTTAGTCTTGTGTATGAAGGCACTAATTCAGTCATTTGGTTAAGTATTTTCTTATACGCACTAAAGGAACGTATAACAGTGGACTAGATCAATCGTCTGTGTTCAAATCTTAACCTCTTGAGCCAATGAATGAATGTAAAGAGAATAGTCAGTTAAGCACCTGAACGAATGGATGAGTGATATTCATTTCAGTGCCTTAAGCGTTTTCAAGATAATCCAAGTATAGAATAAAGTTGGATTGTTCGCAACTTCAGTAGAAATCCTGCGGTAGAAGAGTATAGTGGTGCGGACCGCAGCATTTCCCATCACTGGGCAGTCTCACCTTGTAGCACATATCATCTATTGTGTTGCGCAGTACGCCCATCTAAGCAACTTATCACTTACTGTGGAAACCTGATTCTGCAGTACCCCATAGATACACCTCAGGTGAGACCTCAACTTATTTACAGGTTGTTGCCGAAAGGGCCGGTGCGAAGGGGTTTTGTTGGTCAAAGGGAAACCGCAAAGAACCTGGGTCTTATAAGAAAACCTCTAGGTCAGTTATAGCCAACAATTTGTTTATAAACACAACTGTTCGCTGCATTATAATATCATGAATCGGTTGCATGTATATGGGAAAATCCTATATTGACAACTTTAAAAAGCGCAGGAATTATTTTTATTTTGGCCAACACCGACACATGGCTTATCCTTAAAATCATCGATGAATGGACTATTTTCTAATGCAAAGTTATCTCCAGCCTTTAGCACAATTTTTAACCATAAATCTGTCGCTTTGCCAAATGTTCACTACAATTCAACCATTGTTTTATTTATTTTTTATTTTGTTTTTTGTTTGTTTTTATCCTCTCTCGCGCATGTATTAAGTTTAAAACTGTCCGCTTATGGCGCCCATCTTAACCTTATTTTGGCCGCCTTCAGTGCAATTACTAACAACATGACGGGCGCTTTGGTGTAGGATTTGTCTTTAAAAGGAACACCGACACAAGGATCCTTTAAGTCTGTTTTCCACGACTCCATAGCATCCTTTTCATCTGCGCAAATGTTAAGGCTAAAAATTGGTCGCCATTGCGCGGAAATTTAACTTAAAATGTGCCGCCCGTGTCGCGGAGTTTTAAGCTAAAATCTGCCGCCGCGCACCGCACACGTCGCAGATTTATCCTTAACTTCGCCACGGGTCCTATCGCCAAGTTTGCCGCCGCGTGCGCAAAGTTAACCTATTTTTCGCCACCACCACAGCCCTTAGGCAAAATTTTGGAAATTTTTCTATCTTCAGCGTTGAATTTAACAACTTTTTCCAATCATAGACTTTCCCCATTGGCGCAAATGTTAAGTCTAAAATGGCCGCCATTGCGTGGAAGTTTAACTTAAAAATGTGCCACCCGTGTCGCGGGAATTTAACTTAAAATGTGCCACGAGTGGCACGGCTCCTATCGCCAAGTTGCCGCTGCACACGTCGCAGATGTTAACACTAATTATGTCATCGTGCATGCAAGAGTTAGCATTATTTTTGCCGCCGCAGCCTTAGCAGAAAAACAGTTAGAAAAAAATTCAAATTTTTTCCTTTCTTTCTGTGATGCTTATTTCTCAACAGGAGGTGACTTTTTCCTCTGTAACCTATGCAAACTGTTCAACCTTAGCCTGTTGAGGCCCAACATGGTAATCTACGGTGTTTAGAAGGGGATCTTCCCTTTCATTTCAAATTCAACAATCCAACCAATGGATTCACAATCAATCTTCAAGCACCCAACAAGCATGGGAAAGGAAAACTCATGTGCATAAGGGCATAATTCGCAAGCTTTCCTCGCTTTGGAAAACCATCAATCGGCCACATAAATGTTGGTTCATTGTAATTAACAAACATCATTAATATATGGGGCTGTAACAACCAACTGTTCAGGATTTCAACCATGAGATTAACACACAAAAACTCACACCAGCCATGCCCAATATTCAATTTCATGCATTCAAAGCATCATGGACATTCAAGGGACAAGGAGCCATAATTAATCAAGGCCTCAAGCACATGATGCGCTATCTCATATGCACAACAATTAGCAACAAACAACAACCAACACACAACAACATGCCCCATGCACAACACGCAAAATCATATTTTCCTAATCTGTTGTGTGGATGTCGGCCCAACAGCCTCAGTTTTGTAACCGTGGGCTCTGATACCATTCTGTCACGTCCCCTCCCATCATGCCATCATGGGAGAAAATGTCACTTTGATTCCGGGAAATCTAGCCTCATACTTAGTAAACAAATATTCATATAAAATGAAGGTGGGCATATGCAAATCCATAAATATTTGAAAACACAGCAGAACTAAATTCTATTACACATCCATCATACATTCAAGATATTCGAGTCATTCATCAATTAAACAATACAAGTAAAATTCACTGATGATAAAAGACATGTACATATGCATATCGTAATTAAACACAGCGGAATTAAAATCATGTTAATATCTAACATACATTTAGCATTTTCATGACAGCCATTAAATAAAGACATTGCGGAATTATAATAGAGAGTACTTATCTTAACACAAAGTAGTCCCTGAGCAACCAGCTATGCATCTACAACATTCCACCCAACCATAGGCCAGTTGTGCTATCAATCTCTTGATACAACTGCCACCCCCGAGCTGGGCATGATTTCTACAAGGAACAAGGGAACATAAAACGATATGCACCGATTTTAATTTCTGATACATAAAACGATAAATCAATGGTGGGGCCTTGGCCTTGAGCTCCTTACCGTGATTTAATAACGATATTTACATCATTTACAATTTTAATGCCATAGGGTCAAAATGGGGACGTGAGAGGAAATACTAGAATAAAATACTATTTTTGCATATCTACTTCTTTGGCTTTGATGGATGCTCTTGCAAGGTGAATATACAATCTTTTCTATGTGTTATCATTGTGGATCTAACTCTTCAAATGTTTTTCTCCAGGGAGGCCATGTGGTAGAAGAGGAGGCCAATTTGAGGGGACTCTATTGTGGGGAAACCCCATATCTTACATTTGGATCGATTTTTGTCTCAAGGAGTATCATTATTGTATCTTAGTGACATATTTGATGCTACGTGTTTCATCCTTTCTGCCTTATAGCCATTTTCATGCTAGATCGATTCTCATATGGATCGTTTTTGCAGGGGAAGAGCGCAACAATCACTCTGGAGGGAATCAATTTCACTTGGGGAAGCTAGATCTCACTCTTGGTTTCCTCACTTAGGAAGGATTATCAAATTGCATGGTAGCCACAAGCTTTAGAGGTAATATCTACAAGGTAAGTATCTATTTTCATGCATTTTACCCATTGGTCATTTCAAACCCTCATTGTTAAAACCCTAGATTTTTTGATCTAATCACTAGTACAAAATGAGAGATAAATGATCAAAAAAACAGTCAAAATCTGCATATAAATGACCACTTTTGAGTTGGTGACCGCTAGTAGCAAATTAGCGGTCATTTATCACATGACCAAAAATGTGGTCATATTTAGCTTGGTCATTTATAGCTTATCTTGTGGTCATATATTTGGCCATATATTTGGTCATTAATTTGGTCATATATTTGGTCATTAATTGTCACAATTAATGACCACATTTTTTGTCACGTGATAAATGACCGCTAATTGGCTACCAGCGATCGTCATCTCAAAAGTGGTAATTTATATGCATATTTTGGTCACTTATCTCCCATGTTGTATTGGTGGTCGTTTATATGCAAATTTTGGTCTTTTTTTAGTCATTTATCTCTTTTTAGTGGTTTCAGAATATATATAGGGCACAGAGGAATCAAACCATCAACCTCCTGCCTATAAGGAAGGTGCTCTACCATTGAGCTAGCACCCTTAAATAGAATTCCTTATGGATTGATCTGAGAATAAAATTTTCAACAGTTAACACCATCTTGACAAATTCTGGAAACCACATACCTAGGTAAGAAACAAAGATTACCCAATAGTCACCAAAAAGGGTCATGTTAATGATAACCTTCTTTTGCCAAAATATCTCAAAAATCAAGAATGCAGTTATATTGTCAAATTTTTCTCCGAGTGGGACCAAATCAAGAATCACAATTGTATTTTCCTATCCTTTTTTAGTTTATATCTATATATGAATGGACATTGAATAAATATTTTATATTTATAATTTATTTTTCTATATGTTTTATTGGCATAATTATCAATTTGTTGAGGTTCATACCAGGAACTCCATACCTATAGCAGAGACTCTTGGCAACCTTGAGTAATAGATTGTACTTGCTTACAATATTCATTGGTTCCTATTCAATTGCACACCAAAACATCTCTAATTTTCCCACTTTTCAATTACAAATCCTAATAGTCCTCTAATATCTAATAAAATTTCCTAAAAATTGAATTTGGCTAAAATTGAGTATAAATTAACATTTAGGGGATTTAAGAGGAAATATTGTCATTGTGATGTTGCTCAGGTATTCCAAAAAAGCATGATCCTTTGTATGCACTTGCACATAGATATGCAATATCACCAGAAGAAGTCTCTTCTTATACTATAATTGTAATAAATACTAAATTGTAATTGAGCAATTGCTACTATACCTCCAAGCATGTAACATCTCTCATGAAATGTTGTATAAAAAGTGCAAGCATGCCTCAAATGATGACTTTCTTTGATAGTAGGGTTGAACGCTACCCTTCGAGCAAGCACCTAAAACGATTTATCAAGGTATAAACATGTTGAGATAAGGGTTCAAAAGGTGACGCCCCTCCTCAATAGACACAAAAATCAGCTTCATGGTGGTCCGATCTAACACTTCTCTACTTCCTTGTTCATGTCCAGAATTAGAAGAGAGCTATTTACACAATTGTATTTGTGCATGTGGACTGATTTTAGGGTTGCAACCTCAATAATTTTCTTCAAACTATGCACATAATTCGAATTGATTCCTACTGTTGTTGATTTATGGTCAAAACAGAGCTGAGAATTGATCCAGAACACCCAGAATTATCCCATAATTGGAATGGATAGCCCTAAGATGTTCCCATAAATGTGTTTTACTATTGTTAGGAGGTTGAAATCTGTTCAGGATGCCCTTTTTTATTGTTGAATGGGTCTTTTTATGCCCAGGTTTGACAAAAATGCATTGAGAACTCTGATTTTCTGCCTCGAATTGATGAAAAAGGCTAGGTTGTTGTTGGTTTTATATAATTTTATTATTTTTTTATAAAGTACATGTGTCAACTCCAAGATGAGTATGGAAGGGGTTACCCATCCCCCTATTGGGATGTAGAATGCAACTCTCAGCGCAACTAGATTCAGATGGCAGTGCATGTTAAAACCTACCTTTCAGGCTCATGATTTATATATTCAATAGAAATAAGGTGTTGCAGTTTATCCAAAAGTTAAACCTTGGCCATCAAGATGAAGAATTGAAAAAACATTGATGTAAATTATATGTCTCCATATGATGGTCCATAACATTTTCTGTGGCTTTTACACATTCCACACTAACTTCCTTTAGCTAGTCCAATCTTACAACATCTGAAAAAAAAAATGATTAGACAGAAAATCACCAGTCAAGTCTTAGTTCTTTTGCAAACATGAATCAATACAAAGTTAAGTTGAAACAGTAAAAAACCAACTGCCCTATTAGGAAAATGCCCCAGATTTGCCTTGCGACATTGGACATTGCTTAAATCACATTTTTGTTTCCATGTTTTCACTGGAATATCTCTGCTCTAAACCCTTTTGCCCAAATTTATATTGAATTTCATGTTCAACCTCCTTTTCAACTTCATGCTTAATATTTTCAATAGAAATAAGATGTTGCAGTTTATCCAAAATTTAAAACTGATCCATCAAGTTGAAGAATTGAAAGAACGTCAACGTAATTATCTGTCTCCAGATAATAGTCCACAATATTTTTTGTGGAATTCACACCTTGCACACGAAATCCTTTAGCTAGTATAATATTACAACAACCCAAACAAATCCTGATTGGACAAAAAATTACTAGTCACCTCTTAGTTCTTTTGCAAACATGAAGCAATACAATTTTTTCCTTGAAACAATTAAAAACCAATTGCCCCTAGTTCCACATCCAAAATTAACAAGGAGGGACATAGTTACCTCTTCGTAGCTATTGCCAATACCCCTTTCCCTTTCTTGTCTTTCCTGTTTCAATTGTCGAAATAGCCTCTGCTTAATGTGGTCACTCAAATGTGTCTTTGGTAAACCTTTTGCACCAAGGACGACACTCTGAGGTAAGGTCTTTTGCTCACCTCTTTCCACCTCAGCTACGTAACAATTTGGATAGGTATATTCTGCTTTCCCGCCTTCATTCCTTCTACCATTGAAGAGAGTGCATGTTTGATGTTTCCAGGCCTCACATTTATCTCATTGGACCCACTGCAAAGTAAAATTCAGATCAATCAGTATAAGCATCTTCTTCAAAACAAACTTGTTTTGTTAAGTTCTTCCATACACATCCATGTGCTTACCTCCTCTTTTGTTTCTTCAACATTCTTCCTCTTCTCTAGCCTTGACTTCAAAAAAGAGAATCCATCTACCTCAATAGTGTCACCTCGGAATTCATTATAAAAAGGTATGCAAAAATAATGGCATGTCTCACCACTTCCCATGGTATAATACATGGCATTTTTTTTATGCGAGCCCCACATGGTGTGAAATAAATAGGAGGTTGCTCAAATGTAAGTTTCTCCATTGCACACAATTGACACGAATTCTCACTCATTTGATTTTCCATGGCCTAGTTCTTTTCAACCTTTGTTTTACTCTATCATAAAAATTATCAACAAGATTCTCAGTAAATATAGCATACCTATTTACAGTGGCACGTACACATATCATGTGTCGTCATGTCAAATAAGTTGAAAGAACAAGGAATGATATTACTCAAAAATAAAGCACAAATCAAAAGCATCCTACTAGAAAAAATACATTATGTCACAACTATAGATTATGACACTGCCATCCTTATAAACTTCTACAAAATGAAGTCATAAAATGTTACATTTAAACTTGGATGTATCTAATAGCTCAACTCATCTAAATCAAGAAACAACACCTAAAAAATTATAATCCTCAAATCTTACAAAACCATATTCCAACTGAGATTTTGCATGCAAAAGAAAAGATATGACATACAAACCATATTCCATCTCCAATTTATTGGAGGAGCAAACAACAAGCTCCAATGTTAATATTATATGTATTAAATTTACCATGGTTGAAATAACATATTACTAAGTAATATAGCATGAGAAACTTCAGTCCCATTTTTGGGTAATTTTTGTATTATGATTTTTAAAAGGGTCCATTTTGTGAATGTTCAGTGACCTTGCTGAGTGGTCGATCAGGATTTCTAGTATGTGGCTATCCTCTCTATATATTTAGGGTGTAAGCACCACAGGACATTGGGGGGGAATTTACGTATATTTTTCATTAATCAAAGTAGCATTTGAAGGAAAAATAATATTTTGAAGGAAATGATATATCCCTACAAGATGAATAATTTTTCAACTTAAATGCACCAACAAGTGTTACGTACTATCCATTGGCTTTAATGAAAGACTCCCATCTGTATATATTCAGGGTGTAAGCACCACAGGACATCGGGGGTAACTTCATGTTTGTAAGCTACTAATATTTTTAATTAATCAAAGCTTCATTTACAAGAAAAATAATCTTTTGAAAGAGATGATGATGTATCCCCCCTAAAATTTTCTTGTGGATTTTACACATTCCACACTTAATCCTTTATCTAGTCCAATCTTACAACATCCCAAACAAATCCTAATAAGACATAAAATCACCATTCAAGTCTTAGTCTTTTGCAAACATGAATCAATACAAAGTTAAGTTGAAACAGTAAAAAACCAACTGCCCTAATAGGAAAATGCTCCAGATTTTCCTTATGAGGTTGGACATTGCTTAAATCACATTTTTCTTTTCATGTTTTCACCAAAATATCTCTACTCTAAACCCTTTTGCCCAGATTTATATGGCAGTTCATGTTAAACCTCATTTTCCAGTTTCATGATTAATATTTTCAATAGAAATAAGATATTGCAGTTTATCCAAAAGTTAAATCTGAGCCATCAAGTTGAAGAATTGAAAGAACGTCAACGTAATTATCTGTCTCCAGATAATATTCCACAACATTTTTCGTGGAATTCACACCTTTCGCATTGAATCCTTTAGCTAGTCTAATATTACAACATCCCAAACAAATCCTGATTGGACAGGAAATTACTAGTCACCTCTTAGTTCTTTTGCAAACATGAAGCAATACAAATTTTTCCTTGAAACAATTAAAAAGCAATTGCCCCTAGTTCCACATACAGAATTAACCAAGAGGGACATAGTTACCTCTTCGTAGCGCTTGCCTTTCATCTTCAAAATAGCCTCTTCTCAATGTGGTCACTCAAATGTGTTTTTGGTAAACCTTTTGCGCCAAGGACGACACTCTGAGGTAAGGTCTTTCGCTCATCGCTTTCCACCTCAGCTACGTAACAATTTGGACATGTATACGCTGCTTGCCTGCCTTCATTCCTTCTACCATTGAAGAGAGTGCAGATTTGATGTTTCCAGGCCTCACATTTATCACACTGGACCCACTGTAATGTAAAATTAAGATCAATTAGTATAAGCACCTTCTTCAAAACAAACTATTTTTTTAAGTTTTTCCATACACATCCATGTGCTTAACGCCTCTTATGTTTCTTCGTCATTCTTCCTCTTCTCTAGCCTTGAATTCGAAAAAGAAAATACATCTACCTCAATAGTGTCACCTCAGACTTCATTATAACAAGGTATGCAAAAATAATGGCGTGTCCTACCACTGCCCATGGTATAATACATGGCATTTCTTTCTATGCGAGCCCCACATGGTGTGCAATAAATAAGAGCTGGCTCAAATGTAAGTTTCTCCACTGCACACAATTGACATGAATTCTCACTCATTTGATTTTCCATGTCTTGGTTCTTTTCAACCTTTGCTTTGCTCTATCATAAAAATTATCAACAAGATTCTCAGTAAATATAGCATACCTATTTACAATGGCACGTACACATATCATGTGTTATCATGTCAAATAAGTTGAAAGAACAAGGAATGATATTACTCAAAAATAAAGCACAAATCAAAAGCATCATACTAGAAAAGATATATTATGTCACAACTATAGATTATGATATTGCCACCCTTAGCAACTTCTGCAAAACGAACTCAGAAAATGTTACATTTAAACTTGGATGTATCTAACAACTCAACTCATATGAATCAAGCAACAAGACCTAAAAAATTATAATCCTCAAATCTTACAAAATCATATTCCAGCTGAGATTTTGCATGCAAAAGAAAAGACATGACATGCAAACCATATTCCAACTCTGACATTTTGGAGGAGCAAACATCAAGCTTCAATGTTAATATTATATGTATTAAAGTTACCATGGTTGCAATAACATATTAATAAGTAATATAGCATGAGAAACTTCATTCCCATTTTTGGGTAATTTTGTATTACGATTTTTAAAAGGGTCCATTTTGTGAATGTTTAGTGACCCTTCTGAGTGGTGGATCAGGATTTCCAGTATGTGGCTCTCCTCTGTATATATTCAGGGTGTAAGCATCACAGGACCTTGGTGGAAACTTTCGTATATTTTTCACTAATCAAAGTATCATTTGAAGGAAAAATAATATTTTGAGGGACATGATATATCCCTGCAAGATGAATAATTTTTCAACTTAAATACACCAGCAAGTGTTACATACTATCCATTAGCTTTAATGAAAGACTCCCCTCTGTATATATTCAGGGTGTAAGCACCACAAGACATCAGGGCTAACTTCATGTTTGTAAGCTGATAATATTTTTAATTAATCAAATCTTCATTTACAAGAAAATAATCTTTTGAAGGAGATGATGATGTATCCCCTCTACAAGATAATCATTATTTACAAGTCAAGATTCATTTCACCCCACTAAGGAAAAATAACATGGCTTGCTGGCGTTATTTCTTGTTGTAAAGGTGTGGTTTAGACCATTGATCTAGAAAAACCTCATATCGAGATCACCACTCACTTGTAACAACTTTTTTACCATATCTTGATCTAGTTCACCCTCATAGGCTATAAAAGAGAAACTTGAGCTCATTGTGAGTTGAAGAAGTTTTTGGAATGAAATAATACTCTGTTGAATCATTTTATCTAGTATGTTATGCTCTTTTTATTAGTGCATGGCTTGTTAGCTTTTCTCTTTGTTAGGAGGCTCCTAACAAGGGTCTAGGTAACTATTGGTGTTGTATTTTGTACTTAGTAAAATAGGAAATAATTGTTGCAACCTTGTTTTCTATCAATGAATGTTGGTTTACTTGATTAGATTGTTGCAAGCTCTTTTTACTAATCATAACTTCATTCACTAAGTATATTTACTAATCTTGGGGTGATATATTGTTTAGGGATGGATTAGTTTGCCTCTTCAATTTTACAGGAACCCATCATAGATTGGAGTGGAAGATCTACTGTTGGAATTGGATAGCAAAGGAGATAGATTGTTAATCCTCCACTCTCCCTTAAATATTGCTCATCTATTTCTTGATATTACTAATGACTCCATTGCCCAATAAGTGTTTCCCTTTAAGGCACTAGACCTAGGTTTTAGTAGTTTCAATATGTCTTTACTTCAATTTTTCTTCCATCCTTCATTTTCTAATTTCTTTTTTTGAATCTTACAAGTACTTGGATTCATTATTTCAAGAGACTCTGAGGGGATATATTCACTCCCCCTACTTTCTTCACTAATTCCTAAATATTAAACACTAAGGAGCATACGCTCACACACCATAATATCTAAGTAAAACTCAACAATATCTTATAATTATTTGTGGTGATTTTAACTCTCTAATTCTTATTAATTCAAGTACTTATCTAGTAGGCTTCTTTAGATCTTTTAATTTTCAAGTTCTTATTAACTTTCTTTGTTGTTATATGAATAATTTTCAGATCTGAATTGTGTAAAATTAGTCACAGCATATCTAATGAACAAGTAAATCAATCACAACAAATGAATATAGAAAATATGGTGTAAAACTGTGCAAAACATGCAGCAGTGCTCAATATCCCAGAAAGGGTGAATGAATTACAATAGAATACAATATCTGTCAATGAGCAATTCGAATTGACTAAGTAGGCCATTCGAATCACTGAATGGAGTAGCTTGACTCCAACTAGGAGTCCTCATCATCAATCGGTGGTGGTCATCAATGCACAAGAACCAGTCATCCAGGTGTCAATCTGAGTCTAACTGAGTGTAATAAGTGTAACTGAAGTGTGTAGCACTGATTAAGGAGAAGGAGGCTCAGTGGGGGTGCATGGGAGGCTAACTGAAGTCAGAACAAGTCATCTAGTCAATCTGGAGGTCCAACGGAAGTGAAACAGTCAGTCGGGAGTGAAACTAGCCTCAAATCAAGGAGAATCGGAGTTAACTGAATGTAACTGAAGTGGAACTGCAGTGGTAGGTGAACAAGTGCGCCCTTCTCTGGCAGTAGGTGAGAACTGGGCGCCTTTCAGCCTAGGAGGGCTAAAACGCTGTAGTAAGTGGCTCCCGGGTGCTAGAATGAGGTGGCTAAGGTGCTGGAGGCATCAAACTGGTGACTGGGATGCATGCAAGTGCATGCAGGTGCATGCAAACTCTAGATTCTGCATGCAAACCCTAATTGCATGCAAGATCCTGAAAAAGATGATGTGGATATCTGAACACCCCCCCTCAAGCTAGACTATGATGTGCCAACAAAAATAATGTGGGGCCCTGGTAACTAAGACCAAAGGTCACCCCAATACAATAATCCAAAAAATGCTGAAAATAACTAAGTGAGGAAAGAGGGAAAACCCAGTGGGAAGAAAGCCCCCCCTCAAGCTAAAGCATAATAATGAATCAATTTGTCTCCACCATGATGGAACTCACCCCCAGCAGTGAACGGAGGTAAGAGAACTTCTTCTCAGTGAAGCTCTTGGTGAAGATGTCTGCAATTTGCTCATCAGTAGGGCAATATTGCAGAATGATGGTGCGGTCATGCACCAACTGTCGAATGTAATGCATATGAATCTCAATGTGTTTGGTCCTCTGCCGCTGAACTGGATCTGTGGAGATCTTGATAGCACTTTGATTGTCACAAAATAGGACAGTCGAAGTAGTGCCACCAAAACCAAACTCGGAAAGAATACCTTGCAACCAAACTGCCTGAATGCAAGCATTGACTGCCCCTCGATACTCTGCCTCTGCTGAAGAAAGTGCAATGGCTGCTTGCTTTTTGCTGGACCAGCAAATAGCACCATGACCAATCATGAAAACATAACCAGAAGTGGACTTCCGATCAATGCTATCACCTGCCCAATCTGAATCAGTAAAACCAATGAAATCTAGCTCAGAATCTACAGCATAATGTATGCCAAACTGTCTTGTACCTTGCACATACTGCAAGATCCGCTTGGCTGCTCGCCAATGAAGCTCATGTGGCTGCTGCATATATCTTGACACGACACTCACGGCATATGAGATATCAGGCCGTGAGTGTGTCAAATAAAGTAGTGAACCAATCAACTGTCGATACATACTGCAATCTGCAAGCGGTGTAGAATCTCCCTCCTCAAGACTGATTCCTGAGAGGAATGGGAATGGGGCTGCCTTACATTCAGCCATATTAAACTTCAATAACAGGTCGGAAGCATATTTTTGCTGAGATATAGTGATACCATCAAAATTTTGAGCTATCTCCAAGCCCAAAAAGTGACTCAGCAAGCCCAAATCGCTCATGTCAAAAGCTAGATTTAAGGCAGATTTTAGCTTGTTTATTGAAGTAAGTGTGCTACCAGTAATGAGAAGATCATCAACATAAAGTACAATAACCAACAAATTACCTTTAACTCACTGAAGATACACATTCGGATCAGATTTGCATCTTTGGAAATTCTGAGAAAGAAGGAAGGAGTCCATCTTTGCATACCAAGCTCTTGGGGCCTGTTTTAACCCGTACAAAGATTTCTTCAATCTGCAAACTAATGATGGATCTGATGTGTAGCCCTCTGGCTGCTGCATATATACCTCTTCAGCAAGTTCTCCATGTAAAAATGCACTCTTCACATCCATGTGGTGCACTTCCCAGTGCTTGGATGCGGCAACAGCTAAAACAAGGCGGATGGAATCCATCTTTGCAATCGGTGCAAAAGTCTCAGTGTAGTCCACTCCTTGGACTTGGGAGAAACCTTTTGCCACCAACCTTGCTTTGTATTTGCTGATAGAGCCATCAGAAGCAACTTTCGTGTGGTAGACCCATTTACACTTCACTAATTTTCTTCCAGGTGGAAGAGAAACTAGCTCCCATGTGTTGTTCTTTTGAAGAGAACTGTACTCTTCATCCATGGCACTTTGCCATCTCGGATCTCGGTGAGCAGAATAGTATGATGTGGGATCTGAACCAGCCATCAAATAACAAATCTCAGGAAGTAATGGATCAGCAATAGATAGTTCCATACCTGCTCTTTGAAAGTCTGCTCTTGTTCGTCTCGGATCAATAGGATTTCCAAGGTTCGAACCAGCAGATTGGAGAGTGTTTTGGGCCCACTTTGGTAACTGAGGAGGATCATAATGGTCGGATTCCGAACCTGATATTTCATGATCATCATATGCTGCTGAAATATCAGAAATATCAGAACTCATACCTTCATTATCGCTGCACGGATCTTCTTCTGGTGAAGGCGGTGAATCGGCTGTCTTTTCCTCGACTAGTTGCAATTCTTGAAGCGGTTCTTCAAATTTCACACTGCGCTCTATGAATATCTTTTTAGATCTGATATCCATGAGTTTATATGCTTTTTATTCTTCCCCATATCCTATCAGTATGCACTCGGTACTTTGTGGATCCAAAGCTCGTCTCTTCTCAGAAGGAATTCTAGCCCATGCAGTAGAGCCAAAAACTCTCAAATTTGACACATCTGGTTTGTGTCCAAAGAATGCTTCGAAAGGAGTCATACCTTTCACGGATGAATGTGGAACATGGTTCTGTATATATGCAGCAACATTGATTGCTTCAGCCCAAATATTTGCAGCCAAACCTTTTGATTCAATCATGCATGTAGCCATCTCTTTCAGTGACCGATTTTTCCTTTCCGCTACACCGTTCTGCTGGGGTGTGTAGGGAACTGTATGTTGGATCTGAATTCCGCTTTGGTCACAAAGTTGCAGCAACTCGGACTTGATATATTCCCCACCATTATCAGATCTAAGAGCTTTGATCTTGCTCTCAGTGGTGGTCTCAACAGAAGCCTTAAAATCCTTGAATTTTCCAAGCACTTCTGACTTGTTTTTGAGAAAGAATACCCATGTAAAGCGGGAAAAATCATCAATAAATGTCAAAACATACCTTGAACCATTTAATGACATATGGGGCAGCGGACCACTGATATTAGAATGGATCAATCCTAAAATAGTAGAAGATCTGCTAGCTTTGCCGCGGTCGAATCTGTGCTCGGGGTGCTTCCCAATGATGCAACCAGTGCATATTCCCTTCGAGGAACGGAGTTGTGGAAGCCCATCTACCATGGATTTGTTTGATAACAGCAGCAAATACTTATAATTAAGATGTCCAAATCTTTCATGCCAAAGCCTACTAACCTCATTACCATGTGTGCGAAGAGAAGTGGGCTTTGCAAGCGGAATAAAGTGTGAAAACTCATAGCATTTTGCAGTGTGGTTTGCCTTTCCGACTGCAACAAGTCTTCCACTTTTGATATCAAAAATTTCAACTGTATTAGGGCTGAATGTAACTTGCTTCGGTTCACCAGTGTGTGTCATTTGATACACAGAAAGAAGATTTGAAGCCAAGGAAGGCACATAGAGAACATTCTGAAAGCTTCCATGTTCTACATGAATCGTACCGTTGCCCTTTGAAGAAATTTTTGAGTCATCTCCCAAATGGATGGGGATGGAGCTGTTTGGATAGAATGAGTAAAAAGAATCAATATTTGCAGCCATATGATTTGATGCACCCAAATCTATCAAGAGAGTAGTGGGCTTCAAAACCGTTTCCATGAGTGCTTGTCCTCTTTCATGATCATCATTCCTATCCTTCTTCCTTGCACCGTCGGGAAGAGTTATGTTGTTCTTTTCCAAAAGGAGGGCCATTTGATATATAGTCTTCTTCATACATGAACTTTCGGGATGAAAGCCACGATTGCAATAAGTACATTTATATTTTTGGTTACCTTCTTTGCCCTTTTGCTTGAACTTCGAACTGGATGGTGCATCCGTTTGTTTGCCTTTGTCTTTTTGCTTGTGAGGCTCGAATTTGGGCTTCTCCTTCTTTTGCTTTCCTTTACCATTCGAGATCTTGGGTCCTTGAACATATAGGGCTGAATATTTGGAGCTTATGGACCCCATTTGAATCAACTTGTCATGCTCTTTTGTGACGGACTCAATGAAGGCATTCAAGGTAGGCATCTTCCAATTCGGGGTAGTTAGCCGACCGGAATTGAAAGTGGAGACAAATAACGAATAATCTTTCCCAAGCTTGCTTAGAATGGAGAGGATCAATTGTTTATCCTCTTTGATAACTCCATTGTTCTTCAATTGCAAGTTCAAGTTCTTGAATTTTGTGAAGAATTCATTGATGGTCTCGAAATTCTCAGGATTAAGGCCAATCAATTCATTCTCTAATTGAAAAGCCCTAAGCTCATCCTGCTTGCCAAATAGTGTTTCAAGTTGCTCCCATATGGATTTTGGAGTCTTCAATCCGCTGAGATGGAAGTGAAGATCTTTGGAGATGGAGAGACAAAGAAGACCATAAGCTTCATCAAGCTTGTTGTAGTGTTTGGTTCGATCTGACACATTGTTTGGCTCCAATTCAAGACCAAGAGTGACTCAGTAGCAACCTTTTGAACGTAATATGATCTCCATATCATCTTTCCAATCAAAATAATTGAATGGGGTGAGGATAGGCTTTGAAGAAGAGTATTCCATTGCTAGGAGCGAGTCAAACTGATGTAGATGAGCTTGCATGCAGAGTGTAGCGAATGCAAAAGAGGAGTTTGCATGCATGATAGTGTAGCGAATGCAAAGGAGGAGCTTGATAACCTGCAAATCACAATCAAACCAAGAACCATAAGGTCGAACAATCCACCCTTTTAGAGTTGCATCACACCTGGGATTGGAGATCAAACAATTTTGAATGGGTCCAATGTATCAGATCCAGGAATTATGTGGAAACTCAAGCTTCTGGAGTGGTATTGGATGTATTTTCAAGCTTTGCATGCACAGGAGTGAATGCCCTTGAGATATCTCATGCCAAAACTTTTGCAATTTTTGAGCAATTCAGTCAAATCTTCTTGTAGAAACACCTGTAGAAAAGAGATCTTGTCCCTGCAATGGCTCTGATACCATGTAAAATTAGTCACAACAGATCTAATGAACAAGTAAATCAATCACAACAGATGAATATAGAAAATATGGTGTAAAACTGTGCAAAACATGCAGCAGTGCTCAATATCCCAGAAAGGGTGAATGAATTACAATAGAATACAATATCTGTCAATGAGCAATTCGAATTGACTAAGTAGGCCATTCGAATCACTGAATGGAGTAGCTTGACTCCAACTAGGAGTCCTCATCATCAATCGGTGGTGGTCATCAATGCACAAGAACCAGTCATCCAGGTGTCAATGTGAGTCTAACTGAGTGTAATAAGTGTAACTGAAGTGTGTAGCACTGATTAAGGAGAAGGAGGCTCAGTGGGGGCGCATGGGAGGCTAATTGAAGTCAGAACAAGTCATCTAGTCAATCTGGAGGTCCAACGGAAGTGAAACAGTCAGTCGGGAGTGAAACTAGCCTCAAATCAGGGAGAATCGGAGCTAACTGAATGTAACTGAAGTGGAACTGCAGTGGTAGGTGAACAAGTGCACCCTTCTCTGGCAGTAGGTGAGAAGTGGGCGCCTTTCAGCCTAGGAGGGATACAACTCTGTAGTAAGTGGCTCCCGGGTGCTAGAATGAGGTGGCTAAGGTGCTGGAGGCATCAAACTGGTGACTGGGATGCATGCAAGTGCATGCAGGTGCATGCAAACCCTAGATTCTGCATGCAAACCCTAATTGCATGCAAGATCCTGAAAAAGATGATGTGGATATCTGAACAAATTGTACAACAATATTTAGTGTAGAACATCTTATTTGAAGGCATATTAACATTGTGCATTTTGGTCACAATTTAAGTAACTAGAAAAAGTGTTTACTATTGTTAGTAATTTGATTGAACACAGAATACTAAACAAGTTTTTTTTCTTTTTTGCACGAATCTCCCTAACTTGCAAGAGTGACCTGTGGTCTAAGAAACCATGATCTAGGGGAATTTAAGCCATCAAAATCACCTAGGTATCGTACTCGTCCTGGGCCACACCAACCTTTAGCATGGCTAGATGTTTTGGTGTCTCCTCCCACTACCGCCAAGTTTCGAACTCTAGGCCACCTAACAAATGAAACCCCTAGAATACCAACCGCACTAGTGAGACTTGACTCAATACTAAGAATATTCCTTCTTGATCTATTTTGTAGCATACTTTGATATCATTTATTGATTCACAATGCAGAAATCTTGATTATTAGTGTTTAAGTAATAAGTATGTTATTTCTTAATAAGCTCACATGTGTTTAACTTTCATTTGCTACAACTCTTAATGAACTCATGACAATTTACTACCTTGGTAATTTGGACTTTACTTGTGAATTCCTCATTTGATCTATATTAATACATGCAATTCACAATGATATTTTGGCTTGGTAGCGATTCACACTTCCCAATTTTATTATGTTATGAGTTGTTATTTTCACATGTTAATGCTTTGATTTAATCCACATGCTATAAGTTTTAAACTAGTCCTTGTACCTTACTAGTTTAAAATGAGGTGTACAAGACCCTAAGAAGGTGAACATTATACTAGAGGTTATGGTACGATGCAATGTCCATGAGATAAGAAGTTTCTATAGCATTGCTAATTTGTATAATTTGTATAAGTACCTATCATATTACGCATTTGTATTAAAACATAAGTTAGGAAAATAGATTACAGTGATTGATGCATTGAGAATAATGACATTAATACTAAATTCTCTGAAAAGTGGTTTGATTTTATTTCACTAGATTAAGGATTTTCCAAAAAAAGGATAAGAATTTTGTGCAAATCATGGAGTGCCATAGGAATAGAGTTGCATGGAAAAGAAGTAGAGAATTGGACTTTTCCTTTAAAGCAAGAAATATATAAATGTAAGAGGTTGTGTAAAACTATATAATTATTGTCTAATAATATAATCAAAGAATTGCATGGAGGTCTAATAGGTTCTTCATATCCCTCCTTAAAACAAATCTAAAATGGGTATGTATCCTTAATTTGACAAATTTATCAAATAAGTTGTTTCTATAATTCATATATATATATATATATATATATATATATATATATATATATATATATATATATATATATATGAAAAATTTCACATATTTTTGGACATAAATTATATCTAACAAATTTGTCAAGGTTGCATTAGATATAATTACAAATTAATACTAAGGAGAAAAATGGAAGATGAGAAAAATCCATATACCCATGAAGAAGAATTCAGGGGTCTAAATATCAACATTGGAAATGAAACAAAATATAATGGACATGAAGGAAGAATTGAACCGCTAGAGCTATTGGAAACTATGAATATTTTGAAGATGGAGGTTCCGAATTGTAGAGTTGATGATGAAAGAATGCTAACGGATTAAGAGAATCAAAATAATTTAAGCACTCAGTTGATGAAAATTAGCTTAAATCTACTGCAAACTAAATGCATATCACATCAATTTCATTTCATGATAAAGAAGGAAAAGAAGATTCAAGGATGGGATCCCATGAAATATCCAAGTGTTGGTTATGGAATCTGATCTCTAGATTTAGAGATATTATTATTCAGCCGTGTCCATTACCCAGGTTTGGTTATGATCCCAGCACGATCCCCAGGGGGTCTGGGGGAGTGGTTGCACTCCCCTAGCTGGGGGGTGTAGGGGCCAGCGCCCTCGAGAAAGGGGGTTTGGGGGAAACACCCTTGAGAAAATGGGAGTTCGGGGATGTAGCCCTAGTGGAAACATTTTGGGGCTGTTTTCGCCACCAGTTTTCGGGCCCATGGTTTTGGGTATCCCGTGATATTTTTTCCCATTGTATTTCCCTTATAAAAGAAAGACATTGTAACACGGCTAGGGTTGATGTATTAGGTATTATGCATTGTAAATATCTCCGAGATCAAGAAAGAGATATTTTGAGACAGTGAAGAGGAAGTGCAGCGGTTGTGCTACAAGTTGCATCCCTTCACCTTGTTGGACGGTATAATAATAAGGACTGGCAACTTCAGTGTGGACGTAGCCCATCTTGGGGTGAACCACGATATATCTGTGTCTCTATTGTAATGTGTGTGTGATTATATTTGCACTTTTGTTTATTGTTATTGCTTTGCGATCCTGTTTTCCTAACAGCAAGAACTCTGAAAGTACTACCAGGTGTCATACATCACTACTCACCACCTCCTACAGCTAGGAAATCATATACATCTAAATATTCAAGGACTTGTCCAAAATTGCCCTTAGCCAAATATCATAAAGAAGAAATATGGAAGAAAAGATGCAAGGGGATCTTATAAATATTAAACCACCCACTTTTGATGGTGAAAAAAAGAAGGGAGAGGTTGTTGAATCCTATCTATTGGTGGTGAAGAAATATCTCCAATTGCATAATTATTCCTATAATAGTGAAGCCGGAATTGTCATTTAAAACTTGCATGATAAGGCCTCAATTTGGTAAGATCAATTGATTCAAGTAAAACATATCAATGAAAAGAAAATTTCACGAAATTAGTTCAAAAACTATTTTCAACAAAAGCACATATCTTAACATTACTATGACAAGAAGACAAAATATTTCTTTGAAAACGATATAATTAGAAATATGAGCATTGATGTTATGACCCTCCCTAGTGGTGTAATGGGGGATTGAAGGAACCATTAAATTAATAATATAGGTCATTTAACGTAAATTGGACTAGTCCACTATGTTTTTTATTATTAAATAAGGTCTATTGTGGTAGTTATTAGTGAATAAATGTAATGGGGTCTAATTAAAGAAGGTCCACCAGGTAGTTAGTAGGTTGTTATGGTTAGATTTGTCTTGTGATCTATAAATACAAATGGACTCCCCTTATGAGTGATGTGTGGAGTATTTTTTATTTGGAATTTATATGATAGGAGGTTGCCCCCTCAAAGAGGAAAGTGAATAGGAGTGGGTTCCTTCCATAAAAGGATAAATTGTAAGGTGTCACCCTACCTAAAGTATTTTGATATTAATAAAGGGTTTTTATATCTTGTATGTGGTAACATTTTTTCAAATATAAGGTATACTAAATTGATCGAGTAGGAGAAGATTTTTTTAG
Organism: Larix kaempferi; assembly: GCA_027924585.1. Lineage (NCBI taxonomy): Eukaryota > Viridiplantae > Streptophyta > Pinopsida > Pinales > Pinaceae > Larix > Larix kaempferi. The sequence continues at coordinate 15,567,437 of BSBM01000372.1, read as the reverse complement.
AGTTATTGAGATATGTTGGGGTTATCAAAGGTGAGAATGTAAATGTACAAAGGTTCCTAGGTGGGATTCCTACATTTTACCAAGATAAAACTCAATTTGATGAAAACAATATGAAAATTCAAATGCATATATGATTATAGCAAAATAAGGTAACATTTTTAGAAGTCTTGGAGAGATGAGAAGAAAGAAAATCAAGATAAAAGAATGACAATGTTTAAACCTCCTTTCTTCAGGAACCAACCATATTCATATCAGTAAAGTAATCCAACTCATAATGGACCTAGGATGACAAAGTCTTTGAGAAAAATAAAGGAGCATAAACTCAAACATTGGGGATGTGAAGGAAACCATTTGTATAGAGAGTGTCCTCTAAGAGAAGATAGAATGAGCATTGTGCAAAACATACAAGAAGCAAGGACCTAGGAAGATGTGGCCAAAAACATTCCAAGAATCTATTTAACCTTGGACAATGGATAGGAAAATCATCAGGCCAACATGATTGAGATTGAAAGGAATATTTTCAATCAACTATTACCATTTAAAATTATTTAGGATCAAGTCATAATTATATTGATCCTAATTTGGTTGAAATAATTCATATAAATATCAAAGTGGGCTGGTTATTTTTTCTTAGATATCCCATGTAGCATAGCAATCTATTTCATATAAATTTATGTTGTATTAGTTTCCTTTTGAGTTTACTTGATTGGAATAAAGTGAGCAGTTTTTGTAAAATTTTCCACCACTACCATGATTGAATCCTGTCTCCTTGTTGTCCTAGGAAACTTAGTGATAAAATGAATAGTTACCACTTCTAATTTCCACTTTGGAATTGTAAATGGTTGTAGAAATCCTATGAGATGTCTATGCTTAGCCTTTACCCTTTGGAATTCCATACACCTAGATATATACTCAAAAATGTCATTCTTCAATGCTGGCCAAAAAAATTGAAATCTTACTATTGCAATTGTCTTTTGGTATCTAGGATGTCCATCATATGGAACATTATGCTTTTCAGTCATTTCAAGTTTCATTAATTCACTAGAATTACGAACATAAACTTTATTTTTCTGTATAATAATTAAATCCTCTTCCAACTTATAACCTTCATATTTCTATTGTGCATTTTCCCATTGTAATCCTTATTTTACTTGAAGATAACTTTCATATGAGATAACAAATTCTGGAATTATGGTTCTTAAATTTTATTTACACATACTAATGGTTGTAGAATGTAATGCATGTCATACTCCATGGAGTGTATGAGAAACCTTGTTTTCATTAAATTTAATATGTTTGATATCAAAATCAAACTCGCAAAGAAATTACAACCATCTTGTATGCATTGCATTCAAAGTTTAATTTTCAAATAAATACTTCATCCCATTATGATATATTCTAATATCAAATTGCTTACCCATTCGATATTGTATCCACATCTTCCATGCATGTACAATGAAATTTATTTTCATGCTCCTTAATATTTCTAAATTCATAACAAATTACATGACAATCTTGTGTAAGGACTCCACCAATTCCTTCTTTAGAAGCATATGTACAAACCACAAAATCATTCAAATCAACAATCTTAGAAAGAGTGTACTAGTGAGTAATTTATTTAACTAGTAGAAAATTTCTTCATGCTAAAGTGTCCACTCATATTTGACTCCTTTCTTTTGTAATGAAGTAATTATATGTATCAATTTTGAGAATCCTTCTCTAAATATTTTCTACTATCCAACAAGTCCCATAAATGAAGTTACATTTGATACATTTATGGGTGTATGACATTCAATAATTGCTTCAATCGTCTATAGATCTATTATTATTACTTCTTCAAAATGATTTATCCCAAATAATGAATTTTCATTTGGTAAAAGGAACATTTTCACAACATAGCATAAATTTGGTGCTCTCTTAGAACTTGTAGTACTAATATCAAGTACTTGTCATAACCCTCCTCTGATTTTGAGTAAATAAGAATGTCATCAAAGAACACAATCACAAAATTATATAAATGCTACCTAAATATTACATTCATCAAACACATAAAATTAGTTGGTGCATTTGTCAACCAAATGGCACCACTGTAAACTCATAATGACCATATATGGTTCTAAATGTTTCCTTGCTAATGTATTACTCTTTTATGCTTACTTGGTGGTAGCCTAATCTCAAGCATATATTTGAGAAAATATTTGCTCCTCTTACTTGATCAAATAACTCATCAATTCTAGTTATAATATATGTATACCTCATTGTTCCCTTGTTCAACTGCCTAAATTCAATGCACAACCTTAAAGTTCCATCCTTTTTCTTCACAAAAAGTAGTAGTGTTTCCAAAGGAGACACATTTGGGCATATGTATCCTTTATTTATCAATTCTTCTAGCTACAACTCTAACTCATTTCAATCGTGTTTACTCATTCTATATCGAACTTTGGAAACTAGGGTAGATCTAGGAACCAAATCAATAGAGAAATCAATGTCTCTTTTTGGTGGCAATCCTAGTAATTATTCAAATAAATATAAAACATTATAGTAACAATTTTAATAATAAGTGTCTTCCATTAATCTAGTCCATAATAAATATATAATTCATCATCATACCCATAACCAAATCATAGAATATCTTTTTTCGATGGAATGAATCACATAAAACCCTTTGAGTACTTTCCCATGATCAATGGATGGTAAACTAGGTAAACTGTCAGTCCTTATTATGGAACCTAACCTTGATGGGATTAAGTGTTGATGTATTTGTAACTTCGGACAATATTCACTTGTATATTACATTTGTATTTTATTGTATCCCCAACGGAGATGTATTATTCCTCCGATTGGAAGTGTCATCATTTGTATTTGCAAGTGTCGCAAGTTATATTGTAAGTGTTGTAACTTATATTTGATGGGTTATTAGACCACCTTAGAGGGGTCGGCCCAGTGTGGGTTAAAGGGTTATTAGACCACCCTAGTGGAGTCGGACCAATGACAAGTGGTAATGGGTTATTAGACTCTCCTAATGGAGGTCGACCTAGTTAGGGTTAAAGGTGGGTCAAGTCATTGTATAAATAGAGAGTGTGACTCTCTCATTCTATTCATTCACTCACTAATCCAACTCGCATAGTTGAGAGAGAGGAGTGAGCACAAGTGGAGGAGGATTAGATGCTGGAGACATATATATGTTCGGTTTGATCTTTGTGATCTTTGTATTGGTGTTCATTCTATCTCTGAGGAAGTTGCGGGGTTTTTCACCTTCTTGGTTTTCCCCGGTGAAATGCTTTGTGTCTCTTGTCTCTTGTGTTTGATATGTTGTACATGTTGTTCTCTCAGTTAAGATCCTAGATCATATTGAATTAAATGATAAAAAACTAACATGGTATCATAGCTAGCCTGAAGGAAGGCATTGTATGGCATTTACGACACTTGTTGCATTTGCAACAAATTGGAAGCTAGGGCTTGGTATAGTAAAAACCTGTCATCGTGGGACTTTCACACTAAATCAGTTTTGGAGAAGTTTCAGGATCTAAAACTTTTACAGGTCAAAGATGAAATGTTCATGTACTGTTTGTCCAAAGCTTAGCCTCAGGTTCGTTGTACTTTGTGAGATATGATCCATACAAGTTAGGGTTTCTGCCTCTTCCAGAATGTAGCCCTAAATAGGTGACCTAGGAACAAAGGTCATATCTCGGGCTAGGAAGCTCCAAATACGATTCTGTAAAATGTGACAGTTAGGGAATAGAATATAGTTTCATAGGTCTGGGTTTTAGTGTCTGAAGTTGAAACAGTGACACATGGAACTCCATACAAGTTTGCTATACTGTTTCATCCTATAAACAGGTCACGTTGTGACAATTGGCATATATCTCTCTCAGAGAATCCATTAAATCTCAGATATGTGGGGTTGGAAAGATGACAGGTCAGTATATTACAGGCAGAAGTTTCAAACCCTGAGGATCCAAAATTTTAGAGATACATCAGAAACAATATGGCATATATTTCTGTCAAAACATAATTGTATTCTGAGCACTTCCATTCTTGGCTTGTCACTGCTACGGGAAATTAAGGTTTCTGCAAAAGTTGGAATTTTTTGAATCTGATACCATGGTTGGATGCTCCTCATCAAAATCAAAATTTAGAGACCAAGATAGAATTTTTTGGTTGGGTAGAACCCTGGGCTCTATCAAACCCTAGTTCAGGTTCTTGACTAGAAAACCAGAATTTGACAGAAGTTGCAAATCTGAATCTCGCAGGTCAATTTTGAGGGGTCAATTTTTGGATTTTTCAAAATCTGAGCACACCAGCTTGCTCGACTCAGTCAATTTCATCTCCCTGTCCAAACAGAATTTTGAAATTCCAAGTTTGAATTTTTAGGGTTTCTCTGTCAAACCCTAGCCAGCTCCAAATCCAGTGTATAGGATTGGGTTAATCCTAGAAGAGAATAATTTGGACACGTACATAAGTGAAGAAGTTCTAGTTCCAGAGGGAGATGAGGCTAAGGCCTTACAAAAGAAGACTACAAGCAATTCCGAGAGGTATGACTTGACGAGATACAGGTATGTTTTGAAATTTGTTCATGATTAAGTTTATGATATGTTTGTCTTCATATTATTGAGGTTAGTACAATCTTGATTAATTTTAGACTTGTCTTATCACCTTAGTAAAAGCATGAATGCATGTGAATGATAGAATACATTCATTGATTAGGGTTATGACACTTATGATTGTACTAATGCACTATGGTGTTGTATGAGGATGATGTTGTCCGCTAACATGATAGGTACATCAAGAAATACAAATCAAGTTCTAGATCAAGAACATATGACCATGGTGACATGAAGACAAAGACCCATCCATAGCCATTGATCACATAGAATCTCTACTTACGAGGTATGTATAATTTGGTTCTACAATGCTTAACTTATGAGATATGCAGGTTTCTAGCACAAGGTCTCTAAATCATTGAAGAGAACAAAGAAGACATTGTTTGGGTATGTTAAACATAACTAGCAAACATGATAATCCAGGTCTGTTTTTCCTATATCAAGTTTGAATCCTACCTTGTGTTAGGATCTCATATAAGTATACTTTTGTATGATTGATAATGATTATTCATGAAGACATAGGTTTGAATAATCATGGGTTTATGCATATTATGCTTCTTAGTTTGATTAATGATATGACAAACTAGAAGAGTCCTGTAGTCAAATAAGAATATGCATGAGTAAAAGAAGTCCTCCCTAAAACCTTGAATACTATCGCTTGTTGAATATTATTTAGAATCACAATGTTTTGATAGTATTGAGATTATACTAATGCATGTATGATTATGTATGAGATCTTGAGGATGACACAATGATGACACTAGTGCATACTTAAGCATGCATAGTGGTCCAGGATGGATATAAGTTCAAAGACAGATAATCAAGGAAGCAAATATCAAGAGGGAGCACACTCTAGTAGTTCCTACAAGGAATAAAAGATCAAGAGGGAGCATACTCCAGTAGTTCCTGCAAGGAAGCAAAGATCAAGAGGGAGCACACTCCAGTAGTTCCTGCAAGGAAGCAAACATTGAGAGGGAGTCCACCCAACAACCAAACAAACATAAGTATTTCAATTGTTATTTCCTTTATATATGATTACTTAAATGATGTTGTTCAGTCATACTTATGAGTTAGGATGTATATTATGCATTTTAGAAAAGTTGCATTTATGAAGATATTACTAATATGCAAGTAATGGGTAAGTGGCCTATGGTACTGTACAACATTCCATTGCTGCTTATCTAGAATGAAACCTCTTTGCTGACATGTTGGGAGTTGTGCACACTCTTAACAATGTTCTGGTAGAGATGGAAGGAATCTAGAAAGTTACGAGATATGGATAAATGTTGTATTGAAGCATTGGCTAAGATAATTGCATGATTGTATGACATATATTCTTCGATGTAAGATTTTGTTCTGAAAACTATGAGAAGTTTCTAATCATGCAATTGGATTTGACTTGTAGGAAAGATCGTGTACAATCACCTACAAAAGAAGGACAATGACATTTGTTTCGAAGAACAAGCGACGAATACACAACATTTGTTCTAGCAACGAAGTTAAAGAACACTACCTATTTACGATATTGAAGAATCTGAAGTTCCCAGGATCTGGAATGCAGTAATGAAAGGATGCCATAATCGAGGTGTATGAGTCAATCATGAAGAATGATGTCTGGGATGTGGTCCCAAGACCAGAAGGGAAGTATGTTTTGACTTCCAACTGGATCTACAAGATCAAGCATGCTGCAGATGGTAGAATAGAGAAATACAAGGCAAGGTTTGTGGCTCGTGGCTTCTCCCAGAAAGAAGGAATAGATTATGAAGAAAATGTTGCACCTATATCCATATACACTTCCATCAGAACAGTAATTTCTCTGCCTGCAGTGATGAAGTAGAAGATACACCAGATGGATGTTAAGACATCTTTCTTGAATGGTGTAGTCGAAGAGGAAGTCTATGTGGAGTAGCCACTCGGTTTTGAGACACATGACAGGGAGTCATATGTGTGCAAGTTAAATAAAGCCTTGTATGGATTGAAGCAAGCACCTAGAACATGGTACGGTAGGATAGACAGCTTCCTGTCCAGTTTGGGCTTTACCAAAAGTAAAGCAAATTCCAACCTTTACTACAAGGTTGAGGAAGGAAATCCAGCGATACTCCTATTGTATGTGTATGACTTGTTTGTGACAGGTGAAGATAGATTGATTGCTGACACGAAGAGGAAGCTTGCTTCCAAGTTTGAGATGAAGGACTTGGGTATGATGCATTACTTTCTAGGTATGGAGGTGTGGCAGAGTGTAGTTGGAATCTTCCTTGGACAAGGGAAGTATGTAGTAGAGATCCTGAAGTGGTTCGGGATGATGGACTACAAGGCCATGGCCACACCTATGGCATCGAACCTGAAGCTATTGAGTGGTGCTTCATCAGAGTCGGTTGATTCCACAATGTTGTTGATGTATTTGTAACTTCGGAAGATATTCACTTGTATATTACATTTGTACGTTATTGTATATCCAACAGAGATGTCTTATTCCTCTAATTGGAAGTGTCATCATTTTTGTTTGCAAGTGTTGCAAGTTACATTATAAGTGTCATCATTTGTATTGATGGGTTATTAGACCACTAGTGAGGGGTCGGCCCTAGTTAGGTCATGTGTTTGGGTTATTATACTTGAGTAGCAAGTCGGCCCCGGTGATTTATTGGCAGGTCAAGTCAGTGTATAAATAGAGAGGTTGTGTCTCTCATTTGATTCATTCACTCACTTCTCAAGCTCGCATAGCTAAGAGAGAAAGTGGTGCATATGTGGAGGAGGAGGAGCATCTGCTAGATACATCTTATTGGGTTTGATCCTTATGATCTTGTATTGGGGCTTATTCTATCTCTGAGGAAGTTACGGGGTTTTTCACCTTCTTGGTTTTCCCCGATGAAACTATGTGTCTCTTGTGTGCTTGCATGATTGTGTTTATGATTGATATGCTGTAGATAGGATGTACATGTTATTCTCTTAAAGATCCTAATGATAATGGAATGAAATTATTGAAAAATTAACATGGTATTAGAGGTGACCTAAGAAGAAGGCACTATGCAGCTACGGAATCTAGGGATTCTTAATATTTGGGTTTCTCTCCACAAATCATAAAAGGTAGGAGGCTAGATTGGCTCTCCTAGAAAGGGCACATCTTTCTGTCGAGATAGAATTCAATTCTGAGCATTTTCAGTTTTTGACCTAAAAATTTGGGTTTCTGCAAAAATTGGAATTTCCGAAATCCGAGACCACGGCTGGAAGCTCCTCTGAAGAAAAAAAAATTAGAGCTTTGGATCGAATTTTTTGGTTGGGTGAAGCTCCAGGAGATTCAAACCCTAATTCAGGGTCCTGTGTGGTGAATCCAGAAGTTTCAAAAGCAATTTTGAGGGGTGAAACTTTGCATAATTCAAATTCTAAGTATACCAGCTTGACTAGCTCAACAAGGCGCATCTTTCTATCCTTTCGGAAGTTTGAAATTAAAATTTTGAATTTTTAGTGTTTCTCTGACAAGCCCTAATCCAACTCCAGATCCAGTTTTCAGCAAATCAAGTGGTAAGACTGAAATCTTTTCTATTTCCATTTGAAGTACTCTTTAAGATGTCTCACCACACCAAGCTTGAGGATAATCTTGAAGGGGCTGATAATTTCTGAGCTTGGAAGTATAGGATTGGGTTAATCCTAGAAGAGAATGAGTTGGACAACTACATAAAGGAAGAGGTTCCAGTTCCAGAGGGAGATGAGGCTAAGGCCTTACACAAGACAAACTTGGTCAAAGCCAAGAGAATCATTGTTGATTCTATTAAGGACCATCTCATTCCCCATGTGTCTTCCCTAAAGACACCTAAGGATATGTTTGACTCTTTGACTAAGTTGTTTGAAGGAAAGAACATAAATCGGAAGATGACTCTGCGGAACCAATTGAAAGGTGTAAATATCTAGAATGGAGACCATTCAATCCTACTTCTCTAAGGTCTCTCAAATCAAGGAACAACTTGAAGCTATGGATGAAGTGGTGGAGAATGGAGAAATTGTCATGACCACATTAAATGGCCTACCTAGGTCATGGGACTCCTTCATCCAAGGAATCTGTGCAAGAAATAAATTGATCTCCTTCAGTAGACTATGGGAGTAATGTTCACAAGAAGAAGCTAGGCTTGTGGTTTGAGAAGAAAAGATGGGAAGTGAGGATCAAGCTCTCACAGCACACACCAGGAAAAGCAAGTTCAAGAGAGAACCATCTCATCATCACAAGAAATATTCTCACTACCATCCACAAGATAAGAAAGTTTTAAGATGCTTCTCATGCAATGAGAAAGGACACTTTGCTTATGAATGTCCCAAGAGAAGGAAAGAATCCAACAAAAAAAACAACAAGAACATCAAGAAGAGGCATCATGCTCATGCTGTTGAGGATGATGAACCTCCCAAGAAGAAGAATAGGGCAAAAAGTGAAGACTCCTTAAGTGAGGAAGAATATATGTTGATCTCTGCTCTCACAGGTACTATCTCACATGGATGTAATGATTGGCTTATTGATAGTGGGTCTTCCAAACACATGACGGGATTTAAATAATCCTTTGTAGACAAGGTGAAACTTGGGGATGACTATCAATATCCTATCAAAGGAAGTGGTGAAGCCTCCTACAAACTAGACTCTGGGAAGTCTTTGAAAATGAAAGATGTTCTATATGTACCTAGGCTCGAGAAGAATATCCTATCCATATCATCTTTGGATGCAAAGGGGAATAGAGTTGCATTTGTGGATGGCCAAGTACTCATGTGGCCAAAAGGTAAGACCATAGATGATGCAGTAGTGATTGGAGAGTAAGAGAGAGGATTGTACAAATTGAATGGAAAACCTGAACATGCCATGGTACATGAATCCATGGAGCCAAGTGAACTTTGGCATAGAAGGTTTGCTCATGTGCACTATAGGGAACTACCAATTGCAAGCAAAGCAGTAGAAGGTCTTCCTGAAATCCAGTCAAAGAATGAAGGTAAATTTTGCAAAGGATGTGCAAAAGGGAAGAACACAAAGAAAGAATTTACAAGCAGTGAAAGCAAAGCAAAAGGAATCTTGGATATTATCCACTCTGATGTATGCGGACCAATTTCATCCAGTTCTTTGAGTGGGTATGTATACTATGTCTCCTTCATTGATGATTTCTCTGGGAAGACTTGGGTTTATTTCTTGAAGAATAAAGATGAAGTGTTTGATAAGTTCAAGGAATTCAAAGCCTTGATAGAAAATCAAACAAATAAGAAGATTAAGACTTTCAGATCCGACAACGATGGAGAATTCACTTCAGGTGATTTCAAGAAGTTATGCAGTGATTCAGGGATTAAGAGGGAGTTGACTGCTCCCTACAATCCACAACAAAATGGAGTTGCAGAAAGGAAGAATATAAATATCATGGAAGCAGCACGGGAAATGCTTCATGACCAAGATCTACCTATGCATCTATGGGAAGAAGCAGCTAGGACAGCTGTATATGTACAGAACAGAACACCTCACAAGATACTTGACAACAAGACACCAGAAGAAGTCTTCTCTGGTAAGAAACCAGAAGTTATCCATCTCAGAATATCTGGTTGTCCAGTATATACACACATTCCAAAGGAAAAGAGGACAAAACTAGATACTTCAAGAAAGAAGGGCATCTTTGTGGGTTACAATGAAATCTTGAATGCTTACAGAATATACTTTCCAGGGTTCAAGAAGATTGACATTAGTAGGAATGTAACATTTGATGAAAACTCAGCATATATCAAATAAAGAAAGACTTCTGTTGAAGACAATGAAGAACCAAATTAGGTAACCAGATTTCAAGACACCACTATGAATGGAGCAATTCTAGAAGAGGATCGCGAAATAGAGATCCACAACAACCTATAGATCCACCCCATGAGAAGAACTCTCACAAGAGGAAACCTGCATGGGCTAGAGAACTCATCCAAGATGCAGAAAGGTATGGTATTCCAGAAGAGGAACACAGAGAAAGGAAAAGGACATGGTCACACATTAGTTATGTTGCCCTGCTCTATGACATTATGAACAAAGAACCTTCCAGTTATGAAGAAGCAGCGGAAAAGAAAGAATGGAAGGATGCCATGATCGAGGAATATCAGTCGATCATGAAGAATGATGTTTGGGATGTGTTCCCAAGACCAGAAGGGAAGTCTATTGTGACTTCTAAGTGGATCTATAAGATCAAGCATGCTGCAGATGGTAGCATAGAGAAATACAAGGTGAGGTTTGTAGCTCGTGGATTCTCCCAGAAAGAGGGAATAGATTATGAAGAAACTTTTGCTCCTGTAGCCATATACACTTCCATCAGAAAAGTACTTGCTCTGGCTGCAGTGATGAAGTGGAAGATACACCAGATGGATGTCAAGACATATTTCTTGAATGGTGTAGTCGAAGAGGAAGTGTATGTGGAGCAGCCACTTGGTTTTGAGACACATGAAAGGGAGTCATATGTGTGCAGATTGAAGAAAGCCTTGTATGGCTTGAAGCAAGCTTCTAGGACTTGGTATGGTAGGATAGACAGCTTTCTATCCAGTTTGGGCTTTACCAAGAGTAAAGTGGATTCCAACCTTTACTACAAGGTTGAGGAAGGTAATCCAGTGATACTACTTTTGTATGTGGATGACCTATTTGTTACAGGTGAGGATAGATTGATTGCTGATACAAAGAGGAAGCTTGCTATCAAGTTCGAGATGAAGGACTTGGGGATGATGCATTACTTTCTAGGCATGGAGGTGTGGCACAGTGCATATGGAATCTTCCTTGGACAAGGGAAGTATGCAGTAGAGATCCTGAAGCGGTTCGGGATGATGGACTACAAGGCCATGGCCACACCTATGGCATCGAACCTGAAGCTTCTATATGATGTGTCATCTGATCCGGTTGATGTCACGGTGTATTGTCAAATGATTGGGTCCTTGATGTATTTGATGAACACGAGACCAGATATTTGCTTTGCGGTGAACACTGTTGGGATTCAATCTACTAATGCAGATCAAACCTTAAGTTTATGTCAATCCGGGTTGGTAGACTTAGAGGCATATCCAAGTATAAGGACTCAAAACTAGACTTGTCTTGGAAATCTAGTTTATCTATGAAATAAACCTATTAACAAACTAAGTTACTGTGATTTGAAAACACAAAAATTCCCTTACAGGAACAGCTTCATTTGATATTTCATTTACGCAGCAATTTATATGTGAAAGCAATTTGTATGTGAAAGCTTATGAGATAATAAAAACAATTACAAAGTAAACCTAACCCTAAAATATGAATTATAAAACTCTGCCTATTATCCCAGCATTGAATAAGCAATCAAACATTAATTCCCTTTACAGGAAAGCATTCATAATGTGTAATTGTTCTTAATACTCCATCATTGAATAGTCAAGCAATGCACAGTAAGGTGAGATCATTCTCCAGCGTATAATCAATGAGATAACAGAGCTTTATAAAATTGATTGAAAACTAGTTTAACTCGTTCTGCAATAAGAAAATCGAATCCTACAGGAATTAAAACATACCACTGGCAACAATCAAATCGTTTGCAGCGATTCAATAGTTCACTGGAAAATAAAAGGGGTGTGCAGACTCAACAGAGGGGGCCCTCCAATGCCTCATTCACACACGCAATTGAAGAATCATAGAGCTTAAACTTTAAATATATTCACCATAAAATCAATCATACACAGTAATAGAACAACGCAGTCTAGAACAGTATGTGTTTTTAGTCTCAAATCGTGATCATCTTCTCCTTTGTTTTATGAAGTACTTATACAAATTCTTGAAAACCAGAAATGCTATTAACCTGGAAACTAATTAATGAAACATCATCCTCGAGATCCTCTATCAGATCTATGAAAATCAACAAAATCGGAACTGTCCTACTTTTGTGCTGAGTGGTAGCACAGGTGGTCATCTTTGACCGACTTTGACTTGACACCTATGAGAGCCACATCATCTATTCGTTGGAATTTTATCCATCCTTGGACACTGAGGATCTTTTCTCCATCTTTCAGTTCACGCCTTGCTGGCCTGCAAGTGTTCAACCTTGGAGACATTACGGGAAGTTAGCACATCATGTAATCCTGAATAAAAACCTTAGTTAAAATGCTTTAAAAATCTCAAAATTCAATTTGTTAAAAAGCAATGACATTTATACCTTTTAACAAAAGTTTGTGGGTGAATTTAAAGCTTTAAAAATCAGTATGAAGGTTTTATGGAGGAAAATGGAGGATATTTAGATGACAAAAAGAGGTCAAAATGGTGCCCAACATCTCCCCCAAGAAGAAGCTGCTGCATGTCTCCATGCCAAAAATATTTGACCCTGTTTAAAACCAAAATTTTGCTGCTGATCATCTTGCTTCTAATCTCCTGTCTGAGACGATGCATCTGTTGAAGTTGGAGATACAGAAAGGACCTTCAGTCTCTCATACTTAGCTTTATAAATCTTCTTTTGCTTATACCATCTGTATGCATGTTTAGAGATGCGTGTCTTCTGAACTTTCAGCTTCCGATTGACTTCTCTTAATTTCTCATTCTTGAGCTCTAATTCCTTTATTTCAAGTTTCAACCTCTTAATCTTTTTATTGTTCTTGGAAGTTTTCTTCTTTTTCATTGGAAGCTGGACAGAATTGGTGTCCATCCCCAATTCTTCACTCTCTTGTACTGGATCTTCTTTCTTTTCCTCTTCCACAGTTTGTTGCTCTGAGAAAAGAGAAGCTGAGTCTTTTAGTATTTCCTGTCTTGATTGCTTTTCCTTTTCCTTCTCTTGCTGATCCAAGAAGAGATTGATTTTTTTTGTCTGTTTTATCATCTCATCAGTTTCTTGGATATCCTACCCTATCTCACCTGTTAGGTTTTCTTCTTGACTCCCCAAGGTTTGTATGTGTTCCTCATCTTCTAATGCTGACTGGCTTCGAGCTTGCTTATACTTCCTTGGCTTCTTCTGGTAAATGGTGAAAATCTGCTCTTGTTTTTTAAACTATTTTTCTTCTCTCATTGCACTCCTAGTTCGTATCCTTCTCTGAGGCTGTTTTGAACTTGTTGCCTCAGAGTTGTCTTCATCATCAGTAATCAGCAATACCTCCTTTTTCTTCTTTTCCTCCTTTGGCAGTTTTGAACTTGTTGCCTCAGGGTATGTTATCATCAACAATTCATCTTCTTTTAAAACTTCTTCATGCAATTCTTCCTGCTCTTCAAACTGACTGTGGATTAAAAATTCTGACCATGTCAAATTTTGCTTTTGTAACTCATGCTTGATGATGATTTTGATGAGTCCACAGTGAAAAAGGCTTGTCATTTTGTCTTTTGCACGCCTTTGGACAGCCTTAGCCATCTTAGTTAAACTCTGTAACAGGAAATAGGGCATATTGATCTCACATTCACCTTTTAAATGCTGCAACAGCTTGATGTGGTAAAGATAAAGAATACTGAATCGGCCTTCACAAGTAATAAATTTTTGGATAACATAAACTATTTCATCCTAGGGATGAACCAGCCATCTCCTTGGTATTACTTTCTTCTAGTTTACTGACCCTGCTCTTGATCTGCACAAAAAGGGTGTCCATGCTTTCTCTTTGAATTGTTTAGTTTTGAAAAATCTTTCTCCTTGCTGTGGCAGGCCAATAATTTGTGCTAAGATGTCTTCAGACAGTCTGAAGTGCAAGTTTCCCACTATAACCCCTTCTCCATCAAATGTTTCAGCAAAAGCTAGACTAACATGCTCATTATGGCCATCAAACTTTTCAAAGAAAGTTACCCACTGCTTCTTTTCAAAGATCTCCATGCATTTCTCATGAATATCAGTGGGGTTGAATTTTGCTAGTTCTAGTCTAGATGACATTTTGAACTTCGATAGGAAAGAGAACAGGAAACTTCAACCTTTCAATTTTCAACTCTGCATTTGTTTTTCTTATCCAAGAATGATACTCTGAAAATGGAGAATTGTTGTTGGTCTTTGCAGAGTCTTTAGCAAAGAAAGGGTTTAAGTTTTACCTCCTTTCTGGTGTAACTGTCTTCACTTATTCCTGTGCGATTTCCACAGCAATTGGTGTCTGCACCCTTCCTGTAATCCACATCCTCTTCCTACTGAAAAATATCACCCACAACAATCGATTTTTGCAGAGAAAAATGAGTTGGATTTGGTTCAAAGAAGAATGACCAAATCGCACTCCTCGACTTCACCAATTCATAATACAAGACTTCAGGCACATTTGTACGCTGTCATGGGGCATATAACCACGTTTTTTTTTTCTCATCATTTCATGAACATGCCACTTTCCATCCAATTATTTGCTCAGGAAAGAAATGAAAGGTAAGGTTTTAATGTATATAACATGTTTTAATTTCTTTGTATGCCCCAAAATTTGATTATAAATTGGAATGAAGGAATTTTCTTTTAACTGAAGTGGACTCTTTTCATTTTGAAAATACACACGGCCATCTATATTTTATATGTATGTTTGGTTAATGCTTGATGCACCAATATATATACATATAAAACATTGGAAATTTCACGTTTTTCTTGAACATTTCACTTTCTGCTAAGAAGGAGACCCTGCCTGTAGAATGCAGTATATATTTTGGCCATTTTAAAATTTGCTCTTAGGTTTGATTTTGACCACCATCTTGACCCCTAGGGTAGGATAATGGAAAGTAAATGGAATGCTGGCAGAGACTGTGAGGATAATGAAATAGGAAGTCAAACTTATGATGGTTGGTAAATATGTCATCATTTTGAAACAAAGAATCATGCAACTTTTAAAACACAAAAACTAAAATTCTTACAGACTTTGCTTGATATTCATGTATGATGAGCTTGATGCCTGACGTAGCTGGTTTGCATGTATTTCTGATTCATTTTTGTCATTCTGATGTCTTCTGTCTGCCATCTCAGATTCCTTTTGCTTTGATGGAATTCAGGTCCTTCTGTAGATTTCTTCTGCCTTACTAGAAGTCAGGTCCCTCTTCATTGCTAGAAATCACTGTATTGCTAGAAATCAGGTCCCTTCTGCATATGAAAAAGACTTGGAGGGTTCTAGAAAGCATAGAAATGCTTATCCCCCTCATAGGCCTACTTATTGACTTGTCCTCAAGTCAAACAAGAACTTCATTATTTGAAAAGAAAACTATGTAAAAGAAATGAAATAATTTTAGGGATTTTCAATGGCCAAGCGAACCTGGTTTTCCATGGAAAATTCAAGTTTATGTTGTGCCAGTGACCTGGTTTTCACAACTAAACCTCCTTTTTTTCTTGTTTATATTTTTTTGATATTTTGTTTTTTTTCCTGTTTTTATTTTCGTTTTCTCTTTTTTTTTATTGGCAATATCAGAGCAGCTAAGAAGTAAGTGAAGGAGAAACACTGATGTGTCTATCCAGCACTTCCATTTCCCGTTGCTGTGAAATCTGCTGTATAAAATCTTCCTTGTTGATAGGCTTGGTATACAGTTTGAGCCGATGGCCACTGACCATAAATGTACATGCTTCATCATCGATTGTTTGAAGTTTGACTGAGCCATTGTCATATACCTCAGCAATCTCATATGGACCAAGCCAGTGAGTTGTAAATTTGGCTTTGAAGTCTTTGAACTTTGAGTCAAACAGTAGTGCCCAGTCACCGATGTGAAATTGCTTCTTTTTAATAAACTTGTCATGCCATTGAGCTCTCTGCTATTGAATCAAAATATTGTGTTCTATGGTAGCCTGTCTCATCTCATCGAGTTGATTCAACTGAAGTATTCTTTCTTGTTGAGCCTCTGAAAGATCCATGCCCAAATATGCTGCTAACTTGAAGGTATGAACTTGAAACTCTATAGGGAGAAGGACTTGCTTACCGTAAACAAGCTGATAAGGAGAAAAACTAGTACTGTTTTTCCAAGTGATCCCGTATGCCCATAAAGCTTCAGTAAGCTTAGATGACCAATCCTTCCGATGCATCTCGACAGTTTTGGTAATGATTCCTTCTAAAGTCTTGTTTGTAGATTCCACTTGGCCATTTGCTTGTGGATGGTAAGGGGTAGACTTTCTGTGCTTAATATTGTACTTTTTTGCTATCTCCTACACTAGTTTAGAAGTAAGCTGGGCACCCTGATCAGTTACAGTCTCTCTAGGCACCCCAAATCTAACAAATATCTCCTCAAAAAGAAAGTTTACCACAATCTGTTCAGTGGCTCTTGGTAATGGTTTGGCCTCTACCCATTTAGTAACATAGTCCGTACAGACCAAAATGTACTTCTTTCCATGTGATGGTGGATGAATTGGACCAATGAAGTCAAGGGCCCACTTTTCAAATGGTTCAATGAGGATTTGTGGTTGGAGTGGTATTTCATCAAACCGGACTGGCCGTCCCATCCGTTGACAAGTATCACAACTTCTAACATACCTCTTAGCATCTTTGAAAATGGAAGGCCAATAATACCCCAAATTGAGTACCTTGTATGCTGTCCTTTTATCGGCAAAATGGCCACCACACGGTTCATCATGACATGCCTTTAAAATATCTAAGACTTCATCCTGTCGTACACATCTTCTTATAATGAGATCATATCCTGTGTAAAAGAGATCACCATTAACCCATATATGCCTAGCACTTTGTTTAATAATCTTTTTCTTTTCTTTAGATGACATAGATGGTGGTAGTTGGCCTGATGATAAGTAGTTGGCAGTATCAGCATACCAAGGAGTGATAACAGAAATTGCAAACAGGTGTTCATCAGGAAAACTATCTAAAATAGGAACAACCTCACCAGTATTGTGTAAGCGAGACAGGAAATCTGCCACTTGATTTTCTCGTCCAGGTCGATCTAGAACAGTGATATTGAATTCCTGCATTAATAACAACCATCTAGTAATCCGACCATTAATGATAGACTTATTCATTAAATATCATAAGGCTGAATGATCTGTATGGACAAAAATTTCGTAGCCAGTTATGTAATGACGGAATTTGTTTATAGCATGAACCACCGCCAACATCTCCTTTTCAGTGACTGTATAGTTCAACTCTGCAGGTGTCATATTTTTACTAATAAAATAGATGGCATAAGTCAAAGTATGTTCTTTTTGACCCAATGAGGCCCCTATTGCAGTAGTAGAGGCATCAGTAGAAATATGGAAAGGCAATGTCCAATTTGGTCCCCTTAAAATGGGAGCAGTTGAGAGCTTCTCTTTAAGTGTCTGAAAGGCAGATTGACAGTCAGTATCCCAATTAAAATTCACATCCTTTGAAAGCAATTTAAACAATGGCAGAGCTATATTACTAAAATTTGCAATAAATCTACGATAATAGCCTGCATACCCTAAAAAGCTTCTTACATCTGTTTGAGTTGTTGGTTTAGATAAATTTTCAATGATTTGAATTTTAGCAGGATCTACTTTTATTCCAGATGAAGAAATGTGATGCCCTAAAACTATCCCTTCAGTCATCATCATAAAACACTTTTTGTTACTAAGGGAAAGGTTTGAGTCAACACACCTTTTTAGAATTTTCTCCAAGTTTGCTAAGGAATCTTCAAAGGTACTTCCATACACAGAAAAATCATTCATGTAAATTTCAACGCACTCATGAATTAGATCTGCAAAGACGGCCAAGACTGCTCTCTGAAAGGTAGTTGGCGCATTACATAAGCCAAAAGGTAAAACCTTGTAGGCATATGTGCCCCAGGTACATGTAAAGGTGGTTTTGTCTTGGTCTTCTTTTGCAATACTAATTTGATTATACCCACTGAAACCATCTAAAAATGAAAAATATTGTTTTCCAGCTAAGGTATCCAGCACTTGATCAATGAAAGGCAGTGGAAAATAGTCTTTTAACGTTGCCTTATTCAACTCCATGTAATCTACACATATGTGCCATTTACCTTTTTTTTAGGAACAACAACCAAGGGAGAGACCCATTGGCTGTCGGAGATGGGGTAAATAAATCCCACTTTTAACAACTTTTGCAACTCTTCCTTGACTATTTCTTTTAGTATAGGGTTCATTCTGCGTTGCGGTTGTCTAAGAGGTCTGATTTTATCATCTGTGTAAATGTGGTGAGTGCATGTCTCATGATGAATACCTAGCATATCAGTGTACTCCCAAGCAAATGCATGGGATATTCAGTAAGGTAATCAACTGTTCTTCCTGTGATGCAGTAAGATGTGCACTTATTTTCAAATTTTTGCCTGGACTGATTTCAACTGTTTTATTGTGAATATCCGTGATTGAATGAACATTAAAAATATCATGAAGTGCTAATGCTAGAGAATGTACTGTGCAATTTTCCTGAAAATTATAACCCAAAACTTGATCTTCTACAGCATATTGCATATCTCTTAATTCTTCAGAAATATCAAGTTCAGCAATGAAATAATCCAACAAATCTTCGTGGTTTTCTTCCTGAAAATCAAAGAACTGATTGAGACTCAGGACAGGCTGAATCACTTCTTCTTGTTGTTCTTTGGTCTCATTAATCCATGACAGCTGATCTAATGTAGAAGGTTTTTGGGCAGAAGGGTAAAGTGCAATCTGTTTTCTCTCTGTCCCATGTGAAATGAGCATACTTCCTGATCTACATCCTATGAAAGCATCCGCTGTTGCCAGCCAGGGTCTGCCAAGATCAATGGGTGACCTCCTAGGTTAGACTTTGGCTATAGCACTATAAAATCAACAGGATACTCCCAGGAGTCTAAAGAAACAATAATATCTTCTAAGACCCCTTCAGGTGTAATTTTAGACCTATCAGCTAATTCCAAGACTATTGTGGTTGGTCTGAGATTTGTTAAGTGAAGGTATTCCATTGTCTCTAGTGTCATGACATTAATGGAAGCACCTAAATCGATCAATGTTTTTGGAATTGAAATGTTATTAATAGTAATTGTAACCATTGGGATTCCAGGATCTACATACTTTTCAATGAAAACAGTGTTAGACATTAATCCTGCTAGATTGCCTACCACATGAATTTTTTATGGATCCTTCTTTCTTTTATTAAGACATAATTCCTTAACTGCTTTAGTGTAAATTGGAATATCCTTTATAGCCTGCAGTAGAGGAATTTTGACATATACATTTGTTAACTCATTCAAAACATCAAAATCAGGTAAGGAAATTGAAGGTTTTTCTTTGACCAACCTTTCGGGAAAAGGAGGTGTATAATATTCTAATGTTTTCCCTTTTTGACTGTGATTTTCTGACTGAGATTTTTCTGTATTTAATTTTTTTGGAGTTTTCTCATTTTTTGTTTGTTCTTCTAAGATAACAGGAGATTCTTTTTGTAAGGTTTTCCCAGATCTTAAATTGATATTTTGCAGTGGGAGGATTGAGTAGGGAAGCGCCATTCCATCATCAACATTATACATGGGTCTGTCTATTTTATTATTTGGATTTCAAATGGGCTGAGCTGGCAATTGTGTAGGCTGAGGTGGAGGCTGATTGGATGGAAATTGAAGCTGTTGAGGTGGTGTACCCAATTGAGGAGCCATGTTGTTGCGTTGTTGAAAAGATGGAACTTGAAAAGATGGGGCTTGGACTTGATTCTGCTGATATTGGGGATAGGCAAAAGGTTGTTGATAGGGATGTAAATAATCCTGCTGATATGTCTGGTTACCATGGGCATATCCCCTCCAATTTGGAGCAGATTGGGCTAATGGAGGAGACCAAGTTTGCCAAGGCATGGGTGCACTCCATGAATTCTGAATAGGAGTTTGATAATTTGTATGAAATTGTTGCATAGGATCTTGAGACATACCTGAAAATCGTGGCTGCCAAGGTCTTCGTTGTCCCATAAAGTAGAGAGACTCCATGCTTTGATTTTCCTCCATTCGAGCTGCCTACAATTCTTTCAATCTAGAGCAGTCATCAGTTTTGTGATTAAAAGTACATAAGCCACAAATTTCAACAGTATTTAAAGGACATTCTTTTAGTGGGTGTTTCTTTCTACATTTAGGACAAAAAATAGACAAAGCTTGATCTTGTTGGTCCTGTTGTTCTTGCCTCTTCTTGGTTTTTGCTGCTTCAACTTGTGTGCCCAAGGTACTCAATAAATCAGTCTTGAAATCTTCTAGCAGATTTCCAAGCTGAGCTCTAGAGATACCACTGTTTGCAGATTTAGTTACTTTGGTATTGATATCCCTTTTTCCATTTCGAGCCTTTCCTCTTGAATATTTCTGACATAAATCTTGTATCTCATCAAAGGGAAGGTAAGAGATGTCACCTTTGCCCATAACATTCAAAATATCCAAATACTCTTCTCTTATTCCTTTTAGGAATATTGTTCTAATCATCTCAGGTGTTAAAGAATTGTATTTAGATTTCTGCAGGTTGTATGAGAATCTTTCCAAATACTCCTCCAAGCTCTCATCTTCCTGTTGAGTCATACCAAAAATGTCATCTTTTAAACCCTTTGATCTGCAATATGCCTGATATTTTCGAAGAAAGATCTTCCTCATTTCATCCCAGCTAGTGATAGAATGTTCTCCTAAGCCCATGAACCATTTCAAGGCAGCTGCTTTAAGGGTAGCAGGGAAAAGACGAAGCTTATGGGTGTCATCAGTGTATCCATAAGTTCGACACAAGATATCAAACTCGAATAGGAAAGAGTCAGGATCTTCAGAGGTCATGCCATAGAAGTTTGGTAAGACAGATGGTGGGATATTCTTCATTTTTACCTCTTCTCCTAGGATAATGCTAGTGTCCAAGATAGGAAATTTAAAGGTGGCTTCCTGATCTTCTGCTGTTCTTTCATCCCTCTCATGTCTTCTCTCTTCTTCCCTTCTCTCTTGTCTGCGTTTGTTTTCTATTTCTAACATCCTCTCATACTCGCTTCTCTATTCTGTAGTTGGCCCTTTTGATGTTTCTTCCTCATCCATTTTAAAAGTACCCACTGTTGTGATGAATCCTTTCGGGAAAAGAAGGTCCTGTTACTTCTGTTTTTGGGGGGGTTTTGATAAATCTTCCTTTCTCGTCTCTTTGTCTTGACATAAAACTAAAATCTACTCTATGTTTTTTAGAAAATTTTGTTTTTATCAAAGAACTAAAGTTCCTAAGCCTGCTTCTACAATGCCTCCCCGGCAACGGCGCCAAAATGTTGGGCTTCAATCTACTAATGCAGATCAAACCTTAAGTTTATGTCAATCCGGTTTGGTAGATTTAGAGGCATATCCAAGTATAAGGACTCAAAGCTAGACTTGTCTTGGAAATCTAGTCTATCTATGAAATAAACCTATTAACAAACTAAGTTACTGTGATTTGAAAACACAAAAATTCCCTTACAGGAACAGCTTCATTTGATATTTCATTTACGCAGCAATTTATATGTGAAAGCAATTTGTATGTGAAAGCTTATGAGATAATAAAAACAATTACAAAGTAATCCTAACCCTAAAATATGAATTATAAAACTCTGCCTATTATCCCAGCATTGAATAAGCAATCAAACATTAATTCCCTTTATAGGAAAGCATTCATAATGTGTAATTGTTCTTAATACTCCATCATTGAATAGTCAAGCAATGCACAGTAAGGTGAGATCATTCTCCAGCGTATAATCAATTAGATAAATAATCAATGAGATAACAGAGCTTTATAAAACTGATTGAAAACTAGTTTAACTTGTTCTGCAATAAGAAAATCGAATCCTATAGGAATTAAAACATACCACTAGCAACAATCAAATTGTTTGTAGCGATTCAATAGTTCACTGGCAAATAAAAGGGGTGTGCAGACTCGACAGAGGGGGCCCTCCAATGCCTTGTTCACACATGCAATTGAAGAATCACAGAGCTTAAACTTTAAATATATTCACCATAAAATCGATCATACACAGTAATAGAACAACGCAGTCTAGAACAGTATGCGTTTTTAGTCTCAAATCGTGATCATCTTCTCCTCTATTTTATGAAGTACTTATACAAATTCTTAAAAACCATAAATGTTATTAACCTAGAAACTAATTAATGAAACATCGTCCTCGAGATCCTCTATCAGATCTATGAAAATCAACAAAATCGGAACTGCCCTTCTTTTGTGCTGAGTGGTAGCACAGGTGGTCGTCTTTGACCGACTTTGACTTGACACCTATGAGAGCCACATCATCTATTCATGGGAAGTTTATCCATCCTTGGACACTGAGGATCTTTTCTCCATCTTTCAGTTCATGCCTAGCTGGCCTGCAAGTGTTCAACCTTGGAGACATTACGGGAAGTTAGCACATCCTGTAATCCTGAATAAAAACCTTAGTTAAAATGCTTTAAAAATCTCAAAATTCAATTTGTTAAAAAGCAATGACATTTATACCTTTTAACCAAAGTTTGTGGGTGAATTTAAAGCTTTATAAATCAGTATGAAGGTTTTATGGAGGAAAATGGAGGATATTTAGATGACAAAAAGAGGTCAAAATGGTGCCCAACAAACACATTGAGCCAGTTCCTGATGGATCCCAGAGGTGTTCACCTAGTTGCTGTAAAGCATATTCTGAGGTACCTAAAGGGTACGGTTGACTATTGTCTCAAGTATGATGCAAATCAAAAGTTTAACCTAGAGGGTTATGTTGATTCGGATTGGGCAGGGAGTGTTGTAGATAGGAAGAGCACTTCTGGGTGTTGCTTTAGTATGAGATCAGGTGTGCTCTCTTGGTTTAGCAGGAAGCAATCCTACGTAGCACTGAGTACAGTCGAAGCAGAATATGTCGTAGCTTGTTCGGCTAGTTGTGAGGTAGTATGGCTTAAGAAGCTACTGTCTGAGTTATTTGATCTTCCGTTGGATGCTACTAGTATCTTTTGTGACAACTAGAGTTGTGTGAAGCTGTCTGAGAACCCGGTGTTCCATGACAGGTCGAAGCACATCAATATCAAATATCACTATATCAAGGATATGGTGCAGAGAGGAGCAGTGAAGCTCCTGTATGTTGCGACAGATGAGTAGGTTGCAGATGTGTTGATGATACCACTAGCTAGAGTGAAGTTTGAGAACTTCAGAGAGAGGCTTGGTGTTCTTCAGATAGAAGATACTTCGAGGAAGAAGTGATGGGACACATTTGGAGGATCCATTCCAAGCATGGTGAGAGGAGGATCCTTCCCACGGATGTGGATGTAAGCGTTGTGTGATAAGCATCAGGACGATGCTCCAATTACTGCTTTGGACATGCATTAGGTGGATGATTTGTATGATCAGTTGGATCATGTATATGTATATGCACCGGGATGATGTAATGACGATGATCAGGATGATCATGTGTGATGAGTATCAGGACGATGCTCTGGATGATATGAATAAGGATGATGCAGTGACGATGATCAGGATGATCATGTGTGATGAGTATCAGGATGATGTTATGGATGATATGAATCAGGATGATGCAGTGACGATGATCAGGATGATCATGTGTGATGAGTATCAGGACGATGCTCTGGATGATATGCATCATAACGATGCAGTGATGATGATCATGATGATCATGTGATGATGATGTACATCAGGATGATGTGCAGTATGATGATGATCAGGTTGATCATTAGCATCAGGATGATTCTCCATGTGAGGATGATCAGGTGGATCATGAGTTTCAGGATGATACTCAAAGGTCGAGGATATGTGGCAGGTTGTGCGAGTAGCATGTCAAAGATCCTGGGAGATCCGATAGGTTGATCTATGTGCTCGTAATCAGTCCTGGTATGCTCTTTCAAGGTTTTTCTAGGGAGGCATGTAATCAGTCTTGGAGATCTGATAGGTTGAGCTGTGTGCTCGTAATAAGTCCTAGGATGCTCTTTAGATATCTTTCCGGTCGTGCTTAGGCACGTAAACTATTCCTGGTCTATTATTTTACGGTTTTTCCTAATCACATGTAATCAGTCTTGGAGATCTGATAGGTTGAGATGTGTGCTCGTAATAAGTACTGGCATGCTCTTTAGAGATCTTGCCGTTCGTGCTGAGGCACATAAACTGATCCTAGGATACTCTTTAAAGGTTTTGTGAAGGGATGCATATAATCCCTGGGAGATCTTGTTGGTCGTGCTTAGGCACGTAAACTGTTTTTGGGATACTCTTGTCAGGCATTGCATATGCAGGTAATGAGTCCCGAGAGACCACCTCTATCAGACCACTCACGGTGATGATGAACACCTACAGGAAATGGGCCTACATCTAGCATGAAAAAGGGTTCACTCTGTAGAACTTCCTATGACGAGCAGAATTCAGAGATAGCCCAGTGATCGAGATGTCAAGTACAGCAGCAGTGACTATGATGATGCTCTGTGATCTAGTGATGATGATCCAGCTCCAGAATTGAAGACTTGCGTCAATATGTATTGATGACCTGTGTTAAGAATACTTCCTAGTTAAGAGGGAGTGTTGATGTATTTGTAACTTCGGAAGATATTCACTTGTATATTACATTTGTACTTTATTGTACATCCAACAGAGATGTATTATTCCTATGACTGGAAGTGTCGTCATTTGTATTTGCAAGTGTCACAAGTTACATTATAAGTGTCATCATTTGTATTGATGGGTTATTAGGCCACCAGTGAGGGGTCATCCCTAGTTAGGTCATGTGGTTGGGTTATTAGACTTGAGTAGCAAGTTGGCCCCAGTGATTTAATGGCAGGTCAATTCAGTGTATAAATAGAGAGGTTGTGTCTCTCATTTGATTCATTCACTCACTTCTCAAGCTCGCATAGCTAAGAGAGAAAGTGGCGCACATGTGGAGGAGGAGGAGCATCTACTAGATACATCTTATGAGGTTTGATCCTTGTGATCTTATATTGGGGCTTATTCTATCTCTGAGGAAGTTGTTGGGTTTTTCACCTTCTTGGTTTTCCCCGTTAAAACTATCTGTCTCTTGTGTGCTTGCACGATTGTGTTTATGATTGATATGTTGTACATGTTATTCTCTTAGAGATCCTAATGATAATGGAATGAAATTATCAAAAAATTAACAGATGTATCGTCAGATGATTGGGTCCTTGATGTTCTTGAAGAACACAAGACCAGATATTTGCTTTGCGGTGAACACCTTGAGCCAGTTCCTAACAGATCCTAGACATGTTCACCTGATTGCTGTAAAGCATATTCTGAGGTACCTGAAGGGTTGATTTGATTATGGGCTCAAGTATGATGCGGATCAAAAGTTTAACCTGGAGGGTTATGTTGATTTAGATTGGGAAGGAAGTGCTGCAGATAGGAAGAGCACTTCAGGGTGCTACAGTTGCTACTTCAGTATGGGATCAAGTGTGATCTCTTGGTTTAGTAGGAAGCAATCTTGCGTAGCACTGAGTACAATCGAAGTAGAGTATGTCGCAACTTGTTTGGCTAGTTGTTAGGAAGTATGGATAAGGAAGCTACTATCGGATTTGTTTGATCTCCAGTTGGATTCTACTTGTATCTTTTGTGACAACCATAGTTGTGTGAAGTTGTATGAGAACCCAGTGTTCCATGACAGGTCGAAGCACATCGAGATCAAATATCACTATATTAGGGATATGGTGCAGAGAGGAGTAGTGAAGCTACAGTATGTTGCGACGAATGAGCAGATTGCATATGTGTTGACCAACCACTAGCCAGAGTGAAGTTTGAGTACTTCAAAGAGAAGCTTGGTGTTCTTCAGATAGAAGAGACTTCGAGGAGGAAGTGATGGGACACATTTGCAAGAGCCATTCCAAGCATGGTGGTAGGAGGATCCTTCCCATGGTTGTGGATGTAAGAGTTGTGTTATGAGCATCAGGACGATGCTATGGATATTTCTATGATGATCATATTGATCATGTGTGATGAGCATCAGGACGATGCTCCAGATGATATGCATCAGGACAATGCTATGATGATGTTCAAGTTGATCATGTGTGATGAGCATCAAGACAATGCTCTAGATGATATGCATCAAGATGATGCTATGATGATGATAAGGAAGATCATGTGATGATGATGTGCATCAGGATGATGTACTGTATGATGATGATCAGTATGATCATGAGCATTAAGACGGTGCTCCGTGCGAGGATGATTGGGTTGATCATGAGTATTAGGATGATACTCTGTAGCCGTGGACAGGTTTTGCAGGTGCATGTAATCAGTCCTAGAGAGTCGGACAAGTTGTGCTAGGCATGTAAAAGATAATGGTATTCCCTTTAGAGATCTTGTAGGTTGCAAGACACTCTTTTAAGCTTTTGCAAGTTCACATGTAATCAGTACTAGAGATCTGGACAGGTTTTGCTAGGCATGTAAAATATCTTGGGATGCTCTTTAGAGATCTTGCAAGTTGCAAGGCACTCTTTTAAGGTTTTGTGAAGGTCAAATGTAAAATATCCTGGGAGATTCGATAGGTTGAGCAGTAAGCTTGTAAAAGTCCTAGGATTCCCTTTCGAGGTTTTGTTGACGCACGTAATCAGCCCTGAGGATTCCACAGGATGGACAGATATGATGAAGACCTACAGGAGGCTAGGCCTACAACCAGCATGAAAAGGGGATGCCTCTATAGAAATTCCTATGATGAGAAGAATTGATATATATCCCCAGTGATCGAGATGACGAGTACAGCAGCAGTGATGATGATACTTTGTGATCCAGTGAAAATGATCCAGCTCCAGAATTGAAGACTTGTGCTTATATGTATTGATGACCTGTGCCAAGAGCATACCCTCCTAGTTAAGAGGCAGTGTTGATGTATATGTAACTTCGAAAGATATTCACTTGTACATCACAATTGTATTTGATTGTATCCCCAACGGAGATGTGTTATTCCTCCGATTGGAAGTGTCGTCATCTGTATTTGCAAGTGTCGCAAGTTATATTTTAAGTGTCATAACTTATATTTGATGGGTTATTAGACCACCTTAGAGGGTTCAGCCCAATGTGGGTTAAAGGGTTATTAGACCACCCTAGTGGGGTCGGCCCAGTGACAAGTGGTAATGGGTTATTAGACTCTCCTAAGGGAGGTCGGGCCAGTTAGAGTTAAAGGAAGGTCAAGTCATTGTATAAATAGAGAGTGTGACTCTCTCATTCTATCCATTCACTCACTCATCCAACTCGCATAGTTGAGAGAGAGGAGTGCGCACAAGTGGAGGAGGAGTAGCTGCTGGAGACATCTATATTTTGGGTTTTATCTTTGTATTGGTGCTCATTCTAACTCTTAGGAAGTTGCGGGGTTTTTCACCTTCTTGGTTTTCGCCGGTGAAATGCTTTGTGTCTCTTGTCTCTTGTGTTTGATATGCTGTACATGTTGTTCTCTCAGTTAATATCCTAGATCATATTGAATTAAATGATGAAAAACTAACATTAAACCTAGTTGAACCCATTACATCCACAACTTTGGGGGAAGAGATCATGACCACTTGAGCTAACCCTTGCAGGATAACTAGATCACAGAATTACCAACCATAGCATTACAATAGACAACAATATCACAACTACAATCTACAACCTTAACCAAATGAAACACTTCTAAATTAACCAACCTCTATTCATATCCCCTAGAGAATACTTATAAATTTCAAAATATTGGTTATATTTGACCATGCAAATCCTTACATCAATTAAATTACTCATCTTCATATACAAATTCCATTACAAAATAACTAATAGTTGAACTAAGATGCAAAATAAATGATTCATTTAATATTCTGAGCCCTCTCTACTTTTGATTTTTCTTTTTTAAGCTCCATATGGTGTAGGTGTGATCTATCCAAGCATTGTATTGTCTTCAATCAATCATGATGCACTTCTTACAAATATAAAGGGACCAACAACCCCTTATAACACATGTTAACTCACCCTTGATTCAACTATGTTTGTAACATACCCTTTTTGCTGAAAAACATTTTATGTTGGAAACATTATGTTAACTTTTATTGTAAAGTTTTATATTGGACAAGTGTCCAAGGATGACTGTAATTGCACAATATTTCATTATTTAAGAAATTAAGTAGGAGACAAACACCTAAGGGGACTATTGAAAGAGTGTTTACTGACCCACTAGGTGGAATGGAATCTGGGGTAGAAGGCAATGGACAAGTGGCAGCATCATGATGCAACTAACTAGTTGTTTGTATGGGACAACTCCCTTGAAATGTGGTCATAATGCCCTGGAAGGTGGGACTAGAGATTCAGGCTCATTTATTCAAAACTGACCACTAAAGACCTAGGCAGTCTATATAATAGCCATCGAATTATGAACTGAGGTTCATCACTTTTCCTGACAAGGAAATTTACCTTGGGGTTTTGTTGTGCTTGCACCCAAGAGATTCGATGAGGGGATATGCTAATTTTTTATCATGGTGCAAGTCTGCCTATTATACTACTGAGTGCAAAAGTTATATTGCTGAGTGCAAAAGGCATATTTTGAGTGCAGAAGTTACACTACTGAGTGCAGAAGTTATACTAATGAGTGCCTTGCTTCTACACAGATTCCATCTACTTAGTGGTTCAGTAAGAAAGCTTGAGGGTCCAAAGGAAGCAAGTAGTTTTGGTTGCTTCTTCTGTAAAAGGTTGGGAGGAACAGGCCTCCTTGGTTGTTTGTCGGGCCTATCTTCATTTACAGGTTCTACTTGTCTTTTCTAATTCTAAGTAGTTAAAGTTTCTATCTGCAATTATTGATTTATTGTTTTCAAAGATATTATTAAACAAATGCATTTATTTTAGTTTCTGATCTAATTAGGATTCTGTATAGTAATGACTATGTAAGATGAATTGAATAAAATATTTCTCTGCATTTTTCCCCATGCTAATGGTTCTGCATCGTACTCTAGTACAGAGAAGAGATTAAGGTAGATAAATTGATAGGTAGATTGCGAGATGAATGAGAAGATCAATATTGTTATATTTCATTACTTTTTCCTACCATTAATATTCTGTATTAAATAATATAATTCTATGTCTTTCTTTTATCATTCTTTTCATTAGTTAAATGTTTTAAAGTTCACTATATTTCTTTCACCAGTCTGTATTGGAAATAAAGGCTGCAAAAACATTTAATTCCGAAGTACACAGTATTGTTATCCATTACTGCTAACAAGTATATATATCATGAAAACAAACAAATATATATATCATGAAAACAAACAATTTTCATATCCAAGTAATGAAAATAACTTTCTGTTACACAGTATTTAGGAAATCATAACAGCTGCAAATTTAATAGCATCAACAAGCATTACATTACATTCTATTCTGATAGTCATAGATTTAAATTAGGGTTTTATTTCTTTCCATGTTTCTCTTTTCAAATCTTGCAACAGTTTCTATTTTATTCTATACAGTAAATTATTTCAATGATAAATACAATTACTAAACTTCTATTTCCATAGTATCTAACAATTGTAATGGAGAAAGCAAAACCTGGTTAACTTGTGACATTATCCAAATCTCATAAATATATTTTAAGAGCATCTCGGCATCATCATGAGACTACATTATCATGTTTTAATTGAAAAACTATTAAACAACAAACCATATGACTAACTTGTTGTAGACATCTACTTTCCGAAGCTAAACATTGTTATCATAAGAGCTGAACATTTCCGAGAACACACATTAAGGTTTAACCACTTTTAACACAGGGCTAAACCCTTAGCCTCGAACTCTTCTTAAAAACACAGTGGTTGCAAAAATGATCAGCTTCATTGCATACAACTAGAGCAATGCTCTCAAACTCAAACACATATATCATAACATAGAAAACACAGTTCTTACTTATCAAAGACACAGTAGTTTTCAAATAAATAAGTTTCGCTTCCTTTACACAAAATAGAGCAACGCTCATAGTATCATCCATACAAACACAGGTCGAATGAAAACATAAATCATTTCATTACCGAGAATAGTGGAAGGGTAAAAACCTCTTCTGAGTATTTCTTTTACGGATCATACAATGGGAAATAAATACTACTGAAAACAACAATCGAAAGGGTTGAGGGTTTCATCCTCCCCAAAATGATCAAAACAGTTCACAAATACTTTAACGAAGGTCACCCCTCAGAACCCAAGAAAACACGAAGTCTCGGCAATGAACACAATGAAAGTCCACCAGTCATCTAACTGGAGTAACAAGTAACCACCGAAGATTACCGGTCTATTTGCAATTTCCAGCTACCAAAACCTAACCTAAGAAGCCATCGACGAAGGTACCTGCCATTTGAACACGAGTGTGGTTAAAACAAGTGTTTGAAAGAATTCATTACAGGTGAAATAATAACAACTGAAACTCTCAAAAATAGAATGGAAGACACAGGGTTCGAACCAAGAACCATTACCTTTTTAAGTTTTCACCGGAGTAGAACACCAAGACAGTGCAAACTGTAACCATTACTCCACCACCGAATGCAAAGAAGGATGAAAAACAACTCTGGAAAACCACCACTGGACAAGCATGGAGAGCCGAGTATCGAATCAACTACCATGAAGCATTGGTCACTCACCTTGGAACGTTTAATACAAACTGCTATTGTAAAACACCATGAGTGTATCGGCCCTTAAGCACACAGCAGGTCACGGTTTCGAATCGTAGGCACTCCACAAAAACCTGCTAATGAAACCATGGAGGCTCTCGGCCTGTCGGCCTCTCCTTTGAGCCACTACACTGAATGCCAAGGAAACATTAACTCCGTAGAACATAGTGGAGGTTAGGGTTAGATCCCAAAACCAGAACCCTTGCTAGATCAATGGTGGAGATCACTGAAGGGTTTTCACGTAAACCCAAGAAACAACCTTATTAAATGACACCATCATTACCATAGCCACCGAGGAAGACAACTCGATTAACATTCGAACCAAATCACTTACAGCTCGTCACGACTCTTGAACTATCACCACACCATCACATGCTTAGCACCACGACGATGTTCACGGAGACATTCCACTGCCTCGACAGTTGGGAGTATTAAATGCAAAGGGAAGCCCAAGTGCCCGCCAGCACAATACCTTCATAGTGTTAATGTCAACCGTTCATACAATGTATCGAGTTGTTGATCAAATGCACCATTTGGTTATGTAATAACACCTTGTGGTAAAACAAGGTGGTGTCGGATTCATTTGCTAGGAAGCCATAATGTCATATAGGATCACGTAAATGCACACACACAATACCATATAGTTTTTGTTCATAGCATTTTGTATAAGATTTGACATATATATATTTCAATATAGTATAAAAATTAAATAGAAACTTGTATATAGATCATAGGTTAGCATTGACTATGATATGAATTGCAATAAGTCCTAGGTTAGAATTTAATCAAATCTTGCATGTAGGTCTTAGGCTCTAGAAATTATATAAAGAGTTGCATAGCGATATTGCATTTTAATTGCACTTAGCCATCACTTATAGACATTGGCTATTCTCATAATTTGCATGAATAGAAACTCACAATAATAGTACATAGAGTTAAACTATGATATCGGGATCATATTCATTGTTTGAACAAATAAATAAAAGGTTAATACAGGGATTATGAATAGTACAATTGATATACTTCTGTTTTACAAACTAGGCTAACTGAAGTTCTCACCAATAGCATATTCGACATTATGTCTCTTAAATCATTAAGACTTTGGAGACACGGAAACTGGTTAGAAACTCTTCGGTCACATGTCGTAAACACTAAAATATCTTACCTGTAATCTGCGAAAAAGGACGATTCAAATGCTTTAGCACGAATGCTAAGTAAGCCTCGGGGCATCCGTAGGACCCCTTCATCATCAAACAAAAGAACAATAGTTAAACACATATAAACTTATATCATTGGATCAGCGATGAAAGAATTGCGAAAGTACAGTTGAGTGATTTTAACATCAAAAGAAGATATTAGTTAACTTGTCGTAAACATTACACTTTTGACTAACACCGCATTTAGTACAGTAAGACGACATTTAAACATTTATTATATTTCCGCACAGTTAGATTACGTATTAAAAGCTATGAAAAAAAACAATTTAATTTTTTGTAAATTTTGGGATGTTACATGTGGTATCAGAGCGCGAGTTCAAACTCTAGGCCTGAAATAGGCTCACGCATGCAAACAGAAAATCAAAATCAGAAAGTTTATGTTACTAAATTTTATTTTAATTTTATTTTTGTACAGAAAGGTTTGTTATTAAATTGCAGGTATGGACATACCGGAGGAATCAGCAGAGGACATATCTCCTCGTAAGGAGCATAATAACAATAATAATAATGAAGGAATATATGTTGAATTAAATAACCAATCTTCAGAACTTCTTCGTACTGTAAAAGATTTAAAATCTAAGATAAGAACTTTTAAGGAAGAAAATGAACGCATTATGAAGTCACAGGAAGAGTTAAATCAGATTCTACTGGAGAAATACCATAATGAGGAAAGAGGAAGGAAATCAGAAGTAAAATCTGATTCTGGTGCAATGTCTCACAAACATAAGAGTAAGAAAGTTAAAAACGGTAAAAATATTAGTTACTCTTCATCTGAATCTGATCAAAGTAATTATACTTATGTTCATGACAGCAGTGATAGTGATAATTGTTCTAAGAAGAGAAAACATAAGCATCATGAACAAATTACTGGAGAGTTTAAAAAGATTAAGCCACCAACTTTTAATGGAAAAATTGAAAAGGGTGAGACAGCTGAAGCATGGTTGTCTGGAATGAAGAAGTACTTTAATATTTATGATTACTCTTCTTAGTTAAAATTCAAGATGGCTATTTATAATCTGATAGGAAAGGCAGATATCTGGTGGCAGGATCTTAAAAGAATTAAGAGCAGAAAGGAAAGAGACGTAACCTGGAATATGTTTAAAAAATTATTTAAGAAAAAGTTCTTGTCAGAATAGTACTATGAAGATAAATCAAAAGAGTTTTATGATCTAAAATTGGGTACTATAAACATGAAGGAGTTGTGCAGCAAGTTCCGTAGCTTGTTGAGGTATCTACGTTACATGGTCGAAGAGAAGCCTAAGGTGCAAAGGTTTCTAAGTTGTCTACCTTTCAACATAAAAGATAGGATTGAGTATGATAACCCTTCCACTCTGGAAGAGGCTATGCGGAAAGAAAAATTTTGTTTTGACCAAAACAAAAAAAGAGAAGGAACAGTTGGCTAGAAAAGTAATAAGTCTAATCATTTCGAGCATAAAAAGAAGAGCTTTAATCATAATTCTAGAAGTTTTAAGAAAAATTTTAATAACAGAAATTTTCCAAGTAATAATAATTACAGGAGTAATGCACCGCAAAATTTTTTTGGTGCAAGAAATGTACCTAATAACAATAACAAGACCAGGTATGCTGAACAGAAAGGACCTTTGCAGTGTTTTGATTGCGGTGGACCGCATAAGAAAGAAGATTTCCCACGCAACAAAAGGACAGTCAACAACATTCATAGCATACAAGCGGAGCCAAGAGTTGGTGATGTGGCAAGAGAAATGCCAAGGATAAATGCATCACTGAAAAATCGACAAGTAGACCATCAAACGTCTATGGTCGAAATAGAAGGTATGCTACAAAACTGATCTATTTCTATTTTGATAGATCCAGGTGCAAGTCTAAGTTATATTTCACCTGAATTTGTGAAAAATTGCAAGTTAAGAATAGAAAAGTTTTAAAATTCTTGGTTAGTTCAGCTAGCAACAGGCACTAAAAGAAAGGTTACAGACTTTGTTAAAGATTGTGATGTATTTTTTAATCAGCTAAAAACCCAAGTTAATATGAACGTTTTACCCTTAGGGACATATGACTTGTTGATTGGCATGGATTGACTTGAACAGCAAAGAGTAGTGCTTAATTATTATGAGAAATATTTTACTTGTCTGAATAATGAAGGTAAAACTGAAACAGTAAAAGGAATTCATAGGAAGATTTCAGTAAGACAAATTTCTGCGTTACAAGTTAAGAGAGCTGCCAGAAAGGGCTGTAAAATGTTTTCTATTAATGTTATTAATGATGAATGTTCATCTAAAGAAGACAAGTTAAAACTGGAGGATATTCCTATCCTTAGGGACTGTTTTTACATACTCCCGAAAGAAATTCCAGGATTACCTCCGAAAATGGAACTTGATTCCACAATCGAATTAGTACCAGGTGCGGTACCAAATTCAAAGGCTCCCTACAGGATGAATATTCTGGAGTTAAATGAGTTAAAATATCAACTGAAGGAATTAATAGATAAAAACTACATAAGTCCAAGTGTGTCTCCTTGGGGAGCACCAGTAATTTTCGTTAAAAAGAAGGACGGTACCATGTGATTGTGCATCGATTACCGTCAGCCTAATAAAATGACAATTAAGAATCAATATCCCTTGCCCCGCATAGATGATCTATTTGATCAAGTACGCAGAGTAGAGATATTCACTAAAACTGATTTAAGGTCCGGATATCATCAGGTTAGAATAAAAGATGAAGACATATTCAAAACTGCATTCAAAATACGATATGGACACTACAAGTTCGTATTTATGCCTTTTGGGCTAACCAACGCACCAGCAGTGTTAATGTGTTTAATGAACAACATTCTGTATAAATATTTGGATAAGTTTGTAGTTGTGTTCATTGATGATATTCTGATTTACTCAAAAACTAAAGAAGAGCATGACGAACATTTAAGAATAATTTTGCAAGTTTTAAGAGAACATCAGCTTTACGCTAAGTGCAGTAAATGTGATTTTTATAAAGATAAAATACAGTACTTAGGTCACATAATTTCTAAAGACGGAATTTCTATCGACCCTGATAAGATAAAAGCAATTAACGAGTGGCCTGTCCCTAAAGATGTAACTAACGTTCGGTCATTTATGGGGATAACAAGTTACTACAGAAAGTTTATTAAAGGGTTTTCAAGAATTGTGAACCCCATTACTTCTTTGCAGAAGAAAGGGAAGAAATTCGTATGGGATCAAAAGTGTTAAGAAAGCTTTAATAAGTTAAAAGAATTTTTAACCACTGCACCAATTTTAAAAATTGATGATCCTAACAAAGACTTTGTTGTATGCACTGATGCGTGCAATGATGGACTTGGTGGAGTCTTAACTCAAGAAGGTCATGCTATTGCTTTTGAGTCTAGAAAGTTAAAAATCCATGAAAAGAATTATGCAACTTACGATCTTGAGTTGGCATCCATGATACATGCATTAAAAATGTAGCACCATCACTTGATTGGAAGAAAATTCATACTAATGATAGATAATAAAGGTTTAAAGTATTTGTTGGATCAAACAAATCTTAACGCAAGGCAAGCTAGATGGCTAGCTTTCCTTAGTGAGTATGATTTCAAGATTCAACACATTAAGGGAAAATAAAACAAAGTTGTTGATGCATTAAGCAGGAATCCCATATTAAGCTTTATGGCAGCAATCAACACGTTTAAGACAAATTTGGAAAATCAAATTGAAGAAGGAATTAAACAAGATGAAAATTATCAAAAATTGCTTGGTAAAGTTGTTGAAAATGTATCTAAAAATTTAATAGCAGATTACAGCATTAATAAAAAGGGCTTAATGACTTATAAAAACAAGATTTATGTACCAAATGTGAAAAAGGTTAAGCTGTTAATCTTGGATGAAGTTCATAAGAGTCCTTATTCAGGACATCCAGGTTATTAGAAAATGATAACTATGTTAAGGAAGGATTATTTTTGGCCCAACATGAAGAATGAAGTAGTTGAATACATAGCTAGATGTTTTGAATGTCAGAGCATTAAGGCTGAACATCAACATCCAGCTGGACTATTGTATCCATTGCCAATTCCAGAATGGAAATGGGAGATTATAAGTATTGATTTTATTACAGGTTTGCCTAAAAACCAAAAACAGAATGACTCCATAATAGTGGTTGTGGACAAGTTAAGTAAGGCTGCTCATTTTATTCCTGTTAAAACCACTTTTAAAGCTTCTAACATTGCAGATGTATTTATGAAGCAAATCTTTCGCTTGCACGGAATTCCAAAGGTAATTATTTCTGACAGGGACTCTAAGTTCACTGGAAATTTTTGGACAGCACTGTTTAAAGGTTTAAATACTAAACTAAATTTCAGCACTTCTTTCCACCCACAAACTGATGGTCAAACAGAAAGGGTAAACCAAATTTTAGAAGACATGCTAAGAATGTACGTCAAAGGTCAACCATCTAAGTGGTAAGATTATCTACATTTAGCAGAATTTGCATACAATAATCATTATCCAGCATCTACTAAGTTAAGTCTATTTGATATTTTGTATGGAAGAAAATGTTGTACTCCTATTTCTTGGGATAACCTTATAGATAGATTAATGCTAGGACCAGATTTATTGAAAGAAATGGAGCTAACCGTGAAACAGGTTCAAGGTAACTTAAAGGTTGCCCAAGATCAGCAAAAAAGTTATGCATATTTGAAACACACTGAAAGAGAATTCCAGGTTGGAGACCATGTTTTATAAAGGTAAAACCCAAGAAAAGTTCTTTGAAGCTTGGGAGTTGTGCTAAACTAGCACCAAGGTACTGTGGACCATTCGAAATCATATCAAAGATTGGAGTGGTTGCATATCAATTGGCTTTTCCATCTAATTTAAAAATCCACAATGTTTTTCACATTTCTGTTTTAAAGAAGTATGTGCACGATGCTACTCATGTGTTGAATTGGAACGACATACAGGTGGAGCCCGAATGAGATTTTCAGGTGGAACCGGACTATATTCTCGACAGAAGGGAAATTATACTTCGAAATCATGCCATAGGACAAGTAAAGGTGTAATGGAAGCACCTTAGCCCTGATGAAGCTACCTAGGAACTGGAAAGTAAAATGCATGCAGCATATCCAGTTATGTTCCAAGAAGGATCGGACGATGAATAAGCAACATCGAGGATGATGTTGAGCTTAAGTGGGGGTGTTTGTAACATACCCTTTTTGCTAAAAAACATTTTATGTTGGAAACATTATGTTAACTTTTATTGTAAAGTTTTATATTGGACAAGTGTCCAAGGATGACTATAATTGCACAATATTTTATTATTTAAGCAATTAAGTAGGAGACAAACACCTAAGGGGACTGTTGAAAGAGTGTTTACTGACCCACTAGGTGGAATGGAATTTGGGGTAGAAGGTAATGGACAAGTGGCAACATCATGATGCAACTAACTAGCTGTTGGTATGGCACAAATCCCTTGAAATGTGGTCATAGTGCCCTGGAAGGTGGGACTAGAGCTTCAGGCTCATTTATTCAAAACTGACCACTAAAGACCTAGGCAGTCTATATAAGAGCCATCGAATTATGAACTGAGGTTCATCACTTTTCCTAACGAGGAAATTTACCCTGGGGTTTTGCTGTGCTTTCACCCAAGAGATTCGATGAGAGGATATGTTAAGTTTTGATCATGGTGTAAGTCTGCCTATTATACTACTAAGTGCAGAAGTTATATTGTTGAGTGCAGAAGGAATATTTTGAGTGCAGAAGTTACACTGCTGAGTGAAGAAGTTATACTACTGAGTGCCTTGCTTCTACACAGATTCCATCTACTTAGTGGTTCAGTAAGCAAGCTTGAGGGTCCAAAGGAAGCAAGTAGTTTTGGCTGCTTCTTCTGAAAAAGGTTGGGAGGAACAGGCCTCCTTGGGTGTTTGTTGGCCCTATCTTCATTTACAGGTTCTACTTGTCTTTTCGAATTCTAAGTAGTTAAAGTTTCTATCTGCAATTATTGATTTACTGTTTTCAAAGATATTATTAAACAAATGCACTTATTTTAGTTTTTGATCTAATTAGGATTTTGTATAGTAATGATTATGTAAGATGAATTGAATAAAATATTTCTCTACATTTTTCCCCATGCTAATGGTTTTGCATTGTACGCTAGTACAGAGAAGAGATTAAGGTAGATAAATTGATAGGCAGATTGCCAGATGAATGAGAAGATCA
The DNA here is from genome assembly GCA_027924585.1 of Larix kaempferi. Lineage (NCBI taxonomy): Eukaryota > Viridiplantae > Streptophyta > Pinopsida > Pinales > Pinaceae > Larix > Larix kaempferi. The sequence continues at coordinate 15,529,027 of BSBM01000372.1, read as the reverse complement.
ATATTGTTATACTTCATTATTTTTTCCTACCATTAATATTATGTATTAAATAATATAATTTTATGTCTTTCTTTTATCATTCTTTTCATTAGTTAAATGTTTTAAAGTTCACTATATTTCTTTCACCAGTCTGTATTGGAAATAACAGCCGTAAAAACATTTAATTCCTAAGTACACACTATTGGTATCCATTACTGCTAACAAGTATATATATCATGAAAACAAACAGTTTTCATATCCAAGTATTGAAAATAACTTTCTGTTACACAGTATTTAGGAAATCATAACAACTGCAAATTTAATAGCATCAACAAGCATTACATTACATTCTATTCTAACAGTCATAGATTTAAATTAGGGTTTTATTTCTTTCCATGTTTCTCTTTTCAAATCTTGCAACAGTTTCTATTTTATTATGTACAGTAAATTATTTCAATGATAAATACAATTACTAAACTTCTATTTTCATAGTATCTAACAATTCTAATGGAGAAAGCAAAAGTTGGTTAACTTGTACCATTATCCGAATCTCATAAATATATTTTAAGAGCATCTCGGCATCATCATGAGACTACATTATCACGTTTTAATTGAAAAACTATTAATTAGTAAACCATACAACTAACTTGCGGTAGACATATACTTTCTGAAGCTAAACATTGTTATCATAACAGCATAACATTTTCGAGAACACACATTAAGGTTTAACCATTTTTAACACGGGCCTAAACCCTTAGCCTCGAACTCTTCTTAAAAACAAAGTAGTTGCAAAAACGACGAGCTTCATTGCATACAACTGGAGCAATGCTCTCAAACTCAAACACATATATCATAACATAGAAAACACAGTTCTTATTTATCAAAGACATAGTAGTTTTCAACTAAATAAGCTTCACTTCCTTTACACAAAATAGAGCAACGCTCACAGTATCATCCATACAAACACAGGTCGAATGAAAACATAAATCCTCTCATTACCGAGAACAGTGGAAGGGTAAAAACCTCTTCTGAGTATTTCTTTTACGGATTATACAATGGGAAATAAATACTACTAAAAACAACGAATGAAAGGGTCGAGGGTTTCATCCTCCCCAAAACTGTCAAAACAGTTCACAAATACTTCGACGAAGGTCACCCCTCAGAACACAAGAAAACACGAAGTCTCGGCAAAGAACACAATGAAGGTCCACTAGTCATCTAACCGGAGTAACGAGTAACGACTGAAGCTTACCGGTTTATTTGCAGTTTCCAGCTACCAAAACCTAAGCTGAGAAGCCATTGACGAAGGTACCTACCATTTGAGCACAAGTGTGGTTAAAACAAGTGTTTGACAGAAGTCATTACGAGTGAAATAATAACAACTAAAACTCTCAAAAACAGAATGGAAGACACAGGGTTCGAACCAAGAACCATTACCTTTTTAAGTTATCACTGGAGCAGAACGCCAAGACAGTGCAAATTGTAACCATTACTCCACCATCAAATGCAAAGAAGGATGAAAAAAAACTCTGGAAAACTACCACTGGACAGGCGTGGAAAGCCGAGTATCGAATCAACTACCACGAACCATTGGTCACTCACCCCAGAACTTTTAATACAAACTGCTACTGTAACACACCTTGAGTGTATCAGCCCTTAAGCTAATAGCAGGTCATGGTTTCAAACCGTAGGCACTCCACAAAAACCTGCTAACGAAACCCTGAAGGCTCTCGGTCTGTTGGCCTCTCCGTAGAACATAGTGGAGGTTAGGGTTAGATCCCAAAACCAAAACCCTTTCTAGATCAATGGTGGAGATCACCGAAGGGTTTTCATGTAAACCCAAGCAACAACCATATTAAATGACACCATCATTACCATAGCCACCGAGGAAGACAACTCGGTTAATATTCAAACCAAATCACTTACAGCTCGTCATGATGCTTGAACTATCACCACACAATCACATGCCTAGCACCACGACAATGTCCACGAAGACATTCCACTGCCTCGATAGTTGTGAGTATTAAATGCAAAGGGAATCCCAAGTGCCTGCCAGCACGATACCTTCATAGTGTTAATGTCAACCGTTCATACAGTGTATTGAGTTGTTGATCAAACGCACCATTTGGTTATGTAATAACACCTTGTGGTAATTCAAGGTGGTGTCGGATTCATTTGCTAGGAATCCATAATGTCATATAGGATCACGTAAATGCACACACACAATACCATATAGTTTTTGTTCATAGCATTTTGTATAAGATTTGATATATATATATATATATTTCAATATAGTATAAAAATTAAATAGAAACTTGTATATAATTCATACGTTAGCATTGACTATGATATGAATTGCAATAAGTCCTAGGTTAGAATTTAATCAAATCTTGCATGTAGTTCTTAGGCTCTAGAAATTATATAAAGAGTTGCATACCTATATTGCATTTTAATTGCACTTAGCCATCACTTATAGACATTGGCTATTCTCATAATTTGCATGAATAGAAACTCACAATAACAATACATAGAGTTAAACTATGATATCTGGATCATATTCATTGTTTGAACAAATAAATAAAAGGTTAATACAGGGATTATGAATAGTACAAATGATATACATCTGGTTTACAAACTAGGCTAACTCAAGTTCTCACTAATAGCATATTCGACATTATGTCTCTTAAATCATTAAGACTTTGGAGACACGGAAACTGGTTAGAAACTCTTCGATCACATGTGGTAAACACTAAAATCTCTTACCTATAATCTGCGGAAAAGGACGATTCAAATGCTTTAGCACAAATGCTAAGTAAGCCTCGGGGCATCCATAGGACCCCTTCATCATCAAATAGAAGAACAATAGTTAAACACATATAAACTTATATCATTGGATCAGCGACGAAAGAATTGTGAAAGTATAGTTGAGTGAGTTTAACATCAAAAGAAGATATTAGTTATCTCATCATAAACATCACACTTTTGACTAACACCGCATTAGGTACAGCAAGACGACATTTAAACATTTATTATATTTCCGCACAGTTAGATTACGCATTAAAAGCTATAAAAAAAACAATTTTAAATTTTTGTAAATGTTGGGATGTTAGAATGTTGCTCTTCGTCTGTGTCGACCTCTTATGCATTCCCTTCTGTTGGCCCATGTTTTTCATTAAACCAAAAGGTCGGACTATTAGTTTCCGATACAACCACTATAGTTGATGGATCGACAAGAGGCTATTAAACCATGCCATGAATCATAGCCCCTAGAGGATACTTATAAATTTCAAAATAGTGTTATATTTGACCATGAAAATCCTTACATCAATTAACTTACTCATCTTCATATACAAATTCCATTACAAAATAACTAATAGTTGAACTAAGATGCAAAACACGTGATTCATTTAATATTTTGAGCCATCTCTACTTCTTATTTTTCCTTTTTTTAGCTCCATATGGTGCAGGTGTGATCCATCCAAGTGTTGTATTGTATTCACTCAGTATGATGCACTTCTTACAAATATAAAGGGACCAACAATCCCTTATCACACATGATAACTCACCCTTGAGTCAACTATGTTTCTCTTCATCGGTGACTACCTATTGCACATTCCCTTCTATTGGCCCCTGTTTGTCATTAAATCAAAAGTTCAAGCTATTAGTTTCCGATACAACCACTATAGTTGATGGATCGACAGGAGGATATTCAACCATGTCACGAGTCCTGAGGTAGATTTTGACCACCAAGTCAACACCTTAAAACAAAGGGGGAAATTTGGGTACTAGATCCCAGCAGTAAGCTATGATCTGACTAAAGGTGGATAATTATGATGGAATCCCCTATCATGAAATATTTTTCTTACTCACTATTTGGATCAAGAGTTTGCCTTTTTACAATAGCCTACCATTTTAATTAGTTAGAAAATGACTAGACCCAAATAGGTTGCTTGCATGTATGGACCAAACTCCTTCTATGTGCTCTTCTCTACCAACGCGGTATCATGAAACGTTGTTAATGTTCATCCACCTTATGAATCGTATTCTTCTTATTCGTATAATCTATAGGGTTGGCCAAATCATCAACCTCAATATTTATTTGTTGGATTTTGTCATGCAATTCTTCAATAAGTTTCTCTTGCTACTGCAAAATACAAATCCAATCATGAACCATACTATAAATTGTAAATTGTTAGACTCTCCTTGATGGCATACTACAACTATTCCCTTGCATTTTGGACTACATTGTTGAGATAAGACACTCTATCCAATAATGCCTATAATTGTTGATCATCCTCAATGCACTTAGTGTCCAACTCTTCCTACAAAGATACTATATTGCCACAATTGTCTCTATTGAGAAAAAAGTACATCCATGAACTTAGTTGGGTGCCAATTAATCACAACCTTATCAAACTAAGGGTCGACCTATTGCAACTTTGGGTAGAGGATAACTAGGTGAACCCAACCACATTCAAATATTACTCTAGGTGTTGTTAAATTTTCAGAATTTACTTCAATCTGATCTAGGATATTAACTGAGAGAACAACATGTACAGCATATCAATCATGGACACAATAATGCAAGCACACAAGAGACACAAATTTTACTTGGGGAAAACCATAAAGGTGAAAAACCCCAATAACTTCCTCAGAGATAGATAGAGCAATTATACAACCAGAATACAAGAGTTAGTCTTCTCCTAGCAGCAAAGCCTCCTCCTCCACAAGTGCGCCACTCTCCCAAGTGTGAATGAGAGAATAGAATGTGTAAAATGAGAGAGACACACTCTCTATTTATACACTAACTTGACTTGACCTTTACTCAACTAGGTCGGCCTCAACTTAACCACTTAACATAATGCTGACTGGGCCGACCCCCACTAGGGTGCTCTAATAACCCTTCGACCCACATGGCCAACCCCCAATAGTGTGGTCTAATAACCCTTTGACCCACATGACTTATACAAGGCTGACCCCAACAAGGTGGTCTAATAACCCATCAAGTATAAGTTACGACACTTACAATATAAATGACGACACTTCCATATAGAGGAATAATAACATCTCTATAGGAATACAATATACATATAAGTGAAATACATTCCGAAGTTACATATACATCAACACTCCCTCTTAACTAGGAAGGTATTTCTCGACACAGGTCTTCTAGCATAAGTCTTCTTCTCTGGATCATCGTCACTCGATAATCGTCATCGAGTCATCATCATCATCACTGCTACTGCTATCTCAATCAATCTCTGAATCTACTCGTCATAGTAAGTTCTACAGAGCCAGTCCTTTTTCATACTGGATGTAGGCCCACCACCTGCAGGTCTTCGTCATCACTGGCCATACTGTGGAAATCTCAGGACTTATTACGTGCATCACAAAACCTTAAAAGAGTCTCTTGACTAGCAAGAACTCTAAAGAGCATCTGAGTCCTTTTTCATCCTATCCAGATCTCCAGGACTTATTACATGTGACCCCACCACAAAACCTCGAAAGAGAATCCCAGGACTGATTACGAGCACAAGGCTCAACCTATCGGATCTGCCAGGGCACAAATTACATGTGGTTACCACAAAACCTCGGAAGAGCATCCCAGGACTGATTACGAGCACAAGACTCAACCTATCGGATCTCCCAAGGCACAAATTACATGTGGTCATGGAAAAACCTCGAAAGAGCATCCCAGGACTGATTACGAGCACACAGCTCAACCTATCGGATCTCCCAGGGCACAAATTACATGCCATAGGACAAAACCGTGAAAGAGCATCTATCAGATATCCCAGGGCACAAATTACATGCCATAGGAAAAACCTTGAAAGACTATCTACAGATCTCCCAGGGCACAAATTATATGTCCTCCCAAGCAAAACCTCGAAAGAGCATTTTCCAAATATCCCAGGGTACAAATTACATGCCATAGGCAAAACCTCGAAAGACTATCTGCAAATCTCCCAGGGCACAAATTATATGCTTATCTGCACAACCTATTCCACGCCCACAGAGTATCAACCTGATACTCACCATACATCATCCTGATGTACACATGATCATCCTGATCATCATCACTGCAACATCCTATTGCATGTCATCTGGAGCAACGTCTTGAAGCTCGTCGTCCATGATCATCCTGATCATACAATGCATCTACCTGATGCATACCAAGTATCTACTTGATACATATCATCATACATGATCCACCTGATCATACAATGCATCCACCTGATACAAATACAAATACATGATCCACCTGATCATACATGATACATATCAACATACATGATCTACCTAATCATACAATGTATCCACCTGATACATATAGGATACATGGTCCAAGAATCCAACATGATGCATACACAAAATACATACAAATGATCCAACTGATCATATCCGGCATCCAACATGATGCGTACATACATATAAATGATCCAACTAATCATATCCAACATCCAACATGATGCATACATACATAGCAGTAATTGGAGCATCGTCCTGATGCTCATCATCTATCGCTTACATCCACAGCCATGTGAAGGATCCTCCTTCCAACATGCTTGGAATGGCTTCTGAAAATGTGTCCATCACTTCTTCCTCGAAGTGTCATCAATCTGAAGAACACCAAGCCTCTCCCTGAAGTACTCGAACTTCACCCTGGCTAGTGGCTTCGTCAGCACATCTACAATTTGCTCATCCATCGCAATATACAGGAGCTTCATGGCTCCTCTCTGCACCATATCCCTGATATAGTGATATTTGATCTCTATGTGTTTCGACCTGTCATGAAACACTGGGTTCTCAAACAGCTCCACACAACTCTAGTTATCACAAAAGATACCAGTAGCATCCAATGAGAGATCAAATAACTCAGACAGTAGCTTCCGTAGCCATACTGCCTCACAACTAGCTGAACAAGATGCAACATACTCTGCCTCAGTTGTACTCAGTGCTACGTAGGACTACTTCCTGCTAAACCAAGAGATCACACCTGATCCCATACTGAAGCAACATCCAGATGTGCTCTTCCTATTTGCAGCACTGCCAGCCCAATCTGAATCAACATAACCCTGCAGGTTAAACTTTTGATTCGCTTCATACTTGACCCCATAATCCATTGTACCCTTCAAGTACCTCAGAACATGCTTTACAACAACCAAGTGAACACTCCTCGGATTCTTCAGGAACTGGTTCAATGTGTTCACCACAAAGCAAATATCTGGTCTCGTGTTTGTCAGGTACATCAAGGACCCAATCATCTGACGATACATAGATACATCAACCGGCTCAAATGAAGCATCATAAAGAAGCTTCAGATTCGATGCCATAGGTGTGGCCATGGCCTTGCAATCCATCATCCCGAACCTCTTCAGGATCTCTACTGCATACTTCCCTTTTCCAAGGAAGATTCCATCTGCACTCTGCCACACCTCCATGCCAAAAAACAAATAGTCCATCATCCCCAAGTTCTTCATCTCGAACTCAGCAGCAAGCTTCCGCTGTGTGTCGGCAATCAATCTGTCATCTCCTATTACAAACAGGTCATCCACATACAGGAGTAAAATCACAGGATTCCCTTCCTCAACCTTGTAGTACAGGTTGGAATCCCCTTCACTCTTGGTAAATCCCAAATTAGATAGAAAGCTGTCTATCCTACCAAGTTCTGCACACATATATGACTACACCATTCAAGAAGGATGTCTTGAAATCCATCTGGTGTATCTTCTATTTCATCACTTTTATATTTCTCTATGCTGCCATCTGCAGCATGCTTGATCTGATAGTTCCATTTGGAAGTCACAACAAACTTCCCTTCAGCTCTTGGGACCGCATCCCAAACATCATTCTTCATGATCGACGGATCATGGCATTCTTCCCGTATCCTGGGAACTTCAATATCTTCAATAGATAATTTTGTTGCTTCAACAAATGTTGTAGTCCTTCTTTTGTAGGTGAAGGTATACGGTCTTTTCTACAAAACAAGTTAAATTGCATGAATAGAAACATCTCATAATTTTCAGACAAATTCTTACACATAAATAAATATGTCATACAGTAATGCAATTATCTTAGCCAATGCTTCAATACAACATTTATCCATGTTCCACAACTTTCTAGATGCCTTCCAGTCTCTACCAAAACATTGTTAAGAGTTTGCACTACTCCCAACATGTCAGCAAAGAGGTTTCATTCTAGATAAGTAGCACTGGAATGTTGTACAGTGCCATAGGCCACTTACCCATCACATGCATATTAGTAGTATATTGTTCATTAATGCAATCATTCTAATATGCACAATACATATCCTAAGTCTAGGAACATGAGCATATACATCATTGAACAATTTTATTTAAACAAACAAATATGCAAGAAATGATGATTAAAAAATACTTATCTTTGTTTGGTTGTTGGGTGGACTCCATCTGAGTCTTTGCTTCCTTGCAGGAGCTGCTGAAGTAGCTTCTTCTACACCTTTCTGTTGTGGAATGTAGAAAGATGGTCAACTCCCTCTGAATATCCGCATCCTTGCAGAAACTACTGAAGTGTGCTCCTTTGCTTTCTTGCAGGAACAACTGGAGTGTGCTCCCTCTTGATCTTTGCTTCCTATATTACCTATCCTTGAACTTACATCCATCCTTAATCACTATGCATGCTTATTAGTATCATCATTGTGTTATCCTTGAGGTCTCATACATAATCACACATTTATTAGTATAATCTTAATACTATCAAAACACAATAATCTTAAACATGTATAGTCATGATCATTCACAGATAATAAACATTAGTATTCAAGGTTTCAGGGAAGTCTTCTTTTACTCATGCATATTCTTATTTGATCATAGGACTCTTTTGATTAGTTAAATCATCAATACATAAACCCTTGATTACTCAAACCTATACCTTCATGATTCTTCTGGTTAGTCATATCATCAATTATGGTAAGAAACATAATATGCACACAGCCATGACTATTCAAACCTATGACTTCATGAATAATCATTATCAACAACACAACAATATAAGATCCTAACACAAGGTAGGATTCTAGCTTGATATAGGAAAAACATGCCTGGATTAGCATGCTAGCTAGTTATGTCTAACATACCCGCATAATGTCTTCTAGTTCTCTTCAGTTACTTGTGCTAGTAACCTACATGTCTCATAGGTTAACCATTGTAGGACCAAGTTATACATACCTCGAAAGTAGATCTTCTATGTGATCCATGACAATGGATGAATCTTTGTCTTCATGCCACCATGATCATATGTTCTTGAAGTAGAACATGATTTTTCTTTCTTGGTGTACCTTTTATGTTAGCGAACAACATAAACCTCATACAACATCACAATACATTAGTACATTCATAAGTGTCAAAATCTTAATCAATGAATATCTTCTATTAAGGTGATACGACAAGTCTAGTAATTAATCAAGATTGTACTGTAATGATATGAAAACAAACATTAACCATGAAACATACCTGTAAGCCATAGCTGTCAATATTGCTTGTAATCTTCTTATTGAAGGCCTTAGCCTCATCTCCCTCTGAGACAGGAACTTCTTCACTTATGCAAGTGACCAATCCATCTTATTCTAGGATTAACCCAATCCACTTGATTTGCAAGAATTGGACCTGGAGATGGATTACCGGAGCTTCACCCAACCAAAATATTTGATTCAAAGCTCTAAGCTTCGATTTTTCTGAGGAGCTTCCAGCCGTGGTCACAGATTTCCAAAATTCCAATTTTTGCAGAAGCCCTAATTTTCCATCTTTCCGATCAAAGTCTCGAACTGGGGTTTGATCAAGCCCGGCCTTTTGCCCAACCAAAAAATCTGATATTGGTATCTAAATTTTGATTTTGATGAGTAGCATCCAGTTGTGGTCTCCGATTACAAAAATTCCAACTTTCTCCAAATCCCTAAATTCCAGAAGCCATGAATGACGGTGCTCAAAAATAATTATGTTTTGACAGAAATATGTACCTGATTTTTTCTGGTGTAACTCCAAACTTTTCGATCCACAGGGTCTAAACAATTTTCCTGAGATAGCCCAACCTGTTATCTTTCCATCTCGATAGGTCTGACCTCAATTGGATTCTCTCAGAGAGAGTTATGCCAAGTGTCGCAACGTGACCTGTTTATGGGATAATATAGGAGAGTGAACTTGTACGGCGTGCCATGTCTCATTGGTTCAACTTCCACCTCTGAAAATGTTTCCTACGATAGTACAGTCTATGTACTAGTTGTCACGTTTTACAAAATTTCATTTGGAGCTTCCTATCCCAAGCTATGACCTTTTTCCCAAGGTCACCTGATTTTGACTCAGATCTGGAAGAGGCAGAAACCCTATATTGTACAGATCATAAATCACAAAGTACAACGAATCAAAGGTTGTCCTTTGGACACAAGGTACATGGGGATCTGATCTTCAACCTGTAAAAGTTTCAGATCCGAACAATTCACCAAAAAGGATTTATAGCGAAAGTGCCACGATGACTGGTTTTTCCTATATCAATCCCTAGCATCGTAAGTGCAACAAGTGTCATACATGCTGTCGTGCCCACTATATGTCAGTTAATTAAAACTTAACATGCAGAGTGTTAAACATAAATTATCAACCCGAGGAAGTCTTTTATTTCAAAGCTATCGTACAAAATATATGCAAGCACAATTTCTACCTGCCATTGTTGATCTATTGATATGCAATTGAAACTATTTGTAAACTAAGTCACAACTTCTTGAAAGTAAATCAAACCTCAAACCTCAAACCTATTCATAAATCAAACTGTAAATCGAACACACTTCAAACAAGATCTATTCCTATGAAACAAGATCTGATTGCATAAATCTAAAATAAGTCTTGTGTTGTCCAATGATCTATCAAAATGAGTTAACATGAGAACGCTATGATAAATCTAATGAATAAAAACATAAATTGAATAATAAAACAACTATGATAAATCTAATGAATGAAAGCATGAGTTAACAATTAACAGATCTACAAAATAAAACACTTACAATTAACACTACCAGCATCTGCTCAGGGAAGAGGGCCCTTCCTCCACTGAGCAGATATGGATCTCCACAATGAAAGTCTACAACTCCAGAATTAAGAAACTGCGAGCATGTATTATCATAATGGAAGAATTACAATAGATCTGGATCAACTCCTACATCATAACATTGTGTTCTCTCCTATCTTACATCTCCTATCATCCATCTCCTATCCTGCCTAATCTATCATGCTTAATCCCTATCAATCTATCCCCCTTCTCAATGAGATGGATTACATATTTATACATAAAATTATCTCCTGAAAATGAAGAACTGAACCCCCAACTTGTGATTTGCAACAGCTGAAACACGGTCGTAACTGCTGGCAATTTTGGAACCGGCCGGAACACCAAATCTGGAAAATACCCTCTCAAAGAACCACCTACATATCGCAAACCGTAGCTTTGTTTGGTGATTTCCTCGCGTGTCAGGTAAATGAGGATGTTACGCACAAAACCCATGTCTCATAGTTTTGAGATTCATTTCCATATGCCCGCAAATCAAGACGCGAATCAAGGTGTTCTTATGTGGCATGTGTTTTTGGTTAAGGCTGTAACAGCTGGCTATGAGCGTCCTGTACGTGACAACTCACTCCACAAACCATCATTAGTAAAATTATGCATAATATTCTTTAATTCATCAAAGATAAAGAAAAATAATCACTATTAACCACTTAAAACACCAATGGAAGTAGCAGGCTGTTCAACGCGCAGCTACAACAAATGGATGAAAAATGGAATGAGAAATGAGAAATAAAGGTAAGAAAATGGATGAAAGGTATGTCAATAAATGATGGAAAAATGGACAATTCCAGGGCCCAACATCTCCCCCAAACTGAACTTGTTGCATGTCCTCATGCAACCCAATAACTGTGTAGCATCCAACTTGAAAAAAACCCATTCACTTGTTCCTTCATTTTACCATTTGCACAACTGCAACTAAAAGAAATAGAGAGTTTAACACAAATTGGCAGAGTCACTTAGCAGAAGATTTAGCAGAAAATTTGGCAGATTCGCTGCTCTTTAGTAGAAATTTGGCAAAGTCACAGCTTATTTTAGTAGAGAATTTGGCGAAGGTTTTAGCGAAGATTTTGGCGGAACAGCGCTAAATGTAGCAGCAAATTTGGCGGAGTCAGCTTATTTTAGCAGAGAAGTTGGCGAAGGTTTTAGCGGTGAATTTGGCAGAACAACGCTAAATTTAGCAGCAAATTTGGCGTAGTCAGCTTATTTTAGCAGAGAAGTTGGAGAAGGTTTTAGCGGTGTATTTGGCGAACTCACAGTTGCCGGAAAAGATGTCGCAACTGCCAGAAAACGGGCAGCTGCCGGAACACGGTCGCTGGTAAATATGTCACAGCCGCCGGAAAAAATGTCGCAGCTGCCGGAAAGCGGTCGTCGGAAAATATGTCGCAGCTACCAAAAAGATGTCGCACCTGCCGGAAAATGGGCAGCTGCCGGAAAACAGTCACCGAAAAAGATGTCGCAGCCGCTGGAAAAGATGTCACAGCTGCCGGAAAGCGGTTGCCGGAAAATATGTTGCAGCTGCCGGAAAAGATGTCGCAGCTGCCGAAAAACGGCCGCCGGAAAATGGGAAACGGCAATATTTTACGGCGTTATAGCCTTTTTTAATAGGAAACTTCTAAAGCCATTTTCTCCCAAACGACGAACTGGGTCGGGCTGAAATTTTGCAGGCAAGTAGCTACCACTCTAATGCATCTCCACGCCAAAAATTAGACAAACCCACATCACGGATTTTGAGAAAAATGCAAATTGGTTGTAGGTGATTATGGCCATTTTCTCAAAAACCGCGCACTGGATTGAGTTGAAACTTGCCACGGTTGTTCATCATGCTGTTATGCATTCCCTGTCCAAATTTCATGAGAATCTAACTTACCAATTGAAAGATATGCCCAAATCAAATTCTGCACTTTTGAACATGAATAAAAATGTATTGCAGCTGAACTTCCAGAGCCAATATTTAAAAAACTGCAAACTAGGTTGGGCTGAAATTTTTCAAGCAGGTAAATACCATTATAGTGCATCTCTTCACCAAAAATTAGATGAACGCACATCACGGATTTCGAGAAAAATGTGAATTGGTTGTAGGTGATGATGGTCATTTTCTCGAAAACCGTGCACTGGATTGAGCTGAAACTTACCACGATTGTTCATCATGTTGTTATGCATTCCCTGTCCAAATTTCATGAGGATCCAATTCGTGGTTTGTGAGATATCATTAAATCAAATTCTTCATTTTTGCTAGCTGTGAATGAATAAAAATCAGTATGCACAAAATGTCAAAAACCACTCCGCCAAACTGAATATGTTGCATGTCCTCATGCAAAAGAGGAGTTTTCGTCTTAGTTGTGAACAACCATCTGAGGATATCTCATGTATTCAGGTTTATTAAAACCAACTTCAACCCAAGTGTGTAATCAATTCTTCATATTGCATCTTTGTGAATTTGAAAGAAAACCAATGATCTCCAACAATTGGCACACCAACGGAATCCTCAAAAATGATGAGCATGAAATGATATATGAAGGGATGAATAGAGCAACTGATTGTAGCATTGAAATGATCAAATTTCTTTTTAGAGCATGGGAAGAACAAATCACCTACCCTTGTTTCAACCCTATTATCTGGCAGCATGTGTTTGTTTCATAACAAAAATGCCCAAATCATTAGAAAACTTCCTTCATGATTGTAAATAGAGGCAGCCATGCCAATGCTACAAGACTATTCGTTGAATGAGATGCCAAGCATTCTTTTGCACATTCCACAACAATCAAACTCATTTCAAAAATTCTGTCAAACTTGACAAATGACCAATGCTGAGAGTAGTCATTACCTTCATGCTGCTAAGATACACTTCACATCAGACCTTGAAAAGGCTGCTACAGGATTTCCATTGTGCATGTATCATGCTCATGACGGCTAAAACCAATGTAGGCATTAGTGGATGGTAAAGATACCATATGTATAAGATGGTGAAAAATCCATATACCATATAAAATGTGGCTCTCAATAATTTTGAATTATGAAGATGTGAGCCATTATGTGCACCACTGAACAAAGCAAACAAATCAAAGAAATCATGCCTTTGTTTTCTATCGTGCTTGTGTGATAGCATACTCTTGAGAAGGAATGGCTTCTACATCAACTTTTCATGTTGTAGGTTCTTGTGTCTAGCCTATCCTTCTCTTTCAAGATGTGTATCAGTTGTTTTATTTATCCTCATTATTTTTATATGGCAACAGAGCACCGTTCCTTAATACTGGTTCTTGTGTGGCAGCAGCAAGACTTCTTTTCTTACTGTTGGTTCTTGTGTGACAGCAGTAATACTTCTTATTGTTGGTTCTTGTGTGACAACAATAAGGTATCCCTTTTTTTCATGCTTGGTCAGCTGGGTTGGTGAGATGTTGGATTGGAATTTGAAGTGGATGTGCATGAATGATGAAGTGTTAAAACTAAGTGGGAAATGATGGGAATGGATGGACATAAAATGCTATTTAGAAAATGGAAATGTCTAATGCTTAGTGGTTCTTCATGACATTTCCCCAAATCTTTAATAAATCAAAAACTCATGCTATTTTGACTCAAGTTTTACCTCCATGGAAGCCTTGGTTGACATGAATGGACTGGTGTATGCTGGAGCTATGTAGGCTGATCTGATGCTGAGACATATGTATATGAGAGCTGAAACTGGATGAGACTGAATTTGATCCATGATGTTGTGCTGCTTGCATGTAAGACTAATTGCTGAGACAATTGATGAGCATAAATTCTACCATAGAAGCAGAAAGTCCTTTCTCTTATTCTGAAAATCAACTGCTGAACTGAAAATGGAAAGGAATTGCAAAACTACTAAACAAATGATGCTGCAAATCATTGTTGAAACCATTAGATCGCATAATCTTCAGCTGCTACAAACCCGAGGTACAATTCTTACCATGCGAATGAATGTGCTGAAGTCGAGCATGGAAAGAAATCATTGGATTACCGGCCATTAATGTATGCCGTTAACCAATGTGAAGAAACTCACCTTTGATGACAATGAGCTCTAAAGTACCTTAGTGCATCTTGACAGGTAGGAATGGATGTGCTGGAGTCGAGTCACCGGCAAGATTTGTCAATCAAGAAGCATTGATGAATCCCCATGATTAACAACAAGGAAATCTACCATTGATTTATGCAGATACCAGGGCACTATAAAAACTCTAATATTGATCCCAGATGATGTGTCGGAGTCGATGGGACAAGACCATTGGAAGGTGGACCTTAATGCATTCCACATCATCCAATACAAGTACAAAATAAATAATTGTGAAGACTCATAGTGAAAAATAGGACCAACATGAAACTCAGAAGCAGAAAGTATATGTGAAGTCATGATGTAGTAGTGATAGGAAATAAAATGGTTATGGTGACTACATAAGCAGTGGAAAATGGGACTTCAACATGAATGGATTTTTGGGGTATTGAAATGAGGAGGGTGAATGAATCTACCATAGGGAAATTGGCTTCTTGAGGGGTTTCTTTCAGCAACAAGTGGGATGACAGGTGTCTAAAAATTATTTCTGGCATGTAGCAATGGGACTTGACTTCGGAAACATTGGACTCTGTATGGTTTGCACATCAATCTCTCCATTTTTTTTTATGTGCTCAATCCAATTGCAAATTGATAAAAAGTCTTCAAGAGTCACTCGTGGATGCATTGACCTTCTTCTTCCAAGGACCTGCAAAACCTAGCATTTGCCTGCAATAAAACATGAGATGATGGAAGAAGAGAGATGATTGGTCTCTCTTCACCCAACACTTATGAAAAAACAACAAGCAATTACTCATAAAACAAATCCAAATAAAAATGAACAAAGCAAAATCCATTTTATACCTGCGGTAGAGCAATGTCCATCTAGACTCACCAACGGTATTCTGATCATAGCTTCTTCGTTCCCTGACCAATTTGAGTGATTCAAAAGCCAAATGAAAGTAAATTCATAGGTCTATTTCCATTAGAAACATGTTTTTAAAATTCTATGCAATGATGTTCCAAATCATTCAATAACAGCCTGCATGACAAGATGTTTTTTCGAATTCTGGACTAGACCAATAGTCACAGTTTTAGGCTTAACGTTTTCGTTTGATAACGGATTGATGTGATTCCAATTGGAGATGAAAGTATATTCATGTAAGTATCTCCAGTAGAAATATATTTTGAATCCAAAAAGAATTGATGAGTCAAATAAGCCAATGAACAGTCTAGAAAATAGAGTTTTAGAAATGCAGATTTGTGATAGGCAAACGGTATTTTGGTCATAAAATTTGCATACGATATCGAAACAGAGTGATTCAAATTGCGTTGTAAACTAGATTCATAGGGGAATATACCAATGAAACATGTTTTCAAAATATGTCCAATAAGGCATCCAAAAATGGACTGTCCCTACTCTGTTCCTAAGCTGCCAGCTTGACACCCTGTTAGTATTTTGGCCATACAATTTTTATTTGACACCCAATTGTAAAAATTCAAATTGTTTTGGAAACTAGATTCAAAGGGATAATTGGGATATAAACAGGTTTTTAAAATAAGTTCATTTGGTCTCCCAAAAATGGACTGTCCCGACTATGTTTCAGTAAAATTTTCAAGCCAAAATGTCACAAAAATCCAATAAATTAAATTTAACCCCCAAAAAGTGATCGAAATAGGTGTGAATGATTTTAATGATGTAAATTTAAATATAACACACATCCATACCAAAAATTTCAAGCATTGAGCACCTAGATTGATTTGCACAGTCTGTTGCAGCAGCAGCTGCAACTCTTAAAAAATGTCATAATGTTGAAACAAAGCATTTGCATTTTTATGGAAAATAAAAACTAAAGACATATCATGATGTGCAACACACACATATCTCAAACTCATAAATTTTAACCTGTAGCACAGTCACAGCTAGTGTTGCAGCCCACTGTTGTAGCTGAGAGTAATCACAACTGCGAGTAATCACTCACAGCTGGGTGTTGCAGCTAACAAATTCATATCAAATTTCAAGCTTGAAGAGTTCTATACTCATGGGCTCATTTTCCTGTGGATCCTTCATTCACTTTCCCTAATTACTATAATTTTGTTTTCATGATATTTTTATTTTTATTTGTAACAAATAGAGACAAATTGAAATTGGGAAATTGATGACAACAATGACTTAAGCATTCATGAAAACATCTCATACCCATTCCTCATATTTCTACTTTCTGATCTTCCAGATCGCAACAAGGTGCAGGAAGAGAGCATACTTATTCAAAAATAAAAACTTAAAAAAACAAAAGCATGGTTTTATTATGTTATTCTACCCTACCCTATTCTACTTGGAAAAAAAAAAAAAAAAAAATTGTTCAAGTGTATGCATATTTTCAATGGAGCCATTTTCGAAAAAGTGACTCAAGTATGCTCATACTCCCAATAGAAAAATATAACTTTATGAATTCTAGGATATGAGAGATCAACTTCCCTTCAAATGTTGGTGCCAAGAATGGGTGAAGTATGAAATGATGCTGCAGACTGATGATAGATTGAAACCAAGCTTCAATATAGTCTTTGTTCCCTTGATTGCTCATGGATGTTACACCATGAAGATCCTTATTAAACTGATCTTCCTCAATGCATAAGATTTCCGGATCTAATGATGTGAATGATGCTTTTGGTTCCAATGGTTGTTCTCCATCAAATATTACGTGTGTATTGTTGATCTTGTCTGCTTGCTTGTGAGGACTAGAAGAAACTCCATCTGTAAAACTTGGATCTAAAACATGTTCAAGCCTCGTATGGATTTGCTGCAACAACACACAGCCTTTCTGCAGCAGTGTAGATGAGGTAGAATAAGAGGGAAGTGTAGGAACATTTTGCAGTTCAGCACTGTAAGCATACTGTACTACTTTATTATGGTTAAGGTGGAGGGTGGATTGGACAGGAAATTGTGTTGGGTACCAAGGAGTTTGATGAGAAGATAGATGTAGCTGATGTAGATGATTGATTTGTGAGGTTGATATTGAAGGACCAACTTGTGTTGCAACATGAGGGAGAGTGGCCATATGATCATAAAATAGGCCATTCCAACCTTGTGGGTAAGGTACGTAAGAGTTAAATTGAGGCTGCAACAGCTGCCATGGTGGAAGAGTATTCAATGATTGAGTATGAAAGTAAGGAAATGGAGGGATAGAATTTTGAACCATAGATGTAGGCCATCGTTGACATGACTGTTGCAATGAGTTGGCTGCAACTCCCAGATCTCTTTGATATGTTTCTTTCATCCTTGGTAAGGAGGGGCAATGATCTGTGGAATGATTCAAGTCACATATACCACAACTTTCAAGACTATCCAAAGGGAAATCTCTTGCTTCTCTTATTTCCTCCTGCTTTTCCTTATCCTGCAAAACACCCAATTGTAAATCAGCTTTAGAAATGTCAAATAAATTGTTGATTTCAGTTCGTAAAACTCTTTTTTTGCAGCAGATTTCAAAAATAGAGATAAAAGTTCCTTAGAATTCTTACCAGTCTTGAAGTTTCCTCTTGAATACCTTCTACATAACTCACAAATATCATCATATGCTAACTGAAATACATTACCTGTTCCGATCAGATTCAATATTTTTAAACATTCAGCTTGGATTCCCTTGAGTAGAAGTGTTTTTAAGATTTCCTTCCCCAGTTTCCTCTGTTTGGATCTTTGGAGGTTATATTGAAATCGTTCTATGTATTCCTCCAGACTCTCTTCTTCTCCTTGTGTCATTTCGAAGATGTCTTCATTGACCCTGCAATAATCTTGGTACCTTTTCAAGAACACATGTTTCATGTCTTCCCAAGTTTGTATACAATTCCCACCGAGGCTCATGAACCATCGGAGGGCTATTCCTTTTAGAGTAAGGGGAAATACATTCAACTTTTGATCATTAGCACAATAACCATATCCTCTACAAAGTACTTCAAATTGAAATAAAAATACATCAGGGTCTTCGTTTTCCAAACCGTCAAAATTTGGTAGAACATGTGGGGGAATTCTTTTCGTTGGTGCCACTCCTCTCGAATTTCTGATGGGAAATTCGAAGGTAACAACTTCTCCATCTTTTTCACCTACAATCTCTTCATTAGATTCTTTGTGCGCTATCTTGAGGCTCCTCCTTCGAATGTTCCTGTCAACTTGTTAGTATAATGGGTGGAGCTTACAACACCCCTAAGGCGAATGATAAGATTTATGCTTCCAATATTGAAAATAGAATAAAACTGAATGTAAAGACAGAAATTTAGCACTCAAAATAAATTCAATAAACTGAAATGTAATCATGCAACCTACATGCCCTATTTTAACAATGCATCTGCAAAACAATGTCAGATGTACTATTGCACAATTGATAACTTCCCCGGCAACGGTGCCAAAATGTCGTGCCCACTATATGTCAGTTAATTAAAACTTAACATGCAGAGGGCTAAACATAAATTATCAACCCGAGGAAGTCTTTTATTTCAAAGCTATCATGCAAAATATATGCAAGCACAATTTCTACCTGCCATTGTTGATCTATTGATATGCAATCGAAACTATTTGTAAACTAAGTCACAACTTCTTGAAAGTAAATCAAACCTCAAACCTATTCATAAATCAAATTGTAAATCGAACACACTTCAAACAAGATCTATTCCTATGAAACAAGATCTGATTGCATAAATCTAAAATAAGTCTTGTGTTGTCCAATGATCTATCAAAATGAGTTAACATGAGAACGCTATGATAAATCTAATGAATAAAAACATAAATTGAATAATAAAACAACTATGATAAATCTAATGAATGAAAGCATGAGTTAACAATTAACAGATCTACAAAATAAAACACTTACAATTAACACTACCAGCATCTGCTCAGGGAAGAGGGCCCTTCCTCCACTGAGCAGATATGGATCTCCACAATGAAAGTCTACAACTCCAGAATTAAGAAACTGCCAGCATGTATTATCATAATGGAAGAATTAGAATAGATCTGGATCAAATCCTACATCATAACATTATGTTCTCTCCTATCTTACATCTCCTATCATCCATCTCCTATCCTGCCTATTCTATCATGCTTAATCCCTATCAATCTATCCCCCTTCTCAATGAGATGGATTACATATTTATATATATAATTATCTCCTGAAAATGAAGAACTGAACCCCGAACTTGTGATTTGCAACAGCTGAAACACGCCCGTAACTGCTGGCAATTTTGGAACCGGCCGCAACACCAAATCTGGAAAATACCTTCTCAAAGAACCACATGCATATCGCAAACCGTAGCTTTGTTTGGCAATTTCCTCACAAGTCAGGTAAATGAGGATGTTACGCACAAAACCCATGTCTCGGATTGTTGAGATTGGTTTCCATCTGCCCGCAAATCAAGATGCGAATCAAGGTGGTCTTATGTGGTATGCATTTTTGGTTAAGGCTGTAACAGCTGGCTATGAGCGTCCTGTACGTGACAACTCATCCACAAACCATCATTAGTAAAATTATGCATAATAGTCTTTAATTCATCAAAGATAAAGGAAAATAATCACTATTAACCACTTAAAACACCAATGGAAGTAGCAGGCTGTTCAACGCGCAGCTACAACAAATGGATGAAAAATGGAATGATAAATGAGAAATAATGGTAAGAAAATGGATGAAAGGTATGTCAATAAATGATGAAAAAATGGACAATTCCAAGGCCCAACATCTCCCCCAAACTGAACTTGTTGCATGTCCTCATGCAACCCAATACCTGTGTAGCATCCAACTTGAAAAAAACTCATTCACTTGTTCCTTCATTTTACCATTTGCACAACTGCAGCTAAAAGAAATAGAGAGTTTAACACAAATTGGAAGAGTCACTTAGCGGAGGATTTAGCAGAAAATTTGGCGGATTCGCAGCTCTTTAGTAGAAATTTGGCAAAGTCACAGCTTATTTTAGCAGAGAATTTGGTGAAGGTTTTAACGAAGATTTTGGCGGAACAGCGCTAAATGTAGCAGCAAATTTGGCGGAGTCAGCTTATTTTAGTAGAGAAGTTGGTGAAGGTTTTAGCGATGAATTTGGCAGAACAACGCTAAATTTAGCGGCAAATTTGGCGGAGTCAGCTTATTTTAGCAGAGAAGTTGGCGAAGGTTTTAGCGGCGAATTTCCCGGAACAACGCTAAATTTAGCGGTGTATTTGGTGAACTCACAATTGCCGGAAAAGATGTCACAGCTGCCGGAAAACGGGCAGCTACCGGAACACGGTCGCTGGTAAATATGTCGCAGCCGCCGGAAAAGATGTCGCAGCTGCAGAAAAACGGGCAGCTGCCGGAAAGCGGTCGTCGGAAAATATGTCGCAGCTGCCGGAAAAGATGTCGCAGCTGCCGGAAAACGGGCAGTTGCCGGAAAACGATCACCGAAAAAGATGTCGCAACAGCCGGAAAAGATTTCGCAGCTGCCGGAAAGCGGTTGACGGAAAATATGTTGCAGCTGCCGGAAAAGATGTCACAGCTGCTGAAAAACGGGCAGCTGCCGAAAAACGGCAGCCGGAAAACGGGAAACGGCAATATTTTACGGCGTTTTAGCCTTTTTGAATAGGAAACTTCTAAAGCCATTTTCTCCCAAATGACGAACTGGGTCGGGCTGAAATTTTGCAGGCAAGTAGCTACCACTCTAATGCATCTCCCCGCCAAAAAATAGACAAACCCACATCACGGATTTTGAGAAAAATGCAAATTGGCTATAGGTGATTATGGCCATTTTCTCGAAAACCGCGCACTGGATTGAGCTGAAACTTGTCACAGTTGTTCATCATGTTGTTATGCATTCCCTGTCCAAATTTCATGAGAATCTAACTTACCAATTGAAAGATATGCCCAAATCAAATTCTGCACTTTTGAACATGAATAAAAATGTATTGCAGCTGAACTTCTAGAGCCAATATTTCAAAAACTGCAAACTGGGTTGGGCTGAAATTTTTCAAGCAGGTAAATACCATTATAGTGCATCTCCTCACCAAAAATTAGATGAACGCACATCACGGATTTCGAGAAAAATGTGAATTGGCTGTAGGTGATGATGGTCATTTTATCAAAAACCGTGCACTGGATTGAGTTGAAACTTATTACGATTGTTCATCATGTTGTTATGCATTCCCTGTCCAAATTTCATCAGGATCCAATTCGTGGTTTGTGAGATATCCTTAAATCAAATTCTTCATTTTTGCCAGCTGTGAATGAATAAAAATCAGTATGCACAAAATGTCAAAAACCGCTCCCCCAAACTGAATATGTTGCATGTCCTCATGCAAAAGAGGAGTTGTCGTCTTAGTCGTGAACAACCATCTGAGGATATCTCATGTATTCAGGTTTATTAAAACCAACTTCAACCCAAGTGTGTAATCAATTCTTCATATTGCCTCTTTGTGAATTTGAAAGAAAACCAATGATCTCCAACAATTGGCACACCAACGGAATCCTCAAAAATGATGAGCATGAAATGATATATGAAGGGATGAATAGAGCAACTGATTGCAGCATTGAAATGATCAAATTTCTTTTTAGAGCGTGGGAAGAACAAGTCACCTACCCTTGTTTCATACCCTATTATCTGGCAGCATGTGTTTGTTTCAGAACAAAAATGCCCAAATCATTAGAAAACTTCCTTCATGATTGTAAATAGAAGCAGCCATGCCAATGCTACAAGACTATTCGTTGAATGAGATGCCAAGCATTCTTTTGCACATTCCATAACAATCAAACTCATTTCAAAAATTCTGTCAAACTTGACAAATAACCAATGCTGAGAGTAGTCATTACCTTCATGCTGCTGAGATACACTTCACATCAGACCTTGAAAAGGATGCTACAGGATTTCCATTGTGCATGTATCATGCTCATGACGGCTAAAACCAATGTAGGCATTAGTGGATGGTAAAGATACCATATGTATAAGATGGTGGAAAATCCATATACCATATAAAATGTGGCTCTCAATAATTTTGAATTATGAAGATGTGAGCCATTATGTGCACCACTGAACAAAGCAAACAAATCAAAGAAATCATTCCTTTGTTTTCTATCATGCTTGTGTGATAGCATACTCTTGAGAAGGAATGGATTCTACATCAACTTTTCATGTTGTAGGTTCTTGTGTCTAGCCTATCCTTCTCTTTCAAGATGTGTATCAGCTGCTTTATTTATCCTCATTATTTTTATATGGCAACAGAGCACCGTTCCTTACTACTGGTTCTTGTGTGGCAGCAGCAAGACTTCTTTTCTTACTGCTGGTTCTTGTGTGACAGCAGTAAGACTTCTTATTGTTGTTTCTTGTGTGACAATAATAAGGTATCCCTTTTTTTCATTCTTGGTCAGCTGGGTTGGTGAGATGTTGGATTGAAATTTGAAGTGGATGTGCATGAATGATGAAGTGTTAAAACTGAGTGGGAAATGATGGGAATGGATGGACATAAAATGCTATTTAGAAAATGGAAATGGCTAATGCTTAGTGGTTCTTCATGACATTTCCCCAAATCTATAATAAATCAAAAACTCATGCTATTTTACCTCAAGTTTTACCTCCATGGAAGCCTTGGTTGACATGAATGGACTGGTGTATGCTGGAGCTATGTAGGCTGATCTGATACTGAGACATATGTATATGAGAGCTGAAACTGGATGAGACTGAATTTGATCCATGATGTTGTGCTGGTTGCATGTAAGACTAACTGTTGAGACAATTGATGAGCAGAAATTCTACCAAAGAAGCAGAAAGTCCTTTCTCTTATTCTGAAAATCAACTGCTGAACTGAAAATGGAAAGGAATTGCAAAACTACTAAACAAATGATGCTGCAAATCATTGTTGAAACCATTAGATCACATAATCTTCAGCTGCTACAAACCCGAGGTACAATTCTTACCATGCGAATGAATGTGCTGAAGTCGAGCATGGGAAGAAATCATTGGATTACCGACCATTAATGTATGCCGTTAACCAATGTGAAGAAACTCACATTTGATGACAATGAGCTCTAAAGTACCTTAGTGCATCTTGATAGGTACGAATGGATGTGCTGGAGTCGAGTCACCTGCAAGATTTGTCAATCAAGAGGCATTGATGAATCCCCATGATTAACAACAAGCAAATCTGCCATTGATTCATGCAGATACCAGGGCACTATAAAAACTCTAATCTTGATCCCAGATGATGTGTCGGAGTCGATGGGACAAGACCATTGAAAGGTGGACCTTAATGCATTCCACATCATCCAATACGAGTACAAAATAAATGATTGTGAAGACTCATAGTGAAAAATAGGACCAACATGAAACTCAGAAGCGGAAAGTATATGTGAAGTCATGATGTAGTAGTGATAGGAAATAAAATGGTTATGGTGACTACATAAGCAGTGGAAAATGGGACTTCGACATGAATGGATTTTTGGGGTATTGAAATGAGGAGGGTGAATGAATCTACCATAGGGAAATTGCCTTCTTGAGAGGTTTCTTTCAGCAACAAGTGGGATGACAGGTGTCTAAAAATTATTTCTGGCATGTAGCAATGGGACTTGACTTCGGAAACATTGGACTCTGTATGGTTTGCACATCAATCTCTCCATTTTTTTTTATGTGCTCAATCCAATTGCAAATTGATAAAAAGTCTTCAAGAGTCACTCGTGGATGCATTGACCTTCTTCTTCCAAGGACCTGCAAAACCTAGCATTTGCCTACAATAAAACATGAGATGATGGAAGAAGAGAGATGATTGGTCTCTCTTCACCCGACACTTATGAAAAAACAACAAGCAATTACTCATAAAACAAATCCAAATAAAAATGAACAAAGCAAAATCCATTTTATACCTGCGGCAGAGCAATGTCCATCTAGACTCACCAACGGTATTCTGATCATAGCTTATTCATTCCTTGTCCAATTTGAGTGATTCAAAATCCAAATGAAAGTAAATTCATAGGTCTATTTCCATTAGAAACAGGTTTTTAAAATTCTATGCAATGATGTTCCAAATCATTCAGTAACAGCCTGCATGACAAGATGTTTTTTCGAATTCTGGACTAGACCAATAGTCACGGTTTTAGGCTTAACTTTTTCGTTTGATAACGGATTTATGTGATTCCAATTGGAGATGAAATTATATTCATGTAAGTATCTCCAGTAGAAATAGATTCTGAATCCAACTAGAATTGATGAGTCAAATAAGCCAATGAACAGTCTAGAAAATAGAGTTTTAGAAATGCAGATTTGTGATAGGCAGTCGGTATTTTGGTCATAAAATTTGCATACGATATCGAAACAGAGTGATTCAAATTGCGTTGTAAACTAGATTCATAGGGAAATATACCAATGAAACAGGTTTGCAAAATATGTCCAATAAGGCATCCAAAAATGGACTGTTCCAGCTCTGTTCCTAAGCTGCCAGCTTGACACCCTGTTAGTATTTTGGCCATAACATTTTTGTTTGACACCCAATCGTAAAAATTCAAATTGTTTTGGAAACTAGGTTCAAAGGGATAATTGGGATATAAACATGTTTTAAAAATAAGTTCATTTAGTCTCCCAAAAATGGACTGTCCCGACTATGTTTCAGTAAAATTTGCAAGCCAAAATGTCACAAAAATCCAATAAATTAAATTTAACCCCCAAAAAGTGATCGAAATAGGTTTGAATGATTTTAATGATGTAAATTTAAATATAACACACATCCATGCCAAACATTTCAAGCATTGAGCACCTAGGTTGATTTGCACAGTCTATTGCAGCCACAGCTGCAACTCTTAAAAAATGTCATAATGTTGAAACAAAGCATGTACATTTTTATGGAAAATAAAAACTAAAGACATATCATGATGTGCAACACACACATATCTCAAACTCATAAATTTTTACCTGTAGCACAGTCACAGCTAGTGTTGCAACCCACTGTTGTAGCTAAGAGTAATCACAGCTGCGAGTAATCACTCACAGCTGGGTGTTGCAGCTAACAAATTCATATCAAATTTCAAGCTTGAAGAGTTATATACTCATGGGCTCATTTTCCTGTGGATCCTTCATTCACTTTCCCTAATTACTGTAATTTTTTTTTCATGATATTTTTATTTTTATTTGTAACAAATAGAGACAAATTGAAATTGGGAAATTGATGACAACAATGACTTAAGCATTCATGAAAACATCTCATACCCATTCCTCATATTTCTACTTTTTGATCTTCCAGATCACAACAAGGTGCAGAAAGAGAGAATACTTATTCAAAAATAAAAACTTAAAAAAACAAAAGCATGGTTATATTATGTTATTCTACCCTACCCTATTCTACTTGGAAAAAAAAAAGAAAAATTGTTCAAGTGTATGCATATTTCCAATGGAGCCATTTTCGAAAAAGTGACTCAAGTATGCTCATACTCCCAATAGAAAAATATAACTTTATGAATTCTAGGATATGAGAGATCAACTTCCCTTCAAATGATGGTGCCAAGAATGGGTGAAGTATGAGATGATGCTGCAGACCGATGATAGATTGAAGCCAAGCTTCAATATAGTCTTTGTTCCCTTGATTGCTCATGGATGTTACACCATGAAGATCCTTATTAAACTGATCTTCCTCAATGCATAAGATTTCCGGATCTAATGATGTGAATGATGCTTTTGGTTCCAATGGCTTTTCTCCATCAAATATTACATGTGTATTGTTGATCTTGTCTTCTTGCTTGTGAGGACTAGAAGAGACTCCATCTGCAAAACTTGGATCTAAAACATGTTCAGGCCTCGTATGGATTTGTTGCAACAACGCACAACCTTTTTGCAGCGGTGTAGATGAGGTAGAATAAGAGGGAAGTGTAGGAACATTTTGCAGTTCAACACTGTAAGCATACTGTACTACTTTATTATGGTTAGGGTGGAGGGTGGATTGGACAGGAAATTGTGTTGGGTACCAAGCAGTTTGATGAGAAGATAGATGTGGCTGATGTAGATGATTGATTTGTGAGGTTGATATTGAAGGACCAACTTGTGTTGCAGCATGAGGGAGAGTGGCTGCAACCTTGTGGGTAAGGTAGGTAAGAGTTAAATTGAGGCTGCAACAGCTGCCATGGTGGAAGAGTATTCAATGACTGAGTATGAAAGTAAGGAAATGGAGGGATAGAATTTTGAACCATAGATGTAGGCCATGGTTGACATGACTGTTGCAACGAGTTGGTTGCAACTCCCAGATCTCTTTGATA
The DNA here is from genome assembly GCA_027924585.1 of Larix kaempferi. NCBI lineage: Eukaryota > Viridiplantae > Streptophyta > Pinopsida > Pinales > Pinaceae > Larix > Larix kaempferi. The sequence continues at coordinate 15,501,724 of BSBM01000372.1, read as the reverse complement.
TGTTTCTTTCATCCTTTGTAAGGAGGGGCAATGATCTGTGGAATCATTCAAGTCACATATACCACAACTTTCAAGACTATCCAAAGGGAAATCCCTTGCTTCTCTTATTTCCTCCTGCTTTTCCTTATCCTGCAAAACACCCAATTGTAAATCAGCTTTAGAAATGTCAAATAAATTGTTGATTTCAGTTCGTAAAACTCTTGTTTTTGCAGCAGATTTCAAAAATAGAGATAAAAGTTCCTTAGAATTCTTACCAATCTTGAAGTTTCCTCTTGAATACCTTCTACATAACTCACAAATATCATCATATGCTAACTGAAATACATTACGTGTTCTGATCAGATTCAATATTTCTAAACATTCAGCTTGGATTCCCTTGAGTAGAAGTGTTTTTAAGATTTCCTACCCCAGTTTCCTCTGTTTAGATCTTTGGAGGTTATATTGAAATCGTTCTATGTATTCCTCCAGACTCTCTTCTTCTCCTTGTGTCATTTCGAAGATGTCTTCATTGACCCTGCAATAATCTTGGTACCTTTTCAAGAACACATGTTTCATGTCTTCCCAAGTTTGTATACAATTCCCACCGAGGCTCATGAACCATCGGAGGGCTATTCCTTTTAGAGTAAGGGGAAATACATTCAACTTTCGATCATTAGCACAATAACCATATCCTCTACAAAGTACTTCAAATTGAAATAAAAATACATCGGGGTCTTCGTTTTCCAAACCGTCAAAATTTGGTAGAACATGTGGGGGAATTCTTTTCATTGGTGTCACTCCTCTCGAATTTCTGATGGGAAATTCGAAGGTAACAACTTCTCCATCTTTTTCACCTGCCATCTCTTCATTAGATTCTTTGTGTGCTATCTTGAGGCTCCTCCTTCGAATGTTCCTGTCAACTTGTTAGTATAATGGGTGGTGCTTACAACACCCCTAAGGGGAATGATAAGATTTATGCTGCCAAGATTGAAAATGGAATAAAACTGAATGTAAAGAAAGAAATTTAGCATTCAAAATAAATTCAATAAACTGAAATGTAATCATGCAACCTACATGCCCTATTTTAACAATGCATCTGCAAAACAATGTCAAATGTACTATTGCACAATTGATAACTTCTTCGGCAACGGCGCCAAAATGTCGTGCCCACTATATGTCAGTTAATTAAAACTTAACATGCAGAGTGCTAAACATAAATTATCAACCTGAGGAAGTCTTTTATTTCAAAGCTATCATGCAAAATATATGCAAGCACAATTTCTACCTGCCATTGTTGATCTATTGATATGCAATCGAAACTATTTGTAAACTAAGTCACAACTTCTTGAAAGTAAATCAAACCTCAAACCTATTCATACATCAAACTGTAAATCGAACACACTTCAAACAAGATCTATTCCTATGAAACAAGATCTGATTGCATAAATCTAAAATAAGTCTTGTGTTGTCCAACGATCTATCAAAATGAGTTAACATGAGAACTCTATGATAAATCTAATGAATAAAAACATAAATTGAATAATAAAACAACTATGATAAATCTAATGAATGAAAGCATGAGTTAACAATTAACAGATCTACAAAATAAAACATTTACAATTAACACTACCAGCATCTGCTCAGGGAAGAGGGCCCTTCCTCCACTGAGCAGATATGGATCTCCACAATGAAAGTCTACAACTCCAGAATTAAGAAACTGCCAGCATGTATTATCATAATGGAAGAATTACAATAGATCTGGATCAAATCCTACATCATAACATTGTGTTCTCTCCTATCTTACAGCTCCTATCATCCATCTCCTATCCTGCCTATTCTATCATGCTTAATCCCTATCAATCGATCCCCCTTCTCAATGAGATGGATTACATATTTATACATAAAATTATCTCCTGAAAATCAAGAACTGAACCCCCAACTTGTGATCTGCAACATCTGAAACACGGCCGTAACTGCTGGCAATTTTGAAACTGACCGCAACACCAAATCTGGAAAATACCCTCTCAAAGAACAATCGGCATATCGCAAACCGTAGCTTTGTTTGGTGATTTCCTTAGGTTAGGTAAATGAGGATGTTACGCACAAAACCCATGTCTCGGATTTTTGAGATTCGTTTCCATCTGCCCACAAATCAAGATGCGAATTAAGATGTTCTTATGTGGCATGCGTTTTTTGTTAAGGCTGTAACAGCTGGCTATGAGCGTACTGTACGTGACAACTCACTCCACAAACCATCATTAGTAAAATTATGCATAATAGTCTTTAATTCATCAAAGATAAAGGAAAATAATCACTATTAACCACTTAAAACACCAATGGAAGTAGCAAGCTGTTCAACGCGTAGCTACAACAAATGGATGAAAAATGGAATGATAAATGAGAAATAATGGTAAGAAAATGTATGAAAGGTATGTCAATAAATGATGGAAAAATGGACAATTCCAGGGCCCAACACATGCCATATCATGCCTTCTTTCAGGCTAGCTCTGATACCATGTTAAATTTTCAAAATTTACTTCAATCTGATCTAGGATATTAACTGAGAGAACAACATGTATAGCATATCTACAGCATATCAATCATGGACACAATAATGCAAGCACACAAGAGACACAGATTTTACTTGGGGAAAACCATAAAGGTGAAAAACCCCAATAACTTCCTCAGAGATAGATAGAGCAATGATACAACCAGAATACAAGAGATAGTCTTCTCCTAGCAGCAGAGCCTCCTCCTCCACAAGTGCGCCACTCTCCCAAGTGTGAATGAGAGAATCGAATGTGTAAAATGAGAGAGACACACTCTCTATTTATACACTAACTTGACTTGACCTTTACTCAACTAGATCGGCCTCAACTTAACCACTTAACATAATGCTGACTAGGCCGACCCCCACTAGGGTGGTCTAATAACCCTTTGACCCACATGGCCAACCCCCAATAGTGTGGTCTAATAACCCTTTGACCCACATGACTTATACAGGGCCGACCCCAACAAGGTGGTCTAATAACCCATCAAGTATAAGTTACAACACTTACAATATAAATGACGACACTTCCATATAGAGGAATAATAACATCTCTATAGGAATACAATATACATATAAGTGAAATACATTTCGAAGTTACATATACATCAGCAAGTGTTTCATCACATACCAATACAAGTCTCAGTTAGTGGTGACCTATGGAATCTAAATATGAAGGCATTGATTAACCTATTGGAGATCATCATAACCTACTCAATCTATATGGCCCTTTATGTATCTTCCTTACTAGATAATTGGGCCATTAGCAACCAATTAGGTATGGACGATGCATACATATATGAGGCATGTTCTTGTGCACCAGGTCTGGAAACATGAGGTGGGCACCAATTGAATGGTAATTCACTTGTCGCTAATCTATCATACCTATCTTGTTTCTTTTCTTTTGACTCAGGATTCACCTAAGATCTCCAAGGAATCAAGTAAACCCTCTCTTAAGTGGATGTGGTCAAATAAGGAATGAGTCTTCATGATATCAACATATATGTGGCATGGATTTAAAATACTTTGAATTTTGTGTCACCTAATCAATTATTTCCATAATCAATCATTAATATAAGGGAAACTATGGAGAAACTACAATAGAAGTTGTGGTGGCCCCTACTGGGGTAAATTCTATGAAATTTTCAATCTCAAGGCATCACTAATAAGGTAAATTAGGAAGAGGGGTACCTTCCTCTATAGCCACATCCATCTTGGCATATACCTGATACAAGTCTTCACCTACCAAGAAATCATCAATATTCAGGGACTGATGGTTGAGGTCAGTAGCATCACCAAAATTCCCCAAACCTCCAATTTCTCTCTAACTACCTTCTCCCTCCTATGGATTCTCCTATGATCTTCCTAGGTGTTACCTACAACCCCACCTTAATCCTATATTTACCCCTATGGAGGGGAACGGTCCTCGGCGTTCTACATTTTATTCTCAATTATAACCTTGGTTGACCCTAGAAGGAATCATGTTCATTGTCCTCTATATACACATGATGTTGGATAGAAGTGATTGTTGTATATTCAAGGTCTTGAATGTTATTGGTTGAGTATACAAGGAATTTCATACACCCAGATGCAATCAACTAGAATGCTAAAACATTTAATTGATGGCAAGATATAGGAACAACTAAAAAACTTGATTCCATTGTCAATTTCATAGGAACTATCAACCTAGGTGTAATTGAAGGTACGAAAAACAATAAGTGATTGCATAACCCAAGGATTGGGTTGTCACCCTACAATAAATATTGGAATTCCCAAAGGCAGTGTTTCCAGTCCCTATAATAAAAAGTGGCATCATCTAGAATCTAACTACCCAAGAGTGGTCATAGCAAATTGCATGCTTATTCCCACAATTGTGTAACAAAAATGCTAGAACATGCAGTCACATTCTCTGGATTTGAATTAGAGCTATATTATATCCTTCTATGAAATTTTGTAACACAACATATCATTGAGCCTAGGAAAATATCGTAGTAAAAGAATTAGCAAGGAAGAAGAATTGCAGTGAAATCTAGCAAGAATTGAGCGATAAAATAAAACATGCAAAGAAACTCAGATGTGCATCAAAATTGGTGTCATATTCCATTAATATGTATAGTAAAAAAATATAGTAGAATTGAGAGAATTCAATTATCTAGGATGAATTCGAATTTGTGTCAATATAGCATAGGAATTTTCCCCACTACAGTGTTCCGATAGTGCCAAAATCAACTGAATGTCAGTGAACTGAAGCTATTATCAGTTAATTAATCATGAAGGGCGCATTAGTGATTTTAGCATGAAAATTAGGTTAGAGAGGGTGCATTAGTTGACAATCAGTGCTAATCGGATCTCAAACCCCCCACTATAGTCATGAATTCAGGTAGTCTGAACCAGATCACTGAGTTAGCTCCTAAAATTTAGGGAATTGACTCTGCATGTCCTAAATTCATGCATGGAGGGCGCATCAAGTGGATAATGAGGCCTAGAAGACAACTGAACACCACTAGGGTGTCCAGAACATCATCCAATACTAGAAAAGGGAAATAATACTAAGGTGGACAAAGGTTGGAGTATTAATTATCCTAATACCCTCCGTTAATCCAAAAATAGACAACTTGGGCCCCGGTAACTAAGACCAATGGTTACCCAAACAATAAAAAATAATTGTTCATCAAACTAAGGAAATGGGGAAAACCTCATGGGAAACCCCCCCTCAAAAATGAACAGCAGGGAACTCAAGCAACCTTCACACTAAGCAGAGATCTGAGAGACGAAAATATCTTCTGAGTGAAATACTTTGTAAAAATTTCTACAATCTTCTCCTTTGTAGGGAAGTAATGCAATGCAATGGTCCTGTTGTGCACTAGTTCCCTGATATAGTGCATGTGAACCTAAATATGTTTGATTATTTGCTTCAAAACTGACTCACTGGAGATCTCTATGGCACTTTGATTATCACATAAAATACCTATTGAAGGAGAAGTGTGAATTCCAAACTCTATCAAGATGCCATGTAACCAAACTGCATGAATAGTTGCATTCACATCCCCTCTGTACTCTACTTCTATTGAAGAGAGTGTGAGTGTTGCGTGCTTCTTGCTTGACCAATAGATTGGTCCAAATCCCAACATGAACACATAGGCTGAAGTAGATTTCTTGTCTGTGTTGTCTCCTGCCCATTCTGAGTCAGTAAAACCAACCATATCTAACTAAGAACCAGCAGAATAATGAATCCCAAACTCTTTTGTACCTTGCACATAGTGCAAGATTCTCTTTGTTTCCTTCCAATGCAGCTCATGCGGCTCCTGCATGTACCTTTCCACAACACTAAAAACACAAGATAGATCCGGTATTGAATGTGTCAAGTACAATAAGCTACCAATCAGTTGCATGTACAAGGTGCTATCAACCAAAGGAGTAGAATTACCTTCTTCCAATCTGATGCCAGATAGGAAAGGAAAAGTTGTTTCTTTGCAATCATCCATGTGGAACTTTTTGATCAAGTCAGATACATACCTAGACTATGAAACCATGATCCCTAAAGCTTTTTGAGTTACTTCGAGGCCAATAAATTGTTTCAACAACCCTAGATCTGTCATGGAGAAGGCTTTCCTAAAAGAAGAATTGATGTTCTTCAATCTAGTAGATGAACCACTGGTGATGAGAAATTCATCCACATACAAAACTATCAACAATAGGAAACCTCCCTTTTAATGCATGTATACATTGTAGTCAAATTTGCATCTTTCAAACTTTTGTGAGAGTAAGAAGGAATCAATTTTGGCATGCCATGCCCTAGGGGCTTGCTTGAGCCCATACAATGATTTCCTTAGTATGCATACCAAGGATGGATCACTTGTGTACCCCTCGGGTTGTTTCATATAGATCTCTTCTTCTAAGTCACCATGTAGGAAGGCACTCTTTACATCCATGCGATGTACCTCCCACTGTTTCAAAGCTGCAATTCTCAAAACAAATCTAATAGAGACCATTCTTTCTACTGGAGCGAATGTCTCATAGTAGTACAAGCCATGAACCTGAGAATACCCCTTGGGAACCAACCGAGATTTGTACTTGGTTGTAGATCCATCAAAACCAAGTCTTGTTTTGTAGATCCAGTGGCACTAGACTAGCTTTCTCCCTGGGGGAAGAGATACAATATCCCATGTCTCATTATTCTGAAGTGACTCATATTATCCATCCATGGCATCTTACCATCTTGGATCATGGAAAACCTCTTTCAAGGATCTAGACCCTACCATCATGTAGCACCTCTCTAGGAGAAGTGCATCTGTAGGACATAGTGCAAGGTTTGCATCTCGATGATGAGATATGGTTCTTCTATGGTCAAATGGATCACCAACTATGTTCCCAGTGGTTTCAAGGAATTTTTTATCCCATTTTAGCCTTGGATTGGGAGAAGGTATTGGATCTTCATACTAAATATCAAAATTTGATTCAACTTGGTCCTCATCTTCAGAATCTAAATGTGAATCATTAGAAGAGACATCATTCTGATCTTCATCGGGTGTAAATGGAGTAGGCAGAGAACATGGAAAAAATGAGATAATTCATATTCCTTTGAGGCATGGTTTGCAACACATTTTGCTATTAGCTTCCTAGATGAGATCTATGCAATATCAATTGTGTCAGGTTCAAAAAAAACTTTCTTCTGTGAACCTGTGTGTGTCATTTGATAAACAGATAAAAAGTTTGTTGTCAAGGAAGGCACATACATAAAAAAAATTAACTTTCCATGCTCCAATTGTATTGTGCCCTTCCCTTCAGTATAGATCTGTGAATCATCTCCCATGTGAATACTAGGACCATTAGTAAGATCTAGAGAAGAAAAATATTCTCTAGAGGAAACCATGTGTTTGGAGGCTCCAGAATCTATGAGGAAGGCTTGTGATTGTGAGAATCTAGCCTTCAGTTCAGGACATCTCTCATGATCATCTATCTCACTTCAATAATCAATCTTCCTTGAGCCTTATGGGAGGGAAATGCTATGTTGTTCAATAAGTTTGTTCATTTGATCTATCTTTCTTCTTTATGCATGAACTCTCTGGATGATTTCCTTTCTTGCAATAGGTACACTTGGTCTTCTCAAACCTCTTTTGCTTATCCTTCTTGTATCTAGAGGCTCATTATGATGGATTAGGATTCTCCTTTGGCTTGGATTCAGATTGCTTCTTGTCCTTTCCCTTCTGCTTCCCTTTATCATTCGCACTTTTAGACTCCCCAGCCATAAGAGCTTGATTCTTGGAGGCTTTCATGGCTCCCATTTGAATCAGTTTGTCTTGTTTGTGGATCATGGATTCTGTGAATGCATCTAAAGAAGGCATTTTCCAATTAGGGATTTAAAATATCCCAAAGTGGAGGGTAGACCCAAATACTAAAAATTCAGGTCCAAGTTTGCTTAGGATATATAGCACTAGCTGCTCATCAGTCTTGTCAATTCCACATTGTTTGCACTACATAACCAAGGAATTGAACTTTAAAAAGAACTAGTGTATGGTTTCGAAACTGCTGGGTTGAAGATTGATTTATTCATTCTCCAAAAGGTGGCCTCTCAGATCATGTTTCTTGCCAAAGAGATTTTCAAGCTTCTTCCAAACCTCCCTTAGTGTTTTCAATCCATCAAGATGGAAGAGAAAATCTCTGGAGATGAGAATAAACACAAAACCAAAAGTCTCATCTAACTTGTTCAGGTACCTTGCTTTCTCAATAGCTACCCGAGGTTCGACCTCCTTGCCCATTGTGACCCTATACAAACTCTTGTTGCACAACACAATATGCATATATGCCCTCCAATCTAGATAATTGAAGGGTGTCAAGATTCTTGGTGTCAAGGAGCATTCAAATTCTCCATTTATAGATGTTGGTGCGAATGCAAACTGCTACTTCTACACTGAAAATTTCTCAAAACCTTGCAGAAAAATATCAAAAGAAAGATAAACCAGCTCTGATACCATGTGAAATTTTATAACACAACAAATCATTGAGCCTGGGAAAATATCACAGTGAAAGCAGTAGCAAGGAAGAAGAATTGTAGTGAAATCTAACAAGAATTGAGCAGTAAAATCAAGCTTACAAAGAAAATCATATGTGCATCAAAACTATTGTCATATTCCATTAATCTGTATTGTAAAATAATATAGTACAATTGAGAGAATTCGATTATCCAGGAGGAACTTGAATCCATGTCAGTCTAGTGTAGGAATTGTCCCCACTGCAATGCTCTGATAGTGCCAAACTCAAGTGAATGTCAGTGAACTGAAGCTACTGTCAGTTAACTAATCATGAAGGGCACATTAGTGAGTTTAGCATGCAAATCAATCTAGAGAGGGTGCATTAGTTGACAATTAGTGGAAATCGGATCTTAAACCCCACACTACAGTCATGAACTTAGGTGGACTGAACTAGATCACTGGGTTATCTCCTAAAATGTAGGGAACTGACTCTGCATGGCCTAAATTCATGCATGGGGGTGCATCATGTGGCTAATGAGGCCCAAATGACAATTGAACACCACTTTGGCGTCAACAACATCATCCAATACTAGGAAAAGGGAAATAATACTAATTTGGACAAAGGTTGGAGTATTAATTATCCTAACATCTTCATCTTTCTTTGCACTTCCTCTTTGGCTATATATCATTTTCCTTTTTTTTTACCATCAAGATGCATCAACACCTCCAACAAAATGTACACAATGGACATGTTGGTGTTAATCTTGTAGAATTCTAACTAGGAATAGGATTCCTTATCTAGTTCTTTCTTAATAATGTATAATGTCAAGGGAAAAAAATTTAAATTTTTCATCATTTGCAACCTTTAATGCACATAAGTGTTTTTCTAGTCAATATCAAACCAAATTTTACATGCATGCACATCAATGAGATACTTCAATACTTTGATTGAATCGAGCATGGAAATATTCACCATATCATGCCATTGATTGAAGGATTTTTATTAAAGGTGGAATTTCAAAAATGAATCCTCCATGGCTCATACTCAGCAGTAATTTTTGGTACACCCCCAAGTAGGTTTGAGTTGTGTTAGAAAAACAGGATCGCAAAGCAATAGCATAAAATAAGATGCAGAAATAAAAAAAACATAAACACAATACAAGAGAGACACAAAAATAAATGGTTCACCCAATTTGGGCTACTTCCATCGAAAAATCACCAATCCTTTTATTATATTGTCCAACAAATGAAGGGATACAACCCGCAGCACATCTGCTGGAACTTTCTCTTCACTCTCTTACAGTCTCTCTGAGACACACTTGTCTCTTACAATACAATACTACAAGACATAGTTGTATTGCAATGCCTTCCTTTTAAAGAGGGATTACCATGGGAAAATACCATGGGCCCGAAAATTACCCATTATTGACCAAGTCATGACTATGAAATTACATCATTTTAATAGGCATTTTTTCTACTATGGGGGTGTTTCCCCCGAAACCCCTCCAGGGGGGATCATAAATCAGTCATCGCCCTCCATGGAGATTGTAGTGGGGGGGAAGAACCCCCACACCCCCCATCATGGTCTAGGATCCAAACATGACTAAAACACAACTTCTAAATCAGGAAGATCAGACTCCACAACCAACAATCTCCGACTTGGAGATTGATCACAACAAATCCACCACTACTGCGTCTGCTGGACTATTCTCCAAACCTTGGACCTGGAAAATTTCTCATCTTCACCTTCATGCTTGAAGGCCAAGTGAAACTGGGAAGGAATGCAGTTTCTCTCTAGTTACTACCTTTTCCAACATGTTTGCAAGGGTTTGGCTAGTATGTATCTTTTCCAACTTCAACAGTTCATCTTCCAGAACATATCGTATGAAATGGTACTTGAGATATATATGTTTTTTCTTAGAATGGAAGGTTGATTTCTTTGAAAGATTAATGGCACTCTGGCTATCACTGTAAACCTTCTATTTTCATGGTTCTTACCCAATTCCTCCATGAACCTCTACAGCCAAATCATCTCTTTACTAGCCTCTATAGCAGCAACATACTTTTCTTTTGTTATTGAAAGTGAAAAAACCTTTTGCAGTTTCAAAATCCAACTTATTGTTGTTCCACCTAAAGAAAAAAATACCATATAGTGCTCCTCTTGCTATCTTTATCACCTGCCATATCTACATCAACATATCCCTGTAGAACAACGTTTGATCCTTCAAAACATAATGCATGAGTAGTAGTACCTCTCAAATACCTATGAATCCACTTTACTTCCTTCCAATGCTATTTACCTAGATTTTTCATATACATGCTCACAAGATCCACTGCATGTGCAATAAATGGTCTTGTGCACACCATCACATACATCAAGCTACCAACTACTAATGAATAAGGAACCTTGGACATGTATTCTATTTCCTCCCATGTCTTGGGACACATTTCCATACTTATTTTGAAATGACTGGCCAAAGGTGTATTAATTGGTTTTTCATCCTGCATTCTAAACCTTTCCAACGCCTTTTTGTATGTACTCACCCTGAGATAATGTCAATTTGTGATTTTTCCTATCTCTTGTTATTATCATACCAAGGATTTCCTTTGCAGTACCCAAATCCTTAATTGCAAATGAATTAGTTAATTTCCTTTTGAGCACATTTATATCATGCATGTTAGACCCTACAACAAGCATGCCATCCACATACAATAACAAGATAATATATCTTCCATTATCTAGCTTCTTGAAATAAACATAGTGGTCAAAATGACATCTACTATAACCTTGTTTTGTCATAAACCTATCAAATTTTAAATACCACTGCCTTGGAGTTTGTTTCAAGCCATACAAGCTCTTCTTCAACCTGCATATTATATTCTCCTTCCCTTTGACCTCATATCCCTGTGGCTTCTGCATATAAATATCTTCCTCAAAATCCCCATGGATAAAGGTTGTTTTTACATCTAGTTGTTCAAGATGCAAATCTTCTACTACCACTAGACTTAAAATAGTTCTAATTGAAGTCATTATAACAATAGGAGAAAATATTTCATCAAAATATATACCTTTATTTTGTGCAAACCTATTTACAAAAAGTCTATCCTTGTACCACTTATTTCTTCCATCTTCTTCCTTCAAAATGTAAACACATTTATTATGCAATTCTCTTTTACCTACAGGAAACTAAACCAAATCCCAATTTTGGTTTCTTACCAATGAGTCCATCTCGTCATTCATGCCTTGTTCCCACTTCTTTCTAGTTTTCACCTACATTGCTTCTTCATAACATTTTGGTTCACCAAAATCGGTCATCAATAAATAATATAGTGAAGGAGAGTATCGTTCAGGGGGTCTACTTGACTTGGTAGATATTCTCAGAGTTGTAGGAGTTTGAGGTATCTGTTGTTATTCTTGATTTTCCAACACCTTTGAAACTTCATTTTCTTTAATTTCATCAAGCACTGTGTACTTTTTGTTTTCCTTTTCTTATTTCTTTCCCTACAACTAATATTTATATATGACCTTTTCATTAAATACCACATCTCTACTCCTAATTATTTTTTATTTTCATAATCCCATAAGCGATAACCAAAACTATCAACCCCGTATCCAATAAATGTATATTTATTCGATGTAGCCTCAAGCTTTGTTCTATTTTCTTTATCAATATGGACAAATCCTTCACAACCAAAACTTCTCATAAATGAGTAGTTTACCTTGTTACCTATCCATGCCTCCTCTGGAATCCTACCATCCAAAGCACTTGAAGTCCCTCTATTTATTAAGTAAATAGAAGTATCTACAACATTTTCCCAAAACTGTAATGGCAACCCTTCATGAAATCTCATACACCTTGCACACTCCATGATTGTTATGTTCATCCTTTCTGACACACCATTTTCTTGTGTTCCTGGAACAATCCTCTCTCTATGAATCCCATAGTATAAGCAATAACTATCAAACTCCTTGTCATAGTATTCACCTCCATTATAAGATCTGAGACACTTTAACCTTTTTCCTGTCTCATTCTGTACTAAATCTTTCCATTTCTTAAAAGTAGAAAAAACATCAATTTTTTGTTGAATGCAATAAACCGAATTTTTCTAGTTGTATAATCAATAAAAGTAACATAATAATGAGATCCACCAAGATATTGTACTTGATTTGGTCCCCATACATATGTATGCACAACATCTAACTTTTCACTCTTCTTTTGATTCCCAACTTTGAGAAATATGACTCTCTTATGCTTTCCATAAACATAGTTCTCACAAAATTCCAAACTTACCTACTTCATATCTAGCAACAACTTCCTTGAGTGGAGAATCAACATCCCCTTCTTACTCATCTAACCAAGCCTATGATGCCACAATGATGTATCTATTTATGTGGAAGCTACAAATGTAGAAGAATTAGTATTACGATGACATAAATACAACATACCTATCCTATCTCCTTTTTCTATTACCAGTGGTCACAAACAACTTCCATCTCCCAACTGCCCTATTGAGATCAGATTTCTTTTCATAGCAGCAATGTGCCTTACATCTTTCAGTAACCATTCATTTCCACTCTTTAACTTATACCTTACCCATTCCAACAATTTTACATGGTTCATCATCACCCAATAAAACATGTCCAAAATCACCTTGAACATTATCATAAAGAAATTTATTATGGGGTGTAGCATGACATGAAGCCCCTAAATCTACTACCTAGTAATCACTAGTATTATCTAATGCAAGAATCAAAGAATCTTGTAACAAACACATCACCCACTTCATTTTATTCCTGATTAGTCTTCTGATGTCCATCTCCTTTCTTCTCTAGAGATCTACAGTCTTTCCTCATATGTCATTTCTTCCCACATTTCCAGCACTCTATCTTTCCCAATCTGGACTTGGATCCTCCCTTCCTAGACTTTCCACAATTACCTGGTCTCTTTTCTCTCTCCTTTTATATTTCCCTACTCTCCATGTTCAACGCATTACCTGATGTATCACCTATGCTTTTCCTTCACATTTTCTCACTGAGAATAATACCAACAACATCATCAAATTTCAAAGTGTTTGAACTAGAGACAGAGTTACTTACAACCATGACCAAGTCGTTCCATCTTTCTAGCAATGAGCACAATATTAGAAGAGACCTAACCTCATCTTCAAAGTTCACTTTTACATAACATAATTGATTAGTAATCGTATTAAATTCATTTAAATGATCAACAACAAACCCACTTTTTGACATCTTCATATTAAATAAACGCTTCATTAGAAATACCTTGTTGGAGGCCGAGGGGTTTTCATATAGTTTAACCAATGTGCTCATCAGACCCACCATTGTATTTTATTTTGAAATATTGAAATTAATCCACGAATCCAAGCATAGTCATATTTTTCCTAGTTCCTTTTATTGGAATATTATCACCATCATTTTTTATATCTGCATGCATGCATACATTCTACATGCATCCAATCATCATGCATGCATCCAATCATCTGTATGGTGGTATCCCCAACACCTGGAGCCTATTTTCATCCCGCTAGAGCCTTTCTTCAGCCCTCAGTAGCCGTCATACCTACCTAATGTGCCTTGTTTTCCTCACCTGGATGACATATGCGCCTTATCTCACCTACCAGGAGTTTAACAGTCAGTTAGAGCATTGGTTGACCAATTCTTGCATTTATTGTTTAGTTTAACTACCTGTAGCTCCCAGTTGTCTATTTTTGAGTGCTATTTGACCTTCTGATAGCCTCATGCTCCCTCCTTGGAGTCTCCATCCCTTGATTTGTGGTCACATGGCTCAGTTAGACTCATTTGACTGACTTTTGACTATTTGTGACTCCTGCCACTGATTGGATGATGTCTCCAATGTTATCCAAGATACACACTGAGGATGATTCGAATGACCTTTGGCTAATTTGAATTCTCTTGACAGTTATTGTATTGTATTCAGTTATTCATAGTGCAAGCTCACAGCTGATGTATGATTATCCTTCTATTCTCCATTTTCTGTGTTCATGAGTGATTATTGATTCATCTATTCTTCTTTCTTCTCTGCAATTATTGAGTGATATTAGTGAAATATGTTGTAGCTGTGAGATCTCCCTGCAAATTATCACATGGTATCAAAGCTGGAAGCAGCTATTCGAATTGCAGCAGTAGCAGTTGCAGCAATTCTTTGAGCAGTTGTCTTTCATTGAGTGCCACAAGCCTCTGGGTTTCCACAGCAAATACTGGTGCTATTTCCTTGAATTCACTAGAGCAATCCAATGAGGTCTACCTAGGTTTGAAGGACCCAGTCACATGTGCTCAATGTCCTAAGGCAGTGTTCAATTCGAATTGCAGCAGATCTCCATTTCATAATTCTCATTTATTTTGCAGGACTATCCCCTCTTCAACTTTGAATTCTTCAATATCATGGATCTCAAGTTGAATTCATTCAACTACTTTGAATGGAAGGCAAAGGTGGACATCTTCTTGAATTCAAAGAACCTTTCTAGAGTGGTGAATGGCTCTGCAGTTGAGCCCACTGGTGTAGTAGAGAAATCCAAGTACTTAGACAATCTTGATGAAGCAGTAGGACTACTGCTACTTAGCATTTCTGAATACCTACACTTTCATGTTATTGATCTGAAGACTCCAAAGGAGTTTTGGGACAAGCTCGAATCTCTTCTTGTCCAGAAGGATGAATTGAAGGGTCATAAGTTAGACAATGAGCTCATCTCCATGAGCCCAAGCAGTTTCAAAACTATCACTGAGTTTCCCAAAAAATTCAAGAACTTGATTTCACAATTGAAGAGGTATGGGATCGAGAAGGAAGAAAAAAAACTCATCCTTTCCATACTGTCGAATCTAGGCCCTGATTATTCAGCGTTTGTTTCGACCTTCCAGTCAGCAAAGTTTTCCATTCCAAAATGGAAGTTTCCTTCGCTTGAAGACTTCATCCAATCCATCACACTTGAGGAGGAGAATCTAGTGCACATGGGAGTGATAAAAACCAAATTGGATTCAGCTCTTGCAACCACTGAGATGAGAAGAGCGAATGGTAAAGGGAAACAAAAAGTTTCCGAAAGGAGGTCGAATGACCAAAAGCGGAAGGAGACTCCAAAACAATCAAATGGAGTTTTGAATCCTAAGAAATACAAGCAAACTCGGAAGGGGAAAGCCAAATGCACATACTGCAATAGAGATTATCATCGTGAGAGTTCATGTATGAACAAGACCATAGATATCATGGCTTCACTTCTTGAAAAGAATATTCTTCCAGTACCTGCATCTGCTAGAAAGAAAGAGAGTGAACCATCTGGATCTGAGGACAAAGCGAGATGCCATGCTCTCATGGAAGGAGCATCATCACAACCCTCCTTCATCATAGATTCTGGAGCTTCAAGATGCATGTCTTCCTCCGAGGATCTCTTCACTGGTTTCAAATCTACTATTGGACCATCCATCATGTTGGGGAATGATTCTGAGGTCTCTTCTGAAGGGATAGGAAGAATTAAACTTGATCATGGGTATGTCTCAGATGTGCTCTATGTCCCCACACTCACTACAAATCTACTTTCAATATATAATATGACCCATACTAGAGATCACAAGAGGGTGATCTTATCTCCTAATGAGGTCGAAATACATGACATGGTTTCAGGAAAAAACATTTCCAAAGGTGTTGCAAACCACAGTTTGAAACTATATGAGCTATCACACTTTCTTCCTCTCTCCAAGCAATCTGCTCTTCACACTCATGCAAATGAAAAGAGTAGACTATGGCATGAGATATTTGGACATCTCAACTACAAGGATTTGCAAAACATGCAAACTCAAAAAGTGCTTGAAGGCCTTCCCAATCTCAGATTTTCCCAAGGCACCTGGAAAGGTTGCTTGAATGGAAAGGATCCATCAAAGAAGATTGAGAAAAAGATGATTCATGAAGAAGTGAGAATGATAGATCCAGATCCACAAGAACCTAAAGATATAGCACCTATTTTTTCAACTCCTATTGCTAGATTGGCTACCACCACTCCTGCTTCCACCATTGATCTCCAAGATACAAGAGTTGAATTCTCTCCTACAGATCCATTTCTAGCTGAGAGATGCTTTCTTATGATTGGATCTGATCCAAAAACATACTTTGAGGCCTCCCAAGATCCAAGATGGGTAGAAGATATGGAAGAAGACTATCAATCTCTTCAAAGAAATGAGACTTGTGAGCTTGTCTCTCTCCCATTTGGGAGGAAGCTTGTTCAATGCAAGTGGATATACAGAAAAAAGATGGACTCTGATGGAGTCACAAGCAAGTATAAGGATAGATTGGTTGCAAGGGTTTCTCTCAAATTCATGGGATTGACTATTCTGAGACATTCACACCTATTGCTAAGATGGATTCCATCCGTCTTGTTCTTTCTCTTGCCTCATCCAAGCACTAGGAAGTGAATCACATGGATGTCAAGAGAAGGTTTCCTTTATGGAGATCTAGATGAGGACATCTACATGAAGAAACTTGAGGGGTATATTGATGATCCTTCACATGTGTGTAGATTGAGGAAGTCCTTGTATGGGCTTAAGCAAGCTCCCTAAGCTTGGTATGTCAAGATGGATTCCTTCTTACTTTCACAAGATTTTCAGAGATGCAAATCATATTCGAATGACTACATGAGACATGATGGTAACTCCCTTATTCTTATTGTTCTTTATGTTGATGATTTGTTGATTATAGGGAGCAATTTTTCATGCATTAGATCTATCAAAACTGCTTTGCACAACTCCTTCTCTATGTCAGATTTGGGACTGCTAAAGCAGTTTCTTGGTCTTGAAGTCACTAAGAGTGATTTAGGAATCAGAGTTGCACAGACCAAATATGCTTCAGATCTACTTGACAGGTTTCATATGAGCGAATGCAAACCAACAGCATTCCCCTTTATTTCAGGGATCAGCCTTGAGGATGGTTCTTCTACACCTTTGGTTGATAGTACTTTGTATCAGAAGTTGATTGGGAGTCTTTTGTTTCTACACATACTCGACCTTATCTATCCTATGCAGTCAGTGTTGTCTACAGATACATGCATGAGCCTCATGAGATTCACTAGAAGGCAGTAAAGAGGCTCTTGCATTATGTGCAAGGGACAAAGACACATGGTCTTTTCTATGCAGCTAGGTCTCCTCTGAACCTAGTTGGGTATACTGATTCTGATTGGGCTGGAGATAGCTCAGATCGGAATTCTACATATGGTTTTGTTTTCATGATTGGATCTGACCTATCTATTGGTCGAGCAAAAAGCAGATTGCTTTAGATCTTTCTTCAACTGAGGCCGAGTATAGAAGTGCTCTGAATGAAGCCACATAGTGCATCTGGTTGCAAGGCATCTTGTCAGAGTTTGGGTTTCGATTCAGTACTCCACCAGTCATCTATTGTGACAATCAGAGTGCCATCAGGATCTCCACAAATCCAGCTCTGAGACAGAGAACCAAACATATTGAGATACACATGCAATACATTCTTTGATTAGTGCATGACAATACCATCACACTACTCTACTGTGCTACATAAGTGAAGATTGCATACATCTTCACCAAGACCTTCATGGTGAAAAGGTTCACTTATCTTAGATATCTTCTCGGGGTGAGTGATGCCATGCTACATTAGCATCCTTCAGTCTATTTTGAGGTAGGTCTTTCTTCCCACTGGGTCACTGAAAGAGATGGCTATTTGCTTGCTTGAAGCAAGGGATATTCCACCATATCTCTGGGAAGAAGCAGTGAATTGTTCTACATACATTCAAAATAGGGTACCCCACAAATCTGTGGATGGGTTCACTCCATTCGAAGAATTGAAGGGACAAAAACTTGGTGTCTCTCATCTGAGGGTTTTTGGATCCAAGGCATGAGCCAGAATCCCATCTGACCAAATAAAATCTCTTCAACCCCAAAGTAGCGAATGCATTCTGATGGGATATGCAGAAGATTAAAAAGTATACAAGGTGATGGATATTGCAACCAAAATATTCTTCATTGAAAGAAGTGTTAGGTTCGATGAAGATCCATTGCAAGATCTACATCCAATTGAATATCAAGGTAGATCCGATATGCCTACTCCAACCTGATGAAGATCAGGATGAGGTCTCTTCTGATGAGGACCAAGTTGAATTAGATCTTGATGTTAAGAATGAAGATCATGCAGATCTAGATCCAGAACCAACACCTACTCCCAATCCATGGCCAAGTACAAAATGAGCTCACAAACTCATTGATGTTGCTGGGAGCATAGCTGGGGCTCCATCTGAAATTAGGAGAACCAGATGTCAGTATCAAGTTGCAAACCTTGCACTATGTCATACAGATCCACTTCTCTCGGAGAGTTTCTACATGATGATGGGGTATGATCTACAATCCTTCAAAGAGACTTCCCATGAATCAAGATGGAAGACTGAGGTTCACATGCACTACATCAAGGAACTAGTGCATAATAGGACTAACACATTGCATTAATGTCCTACAGAGGAGTAGACTGCAGGAATTTTTACCAAGTTTTTACACATGTGAAAGCTGCTTGAGTTCCATGTTGTTCATTTTGTAGGGGGGGTATTTTTCCCATGAGGTTTTTCCCCATTTCCTTGTTTCATGGACAATTATTATTTTTTATCATTTATTTCATTGTATGGGTGACCTTTGGTCTCAGTAACCAAGGCCCATGATCTCTAATTTTGGAATAAGGGGGGAGTATTAGGATAATTAATACTCCATACTTGTCCTACTTAGCATTATTTTATTTTTCCTAGTAGTTGATGATGTCATTTTCCCCCTAGTGGTGTGTAGATGTCATCTAGGACCCATTAGCCACCTAATGCACCCTGCATGCATGATTTTAGGGCCACCAGAGTTAGTTCCCTACATTTTAGGAGCTAACTTTTGTTCTAGTTCAGTCCACCTAAGTGCCTAAACTCTACTAGGGGTTTTATCTCCGATCACCACTGATTGTGATCTAATGTGCCCTTTTTCACCTACTTTGCATGCAGAACTCACTAATGCACCCTCCTTAGTCAGTTAACTGACTGTGTCTTCATTAACTGAGTTTTGGTTCAGTTGAGTTGAGTTTGGGTCTTCCAGAGCACTCCAATGGTGACAATTCCTATGCTAGATAGGATGAGACTCGAATTCTCCTAGGATATTCAAATTATATCTATTGTAACATATTTTTGGACTATACTGATTAATGCATAATGTTACACATTTATGCTTCCATCTGAGTTCCAATGCATGATTAATTTTACTGCTCTTTTCTCTGCAATTTTCACTGCAATTCACCTTCTCTACTCATTCTTTCAATGTGAGGTATTCGCAGCTCTATGATTTGTTGTGACTTAGAATTTCACATCTGGTTGTGCAAGTATTGCAAGAAACCATAATGGAGTGCACCTCCAACCTTGAGGATATAGTTACAGAACTAACTACAGAATCAATAATTGACTTATTGATTACAACTGATGAGAGTATGGAAGAGTGTCAAAATAATTTTGTAATAGAAGAATTCTCCTAGGAAGAGGGAGTTTCCCTAGATGGGCTAGCGCATGCACCATCAATCTTGGATAAGAGTGTCAATGAGTTTGTACTCATGTTGAGCCTCTTTGATTTTAGTGTAGATTTCAATTCATTATTTAATAGATTTGATACACTTTTCTTGGTCCTATTTACAAATGAGTTCATTATTGCAAAAAATATAAAAAAACTCATGATGTGTTGTGAGGAGATTATGGCCAATGAAGATGACATGAAGGACGAAGAGGGACCACAAGTCATTGATGCAGTGTTACTTGTACAAAATGTTTTCACCTTAAATATTTTGAATAGAGTTCAAAGTACATAAGGAAGTAATGATCTTAATTCTTGTTTCTTTAGGTTTAGGCTCGCTGATGGTATACTCTTTGACAAAGCCCCTAGTAGAGGGGACATTCCAAATACCGAGGTAGTATCCTATGTTTGGCAGAGAAAACTTTATGTGGTAAGAGGGAGTGTTGGACTTTTAGTACCTCAGAAAGTGTATGGAAGACTACCATTAATGGTAGAAACAAGTAGGAGTGACATGTGTGCAGGTTTGTATAGTAGTGAGGCAACCATTCTCCAGTAAAAATCTATACAACAGTACAATAGTTCCCTGCAGACCTCCATCTACAATTTCATACAATAGTAATGAGGTTGCATGAGAATTTATGGAGGGAGAGATAGAGGGTGGATGCATGTGTCATCCTAATTTTAGATCCAGTGTAGATGCCTTTTATATTCAACAATTTGGTTCTATTTCTAGTTTTTCTTTAGTTAGAATTTGAATGCATTAAGTTTCTAATTAAAGTTTACATGCATCACTTAAGTCATATGAGGCTAGCTCATATTAGTGAAGTTCATGCAACCTAGTAGTTAAGGCATAGAGCTCAAGGAGGATGTACGCTTACATGCCTTAGATCGTCTCCAATTAAGGCATTGTTGTGCATGTGTTGAAATTCATCGTACCTACTTTCATTTAAAATCTATAAAAGAGAAGGTAGAGGTATGGAATTATTATTTAGTTTTCAAAGTAGGAAGCATTGGGTCAAGGGTAGAGTTTGAAGGTTTCACTATAATTTTTGTTTTCAAGATTAATAAATACTGATGTGATTTAAATTTCATATCTGTGTGTTTGTTGCTACTGCTTTCTTCAGTTTGATGTGTTTTAGTTCCTAGTAAAAACCAGATTGCAGTTTTGATAGAGATTTCAGTTTATAGTTTCCTAAGTAGGTATGTTAAAAATCAGCCTAGGACTATTACATGTGTTGAAGAATTTTTGATGAAGTAGCTTGACATTCAAGAATCAACTTCGAAATCAATAATAAAATACCAAAATGTATTAATGGCATTTTAGTTTGAATTCTAGGATTGTTGAATGTGATCAATAGGTTATTAGGTTGAGGAGTGCCATTTGCTTGATGTTGAAACTCAATCAACTTGATGATACAAGAAAATAGGACACTTTGGGGCACTTTTTCTTGGTGTTTAGGAAATGCTTTAAGTGAGTTACAGGTTAGTTCAAAGCAACTTTTCACATCATGTATGAAGAACTTTCCTAAAGAAATAAAGATGTGGTTAGTAGTCATGTATTACAAATAAGGTGACATTAATATTTATGTATTTGAAATTAACTTTTATTTATAAATAATTGAGTTGTTTTTTATTAAGATAAATATATACCAATAAATATTTAAATTATTTTATATTAAAATAAATCTATGCTAATTAATTATATTTTAATGTTTTATAATTTTATTTTATTTTACCTTTGTGTCCAATAATTTTAAATTTTTTTCCATGTGTATGTCGTAAAGAATATGTATGTACAATGCCTTGTTTATGGTTTTCTTTCTGCAGGTACAAGGCATTAGTGGCCTACCTACTCCAATGATCACAACCCTATCCTATGTGCCATCAAAACCTTCGCCAGGTTGGAACACCGTGGCAATTTTGGATGTTCAAAAATATGGTCAGCATACCATGTTAAAAATTTAAAAATTACCAGTCTGAGTTTATCAGGTTAATAATTAAGAGCCTTGGATATTGCATTCAACAAAACTATAAATATAAGCTCACACACTCTGTGAACACCACATATGGCTGTGATCCCAGGTTAAAAGTTAATATGATCAGACTCAAAGATTGTAAGCAGCAAAACCATAAAACCATAAAAACAAGTTTACAATCTTTTTGCATACTAAACACCACTGTTTCTTTTTCATTTTCACAGACTGTATAATAGTATATTCTGGGAATTTGTATAGATTAAAGCTCTATTATATTTATTGGTGTTTATATTTTACAATTATAAAAAATATATATATCAAAAATATATAGTAAATAACAGATAATTTATAGTTTAAATAACAGATCATTTATAGCATTTAACGTGTGTCCTGTAAATGCATGTACTAGTATAAACAAGGTTTCATTTAATCAATGTCCACTTAACAGCAGACAGTTAATGGGTGAAGATATGTCAGCATTGAGCCTGGAAGACCTCCATCATTTAGAGAAACAACTAGAGATGAGCTTAAATCGTGTACGAGAAAAAAAGGTGGTCAAGCTTCACTTATCTACCGCACAGCTTCTACATTTTTTCAAGTCTAGCAAAATTGATAACTATCATCCAAATACTTGGAAAAAAGATTATCTGACATGAAATTTTCCTGTCCAACTCTGTAATTTCTTATTTCAGGATCAAATTTTGATTGCTGAACTTGAAGAGCTGAATCGAAAGGTATATATACTTTAATCCATTCATTTTTGCAATGTGAGTTCCTTGCTGTTTTGTCAACTCTTTTGTCCTTTCATGTTTGAAGCAGGTATGTTGGTTGCATGAGGAAAATATGAGATTGCACAAAAAGGTATTATCCAATATCACCCCCTTAGCCAAATATTGATTACTGAATCATATACTTATACAAAGTTTCTAACGTTTAAACATTGCTCATAGACATCAAGGGAATTAAACTCTATGTTTTGGTATGTTATGGGGTATGTATTGTTCTAATATTATTGCAAATTAACATGCTGTTCTCAGATCTCAATGGTGGAATCTTCAGAACAAACTGAAACTTCTGAAGTGGCTATAAGTGTGCCCAATATCTCCCTTCAACTAAACCAGCCTGACACCTCTCAGAGATACCATGTGGCATCAAAGAGTAGAGCTGCTATTCAGCTGTGGTAAGAGGTTGCAGTTGCAGCTTCTTTATCCATTTTGCAAATTACTTATCTCACCATGATCTCTTCTGCACTAAACTCAAAGGAATAAAAGGATGTGTACATCTGATCAACCAGGGAACAGAGTCTGACTATAGATTGAAAAGGATTGCCAACCTGGCTGAAGCCAGTGAACCATATTTACCTGAATTCTTAATGGCTTCTTTTAACAGTACTGGTAATAATCATTTCTTGTCCTTTCAGCTGTAGTATAGGGATGATAAACTCGAAATTAATACTCTAAAAGTGCAAGACTCCATTGATATCCAAACAAACAGTGGCAGTCGTAATAAAAATTTCTTATGTATTTTGAATGAATAAGCACCTCCAATATTGGTGAAAAAAATGGTGGACAAATTTCCAGCTTGTTGTTAGTGTGCCATGAAAACCCCCCCGGACCTAACTAATGAACTTAAGATTATCTCGCTGCAACTTTCAGTTGACAATGATGGACATAGCGTGTTGCTACAGTTCCCATCGGCATCCAGGCATCCAATACCTGGTTATGTGATATTCATTGTATATACTGTTTTTTTTAAATACAATGAATAAATGATGTAATAAGATTTTTCTCATTGGTTTTATATATTTTTGTAAATATTAAATATTCAACCTATATTGTCTATATTAAAATATATATTATTAAAGTAGTTTCATATTTAACCAGAACCACATGGTGGCTATGTCACTGCCTTGTTGTTTTCTAGATTATAATTTTTATTTATCAGTCCAAATGAATGGACATTTGGCTTTTTTTTTTCCCTTAATTACATTCAATACTAATAACTAACTTCAACTTCATTTACAATTGAAAGTTCATTTTCATTGTTATAGATTTAGTATATTATAGAAAGCACATTTCCAAATATGAATTTGAATTGATGCAAATGATTTATTAACAGGAATGAAAGCGCAAAACTAAGATTGTTAAGAGCCTTCCTTGATGACAACTAGGCAATATGCTTACAAGAGATCCAATTACAAGGGTCAAAAGAGTATGGACTCTAGTGTCTTTAATCAAATGACATGACAGCTATAGACTATTGTTGTCTCTTAAGAAAGCATCTATAACTGTTGGAAAATTGCTATTTTAAAATTTACAACTAAATTAGTCTACTTGATTTTGTTTGAAATCTTTTTGCTTGATTTTGTTTGAATTTGTTTTTGTTGTATAGAATAAAGAAATCTTTAATGGCAATTAGGTCAGATAGAGAAGGGGAACCAAAATGCAATTGCAACTAAATTAGTCTACTTGATTTTGTTTGAAATTTGTTTGCTTACTTGAATTTGTTTTTGCTGTATAGAATAAATGTATAAAATAAAGAAAGCTTTAATGGTAATTGGGTTAGATAGAGAAGGCAAACCAAAATGCAATTGCAATTTTGTTGAAACAAAAACTGAAATGCAATGATAGCTTATTACAAAGTGTATTTAGTTTTTATTATAGTTTTTTTATATTTATTGGAAGGTGTAGTTAATTCCTCCTATCAGTTTGGCAGTTGTAGATTTAATGTGGTAGGTGTAATGCCAATTTAATGTGGCACTTGTAACTCCCTAAGAAAGTAGCTTGTTGAAGAAGCCTCTAGAGCAGGCACGGTTTTATATGATGTAGAAGTATCTAGAAACGGCGTGCTTTGCCTCTCGGGAATTGGAAAACAGTCGCCCAGTTTTATATATTCCCTGTAATTGTATTTTGTGTTTCGGGGAGGATGATAATACAAGAAAAACACTTGCTCTTGTTCTGGTGTTTTTAGAGTTGTAGCTATGTGTAGAAAAGTTCTGTTTGTATGAATTTTATCTCCCCCAATCCGCCGATAAATTTATGTTTGTATGTTGTTGTTGCTCTCCAAACCAACAAGTGTTATCAGAGCAGTGTTGTATCCTTCTTGTGAGAGGATTGATCCCTGAGCATGTTGTTTATCTCTACAACCCACATAGCCAACCTGTACTGCTGAGTGAGTGAGAAAGAAGGCAGTGAGCATTGAGCCAGCATTTGGACAACACATTAGAGGTTCTGTGAATTAAGATTGCCATAGCAGTCAGCCAGTTGTCAAAGCATAGTCTATTTTGTGCATTGAAAAAATATCAGATCGTGGGTGAGGTATCTGAACCTCCTCTTTCATCCTACCGTAGCAGTGCTTCTTTTTAAGAATTCTTGTGCAAGGATTCCAGTTTCGAAAAGGTTGGGTTTCTCTGTCCTCTGCCAACATTTTCACTCCATCCTTCGCATAGCAAATCCAGAGCCTGTAGCTCGTCCCTATGAACCTGCGAATAGGAAGAAAGGTTGGGGGTGGAGAGGCCCACGTATGAGTTTCAAATGCATGTTGGACTCACGAGTTGGAGAGAAATGGGTGCTCAAGCACATTGTTAGTGTGTTTATCCGGCCTGCAGAGTCAAACGTTGAGGTCTGGACAGAAGCAATTCGTTGGAATTTTGTTGGTAGTCGTGCGTGGGTAAAGCGCAGAGTATCCTGTTTTATGAATGAGAGAACCGACCCTTAGAGATCCTCGCGCATGTGTAAGAGGAGCTTGAAATCTCGTCCGATTGAGAACCTTTTTGCAAGGGTTCTGTGAAAGAAGAAAATGCCACCGTAGTTGAGAAGGAGAATCCACCGAAGTTGTCAAAGGTGGTATATTGTTGTATTGAAGGAGCCCCGAGGGATTGAAGTTGTAGGAGCCAAGCTATTGGGGAGACCGTCTGCAATTGAATTTTATTGGTCCCTATGCCATCGGTTGTGTTGTTTGAGACAAGCTACGACCTGGGTGATGTGCATAAGACTGGTAAAGTGCCTGCTCTAGTCATATAAGCTTCCACCTGCATTGTTAATTCAAAGAAGGAAGGCCTGAGGTGAGGTCGCCTAAAGAAAAGCGGAGCAGTTCGTTCATCCTTGGCGAAAGTGAAAAAAAATTCATTGGCCCTCCATATCCGTTGTTCTCCCTCCTTCAATTGGTATAGAACCTGCGCGTATTGATTTGTATAGGGTACTAGAAGGGACCTCTTTGATCTTGTAGCCGTGGGTTTTGTGTCAAGGTCAAGGCATGTGCATGGGATGAGAGGGTTGGATCTTACACACCCATTCTACATTGTTAATATCCCCCTGCCAATATGAAGAAAAGGGGTTAACGTTTGGGAAAAAGAGAACCCATTGAATTCTGTTGACCACCGATTGAGTGCGTAGTTCTGAAGATTGAAGAGTTCTGATTATTAGTTTGTTTCCCCCCTGCTGAACCACTGGGAGAATAGATTTAAGCCTCATGTCGAAGAGATGAGCTATGAATGGCCTAGCCATGAATTGCATATTGTGTTGACTTCACTCTCGTGTAATTTATGCAGTAAAATTTGTGTGTAGACCCCGCACAAGAGATAGAGACGCCATTCATATGGATGAGAACGCAGAATCCTAGAGGAGGTTGTGTGATGAAGAGCCCCAGCACGAACCTCTCTGAAGAGTCTGGGAACTTGAGTGCAACCGGCGAGATGAATTTGAAGGGTCGTAGCCCGTGAAATATTTGAGCAAACTCATAACAAGAGCCTGCATAGACTGGGTAGAAGAGGTTAGTGTCACAGTCGTCGTGGAAGAATCTGAGTCATTATTGAATCCCAGTCTCCCACTGGTTGAGTTCTATCTCTGGTGGATTGGAAACCGAGTCGTGCCAACTTGGTAAGAAGAAATATTCGGTCCTTATTTCTGTTTATGTTGTAAAAGTTATAGCTCCCATTTAGTGGTCGGGTTGTTGTTTATCCTACGCATTGTAGCCAAAATTGTGGCCGCGAATGAAACTTCTGAAGGAAATAGCCTGAGGAAACTTGTGGAATGGTTAAAATCCACAAAAGTGGTTCTCACTAGTTAAATGCTCCCACGGTGTAGTGGTTGAGCAGATTCAAAGAAATCACATTGAATGAAATTGAAATTGGGCGTTTATAGAAGGAATCCCGTGTGTTTCTGCATTGGCAGAGTTTAGCCATGTAGAAGAAAGAGGGTTGTTGTCCATGTAGAAGAAAGAGAGTTGTTTTCCGTGTAAATAAATTGAGACCAGAAGAGAAGAATCTCGGTGCATTTTCAGTAGAACATAAGACAAAGATGTCAAAGCGCAAAAGACTTAAATTGGCTAAGGAAAAGAAATTCAAGTCTTGCATTGCAGATTTGTATGCTGGAATATAGATGAAAATTGAAGAAGTTTGTCATAGTTTTCTGCTAATTCCGGTTTTCTCAGGTAAGAATTATGAGTTTTGGACTATTAAAATGAAAACTATGCTTTGTGTAGAAGGGTTATTCAATTTTGTTGAAAAAGAATATAATGGATTAAATTGTGTTGAAAATGAATGCAATGAACCTTATGATGAGGCAAGTGATGCCTCTGCATTTTACCTCATACATCAAACCATGGAAGATAGTGTTTTTCACATTGTTGCTAATGCAACCAATGCTAAAGAGGCATGGGAAAGCTTGAGAAGAGAATTTGGTGTAAGGGGGAGCAACACCAATCAACATCAAGCTGAGCTAAATGGTGTAGAAAGTCAGAATATTGTTGCAGCTTTCATGAACAATGCTGAAAATTGTGATGAGGTTAATGAACTACTTGCTGAAGTAGAAAAGAAGATTGAAGATGCAAAGAATGTAGTTGAAGAAAAAGAGGATAATAATGGAGAAAAGTGTTTGATTGAAGATCAAATTATCCCTATAGATGTTGGAACATTAGTTAAAATAGAATTTGAAGTTGATGAGAAAGTTGTTAGGCTAAACATGAGATTGAGTTCAACGAAACTCATAAAAAAATGAAAGACTTGGTTAAATTTCATACTATTATACAGTGTGCTGAAGCACATACAATAGAAGAAAAGTTTGTAGAAGAGAAATCTGAAAAGGTAAAGAAAGAAGTCGTCTTTTGTGTTGCAGACCAGTTTGAAAGAATTGAAGATTGTATGCATCATAATGCCACAGAACTGGAATATAAACTTGAAGAAATTGACATTTGTGAATCCCACAATGAAGACATGCATGTGGATGGTGTTGATGAAGATGAAATTGACATTGCAGCAACAAAAACATATATGGTGAATTCGACAACTGAAGTCTAATATGAGGTTGATGATATTATAGATGAATTTCTGAGGTGTGTGGACTTTATGTCTGAAGGAGAAAATGAACATGAAGCTGGTAAATCCCACTGTGAACATACACACGTGGATGATGAAGGTGTTAATGAAGAAATTGAGGATGAAATAGGTGTATCCCACAGTACAGATATATATGTGGATGAAAATGAAAAAAAAAAGATGACAACCCCACTACTGAAGCAGGAACTTGTATAGTTGATGAAGATGCAACCGAGGTAGTTGCAGGTCAACCATTTAAGGTTGAAGAAGAAACTAAAGATCAAGGAGAACAGCCAGTGAATACCAAGTGCATGAGGGAAAACATTTTCCATAACAATTCTATTGTTTGTGAATGTGTAGTTACAAATAGAAATCAACCAGTAGCTGAGAAGGGAAATGAAGATGATGAAGACTGCAATTTTGTTGCAGAATTTGACAAAAAATTTCCAGTTGGCATAGAAATTGCCACATTATAGTTCAAGATGAATGCGAGGAGGACATTATTGATTTTGATGTTGATTTGAAGCTCATTAAAGAATGGCTTGAAAATCCAAACTATGTTGAACTGGACTACAATGTTATTGTAGCCGTTAGAAGTTTAGCGGAAGGAAACACGAATGTTACAACAAAGATAAAAAATCTGAATGATGAAGGCAATCATAGACCTGCAACAAATGAAGAAAGGGTTAGTGGAAATGCTCTCATATAGAACAAAGAAGACAATGATATGTTAAAAAATTTTAATGATATTTCTGAAGCACGGCATGAACAACTTCAAGAATTCAAAGATGAAGATGACATATCCATGCCTAAAGAGCCCAAGGTAACTTGCAAGAAGAAGACCAAAACAAAGAAGAAGAAGAAGAAGAAGAAGACAAGATCTATGAAGAACATAGCAAAGATGAAGATGAAGAAGAAAAACATAAGAAAGATTCTAGAGTACAAGGTTTGGAGTATAAAGAAAAAAAAAGTAAAACTTTAATTTTTCTGAGCCATTTTGTCAACCTAGCTGATACTAAGACCAGCAGGCAATTGAGTTAAAAAGTATGGGAAAATGTGTTTTGTAAACCCATAGAGGCACTATTGAACCATGACAGTTAAATGTTTTAGATGTTAGTATTCTTGTAAAATTTGTAATTGTTGTAACACACTATGGTTAGAATTAAGGGGGAGTATTGGAAGGTGTAGTTAATTCCTCCCATCGTAAGTAATCAGTTTGGCAGTTGTAGATTTAATGTGGTAGGTGTAATGCCAATTTAATGTGGCACTTGTAATTGCGTAAGAAAGTAGCTTGTTGAAGAAGCCTCTAGAGCAGGCATTGTTTTATATGATGTAGAAGTATCTAGAAACGGCGCACTTTGCCTCTCTGGAATTGGAAAACAGCTGCCCAGTTTTATATATCCCCCTATAATTGTATTTTGTGTTTGGGGGAGGATGATAATACAAGAAAAACACTTGCTCCTGTTCTAGTGTTTTTAGAGTTTTAGCAATGTGTAGAAAAGTTTTGTTTGTATGAAGTTTAGTTCCCCCAATCTGCCGAGAAATTTATGTTTGTATTGGTTTGGAGAGAAACAACAACAATATTGACTAATTAGTAAAATTAATAATGAATAGAACATTAAATAAACAATAAACATTGACATATATAATGAAATACAAGCCATATAAATTTGCTAGTTTGTACATATAGATTGATTCAAAATTTCTAAAAGCTGGAGTACATAGACTGCTTGCAACCATTTGATTGGATTAATGATCCATATCAATTTGTTACAACTTACAACACATCTGAATTTGTAAATGAACGGGAAACATGTTTATGACTTCCATTGTTTAGAATCAATTTCTTCAAAATAGACTTGCACCACGAAACAAGTGCCTTATGACGTTCAACTTTTATTTCATTTGAATGCCTCTAGAGTCTACATATAAAATATCCAGATGCAAAGTTGCAAAGGACATTAGACATAAGATCAGCTACGATAAATTGGTAGTTGAAACAACATTCAAAGTACCAATGATTATTTGAACAGGAACGGGAAAAGATGCATTTACCTTGTCAGTGCATTTATCAATGAAACCATGTTTTCTTTTATGTTGTTGTGCAGTTTTTCCTTCCAGCTGCTTGTGGGGATCAAACGCGAAATATTGAAATCGGGTCATTTTGTTACTTGTAAATGTTTATAGGATATAATGCAGTTTCTAGAATCTACCTGTAGCGATGCCTGGCGAGCAACAATGTGATAGTTTATGAAAGAAGTCTATGTTGACAAGAAATGCAACAAGTATCCATGTCTGTACATAAATGGAAACCAGCTTGGGAAAGATGTTAAACATTATATAAGCCCAAGGAAAATTGTATTTGCAATTGCATTAAAAAGATGAATAACTATTTGATAGAAAAAATAGAAGAAATTTTCACCTATTGATTGTGCCTATTGTTTTTTTCTTTAATCTGGCTAAGCCATCTGAGTCTAGATGAATTCTCCCTACACCTGAGAGAAAGAAAACCAATTTACATAGATGCTATGTTTAATGATGTTGAAGACCTAGATGAAGGTTGGAGGCAGAAATAAACACAAAGATTATGCAGAATGAGCTACGACTCTTCAATCTTTATTGATAAACAGAAGATCAACTAATACATTAGAAACCAAAAATGAATGTGTATTTAAACACTTATGAAAACCCTAAAAAGTCAAACCTAGCTTTTGCATGCATGCAAAGCATGTTGTTGCATGTTTTATTAAATGAACTTCTAAATAGGAACTAAAGTAAAAGCTAAAGCTAAAGCTAAGATAACAAAAGTAATTACTATTTATAACACTCCCTCTTAATTACTACTGTTGACTACTGCATCTTTTACCATGCCTAAGTTATCTCTATGGGTTTCAAAAATTTCTTTTGCCAATGGCTTTGTGAATATGTCATCCAATTGGTCAATCGATTTACAATGCTCAACATGAACTTCACCATTGTTCACAAGTTCTCTTATGAAGTGATATCTAGTATCAATGTGCTTGCTTTTCTGGTGAAAAACATGGTTCTTGGATAGAGCGATTGCTGAATTGTTGTCATAATAGATTATTGTTGGTCCTTTTTGTTTATGTTGAAGACCTTTTAAAAATTTGCGTAACCAAACTGCTTGACATGCTGTTGATGTTGCTGCTACATACTCTGCTTCTGTTGATGAAAGTGTGACAATGGGATGCTTCTTGGATGCCCATGAAATCACCCCTGATCCAAGATGAAAAACATGACCGGAAGTGCTCTTCCTGTTGTCCACACTTCCTGCAAAATCACTGTCAGTGAAACCTGTCAAAACATCATACTCAGTCCCTGCAACATATCGTAAGATCCTTTTTCCAACTTGCCAATGCGAGTCTTTAGGAGACTCCATGAACCTGGAAATCAAGCTAACAGCATACATAATATCTGGTCTCGTAGCTGTGAGATACATGAGACTTCCTACAAGTCTCTTAAACAATGTTGGATCTACTTTGGGACTGTCATCTTCTTTTCTCAACTTTGTACCTATTGCCACTGGTGTAAGTGTCAGTTTGAAATTAAGCATTATGAATCGCTTAAGAACTTCATTAGCATATTTACTTTGAGAAATAAATATACCTTTTTCTGATTGTTCTACTTCTAAGCCAAGAAAGAACTTCATTAATGCAAGGTCTATCATCTCGAACTCTTTCTTCATAGCTCCCTTGAACTCATCTACTGATAGGTCACCTGTAAAAATCATATCATTAACATATAAACAAACTATCAAAATATGTCCTTGTTGATTTACCTTTGTGTAAAGTGTTGGTTCGTTGCTGCTGCTACTAAAACCATTTTTTATCAAATAAGAATCAATTATGTTGTACCAAGCTCTTGGAACTTGCTTGAGCCCATATAGATCTTTCTTCAACTTGTAAACTTTATCTTCATATTCTTTGATTTCATACCCATGTGGCTGCTCCACATAAATTTCTTCTTCAAGAATGCCGACTTGACATCCATCTGATACACTTTCCATCCGTTTTGGGCTGCTATTGCTAGGACTTCTATTACTGTGTCCAATCTTGTCATTGGTGCAAAAGTTTCTCCAAAATAAATTATTGGTTGCTGTGAGAAACCTTTTGCTACTAACCTTGCCTTGTACCTATCAATCTCCCCTTTTTCATTGAGTTTTCTCTTATAGACCCACTTCACACCAATAGGTTTCTTATTTTTTGGCAGTTCAACTAGATCCCATGTACCATTCCTCTCAATGGAATCTATCTCTTTGTCCATATCTTTTACCCAATGCTCTGTTTTTATTGCCTCTTCATAAAACACAGGTTCACTAGTAATAAAAGCATAATTGGTATTTGCATCCAATTCATCATAAATATCTTCCAATCTTCTAGTCTTTCTATTACTGTGATCAGATTCATTACCTGATTGCGGACTTGATGCTTCATCTCAGACTGAGTTTCTAGGTGTTCTTGCTGGAGTATTTTCTACTGGTGAAGATGCTACTAGACCCTATTGTCCAATCAGCTCCTCTTCTTCTTCATCTTCTGGTTGGAGTATTGAAGCTCCCACAACATTGGCTATGGCTCCATTCCATGACTCTTCCTCCTTGAACAACATATATCTGTTGAAGATAACCTTTTTGGTAATAGGGTTATACAGTTTGTAGGATTTAGATTCTTCACCGTATCCAAGAAAGATACATTTCTTACTCCTGTCATCTAGCTTTTTTCTTAGTTGTTTAGGAACATGAGCATAAGTAACATAACCAAATATTATGAAATGAGAAATATTAGAACTCATACCTGTCCATGCTTCCTCTGGTACTCTGTTCTTCACAATTTTGGTGGGAGATCTGTTTATCACATGAAAAGCACAAGCCACTGCGTCTCCCCAAAAATCATCGGACAATTTTTTTCCTTTCAACATGCTCTTTGCCATATTCATGATGGTTATGTTCTTTCATTCTGCAACACTGTTCTGCTGAGGTGTATATCTTGTAGTGAATTGCCTCTTGATTCCATGATATTTGCAGTAATCATGAAATTCCTTTGAGTCATACTCTCCCCCTCCATCTGATCTCAATATTTTGAGTTGATAACCACTCTATTTTTCAACCAAAGCCTTAAATTCCTTGAACTTGCCAAAAGTTTCAGACTTCTGATGAAGAAAATATGCCCATGTTTTTATATTGAAATCATCAATAAATGTAAGAAAATAATATCTTCCACCAATTGACTGTTTCTGCATTGGACCACATAGATCAGTATGAATAAGTTCTAGAGGTGCATGTGCCCTTCGAGACATACCTTTAGGAAAGCTATCCATGTGTTGTTTTGCAATGATGCAAAACTCACAATTGTTTGCTGGCTCCTTCATAGGGGGTAATCCTTTTACTGTCCCTTTCTGCTGCAACATCTTGAGACCACCAAAGTGAATATTTCCATATTTGAAATGCCATAACCAATAATCATCCATGCATGTGGCTTTTTGAGCAAAAGAGCTTACCTTGTTGTTGCAATTCATGACTAGTGGATATCTCATGTTCCTAGTCACTTGTACTTTGATGATCAACTGTCTATTTGGGGTTTGTCACAGATTTCACAGTTTGATCCATCAAAGACAAATTTGTATTTCTTTTCAGTAAGTTTCTCAATGCTAAGCAGATTATGCTTCAATCCTAAAGCATAATATACATCTGTGATTGTGTTTTGTTGGCCTTGTTTGGTCAGAATGTTGACCACTCCTTTGCCAAGAACTAGAACTACCTCATCTGTGCCGGCTTTGATCTCTGTCTTCACTGATACATCTAGGTCTGCAATTAGACCTCTATCACCTGTCATATGGTTACTGCAGCCACTATCTAAGAGCCAAAGTCCCTCTGCGATTTCTTGTGTAACATGACATCTAAGAAATAACATATCTTCTTTATTCTTAGAGGTATTAGTCACATTAGCATTCTGATTTTCCTGATCATACTTTTTCTTTCTAGATTCATGAGCATAATGGCCAAATTTACTGCAATAATAACACTTAATATTAGATTTATCTGACCTTTTTTTGGCGTAGTTCCTGCTTTCATGGTTATGATCGTGATCTTGATCTTCCTTGCCATTACTTCGGCCACCTCTGCCTCTTCCTCTTGATCCCCCTCTGCCTCTTCATCTACCTTTTGAGAATGAGACTTGTGCTTTGAAAGCAATCTCCAGAGAGGACTCTTCATTCCTATTGATTATGGATTCATATTATAGTAGCGATCCGGTCAACTCGTCTATAGAGAGAGTACTCAAATCATTTGCTTCTACAATTGCTGCAACTTTCGGATCAAATTTGTGGGGTAGGGATCTCAGAACCCTTTCAACCACCCTTTGATCTTCGATCTTTTCACCATAGCTATTCAGCTGATTAACAATCCCCATGACTTGGGTCATGATAGAATCTACTGAGTCTGATTCTTTCATCTTCATATCTTCAAAATCTATTCTTACGTTTTGGATTTTAGTTGTTTTTACCTTACCAGCACCCTGATAACTAGTCGCCAAGGTCTCCCATGCTGCTTTGGCATGTAATGAAGCTGATATATTTGGAAATACACTGTTATCCAAAGTGTTCATTATGTGATGCAGTGCCTTTGCATCCTTCTTCCTGTGAATTTGCAAGATATCATTTTTCTGTTTGATAGGGCTTGATAAGATGCGTCATTTGTTGGTTCGGAATAGCCATTCATGACATATTCCTACACATCTTATGATCTGAGATAAACCGCCATTCTCGTGGCCCAGACATCATAGTCATTTTTCCCTGTAAGAGGAGAAATCTGATACTGGTTGTTGTTGCTAAAAGCCATAGACGTTGCAGAGTCTTTCACTGGCTTTTTTTTAAAAAATCTCCTTCCTTTTTTTTTAATAATAACTCCTCTTCACTTCCTTAAAAATAAAAAAGACTTTTTGTAAAAAAAATCTCTTCTACTCTTGCAAAAGACTTTTGTAAAAAAAAAAATTTTACTTAACTCATAAAAACTAACTCATGAAAGCAAACAACATTTCCATGAAATAATTTTCGCGGGTCTTCTTTAGCTTGGAGCGCAAAAATATGGAGACATTTCGCGCTTTGGCCTATAGTGAGGCCGCGAAAATTTCACTTGGTAAATTTTCACGATTTTAGCGCTGTGGCCTATAGTGGGGCCGCGAAAATTTTCTTATATTTTTATTTTGAAAGTTTTCCAAATATTTTTGTACCTCTATGCAGGAGAGGGGCGCGAAAATTTCTGCACTTTTTTGTTTTCAAATTTCTTTGAAGCTACGGCTTCTCCTTGCTCTGATCAATCGATCTTCTTCTAAGCTCTGATACCAAACTAAAGGTTGGAGGAAGAAATAAACACAAATATTATGCAGAATGAGCTATGGCTCTTCAATCTTTATTGATAAACAGAATATCAACTAATACATTACAAACCAAATATGAATGTGTATTTAAACACTTATGGAAAACCTAAAAAGTCTAACCTAGATTTTGCATGCATACAAAGCATGTTGTTGCATGTTTTATTAACTGGACTTCTAAATAGGAACTAAAGTAAAAGCTAAATCTAAATCTAAGCTAACATAAGTAATTACTATTTCTAACACTAGAGAGTGACATGAGGGACTCGGGGATACAGCTCAAGACTAGATCTGACCCCCTTGAGAGAAGAGAATATCCTAATAGGAGAACAAGGAAAGAGCCTGGGGTCTCATATGAGGTCTCATAATCCTAAAATGTACAATATCACCCTCTTAATTTGCTTTTTGTCTGTAAACCTTCAAGTGCAAAAGGTACCCCATTATTTCCAAATAAGATTATCATGCAAGGAAACCCAAATGTGTGCTCAAAAATAATATTCTGGGCTAAAACAAAGCATGCAAGTTACTGTAACTTAGCCTTTTTAAATGCATATAGAGGCCTTGAAAATGCATGCTTCAGGTGATATGATGCAAGGTGTTTAGGTCTAATAAACTTATCACAGTTGGATTCGCATGCTGCAAAACCTAACTGTGTGCTAAAAAATAATATTTTGGGCTAAAACAAAGCATGCAAGTCAGTGTAACTTAGCCTTTTTAAATGCACGTAGAGGCCTTGAAAATGCATGTCTGGTGAATTTTGGATATTGGTACGTGGATTGTTTCATATGATGAACAACCAAACAAAAATGTCTTCTTAAAAATTGTCTCCAAACGCATGCAATAGGTTTGGCTATAAAAAATGGCAATTTCACTTTTTTTACTGCTTTTGGAAAAATACATGTAGACTGTAACATAATGCACATAGGGAGAAAAGGTCTATTAAATTTATCACTTGGATTCTCATGCTGCAAAACCTATTTGGCTATTTCACTTTTTTTACTGCTTTTGGAATAATGGAGCTTGTAGCAAAATGCACGCAGGGAGAAAATGATCATATGCAATTATGAGATATCTATGATCTTTGTTTTTTAAATTATTTTTAGCATAATGAAATCCAACTATGAGCAAGGTTTGAGAGTGACAAATGTAGGCCATCAATTGAGACCAAATCCAATGCCCATCCACATGAAGAAATCTTCCAAGATGGATGCAACTACTTGAATCAAAATCACCATAACATGACAAATTTATTTAAATTGGTACCAAAACCACAAGAAAGAGCCCAAAACTCTGTTAAAATATATTGTTCCCAAATCCTTGTTTTTTCCTTTGCTTCATGATTTATATTACCTTGAATCCCCCTCACACATTGTAAAAAGTCGTTGAAAGATTTAAACAGAAGACGTGGTTACTAGTTCTCTTATGATTCTACAACTAAGCTCCAGCCAATAATACAACATGGAAACTAATACATCTTTCAGAATGTTCATAGCTTGGACGAAGTTCAATTTGTGGGAAGGTAGGGGAGTGTTGCTCTTACTCACAGCAATACACATAGATCACTAAACTCAGAAATTTTCACCTACAAGACTGTTGTAGCTGTGTTGCAGCTCACTGTTTAGCTAACAGTAATCTACAGGACTGTTGCAGCTGACTGTTTCAGCTATGTTTTGATGACCCTGCGTTCATAAACTTGACTAATACTCTATTTCAACAACTAGACACATTTAACTCACAAAATAACTCTAATCTCCTCAATTGCTACAACAAAAAATAACTTCAAAATGAATATGTGTTTTCAAACTCAAATAACAAAGTACACAGTAAAATTCTGATTTTAACTTCAACTGATAATCATATTCAACTTTGTCTATTAATTGAGATTACAAGAGTGGGTATATTTAGTGCTTCAGGATGATCAGATATTAAATGATAATTGACTCTTCGCTACAATTATCTCTATAGAAATGAATGCTCTGTTTCATTGGCATTCTATAGGCTGCAAAATTAATACTGTGTTGGCCCTTCAGAAATATAATGGATGAGATGCGATTGCTGGAAAAGTCCTTCATGTTCTGCAGTGTCAAAATATATTAATGACAATGGCCCTTCACAATTTTAATAATCTGAGTCAATTCAGTGACTGCCTCTTCAAATATTTAAATGAATAAGGTGGTGTGATGGTGGAGGCTCTTCAAAACTTAGCGGTTACAAATCTTGGCGGTGTTTCCTTTTAGAAATTCAGGTGGCCATCTATTAAGCAGTGGAGTAATTAATCTGCTTCCAACATTCTCCCCCTTAATTACTACACCTAAAAAAAAAATTGAAATACTAGATTTATGTTACAACTTACAAACCCCAATGCTTTTCCTATGAAACTCAAACAACTCTTTCCCTAGAGGTTTTGTAAATAGGTCTGCTAACTGATTTTCTGATCTCCAAAATTCCATATTGATTTCATTCTTGTTTATCATGTCTCGAATGAAATGATACCTTGTATCAATATGCTTACTTCTTTTATGAAAGACGTGATTTCTTGATTGTGTAATGGCTGATTTATTGTCACAGAAAATCTGAGTTGGTTCATCTTGTTCATGCTGCAACTCAGAAAGAGTTCTCATCCACACATTTTAACATGCAGCTGTTGTCGCTGCAACATACTCTGCCTCAGCAGAGGATAATGTCACTATGGGATGCTTCTTTGAAGACCATGTAACTGATCCCGATCCAAAGCTGAATACATATCCATATGTTCTCTTTCTATCATCTGTAGAACCTGCAAAATCACTGTCAGTATATCCAATCAACTTAAAATTTGAGTTTGATGTATACTGGATACCAAAATTTGTTGTTCCAGTAATATATCTCAAGATCCTCTTTCCATCTTTCCAGTGGGTGTTCATTGAGGACTCCATAAATCTTGAAATCATACTTACTGCAAACACTATATCAGCTCTTGTTGCAGTCAAGTACATGAGACTTCCTACCAGTCTTTTATACAATGTTGGATCAACTTTTGACCCATCATCCTCCTTACTGATTTTTGTACCAATTGCAATTGGAGTTACAACTGGCTTACAATTCATCATTCTAAATCTTTTTAGTACAATTTTTATAATTAGGAAATATACAAGATCCCAAGTATTATTTCTTTCTATGGCATCAATTTCTTAATCCATTGCTTTTATCCAAACATCCTTTTTAACAGCTTCATCAAAATTTACTGGAGCACATGATATCAATGCAAAATTTGAAACTTGATCTACTTCATCATTTTTTTCATACAAATATCTTAAACTTCTAGTCTTCTGATTGCTGACTCTATTTCTTAATGAAGCTAACGTAGGATTTGATTCATTACTTACCTTTGATCTTGTCCCTTTCCGTCCACCAACACTTGATGGTTCACCATGTTCTTGAGTTCTGGGCATTCTGACAGGTATTATTACTGTTGGTGTAGATGTTTCTAGAGTTAACTATCCTCCATGTATTCCCTGCTCATCTTCTTCATCTTCTACGTGAGGTGTAACAACGTCCTCTGCAACCAACTTATCTATGCTACCATCCCATGCCTCTTCTTCCTTAAACACCACATCTCTGCTGATGACATAATTCTTGGTGATGGGATTATAGAGTCTATATGCTTTATATTATTCACTATATCCAACAAAAACACATTTTTGACTTCTGTCATCTAACTTTCTCCTAATCTCTTCAGGTACATGTGCATAAGCTACACACCCAAAAATTCTTAAATAAGATATGTTGCTACTTTTACCACTCCATGCTTGTTGAGGAACTCGATCCTTCACACTCTTAGTTGGGATTCTATTCAGAATGTACATTGAACAAGTAACAACGTCTCCCCAATATTCATCTGAAAGATGCTTCTCCTTCATCATACTTCGAGCCATGTTCATAATGGTTCTATTCTTTCTTTCTGCCACTCTGGTTTGCTATGGAGTGTAGCGAGCAATAAACTGTCTTTTAATTCCATAATATTGACAAAATTCCACAAAATCATTTAACATATACTCACCTCCTCTATCTGATTGCAAGACTTTAATAAATTTGTCACTCTCTTTTTCAACCGTAGCTTTAAATATTTTAAACACATCAAAAGTTTGAGATTTCTATTTCAGCAAATACACCCAAGTTTTTCGGCTGAAATCATCAATGAAATTCATAAAATAAACATTACCAGTCAAAGAAGGTGTTTGCATAAGTCCACACAAATCTGTGTGTACTAGCTCCAATTGTTCTTTTCCTCTGTATGAGACTCCACAGACGAATTTCTCTCTATGATGTTTTCCCAATATGCAGCTCTCACATGATCTTGTTGGTTGCTAAATACCGGGCAACCCTTTTACCATATGCTTCTTCTATAGCAAATCTAAGTTACCAAAATGTAAATGGCTATACCTCAAATGCCATAACCATGATTGATCTAAACTCTTAGTTTTATAAGCATTCAAAGAGTTAGTCAAATCATTCCTCATAATCAACATAAACATTCTATTCTTTTTCATCTCTACTTTGGATATCAACTACTTACTTGGATATTTGTCATAAATAGTACATACCTTGTTCTTGAAGAACACTCTGTACTTCTTCTCTAACAACTATCCAACACTTAATAAATTACACATTAAACCAAGAACATAATAAACATCATGAATTGTTCTTATTTTACCATTCTTGGCATATACAACAATCACACCTTTACCATTAACTTTTACCTTACTGTCATTACCTAAATTCACTTCAGACTGAATGCTTGTATCTATACTTAAAAATAACTCCTTATTTCCAGTCATATGATTGTTGCATGCACTGTCCAAAAACCATATATCATTTGAACTTTCCTGAGTGACATTACAAGTTAAAAACATAGGATTCTCCTCCTATTCAGTCTCTTCTGTAATGTGTGTAGACAACTTACTAGTATGTTCTTGCTTATTCCAACACTTGTTAGCAAAATGCCCAAATTTCTTGCAATAGAAACATTGAACTTTAGATCTATCATACCTTTGATTTCTTCGCTACCATGTTCTGTTGCTACTCCCCCTTATGCTAGGAGTATTCTGTTGTAACTTCTGTTCAGATTCTGAATCATTTCTACTGTCACTGTGATTAGCAGTTCGACCTCCTCTTCCTCTGCTACTAGACCTTCCTCTGCCTCTGCCTCTAGTAACATGTAACTTATATTTAAAAGCATTTTCTAATGGTGCATCATCATACATGTTCATTCTTGACTCATGAGCAATTAAAGAACCAGTAAGC
Source organism: Larix kaempferi (assembly GCA_027924585.1). Taxonomy (NCBI): domain Eukaryota; kingdom Viridiplantae; phylum Streptophyta; class Pinopsida; order Pinales; family Pinaceae; genus Larix; species Larix kaempferi. The sequence continues at coordinate 15,460,693 of BSBM01000372.1, read as the reverse complement.
TCATCAATGTGCATTTGACTAAGATATTTAAACTCTTCAATTGGAACAACTATTGCTTCAAACTTCTTTGGAAAACATCTCAGCAATTCTCAATCACACGTCGATCTGAGAGGTATTCACCATACTGTCTCAACTGGTTTACAATGTTCATAACTTGAGTCATAAAATTATCAACAGTCTCATTGTCCTTCATCTTCAAATTCTCAAATTCCCTTCTCAAGTTTTGCAACTTAACATTCTTCACCTTGGTCACACCTTGATAGCAAGTTTCAAGAGTGTCCCAAGATTTCTTTGAAGACTCAGCACTTGATATCTTCGGAAATATGGATTCATTTAGACCTTGTTGAATAAAACCAAGAGCTTTGTTGTCCTTCTTCCTATTTTCCTTCAACATAACACGCTCAGCATTTGACAGAGCCAATTCAACATCTTTATCAACTGGCTCTGGGTAGCCAATCGTAACAAACTGCCAAAGATCCTGAGCATGCAAGATAGTTCTCATCTTAATAAACCATGTGTCATAATTTCTCTCAGTCAACACAAGAATTTGTGGCTACACTATACTGTTGTTAGTAGCCATCACTTATTAAATTGCAAATTACTCTAAACGGAAAAAGGAGAAATAAAACTTAACCACGCTCTGATACCATTGTGGGAAGGCAGGGGAGTGTTTCTCTTACTCACAACAACACATGCAGATCACTAAACTCAGAAATTTTCACCTACAGGACTGTTGCAGCTAACTGTTTAGCTAATAGTAATCTACAGGATTGTTGCAGTTGATTGTTTCAGCTATGTTTTGATGACCCTTGTGTTCACAAACTTGACTAATACTCTATTTCAACAATTAGACACATTTAACTCACAAAATAACTCTAATCTCTTCACTTGCTACAGCAAAAAATAACTTCAAAATGAATATGAGTTTTCAAACTCAAATAACAGAGTACACAATAAAATTTTGAGTTTAACTTGAACTGATAATCATATTAAACTCTGTCTATTAATCGAGATTACAAGAGTGGGTATATATAGTGCTTCAAGATGATCAGATATTAAATGTTAATTGACTCTTCGCTACAATTATCTCTGTAGAAATGAATGCTCTGTTTCATTGAAATTCTACAGGATGAAAAATGAAGACTGCGTTGGCCCTTAAAAAATATAACGGTCCTTCATGTTTTACAGCGTCAAAATATATTAATGATAGTGGCTCTTAACAAATTTAATAATCTGAGCCAAGTCATTGAATGCCTCTTCAAATATTTAAATGGGTAAGGCGGTGTGACGGTGGAGGCTCTTCAAAACTTGGAAGTTACAAATCTGGGTGGTGTTTCCTTTTAGAAATTACGGCGGCCATCTATTAAGCGGTGGAGTAATTAATCCACTTCCAACACAATTTTGGGCTCAGGCAACTATGCACGATCTTTTTATTGAATCCACCAGATACTAGGGTATGAAGTAGTATCCAACCTATTAAATTGCTTAACCAGAGCACCAACAACAACCAAAGCGCAAGGACAATTGTAACCCTCCATTGTAAAGAAAGCAAAAAAATGTGTGCAATAGGTTTGGCTGTAAAAATGGAAATTTCACTTTTTTAACTACGTTTGGAAAAATGTGTCTAGTTTATATCAAAACGTTGGAGTGGAGAAAATGATCATATGCAATCCAAGATCTTTGTTTATTTAAAAAAAAAATAGGATAATGAAATCTAACTCTGATCTAGATGCGAGGGTGAGAAAGGTAGGCCATCGATTGATACCAAATCGAATTCCCATCACATGAACAAATCTGTCGATATGGATGCGACTACTTGAATCAAAATCACCGTAACATGAAAAATTCGATTCAAATCGGTACCAAAACAATAGGGATCATGTATGAACCCTCCCGAGGTCCTTTCTAAACTACCAAATAAACACTTACACATTCACAACATAAATTTGAATAATTAGCAGCATAATTTTTTTTCTTAACTAGTCAATAGATCCATGATCCACACAAGCAGCATTTATACAAATCTCAGATCTAACATAAAAATCATAATTCAATCCATATGTATCCAACACTAGATTAAAAACCACAATGGTAAGTTGACCTCTCAATTCCTGCAAGTTGTTGAAGGTTGAAGTAGAAGCCAAAGTTTGAAGCCGTCACTGAATATCCACTGCAAGTCTCGTCTTCGTATTTCCAATCATAAATGGTTCGCTGCAATCAACTCTACCGTGTCCAATGGGTACTCTTCTTTCCCAGGGACCCTTGAGCTACGACAGGGCTGGAAATACACTGCTAGCAATGAACTTCGATACTACCCTTTTGCTACGAGGCTCCCAATGCCTCTCATATCGAAGTGAACCACACCCTCCAATAATCATCTACATAGGAGCCACAATCCAAGCTATTCTCTAAAAGGATAAGAGATTCATTTCTTGTGTCTCTTAATAACCTCTATGAATCCATGTATCCACATGCATAACTTTTTGAATTTCTTTCTTTGTTTCTTTAGTTTTATTCACCCACCTAGTCTTAGTTATCTTCGATTTTCTCATTCTTTTATTTTTAACTAAGATTCACCTTAGTTAATTTTTTTTAATTTGCTCTTTAACAAAATTTACTATCTTTTTATTTTCAGTTAACTAAATGTAGTTGCTCCAGTTTCTATTTATAAATTTCACAATTAATATTAAATCAAAAAATAATTTATTTTTCCTATGCTAAATCACTAGATATTTTCTAACCCTCTTTCATATAATTTTATTAATCCCCCCATTTATAATTAACTTGATTAACCATTGCATTTTTGTCGCGACCAGGTATATCAAGGCACCATGCTTCTTGCATACCCTTCAAATATTTCCCTCGAGTGGGGATATGGTATGACGATTGAGGCCATATTGACTCAATATGCCTACCTTGTTGAGGGGCTAGTGGTTCCTGGGGAATAAATCCTATTCCTTAATGTGCACCCGCTAGTAATTTCCTCGTGAGTGACCAACCTATGGCCTACCATCACGACACACGTATCTAATGAGTTGGAGCTTCTCTTGCTCTATTCAAAGCTCATCGCACCGACAACTTACTAGTCTTACATCCTATCATTGTTCTTCCCCATTACCTGATGTGGACCAATTGGCAATAGCAATCCATTGCTTGCATGTCAAACATCACATGCATCAAATATTAAAAACAAGAGTTCAAATATAATCATAAATATTAAATTGACATCACTTGTTAGTGCTACCCAACTCAACTAGATTCTTTGTGTATCGACGTCTTCTCGCATCAAATGTACCTTCCTTTCCTGTCACACTCGACAACCCATCAAAGTACATGATAGATACAATAATCAACATTTATCGACATTTTTCATTATCGACATCATTTCTCACATTGCATATGCATTCGACCTCTATCAAATCATGATGAAATCATATAAACATTTCAATCACAATTGAAATCATAACATAATTACATAAGCATTTCTAATCAACATCGACATCATTTCATAATCACATGAACTTATCATTAACAATACATCAAACAATTTTCCAAGTAATTATCTTTAACAAGCAAATTTTAGTTCATCCAAAACCGAATGCCCTCAAAGAATAAGACAACACATAGTATAGATATGAATCCACACATAATCGGGTCATTCGCAACCGAATGCCTTCAAAGAATAAGTCATAATCAATGTCAACATTCAATGACAAAAAAGGGGCACTACAAAGGAGCCCAAAACTCTATTAAAATATGTTGTTCCCAAATCCTCATTTTTCCCTATGTTTCACGATTTATGTTACCCTGAATCCCCCTCACACATATAAAAAATTCAGCCAAATATTTAAACACAAGACATGGTTACTAGTTGTCTTTTGGTTCTACAACCTATTAAACTGCTTAACCAAATCACCAACGAAAACCAAAGCACAAGAACAATTGTAAACCTACGTTGTAATGAAACCAAAAGATAAAAAACAAGAAACCCTACATTGGAATGAAACAAAAAATAATAAAACGATTTCCCTATGTTAGAATAAATAACCCACCTAGACTCTAACTTGATGATTCTAATGGGCCCAACCACACCAAAATTGACCTCCTGATTCACACATAAACCAAAACCATAGATTTGGGGGAGAACTCCTTGATTTGAGGGAGCATTCGCTAAATTTGGGGCACATTGCCTAATTTAAGGAGGCAGTTAAATGAATACTAGGTGTGCCCCACTGATTGAGGTCCTAATTGGCCCTAAAGTTTCTTAACTGGTCCTCTATTGACATTAGTTCCCCAGTTTAGCTCATTTTAGTACATGTAAGTTCAATTCAATTCAGTTCAATTGAGTCTAGTTCACATTACTTCAGTTTAGTTTAGTTAAGTTTAATGCACATTTTTAGAAAATTATTACAACTAGGACCATAGTCTCATAACATATTTTTATGGTTAATTGGTCCAAATATTGGTTAATGATGATAATCCAAGGTTGTTAGAAGGTTGTTAGGAATTAATGACACATTCCACCACTTAAGGGCCTAGTTTTGGTCAAACAAGCGGTTAGGCTCCCTCATTTATGGCCACCTCCCTCATTTATTACCATTACCTGAGTGAGGCACACCCTTATCCCATGTTTTCTGGATATGACTTTGACCTTAGGAACCCATGCATTGAATGTGGTCATTTTCCCCCCTCCTTGGTAGTTTTTTCCTATCCTTGGACACCTACACTCCACCAAATCCTCACCCACTCATGTGCCATCATCATTAATGAACTCACATACCATCCCAATGTTCAGATTAGAAATTCATGACTTTTTTAGGTGAGTTGGGATACTATTGGTCAACCTAGGGGGGATTGAATTCCAATGTAAGCTAGCCACTTGTAGCTCATTTTGATGCCTCCAAAGGCTCACGATTTTTCTCAAATGTAATATAAAGATGTTCACAACTCATTTTTGGGTTGGGCAGTAATAGAATAACCTTCTATTTGATCATTTGTGTGTTCATTGTGCCTCTTTTACACTATTTTTCTTGTATACTTAGTCAAATTCTTAATTGTTAGGATATCTTTAGATAGTTTATCCTACTGTGATTTGAATTTAACATGGTATCAGAGCTATTGGAGCTTCTAGTCGAACCAAGACTGCTTCAAAAGTGCACCAAAAGCAGTGGAGCAACCACAAAAGTTCTCGGGGACATTTCCCTAAATCCATTGGAGCAATCCTTTGGAGTCTACACAGGGTGTGACTTGTTCCCGAATGTGCCTTCTATCAATGAAAGGTTTGAATTAGCTAGTTAGGATCCCCTCTTGAGTGATTTAGTGTTTGCATTGTAGGTTTACAATGTTCTTTGTCACCTAGTGCGCAAGCTACATAATGGAGCAGTCTCATGGAATCTTGCTCACTCCATTCAACTACTGTGAGTGGAAGCCGAAATGATAATCTAGGTGAGATCCAAGGGTCTCTTCAAAGTTTACATGGGGACTGAAACTAAGCCAAATTCTGCAGTAGATAATTCAAATTTCTTCAACAGGATGGATGAAACTCTTGGCATGATTTGTCTCATCCTCTCAAGAGACCTCTTGTTTCATATCGACAGTATCACTACTCCAAATGAAGTGTGGCTCAATATTGAGTCATTGTTTGTGAATACTGATTAGTTGAGGGGCCACCAACTTGAGAATGAGTTGATCTCTCTAATACCAAGCAGTTTCGAAACTATCCAAGACTTCTTCACCAAGTTCAAATCCTTGGTCTTGTAGCTCAAGCAATGTGGCATTGAGAAGAAGGACGAACAACTAGTGTTGTCCATAATTTCAAAGTTGGGTCCTGAGTACTATGTGTTTGTTTCAACATTCCATTCCACCAAGATCACTGTTCAAAATTGGAAGATTCCATATTTGGAAGATTTCATGGAGATGCTTACACAAGAACAAGATAAATTGGTTCAAATGGGTACCATCAAGCAAAAGGACCAAGTTCTTGCAGCTGGTGATTCGAATCAAGCAAAGGGGAAGCAAAATCCCAAGGGTTCGAAGCAACAAGAGAAGAAGAAATAAAAGGAGAAGCCCAGATCTTCTGAAGGGGCTTCAGACCCTATCAAGGAGAAAGTAAAGAATAAGGAGAAGACCAAATGCACATACTATCAAAATGGTTGGCACCCTAAAAGTGAATGCATGAAGAATATCATTGAGATGATGACCCATCTTCTTTAGAAAAACAACATTCCTCTTCCAGAAAGTTCAAAGAAGAAGGAGGATGTTTTTGAAGACAAGGAGAGATGCCATACATTGATGGCTAGTACCTTAGAATCCTATTCTTTCAACATAGATTCAGGTGCCTCAAGGAACATTATTCATGCAAGAGAAACTTTCTCTACTCTTTCACCTTACATTGGTCCTGCCATTCTCATGGGTGATGATTCATAGATCCCAACGAGAGGCATTGGGAAGATAAATCTAGACAATGGGTACTTCAAAAATGTGTTGTATGTGACTAATATTGCAACAAATATCCTCTCTATTTACCAAATGACCCACATTGGTTCGGCCAAGAGAGTGATTTTCACTCAAGAAGAAGTGGAAATTTCTGAAGTTTCTATAGGAAAAGTGGTAGTAGTTGGTGTTGCGGATCATGAGTCAAGAATGTACAAGTTCTCACACTTTCTTTCTTACTCCTCCCCTAATGCTCTTATGCCACATGCTAATGAGTTCAATAGAATTTTGCATGAGAGGTTTGGACACCTCAACTACATATATCTTCAAGCCTTGAGCAAAAAAACATGGTTGAAGGACTTCCAAACATCATATTTTTCGAAGGTACCTGCAAGGGGTGCATTGTTGGGAAGCATGCAAAGCGCAAGTATGAGAAGGGGAATGAAAGAAGAGATACTAATCCTATTGGTTTGTTCCATTCAAATGTGATAGGACCTCTTCTTACACTATCCTATGGAAACTCAAAGCATGTCCTAACATTCATTGATGATTTTTCAAGATTTTGTTGGGTATTCTTTCTCAAGCTTAAATATGAAGTGTTCAATTCATTCAAAGTTTTCAAAGATTCTATGGAGAAATTCAGTGGGAGGAATATAAATGTCTTGAGGACTAATAATGAAAAGGAATATTTCAATAAGGGCCTGCAGCAGCTATGTGAAGAATATGGCATTCAAATGCAACATTATGTGCCTTACACACCCCAACATAATGGTGTAGCAGAGTGCAAGAATAGAGCTACATTGAAGGAGATGGCTACCTATATGATGGAGGCTAATTCCTTGTCTCCTAAACTATGGGATGAATCCATTAACTATGCTTCATATTTTTAGAACATAGTACAAAACAAATCCTTGGAAGGAAATACTCCATTCGAGGCTTGTATGGGACACAAGCCTGATGTGTCTCACCTTAGGGTATTTGGCTCAAGCATGGGATAGAATACCTCCAGATAAAAGAAAAGTATTGCATCCCCAAAGCAAGGATTCCATCATGGTTGGATATGTATAATATGAAAAGGGATACAATCTCTTTGACCCCTCATCTCAAAATACTTTCATTGAGAGGATTTTTCAGTTCGAAGAAGAGCCCATGCATGCAGTTGACCAAGAAGAAGGGGAATGCTCAAACCCCCTACCTAAAGAGGATGTAAGTGATCTTCATTTTTTTATATTTATGATTCTGATGTTGAGGATGAATATGATGACATGAATGCATATCATGACCCTCCTACAAGGCCCAAGTGGGATGAGAAAACCATACAAGCAGCTGTTGAACTTGCAGGTGATCCACAAGAACCTAGGAAGAGTATATCACAGTTTAATAATGCATTGTCTACTTGTGATTCAAATATTCATGGGAGGTTTTTTCTCATGGTTGGATCTGATCCACAGTCATATGAAGAAGTATGAAATGATCCAATATGGAAAGAAGCCATGCAAGAAGAGATGAAGTCTCTCCATGACAATGAAACTTGGGAGTTAGTCCCTCTTCCTTCCAAGAGGAAGTTGGTGCAATGCAAGTGGGTGTATAGGACCAAGATGGATGTTGATGGATATAATATGAAGTATAAGGCCAGATTGGTAGCTAAGGACTTCTCTCAATTCCATGGAGTGGACTACACAGAGACATTCTCACCTGTGGCAAAGATGGACTCAATCAGGCTAGTTTTGGCCATTGCAGCTTCTAAGCGATGGGAGGTTCATCACATGGATGTGAAGAGTGATTTTTTTCATGGTGATATTCATGAGGATATCTATATGCAGCAGCCTAAAGGTTTCATTCATGATCCTTAACTTGTGTGCAGGTTGAAGAATTCTCTCTATGGTCTCAAACAAGCTCTTAGAGCTTGGTATGCCAAGATGGGCAATTTTCTACTATCACAAGGTTTTGAGAGATGAAAATATCATCCAAATTTTTTTATTGCATCATGTTAGTGACTCTATTTTTCTTATTTTAATGTATGTTGATAACATTTTGATCACTGGTAGTTGCATTGAAGAACTAGGATCAGTTAAAGCTACATTACATAGTGCATTCTCCATGTCAGATCTAGGATTGTTGAAACAGTTTCTTTGTTTGGAGATTGATCAATATGATGAAGGGATCATAGTGTCACAGTCAAAGTATGCTTCAAATCTGTTACAGAGATTCAAAATGGATGAATGTAAGGCTTCCATGCTTCCCTTCCTTTCAGGGGTAAAGCTTCATGATTGGGGTTCCTCACCATCAGTGGATAGATCATTGTATAGATAGCTAGTTGGGAGCTAGATGTATCTCACTCACTCTCGACTCTCGACCATATTTTTCTTAGGCGGGAGGTGTTGTTGCAAGATACATGCAAGAGCCTCATGAGATCCATTGAAGGTTGTCAAAAGGATCTTGCATTATGTTCAAGGAACCAAGAAGTTTGGGATACACTATGCAGTTGGTTCATCACTTGAACTAGTTTGTTTTACTGATTCAGATTGGGTTGGAGATAGCACTGACCGGAAGTCCACTTCTGGTTATGTATTTATGCTTGCACATGGTCCCATTTGCTAGTCTAGAAAGAAGCAACACACTATTTCCTTATCATCAACTGAGGCCGAATACAAGGGAGTATTGAATGTAGTTACACAATGTGTGTGGTTGCAAGGTATTCTTCGAGAGTTTGGCTTTGCATTTGATTCAGCCACAGTCATTTGGTGTGATAATCAAAGTGCAATCAAGATCTACACTGGTCTAGTACAAAGACAAATTACCAAGCACATAGAGATACACATGCACTACATCAGAGGCTTGGTGCATGACCATATTATTGCCTTGCAGTATTTCCCATCTGCTGATATCTTCACCAAGAGTTTCACTTAGAAGACCTTCACTTACCTCAAATCACTCCTTGGGGTGGGTGTTGCATTGTGAAGGTTTTCTATATTTTGTTTCATGTCCATTTTAGAGGGGAGGTTTTATTTCCCATGTGGTTTTCCTCCTTACCTTGGTTACATGGACTAATAAAAATTTTAAGAGGTGACTTGAGCCTTAGTTGCCAAGGCCTCATTTTGTTTTGGCTACATAAGTCCAGATTAAGGCTAGGGGGTGTTAGAATATTATTACACCTAGGACCATTGTCTCATAATATATTTTGATGGTTAATTGGTCCAAATATTGGTTAATGATGATAATCCAAGGTTGTTAGAAGGTTGTTAGGCATTAATGACGCATTCCACCACTTAAGGGACCCGTTTTGGTCAAACAGGAAGTTAGGTGCCCTCATTTATGGCCTCTCCCTCATTTATTACCACTACCTAAGTGAGGAATGTCGTTATACCCTGTTTTGTGGATATGGATTTGACCTGAGGGGCCCATGCATTGAATGTGGCCATTTTTCCCCCTCCTTGGCAGTTTTGGCCTATCCTTTACCACCTACACTCCACCAAATCCTCACCCACTCACATGTCATCATCATTAATGACCTCCCATGCCATCCCAACGTTCAGATTAGGAATTTGTGACTTTTTGAATTGAGTTGGGAGACTATTGGTCAACCTAGGGGGGATTGAGGTCCAATGTAAGCTAGCCACTTGTAGCTCATTATGATGCCTCCAAAGGCTCATGATTTTTTCCAAATGTAATATAAGGGTGTTCAAAACTCATTTATGGGTTGGACAGTAATATAATAACCTGTTATTTGATCATTTGTGTGTTCATTGTGCCTCTTTTACATTGTTTTTCTTGTATACTTAGTCAAATTCTTAATTGTGAGGATATCTTTAGCTAGTTGATCCTACTGTGATTTGAATTTCACACACATTAGTTCAATTCAATTCAATTTGCTTCAGTGTACATTAGTTCAATTCAGTTCAGAATAGTTCAGTTCAATTCAGTTTAGTTCAATGCACATCAGTTCAGTTCAATTCAGTTCAGGATAGTTCAACTCAGAGCTTACATGACTAACTAAGCTTATATGTCCTAAATTAAGCCTAACTAGCATGGGAAACTTGAATAATCTCCTAACCTAATTCGAATTGTCTCTCTATATATTGTAATCACCTCCACTCTTTCAATTAATGAACTTGATCATTCTTTTCTCTCACATTCTCAGTTTCTTATGTACTCATCAGTGTTATCCATTTATTACATTATTATTTGATGGTTGATATGTTTCTCATTGCATATCTAGTTAGTTTATGTAACTATATCTATACATGTTCAAATCTTATACCCTCAATACGTAGTTTTGTTATTAAAAATTCAAGCAAAATCAATGGCAAGATCGAGATTGGAGCCACAAAAACATAAATACACAGGAGCCAAAACAAGTTCTAAGAGAGAACATGCATAAACACAAATATTCCAAGCAGGTGCTTCCACTAATGAACCAATTCATACCTTGCTAGCGCTCTTAGGAAGCAAGATGTCATGAGCGGTCTTCATTGAAGCTACTACTTTCTCTATCAAAAACCTCATTAAATAAACAAGGGAATTAACTTACTTGCCATTTTTTTAATACTATAAAGACCAAAACCTCTTTTATACAGGCACAAGCCCCAAACACTCACCTCAATCCGCAGTACCGAAAAAAACAGAGGACGATGGCCAACAACATGTTTCAGCATGAGCATTCGATGAGGAACCAACAAATAGACAAAACACCAACCAAATGCCATAAAACCCTCGATAAATGAAAAACACCCTATTCCACATAACTGGAAAAACAACCAAATGGAAACCAACACCAGAACAACTCCTCTGCTCCAGAAATAAAACTTCCAAACAACGAATCCTTACTCCAAAACCAACACTAGCATACACTCTGCACCTTAGGCACCTCAATCCACAGAACCCTCAAAACCACGGAATGACAACCAGCATCAGAACAACGTGATGGCTCCAGAACCAGAATGGCCAAACAATGCCTCCTCGCTCCAAAACCAGAACTAGCAAACACTCTACACCTTAGGCCCACATATAAACAACCAAAACTCAAAGACATCCCCGCAATAAAAATCGCATGCCCCTACATTCGCACCACTGCTAGTGTTAATAAATTTCTCCCTTGTCATCATGTCACCCCGCCCAGAGCACCAAAGGTCAAGGATGATGCCACCTCTGCCACAACCAATGATCCTAGCCCAAAATAGTATACACCAACCTACCCACATATATCAACAAGTAAAAACATTTAAGATGAAATTTAAAAACACAATGAAAACTAGCAAATAAATAAAAAGCATTAATTTCAAAACCTTGGGTTATAAACTCGAGAACCCCGCCTAATTACACGAAATTGTATTTTCATATTGTCCATGCTCACGCGGGAACATAATAATATATATTTCAATATAATCCATATTTATTATTTTATTGAAAATTTTATTTATTATTTTATTATAAAGCTTGTTAATTTTTTTATTGTTAAAGTTTATTGATAATTTTTATATAATATTATATATTATATAATTTTAATAATTTATTAAAAGCAATTATAATCAATTGAAACATTTAAAAATAATAATAAACTGAAAGCATTAAAAACAATTGTAATCAATCTAAACATTTTCAAAACAAGAGCCACGTGGTGGCAATGTCCCCCACATTGCCATTGCCACATGCTTTGCATTTTAGATTAAACTAGAAAGCATATAACCAGTTAATCCATAAGGACTTTGAAAAAGTATTGGTAAATGCAATGGTAAAATGAAATTTCATTGAATAGTAAATACATTTATTTTAATTTAACATAATATATAAAGGGAATTCCACCACCACAATAAAATAAATTTTAAATATTATATATAGCTAACTAGTGGAAGTGAATCACATTGATCACCCTACAAAAGTCTCAATATTAGAGTATTGTTTCCTCTTTGAAAAATGAAGGAGCTACTACATATTTTGTAATTAAAATAACAAAAATGTGTTTAGCGTTAGAATAAGTAACACTCAATAATTGGATCCTATGTTAGAATGTAATGATGACTTTAATAAATTAGTTAGAAAGGAATTTATGTAGCATAACTACCTAAAACACAATAGGGAATGAAATAATAGTGATATCAAATTACTCAATGAGAATAAAATGATTTTGAATTAGAAATTTAACTAGTCCATTTGATATTTTTTAGTATTGGAATATTGTTCTTCGAATTTTGATTAATCACCCTAGAATGTAATGATACTTTAATAAATTAGTTAGAAAGGAAGTTATGTAGCGTAGCTACCTAAAATACTAGTGATCTCAAATTACTCAATGATAATAAAGTGATTTTGAATTAGAAATTTAATTAAAACTTGGTTTCCTTTCTTTTGCTCTTGAAACATCCTCATAAGCTCTAAATTTAAACTTAATTTCTATGTGTTATAACAAGTATCATTTCTTTTGCACTTAAACTATCCTTGTAAACTTTATTTTTGAATTTTTATGGTCGCAATCTCTTAAGATACCAATAACTAAATGGCAAGACAAAATATATTCTTTTAATATATCACAAAATAAAAAAATTCCATATTTTAATTTTAATTTGGTTGGTGTAGAGATGAATTATTTTAACTAATATGAATAACTTCAATAATAACTTCAATTTAGTTGGTGTAGTTATAAATTATTTTAACTAATATTAATGTTGTGAAGATTAATTGTTTTTCTAACCTGTAAACTCCTCCACCATTAATAAATAATCACAACAACTACTCATCCATTATTAAATGATAGAAACATCAATTTCCTCTCATAATTTCCTCGGCTATAGCTTCAAGACAGCTCCATGGCAATTTAACACTGATTATATAACAAGTGGAATAACTTCAGTTCAAACGAGAAAAACCCGTAACATGTGGATGCTATAACGTGAAGTTCATTCTCATATGGGCATTTTCAGCAAACAAATCTCCTTGTTACATTGTCATTAATTCCTTCTACAAGACTTAGGAGCATAGCATCGATCTTTATCTCGGTGGGATCAAAACATTTTGAAGCATTTTGCTGGCAACAATTTCGTGGAGCTAGCATATTATCTATTTTCAACTTATAACATGGAAACAATCTTTACAATTGTCATTTAAGGTTACATGCCAACTAGAAATACCAAATTATAAGAATAAATCATAAGAGAGTATAGTTATCCTTCACCAATGTTTTATTATCACAACAACTGCTCCTCCATTATTGAATGATAGAAACATCCATGTCTCTTGAATGCCATGGTTTTTCTTTTGTGTACCTATTTGACTGACCGAATCCTTTTTCTGTTTCATTTCCCTATCCTCTTCGTTGGTGTGTTTTCTCATCACCACTACATAACAGTAAGAGTTGGTTTCTTTTCTCATCACCACTACATAACAGTAAGAAAAAGAAACCAGTAAATAATAACAATAATAAAAAAATCAACGCAACACATGAAACTCTCCCACGAGAGCCGCGACTTGCCATTTAATGATGCCAAAGAAATTGTGAATTTGTTATACCTATAACAAAATAGGTAATTGGTCCCCCTCACATATCACATTTTTTCCATACACCAGTGTATGCAGAATTAAAGAATGGATGCCATTATGATCTATCCTCTTAGAGGCCACTTACAACCTTATCAATCATAAGGCGCTTACAACCTTATCAAATCACTAGAAATTTCTTATTGATAGACGATATGCAAAAAAAATTATATTATGGCAACAAATTCATAAACTACTACAGAGCATAACCAAAGTGTAATCTACAAATGATCGATCAAAATAAAAACCCGAAAACATAAGGAGCTAAGGAAGATTCTTTGAATCCCCTCTCACGCACAATCCCTTGTTGTGCGGTCATGCAATGTAGGTTCTCCCTTGTTTCTTCCTTCTGCTTTCCAAGTTCTGTAATTATTTTATTGTCCAGAAGACCCATCTTGAAATGCATCAAATATGCCACTATTTTAGATTTGGGGATCATAATCAACGTCTTGAATTTTCGTTTCTATTTTTTTTATTGATCTACATATTTCAGAAGCACAATAATGACCTAAACATTGCCCATCCACCTCTTGATGCATATTGTATGTAAGTCGATGTCCAATTTACGAATGTATTTTGTCTTTACACTAGTTGCATGTTTGCAAGTATTTGTTTGTTATTTGTCATGACTATCGTAGGATTTAATCTCAGCCAACTGAAATGGCAGGGAACTGTACTGCTACTGGACAACACCTTGCCTATGATGACCAAGGAGAAGCAGGAGTAGGCACTAACAAGGGCAAAGCCATAAATAAATTTACTCCAAAATTTACACTAAACTACCTAAGAGTTGAATATGCTAGCAAATTTCAGACGCAGCAAAGCCGTTCTATTTTAAACCAATCTCTGTCTAGGAACCTGTATTCCCATTGTTTCCATGGATATGATCAACATTTATGCGTCGTGAACCACCAAAAGAGTCATCTTTGTCATCATCCCATCCAGCCCAATTATCACTTCCTCCTGCAGTTGTTTTACCTTTAGATCCTTTTACAACGCCAGTTTCTAGCTCCTTACTAACAGTCTTATGGCTCAAGAATTAAAGGAGATCCCATGTCTGATTTCATGATAGTCTCCTCCATTTGTGTCATTCATGACAAAATTGGGACTTTGATGTTGGTACTCTCTTGCATTCCAAGGCAATCCTCCCTCTTTTGCATAAGCTTCAACTTTTTTGGGAGGCCATGGCCATGACTCGCTTCATGATTCCCCATGTCCTGGAACCAATCTTTGTAGTCTTTGCAGCAACAACAAAGACTGTTTCATTTGCCTTTTGATCATATCCACCTTCTCGAACTATAAGCCCGGTTGCATCTAAAGTATCTTATCTAGTACATAACAATTTGAGCACGGTTGCATTTCCTGATCAAGTTCAAAATCGAGTAGTTGTACCCATTGTGGAGTGCAGAAGCAGAAGTTTGAAAGACTTGAAAGCAGCCACTATGACGCCTGGAGCGGTGCAGACTATAAAGCTAATGGTTGTCCAGGAATAAAAGGAACAGGTATACAAATAAATGCTAGGTTATAAGGATCAGCTGGAGCAGAATAGACATGCAAATACCATATTAATAAAGGAGAATAATGAGTTGTTATCATCAAGGTTTATCTCAAGTACGCAACCACGTCAGGTAAATGCTTCAGAGTATTTGACCAAACTTTTATCAGAGTTAAGCATAAAGACAGTAGAAGTGAGTTAATTTAAGAATACCATTACAAAGAAAGATGAAGAAATTGCTATTTTGGGAGATACAGTGAAGAATAGAGAAGCACTCATTGCTTAAATACAAGCAGCGATAGCTCAAATGCAGAAGGAATTAGATCAATCCACAAACAGGCTTGTTGGTAAAGCAGCATTGAAGGGAGCAAAGCATCTGTTATGGGATCAATCGGAAAGCGAGATTTCCAATTTCTGGGTCCTTCTGATTTATATGCTAAGAAATCAAGACTGAGAAGATCTACGGAAAGGCTTCCCAATCTTTCCATAGAGTCTCATAAGAGCGGGAAGATGATAATTACTGAATCATGCGCTCTGGCAGCACCCAAAACATCTCCTCCTCAGTTGGTTGTGTTCGAGATTATTATATGCAGTAGGTGCACCTTAATGTGAATGAGTAACAATGGTCGAAGGTTATGGAGAATCTAATCTGCATCGCCAAGAAGACGGGATACCACAAAACACGTATGAAGACAATGCAAGGCATTGTCAAAAAGCTGTAATTTTAGTTTCATATTCTTAAATCATGGCATACAATCAGGTTATAGGAAGAATATGCTTACTGGTGTGGTGTAGTAACAAGCGATGCTACCTACCTAGAGCGTGCTACAACACATTCTTTTCTGCATACCTTCCTGGAGCATGCTACAACACATTCTTTTCTACATACCTGTCTGCGTGCTACAACACATTCTTTTCTCCCTGCAGATACCAATGTATCCACACTTGGCAGCTCTTCGAACCACACACCCTGGAATCGAGACAAGCCAATTGCATGCAAACCACGCGTCGAGTCTTGGAAAGGTCAATGATGAATTTCAAAAACATGGAGAGGCCACCCTGAATAGTTAATGACAGCGGTTGCGATGTGACCGTTGCAGGCCTGACAACTACTACGATCAGACTGCTGCAGAACCAGGAAGAAGCTGGTAGATCGTGATTTCAGAGACTCGGGAGGGGAGATTTAGGCTATTTCATCATATTTAAGGCATCGTAGCTTACCTCAAAGCATCGCAGTTTACCTCAAATCAGGCATTAAAATTTATTCTATGTGAAAAAGCTGACTCGCGCACAACCCAAGCAGGTGGAGAATAATAGTGACGTCATCCTGTCGCCCCGTCCTAGGAAGGAAGAATCGAGGACGACGTCACGGTCCTCCAACCTATAAGATTTTGACAAAATGTTAATTTTAAAATTTTAATTTAATATAATATATTTAAGGTATAGTTTATACATAGATTTAGGAAAAATTTTATAGATTTTAGGGTATACTAGGTCAAAATAATAGAAACTCCACTGAATATATATAATCCCTTCATCCCCTTCGGAGACATAATTATATGTAATTGAAACATTTTAAAATTTAAAGGAAAAAAAAAATTTATAAAGAAGATAATATGTTCATGTTTATGATAAAGTTATTCATTTTCATATACCTCATATAAAAATTGACATCCATTCCTCAATATGAATATTAAAAGAATATAAAGTAATTACAAATTATCTAGATTTATATTGTTTGTTTACGTGGCAACATGTTAATAATTCGTTTGAATATGCCTTATCTCTAGAAATTAACATCCATTTCGTAGACAAAAAAATTAACATCCATTCTTAGGAAGAAAAAAATAAAAAATAAAGTAATTATAAATTAGATGTGTTTATATTATTTGTTTGTATATTTAAAATATGGTAATTTATGGGATGTAATTTGGATGATTAGTATGTTCTTCTCTATAAAATTTGTATAAGTAATATGATGTTTTTATTAAGTTTTTATGTAATGATTGAGTAGATTATATAATTCTAACAATATTTTGAGTTAAAAAATATAAAACATAATAAAATTCAAGCATTATCCCATTCAAAACTAAAATTTATATATATATATATAATATAAAACTTTTAAAAACAATAATATTTTGGTATTATATTTTTTTAATATTTTGTTTTAACATATTGGATTTTAAAAAAGAATGTGTTAGTTATAATATCTTTTTTTTAATATGATATTTTTTAATAAAATAAAAATAATATATTAAAGCAATTTAATAAATTATAATTGTCCATTGGTTGTAGCTTGGGTGGTTGGGAGGAATGTTGTTACTCTCCCCATCCAGGTTCATATATTTGAAAAATATATTATTATTATTTAAATTTATTAAACATTTATATAAAATTTGAAAATAAAAAATTATTATAAAATAGAACTTTTAAATTATAATATAAAGAAAAAATATTATAAAAATAGATTTTTTTTTTAATTTAATAAATAATAATAGTAATTACAGTCTGTCCAAAATACCATAGTGGACCTTCCTAACCCTTCATACTACAACATTTTTCAAACTGGACTGAAATCCATGGCCTATATGCAGTCATACAAAATTCTAAAGTAAGACTTAGACAAGAAAGTATTGGGAACCAGAATCCACCACCACATCTTCACAAGCATCCTCCCAAAATAGAAGACCTTCATCACCTTCCAATGCCAACTTTGAAAGTTTGTCAGCGTGAGTGTTAAAAGAATCCACCACCACATCTTCACAAGCATCCTCCCAAAATAGAAGACCTTGATCACCTTCCAATGCCAACTTTGAAAGTGTATTAAACTCACAGTAAATATGATCCAACGAATATGAAGTAAGCGATCTTAAATCCAACTGAATACGATATCCAATTGAATACGATTACACCAATAGCTCCTGCAATTCAAACTCACCACGAGCCCACTTAATAGTGACTCTAGAGTCACCGAAAATTTTAACCTTATGCAGACCAAAACATAATGCAACTCTGACGACACACCAAAGAGTTAAAAGCTCAGCTTTCATATTGGTCCCATATCCACCATGCATACGGATAGTGAAAAAATGATCATGGTTGAGGAAAATAACACCACCAATGCCACATTTCCCTGAAGATGATGCCCCATCAAAAAATAAAAGTGGATCATCCACAATCAGTTGAAGCCTTCCAATATTCATTTCCATAGGATTAGTAGCTTCCTCCTGAAATTTAAGATAGTACCTTAAAGCCTCATGGAACACAGAATCAAAAGAGGGTTTAATATTGTCAAATATAGCTAGGTTCCGAGCTCTCCAAATCACCCAACAAATAAAAACTGGCAATGTGATATGAGATTTTCCAATCTTCACCCAATCATGTAAGCTTTTCTCAACATTACACCCATCCCATTGATATGTGAGTCCCAATAAGAAGAAAACTTTCCCCAAATACTTTTAGGTGAAACCACAGTCCAAAAAAAGATGTATTGTTGTTTCAGACTCCATCCTACATAATACACGTTGGCTTGGGCCCATCCATCCCAACAATTTCAGATTATCCCATGTTTTCAGACGATTCACCAAAACAAACCATAAGAAACATTGAAGTTTAAATGACAAGTGCCATTGCCAAATCAATTTATACCACCAATGGGAAGGAAAAAGACATCTGCGCTTAATGATATACTCATAAGCTGTGCGAGCAATTATAATACCTGTAGCAGCATTTCCTGCCTACCGAATTTCATCCACCCTTTCATTGCATCTAATCCCAGCTGAATTCAAAAAACCAATATACTTATTCCATTCACACGCAACTGTAAGTCAGTTGCATCCATCCAGTTTAGACAAAGCAAGAGGCATGTCCACTCACCCAATCCATTATATAATTAGTAAAAGGTGAGTTGTAAAATGTTGAAGAATATTCATCTCACTCAATTCACATTTGATGGCCATCTATATTCTTTTATATGTACATTTTCTTATTGCATACGCTAAATGTACTTAATATTAAATTGCATGTATGTAAGATGCTCTTACGTCTTTATAGTTTGGATGAGAGCTGTTTTATATTGATTTTATGTGTTGTTATGTTCTGGAAGGAGATTATATATATTTTGTCAATTCTTTATTAATTTGAGTTTAAAGGCTATAAATTTTTAATCTGGCTCTAGTTTAAAATGTAGATATTAAAATGGATTTTTTAAATTGCTATTTTTTGAAAGTTTTATTGATGACAGGAAGTGATGTAGTCCTTGTTTTTTTCCTTCCCAAGAGAAGAAGGCAGACTGAAGGCAGATTGAGCTCACTTCTTGCACAAAGTACAAGCAAGGTTCAAAAAGTTCAGACATCACAACGCCCTACATTAAATGTTGTAGCTCCTCCACGTCCCCTAGGAAATTACTGCTCCTCTGCATCTTCACCTCACTTCTCATACACCTGTTCAACCTTTGATTTCTACAGGTATTTTTCTCGTTCTCTACGCCATAGTGGGTAGCTGAATATCGCAGTATCAACAACAAATCTTTCTTCCGCCTTGCAGCGAGCTAGCAGTATCCTGGGTCTCTAGATTTTTCCATGGCTCGAATGGGAGTTACATTGATCTTGTGGATACCGTTACTCATTCACCATGTACAACATTGTCTTCTGCATTAAATGGTTAACCTGTTGGATCAACGACTTAAACTAATGGTGGTGAAACTTACATATTCATCGGTGAAATGGTCGTTGTTGCTGAGGTGAAAGTGCAGGTAGCAAACCTTCTTCTTAGTAGTAGACCGGGGCAAGTTCTGACTCAAACTCATAGGATTAATTAGAGCAATTCCCCACCTACAGCACTACAATTCCCACCCACATCTTTAGGTAAATAATAGTGCACTTGCAGTACACAACAATTTCTGCACTTTAGGTTATGGTTAGCGAGCAACGAGGTAAATTGCTGGATCAACCTTGGTTAATATCTCTGCAAATGGGGTCAGGATATGGAACCGTCGGATCTGAATATGGATCCGAGCGAGTGGATACCTTGATAGGGCTGCGACTTCAAAGTTTAGGGGTTGGTGTTGAAGCCACTGGCAATAGAAATGATGAGATTAGAAGACTCATAGAAGCTTGCAAATGTGGAAGGTTGAAGGCATGGAGCCTTTGATAACAAAAAGAGTGTGGTGTGCATTCAAGAAGTTTCGGAAAAGGTACTAGCGATAAATTATTCCCTCTGCATGAGATCGATAGAGATAGCAAAGTCATTCCAGGTGCACGAACCAATGAACCAATGAAAGAAGGAACAAAATAAAATAATCGACCGCCAGGTTTATAATGCGGTAGATTATAATAGTATTTATAATTTAAAGTACACGAAAATGTGATGAACTTAATTATCAGATTTTATTGTTGGCCAACTTTTAATTTAATTTATTCTAGAAAAGGCGCTAACCCTTCTATGTAAATTCTTTCAGTTTTTCCTTATTAAAAAATAATATATATTTTGGCATTGTATTCCATATAACACCTATTTAAATTTCTTCTCGTATTAAAAATGTCTTTCACCATAATGGAGAATTACTTTCGTGACCCACTTATATATGGGATACAGCGTCATCTTCTTATCATAAATTCAATACTGACAATAGCATATATATATATATATATAATTTGATGTGACTATGCACATTTAAATATACTTCCTTTCAAATTTGATTTCTGAATATACTTTTTAAATATATTTATGATCTCTTTCCATGGACGTCTCATCTAATCTCATACAAAAGATCAAATGAAGGGTAATATAATCCATACTAGAATGCACTTGGACATTTATCTTCCCTAAGGAGGACTCAGATCGTTGTATAAAACAAAGTAGGCAATAAAACATTAACAAAAACAAAAGGCGCATGTTGGCCACGGGGTTCGAACCCAGGCGCATTTATGAGCAAAATATCTCAGGTTTTCCCCTTAAATACACGGGCAAACTAGCGAATGTTCTCAAATGTAACATCTTTGTCAATTGTTGTATCTTCCTTCATTCTGATTTCATTAATTTGTTATTGATAATTGTGCCAATACTAGAGTTGTTGGTGTTAATTACCATCACAAATCCTGTTTTTCTCATTAAATCTTGATCCTCTTGTGTAAATGTCTCTGTCGACTTGATTAAGTGTGGATGTAATGGATCCTTAAATGTGTCGATGTGAGGATTTTAGATGGTAAAAGAAAAACAAAATACTCATGATATGGGGCATTAACCGTTCAAAAATGGTGTTGGATCATTTACCATGTACCTTGCTTGCAGTAAATTTTTGGATCAGAATCATAGTCGGATTCCAGAGAAAAAAAAACGTTATTTGTATTTTTATATAATTAAAAATAATGTAGTAAAAAAAAAGAATTCAGTTCATAGTTAAGTTAATATGTTATGAAGAAATATATATTGTAGATATTTTAAGAATCAAATTTATTTATATTATGTTGATTTATATAATATTTAAATTTTTATATTATTTACATTTTATAATTTATAATTAATATTTTTATATAAAATAAATATTTTCTTTTTAAATTTTTTTTTAAATATAATTATAATAATATTTTTTATATTTTAAAGAGTGACTTATTTTCGTTATCAACGATGAAGTTAAGAAAGCAGATATATATTCCAACCCCTTTTAATTTCAAATTCAAAAATATGGTGTCTCTCAATTTTAACCGTATTCTCAATGGTAGGTAGACCGACTTTTAAAAGGATGATTAATAAAGTGTATTGTCTTCAATTTAAGATTATTTATTGGTTTCTCCGAAATTTGTATGAGGACAGAGCTTGATTTAAAATTATTTATTTTATGAGGATGATTAGAGGAGAAAGAAATTAGAATAAATAAATAAAATAATTTGAGAAGGCCAGTTTATGTGTTTCCACTTTTACAATTTGGAAGAAGCCAATATTTATGTATTTTTTTCCAGAGAGAATAAGCTAGTGGAGTGTTCTCGACTTTGACCTAATTTAAAAGGTAGATTGTATATTTATATAATTTATAAGAAAATCATAAGGAATTAGAAATGATATATTGAATAAACTTCGTAGACCTTTTTTAGATTTGGGAAATAGTTTGAAATTTCAACCATGTTATCTAAGGTATATAGAACTGACATCTTACCTATGGCTAAATTACAAATGAAAAACATAGGGTTGCAAATCCTCAGAGTTTTTTTTCAACAATAAAATCATTATGTACGAAACATTGTTGCATTTGATGATGCAAGATTCATTTTGCTTGGTGGAGAAGTATATTTTGGATAGCAATAGGATATGATGGGTTGTAACCATGTTGAGTTGTGCATGTTGTGATGATAAGCAATGTATTTGATTTAACAAGAGGTTAGAAGTTTAGAATACCATATTGTAGATGAATTACTTCGATTTCTATTTCGAAGATAAAGTCTTCACAAGTCTTCCAAAGTTTAATGTTGACAAAGCCATATGTACCTCACTGACAAGTTATATCTAGCTTAAAAACATTATATTTAAACTACAAAGACTTCCACCAACTCCCACTGCTAAAAAAAATTTGGGAGACTTCCACCAACTCCCACTGCTAAAAAAAATTTGGGATTATCCTATAGTTCGACACATTATAATTTTGCCCTCAAATGTTTGTGAAATATTACAATATTTACAAATCTACTATATTTTAAATTTACGAACCTTGAAACATGAAATCCCAGATTATACGAAAATTAGGAATTATTGTAACACCCTAAATTTCGTATAATAAAGAAAGTAGGGCATTACATTTGCTATTCACACGAATTAATGAAGACTTATATGCTTTCAAAACTTAAAACAAAAATATAATATAACTTTGGTGATGATGGTTATGACTTTTTAAACATATCTAGATCTATTTATAACTTAGGAAGATTTTCCAAATGCACTTGACTCTTAGAAAAGAAAGGATTATTGTGTATTGATTATCCATTAATTAATATTAAATTAAGAACATCATTTAGTAGGTTAGATAATATATATATATTATCAAAGGCTATAAATATTAATATATGTTTATTAATTTTAGATAATATGTTTGTAGTTTAAAATAGTTTTAAAATTTTAATAAATTATTAGTTAGTAACATTTATCTCTCGATAATAGAGATTATTTTCCAAAATCTAGGTGATATGTCTGTTAACAACATGCCAACACAAACTTTAAAATAGTACATTTAAATTACTTACAATATTATTATGCCCAAAATATAAACAATTATAATATCTTGTTATAATCAAGTTACTTAAAACACAAATATATGTAGTGAGTGTGGGAATAATTATTTTTGAAAATATTAGGTGGATTTGTGAAATGTTTTAGGAAGGTAAATATTAACAAATTGATAGAATTTTCTAATAATTCAATTTAATTTTAGAGTTTAATGATACTATTAAATGTTCTATTTTTTTCCCTTTAATAATTAATTTAGGAAATAAGCATAAAATGGTCTAAGAAATCTTATAAGAGGGGTTGTGATATCTTTCTCTAGCATTAGTATATATAGTTGATTATTCATACATACTATGAATTTGGTTATGGTATGAATTTTCATAATTTATCCTACATATTCTATATGCTGAGATGATTATTTTAAATATTCACGAGGTTATGTTATTTAACTAAATGCATGCGGTTTTGCATGGACTTCTTCAATAATAAATGAATATTAAGAATCATGATAACTTGTGGTTCTACATGCAAATTTATAGTATTTGTGATGAATTCCTTATGTTTAACATAGCTATAACAGAGCTCTTCATAGCTCTACCAGCAACAGTCCTTTTCAAGTGTGCCTGGGGTTCCAACCACTGGCCCCAATTGATGTATCTCTGCCCATTGCATCCACACAGGAGGAATCTTCTCATGCTCAGACTGGGTTGATAAGGCCACCATATTTGTTGAAAGAATCCGGCACATCCGCCAACAGGTCCATGACATTTTGGAAAATTCCAACACTAAGTACAAGTAGCGACATGACCAGTATCAGGTTCCACACAAGTTCCAGGTGGGTGATAAGGTTTGGTTGCATTTGCAGAAACAGAGGCTCACAAGACCCCATCACAAGCTTCGTCCACTTCGATATGGGCCATACACCATCACCAATGCCTTCGAATTAAGCATTCCTCCATTCCTTGGCCTGCACCCATTATTCAATGTGGAGCTCCTTCGCCCATATTTTCCACCATTGTTGGACACCTTGGAGTTGGCAAAGCAATTGACACCTACAGAGCTTAATATCGACTGCATGGAACATGCAACTATTGATCAAATCATGGACACACAGGTTAAAGGCACCCGCCAGCAGAAGATCCAACTATATCGGGTTGTCAAAGCAGGGAAACTACTCCACCAAGGCAAGTGTCTCACCAAGAGTCAAGTACAACAGAAGTTTCCCCATTTGATGGGGGCACTCAACGCAATGGATACCATTGCTTCCTAAGGGGGGAGGACTGATCCAGATGGATATAGGTGGCCACCCACCTATTCCACTGGCTCAAAACAATTTTCCATTTTAGCAGTTTCTAGTAATATTTCTACGGTTTTTTAGGTCCAAAACTTCTGGGGTCGTTTTGAGGCCCTAAACGACGATTTTTGGCGATTTGGGGGGGCAAAAGGTTTCCCACGGCATACATGTGTCACCAATCGAAAGTTTCAAATCTTGTATAGACCTTTATAACATGATATTGAGCGCCCCAAACGGAGATCGTATGCAAAAGTTATGACCCCGAGAAGTTGACTGTTCAACTAACCACCTTGGGGCCGCAAACTTTATGACAGTTCATCTTCTAGGGTTAGGATTTTGGATGTTTGGGATTATTTCCCTCATGCTTATGATAAATAGGCCCTTTCAGCCTCTCTTTGTATTCAGCTTGTCATGAGTGAGCGTAGCCGCCACATCTCTTCTCAGAGATATAACTACCACCATTCTAGCTTCTTTTATTTTACAGTTTGTTTTGTTTCATTCATTTAATAGAATCTGAGTTTACTGTATCACTGTGTTTCTTGCCATATTTATGTTCTTTCATTTCGTTCTCACATAAATCCGGATCACACACACTCCTTATTCATCTCTCTCTATATGTGTGTGTGTAAGAGACATAAAATAAATATTTTCCATTGGATTTATAATTTGTTTTATTTCTATTGGCATGGTTGTTAATATTTAGTTTCTATGATGTAACTAACATCTCATTATTATTTTATAGGGTTTTCTACTCTAGTTGCACAAGGAGGGAATAATAGTACAACTACAAAGGATACTTTAGAGGACGAGGATCAACCAGGCCTGGAATTTGACGTGGAGGAAGACGTATTGAGCCATCTAAAACGTATTTTACGGGCAAGATTTTTTGCCACACGTCACCGTCTACGTGTGATATAAAATATAGACCGTAGATTTGACGTCTAGTAATATCCATTGAACGTCAAAAATCTTAGTACCTACAGCCACAGGCCTATGGCTAGTAGATACATGCAAGTTGGCACTTGGCAGTGTGGCACTGGCACCCTCCGGTTTGAAACTCGAGGCGACGAGGAGTCCTTTGCCAGTGGCCGCTGGTAGTAGGTATAGTGTATTATCGGAATTAATTGCAATTTGCGACTTGCCCAGTTGCCTGTAGGCTGTAGGGTATTATCCAACTTCCAAGTTATTGATGCTCATCGATGGAAGTGGAACCGTGGAGGCTTGGAGCCTGGAGCCGGAGGTATTCAGTTCTGTGACTCTGTCTGTAATGTTTGTGTTGGAAGACTAGTCGAGCTCGGATCGTTGCCTCCGTTTCTGGTGGTATTTGCGGGACGCATTGTAGAGACCTTCATCCGGGGCCTGCGAGTTTGCTGCATTGGAGTGGCAAGGGTAAACCCTGGCTACGTCTTGATCTGAGGCAGTCTTGTCCTCTGGATTCACTATGGGCTCCATATGACCTCTTTCAGCCCGCTTATAATTATTTAGATGTTTGAAACTTCAAACCTTTTGCTAAAATGGAGCTGTTGTATTCGGCGAATCGGCCCTGTTCAAATGCTTCCAGCCTTCCACGACCGAAGGTTCTCGAGATCAAGTAGAGGTATGTGTAACAAACTAAGAGCGTTTGAACCTAAATATATATATATATATATACAGGCATGAGGAATATGACTAATTTTCTGATTAAGGACTGTCTCACAATGAGTACATATATTGTCTCACAAGTCACAAGTTCGGCATGACTATAAAATCTGTACATTACATTTGCAAAAAGCATTATAGTTGTATTGTCATGATTTTTGTTATCCTTATCGACCTTAAATCCAAGCTGTAGTAACTTAGATGGGAAATTCAACCATGATTCCTGTATGATAATTTTAGTAAATCTGTGGGCATAAATTAATGAGTTTAAGTTAGGTTTTCGGCCTCAACTTTCTAAATCATAGTTCTTAAATTTGGTCGAATTGGTCAAATAGATTTGAAAATGATTACATAGATTTGGTCGAATTGTTTGCTCGAAATTAATTTGAAAATGATTGCATAGATTTGGTCGAATTTAATTTGCATTTGTCATTTTGGGGACGTCTGTTTTTGCCGAATTGTTCAGTGTATCATGTTCTGGGAATCTGGATGGTGGAGATCATTCTTAAATAATCTTAATATTGAGATTTCCTTTCTCCCGAAGATGGACTCAGTTATGGATTCAGCTACAGAGTGCTTGGAGATTTATAATACTAAAATCCAGTTACAGAGTCCGAAATGTGCTTCGAGATTGATAATACTAAAAATACAGGCTTCACAACAATATAACCTTTTTGTATTTTGTGTTCTTCTCCCTTAATCTTATATCTGTTTTTTAAGGATCCGGGTAGGATTTAACTGAAGAGTAATCCCAGCACATTTGGGCTCTAATACAAAAGCATTATGACAATAATTTAGAGATTTGACTATACATCTTTAAAAAATCATAAAAAGTATCAAATAAATAGCCAAGTGGTTGAGTAGAGTCTAGTTTCGGGTCAAATGGAAGGGAAGATCTTCTTTACTGGAGTTCCGGATCAGTGGACTACATAAAAGCTTGGCAACACCCTGTTTAGTACCGTTGATGCCGCTGGAATGCCTGTCAGATCGGCGCCCCCATTTTCGCTGTTTCAGTGGGAGAAGAAAAACAATCACGGTCCACGGAGTCACATCTTGTCTCACAACGAGTGCATATATAGTGTAACTGTATAGGTATGAGGAATGTTTTTACAACTATGACTAATTTTCTGATTAAGGACTGTCTCACAACGAGTGCATATATTGTCTTGCTTTTGTCTTATGAGTCAACAACTTTTGCAGCTTCCTATTAGGCTTAGAATGTTGTCACCCACTAGCCCAATGGTTTTTCTACTAACAGCATAGGGCCATCCATATCCATGGAGCTATTGTTTTTAGTATTGCCTAAATGCTCAGTGACTCGCGAGTCGCGAGTCGCGACAGAGAATTATCAACTGAAATGGAAAGGAGACTCCGCTAATTAATTAAATTGGATCCAGGTTTGGTTCCCAACCACTGTGTTGTGTATTTGGTTTGCGATTAATTTTAATTTTGTCTTTTCCCAATTTCCCCTAATTTCCCCTAATTTCCCATGCCGAGAATGCTTGCACTAGTGAGTCAGTGTGAATCCATGGCCTAGACAGGGTTCTAACACCTAGGCATTTTATGCATTGTGGGATCCATGTGTGACCTCAGGCCCTGGTCAAATTCCTATCTGAGTTTGTTCTGCCAATTATAAATTATAATACCCCGAACAACCTCTAGAGGGCCTGCCACCTTCATTCCAGCCATGCTTACAAACTAACAACTAGAGGCATTTTATTGCCGCGGTATGGCACTGGACATTGCAGATTCTCCAATTGCGTTAGGTAGACATGGTTTGAGGAAAAAGGAAGGTGAGCTGGAGGAAATTGTTTATGATTTTGACGTTACTCCTAAAATCATTTTCAAATTTTCCATAATTTCAATCTGTAACAAATGCAGTGTAATAGTCACAATTCTCATATTTGTTCGAGCTGAATGAAATGAAAAATTATTAAAATAAAATAGTAATAATGAGAAATCTTATTCGAGTGACATCCTACTTGCATATAATATGCAATGTATACAGAAGATTTTGAATGCAATGTAATAGTCACAATTCTCATATTTGTTCGAGCTGAATGAAATGAAAAATTATTAAAATAAAATAGTAATAACAAGAAATCTTATTCGAGTGTCATCCTACTTGCATATAATATGCAATGTATACAGAAGATTTTGATTTAGTTTGGATGTAGATAAACGTAAATTTTTTTTTAAAAATATGTTTAAGTATTTTTTTTGGGTTTGGTATTAGTTTGTTTTTTTTATATAGATTTGTTTTTAAATGATATATTTTAATTTTTTTTTTTAAATATGTTTAAGTATTTTTTTTTGGTTTCCTATACTTGTGTATATAGGTAGGTTTTATATTAGTTTGTTTTTTATATAGATTTGTTTTTAAATCATGTTTTAAATATATTTTTTTAAATATATTTAAGTAATCTTTTTTTGGTTTGGCATATTTCTGTATATAGGTGGGTAGCTGTTAAAATTTACAATGTCTCAAAAAAGAAAAATCCAAGTCACTATTGGAGAAATGTATGGTTGGAAAAAAGAACAAAAATCCAAAATTCAAAATGATTCAAACATTAGTGAAGAAGCTTATAATACTGAATTGGAGCAGCAATTGGATGAAATTTTTGGAAGAGTAAGTGATGAAGATGTAGATGTAGAAAGAGATGAAGTTGAAGAAGAGGTTGATAATGAAAAGAAAATGAAAGTGCAATCAAAAAGGAAATTCCGTATGGAATGGTTAGATAAGTTTGATTGGCTAAATTATGTGAGGCAAGATGATAAAGTATATATGAAATGTAGGTATTGTGAGAAGTATAGGATGAGTGGGCCATGGGGTTTAGGGAATGGTTGTACGACATTACAACATGATGCTCTTGTTACTCATGAAAAATCATTAGTACATAAAGATGCTAAAACAAGATGGATTAATGCATTGGAGAGAAAGATGAAGTCAATTCCCGATCATGTCAAACAAGTGGAAGATGCTAATAAGCAAAGAGTTATTGCTACAATGAAAATATCATATTTTGTATGCCAAGAAGATTTGTCTTTATCAAAGTACGAAAAACTTTGCAAATTTCTCATGGATGCGAAAACACCATGTATGCCAAAGTCTCAAGAGTATTCTTCATACACAAATCGTAAATCAGCAAATGATTTTATATATTGCCTATCGAGACACCTTGAAGAAGTTCAGATAAAGAATATGTTGGAAAGTCCTTTCTTCTCATTAATGGTGGATGAAAGCACAGATCGAAGCTTAGAGCAGCACCTTGTTGTTTATGCAACTTATTTAGATTCGAAGGGTCTTGGGCCACCTATTTCACAATTTATGAAGCTGAAAAATGTAATGGATGGAAAAGGGAAAACAATATATGATAGTGTCAACCAGTTAATAAATTCTAGAGGTCTTCAATATAAAGATTTGATAGTTGTTTCTACAGATGGGGCTTCAGCAATGATTGGGCATGAAAATGGCTTTGTTTCATTTTTCAAAAAAGTCACTCCAAATCTTATTACAGTCCATTGTGTAGCTCATCGTGAATCTTTAGCAGCAGCGGATGCTTCTAAAAAAATTCCTGAACTATTATTTGTTGAAAAAATTGCAAACAAAG
The DNA here is from genome assembly GCA_027924585.1 of Larix kaempferi. Lineage (NCBI taxonomy): Eukaryota > Viridiplantae > Streptophyta > Pinopsida > Pinales > Pinaceae > Larix > Larix kaempferi. Next base: position 15,430,476 of record BSBM01000372.1, on the reverse strand, counting down.
TGTATTCGTGGATTCAAAACTCACCAAAGAGAAATAATGAACTTAAAGATTTGCTTAAAGTCATGCAGATTGATGTTCTTGATGTTCTACAAATACATGCAGTGAGATGGTTATCTAGGGGAGAAGTTATTATAAGGCTTGTGAAGCTTATGCCAGCCATTTTAACATTGTGGAAAAATGAAAAAAAAACTTCATCATGGTATGATAAGACACGGATTTATTCCATTCAGTTTTGTTTGCATATGCTTGCTGATGTATTGGGTGAATTGAATTAGGTAAACAAGACTTTTCAAGAAGAAAATGTAGACATTACAACTATTGGGTTGGATCTTGAAGTAACTATAAGTACATTGTCTAGATGGTTTTTGAGAAAAGAAACATTTGCAGAAGGTACAACTTATCTTTCAAAATTTCTATGTGAGTCACAATATGGGTATATTGAAATTAAAGATGAAGGGTTAGTCATAGATAGACATGAGTTACAATATATCTCTATTCCAACTGGGGAGATTGATTATAGTGATAGGAAACAAACTATGAAACCTCATATTGAAGGAACACAAGAGAGTTGTCAGCAACTCACAGAAGGCTATATTGAGTCTCTCATAGACTCTTTGAATGAAAGATTTCCAGATCTTTATCTTTTTAATGCAGCAAAATTGTTCAGCCCTTGTTATTATCCAGAAGAACATCGTAGCCGTGAGAAAAATTCAGAGCGTTGGCTTTCTAAACTTTTTCAACATTTGCAGCATACCATACCAAATGATGTCAGAAATGTGCATTTATTTGATGAAAAGGCTTGCAAAAGAGAGCTGCACCCTTTTGTTGATTCATTAAATTTGGCTTGTGAGGGTTTCTCTATGAAAGAATCATGGAAGGTATTTCGTAATACAAAACAATGGCATACAAATTATCCTCATATGATGAAATTATGGCAAGCTGTACTCACTATTCCTGCAAGTACAGTGAATTGTGAAAGAGGATTTTCTAAACAGAATATAATTAAGGACATTAGGAAATCAAAGCTAGGATTGGATACACTAGATGCACTAATGAGAATATCTTTGAATGGACCTGAATTATCAACTGTTGATTGGAATGCAGTCTATGAGGTATGGAGAGATACAAAGTCAAGAAGAGTTCTTGAGCTTTGAGAGTTGGGAAGTCTTCCTAGTCCTCTCAAGTGAGTTGTGTTTATTTTCAAACCATTGTTTTAAGCACCGTGTGTATGTTTTTATATTAGATTTATGCATTTGCCTTTCATATCTTATTTTTAATTTAAGAATTGTTCTTGCAGGATTTTTTGAAAATTTTGAACTTCATATGGAATCACGAAAGTTACATCACTAAGTGCCATTTTCTTAAAAATCGACAAGTAAGTGTTTCTTTTAAATAATATGTATTCTTATTGTTTGAGTTGGAAAATTCAATGATTGTTATGTGGATAAAATGGTTATTGATTTAGGGGTTCTATTTTGGATGTAATTTATTTTGCAATAAATTATAAGGCATATTTAATGTAATAATTTTTTTTGTGTGTGTTACAGGCTGCAACTTTAGATTCTAGCAACACATTTACTTGTAACAACATCACATTTCCAGTATTACATTATTTTTGTTACAGCTTCAAATTTGGTTCCACATGAAGGGTTCTTTAATGTTCCATGCATTTTGAGAGACACCTCTTTTTGTAAAATCTGAGTCCAGCCATAACTCAAAACCAAATCATGAGAATTTTGTCCACGAAGACTTTAATTTTGGAAAGCTTGAAAAAAGGTAATGTGTTAAGCATTGAGTGTATGTTTTTATATTAGATTTAATCATTTCTCTCTTATAACTTATTTTTAATTTAAGAATCTTTCTTGCAGGAATTTTGAACTTCATATGGAATCATTTGTGGTTACAAAAGTTACAGCAGTAGTGGCCATTTTTGTAAAAATGGACAAGTAAGTGTTCTTTTTTAAATAATAGGTATTATTATTATTTGAGTTGACAAATACAATGACTGTTATGTTGTTAAAATTATTGTTGATTTTATGATTTAGGGGTTCCCTTTAGGTGTAGTTTATTTTTCAATAAATTTTAAGACATTTTTAATTTGATAAAATTGTTCTTTTATCTGTTACATGTTACAACTTTAGATTCCAGCAACACACTATACTTTTTATAGCATCAAATTTCCAACAATAATTACATTTCCAGATGTAATTTATTTTCTAATACATAATAAGGCATATTTAATGTGATATATTTATTCTTTTTTATGTTACAGGCTGCAACTTTAGATTCCAGCAACACATTTACTTGTAACAACATCGCATTTCGAGCAGTACATTATTTTTGTTACAGTTTCACATTTGGTGTCACATTAAGGGTTCTTTGATGTTCCATGCATATTTGAGAGACACCTCTTTTTGTAAAAATCTCAGTGCATCCATAACTCAAAACCAACTCATGAGAATTTTGTCCACAAAGAATTTGATTTTGGAAAGCTTGAAAAAAAAGGTAATGTGTTAAGAACTGAGTGTATGTTTTTATATTTGATTTAAACATTTATCTCTTATAACTTATTTTTAATCCAAGCATCTTTCTTGCACGAATTTTGAAAATTTGAACTTAATATGGAATCATTTGTGGTTACAGAAGTTACTTCAATGTCTGTTCTATTGTTAAAATGATTTGTGATTTTATGATTTAGGGGTTCTTTTAGCTGTAGTTTATTTTGTAATAAATTTTAAAACATTTTTAAATTGATAAAATTGTTTTCTTTTTGTTACAGGCTACAGCTTTAGATTCCAACAGCACACTATCCAGCAGTTACATTTGGTGCCACAAGAAGGGTTCGTTGATGTTCCATGAGAGACATTTTTTTTTGTAAAATGTGATTCTAGCCATAACTCTAAACTACATCATCTGAATTTTGTCCATATCATGTTCAAGAGTCATGATATTTTTGTTGTTGAAATACACTTTGGTAAAAAAATATAGTTCATTATGTATTTTCTGAAATTTCACTGTTATTGTAAAACACTTTTTTTATAATACAAACTACAGTTACATTCATATATTTATCATTATGAATAATTGTTTTGGTGTATTTATTTTTTTTTGTTTTATTTTTTTTTAAAGTATAAAAGTAGAATTGTTAATCTGAAATGTCCTAAAAATGCAAACAAACTTGACTTCCATGAATTTAAACAAAATGTAAAGTGAAAGGCATGGAAATAACAAGACCGTCATCAAATTGCCTGGTGACAGGCAGAATAGATTTGAAATTCCAGGCCTGGGATCAACATTATGACACAAGAAATTATGGTGAACTTTAATTTAGAAATAACTGTGATCGAATATATGAAACTCAACATATGTGGGTGTTAAATGGTATTTTAAAATGAATTTTAAGTTGGTCATAATAGAAAAATGCTATTAAGATGCAAAATATCTCGAACATAATATCTAATATATTATTTATACAAGAAAAAAAATCAAAAATACATGTGTTTGGTTTTAAATGTGCTTGCAATTAACATCATTTAATATCTTCAACTTTCTTGTAGTGAAAGTGGAAAAATGACAATTAGAAATTTGTGCAACCCATTCATGAATTTTATAAGAGGTTGCTAATGTATGAAAATGTATTTATGGTGAGCACGAAGATTAGTCACAACAAATAACAACTAGCTAAAAAGAGCAAAGATAAGTCACAAAAAGAACAAGCAGTGAAGAAAAACATTTTTCAGTATCTTTCTAAAGGATTTGTTATTGAATATTTTAAGAAGGTAATGGCTTGGAAGTCACAACAAAGAACAACAATGAGCTACCATGAGCTAAGAAGAATATTTTTAAGAACATCCAACTAAGAAAAATATTCTTCAAAACAATCCTATTTTCAAAAGATTTGTTATCAAATATTCTAAAAGGTAATGGCTCAAAAGTCATGGTCATAATACATCAAAGACAAGGAAAGGGAGCAATACCCACAAAACTTCACTCAAGGTTATGAAAGTTGGATGGATTCCCATGTGAATTTTATAAGGTTGTATGAAATTTTGTGGGCCCTAACCTACTTCAAGTCTATAGAGACCTGACCTACTTTGCGTCTATAGAGGCTTGACCTAACTCAAGTCTATAGAGAATCCCTAGACAAGTGACCCTTTGGAAAATCCATCAACAATGATCTACTCAAGTTCATTCCCAAACCAAACAATCCTTAACAAATTTTTTTCCTAACATTCTCTCTAATGTCTCTTACAAAAAACTTTAAGTTATAACATTGATAATGAAGAACGTCCTCCATGTGATCATTTGGCCATAGCAAATTGGCTTCATAGGAGGGAGATATATCCTCAACATTGCTATTGCAATATGGTAAGGGATGGAATGGGTCACTAGATGCTAAGGCCTCAATGCTTTGCTCATCAAGTTAGAGTTTGAAGAAATTTATAATAGATTGGAGTGGCCTTTCATTTTGTCCATGTTTTAAGCTTGTATTTTCTAATCGCCTAGGAAATGTTGTTAGGACCTGCTTTGCGTATGCACTGATGCTTGTCTCTTGATTAATCAAGATAAGTCATCTTCCCCATCCCTTGTACATGATTGTAATTGAAGATTTTGGTTATCTTATCTATCATATAATGGCTCAAGGGGGTATTCTCATCCCTAGACCTAGAGATAGGCAATTGGTCAATGGCTATTTTGTCAATGATTCCTTTTGTACTTTGCTTGAGGACAAATGCTCTTTAGAAAATACCTAGGATAGCATCCATATTATCTGAGAGGCCCTTGGATTTAAAATAAAGAAGGAAAAAACAACATTTGTTTTTTAGTTGGAGCAATATGCATAGTTAGTTAGCAAAGCAAGGATGTTGATTCAAATAAAGAAGGCATTAAAGTTCTATGTGACTCATTTTATGTTCCAAACTTCCCCTAAGGAACTACGAGAAAAGGTGATTGAGAGGATTGAAGGCAAGATAGAGAACTAGACCATAAAACCATTTTTAATTACCAATGAGTTCTATATCTACACCAAAGTACTAGAAGCCACTCATGTTTATTACACTTCATGTTGGGCTCCATCCCAAATTCCCTATTAAAGATTGAATAAGCTTCTCAGTAGCTTCTTTTAGGAGAATGCTCAAGATAAAATGGGCTTCCGTGAATTGGAGTCTTTGTTCACTACCTATGCACTAAGTTAGTCTTTGGATCATCCATACCTTCACTGAGGCACTACCTATGCACTAAGTTGGTATTTGAATCAGGCATGAGGGGTAGTACATAAAATGGATCAATCGCATGAGGGGTAGTACATAAAATGGATCAATCAAATTGTTAAAAGCAATGTAGCCTAGAAAATTATTCTTTGAATTTGCATAATCTAAATACCCCTTTCTATTAAAAATTTAAAAACACTCAACCCGCAAACTAAAAAAATATTCTTTGAATTTGCATAATCTGAATACCGCTTTCTATTAAAAATTTAAAAACACTCAACCCGCAAACTATGTTTGTTACACCTCGTGTAGAAATTAGAGCATTCAAAATTGAAAAAAACTCAACCCGCCAACTATGTTTTTTATACCTCATGTAGAAATTAGAGCATGGAAAGCCTTCGTCTTATATGGTGGCAAAAAGTGGTGTTTTTAAATAAGTCGAAAAACAGGCTGATGCGAAAACTATTACACGTATGTCTCTGTCTAAAGAGAAATATGGGGCATTCCGAGAATTGAACTCGGGACCTCTCGCACCCTAAGCGAGAATCATACCACTAGACCAAATGCCCTTTTGTTAAAGTTAATGTTTTATTTAGTTTTACGGCTACAAATTAAACAATTCGAACCTTCATCTGGCGCCTTTGACCAACTCGGCCATCTCACCATAATATCAATTTTCTCCTGTACACGGTTTTCCACCTTATCAAAATTAAAAATCAATATCGTTATGAATAATAATAAATAATTTTTGTGTGAACAGAAGTGCGTTCACGACTCTCACTTGTTCCATCTAATATGTATTTTAATCTGAATAAATTGGAGTTTATAATTGTGGGGACTTCTTGTGGTATAAATAAGACATTATCCTAAGTGGGGAGGGCAATAATTATTCCTCCTAACCACCCAAACTACAATCAATGAACAATAACTAACTAGTATAATAGTCATGAAAGTGTTATTATTATTTTTATTTTCAAGAATATGAAAAAAGCTATTATATATGTAAAATATTTTATTTTTTTTGTAAGTTGCAGAGCAGAAATTAATTAACAGAAACAGAATTTACATCTAAATGCGAGTGGAGTTTTGCATATTAGGGAGGCCTCATATGGTGAAGCGACCATCCCAATTGCCCAAAAATATTGTAATGACTAACATAATACAAAATTAAGACCTCTGGAGTATGGTCAGCCCTTAAAAAAGTTGGGACTTTCTTCAAAAAAGAAAACCTAGTTTGTCTAACTGTGCTGAAAACTAGACTATGCAGAAAATAAAAGCAAAAAAGCTGATAGTCGCAGAGATGACCAGGAGCGATGGCCGCCCAGGTTTCATTCTACCGGTGGTTTCTCTGGTTCTTCCTCGGTGATGGGGCAAGCCGCATAGTAATCTTCGAAATTCCTTGGAGGGGGCAGAGAAGGAGAACCTGGAGTACACATTCCATCCTGGGTGGCGCTAAGACACGGAGCTGAGCCTTTGTTCTTCATTAGTGGAGATTTCTTTTTAGCCGACCCATTGTTTGGAGTAACCTCTACATCTTCTTCATTTTTACCACCCTATTTCACAGGTTTTGAATTGTTGCCAATGGAGAAGACCTCCCAGGTCATGTTGGCATCTAGAGTGTTGGAGTGTTCCGTTGCTTCCTTCAAGCTTGCCTTAACGTTGCGGACGATGCTGGAATTGGCTTTCCAGCTAGCTTCCATTTCTTCAATGAGTGTGCTCATCATATTTTTGAGAAACCAATAATGGTTAATGGCATCGCCATTACTACCTGCAGCAACGAGTGCCGCTACTCTATGAGCCTCCCACCCATCTATGAGACTTCGTGTCCACGCCGAGATGCGTTCGGCATATCCATCCATCATAGACCAGTCCATGGCCACCTTGGGCTGACGATTGTTATTCTTATGGCCACTTCCACTCCCACGACGAGAAATCCCCCTGGTGCGATTCGTCATGGCAGTGGGTAGGTCTGAAATTTCTCTGTGGTTCACAGAAGCCAAGGTAGGAAACGCAGAGAAGAGCCAGAATTCTACAGTCGAAGCCCCGTTCATATCGATTAGGAGATTTGAAGAGCCAAGGTAATTAGTATCACAGTCTATCGTCCTCATTGATTTTGTTGATAATGAATGCAGATCCCAAAGGCCGAGGCGAGACATCAATCCAGACGCGCGCGAAGGAGATCGTCATTAACTCCCTCATCCTCTAGACTTAAATATATGTCGTCGTCCAGGTTGTCGCACTGTCTAACTTTCAGGTGGCTGCATTGTCCATCATTAGCCATGCCTAGGTGGTTGTCTTCGTTCGCAGTTGGAGTGTGCTACTGCATGCAGGACCTGTCGCCACGTACAGGGGGATGCGGTGGCAGCATCTCCCTACACACAGTGGCTAAGGACGAAGCCATGGGGTCACTCGCATCCGGGAATTATATATGTAAAATATTAAAAAGGTAATATAATTTTTTTTAATTAAATAAATTATTTGATTTTAAAAATATTATTATTAATTTTTTTTAAATCAAATAATTTTTTTTATTTAAAATAAAATAAAAATTACATCATTTTTAAATTCATTTTTATTAAAGAAAGTTTTAAAAGTTGGTGTATAAATGAAAACATTGATTTCTATAAAAAAAAATTACGTTAAACCATATTAATATTTAATGTTATTATTAAAAAAGTTATTTTTTGTTTAGATAAAACCAAAAATACATTAAAAAAAATGATAAAGGAGATGCACATTGTTTCAAACTCTCCTAAAACCATGGACCAAATAGTGTTATTAAAAGCATTATGTAAGTTAAGAAAGTCATTCCATATATATAACCTATAAAGAAACTTTAAAAACAGCTAGAGCAAGGTACCTTCTATCAACCAGAAGACTCTCATGGAATGTCAGAGTGAAAAAGTATGCTAAGGAGGAGCAAGACCTTCCTTTCAAAGCAAATGTGTATCATAATTTTGCTCCTTGTAGATATGTCCAAAGACAATGTGTTGAAACTGTGTAGTCACCCGTTTAATTTGAATAGTGAGAAAGTAATATTGTGAATTTGGGAGCAACTTTTCATCCAATTGATTGTGAGAAAAGAGTCACCAAAATTTATATATGACCAATATTCTTATTGAGAGAAAACTTCAGAATATCATACAGAGCATGTAATTCACTAGTGTTATTAGTACCCTTGCCATAATTAGCCTTGAAATTGAACTGATCCTAGTTAGGAAGATTAAGTACAAACCCCACTCCCACCATCAGACTAGGACTGTGGCACGCACCATCAAAGAAATCCAACACTACAAAATTATCACTATGTAGCTTCTTAAGAATCTTGGGACCTTTCGAAGGGGCTACAAATGAAAAGTAAGACAGAAATGACCAAATATGAGTTGCAGACTAGTAAGGAGGGACACATTTCCCTTCAAATGCCATATTGTTCCTTGCAATCCAAACCCCCCAAAGAGTTAAATAAGTAAGGGCTCTCCACTTCTTGAGTTCCCTGTTATCAAACCAAGTATGAAAGCAAGAGTCCAATGAGTTTCCATCCAAAGAAATGTGAGATCAAGGAAGTCTTTCAAAGTAGACCAAACCTTAACTATATAAGAGCAATACAAAATCAGATATCCATTAGTCTATTCATGATCTTTACATAGCTTACAAATACCAAGACCAGCTTTACCTCTTCTTTGCAATCAATCCCAAGTTAGAACTTTGCCACTAAAAACTAGCCACATTATTAATTTGGTATTGGTTGGAGCTTTGACTTTCCAAAGCTTCTTCGACCACCATGTGGATCTACAATGTGTGAGATCAAAGAATATCCCTATTTTGCAAAGTAAATACCCTAATAAATGATATAGTTATTAACTATTTTATTTTAAAATAATAATTATGAATATGTATAATTATGATTATAAATATATTTAGTATGTTTTTTCATAATGGAAAATATATGAAGTATTTACATTTTCATATGAGAAATACAAAAATTGATCTATAAATGAGAAAATACATTGCATAATCTTAAAATTAAAATTAGAAAAATCTTTTATAAAAATTTAAATTGAACAAAATTAATATTCAATATTAACATAATAATATAGTTATTAATTATTTTATTTTAAAATAATAATTATGATTATATAATTATCTAATATGTTTTTATAAATGAAAAATAAATGAAAGTTTTACATTTTCAATTGAGATACACATACTTTATTTATTATTTATATTAACATAGTATTATATACATCAACCAACCCGTATATATATACTCCTGGACATTCTAATTACATTTCATGCCATTGTCATTATTAATGTCACCTCTTTAACTTTAACCCTAATTACATTTCATGCCATTGTCATTATTATATATATATATATATATATATATATATATATATATATATATATATATATATACTCCTGGACATTCTAATTACATTTCATGCCATTGTCATTATTAATGTCACCTCTTTAACTTTAACCCTAATTACATTTCATGCCATTGTCGTTATTAATGTCACCTCTTTAACTTTAACCCTATATCCTCAAGCTTTTTACCACCTCAACAAGTGAATTAATTTGAACGAAAACAAAGAACCCATGTCAATGTGGCTCTCCCAAGTGAATTAATTTGAACGAAAACAAAGAACCCATGTCAATGTGGCTCTCCCACTTTTCACGTAATGTTTTTTTTAATAGAGGAAGCTAAAGGATTTTGAGAGCCAAAAGCACATAGAGTGTTTGGGTGTATTTGTATTTTGTGTAATAGTCATGGGTGTAGATGTCACTAGCAAGGGGCATGTAATCTAAAATTTGGATAAGGGGATTCGATGATTAAAAGATATTAAAAACTTAACAAAGATATTTGATTTTGGGTAATATTTGAGAACTCAACATTATGTTAGAATGTGGACATAATGGGTAAAACAAGGTAGGTATTAGATGATAAAAGTAATTTAAATTTCTACAATTTGGATTACTTTTCTGGTGATTATTATTAGAAATTCAAAACATAGAATATTCAGAAAACTCTTTAGATGATAAGATGTTGTAAGAATCTACAACAATTATAATTGTTGGGTTTTGTGGAGATTTCATATATTAACCTTATTTCAACATACTTAGTTTTTGTAGTGTACCTGGCCCCAAAACCAAGGTCACAGGCACATATAAACCTAAAGGAAGGCTGAATAAAGGTATTGTACATCGGAATAGGGTCAATCAAAGGTTAGCCTAACATACCGTCAAGTCAAGTTAAAACAACATTCAAGCATTAAAATAAATTGCAACACCTTAAAAACAATTATAAAACTCCCTAAAAGCTCATGCAGATGCAAGGCCATGCAAGCATGAAAATGCAACTAAGTTTACAAGCTCGTTAAACTTAGACCTTAGCATTATTAAAATATTCAAGGGTGACCATAATCAGCCCAATAACACTTATATATCCGATTTACGGTCTCCTTTGCAAACAATCACAATTCAAGATTTTCAACAGATAAACTATGCAAATTAAGAAACTTTCGTAAGTCTAATCTATGGCACCTTCATTAACAATTTTGCATTTCTCATCATATCAGATATGAATCTAACACCTACATCCATTCAATAATAAAAAATGGCAGGTATAGAGCTACCATATACAACCATTACTTTATATAAAAGATCAGATCTATCAATTGCTATCAAAATCACTACCAGATCGTCCGACAAGCATCTAAATCACTCCAAAACCAACCAGGAGTCCCAAACAGAAAGCATACCGGTTATATGGGAAACTCTACAGCCACCTAAGGTACACTAACAAGTTCATACACATCCATACAACTTCAGATAATCAACACTACGGAAAAAACATCCATTAAATCTAGTTTTCAAGAAGAAAAATCATCCATTCGATCTAGTTTTCAAGTAGAAAAACATATTTCATAGCAGTCAAAACTAAGTATTTTCATTTATAAAATTATATAATAGATATGAACATCCATGGAGGGCGCACTTGCAGAGTAATCTATAGAAAATAACACATGTATAATCATATTTCAAGCTGCCATCAAGATCAGATCTCAAAGTCAAGGAGAACAGACCAATTTCCAAGCAAGATTCCTCAACCAATGTTCTGAAAACCAAGCATTTTCATCTATAATTTCAAACACAGATCTGATCAGCCATAGATGGCGTATTTGTAGAGTAAGCTACAACAAGGAAATCATAAATAAACATATTTCAAGCTGCCATCAAGACCAAATCTAAAAATCAAGGAGAATACACCAACTTCCAAGCAATTAAACCATTATATTTGCATCCAACCATCGATATCTCTACCAAGCTTTTCAACAGTAAACAGTTCAGCTATGGAAACAGTGTAAACAACATATAAACATATGAATTTACATAAAATAATAAACCACTTATCTTATTAATGTGCAACTGGCATCAACCGAACCACGTACCACCTAGCCAAAGACACTACCAAGCTAGGTCTCACTTTGACAGGACACCCCCGAATCCAACATTAGTGTTATTTAGAACCAACTCCTTCCAATGTGGAGGTTCATACCCATATAAAGCTTGGAAGGGGGTCATTTTTGCAGAGGTATGGTAGGTTGAGTTATGCCACCATTCTGCTAAATGTAGCCATCGAGACCAGTTATTCTGCCTGTCTCTCACAAAGCAACGTAGATAAGCCTCCAAACATTTATTTACAACTTCAGTCTGACCATCTGTCTGGGGATGATAAGCGGAACTCATGTTAAGTGATGTCCCCACTTGTTTGACGAATTCCCTCCAAAATTTCCCATTAAATTTTGTGTCCCAATCACTGACGATGACTTTTGGGAATCCATGTAACTTATATATGTTCTTACAGAATATGTCCACAATTTGCTTTGTCGAGTCTGTCTTTTTCATTCCCATGAAGTGTGCAAATTTGGTTCATCGATCAACCACTACAAAAAAAAAAATTGTCCTTCTGACATGGGTAAACCTTCAATGAAATCCATGGATATCTCTTCCCATTTCTGTTTTGGAATGTGTAGAGGGTGAAGTAACCTTGGTGTTAAAACTTGCTTGCTTTTGTTCTGTTGGCATTTGTCACATTCTGCCACATATTTTTGGATATCTTTCTTCATTCCCTTCCAGAAAAATTACCTTCTTGCATGATAGTATGTTTTGAAGAATCCTACATGTCTTGCGGCTAGTGAATCATGGGATTCCTTCATTACTTTAGCCTTGAATTTAGAGTTTGATTTTAAATAGATCCTCCCTTTATACCATAGGATATTGTTTTTCCATTCAAACGTGGTGTTGTGATTGGAATTTTTAATTATAGTGCTTGTCTCTAGGTCCTTGGCATATTCGCTTTGTATTTCATCTAACCATTATGGGATTACTACAGAAATGGAGTAAGAAGTCATAAATTCATCTTTTCTGGAGAGTGCATTTGCGACTACATTTTCCTTCCCCTTTTTGTGTATTATTTCCATGTCGAAGGCAACAATTTTTTCTATCCATTTATGTTGTTATGTGGATAGCGTCTTCTGTTGAAGTAGATATTGAAGGCTATTATGGTCCGTGCGGATCATGAATTTGATTCCTAGGAGGTATTCTCGCCACTTTGCTAATGCCTGTATAATGGCTAAAATTTCCTTATCATATGTAGACTTCAATTGTTCTCGTTTATTTAGTTTTCTGCTCTCGAAGGCTATCGAGTGCCCATCTTGCATTAGTACTGCTCCCAAACCATAAAGTGAAGCATCACATTCTATTACGAAGGGTTTGGAGAAGTATGGGGTAGCTAGTACAGGTGTGGAGGACATAATTCCTTTCAATGCCTCAAAACACTTGTCTTCTTCTTCACTCCACTGGAATGCATTCTTTTTTAGAAGGTTGGATAAGGGAGCGGTTATGTGCACATAATTCCTGATGAATCTTCTGTAATATCTGATCAACCCGATGAATCCCCTTAACTTGGAGATGTTAGTGGGTTTGGGCCATTCTGTGATTGATTTGATTTTTTCTGGGTCCACCTTGACTCCTTCCCTGGATATAACATGACCAAGATAGTGCACCTCTTCCTTACCGAACATGCATTTGGAAATCTTAGTGTAGAACTTATTTGCTTCTAATATAGCTAGTACTTGTTCCAAATGTGTAAGATGTTCCTTCCATGTTTTACTGTGTATAAGGATGTCATCGAAAAAAACTAGTACAAACTTTCTTAAGAATGGCTGAAACAAGTTATTCATAGTTGCTTGAAAGGTTGTTGGGGCATTAGTTAGCCCAAAAGGCATTACTTTAAACTCGTAATGTCCTTCGCGGGTCCGGAAAGCTGTTTTTGCCACATCTTCTAGCCTTACTCCGATTTGGTAATATCCTAACCTTAAGTCTAATTTTGAAAAGTACCTTGTGCCATGAAGCTCGTCCAACATTTCATCAATGAATGGAATGGGGAATTTGTCTTTAATGGTTATCTTGTTTAGTCCTTTGTAGTCGATGCACAACCTAAAATATACATCCTTCTTTCGTACTAGTACAACTAGTGCAACATAAGGGCTCCGACTTTGTGTAATCACTCCGCACTCTGGAAAATTGTGGATTAATCTTTCAATCTCTGTCTTATGATGGTGTGGATACCTATAGGGTTTAACATTGATAGGGCTTGATCCAGGCTTGACTTCGATGATATGCTCAATCTTCCTTTCTGGTGGTAACTCCATGGGGAGATCTTCAAATACCTTTTTGTACTTTTGGAGTAGTCCATGTACCTCTTGTTGACTTGGTTTATCAATTTCTAAAGTTAATAATTCCATCTCTTGGCATTGTACGAAATATGTTGGCGCTCCTTTCCGCATTAGCTTCTCCATTTTGTGGGATGACACAATTTGTGTGCGCGGGGGTTGGAACCCATGCAATTTGTATTTTTCTCCTTGCCATTTGAACTTTATAAAGTGTTCTTGGTGGTTGGTTGAGTAGGTACCTAGTGTTTGCAGCCACTGAATTCCTAATACTGCATCAACTACTCCCAGGGGCACTGCATAAAATTCTGATTCTAGGTTATAACCTTGTAGTTGCAGCTTGACTTTGTGGCATTTTCCCACCTTTTCGATCTGCCACCATTACCTTCATGTTAGGGACTGGATATATGAAAAGGTTAAGCCTCTTTGTGACACTTACATCGATAAAATTATGGGTACATCCTATGTCCACTAGGACAACAATGTTGTTATTCTTGATATGCCCCTTAAGTTTTAATGTTTGTGGCTGATGTATTTCGGTGATGGCTGCAATTTATGTCTTTGGCATGTCTTCATATTTTGTTTTTGAGAGAGGATTTTGGAGTTCACTTGTATCTTCTATGTCGGATTCATCACTGTCTGATTTATCTTCCCCTTCTGCTTCACATTGATATAGGTTCTTGGTGTTTTCTTTTTTCAAACACCTATGTCTTGGGTCCCATTTATCTCCGCAGTACTTACATTTTCCTTCTTTCATTCGTTGGGCTTCGAGATTAGTTTTGTTGTCACTTCTTAGCTGTGGTGGTCGATATTTTGTGTCGGTTCTGGTATTTTGGACAAACCTTTGATCTTTATCATGGTTTTTGTTCCAAGTTTTTAAAAAAATTTCCTCAATGATTTTTGCTTTGCGTCTGGCCTTGTCCAGGGTTGAGACATTTAGTAGCTCTAGTTCATCCCTGATATATGTTTTTAGTCCGTACACATAAGTTTGTAGACGTTGAATTTCTATGAGTTTCGACACACGTGTTGCTAGGAATTCCCATTCGTCGGTGTATTCATCGATGTCACCTTTCTGCTGCAGTCTGGTGATCCTTGCGAAGAAGTATTTTTCTTTTAAATCTTCAAACCTCTTAAAGAAGTCATTTTTTAATGTGTTCCAATTGAGCTTAGTTGTTCGTGTTGTAACCTTCCACCACATATACCAGTTGTATGCTCGACCTTCTAATTGCATCGATGCATATTTTATCATTTATTCTTCGGATTTGATATTGTGTATGGAGAAAAATTCTTCTGCCTTGTTGATCCATGCCACGCTCTGTTTTGTTTCGCCATCGAATTTTGACAATTCTAACTTAGGTTTCATTTGATATCCACCTATTGGTGGTTTTGAAGGAAAGAGTGGTTGTTCAGGATGTGGAGAATGATCGTGGCTGACCTCTTCTTGTGGGATTTCCCCTTTGGGAGGAATTGTCTTATGATGGTTTGAACTTAAGGATGGTTGATCTTCCCCTGACACATTTCCAACTAATGTGGTAATTGTTTCTTCTAAATACTGCTTGAGTTTGCTTAATCCAGTTGTGAACCCTGCTGATATATCTCTTCTTACTCCCTCCATCTCCCATGATACAGCTTCGTTAACTTCCTTTTTTATGGTGTTTGATAATTCTTTTTTGCATTTTTGTAGCTATGCTTTGATTTGGTCGAGCCTTGAGTGTAGATCTTCAAGATTTTTAGAATCTTGGACCCGGTGATACTCCAAATTCTCCATTCGGATTTTTAATTCCTTCATTTCTACCATGGATCTTATGCACGCTGGAATTGTGCTTGTCTAAGATTTAGGCTTTTTTCCTTTATAAATATAATAACTATTCTATAAAAATGATGTTATTATAATATATAATTTTTATTATAAGGCGTGGATAATAATTTTTTTTAATAAAATACAAATATTATAATAATAATATGATTATCATTTAATATTTGATTTAAAAAAAAATAGGGTTTGTGTTTGGACAGAGGAAGAGGTCAGTGAAGGATGAGGAGGACGGAATGGAAGGAAACGACGTGAGTGATGGGAGCAATGAGATTGGATGTGTAGCGTAGGGGGAGGTCGAAGGGAACAATAGTCACGAAGGAGGAATGTGTTGCAGCGTGGGAAGGGCGAGTCGCAGGTGGTCGGAGTGTTGGATGGGAGGGCGGACTGCGATTGGGGCAAGGCACGAGGAGATAAGGGAGGGAGAAGGGTGATAGACGCGGGGGTGTGGAAGTGAAATGGGGAGAAATGGAGGGGCGGCTGCGCAGGAGATGAAGAGGGGAGGGCGTGAGTGGGAGACAGCTGACGTGGAGGGAAAGGGAGCGTAGAGATGCAGGAGAGGGGAAGTGCAGGTGTGCGGGCTTTGGGAGGGAGGCAGCGGGAGAGAGGTTGCGGGGTTGATGGTAGGTGGCAGCAAGCGGAGGGAGTGCGAGGCTGTGGTGGAGGGAGATGCGAAGGGAAAGCAACAGATGGTGTGTAGGGAGGAATGCAAGGAGGGGAGGTGAAGGGAGGTGTGTGCGATATGAGGAACGTGAGAGTGTGCGAGTTGTAGAAGTGTGAGGGAGATGTGTAGCTGGAAATGAGAGTGTGGTGGAGGACAGAAGGACCGTGGAAGGTACCGAGGAGTGGAAAGATCTGATACCAGATGAAGCACAACAATTCTGAAATAACCCACACTAATCTAAATAACCCAGAATAAATGATATATATTTTTGAGATGCTTTACAAATAATATAAACAAGACCTTTTATAGGTCAAAACACGTCGTTTCGTTGAAACAGTGTGACCCTAGAATGACTAATATTAATATTACATTTATTATTACATTTATTTATTATTTAATTATTTACATATGTAACATATATCGCCATTCACCATCAAGATTTATGTGCAAGTCCAGGACAAAGACAAGTAGTGGAGATGAAGGAACTATAACATATTTGTCCAAGATTGCCACAAACATCATACATGATTACAGTTCTTCGGGCATAATGTTAATTCACATAGAAAAGTATACATGGGTTCCCAAGCTCACAGGCTTACCAAGCTCTCAACATCAATGGAATGAACAACCAAGAACAACCAACAATAATCAACAACCTTAAACTAGGAGATAAACCAATGATTTATAGACAAAATAAGTCAATTCAAACCCAAGGGGGTCAAATCAAACCAAGGTAATCCAACTTGAGTCAACCTAAGGGGGGTTAACTCAACCACAAGAGGCTAACTCGAATCCAACCCAAGCAATTCAAATTTCAAGGAGATTGGCTCCAAGTCATTCCACCCAACTCAAATTCATGTGTGGACACTTCATCCATGTGGAGGAATTCAAAATAATGAGGTGATAAGTTACACAAGCCAAAGCATCTTCCCAAAATAGAAAAGGAGGGGTTACACAAAGAGTTACATATACTAGGGCTAAAAATAGTCAGTGAGAACGCACTTGTGCAAGTGGAGGTTACAAAACCAAGTGTAACCTCCAAAAATGAGTTATAAAACCATCAAAGGGCCTTAATCAACAAGTCAATCCACCCAAGCACCAAGGAGGGTGCATTCACCAAGGGAGGCCCACTAAATCATGAATTATGCTCCAAAGTACCAACATAGGCTAAAATAATCAAAAGTTGGGTCTGTTTTACAATTTTTTGGTGATCGTCAACTAATAAAGACACCAAGGCATAAATAAGGACCAAGCTCAACCAAACAAGTTCTAAAGTGCTACGAATGTCCACATTCCCCCTCACATTGTGGATCTATTCCTCACATACTCTTTTGTGGTCTTTGGTATGCCAGTTGCTTTTATTAATTAATTATTTATAAAATAATAATGTCTCTTGGTCATTATAGACCCTTGTTCTGACACCTTGTGCCACAATAATAACAATTATTACATATTTATGGGGCTTAACATACGGGGCGTTACACTCCTCTCCCCCTTAAACAATGCATCACCCTTGATGCATAATACATACATGTCTTTACAAAAGGATAACCGACATGCCCATACATGCCTCAGAAAGATAACATCTTTCTAACCACAATACTCCCACTACCACCTACTTTCATGTTTGTCTCCACTGCCTATGGGAGAAATGGGACTAGTAGTGTGGACGAGAGGAAGCAAGGGTCAATCCTTAATCCCCATTGCAGGGTCTTCAAACCTCATTATGAGGCCTTCAAACCTCATTACAAGGCCTTCATTCATCAGCAAAGATACATCCACGAGTGAAAATCATATTTCATTCACTCTGAAATATGCAGAATGGGATTGCAGGGGTGTTAGTGAATTTTCAAGGGAAGCGGAGTCATTAGAGAAATTTTGAGGTCAAAAAATGGCCTCAAACAAAAGAAAATGTACTATAAAAAACAACCAATCACATTCTAGTAGATGACATCATCCCCCTTGGTGAGGTGGCATTGCATGAGTTAAGAATGCTTATTTGTCAAATTTTCTATGGTGGATGAAAACACATAGTTAACCAAGGTAGTGGTGTAAGTACTTTTAAGTCATAAAGTAAAGTACTCATAATGATAGTATTTTCATAAAATATTATTATTGTCATTTTCAAATAAAGTACTCATAATGAATGTCTTTTCACACTTTCTCATAAAATAATATTATTGTCATTTTCAAGTGAAGTACTCTTAATTCATAAAGAAAGTCCTTTCACATTTTTTTATAAAATAATATATTATCATTTTTATGTTTTTAATTTTAAATTATATATTCACTCCATTCTATTTAATAAAATAATGTCAAACTAATAAAGAATAATAATAGATTTAATAAATCATAATAATAATGCAATGTGGATTATAATAATATTATTAACATTTTACATGTAAATAAATTCTCAATTAAATTACATTATATTAAATTCATGAGAAAAGTACTAAATATAAAAAGTCAACATAAAATTAAAAAAATAGCTCTTAAAAATATTTTTTATTATTTAATTTCATTTGTAAGTTCAAGACAAATAAATGCTAGAGGACAATAAATTTTTGGGAATTTACAATGAATCTTAGTCACATCAATGTAGACTTATTTTATTAATTTTATTTCTAGTGAATTTTGGAAAGCAACTCAACCATGCTTATTTATATTGTGCATAGAAAATAGTGTGGGAGGTGACTTGTCATATATACCTACCCCATAAAACCCCCAATTCATAATATTTTAATATATCTCATATTTTTGTAGTACATCTCTTAGGAGGCCATTTTTTGACCTCAAAATCTCTCTAATGTAAAATCAAGAAGATATGGTGAAAAAATGGCTTGGAATTGATCTGCAGCAGTTCAGGACATATGTAATCTGCTATTTATCAGCTGAAAATAGATATGGACCCCAGGTATTCTTGGCTTCCTAACGGTTCAAGGGATTTACTCGGACACCAATGTTGTCTAATGGCTTTCGTATTGGGGTAGTACCCCTCACTCCACGGCTCAGGTAAAACTAATAACCGCTTTGACACAAACAATAGCTCTTTGTTTACCTCACGGGTGGGAACTAGTCAATCAGGTAGGGGTCGTTGCCCTTTTCGCTGGCAGGTCCTCTCAATGGACCAGCTACTTCGTGGTTCCTGTGGTACTCCTCACAATGAGTTTTAGGGCTATTCCCAAATACTTCCTACAGTTAAGCGGATAGAGATTATTCCTGGATCTAAACCTACAATTGAAAGGAACAATATATATGCGAAAAAAATTGACAAAAATTCCACCCAACGAGCTCAAGAAAGTGCTCTGATACCAGATGTGAGGAACCTCCAATAATTAATTAATGAAAATGCATGATATATCAGAAATACATAACACAGAAGAGATTTATTGATCGTGGACCACTTCGATGGGAAACCTCCTTTGAGCAAGCTCAATACAAAATAACTCTTGGATGCCTTCATTGGCCTCAACACATACTTATATACTAAGTCTATGCGCTAATACTATGGATCAATACCATGGAACTTGTAATACCACGGGACAAATTACAAAGCATATGCGTCCAATACTATGGATCAATACCATGAAACATATAATACTACGGGACAACTTACAAAGCATATGCGTCCAACAACAATATACTAATAAAGTAAAGAGAAGGGTTGACACAGGTTCCTAACAAAACTCATGCACATAAATATACTCATCTTATGTTATTCACAGGCATTCAATTGCAACAATTCAAATTGGCTCATTCATTCAATTTAATATAAGCAAACAGTCACTCAAAATACATAAATTTTGGCATAATTAAAAACAACATTGAACACTTATCTTTTAATGGAAATTGTCTAAACAACTAGCTATGGAAGGGCAACGTTCCACCCAACTATAGGTCTTTGTCCATCCTGTATTATTTTAGCTAAGAGACCACCCCCGAGCTGGGTTATGTATCCACTAAGAAGGAACTACTTAGGCTCACTCACAACCACAGTCACAATTACTCATGCTAAGCCAGCACATAACGGAGTTGTCAAGCATGCAGGGAGATAGGGAAGGGAAATGCTAAGCCAATGAGCTCAACCATAGAGCTATAGGAATCTCAACTAATCTCATCTATCCTTAGCACACACAATACCTACCACACCCAACACAAGGAAGGCCCCCTTCTCTGCTACACAATACCTCAGGTGCCCCTTCCCTCCAGTTCCCTTCAGGGTGGGCATAGAAAGGTCCAAATCCTAGATCCACAAATATTCTTGCCTTCACTAGGTTTATCAAGCAAACACAACCTATGATCTCTCTCCCAATTCATTTCACTCTTGGATTTCTCCAAATTCTGGCCATGTGACTCTCAAAAACAGAATTGAATTTCCCAGCTTCCAAATCTAAGTTTTCCTATGGATTTTTGGGCATTTAGCACTCTCAAATTCACCCTAGGGTTTATGTCTATGGATTCCCCATTGGATTTTGCTTCTCACAACAAATTCTGAGCGTTTTTGGAACTCAAAATTGTGGCTTCTTTCCTGGTTACGAGTTTTGAAATTCTTCACTGCAGGGAATGCATAATGGTTGAGAATTGATGTTTGGTTGGTAAAAAATGGAATGGGGATGATGGGAAAACGAATTTTCATGAGGAATTTAATTTCTGGGCCAAGTAAACTGAGCCCATAACATGCCATACAAACTTTTGAGCTTTCCCATGCTCCATTAATTTCATGAGTTGATTTCTCAGTTGTCTCTTCCTAACAGAATTAAATGTCAGCATACTAGTCAAGATGGGTTCTCAAGATGACACTTGGAAACAAAGGATTGAATCCCCAACCCCTCACCTCTCCCTAGTGGATACATTCATCCCCCTCATTTTTAGTTGCTTCCATAGCCAGTTCTTGAAATTTTATTTACATCATAAATCTTTACATGATTTTACAATTCTCATGGTTTACCAACACATAGTTCATGAAATATAAAATACTTGCCTTTACAAGTTGTGTGTTCGCTAGCGGGGCCTTGGCCTTGAGATCCACGGTAGGAACCATAGACCGCATATTTACAATATTTACACATTAAGCCATTAATTCAAAAGGTCAAAATGGAGGTATTACAAAACCTATAGACTACTCGCTACGAACCTTTAGACTACGCGTTTTTTATTCTTTCAAGCTATCCTAAAATAGAAAATTACCTAAATTTTTCATACAAAGAGGCAACATATATAAAATGCGATGCATGAATTGCTTTGTCATGTTGAAAATGGGATTTAAACCTACACCCTTTCGGACCAGAACCTTAATCTGGCGCCTTAGACCAACTTGGCCATCTCAACAAATTACTAATTACCTGTTGCACATTATTCTCTAGTTCGCCATTACTGTTACCAAAATTAAAAGCATGTTACGATATCGTATCTACCTTTATTGTTAACACACATGCCCCTAATAATAAATAGGTGTAAAGAGGAAGATGATGCGGAAGATTAAATAGGTATATTCGGTATTAATAATCAACAAGTATAATAACAAGGAAGTTGTTTTTTCATAGAAAAATGCAACTTACTATTAATATACGAAATAGTAAAATATGTCCAACTGTCAGACCATAACAAAGTCATACCAAGCGGTCAAAGGTATCCCCCGATACATACCGGTTACAATAACAAAAGTCTCATGAAACTAATCTGAAAATGACAGAAGAAGATGCCACAATATTCTAAAACCTCCCAAATGACAATAACAAGGAAGTTGCTTATTACCTGCTTTTTAAAAAGAAGAAAAAGAGTATGTGTTTGTTTTGAATAAAGGAATAAATATTTTGTCTTTAAAAAATTATTTAGTTTAAAGAAATTATATGATTTTTAAATAGAATATTTAGTTGAAACAAATTACATAATTTTAAAAAGAAAATTATTAATCAAAATTTAAAAATTTGTATATAAATGAAAAGATTTAAAATTATAATCAAGGCAACATTATTTAATTTTGAATCCCACTGAGCGTAGAATAGAGGGTGATTGGGTGTAAACTATTAAGACACTCATTGCCTAAGATCGAACCTATAAAAAAAAACATTATCTAATCTTGAAATTGAAATTAGAGAAAACTTCAATAAAAAAGAATGATGTATGAAAGGGTAGAGCGGTTTCTGCATTGAGATATTTTTAGTTTGATGTTTTGATCTCTTCTATGGGATCATCCCTAGGAGAATGATGTAGTTATTATTTTTTTATTATAAAATTAATATTAATATAGTTATACGATTATTAATTATTTTATTTTCAAATAATAATTTAATATGTTTCTTAACATTGGAAAAGACATAATTTTTTTACAATTTGAAATGAAAATTATAGAAGTTAGCTTAATGTTAAAATTGAAATTGGAGAAAATTTTGTATAAAAATTTAAATTGAATAAAATTAATTTTCAATATTAATATAATTATATGGTTATTAAAATTGACTAGAACTATAACATTGAGAAAATTATTAATAAAGGATGGAAAACTTATTATGGACTTGAAAATAGTTGTAAATTAATATACCTATAATCTTGGGAACTTTTAGAGAAGGAACATCGAATTGCTAAAAGGTATTTAGGAGTTTGAATGGCCTACAAGTTTTGGTTGAAAGCGCATATAGATCGACACGATTGGTTCTTAATTCCAAGTTGGTCAAAGATACACTTGTTGCATGGAATATCTTTTTATTGCTATCATTATTCAAGCGATGGATTATCACTGCGAATTTTGGAATAATTTCAACGTCTCTACAAGATTTTAAAAATGAGATGTTTGTTATACATTGTGTGACTTTTAACTATAGTCTCTCAAAATATATGAAAATATATGAGTGCGTCCACTGTATCCCTTGTATATAGGGATAGAACATGGTTAAACATTGTTTTCTATGTAGGTTACACTTTTTTAAAACAAAGAATCTTTGTGTTAAATTCAAAATATCTCGATTTGTTTCGATCCCCCACTAGGATCACTTCAGGAGCTCGATGAGTAAAGAAAAGGGGATTCTTGGATGCATATGTTGTCTCATCAATAAATAGTATAAACGCCAAAAAAAAAAAAAATTATCCATATCTAGTCGGCTCAAACATTTAATTCTGTTAGGTCACCTCAATTGATCATGGATGATTCTTATACCTTAGCATGTGAATTAAGGGTTTCCACCTATCATTGATTTTTGGACTGTCATCTCTTTTAAGGTTGTTCGGAATAAGATCAATTTGAAGTGCTTCCATCACCTTCCTTTTAGTATATTGATGATTTTTTTCAATAACCTTAGCCTTTTCTAGATAAATATGGTGGCTCATTTCCCAAGAGTGGTCGGCGAGGGTGCATTTATGAGTTCTATTCCATCTTAAATCTGGACAATTCTCTTTGAATCGTACCTTCATAGGTTTGCATGTTTTATTGATGTAGATTTTTCCACATGAGCAAGGTATTGAATAGACTCCTTTATACAAAGCATGGTTGATTGGGTCTTTGGATGAGTCTACCATTTTTCTTATGGTCTTTACAGGGGAGAATCCACCTTGATACCTCATTTCCTTATGATTCTAGCTAGATTTTATGATGTCCCTTTGATGTACGGAAGGGAGACCCTCCTACCTTCAACACCACTTTGTTGTCTAACCCATGCACTTTGTGCTTTAAGTATAATCATTTTCACTTGATTTTCTTTGTATCCATTCTTTATAAAAGTATCAATTAGATCTTTGATTTCATGTTCCACATGCTCGTTGTTTGAGATTCTTAGTGCCCACGTTATTCGTGTGTTGATTACTTCCATTTTTTGGGAGGGGAAATGGTGTGAATCTACATGCAGATATCTTTCAGTGTGAGTGGACTTCATGTAAACCTGATGCACAAATGAGCCATTATCTTTTTTAGTGATATGAATGTTAAGGAAATGAATGTTGTTGTTCTCCTCCAATTCCAATGTGAATTTAATATTATGGTGTTGGTTGTGTAAATGGTCAAGGAAGTCATTGAAACTATCCCTTTTGTGTGGCCAAAGAAAATTGGTATCATCGATGTATATTTTCCATCCTTTGGGTTTAAGAGGGAAGGAATTCAGTGCTTGCTTTTCAAGGTGTTCCAAATAAAGGTTGACTACCACTGATGAGAGAGTATAACCCATTGCGACTTCTTCAGTCTGCTCATAAAAACATTCATGAAAGGTGAAAAAGGTGGACTTTAGACATACTCTTACCAACAAAGATGTTTCCTTATCCATCTATAACATTGATAGCATCATCTACAAGAATTTTTCGTATATAATGAAATTACATAAAAAATCACAAACAATTCATTATTTTCAACATGTAAGTGTTTTATGTGATTTACCCTATAAGCAGAATCTTTAACAAAGGAGAAAGTTTTGCCAATCAAAGACTTGAGTTTAATCGTCAAGAGTATCGCCAAAAAATACATAGGGGACCCAATAGTGTTCACAATGGGTAGGAGAGGGATGTTCTCTTTATGGATCTTTGGTAAACCTTAGATTTGCGACACCATGGAATTCTTGGGGGTAAGTATTTTTTTGTCTCATTGTCCAATGCAAAAGATATTTGCATTAAAATTCAAAAGATCTCGATGGGTTTTGATTCCCCACTAGAAACATCTTCAAGAGTTTGATGAATGAAGAAAAGGGGCTTCTCAATAACAGATGTTGTCTCGTCAATAAATAGTACAAATGCCAAAAAAAAAATCCATATTTGGTTGGATCAAACATTTAATTCTATTAGGTCGACTCAATTGATTGTTGGTGATTCTTATAACTTAGCATGCAAATTAAGGGTTTACAGTTGTCGTTGAGTTTTAAACCATCGTCTATGTTAAGGTTGTTCATATTAAGCTCAATTTCAAGCACTTACATTACCTTCCTTTTATTATATTGATCGGTTTTTTTCAATAACCTTGGCCTTTTCTAGACAAATATGGTGGCTCGTTTCTCAGGAGTGATTGGTGAGGGTGGATTTCTAAGTTATATTCAATCTTAAATTTGCATAGTGCTCTTTGAATCTGACCTTCATAGATCTTCCTGTTTCACTGATGTAGATTTTTCCACATGAGCAAGGTATTGAGTAGACTTCTTTATACATTAAAGCACGGTTGAATGGGTCTTTGGATGAGTCTACCATTTTTCTTATGGAGTTTATAGGGAAGAAAGCCACCTTGATGTCTCCTTTCCTTAGGATTCTAGCTAGCTCTTTTTATATCGCTTTCATGTAGGGAAGGGAGACCCTCTTGCCGTCAACGTCACTTCATTGTCTAACCATTAGGCACTTTGTGCTTTAAGCATAATCTTTTTCACTAGATTTTCTTTGTATCCATTCTTCATAAAAGTATCAGTTAGATGTTTGAGTTCATGTTCTGCATGCTCTGAGATTCTTACAATCCATATTACTAGTGTGTTGATTACTCCGAGTTTTTGGTAGGAAAAATGGTGTGAATCCACATGTAGATATCTATCAGTGTGAGTGGAATTTCTATAAACCTAATGCGCAAATGAGTCATTATCCTTTATAGTGATATGAACATCAAGGAAAGGAATGTTGTTGTTCTCCTCCAATTCCATTGTGAATTTAATATTTTGGTGTTGGTTGTTTAAATGGTCAAGGATGTCATTTAACTTTGCCCCTTCCGTGTGGCAAAAAAAATTTGGTATCGTCTACGTATATTTTCCATCCTTTGGGTTTAAGAGAGAAGGAATCCAATGCTTTTTTTCAAGGTGTTCTAGATAAAGGTTGGCTACCACTGGTGAGAGAGGAGAACCCATTGTCACACCTTTTGTCTAATCATAAAAGCATCCATGTAATCAGCTGAATTTGAGCACAACATATCATCGTCAAACAGATGGTCAAATCGAGAAGGTGGACCAAGCACTTGAAGACATGTTAAGAATGTACATGATGGATAAGCCATCCAAGTGGGAAGATTATATACATATGGTAGTGGTCCTCAGTGAGAGTTAAGAAGGAATCGTCTATGAAATGATTGACCCCATGAAAGGTGAAAAATGTGGACTTTAGACATACTCTTACCAACGAAGATGTTTCCTTATCAGTTAGTTCCTATATAACATTGATAGTATCATCTACGAGAATTTTTGAATATTATGAAATTACGTCAAAACTCACAAACAATTCATTCTCTTCAACCTATAAGTGTTTTATGTGATTTACCCAATGAGCAGAAAGTTTTGCCAATGAAAGGCTTGAGTTTATTTGCCAATAATTTTGCCAAAAAAATAGGTAGGGGACTCAATAGTGTTCACAATAGGTTGGAGCGGGACATTGTCTTTATGGATCTTTGGTAAACCATAGATTCGGGGCACCGTGGAATTCTAGGGGGTAAGTTTTATTTTTTCCTCTTCATCTAACACAAAATCCTTGATGACATGGGAGACTTCTCTAATGATCTTTATTAAGCTTTCTATAACTCTCACTATTTGTAAGATTATCCAACATCTTTGCATCATAATCCTTTGAGTTCATTATGACTGTGGCATTCCCCTTGTCTGCTAGAAGGATTTTTAAGTTTTTGTTTAATCTTAAACTTCTCAATGGTGCAACCTCTTCCTTGTTGATGTTCATATCTGGTAGCTTACCTCGTTTAATGGCTACAACACATTCCCGTCTGATAGTTTTAGTCATGTCCAATGGGAGGTTTTCAATAGTAGTTTCCATATCACTGATGAACTCTTTCATTGGTATTATGTTAGGAAAACAATAGCAAAGTTAAGACCGTACTATAGCACTTTTAGAGAAGGAGCATCGAGCTACTAGTCGGAAAGGTTAACCATATTGGGCATCTGCATATTATTAGTGATAACAAGTCCTTGTTTTATTTTCAATATATCAATCTTCAAATGATGCTTCTCCATCATATCTTACACATTATTATCCAAATTTTGAGTAATCACAGTGATGACGAGATCCCAGATCTCAACTTGTAGGGTATTCACAAGATGAATGTGGAGCCTATAG
Source organism: Larix kaempferi (assembly GCA_027924585.1). Classification (NCBI taxonomy): domain Eukaryota; kingdom Viridiplantae; phylum Streptophyta; class Pinopsida; order Pinales; family Pinaceae; genus Larix; species Larix kaempferi. Next base: position 15,403,050 of record BSBM01000372.1, on the reverse strand, counting down.
GTTTTGGTTGAAAGCATCTAGCCTGACACGCTTGGTTCTTAATGCTACCCTTATCAGAGATAAACTTGTTGTGTGGAATATCCTTTTATTGCTCTCATTATTCAAGCAATGGCTTATTACAAATTTTGCCAATGTAATTTTTTCCACATGAGCAAGGTATTGAATAGACTCCTTTATACAAAGCAGGTTTGATTAGGTCTTTGGCTGAGTCTATACTCCTCATGTAGAAATTGTAGATACCTTTGTAACTAAGAACATCAAGAGAGCATGGAAGCCATCAAACTTTGCCTCCAGTGGAGAGGATATTCCTTATTACAATAAGCCTTTTACAAACTCTAATTGATTCTTCTCCAAAAGTGCTCTTTGAATTTGACCTTCATAGAGATTCTTGGAGCGAGGTATTGAATATACTACTTTATACAAAGCAAGGTTGATTGGGCCTTTGGCTGAGTCTATACTCCTAATGTAGAAATTACAGATACGTGTGTAACTAAGAGCATCAAGAGAGCATGGGAAGCCATCAAACCCTTGCCTCAAGTGGAGAGGAAATTCCTTTTTACAACAAGCCTTAACAAACTCATTCCTTTTTACAACAAGCCTTTAACAAACTCTAATTAATTATTCTCGAGGGATTTGTTCAAGAGTGAGGCAAAATATCACTAATGTCTTTGACCCATATTTCCAGGGATTTGTTTAAAAGAGGATTGCAAAAGATTACCAATGTCTTTGACACATATCTTTGTTGTTGCATGTTTACAAAGCTTTTAACAAGCTCTGATTGGTTCTTCTCCATCGATATTTTTGTTGTTGCAGGTTTACAAAGCTTTTAACAAACTCTAATTGGTTCTTCTCCATGGATATTTTTCAAGAGAGGATTACACAAAATGTTAATGTCTATGACACAGATTTCTTTTCCTGTCTATTTTGACCTGCATATTTACAATTCCCAGATCTAATTGGGGAAACCAGATGGGGCATTCCGAGAATCGAACTCGGGACCTCTCGCACCCAAAGCGAGAATCATACCACTAGACCAAATGCCCTCTTGATGAACATGAGCTTTTATGCCGAACAAAACCTTTTCATTGTCTCCACCTTTTATTTATTGACCAGGAGTAAAGTAGCAAATTTTCATTTACTTGGTCAAAATTGGCATTTTTAAAATGGATTCTAATCACAGAACCGCAACATAAATAAAAGTGCATGGAGAATTCGCTTTCATGTTGAGAGTGGGATTTGAACCCACGCCCTTTCGGACCAGAACCTTAATCTGGCGCCTTAGACCAACTCGGCCATCTCAACAGATTGGTTTTTTCTTTTCTATACACAATTCTCAAACTCGCTCATCAAAATTAAAATTAGGAATAAATATCAATAGCTACAATAATATAACATTATTAGATAATTACAGTGTGAACATAAGTGCGTTCACCGCTCTCACTCGCTCATCTGATATCTATCTTAATCTGACTAAATTGGAGTGGGACTTCTATTGACACGTGGCCTATCTTTCAAATTGTTCAATTTACACACAGTCTTATATCCTACTAATTTGGGATTTGATTTTGTAGTTGCCAAACATGTTATGCAAAGTTTAATCTAAATTTATTGTTCACACATATGTACCTAATAAAAAGCAGGTTTATATATAGCATAAAGAATATTAAAGTAATAAATTAGAGAATGGTTTTGTTTATTTGTTTATGTTTATTAATGTAAAAATATGGGTAATTATTTATTTGTAAAGTTTTAATTTAAATTTTAGAAAAGTAATAAATTAGAGAGAGGAGGAATGTATTTGTTTGTTTGTGTTTATGTTTATTAATGTAAAAAATATAATTATTATTTATTTATTTGTAAAGTGTCGAATTAAAAAATATAAATTATTTTTCAATGTGTATAATCTTTGTAGAGGGATTATTTTAATTTTATTGTCTTATTTCAGTTTTCTTAAATGTTTTTAAAGTGGCAACTTACGCAGTGAAGAATATGATATTTTAAATATTTATGCTTTATTTGTAATATGTATGTGTATACAAATATAAGTGACAATGTATGCATGGAGACTCTAACTTACTTAGTTATTAATTGGATGAAACATATTTAGAGACCTAGGAATATCCTACTTGTTGTTTTATTTGAGGATGTTAACAGGATAACAAAATTATTCCATTACATTTTCTTTCAGCGTGTGTACTGAGAGAATAACCTCATAGCGGACCAATTATCCAATTGGGCTTCTATTTGGGAATGACATGTGGCAGAAATGAGAATGCACCAATAACAATATCACAAAAGATGATCTGGGACCAATTCCTTTTCAAAGTTGGGCTACAATCTTACATACCATCTAGATTGTAGTAAAATATGAATAGTGGAAACTTAATGACCAATCCTTAAAGTCTTCATATTTTTTATAATGAACAAAATGTAATGAAAGAAAACTAATATTTTTGACTTAATATGGGATATGCCCGAAGAACAGAATATATGAAGAGGCCTATTCTAGGGCCATGCAAAATGTGTTTTATTAATACAAAAGGAATGTGACCTTTTTTCTGTGGAAAAAAAAAGTGACAGTGTAGCTTCATTTCTTATTTTATAAGCATCATATACACATTTAGTGAGCATGTAATTATTGTTGCCCAAATATAACAAGACAACAATGACAATAACAATAACCACAGTAGAGGTTGCTACCAAACAATCAACAATGGTAAGGTGAAGTGGAGTTGATGACCCCAACCATTCCTAATAAAATCATTACCACAAAATCCAAATCCAATCCTATGCAAAAGATCCTTTCTTCTTTTCCCAAATAACATTATTATTCGTATTTCTCAACCTTTTGAAACTTTCTTACAACTAACATTCACTTCCTTTAGTGTTGGATCTTATAAAACTCCATCTCATAATTTCCATTATTGTTAGAAGTATCAATTTCAAAACCTTTTTATATATAATCCCTTAATTCTCAATTTATTATGAAAGTTTCTATTGTCATATTTGAAACTCCTACATAATCTACTCATATCCCACATATGCATCCCACGTTGCCTTGCTCATGTGTTTCATTATAGGGATTTGGTAGTGTTATATATATCATATTAAAATACTTTTCATTGATTTTATAATTGGTTAGATTTCTATTAGTTTCTCTGATATAAGTAACTTTTTTAATTGTTCTTTTACTCAACTTTCACATATCCTACATATGAATCCTATACCTCCGTATTCATTCATTTCTTTATACAGTTGATAATGTCATTGTTATATATATATATTACTTTTCAATAATTTTATAATTTATTTGGTTTTTATTAATTTGATTGTTAATATTCTGTTTTATGACGTAATGAACATTTTGTAAGGATTTTTATAGGGTATTTCTACTAAGCATGCAAAGGGAATGATAATATAACACGGAAGGAGAGTGTGTAGGATGGTGATCAAAATTATAGTACATTGGAAATTATGGTGAACTTTAATTTAGAAATAAGTGTGATCAAATATGTGAAATTGGATATAAATGTGGATATTAAATAGGAATTGAATGTTAACTAGCTGACTATAAAAAAATGCTATTAATATCCAAGAATACCTCTCAAATAATATTTATTCTCTTTTTTTAAAAAATAAATGTTTTAAAAAATACATGTAATTAGTTTTAAATATGTTTTCAATCAAGGTCATTAATCTTCAACTTTTTTGTAGTGCATTTGGAAGAATAACAATGAAAAATTTGTGCAACACATTTATGAAATTTTTAAGTTGCTAATATACAAATATAAATTCATGGTAAGCACATAAGCTAATCACAACCAATAAAGAAGAACATTTTTCAAACAAGTTCTTTTGAATATACTTTCAATTAATTTGTTATGATCCTAAGAATGTAATGGCTCAAAAGTCATAATCACAATACATCAAAGAGAAAGATAAAAAGAAATACTCATAAAACTTCACTCAAGGACACCTTGGTGAAGTTCACCCGGGTAAAGTTTTATTATAAAAGAAACTAAAATACAAGTTTCTAAATCACAAAGACATTATGGATTAATAACCACCATAGAAGAAGGTGAATTTGGTTACAAAACAAAATCAGAAAACATGCTTATGAGAACATAATGAACATCAAACTTCTTCTATTTATGAGATTTTTAAGTTGCTAATATACAACTATAAATTCATGGTAAGCACATAAGCTAATCACAACCAATAAAGAAGAACATTTTTCAAACAAGTTCTTTTGAGTATACTTTCAATTAATTTGTTATGATCCTAAGAATGTAATGGCTCAAAAGTCATAATCACAATACATTAAAGAGAAAGATAAAAAGAAATACTCACAAAACTTCACTCAAGGACACCATGGTGAAGTTCACCCAGATAAAGTTTTATTATAAAAGAAACTAGAATACAAGTTTCTAAATTACAAAGACATTATGGATTAATAACCACCATAGAAGAAGGTGAATTTGGTTACAAAACAAAATCATAAAACATGCTTATGAGAACATAATGAACATCAAACTTCTTCTAGTTAATTTGAAAACTATTAAAAAAAAAGGTTTTATTTATTAATATTGCTAGGATTACAATGGAATAATAGTAATGAGTTTAATTTGATTTATCTAGATTCTTTTTTAGTGAAGAGACCTTGTTCCAACATATTTCATATGATTTTGGCTCAAAAAGAAGAAAAGAAAAAATGGATCTTATTAAGTGGAAAGCTAAAGCCACATCTCACCACCTAAATTAGAGTTACAGCTACCTATAGATATTGTTTTAATTCATTGAATAATCATACCATCCTTTAACTACTTCCAAATCATTTAGGATATTCACATCGTGTCTCACCATGTAGAGAAGGAATTATAATATCATTTTATCCTTCATCCCACTCCATGACATTCGTATCCACTAAGCATACCATCTTAGTTATTACCATCATATTGTGTTTCCTTCATATTGGCATATTATTGATAAGAGCAATCATCCTTGCCACTAGATAACATATAGTTTGTAATCTACATAGTCCATGATGTGGTTGAAGAAATGGAGTCATGTACTTCATCAAGTTATTTGATGAATGAAAATATGTTGGTAGCAAATGGTTGTTCAAGAAGAAGTTTAATGTAGAAAGTAGGATGGAGAAGTATAAGACTAACTTGGTGGCAAAAGGATATTCTTGGGTGAAGGGAATTGATTCCAGTGAAAGTTTCTCTAAAATCACAACGTTTTGCCCATTTTCTAGTGCCTTTTTCTAGCAGAGTTCCTCTATAAATCTGGGGAAATTTCAGGTGGGGGAAGAGTTCCAAGGGTGTGGTGGAAGAGTTCCACTATGGAATTTTTCCCCTAGGGGTTTTGGCCCATTTTAAACCGACACAAATGCTTGAAAAATTGATCAGAGTTCTGGATCGATGGGAAATCTGCCAAAATTGAGTTGTCGGATTCCGGCCACCAAGGTGCAAATCATTGTGTTTTTAGACAATGCCTTGCAAAATTAACTTTCTCCTATTGCAAAATTAATTTCCACCAGATTTTTATGGCCTATGGTTGGTGCATTCAATATTGAATTAGAAAAAATGGATGTAAAGACAACACTCTTACATGGGGGCCTAGAAGAAGAAATCTCCATTAAACAACTTAAAGGGTTCACAATGAAGTGTACCAAGTACATTTGCAAGCTGAAAAAGTCCATATATGGCTTAAAGAAATCCCCAAGAATGTGGTTTTAAAAGTTTTATACTTACATACTTAGACTAAGATTTGTGAGAAGCAAGGTTAATCATTGTGTGTATTCAAGGTAGGTTGGAGACTGCTTTATTTATATAATATTGTATGTTGATGATATGTTACTAATTAGGAACAACAAGCATATCATCAAGACGGTTAAGTTTCATTTATTCTCTAAGTTTGGCATGAAGGATCTAGGCAATGGAAACTTTATTTGGGAATGTAGATTAAAAGAGATCAGGCTAATAGGAAACTCTAGCTAAGATAGAGGAAGCATGTTGAAATTTTTTTGGAGAATTTTAATATGCAGGAATGTACACTGGCCATGGTTCCTATTCCTGTAGGTGCAAAGTTATCTACATAGTAGTGTCCTAAGATGCAAGAAGAAGTAAAGGACAGGTCTCGTGTTCCCTATGTTAGTTTTGTTGATAGTTTGAAGTATTATATGCTCTACACTAAACCAAATATTGCCCATCTAGTGGGAGTTTTGAGAAAAATATATGTCAAAACTAAGGAAAAAGCATTGGACAATTGTTTGAGAGGGTCTTCACGTATTTTTGTGGCACTACATATGATGCAATATGCTACCAAGTAAGACATGGACCATTTATAGTGATAGACATACAAGGATTTGTTGATGTGGATTGGGCTAGAGATCTCAATCGTAGAATATCTACACATGGTTATGTGTTTAATCTATTTGGAGGGGCATACAATTGGATGAGCAAGAGGCAAGTTATAGTTGCACTTTCAACTACATAAGTTGAATACATGGTATCTACCTATGCAAACAAACATGTTTATGATTATAGAGAATGTGTTCAAGGATTGGTTTTGTACAACAAGTTGTAAGGTTATATTGAGATAGTCAAAGTGAAATCTTATTGGCAAAGTATGTTGCTTATGAAGCAAAGGAAACGCATATTGATGTGCAATACCACTTTGTGAGAGACATGGTTGAATACAAGAAGGTCTCTCAGTGTAGAGAATTAATGGGATTTTCTACCTTGAATATATGACCTTATAAATCATGTGTAAATCCTAGACCCATTTGGTTTTCAAAGAAATAACAAGTGAGAGAATGTTGGAGATGTGTTACATTATTTGCATGTAGATTGTACATTCATGCATGCGGTGTTAGCTACAATATGTGGATTGTGCACTCATCCACGAACATTACTGGAACATTAGCCAGGTTTGGGTATTCCTTTTTACTTGTGTGCTTTCTAGAGACCTGTTGTAATCTAATCTCAATTAAGGGATTAAAGTTGTAATCCAATATGGATTAGTAGATTAGGGTTTTGGATTTTGTGGAATACCTAAATGGTTTGTTGTGAACAATTTGTTGATGTATATGTAACTTCGGAATGTATTTCACATATATGTATATTGTATTCCTATAGAGATGTTATTATTCCTCTATACGGAAGTGTCGTCATTTATATTGTAAGTGTCGTAACTTATACTTGATGAGTTATTAGACCACCTTGTTGGGGTCGGCCCTGTATAAGTCATGTGGGTCAAAGGGTTATTAGACCACCCTATTGGGGGTCGGCCATGTGGGTCAAAGGGTTATTAGACCACCCTAGTGGGGGTCGGCCCAGTCAGCATTATGTTAAGTGGTTAAGTTGAGGCCGACCTAGTTGAGTAAAGGTCAAGTCAAGTTAGTGTATAAATAGAGAGCGTGTCTCTCTCATTTTACACATTCTATTCTCTCACTCACACTGTGGAGAGTGGCGCACTTGTGGAGGAGGAGGCTCTACTGCTAGGAGAAGACTATCTCTTGTATTCTGGTTGTATCATTGCTCTATCTATCTCTGAGGAAGTTATTGGGGTTTTTCACCTTTATGGTTTTCCCCAAGTAAACTCTGTGTCTCTTGTGTGCTTGCATTATTGTGTCCATGATTGATATGTTGTACATGTTGTTCTCTCAGTTAAGATCCTAGATCATATTGAAGTAAATTCTGAAAATTTAACATGGTATCAGAGCTAGCCTGAAAGAAGGCATGATATGGCATGAATGACACTTGTTGCACTTACGATGCTAGGGCTTGATATGCCAAAAACCAGTCATCGTAGCACTTTCGCTATAAATACGTTTTGGCAAATTTTTCGGATCTGAAACTTTTACAGGTCGAAGATCAGATCCCCATGTACCTTGTGTCCAAAGGCCAACCTCTAATTTGTTGTACTTTGTGATTTATGATCTGTACAATATAGGGTTTCTGCCTCTTCCAGATCTGAGTCAAAATTAGGTGACCTTGGGAAAAAGGTCATAACTTGGGCTAGGAAGCTCCAAATGAAATTTCGTAAAAAGTCACAAGTAGTACACAGACTGTACTATCTCACAAAAAAATTTTAGAGTCCGAAGTTGAACTAGTGACACGTGGAACGCCGTACAAGTTCGCTCTCCTGTATTATCCCATAAACAGGTCACATTGTGACACTTGGCATAACTCTCTCTCAGAGAATCCAATTGAGGCCAGACCTATCGAGATGGAAAGCTAACAGGTCAGGATATCTCAGGAAAATTTTTCAAAGGCCGAAGTTGAACCAGTGACACGTGGCACATCGTACAAGTTCGCTCTCCTGTATTATCCCATAAACAGGTCACGTTGCGACACTTGGCATAACTCTCTCTCTCAGAGAATCCAATTGAGGTCAGACCTGTCGGGATGGAAAGATAACAGGTCGAGCTGACTCAAGAAAATTTTTCAGACCTTGTGGATCAAAAAGTTTGGAGTTACACCAAAAACAATCAGGTACATATTTCTGTCAAAACAGAATTATTTTTGAGTACCTTCATTCATGGCTTCCAAAATTTAGGGCTTCAGAGAAAGTTGGAATTTTTGTAATCGGAGACCACGGCTGGATGCTACTCATCAAAATCGAAATTTAGAGACCAAGATCATATTTTTTGGTTGGGAAGAAGGTCGGACTTGATCAAACCCCAGTTCAGGTCTTTGATCGGAAAGATGGAAAATTAGGGCTTCTGTAAAAATTGGAATTTTGGAAATCTGTGACCACGGTTGGAAGCTCCTTAGAAAAATCGAAGCTTAGAGTTTTGAATCAAATCTTTTGGTTGGGTGAAGCTCCGGGAAACTCAAACCCTAATTCAGGGTCCTCCCTAATGAATCCGAAAATCTAAAAGGCAATTTCAAGGGGTGAAACTTTGCAGTTTTCAAATTCTGAATATACCAACTTGATCAGCTCATCAAGGCGCATATTTATATCCTTTCGGAAGAATGAAATTCAAAGTTTGAATTTTTGAGGTTTCTTTGACAAACCCTAATCCAGCTCCAAGTCCAGTTCTTGCAAATCAAGTGGATTGGGTTAATCCTAGAAGATGGATTGGTCACCTACATAAGTGAAGAAGTTCCTGTCTCAGAGGGAGATGAGGCTAAGGCCTTCCATAAGAAGATTACAAGCAATCTTGATAGGTATGGCTTATAGGTATGTTTCATGGTTAATTTTATCATATGTTTGTCTTCATATCATTACAGTACAATCTTGATTAATTACTAGACTTGTCGTATCACCTTAATAGAAGATATTCATTGATTAAGGTTTTGACACTTATGAATGTACTAATGCATTGTGATGTTGTATGAGGTTTATGTTGTTCGCTAACATAAAAGGTACACCAAGAAAGACAAATCATGTTCTAGTTCAAGAACATATGATCATGGTGACATGAAGACAAAGATTCATCCATTGCCATGGATCACATAGAAGATCTACTTTCGAGGTATGTATAACTTGGTCCTACAATGGTTAACCTATGAGACATGCAGGTTACTAGCACAAGTCACTGAAGAGAACTAGAAGACATTATGCGGGTATGTTAGACATAACTAGCTAGCATGCTAATCCAGGCATGTTTTTCCTATATCAAGCTAGAATCCTACCTTGTGTTAGGATCTTATACTGTTGTGTTGTTGATAATGATTATTCATGAAGTCATAGGTTTGAATAGTTATGGCTGTATGCATATTATTTTTCTTACCATAATTGATGATATGACTAACCAGAAGAATCATGAAGGTATAGGTTTGAGTAATCACAGGTTTATGCATTGATGATTTAACTAATCAGAAGAGTCCTATGATCAAATAAGAATATGCATGAGTAAAAGAAGACTTCCCTGAATACTAATGTTTATTATCTGTGAATGATCATGACTATACATGTTTAAGATTATTGTGTTTTGATAGTATTAAGATTATAGTAATAAATGTGTGATTATGTATGAGATCTCAAGGATAACACAATGATGATACTAATAGCATGCATAGTGATTAAGGATGGATATAAGTTCAAGGACAGGTAATCCAGGAAGCAAAGATCAAGAGGGAGCACACTCCAGTTGTTCCTGCAAGAAAGCAAAGGAGCACACTTCAGTAGTTTCTGCAAGGATGCAGATATTAAGAGGGAGTTGACCATCTTTCTACATTCCACAACAGAAAGGTGTAGAAGAAGCTACTTCAGCAGCTCCTGCAAAGAAGCAAAGACTCAGAGGGAGTCCACCCAGCAACCAAACAAAGATAAGTATTTTTAATTATCATTTCTTGCATATTTGTTTGTTTAAATAAAATTGTTCAATGATGTATATGCTCATGTTCCTAGACTAAGGATATGTATTGTGCATATTAGAATGATTGCATTAATGAACAATATACTACTAATGTGCATGTGATGGGTAAGTGGCCTATGGCACTATACAACATTCCAGTGCTACTTATCTAGAATGAAACCTCTTTGTTGACATGTTGGGAGTAGTGCAAACTCTTAACAATGTTCTGGTAGAGACTGGAAGGCATCTAGAAAGTTGTGGAACATGGATAAATGTTGTAATGAAGCATTGGCTAAGATAATTGCATGAATGTATGACATATTTCTTTAGGTGTAAGAATTTGTCTGAAAATTATGAGATGTTTCTAATCATGCAATTTAACTTGTTTTGTAGAAAAGACTGTATACCTTCACCTACAAAAGAAGGACTACAACATTTGTTCAAGCAACAAAATTATCTATTGAAGATATTGAAGTTCCCAGGATACGGGAAGAATGCCATGATCCGTCGATCATGAAGAATGATGTTTGGGATGCGGTCCCAAGAGCTGAAGGGAAGTCTGTTGTGACTTCCAAATGGAACTATCAGATCAAGCATGCTGCAAATGGCATCATAGAGAAATATAAAAGTGATGAAATAGAAGATACACCAGATGGATTTCAAGACAGCCTTCTTGAATGGTGTAGTCATATATGTGTGCAGAACTTGGTAGGATAGACAGCTTTCTATCCATTTTGGGCTTTACCAAGAGTAAAGCAGATTCCAACCTTTACTACAAGGTTGAGGAAGGCAATCCAGTGATACTACTTTTGTATGCGGATAACATGTTTGTTACAGGTGAAGATAGATTGATTGCCGATACGCAGCAGAAGCTTGCTGCCGAGTTCGAGATGAAGAACTTGGGGATGATGCACTATTTGTTTTTGGCATGGAGGTGTGGCAGAGTGCAAATGGAATCTTCCTTGGACAAGGGAAGTATGCAGTAGAGATCCTGAAGAGGTTCGGGATGATGGATTGCAAGGCCATGGCCACACCTATGGCATCGAAACTGAAGCTTCTTTGTGATGCTTCATCTGAGCCGGTTGATGTCTCTATGTATCGTCAGATGATTGGGTCCTTGATGTACCTAACAAACACGAGACCGGATATTTGCTTCGCGGTGAACACATTGAGCTAGTTCTTGATGGATTCGAGGAGTGTTCACCTGGTTGCTGTAAAGCATATTTTGAGGTACCTGAAGGGTACGGTTGATTATGGGTTCAAGTATGATGCGAATCAAAAGTTTAACCTACAGGGTTATGTTGATTCAGATTGGGCTGGCAGTGATGCAAATAGGAAGAGCACATCTGGATGCTGCTTCAGTATGGGATCAGGTGTGATCTCTTGGTTTAGCAGGAAGCAGTCCTGCGTAGCACTAAGTACAGCTGAGGCAGAATATGTTGCATCATGTTTAGCTAGTTGTGAGCTAGTATGGCTATGGAATCTACTGTCTGAGTTATTTGATCTCCCGTTGGATGCTACTGGTATGTTTTGTGATAACCAGAGTTGTGTGAAGCTGTCCGAGAACCCAGTGTTTCATGAAAGGTTGAAACACATAGAGATCAAATATCACTATATCATGGATATGGTGCAGAAAGGAGCTGTGAAGATCCTGTATGTTGCGATGGACGAGCATATTGCAGATGTACTGACGAAGCCACCAACCAGAGTGAAGTTCGAATACTTCAGAGAGAGGCTTCGTTTTCTTCAGATCGACGACACTTCGAGGAAGAAGTGATGGACACATTTGCTGAAGCCATTCCAAGCATGTTGGAAGGAGGATCCTTCACATGGTTGTGGATGTAAGCGCTAGATGATGAGCATTGGGATGATGTTCTATTTTATGCTTTGTATGATCAGTTGGATCATTTATATGTATATGTATGTATGCATCATGTTGGATGCTAGATATGATCGGTTGGATCATTTGTATGTATTTTCTATATGCATCATGTCAGATGCTTGGACCATGTATTTGTATATGTATCAGGTGGATACATTGTATGATCAGGTAGATCATGTATGTTGATATGTATCATGTATTTGTATTTGTATCAGGTGGATACACTGTATGATAAGGTGGATCATGTATGATGATATGTATCAGGTAGATACTTGGTATGCATCAGGTGGATGCATTGTATGATCAGGATGATCATGATGACGAGCTTCAAGGTGTTGCTCCAGATGATATGTATTAGGATGATACAGTGATGATGATCAGTGTGATCATGAGCATCAGGATGATTCTTTGTGCGATGATGATCCGTTGGATCATGAGTATCAGGTTGATACTTGGAGGTCAGAGATGATATGTGGCAGGTTGTGCAAATAGCATGTAATCAGTCCTGGGATATCTTTTCGGTTGTGCTGCGGCACATAAATGTTCATGGGATACTCTTTCCGGTATTGCTATGTAGTATGTAATCAGTCCTCAGATATCTGATAGGTTGAGCTATGTGCTCGTAATCAGTCCTGGGATGAGGTATTACTACGGAGACATGTAATCAGTCCTGGAGATCCGAGAGGTTGAGCTGTGTGCTCGTAATTAGTCCTGGGATGCTCTTTAGAGATCTTGTCGGTTGTGCCGCGGCACATAAATGTTCCTAGGATGCTCTTTAAAGGTTTTGTCTATCCACATGTAATCAGTCCTGGAGATCCGATAGGTTGAGCTGTGTGCTCGTAATAAGTCCTGGGATGCTCTTTAGAGATCTTGCCGGTCGTGCTGTGGCACATAAATGTTCCTGGGATTCTCTTTAAAGGTATTGTGGAGGAGATGCATGTAATAAGTCCTGGGAGATCTTGCCGGTCGTGCTTAGGCACATAAATGTTCCTGGGATACTCTTTCCAGTATTGCATCCGCACATAAAATTAGTCTTGAGAGGCCACCTCTATCAGACCGTTCGCACATATGATGAAGAACTACAGGTGGTGGGCCTACATCTAGTATGAAAAAGGACTGGCTCTGTAGAACTTCCTATGACGAGTAGATTCAGAGATTGATTGAGATAGCAGCAGCAGTGACGATGATGATGACTCGATGATGATTATCCAGTGACGATGATCCAGAGAAGATGACTTGTGCTAGAAGACCTGTGTCGAGAAATACCTTCCTAGTTAAGAGGGAGTGTTGATGTATATGTAACTTCGGAATGTATTTCACATATATGTATATTGTATTCCTATAGAGATGTTATTATTCCTCTATACGAAAGTGTCATCATTTATATTGTAAGTGTCGTAACTTATACTTGATGGGTTATTATACCACCTTGTTGGGGTCGGCCCTGTATAAGTCATGTGGGTCAAAGGGTTATTAGACCACCCTATTGGGGGTTGGCCATGTGGTTCAAAGGTTTATTAGACCACCCTAGTGGGGGTCGTCCCAGTCAACATTATGTTAAGTGGTTAAGTTGAGGCCGACCTAGTTGAGTAAAGGTCAAGTCAAGTTAGTGTATAAATAGAGAGCATGTATCTCTCATTTTACACATTCTATTCTCTCACTCACACTGTGGAGAGTGGCGCACTTGTGGAGGAGGAGGCTCTGTTGCTAGGAGAAGACTATTTCTTGTATTCTGGTTGTATCATTGCTCTATCTATCTCTGAGGAAGTTATTGGGGTTTTTCACCTTTATGGTTTTCCCCAAGTAAACTATGTGTCTCTTGTGTGCTTGCATTATTGTGTCCATGATTGATATGCTGTAGATTTGTTGTACATGTTGTTCTCTCAGTTAAGATCCTAGATCATATTGAAGTAAATTCTGAAAATTTAACACAATTAAGTTAATACACTGAAGAAGATAGATGTGCAACTCTAAGTTAGTTTGGTTTTCACAGTTAAGGGTTTATAGGGTAAATTTTGGTGTTCCATGTATATGGCATTGTTGTTCTTTCTATTTTGCTAAAGAATATGTATACATTTCTTCACTTGTAAAGGTTTAAAACATATGAAGTTCATTGGATCACATAAGAGGATAGGGATACCAAAGCCTTTTTAAGTACCTAACCACCAAAAAGGGTTCTAGAAATATCAATGGCATTGAATACACTAAAGGAATCTCAATAGAACTGAAGCGATTGAGAAGGAATTTCTCACTTACTACCTTACACTATTTCAAACTTACAATTTAGAAAATTGAATATTTTAACCTCTCATAAGTGTCTTTATTTTGCCTTGTGTCGACTCTCTCCTCAGCACAAGCAACTTAGATGAGTTAATCACTACATTGGAAGTTGAGATGGTGGATAATAAATTACCAAGGTTGGATGACATCCCATGTAAATGTTATAAGGCCAAGTGAAATTTGGTGGACCCCAACCTACCCCTAGTCTATAGAGACCCAACCTAATCCAATTTTATAGAGAATCCTTGGACAAGTGGCTCAAGTGGCTCATTGGAAAATTCATCGAATCAAGTTTATTCTTAGCCATTTAATCCTTAACATTTTTTTGACATATCATTCTCCCTAATGTCTCTTACAAAATTATTTTAAGCCTTACCATTGAGAATTAAGCACATCCTGCATGTAATCATTTAACCATAGCAAATTGGCATCATAGTAGGGACATTTATTCTTGTCAATGCCATTGCAATATGGGGATGAATGGAATGGATTGCTAGATGTTAAAGGCCTCAATGCTTTGTTCATCAAGTTGGAGTTTGAAAAAGATGATAATAGGGTAAAGCGGCCTTTAACTTTATTCATGCTTTAAGGTCTTGTTTCTAGGGATCACTTCAGAAATGTTGTTGGGACCTTCCTTATAGATGCCTATACATGTCTCTCGATTAATGAAGTTAAATTAGAAGAGTGGTAATTCCGTATTAATCATGCAAGTGTGTCATATTCCCTATGCCTTGTGTGTGATTGCAATTGAATCCCTTGGCTATCTTATGTATCATAGAATAGTTCAAGGCCTAATCAAGCGTATTCCCATGCCTAGACCCAAAGACAGGTGATTGGCCAATGACCATTTTGCTGATGATTCCTTTCTTACTTTACTTGAGGACAAACACTCTTTAAACAATACCTTGGATTGCATTCATATCATCAATGGGGCCTTTGGATTTACAATAAAGAAGGGAAAAAACATTATGTTTTTATAGAGCCGAAGTGATATGCCTACTCGTTTGTTTTCAAAGAAAGGATGTTGATTTAATTGGGGAAGGTATTAAAGTTCATTGGGATTACATTCACATTTTAAGCTTATCCTAAGGAATTATGGAACAAGGTGATTAAGAGGACTAAAGGCAAGATAGAGAGCTAGTGTTGACACAAACCCAGTTGACAGGGGTTCCCAGCACTTTCGACACCCAGATCATTGCGACACCCAGACCACCGCGATCTCCCTGAGCACCGGACCAGACAGGTTTTACCCCATCCAGCAACACCTGCAGAGCATATGAGGTCTCACCCGAGATGTTCAAGGGAGATTTGACAGAACCATGTTTCCGCCGAATGAAGGAGGATGTTTGTGGATCGATTACTCAACTTATTGCAACATTTCCGAAATAGATCTAATCATTTAACTCAGGCATCATTCATATTCATGGCATCATTCAACAGAACAAATCATAATTGCAACATATATAACAGTAAAGCATTAATCGCAGCAAGGATACATCGCATCATTCATATATTCATATCGCGAAATGCATTACCACAGATAAACAGGAAAAACAGGGATTCTGCTCAATAACTCTGTCACATCATATTAACTCCACAAAAACCCAGATACAAAATATTCAGTCTTCTTCATTGGATCAACATCTCACAGATGGTTCAACAATCATACTCCATAAAAGATAGATCCAAAAGATATCTCTAGATCTAAGATGTTTCAACACTTACAAATCTACGTCTATTTATAGGCTTGTGCATTTACATTGCTTGTCCACTTACTAGCTACTTCTTGACCGACACTTCAAAGAAAATGACCCAAAATCTAGCTATTGTGGTCAAAATGACCGAAAAAACCACATACCATGGTTCAACTGACCCAAAATTACATAAAATATTATCATTTGTGCTTAACTTTCCGCCTTCTGCAGTATCTTCGGCCTTGCACAGCATCTGCGATGCTAACTTGTCCAAAACGCCTGCCAACAGGCCCCCAACACAATCTTGTGGCTCGCCCTTAAGCCACGTCAGCAGGAAATGGTGTACTAGTTTGTCTTCACCCTGAAGTCTTCGCACTGCTGGCGGATTTTGCTAACCTGCTACGTGACTGTGGCGGCGACTTCTTGGCTCTCAGTTAATTCCTGTGCTAATGGGTGGTTGAACAAGTGCGCATCAACTTTCTTTCTTCCTTCATGTACCACCTGCAGGTCCAAGTCACCCACAGCATTAAACTGTGTCACGATTTCTTGAAACTCATCCAACTGCGTAGCGCACGTCTTCTGACGTTCTTCCGCTCTGGTGACTCGCTGCTGCAATGCCTTGAGCTCTGTCGATTTGGATACCTGTGTTGTTGATGGCATCGTGCACAGACTCCGAATGATGTACTCCATAGGAATAATTGCTTCTTTCCCATATACCAGCTTGAAAGGTGTTTGTCCTGTCAACCTTTTGCATGTGGTGCGATACGCCCATAAAACTGCTGGGATATTCAGATCCTAGTCGTCGCAGTTTGCATTGCACACCTTCATCAGTGCATGCTCAAGAACCTTGTTGAATGCTTCAACTATACCATTTGCTTGCGGATGATATGGCATGCTCTTCTTATGCTGTATATGTAGTTCTGCAGTCGATGCGTTGATGGTGCGATTGATGAAGTGACTTCCCTGATCGCTCATCAAAACCTTTGTGCAGCCAAACCGAGTGACAATGTTCTCGAATAAGAAGCGCGCTGCTGTCGCAACGGTGCAATCTATGACTGGTGCAGCCTCCGCCCATCCTGTCAAGTAATCTGTCGCTATAATGATGTATCTTGCAGCAATGCGTTTCCCAGGTGAGTTGATGGGGCCCACGAAATCCACTACCTATTTATCAAATGGCTGTAGTGTCACTTGAGGTTTCAGGGGCATCTCATCCCTCCTAGAGGGTTTCCCAGTCCTCTGATAAACATCACAGGTCTGTGCATAATCTGTTGCATCATTGTGAAGCGTGGGCCACCAAAGCCCTACATGAAGAACCCTCCTGGCAGTCGCACGACCGCCATAGTGCCCACCAACCACCACTGCGTGTGCTTCTGACAATATCTACCCTTGCTCATGAGGCAAGATGCAGCGACTCACTATCTCATCTGATCCCATTTTGTATTACTCACCTGCAATCAGTTGGAAATATGTGGCCTTGACCACCAACTGTTTCTTTTGACTGGTGGTAAATCCCTCCGGTGCGGCACCTGTCGCCAGAAATTGAAGGATATCTTCATAGTAGTCATCATCTATTTCAACCTTAAATAGTTGCGCATTAGGAAACCTGTCTTCAAGGTTGGTTGGCTCTTCTCCTGTCTCAATCCGCGACAGATGATCTAGGCTTGCATTCAAACGTCCTGGCTTCACAATCACTTCAAAATCGAACTCTTGGAACAGAAGTAGCCAGCGACATATCTTCCTCCCCAACACAAGCTTATTGACCATATATTTTAATGCAGAGTGATCGGTGAACATTTTAAAGTGTCCTCCCAACAAGTAGTGTCGAAACTTCTGCAGCGCATAGACCATCGCTAGACTTTCCCTCTTTGTTGTTGTATAGTTCCTTTCTGTAGACGACAACTTTTGACTTGCAAACGTAATGGGGTGATCCAGATCCCCTTCCATAAAATAATACATCTCTTGGCCACCCACGCCTTTGAGCACCTCATCAATAAACGGGGTCGGAAAGGGATCATGCAAGCAGGCGTCATTCAACTTTCACAAATCAACACAAATGCGCACTTCGCCGGTCTTCTTATCCTGCACCACCATAGGACTGATCCAATCTGATTCCTCAACCGGTTCAATAATGCCAACATCCAACATGCAATCAAGTTTTACCTTGAACCTCTCCTTATGGCGTGGATTCAGTTGATATGGTTGTTTCCTGACTGCTTTGGCATTTGGCTTCAACGGGATTTTCATCTCCCCCAGATCACCCAATATTCCCTTCATCTCAGAAAACTTCGTAGGGAACAAGTCTTGGAATTCATGCAGCAAGTATGTGACCTTTCCCATCATCTCATCATCCCAATAGTCCCCAACATTCGTGAACTTTGGACTGTCCTCTGTCCCAATGTTGACCTTGCGGAGCTTCAGCGGCTGACTGATCGGATCACTTGGCGCATCAGGTGCTACAATGTTGCGACTTCCTTCAGATTCCAGAATATTGACATTCTGTGGATCGTCACCATCTTCAGGCCCACCAGTGATATTATAACATTCCATCATGGACTGCATTTTGCAGTGCGCATGATCCGCTGGATATGCCACAGGAACAACCTTAAGAACTACGTCACGGATGAGATGTAAATCATTGTGGACATCCGGATTGGCATCTGTGAAGCTGAACGTATGAGTAAAACAAACTGTCAACTCCAACCAAGTGGTAATTTCTCCTCGCAATTCAGCTGAAGTATACCACGATCGCGGCATCTCGTCTAGTGTATGACGAAGGTATGGACCCACTCATCCTTGGGTCGCGATGCCCACAACATCTGACATTCCATCAAATGACTTCCAGGGTCATTCCATCCATCGTATTTCCCTGTATGGTAAACTTCGGTGTCGCCAAAGAGAACCAACATCAATCTCCAGCACTACGACCATCCGTCGATTGATTTCCTATGTGTCGCCCACCAACGTGCTGGATCAGCCTTCACTGCTTCCTCCAATGCCAGCAGTCATTGCGGTTTTGAAACCTTTTCTTCGAACGCCACAATAAACTCAGATAAACCAGGTAACCCTTCGTATACTGGTAGTCCAACAGTTTCAGTTGTAACACAGCATAATGACTGCGTGACTAATCCACACTTGCAGAGCGACACCTCATGCAAGCGATTCTGCCAATTTTCTAACGCGTCGTAAGAGTCGGAAGACGCAGAGCTGAATCTGCGCCACCCAAGCTCACCGTCGACAGTTGGATGAATATAATCTTCTGAAATATTGAATGCATGGTCCCATCCGCTGGGATCTTCATCTTTTACTGGTTCAATATACCTGCGTCCCTCAGCTGGATCCAACGGGGTGATGACTCTGAGATCGTGATTTTCAAAAGTCATCATTCGCTTCTTAAAGTTGATAATTGTTGCATTGTCGTTAGCCCATCCAATCCCCAACAATGCGGGATAGGAGCTTCCCCCTTCAACTACTTCAATGACATCAAAGTCGGCATATGTCTTCATTCCCTCAATGTCCACCACCAGACGTGGAACTCTCCCAATTGGTGTCACCTTGGCCTGATTAGCCAACCAAAGTTGTACGGGAGACTAGCTTAACGTGGGACTCCCCATTCTCTGCTAGGAGTGCTTGGTTAAGATGTTGACATCCGAACCAAGATCCAAAATAACTGAATCAACTTCATAGTCTCCAATTTGAATGTTCATTCGCATCTCCTTACCTGTCTTCTGCCGCTATAAGGAGTTTACCATAGACTCTTATTGTCCCCTGGCTGGTCACTGCAACAGTCCCTTAATCTCAGCAAGAGCATCATGATCCCTTGCTAACGATAAACAACTCTCAACGAATTTCTACAAGGTTTCGGACTGTCGCGATGGACCGGCCTCTGAAGTGGCATAAAAAATAGGAGGCATGTCGCAAATAATAGCCTTACCACAATCTGTTTCCATCGCATGTCATTCCTGAAAGAATGCATCACGCTCTAAATCAATGTCAAATGACACCTTCTTCTCTCTTTCTAACCGGATAAGTGGATGAGGGATATCCTCTCCTGTCATCGCACCTCCACGGGTGATAACAGCAACAACAACATCTTATGTCCTCGGCTCCGCATAAATTGTTGCAATAGTCGCACCCTGAGTCTGGTTCAGTGGCGGATTCCCAGGTTGGTTCAATTTTTGGTTAGCATTCTGATTCAGACGCTGGTTTTGATTCTGCGCCAGTTGCTGCACTTGATTCTTCCCTGGTTGCTATACTTGATTTTGGTTTTGTAGTTGCGGAACATTCCCTGCCTGCCATCGTGCAATCAACTGCGGGCAGTTTTCCACAGTGTGATCTGTAACAAAACAAAACGTACACTACGTCTGCAATTGTGGGCAATTTCGCTAGTAGTGTCCCCATACCCCGTAGTGATAGCACTGAACAGGTCCATGACCTCCTCGTCCTCCTCCGCAACCAAATCCTCTGCCACGTCCACCCTAGAATCCTCCACGAAATCCTCCCTATTGTTGGTACTGTGGTTGATTGAACAGTTGTTGCATAGGATTTGGTTGCATGCCTTGCCCTTCCTGCACATATTGTGGTTGTTGAACGTACTGTGGCTGCTGGGGAGCCATTTGCATCGGAGCGTATTGCGGCATAAAATGTTGTGGTTGCTGCTATCATATAAACTGCACCTGCGGTTGAGGTCGCGACTGGGCTACTTGTGGCTGCGGTTGCGGTTGTTGTACGACACGCTGGTCGTCCTTCACATAGAATGCATCGTACGTTCATTCCTAAAGCAACCCATATGCACAGAAATCTTTGTCTTCATGTCCCATAGATTTGCAGAATGTACAGTACAGATTCATTGGTTTTGTGACCATCTTCTGCATGTATTGACATTCCTCATGGTGGTGCCCATATACCTGACAGATGCGACACGACGGCATACCGCCTCCAATCAATGGATTCGATGCTCCTGAAACCAGATAATTGCGGAAGTCAGGGAAATTGTCCTTAGTATGCCCCTCTCCTCGACATTGCGTACACCATACTTCTTTGCGTTGTTCCTTTCCCTTCTTAAGATCTTGCAGCTGTATAGTTAAGTTGGCCAGTTGCATCTGAATCTGCGACATGCCAACTGCGCTCTCACCAATCGGCGAAGCTTCCAACCGCATTGCAATCTCAAGAGATTCACTTGGTGTTGTAATTTTTTGTTGCAACAACGGTAATCGAATGTGTGGGAGAAATGCCGCGATGAACCATTCTTTGTGCTGGATAGTGCTCATGTCAAAACTGACCCTTGCCATTAATGTTTTGAATCGCTGGTTAAAATACCACATAGTTTCATTGGGATACTGCTTAATCTCTTTTAATTATGTAATATACTGTGCTTCATATTTGGGTTTTTTGAACTCCGCGATCAATCTAGCTCGAACTTCATCCAGTGTCTTCTCAAGAGCACCTACAGGAACCTGCACAAACTTCATGAACCAGTCTAATGTGCGACCCTGAAGGGTTGTCGCCAATTGTCCTTTCTTAGCATTATCATCAGTAATCTGTTTTACGTTCCATACTGCTTCACATAAAACCAGTACTGCTCAGGATTATCTGTTCCATTTCCGTGGAACAGCGGTAACTTTGTATCTTCACCCGCCATCTTGGGCTTCCTTCCTCTAGTTGCTGAACTACTAGTAATTAACTTCTGTTGACTTGATGAACATGGTGGTGTCGAAGTTGTATTTCTTATTGGTTGAGAGATAGTGAGCAGAGGTGTGGGCACGTTGCTGCTGGGGTTTGGTCCTGCTTCTATCCTGGGCGTATCCTGGTTGTCCTTATCAGGATTGTGAGGTCGCTTTGTCTCGTGTGGTCTTCCTTCGCGGCCTTGTGTTTCGATCGCAACAGGACCTTCGCCTGTCCTCTGCCTTTTTTCCTGTCAAAACCTTGCTCCTTCCCTTGTAAGACCACTCTCTTCCTCGAATTCCCTCACAGTCTCGTCGTGACCTCCACCCATCTACCCCTTACCATTCCATGTACCTGCCCCCCCTGTTGTTGCGGTACCCATGACCTCCGCCCACTAGGGTTTCTACTGATCAAGATGCATCTTCAATATGCCCTTCTCGCAAATGAGCATCTTAATAGACAACTGTAGCGACAACAGAAACCTTCCCCTAGGCCCCCAGAAGAAATATCTTTTGGCTTCACTATAGGATTTGTTCGTATCAACCACAAATTTAGTGATATAGCCTTCCAATATGTTGTCAAGCCAAAATTCAACAGCCCGCGACGCTTTGTTGTCAACTTCTTGCAGCTCCTGGATCAGTTTTGGGGTCCGGGTTATCGATTCACCACCTTGGAAGTTCCTCTTCTGAAAGGTCAAATTTGCCAACCACTCAAACAAGATGACTGGGAATTCGTAGAAAAAATATTTGTGCAGACCGTCGTGAATGTACCTTTCCACCCACTGATCTACCGTGAGTCGAGGGTTCTAGTTTTCCTGTTCAGCGAACTCTTGCAACTTCTGGTCAAACCAGTTCTGGATTTCCAGTTGCATCAGATGCCATAACATATCCTCCTTTTACTTCGCACTACGGTCCCTGCAACGGAACCATTTGTTGACACAAACCCAGTCAACAGGGGTTCCCAGCACTGTCGACACCCAGACCACCACGATCTCCCTGAGCACCGGCCCAGACAGGTTTTACCCCGTCCAGCAACTCCTGTAGAGCAGATGATGTCTCACCGGAGATGTTCAAGGGAGAGTTGACGAAACCATGTTTCTGCCGAATGAAGGAGGATGTTTGTGGATCGATTACTCAACTTATTACAACATTTCCGAAATAATCTAAGCATTTAACTCAGGCATCATTCATATTCATGGCATCATTCAACAAAACAAATCATAATTGCAATAGATATAATAGTAAATCATTAATCGCAACAAGGAAACATCGCACGATTCATATATTCATATCGTGAAATGCATTACCACGGATAAACAGGAAAAACACAAGGATTCTGCTCAATAACTCTGTCACATCATATTAACTCCACAAAAACCCAGATACAAAATATTCAGTCTTCTTCATTGGATCAAGATCTCACAGATGGTTCAACAATCATACTCCACAAAAGATAGATCCAAAATATATCTCCAGATCCAAGATGATTCAACACTTACAAATCTACGTCTATTTATAGGCTTGCGCCTTTACATTGCTTGTCCACTTACTAACTACTACCTAACCGACACTTCAAAGCAAATGACCCAAAATCTAGCTATTGTGGTCCAAATGACCCAAAAACCCACATACCGCGGTTCAACTGACCCAAATTACATAAAATATTATCATTTGCACTCAACTTTCCGCCTTCTGCGGTATCTTCGGCCTTGCGCAGCATCTACGATGCTGACTTGTCCAAACCTCCTGCCAACAACTAGATTATAAAGCCATTTTCTATGGCTAGTATGTTCTTTTTCTACACCGCAGATGCTGCGATGCTGACTTGTCCAAACCGCCTGCCAACAACTAGATTATAAAGCCATTTTCTATGGCTAGTATGTTCTTTTTCTACACCAAAGTGCTAGAAGCCACTCATTTTATTACTCTTCGTGTTGGACTCCATGTGAAAATCTCTATTGAAGATTGGAGAAGAAGCCTCTCAAATCTTATTATGGGAGAATGTCTTTGGAAACCAAATGGGATCTCCAATCTCTTCAGGTTGGACTCATTGTGAAAGTGTCTAAAGATTGGAGAAGAAGCCTCTCAAATCTTATTATGGTAGAATGTCTTTGGAAACCAAATGGGATCTCCTCTTCATGTTGGACTCCATGAGAAAGTGTCTATTGAAGATTGGAGAAGAAGCCTCTTCTTCTTTTGGAAGAATGTCTCTAGAAAACAAATGGATCTCCAAAATTGTTAAAAAGGATGATGAATCTCCTCTTCATGTTGGACTCCATGTGGAACCTCTCAAATCTTCTTTTGGAAGAATGTCTCTAGAAAACAAATGGATCTCCAAAATTGTTAAAAGGGAAAGTTGATGGATCTCCTCTTCATGTTGGACTCCATGTGAAAGTGTCTATTGAATACTTGAGAAGAAGCCTCTCAAATCTTCTTTTGGAAGAATGTCTCTAGAAAACAAATGATCTCTAGAATTGTTAAAAAGTAAAATGTGTCTATTGAAGGTTGGAGAAGAAGCCTCTCAAATCTTGTTTTGGGAGAGTGTCTCCGTGGAAAATAAATGTATCTCTAGAATTGTTAAAAAGTAAAATGGGGCATTCCGAGAATTGAACTCGTGACCTCTCGCACCCTAAGCGAGAATCATACCACTAGACCAAATGCCCTTATGTTGTTGTAAAAAATGTATATTGTAATATACTAAAAATAATAAAATTGTCGGCTACTTTGTAAAAAATGACATGTGAACCCCCGACCGTCAGTCTAGGCTGGACTCTAAACCCTTTAACCAATCGATCTTCGTGGTAATAGATTATACGAACATAACCTAAATAGGTTTTACCATTGTTGTGAGAGGGATTTGAACCCACGCCCTAGATTCTAGGGACATAACCTAAATAGGTTTTACCATTGTTGTGAGACGGATTTGAACCCACGCCCTTTCGAACCAAAACCTAGGCGCCTAAAACCAACTCATACATCTCAACAATTGATTTATTTTCTTTTGTGTATGATTGTCTAATATGTCTCCGCGATTCTCCCTCATTTTATTTGATCTCTATCTTAGTCTGAATAAAATAAGGCTTAAGATCAGAGTTTATAATTACAAGGACTTTACTGCCACGCAGACATTATCCAATTTACACACCGCCTTATATCTTAGTAGTAGTAGGGGATTTTGTAGTTATAAAACATGTTATGCACAACGTATCTAACTTTTTTATTGGTCCCTTATGTAAGCTTTGACTATTGTTTTTGGGTTTTAATTAAATGTAATCAATTTGTGGATTTGAGGGTAAAGTCGTGGTTTGAGATAGGTTTTACCTGGTAAATTATGGGTAGCTTGGTTATTAGAATCTTTTATTATAGTTGCCATTGCATTATCATGGCATAACCCTATTCTTGATATTAGTGTTCATTGGCCATGGCAAGTGAAAGATATATATTGGATGTTTGGTGTGAATGATATATATTGGATGGTGACTAAATGATATATATTGGATGTTTGGTGTGAATGACATATTGGATGGCCACTGAATGATATATATTGGATGTTTGGTGTTTTATTAATCTTCAGTTGCCTAGCATTTGAAGTATTGTTGCTTTTAATTAATACATGTGAATGTTTTTTGGTTTATGATTGAATGGATGTCTTGTATGAGTAATAGGTTTTGAGATGGAAGTTTATTTGACGAATGAATCTGGATATTCATGTACAATGTTTTCTTGTTTGATTCATAAATATATGCATGCCCATAATCTGTTAGGAAATTATGTGTATGTTTAAGGCTTGATATGAGGGACTACGTACTTGTCACTCGCTTAACCTCACCCTCTCAATGGTCTTTAGAGAAACTTCATTTCTCTCAATCCCTCGTCGTAACTTTACATTTGTGAAATACTTTGTGTCAAGTAATAAGGAAAGCATAATTACATATATAATGAGATATATCTATTTGTGTACAATATATAGGGTACGATTAATTATGAGAGCCTAAAGCTTAATTACATCTCTAATTATCAATGCCTTCAATTAAGTTGTTAGGTCAATAGTCCAAGAAATCCTATCCCACAAATTCAATACAACAATTATCATTGAGTGGGATAAAATATACACGAGATAGATAACATCAATAGCATGTTCTTTGATGTACTACATTGTCTAACATAGAGAAATCAACAATAAGTGTTTCTTTAATGTGTAGTAAGTATCTCATTTCGGTCACTAGCTAGACCAAGGTGATAAGTAAGTGCCTCCAAAACTCGATACCCACCCCAAAATACATAACTCCAATGTTCCACCACTACCCACTCATTTGATAAGGTGTTTCTATGGTGTTGTGTTTTCTCTTTATTCCATCTCTAGTTACTGAAATGATACGAGTCAATATGGCATACTTTGTCAAGGAAGAGCTAATCATTCAAAAAATTTCCCAATTCCTACTTTCGTTATGGCCTATTTTATTCTCTCTCGCATTGATTAAGCCTCCAAATATTGCTATATCTGTGTCCGGATATACTCAGTGATTATTCAAGCGAATAATCCTCCAGTGGAAAATAACTCCATTTGATAAAATAATAATATATAATCGATAATGGATGATTAATAATTACAATGAGGCTCGCTTTTATAGGCTTGAGCGTGTATAGTGAAGGGTTACACCCTTTCACTTAATAACTAATAACTTTAATTAACATACATATAATATTCATAGCATTGCCACTCTCTTAGAAAGGCTTTGTCCTCAAAGCCTTATAATTTTGTTGCATTGTTCTTTGCGATGCCATGGCTGATGAAACATGTCGATATGAACTGCTAATTGTAGAGCATAACTTCTGATACATCGACGGATCAATCCATCCCAAATTGATTTGTTGTGGACTGATGGGATTTCCTACTGATGTGTCGTCAGGAGATTTGATCACATTAGTACCATTATTTTTCGACATTTCCCACTT
The DNA here is from genome assembly GCA_027924585.1 of Larix kaempferi. Classification (NCBI taxonomy): domain Eukaryota; kingdom Viridiplantae; phylum Streptophyta; class Pinopsida; order Pinales; family Pinaceae; genus Larix; species Larix kaempferi. Next base: position 15,376,266 of record BSBM01000372.1, on the reverse strand, counting down.
TTTCAAATATCGGTTTTTATGGTTGGGGTGTCGATAAGGAACTTTCACGATGTCATTTTCGTTTACGAATGTCACCTTTAGATCATTGATCTGAGTTGGAAGTTGTATTTTCGTCTCTTGAAGATTTAAGTTTTTGTTCTGTATCTTTTCCAACTTGTTTTCTAACTGCCTATTATCATTTTGAAACTTCTTAATCAATTCGACTTGCGATTTTATGTCATCTTCAGATGTCTTAAGTTGTTCCTTAAGATCTTCATTATGAATTCTGATACAACTATTTTCTTCCTGTTTGTCTAGAAGTTTCCCTTCAATGTCGTCCATAAATGGTTCTATCTTCTGACTATTTTTCAACTTTTTAATTTTTGTGACTAGTATCTTGTTATGATTTCTTAGTCTAAAAATTTCTTCAGCATTGTTAGATAATGCTTTATTACTCTTCGCGATCTCTGACTTATGTGTCTTTTTAGAGTCGTCATTTTGTTGTTGAAGAACTTTTATCTGTTGTTGACACTGGCTAACCTCTGATTCTTGACTTTCTAATTTATGTCGTAACTGCATTAGTTCTTCATCTTTGTCGCTAACGATTTTGTTCAAGCGTATTATTTCTGCTTCGTAATTATTTATTTCCTTCTTTATATCTTGATTTTTCAATCTCTGATTGAAATCACTTTCATCTTTTAATTCCTTGATTTGTGCACATAATTTTTCTATGTGATTTTTCTGGTTGGATATTGTATGTTCATTGAACCGTTCTTGTATCTTATGTAGTTCAATCTTTATTTCTGATTGTGTATTAATGTCTCGTAATTCTTCATTGTCTTTTCGATAGCGCTTTAACTTGGCTTCTAATTTCTCTCGCAAATCGGCTTCCATGGTTTCTGTCTTCTTCGACGGTGGAATGATCTTCTTTGATTTCTTCGACGATAAGTGGTTGATGACTTTGTCTTCTTTTCTTTGACAATAAGTAGATACAAAAAATGTGTAATAACCCTTAATGTGGCCCCTTTGTAAAATATATATCTTTTATTTCCTTCTTTTTGATCTTCCCCTTTTTTCTTTTTTTTCTTTTTTTTTTTAACTTCAAATTTTCTTTCAATATTCTTTTCTTTGGGAATTTTTTTTTGAATTTTCAACTATTAAAGTAATAATAATAATAATAATTATAAAAATAATAATAATAATATTATATGTATTTTAATAGCACTAAAAGTAATTGATAATTACTATCACTAAATATTACTAAATAGTAATAATATTTTTGTTGATTAAAATATTATAATTAATAATATTGTTTATAATATTATTATTATAACATTTTTTTTTGAAAATGGGTAATTTTGTTTTGTTTTGTGTAGGGCTCACGTGGAGCGGTCAGGAGGTGCCAGAGGGAGGGCAGGAGTGGTGGCGGAGGGAGGATTTGTAGTGGGAGTGAGCAGGCAAAGTGGGGGTCGGGGCGTTGCAATGGAGGGAGGCAGCGCACTAGTGATGGATCTTGGAGGTAGTGCGATGAGGAGGGGCGGCAGAAGGCGTGGCTGGATGCAAGGTGTAGCTAGGAGAGACAATAGAGTGAGTACGCGAAGGAGACAATGGATGATGGTATGCGCGAGTGGAAAAGAGATGCGTGGAATGGGTAACGCGTGGGTCGTAACAGCAAGGAGCTATGTTCAGAGAAGGCGTTAGAGTGGATGTATGGATGCAGAGATAGTCGCAGAAGGAGGACGCAGGGTCTGGTGTTTGATACAGGCGCAGGAGAGGGCATGAGGAGTGGGAGGCTGCGGCGTGGTGATGGCGGAAGGAATGAGAGGAGGTACTATGGGGGAGAGGGAAGATAGTGGATGTGTAGTGAGCAGGACGTAGGTAGATGGGAGACGTAGAGGAGTGCTGTGGTGTGGAAGCAGGTGTGGGCGCGATGTGGGAGGAGGCTGCGTTGGAGCTGGAGAATGAGGGTGGAAGTAATGGGGGCAGTGAGGGGAGCAGAGTGGGTGCTGCGTATGGAGAGATGGAAAGGATGGGAGGTGGCCACGAAGGATGGTGCTGTGTGGATGAGGTAGGCGTGGAGGATGGGAGGGCAGGGAGAAGCTGGAATGGATGGCGTGAAGGATGGTACGAAGGGGTAGCTCGTCAATGCAACGAGGAGCGGAAGGGAGCTTGTGGAGAAGGTGCATAGGAGAGTAGGTCGCAGGGGATAGATGTAGATGGTGGAGGAGAGATTTGGAGGGGATATGGATTGGATAGTGCCTGGGGAAAGAAGAATGGTGGAAGTGTGCAGGATGTAGCAAATAATGGAGTGCGAGGGAGCGTGGATAGATGTTGTGGGATGAACCGAATGGCGGGTGGTCAAGGACTTCAACATCAGAGAAACTCTAAAGTTATGGCTAAAAGCCAGATTTGGAGAAGCTCCAAGATGGATGGCTAAAAGCCAGAATCAGCAGGGCCGAGAACGGTTGGCTCTGATACCAATGTTATATCCGTGTCCGGATATACTCAATGATTATTCAAGCGAATAATCCTCCAATGGAAAATAACTCCATTTGATAAAATAATAATATATAATCAATAATGGATGATTAATAATTACAATGAGGCTCGCTTTTATAGGCTTGAGCATGTATAGTGAAGGGTTACACCCTTTCACTTAATAACTAATAACTTTAATTAACATACATATAATATTCATAGCAAATATCCTCTCCTTTTTGTCTCTACAACTTTTTTAGGGTCCTACATTAACCCCCTTACTTTAGGAGTTAGTCAAGTAATGCATACGACCATCTATTTTGAATAAGCTTGAGTAGTTTTCAACAATCTATGTAAAAAGGGTCTCTCTATTAATTAAGGCCTACTAGGAAGTTAGTACATACTAATAATTTGACCATGTTAAGTAGTTATGGTTTTGGATCTTGGAAGACTTTAAAGAGATAGGAGGCTATTAATTGTTTTGTCAAGACTTATTGTATTTGAGCCATGCTCAAGTAAAAGGTCACCCAACCTTAAGAGGCATCTGAACTTTGCTTCTGTATTTTCTTTTCATAATACAAGAGTCAATTCTATTGCATTTCTCTCACTTATTCTCTTGTTCAGTTATTCTACTCTATGATATTGAGTTTATGGCAATTGTTTGTCTCTTTTATCTTGATGTTTCTCTAACTTGTAGGGTAAAGTACACCATAAGTGGTATTAGAGCCACTTTCCTAAGGAAACACACCTCTAAATTTTTGTGGAATTTTTTTAGGCTAGAGACATGTTTCAACATATTTAAATAACCACATAGATCTATCATTCAATGGGTAAAATTATGGTTGGGGAAGGATAGATGCAGATAATACAATTGATACTTAGTCACATTTGATGGACACCATTGTAACCTTTGTTCCTACCCCTTCGAGTAGTACTGCATCAGATAACACATGCACACAAAATCTCACTTCCATGTACACACATGTATATCAAAAGTCCCATAGGAAACATAAAACTAACTATAGATAATCTAATTGGCCATCTTGTGTTTATAGTGACACCAAGCACACCACTCTAGAAGATTACTCTCGCGTACTTGAGTAGTCGGGTAGTACAACTAATGAAACAATTGATCCTTTTTAGTTAGAGCCCTGAGAGATGGGACCAAGTAATACTATTGGACCTCACATTTATATCAAATATCTATAACACATGACAATCCCTTCTCCAAAGGGCCCTAGAAACCCTCATCTATGTAACTTGCTAGTAACAGTTCTGTATTTTTGCATCCAAAAGGAATTTAGGCATTCTATAAGAGTAATCAATGCAGTAACCAAATTCTCTCTAGGCCACCAAAAAAATTCCTACATCTTTGCATCTAAAAATACCTTTTAGGATTCTACCGGTGTTGTAATATTCAATAGGGAGTAACACTCCCACCATAGTTTGGGGTCTTGAAAACCCTTATTTGTGACCTATCTCAAAGAATCCTTGCATCATGTTGATTTTTTTGACCTATATCTCTAGAAACCATTTTTGGGTGGTCCAAGAAACCCTCATCTATGACCTATCTCAAAAGAATCATTGCATCATGATAGTCACTTTGATATATGTCTATAACAACCTTTTTTGGATGGATTCAACCATTCTCCATTTGGTGTTCATAATTTTCAACTTCCATGGTACACACTCACAACCAAATCCACATGGAGACCGCTAACTAGAATCATCCCCAAGAACTTAAAGAATAGACATTAGTGGTCATGTCCTTGAAGAAATTAATTGATCAACAAACCCACTCAGTTGACTAGCTCCAACTCAAAGTGGATAAAAAAAAACATTATGACAACCATGAACATGTGATCACTATTATTGCTCAACATGTGGGATTCACTTTGAAATTAGATTCTCCAACCAATGAATCATTGCTAACTGAAGAACATGGCTCTCACACTCTCTTCCCAAAAACCCAACCTCACTCCTTTGAGGATAAAAATTCATGGCATCGATTCCCAAAGATTGACAAGTGCAAATTTGATGGCTCCAACCCCTTGTGTTGGGTTACCCAAATAGTTTATTTTTCTCTCCATGGAATTAAAGATTATATTCAAAAGTTAAAATTTCAGGTTTTATATTTAGACTTGTAACGTTGGCAATGGTGGAAATGGTACTAGAAATATTATCATTATTATCTCCCTTGGAGCCAATTTGTGAATATCCTACATGATCATTTTGATCGTGACACTCAATACCTAGTCTAGGTGACCAAATTACACCAGAGTGTCACATTTATGGACTATATTACAACCTTTGAGCAATTGGAAACCTGCATAAAGTGCCTCTCTATTTTTTTTTGGGGGGGGAATTCCTCACAAGTGACCTCAAGGAGTAAATTTGAGCCCAGATCATTATGCAGTGACCCTCCACTTGGTTGGAAGCTTGTGATAAAGCTTGTGAAGTTGGAATTGTGATCAACACCTAACCCAAATTCCCTTCATTTCAAAGTTTCACGAGGTCTCGCATGGATACTAATTCCAATAATTCCACCACACCACCCTAACAAATCCAAAATTTGACCCTGGGTTCCATGGTCAAATGTCAACACCTTGGAATTTTCTATAACTGTGATGAAAATTATTTATGAGGGGATAAATGCAAATAAAATAAATTATTCCAAATTGAGGCATCCCCACATGATTCCCTCAAGGAAAACGCCATGGATGCCCCACCCAAACTAGAAATGGATGATATTATGCCACCCCTAGAAGATGTTCCTAGTATGCCAGTTCCTGAGGAGCAACCCCAAATTTCACTTCATGCTTTATCAAGCTTTTCCAAACTTTAGACATTGAAGTTGATCAACTACATTAAGCATTGTAAAGTAATTGTATTAATTGACAATGGAAGTACCCATAATGTCATTCATTAACAAGTGGTTGAAGAAACCTGTTGCTATATTTTCCCTATCTCTAATTTCCAATTTATTATAAAAAATTAGGGCATGAAGTAATGTGGTGGTTGTTGTGAAAATGTGAAACTCCACATGGGTGACTCCCATCTCAAAAAACACATGTTAGATATTGACATGGGTAGTTGTGATATAGTTATGGGGGTAGAGTGGCTCAAGACTTTGGGCCTTGTCACCATGGGTTTCAAGGAACTCTCTCTCAACTTTGTTTAGGATGGACAAATAGATCATCTCAAAGAAATTACTTCTGATTATATTGAAATGATCTCCTCTCATCATATGGAAAATTTATTGAAGAAATATCACGCATATAGCATTGCTTAGTTCAATGCCATCCAAGTCATGGAACCACCCACACAAGACATTCTCCTTTACTTGCAATAGGTTCTCTTCGAATATCAATAGGTTTTTTATGCACCAAAGGGTTTACCATCATCCCATGGGGAACATGACCATGGCATTCCATTAACTCCAGGTATTCAATCTCCCAATGTACTCCCTTATCGCCACCCTTTTGACCAAAAGAATGAAATAAAAGAAAATATTTAGGAATTGTTAGAAGTCATTAGCATTCGTCCCAATACAAACCCTTATTCCTTGTTGGTGGCTATGGTCCTAAAAAAGGAAGGTGCTTGGAACATGTGTCCAAAATTTTGGGCTCTCAATACGTTAACCATCAAATATAAATTTCATATTCATGTCATTAATGATCTCTTAGATGAGCTCCATGGAGCCAAATTCTTCACTAAAATCGAAATTCAATCGGGACACCATCAAATATGAATGAAAGAGGTGGACATACCCAAGACAAATTTTTTACTCATGAGGATCATTATGATTTCTTAGTCATGCCCTTAGGCCTATGCAATTCCCCATCCACTTTTAAAAGCCTCACGAATTGGATATTTTCCCCTTTCCTCTATCATTTTGTCCTAGTTTTCGTTGATGATATCTTGGTCTATAGCCCCGCCTGGGAACACCACCTCAATCATGTTGCTCGTACCTTTGAATTATCAAAGGATCACAATTTATTTGTGAAATGATCAAAATATGCTTTTGAGGTGACTAAGGTTGAATATTTGGGCCATATTGTGAGTCAAGATGGTGTACATGTGGGCCCTAATAATGCAGAAGCTATTGAAAACAGGTCCTGCCCAAAAAATCTCGAGATATTGAGGGGGTTCTTTAGACTTACTGGCTACCACCATAAGTTTGTGAAAAGTTATGGTAAGACTACAACTCATCTTACATCATTACTCAAAAGGAATGCTTTCTAGTGGAATGAGGTAGTGGAGTAGGCCTTCTCCACCCTAAAGGATGTTATGTGACTATGCATGGTTTACCCATGCTAGATTTTAATAATACTTTCATCTTCCAGTGTGATGCCTTTGGCCATGGCCCAAGATCAATATTGTTGCATTATCGACATCCATTAGCCTTCACCGGTAAGGGGTTATGTGAGCGGAATTTGGGCAAGTCCACCAATGAAAAAGAGTTGATGGTTATGCTTCATGCTGATGAGACATGGAAACCATATTTAATAAGGTGACATTTCAAGATCAAGACCGACCATCATAGTTTCAATGATTTCCTCGAGAAATGGTTGTCCTCACCAAAGCAACATAAATGGGTCACTAAGATGTTGGGGTATGATAATGAGATCATCTTTAAGAAACGTTGTAACAATGTGGTTGTGGATGCTTGGCCTAGGAAATTTTAGGAGGGTTCCCTTTTTTCATTGTCTTTACTAGTTTGAGTGTTCCTCAATCACTGTCAAGCAACTCATCAAATGGCCTCAAGAAGACCCAAACCCCCCATATGGGTATACCTAGCACCAAAATACCTTGTAATATAAGGAACACTTTTTTCTCACCTTGAATTCGGCCTTAAAACAATGAATCATACAGGAATTACATTCATCATCCACAACATGACACTTGGGATTTCGTAAAACCTATGAACGAATTAAGCGCTCATTCTTGGGAAGGCATGAAAAAAACATCCACAATTTTATTGCAACCTGCAACACTTGTCAATGACATAAGGAGAAAACATCGAAGTCACCTAGTGCTTTGTAGCCACTTCCAATTCCCAACCATATTTGGATGAACATCTCTATGGATTTTATCATGGGCGTTCCTAAGGTAGGAAATAAATCCTTTATTATGGTGGCAGTAGATCACTTAACAAAATATGCTCACTTTTGTGCCATACCACACCCTTTTACACCATCCCTCATAGCATAATTCTTCATGGATCATATTTTCAGGCTACATGGCATGTTGAATTCTATTGTATCTAATCAAGACCCTACCTTCATTAGCAATTTTTCGTAGTTGTTTAAATTTCAGGGTACCCAATTGAATCTCAATAGAACCTATCATCCCCAAACACATGGACAAATAGAAGCAATCAATAAGTGCTTGGAAACCCATTTGAGATTTATTTGTGTTAGATAGGAGACACCACTGGGACCAATGGATTCCTCTGGCCAAGTGGTGGTATTATACTACTTATCATGGCTCCATAATTTAGATGAAACCATATGTAGCAGTGTATGACCAAAATCCCTTATTGGTGATTTCCAATTTTTTAGACACCTCTAGGGTTTAGTACGTGGACAACACACTTGGCACTAGAGAATATATTCTTCACACCCTTAAGGGAAATTTGGTTATGGATCAAAACATAATGAAACAATAGGAAAACCAACATTCCTCCAAGTGTTCCTTTGAAGTAGGCAATAGGTGTTTCTTTGACTCCAACTTTATAAACAAACATCCCTTAAGACTCATCTCTACTAGAAGTTATCTCTAAAGTTCTATGGAACCTACATGATCCTCCAACACATTGGACAAGTGACCTACAAGCTCACTCTATTAACTCACTCAAAGATTCACCCATTATTTCATGTCTCTTTCCTAAAAAAATGTTGCCTTCTAATTGTAAAATGTAGACTAGCTCCCCGAATTGGAATCATAAGGAAGGCTCCATTTGGATCTAGCTAGAAATAATCTTGGATTCTAGGGAACTTCAATTGCACAAGTGCACCATCATGATAGTTTTGATCCAATGGAAAGATGTGACACTAGAAGATGCCACCTAGGAACCAATATATGTTTTGTAGCAATTTCCGCACCTTCGGCCTTGAGGGCAATGCTGCTTTAGAAGAGGTAAGGCATGTTAGGGTCCTACCCTAACTCCCTTGCTTTAGGAGTAAGTAAAGTAATGTATACGATCATCTCTTTTGAATAAGGATAAGTAGTTAGTAGTCAACCATCAATGTAAAAAGGGTCTCCCTATTAATTAAGGCCCACTAGGAAGTTGATATGTATTGATTATTTGATCATGTAAATTAGTTAGTGTTTTGGATCTCATAAGCCTATTTAAAGAGCTAAAAGGATACAAATTGCTTTCTCAAGAATTATTGTATCTAATCCCTACTTAAGTGAAATGTCACCCAACCTTAAGAGGCATGTGAACTTTTATTCCATCTTTGTTTTTAATAATACAAGATTCAATCATGCTACATTTCTCTTGCTTATTCTCTTGCTCAATTCTTCTTCTCTATGATATTGAGTTTTTCGAAATTGTTTGTGTCTTTTATCTTGTTGTTTCTCTAACCTATAGGGTAATGTGCACCATAGAATTCATTCCTCACACTCCTTTTTCAAGTGATTGACTAACCATACCTCTCCCACCTTTGTAGGGTGAGTCACTAACCATACCTCACCTATGATGGGTGAGTCACTTACCATACCTCAAATGATGTACAAGGAAGGTATTCATTTGTTAGCCAATTAAGGGTTTTTGAAAGACTTTAATGGGCCATTTGTGTACTTTCCTATAGCTATTTAACTAATAACTCAATTAAGTTAAAAAATTCCAATAGTCATGGTGAGCCAGGAACAAAGTGAAGTGAACTTTTTTATTACAGTTTTGGACCACTAAAGTTGCAAAACTTGGATGCTCACATAGATGAAATAAAGCAAGTACCCTAAAGATAATATGTGGTTTTTGTTCCATTGGTTTTGTTATGATCGACAGGTTAATAATGCAATCAACAACTGACACCTAGTATTTCAATGCATTGCTTGTGGAATTTGGGATCGTACAGGGTCACTCATGTTGCATATCCCCCTACTCTATTTGATGGGGTGGGATATCTTTGTTTGGGGATAGTTTCATGGGGGAACTTGAAGACCTTTCAAGGGTAACAAGATCTGAGAAGTGTCAAATTATCACTTCCTTTTCAGTTAGAATGGGCCCTACATTACCAAAAATACACCCTTTCTTTCAAAGGAAGTAGGAGATGTTTTTGGTTGGGAGGAGGGCATGGATTTGGGTAGTTTCTTGCTAGGAATGAATAAAGGGTGAGTTCCTGGTAAGTACGAAGGTGGAGTGTGGTAGACCCTTCCAAACCTAAATGGAGGGAGGCTAAATATAAAGCAATGGGGACTCTGATCCCATTGTTACTTTTCAGAGGCACATCTAAGAATAATAAGTACATCAATCTTCTTTCCAAACTCTCATTGTAATCTAGATTGCAAGAAAATATATTCCTTCTCACCCGTTATCAAGCATCCCATTCCCAACCCATTTTCGATCGAAAGGTTTGTTTTGGAAATATTGAGAAGCGAGATCTCACTCAGCTTATTTTAGGGCCAAGAGGGATAATTTGTCCATAGCTTCTCTCATGTACAATATTCTTTCCAATTGATGATTCAAAAGGCATAAAATGTTGGTCCCATTTCTAGTCATCGAACTTGATCCCCATCCCCTTGATCTTAAATCAAGGGACTTCCTTCTATCTATGCCTCATTCCTAATCATCAGGAAGTCAAGATTCCAACTCCTTTCTTAACTCAAAATTCCTCAAATGATTGCCAAGGATCCATTGGAAAAACATAGATGTACTAGCTCACAAACACCTTTTGATTATTGCACCAAACCAACAGTCTAATCTATAAAAAAAATGGAAGGAACAACTAAAGTTACAAGGATCTCCAATCCACTCCAAGATCACATTCAAGATTATTACTAGCCCTAGGGGTAAAAAAAAAAAATGGACCCTTAAGGAAGAGTACTAGTATCTTTTTATAGATTGTAATTTCATCCTAAATTGAACATATTGACAAATTAAAAGATGATCAATATTCCATACATTCAATAATCAAATGGGTAACCAACTACCCTTGTAGCATGGTCCATGATTCACCTTGGATTCCAAAATGGTTTCCATAATTAAAGTGCTCAAGCCTTGGAGAATTTTCCTTCAAGCCTTTAATAAATGATCAATGGATCATTGAAACCTTATATTAAAGAATCAACCCCTTCATTTCGTGAAACAAGGCTCAACCATCCATGTCATCACTGCTTGTCCACTTTTCAAGGATATGTCCATAATTCAGGGATTTTCCATGATTTAAGTCTTCTAGGTCATTTGTAATATGCCAAATCATATTTTGTGGATGACCATGGACTGAAAGATAGATGGTGGTTTTGGATGACCACAAACCAAAATATAATGGAAGTTGATGTCTTCTACTAAGTGGTGGTTTTTGGATGACCACAACCATGATGGATGGTGGTTTAGAATGACCATAAATCTGGTTAGCAGAAGTTGATGTTTTCTACTAAATGGGGGTTTTGGATGACCACAAACCAAGTGGTGGTTTTGATATGACCACAAACCAATGATTACTAGAAGTTGATGTCTTCTACTAAATGGGGGTTTTAGGATGGCCACAAACCAAAAGTAGATGGTGGTTTAGGATGACCACAAACCAAAAGCTAGCAGAAGTCAATGTCTTCTACTAAGTGGTGGTTTTTGGATGACCAAAACCTTAGTGGTTTTGGATGAACACAAACCAAAATATTATTTGGAACATGGTTCTAACTCTTTTCCTTGATACAAATCTAGCTCGAGCTCAATCTCTGGCTCAAGGCTCTATCTATTGGCTTTAGTTCTAGCTATGGATCAAGCTTGCTTTTTCCACAATGTATATATTTTCTTGGTGAGCAATTTTTCTAATTGATAGGGCTTCAAAACTAGAAGCATGACTGCTAATCCATGATATACTCCCTGTCAAGTACAAGGTGAGAAGCAGGAAGTCTTTCTACTGCAAAACGTGTTATTACTCGAGACTAGATTCTTCTATATGATTGATATTTCTTCTTCATGTTGGTGACCATTTCCAAGAATTAATCCATCCATAGTGAATCTTTAATCTTGTAGGTTTCTTCAGTTTTGAACATCTATCTAAAGAATGATTATGCTTCCCACAATGTTGAAAAGGATGGAGATCAAAACATCGATCCTCCATGTGCCCAATTCAATGACAATGTTGGAACTAATGCCAAAGTGAAGATGAATCTTCTTGAAGGAATCCATAACTTTAAAACTGGATTGGTCTAGAATAATCCATAATATGAAAGGTCACTTCCTTATCATATATGATACTTGTTATGTGTTTGTTGTTCCTGGTTTATTCCCAAGGCCTGATGATGGGATTGGAAAGATTACATTGAACATGCTCATGATAGGCTTCATCTTTTGGATCCAACGTTGCTTCATTGAGATGGTCATTTGATGGCATCTATTAGGACCATTATCAAAATAAAAAAACTATGGTTATTTTGAACAAGAACTAGTTTATAATGTTGATTCCTTTGATGTATGTCATCATGCTAGAGTTGTGATTGAGTTTGGAGGAGGTCCAATTTGGCTTGTGAATCATGTAAACAAGTTAGCATAGATTGGAGAGTTGCTTTTTTTATTGTGATTGTATTGTCGATAGCAGTGAGTATTAGGGTGTTTAATAACTCTAAAAATTCTTCAATTCAATCCATTTCAAAGAGTAATTGAGACCTTAAATGGTTTCTTGCAACTCCACCCCTTAAGAATAATACTCAACAACTGAAATTCCAACTCAGAAAAGGAAGTGTTGATTTCTACTGAGAATGCACCAGATACAATTCAACTTAATCTTATTTGACACTCACGAAAATGTGACTATTGCAAGTTAAAAAATCACTATTTGAAAGTGTGAAATTGAATTGATGCAAATTGGAATTAATGTTGGTATTGACTTGTCATTGAATGTTGTTGTTATCAACAATTTGAATGTTTGAAAATGCTTTGTTGAAGGATCATGTTCTTACACCCTTTTATTCCATTTGTGTGGTTGATGTCAAAATAACAAATTCCAAGTGTGAATACAATGTGTCAAAACTAGACATAAAACAACATTAATAAGTCATCCAAAAGAAAACCATGCACCATAAATAAGTTCTCAGGGTGTGCCTAGGATCCCCTCATTCAAAATTTTGGGAAGATGTAGGACACATGCACTTCCAAAAAATGATTATTTTATTAATTGGTGCAGTACATAAATCCTTCAAGTAGAATTCTTGTCACTCCCTTTCAAAAACTCTCTTTTGCTTCCAACAAATTAAGGGGTCAAGCCTTCAACTATTTTGTTCAAAATACTATTGAGTCAAAAATACAAAATATGATTTTGAGAGGTTGTCATAATGCACTTCATCAACTGGACCTTTATCTCTTATATATAATATTGAGATATCTTCTTACCTTTGATGGTGAAACAATTTATTTCCTCCAAAAATTTATTCATGTAATTCAACAATAAATAAATAAAATGGATATAACCCATTAGATATCTCAGCGAGGGTAACTTAAAGACACATTCACATCACCCAAAATCTTGGACCTTTATCTCTTATATAGAATATTGAGATATCTTCTTACCTTTGATGGTGAAACAATTTATTTCCTCCAAGAATTTATCCATGTAATTCAACAATAAATAAATAGATATCTCAGCGAGGGTAACTTAAAGACACATTCACATCACCCAAAATCTATTTGTAAAATCTGTGAATCCAAGTTCCATGAAATTGTTTTATTGTAGCTTTAGAAAACCATTAAAATTTCACCGATAATATCTCACTAATCAAGATGTGAATTGACAAAAAGGAAAGATACCCATTTAGGTATTATCCTAGACGTCCTCTTTACACATGCTATCTCAAAAAAAGATACGTCCTCTTTACACATGCTATCTCAACAAAAGATAATATCTATGGTGATAAAAATGTGTTTTTAATTGGGAGAGTTCATTACTCATGTTTTGGGTGGATTCTTTCAGCAAAATTTCTCTTTCAAAGCTAACTTTTGTAGTCAATCTTCAAAAGGATTTGTCCGCCTATGAAAGGCCTTTTTAATGTCATATTATTTTCTCAAATCAATTATGTATGATGATCAACATTTTAATATCCATATATTTTGTGAATACATGTAATTGGATTCTTATGTGATGAATATCTAAAAATAAGATATGAATCTTGAAAATATAAAAATACCTTTTGGTTTTTGTTTGAAATTTTTAACATAACTAAAATCATTAAAATTAGATAAACAATAAAAGAGAAATCTCGATCTTACTAGTAGTGGATCTAAAAACAATGAATTTCCTCTATAGTTATGTTTTTTTCTCGAATTTTGTGCATTTCCAGACGTGGTTCTCCATGGCTTCTTCTTCAAGATTCAAAATTAAGTTCCTATGGATAACTCTCATAGGTTCATTTAGGCCCTAAGAACTATAGGGCTCTGATATTATTGTTAGAATGTTCATGAATAAATATAAGCGTGAGTGTGCTCTTTCCATTAAGATAACACACACACACATACACATCACGATATGACCTTTGGTTTCATCTTCCAAGAGATCTATAAGATGTCACTATGCCTCTTCATATTCACTTATGGTGAATGTGAATAGTAATAATAATACAATAAACTTTTACCAACCCTAAAGGATTATGTTTCCAACAATATAAATCAAAATTAATTTCAATTAATGATAATTACCATATAGTGATTTTATTATTATTTAAATGAAATAATATTTTTTTAATACAAATTTACGTAATCATTCCAAAATTATTTAATTTCCACATCAATATTCTTAATATATTGATTATATGGATTGATACAATTGTAATGGGTGTTAATTGGGTCTATGTTGAGTGATTGAGATGAATGATTATTATCCTTCCCAATTGGGTCTAAACTGTGCTTGTGACATCTCTGATCTTAGTAAGCTAATTGTTGATAAAGGTTCTTCATGAGCCATGATGAATATTTCACCCTTTGAGGTTAGCGGGTGGGGTGTCTTGTTACATATAAAAACATATAAATGTAGGGGGTATATTTATAATATAATGTCCCTCCCGAATGGGGTGGAATTGTGATAGACCCAACGAATTTATCATGACGAGAGGGCAGTTGTACTAGAGGTGTCGTTCGAAATAATGGTGCATTCATCGCACTCACATCCCGAGAGAAAGTTGATATTGCATAACCTAGATCACTAAATTAGAAATAATGGAGGAGGGAGAGAATGAGGTGACGGTCGCGATGCCACTTGTTCTCAATGGGATATCTTTAAATGGAAATTTGCCTCCCAAATGTCTAGACTACAGCAGAATTTCAACTGTATCCTGGGTAGGTCTACAATATGATATTTTGTTCAAGGAAGGTGGTGAAGGTGCCACAATGGTGAGAGAGCGCCAACAGGACCAAATCAGAGGGGGTTCTCTACTCACAATCCAAAACAGAGGGGCAAGAGAAGTTAGCATTGTTTGACACCTATCTTCCATGACAGATACACTTCTGGATATCAAAACTGATATTCGAGACCTGGAAGGTGATACACATGCTAGTCCGCATGAGATGGAACATAGAGTCCAAGTAGTGATAAAATGGTTTGTTGACATCGTATAATTTCTCAACCTCCCTTCTTCGCTCCTCACAATGGTTGTTGAGCTTGAGGCGGCGAACTCGACTCTGGTGGTGGTGGCAGGGGACATGACAACTCAAAATGTGGTGAACCTTGGGAATGATATGAAAGATGTTAAAATGGAAGCAGAGCATGCAATGGTGACAACAGTTGCGGTGGATGATAATTTATTTGTGCCCCCCCTCAGGAAGTGACAAGTGTGAATATTTGGAAAGTAGTGGCAAGCATGAAGTGAAACAAAATCATTCGCAGCAGTGACGACACCTGGGTATTGACTCCTTGAAGCTTCGTTAGTAATGTCTTCTCACTTGCATCTCATCGGTTTGGAATGGTCTACCTTTTTTTTTAAAATTCAAGTCTATAGTGTCTATGTTTACATCTATCAGTATGGGAATTTTTTGGTCTTTACCAGTATTTATGTATGGTGCTCGATAGCGACAATTAGAAGATACTCTTTAGCAATTACTCACAGTATTCTCTTGACTCTACACCTTGGTGTTTCTCTCTCTGAGAGGCTTAGTGCATACTTTCATAGTCTTCTTTTGACTCTATGCCTGGGTGTTCCTCCCTCCGGGAGGCTCAATGTAGACTTTCCATGTACTCTTTTGTAATTTTTTTGAAATACTAATGTAAAATCTAAAAAAATATATAATAATATAATATCCCAAATCCATTTTATTTGTATATATGTAGTATTTTATGTATTGTAATTAAATTATTATTTTGTACTTACTTTTTATTTTATATTTTTAAAATAAACATTATATCATAAGACAGGTACTCTAAGCAACTCTTATTCACACATACGTAACTAATAATAAATACTTCCATTTTATTTGCATATATGTAGTATTTTAAGTTTTGTAATTAAATTATTGTTTTGTACTTACTTTTTATTTTATATTTTTAAAATAAACATTATATCATAAGACAGAGACTCTAAGCAACTCTTATTCACACATATGTAACTAATAATAAATAGTTCCATTTTATTTGCATATATCTAATATTTTAGATATTGTAATTAAATTATTATTTTGTACTTACTTTTTATTTTATATTTTTAAAATAAACATTATATCATATGTAACTAATAATAAATAGTTGTAATGAGGAAGATAGTAGAATTCCAAGTAAGCAAGTATATTTGTCTCATAAAAAATCAAGTAAAAGTGTTATTATCACTTTGAATTCACTTGATAGTATAAATAATATAAAGGAAATCAAGAAAAATGAATAAATTAGGAGGAGGAAAAATTTATTTATTTGTTTATTGTTATTAGTAGAAAAATGAAATTATTTATTTATTTGTAAAGTGTTCAACTAAAAGAAAGATATGGACTATTTTTCAAATTGTTTCATCCATTCATAAGATCTATGCTAATCTTATTGTCTCATCTTAATTTTTTTAGATGTCTTTGAAGAGGCAACGTAGGCAACTTATGCAGTGGAGAAAATGATATTTTAAGAACATATGTTTGATTTGCAATATATATGTGGAGATTAATACAAGTTGCAATGTGGTTTCACTTCTTATCTTATATGCTTTATATGCACATTTATTGGATATGTAATTGCGGTTGTTTTCCAAATTTAATTAAATCATAATAATAACAATTATAGTAGAGATTATTATAAAAAATTAAACAATAGTAAAATAATGAACTTAAATAGAATGAATTCAGTGACTTCAACTAACCCCAATAAATTCATCATCATAAAATCCCAACCCAATTCTATGAAGAAGATCCTTCCTCCTGGTATCAAACAACCAATCCTTCTAGTATTACCCAACCCATTAAAGCTTTATTGCAACTATTCTTCACTTCCTTTAATATTGGATCTTATGGAACTCCATCCCAAACACTTTTATTTTCCATTCATATTAAAAATATTACTTTCCAAACTCCTTTATATATAATCTCTCAATTCTCCATTTATGGTAAAAGTTCCCCAACCCCTTAAAGATTTCTTACAACTATTCTTCACTTCTTATAAAACTCCATCCCAAACACTTTTATTTTCCATTTATCACTTTTATTTTCCATTTATATTAGAAGTATTCCTTTCCAAACTCCTTTATATATAAATTCTCAATTCTCCATTTATGATAAAAGATTTTAATATCACATTAAAAAACTCCTACATATTCTATTCATATACATCTCCCATATATGCATCCCACACCTCCTTAGTCACACCTCCTTAGTCCATCCATATCCATCTTCCACATATGCATCCCACACCTACTTATTTATTTTTTCACCTCCATATTCATTTTTCTAATTATGTGAATTTGGTACTGTTATAAATATGGCATATAAACCCATATTGTTCATTGATATTATAAATTATTTGTTTATTTATATTTTCATGATTATTAATATTTGGTTTTTATGATGTAGCAAACGTTTAATTTTGTTTTTTGGTTCTTTTGCTATGCAGGCTCATGAAGGGAAAAATGGTGATGCGGATGAAAATTATGAGGCATATGAAATTATTGTGAGATTTAATTTAGATATAAGGGTGACCAAATATATAAAATTGGGTCTAAATTAAATGAGATTTTAAAATGTAAATTAACTTGGTTATGATATAAATTTGTCTCTAACATCTAAAAATATTTTCCATATAATATTTAATGTTTTTACAAGAAAAATATTTTAAATATACAAGTATTTGGTCTTAAATGTGCTATTAATTAACGTCATTTATCTTCAACTTTCTTCTTCTTTTTTTCAGAAGATTTTTTTTTTTCTATTCATAATTTGAATCAAAGAAATTACATATTGTTCTTGTTCCTTGGACAATGTCTTCACGACCAGTTTTACAATTTCCCTCGATGGAACAAAAATATCTAGTTATGTAGTATGTCTTTTATCATTTTGTTACAAATACAGGTTCACCATGTTGCTTATGAGTACAAAAAAATATACATCAATATAGCTGATGTATCTTTCTATCCTATCATGATTATGTCTATACAAAACTATTGCGATATAAATAGAGACTATAAGACGTATCCACTTAATAGATGCAAAATATGTTCTCCTCCATAAGAAGGTGTTTGTGATAGTAGAAAATATGTGCCTATCCTTCTTCTAGTTTCAAACCCTTCTTCGAAAGTTCATCTGCTTTCTTGTTGTATATCCTGACTATATGAGAGAAATTAATATCCTAAAAAAAAGGAGAGAATTTTGTACCCGTACTTTCCAAGAAGCCAAATTAGAACTTGTAATCGATGAGAACCTATAACCCACTCAATGATCACTGAGGAGTCTCTTAAAATATGGATCATATCAATCACCTTATTAGTAGCCAACTCTAATATTACCCAAATGGAAATGAGCTCTACTCATGTATTACTAACCCTTCCAACGCCTAGGCTCATCTCCAGGAAGTGATCTTGCTCAAATATAATATAAAAACCTACTCCACTTCTTTCATTTTGTGTTGCACCGTCGAAGAATTCCACTAGGATTGTGTGAGAAGAAACCGGGGCCTTCTAATAACCCATCATATAATCAGTATTCTACATGAATAATCAGATAAGAAATGATTTACATATGCGACAGCCCCGGCCAAAGAGTATGTAATCCCCTCAAATAAGATATTGTTCCGAGCTCTCCACAGTCCCCACAAAAATAATAGGGAAAGGCCATTGTTGTAGACATGCATCCATGGATCCTGTAGTCCACTCCCCCATGATCCTGAATCGAGTAGTTAATTCATTCCAAATCTGTAGCATGAAGGAGCACCATTTGAATATATGGTCCATCGTTTCATCAGAACGGTAGCATAAATGTAGCAAGTAGGACCGATGCCCCCCTTGAGTCTGTACGCATCCCCCGTGAGGATCCGATGTTGCAAATCCAACCACAAGAAAATATGGATCTTCACCGGAACATTCCATTTCCAAAGAATATTGTACCACCATTGTATCTAACATAATTGTGTTGACTCAACAATCAACTCATATGCCAGGCTAGTAGTGATATTCCCATTACTATTTCCAAAAGACCAATTCAAATGATCCAGTTCACCACTAAGGAAAATATTAGCATGAGTGAGCTCTAACACATATGCATCCCATTCCTTCCCTTTCACGCTAGATAAGTTTAAATCCCTAGCATTAAGCCAATATGAGAACCGAGGTAGCCCCTCTTCCCTATGCCAAGAACGGTTGAGGAAGGATATCCATTTTTGGTTAATCGAATGAAGTGTCAAATTGGACAGTATACCATTGTGTTGGGAACCAAGTATTAGATCCACACCCACTCTGATCTGAAAACTGCCACCAACGAACCAAGCCAGTCATCGATTCAAAAGAGGGAATATATCCACCAATCCTACCCAGATCGTCGAGTAGTGTCTCACTTTCTTGTTTTCTAATCTAATTCAATCGATCACCGGCCTTTGCTGTAGATATTTATCCCTGATAATCAACCCCCAAATTCCATTATCATTGATCCCTCTCCATAAAATTTTCAAGTATAAATCCATATATACCTAGACATTGTTCTGTACCCCCCATCCACCCTTGTTCTTCGAGGTTGAGATCCTTTCCCATGCCACAAGATGGATACCTCATTTCACCGGGGAGGCCTTCCAAAGAAAATTAAAGAACAACTGTCAGATCCTATGTATAATAGTGGACATGAATTTTGCTAAGGAGAGCCAATATATCGGCATATCAAATAGTACTGAATTCAGTAACGTCAAACGACCTCCTAAGGAAATATTCCAGAAATTCCAAGATGAGATCCTTTTCTCAATATTCTTGATCAACCACAACCATTCTGAAACCCTATAATCATTTGGTTTCAGGAAGAAGCCTAAATAATTAAACTCGAGGTTGATGTCTTTAATATCCAACGGGAAAATATCACGGATCTGATAGAGGGTATCCTCTTCAAGAAACTGTGAGAACAAACTCGATTTTGGGTAGTTGATCACCATAACCGATGCACAACAAAAAGTATCCAATAAATATTTGTAATGAATCCATTCACGAACACTCCCAATACCAAATATGAGTACATCATCCAAAAATTACAGGTGGGTAATATAGTGACTCAGAGAAACCTTTATCCCTCTGATCTTGCCTTCATATTTAGCATGGAGGATAAGACAACTGAGCCCTTCAATTACCAAGAGGAAAAGTAATGGAGAAAGTGGGATTCCTTGACAGAGTCCCCTCAAATATTTGAAGAAATTTGAGGGGATTCCTTGACAGAGTCCCCTCAAATATTAGAACCGCGAAGTTTGTTGTCGAAACACAACCCATAATCCACTGAGTGATAGAATAATCCATCCCTTCATTTAAAAGAAGCAATCATAGAAAGGACCAATCCACCAAATCGTAGTCTTTGACCAAATCCAATTTAAAAACCAAGGAACCAAGTCTCTTATTCTTTGCAAAATGGAGAGTCTCCTGAGCGACCTCAATTGCATCGAATATCAACCTCTGATGCAGGAACCCGAACTGCTCCTTGAATATACCAACTGACAATACTGCCTTGAGTCTGTTAGCAATAGTCTTTGAAATGATTTTGTAAATCATATTACAGAGGGATATCAGCATGTATTCCTAGAAGGTGGATGGGTTTGCCATCTTTTGAATTAATGCTAAGAATGTCGCATTCACCCCTCCTGCAACCCTTCCAGAACGATGAGTATCTTCAACCAAATCGACTAGTTCAGGGCCTAATATGTCAAAAAGCTACAAGAAAAATTCACAAGTCCAACCGCCTGGTCCCGAACTTTTATCTTTATCCATACTCTTCAGAATGTCCTCAATCTCCAATAAGGTTAAGGTATACAAATGGAGAGACAATCATCCTCTGATAATATACGTGGCATCACTTGTAGAACCCCGAACTGGAGTCTCCAGATTAATAGATTGCGGGCTTAAGAATAATTTTGAAAAATAGCTTGTTGCCTCACCCACAATGCCAACCTAATCGGACACCCTAACCCCTGGTGAGGCTTTTATTTCCCATATGGCCTTATGTTTTCCCCTTTCATTAACATAGGAGTGGAAAAATTTAGTATTCTTATCCTAGATAGAGAGCCATAGTGCCCGACTCTTTAGGCACGACATCTCTTCCTCTTTGAGAACAAGTGCCCTTTTCTGATCCTCTAGATTCCTAATGAGGTTCGATACAGGAAATGACACGGTATCTTCAAAGGGAGAAGTGTAAAGGGAGTCCAGTTCCTCCTCCATATTCCTCAAATCCAATTGGAGAAGTATTTTTTTATCCCTGATCCACAATGAAACCATTGCTTTCAGAGTTATCAGGAACAGAGGAAGCCTATACATAGCAGGAACCAACTCCTTTCTAGAAAATGTAATCCAATGTTGTCTTACCAGCTGAACAAATTCCCCCTCCTTCGACCGAATATGGAAGTATTTAAAGGGTTATTTAGAGAGTTAAGGGACCTTACCAACCTTTAACACAATCGCCTTATGATATAAGATATTAGCATTTTCAATCCAAGAGGAACACCTTTTCCAGACCGTGAAAAGGTTTTCGTGTATAAGGAATATGTCCAGTCTTTTGGCCATCGCTTCCAACCCAAACTGCACATTACGCCAAGTGGGAAAGAAACAATAGGGATCAATATCAATAAGGTCATGAGACTTGACCATATACCTGAAGCAATCAATATGCGAAGCAATATGGGCCTTGGCACCCCATGACTCCCTGACAGACAGGGTGAAATTTAGATCACCGACTATAATTAAAGAACTTACATCAAATAGACCTCTAACAGATAGCTCAGAACAAATAATTGATATTGTCCACCGTCGACCCGTAATAGTTAAAAGAATGTAGAGGAGAATCCAACTCTCTACTCTGACCGACTAGTAAAATGCCACCTCCAATGTAGAAAGGATTGAACTTAAAGAGTGAGGGGTTCCAAGCAGAAATGAGACCCCCAAACCTACCATATGCACCTATTGAAAATCATTCCCAAGTGGGAAAAAATACCCACAAGAATTATCTATCTCTATGACTATTCACCATAGTCTCTTGTCAAAAAAAAATCTATGGTTTGATACTATCCAACAATCTATGGAGGGCAGTGTATTTTTGGGTGCCCCCTACCCTACAAATGTTGAGAGACAATAAAATCATCGGGAAACAGTCGGAGAGGTCGTCAATGCTCTAAGGGGTAGAAATAAATTGGAAAACTTAGACTGTGCCTCAATGGATAAGAGGGTCCAACATCATCATGTACCCCTTTGGATTTCCCACCATAGGACGAGTGGGCCAGTTCTTTTCTCCTTTCGCCCCCGTTCTTCTTCTTGATGGTCACATTGGGATTAAAAATTTCGTATAGTGTCGATTCAACTGAGTCTGCAATGAAAACAGGTAGTGGGTTCCCTAATAAACCGATCAAATCCCCCGGAGGTGTTGAATCCCCCAAATCCAAACTAGGGCATGCAGGTTCAACCAAAGTAGTGGCCCCAAGAGACTGGAGAATGGCATGTTCATCACGCAATAGTTGTAGGTCTGACTCTAGTCCAGACCCAATAGAAGGCGAAGGCTGGGATAATAAATAATCGTCAACTGGTATCACTTTTTCTCCTTCTAAAGGATAAAGTCCCAGACCAATATTCGTCTCCGACAAGAGGCATCCCACATCCTATGAATACTCCCTATCCACCAGGGATTCATTCGCCAACTCTTCTAAGAGTTTCAGA
Source organism: Larix kaempferi (assembly GCA_027924585.1). Lineage (NCBI taxonomy): Eukaryota > Viridiplantae > Streptophyta > Pinopsida > Pinales > Pinaceae > Larix > Larix kaempferi. Next base: position 15,353,307 of record BSBM01000372.1, on the reverse strand, counting down.
TATGATACTCAAAGAGAATTGAAAAAATTAGGGAAGTGGGATTTTATCTTACCAATAAAAGAAGAGATGCATCCTTTGAATTTATGCATAGTAATTCACCTCGATCCGGACCCGTCAGTCGCCACTGGACATAATATCTCAACATTAACGGAAAAAAAAATTGCGTTATGTTTCCCAGTCGAGCGACTGCAAGCATTCCAAAGGTGGCTTGCCTCACCGCAAACAAAACACCAGAATGGGGTCCTCCAGTAGTCGAGGGGCTGATATATGACCCTATCACCCCAGTGGATAGTGATGGCGCCTGGTAAACCCTTATCCACATATATCTCCATAAGAACCCATGCCATTCTTTTATCCTCATGGTACAAGGATTTATCATCAAAGAATACGAACCTGCCAATCATGTTGGCTAGGTTAACAAAAACCTCCCAAGACCAAAGTTCAATAGGGAAACCTTTTAGCAAAACCAAAAAGAGGTTGTGCTTCAGAACTTCTGTCATCAGATTAAAACCAGAATGCCACCACTTCAAGCATAAAGATCCCTTGTCAATAACCCATTACCTTTCCATAATGCATTATGCATGGGATTCATCAAGAAAGTGAAAGACAACCTAATTGTTGACCAACAAATGAAACTGGGGACAATATAGGAGAATGGGTTTCCAATGTTCAGTTACCCATGCCAAAAGAGCTGAGCAACTAACATACTTTAAGCAATTTTTTCCAACCAATGCTCTTGCCAAGAATCTCAACACCCTACTCAGTTGGACATCTTTCCCCAAATTCATGTTTATCCCCTCACTTCTTCGCTTAAGGGATTTCAAATGTCTATGTTGTCTAGCCCTCTCGACGCTATTACGGGACTGTCCTCCACCCCATATTGAGCATGAAATAGGTTCAAAAGTATCAGAGCCAGATCTCGTATCTTCACTGGAAACAAAACCTCCAGAAATGATAGCTTCACATAACAAAGGGTCCTCCGATGAAGGAAATGGCCCAGAGTCACCAGTAATGATTTCATCCTGCCCAAGAGTCTCGGGAGTTGAGCTGTTTATGGCGAAGGCCTTGTGAATATTGTCCAAAGATGAAAAATAGTAGTCCAATCACCAAAAAACCGGTAAAGTAAAAGTTCGAGGAATAAATGGGACCCTCCTTCCTGGAAAATCCTTCCTGTCAATCAATACTGAGGTGGTTCAAATCTAGAAGCCCGCTAAAACACAATCAACCACGATAAGAAGGTGAAACCCACAACTAAAAATACCACACAAATTTTTCTCCTCCCTTGACCAAAAACTACGGAACCCAACCGAGAAGGTTGTGGATCTAGAAATACAGGAAATAGCTTCCTTTGACAACCATGGTTGCATTAGACAATCAAACCCTAGCCACCATGGTTGTTCAAAACCCTCGTCTTCCTAAAATTCTACATCAGAATCCCTTCTGAATATTGTCCAAAGATAGGCCTCAAAACAAATGCCTAAAAGTTCGAGGAATCATTAGGGGAGTTTTGAGGTAAAAAATAGGCCTTAAAACAAATAGTGTACCATAAAAAATCACTTTATAAGAACCAATAGGATTCAAGATGATGATGTCAACCATAACGGTAAAATTTGTAAAACAAATTGGAGGGAAAAAGAAAAAAAACTATTTTTTCGTATCGTCTTTTTGACATATCTCCTTAACTGTTTACCCAAATTTCAAGTTTGGGCACTCGTTGGATGCATATTTTAATTCCGCATCCAAACCATACCCACACTACATACTTCTGAGGCACCCACGACATGAAAAACAATTAAATTTTCAATAAAAAACGTATTTTAAGAAGTATGCAGTGTGGGTATGGTTTGGATGCGGAATTAAAATCCGCATCCAACCAGTGCCAAAACTTGAAATTTGGGTAAACCGTTAAGGAGATATGTCAAAAATACGATAAGAAAAAGTAGTTTTTCTTTTTCCCCTCTAAAATTTAGAACTCTTATTTTATTATTTCCCTTAGGAGGCCCATTTTAGACCTCAAAACTCCCCTAATGAAATGGGACCCTCCTTCCTGGAAAATCATGCTTGTCGATCAATACTGAGGTGGTTCAAATCTAGAATCCCACTAAAACATAATCGACCAAGATAAGAAGGTGAAACCCACAACTAAAAATACCACACAAATTTTTCTCCTCCCTAAACCAAAAAATACGGAACCGAACCGAGAAGGTTGTGGACCTAGAAATATAGGAAATAGCCCCCTCTGACAGCCATGGTTGCATTAGACAATCAAACCCTAGCCGTCATGGTTGTTCAAAACCCTCGTCTTCCTAAAATTCTACATCATAATCCAATAAATAATGAATTCATACACAATAATGATTCACGTCCGAAATCATTCACTTATTCACATAACACAATAATACATTGGGGGTTATCAATCTTCAACTTTCTTCTAATGTGTGGAAGAATCAAAATGAGATATTTTTGCAACCTATTTATGAATTATATAATATGTTGCTAATAGACAAAAAGGGATTAATGGTGAGCTTAAAGTAGTCACAACAAAGAAAAATTATCTAAGAAGAAGATTTTTCAAAATATTATTTGAATATTGAAATTTTTATGAAGGCAATGGCTCGAAAGTCGAAAGTTGTGGTCACAAAGAGAGAAAGATAGAGAGAAAAATCTACAAAACTTTACTCAAGGGCATGAATGAAAATATCTATTAGAGGAGAAAGTAATATACAACTTTCTAAATCATGAAGACATTACGTGTAAAGAACCATCATAGAAGAATGTGGATTTGGGTACAAAGTCAAACTAGGATCTAACAGACACCAAAATTGTTGTTTTTCAAACTGAAAACTATTATGGAATATAAAGATGTGTTCAGAATATAAATATGTATTTATCAAAGCTATCAAGATTGCAATGGAGTAACAATGATGAGCCTAGTATACATTGACTCATTTGAATTCATTCGTGTAGTGAAGAGATTTTGTTTCAACATATTTCAATATATTTGAAACACTTTTGACACACAGAAAAAGTATGAAGCAATTGAACTTATGAGGAGGAAGGTTAAGTTACCAGACATAAAAATCCTAAAGGATGGTGTCTTCAACGATACAATCATGAGTACTTTTAGAGAGAAATATATGTAGGGTAGTATGATTACTTTTAGAGAGAAATATATGTAGGGTAGTATTGATAGTGTCCAAAGAATAATCAATTACAAGTCTCTTTAGAGAGAAAAGTATGTCAAAGGATATTAATGTAATATTTTGAACATTTAGAGATAAGAAAAACATACCTATAAGGATCACTCCCCATAGTTATCAAACCAGAGGGATTGCAAGGTAGCAAGCCCTTGCCTTGAGCCTCACAAGTCTAAATTTACAATTGTTAGTGTATAAGTTTCAAGTTATATGCAAACCACATAATGTCATGCACACAACAATAACTTTGTGAAGAGTTTGTCCAACTAATTGCAACCAAGCCATATATAATTTCCAAGTCATTGAGATCCACCCCATGCCGCTTTTTTTCTTTTGTTTGTTATGTGCAACCTCAATCTCATTTCTATGGGAAGACCAAGCATAGCTTACTGAAATCTTGTTGTAGGCATAAAAGCAACGATGGAGATTTTATCCAAAATCTTGGTGGGTTGTTTGAGAAAGTGTACACTCTTTCCATCTGCCTAGCCTCATACTAAGACAAAGACAAGATCACCCTCTTCAACCACTTGCGATAAGCTCTTGAAATACAGTTGTCTTTGAATACATCTCGATGAAAGGTTGCTTCTCTAGGTGTCATCCAACTTTTGATCGAAAACTTGATTTCCATGGTGAGCTTGTACACATGAGAGCAATGAATACCATTATATATGTTTAGAGATGCTAAAAAATGGAGGCATTAATGTTTTGTTTACATGTGGAGTACAATAGGGAAGGTGTGGACAATTGTGTATGTGCATTGTTCTAACACATGAGTACTTTATACATGTTCTATGATATTACTCAACAAACCAAATCCAGGGAAATTGTATGCACGAGGAATAGAATCAAAATAACATGTCCTAAAAGAGGTAATTGAGAGAAAAAAAGACATCAAGAAACATTACACATATCACTTGACATGCTTGATCTTGCCAAGTGTCTTTTTTAGTCTAGGATCTCACTTCTCTTGCAAGCTTTATGTCGGTGATTAACCTCATATATGTTTCTCTAGTTCAATCTCTAACTTCTCCTATTTGTTGTGCCAGTTATCACCTTCATCTACATTTCTCCAATCTAGGATCTAGCTTCTAGTTTCAATTGTCATTAGGGATCAAATTTGAAGGTAAGGATTAACAACTTGGTAACCCTTCTATGTTGACAAGGTAAAATAAATAATTATTTTCACATGAAAATGATAAATGATTTAAAATTTCATATATAAAATGATAATGAGAAAATTCAAATAATTTGACAAAACTTAAAAAATTTGTTAACTAATAATTTTTTTGCATAGTCACATAAAATACTCCTTTAAATGCGTTACTCAAAATATTGGACCTTACAAATTTGAATAAAATATTATGAAATTTTAACTTCTTCCACCTAGTGAAAGAGGTCATTGTGTCATCATTCATGTCCAAGTTTCATAAACTACATTCCAATCTAATTCATGTAAATATTGAGGTGTTGATAGAGATACAAACATTACTACGTCTAACGTTTCTAGACATAGTCTAGATCTATCATAATTTTTATGCTATTCAACTTAGAAAATCCTCTTTCACAACTAGCAATGCTAGGGGGAAGTGTAAGAACAATTTTCCATAGTTTCATTATATCTGGATACCACTCACACCACTCAGGTTCTCCTCCACATTGTTCCCATGATCCAATCATGTTTTTCTTTGGATATTCCTGATGCAGAGTAATAATAAAACTTTCTATTTCACCTTCACATTTTTCGTATCAATTATTGGTGGGTCTCCAATATCAAAATTTTCACATATGTGTCTCAACCATCGTTTTGTTTCAGAGTCTCTTTCATTCTCTTCTTCAAAGTATGAACGAGGACTACAATGTTTTCCTACATTAAATATAGGAAAATATATAAACCTTTCATTGAAACAATCTATCAACTTTTGGACACAATCTTCAACAGTACTTGACCCAAGTGGATTAGGTATAGGTTCAAATCTTAGCAAATGCAAATGTGAAGCATCTATATTATAAATAAAATTTTCCATGTTTTGTTTTCTTCAAAAATTTGAAACATGTTGAGAATCTCTTCCAAACATATCTTGCAAGAATCTTCTACAAATAAGTTCATTAAGAACATCTAATTGCATACCAATAGATGTTATATCTATATATTCCTCTTGAAATCATTGACTTAGCTTATTTAATTCAATTAGAACATCCACCAACAAATGAATACAAAATTGAACTTGAAATATTGTTCCCATTTCATACATATTTCTGTCATCATGCTTCCATTCTTGTAATAATGTTGGCATAATTTTGACATGTCTATTCATCACCTCCCCCCTAGAGATCCATAAGATTTGATGAATTTGATGTATTTGCAACTTGTCAATTTGAAATGAGTCCATTAAACTTTTAGGTTCTCCACGCCTCTTTGCATATTTTCTCATCCAAGAATATACTTTGTTGGCCAACTTATCAATATAATTAAACTCAAGAAAATTATTTGAAGCATCTATTATAGCTAATGCCTCACGATGCGATACACAGTGAATACATAAAAAATGAGGCACATTGCGAAGCTAATTTGAAACCAAACCTTCACGAATTCCTATCATAGATGAAGCTCCATCTAAACAAAATCCTGCCATTTTATATTTTGATAAATTCATTTCAAATAATAATCCTAAGAGGGATTCATAAATTGATTATGCAGTACTATCAATTATTTTCAGAAAATGGATAAACTTTGTTGCATGTGTCCCTCTTATTTCATCCATTAGATATGTAATGTATACAATGAGGTGTTGCGCCATTGTTTTGTTTGTTCTTTCATCCACCAAAATAGAATAAAATGGACTCAAGCAAATTTATGTCTTTATTCAAGCAAATTGACTAGTTCATGGCCTAATATGTCAAAAAACTACAAGAAAAATTCACAAGTCCAACGGCCTGGTCCCGAACTTTTATCTTTATCCATACTCTTCAGAATGTCCTCAATCTCCAATAAGGTTAAGGTCTACCAATGGAGAGATAATCATCCTTCGATATACGTGGCATCACTTGTAGAACCCATAAATGAGTCTCCAAAATCCAAATCAATAGATTACGGGCTCAAGAATAATTTTGAAAAATAGCTTGTTGCCTCACCCACAATACCAACCTAATCGGACACCCTAACCCCTGGCGAGGCTTCTATTTCCCATATGGCCTTATGTTTTCTCCTTTCATTCACATAGGAGTGGAAAAATTTAGTATTATTATCCTTGATAGAGAGCCATAATGCCCGACTCTTTAGGCACCACATCTCTTCCTCTTTGAGAACAAGTGCCCTTTTCCGATCCTCTAGATTCCTAATGCGATTCGATATAGGAAATGACACAGTATCTTCAAAGGGATAAGTGTAAAGGGAGTCTAGTTCCTCCTCTATATTCCTCAAATCCAATTGGAGAAGTATTTTTTTATCCCTGATCCACAGCGAAACCAGTGCTTTCAGAGTTCTCAGGAACTGAGGAAGCCTATACATAGCAGGGCTCGACTCCTTACTAGAAAATGTAATCTAATGTTATCTTACCAGCTAAACAAATCCCGCCTCCTTTGACCAGATATGGCAGTATTTAAAGGGGTATTTGGAGAGTTTAGGGCCCTTACCAACCTTTAACACAATCTCCTTGTGATTCGAGATATTAGCATTTTCAATCCAAGAGGAACACCTTTTCCATCCCATGAAAAGGTTTTCGTGTATAAGGAATATGTACAGTCTTTTGGCCATTGCTTCCAACCCAAACTGTCCATTACGCCAAGTGGGAATGAAACAATATGGCTCAATATCAATAAGGTCGCGAGACTCGACCATATCCCTGAAGCAATCAATATGTGAAGAAATATGGGCCTTGGCACCCCATGAATCCCTGACAGACAAGGTGAAATTTAGATCACCGACTATAATTATAGAACTTACATCAAATAGAACTCCAACAGATAGGTATAACAAATAATTGATCTTGTCCACCCTCGACCCGTAATATTTAAAAGGATGTAGAGGAGAATCCAACTCCCTACTCTGATCAACCGGTAAAATTCCACCTCCAATGCAAAAAGGATTTAACTTAAAGAGTGAGGGGTTCCAAGTAGAAATGAGACCCCCAAACCTGTCATATGCACCTACTGAAAATCATTCCCAAGTGGGAAAAAATGCCCACAATAATTATCTATCTCTATGACTATCCACCATAGTTTCTTGTAAAACAAAAATCTATGGTTTGACAATATCCAACAATCTATGGAGGGCAGTGTATTTTTGGGTGCCCCCTACCCTACGAATGTTGAGAGACAATAAAACCATCGGGAAACAGTTGGAGAGGCCGTCAATGCTCTAAGGGGTCGAAATAAATTGGAAAAATGAGACCGTGACTCACTACTGGCCCCCAATGGATAAGACGGTCCAACATCGTCATGTATCCCTTCGGATTTCTCACCATAGGACGAGTGGGCCAGTTCTTTTCTCCTTTCTCCTTCGTTCTTCTTCTTGATGGTCACATTGGGATTAAATTTTGTCTATAGTGTCGGTTCAAGTGAGTCTGCAATGAAAACAGGTAGTGGGTTTCCTAATAAACCGATCAAATCCCCCAGAGGTATTGAATCCCCCAAATCCAGACCAAGGCATGCATGTTCAACCTATTAATTTTGAGCATTAATTCAATATACTCTAGGATCTTTACTGAGAGAATAACATGTACAGTATATCAATGAATATCAATCATATCAAGCATATCAATCATCACAAGATGCAAACATAAGAGACAATAGACACACAGAGTTTCCGTGGGGAAAACCCTAAGGTGAAAAACCCCACAAATTCCTCAGAGATATATAGAGCAATGAAACAACTAAAGTACAACCAAAGTACACAGAGATAGACTCCTCCTAGCAGTTGATCCTCCTCCTCACATGTGCGCCACTTTCCAAGTGATGGAAGTGTGAGTTCTGAAGTGATCCAAATAGAGATAAGGAGATCTCTATTTATACTTGTCCTGGCGGCCCAATAAACATATGGGGCCGACTTGTCTAGCTTAGCACAATAACCTCATGTTACATTAATCCGGTCCAACCCCTTACAAGGTGGTCTAATAACCCATCGGCAAGTTAACACACTTGCGACACTTGTCAATACAAATGACGACACTTCCATATAGAGGAATAATACATCTCTATAAGAGTACAATAAATATATATATGAAATACATTCCGAAGTTACATATACATCAACACTCCCTCTTAACTAGGAAGGTATTTCTCGACACAGATCTGCTAGCACAAGTCTTCTTCTCTGGATCATCGTCATTGATGCATCATCCTCGAATCATCATCATCGTCACTGCTGCTGCTATCTCAATCAATCTCTGAATCTACTTGTCATAGGAAGTTCTATAGAGCCAGTCCTTTTTCATATTGGATGTAGTCCCACCACCTACAGGTCTTCATCATCACTGGCCATATTGTGGAATTCTTAGGACTTATTACGTGCATCACAAACCCTCGCAAGAGTATCCCAGGACTTATTACGGGCACACAACCCAACCTATCGGATCTCCCAGGTTTTATATGTGACCCTCATCACAAACCCTCAAAAGAGCATCCTAGGACTTATTATGGGCACATAGCCCAACCTATCGGATCTCCCAGGTCTTACATGTGATCTCCACTACAAACCCTCGAAAGAGCATCCCAGGACTTATTACAGGCACACAGCCCAACCTATCGGATCTCCTAGGTCTTACATGTAGTCACCACCACAAACCCTCGAAAGAGCATCCTAGGACTTATTACGGGCACATAGCCCAACCTCTCGGATCTCCTAGGTCTTACATCTGGTCACAGGACAAACCCTCGAAAGAGCATCCGAGGACTTATTACGGGCACACAGGCCAACCTATTGTTGGTTGTGGAGCCAGATCTTCTAGTCTCATAGATGATATTGTATCAGCCGTGTTTGTACCCCAGTTTTATATGATATGTAGGTGGACTGTACAGTCACCCCAGCGGCGGGGTGTGGGGGGGCATCGCCCCCCCACGGGGTTCCAGGGGGGACCATCCCCCCCTGGATGGGGGGTCCGGGGGCAGCACCCCTGAGAAATGGGGTTTCGGGGGCAACGCCCTCGAAGAAAATTTTTGGGGCTGTTTTCGCTAGCTGTTTTGCGGGCCCATGGTTTTGGGTATCTCGTGGTATTTTCCCATTGTATTTCCCTTATAAAATAAAGACATTGTAATACGGCTAGGGATGATTATGTATTAGGTTTTATGCATTGTAAAGATCTATGAGATCAAGAGAGAGACTGTGAAACAAAGAAGAGGAAGTGCAGCGGTTGTGCTGCAGGTTGTATCCCTTCACCTTGCTGGATGGTAATAATAATAAGGACTGGCAAATTCAGTGTGGACGTAGCCCAAGTTGCGTGAACCACGATATATCTATGTCTCTCTTGTAATGTGTATGTGTGATTATATTTGCATTTATGTTTATTGTTATTGCTCTGCGATCCTGTTTTTCTAACAATTGGTATCAGAGCCAAAGGTCTATTTGGCAATTAAACCCGCAGGAAGCTAGGGTTTCTGGTTCGAGTGGGAGCAATGGTAGAAGAAGGAAAGTTTAAGGTCGAGAAGTTTAACGGCCAAAACTTTGGGTTATGGAAGATGCAAATGGAGGACTATCTGTACCAGAAGGATCTATTCCTACCGTTGAGAGGAAAAGCAAAGTAGCCGATGGCTATGAAGGGCGAAGAATGGGAGGTTCTTGACAGAAAGGCTCTGGGAACAATACGGTTGAGCCTGGCTTCGTCGGTGGCTTTCAATATCTCAAAAGAAACGACAACAGAGGGTTTGATGAGCGCATTGGGTAAGCTGTATGAAAAACCCTCGGCCTCCAACAAGGTATTTCTAATGAAGCATTTATTTAATATGAAGATGTCTGAAGGTGGATCTGTTACTGATCATTTAAATGAGTTTAATACGGTTACAAATTAGCTAAGTTCTATAAGTGTGAACTTTGATGATGAGGTTAGGGCTCTTCTAATCTTGTGTTCATTTCCAGAAAGCTAGAATAGCTTGGTCATGGCTATAAGTAACTCTGTCTCTGGTTCAAACACCTTGAAATTTGATGATGTTATTGGTGTTATTCTTAGCGAGGAAATGCGAAGAAAAAGCACAGGTGAGACATCAGGTAATGCGTTGACCATGGAGAGTAGGGGAAGACAAAAGGAGAGAGGAAAGAGCCAAGGTAATCGTGGAAAGTCTAAAACGGGCAGATCCAAGTCCAGACTGGGAAAGATAGAGTGCTGGAACTGTGGAAAGAAAGGACATCTGAAGAAAGACTGCAAATCTCTAAAGAAGAAATGAGATGCATAGAAGGAAACTACCCAGGAAGCAAATGTAGCAGGTGATGTGTTACAAGATGCTTTGATTCTTGCATTAGATAATACTAGTGATTATTGGGTAGTAGATTCAGGAGCTTGATGTCATGCTACACCCCATAGGAAATACTTTCATGAGTATGTTCCTGGCGACTTTGGACATTTTTGATTGGGTGATGATGAGCCATGTAAAATTGTTGGAATGGGTAAGGTATGGATAAAAGTTAAGAATGAAACTAATTGGTTGTTGAAAGGAGTTAGGCATATTCCTGATATGAAAAGAAATCTGATCTCAACAGGGCAGTTGGGAGATGGCGGCTTTCTATCTACGTTCGGAGAAAAGTGGTGGAAGATCACTAAAGGATCAATGGTGATAGCAAAAGGAGACAGAGTAGGTACGTTGTATTTATGTCCTCATAATACTGACCATTTTATCTCTTTAGCTTCCACAGGAATAGATACAACATTGTGGCATCATAAGCTTGGACACATGAGTGAGAAGGGGATGCAGATTCTCCACTCAAGGAAGTTGCTGCCGGATTTGAAGCAGGTAAGTTTGGAATTCTGTGAAAACTATGTTTATGGAAAACAGAAGAGAGTCAGATTTCTCAAGGTTGGGAAACAGAAGAAGAATGAAAAATTAGAGCTTGTGCATACAGATGTATGGGGACCGGCTCAGGTACAATCTCTTGGTGGCTCTCATTATTATGTTACATTTATTGATGATGCAACTAGAAAAACTTGGGTTTATTGCATTAGACAGAAATCTAATGTGTTTGCTACTTTTAAGAAGTGGAAAGCTTTGGTTGAGAATGAGACAGGAAAAAGATTGAAGTGTCTCAGATTTGACAATGGAGGTGAGTACTGCGGTAAGGAGTTTGATAGTTACTGTTCATACCATGGGATTCGTAGAGAGAAGACAGTCCCAGGAACACCACAGGAAAATGGTGTGTTAGAAAGGATGAACAGAACGATCATGGAGCGTGTAAGGTGTATGAGACTGCATGCAGGGTTGCCCTTACAGTTTTGGGTGGATGCTGTAACTACTGCTGTTTATTTAATAAACATAGGACCTTCAAGTGCTTTGGATGGTGGTATTCCAGAGGAAGCATGGATAGATAAAAAGGTAAACTACTAATTTCTGAGAATGTTTGGTTGTGAAGCATTTGTCCATATTGATAAAGAAAATAGAACAAAGCTTGAAGCTAAATCCAAGAAATGTACCTTTATTGGATATGGGGTTGATGAATTTGGTTATCGTTTATGGGATTATGAAAATAACAAAATGATCAGGAGTAGAGATGTGATATTCAATGAAAAGGTCATGTATAAAGATCAGTTGCAGGGAAAGAAACAGGAAAAGGAAAACACAGAGTACATAGTGCTTGATGAAATTAAAGAAAATGAAGTTTTGAAGGTGCCAGAAAATCAAGAGCAGCAGCAAGTACCTGAAACTCCTGCAACTGTAAGAAGATCTACCAGGTTAAGTAGACTCCCTGAACGATACTCTCCTTCAATGTATTATTTATTGATGACTAATTCTGGTGAACCAGAATGTTATGAAGAAGCAATGCAGGTGGAAACTAGAAAGAAGTGGGAGCAAGGCATGAATGAGGAGATGGACTCATTGGTAGGAAACCAGACTTGGGATTTGGTTCAGTTGCCTGCTGGTAAAAGAGCATTGCAAAACAAATGGATTTACAGGTTGAAGGAAGAAGAAGGAGGTAAGAAGCGGTACAAGGCCAGACTTTTTGTAAAGGGGTTTGCACAGAAGAAAGGTATAGATTTTGATGAAATATTTTCTCCTGTTGTTAAGATGACTTCAATTAGGACTATCTTAAGGCTAGTGGCGGTAGAAGATTTGCATCTTGAACAGTTAGATGTAAAAACAACCTTCCTCCATGGGGATTTAGAGGAAGAAATATATATGCAGCAGCCACAAGGGTATGAGGTCAAAGGTAAGGAGGATCTGGTATGTAGGTTGAAAAAGAGCTTGTATGGCTTGAAGCAAACTCCAAGGCAGTGGTATATAAAGTTTGACAGGTTTATGACAGAACAAGGTTATAGTAGATGTCATTCTGACCACTGTGTTTATTTCAAGAAGCTAGACAATGGAAGATATATTATCTTGTTATTGTATGTGGATGACATGCTTGTTGCAGGGTCTGACATGCAGGATATAAATGTACTCAAAAGGAAGCTAGCTAATTCATTTGCGATGAAAGATTTGGGTGCTGCAAAGCAAATCCTTGGTATGAGAATAACGAGAGACAAGAAAAATCGCAAATTGACATTGTCTCAAAGTGAGTACATACAAAAGGTGTTGGAGAGGTTCAAAATGCAGAATGCAAAACCTGTAAGTACACCTTTGGCTAGCCATTTCAGTCTAAGTAAGGAAATGTGTCCCAAGACACAAGAAGAGACAAATTACATGTCCAAGATTCCCTATCAATCAGTAGTTGGCAGCTTGATGTATGCCATGGTGTGCACAAGACCAGATATTGCACATGCAGTGGGAGTTGTGAGCAGATATATGAACAATCCAGGTAAAGAACATTGGAAGGCAGTACAGTGTATTTTCAGGTATTTGAGAGGTACTACCACTAAGGCATTATGTTTTGGAGGTTCAGACACTGTTCTACATGGATATGTTGATGCAGATATGGCAGGTGACAAGGATAGCAGGAGGAGCACCACAGGGTATGTGTTTACTGTAGGTGGAACAATAGTAAGCTGGATTTTGAAACTACAGAAGGTTGTTGCACTTTCAACAACAGAAGCAGAGTATGTTTCCATTACAGAGGCTAGTAAAGAGATGATTTGGTTGCAGAGGTTTATGGAGGAAGTGGGTAAGAAGCAGAAGGATAGAAGATTGTATAGTGACAACCAGAGTGCCATTCATCTTGCAAAGAACTCAGCATTCCATTCCAGGACTAAACATATACAGCTCAAGTACCATTTCATACGCTCTGTTCTGGAAGATGAACTGTTGAAGCTGGAAAAGATACATACTAGCCAGAATCCTGCAGACATGTTCACAAAGGTAGTGACCAGAGAGAAATTGAGTTTGTGCTCAGTTTCAGTTGGCCTTCTAGCATGAAGGTGAAGAGGAGAAATTTTCCAAGTCCAAGTCCAGCAAGTGCAGCAGCGGTGGAGTTGCTGTGATCAGTCTCCAAGTGGGATATTGTTGGTTGTGGAGCCAGATCTTCTAGTCTCATAGATGATATTGTATCAGCCATGTTTGTACCCCAGTTTTATATGATATGTAGGTGGACTGTACAGTCACCCCAACAGGTGGGTGTGGGGGGGCATCGCTCCCCCACGGGGTTCAAGGGGGGACCATCCCTCCTGGCTGGGGGGTCCGATGGCAGCGCACCCAAGAAATGGGGGTTTGGGGGTAACGCCCCCGAAGAAAATTTTTGGGGCTGTTTTCACTAGCTGTTTTGCGGGCCCATGGTTTTGGGTATCCCGTGGTATTTTCCCATTGTATTTCCCTTATAAAATAAAGAGATTGTAATACAGCTAGGGATGATGATGTATTAGGTTTTATGCATTGTAAAGATCTCTGAGATCATGAGAGAGACTGTGAAACAGAGAAGAGGAAGTGTAGTGGTTGTGCTGCAGGTTGTATCCCTTCACCTTGCTGGACGGTAATAATAATAAGGACTGGAAAATTCAGTGTGGACGTAGCCCAAGTTGGGTGAACCACAATATATCTGTGTCTCTCTTGTAATGTGTATGTGTGATTATATTTGCATTTCTGTTTATTGTTATTGCTCTGTAATCCTGTTTTTCTAACACCTATCGGATCTCCCAGGTCTTACAAGTCCTCCTAGAGCAATGCCTCGAAAGAGCATCTGAGGCCTTTTTCATCCTATCCAGATCTCTTAGGTCTACTTACATGCTCATCTGCACAACCTGTCCAGGTCACATAGTATCAACCTGATACTCACCTTACATCATCTTGATGTACATGATCATCCTAATCATCAACACTGCATCATCCTGGTGCATGTCATCTGGAGCAACATCCTGGAGCTTGTCATCCATGATCATCCTAATCATACAATGCATCTACCTGATGCATACCAAGTATCTACCTGATACATATCATCATACATGATCCACCTGATACATACATAGATACATGATCCACCTGATCACACAATGTATCTACCTGATACATATCAACATACATGATCTACCTGATCATACAACATATCCACCTGATACACATACGGATACATGGTCCAAGCATCCAACATGATGCATATACAAAATACATACAAATGATCCAACTGATCATATCCAACATCCAAAATGATGCATTCATACATAAATGATTCAACTGATCATATCCAGCATCCAACATGATGAATACATACATAAATGATCCAACCGATCATACAGAGTAGAAACTAGAACATCATCTTGATGCTCATCATCCAGTGCTTACATCCACAGCCATGGAAGGATCCTCCTCTCACCATGCTCGGAATGGCTCCTGCAAATGTGTCCATCACTTCTTCCTCGAAGTGTCATCAATCTGAAGAACACCAATCCTCTCTCTGAAGTACTCAAACTTCACTCTGGCTAGTGGCTTCGTCAGCACATCTGCAACCTGCTCATCTATCGCAACATACAGGAGCTTCATTGCTCCTCTCTGCACCATATCCCTGATATAGTGATATTTGATCTCTATGTGTTTCGACCTATTGTGGAACATCGGGTTCTCAGACATCTTCACACAACTTTGGTTATCACAAAACATACCAGTAGCCTCCTGCGGGAGATCAAATAACTCAGGCAGGAGCTTCCGGAGCCATACTGCCTCACAACTAGCCAAACAAGTTGCAACATACTCTGCTTCAGCTATACTCAGTGCTACACAGGACTGCTTCCTGCTAAACCTAGAGATCACACCTGATCGCATACTGAAGCAGCACCCAGATGTGCTCTTCCTATCTGCAGCACTGCCTGCCCATTCTGAATCAACATAACCCTGTAGGTTAAACTTTTGATTCGCATCATACTTGAGCCCATAATCAACTGTACCCTTTAGGTACCTCAGAATATTCTTTACAGCAACCAGGTGAACACTCCTCGGATCCGTCAGGAACTGGCTCAATGTGTTCACCGCAAAGCAAATATCTAGTCTCGTGTTCGTCAGGTACATCAAGGACCCAATCATCTGTCGATACATAGTGACATCAACCGGCTCAGATGAAGCATCACACAGAAGCTTCAGGTTTGATGCCATAGGTTTGGCCATGGCCTTGCAGTCCATCATCCCGAACCTCTTCAGGATCTCTACTGCATACTTCCCTTGTCCAAGGAAGATCCCATCTGCACTCTGCCACACCTCCATGCCTAGAAAATAGTGCATCGTCCCCAAGTCCTTCATCTCGAAATCGGCAGCAAGCTTCCTCTTGGTATCAACAATCAAACTATCATTACCTGTAACAAACAGGTCTTCCACATACAGGAGTAGTATCACAGGATTTCCTTCCTCAACCTTGTAGTAAAGGTTGGAATCCGCTTTACTCTTGGTAAAGCCCAAACTAGATAGAAAGCTGTCCATCCTACCATACCAATTCCTGGGAGCTTGCTTCAAGCCATACAAGGATTTCTTCAATCTACACACATATGACTTCCTGTCATGTGTCTCAAAACCGAGTGGCTTCTCCACATACACTTCCTCTTCAACTACACCATTCAAGAAAGTAGTCGTGACAGCCATCTGGTGTATCTTCCATTTCATCACTGCAGCCAGAGCAAGTACTGATCTGATGGAAGTGTACCTGGATACAAGAGCAAAAGTTTCTTCATAATCTATTCCCTCTTTCTTAGAGAAGCCATGAGCTATGAATCTTGCCTTGTATTTCTCTATGCTGCCATCTGCAACATGCTTGATCTTGTAGATCCATTTGGAAGTCACAACAGACTTCCCTTCAGGTCTTGGGACAACATCCCAAACATCATTCTTCATTATTGATTGGTATTCTTTGACCATGGCATCCTTCCATTCTTTCTTTTCCACTGCTTCTTCATAATTGGAAGGTTCTTTGTTCATGATATCACAGAGTAAAGCAACATAGCTGGTATGAGATCTAGTTCTCTTCTTTGCTCTGTGTTCTTCTGGAATGCCATATCTTTCTGCATCTTGAATGAGCTCTCTAGCCCATGCAGGTTTCCTCTTGTGAGAGTTATTCTCACTGGGTGGATCTACAGGTTCTTGCGGATCTTCAATTTCACGATCTGCATCTGGAATTGCTTCAGTCATAGTAGTGTCTTGAAATCTAGTTTCCTTAGGTTCTTCATAATCTTCAACAGGTGTCTTCCTTGATTTGATGAATGCTGAGTTTTCATCAAATGTCACATCCCTGTTGACATCAATCTTTCTGAACCCTGGAAAGTATATTCTGTAAGCCTTCGAGCTTTCACTGTAACCCACAAAGATACCCTTCTTTCCTGAAGGATCTAGCTTGGTCCTCTTCTCCTTTGGGACGTGAGTATATACTGGACAACCAAATATTCTGAGATGGCTGACTTCAGGTTTCTTACCAGAGAAGACCTCTTCTGGTGTCTTGTTGTCCAATATCTTGTGGGGTGTTCTATTCTGCACATATACAGCTGTCCTAGCTGCTTCTTCCCATAGATGCATAGGTAGATCCTGGTCATGCAGCATTGCCCTTGCTACTTCCATGATTGTTCGATTCTTTCTTTCTGCAACTCCATCCTGTTGTGGATTGTAAGGAGCATTCAACTCCCTCTTAATCCCTGAATCACTGCATAACTTCTTGAAGTCACCTGAAGTGAATTCTCCACCATTGTTGGATCTGAATGTTTTGATCTTCTTATCAGTTTGGTTTTCCATCAAGGTTTTGAATTCCTTGAACTTATCAAACACTTCATCTTTGTTCTTCAAGAAGTAAACCCAAGTTTTCCTGGAGAAGTCATCAATGAAAGAGACATAGTAAACATACCCACTCAGAGAACTGGATGACATCGGACCGCATACATCGGAGTGGATAATTTCCAAGATACCTTTTGCCTTGCTTTCACTGCTTGGAAATTCCTTATTTATGTTATTTCCTTTTTGCACATCCTTTGCAAACACCTTCATGCTTGGTCTTGATTTCAGGAAGACCTTCTACAACTTTACTTGCAATTGGTAATGCTCTGTAGTGCATATGTGCAAGTCTTCTATGCCAAAGTTCACTTGGCTCCATGGAATCATGCACCATGGCATGTTCAGGTTGTCCTTTTAGTTTATACAATCCTCCCTCTTGCTCTCCAATCACTACTGCATCATCAATAGTTTTACCTTTCGGCCACATTAGAACTTGGCCATCCACAAATGCAGCCCTCATACCTTTTGCATCCAATGTGGATATGGAGAGTAGGTTCTTCTTGAGACCAGGTACATAAAGAACCTCTTTCATCTTCAAATACTTTCCAGAATCTAGTTTGTAGGAGGCTTCACCACTTCCTTTGATAGGGTATTGATAGTCATCCCCAATTTTCACTTTATGGGGTGATTCATGTTCAGATAGATTTACAAAATATTCTTTAAACCTAGTCATGTGTTTGGAAGCCCCACTGTCAATAAGCCAATCATTACAACCATGAGAAATAGTACCTGTGAGAGAAGAGATTAGAACATACTCTTCTTCGCTTATTGAGTCATCATCATCACTTTTTGCTCTAGCCTTCTTCTTTGGAGGTTCATCATCCTCAGCAGCATGAGCATGATATCTTATTTTGTTGTTCTTCTTCTTCTTGTTGAAGTTGTTGTTGTTGTCTTTCTTCTTCTTGGGACAATCTAAAGAAAAGTGTCCCTTCTCATTGCAATTGAAGCATCTGAGATCTTTCTTATCCTTATGATAATGGTGGTGTGAAGTTTTTCTGAAGTGGAATGGCTCTCTCTTGGACTTCCCTTTCTTGGTGTGAGCTATGAGAGCTTGATCTTCATTCCCCATATTTTCTTCTCGTGCCACAAGCCTTGCTTCTTCTTGAGAGCATTCCTCCCATAGTCTACTAAAAGAGATCAATTTCTTTCTTGCACAGATTCCTTGACTAAAAGAGTCCCATGACCTAGGTAGGCCATTTAGAGTAGTCATAACCACTTCACCATTATCTACTACTTCATCGACAGCTTCAAGTTGTTCCTTGATCTGAGAGACCTTGGAAAAATAAGATTGAATGGTCTCTCCATTCAATAGCTTGACCCCTTTCAATTGGTTCCGCAGAGTCATCTTCCGATTTATGTTCTTCCCTTCAAATAGCTTGGTCAAAGAGTCAAACATCTCCTTGGGTGTCTTCAGAGATGACACATGTGGTATGAGATGGTCTTTGATAGAATCAACAATGATTCTCTTTGCCTTGACCAAGTTCTTCTTATGCAATATCTTAGCCTCTTCATCCTCTCGGATAGGTATCTCTTCTTTTATATATGAGTCCAACTCATTCTCTTCCAAGATTAACCCAATCCTATACTTCTAGGATCGGAAGTTATTAGCCCCTTCAAGCTTGTCCTCAAGCTTGGTGTGGTGAGACATCTTTAAAGATTACTTCAAATGGAAATAGAAAAGATTTAGGTCTTACCACTTGATTTGCTGAAAAACTGGATCTGGTCTCGGATTAGGGTTTGTTAGAGAAACCCTAAAAATTAAAAATGTGAATTTCAACTTTTTGAAAGGATAGAAAGATGCACCTTGATGAGCTGATCAGCCTGATATACTCATAATTTGATTTCTGCAAAGTTTCACCCTTCAGAAGTGTCTTTTGGTCTTTCCGGATTCATTAAGGAGGACCCTGAATTAGGGTTTGAGTTTCCCACAGATTTACTCAGCCAAAAATCTCGATCCAAAGCTCTAAACTTCAATTTTTCCAAGGAGCTTCCATCTGTGTTTTCAGATTTCAAAAATTCCTATTTTCGAGGAAACCCTAAATTTTAGGGCCAAAACTGAAAGTGCTCAAAACTGAATTTTGATTGGACATATAGATTCACCTTGTTGAGGAGAGTCAATCTATCATATTAATTTTCCAAAATATGTGGATAGAAACCCAATAAACAAGAAACCCTGGTTTCTGCCACTGCACAATGTCTTCTTCTCAGGTTAGCTCTGATACCATGTTAATTTTGAGCATGAATTCAATATACTCTAGGATCTTTACTAAGAGAATAACATGTACATTATATCAATGCATATCAATCATATCAATCATCACAAGATGCAAACATAAGAGACAATAGACACACAGATTTTCTGTGGGGAAAACCCTAAGGTGAAAAACCCCACAACTTCCTTAGAGATAGATAGAGCAATGATACAACCAAAGTACAACCAAAGTACACAGAGATAGACTCCTCCTAGCAGCTGATCCTCCTCCTCACATGTGCACCACTTTTCGAGTGATGGAAGTGTGAGTTCTGAAGTGATCCAAATAGAGATCGGGAGATCTCTATTTATACTTGTCCTGACTGCCCAATAAACTTATGGGGCTGACTTTTCTAGCTTAGCACAATAACCTCATGTTACATTAATCCGGGCTGACCCCTTACAAGGTGGTCTAATAACCCATCGGCAAGTTAACACACTTGCGACACTTGTCAATACAAATGACGACACTTCCGTATAGAGGAATAATACATCTCTATAGGAGTACAATAAATCTATATATGAAATACATTCCGAAGTTACATATACATCAACACAACCAAAGTAGCAGCCCCAAGAGACTGTTGAATGGCCTTTTCATCATGTAATAGATGTAGGTCTGACTCCAGTCCAGACCCAATGGAAGGCGAAGGCTGGGCTAATAAATGATCGTCAATTGGCATCACTTTTTCTCCTTCTAAGGGATAAACCCCCATACCAATATTCCTCTCTGACAAGATGCATCCCAGATCCTCTGAAGACTCCCTATCCTCCAGCGATTCCTTCCCCAACTCTTCTAAGAGTTTCAGATATGATACTGAAAGAGAATTGAAAAAATTAGGGAAGTGGTATTTTATCTTACCAATGAAATAAGAGATGCATCCTTCGAATTTCTGCACAATAATTCACCTCGACCCAGACCCGTCAGTCGCCAATGGAAATACTATTTCAACATTAACGACAAAAACAATTGCATTATGTTTCCTAGTCGAGCGACTGCAATCATTCCAAAGGTGGCTTGCCTCACCGCAAACAAAACACCAGAACAGGGTCCTCCAGTAGTCGAGGGGCTGATATAAGACCCTATCACCCCAGTGGATAGTAATGGTGCTTGGTAAACCCTTATCCACATCTATATCCATAAGAACCCATGCCATTATTTTATTCTCATGTTACAAGGATTTATCATCAAAGAATATGAACATGCCAATCATGTTGGCTAGGTTAACAAAAACCTCCCTAGACCAAAGTTCAATAGGGAAACCTTTTAGCAAAACCCAAAATTGGTTGTGCTTCATAAATTCTGTCATCAGATTAAAACTAGAATGCTACCACTTCAAGCATAAAGATCCCCTACCGATAACCCACTACCTTTCCATAATGCATTCTACATGGGATTCATCAGGAAAGTGGAAGACAACCTAATTGTTGACCAACAAATGAAATTGGGGACAGTATAGGAGGATAGGTTTCCAATGTTTGGTGACCCATGCAAAAAGACCTGAGCAACTAACATACTTGAAGCAAATTTTTCCAACCAGTGCTCTTGCCGAGAAGCTCAACACCCTACTAAGTTGAATATCTTTCCCCAAATTCATGTTTATCCCCTTACTTCTTCGCTTAAGGGATTTCGAATGTCTATGTTGTCTAGCCCTCTCGACACTATTGCGGGACTGTCCTCCACCCCATCTTGAGCATGAAATAGGTTCAAAAGTATCAGCGCCAGAGCCCGGATCTTCACTGGAAACAAAACCTCCAGAAATGATAGATTCACATAATAAAGGGTCCTCCGATGAAGGAAATGGACCAGAGTTAACAGTAATGATTTTAGCCTTCCCGAGAGTCTTGGGAGTAGAGTTGTTTATGGCGAAGGCCTTGTGAATATCGTCCAAAGATGAAAAATAGTAGTCCAATCACCAAAAAACTGGTAAAGTAAAAGTTCGAGGAATAAATGGGACCCTCCTTCCTGGAAAATCATGCCTGTCAATCAATACTGAGGTGGTTCAAATCTAGAATCCCGCTAAAACACAATCGACCACGATAAGAAGGTTAAACCCACAACTAAAAATACCACACAAATTTTTCTCCTCCCCAAACCAAAAACTACGCAACCCAACCGAGAAGGTTGTGGACCTAGAAATACAGGAAATAACCCCCTCTGACAGCCATGGTTGCATTAGACAATCAAACCCTCACCGCCATGGTTGTTCAGAACCCTCGCCTTCCTAAAATTCTACATCAGAATCCAATAAACAATGAATTCATACACAATAATAAACAATGAATTCATACACAATAATAATTCATGTATGAAATCATTCACTTATTTACATAACACAATAATACATTGGGGGTTATCAATCTTCAACTTTCTTCTAATGTGTGGAAGAATCAAAATGAGAGATTTTTGCAACCTATTTATGAATTATGTAATATGTTGATAATAGACAAAAAGGGATTAATGGTGAGCTTAAAGGTTAGTCACAACAAAGAACAATTATCTAAGAAGAACATTTTTCAAAATATTATTTGAATATTGAAAGTTTTATGAGGCAATGGCTTGAAAGTCGAAAGTTGTGGTCACAAAGAGAGAAAGATAGAGAGAAAAATCTATAAAACTTTACTCAAGGGCATGAATGAAAATCTCTATTAGAGGAGAAAGTAATATACAACTTTCTAAATCATGAAGACATTACGTGTAAAGAACCATCATAGAAGAATGTGGATTTGGGTACAAAGTTAAACTAGGATCTAATAGACACCAAAATTGTTGTTTTTCAAACTGAAAACTATTATGGAATATAAAGATGTGTTTGGAATATAAATATGTATTTATCAAAGCTATCAAGATTGCAATGGAGTAACAATGATGAGCCTAGTACGCATTGACTCATTTGAATTCATTTGTGTAGTGAAGAGATTTTGTTTCAACATATTTCAATATATTTCAAACAATTTTGACACATAGAAAAGGTATGAAGCAATTGAACTTATGAGGAGAAGGTTAAGTTACCACACATAAAATCCTAAAGGATGGTGTCTTCAATGATACAATCATGAGTACTTTTAGAGAGAAATATATGTAGGGTAGTATTGATAGTGTCCAAAGAATAATCAATTACAAGTCTCTTTAGAGCGAAAAGTATGTCAAAGAATATTAATGTAATATTTTGAACATTTAGAGATAAGAAAAACATATCTATAAGGATCACTCCCAATAGTTATCAAACAAGAGGGACTCCAAGGTAGCAAGCCCTTGCCTTGAGCCTCACAAGTATAAATTTACAATTGTGAGTGTATAAGTTTCAAGTTATATGCAAACCACATAATGTCATGCACACAACAATAACTTTGTGAAGAGTTTGTCCAACTAATTGCAACCAAGCCATATATAATTTCCAAGTCATTGAGATCCACCCCATGCCACTTATTTTCTTTTGTTTGTTGTGTGAAACCTCAATCTCATTTCTATGGGAAGAAGAAGCATAGCTTACTGAAATCTTGTTGTAGGCAAAAAAGCAATGATGGAGATTTTATCCAAAAAACACATATTTCATTAAATTTGGAATTAAATAGTGAATCTAGAATTCCAAAATAACCAAAAAATTCAATTTTTGGGTTATCCTTGTAATAAAATATTTCTGATTTTAATGAAATATGTGTTAAAATGTTTGTGGGTTGTTTGAGAAAGTGTGCACTCTTTCCATCTACCTAGCCTCATACTAAGACAAAGATAGAATCACCCTCTTCAACCACTTGCGATAAGCTCTCAGAATATAGTTGTCTTTGAATACATCTCGATGAAAGGTTTCTCCTCTAGGTATCATCCAACTTTTGGTCGAAAACTTGATTTCCATGGTGAGCCTGTACACATTGTTGGCAGGCAGTTCGATGAGGAAATATCGCAGTACTGTCGACGTTGCGACACATCGGATGAGGGTGCGGAAGGAGTATTTTGTGTTAATGTATACCGCAGTTGGTGGGTTTTGGGTCACTTGGACCATATGTTATGAATGTTAAGTCAATTGTACCGCGGTATGTGGGTTTTTGGGTATTTGGACCGAGTCAGTTAACTAGTGGGTCATTTGTCCATAGTGTCGGTTAGGAAGTCATTAGTAAGTGGACAAACATTGTAATGGCAGAGGCCTATAAATAGATGAGAGTTGTAAGTGTTAGAGGGACAATAGTGAGCGAGCGATAAGAAAGTGGATGTATACAGAGATCTATGTTTTGCTTCTGGTATATGACTGTGACAGTAATACAATGATGATGTTTTGGTACGATCTTTGTGCAATGTTGCGATATATGAATGTTGTTATATTTTCTTGATGTAATGTCTGCTTACTGTTGCTGTGATGATCAATGTTGTGATTAAGTAATATGTTATAAATCCATGTCGAATGTTTAAAGTTTCTGTTTAAGTACTGCAATAGAGCTAGTACGTGCAGCCACAACTCTCCTCCTCCCTCGACGGAAACATGGTTCCTTCTGCTCTTCCTAGATGCCTCGGGTGAGACCTCATCCGCTCTGCGGGTGTTGCTGGGTGGGCTCAAACCTGCCGAGGCCGATGCCCAGGGAGACTGCGGTATGTGTCGACAGTGAGGTGAACCCCTGTCGACTGAGGTCGCGTTGGTCAACAAATGGTTCCATTTCCGGGACCATGTGCAAAGTGAAAGGAGGTCATGTTGTGGCACCCGACGAAGCTGGAGATACAGAGCTGGTTTGATCAGAAGTTGCGGGAGTTTGCTGAAGAAGAAAGCCAGAACACGCGACTGACAGTAGATCACTGGATGGGAAGGTATATTCATGACAGTCCGCACGAATGGTTTTTTTGTGAATTCCCGGTCATTCTGTACAAGTGGTTGTCAAAGCTGACCTTCCAGAAGAGGAAATTCCAAGGTGGTGAGCCGACAGCTTGGACCCCGGAGTTGATTCACGAGCTGCAGGAAGTCGATAATAAGGCATTGCGAGCTGTCGAAGTTTGGCTTGATAGCATCTTGGAGGGATATATCAATGAATTTGTGGTTGACACGAAGAAATCATATAGTGAAGCTGAAAGATACTTTTTTCGAGGACCAAGGGGAAGGTTTCTGCTGTCGCTCCAACTGTCGATTAAGATGCTAATCTACGAAAAGGGTATATTAAAGATGCACCTTGAGAAGTAGACATCCTGGTGGGTGGAGGCCGTGGGTACCGCGACTGCTGGGTAATGGTACATGGAATGGTAAGGGGTAGATGGGTGCATACCATGAGGAGACTGTGAGCGAAGCCGAGGAAGAAAGTGGTCTTATAAGAGGAGGAGCGAGGTTTCGACAGAGAAGGTCCTGCTGCTATCAAATCGCAAAACCGCGAAGGAAGACCACATGGGACGAAGTGACCTCACAGTCCTGACAGGGATGACCAGGCTACGTACAGGATAGAGGCAAGACCAAACCCCGACACCAATGTACCCACACCTCTTCTCACTGACTCACAAACATCAAGAAATACCACTTCAACACTGCCAAGTTCTTCAATTCCGCAGAAGTTAATTGGTAGTAGCATAGTGACAAGAGGAAGGAAGCCCAGAATGGCGGGCGATGATGCTAAGTTATCATTGTTCCATGGAAGTGCGACAAACAACCCAGAACAGTATTGGTTTTTGTGTGAAGCGGTCTGGACCATGAAACAGATCAGTGATGCCCATGCTAAGAAAGGAAATTTAGCCACGACTCTGCGAGTTCGTGCATTAGATTGGTTCATGAAGTTTATTCTAGTCCCTACAGGAGCCCCAAAGAAGTCGTTGGATGAGATTCGGGATGGGCTCATTGCCGAATTTAGAAGGCCTAAGTCGAAAGCTCAATATATTACTGAATTGAAGGAAATTAAGCAGTATCCCAATGAGACGGTATGGGATTTCGACCAGCGATTCAAGACGCCGATGGAAAAGGTTAGTTTCGATATGAGCGCCGTCCAACATAAAGAATGGTTTATTGCGGCACTGCTACCCCACATTCGGCTACCGCTGATGCAGCAAAACATCTCAATGCCTAGCGAAGCTCTAGAGATTGCAATACGATTAGAGGCGTCACCGATTGGAGATAATGCAGCTGGGATGTCGTAGATACAGACATAGCTCACTAACCTGACTAAACAGTTGCAAGATTTGAAGAAGAACAAGGAAGCGCGATGAAGTATGGTGTACGCGATGCCGAGGAGAAGGGCATACGAAGGATAATTGCCCAGATTTCTGTAATTATTTGGTGTTAGGAGCGCCGAACCCGTTGAATGGCGACAGTATGCCATGGTGTTGCGTTTGTCAGGTATTTGGGCACAGTCACGATATTTTCCTGTATACGCAAAAAATGGTCACAACCCCACGAAAATCTTTATTGCACATTTTGCAAGTCGGTGGGTCATGATGACAAGGATTGCTGTGCATATGGGTTGATATAGGAGAGAATGCGTGATGCATTCTACGTTAAGGACAATCAACGCGCTGTGCAAAAACCACAACTGCAACTGCAGGTAGCTCAACCGCTACCGCAACCGCAGATGCAGTTTGAACCATAGCAATAGCAACCGCAGCAGTTCATGCCGCAATATACTCCGATGCAGATGACTCCCCCACAGCCACAGTATGTATAGCAACCGCAGTATGCACCACAAGGGCAAGGGATACCACCAGCACCGATGCAACAACAGTTTAACCAACCTAAGTAGCAACAGCAGGGCAACTACCGAGGAGGATATAGGGGTAGACACGGTGGTGGATTTGGTCATGGAGGAGGAGGTCGAGGTGGTCATGGACCTGTTCAATGTTACCACTGTGTGGTATGGGGGCATTATCAGTGCGACTGCCCACTACTACAGAATCAGTGTACGTTCTGTTTTGGTAATGATCATACGGTTGAGAATTGTCCACAGTTGATTGCATGATGGCAGGCTGGGAACGCTCCGTAGCTACAAAATCAAGCCCAACCACAGCAACCAGTACAGAATTAGGTACAACAACCAGTACAGAACCAGCCCCCATGACCACTGCCGAATGCCAATCAAAATGTCAATCAGCCAGGTAATCTGCAGCAAAACTAGACACAGGGTGCAAATATTGCGACCATTTCTGCAGAACCGCGACCGCAAGATGCATCGGTGGCTCTTGTCACTCATGGAGGCAAGACGACTGGGGAAGATTGTTTGCGACCACTGATTCGGTTGGATGGTTAGAAGACATTACCTTTCAACATTGATACGGAGCGGGAGACATTCCTGGAGGCACGTTGCACCTTGGAGAAAGACCGCAGTAAGGCTGTTGTTTGCGATATGCCACCTATCTTTTATACTACATCAGACGCTGTTCGACCGCCACCACCGGGGACATTGCAAAATTTTCTTGAAATATGTCTGTTATTGGCCCGAGACACGACTGCCTTGGTTGAGATTGAGGGATGGTTGCAGCGATTTACGAAAGGACGGCAGGAGTCGGCAGTAAACTCCCTATAGCGACGGAAGACTGGAAAGGAGATGCGAATGAATATTCAGATTGGTGAATATGATGTTGACTCTGTTATTCTTGACCTTGGTTCGGATGTTAACATCTTAACCAAGCAGGCATGGCAGAAGATGGGGAGTCCCCCATTGAGCTGGTCTCCTGTGCAGCTCCGATTGGCTAACCATGTGAAGGTAACACCCATTGGGCGAGTTCCGCGGCTCACGATCGATATTGAGGGCATGAAGACTTATGCTGACTTCAATGTCATTGAATTGGTTGAGGGAGGAAGCTCTTATTCGGCGCTCTTGGGGATTGGATGGGCTAACGATAGTGGATCTGTAATCAACTTCAAGAAGCGCATGATGACCTTTGAGAATCGCAATTTCAGAGTCATAGCTGTGTTGTATCCAGTTGAAGGACGCCGATACGTTGAGCCTGTAAAAGATGATGATCCCATTGGATGGGACCATGCATTCAATATTTCTGAAGATTATATTCATCCTACTTCCCACGGTGAGTTGGAGTGGTGCAGCGAGAGCTCTGCGTCTTCCGACTCTAATGATGCCTTAGAACATTGGCAGAACAGATTGCATGAGGTACCATTCCGAAAATGTGGCTTAGTTACGTAATCCTTATGTCGTGTTGCGACAGAAACGATCACATTGTCTGTCTATGAGGGGTTTCCTGGCCTAACCACCTTTTTGACAGAATTTGAAGACCGCGTCTTAGAACCACAACGATTGCTGGCATTGGAGGAAGCACTGAAGGCTGCTCCAGCATGCTGGTGGGAGACACATAAGAAATCCATTAATGGTTGGTCACAGTGTCGAAGGTTGATGATGGTTCGGTTCGGCGATACTGAGGTTTATCACACTGGCAAGTATGATGGTCGGAATAATCCCAGTGATCACATGATGGAATGCCAACGATTATGGGTAGCGCAACCCAGAGATGAGTGGGTCCATGCTTTTATCCATACGTTGGATGAGATGCCGCGCTCATGGTACACTGCAGCCGAGTTGCACCGAGAAATTACAACATGGGGGGATTTGACAATTTTTTTCACTCATATGCTCACTTTTGTGGATGCCAACCCGGATGTCCATAACGCCTTACAACTAATCCGTGACGTGGTACTTCAGGTTGTTCCGGTGGCCTACCCTGTCGACCTGCACACATATTGTCAGATGTAGTCTCTCATGGAGTGCTTCAACATCAGCGGTGGGCCAGAGGATGATGATGATCCCCGGAATGTTAACATTACCGAATCTGAAGGGACTCGCGATGTGGTACCTCCTGTCGTGCCAAGTACTCCATTTGGTCAACCATTGTAGCTTCGCAAGATGAATATCGGCACAGAGGCTACTTCTAAGTTTGCTAATGTTGGGGATTCTTGGGATGATGAGATGATAAGTAAGGTTACTGAGTTACTTCATGAGTTTCAAGAGGTGTTTCCCATGAAGTTTTCCAAAATGAAGGGCATCTTGGGTGATTTAGGAGAGATGAAGATTCCATTAAAACCAGATGCTAAGCCAGTCTGACAACGACCTTCTCGACTGAATCCGTGACATAAGGAAAAGGTCAAGGCGGAACTTGATCACATGTTGGATGTTGGTATTATTGAACCTGTGGAAGAGTCTGAATGGATCAGTCCTATGGTGGTGCAGGACAAGAAAATAGGTGAAGTGCGCATTTGCATCGACTTGCGGAAGTTGAACGATGCCTGCTTGCATGACCCTTTTCCGACCCCGTTTACTGATGAAGTACTTGAAGGAGTGGGCGGCCAGGAGATGTACTCATTCACTGATGGATTCTCTGGATACCATCAGATTCGCATTGCCAAGGAAGATCTCCATAAGACAACTTTCGTTACTGAATGGGGTTGCTTTCAGTACACGGTAATGCCATTTGGTTTGAAGAATGCACCTGCGATATTCTCCTGGGTCATTGTTGCCGCATTCAAAGATTTTATTCAAAAGTTTTTGCAGGTATATATGGATGATTGGACCGTTTATGGGTTGATTCGTGATCATCTGGCCAATCTACAGTTAATGCTTGAGCGATGCCGACAGCACCAGATATCACTGAACTTGAAGAAATGTATTTTTTGTACACCGTTTGGGATATTGCTGGGTCATATTGTGTGTAAACAAGGATTGCTGGTTGATCCAGCCAAAATTGCCCTCATTTTAGGGTTGCAACCGCCAACCTCCGTTAAGTAGTTGCGAGCGACTTTGGGTCATATGGGATATTAACACATGTTTATCAGGGGTTATGCTGCGATTACTGCCCCTATGGAAAAGTTGTTGAAGAAGGACGCGACATTCGAGTGGAGCCCGAAATGTCAGGATAGATTCAAAATTCTCAAGGAAAAGATGGCGTCGGCACTGATCTTGGTCTTTCCGGACTGGAGTAAGGAATTCCACGTCCATGTCGATGATTCATCGATTGCATTAGGTGTTGTGTTGGCGCAACCTTAAGAAGGCGACGTTGATCATCCTATTTCTTTTGCTAGTCGGAAGCTATCCTCTGCAGAACGAAATTACACTACCATGGAACGAGAAGGTATGGCCATGGTTTACGCACTGCAGAAATTCAGGCATTATTTATTGGGTGGAAACTTTAAAATGTTCACTGATCATTCTGCATTGAAATACTTGGTCAATAAGCCTGTGTTTGGGGGGAAGATATGCCGTTGGCTACTTTTGTTTCAGGAGTTTGATTTTGAAGTCATTGTGAAACTGGGGCAGTTGAATGCTGGACCAGATCATTTATCACGGATTGACACATGGGAGGAACCGACTAATATCAAATACGGGTTGCCGGATGCCCAACTATTTAAAGTTGTCACCGCTGATCAATATTTTGATGGCATCCTTCTGTTTCTGGTGACTAGTACCGCGCCCGATGACTTTACCACTACTCAGCAGAAGTAATTGGTTGTCAAAGCTGCTGACTTTCAGCTAATCGTGGGAGAGTTGTATAAATTGGGCGATGATGAGATATTGCGCAGATGTGTCTTGCCACATGAGAAAGCACAAATATTGGCTGAGGCACATGGTGGAGTAGCGGGAGGACACTCTCGCGATTGGGCGACTACCCGGAAGGTACTACATGCAGGGCTTTGGTGGCCCACATTACATAATGATGCGACAGTGCACGGTCTTGCGATGTTTGTCAGCGAACTGACAAGTTGTCTAGACGTGATGAGATGCCACTACTACCTCAAGTGACATTGTAACCATTCAAAAAATGGGCTGTGGATTTTGTCGGGCCGATCACTCCACCAGGGAAACGTACGGGTGCACGGTACATCATCACGGCGACAAAATATTTGACTCGATGGGTCGAGGCGGCACCCGTAGTTGATTGTTCCACAGCAATGGCTGCTCGATTTTTGTTTGATCACATTATCACTTATTTCGGCTGTCCTAATATTTTGTTGAGTGATCAAGGCAACCACTTTCTTAATCGCACCATCAGCGCATTGACGGAGGAGTTGCAGATATAGCTTAAGAAGAGTACACCCTATCACCAATAGGCGAATGGGACGGTGGAGGCATTTAACAAGGAATTGGAGCATGCGCTGACAAAGGTGTGCAATGCGAACCGCGATGACTGGGATCTGAAAATCCCAGCAGTATTTTGGGCCTATTGCACCACATGTAAAAGGTTGACTGGTCATACACCTTTTAAGCTGGTATATGGGAAGGAAGTGATTATTTCAATGGAGTACATTGTTCCGAGTCTATGAATTGCGGCTATTATGGGCATGGATGATGTTGCAGCATTAGATGAACGTCTAGCGCAATTGGTGCAGCTGGAAGAGGATCGATTTATTGCTGGCTTTCACCAAGGGGTGGAGAAGGGTTTCCAGAAGGCATGGCATGATCGCCACATCAAAAGTAAACAGTTTCAGCAAGGCGACTTGGTGCTATTGTATGACAACAAGTCTATGAAACATCCAGGAAAATTGTAGATGCATTGGTTGGGTCCGTATCGCATCAGTAGTATTACTTCAGGAGGAGCGGTTTAGTTGTAGTAGTTGGATGGGGAGATGCTCCCCAAGCTGGTAAATGGTCACAGGTTGAAGCCCTATCGATCGGGCTTGGAACAGTGCGATGTATGAGTCGCATCGAAAAAAAATAAAATAAAAAAATAAAGAGAGAGAGAGAGAGAGTGTGTGTTGCAGTTTGCTTGATGGTAGATGGCGCACCAACAGAAGAAGGAATGCATAAGCAGGGAGGCTCGTGCCGCAAGTTTGAAGCAATCAGAGATACATGGCAGCATTGCGACCAGGATCGACGACGGATTTTGTTGAGTTAATGAAGGATTTTGTGATGATTACGGAGGATTTGGGGGGTACGGGGCAGTGTTGTGACTACTATTGCACTAACATCTTGTGACCACTTCCCATCATCCCTATACATGATTGCACTTGACAGATTCAGCCTGGTTACCACATGACGATGACATGTTTTGCACATGGCACGCTGGGTTGGTACGATCAGAAAGATGTGAGGAGATTTCTCACATGTCGACACGTGGGATCTTCGGTGGCAGCATGGTCGCCACCCACTGTGTCAGTCAGTGGGTTCACACACGTAGATGTGAGTTAGTGGGGCATCATTCCCACCGTCGTGACCCGAGAATGGTCCGGCTATAAGTAGCCGAGGCAACTGGTACTTCGCTATAAAGAAGTCATTCTGAAATAGAGTGGTTATGCTATTTGATCAGTTTGCAAGTTGTGTTGTGAGGAATTCCAAGGAGGCTATGGAAATGCTTCACTTCATTTCCCATGGCAGCACCCCAGGGGCCCTACGAGCCCGAACGACGAGTGTCCCTGAGTGCCTTGATACGGTGGGTGCACTTACATTGTGTTATTCCTGAGCCGAGGGCCGGTCCAGCATGGTTAAGTACGTAGTAGTTGTTCGAAGGATTGTGCTCTTCTCGACCAATGAGATGGTTGGGGCGGTAGCTCCCCGCCCACAGTAGGAGCCGTTTGTCGGTGCGAAACAGATGTGCCAGAGTCACCTGTTGATTTCACACTTTGGTACTGTTCATCCTCTTTTCCTTCCCGTCTGTACCATTCACATAGACTCAAGGATGAGTTTGAGATGTACATGACAGCAAGTCGGGGGATCCCCACTTTCGGGTAAGACATACAGCACAGCGAGACGATGATCAGTGTAGCCGAAGGAGCAGGACTACACCGCATGCTCCATACAGCAAGAATAGTTGACGTGTACTATGTCTAGCAGTTGACGTGGCTCGAGGGCGAGCCACAAGATTGTGTTGGGGGCCTGTTGGCAGGCGGTTCGATGAGGAAATATCGCAGTACTGCCGACGCTGTGACACATCGGATGAGGGCGTGGAAGGAGTATTTTGTGTTAAAGTATACCACAGTTGGCGGGTTTTGGGTCACTTGGACCATATGTTATGAATGTTGAATCAATTGTACCATGGTATGCAGGTTTTTGTGTCATTTGGACCGAGTCAGTTAAATAGTGGGTCATTTGTCCATAGTGTCGGTTAGGAAGTCATTAGTAAGTGGACAAACATTGTAATGGCAGAGGCCTATAAATAGATGAGAGTTGTAAGTGTTAGAGGGACAATAGTGAGCGAGCGATAAGAAGGTGGATGTATACAGAGATCTATGTTTTGCTTCTGGTATATGACTGTGACAGTAATACAATGATGATGTTTTGGTACGATATTTGTGCAATGTTGCAATATATGAATGTTGTTATATTTTCTTGATGCAATGTCTTCTTACTATTGCTGTGATGATCAATGCTGTGATTAAGTAATATGTTATAACTCCATGTCGAATGTTTAAAGTTTCTGTTTAAGTACTGCAATAGAGCTAGTCCGTGCAGCCACAACTCTCCTCCTCCCTCGATGGAAACATGGTTCCGTCTACTCTTCTTGGACGCCTCGGGTGAGACCTCATCCGCTCTGCGGGTGTTGCTGGGCGGGCTCAAACCTGCTCGGGCCGGTGCCCAGGGAGACTGTAGTATGTGTCGATAGTGAGGCGAACCCCTGTCGACCGAGGTCGCGTTGGTCAACACACATGAGAGCAGTGAATACCATTATATATGTTTAGAGATGCTAAAAAATGGAGGCATTAATGTTTTGTTTACATGTGGAGTACAATAGGGAAGGTGTGGAAAATTGTGTATGTGCATTTGTCTAACACATGGGTACTTTATACATGTTCTATGATATTACTCAACAAACCAAATCCAAGGAAATTGTATGCACGAGGAATAGAATCAAAATAACATGTCCTAAAAGAGGCAATTGAGAGAAAAAAATACATCAATAAACATTACACATATCACTTGGCATGCTTGATCTTGCCAAGTGTATTTTTTAGTCCATGATCTCACTTCTCCTGTAAGCTTTATGTCAGTTATTAACCTCATATATGTTTCTCTAGTTCAATCTCTGACTTCTCCTATTTGTTGTGTCGGTTATCACCTTCATCTAAATTTCTCCAATCTACGATCTAGCTTCTAGTTTCAATTGTCATTAGGGATCAAATTTGAAGGGAAGGATTAACAACTTGGTAACCCTTCTATGTTGACAAGGTAAAATAAATAATTATTTTCACATGAAAATGATAAATGATTTAAAATTTCATATATAAAATGATAATGAGAAAATTCAAATAATTTGATAAAACTTCAAAAATTTGTTAACTAATAATTTTTTTGCTTAGTCACATAAAATACTCCTTTAAATGTGTTACTCAAAATATTGGACATTACAAATTTGAATAAAATATTATGAAATTTTAACTTCTTCCACCTAGTGAAAGAGGTCACTGTGTCTTCATTCATGTCCAAGTTTCATAAACTACATTCCAATCTAATTCATGTAATTATTGAGGTGTTAATAGAGATACAAACATTAGTGCGTCTAACGTTTCTAGACAGAGTCTAGATCTATCATAATTTTAATGCTATTCAACTTAGAAAATCCTCTTTCACAACTAGCAATGCTAGGGGGAAGAGTAAGAACAATTTTCCAGAGTTTCATTATATCCGGATACCACTCACACCACTCAGGTTCTCCTCCACATTGTTCCCATGATCCAATCATGTTTTTCTTTGTATATGCCTGATGCAGAGTAATAATAAAATTTTCTATTTCACCTTCACATTTTTCGTATCAATTATTGGTGAGTCTCCAATATCAAAATTTTCACATATGTGTCTCAACCATCGTTTTGTTTCAGAGTCTCTTTCATTCTCTTATTCAAAGTATGAATGAGGACTACAATGTTTTCCTGCATTAAATATAGGAAAATATATAAACCTTTCATTGAAACAATCTATCAACTTTTAAACACAATCTTCAATAGTACTTGACCCAAGTGGATTAAGTATAGGTTCAAATCTTAGCAAATGCACATGTGAAGCATCTATATTATTAATAAAATTTTCCATGTTTTTTTTTCTTCAAAAATTTGAAACATGTTGAGAACCTCTTCCAAACATATCTTGCAAGAATCTTCTACAAATAAGTTCAATAAGAACATCTAATTGCATACCAATAGATGTTATATCTATATCTTCCTCTTGAAATCATTGAATTAACTTATTTAATTCAATTAGAACATCCACCAACAAATGAATACGAAAGTGAACTTGAAATATTGTTCCCATTTCATACATATTTATGTCATCATGCTTCCATTCTTGTAATAACGTTGTTATAATTTTGACATGTCTATTCATCACCTCCCCCCTAGAGATCCATCAGATTTGATGAATTTGATGTACTTGCAACTTGTCAATTTGAAATGAGTCCATTAAACTTTTAGGTTCTCCACGCCTCTTTGCAGATTTTCTCATCCAAGAATATACTTTGTTGGCCAACTTATCAATATAATTAAACTCCAGAAAATTATTTGAAGCATCTATTATAGCTAATGCCTCACGATGTGATACACAGTGAATACAAAACAAATGAGGCACGCCATGAAGCTAATTTGAAGCCAAACCTTCATGAATTCCTATCATAGATGAAACTCCATCTAAACCAAATCCTGCCATTTTATATTTTTGTAAATTCATTTGAAATAATAATCCTAAGACAGATTCATTAATTGATTATGCAGTACTATCATTGATTTTCAGAAAAATGGATAATTTTTTTTCAATGTGGCCCTCTTATTTCATCCATTAGATATGTAATGTATAAAATGAGGTGTTTCTCCATTGTTTTGTTTGTTCTTTCATCCACCAAAATAGAATAAAATGGATTCAAGCAAATTTATGTCTTTATTCTTTTCTAGTAAACTTTTTTTTTTTGCAAGTTGAAACTCTTTTTCTTGTTGCGGCATTAGTATATCAAAAATAATCATTGGTTAATGGCATATTAGGCGTTTCCTTATACCCATGCAATTCACATAAATATTTATACACTTCCAAAGGTTAAACCTTTGACAAGAACAAAGTACATGGTTTCCATGACATTGTTTAGTCTGGATTTCTCGATATCCACCATGAGCTCAACATGTTGGTAATAGATAAATATGATTGCCTTGATTCACTCTCCAATAGTTGAATTGAATGATTATGAACCTCAAATACAACATGACCATTTAATCCACTTAATTGAATTGTACTACTACCTTCCCTTGCATATGGTGCATCTCATTTGAATATGACACACCATTCCACACTTGATGCTCACCAGTTGGGCCTATTATAGGATATGCTCATTTGTGTATTAAATTCCATCCATATTTGAATGACCTTTTAGGAGCTACATTTTTTCCTTTCTTTTGTGGAGAACCTTATCTCAGCCTCAAAATCAACATTTTATTCATTACTTGTATCCTGTTGGTTCAATTTAAATGCATCAACAAGTGTTGTTTGTCTTCCATTTTTTTAGGTGGACCAATTCGAGACATTTCTTCTCTATAAATTACCATATTTTATATAGAAAGAAAAATTCATGAGAAATAGATGGAAAAATGTCATATGAAATATGATAAAAGTAGAGAATGCAATTATTACATTTTAAAATTACATTCACATAAAAAATTAAATGAAATTATTGCATTCCTTGAAAATTGCATTATTAAGTTTAAACATCCCAATCTTTGGATGATATTCTCATTTTCTGTGATGGATCGTGGAGACATTTACCAAAATTAAAGAACATTCTTGATCTATATTGTTTAGCTACAAGAGTGCAGATAAATGAGGTAAATTCCACTATATCTTTCTTCAGGGTTGAAGAAGACGTTATGGCTCTTTCATAGCATCTTTTTCCTTTTCAGAAGGTGGACATGGAGGTAGGGGTAAAGTACTTGTTGGGCCCTGGAATTGTCCCTTTTTAACCATACTTATCTTGTCATTTTGCCAAATATTACCTTACCTTTGTGAACCATATACATGCCTTTTTCTAAATCAATCGACAATCCTGACAAGGTATAAGTTATTATTGTTTCATGTAATTATGCCTAAGATTGTTATGGTTATGAATCCTGACCTTTGGTTTATGCTGACATTTGTGAGTTTATTTAGTTCAAATCTAAAACGCAGGTGTATCAGCTCAATAACGCCAGCTGTGACTCTTCAAGGCGCCAGCTTGTCATAACTCCAAGGGACAGCGCATCCTCCACGCAAGCTGTATCAGATCCCCACTGTAACAGATTCCACTGAAGCAGGGCCTAGCTACGATAGATAGGTGGCATTCCAGCTGCTGAGTCTGTTGGCCCATTAATGATCAAATCAATAGCCTCCTTCACAATTAACGACCCTGTTTAATACACTGTATCATTTAGCTGTAACTCCGCAGCATGAAGATCATAGATCTTCATTGCTGTGCGATTTTAGTGGATCTGAAACTGCATTTCCTTTGTATAAATTCCAAAAGGATTTCGTAGCCCGCGGTTGGACAATCATTACTTGTGTAAGCTGTAACAGAGCACTGAGACTCACGATCTTCCATCAATAATATGAGAGCAGAGTTCTTCATTTCTGTGTCTTAATTTGCTGTGACTCTCGGCGTCTCTGTTAGAAGACCAGGGCCCGCCTTTTCACAGAGATAGCCGATTTAAGTAGGTAGAGTAGTTTAGTTTTACTTCTGTTGTGTGGTGTGGAATGATTACAGACATTATTGGTAGCTGTAACAGAGTTTAGCTTTCCTTTCTGGTAGTCTGTATTTGCAACATGAATAGTTGTAACAGAGTGGTGTGACAGTCAATTATGTAGGATAATTTACTTAATTTGCATGTGTGTTTTAATCAGCTGTGACAACCAAGCTCAATTCCAATTATCTTCTAGTTGTTTATGCTTTCTAGGATTTCCATTAATTATCAATTAGAGTTCAAGCTTGTGTTTTAATTCTGGTTGCTGTTGTATCTTCAATTACATTCATAGATTAGATAGATAATGGTAGAGTTACAGTAGCTACTGGATAGATCATTTTGGTAAAGATTGAATGCTGTAGTTTGATAATTATAGGACTTAACTTCTTGCAAAAGTAATCTAGTTTCATTTCATTATTAGATCATTAACTTACTGGGTTGATTTCTGTAGGGAAGTTGATTTCTTTTGGATTCTTAGATGTATGAATTAGATTAGTGTTCTTAGGGAACGAGTTGGCTGGACACATAGGTAGGATCATTATTTACATTCAGCAAATCAACTGCTTGATTTGTTTATGCATAGATTGTGCTTATTGCCTTTGAAATAAAAGACCTTCCTGGGTTTGACAATTTATATTGACCATTCTGTGTGTTAGCTTTAATTAACTGACATATAGAGTGACCAACATTTTGGTGCCGTTGCCAGGGATGGTAATAGATAGACAGAGTTAGTAGTTGGTTTCATTTGATTTTATTTTAGTTCAATTTTTTACGGCATGCATGAATACAAGAAAAACAAATCGGGAACCCCCTTTGAATACTAACATTGCAGGTGGAAGAGGTCGAGGTCGTAATGTAGGTCAGGGAAGACACACATATATTGATGAGATAATTGCTAGAGCTGATTCTTCCACTAGACCACCGCGAAACTCTACAGGCAGGGGAAATTCTGTTCCTCCCATTCTTGAACATTCAACATCCATAGTGGAGAATACAACGGGACCTTCAACTCCTGTTGCAGAAAGTAAACCTCCTGAAGATAAGGGAAGTGTTGTAGGTGTACCAGATAGAGAGGAGATTTAT
The DNA here is from genome assembly GCA_027924585.1 of Larix kaempferi. NCBI lineage: Eukaryota > Viridiplantae > Streptophyta > Pinopsida > Pinales > Pinaceae > Larix > Larix kaempferi. The sequence continues at coordinate 15,314,893 of BSBM01000372.1, read as the reverse complement.
CATATTGACGGAACCAGAGTTACTAAAGAGGTGTGGTTGGAGACTCGCATAATAGCAGAGGAAGAAAGAAGGAAAAGAGAAGAGAGGAGAAAAGAAGAAGAAGCTAAAGTAGAGGAAGAACGCATAAAGGAAGCTGTTGAATTTTGGACTAGAACCATGGTTGGTAGAGAACAGGGGGGTGAGAATGAACATGAGGATCGCTGGGAGGAAGAAGGAGAAAATAATCAGCCTGGTAATACGATGGCTACATTAGAATTCCCTATCCTCCAGACACCTGGAGCAGCTCCTATGAAGAATATCTCACCATCAGTGCTCCCTAATTTTCATGGTAAGTCCTCTGAGGATCCTGATGAGTTTTTTTTTGAGTTTGATATCCTCTGTTGCAGCTATGATTACACCTCTAGTGCTCAGAAGCTAAAGCTATTCCCAGCCACCTTGAAAGGAAATGCTCTGCACTGGTTCATGAGTTTGGGTCGTGAGACCATTACTACTTGGGACCAAATGAAGAACACTTTCCTTTCTAAATATCAAGAATATTGCAGAACTAGAGATAGAAAGGAGGAGTTGTTTAAAATGGTTCAGAAGGATGAAGAGAGTTTGGAAGACTTTGTGGAGAGATTGTTGTACAATTTGCAAAGATCTGGTCATGCTGAGATTGGCAAGGATGTGCTCAAGATTATCTTGCTAAGAGGAATTAGAGAAGATTTCCTTGATATGTTGAATCTGCTGGGGAAAGGGGATATCTCGAAGGAACTGTTATCACCTAAGATGTAGTTACCCCTATGGATGGATCCAGTCATGGATAGCAATAGGGAAGGGAAACTCAAAGGTGCAACCACGATCACCTCGACCTCCAATATGTATGGTTGTCACGCCAGTCGAGGCAACCTTCGCTTTATGTTATCTAGCCCAGACAACAAAGGGGGAGACCCGATCTACTCCCGACAGGAGAGATCAAAACCAAGACACCAAATCAGGGTATTTCTGGGTGAAGTTAGGTGTATGGTTTATCCTAGACCTAAGGATGAAGTCACAAGCCAAGTGAGGGGTTTAATAGGTATAGCTTTGGTTCATAGTTAAATGTACGAGTGACTTATAATGTTTGTAGTGAGATCTAGGGCTAATGTACTAGTTCAATGTCAAAAGATCCACTGCCTTGGGAACCGTGTCCAATGCAGGATAGTTAAGGTTTGTATTGGGGCTAACTAGTACATGAGACAAGCTTGACCATGGTTCATGATGTCTTCAAAGGTATAGTCTACCATACATAGGTCAAACCACAAGTCAATCCAACAATGTAGGAAAGTTGAATTACCTTGTAGAGAAACCAGTGCCTTGGGAATTGGGAAGTGGAGTCAAAGTGGGGTTGACTTATGGTTTAGGACTCCTACAATATGATATAAGTGGACAGTACAGGTCTTGATGGTTGAATGTGTCTAGACCTAGGTTTAACTCAAGTGGACCACAATCCCTTAAAACAAGGAATGCAGTCCCCAAGGCAAGATTTGACAAAATGACAGTCTAGACCTAGGTTTTAAATTATTCCGGTTTCAGATCTGCAATAATCTCAAGTACCCAGTTCCTAGAAGTGAGTAAACTCACTTCTCCAAGGTGGTGCGACTTTACCCAAGGAGGCTTCAATTTGGGTTTAGGTGGGTCAAATCATGTCGGATGGCATCCAAACTTTAGATCCGGGTAGATCAGTCAAGTAGGAGTATGGATCTATAATTTCGTGGCAATCCACCGGTTAGATCTTTGTAGATCTGAGTTTAAGTGTTCCAAGTGGTCCAAAGTGGGGATTAAATCCCTTAAAATGTGGAATGGGGCCCACAAGGTGAATTTCAGGAAAGGGACAACCTGGGTGTATGTTATTTGATGTGTAGATGTCAAATCAAGTGGAATCTCAAACACCCATGTACTAGATCTAGGTCAACTTGCTCAAATGGTGAAGTGCGCCTTCCTTGGGAGAAGCTAAGTTGGCTTGGGAGAGGGGTCAAACGGAAGCCAATCCTCACCAAACTATAGATCCGGGATGCCGTGGATGCTATAGAGGTGGGTTTTCAATATCATGCCCAACAACCCACTAGATCTCAGTAGATCTAAGAAAATGCAAAATTGGGGTTTTAATTAATTAGGGTTTTAAGTGTTTTTGACAATTGGATAGATCATGGAGATAGAACTTACCTTGAGATCATACCTGAATGATGTGGATGAGATGCCTTGATGTTTAGGAAGATTCCCGCAGAGATCAAATGAGAGATTGTTGATTTGCTTGCCAATTTGATGCCCAAGTCCACAAGTGCGCCTTCCTCTACCTGTCAAACCAAGGAATAAAGATTCAATCAGTAAGAGCAAGTATGGAAGAAATACAAGAGAAATGCAAATAGTAACATGAAATAGAAGGTCCTGGGACAGTAATACTCCCTGTTACCAACGAAGAGCTCCAAAGAAGAAGTAGGGAGAGTCTTCCCCTACCAATACCTCCTCCTCCAAGCAAATCGGCCTCCACCTGTAGATGCAAAATCGTGGTACAATAGATATGGCAAACAAGATCTCCAATAACTCAGTGCAAAGGAAGAACCAATGAACGAACACCAAAAAAATTCACCACAACATTGGAGATAGATGCAATAATAATTTTCTATTCCAATAATCCAGAGCCAAAAGTCCCCTTACAATGAGAGGCTCTCTCCTTTAAATAGGAAGGAGAGGCACCAAAACCCTAACCACTTTTTGAATGAGTGGCTAAGATTAAAAGATACAAATGTCTAATCAATGGTTGAGATGAGCTCAACAACATAATACATGGATCACACATAAAATATAACATAAGTGGACAAAATCGCCCTAGAAGAGGGGAATCCCACCAAATCATGATGACGAAATATCATAAGAGGCTTATGGTGGGTACAAGGGGTAATTTTATCCCTCCTTGGTCAATCCCCATAGCACAATAACCAATAAATAATCATGAATGTACCAAATCGTGCCTCCATAGTGAAGTCGTGGTCCTCAAAAGACCTCAAAAATCCACAGAAAGTGCCATAAATGATGGATGCGGGCCCCGATGAAGCTGAAACTGCTGGAGGAGGTGTGGAAGGTCCCGATCTATCATCACTGATCATCCCATGCCATAACTTTGCCTCAGTAGCCCAAATCGATTTCCTCAATAGCCATTTCTACCAATCCTGAAATGCCTCGGGAAGCGTGAAACTGCCCCAAACAGCCTCCTGGAGTGCTGGCGCTGTCAAGGTGAGGGAACCAATGTGTCCGGAAGGGGGGTAATATGGTAAAAACAAGTGGCTGGACCACCCCCTTCATCATCAGCGCCCTAGGTCAACCGGATAAAAATCACATCTGCTCCAACAGGGCCTCCAACAGACCAAAACTGCACTGGGATAGCCTACTGAGGCTCAATCATCACTGTAAGTGCCCGAAACTGAAAACAAACTGTCCCATTGGACTCAGAAGGTCCAAATCCATCCAAGATGTGTACTCATACACCATATGAGTCTCTGCATGATCAAAATAAATGCCCAATATACCGGAACAAGGCCAATAATAATGATCTGTAAATGACCAAACACTGCTGTAACCCAAGAATCATCATCATAACCCTGTAGCTGCTGCATAGAATCATCATGTATGTGTACATAGACCATATATCATCTATCCATATCATCATAAGGTCTAACATCTCATGTCCCATGGTCCTCCATGGTCAAACTAGGTCTAACCATGACCAAATATAACTCAGTCCATCATCCAAGGCTGCTGTAAAGTGTCAAGGTTAATACATGCTCTACAACTTATTCAAATAGCAATTATAACACATAATGATCATAACTGGCGATCTACATCCAAATATATATTGTCGTTAATTATTACTATTACTCAGACTAGACTTTCAGGATCATACTCACGTCATAGTTGTGATCAATTTGCTAGTGAAGGGTGAGGGCTGAACTAACTGGCTAGGCTAAGGGATGACTTGACTGACTTGACTTTGTGACACTTTGGCAAGGGAAAGGGAATACACCATAGTATATACTGAATGAGCAATAACACAGGGAATGGCGGTGTCTCACAAATGGATGAGTTGTTTAAAGAGGGTTTATTCACCTTCACAGATGCGCACAATCCATAATACAAATAAGGCCAGCAATTGTTTAGATATAGCATTTAAGTTCCATTGCTTTTTGGGCCTGAAGTTTCCATAGCCTTGATCTATGTGTGTTTACAAACACATTGCATAGATTTACATTTTTTCTTTAGGCTTTCTGCTGCAGGTGTGTTTTTAAGGCACTTGTTTACCTGAGCACTTCTAGGTGTGTCATGGACAGCTTGTTTACCTGAGCACTTCTAGGTGTGTCATGGACAGCTTGTTTACCTAGGTATTTATTTTCCACAAGATATAACATTTTATTTTTATTGCCATGTTCATTTGGCATGCCTCTCATTCATGTGTGTTTAGAAACACATTGCATGAATGGGCTTTTCATACAAGATATAGCATTTCATTTTTTCCAGATTTTGTATTCATGGCAGCACCAAAAGTTTCAGGTTTAGCCAACACAACTTTAGTGACTAGGGGGAATTCCAAGGAACTCCAACTCACCATAGGTAAGTTTTGTCACCAACTCAGAGCCGAGACACAATAAACGAGGAAGCTCATCCAATACAGAGGCTACAGTGGGGAAAGGTCCTCCATGCCACTAGTCAAGTAGTAAGTCAGGGTGATAATCTAAAAGGTAGGCCATGGATGGATGAAGACAATGAAATGATGGAGCCAACACTAGCAAGCCAGAGTATGGTGTAATGATCACCTCTATTCTCCCTAAGGAGGGTGTGTACCAATGAGTATGAATAGTGAACTTCTAAGTCTGAGTAGGGACTGTATAATATATATAATAGATCAACCAGGTCCATATATCTATATGATCGCCAGATCATGACACTAAGTGCTGAGACATGCTATAAGAATAAGTATAAAAGCAATCTAACCATAACACCATGATATACCTGCTGAGTCATATACCTGAAAGCTCATCAACCTGTACCATCATCTGTCCTCTGAGACTGCTGCTGTAACTCTGGGCACTACTGTCTGCTCTGTACCAATGGTATAATGGCTACATCGGTCACCTCTCTGAGTGTCCTGAAACTCAGTCATGGCATGGGGAATGCAACTGCTGTCCACAATCTGATAGTGATCCAATATAGATGCTCATCTCGGCATCTCAAATGCAAGGGAACTGGCTGTATAGTGTACTGGAATGAGAAAAATAATGTATGGTATCCCGGCTACTATATATGTGATAACAGGAACCTTTTGAAAAGATTATTGAATTATGTCAAAGGTACTCCAGGGGATCTTCCAGAACCAACAAACGAGACAAAGACCGATACCAGGATGTCTTTACTAGGACTCATAAGTCAGCTAGTGGAGGTGCCACTCGAGCAGAAATAGGAAACCTACTGGAGAAATTTAAAACAAACGTGATGAGCTCCATTTCCTCAGAGCTGGATGCCATGAGGGAAAACAGAAACAAGTAGTAGAAGATCTTACACTTGGGGTATTCTGTCCTAAATGCAGAAAGAAGCATCCACTGAAGGAGTGCCCGTTGGACAAAGCAGAGGTATGTAGGATATGTGAACTCGAGCATGATACTAAGGAGTGTCCTTCATTACCTAAGGTTAAAGCAGTCCTGCATGCATCTATTCCGGATGTAGAGCCAGCATACTTTATGGCACAGAAGAAACCATGGCAGCCTAGAAACCAAGGTATGAATCCAGATCCAACATTTTTCCTGCATAATATGAATACACAATTCCCTTCACATTATTCCAACAGCCAGTGGCCTCCATCTCAGAACCCAATGCAAAATCCTAATTCATGGACACCATGGCCACAACAGTCAAACCAAGCTCCTTGGAATTCCAACTGGAGAAACTCTTACCAAGGAAATAACTTTCCCCATCACCAGACTCGGTATTAATAGTACCCTCCTCAACAGTATCAACATCAGCAGTATCAGCAACCACAGCTCCCTTTCCAGAACAATGCCGCACCCATGAATGCACCACTTCGACCACAACTACCTGCACAACCTAACCGGAACCCAAACAATAAAGAAGTCCATCAATTTGAGACTTCCAAAATGCCTGCATATTCCATCACTCAGATTCCCTGCAATGATATACAATTACGATCAGGAAGGGTGGTGGAGCCTATTATCACTGAGGATGTTTCACCCCCAGTGATTGCAACTGGAGTAAATCAGCATGATGAAAACATGGTTAATTCAACAATCCCCATTATTGAGGATGCTGATACTCCTACTGAAGCAACAACTGAAACTCAGGAAGCAACACACGATCTGTCACAGCCTACACAGTTGAATAGAGAACCACCGTACCCTGAACGATTGTAGCTGCAGAAAACAATGGAACAGCCCCGATTTGAACTCGTGGGAGAGTTGAAAAAATTGTATGTTAAAATTCCACTGTTACAGGCCCTCCATGATGTGCCCATTTATGCTAAGACAGTTAAAGATTTGTGTGTTAAGAAACCAGGAAGAAGGCCCAGGGATCCTCCCACTGTCCATGTGCTGGGAAAGCTTTCAGAATTGATAATGGGAAAGGCCCCTGTGGCAAAGTATGATGACCCTGGGAACCCGACTATTACAGTGCACATAGGGAACACACAAATTCCAAATGTCTTGGTGGATTTGGGCGTAGCTATTAACATTATGACCATAGAGGCTGTGAAGAAATTGGGACTCACTAATCTTCGGCCAACCCCTACTGTTTTGGAACTTGCTGATAGATCAACGATCAAACCAGAAGGAATCCTAGATGACCTTGTAATTTTAGTTGACTCGTGGGAATACCCTGTGGAGTTTTTGGTATTACAACCAAAATCTCAGTTGGGGGGACACCCACTGATCCTGGGAAGACCGTGGTTGGCCACAACTGATGCATGTATCAGCTGTCGGTCAGGTTCTATGACTATTTCAGATACAACTGAGATAAAAAATCTAACCCTGTACCCTCCAGCTCGACCAAGCACAAAAGCTGAAACTCCATTATGGGAAGATTTGGAGGAGGAAGAGGGTGTGCAGCCACTATTAACCATAAGGAGAGCCTTGACATTTAAAAATGAAACAGAGGATGATGCCATTAATAGTTTCATCAGTGAGCCCACGTCAGTCAATAAGAATGTCTATCAGATCTTGGACAGTACTTTAGCTGCAATAGAACAAGAAAATATTACAGAAGAAACTTTGATCGGTGATGATAATGTAATTCCAGTACTTAAGAATTCAAAGAGTGTTCCAATGGAAATTGATCTAGGAAAAACATTGAATATCAATCCTAATCTGGCACCTAGCGAGCTGGAACAGCTAGTCACTCTGCTGAAACAACGTAGGGGAGCTTTTGCTTGGGAGTAAACAAACATGAAAGGAATTCCTTCTCATATATGCACTCATCACATCTATATTAAGAGTGACTCCAAGCCTGTATGCCAACCCCAACGAAGGATGAATCCGAACCTGAGAGACATAGTGAAATAGGAAATCCAAAAACTATTGGAAGCTGGATTTATATATCCAATTTCAGACAGTGAGTGGGTTTCTCCACTTGTGATCGTGCCAAAGAAGAATGGGAAATGGAGGGTCTACATGGATTACAGAGAATTGAACAAGGAAATGCATAAGGACCATTTCCCCTTACCTTTCATTGATTAGGTCCTTGATACCTTGTCTGGGAAGAAGTATTTCTCTTTTCTGGATAGCTTTAGTGGCTATAACCAGATTCAGATTGCTCTAGAAGATCAAGACAAAACCACTTTCACCTGTCCTTGGGGGAATTTTGCATACCAAGTACTTCCTTTTGGGTTGTGCAATGCACCAGCTACATTTCAGAGAGTAGTGATTGGAATCTTTTAAAAAATGGTGAATGATTGCATGGAAATTTTTATGGATGACTTTACTCCATATGGTGACAGTTATGAAGAAGCACTGAAGAACTTAGAAAACGTCCTGAAACGCTGTGAACAAAGCCATCTCTCTTTGAGCACTGAAAAGTGCCACATGATGATGATTAAAGGCATAGTGTTGGGGCACTTCATCTCTTCTGATGGTATCCAGGTAGATCCATCCAAAATCAAGGTAATTGAAAACATACCAACTCCTGGGACACAGAAGGATGTACGTAGCTTCTTGGGTCATGATGGCTATTATAGAAGATTTATAGAAATTTTTTCCAAGATAGCTTCTCCTTTGTTCACTTTGTTGATGAAGGATGCACAGTTTGTCTGGAATGATGCCTGCCAAACATCGTTTAATGAGCTAAAGAAGAGGTTGTCTACATCACCCATCTTACGAGGACCCAATTGGGCTCTGCCTTTTCACATTTCTTCATATGCTTCAGAAACTGCCATTGGAGCAGTTTTGGGACAGAAGGAAGGTAGTGCTCCTTATGCCATTTACTATATTAGTAAAAATTTGTCTCCTGCTAAACTAAATTATACTGTCACAAAAAAAGAATTTCTTGTCATTGTTTATTCCATCAATAAGTTTAGACATTATATTACTGGATATTCTACTTTTTTGCACACTGATCATTCTGCTATCAAGTATTTAATGAATAAACCAATCACGAATGCTAGAGTTACTAGATGGCTATTATTGTTACAGGAATTTGATATTACAAGTATTGATAGACCAGGAAAGGAAAATGTTGTTGCAGATTTTTTATCTCGACTTACTAACAGTGATGACAATTTACCAGTCGAAGATTCCTTCCCCGATGAACATTCATTTGCAGTATCAACTCATTCCCCATGGTATGCAGATATTGCTAACTTTTTGGCTGCAGGTAAGCTTCCAGCACATCTGTCAAAGAGAGAAAGAAGGAATATCATACAATAGAGTGCTAGGTATTGCTGGATTGATGGCCATCTTTTCTACACAGGGCTTGATTTAGAAATCAGAAGATGTGTTAGAGAAGATGAAATCTTCAGCATTCTTAAAGCTTGCCATGATGAGCCCTGTGGGGGACATTTTGCTGACAAAAGGATAGGTCATAAATTTTTGAGAATGGGCTATTTCTGGCCTACATTGTTCAGAGATGCGAAGAAGTATGTTCAGGCATGTGATAGCTGCCAAAGGATGGGCCAACCCAACATATTAGATGAGATGCCTTTACAGCCACAACTTGTGGTTGAACCGTTTGATAGGTGGGCTCTAGATTTTGTAGGGCCTATCAACTGTCCCTCAAAGCAGAAAGTTCATATCTTGGTTTGCACAAACTACATGACTAAATGGGTAGAAGCTGTAGCCTTGGTCAAGGCCAATGATCAGGCTGTGATTGATTTCCTGTACGAAGAGATTTTTACTCGGTTTGGAGTACCTAAGGAGATCATTACAGATGGTGGACCACAGTTTGTATCTCATAAGATCGAAGCACTATTGCAGAAATTTCACATTCAGCACAGAATAACCTCACCATATCATCCATAGGCCAATGGGCAGGTGGAGAGCATGAACAAGGTCATTGAGGCTATTCTGACAAAAACAGTGAAGAGCCATCATAAAGATTGGGTTGAAAGACTTCCAGAGGCACTATGGGCCTATTGTACCACTTGGCGTAACACCACTGGTTTTTCCCCATATGAGCTAGTGTATGGCAAGAATGCTTTTTTTTCAATTGAATTTGAAATCAGAACTTTAAAAACAGCGATTGAAGCAAATATGGATTTATCAGAGGCACAGAGGAATCGACTGAATCAGCTCAATGAATTGGATGAGAAGCGCACAACTGTAGTACATCATACAACTTTAGTCCAACAATGTAATGACCCTTTTTCAAAATTTTATTAAAATGCCAATTTTTCCACTTTTTCCCCAATTTCGACCTTTGACTAGTTTTACTGTTTTGACCTCCAAATCAACCCAAATGCTCCCAAATATTCTGTAGGAGTGTATGAATGGTATTTAGAATTGAATATTAGTTTCAGGGATGTTTTATGGCCCTCCAAATACTGCTGCAAACTTGATTTATATTCTGATCAATATAGGTAATTTTGACTAGTAATTTGTGCATCAAATCCCCCAGAGGTAACACTGCAAATGGCCTTCCAAATGCCTCCAAAATCCCACGAATTTATGAAAAGAGGTATGTAATGTGTTAAGTATGTGATTAAGGTATCATATGCACCATTAACTTATTTTTACTACTGTTCTAACTCTCTCACATTCAACATCAAAAACCCCCAATTCGACCCTTGGGGAAATGGCACTATTTCACCTCTCAATACAAACAAACTGAGTAAAAATGCTTCAAATGCTCAAGTACAGTACATGAAACTTGTAGAATATATCCATGGCAGCATATTAATCACAAATATATCAGAGAATCATCCATCCATTCAAAATAATCAACCTTATAGTGTCATACATCAAAGCATTGGGGAAACGGACATTGTTTGCTCATTAATCAATAATTGTGCATACATTCAATGGGTATTTCGACCTGAGAGTTTCTGAATTTGAATAAAAGAGGATATGAAGCTATTACAATCAGAAAAATATCATATGAATCTCTCCCAATGAGTGCAAGATCTCACCCAAAGCGTAATCCCTCAAGGAGCCCGAATATGCCTTCAAAATTGGAAATGGTGGAGAGAAAGTGCTGCACTAAACCAAACCATGAAACTTCCTGAATATGATACTTGAAAATAAAACTCCATTAAAGCACCATGAAAGACCTGAGTAGCCTCTCCAAACACCAACTTGGATGGGAATCTTTCACCCTCGAGATTGGCTAAGGCAAGAAACTAGTCATCCACTAGTTCTCTCTTCACAAATGCAATTTTTCCCAAATCATCAAAAGCAATTCTCATACTTTATTTCTACATTTTATAACCAACATTAGCCTTCAAGGGGTCGAAATCCTCTCAATAGATTTAATAATTTTCCATTTAGAAAATATTCCTCATTTGCCACTTGTCTCCTAGTTCCAACCTTCCATCTTCTCCCAAATTCGAATTTGAGTCTCTTTGGATTCCTCCAACTCCATGAGCACCTTCCTTGAGCCTATTTTTGGGTCTAACATGTCATAATGGTCAGGTGTAAGAAGTCAGGTCTGAATTTTGTCATAAATGTCATAGATGCTTCATTACTGTTGTCATAAAACTAGGGAATCTAGCCCAAGTGTCCACTAGTCTCCAATTTGACTCTTCCTCTCCCATGGAGGTTCCTATTCCATCCCATTTCGACCTAATATGCTCAATTCCATGTTTTATGACTTACCAACTCACCCAAGAGTGTTCACCTTCCCATGAATTCGAATTGGCAAGAGAGAGTTGCCATGTGTCATTGAAAAATCAAGCTAGTGTGGGTCCCACCACCTCCATATGTCTCCAAAACCACTTGCCACCTAGAATTTATATTGAATTTATTTATTCATCATATTTATTAAATGATTGAACCCTTCTAATGTCTAAATATCATTTATTAATTTCCTTATTACCATCCCACATGTGCCCATCCAACCTAGGAAACTAGTAGGATTGATGGGATTGTCTTACTATGCACTTATTTGAATGGGGACATTACAGTCCTCCCCACCCAAGATTGCTTGTCCTCAAGCAATTTCAAATTTGGATGATGCAAAATATTCTCCTCTTCCCATGTGGCATTTTCATTTGGTAAGTCCTTCCATTGCACTAAATATTCTTTGATGATTCTGCTCCTCAACCTTCTTTCTTGTGTCTTCAAAATCTTTTCCGGAACAAGTGTGAGCTGACCTTCATCATCCAAAGGAGGAATTATTTCTGAAGTGATGATTTGCTGACCAAGAGATTTCTTAAGACAAGAAACATGAAATACATTGTGGATTTTACTCCCTTCCGGAAGTTCTAGTTCATATGCTACTTCTCCAACCTTCCGCACTACCTTGTTTGGCCCATAGTACCTTGGTTTTAATTTTTCTGATCCCTTCTTTTTGAGAGATGTTTGTTTATAGGGATGCAACCTTAAATATACTAAATCATTGACTTGAAAGGTTCTCTCTTCTCTATGTCTATCAGCATATTGTTTTTGTTGATTTTGAGCAACCTGCAAATTGTCTTTCAAAAGCTTTAAAATTTCTTGGCTCTCTTCCACCCAATCTTTAGCCTTTGGGGCTCTACTATCACCAAATATAATGTCATCAAATGTAAGTGCATCATAACCATATAATTCTTTTAAAGGAGACATTCCTATTGACATATGATAAGTGGTGTTGTAGCAAAACTCACCCAAGTGTAGCCATTTTGCCCATGCTTTTTGCTGCCCTCCCACATAATTTCTTAGGTATCCTTCCAACCATTGGTTTACCCTCTCTGTTTGTCCATCAGTTTGTGGATTATAGCTGGTACTTGGAGTCAATTTAGTGCCTACCAATCTAAAAATTTCTTTCCAAAAAACACCCATGAATCTACTATCTCTATCACTGACAATGCTCTTGGGAAGCCCATGCAATCTGAAGATTTATTTGAAAAAAATATCAATCACTTGTGTAGCACTAAAAGATGATGTAACAGCAAAAAAATGAGCAGATTTTTTCAACCTATCAACTACCACATAGATACAATCCTTACCCAAGGATTTAGGCAATCCGGTGATGAAATCCATGGAAATACTGTCCCATTTTTGCTCCGGAATGGGCAATGGTTGTAATAGGACGGCTGGACATGTAAGTTTTGATTTGTTTTGTTGACATGCTTTACATTCATCACATACTTCTGAACATCTTCCTTAAGCCCCTTCCAAAAACATCTTTGCCTCAACTGTCTATAAGTTTTGAAGATCCCCGGATGGCCCGCTAGTGGGGAATCATGTGCTTCTTGCAAAATTCGGTACTTGAGCTTGGAGTTATGAACTAAATAAAATCTTCCCTTATAATATATCATCCCATTCAAAATCCTATAATTATCATCCCCTTTGATTCCATTCAACACATCACAAGCAAATTTGTCTTTGGCATATTCAACTAGTAGCATGTTTTTCCAATCCTTGGCAATATCCATGAGAGAAAAAGAAGTCCTTCTTGACAAAGCATCTGCTACTATATTATTCTTTCCTTTGACATATTCAATATCAAAATCATAAGCTTGAATCTTGCTTACCCACTTTTGTTGCCTTTCATTTAGATCTTTTTGGGTGAGAAAGTGTCTTAGACTATTGTGGTCAGTTTTCACCACAAACTTGCTGCCCACCAAGTATTGTCTGAATTTGGCCAATGCATGCATAATGGCCAGCATTTCTTTATCATAGATGGAGTAAATTTTTTCATGAGGCTGCAACTTTCTGCTCTCAAAGGCTATGGGGTGTTGGCATTGCTTTAGGACATCCCCTATTCCTCCACCTGAAGCATCACATTCCACAACAAAAGGTTTAGTAAAATCAGGAAGTGCAAGTATGGGACAACTACTCATTACCTCTTTCATTTTTTGGAAGGCCTTTTCAGCCTCTTCATCCCACTTGAAAGCATCCTTCGTAGTCAAATCAGTGAGTGGAGAAGTCAACTTGGAGAACCCTTTCACAAATTTTCTGTAGTAGGTGCATATGCCAATAAAGCCTCTCAATTCGGTAATATTTTTTGGTGATGGCCATTCCAAGATACCCCTGATTTTTTCCATGTGTACCTTCACTCCTTCTTGCCCAATAATGTGCCCAAGATGCAGTAGTTCTTTCATTCCAAATTCACATTTTGATAATTTAGCAAATAAAGAGTCTTCTTGCAAGATTTTCAACACAATCTCTAACTGCTGCAAATGCTCTTCCCATGTTTTACTGTAAATGAGAATATCATCAAAGAAAACCAAAACAAACCTTCTTAGTTGCTTGCAAAATATCCTATTCATACATGCTTGAAAGGTGGCTGGAGCATTGGTTAACCCAAAAGGCATGACAAGAAATTCAAAGTGGCCAAAATGACATCGAAAAGCGGTCTTTTGCACATCTTGATCTTTCATTCGAATTTGGTGATACCCTGATCTAAGGTCAAATTTTGAGAAGTATTTGGCCCCATGCAGCTCATCCATGAGCTCATCAATCCTAGGAATAGGATACCTATTCTTTATAGTCTTTTTGTTCAAGGCTCTAAAATCTATGCACATTTTCAATGTTCCATCTTTTTTCTTCACTAGCACTACTGAAGAAGCATAAGGGCTAGAGCTTGGTCTAATGAGTCCCAACTCTAGGAGTTCTTGGATAGATTTTTCAATCTCATCTCTAAACCTTTTAGGATGTTTATAAGGTGGTATCTGAATGGGTGAAGTACCCTCCTCCAAAAAAATACTGTGCTCAACTCCCCTATCCGGTGGCCTAACATGTGGAAGGTCTCTAAAAACCTTTTCATATTTTTGCAAAAGTCTCTCTATCTCCTTTGGGTGTTTGACAATATTTATAGTTGTCTTGGGAGATGTAATATGAAATTCAGCAGCCCATTCTATATCCCCATGCCTCAATATAGATCTCATGCTATTGCAAGTCACTACTTGATTTGGATAAGTGTGTTGCCCTCTCACAACTCTTTGTACTCCTTTTGAATCTTGGAATTTCATTTCGGGAATTTGATAATTTACTGTATGCTCTCCTATTGAATACAACCATTGAACTCCCAAAACCACATTAGTATCAGTAACATCAACCACATAAAAACTATCAACAAAAGTATAGTTACCTACGGTGACTTGTAGCTTTGGAACCCATGTTTTGCATTGCATTGTGTTGTGACCGGGAATGACAACTGTGAAGCCATCAAATGGTTCAATAGGTATATTTCTTTTCTCTACCATCTCTGCATCAATGAAGTTATGAGTGGATCCTCCATCTACCAAAACTGAAGTTCTTTGTCCTTGTACCACACCTTTGCATCGGATAGTATGATAGCGAGGTACTGCTGAAAGCACTGCCATTCTTGCTTTGTCTGGTGAAGGCTGATTTTCTTCTTGTCTTTCCTCTTCTACTGCTGTCTCATATGCCTCCTCTTGATCTGAAATATGTCCATCTTCATCCATGCCCCCATCATACCCCTCATTATCAGAAAATACTTCTATGTATTGAGCCTTTCCTTTGGTACATTTGTGCCCCGGTGTCCATGGTTGGAAGCATGTGAAGCATAGTTTCTTTTTTCTAAGTTCATCCCTGTTTAGTCCCTCTTTTTTATTCCTATCAAATTACTCTCTTTGCCAAGGTTTCTTATCATTTTCATCCCTTTTCCAAGGTTTCTTTTCAAATTTATAGCTAGGCTTAGGAGGAAATCTCGTTCTAGGAAGCACATTTTGGAGATCCCTAGTCAAGCTCATTGCATCTTTTAATGTAGTTGGCTTGTGGGATTTGACCAAACCTCTTAAGGGTTCAGCCAAACCTTCAGTGAACAGCAATACTAATCTTCCCATAGATACATCAGCCACCTTGACTGATAATTTTTGAAAGTCCATCATATATTCAGTAGGGGACCCAGTTTGCTTCAATTGAGCTAGTTCTTTGAAAGGCAATTCTGGATCTTTTTGTTCAAATATTTTTAGTACCCTATCAACAAATTCTCCATATGTTTTAACCTGATTATGACCCAATGTTTTCATCCCATGAAACCACCATTCATTGGCATCTCCTTCCAAATGCAAAATGGCTATTTTTAATGCATCCTCTTCCAACATAGGATTCAGCTGAAAATATACATCCAATTTTTGCACCCAAGTGTTAGCAGAATTTTGAGAAGAACCATCAAAAGTAGGAAGTGACATTTTTCCAATAGCACTATTTAATTCTTTGTTTTGTAATGGAATCCTATTGTCTCCCTTCCTATTAATCTTTTTCATAGCATCAATGTAGTCACTGAGTGGTACACCTCTTTTACACTCTTCATTCAAATCATTCCAATCATTTACTAGTTTCTTGTAATCCAATTCAAGATTGGGCTCTTCTTTGGGTGTGAGAAATTTAGGTGCAGTAGGCCTTTGTGTGCTTTGAAATTCATTAGGTCTATTATGAGGTCCTGTACTTGAGAAAATATGCTCATTCCCTTTCATCTTTTCCCCTGAGTGTGAACCACTATTATCTCCTATTATCCCTTTGCTTTGAAGCTGGCTAATCAACAATTCGAATCCTTGCAACAATTTATCACCTATCCTATCCATGTTTGCTGAAAGTTTAGAGAAACATGGATCTAAGGTTGCAATAAGTTCCTCCTTATGTTTTAATTTGTCATCCTCCTCTCTACCCATGGTTTCAGCGAAAGACTCCTCTTCTTCTACTACCTCTTCTTCAACAAAAACCTCTTCAACTACTGGTTCAAAGGGTGGTGTATTATTATTTTGACTTCTTGTTAAGACCATCAGGTGCCAAGAACATGCTCTGATACCACTTGTAATGACCCTTTTTCAAAATTTTATTAAAATGCCAATTTTCCACTTTTTCCCCAATTTCGACCTTTGACTAGTTTTACTGTTTTGACCTCCAAATCAACCCAAATGCTCCCAAATATTCTGTAGGAGTGTATGAATGGTATTTAGACTTGAATATTAGTTTCAGGGATGTTTTATGGCCCTCCAAATACTGCTGCAAACTTGATTTATATTCTGATCAATATAGGTAATTTTGACTAGTAATTTGTGCATCAAATCCCCCCGGGGTAACACTGCAAATGGCCTTCCAAATGCCTCCAAACTCCCACGAATTTATGAAAATAGGTATGTAATGTGTTAAGTATGTGATTAAGGTCTCATATGCATGATTAATTTATTTTTACTACTGTTCTAACTCTCTCACATTCAATAGCAAAAACCCCCAATTCGACCCTTGGGGAAATGACACTATTTCACCTCTCAATACAAACAAACTGAGTAAAAATGCTTCAAATTCTCAAGTACAGTACATGAAACTTGTAGAATATATCCATGGCAGCATATTAATCACAAATATATTAGAGAATCATCCATCCATTCGAAATAATAAACCTTATAGGGTCATACATCAAAGCATTAGGGAAACGGACATTGTTTGCTCATTAATCAATAATTTTGCATACATTCAATGGGTATTTCGACCTGAGAGTTTCTGAATATGAATAAAAGAGGATATGAAGCTATTACAATCAGAAAAATATCATATAAAGCTCTCCCAATGAGTGCAAGATCTCACCCAAAGCGCAATCCCTCAAGGAGCCCGAATATGCCTTCAAAATTGGAAATGGTGGAGAGAAAGTGCTGCACTAAACCAAACCATGAAACTTCCTGTAGCTGATACCTACAAATAAAAATCCATTAAAGCACCATGAAAGACCTGAGTGGCCTCTCCAAACACCAACTTGGATGGGAATCTTTCACCCTCGAAATTGGCTAAGGCAAGAAACTAGTCATCCACTAGTTCTCTCTTCACAAATGCAATTTTTCCCAAATCATCAAAATCCATTCTCATACTTTATTTCTACATTTTATAACCAACATTAGCCTTCAAGGGGTCGAAATCCTCTCAATAGATTCAATAATTTTCCATTTAGAAAATATTCCTCATTTGCCACTTGTCTCCTAGTTCCAACCTTCCATCTTCTCCCAAATTCGAATTTGAGTCTCTTTGGATTCCTCCAACTCCATGAGCACCTTCCTTGAGCCTATTTTTGGGGCTGACATGTCATAATGGTCAGGTGTAAGAATTCAGTTCTGAATTTTTTCATAAATGTCATAGATGCTTCATTATTGTTGTCATAAAACTAGGGAATCTAGCCCAAGTGTCCACTAGTCTCCAATTTGACTCTTCCTCTCCCATGGAGGTTACTATTCTATCCCATTTCGACCTAAGATGCTCAATGCCATGTGCTATGACTTAAAAAATCACCCAAGAGTGTTCACCTTCCCATGAATTCGAATTGGCAAAAGAGAGCTGCCATGTGTCATTGAAAAATAAAGCTAGTGTGGGTCCCACCACCTCCATATGTCTCCAAAACCACTTGCCACCTAGAATTTCTCTTCAATTTATTTATTCATCATATTTATTAAATGCTTGAACCCTTCTAATGTCTAAATATCATTTATTAATTTCCTTATTACCATCCCACATGTGCCCATCCAACCTAGGAAACTAGTAGGATTGATGGGATTGTCTTACTATGCACTTATTTGAATGGGGACATTACAAACAACAACGCTCTAGATGGCATGACATATTTATAAAGAAAAGAGTCTTCCAAGAAGGAGATTGGGCCTTGTTGTATGATTCACGATTTAGGAGGGACTTTAAAGGAAAATTGCACACCCGTTGGTTAGGACCCTATCAGATAGATTGGGTATTTGATAATGGAACAGTCCGATTGATCACCATTGACGAGAACAAGGTACCATTATTTGAAAATGGTCATCGGCTGCGACTGTATCACAGGCCGATCTCAAGGGAGGATTTTATTTCACAAGTTGCAGCTAATCTAGAGTATCAGTTAACGTTAGGACATGGATTTTTAAACCCTGTGAATTCCTAAAAGTTGCAGTTTTCACACATATTTTTGTACATAAATAATTGATTTTTCTTTCATTCTGTATTTTATCTATTTTTTCTTGCACTTGATCGGTTTGTTTGAAGAACTGTGTGCAGGAACTTATTGGAGGAGCATCAGCCGTGACTGGGCCAGACGACTGCAGACACTCCATATTTGTTCCTGATCTAATAACGCTCTTTGAAAAAGGATGGATAATTCGTGGTCTTCCACAGATAAAAATTGCTTATACTACAGTCTGACGCAGCTGCAACTCCGTTACATTTACCATCATTGCCAATTTTGTAGCTGCGACTCCGCCACATTTTCCCATTCTGCCAAATTCCACAGCTGCGACTCCGCTTTCTATGTTTACCTTTCAAATTTTGTAGCTGCGACTCCGCCACTTTTGCTCATTCAGCTAGGTTGACAACTGCTATTCCGTCATTTCCGCTTCATTTTTTCTCCTTCCCAGCAGCTGAGACTCCGCTACCTTTGTCCATTCCGCTAAATCCAGCAGCTGAGACTCCGCTACCTTTGTCCATTCCGCTAAACATAGCATCTGCGACTCCACCATCCTTGTCCATTCTACTAAATATAGTACCCGCGACTTCGTTCTTTCCACTTCATTCTCGCTCCTTCCGTACAGCTGCGACTCCGTCATTTTTCGCTTATTCTGCTAGATTTCACAGCTGATACTCCGCCAGTTTTCCTACTCTCCGATTAATGATGCCAATAATGATTCAATCGGGCGTCAATATCAGTTGTTTTTCTCTATCAAGGCCAATTGTAGTCCTCCTCGAAGGAAACTCTGTTACTTGTCAGCTCAGGTGGCATAACCACATCACTTTGGCACATGCGCATTTATTCTTATTCTTAGTGACGGGATGATGAAGGCAGACTATGATGGTTGATATTCCATGACGATTAACTCACCGATGGACGCATAGCGTGAAGGTACGGATTCTAACTATAATCATGCTTAGGATTTTATTGACGTCATGAATAATAATGGTTATGCCTGTCATTTATCCCTATCAATTATCCCTACCATTTATCCCAGTGAAAACTGTGCTTAAAGCCATTACCCATATTCCTGATCATGATTATCATCTTATTCGATTTGTGTGACAAACCAGTCATAAATCTTACTTCGAAACCAATGCTTCCACCTTTCCAACATGGCTCAATTCAACTCTTGACTATCCATCAACCGTGCCCACATGTAGATAGTTCGATAGTTGGAGCTATGACTGGCACTTCTGTTGCAATTTCTTGCAGAGGTCTAACAATATGGGTATTCCTGTGAGATATGAACCTCTAACAATAGAATCCCTGTACAGAAATAGAGATGTCTTTGTTATTTTTCAAGAAGCAGGGTGGATGATTTATTTTCAACGCGTGAATGGTTTTCATGAGGAAGCGGCCCTTGAATTTGCTCAAAACTTGACGGACACTCATTCAGAGGTTCAAGGAGTGAGGGTAGATATTTCAGAGGCAATTCTAGCAGAGGTAACAGGACTTCCCAAAGTTGGGCGTCGTTGGTTTAGTCGGAAGCGCTATCATCCCACCGCAGCTGAAGATTTTCTTGCAACTGGAGAAAGGGTCCGACCATTGCGCAGGGGAATAGCCTTGGAAACTCTTCCACACCCGTGGAACGAAGTTGCAATATTTTTGAAGAAATATATTACCTGCGAGGGGAGGTATAGTGTTGTTTATATCAATGATTTTTTGCTCCTATCACATTTACGACACAACCGATTGCTAAACATGCCATACTTTCTTTTTCAATCTTTGCAACGCATGGCTTATTATGTTAAAGGTGCTCACCACCCCTTAGCATCCCTCACAAATCACGGGCTCATTAAATTGCTAATTTTACGAGGCCTTGCACAACATAATTTGACATGGGATCAATTTCTGGACCGGCCAAACCTCCCTCGTGAAATGTCTTTAGCAATATTGCATGAGGACCGGAGTTCCTCAAATTCAGTTGTGGGGGGGGAAGATGGAACACCTGAAAAGATAGAAACAGAAGGGGATGAAACGGGGGAATCCAAAACTGAAAAGGGAATTGGAACTCCTCAAGCAAAGGCAATATCAGAAAATGAACAAGCAGTCCCGAATGTAGAATCTTCTCCCACAACTACAAGGATTCTAAATCAGAAGGAGGGAGTTGGCTCTATTTTTAAGGCAATAGGATTTTCCTTGCCTCGGAGAAAGAGAAGGCTGATGAACATGGGCCAATCATCTTGCTCAGTGAAGAAGAGAAGAATCAGAATTGTGACTGCAATAGAAGCAGATCATTTGGTTAGGGTAAACAGTGGGACCCCAATTTTTAAACCCCAACCACCTGCTGACACACAAGAACCTGTTGTAGAAGAGCCTCAATTAGATAACCTTCTGTTTGAAAATGAGTTGCTAAAGAAGGAGGTGCAAGATCTTCGGGAAGAACTAGATAAATGGAAGACAACACGCAGGGAACATGCAAAGAAGCACGTGGATGCAAGGGTGGAAGCTGCAGACCAATTGAAGAATTTACTTATTACCTGGGGAATTGGAGTACAACAAGAGATAATATGTCCAGAATGTGGAGATATTTTTAATTTGGCAGGGCTTAAAGTTACAAAGGCAGACCTAGCAGTTTAGGGATCTACAAGAGAAAGGTAATCAAAGAAGTTCTTTTTGGGCTTAACTTCATCATTTCTGAAGGCATCAAGATGACCCAGCAGACTAAAATTATCAGTAAAAAGGGCGTTGTTACACAAGAACCAACCACCTTAAAATTTTGTTGGAGGTCTATTTTAGATTGAAGTTGCTAAGGGTAGGAGGGTGTTGTCACACAAGAACCAGCATTCCCAATAATTGATTGGAAAATTTTATTTTCTTAACCGACATAATATGAACAGGGGCCAGCCTCATAATCAAACTAATCAGCTATTTCATGAGGACATGCAAATGGATAGTTGGGGGGAGATGTTGGGCCCTGGAATTGTCCCTTTTTAACCATACTTATCTCGTCATTTTGCCAAATATTACCTTACCTTTGTGAACCATATACACGCCTTTTTCTAAATCAATCGGCAATCCTGACAAGGTATAAGTTATTATTGTTTCATGTAATTATGCCTAAGATTGTTATGGTTACGAATCCTGACCTTTGGTTTATGCTGACATTTGTGAGTTTATTTCGTTCAAATCTAAAACGCAGGTGTATTAGCTCAGTAGCGCTAGCTGTGACTCTTCAAGGCACCAGCTCATCATAACTCCAAGGAACAACGCATCCTCCACGCAAGCTGTATTCAGATCCCCACTGTAACAGATTCCATTGAAGCAGGGCCTAGCTGGGACAGACAGGTGGAATTCCAGCTGCTGAGTCTGTTGACCCATTAATGATTAAAGCAACAACCTCCTTCACAATTAATGGCCCTGTTTAATATGCTGTATCAGTTAGTTGTAACTCCACAGCATGAAGATCATAGATCTTCATTGCTGCACGATTTTAGTGGATCTGAAACTGCATTTCCTTTGTATAAATTCCAGAAGGCTTTCGTAGCCTGGGGTTGGACAATCATTACTTGTGTAAGCTGTAACAAAGCACTGAGACTCACGATCTTCCATCAATAATACGAGAGCAGAGTTCTTCATTTCCGTGTCTTAATTTGCTGTGACTCTCGGTGTCTCTATTAGAAGGCCAGGGCCCACCTTCTCACAGAGATAGCCGGTTTAAGTAGGTAGAGTAGTTTAGTTTTACTTTTGTTGTGTGGTGTGGAATTATTGTAGACATTATTGGTAGCTGTAACATAGTTTATCTTTCCTTTCTGGTAGTCTGTAATTGCATCATGAATAGCTGTAACAGAGTGGTGTGACAGTCGACTATGTAGGATAATTTACTTAATTTGCATGTGTGTTTTAATCAGCCATGAAAACCAAGCTCAATTCCAATTATCTTCTAGTTGTTTATGCTTTCTAGGATTTCCATTAATTATCAATTAGAGTTCAAGCTTGTGTTTTAATTCTGGTTGCTGTTGTATCTTCAATTACATTCATAGATTAGACAGATAATGGTAGAGTTACAGTAGCTACTGGATAGATCATTTTGGTAAAGATTGAATGTTGTAGTTTGATAATTATAGGATTTAACTTCTTGCAAAAGTAATCTAGTTTCATTTCATCATTAGATCATTAACTTGCTGGGTTGATTTCTGTAGGGAAGTTGCTTTCTTTTGGATTCTTAGATATATGAATTAGATTAGTGTTCTTAGGGAATGAGTTGGCTGGACACATAGGTAGGATCATTATTTACATTCAGCAAATCAATTGCTTGATCTGTTTATGCATAGACTATTCTTATTGCCTTTGAAATAAAAGACCTTCCTGGGTTTGACAATTTATATTGACCATTATGTGTGTTAGCTTTAATTAACTGACATATAGAGTGACCAACAGTACTTGGGTTTTTTTCTAAAACAAAATAAATATAAGAAGAATATTTGGGGCTAGTTAATATCAAAGTTGGAGAAAAGACTTGCTTGTTGGAGCTTTATATGGTTGCCAAGGTTGGGGCGTTTGATTTTGGTAAAAACTATACTTGAGGCAATTCCAATATTTTGGATTTCTTTGTCATGGATTCCAAAAGGGATTTTAGAAAAACTCAGGAATATAATCTTTAGTTTTTATTGGCGAGGTTCAGGTGAGAAGAAGGCTATTCCATGAATATGATGGGAGAGATTGGCTCTTCCAAAATCCCTGGGTCGGATGGGGCCTAAAGAACATATTCCTTTTTTCAAAGACGTTGGTTGCAAAGAGTGTTTGGATATTGGTAAAAGGAAAGAGATTATGGTTCAATGTGGTGACAGACAAATACATATATATGGATTCTATTGAAGGATGGATTAGAAAACAAGAGAGGAAAGACAAAATATTTCAGTAATTTGGAGAGAAGTTATTAAGGATTTTACTTTGATAGGATGAGCACTAACATGGAAGGTAGGGGGGTTTTCTCTTTCCATATTGGTGAGGATACTTGGGTAGGAAGTGTCCAAAACCACTCCCTTCCGCTTCAAATGATTCAAACCCTTAGAGGTAGGGATTTCCTTATGTTTTCACAAATCACAAACCCAACTACTACCTCCATCTGGGGACATGGATGGAGGACAATGGAACAAATGGGTTTTGAAGGGGATGAGTTCGTTGGATGGGAAAATTTCATTTTCGTGTCTAAGATCATGTCATGTGAGATTAAATACTTCCTTGATGAACTTGAGTGGTTTTATGCTCTGTCTAGGGTGTATACTCCAAGACTGGGCAACATTTGCTTATGTTTGGAGTAGGAGCGAGTATAATCCTACTGGTGGTGGAGCACTTTGAAAAAAGAAATGTCCCTTAAAATCCAAATTGTTTTTGTGCTTCCTATTAAAAAATAAGGATTTGACATGGGATAATATTCAAAAGAGAAGCTAGGAAGGACCAGGCATATGTTCTTTATGTGAACATAACATATAGTCCAATAATCATCTCTTAATGGAATGTGCATATTCTAAGAAAGTATGGTTAAAGATAGAGGCACCATGGGTTTAAAAAATGAGTGGAATTGTATATCAATGGAAGAAGACCTTAGAAATTGGCTATCTAGCCCTTAGACAAAATCTCTTCAAGCACTTCCTACAATAGTGGTATGGGACATTTGGCTAGCTAGAAACCTCTGTATCTTTGAAGACACATAAGCTCCTACTGTCTCTTTTGCATCACAAGGTTTGAGTATTTTGATCTCCTTTCCCCAAGATTTTGAGCCTGGACACCAAATATTTGTGGATGAACAAGGCATCGACAAATCCTATCCTTGGGGATATTTCAATGGGACAACTCAAGGGAATCCTACTTCTTATGGAGGGGGAGGTATACTCTTTTTCTCATACCTGCATTTTCTGAAATTTCGAGTTGGTTTGGGTGGGAGTACAAATAATTTTGCAGAGATGATGACACTAAATATTTAATTTTTGTTAGCTGTGAAGTGTGGCATTTCAAATTTGCAGTTTTTTGGGGAATTTTTAAACGTCATCAAATTGTTTAAAGGTGAACAATAGTGCAATGATCTCTCTTTATCAATTCTACTATAGGAGATCCTCATTATCAATAATAACTATACAAATGTCTTCTTTCAGCACATCTACAGGGAAATAAACATTGAGGCGAATGTGATGTCAAAATTTGGCATTCTTGTGCAACCTGGATCTTGGTTCATTGCAAAATCAGTACATGGGGTGGTGTTGGAATACTACCACCCTCCCTTTCAAGAAGCTCCTACAACAATATAGATTCACGGGTTTATAATCCTTTGCTTGGTTCCTACTTTAATTTTGCTTGTTCTGGCTTGTATTGATTGAATTCATTTATTGTGGACGGATTTTTACAACCTCTCTTAGATATTGCTAAGGCATCTTCATGTTTATAGATTTTTTATTCCTCTCTCTTAGTGAATCCTCTATTTTCATTTTGGATGGAAAATGGAGGTCCTGGTTCAATACTTCTATTAACTTGTAATGTCCAGAAAGGCTACAAATTAGTTTGTGGATCTGCTTCCCTGCTTGTCCTATGGATTAAAGGCATGCCAGAGGTGTCTTACTTTGAAATGCTCTAGCATTGAGCTACTGAAGATTGTAATTTTGTAACTCATTTTGAAGTTAATAAAATTCCGAACTCAAATCTCTAACACCTTTCAATGGTCTAGTTCAAATAAATATGCATGTTTGATTTATTTGTTAGAGGAATTATATGCATACATAAGAATGTAGGAAAATAAATAATTTTAAAATTATATTTATTAATTAAATAGATTTTTTAAAGAATAAAAATGGATAAATGAAATTAATGATATAATATAAACTAAATCTATCTTTATAAAAGAATTAATCCAGACATTTTTGAAACATAACTCAAAGAATTCATTTTAGAAATGAAGTATAAGTTTCAACATGAAATACCAAGATGCAGGTGTCGTGGTAGAGATGGCGCGTGGCGTGCTCATGGAACACAGGCCAACGAGCCCGACCTGTGGCAGAGGTTTGGAGAAGCATTTAAGGCGTCGTGGGGATCAAGCCCCAGCACATTCACTCCTGTAGCTAAACATGTCACGTCGGTCGAGTTGGTTTCTGCTTTCGGGTACCATCTCCAGGTCTCTCATTCGTATGGTGCTAATGCCCTTAGCCAAGAATAGGTTAAAGACGACAGTGTGGGATTTTTTTCCTTCACACAGGATTTCGCATTGCTCAATACTCCGTTTCCGCCTGCGAACTTGGATTTTGTAACTAGCTCCTCGTTCTCTGCAACTATGTCTAGGCAACTAGGAAAACCAAAAAGAGGGAGGGTCAATCGAAATACTACTAGAATGGACTAGGAAGCAACAGATGGTTATGGGGAGGGGGGTTCCATCCCCATTCAGCTTCTCATCGAAAATCAGGAAGCTCGCCTAATTGTCGACCATCTCTCCTCTAGAAGGAATGAGGGTCGTATCAACCATTACTGGCTCGCCAAGAACATGTTGGGTGCTCTTATGGAAGATATGGTGGCCAACTGGTCGAAGGCCAAGGACACGACTGAGACTCTGAGGGCTAACTTGGTTCAAATGGAGGGTATGTTGGGGTGTCTGGAAACCACCTTTGGTTGGCAGACATATGCTCCAAACAACCATGCCAGAGGTAGCATCATGGTAGCAGAGGGAGTCCATGGGGAGAATTCTGAAGCTACGGGGGTCCTTAGCCTGCACCGACGACCACAGAGCTGAGGGGAAAGAAACTCGCCACAGATTATTTCCCTATTCCCTGCACTACTGGTCCAATGTTGACAAAGCATGTTCGTGATGACACAAAGGAAATTGTTCACCCCTGGCGAAATACTGAGCCCCATCCCGTCAAGTTGTCGGCTCAGGAAACGACGGAGGAGGATAACTTCAGCTACCCAATTCTAGAGGAGGTTCACCCTGATGAAAACACAATAGACACATCGAGCTAAGGAGGTTCCAAATACTCTTTGCGATTTCCAGTTTTTCTGCTAGAATTTGATTCATAATATGTTATATTTTAGTCATATTTCTATAGGCTATTACAAACAATGTCCTTTTCCAGAAATTACTTGCTTTCCCTATTCAAGGCAGCGATTTTGTAACTATGGGAATAGCCATTCGGATCCTTTTGAATACCTGGGTTGGTGGCTCCACTCACTCAGACCACCACATATAACTAATATCTAAGTATTTTTTATTTCTACTGATTAATAGATGACTGCAGCTTACAAAAAAAAAGTTTCAACTCTAAATAAGTGTACACCATTCAATTTTGCAACACTCATTCTTTTAGCCACTCATGCTAAATGAAGTTATCTCATTATGATGGATGTAAAACAAGAAACTAGTTTTAATAAAATCAAAGTTGTCCACTCAAAACGTTGGTTCTAAAACTAAAATATAGTGAAAATACAAAAGTATCGACACAATGATAAAATCAAAGTTGTCTTCTAATAAAAACAATTTTAATTTCAATAACAACGTTATGTATATTGTATATTGTTTCATCCAAAATTAATTAATATTATAATACTTAAATTATATTTGTATCTATACTATAATATTAATGTAGATATTTGTTGGGCAAGTAAAGTTTCACAAATTTTATAGCAAACAATTCCTTAATTATGTTATACATAAATATGTGATAAAAATGTCTGTAAGGCCCAAATTCAAGGGATTATTGGTTACACAAAATGTAGACATGATTGAATCAACAATGTCATTAAAATTTATAGTTTTAGGTTTTTCATTAATTTAAGTATAAGAATTCATTTGTCTTATAGTTACCAATATAGATTCATTTTAAACATGGATTTATTAAGTACCGAGAGGGATTCAATTTCTTGAGGTGTAATTTTTTTATCTTAATTATTTTTCACATCAAGAAAAAATTTACCCATCAAGTAATTGGATCCCTTTTGGTGCTTAATAGACTCGGATTTAGGATGGATCTATGTTGGTTTTAATTTTTTTATTATGAGCTTACATGAAAATTTTTAATTACTTTTTATTGTTGGTAAGTTATGAGCTGACTTGGAAATGTTATGTTACGTAACATGACAAATGTGACAAATGTAACAAACATGAAAACATCTCCCCCATACTAGGTTATAAGCACCTCACTACTCTCAATGCAACAAGAATGAATTTGTCTTATGGTTTTGTCACTAAATTTTTAATAAAAAAGAATGAGACTATGATTAAATAATATTTTCCAAATACATTGAAAGAAAATAAATAAAATGACATTAATCTTTTAGGGTGAAAAAAATACATTGACAATATTTCAAGGTAATTGAATTTTTTTGTTTTTAAAATTGATTAGTTATCTCTTTATCACTCTTTTAAAAATTTAAATTAACATTGAATCACATCCACATAAATCTCACTACTAAGTTCTCTTATTTACATTTCTAAGCCAAAATTCTAGGAGTTTTGGTTTTGGCATTTTAATATACAACCTATATAGCCACATTCATATTTAATACTCTCTTATCTTATCTTGACCAATGCATTATCTTAGTATTTAAAATTTACGTAACTTGTAAACCAAAAAAGTTGTATACAGTCTTTAATTTTAAATTTTTGTAGGTGATAAAATGAATAAAAATATATAAAATGTTAAATAAATATAATTTTTTAAAATTATATAAAATTTGAAATCAGATTTAATAATTACATTCAAAATTTTGATTTGTTGAAAAAACACTCAAGTTAATATGATAGGAAAATAAAAATAATGAACAATAAATTTAAAATAAAATAATCTTACTTTTAATAATTCAACAAAAATACATTGTATATATATTTTTATTCTACGTACATCATGTGAATTAATAAATTGATCAATATAATAAAAAACAATAAAATATAACATAAATAATCATTAAAAATTAAAACAAAATCCTAAAACTTATAATAAAATAAAGAAATAAATATAGTCAAAATTATAAATTATTTTAAAATAAATAACAACATCATAAACATATAAAACAACTATTAATATATATTCATGAGATGTAGAATAGTTGGTGGCGGGTGATAGTTAAGACACCTCTAAGCGGAAAGGTCGCTGGTTCGAAACCCTGCGAATACTAAAATCCAACCATACTAAGGGTTGGTGCGGTCCAGGCCGAGTACAATCCCCGAGTGATTTTGACAGCTTAGATACCCCTGGTTCATGGTCTCTCAGCCAATGACAAACCCTGCTAGTCAAAAGGTATTACCACTTGCCAAAAAAAAACTATTAACATATAAATTTTTAAATACCATCTATAATAATAAAATATTATAATTTATTTATTTTTTGAAATTATATAAATAAATAAAAAATACAACTTAAAAAAAATTGTAATAAATCTTCTAAAAAATGATATAACTATTTTTCATTGAAATCGATGTACATTATTTCAACTTTATAGTTGATGGGCTCTCCAAAAGGAGAGTGGGTCTGGATGAAGGTCATATTTTCTTTGAATTTATTAAGGATCATAGATTACTATATAATGGAAGTCTTCAGCTTTGAAGGATGATGTATATGTCTTATCGTTTTGGAGTCAATCTTTGTCTAGTTCTCTGGAGTAATGATGTTGTAATGGTATATTTTGCATTACTATTATGATGGAAGGATGGAAGCCTTGTGAAACTGTTATTGTATCTTTTTTTATTGAAGTTGTCCCTTGATGGAAGCAGAGTGGGTTATAGTTGTATTTACTTCTGATATGTATAAGGAAGTTTGGGTATCTAGTAAACTCTCTACAAATAGAATGGTATCTTGGGTCTTTTATGGTATTATGAGAGTTGGGATGAGGGTCATAATTTTGAATATTAAAGTGTAATTTTGATTCATCCTCCGAATAACAAGTTACGCCTTTTTCCTTTTCCATGGTGAAAAATAACCATTATAGTATTGAAAAAAAAACTATTCACAAAAGCAAAAGCATGAATTTACCATAAAATAAAAAAGACCATGTGTTTTTCCAAACAATGTGAAGTGTTGATCCCGTGGTCATATGAATAGCATTTTGAATTCCTTGGCTTGGTATCTTGGAATTTTGTTCCTAATCTCTAGGATTTAATGTTGAAAGTAGTACCTTGTGATCATTGAAGTGGACTAGGTGAGGTATCCCCTTTGCCTTTACTCTTTTCTCCTATCTCTCTAGGGGTCCATGTACTAGGAGGAAATAAGTGCCAAGCCTTTATTGGCATGCACACAAAATGGATGTCAACAATTAGATATATCTCATATGCTATGGAGTTATTTATCCATAGCCAAAACTTGAGCAACAATCAAGGCACAAAATGAGATGCTAATTATAGGTAATATGGTCATGTACATGCATTTTTTTCTCTCTATAATTGATTTGCACTTATAGGTAATGTTTTTGCTATTGTTGTAACTATAATTGTTACAATTACCAATGTTGCTACATCTAACACCATGGATATCACCACCACCTCCCCTAACACATCAACTTTTTGAGAGGGAGATGCAAAGACAATTACGTTAACGATAATTACAATGCCTTGAACTCATAAGTTATTTATGATGCATTGTTTTATAGAAAGTTTGAATAATCAAAATATCCACTTAGACCCATATCTTCCATATCTATACCCATATCCAGTAGTAGTGGCATTTTGAGATCCTCTAGCTTCAATAGCATATCCACAAACTCGCATTGGCTTGATTGTGGTCATACTATTGATGAGCATGGAAATAACCAATTCCCTACACTATTTTTATTGGTTATTATGCATTCCCAACACTTTCCATCCAATTTCATATATTTCCTCCATATCCTTGACTCCTGGAAATGTTATGATTGCATTTGTATTTTTATGTTAAAATGAGTAAATTATACTCTAAATTGAGGTAATGCCGAGATTTACATGCAATTGTGGAAGTAGCTTGTTTTACACGTGTAGGTTTAAATGGATCCATGTTGCTAAAGTCTTTCACCAACGTTGATGATGATTTTTTTTGTAGCAGTTGTCGACTAATCTTCCTACAACACTCGCCAAGTAACTTTTCGTCAATAGATAGGCAAGGGATACAAATCCTTTCCACTACCCAAATAGATAGGACCGATGAAGCACAGCCAGTGGCACAATGCCATCAAGAAATTAAAATGACTACACAGTAATCATTACATTGCTAGATCGTGCTCTTTTATTGATTATGAATTTCATCGTATTTCCTCCTTTTCAAGGGGAAACAACTCTTAGTGTAAAAACTGTTAAGATAATCCTTTTTTTTGTCTTCCACAAAAGAGGGAATCCACCCACTAATTAAGGACAATATTTTATATAAAAAGGGAGCAAAAAAATGAAAATCTCTCCTTGGACTGGCTTATTATGTGGAGAATAGAAATTGGTTAAGTAATTTCCTTTGTTGTCTATGTTATGTGATTGTGGTTTGAGTTCAGATCGCCTATGATAAAGGGTAAGGGCCCTCTCTACAACATGTGGTGGATCTTAGTTGTTGCTTGTTGTGTAGTTACTTTAGAATTGTTTATGAGTGAATTTATTCCAATTAGCTAATTACATTTCCTATAGCTTTCATATGTTGTTCGATTAGCTGATTACATTTGTCTAGCTTTTATATGTTTCTTCTATTTACATTTTTTGTAGCTTTCATATGTTCATTATGTGAGTTTATTACATTTCTCGTATCTTTTAATTACATTTTGGATTTATGGTTAATGTGTGACTCATCAATTTCATTCCACATACCCCAAGTTGTAGCAATGCAACTGGTTGATTGAATGAGATGAGATTAGGATCTATTTTTTTTCAATTAGAAGTTTGATTTTACTTACTTTGCATTCCTTACTGGATAAATTATGTATACCAATCTATCTAATTGAATGGATTCAGTTCGGTAATTGATGCATGCTTTTACTGTAACATAGTGTTAGGATTAAAACAACATCAACAAGAAGAAACCCCCCCCAAGAAAGAAAATTACTTAGACAGTGAGAAGGTCTGAAATACATACATAGTGCATGTAGTTTCATAAGATTACATTCCCAGGTTGATAAATCAAATAAGGTCCTAGTGTATATTGGTTCTCAATACCAAGCATTACTAGAGCCCATCAACTATCTCCACTCCAACTGCGGACTTGATATATTTGGTCTTACTATCTCTACTCCAGCTCCTATCGCTACTCCAACTCTGGACTTGATATATATCTTTTGTTTCTATTGTAGGTATATACTCCAACTTTTGGAGAAGGACAAATGCCAACAATATGTCCATCTTCTTCTAGACACAACTATCATAGTGTCACTCGATGAAGCACGCCGAGGATATGCCCAACTTCTTTTGCACTAAGGGAAATTGAGTCATAGTTTAATGCTTTGTGAAAGGCAATAAGCCATTTTGGAATTAAAGAGTGAATTGCTTTGCCTCTATCCAATCCACAAATACTCGTCTTTAATATTTTCTTCCTTCCAACAATAAGAGCTATGGATATGTGCTTGAAATTAGGGCAAATATTTGGTTCTTGGTTATAGTAGGTTTATGGTTGAAATGAGGTATTTGAGAAATTTTGTAGACTAAGCTAAGGTAATAGTTCCCTTAGCAATTGAAGATATTCTGAGAAGGTGGTTGGTCCATCTAGTCAAGTGCAACAAAGGTGGTAGAACAAGGTCGGTTGTGGTAAGTGAAAAAAACATAATGCAGAACTAAGCCTTGCTTCACTACCACACTCACTAAAGGATTCTATCTAACTACTAGGCTGGTTCAAGGACAAGCATTACATGTCGAAAGTTTTAGTCAAGTCACCTCCAAGCCACCTCCATGCATAGTGAACATTGAACAAACATTTAATGATGGGAACTAAGGTCAACATGAGTCCTAGTATTATTCCACCCTACCATATGTAGTATAAACTTATTTCCAGTTTTGTAAATTTGAAATGAAAGATTTCACTAAAATTGCCCCTCGTCCTTAATATGGGGCTAGATAAGACATCAAAACTATGAATCGGTAGGGAGAAAGTCATTTAATTATATTTTCATGAAAAGTTAGAATGAGGCATTAAGAAATGCATAGTTTTATATGCAAAACAATAGAAATAGTTGCAAACGATTACTAATAGTCCATGCTGGCATAAATGGCAAGGACTAATAAGGTCACCATTGTGACCATTAAATGTTACTAAGGACATCATGACATCCCTAGTAACATCAACTTGACATCACTAAAAGCAAACTTTGGATGTTAGAGTGTCCACTTTAATGTACTTATTAACGTCCAAGAATGTGTACACTAAAATTAATGCATATGTTTAGGAAATCTATAACATCTATGCATATGAAAAAGACTTCAATACAAAAAGAGGCAAGTGAATAGTCTTTTCTACAAAAACAATACTAATAATGATTCTTGTGGTCTCCATACCAATAGATGTCATAACCCATATAGTCTTTGTGATACTAAACTCTTATGATGCATATAAACGCTATGAGGCAAGTGAATAGTCTTTTCTAAAAAACAATACTAATAATGATTCTTGTGGTCTCCATACTAATAGATGTCATAACCCATATAGTCTTTGTGATACTAAACTCTTATGATGCATACAAACCCTATGGTCTTCATGCTAATAGCTCCTATCATCCTTGTTTGAATAACCCAATCCATACAAATTTGCAGTCTCTATGTTAATATCCCATATGGTCTTCATGCTAATAACCCATATGACACATATGGTCCCATGATATTAAGTCCTATTGTCCATGTGTTAATCACTATTCTTGATAACTATAATTATGGCTAATAATTTAATTATTTTTATTAGTAATTATAATTTTAGATAATAACTCATACGTAGTGAACAAAATAGTTGTGAACAAAAAAAATGAGCATGGTGTGATGCTCCTTAGTGCAACTAGGTTTTTTCCCTAGTTTCTCATTCCACTACTAATGATAATCAATGTTGTATCCAATAGGCGCTCCAATCCCATCCTCCTCTACACTACAAGGAGTCATGCCTTTAGCAACATCCTCTGGTAGGAAAGAATGGCAACATGGAGCGCTAAAAAACATCTCAACTCGACATCTTTTCCTTTGTAGATCTTGCAAAGCTTCCAAAGAACCCAAACTTCTTTTGTGCAAGGGCATTCTGAAATGATCAAGATTAAAACAATGTCCTCTATATCGGTCGACATGACTCCAGTGAACATACAAAGTTTTGTCTTTAGTACATGATGATATGTTGTTGTAATGGGCTATTAACAACATTGAAAGATCTAAATCACATGGAAGCCTTTTATCCAAGAGGAATATTTCATCTACCCCTATGCCAAGATTTTCCTCATCATCAAATTTGACTCAACATTAGACATGGATCTTATGATCCTCAACTCAAGCCCCTAGTATGAGAAGCATGCCAATCTCTATATGAATCCATGGTTTCTTAATTTTCACACTTCAACCGAACTCTTTCTCTACAACTCTATTTTGGGTAAGGCTTGTGAAACTTCCCCTTTAGTTTTGGTGTTACGAGTCTTTCTATGAGATTGAGTATTCCATTGGTAAGTTCAAATTCTAAATCATTGAAACAAAGAAGATACATATCACTATATGTGATTGGATTTGCATACGTTGACATGGATTTTTTAAAAGTACTCACACAAGCAATAATGTTAGTTGTGAAAAACTACATCTAGAATGAACTCCTTGACCATGTACAAACAACTTTCTATTGCAGATCCTACTTCATCTCACGACCTACAACAACTCAACACAATGTTGGAAAGGACTAGAGAGAGTGATAGAGCAATAAAACAAAGACACGCTCTCAAATATCATTGACTTCTTTTTCGATTATAGTGAGGTCAACTTATTCAGGTGATTGGAGAAGCCACCTTATGTGATCATTAGCCTATTTTGTTTTCCATTTGTTGGGGTGAAAACAAAATGTGTATCCAGAAGACTCATTTTTTCTTAATATTTCACATTTACAACACCCTTGGTGTGTGAATTCTATTTCAATAGTGTAGAACTTGTTGTTACACCATATTTTTCCACCTTGTGAGCATTTATACTCCTTGGCCTCCCTTACCTATTTATAGACTCAAAACCATACTTGTGGTTCTCCTTGAACCCCTTTTTCCCTATTTTTCCTCCTGTGCGTGAGCTAATTCAATACAACTCGCGTATATGTTGGGTGCATCACAGTAGCCTGCGTACATTGACCTTTGGTAAATGAAAGCAAAAACTCTATTTTCACTCCAAAAAGCGGCCATTGTGACCTTTGGCCCTCCATGTATCTTGAAACGACTCGATTCGACCTTTCACTTTCCTTTTGGAGGGTTATATATTGAGATATTATGGTGCATGGAAGGAGGAGAAAGAGAAGAGCATTGAAACTCTATCGAAATTTTTCCTTGCTTGAGTCTACCTCCATTGATCCTAGTCGTTGTGAACCATTTATGTTCACCTCCCAAACTCTTTCATATCTTGTGAAGAATTCATTCTTTTGCTCGTGAGTTTGTCATTGTATGGGAGATTGAAGTGGTGGAGGCACAAGTGGAGGTACCTAGTTCTTGGTTCAGATGAGTTTCCGACAGGAGGTTGTATCTTGTACTTCTTGTTCACATTAATAGAAATACTCATTTTCTCGTCCATTTATATTGTGAATGATCATTTATTATCATTGGGTACATTTGCTTATATATATCATGGATTATGCTATTGCATATGCTAACATCTTTTATATATCATATGCACTTGTTTGCATTTATTGTTGAGACTAAGCTACAGGTTCAAGTGTTGTGATTCACAAGCTCAACGGGATTCTTCATCAGACGTCCGGAGTGAGGTAGGTCCTTTATCCCGTTTATCCGCATTTACATTTATATAGCATATGTTGGGAAGTGAGTTGATTTCATGAGTTCATCTGTCTGTTGTGGTCTACCCCATGCCATAAGAAGTTTTTCTTCGTAACACTTGCTTATACTATGAGGCTATGATGAGTGGATTGCATGGTGGTGGGGTAAGATTAACTAAATTACTAATTTTCTATGAGGATATGGGAGGAAATTTACTACAATTAGACAAAAGCATCATAAAGTTGTCACAAATCAACTCAAGGAGGCTAATCAGAAGCTACAATCCTCCCCATGTGATAAAGAGTTGGAGGCTTGAGCTATCATACATACTCACTTTTTAAAGGTGGGAAAACTTTGAGAGCTTCATGGAGCTTAGGAACAACCCAAAGTTGATTGGATTACATAAGGGGATAGACTCTATTAAAGCCTTTTTTAAACCCATGGCCATAAAGAGAGTTTTGAAAATATAAATGATATCCGATACACTAAAGAGACCTCACTGGAATCGAAGCAATTGAGAAGGAATTTCTCACTCGCTACCTTACAATATTTCAAACTTAGTTTTAACAAATGAAATATTGAATCCTTTCATATGTGCCTTGATTTTGTCTTGCAACAACTCTCCCCTGTTGACAAGTAGCTTTGTGGGAAAGATTGATCTCATATGAGTTTATCACTGTATTGAGAGCCGAGATAGTGGATAATAAATCAACAAGGTTGAATGGATTCCCATGTGAATATTATAAGGCCACATGGAATTTTGCTAAGGGCTTGAATTACTCCGAGTCTATAGAGACTCGACTTACTCCAAGTCTATAAAGAGTCCCCACACAAATGGCCCATTGGAAATTCATAACAATGATCTAATCAAGTTCATTCCTAAGCCAAATGATCCATAGAAATTTTTTGGTATATTGTTCTCCCTAATGTCTTACAAACTGATAATTAAAGCCTTACCGTTGAGAACTAAGCATATCCTCCATATGATCATTTGACCTCAACACACCAACTATGTTTATTACTCTTCATGTACAAACACCAACTATGATTGTTACCCCTCATGTACAAATTGCAGATACATTTATAACTAAAAACATCAAAAGAGCATGGGCAACCACGAAACCTTGCCTTGAAACATCAAAAGAACATGGGAAGCCATGAAACCTTGCCTCCAATGGAAAAGAAAATTCCCTTATGTAATGACTTTCGTTCAAAAACAGGTTGATGCTCACAACTACAAAGTTAAAATGAAATGGGGCATTCCGAGAATCGAACTCGAGACCTCTCGCACCCAAAGCGAGAATCATACCACTAGACCAAATTCCCTCTTCTACCAAAAGCTTGAGTCTGGACTATTAGAACACACCACGCATCAATAAATAATAAATTCTAATTGGAGAACCGCAACATATCTAAAACACTGCAATTGAATTTCTCTCGCTTGTTGAGAGTGGGATTTGAACCCACGCCCTTTCGGACCAGAACCTTAATCTGGCGCCTTAGACGAACTCGGCCATCTCAACGGAAGAGTAATCATCTGATGTACATTATTCTCCAACACATCGCTGCTTTTGTCAAAATTAAAATTAGAAATGAATATCAAAAGCAATAATAATATAATAATTACAATGTGAACAGAGGTGCGTTCACCACTCCGAGTCTCCCACTCGCTCCATCTAATCTGTAATTACAGAGACTTCTAACGACACGTGGCATAAATAAAACACTGATTGAATTTACATACCAACTTGTATCCTAGTTGTCATTATCTAAATTTATTATTCACGCATATTTACATAATAACTAACATACCCCAAAACAAGGGAAATGAAACGCCGAGATGAATTTCAATATGTTGTAAAATGAGAGAAAGTTTTGTGTAC
This sequence comes from Larix kaempferi, assembly GCA_027924585.1. Lineage (NCBI taxonomy): Eukaryota > Viridiplantae > Streptophyta > Pinopsida > Pinales > Pinaceae > Larix > Larix kaempferi. The sequence continues at coordinate 15,277,580 of BSBM01000372.1, read as the reverse complement.
TTAGACAATATCATTTTGTGTGTTTGAAAGCAAGTCTAGATAATATATGGTAGGGATTGTAGTCGATGAAATTGAAAGAAAAACTATGTTGCAAGTACTAATAAGCAATAAATAGAAACCCATGTAATAAATGGTAAAATGATTTGTACATTAATTTGTGATACAAAAAAGTAAACATGTGTAAGTAAAACAATAAAGGGCTAAGTAATGATCAAATTTGGCTCTAAATATATTGAAAATCAACATTGGTATTTTCAGTTGGTAGGGGGGGTGCAGGGATTGAGTGTTGTAATTTTAAGTGTGAAAGGGATAGATGATGAAGGAATACCTCTTGATTTTTTCGAAGTGAGACATATGAAGTGTCTTTCATCTTTGCATAGTGTTCGAAGGAGAATGATGGTATAATTTGGATTCATTCTAGTGTTGTAGTACGTGGCATTGTTGTCAAGGTTAATCCTTGACCTTCATTGTTACCAATGTCAATTGTTGACCTTGTTAATTCCAATCATTGCGATTTATGGATAGTCAATGCCCAAGCCACATTGAGGGGGATTTGTTAATTCTTGTTACTTCGATTTATGGGTGGAATTGGTATGTGATTTGGTTGAGATGGGTCCTATGGATGTACCCAATGTAATTATCAAATGTCATGACTTCACTATTATTGAATGGAATTATTATTCTTCACTAAAATTCTCACGCGGCTACCTTGATGTGAAGCAATTTCATGACTCCTTCCTTTCACATGGGACAATCTCTCTTTCATACAAATATGCAATCTCAATAATATTTCAACATGCGATCTCTCTCCACAGCTCACAACTCCTTCACGGTTCCTTGGATAGGGAATCATCCGACCAAGTATTTTATGCTTCTATTTAGCTTGTGAAATTCATCAATGTGGGTTGTTGATGTGACCTATTTCTTTAATATATGCAGCATGGGTCCTTCTACCTTCACACCACCTCGTTTGTAATTATGTTCTTTTTTAGTTGGCTACCCATAACGCCCGAGCAACGATGAATTTGAATGCATGGAAACATCGGTGGCACTAATGGAGGATAGGTTTAGTTTGTGTGGTTTCGCAGTGGGAAGCATGTTGTCAAGATGTTGAAATCGATTGCTAGACATGACGTGGTGTTGCTTATTCATTAAGCGGAGCTTTCTGTGAGTGTATCGTTGAGAGCTGTCAAGATATGGTCTAGTTCTTTGCGAGTGGCTTTCAAGAGATTTTGCTCTTCTTCTCACATAATAGATTTTTCCTGGTAGGGATGACTGAAAATAATATTTCATAGAAATTCTTCTCAGACCTCTTGCTTGTCAGTCCTTCTTTCTCCCAAGGTTATCCCACATCTTTGTTGAAATTTCTATCCCCACTTCCATGACACCATACATTTTCAAATTCATAAGAGAGTGCCAAAAGTGGCCTCGTATAGTTTCAACATAATCGGTCATTACAAAGACTTACCATCCACCTACAACGGGCCCTTCCACAGACTTGACACCCATCCAAAACAAGGCAACCCAAAATCTGGCACACAGCCATTACAAAAGCTTCACCCAAAACATAACCCACCCGAGCAACCTAAACCAAAAGAGGACATAAGAAACTAACCGGCACAACAAGACTCTTACCCCTCACCTGCCGCGGATGACAATCCTCCCTTCAGAGGATTCTCCTCATTGTCTGACGACACCTCTGGAGAAGTTGGAGGTGAATCTGAATTCGCAATGCCGTTGCCGAAAGGAACTTTGGCCAGGTCAAGGACCCCCTCCATATCTACTTGGATTCTCAGTAGGTCATCTTTGAGGTTGGTGAGGACCTGCGTAACCAGGTCACCAAATATTTCTCTCCCCATCATGGTTCTCACTAGCATCTTCCTCATTATCGAGTATGGTTTCAACCTTGCTGCCATACCATTCTATTCCACCCACTTCTGCTTCTCTTCTTCCTTCATAATTGTGATGGTTTCGTCAATATGATGGGGAATCCCCTCCATGAGCTCCTCACTGATTTCTTCATCCTCATCCTTTCGCTCACTACATCCTCTTTCCCCTCGATGATTTCTCATATATTGGCAGAGTGCCATCGTGACCTCGTCAAGCCTACTTTGCACATACAGAGTCTCAACTTGCTTCAATACTTTGTCCTTCACTGCCTGGTTCGTTATATGTTCGTCGAACCTCTCACCTGTATTGACATCGTTATAGGCCATCATCATTGCTTCTATGTTGTAATCAATTAGAGCCAACCATACTTTTTTAATGAGTTGGAATTCAAGAACCAATAGAATTTCAATAAAATGAGTCAACCATAATTGTTGACTTGAGATATTTGTCATATCACGTTTTTTCAGGTATTTCTTGTTTTTTGTGGCAGCAAGGTCCGTCAAAAGACCCCAAATTTCCTCTAATGTAAGGTCGAGTTTAATGTCTCCCTCATCCTCTTGTCCCATCTCTTCCTCATCTCTGGTGGCTATCACTCTCTTGATGTACTTATCATTCATCATCATTATCTCTCATAGCATACAAGCCTTCTCTTCCATGCAGTCTCTTTTCACACTGTCACCTATGTTTAAATGTCGCCTTCCTCCTTCACTCTTCCTCACAATATGCCACCCTCCTCACATGCATGAACAATTAATCGACCAGACTTTCACGAGGTGGTGTACCATCCCGAGACACCTCCTCTTGTCCTTCCCTTACCACGTTTCACCTTACATGTGGCCTCGTGTCTGTATCTCCACCCACATTTGGGGGATGGATCCTACCCCTTTAGATTGTCTCTTAAATTTGTATTATATTGTTGAACTTTCTCTTTTAAACTTTTATGTTTTATTCCAATGCCTTCCATCTCTTAAATTTTTATTATATTGTTCCTTTCTCTTTTAAACTTTTATGTTTTATTCCAATATTTTCAAAATTTTGAATTTTTATTTCTCCTCTTCATCCATTTTCTAAATTTTATTTCTAGGCCTCCCATCTATTTTATAACATAATACACTTGTCATATATAAAGCTCTCTTTAAATATAAAAAAAATAACACAACTTCAAATACTTTGCTTCCTACATGTTTTTAATGGTGCCTTGGTCTTTTAAACTTTTATATTTTAAGAGATAAGTTTATCCTTAATTATTCAGTCTTTAAACTTTTATATTTGATAAGATATAAGTTTAAAACATTCTCATATAATAATATTTATTTTTAAACCTAATCCATTATAAATTGCTCCGAAACTCTATATTCTGTCCATACATCAAACTCCATTCCAAATTTCTATATTCCGTTGATACATCAAAGTCCATTTTTATTTTTATTTTGTATTTAACCCGCGGAGTGTTATTTTTCCTATAAAAAGTAGGCCAAGCGATTTTTACTATTAAAATCCATGCCACGCAATTAGGGTTGGACCTCCTATTAAAAGGAATCCAAGAGATTTTTACTATTAAAAGCATTGCCACACAATTAGGGTTGGACCGACATTATTAATTTAATGGTGTTATAAGGTTTAGTTTTTAGTTTTGTTGGGTTGCACATGAAAACCGTGCCTATCTATTTTTACTATTAAAAGCAATTCCATGCAGTTAGGATTGGACGACATTACTACTTTAATGGTGTTAATCAGGTTTAGGTTTTTAGTTTTGTTAGCATTCTTGTGTTTTGCACGTGAAAACGTTGCCTAACTAACGTATGCTCTTGCTGGTGACTGCCACGCAAGTTATATTGCGTGGATGTAAAATTTTGAATGGCCATATTCACAATAACAGTAGATCCATTGAAATTTCTAATAATGTATTGGATGTGAAAGCTTGGCCCTTCTGCGTGACACTGCCGTAGACATCTTCCTCACATTGGTGCCTTCACTTTCTTACACTGAAATCAAAATATTAATAACAAAATAATCGCTGAAAGGAAAACCGGAGATAAGGGTTTATACTCTCAGAATAATTGTGCATTCCATTGACAATTCGATGCCAAAGAGTTATTTTTCACGTGGAGCTTCGGGAAGTAAAATGCTCGAGTCGAATTAGTATGACTCCACACAGATTTGATCGACACACTACCACATAATTAAAGTCATGGTGCCTCAGTTTTTAAATCACTCTCGTTATCCCCATTCACAAATTTCACAAATGGAAAAATGGATTGGTTGAATTGTTTCCATCGAAAGAGAAGTGCAGACACATCGGCTCCACAGAAGAATATTTCTTTATAAATGCTGAGCCATTCATTAGACTTTTTTATAGTGAAAAATTCAGATCCGAACGAGTGTTTAGGTGCACTATTACAACAATTATTTCGCTAACCCCATCATATCCCACCGTACTTACTCATCCAGTATATTTGTGTATTGTAATAGTAATATTAGAATGGATTTACTTATAAATAACACTCATGAGATCTGACAATTGCTAGTGCTTGTTTGTTGAAGGAATTTGACTTTGAAGAACAGTGCAGTTATAGCAATGTCAACGAGATCAAATATCAACAGCTGAGGAAGCAACAATTTATTAGTATGGCAGTCTCCAGTTCCATATCTGTTGGGTGGAGTGGGTGCCATGCTCGTGCTTATAGCAATTGATGTGACTATTCTTCCATGGTCCTACTTGAAGGAAAGCACTGATGGCAACGCTCAAGACCAAGAAAGTAACAGAGCATTAGAATGTAGAGAATGGAGATAGCCGGAAATATGAGACGACTGAGGATATGTCAAATCTTTCTGATGAAAAAGACGAATTAGACGAATTGAGAGTGATTGTGATTATGGCAGGGAATGAGAATCCAACCTGCATTGCCAAACCCACGGCTGTCGCTGTTGCAATTAATTAATTAAAATCCCAATGAGCAGATACAGTGCGTTGAGCTTCTCATTCTTGTTCTAAAATTAGAGATCTGTGAGGTGAGGTGAAGAGAGGAATATAATAATTTAGGAGCTGCGAGAAGCATTAAATTTCATATTGTAGCTTTCTGTTTATCGGCTTGGATTAAGAGGGATGTAAAATTTTTGCATATAATATTGGATGCCATTAATGGAGAATTTGAGAGAGTTAATAGAGAATTTGACCATCTGCAGCTTTTTTGGATACCCCATAAGCTTAAGGTTTAATTTTTTCATACGAAATTAAAGGCATTGTAATTACTGATAAAATCATTTATTTGGTGTCAATGAAAAGTCTGGAAAGGGAGCTCATAACCTAGGAATTATCTATACCCTTAAGCGAACTTAAGGGTATTCTATGATTATGAGAGTATTTGGACTATAGCTCATAGAGTATATGTCCATATAATAACTGAAGTATACTAACTTCCATAGAAGGGAATGATGTCCTTATAATACCCTTGTATGAATAGATAGTCATATATATTTTGATAGTCATTTGATCAAATTATGAGCTATATCCATATATCACAAATTATAGCTTATACTGAGTGGATAGCTTTTTTTGACTTAATATTTTGGCAATAATTAAGTAGCCAAAATGACTATCCTTAGGATAAGTGCATCTACTCCCATTTTACATAACCGTAATCCAAAGAATATTTTATAATATAAATAAATAAATAACGAACTGACCTGTAAACATAATCCAACGCTGATTTTATATCATTCTTGAAATGTCTATCGATCCCCAAACATTCAACGTTGTAGACCATCAGAAGGCGTTGAAGGAGATCATTGAGAGGAGCGATTATATCTCCATCTTCGACAGACATTGAGTTGAACATATGTTTTACTTCCGCAATAATTCTATCAACACTTTCACGGTAATAAGGTGTCTCACCGATGTAAATACAGTACATTAGAGGAGAAAATTAATACATTGATTAAATATAAACAAAAGAAAGAAGATGCAGAAGAATAAATAGAAACGAAGCTAATTACCCACCCCATGAGGCGTTGAGAGGGACTGTATGAAATCATTTGTCCCAGATATTGGAATGATAATAGCCTATGCATCTTTGTACACCATCTTTATCAGAGACGACAATGGTGAAACTCATGCTCCTGGAACATGTCACGGATTTCCCTCTCCTAAGAGTCGGGATTGTTCTTCAGAGAGGCTTAATCTCATGAGTATAATTCATCAATGATCTGAGTGGGCACAATTTGGAGGCCAACAGTAAGACAGAAACAAGATCCATTTCTTCACGCTCTGTCAAGAATATGACATAACCGCTGACGGTTTGTAGGAGTAGGAGTAAGAGCTGGCAGTCAGGCTCAGAGATTGCACAGTCGTCAGTTGACAATAAATTCTTCGTCACAGACCTGAAGGCATTGTGGTCGTCTGCAGGCGAGTAAGGAGTAACGACGGTTCCATAATCGATAGTGACGACAGGTGGTGGCTCCCCATAGGCCGTGGACAGACGAAAAAATCCCGAAGGGAGCCAACCCCTTAATATACCGCGTAACAAGAGCCACCAGTTGTTGAGTAAGATTAATATAAATACTTCAAATTTTATTACTTTATAAAAATTTATTTTCAGGTTGTAATTAAAGTTTATCATATATTAGTTTAGTTTTGTCAAACGTGTATTGAACTTTATCATGTGCTAATTTGTTGTTTTAGGGAAGAGACTAATATCAACAATGCTTAACCCATTCTTAAAACATAAAACATAAAAGTAAACTCACTTCTCTTGTACTCTCTGACTATTTCCATTACAACATTGGCTAGTTACCTTTGACTGCCTCTTCAAATTTTAAACATGCACACCTTTTAGGGATTGATTCCAAGGGGAGGGCCTGCATTGACTAGCCATTGTTTTCCCACCTTTCAACAACAAAGAGATTTTTTCCACACTAAAATAGACTACAAAGGCATATTGTAATTGTCTATTATGTATAAACCCATACTAACTCATTGAACCTCCAATCAAAAGTCAAGCCTCAAAAACTGGTAGGAAAACCTTTTCAAACACAATGCTAATTTGTAATGAATTAAAAATCTAATCCAAAATTGATCAGTGATATCAGTGATTATCTCAAATAAAAAATGCTACTAACTCCTAATACGTGTAACATGCTACTATCTCCTCAATTAGCCAATAAATAGAGAGTATGTTTACTAGGACCCTTGCGTCTATCATACCGGGACCCTTGCAAAAGACATAGATTCATTAAAAAACTTGTGTTTTTCAATTCTATATTGATCAATTTAATGTGCTCTTGTATGAGCAGAGCCAAAGAATCAGTTCTACCAAGATTGATTCGGGTGATTATGTTAAATGACATGTGTATGAAATGTTAGTGATAGATTCCAATCATGCAAATTTGCAAATTGTGTCAATAGAGAGAGAACTTTGTTGTATATATTATACAACACGGTGTTTGCAACCTTAATTAAATCAACTTCTACATACACATGTTTTAGCATATGTGCACATATGACAAACAAAAACAAAAGTTGTAGTTGGCAAGGAATTTCTGTATCAAATATGAAGGGATTTTTATATGAGGTTCATTGCATTTTATATAGAAACAATGTATTCAAATGGATGCGAAGAAAAAATTATCTGTATTCTTATAGTTATGTTGACGCTCATATTTAAAGAGAAACTTCATAGTATGTATTAATTTTAATGTTTTGGTTCATTTCAATTTTCTGACCTTTAAAAACATATAATACTTTTGCATGTTGTGGAAGAACAAAAACCTAAGTTTAACAACAAACCTTAGGATTTCTCTTAGTTATATACTCTTTGATTTGAATCAGTGACCATGCATTATTTTGGTATAGTCCATTGACAAAGTTGCATTCAATATAATAGTCATAGGAAGGAGCTATAATAGAGCATTTTCCCTGTGTCTACACCTCCCTAATATCTCCCCCTCTTGTTGTTACTCTAGTGGATGCATAAGTTTCACATTTGCACAAGTCATGTCCATAATGTATGTCCCTTGTATGTTGTTATTGTTATGAACATAATGCTCTATTTGCTCTCATTCCTACAGGAAGAAGCTATGAACAACAAAGCAAGGTGGGGATGTATGGAGAAATGTTTTGCAAATCCAAATATTTTTGTGGATCCAATAAATATAGTAGATCCTCTCTCAACGCTCTGTTGAGAATAGTTAATTTGAAAATTCATAGGCTTTTGTCCCTTGAAATACCTTGAACTCCTGGTTGAAAACTAACTGAAAATCAATAAGAGAAATTGAGAGATCTGTAATGTCCCTTGTTAGGAATTTTATTAAAATGGCAATTTTCCACTTTTTTTCCCTAGTTCGACCTTTGACTAGTTTGATCTCTAGGTCCCAAATTTGCCCCAAATGATTTCAAATCTTCTGAGAAGGTATATGAATGAGATTAGAACATAAATATGTGTTTTAAGGATGCCTTTGGACCTTTAAAATACTTCTATAAATACTCTTTCAATTCTGGCCAATGTAGGGAACTTTACTAGTAATTTGCCTTTGACTAGTATTGGTCTCTATGTCTCGAATTGACTCCAAATGCCTTCAAATATTCAAGGAAGGTGTATGAATGATATTAAGACTTGAATATGATGTTCAGGGATGATATATGGCCACCAAAATACCTCTGCAAACTCTCTTAAGATTCTGGACCAAGTATGCAATTTTACTAGTAATTTGGGGTTCAAATCCCCCTGGGGTAAGTATTGAAAATGGCTTCCCAAATGCCTCCAAAGCCACTCAAATTTCTGAACAGAGGTAGGGAATGTATTAAGGATGTTATTAAGGTCTCATGTGCACCATTAATTGATTATTATATCTGTTCCAACCCTCTCCCATTCAACTGCAAAAATCACCAATTCGACCCTTGGGGAAATGGAACTATTTCTTCTCCCAGTGCAATTAAACTAAGTAAAAATACTTCAAATGCTCAAGTACAGTACATGAAACTTGTAGAAGACATCCATGGAATTATATTGACCACAAATATATCAGAGAATCATCCATCCATTCGAAATCATCATCAATACATTGGCTCACAACAAGGTAGTGGGGAAATGGCATTGTTCTTCCATTAAAAATGAGATTTATACATTTCTACTTGGAATTTCGACCTAAAACTTTTTGGAGATGAAGAACAGAGTATTTACTTCATATTACAAAAGAAATGGGGCATTAAAATCTTTCTCAAAGAGTACAATATCTCACCAAAAACGCCCTCCCTCAAGGATCAAGAATATGCCATTAAAACCGGAAATGGTTGAAGGAGTGAGCTGCAATAGAAGAAACCATGAGCTGCCCTGTAGCTTACACCTGCAAATAAAGACTCCATTAAAGATCCAAATGAAAGGTCTGAATGTCCTTTCCAATTACCAACTTGGATGGGAATCTTTCACCCTCGAAATTGGCTAAGGCAAGAAACTAGTCATCCACTAGCTCTCCCTCTTCACAAATGCAATTACAAATTCTACAAATGATCAAAAGCTGGTTTCATTCTTTGTTATTGACATTTATAAAGTTCTAATGGCCTCCATGGGTCGAATTCCTTCCAAGAGACTCATGCCAACTCAAGTTGGGAAGAGATTCCAAAGAACGCCACTTGTACAACAATTCCTAGTCTCCCACTTCCACCAAATCACATGTGGAAGCATCTTAGCTGCCCTAACACCCTTGAGCGCCCTCTTGGAGTCTATTTTTAGCCCTGACATGTCATATATGTCATATGTCATCCTTCAGGTCTGATTTGTGTCATAGGTGTCATAGCATCTTCATCATTGTTGTCATAGAGCTAGGGAATCTAGCCCAAGTGTCTCACTAGCTCCAAATTGCCTCTTCCTCTTCCATGGGAGTTACTCTTCCTCTATATTTCGACCTTGGATGAGTTATGCCATGAATAATACCTTTTGGACTTCCCCAAGTATGTTACCATTCACCTTGAATTCGAATTGGTGAGAGAATGATGCCAAATGTAGTGGGGAAATCTAGCCATATGTGGGTTCCACTTCCTCCATGTGTCTTCATGATGAAATGCCACTTTGATTTTCAGTTGTATATATTTATTTAGCTCCTTTATTAAATATTTATGCCATTCTAATGTTCAAACATCATTTATTATCCCCATTATTCCAAATCCCAAAGCTTCCACCCCAAACCTAGGAAACTAGTAATTTTCCTCCTTGGCAATTATTTGACCCTTAACATCAACTTTGCAAACTCTAATGAATATGGCTAATGTGATTAGGCCATTGTGACCCAATTCCAAATTTGGTACATGACAAGATCCTTGATTAGTCACAGTACACTCTGGTAGTCTTCACGTAAAGACAGGATCTTGGATAATAGCCCATGGTTCATGAATCAGGTGTGGCTCTTCATCAAGTGCAAGCAACCAGGTTTTGGTCACCGTTATGAGTAGGTCTATGATATTTGAGCCCGTATAGCTATATATATATATATATACCCCTTGAAGCAAAATCCAAGGGTTTAATTGTGTGCAGTGAAATAAATCCAAAATTCTTTCACAAACTAGTCAAATCTTTCAAATCTATAATAATAAATTCTTAAATTAAAGAAATTTTAAACCCACCTTGAAAAAAAATAAACAAAATCCATCCTTGATCACATCCCAAAAATAACCCTTGAAGAGAAAAATAGGATGTTAATCTATGCTATACATCATACAAGATCATAAATAAACCCATAACTTCAAACGTTAAAAGTGATTATGAAAGATATAATTTTAAATAACAAAGTTTATACATCATACAAAATCATAAATAAACCCATAACTTCAAACGTTAAAAGTGATTATGAAAGATATAATTTTAAATAACAAACCAACTTTGTAGTAGATAAGAAATTTTGAGAGTTTGCTCATAGTTTAAAATTTCATTTACTTTATTTGACAAGGTGGGATGTTTCTTTAAATTATATTTACTTAAAGCTTATGAATGGTGAAATGGGATTTCTTAAAATCTTGGATTTTTCAAAAATAAGTTGGCAAAAAAGGAGAGTATATCATCGATACAAATCTTCTGAAACAAACAAAGGGTTTTAATTAAGCTATCATATATTAACAAGGTATTTGGGAAAGGCCTTCTGAAGCAAAACAAATACTTTGAAATCATTGCATCATATCATGTTCTTGAGGCAAGCAACAAATCATTCATGGTTATAAACATTAACAAAATCTATGCAATTGGGTTAGTACACTGAACCAATTAAAAAGGTCTAGTATGCATTTAATTTATGAGCCTACCACTTACATTCATTTAAGCATATGATGTGCATGCCATTGTGAAGAATCATTAATGGAAAGAATCATATTGAGAAAAATAAAGTACTAACATAAAAACATTACAACATGGGTCGACAGATTTTGGACGTGTTTGCATAAGCAAGAGAATGCTTGAAAGAATTACATCTATCCAGCCACAAGTGATCTAAGTAGTGAATATATTATCACATTTGACTTGGTATCCACTTTAACTCAAGGAAATCTTAAACAACCATCAATTGATCAACATTTATGCACAACTTACAACTTTAGTGATCAATGCAAGCACATGTAAAGGATTTCATAACTTGGTAAGAATTCCCTTTTAAGGAAAGGTGAGACATCATGGTACCTTCACTTACCTTGAGAATAAAAAATCAATGCACATAACACACTTCTAAGGGCGTTCACAAGAATGCCTGCAATATATTCCTATGAGGACCTAACATTCTTGTTCCTTTTGGTTCAGGGGACTGGAATATTTGCCTATATAAGTCATAAATCCAGTGACCAAATATACACTTAATTTGTTAAAGAGGTTCTAGAAAGAGAATAAAACTCAAACACATAAATATTAGAACATTCGCTCAAGCCACTCATTCTACTATAGAAGTATAGTTCTTTGGTTATCCTCTTTTATATCTTTCCCATATGTATTCTCGACTAAATGCTCTCATTGCTTCTTTAGAAATCTAAAAAAGAAAGATAACGAACTAAAGTAGACAATTTGGCACTAACTTTAAAATTTCAATACAGCCACGACTAATTATCCAATGTGGTGCTGTGAGAAAAGCTCACCCTAAGAGAAGCTAAGTTGTGTATCTTTTCAAGAAGTAGTTTAACATTTACCATTTTTGGGTCCTTGGACATTAATCCACCATGCCCTTTTCAAAAGCAACTTTAGGAGCTTATCTTCATTTTTGTTTGCTAATTTCCAGAGGGTTCTAAGCGAGTAGTATGGCTAATAAATTTGTATACTTGGATAGGGAGGTCCTGGTAAATATGGGGGAGGCCCAAGGATTCCTTAAATCATTGATATGGTTCGACTTAATCCATCTCAAAATTATGAATTTTGATCGCAATCCAAGCTTTCACTTTTCAATCCCGGACTACCCGTAAAGAATCTAAGACATCTAAACCTTACACAAATTTATGCAATGATTTCAATGGAGAAAAGAAATTCACTAAATGTAAAAGTTAGGTAGAAATCACCAATATACTACAAGCACAATTTGCAAAATGAAGCAGAACACAAAGTTGGAATGTCAAAGTGGTTTGATATTATTGTAATACCATGCCATAGTTTTAGCATCGATGAGCAGGTGGCATAGATATATTCTATGCAAACACCAGTGACAAAGTTGTAGAATTTCCCTCGAAGGCATTCAAAACATTCGACCAAGAAGTATTTAAAGAAGATATAGCATCAACAACCAAATATGTTTGTTTGCTTTGCTAGCAAAGCAAGAAACCAAAAAGAAATTTTTGTCGCAATAGCTATTAAAATTTTAAGACAGTTTTTGTACGCAAGAAAGTGTTAATATGTAGAAGTTTCTTTCAAAGTGTGATGTCATTGCTTCCAGTTTACTGGTGTACCAAAAAACTATTTTGCTTTGAAAAGGATAGTTTCCAACTATCTGGGAATCAAGGATAATAGCCATCTGCAAAAGATCATTTGACAATAACATAATTGGTGTTGTAGCAGTGTCAACAATCCCATATGCCTGTACATTGCAAACAAAGTATGGTCAAGGCAATGTTATAATTGTCAACAATGAATGTACATAATTCTTAGCAAAAGAAGAATATAAAACTTTTTTCTTCAACAATTGAATTGTGATTTAAGGGATAAATGGAAATAAGACATAAACATATACAAACAACTATTTTCCTAGAAGAATAAAGGAGTGATCCAGGTGGATATCGGTGGCAGCCCACCTCTTCCAACTGGCTCAAAACAGTCTTCTGGCAATTTTGGTAAATTACTATTTTTAGCAGTTTTTCGGGTCCTGAACTTCCGGAGCCATTTTGAGGCCCTAAACGACATTTTTTGGCGATTTGGGGGACCAAATGGTTGCCAACGGCATTCATTTGGGCCCAGTCGAAAGTTGTAAATCTCGGATAGACCTTTCCAACGGGCTACCGAGCGCCCCAAACGGAGATCGTATGCAAAAGTTATGACCCCGAGAAGTTGACTATTCAACTAACCACCTTGGGGCCGCAAACTTTATGACGGTTCATCTTCTAGGGTTAGGTTTTTGGATGTTTGGGATTCTTTCCCTCATGCTTATGATAAATAGGCCCTTTCGGCCTCTCTTTGTATTCATCTTGGCACGAATGAGCATAGCGGCCACATCTCTTCTCAGAGATAGCTACCACCATTCTAGCTATTGTATTTTACAGTCTGTTCTATTTCCGCTATTTAATAGAATATGTGTTTACTGTATCACTGTGTTATTTGCAATATATCTCTGTATATGATTCTGTATATGCTATCTTTTGTTTCATTCCCACATAAATCTGGATCAGTGGTATCAGAGTGGTCTGCTCTTTGATTGTTTCTCGGTGAATGTCCCCGACGAGGTCAGGATACAGAGAGTTGGGTATCGAACTAGTTTCACTCGAGGAAGACCACTCTCGCCGCCCCAAACGGCCTCCCATGGCGGAAGAAAAGAGAGACGACGGAGCAGTAGATCCTATCAAGTTGTTGCTCGAGGAAGCCCTCGAGCGACAAAGGAATGAGATGATGGATAATTTCGCCCAGATCCTTCAACGCATGCCAACAACGGCAAATGCACCCTCAACGAGAAACCATTTCGGAGATATGATTCCCTTCAAGGTACAAGTTAATTTTGATATCCCTTTATTTGAAGGCCAAATCGATGCTGATGCCCTAGATAAATGGTTGAATCTACTAGAAGGGTATTTCTCTGTCCACCAATTTTCCGACAGGGAAAAGATCATCTTTGCGCTCCTTAAGGCCGTCCCCCATGTCAAAAATTGGTGGGAAACTTATTGTGAGCAAAACTCATCAAACGAGTCTGGATTGTTTGAATACTCCAATCCCACTTGGGCCTCTTTTATTGATGCTGTCAAGGAACAATATTACCCCGTGGGAAACTATGATGACCAGTACACAAAATGGACCATTCTGCATCAAGAGAGGGACCAAACGGTGTCGGAGTACACCAACAAATTTCATACCTTGTGCACAAAGCTAGGTATCAAGGACTCCGAGCGGCACCTAGTACTGAAATATCGTAGTGGCCTACACCGGTACATCCGAACAGAGATGGATTTCCTGGAAATCTCTTCACTCGGATCCGCCTATCGATATGCTGTCAAAATTGAGCAGAAATTTCAGCAAAAGAACAAGCGTGACTTCGGACCTGCGTAGAAGTAGGGCAAGGGAAACTCTGGCTCGCAGAGCATGGGGCAGGAAAAGGACAACCAGTCCCAACCACAGGAGAAGAAGGGTAAAGAAAAGACAAATAAGGACACTGGAAAGTGGTGCGAGTTCCACAAAAGCCCTTGGCACAACACTGATGATTGTCGCTCAAAACAGTCATTGGTGGCTGAGATCAAAGCTTTAGAATCAGATCCCAGTTCCGATTCCAACTCGGAACCTAATTTCACAGCCGCGCGAAAAGGGAAGCAGATCATTGATGCAGAACCCAGTGCCGTTGTTGCCACCACACAGATTCAGCCAGAGGAGCCTGAAGAGTCGGAGGCAGAGGAGCGCCTTTTCCACTCACAGATGTGGGTGAAGGGAATTCCCCTACACTTTGTTGTGGACAGCGACAGCCAGAAGAACCTGATCTCAGAAGAAGTCATCAAGAGATTGGAGCTACCAATAACGCCACACCCACAACCATACACCATTGGATGGCTAAGCCAAGGACGAAGGATCCGTGTCAGTCACCAATGTCGCCTACCATATGGCATCAAGCCCTTCAAAGATGAGGTATTGTATGATGTGGCCCCACTTGAAGTATGTGATGTTCTTTTAGGACAACCATATATGTGGAAGTGTCATGCTATATATGAATCATGACCTCGCAGTGGCATTGTCACTTTGGGAGGACAACTCTATCGGATACCAGAGATAGTTGCACCTACCCCAAACGAACAGGGAAGGAAGATAATCTCCCACACTGGGAAATTTTCCCTATTCGCAATTGCCACTAGAGGTGAACATCAGATCGCGAAGACATCCACAACCTCTGCAGATTATCCTTCTACTCAGCAGAAACAAGAAAAACACAAAGTTAGTGCAGCATCGCCTATTCGGGTACCTCTACAGTGCAAGGCCACGCATTCAAGGGGACCCTCCAAAAAGAAACCATCCACACCGGTGCATACCAAGGATACCACAACAACCAAAACTGTTGAACAGCTCCAGCGCATCCATCAACAACAATTACAACCCTCTGAAGATGTCAAAGTAAGGCAACCTTTCCACTTCAGCAAATGTCGCACCAAGAGCTCAACTCAACACACAGCTCGACATATGATAAGGGATTTAACGCAATGGAGACCATTGCTTCCTAAGGAGGGAGGATTGATCCAGGTGGATATCAGTGGCGGCCCACCTCTTCCAACTGGCTCAAAATAGTCTTCTGGCAATTTTGGTAAATTACTATTTTTAGCAGTTTTTCGGGTCGTGAACTTCCGGAGCCATTTTGAGGCCCTAAACGACATTTTTTGGCGATTTGGGGGACCAAATGGTTGCCAACGACATCCATTTGGGCCCACTCAAAAGTTGTAAATCTCGGATAGACCTTTCCAACGGGCTACCGAGCGCCCCAAACGGAGATCTTATGCAAAAGTTATGACCCCGGGAAGTTGACTGTTCAACTAACCACCTTGGGGCCGCAAACTTTATGACGGTTCATCTTCTAGGGTTAGGTTTTTGGATGTTTGGGATTCTTTCCCTCATGATTATGATAAATAGGCCCTTTCGGCCTCTCTTTGTATTCATCTTGGCACGAATGAGCATAGCGGCCACATCTCTTCTCAGAAATAGCTACCACAATTCTAGCTATTGTATTTTACAGTCTGTTCTATTTCCGCTATTTAATAGAATATGTGTTTACTGTATCACTGTGTTATTTGCAATATATCTCTATATATGATTCTGTATATGCTATCTTTTGTTTCGTTCCCACATAAATCCGGATCAAGGAGATAAGTATAGCACTAGTCTAGAAAAAATAAATACCCTTGAAACTATAATCAATTGAAGCCCTCAACACGGTGTAGAAAAAATATAAATAAGATGTATTTGTTCCCAAGGAAATAAAAAAATCCATGTTGGTTGATCCACGACATAATGTTTTATAGGAACTTATATAAAAGCCTCATCCAACGATAAATTATATAAAAGTGCCATCCAACGATAAATTGTACAGGAGTTGATAAAATCCACCTTAGAACTTCTTGTATCTTATTATCTATTTCACATCATATTCTCATGGAATCCAATTTATTTTTGGATGAGACATTCTCATTTTTTTTGTTTTCTTACCCCGGAACTAAGCCTTTCATGTTCAAACTCCATGAATGTTTCTATTGGGTAGTGCACCATCATGGAATAAGAACTTGTGAAAGATGTAAGAAATCTATTAAACCAACCAATATCTACTATTTAACTATTTAACCAATGCAATTTTGGAACTGCCATAATAAAAACCATGGAACAATGAAATTGATCCTATCACGCCCTCCAACATCTTATATCAAGAGAAAAGTATTTCCATGATAATGTACACCAAACTAAACACATTATAGTAATAATTCACAATTGTGTTTACATGGTAACAACAATAAGTTAGGTAACATAAAATCCTTGTTTTTATAGTAATAAATATTACTGTTGTTCATTGTTTCTATGTTGAAAAGTGGGCTTTGTTTTATTTATGTAATTTGGATGATTGATTGAAGTAGCATTTGGCGGGGGCATGAGTGGTTTTTCTGTTGAGATGTTTTGTCTTGAAATTTACAATAGTATTTTCGACATTGTTCTGAACACTTTTATCTTGGAAAAATGAACCTTGAAATGTGTCCTGTAGACTGTATTTGAACACTTATGAGAAAGAACCACATGACCACGTAGGAGTACGTTGCCTATTTGAGGAGGTAAAAACTTTTTTTTTCAAATTTATTTCACACAAAACCAATCAAGTTTTAATGATTCATGGTTTCACTCACTCATTTCCTGACGTCTTTACATGAAGAGTAGTGTATTTTCTAGAGGGGAATCTATGTACCAAGGAGTAACAAGGTATCATGGATTCTAGGTTGACAACATTAATATCTGACAGCCTGATTCAAAAAACCAAATCTCTTAAGTTCAAAAGTTCCAAGTGAATGAATGGTTATTTCATACCAAATACATAAATCATGGCCGATTATGACCATTAATATATGACAACCTGATCACAAAACTAAATCTCTTAAAAGTTTGAAATGAATGAATAGTTATTTCATACCAAATGCATTAATCATGCCCTAATTCTAACTAACTTATGCCATTAACTAAGGGCTTAGAACCCATTATTTTGCATGCTTGAAAGTAGGTAGGGACATGTATGTTTTCTAAGTTTACATGATCTGTGCAAGTATCTGCCATTGTTTCCATATGAGCGAGATATATCCATCAATCATATATCTCATGGGACACCAAAACCATTACCTAAAAACTCCAAATATAAATGATAAATGATACGTCATCATCAGATCTATACCTTTAATCATGTTTGTCATGGGCCACCAAAACCATCACCCGAAAACTCCAAATATAAATTAGGTGAATGATATGTCATCACCAGCTCAACCTTTTGTCCAAGACATGATAATAAGCCTTCAAGTCTAAGGAATATAAGAACAATCCAGCAACTATATAATAAGCCTTCAAGTCTAAGGAATATAGGAACAAGCCAACAACTATATAACTAGATAGGAAGGCTTTGGTCAATTGGTGTTTCTTTCAACAATGGAGGGAAATGAAGACATTAATGGTGCCATGAAGCTTCCGTGTTACACAACATATGTGGGCGTGTTGTTGATGTTTTTTTTGTTTCATAGGAGTCACACAACATTAATGGAGGAGTCTTCCTCTGTGGTGCGTGAGATGTCTCATGAACCTCCATTAAAAATACCACCTAGTGATGTGGATTGCTTTAGTTCTCATATAATTAATTCCTCTACTCCTCTTCATTTTGCTTATCAGCAGCACTAACCTTACCTGCAACAACAATTTGATCAATCTTCTTCCTTTTCTTTTTCTTCCAAGAAAAATGTAGATAATATGAGCAGAGGTGCCTTGGCAAGCATTGTGTTGGGTGATGTTGTATTTGGAATTTTTTATGCAGGAAGGAGATCGTATTTGTATGCAACTCATAGGTTTAATAGGAATAGCTCTCCCAACGCCATTCTCCCTAGTCCTTGATGATGATTGGGAATCGGTTGTATCATATTTTGATTATATTACTAATAGTTATTGATGATTCTAGAACTTGTTATTGCTCAATTTATCCTAATAGAAATATTGTACAAGGAATTCCATATTTCTTGCCTTCAAAATGAATTTTAATTTCTTCATAACATCTATATTTTGAGGACATACCATTCCATAATGTGGTTTTAGATTAAAAAGATTCATAGTTTATTCATCTCACATTCAAAATCATGTTTAATGGTTTAATGTAATTGCATAAGTATAAAAAAATTGTTCATAGAAGGAAGTTGAATTTCCTTCCAGTATTTTGAAACAACGAGAAAGCTTAGAAATATAAAAACATAACACATTTTGTTTGTGGACAAAAGATATTAAACAATAATTGAGAAAGCTTAGAGATCTTATACAGTAATTGAGAAAGCTTACATAGATCAAAACATAATACATTTTGTTTGTGGACAAGAGATCTATATATATAGTAATTTGACTATTACAGTTCACAGTTTTTGAAGGTATACATACTTACCTTTTTCGAATATTTTATCCTATAAAATCCTCCTCACTTCCTCCTCCTCCCTTACTAAAAAGGGAAAATTATAGTCTCAATTCTCCGATTAAAATTTGTATACATACTCACCTATTTCAAATCTTTTATCATGTAACCTTGTCCTCTTTCTCCCCTTTACTAAAAAGAAAAGAAAAATTAGACTCCTCCTCCCCCTTACTTAAAAGAAAACAAAAAGTTGCAGTCCAATGTAGATACAAATTATAATGAAATCTACCAAAACAAAAATCACAACATTTAAGATGCGAAAGGCATTAACCCCATGTAACCAATGTCCTCCAAATCTAACACATAGTTCCCACTTCTACCGTTTTGAACCCGTATGGATTCTTGATAACCCAAAAGAAGATCTAGAAAACAATAAGGCTATTAGACCTGAGAGCTTATGGAATCGACTTGCCTAATGTTGGCCCTTCGCGTCACATAAATGTAAATCCCTCCCAATGCAAAAGACCAAAAACAGAAGAGAGAAGATAATCTGGCAAGGACTCTTTCACTAACACCTCCAGACTGATGCTCTAAATTCTCCCCTGCCTTTGACGACCCCGCTATTAGTTCTTCTACATGGATTTTGTGAGGGAAACGACACTTTATTTATGTTCCTATAGAAGGGTCGAACAACTACCAAATCCTGTATCGATTCCCGATGAACACCTTGCCATCGCCAAAACCACTATCAAAGCTAGGGAACAATGAACCTCACACAAGAAAATGCTACAAAAATCTTACCGTCCTGCACACATTCCTTCCACCCACCACATACTCTAACCTCATAGAATAAAACCTTTGAAATACCACCATGTCTGCCTTGAACTTATATCATTTATGACAATGGTTGTGGTTATCTACACCAAATCATTTAAACAAGCTGACGTCTTCCCGCCGCCGCATGGTGGGAAACACATAATGATGCAGACGTCACTTCAAACAACCAATCGGATTGCAAATAATTGCTATTTAAAAATTGAGTTTTCTATATAAAAAATGCAATTCCTAAGTTCAGACTATAGCCTGCTTTGAAAAATCGACAATCACACTCGAACTAATGTCCCCGACCAAAAACTATATGTCGAGGACATAATAAGCGGATGTAAAGAGGAAGAGAGGAGAATGTTGATTATTTTTAAATTTCTGCATCTTTGCATAGGGGTTATGTTCATTTTATTGTTTCATTTCAATCTTTTCATCATGTCTTTAAAGTGGTAACTTTTGTGGCCAAGAATATGAAATTTTAAAAAATGTCTTATTTGCAATATTTGTATACAAATATAAGTGATAATGTGGCTTCATTCCCTATCATATAAGTGTCACATACATGTTTATTGGATATGTAGTAGATCATAATAAATAACCATAGTAGAGGTCATTATCAACCATCCACAATGCTAGGGTGGAGTGGAGTTGGTGACCCCAATCATCTTTAACAAAATCATTATAAAAAATCTCAACCCAATCTTATGCAAAAAAAGATCTCCTTTTTCCCAAACAACCATTCCTCTTAATAATTACCAAGCCATTGAAGCTTTAACTAGCTTTCACTTCAATTAGTTTTAGAGACTTATAGAGCTCCATCATAAACACCTTTGATTTCCATTATTGTTAGAAGTATGCCTTTCCAAACCCCTTTATAATGGTAATGTCGCATCAGAAACTCTTACATAATCTGCCCATATCCAACATATGCATTCCATGCCTCCTTGTTCATTCATCTCATTATATGTATGGATTTGATAGTGTTGTATATATCACATTAAAATACTTGTCATTGATTTTATACTTAGTTAGATTTTTATTGACATGATTGCTAATATTTAGTTTTTATGATGTAAGTAACATCTTGTAATTATTTTTGGGATTCTTCTACTCGACTTGCACATATCCTATATATGCATCCCACACGTCCTTATTCATTCATCTCATTATATGGTTGATAGTGTTATATATATGACTTACAAATAAATAGTTTTCATTAATTTTATATTTTGTTTGATTTCTATTAACGTGATTGTTACTATTCAGTTTCTATGATGTAACTAACATCTTTTAATGATTTTTACAGGGGTTTTCTACTCAACTTGCACGTGAAAGAAACAATAGTACAACAACCAAGAAGAATGCATAGGATGGGTAAAAAAATTATGACATTGGAAATTATGGTGAACTTTAATTTAAACATAAGAGTGACCAAATGTGTGAAATTGTATATAAATGTGGATGTTAAATTAGATTTTAAAATGAAAATAAATAAGTCACCATATAAAAATGCTATTAATGTCCAAGAATACCTCTCAAATAATATTTATTCTCTTTTTCTACAAGAAATAAATATTTTAAAAAATACACGTGTTTGGTTTTAAATATGCTTTCGATTATATTCTCTTTTTCTACAAGAAAAAAATATTTTAAAAAATACACGTGTTTGGTTTTAAATATGCTTTCAATCAAGGTCATTTATCTTCAACTTTCTTGTAGTGCATGTGGAAGAATGAGAATGATAAATTTTTCCTAACACATTCATGAATTTTATAAGAAGATGTTAATATATACAAATATGGATTCATGGTGAGCACAAAGGCTAATCACAACAGAGAATAACCAACAAAGATCATTTTTTAAATGAGTCTTTTGAGTATACTTTCAAAGCATTTGTTATGATCCTAAGAAGTTAATGTGTCGCAACCTTGGCATGAAGTTTGGGTGAAATTCCCCTAACACGTGCCAAAGGCTCATGAGGGCTTGATGAAGGTTGAGTGCAGAGTTGGGCACACTATAATTGTGGGGCACCTTGGTGGCATGGCAAGGAGCACACCATTGGTTCGGTTGAGTGTGGAGCTGGCACACTTGGCTTGTGCTGACATGGCATGACTTGCGACAACGCATGGAGGCATGGAGGGAGCATGGTGCCTGCACACTCCAAAAAGACTAAATGAAATTAGTCTTGCATAGACATGATGGATGCGAGCATGAGACACATGGACCTAAGGCACCCACACATTGGATCGGCTTGTGAAGTCAACGCATACTTGCATAGCACGTTGTCTAGTTATGAGAGTTGGGAACATGTCAACTTGGCAACATTTGTGGAGTGGGCACACTTGTGGGAGTTGGGTGCACGTCAGATTGGGCACATAGGAGGTTCAGGCGCACGTTAATGTGAGTACACATGAGCCAACATGATGGCTTTAGGTGCACCATATAAATACAAGTGAAGTACGAAGTAAAATTTATCCAAGGAATTCAGGTCATCTAAGTGAAAATCCAAGAGAAGGAAGTCAGGAGAAAGTAGCACGACTTGGATGCAATATGTTGGGACACAGTGGCACAACTTGGGAACAGTTTACCAGGACAAAACAACGTGAGTTGGGCACAGTCTTCTAGTATAGAGTATCATGGGTTGGGCATACTATGTCGGGATAGAGTAACACGAGTTGGGCATAGTCTGTCAGGACAGAGCAACATGATTTGGGATCTATCTTCTGCAAGGAAGTAGCACGAGTTGGGCATTGTTTGTCACGACGAAGCAACATGATTTGGGCGCTTTATTCTAGGAAAAGTAGCACGACTTAGGCATAGTCTGTCAAGATGGAGTAGCACGATTTGGGTGCACGGTGATAGGTTAGAGTAGCACAAGTTGGGCACACTTTGCGTGGTTAGAGTAGAATGAATTGGGCACAGTGTACCGAGATGGAGTAGCACAATTTGGGTGCACTTCTAGTTGCACTTTGTTGGGTCAGAGTAGCATGAGTTGGGTGCACTTTTTCGGGTCAGAGTAGTGTGAATTGGGTGCACTTCCAGGAGTAGTTTTTTCGGGACCAAGTAGTGTGACTTGGGCACATCAGGTGGCAAACATAATCAATCCAGTTGGGCACAATTGGTGCTAAGAAGGGATACTGGGGTACGCAATGCTTGATGTAGTGAAGAAGTTGGGTCATGTTGATCCAGGTGGATATTGGTGGCCACCCGCCTATTGTTAAGTTTAGCCTAATTTCACAAGCAAGATCACTAAAAGAAACACAATCACAAAATAGACAAATATTTACCCTGGGAAACCCTCATGGGGTAGAAAACCCAACAAAGATTTCCTCAATATAGATAATCAACCCAATACAAGATGTAATCCTCAACAAGAGCTCCTTCTCCTCCTATGCAGACCTCTCTCTCTCTCTTATGCGCAATACACAAGTGAGTGAATGAATGGTATAAATGAGGAACACGCCTCCTCTATTTATACTTGAGTTCTAACTGACTTTTCACCCTAATGGGGCCGACCTCTCCCAAGAGAGTCTAATAACCCCTAAACAGCTAAATCAGGGCCGACCTCACATGGGAGATATAATAACCCTAGTTACCACACTTCCTCGGAGGAATAAACATCTCCGGATATACAATAGGGTCTCTACGAAGGAATGAAACATCTCCGGAATAATAAAGTACAAATATAATATTCTTAGAAGTTACAATATTTCAACACTCCCCCTTAACGAGAAGGATATTATAACAACATCTATAGGAGCAAGGAGTTATCGACTACATGATACATGATACATCTATAAATCATTGGAAGCTTTCTTAATACATCATCATCAATAACTCAAACAGTTACTGGAACATCAGCATCATCAATATTGAGTCTTCATCTTCTGCAACACTTGAACCACTACAGCAACATCAACATCTGGATCCTCACAATCAACAGTATCGTCATCTAGATCATCACGATCAACAACATCATCATCTAGATCATCACGATCAACAATATCGTCATCTAGATCATCACGATCAACAACATCGTCATCACACAATCAGCATCATCGTCATCACATGATCAACATCATCGTCATCACATGATCAACATCATCATCATCACATGATTAACATCATCATCATCACAAGATTAGCATCAACTGGATCCTCTCGATCAACAACACAATAGCAGCATACCCTGCAATACACATGATCCATTTAAGACACCATAACATGTCTAGGGATGATCCAATCCACTCGTCAACTTAGACAGAGTCTAAGGACCTATTTTAGAAGACATATGTCTACGGATCAATTCAGGGACCGAATTCTGGGGATGATACAATCCCCTCTCGTCCACTAGAGACCACTTCTCAGAGACAGATGTCTACGGATCAATTCAGGGACCGAAGTCCGGGGATGATACAATCCCCTCTCGTCCACTAGGGACCACTTCTCGGAGACAAATGTCTACAAGTCAATTCAGGGACCGAAGTCCGGGGATGATACAATCCCCTCTCATCCACTAGGGATCACTTCTCGGAGACAGATGTCTAATGATCAATTCAGGGACCGAAGTCCGGGGATAATACAATCCCCTCTTGTCCACTAGGGACCACTTCTCGAAGACAGATGTCTACGGATCAATTCAGGGACCGAAGTCTGGGGATGATACAATCCCCTCTCGTCCACTAGGAACCATTCATCGACCTCATCATCTCAATATTAGTACAGGTATCCACATCAACGATACAGTATCCTCATCAATACAGGTATCCTTATTATCGACCTTACTGTCGATATAGGCAATCTCATCATCGATACAGGTATCCACATCGATACCAGTATCCAAAAATATCTTTATCGACCAAATCACTCCCCCTTTCGAGGAGGGTCCTTCTGAACTACACCAAGCTTGTCTCGGAAATACTCAAACTTTACTTGAGATAGAGGTTTGGTCAACACATCAGCAACTTGTTCGTTAGTGCTCACATACTCGAGCTTGATAGCTCCTTTCTGCACCGTATCCTATATATAGAAATATCGGATTTCTATGTGCTTTGATTTATCATGGAATACTGGATTTTCTGTCATCTTGATACAACTCTAGTTGTCACACAGTATCACAGTGGGGTCCATCTCTAAGTAAAACAAACCTAATAACAATTTCTGAAGCCATACCGCTTCACAACTAGCAAAGCAGGAAGCTATATATTTTGCTTCAGTTGTGCTAAGAGCCACACTTGACTTCTTCCTGCTAAACCACAAGATCATGGCAGATCCAAGACAATAACATCCACTTGATTTACTCTTCCTGTCTGAAACACTTCCTGCCCAATCAACATCTGTGTAGCCATACAATCTGAAGTCATGATCTCCATGATAATGTAGACCAAAATCTATCGTACCCTTTAGGTACCTCATCACATGCTTTGCAGCTATTAGGTGAACATGCCTAGGTTCCACTAGATACTGACTCAAGGTGTTCACAACAAAGCATATCTCTAACCTGGTATTCATTAGATACATCAATGACCCAATAATCTATCTGTACAGAGTCACAACCACTAACTCTGAAGAGTCATTAGCTAACAAGTTTAAGTTGGAGTCCATGGGAGTGGCCATGGCTTTACATTCCAACATATCAAATATTTTTAAGATTTCCACAGCATACTTTCCCTGGTTGAGAAAGATTCCTTCTGGGCCTTGCCATACTTCCATACCTAGCAAATAGTGCATCAATCTGAGATATTTCATCTCAAACTCTAAAGAGAGCTTCTTCTTGCACTCGACAATTTGTTTCTCATTTCCAGTCAGAAATAGATCATCCACATATAGAAACATATGACAGGTTCATCATCCATAACCTTGAGATAAATATTAGGATCAACTTTACTTTTGGTAAAGCCCAAGCTTGTCAAGAAATTGTCAATTCTTCCATACCAAGCTCTGGGAGCTTGCTTCAACCCATACAAAGCCTTCTTCAATTTGCACACATGTGTTCTTCCATCTTCCACTTCAAATCCTTGTGGTTATTCTATGTACACTTCTTCCTCAATCACACCATTCAAGAAGGATGTCTTTATATCCATCTGGTGTAATTACCACTTCATCATGGATGCAAGTGACATGATGGTTCTAATGGAAGTGTACCTTGAAACTGGTGCAAATGTCTCTTCATAGTCAATTCCCTATTTCTAAGAGAATCCTCTAGCCACAAATCTTGCTTTATATTTTTCAATGCTACCATCCGCAACATGCTTTATCTTGTATATCCATTTGGAGGATACTACACTTTTGTCCTTTGGCTTGGGAACTATATCCCAAACATCATTCTTCATTATTGATTGGTACTCCTCAGTCATTGCCTCTACCCACTCTTTCTTATGAACTGCTTCTTCATAACTAGTAGGTTCTTGATCTACAAGATCACACATCAAAGCCACATAGTTGTTGAATGGCTTTGGTTTCTTTCTCACTCTAGTGGAGCCTTCAAGAGCTCCATACTTTTCTGCTCCTAATATAATGTCTCTAACCCATGTTGGATTTCTCTTTCTTGAAATGTTTTTGATAGGGGGTTCTTGTGGTTCTATCATGCCATGGTCTTCAGGTGTTACCTCTTCAGGGGTAGGTACAATCTCTGCAATTCTAGGAGGTGCATCTTCTTCATATACTTCTTCATACTGACACTTCCTAGATTTCTTGAGAGCTGCTTCTTCATCAAATGTCACATCCCTACTAATTTCCATATGGTGGAATCCTGGGATGTATATTCTGAATGCTTTGGATGCTTCACAATATCCAACAAATATTCCCTTCTTCCTAGAAGGATCTAGCTTGGTTCTCTTTTCTTTTGGAACATGTATATATACTGGGCATCAAAATATCTTGAGATGACTTACCTCAGGCTTCTTTCATGTAAACACTTCTTCTGGGGTCTTGAATTCAAGAGCACTATGAGATAGTCTATTCTGTACATAGACTGTTGTCCTAGCTGCTTCAGCCCATAGATACATAGGTAGGTCTTGATCATGTATCATTGACTTTACTGCTTCCATAATGGTTCGATTCTTTCTTTCTACAACACCATTTTGTTGAGGATTGTAGGGAGTGGTTAGTTCCCTCTTGATTCCAGCTTCTTAACAAAAGACTTCAAAATCCTTTGAAGTATATTCTCCACCATTATCTGTCCTAAGTATTTTGAGCTTCTTTTCTGAAAGATTTTCTATCAAGGCTTTGAACTCCTTGAAATTTCCAAAGACTTCATTCTTTCCTTTTAGAAAGTATATCCAAGTCTTTCTGGAGTAGTCATCAATAAATGTAAGGTAGTATTCATATCCACTCAAGGATGTGGAGGGGATTGGTCCACATACATATGAATGAATTAATTCCAAAATACTTTTAGTCTTTGTTTCACTCTTTGGAAATGGGTTCTTGATATTCTTCCCTTTTGCACATCCTCTGCATGTTCCATCATGATCAATCTTTAAATCTGGTAGTCCTATGACTACTTTACTCACATGAGGTATTGCTTTGTAGTTAATATGAGCAAGCCTCCTATTCCATATTTCACTAGGGCTAGTGGCTTCATGAACAAGGGAAGCTTCTGAATGACCCTTGAGTTTGTATAGACCTCCTTCCTCTTCACCAATAACAATTGCATCCTCAATTGATTTTCTTTTGGACCACATGAGTACTTGTCCATCTATGAATGAAACCCTATACACTTTCTTATCTAGAACTGAGATAGAAAGTAAGTTCTTCTTCAATCCTGGGACATATAATATCTCCTTCATCTTCAATGGAGTTCCATAATCAAGCTTGTATCTTGCTTCACCAATTCCCTAGATCGGATATTGATAGTCATCTCCTAAAGATACTTTCTGTGGAGAGGTCTTCTCTTCAAGTCTTGTAAGAGTTTTATTTTGACCTGTCATGTTCTTTGAAGCACCACTATCAATGAGCCATGTATCTTCTCCAGGTGTTACAGTCCCAGAGAGTGCATAGAATAGAACATATTCTTCTGCATCTTCTTCTTCTATTCTATCTCTTTTCTTCTGAGGCCTATCCTCTTCTTCTTCTTCTTCACTATCATCTTATGTTAGGTGTGATTGATGTCTTTTTATGGTGGAATGCCTTCTCCTTTTCTTTTGAAGGACAATTTCTAGCAACGTGTCCTATTTTATGACAATTGAAACATTGGAATGAGGAGTACTTTCTTCCTTGAGTAGTTCCTCTTTTCTTCTGAAATTTTTGTGGAGGTTGAGACTCCTTGTGACTATCCTTCTTGAAGTAGGATTGATTCCTTCTTCTCTTGGTGTGGGTGGCCAAAGCTTGGTCATCTTCCTTGAGAAAGGCTTCTCTGTTGGCAAACCTAGCTTCTTCTTGAATGCAATCCTCCCATACCACATCAAACTTCATGCTCTCCTTTCTGGCACACATGGTTTGAATGAATGACTCCCAAGGTCTAGTGAGACCATTTAGAGCAGTCATGACTAGTTTATCTTCATCAAGGGTATCTCCAATGGCATCTAGTTGTTCCTTGAACTGGGAAACCCTTGAGAAATAGTCTTGAATAGATTCTCCTTGATTCATCTTGGTGCTCTTCAATTGATCTCTCAGGTTCATCTTATTGTTGATGTTCTTCCATTCATACATTCTGGAAAGAGAATCATACATTTCCTTTGGGGTCTTCTTGGATGCCACTTGGGGAATCAAGTGGTCTTTGATGGAGTCAACAATGATTCTCTTTTCCCTAATCAAGTCCTTCATATACTTCTCTTTGGATTCATCTTCTCCAGGTTCTACAATCTCATCTTTGATATATTGGGCAAGATCATTCTCTTCAAGAATGAGACCAATTCTATATTTCCATGCTCGAAAATTCTCTATACCCTCTAGATTGTCTTCAAGCTTAGTGCTTGGAGCCATCTTATCCAGGGGGTCACAAATATTGAAGTTTCTCAAGATATAGAATAACACTTACCAGGAGATGTGCTTGATTGAATTGAGAATACTGGTGAGTTCTACTTCTGGAAACTTCAACTTTTCACCTTCTAGATCTGCAAAACAAATTCTGGTTTTCTGGTCTTCACTTTTATGGTTTACTAGTTCATAGGTGCGCATCTTTTCTGGTTCACTGGTGCACATGTGCACACTTTTTTCTGGTTAACTAGTTTTCTGGTCCAAACCCTGAACTAGGGTTTGACTTTCCCGGAGTTCCACCCACTCAAAAAGTTCGATCTGGGGCTCAAAAGTTTAATTTTGAGGAGGGCTATCCATCCATGCAATCAGATTCCAAAAATTCCAACTTTTGTAGAAACCCTAATTCTCATTGGAGGAGGAGATAGAGGTATTTTCACCTTGTGAAAGATGTCCTATTCAGGATAGCTCTGAAACCATGTTAAGTTTAGCCTAATTTCACAAGCAAGATCACTGAAAGAAACACAATCACAAGATAGACAAATATTTACCCTGGGAAACCCTCATGGGGTAGAAAACCCAGCAAAGCTTTCCTCAATATAGATAATCAACCTAATACAAGATGTAGTCCTCAACAAGAGCTCCTTCTCCTCCTATGCATACCTCTCTCTCTCTCTTATGCACAATACAAAAGTGATTGAATGAATGGTATAAATGAGGAACACGCCTCCTCTATTTATACTTGAGTTCTAACTGAATTTTCACCCTAATGGGGCCGACCTCTCCCAAGAGAGTCTAATAACCCCTAAACAACCAACTCAGGGCCGACCTCACATGGGAGATCTAATAACCCTAGTTACCACACTTCCTCGGAGGAATAAACATCTCCGGATATATAATAGGGTCTCTACGAAGGAATGAAACATATCCGGAATAATAAAGTACAAATATAATATTCTTATAAGTTACAATATTTCAACACCTCCACTTGGGGGCCCAACATTGTTCTTTCAGTTTCCTTATTTATAGCACAACTTACTATTTTTAGCAGTGTTTTTGGGTCCTAAACTTCCAGATCCATTTTGAGGCCCTAAACGACGGTTTTTGGGGTTTTCAGCTTAGTCCTCGGATAGATCTTTCCAACAAGGTATCATTTGTGTCTAACGGAGATCGTATGCCAAAGTTACGGCGCCGGGAAATTGATGTACCAATTTACCCCAATGGGACCCATAGTTTTAGGTTTTTGGATGTTAAGGGTTTTCCTTTATTTCTCAATAATAGGGAGGCTTCGAGCCCCATTGTGGAGAGAGTTCAAAGGCCATTAGCTGACACATCTCTGTTCAGAGATAGCTACCAATGCTCTAGCTAGTTTATTTCCCTTATGTCTGTAAGCATATTTTCGTTATGTGATATTAATGAAATGAAGCCTTATTTATGTTGCACCTCAGCGTTTATGTGTATTTTTTTAACCCCTTGCGTTCCTTCATAAGTCTGGATTAGTGGTATTAGAGCAGGTCTTCTCTTTATCAATCCTTCTTTGCATGTCCCCAACGAGGTTGGGGTATAAGGAGTTACGGCTCGACGTGGTTGAACCCTTGCAAGATCAGCCTCGCAAACCCCGACGACCACCCATGGAAGACGAAAAGAAAGGTGAGGGAGCAACATATGCTATCAAAATATTTCTCGAGGAGGCCCTCGAGCAACAAAGGAATGTGATGATGGATAACTTTTCCCAGATCCTTCAACGAATTCCCAGTAGCAGCCACACTGGAGGTGCGACCCCTTTTAAGGTACAAGTAAATTTTCACATTCCCATATTTGAAGGCCAAATAGATGCAGACGTCGTAGATAGATGGTTGAATCAATTAGAAGAGTATTTCTCGGTGCATGAATTTTCCAACCGGGAAAGGATCACTTTTACACTCCTCAAAGCCGCCCCCCATGTCAAGGACTGGTGGGAAACCTACTGTGAGTAGAAGGACGAGAGGGAACCCTCTTTGTTTTCGGCCACACCCACTTGGAATTATTTCTGAGACTCCATCAAGGAACAATATTATCCCGTGGGAAACTATGAGGAAAAGTACATACAATGGACTACACTGTGGCAGCAAAGGGATCAAGATGTACACAAGTTGACGAACCTATTCCATACCCTGTGCACAAAATTGGGTATCAAATATTCGGAGAAACATTTGATGTTGAAGTACCGCAGTTATCTGCACAGATACATTCAGGAGGAAATGGAGTTCCTCGACATCTCCTCGCTTGGCGCAGCATATCAGTTTGTTGCCAAGATTGAGCAAAGGTTCAAATAGAAGAAGCGAGACTTTGGATCTGCGACTCATAACCAAGGGAAATATGCCTTCAAACCAAAAAACAAAGGACAAAGCCAAGGCGGGGCGGCCTAGGATAACCCGCCAAAACCGCAAGCAAAGAACAACACTGCGAAGCCAACGAAGGACACGGGAAAGTAGTGTGAGTTTCATAAGACCGTCACGCACAACACGAGTGTTGGGCCATGCAGTCACTGGTGGCCGAGTTGAAGGCCTCTGAATCAGATGCATGCTCCGACTCCGAACTAGAACCCGAAAAGGGTAATGACAGGGGGAAGCAGATTATTGATGCGGAGCCCACCGCCACTATTGCCACCACGAAGGTCCAGAAGGAGGAACTGAAATATCTAGAGGAGGGGGAGCTCCTCTTCCATTCCCATATGTGGGTAAAGGGTTCCACGCTACGGTTCATTGTCTACAATGAGAGCCAAAGAACCTCATTTCAGAAGAGGTTGTGAAGTGGTTGGGCTCACCGACCATAGCACACCCACAATCGTACACCATTGCGTGGATTCACCAAGGACGGGATCTCCGCTTCAACCAACAGTGTCGCCTCCCCTACAACATCAAGCCCTTCATGGATGAGGTATTATGTGACATTGCTCCTCTTGATGTTTCTGATGTATTATTAGGCCAACCATACTTGTGGAAGCGACATGTTGTGTATGAGTCCCGACCTTGCGCTGTTATTATTACTTTGGAAAATAAGTTGTACAGGATACTGGAGGTAGCACCTCCTACCGCCATCTCTTTGGTTACTGTAAAACAATGCAGTAAACTCATTTCCGAAATAGGAAAATTTGTTTTCCTGGTAATCCACCCTTAGGGCAAGAATAATATTGTGGCCACGACCTCCAGACAGAGCTCCTCCTCACAACCACAAAAGATGGACAAGGTCATGGAAGAGTATGGGGACATATTCACCTCACCCACATGGGTGCCTCTGCACTGTCAAGTCAAGCACCCCATCGATCCGACCCCAGGTGCGCCGCTGCCCAATGGACCAATATATCGGTGCTCTGTTATGGAGAATGATGAAATCAAGAGGCAGATTTAGGAATTGTTGCAGAAAGGGAACATCTGACCAAGTTCATCACCTTGTGGGAGCCCGATTGTGTTGGTGCAAAAGAAGGATGGGACTTGGAGACTTTGTATTGACTATCGGGGGCTGAATAAGATCACTGTCCGGAATAGGTACCCGACCCCAAGGATTGATGACCTTCTGGACCAACTCAGGGGGGGGGAATATTTCAATAAGATCGAATTGAATTTCGGATACCACCAGGTACCAATTGAACCCTTCGATGTGTGGAAGACTGCCTTCAAAGCCAAGGAGGGCCTTTGAGAATGGTTGGTCATGCCTTTCGGGAAACAAATGCTCCCGCGACCTTCATGAGGATGATGGATGACATCTTGCGGCCATTTACCAACTCATTTGTAGTAGTGTACTTGGATGACATCCTGATCTTCAGCCAAACGTGGGAGGAGCACCTCCACCACATCCGACAGGTTCTCCAAACATTGCGGCAACACAAGTTCTGTGCCAATTTGGAGAAGTGCACTTTCAGCATGACCCAGGTTTAGTATCTAGGATACATTATTGATGAGAGAGGGGTGCATGTGGATCCGGCCAAGATCCAAGTCTATCTGGATTGGCCAACCCCTACCACTCTAACAGAGCTCCACATCTTTCTTGGTCTTGCCAATTTCTACAGCAGGTTCGTGTTGGGATTCTCTCATATCACTTGGCCCTTGAGCCAAGTCACCAAGGGAGGGGCGAAAGTGAAATTATTTTGGTCTGAATCTAAACATGAGGCGTTCATCGAGTTGAAACATCGCCTATGCTCTGCCCCAGTGCTCACATTACCAAACTTGCAACAACCATTTGAGATTGAGACAGATGCCTCAAACTATGCTATTGGGGAAGTTCTTACTCAACATGGACATCCAGTGGCATATCACAGTGAGACTTTCTCCGACACAGTCCGGAAGTATGCCACTTATGACAAAGAGATGTATTCCATTGTGCAGGCTTGCTGACAATGGAAGCATAACATTTTGGGGAAGGAAACGATCATCCACACAGACCACCGACCCCTGCAGTTCATGAAAACCCAAGGGAAGTTGCAGAACGATCGCCATCAGAAGTGATCCACATATATGCAACAATTTCATTTGAATATCAAGTACAAGAAGGGAAGCACCAATAATGTTGCATACTGTCTCACCCGACCACTGATCGTGGCATTAACCACCATGCTCAACTCTTGTGGGCACGAGACTTCTGATTGGCCACTTCTCTACAAGAGCGATCTAGAATTTGGCCACGCATACACGACGCTCTTGGAGGGTAAGAAAGTTCCCAATTTTCACCTCCAGGATGGACTGTTATGCCACATGGGACACCTTTGTGTTCCTTCAAGCGAGCACGCCAAGATTATATGGGAATCCCACTACAGTCGGGTTGCTAGGCATTTCGGGGTCGAGAAATCAATGGTAGTGCTGCAGAAGTATTTCTATTGGCCAAACCTTTGAAAGGATGTCAGGAAATACATCATGTCCTGCACTGCCTGTTCCATTGCCAAACCGACCATCAAGAAGCAAGGCCTCCACACTCTGCTGACTACCCCTAATCAACTATGGAAATCCATCTCCATGGATTACATGTCAGGATTTCCTTCTACTAAGCATGGAAATGACTGTGTTTTCATGGTCGTCGACGGATTCTTGAAGATGGCCATTATGGTGGCCTGCAAGAAGAATATCACAGCAAAAGCCACCGCTAAAGTCTTCTTTGAACAAGTGTGGGTACACTTTGGGATCCCACAGTCTATCATCTCAGATCGGGACAGGAGGTTCCTCTTTACATTTTGTTCTAGCCTTTGGTCGATGCTAGACACCAAGCTCACCAATTCCATAGCTTTCCATCCCCAAACTAATGGCCAGACAGAGGTCGTCAACAGGATGATCATACACATTCTGCGCATGAACAACTCAAAGCATCCACACACATGGGATGATAACCTACCCTATGTACAACACAGCTATAACCAAGCTCTCCATAGATCAACCGACCACTTCCCCTTTCAGGTGGGCTTGGGATTCCAGCCACTATGTCCCATCAACGTAGCCATGCCCTTTACGGTCACTTTGACCGATTCGACTCATGTCTAGTCGGAAGCTAACAAGAAAAACAACTTCATCGAGCGCATTCAGCACATCCTCCAACAGGTTCATGACATATTGGACAGAACCAATGCCAAATACAAGCAGCGACATGATCAACATCAGGTAGCACACAACTTCCTGGTGGGAAAAAAAGTGTGGCTACATTTGCATAAGGAGCGCCTCGTTGGACCCTACCGTAAGCTTCAGCCGCTCCGATATGGGCCATACACTATCACCAAGGCTGTGGGGGACAACGCCTTTGAGCTCAGTATTCCACCATTCCTTGGTATGCACCCAGTGTTCAATGTGGATCTCCTTCGGCCCTACTTTCCACCTCTACTGGACATCTCTGACATAGCAGAACAACTCACAATGACATAGTTAAACCCAAACTGCAGGGAACAGGCCACCACAGATGGTATCATGGACATGCAAATCAAGAACACTTTCCAACAACAGATCCAATTGTATCGGGTTGTCAAAGCTGGCCAACTCCTGCACCAACGCATGTGGCTCACTAGGGACCAAGTTCAACAGAAGTTTCCTCATATCATGGAGGAACTCCATGCAATGGGGACTATTGCTTATTAAGTGGGGAGGAATGATCCAGGTGAATATTGGTGGCCACCCGCCTATTCCACTTGGGACCCCAACATTGTTCTTTCAGTTTCCTTATTTATAGCACAACTTACTATTTTTAGCATTTTTTTGGGTCCTAAACTTCTGGAGCCGTTTTGAGGCCCTAAACGATGTTTTTTGGGGAATCTTGCTCAACAAATTCCCTCATTCACATTTTTTAGCGTAGTCCTCAGATAGATCTTTCCAACAAGGTACCATTTGCGTCAAACGAAGATCGTATGCCAAAGTTACAACGTCGGGAAATTGATGTACCAATTTACCCCAATGGGTCCCATAGTTTGGCATGGTTTCATCTCCTAGGGTTAGGTTTTTGGATGTTTAGGGTTTTCCTTTGTTTCTCAATAATATAGATGCTTTGAGCCCCATTGTGGAGAGAGTTCAAAGGTCGCTAGCCGACACATCTCTGCTGAGATATAGCTACCAATGCTCTAGCTAGTTTATTTCCATTCTGTCTATAAGCATATTTCTGTTATGTGATATTAGTGAAATGAAGTCTTATTTCTGCTGCACCTCTGCGTTTATGTGT
Organism: Larix kaempferi; assembly: GCA_027924585.1. Taxonomy (NCBI): domain Eukaryota; kingdom Viridiplantae; phylum Streptophyta; class Pinopsida; order Pinales; family Pinaceae; genus Larix; species Larix kaempferi. The sequence goes on along the minus strand of BSBM01000372.1, from coordinate 15,242,030 downwards.
ATTTTTGTAACCCCTTGCATTCCTTCATAAGTCTGGATCAGTGGTATCAGAGAAGGTCTGCTCTTTCTCGATCATTCTTTGCATGTCCCCAACGAGGTCGGGGTATAAGGAGTTAGGGCTCGACCTGGTTGAACCCTTGCAAGATCAACCTCGCAAACCCCAATGGCCGCCCATGGCGGATGAAAAGAAAGATGAGGGAGCAGGAGATCCTATCAAAATATTGCTTGAGGAGGCCCTCGAGCAACAAAGGAATGTGATGATGGATAACTTTGCCCAGATCCTTCAACGACTTCCCAGTAGCAGCCACTCTGGAGGTGCAACACCTTTTAAGGTACAAGTAAATATTGACATTCCCATATTTAAAGTACAAATAGATGCATACGTCATAGATAGATGGTTGAATCTATTAGAAGGGTATTTATTGGTGCATGAATTTTCCAACCGAGAAAGGATCACTTTTGCACTCTTTAAAGTCGCCCCCCATGTCAAGGACTGGGGGGAAACCTACTGTGAGTAGAAGGATGAGAGGGAACCCTCTCTGTTTTCGGCAGCACCCACTTGGATTTCTTTCTAAGACACCATCAAGGAACAATATTATCCCGTGGGAAGCTATGAGGAGAAATACATACAATGGACTACACTGCGGCAACAAAGGGATCAAGATGTGCATGAGCTGACGAACCTGTTCCATACCATGCACACAAAATTGGGTGTCAAAGATTCAGAGAAACATTTGGTGTTGAAGTACCGCAGTTGTCTGCACATGTACATTCAGGAGGAAATGGAGTTCCTCAACATCTCCTCGCTTGGCGCAGCATATCGTTTTGCTGCCAAGATTGAGCAAAAGTTCAAACAGAAGAAGCGAGACTTTGGATCTACAACTCAGAAGCAAGGGAAAGGTGCCTTCAGACCACAAAACAAAGGACAAAGCCAAGGCGGGGCGGCCCAAGATAACCCGCCAAAACCACAAGAAAAGAACAACACTGTGAATCCAAAGAAGGACACGGGAAAGTGGTGTGAGTTTCATAAGAGCGCCACACACAACACAAGTGAGTGTTGGGCCAAGCAATCACTGGTGGCCGAGTTGAAGGCCTCTAAATTGGATGCATGGTCCGACTCTGAACCGGAACCCGAAAAGGGTAATGATAGGGGGAAGCATATTATCGATGCAGAGCCCACCGCCACTTTTTCCACCACGAAGGTCCAGAAGGAGGAACCGGAAGATCCAGAGGAGGGGGAGCGCCTCTTCCATTCCCAGATGTGGGTAAAGGGTTCCGCGCTGTCGTTCATTGTCGACAGCAGGAGCCAAAAGAACCTCATTTCAGCAGAGGTCGTGAAGTGGTTGGGCTTTCCAACCACAACACACCCACAACCGTATAACATTGGGTGGCTTCACCAAGGACGGTATATCCGCGTCAGCCAACAGTGTTACCTCCCCTACAACATCAAGCCCTTCACAGATGAGGTATTATGTGGCATTGCTCCTCTTGGTGTTTCTGATGTATTATTAGGCCAACCATACTTGTGGAAGTGACATGTTGTGTATGAGTCTCGGCCTCGCGCTATTATTATTACTTTGGGAAATAATTTGTATAGGATACCGAAGGTAGCGCTGCCTGCCGCCATCTCTTTGGTTACTACAAAACAATGCAGTAAACTCATTTCCAAAATAGGGAAATTTTTTTCCTGGTAATCCGCCATCAGGGCAGGAATAAGACTATGGCCACAACCTCCAGACAGATCTCCTCCACCCAACAACAACAAATGGACAAGGTCGTGGAGGAGCACATGGACATCTTCACCTCACCCACAAGGGTGCCTCTGCACTGTCAGGTTAAGCACCCCATTGATCTGACCCCAACGGGGCCCATAGTTTGGCATGGTTTCATCTCGTAGGGTTAGGTTTTTGGATGTTTAGGGTTTTCCTTTGTTTCTCAATAATAGAGAGGCTTCGAGCCCCATTGTGGAGAGAGTTCAGAGGCCGGTAGCCGACACATGTCTGCTCAGAGATAGCTACCAACGCTCTAGCTAGTTTATTTCCATTATGTCTGTAAACATATTTCTGTTATGTGATATTAATGAAATGAAGTCTTATCTCTGTTGCACCTATGCGTTTATGTGTATTTCTGTAACCCCTTGCGTTCCTTCATAAGTCTGGATCATTTGCATTGAGGCAGTTCCAAGGACACATTAAAGGTTGGATGTGTAGGTAGTGAGGGACATCTTGGTAACTTTTCCTTGGGTTCAGGAAATCTTGTTTGGGGTTTCCTGGACTATCTTGGACAAGGATTGTATGGGAACCATCTCGGATTTGTTGTACATTTGTATATGAGTATTTTTCGGGTTAGGAAAACTCCTTTGTTGTATCTTGTACAATACAAAACATTCTTCATAGTGAGTTTGGGTGCCTAGTTTGGGCACCACCATACTTGTTGTCTCTTGTGTATATTGTTGGATACTTGTACAATGGTGTTCATGTGTAATGCTTAATTTTCTAAGTGTTGATCCATTTAGTACAAGTGATTGTTGGGTAAGTAAGTTGTGTAGAAGCTTCCAATGACCTAATAGTTGGTATCTCAAGGCATAATTGTGGGTATACCTTGAGTTAGGAGGCATAATTTGGGTGTAATAGTCGCATGTAGGCCAAGTCCTTGCGGACAAGGCACGTCGATGTCACACGTTCCTTGGATAAGGAAATAGAAATATTGATGCACTTCTCTTGGGGTCATGATAGATGGTATCATAGGAGAAAAGTGAACTATTCATCACTTTTGAGCAGAAAATTTGGTGCAGTGTGTCAATTAGACGGAGCTGGGTGCACCTCTTGGATTTGTGATAGATACTGAAATAGTGATTGTGAAGCGTGGGTGCAGAGAAGTATTATGTGTAGACCAAAGTGCAAGTATGGAAGAATTGCATGGGATACTTTGGATAAGAGAATACGTGTGCGAAAGAACGCAGTGCTTTGTAGTGTTGGTACGAAGAAGGTGAACAGGTCGCAAGTTCAAAAGAAAAGATGGAAGCTAAGATGAAAGTTGTTAAAGAGGACTTGGAAAAAATGGACCAAGAGTTCCAAGAGTTGTTGGCACATGCCCAAACATGGTTTGAATCTTGGATTGAATAGTTGGAAGAGGTAGTAGTCCAAGTGAAGACTCAAATGAAACCGCATCTGGAAGTGGAATCGTTCAATGAAGTGGACGATGTCTTAGCAGAGATGCAGTGGGCTCACCTATGCATGGAGGTGAGAAGAGTGGTTGGGTTTGTTAATGTGAAGTGGGATAGACATTGGGCTTGCTCGTGAGTACCTTGGATGCAAACCAAGGGCAGTGAACCGCAGAGGACTTGCCGGATACTTTGGTGACTCATTGGGGCAATCTGCATTTCTATGATGGTTGGAAAATACTTGATGCAATTGGAGTGCAGTGGCATGTTATGAAAACCTTGCGCATGGGTCAAGGTGTGATGCACACTTATAAAAGTGAGCATTCATATTTCGACTATGAAAGAGGACAATATCCTTTGGTGAAAATTGGTTCTGTAACGTACCCCATTACACAAATTGAACCAAAGCATGAAAAGTGAACTAATAAAGAAAACATATACTTTCTTTTCTTCAATCCAACAATTTACAACTTAAACTATTTAAGAAATTACAAGGCAACTAGACAATCGATTTTTGGATTTTGACATTGGAACTTAAGGCTTATAAACCTAATTTTAACTTCAACAAACAACCTAGATGAGACTTCCAATCACAGAAAACATGTATCATTCTTGCAAGGAAATGGATTAGCAATTAATCTCTAATCCTAGAAGCATTCCACTTGATGGAAGAACGTTCCAAGCATGAAGAGTTTACCACACTTAGATAATTTTGGGAATAGTTTGACCTAATAGGAATAACCAATTTCCCACGACAAGTATGCATTCCCAGCATTATAAATTTCATTAAGTTTTTTTTTCCATGAATCATCGTTTTTGTTAACACAGTCAACCCAGAATTATAGTTTACATCTACATTCTTCACTATTATTCTATATACTTGAAACCATGCCTGCAAATTCATGTAAATTGCAACCATGACTATAGTTATGGGTACTATTCCCACACCTATGATTGTTCAACATTCATGAAATTATAACTCTTCATAAGTGTAATAATGTAATTTTAACCTCAAGCACTAAACAACCATTCCGATCAACACTATGTGTGACAGATTAAACATAAAAATTCTGTAAACTAAAACTACGGATATCTCAGACACTCCAATAACTTCATAACTAGAGCTCAATTATGCCAATACTCACTTAAAATCAATAGCAGATTGATTTGTTACATGTTTCAAGTCTTGAACAAAAACTAATTAAACTCTCAACATCCATATAATAATGCATAAATGACACATATAATAGTTGAACCATGGACAAGTTCTCAACCAACTTAATCAAATAAACAACAAAAATAGAAATATCCCATTTCTCCTTTTGTACATTCATAAAACTAATCACAAGCATATAAATTTCAAAGGATAGGAGTGTGAATTCCTTCTGTACATAACCATGCATAGAATATAACTAAATTATATGGAAAATTAATTCTATTCATAATCTATATCACAAATACAATTCCTTCTGATTAAAGAGCATAATACTTATCTAAATGAGTAGAAAACACGTGTGCAACTGGATGTGTGTGAGGAACGTTCCACCCAACCATAGGACGCCTTGCTCATAAATCTCTTAGCAATATGCCAACCCCCAAGATGAGCTGATGAATCCACTAGAAGAATGCTCAAGGTAATAAAAAAAGGAAATGGACAGGTGCATAGAGTAATTCCCCACCAGGATATCTCTCATAGCTTGGCACTAAACAATTTAACATCAATAACATGGTTCTTTCTTTCTATCTCCAAGAACTTAGCTTCAACCGGTTCCAAACCAAACAATGAAGTCCTTCCTCAGTATCTATTCCAGAAACAAAACAACAAAATACCTTACACTAGGCCACCACTATCAAGCAATGCACCAGAATTATGTCCGAGAAAGGTTCACACACGATTCAACATTTCACTGGTAAATCAATTATGCTTTCGATGGGACAGTCATCACCCAACAATGATTAGTTATCATATTTTCATCTTCATAACAAAACTCGAATGACAAATTCATAATCCATACCCCCAATTCAGGTATAATGGTTCATTGGTAAAAGACCAAAAGACACCATATACCTTCACCACCCATGAATTCTTCAATTCACTGGTAGCATAACATGGGTTCAAAATCCCAGTTAACACCCAACAATTCCAAACGATATTTTACAATTTCCTAAATAGGGTCGAATCTCAAATCAGATCAGACACACCCCACCAAGCAAGATGATTTACTAACAGAAATAAAAAACAATGGACTCACCCTAGGTCTGTGCGAGCGAGAGAGTGAGAGAGAGTGCATCCAACTCGTTTTGCATACATGCTTTAGCTGCATGGATGACTTTTCCCACGTGGTATCTCCCAAGAGACTTGCATCCAGTCCAATTAACATCATTTAATTAATCTCTCATTTTCACATAATTAAAATTAAGGCTAATAAAAAATGTATTAAGGATTAAAATATAATAAAGTTGACTTTGCATTAAAGGTTTGGTTGAGGTCATGTTATAAACTCTCTGGGCTATCTCAACCACAACCCTGTATTTTGTATTGATGTATATAAACATATTACATCTCTAGACACTCTAGCCCTTTCAACTTTATTATCTCACGAGTCCAAGTCATATTTTGTTAAGTTTAGCCTAATTTAACAAGCAAGATCATTGAAGGAAACACAATCACACGATAAACAAAGATTTACCTTGGGAAACCCTCATGGGGTAGAAAACCCAGCAAAGCTTTCCTCAATATAGATAATCAACCAATACAAGATGTAGTACCCAAACAAGAGCTCATTTTCCTTCTATGCAGACCTCTCTCTCTCCTATGCGCCAATCACAAGTGAGTGAATGGATGAGATAAGTGAGGAACATACCTCCTCTACTTATACTCATCTCTCGACTAACTTTTTACCCTAATGGGGCCTACCTATCCCAGGAGAGTCTAATAACCGCCAAATAGTAAACTTAGGGCCGACCTCACATGGGAGATCTAATAACCCTAGTTACCACACTCTCTTGGAGGAATAAACATCTCCAGATATACAATAGGGTCACCACAAAAGAATGTACCATCTCCGAAATAATAAAATAAAAATATAATATTCTTGGAAGTTACAATATTTCAACACTCCCCCTTAACGAGAAGGATATTATAACAACATCTGTAGGAGCAAGGAGTCATCCACTACATGATACATGATACATCTATAAATAATTGGAAGCTTTCTCAACATCATCAGTAACTCAAGCAGTTACTAGAACATCTTCAATACTAGAACATCTTCAATACTAGAACATCAACATCTTCAGTACTGAATCTTCATTTTCTACAGCACTTGAATAGCTACAACAATATCATCATCTGGATCCTCACGATCAACAACATCATCGTCACACGATCATAGGAATCGTCATCACACGATCATCAGCATCGTCATCATACGATCATCAGCATCGTCATCATACGATCATCAGCATCTGGATCATCTCGATCTACAGCATCGTGGATCATCTCGATCTACAGCATCTAGATCATCTCGATCTACAGCATCTAGATCATCTCGATCTACAGCATCATGGATCATCTCGATCTACAGCATCTGGATCATCTCGATCTACAGCATCATCATAGCAACATACTTTGTAATACACAAGATCCTATTACGGGATGATCAATCCCTCTCACTTTATGACATAGGTCCATGGACGATACAATCCAGATCAAATTCCCAAGATGATCAATTCTTATCAATTTAAGACAAGTCCCATGTCTATGTATGATGCAATCCAAACACATCATTTTGAACTAAATGTTCAGGGATGATGCAGTCCTATCATCAATTTTCAGAGACAGATGTCTATGGATCAATTCACGGGACCAAAGTCCAAGGATGATGCAATCCCTCTCGTCCACTAGGGACCACTTCTCGGAGACATCTTTCTACGGATCAATTCAAGGGACCAAAGTCCAGGGATGATGCAATCCCTCTCGTCCACTAGGGACCACTTCTCGGAGACATATGTCTACGGATCAATTCAGGGGACCACAATCCAGGGATGATGCAATCCCTCTCATCCACTAGGGAGCACTTCTTGGAGACATATGTCTACGGATCAATTTAGGGGACCGAAGTCCAGGGATGATGCAATCCCTCTCGTCCACTAGGGACCACTTCTCGGAGACATATGTATACAGATCAATTCAAGGGACTGAAGTCCAGGGATGATGCAATCCCTCTCGTCCACTAGGGACTTCTTTCTTGGAGACATATGTCTACAGATCAATTCAGGGGACCAAAGTCTAGGGATGATGCAATCCCTCTTTTCCACTAAAGACTTATTTCTCGGAGACATATGTCTACGGATCAATTTAGGGGACCGAATTCCAGGGATGATGCAATCCCTCTCGTCCACTAGGGACTTATTTGTAGGAGACATATGTCTACGGATCAATTCAAGGGACCAAAGTCCAGAGATGATGCAATCCCTCTCATACACTTGTCAGCTTAGACCAAGTCTAAGGAACACTCATCGACCTCATCGTCGATATCACCAATATAGGTATCCACATCATCAACCTCATTGTCGATGCATGCAATCTCATCATCAGTGACCACATCACTCCCACTTTTGAGGAGGGTCCTTCTGAACTACACCAAGCTTGCCTTGGAAATACTCAAACTTTACTCGAGACAGAGGTTTGGTCAATATATCAGCAACTTGTTCGTTAGTGCTTACATACTCGAGCTTGATAGTTCCTTTCTGCACCATATATCGTATATAGAAATGTTGGATCTCTATGTGCTTTGAATTATCATGGAACATTGGATTCTCTGTCATCTTGATACAACTCTGGTTGTCACAAAGGATCATAGTGGGCTCCATCTCTAAGTCAAATAGTCCTGACAACAGTTTCCGAATCCAAACTGCTTCGCAACTAGCAGAGCAAGCAGCTATATATTCCTCTTCAGCTGTGCTGAGAACCACACTAGACTGCTTCCTGCTAAACCACGAGATCATGGCAGATCCCAGACAATAGCATCCTCCCGATGTACTCTTCATGTCTGATACACTTCCTACCCACTCAGCATCTGTGTAGCCATGCAGTCTGAATTCATGATCTCTAAGATAATGTAGACCAAAATCTATTGTACCCTTTAGGTACCTCATCACATGCTTTGCGGCTATCAGGTGAACTCGTCTAGGTTCCACTAGATACTGACTCAGGGTATTCACAGCAAAGCATATATCTGGTCTGGTATTTGTCAAATACATTAATGACCCAATTATCTGTATGTAGAGAGTCATATCCACTAACTCGGATGAGTCATTAGCTAGTAGCTTTAATTTGGAATCCATGGGAGTGGCCATGGATTTACATTCCAACATGTCAAATATTTTCAAGATTTCCACCGCATACTTTCCTTGATTAAGAAAGATTCCTTTTGAACCTTGCCACACTTCCAGACCTAGGAATTAGTGCATCAATCCGAGATCTTTCATCTCAAATTCTGAAGAGAGCTTCTTCTTGCACTTGATAATTTGTTTCTCATTTCCAGTCAGGAATAGATCATCTACATATAACAATAATATGACAGGTTCATCATCCATAACTTTGAGATAAAGGTTAGGATCAACTTTACTCTTGGTAAAGCCCAAGCTAATCAAGAAACTGTCAATTCTTCCATATCAAGCTCTGGGAGCTTGCTTCAGCCCATACAAGGCCTTCTTTAGTTTGCACACATGGGTTCTTCCATCTTCCACCTCAAATCCTTATGGTTGTTCTATGTACACTTCCTCCTCAATCACACCATTCAGGAAGGCTGTCTTTACATCCATCTAGTGTAACTACCACTTCATCATGGATGCAAGTGCCATGATGGTCCTAATGGAAGTGTACCTTGCCACTGGTGCAATGTTTCTTCATAGTCAATTCCCTCTTTCTAAGAGAATCCTCTAGCCACAAACCTTTCCTTATATTTTTCAATACTGCCATCCGTAGCATGCTTTATCTTGTATATTCATTTGAAGGATACCACAGTCTTGTCCTTTGGTTTGGGAACAATATCCCAAACATTGTTCTTTATTATTGACTAGTATTCCTCCGTCATTGCCTCCACCCACTCTTTCTTATGAGATGCTTCTTCATAACTAGTGGGTACTTGATCTACAAGGTCACACATCAGGGCCACATAGTTGGAGAATGTATTTGGTTTCTTGCTCACCCTAGTGGAGCCTTCAGGAGCTCCATACTTTTCTGCTCCTAGAATAATGTCTCTTGCCCATGCTGGTTTTCTCTTCCTTGATATTTCCATGACAATGGGTTCTTGTGGTTCCATCATGTCATTGTCTTAAGGTGTTGTCTCTTCAGGGATGGGTGCAGCTTCTGTAATTATGGAAGGTGCATCTTCCTCATATACTTCTTCATACTGGCACTTCCTAGATCTCTTAAGAGATGCCTCTTCATCAAATATCACATCCGTGCTTATTTCCATATGATGGAATCCTAGGATGTATATTCTGAATGCTTTGGATGCTTCACAATATACAACAAATATTCCTTTCTTCCCAGAGGGATCTAGCTTGGTCCTCTTTTCTTTTGGGATGTGAATGTATACTGGGCATCCAAATATCTTGAGGTGACTTACCTCAGGCTTCTTCCCTGTGAACACTTCTTCTGGGGTCTTGAATTCAAGAGCACTATGAGATAGTCTATTCTGCACATAGACTATTGTCCTGGCTGCTTCAGCCCATAAATACATAGGTAGGTCTTGATCATGTATCATTGTCTTTATAGCTTCCATGATGGTTATATTCTTTCTTTCCGCAACACCATTTTGTTGAGGATTGTAGGGAGTGGTTAGCTCCCTTTTGATCCCAGCTTCTTTACAAAATACTTCAAAGTATTTTGAAGTGTATTCTCCACCATTATCTGTCCCAAGTATCTTAATCTTCTTTTCTGAATGGTTTTCTATCAAGGCTTTGAATTCCTTGAATTTTCCAAAGACTTCATCTTTTCCCTTCAGAAAATATATCCAAGTCTTCCTTGACTAGTCATCAATGAATGTAAGGTAGTATTCATATCCACTCAGGGATGTGGACGGCATTGGTCCACATACATCTGAATGGATCAATTCTAATGTACTCTTAGTCTTTGTTTCACTCTTTGGAAATGGGTTCTTGATATTCTTTCCTTTTGCACAACTTTTTCAAGTGCCATCATGATCAATCTTTAAGTCTGGTAGTCCTATGACAACTTTGCTCACATGAGGTAGTGATTTGTAGTTAATGTGAGCAAGACTTCTATGCCATAGCTCACTTGGGCTAGTGGCTTCATGGATAAGGGAAGATTCTGGATGGCCCTTGAGCTTGTATAGACCTCCTTCCTCTTCACCAATAACAATTGCATCCTCAATTGATTTTCCTTTGGGCCACATGAGTACTTGGCCATCTATGAATGCAAACCTATATCCTTTCTTATCTAATGCTGATATAGAAAGTAGGTTCTTCTTCAAACCTGGTACATATAATATTTATTTCATCTTCAATGGGGTTCCAGAATCAAGCTTGTAGCTTGCTTCACCAATTCCCTTGATGGGATATTGATAGTCATCTCCTAGAGATACCTTCTGTGGAGAGGTATTCTCCTCAAGACTTGAGAGAGTGTTGGGGCCAAGGTCGCAGCTATAGTAAAAGCTGCGAATTTTGGGAAAAAGCATGAGTATGGAAGGAAAGTGCTAATTTTGGGACAAGCACTAAAGTTTTGGGTAAGAAGGAGACGGTGCGCAGTACGGTGCCAGATGGATGATCTCAGCGCAGATCACGGACCGGAAATTGCGGAGCTCGCGCGCACGTCATCGAAGAATGAAGGTGGCTCAGCTACCATAATAAATAAGGTGATGGAGTAGAGGGCTTAGCTACCCTCATTTAAAGGCTTAGTACAGAAGTTATGGTTGCTCGGATCAAGGAGGAGCAACGGACCAGAGCATTGAAGGCGAAGGACGATCGCCCATACCCACAATCTGCGCCGGAATTCATGGAGCCTGCAGGAAGCGGCGACGTGACTGCAAGCGGCGCCTACAGTACACCTAGCCATGTGCGTGGTTAGGGTTTTTGGGAATCACTGTTGGGAAAGGCCCACAGTTTTGTAAAGGTGTGACCGTCATGGCTACCTATATAGATGAATCATTGTAATGGGTAGAGGGTTCTTCCTCCCTTCCTTCAGTTCCTCCCGTTTGGAGAGTTAGAGAGTTAGATGCTAGACTGTTAGAGAGCCAGTCTAAAGGGATAGATCATGTGTTGATTATCCTTCACTGTAATTTCTACCCGGTGTGTAGAACTAGAGAGAGGAAATCGGATAGCCGAGGAGCTAATCCCTGAGTTGCCAGACAGTCTGAGTCGACGTCTGTGCCTTTGTAATCTCCATAGAGAGGAGACAAGCTTGAGAAAAGGGCTCCCAGCTGTGTGCGTGGAGTTTCCTGTAAGTTCTAAGGCTGCAGCTGTGTGCGCAGCATACTGTATAACTTTATCATTTTCTGGTTAATATAAAACTCCTGAGGACGTGGTTTTCCTCGAGGAGATGAGCTTCACTTATATCTTCTTGTTATAATGTTTGTGTGAATGATAACTATTTCGAGTTCATTATTTGTGTATGCAAGACTTCTGTCTTATCTTTGTGACTGTTTGAGCGAGTTGGAAAGACCCCTTGATAACTATAAGTGTCTTAAGTGCTAAAGAGGTAGTAACGCATGGTCGCTGCGGCGAGAGCAGACTGCGTTACTGCGCTAGATGCGAAGGGCGAGAAAGTGTTCCGCGCGTCGACCCGAGAAATAGTTGCCTGCTGCGTTGGAAAGGAGAAACTGCGCAGTAGACCTGCCAAGGAAGGGACCCACGCAGCTGCGCCGAGCGGCCTGCGGGAAGGTCCGACCGCCGATTTCGCAGGAGCCATTCAAGGACAGGCCATCTCCGCGTCACCCCGGTTAAGGAAACCTGATTCCTTAACCCCCCCATAGCCACTTCGGGTGAGACCTCGAGCTGCCGCGCAGCTCGTTGCCGAGAGGGCCAGTGCGCCAAGGGGTTTTGTTGCTGCGCTTCATTAAAACCCGGGTCTGCCCAAGAAAGCAGCCAACAAATGGTTCCGTTGCCTAGTGACCAACAAATGGTTCCGTTGCCGCGCGAATGAGACTTGTTATTTTGGCGACGCGCGAGATAGAACAGTGCAACAAATGGTTCCGTTGCCGCGCGAATGAGACTTGTTATTTTGGCGACGCGCGAGATAGAACAGTGCAACAAATGGTTCCGTTGCCGCGCGGATGAGACTTGTTCTTTCAGCGACGTGTGAGATACTGTTGGAGCCAACAGACGGTTCCGTTGCCTCATGACTTTTTGATCACGTCACTTCCGTTGCTCTGAACCTTGTTGCTCAGCCAACAAATGGTTCCGTTGCCTAGTGACCAACAAATGGTTCCAAATGTGTTACTGGAATCCTACAACTAAGGAAATTGGAGATTGGTTTGATTTAAAGGCTAAAGAGTTTGCTGAACAAGAAAATAGAAGCCCTACGCTTCAAACAGAAGATTGGTTACAGAAGTATATTTATGCTGACCTTTACGAAATTTTCTTTGTTACGTTTGCATTGGAGTTACACGCTTGGATAGCCAAGTTAGCAGATTCTAGACCTACGCTGCATGTTGATCGACCCGTCACGTGGACGCCTGAGCTAGCTAGTATTGTGAAGCGGATAGACAATCCTGTGTCCCGCGCAGTAGACTTTTGGTTGAATAGTCTACTGGAAGGTTTTATTACCGAATTTGCAGTCGATACAAGAAAGAGTTTCAGTGAAGCTGAGAGGAGTTTCTTCCAAGTACACAGAGGTAAGTTCTTAAATTCTCTGAACTTATGGATTAAAATGCTTCTGTATGAAAAAGGAAAGCTATGTATTGCTTCTGATGAATAGCATAGTCAAGTAATGTCCGTAGATTCTGATAGTGATCCTGAAGTTATTGGTTGCACTCGTAGTGGAAAACGATATAAAGTAGGCCTTGACCAATATCCTTTTGAGTCTAGCCCAGACAATCGCCAAGTCCCTAGAGCCAGCCATATAGAAAGACAGGGGAGTGCTCATATCCCGTATTACCCCTTTACACCGCAAAAACCAGACGGAGCTCAGTATAATCCTACAGTAACACCTTCGAGTAGCCCACACGCTACTTCTAGTACCTCTGTACCACCTTTGTTTAACCATCCCGGAGGCACTGCTACAGTACCTCCACCTCAAACCCGTGCAAGAAGGATGGGTGATGACATGAAACTACCAACTTTTAGAGGAACAGGGATAGAGGACCCTGAGCAGCACTGGTTCTTATGTGAAGCCATTTGGACAATTAAGCAAATTAATGATGATGCTGTTAAACTGGTTCAGTTAGCAACCACACTAAGAGAAAGAGCCTTGACTTGGTTCATGAAATACTCAGCAGCACAGAATAGGACGCTTGCTGAGGTAAGAAATGCCATGATTAGAGAATTCAAGAAACCTAAGTCAGAATCACAGTGTATAACAGAGCTCAAAGACATCAAACAGTTACCTACAGAATCAGTATGGGATTTTGACCAGAAGTTCAAAGCCTTGATAGATCAAGTAAGCTTCGAGTTTGCACCACAGCAACATAAAGAATGGTTCATTGCTGCGCTGCTCCCACACATTAGACTTCCTCTTATGCAACAGAATCTCAATACTCAGGAACAAGCTCTAGAAATGGCTATGAAACTAGAAGCTTCGCCAATTGCAGGAACAAGCAACGATGTTGCGCATTTACAGAACCAATTAGCAAACTTAACCTTGCAAGTGCATGATATTAAGAAAGGCAAGGAGATTAAGGAAGAAATTTGGTGTACAAAATGTAAAGCCCAAGGTCATTCAAAGGACCATTGTCCTGTTTTCATAGACTATATTGCAACTGGAGCACCTAATCCTTTACCACAGGTACAAGGGCCTTGGTGTGAAATCTGCAGAACTAGAGGTCATAGACCACAAGAATGCCACTTACTTCAGAAATATGTACAAACTCCAAAGAATCTATATTGTAATTTCTGTAAATCAGTAGGTCATGATGAGAACAATTGTAGAGCGTATGATCTTATGATAGAAAGAAAGCATGATGTTTATAGGGTACAAGCAGAGACACAAGGACCCACAGCAGGTCCACCTTATGACCAATCTCGGGACGCCCGAGCAGCAAATTACAGAGGACGCGGACGCACAACAAATTTGGGTCGTGGAAGAGGACAGATCACTTGTTATAATTGCGGAGAACAAGGTCATTTTGCTAGGGATTGCCAAAATCCTACAACCCTCTGCAGATATTGTAAATCTTCTGACCATATCATTGAAGAATGCCCTCAGTTACAGGCTAAGATGCAAGCAAAGACACCACAGGTCAATCAGAATATCCAGTTGATTGGAGCCGAAAAAAGAGAACCAGACCCTACAGTTAATATAGTGACACGCAGTGGAGCTACCACTGGTGCGCAAGAGATGGGAACGGGAAAGCAAGCGACGCAATGGGTGCGCCGCGCTAACATTAAACCAGCCCCACTTAACCTACAGAAGCAAAAAGAAGCATTTAAGCAAGCTCAAGAGTATTTCTTAGATCCGAGAGCTTCGAGTTCTACCGCAATTTCGCAGAACAATAGTAGATCGCAAGTGCTAAGACAAGACAACTTGGTACAAGAACAGGCCACTACAGCTGGAAGACCTGACGACGATAAGGAGCATGCCCTAGGCAGTGTTCATGCGTTCCTGCGACAATGTTTAAAACTGTTGCGCAATGAACAAGCAACTCTAGAACTCCAACACCTGCTGGATCAGTGCCAACACTCTGCTTCGACGAACACACCACAGCGTGCTGTTCACCAGATTAGGAGTCACATTAGAACAGGAAAAGAGATGAGGCTCACAGCGCAGATTGGAGCATTTGAAATGGACGAAGTCATGTTAGATTTGGGCTCAGAAGCCAATGTTCTCACTATGCAGACATGGGAACAGATGGGAAGCCCTCAGCTTACAAGATCCCCTATCCAGCTAAGACTCGCAAATCAGCAACGAGTCTCTCCATTGGGCAGATTACCCAATGTACCTATTGATATTGAAGGAGTAAGAAGCTCTGCAGATTTTGAAGTAATCAAAATTATGGATGATAGTAGACCATACCCAGCGCTGTTAGGAATAGACTGGGCACTTGATAATTTGGCTGTCATTAACCTGAAGAAGAGACAGATGACCTTTGAGGATGACCAGAGCAGGGTCATCGCACCTCTTGATCCTATTCAAGGACCAAGATATATAGAACCTATTCGCGCAGAAGAGGAAGCGCGCCACATGGAAAGCTTGTATCAGATGACCACTAACCACAGTGACTATGTCAACCCCACAGCAGACGGCCATATCAGCTGGCGATGTGATAGCTCGTGCACATCAGATTCAGATGCAGGATTGGAAAATTGGCAGAATCGTCTACATGAGGTTTCTGCAAGACGTTGCGCCATGATGACTAAATCCATTCGATGGATTGGCACAGAATTAACTGACACTCCAACTTTTGATGGTCTAACCGAAGTAACTAAATTCATACAGGAATATGAACAAAAGCTTCCAGAACCACAGCGCATCCAGGCACTGGATATAGCATTGCGCGCTACACCCGCAAGATGGTGGATTGCGCACAAGGAGAATATTCATACATGGAAAGACTGTCGCAGATTGATACTGCGCAGATTTCAGGATACCACAGCCGAAGCGCTACGCAAATATGAAGGACAGAGTGACCCCAGGTCACACATTGAAGCATGTATTCAGCAATGGTCAGATATTCCGGAAGATGAATGGGTTCACCAATTCATCCACACATTAGATACAATTCCAAGGAATTGGTATACTGAAATAGAATTGCGCAAAGGCACTCTTACTTGGGCTCTTATGATAGAAAGTTTTCAACTTACATTCAGCTTTGAGTCAGAGCATCTAAGCATTGATCAGGCTCTGAAGTGTATTAAAAAGAAGGTATTTGAACCAGGTCTAGTAACAGAATATTCCCAACCAGATTGGGCTGTTCAGATGGAACATGCCCTGGAATGTTATAACTTTACCGCCGAAGATGAGGAGGACGATCCTCGCAACCTCAATATCCCAGAATCAGAAGGGACACGCAATATTGAAGGTCCTGAGCTTGATATTCCTGCCATCGCAGAACACGTCAAGCTCAAGAAAGTTAACATTGGCACAGAAGCTGACCCAAAGTTTGCTTCTATAGGAGATTATTGGGATGATGAAACCGTTGCGCATGTTTCAGATTTATTACGTGATTACCAGGATATCTTTCCTACCAAGTTCACAGAAATGAAAGGCATCCTAGGAGACTTAGGAGTGATGCGCATACCTCTGAAACCAGACGCCAAGCCAGTAAAGCAGCGCCCCTACAGGTTGAACCCGCGCTACAAAGAAAAAGTCAAAGAAGAAATTGATAAGATGCTTGCAGCAGGTATTATTGAGCCAGTAGAGGAAAGCGATTGGATTAGTCCTATGGTGGTCCAAGAAAAGAAAACGAAAGGTGAAATAAGAATTTGTGTCGACTTGCGCAAACTCAATGATGCATCAGCACACGACCCATTTCCCACTCCTTTCACAGATGAAGTACTTGATAATGTTGGAGGACAAGAGGCTTACTCTTTCACTGATGGATTTTCGGGATATCATCAGATTAGAATCCATCCGGATGACCGCCACAAGACTACTTTTGCAACTGAATGGGGCTCATTCCAGTACACGGTAATGCCCTTTGGTCTTAAAAACGCACCTGCTATCTTCTCTAGAGTTGTTGTTGCTGTTTTTAAAGAATTTATCCACAAGTTTTTAGAAGTCTATTTTGATGACTGGACTGTATTTGGTTTACTAAAGAACCATATTGCGAATCTGCGCATGATGCTAGAAAAATGTAGACAGCATCAGATTTCCCTTAACTTGAAAAAATGTATATTCTGTGCGCCCTTTGGTATTTTGTTGGGACATATTGTATGCAGACAAGGACTCTTGATGGATCCTGCGAAGGTTGCCATCATTGCTAATTTACCTGCGCCCAACTCAGTTAAGCAATTGCGCACTACATTGGGACATACAGGATACTACAGAAAATTCATCAAGTTTCCAGGCAAGTTTCGTGTGCATTGGTTAGGTCCTTTTCAGGTAATAAAAATAACGGACGGAGGCGCAGTTCAGCTTGCGAAGCTGAATGGAGAACTACTACCTACAATGATAAACGGGAGTCGGCTTAAGCTTTATTGCGACGGCCACTCCGCCCTGTCGACATAATATAGTACTCAGGAATGCAGATGCCCAGTGTAGTTGAAAGAGACATCGCATTTAGTCTACACGGAAGCTGCGACACACCCTCAGTTTCCAGCTTCCTGCGCAGTTCCTTGAAATATCCGCGCATCCTGAATAAAAATTGCTTGAACAAAGCTTAGCGGTCCGCTCTGGCGAAGTTTTGCTTTATCGACCATTGGACTATCGCTCTTGCGAAGTCCCCTTTCATAATTTGCCGCTGAAAAGAGTCTTGTTGTGGACCCCTAGAGGCACAGTTTCCTAAGTTGAAATGACCCGCCGGAAAACTTTGAATTACAGCAGTTATGTAGCCGCGTTCGAATAAATGAAGGATAAGGCCGCTATTTAATTCTACCCGCTCTGACGGATTCGGCTAATCTCCGAAAGATTTGCATTTAACTCAGGCGCCGAAAGTATTAGCTTCTCCAGGAAGGCTGTCAGAACCCGTCCATCCCACTAAATGCACCGCTACGGCAAGGAGGATAGCGTGTTGTCAACTCACCTGTAGCCGCCTATAGCTACGTAACCCCACTTGGTCGCATTTACTAACCCCGCTGGCTATAAATACCTCACACTTGTATCAATTTTGGGTTACTGTCTCGAGTTGCATAAGTTGTCTTTGAAGATCTGCATTATTGTTTTCAGAGCCAAGTGTGCAGACTATTTTCCCTTGTTTTCAGAGTCTATACCCTACGCAGTTCCGCCATTTGCTGTCCAGAGTCTTGTTATTTACATTGGTTCACAACGGAGAATTTATCGACTGAAGAAGTTATTCGTCAATTTCTACGCCGAGGCTTAGATTTCGGCATGGCCACTCCGGTGACGCCGTCGGCCTACGTACACCCTGGTGCTACTGATCCCAGAACATCTCCAGGCACAAGAGCATCTCAGCAGCAGCCGGAGGAACCTGTTCCAGAACCGCTCGCGTCTATGGTGAACTACCTTCCGCCGCGTCCAGACGATGCGCCGGATGTCCAGATTCCGAAGAATGCAAAGTATCCAATTCCGCTACCCGCCACTACCGGCTAGTGTGCGGGTAGAAGGCCAACTATTGGGAAACATTCCACTGGTTAAATTCTCTGATTTTAACCTTGGAGACTATAAGACATATCCTCAGTTTCAGTTGGACCGATATTTGGATATCGTCCATAATCCCACCAGAAACGTTGATGAGTTTATCCCGAAGGGATTTGCAGCAAATCTTGAGCGCCCTGGACTCTTGAATTTGTTGAAGCTACCGCACTTTGGGCGTAGCAATGAAGTGAACGCAGTCGTTAAAACACTGCTATCCTGCGTTCATGGAGGTTACCTTTGGCTCGGGAGGCCAATTGATCTAAATGTTGATTTGATACACCGTATCACCGGCCTATCTAAGGTTGGTAAGGATCCCAATATCCATTTTGCGGGAAAGGAGAAGGACCGAAAATTAGCTGCAAAGCTGGTCCAGAAATATAACTTGACAAGAGGAGGTCGGGCTTATGACCTCACGACCGTAGAAGATGAGGCACTTCGCTTCACAGGAAGTCTGCTTGCAGGCAGACTTCTCACCAAGTGCCGACCAAAAGAAGTTACTGGAGCTGTCGTAGAGCTCGCTATCGCAGCTGCGGAGGGAGAACAGTACAACTGGTCTCTCTTCCTGCTGAATTCTTTTTTGGCTGATTGCCTGAATGTGCAGGACAATGCAGGCCAATCATTCCATTTTTCATGGCTTTTAATTCTATGTGCTCTCGTCGGGTGGAAGGAGCCCCCGAATACTCAGTTCCGTCCACGCCGCGCAGGAGAGGTTGCCGGCATGCGCTACATCAACCTCTGGGATTCCCCTAATCCCGCGAAGCGCAAGATGAATCGTGCTGTTTTTTGTGAGTATTACTATCTCCTCCGCGATACCATACAAGATATGCCAAGGCTGAGCGCGGAGACAGCCACATTGTATGACGGGAAGTTGGCTTTTACTGCCGACATCCATCAACTCTACCTTCGGCCTTGCGACATTCCAGGTGACTGGGCGCTAGGTCTTTACAGGATGACCACAGAAGATGTCGAAGAAACCATTAAGTCGTGGTCGGACGAATGGAGAGCAGCAGCTGACATCGCACCTGCGATGCCACCCGCCGCTGCGCAAGAAAAAGATAAGGGCAAGGAAGCCCCTGAGCAAAGAAGCGATGAAGGCTCAACAGAACCAGCCACAAAGAAGCAGAAAGTGTCGCATCCCACTGAGGCCATTCCCTCGGAGGTCGACAAATATTTGAAAGAGCAATTTCGTGAGATGCGGAACATGCATGCTCACATCCGAGGTGCTCTAGACTTACAATTTGTAGAACTAAAAGGTCTCGCAGGAAGGATTGCGCAGACCCATGCACCAGCATCTACTTCGCAGGCGCCCCAAGAAATCCCAACTGGTGAGCGAGTTGAAGAACTCACAGAAAGGCACACTGTCGTGCATATTCCGCCTACCAGCATGACCCTTCCAGATCCCCTAGCTGAACTGCAGGTAAGCACAGTTGGACCTGTAGAAATTAATTTGTCTATGATTCCTATAGAAACTTTACAGCTAGTACAGGAGAAAGTTTCTCTTGAGTTGAGAGCTAGAGAGCTCTCTACTTTCCAGGCAAACCAACGACTGCAATCGCAGGAGATAGTGCTGAAAGAAAGTCATAAGAATATCTCTGCGAAGCTTGCACTCTATGAGGCGCAAGACACCGGCATCAGAAATGCAATAGAAGAGATTGCCCAGGAATTGCCGGCTTGCGAGATTCAACCAGACCTCCCTCTGGTTGCAAAAGTTCAAATTATTGGCGAAAGGGCGAAAACCCTGGAGCAAGAAATAGCTGCTATGGCAGAAGGCCATAAAACCCAGATTGCTGAGCTAGAAGCTCGCGTTGCTGCGCATCTTACGGATGATGCGCAGGTACAATTGGAAGCATTGAGCAGAGCTTCCACGCAAATGAAAGGTCGAGTACAGGAAGCCAAGAACCTGATGGACCAGGCTATGGAAGCATGGTCAGAGCTTGTAAACCTCCCTTTTAAAGTGGGACTATCAGAACAGGTGCAAGCTGCAGAACAGTCTCTCACTGTTCTGAATGAAGAAGCCAAGTCCTTAACAGGCTTGCCAAAGATGAAGAAAATGGGCGAAGTGCGCAAAATGCAGCAGCAACTGCACAAGCTCAGAACTGAAGATGAGAAGCTCACCAACAGCATTCAGCCATTCATGGATGAGTATGCTGAAATCGTTGGCCAGATTGAGACAAAAATCAAAGAGATTGCCGAGTCTCAAGAGATCATTGATACACTCACTAAAGGCGAAGCAACCGCAGAAACAGTGCAAACAGCTGATCAGTGTATTGAGGAATTGGACTCCGCTATTGCGCAATGGCAGAAAACATTCGCGGAGATTCAAGCAAACGCAGATGCGCAAATCCAACGACCACGCGCTAGTGCGAGTGGCTCGAGGGCGAGCCACAAGTGAGTGTTGGGGGCCTGTTGGGGCCAAGGTCGCAGCTATAGTAAAAGCTGCGAATTTTGGGAAAAAGCATGAGTATGGAAGGAAAGTGCTAATTTTGGGACAAGCACTAAAGTTTTGGGTAAGAAGGAGACGGTGCGCAGTACGGTGCCAGATGGATGATCTCAGCGCAGATCACGGACCGGAAATTGCGGAGCTCGCGCGCACGTCATCGAAGAATGAAGGTGGCTCAGCTACCATAATAAATAAGGTGATGGAGTAGAGGGCTTAGCTACCCTCATTTAAAGGCTTAGTACAGAAGTTATGGTTGCTCGGATCAAGGAGGAGCAACGGACCAGAGCATTGAAGGCGAAGGACGATCGCCCATACCCACAATCTGCGCCGGAATTCATGGAGCCTGCAGGAAGCGGCGACGTGACTGCAAGCGGCGCCTACAGTACACCTAGCCATGTGCGTGGTTAGGGTTTTTGGGAATCACTGTTGGGAAAGGCCCACAGTTTTGTAAAGGTGTGACCGTCATGGCTACCTATATAGATGAATCATTGTAATGGGTAGAGGGTTCTTCCTCCCTTCCTTCAGTTCCTCCCGTTTGGAGAGTTAGAGAGTTAGATGCTAGACTGTTAGAGAGCCAGTCTAAAGGGATAGATCATGTGTTGATTATCCTTCACTGTAATTTCTACCCGGTGTGTAGAACTAGAGAGAGGAAATCGGATAGCCGAGGAGCTAATCCCTGAGTTGCCAGACAGTCTGAGTCGACGTCTGTGCCTTTGTAATCTCCATAGAGAGGAGACAAGCTTGAGAAAAGGGCTCCCAGCTGTGTGCGTGGAGTTTCCTGTAAGTTCTAAGGCTGCAGCTGTGTGCGCAGCATACTGTATAACTTTATCATTTTCTGGTTAATATAAAACTCCTGAGGACGTGGTTTTCCTCGAGGAGATGAGCTTCACTTATATCTTCTTGTTATAATGTTTGTGTGAATGATAACTATTTCGAGTTCATTATTTGTGTATGCAAGACTTCTGTCTTATCTTTGTGACTGTTTGAGCGAGTTGGAAAGACCCCTTGATAACTATAAGTGTCTTAAGTGCTAAAGAGGTAGTAACGCATGGTCGCTGCGGTGAGAGCAGACTGCGTTACTGCGCTAGATGCGAAGGGCGAGAAAGTGTTCCGCGCGTCGACCCGAGAAATAGTTGCCTGCTGCGTTGGAAAGGAGAAACTACGCAGTAGACCTGCCAAGGAAGGGACCCACGCAGCTGCGCCGAGCGGCCTGCGGGAAGGTCCGACCGCCGATTTCGCAGGAGCCATTCAAGGACAGGCCATCTCCGCGTCACCCCCGGTTAAGGAAACCTGATTCCTTAACCCCCCCATAGCCACTTCGGGTGAGACCTCGAGCTGCCGCGCAGCTCGTTGCCGAGAGGGCCAGTGCGCCAAGGGGTTTTGTTGCTGCGCTTCATTAAAACCCGGGTCTGCCCAAGAAAGCAGCCAACAGAGAGTTTTCTTTTGTCCTATCATGTGCTTTGAAGCACCACTATCAATGAGCCATGTATCTTCTCCAGGTGTCACAGACCTAGAGAGAGCAGAGAATAACACATATTCTTCTGCATCTTCTTTTTCTATTTTAGATCTTTTCTTTTGAGGCCTCTCATCTTCTTCTTCACTATCATCTTCTGCTATATGTGCTTGATGTATTTTGTAATGAGTGTTCTTCTTATTTTTCTTTAAAGGACAATTCCTATCAAGGTGTCCCAATTTGTCACAACAAAAGCACTGGATTGATGAGAGGTCTCCTCATGAACTTGTTCTTCTTTTATTTTGAAATCTGTGTGGAGTTTGAGACTCCTTGTGACCATTCTTCTTGGAGTTGAAGAGACTCCTTGTTCTTCTTTTATTTTGAAATCTGTGTGGAGTTTGAGACTCCTTGTGACCATTCTTCTTGGAGTTGAAGTGACTCCATCTTCTTCTTTTGGTGTGAGTAGCCAAATCTTGGTCATCTTCTTTGAGAAGGGCTTCTCTATTGGCTACCCTAGCTTCTTCTTGAATGCAATCCTCCCATACCACATCAAACTTCATACTTTCTTTCTTGGCACACATAGTTTGGATGAATGACTCCCAAGGTCTAGTGAGACCATTTAGAGCAGTCATGACTAGTTCATCTTCATCAAGGGTATCTCCAATGGCATCTAGTTGTTCCTTGAACTAGGAAACCCTTGAGAAATAGTCTTGAATAGATTCTCCTGTATTCATCTTGGTGCTCTTCAATTGAGCTCTCAGATTCAGCTTCCTATTGATGTTCTTTCCCTCATACATTCTGGAAAGGGCATCACACATTTCCGTTGGAGTCTTCTTGGATGCCACTTGGGGAATCAAGTGGTCTTTGATAGAATCAACAATGATTCTATTTTCCCTAATCAAATCCTTCATATGCTTCTCTTTGACTTCATCTTCGTCAGGTTCTGCAACCTCATCCTTGATATATTGGGCAAGATCATTCTATTCAAGAATGAGACCAATTCTGTATTTCCATGCCCAAAAATTTTCTATACCCTCTAGCTTGTCTTCAAGCTTAGTGCTTGGAGCCATTTTATCCAGGGGTCAAAGAGATTGAAGTTTCTCAAGATATAGAATAACACTTACCAGGAGATGTGCTTGATTGAGTTGAAAGTTCTGGTGTGTTCTGCTTCTGGAAACTTCAACTTTTCACCTTCCGGATCTGCAACATAATTTTTGGTTTTCTAGTCTTCTCTTTCTAGTTTTCTGGTGCACAAGTTCGCATCTTTTCTAGTTCACTGGTTCATAGGTGCGTAGCTTTTCTGGTTCTCTGGTTTTCTGGTTTTTTGGTTTTCTGCACTTTTGGTCAAACTAGGGTTTGACTTTCTCGGAGTTCTACCCAACCAAAAATCTTGATCCAGAGCTCAAAACTTCAATTTTGAGGAGGGCTATCCAACCATGCAATCAGAATCCAAAAATTCCAACTTTTGCAGAAACCCTAATTTTCACCGAAGGAGAGAGAGGTATTTTCACCTTGTGAAAGATGTCCTATTTAGGCTAGCTCTGATACCATGTTAATTTTAGACTAATTTAACAAGCAAGATCACTGAAAGAAACACAATCACAAGATAAACAAAGATTTACCCTGGGAAACCCTCATGGGGTAGAAAACCCAACAAAGCTTTCCTCAATATAGATAATCAACCAATACAAGATGTAGTAACCAAACAAGAGCTCCTTCTCCTCCTATGCAGACCTCTCTCTCTCCTATGCACCAATCACAAGTGAGTGAATGAATGAGATAAGTGAGGAACATACCTCCTCTACTTATACTCATCTCTCGACTGATTTTTTACCCTAATGGGGCCGACCTCTCCCAGGAGAGTCTAATAACCCCCAAATAGTAAACTTAGGGCCGACCTCACATGGGAGATATAATAACCCTAGTTACCACACTCTCTCGGAGGAATAAACATCTCCTGATATACAATAGGGTCACCACGGAGGAATGTACCATCTCTGGAATAATAAAATACAAATATAATATTCTTGGAAGTTACAATATTTCAACATATTTACATAATACATTCTAGTCCATAGGGATTGAAAGCGGGTATGTTACATTCCCCCTCCCCTTATTTTGGCACTATCCTTAGTGCACAACACCACATCGATGTTCTTAATATTACAAAACTAGGCTCTTAGGTCTTTAATCTACACAGGAAGTCCAACCAAATGCTTATATACATAGACATTCTCGCCTAAAAACATGCATACATAGGCACTCTGACCCAAACCATGCATAAGGATCTCATACTTTATAATTTCTGGCAATTATTCCAACCACCAATATCTACACAAGTGAGGAGTGTACCTCATTCTTTACTTGACATACTGCTCTACAGTCCTTCAGGTTGTACAACATCTCTTCAGGGCTCTAGTGCACTTGGCCAAGAAGTCTCAGAGTTGCGGCTACAAGAACTCCATATGCAACAAGTCCATTTGAATTTCTATGTTCCATGCCTTTGTATTTTAGATTTATTTCCTTCTAGTGCTCTTCTTCTGAGGTTCCAACTTCAATAGACAACAATCTCATATGTATTACCAACATACAGTCATCATGAGATATGTTCATTACAATTTTAAATTTTAAATTTCCACATTTGTTTCATAGGGAGACTCAATTTCCTCGAGTATGAGATTCCATCTCATAATTGTTTGGCTCTGGATGCAACATGCATCAATATTTATTATGGATTACAACATTTCCATAATTGAGACCCCTCTTACCTGCAACACTCTCAACTTTTCATTCATCCAAAGCATATCATAATAAGTTTTCAATTATTAATTTCTCAAATTTGTTTTATACATGAAAATCAAATTTCAATGCATGAATTTTATGCTCATAATTCGTTTGGATCTTGCAACAATATATATCAGTCTTCCTTATGGGCTTACATCATTGCCATATCCAAAAATACTCTACTTGTAACTTTCTCAAGCTATGCTTATCCAAACAAATTGTTAGTATTTCATGTACAATATATTTCAAGGCAACAATTACAAAAATTCACAAAGTGATCTCAAAATTGTTTAATCCAACTATTAACTAGATTGAACCGTCATTCTCTACACATGTATTGTTGGGAAAACTTTTCTTTCTTCTAGCCATTAATATTTTCATTACTGTGTTCCCTTGATATAGCTTTTTTGTAATCCATCATATGTAACTACTTTGAACTGTAACTTTCTTGCTCCAATATCTAATAGCTCCTAAAATGCTCTCAACCTCAAGAGTTAGTAATAAACACATCATAAATGCTCTCAACCTCAAGAGTTAGTAATAAACACATCATTGCAGCTGTTAGCATATCCATTTCTATGCAATATAATATATACATGCATTCACCAAAATGCATTTAATAACTCCTTTAAGCATAAACAACTCTATCTTAGCATGCATGTGTGCAACTCTACCACTTGCACACTTTTATAACTTACTCATGCATACCTATTCAATATATGTAAATGTGTATATATATATATATATATATATAGATATATATATATATAAATATATATATATATAAAGCTATTCTATTTGTTAAATGATCAACTATATCATTCCTCGCTCAGAATGCCCTTATGCATATTATGCTTTACTAAGCCTAAAATTATTTTAGCATGTTGTGATTATTTTAAGCAGAACAAACATAGCATTTGTATACTTCAAACATGCATTCCAAACAACTTCCTCTTTCTAGGAAAATGCAATATCATAATCAAAAGAAAATAGGGGTAAGGAGTTCTCCCCCTTAATCTTTGTCACAGCCTGTAATTCCACATGCATGGCGCTTTCTCTCCATGGTCTCTTACTGTTTTTATTCATCGTTAGTCAAGAGAATTTTAGTCATATCGATTCCTCTTGGATACACTCGAATTCAATTGATCTTTTTCCATTTGCGTATTTTGTACCCCCTTTTAAATTAAGGCATTCCCTTGGGAACAATCTACCTTAACTTGTCTAAACTAAGGCATTTTCTTAGGAACAAACTACCTTAGCCTAGGGTTTCAGAACATGAAAATGTACCATATGGTGATCAATTTAGTATGAATTCAATCACCATAGTAAGTTTTTCTTCCCTTTTTACTTTTCACCATTTAACATCGGCTTTTATAGCCATTAATTATTCCTTCCTTTGCTTTGATCCTTTTAATAGCTCTCCCTATGGACATGAGCACTTTATTATTTTTGCATATTTCCACCTTTTGAATACACAACAACTGGAAAAGGTTTATCATGATAATGATCACTAGGTAATTTGCAATTTAAATAAAACCATATCAATACGTATGTACATTTATCTCAATATATTATCATGAAACTGAAAACACCCTTCTTTGCCCCAACCTACTTCTCGACACTTGGTCAATTATCTGATTTCCTTCCTTTCCACCTAGACACAACACCAAGAATGCATCCATTCTTTCTTAGGTCTAATCAATGTCGGCATAAAGGTTTCAACTTAGGTGTCCTTCCAAGGAAGAGGTCTAACAGTTGCTTATATATATATCTATATATATATTCTCCGAGCATAAATTGTTCTATTAACTTCTTCAGTATTAATTGAGGTGAGGGTAAGAATACTCCCTTCTTTTCCTCAGGCCCAAAACATTTCTCGATATCTTCCCTCCTCGAGCGGATACACCTGTTTAGTCTTGTAGATGGTTTGATTCTTGATTCTACACCACTTACACATTATAACATTAAAAACAAAGAACAACAATTACACCAAATTACAACATGTTAATGGATTCTTCCTTTCATGTGTTTCATAAGTAGTCTAGAAATTCTAATAGCTCATTTCTTATCTTTTTCATAAATATTTTCCTTAGAAAAAACATTGTGAACAAGAACCAAATCATCTAGACCTAAAATAATACATATGAGTGCAAAATCCAATAGGGAAAAACATTCAACTGAATTCAATCACTTCACTAATGTTCTTGGAACTTTATACATTAATATTTGCATTAACAAAAATTCAATAATTACACTTAGTGGCCATTAAATAACAATATTTCACTATTTGTTTAAGATAATCTCATTCCCTTCATAGTTTTTTTTGGAACTAAATTCTATTTTGAAGAGACTATCTAGTTGTCTTATACAACCTTTTACCAGGGACTTAATGGCTACTAAATCAAGCAAAGTTCTAACAATTCATACTATAATTAGTTGATACCAATGTGGTTTTTATTTAGAAGAGATGTTCCAAATAAAAACTTGGTGACAAGAATAGAGTCAACACTCAATACTATGTTTGATTCTCCACAATGATAACTAAACATTTTTCAATCCAAACTTGAAAACAAGAAAAAATCACTTTGAGATTCCATAGGTACAGAGGGATTGTTCTAACTGGACACAACTTCTGACCAGAGACATAGATTCCAAGAACTAGATAGCACATGCATTTACAACACCTATATCTTGTCATATGAGACAATGTTAATGAAGCATTTTTCTAAATTCCTTCATAGAGATTGATTTTCCTGAAGGTATATTTGACCTGGTTCTCCAACATGGACAACAACCCATAACATGGATATCATTCTGAAATAGACATGTTATCCTAATATTCATCTGATGCAGTTATTTTAAACTCGACAATATTTGTAGCAACATAACAAATTAAACCTACATGTTTGCATGGCATAAACCCTTTCAAGGAATCATTAGATTGGTCATCCAAGTTCATCCAACTCAAGTTTTCTTTGCCATAAAAAGGAAGTAAAATTTTATTTTAAAAGCTTAATTTACACACAAATTTTTAAACTAGAAAAGCACCCAATAAGAGGCAACAATATTAATTATGTTGGATTTATTTGCCAACAATATTTTCATTAAACACAAATACACCATGGAACTGCAACTTCACCGTAATAAAATTAATTTACATACATAAATTGAACATCAAGGGTTTTCCTACAAGGGTCGACAATTTATCTTCTAAGAATTCCACCTGCTTGTCGAATCTAGACCCCATACATGGTGTCCACAAAAAGACAACAATTACACTCTTAGGTAACATAGTTGATTTTCAAAAAACAAGCATGAAAACATTTCCTAATTGGGAAACATTTTCACTCGTGAAGTGTCGATTTGTTAGAAAAAACACAAAACTAATACCTATGAGGACAACAATTTTAATTTTGCAAAATTTATTTGCATAAATAAATTGAACACAAAACCAATGTCGATAAGGTCAACGAATTCTCGCATGAGAGGTCAATTTGCTTGCAACAAAATTTAACTCCAAATTTTTTTCTCTCTAGGAGGAATTCAAACAAATAGTTAGGGAAAATGCAAATAAGTTTCGTCAAATAATTGCATGCACAATCCTTCATTGCCACAATATTGACATGAACAATAAAAAAATTCAAATAAAATATATGAATTGGAGAATATGTGTAATATTCAAGCGGGAGGCCAAGCACCTACTTGATCTCTAATATGCATACTTCCTTTCAAAAACCAAGGAAGCTCAAAAAACATATTCTTGACCAATTGACAAGAATATGGAAAAGACAACAAAATTATAAGCAAATATCATGTGCAATGAAGTTCCCAAACCATTCTCACATCTAGCACACAATACAACTAGATGGGAAAACTAGAGTCATTCCATGATTTGAATTTACTTTCTCTAGGAAAAGCGGAAATCCAATGCTTGACTTAACTTCACTACCCATGGCATTCGAGAGATGTAACCTCGGCTTTGATACCACTTTTAAACGTACCTCGTTACACAAATTGAACTAAGGCATGGAAATTGAACTAATAAAGAAAAAAATACGGTTTCCTGCCTTCAATCCGACAATTTACAACTTAAACTATTTAAGAATTTATAAGGAAACCAATCAATCAGTTTTTGGGTGTTAACATTGGACTTGAGGCTTACAGAACTAAGTTTAACTTCAACAGACAACCTAGATAAGGCTTTTGATCACAGAAAACATCCAACATTCTTGCAAGGAAATGGAATAACGATTAATCACTAATCCTAGAAGCATTCGACTTGATGGAAAAAAGTTCCAACCATGAATAGTTTACCACAATTAGATAATTTTGGGAATGATTTGACTTAACAGGGATATCTGGTTTCTGATAGGAAGTATGCATTCCCAGTAGCATAAAATTCCATTAAGTATTTTCTTTTTCCATGAATCGTCATTGTTGTTAACACAATCAACCTAGAATGATAGTTTACATATGCATTCTTCAGTATTATTCTATATACTTGAAACCATGCATGCATAGTCATGTAAATTGCAACGTCCATGACTGGAATTATGGGTACTATGTGCACACCTATGATTTTTCAAGATTCATGAACTTATAACTCTTCCTAAATGTAATTTTAACCTTAAGCGCTAAACAACCATTCCGATACACAC
Source organism: Larix kaempferi (assembly GCA_027924585.1). Taxonomy (NCBI): domain Eukaryota; kingdom Viridiplantae; phylum Streptophyta; class Pinopsida; order Pinales; family Pinaceae; genus Larix; species Larix kaempferi. The sequence goes on along the minus strand of BSBM01000372.1, from coordinate 15,212,094 downwards.
TATATGTGACTCATTAAACATACAAATTCCATAGATTAACACCACAGAGCTCTTAGGCACTCCAAGAAATTCATAACTAGAGCTCAATTATTCCAATACTCACTTAAAATCAATTGCAGGCTGAGCTATTACAAGCTTCAAGTCTGAACAAAAACTAATTAAAATCGTGACATCCATATAGTAATGAAGAAACAATACACAAAACAATTGAATTGTGGACAGGTTCTCAACCAACTTAATCAAATAAACAACATAAATAGAAATATCCCATTTCTCCTTTTGTATATTCATAAAACTAATCACATGCATATAAATTTCAAAGAACAAGAATGTGAATTCCTTATGTACATAACCATGCATAGAATATAACTAAATTATATGGAAAAGTCATTTTATTCATAATCTATATCATGAATACAATTCCTTCTGATTAAAGAGCATAATACTTATCTAAATGAGTAGAAAACGCTTGTGCAACTGGATGTATGTGAGGCACACTCCACACAACCATGGGATACCTTTCTCATAAATATCTCAACAAGGTTCCACCCCCGAGCTGAGACTATGAAACCACCAGGAGAACGCTCATGGTAATAGAAAAAGGAAATGGACAGGTCAGAGTAAGTCCCCACCAGGATATCTCTCATAGCTTGGCACTCATAAATTTCTAACCAATAGCATGGTTCTTTATTTCCAATTCCAAGAACTTGGATTTAACCACTTCCAAACACCACAATGCAGTCCCTTCCTTTGTATCTATTCCAGAAACAAAACAATGAAATACGTTACACTAGGCCACCAATATCAACCAATGCACCAAAATTATCTTTGAGGAAGGTCCATAGACGGTTCAACATTTAACTGGTAACTCAATTATTGTTTCGACGGGATAGTCAGTTCCCAACAATGATCAGTTATCATTTTTAATATTCATAACAAAACTCGAATAACAAATTCAGAATCCATACCCTCAACTTAGGTGTAATGGCTCATTGGTAAAAGACCAAAAGACACCATATACCTTTACCACCCAAGAATTCTTCAATTCACTGGAAGCATAGCATTGGTTCAACATGGCAGTTAATGCCCCACAATTCTAGATGATATTTTACAATTTCCTAAATAGATTCAAATCACAATTCAGATATCGCACACCCCACTAGGAAAGACGGTTCACTAGTATAAATAAAAAATAATGGACTCCCCTTGCATCTATGTGAATGAGAGAGTGGGTCCAACTCTTTATGCATGGATGCTTTAGCTACATGGCCAAATTTTCCCATGTGGTCTCCACCAAGAGACTCACATCCAGTCTAATTAACATCATTTACTTAATCCCCCATTAGCACATAATTAAAATTAATGCTAATAGAAAATCTATTAAGGATTAAAATATAATAAGGTAACTTTGCACTGAAGGTTTGGTTTAGGTCATTTATAATCTCTCTAGGATATCTATAGCCCCTTTCTTTCTCATTGGTGGATTCATAGGTCCCCATTCTCTTCAGCGTCTACCTCAACCATAGCTAGCTGTATTTTATATTAATATATATAAACTTATTACATTTCTAGGCACTCCGTCCCTTTCTATTTTATCGGCTCACCAACCTAGTAAGTCATATTTACATAATGCATTCTAGTTCATAGGGATTGAAACCTAGGATGTTACAAGTTCGGTAAGACACTCAAGAGGAAGTCAGTTAGAAGGAGGCTTGTGTTTGATACAGGTTGGACTATTGGCTTCACTTTTGGCAGTTGAATGGGAAACCACCTTCCAACCCCCTTGGACTAAACAAAAGAGAGTGAGAGGCTCATTGTTCTGGTTCGGGCAACAAATCCTAAGGGGCCGACAGAGGTGCCAAGACTGTGGAGGGTTGATCGGGAAAGGAAGGAATGCTTCGTTGGAAGAATGAAGTGTGTGTACGAAAGTGGCAGTTTGTTGGACATGAAGTGGAGCAAAAATCATGGAGGTGCCATTGCAGTGGTTCCTTGGAAAATATTTGAGGCACTATAGGTGACTCAGTAGAAGCATGATGACAACCGAAGGAGAAGCTACTTGTTGGAAGAGAAAGTTGCAACATAGTTCTAAGTGTTGATCGTGACCATGAAGGAAACAACCACGAAAATGCATGCAAATAGCTTGATTCCTTATCTTGGGAGGAATTTCATGTTGACAAGGAAGATGTCCAGTTGCATCTATTGCAAATGTAATTTTTCTCCTTGGGAGAACGTGACTATGTTAGCAATGAAAGTTGTCAGTTGGATGGAACGGAAGTACTGGTGCAAAATACTTTGTGTGGGATCATCACACTTAAACGAATTTGGAGGTGTGTTGGTGCATAGAGTTTGAGTGTGCACTTAGTAAAAGGGGCACACATTGGTCTAAGTGGACAGGCCAAAGCGGTGAGAGAGTTGACTAAGAGAGAATGTTGGTTGTTGACTTGCACATATTAGATTTGTAGAGCAATATGAGGCACCAAGGTGGGAGTTCAGAGACACCTTAGGCGCACTAGGGAATAAGTATGGAAAGGAGATTTGGATCTGGGTTGAAGGAAACAATAGAGTTGGGGCACTTGCTTCCCTAGGTGAGAAGGAAAGGTGGTTCTCTTGTATATTTGGTGGACTTAGTGGAATCGAAAGAGTCATTTTAGCAGCAAATTTCAACCTTGTGAGGAAAAATCAGCTGAGAACAAAGAAAAGTTGTGAAGTATAGGCACAAAAAAGCACTTGTTAGAAGTTGAAGCCTCTAAGTGGGAGACTTAGTGGAATAAAGTTGTAGTACAATAAGTGATGCACATCGAAATTCAGTCAGAAACATTGGAGTGGCAGTTCATAGAGTGGTGCATTTTCACAAGCTTGGCATGAAGTTGGATTAGCTACCCAACTTGCTGAGTTGCGAAGGTCATGACATGTATTTGGGTGTGACAGATTGAACCACTTGGATTTTCTTGATAGTTTGCGAAGGCATTGTGATGTGGTGGAAGGAGCTACTGCGATTGGGCATGTAAGTCTGAGTAGTGGAATTTGATAACAATGGTTCTTAGAGTTGTGAAAGTTTAAGTGGGAGCACTCGAATTTGGATCCTCCAAATAGTGTAAAGGTTATGGCAACAACAAAAGGAAGCAACAAGTAGTGACAATAGTAGAAGTAAACGACAATAGTGAGAACATGTATTCATATACTTGGTGACACAAGACATCTTGAGGTTTCCAAAAGTATGGAAACTTGGAGTTTCCAGTAGTATGGAGGCGTATACGTTTATGTGAAAGCAAGGAGATGAGATGCAAATATAGGAGGTGATGAGTTTGGAGACAATTAACTTGGGTCATTTTGGAGGTGTTGCCAAGGCGGAAATAACTTTGAGTGGAGGTGGATGTCTCAACCTCAGCATGAAGGTCGAGCGTACTTCCCCTAATGCATGTCGAAGGCTCATGAGGGATTGACAGAGGTTTAGTGAGGAGATGGGCGCACTATACTTGTGGGGCACCTTGGAAACATGGCAAGAAAGGGGCACACCGACAGTTCGGTTGACTGTGGAGCTAGAACACTTAGCTCATGCAGACATGGGCATGACTTGCGGTAACATGTGGAGGCATGGTGCCTGCACACTCCAAAAATACTATTTAAAAATAGTCTTGTGAAGACATGATGGATGTGATCATGAGACTTGGAGCACGTTGAGCTGGCCACGTAGACCCAAGGAACCACATGTTGGATCAACTCATGAAGCCAACTCATACTTGTGGAGCAAGTTGTCCACTTGTGAGAGTTGGACACATGTTGACTCGGGCACATTTGTGGAGTGGGAACACTTGTGGGAGTTGGGCGCACACTGGCTCAAGAACACATGAGGTTCAAGCGCACGTTGGTGTGGGAACACATGAGTCAACATGATGGCTTTGGGTGCACCTTGACAAGGGCACACCATATAAATACAAGTGGAGTGCAAAGAAAAATTCATCCAAGGAATTCAGGTCATCCAAGTGAAAATCCAAGAGAATCTAGTCAAGACAAAGTAGCATGACTTGGTGTTGGCTTATCATATGCTGACCCAGAGGATTTTCAATAAGACCCAGTTTCTTCACAGTTTCCCCTTGACCAACAAAACCCCCTTCGCACCGGCCCTTTTGGAAACAACCTGCGAGCATATTGAGGTCTCACCCGAGGTGTATCTATGGGGTACTACGGAATCAGGTTTCCACAGTAGGTGATGAGTTGTTGAAGTTGACGTACTGCACAACGTGACAATGGATGTGTGCTGCGAGGAAATACTACGCAGCGATAGATGACACCGCGGTCCACACCTCTGAACTCTACTTCTATGGAATTTCTTTGTGACTGCAGCTGATGCAGCTCACACTAAGACTTGAAATACTTGTAGCTAGCTAGAGTACTGGAGTTATTAACACTCAATCATTCATTCATTCACTTAGGGTGTTCATTGCTCAACCATGTGTTGTGGAGACAGTCTAACTACCATGCATTCTTCCTACTACGTAATGTGAAAGTGTTTAAACAATATATAACATTTAGCCAAATAAACAATTCATTATTGCTTCATAAGTAGAGGCCAAACATTCACCATCCATCTATTCATGTAGAACTTAACATATTATTTCCATATTCTCCTGATGGAAAATACATATAAGAGTCCTATCATAACAGTATGCAAGGGAAAATTCAAATATTCATTCACAGGAAGCAGATAAATGCACAATACACAACACAATCACACTGCACAGTATTTAACGTGGTTCACTCCCCCGGGTGGGAAGCTACATCCACAAGATTTGTTGTTATATATATCTTTTGGGAAGGGTACAACAGTTCTTAGTCTGCACTATCAGCTACAAACTCTCTTCTCTCTCAGATAGGTCTCTGCACACTCAGCTACAGAGCCTTTACAATATCTTTTCTCATAAAGGTTTTATAATTATACTCAGTACTAAACCTCTAACGAGAACAGAAACAACAACCCCTTCCCATAAAAAAATGCCTCCTTAAATAGATCATGCCCACAGGTCATGTCTTTACAATGCTAAAGGTCGAAACCCTTAGGGTTTCCAAAACTGCTACGGTTTCTCTAAACCGAACTGCTGGCCTCTGGTAGCGAGTGCTCCATTGTGGCGGTCCTCCATGCCTTCATCCTGTCGCTATCGGCCTTTCTATTGAGCACACACCAATAGAACACTTTCCTCGAGCCACTCTTTCTCTAATGACCTCGTACAGCTGGCTTAGCTCCCAGTCACTTTCATCAAACCGTTCTTCCTCTAACAGCCTTGTACACTTGGCCGTCGCTCGGCCTCCTGAAGCATCTTTGCCAAAACTAGACCGTCGACAGTCTAACTGGTCCCGTGCCCGTCCTCCATCCAGCACTCCGCTTTGCCGGCTCCACGTTGACTGGTCACTTCGCAACACTGATCTTCGCAGCACCCTTCGAAGTACTGGCAAAATTTGGTTGCTACACGCAACTTTGCAGCATCCCCAACACTTGCACAAAATTGCATTCCGCAGCTAAAATTCCTTCTGTTATCAAAATTTGCCCCAACTTGGGCCAGGCCCAACATGCCTCTAACACTTACATGTGGCTCATCCCCGAGCCACCTTCAGCTTCGTCCTTTTTTATCTGTTCCACGATTGGCAGAGCTAGCTTTGCCGCGAACTCATTGAATGTGCTGACCAGCTGCTCTACTACTTTCTTTGTGTCCTGCTCGACTTGTCTAACTGTGTCGAGCATCTCCGCAGTTATGTCTTCTCCGATCTTTCCTTCCACCTGCTCCTGGCTCTCGTGCAGGTCCTTGAGTTTGTCTTCAATCTGCTGCGATATTGAAATGGCATCCTGCAGTAGTGGTTGGGACTGATCATCCATCGTAGTCTCTTTCTCCCTTAATGCTTGTACCTCCTTTTTCAAATTGGTTATTTCCCTGTATTTCGGAAGCCTGTCTCTGGCTGGCAGGGCCTTAACTTCCATATCTAGCTTCTCCAGTGTGGCCTGCTTTTCTTTGACTACGGTCTTTACTTGGAGTAGCTCGGGATCCTTTTCGAGGGCAGTGAATGCCTTCGAAGCTACAATCACTAAATCTTGGCACTTAGCCATGCCCATTGCAATATTTTGTGCTGTGACCTTTATTGCTTGCTCCCTTAACTGCTGCTCAGTTAATGGTATCTTTGGATTGATTTGTGCCTTCAGGGCGTTAATATTAGCCTCATGGAGAATCTCCTTGTCCTGTATTTCTGTCTTGAGAGATTTCACCATATCTCCCATTCTCAGAATGGTGTCCACAGGATCGCTCCGGGGTTCCAAATCTTCAATGTCATCTGCTACAGCAGTGATAGTGGCCTCCAATCGCAGCCGACGGTCCTGTTCATCGTGCAGTTGCATATATTTGCGTGAGCTAGACTCCTCGAGCTGCCTATTTGCGGCTTGTAGCTCAGCTTGGCACTTCATTGACTCAACGGTCCTTTCATGCATTTCGTCTACAACCTGCAGGTGCAGAAAGTGGCATTATGGCTAGCTGCAGTGGTGTCTACTGTGAGGTTCCTCCCAACCTCCCTTCTGATTCTTTGTTGCGCGACAAAGGTAGCCTTTTGTGGACATCGACCATCTTCTACATGAGCCCTTGTAGTGCGAGCCAATTCTTTTGTAGGTCATCCTGTATGGCCTTGTCCTTTTTCTCTTTTCTTGTCATTAGCTCTTCCATCTGTTCTATGAATTTTTCAGCAATCATGTCAAAATCTTCCTCATTAAGCACTGTTTCTGAATGACTCCTGGTTGCTTTCATCTTCTTCCACACCTTTGGCTTTGTCGGGCTTTCAGGTTCCTTCCTTTTTCCTTTTTCCTTAGTGATTGGGCATGGCCGCGGAATTGGTTCATCTTCTTTTGAATCGGTCGGAACATCCATGACCTCAACAAGGAACTCTGCTGACCAGTCCCTCATGAGGATTTCTATGTCTTCCTCGTACATATGGTAATTACCCTCATACCATTGCGGCTTCTTCATCTTTGCCTTGGGTGAGATAAAAATACAACGTATGTCCGCCTGAAAATCGATAACGCGAATGTATTTTGGCGTTACCTGCTTTGTAATGCGCGATGTACGGGTGATCACCTCGCGCAGCTGGGTGTAATACTGGTAGAAGACTTCAGCTGTCATGTGTTGCCGCTCCGCGTTCAAATTTTCCCAAGGGTTGGCATATCGAACTCCTCTAGGATCATTGGTGTCTGCAATTACGTCGACACTGTCCTTCGGCTCCTTCCATCCAACAAAGGCGATCATGATGATCAGCCATGTGAAGTGGAATTGACCTCCATTCTCTTGTGTGTCATTGAGTTCGTCCAGGAACTCATTGAGAAGGTACTGACACCAATTGAACTCGGTTCCTTCAACTACCGCAGCACCAAGTAGTACTGCGCCCACAGGCACCTCCGGAGGCCTGGCTATTCTTAGGATTTTTTTGGCCAGCAATTGTGTAACAAACTTTGTCGCTCTGTCTTCGATTTCTTCTGTCGGAAAACCTCTTTTTCCTTTCACCAATGCATGACTTTTCTTCATCTTCACGACAACTTCTTTTTCCTTACTCTTCCCTTGGAAGAACTGCTTGGGGTCCTTACCGCGCTTGCTTAGTCCTGTAATGCGGTGGATTTAGTCGATGGTCAAATCAACATTTCTATCTAGCCACGGGTATCCCTGATGGATTCACGCCATCAAAGTGCGAACCACCACATTGACTTCTGCTGAATGATCAAAATGGGGTAATCTCAGCAGGTTTAGTAATCCTGACTTGACTACTGGTGTCAGCTAGCTTTCGGAAACCAAGTTAAGTATGCCTTTAGCATCTTTCTTCCAGCACATGTAATGGTCAGGCTAGAATTGTGGGAACTTGGGATCGTGGGGTTCTTCCTTCTGCACTCCCAAGAGGTCATAATCTTCCCACTTACACTCTAGGATCTTTCCTAACAAGTTCTGGGAAACTTCTACGTGCTTAGAGATTGGCGACAGGGGATTTCATAGCGGGCATTCTTGACCATTTTATAGACTGGGGCATACCGCACCCGTGGTGATATGTACTCTGGTGTAAGCTTTAAAGGTATGTCCTTCTGAAATACCGGTGACCGTGATACCGCAGACATTGGCCTGGTTCTCTTTGTTTATGGCCTTACTGTATCTTCCCCCCTATCCTGCATGTATGGGTTGTGTCTAGGTGACCTTTGAGATGCTTGACCTGGTTCCAATGTAACCTTCTTGGCAGGGGTTTTCATTAACTCTTCAATCCCTTCGTGTTGAAAGGCTCTGACCATTTCTTGGATTGTGAGCTCTTCTTCTCTGTATGAGCACTCAGACATTCAGTGGTGAGAGTAGGTAAATGTTATAGACAAGTTGCTAAGGATTGCTAACATAGGAGTGAGCGCAAGAAAATTCTAAGTGTTTGGTAACGCCCGCGAGTCCTTATGCGGTGTTACTTATAGGAACAGGTGAGTCCTACCAAGCCTTCCAACGGCTAGACGAGCATTAAATGTGGTGTCCGTTGGCCAAATTGAACAGATCCTTCAATCCCTTTCTTCGTCAGCATGTTCAGAATGGCTATATTTGCGTTAAATGCTCAAGCGGTTGTTGGCAACAGTCACATAAAGGCTATTTTTCTCACGGCTAGTGTAAAGGCTATTTTTGTGAGAGTTGCGCCAAGCTGCGCGGAAACCCATCTCTGATCCTGCGCAGTTACTTCGCAGTGTCGATGTTTCATCTGCACGGCTCCCCTTTTTTATTTTCTTTTTGTTTGCAGCTTCAGCAGTGCTGCGCGGGACATACATTGTCCTACTTATCGTACATGTGCAGACTCCTTTTCATTTCCAGTGTCCAATTCCAACTGTACTTGACACTTAGAAATTTCTCCCTCTGCTTATCATTCAGGATTCTGTGAAGCAGGACTATCGTGGTACAATTTTAGTCTGCTCCCATTTATCAAACTTGGTAAAGTATCTCCAACTAAGGTGGCTAACTGGACTGCACCAGTGTTAGTAACATGTATCACAGTATATGGACCAAGCCAATGCATCTTAAATTTACCAGGGAACTTCATAAATTTGCTATCATACAAGAGGACTAGGTCACCTACCTGAAATGACTTGTTCTTTATATGGCGATCATGCCATGCTTTCTCACGGTCTTTTTGCACTTGTTGGTGAAAGCCTGCGATGAAGCGATCTTCCTCCAATACAACCAAGTGTAGCAATCTTTCTTCTAGGGCTGCGCTATCTGCCATCCCTGTAAATGAAACGATTCTCAAGCTGGGGACAATATACTCCATTGGAATTATAGCCTCATGTCCATAAGCCAACCGAAAAGGTGTGTGTCCTGTCAATTTCTTGCATGTGGTCCTGTATGTCCATAACACAGATGAGATGTGCAGATCCCAGTCATCTCTATTCACATTGCAGATCTTAGTGAGCGCATTCTCGAGTATTTTATTGAAAGCCTCAATAGTTCCATTCGCCTGTGGATGATATGGAGTACTACACTGATGATGGATGTAGAATTCCTCTGTGAGAGCTTCGATAGTTCTGTTCAAAAAGTGAGTGCCTTGATCGCTCATCAAAATCTTTGCACATCCAAATAGTGAAAGTATATCTTCAAAAATGAACTGCGCAGCAGTACCGGCACTGTAGTCCTTTACTGGTTTTGCTTTCTCCCATCTGGTGAGGTAATCAATAGCAGTAATGATGTACCTCGCACCAGTTCTTTTCCCTAGTGGGTTTATGGGACCCACAAAGTCAATGGCCCACTTTTCAAATGCCTATAAGGTCAACTGTGGGTTCAGCGGCATTTCATCTCTACGCGAAGGTTTTCCTGTCCTCTAATATACATCACAGTTCTAGCAGTATTCGTTAGAGTCTTTATGGATCGTATGCCACCATAGTCCTGCGCGTAGTAACTTTTGTGCAGTAGCCCTTCCTGCATAGTGTCCTCCTGCAACCCCTGAATGCGCATCTGCTAAGATGAATGGATTCTCATGGTTTAGTACGCATCTACGCAGGACTTCATCCGGTCCAAGTTTGTATAGCTGACCTGTAATAATAGTGAAGTCTGTGGCATGTACTACTAGTTACTTCTTCTACTGGATGGAAAAGTCTTGAGGTGCTAATCTTGTTGTTAAGAAATCAATAATATCCTGATAATAATCATCGACAACTTGTATAGCAAATAACTACGCATCAGGCAGACTGTCTTCAATGTTTGTCGGCTCTTCTCCTGACTCAATCCTAGAGAGGTGATCGGGTCCCAAGTTCAGCCTCCCTGGCTTAACAACAATCTCAAAATCATATTCCTGGAATAGCAACAACCATCTATATATGCACCCCCCTAACATTGGCTTATTGACCAAGTATTTCAAAGTGGAATGGTCAGTAAACATGAGGAAGTGCGCACCAAGCAAGTAGTGTCTGGATTTCTGTAGCGCATATACCATCGCAAGACCTTCCCTCTCAATAGTAGTGTAATTTTTTTCCACTATGGAGAGCTTCCTGCTTGAAAATGCGATGGGATGGTCAATACCTCCTTCTCCTAGCTGAGCTAATACGACTCCTAGGGCAATGCATGATGCATCAACATGTACATGGAATGGCTTCGCCCAGTCTGGGAAGACTAGGATCGGTGAAGTAACCATCTTCTCCTTTAGTGTATCAAAACCATGCTCGCACTCTGCCTTCCAAATGAATGACGCGTCTTTCTTTAGCAACTTCTCCATTGCTGCAGTTATCTGCGCGTAACCCTTTATGAATTTCCTGTAATATCCGGTATGGCCTAAGGTAGAGTGCAACATCTTGACTGAATTTGGTGTTGGTAAATTTACAATGATTGCAATCTTTGCAGGATCCACCATCAATCCTTGCTTATAGACAATGTGGCCAAGTAGAATCCCGTAAGGAACACAGAAAATACACTTATTCAGATTTAAGGATATCTGATGCTGCCTACACTTCTCAAGCATCATTCTGAGATTCGCGTAGTGGTTCTTCAATAGTCCAAACATAGTCCAATCATCAAAATATGCTTCTAGAAACTTGTGCATAAAATCTTTAAAGGGTGCGACGACAACTCTGGAAAAGATGGCAGGTGCGTTCTTCAGACCAAAAGGCATTACTATGTACTGGAACGACCCCCATTCTGTAGCAAAAGTCGTCTTATGCCTGTCTACGGGATCAATCCTGATCTAATGATACCCGGAGAAACCATCAGTGAAAGAGTAGACCTCATTCCCTCCAACATTATCAAGCACTTCATCCGTGAAAGGAGTAGGGAATGGGTCGTGCATAGAAGCATCATTCAGTTTTCTGAGATCCACACAAATCCTGATCTCACCTTTCATTTTCTTGTCTTGAACGACCATGGGGCTAATCCACTCGGATTCTTCAATAGGTTCAATGATTCCTGCTTCGAGCATCTTATCTAGCTCTGCGCGGACTCTTTCTTTGTACCACGGGTTTAGTCTATATGGCCTCTACTTCATAGGGTTGGCACCTGGCTTCAAAGGTATTTTCATGACCCCTAGGTCTCCCAGAATGCCTATCATTTCTATGAATTTCATTGGGAACAACTCCTGATACTCATGTAAGATGTCTATGATCTCTGCAACAGTCTGATCATCCCAATAGTCTCCAATTGATGCGAACTTTGGCTTTTCTCTTGTGCCAATGTTCACCTTCTACGTCTTTACTTGTCCACTCATGTCTGGTATTTCCAACGGAGGTCCCTCTATGTCGCGTGCACCCTTTGATTCTAGTATGTTTATGTTGTGCAGATCATCCTCATCATCTTCCTGTCTTTCATCAGGTATTTCAGCTAGGTTATAACACTTGATGGAATTTTTTTCGTGTTCCTTCCCTTCTGATTGTAGGTTCACGGGAATGCCATCTGCCTCGAAGAATCCTTCCCACATTATATTTTTGTGAGGACAATATTCCTTGGATATACATTCCTTAATTATATGCAATGCATCATGGATCAGTGGGTTGTCGTCATCAAAGCTGAAGTCCTTCTGGAAGTTCACAGTCAACATATTCCAATCAGCGGTTTCCCTGCGCAACTCCAGGTCTAGGTACCATTTCTTTGGAATGTCATCGTCTAGTGTATGTACAAATAGATGCACCCATTCTGTTTGCGGCCTTTCCACCCATGCCTGTGAACAGACTTCAATATGCTAGATAGGATCTGTCTGTCCATTAAAATTTTCAAAAGGTAAAGTAACCCTGTAAGCAAACCGAATCTGCATCTTAACCCTGCATTGATCCCAAGTAGTCAATGTCTACTTGTGTGCAGCCCACCATCTGGCTGGTGTGTCGCGCAGTGCCATATCCAATGCTGGTAATCTATGCTCATTTGCAATAGCTGCAGTATATTCTTGGATGAAAGTGTAAACGTTAGAAGAACCATCATACACGGGGATAGGACTTACCTCCTTTCCGATCCAACGCAGTGATTCCATAACCTACGCACAACTTCTCGCTGATACTTCATGCATGCGGCTTTGCCAATTTTCCAGTCCTGTCTCTGAGTCAGAGACACAAGAGCTGTCACATATCCAGCTGAGTGTACCATCTATAGTTGGATTAATGTAATCTTCCTGGTTTGCGGTGATCTGGTATAGTCTGTCCAAGTCTTGAGCCTTGGATTCCTCCTGAATCGGCTCACTGTATCTGTCCCCATATTTAGGATCCAATGGTGCGATGACCCTAAGATGCTTTCCTTCAAATATCATCTTCTTTGTCTTTAGGTCTATGATAGCCAGGTTATCCATGGCCCAGTCAATTCCTAACAGTGTAGGAAAAGTCTGACTATCATCCACAATCTCGATAACTTCAAAGTCTGCATGACTCTAGACTCCATCGATGTCAAATACCACATCAGCTAACCGGAAAAAAGGTATGACTTTCTCTTGGTTAGCCATTCTCAATTGGATAGGTGACCATAACAGCTTTGGTCGACCCATCTGCTTCCATGTCTGTTTAGTCAAGACATTCACTTCAGATCCCAGATCAAGGATGACTTCATCCATTTCAAAATCTCCTATCTACGCGGTAAGCCTCATTTCTCGGCGTGTTCTTTTATGCTTCCTTATGTGATGTACGGTGCTATCAAAAGTTTATGTTCCCGTCTGTGGTTCATATTGGTTTATGAGCTTCTGTAGCTCTGCTATGGCATTTTCACTTTTTAGTAGCTTCATGCAGCTTCGCAGGAACTGCGCAACGGAAGTGCCAACATCCGTTGCGATACTTGTTTTGTCATAAGCAGCTGGCATGTCTTCAACATGCGGTTTTTTATTGCGCAGCGGGATCCTCGCTGATTTAGTTGCCAATTCTGTGAAGGTATCCCATGCGTCGATAAAGACCTCCTTGTACTTTTGTAGGTCAAGAGAAGGTATTTTTCCCTGAGCTTTTCTTATCCATACTGTTTCAAGAGAGGTCTTCTTTGTGTGAGCCTTCCCTGATGTCGAAGCTTTTGCTCCCCTATCGCGGCCTGTCTCAGTGCCACTACGCATGAGCACGTTGATGCTCAAGTCGACTGGTATGTTCTCTGCTGCGATCCACTAGATGTTTGGAGTTGGTGCCTCCATCCTTATTCTTTTCTACATTTCCACCTCTAACACTGGACAATCTTCAATAACATGCTCAAATGATTTACAGTAGTTGCATGTAGTGCATGGATTAACACAATCTCTAGATACATGACCTTGCTGGCCACAATTATAACAAATGACCGGGCTGCAGCCTCTTCCCTGCGCCAGGCCAGCATTTCTTCCTCTGCCGTGGTATCCACCACCACGGCCTCTATATCCTCCTTGATCATATTGCACGTTTTCTTGTTTAGGTTGGTTTTCTTCTTGTACGCGGTACAATCCAGCGCCTCTCATTGCGTCTGCATCTCATTTTCTTTCATTCATTAGCTCATATGCGTGGCAGTTGGATTCATCATGTCCAACTGATTTACAGAAAGTGCAGTATAAATTTTTGGGTGTTTTCACATATTTCTGTATGAGATAGCAGTCTTCAAGTCTGTGTCCTGTAGTTCTACAAATTTCACACCATGGGGCCTGATTCTGATTTATCGGGTTGGGCGCACCACTGTTAAGATAGTCGTGGAATAAAGGGCAATGCTCGCGGTCATGGCCTTCTCCTTTACAACCTATACACCAAACCTCATGCCTAGGTTCATACCTTTGCTCTTTTCCATTCTTCATGCTTTGCAGTTCTAGTGTCAGGGTGGTCAACTAGTTCTGGATCTGAGACATCCCAGAACTAGTCTCACCAATCGACGAAGCCTCTAGCTTCAATGCGATCTCCAAGGCCTCTGCCTGCGATACAACCTTCTGCTGCATCGATGGTAATCTAATGTGGGGCAACAACGTAGCAATAAACCATTCCTTGTGCTGTTCTGGAGCTATAACAAAGCTCAATTGGTCCAATAAGGTCTTGAACTTTTGATCAAACTCCCAGACCATTTCAATCGGTCTCTGCTTTATTTCTTTCAACTCAGTTATACACTGAGATTCAAATTTGGGTTTCTTAAACTCTTCTACAAGCGCAACTTTAATCTTTGCGAGGGTTCTCGGCTGTGTCTGAGGGTACTTCATAAACCAATGTACAGCTCTGTCTCTAAGGGTGGTAATGAGCTATTCTCTCTTCATAGCATCATCGTGGATTTGTCTTACGCTCCATATGGCTTCGCAAAGAAACCAATGCTGGTCAGGGTCTTCTAGACCAGTTCCTTTAAATATCGGTAGCTTCATATCAATGTTTTCCATTGTCCTATTAGTAGGAGCACCCGGATTTGTGCGCGGCTGTTGTGAGGGGCTCTGCGCGGTGAAAGTAAATGGGGGGGGCTCTGTGCAGTGAAAGTAAATGGGAATATCAGAGTAGATGTACTCGGCTGAGTATCTTGCAGGGTGGGCTGTGTAATGGGTGGGCTCTGAGATAAGGGAGGCACGATCTTTGCAACCGGTGGATTCTGAGGGGTGAACAGTGGCACGGCTTCATTGTTAAGGTCACAAGGAATCTCAGTATCTATGTGGGGTCCAGTGCCTCCAAGATTCTTATTAAATTTATATCTCTTCCCGCTTCTAAGATTATGGGTCTCTTCGTCAGAATCACTATATATACTATTTACCATGATAGACATGAAAATATTACTGCATTCTTAAAACACCTTTCTCAGCTAGCAACATCTTAATGTATAGACTAAGATTGTTCAGGTACTTACCTTGGAATCCGTCGAAAAAGTATGCTTCTGCTTGGCTATAGGATTTGAGTGTGTCTACAGCAAATTCTGTTACGAATCCTTCTAGCATGTGATCGACCTAGAAGTCAATTGCACGCGTCAATGGGCTGTCTATTGCTTTGAGTTGTGTTATGAGCTCTGGAGTCCACTCTGTAGGAACTCCTCCTTGAAAACAGGTTTTCTTCTCGGTGAGCCGTGAGATCCACTCGTGTAGCTCGTCTGGGAATGATGCCCATAAAATCTCGTGAATATCTTTCCACAGATATCTATTCAACCATTGTTCATCAGATAGATGTGGGTGTTTGTTCTCTTGCCTTGCAAAGTCTCTTACGGTCTTGTCACACCAAGCCTGGATCTCTGTCTTTTCAGGATGCCAATTGTCGGATCCTGTCGGGAACTGATGTTCTTCATCACACATTACAGCTGCAACTCATCACGGATTCTAGCACGGCAATGGAACCATTTGTTGGATTATCATACACTGACCCAAAGGGTTTTCAATAAGACCCAGGTTCTTCGCAGTTTCCCCTTGACCAACAAAACCCCCTTCGCACCGGCCCTTTCGGAAACAACCTATGAGCAGGTTGAGGTCTCACATGAGGTGTATCTATGGGGTACTACGAAATCAGGTTTCCACAGTAGGTGATGAGTTGTTGAAGTTGACGTACTGCGCAGCGTGACACGGGACGTGTGCTGCAGGGCAAGACTGCGCGGCGATAGACGACACCGCGGTCCACACCTCTGAACTCTACTTCTACGGAATTTCTTTGTGACTATGGTCGATGCAGCTCACACTAAGACTTGAAATACTTGCAACTAACTAGAGTACTGGAGTTATTAACACTCAATCATTCATTCATTCACTTAGGGTGTTCACTGCTCAACCATGTGTTGCGGAGACAGTCCAACTACCATGCATTCTTCCTACTACGTAATGTGAAAGTGTTTAAACAATATCTAACACTTAGCCAAATAACAGATTCATTATTGCTTCATAAGTAGAGGCCAAACATTCACCATTCATCTATTCATGCAGAACTTAACATATTATTTCCATATTTTCCTGATGGCAAATACATATAAAAGTCCTATAATAACAGTATGCAAGGGAAAACTCAGAGATTCATTAACAGGAAGCAGATAAATGCACAATACACAACACAATCACACTGCATAGTATTTAACATGGTTCACTCCCCCAGGTGGGAAGCTACGTCCACAAGAACTGTTGTTATATATATCTTTTGGGAAGGGTACAACAGTTCTTAATCTACACGATCAGCTGCAGACTCTCTTCTCTCTCAAATAGGTCTCTGCGCACTCAGCTGCAGAGCCTTTACAATATATTTTCTCATAAAGGTTTTACAATACTCAATACTAAACATCTAACAACAACAACAACAACAACCCCTTCCCATACAAAAATGCCTCCTTAAATAGATCATGCCCGCATGTCATGTCTTTACAATGCTAAAGGCTGAAACCCTTAGGGTTTCCAAAACTGCTACGGTTTCTCTAAATCGAACTACTGGCCTATGGTAGCGAGTGCTCCATCGTGGCGGTCCTCCACACCTTCATCCTGTCGTTATCAGCCTTTCTGTTGAGCACATGCCAACAGATCACTTTCCTCAAGCTGCTCTTTCTCTAACGGCCTCGTACAGCTGGCTCAGCTTCTAGTCGCTTTCATCAAACCGTTCTTCCTCTAACGGCCTTGTACACCTGGCTGTCGCTCGGCCTCCCTGAAGAATCTTTGCCAAAACTAGACCGCCGACGGTCTAACATGTACCTGTTCCCGTCCTCCTTCTAGCACTCCTCTTTGTCGGCTCCACGTGGACTGGTCACTTCGCAACACTGCTTCCTCGTAGCACTGATCTTCGCAGCACCCTTCAAAGTACTGCCAAAATTTGGTTGCTGCGCACAACTTCGCAGCATCCCCAACACTTGCACAAAATTGCATTTTTATTGAGTTGCGCTCAACTCTGCAGCTAAAATTCCTTCTGTTATCAAAATTTGCCCCAACTTGGGCCAGGCCCAACACTTGGGTGCAATATGTCAGGATGTAGTAGCACAACTTGGGCACGATGTAGTAGCACAACTTGGGCACAATCCATTGGGATGCAGTAGCATGACTTGGGTGTAGTCTTCTGGGATAGAATATCATGATTTGGGCACAATCTACTGGTACAAAGTAGCACGGGTTGGGAACAGTCTGTCAGGATAGAGCAACATGAGATAGGCACAGTTTGTTGGGATAGAGAAGCATGAGTTGGGTGTTGTCTACTACGATGAAGTATCATGAATTGGGAATTGTCTTCCAAGATGGATCAATGTGATTTGGGATTTGTCTATTGGGACGATGTAGCATGACTTGGGCATAGTCTGTTGAGACAAAGTAGCAAGAGTTGGGCTCACTTCTAGGTGCACTTTTCAAGGTCAAAGTAGCATGAGTTGGGCACACTTTTACAGGTCAAAGTAACACAACTTGGGAGCACTCTGTTAGGACACCATGGCATGAGTTGGGGCACTTTTTCGGGTCAAAGTAACACGAGTTGGGAACACTTTATTGGGTTAGATTAGTACAAATTGGGCACACTTATAGGAATATTTTTTCAAGACCAAGTAGTGTTACTTGGGTGCATCGGGTGACAAACATAGTCAAGCCGATTAGGCACACTTGATGTCGAGTAAGGGTACTAGAGTATGAGTGCTTGACATAGTGAAGAAGTCAAGACGTGTATTGAGGTAGTTTCATGGACACAATAGAGGTTGGATGTGTATGTAGTGAGGGACATATTGGGAGCTTTGCCTTGGGTACAATAAAGCGTGTTTGGGGTTTCCTAGACTCTCTTGGACAAGGATTGTATGAGAATCATCCTAGATTTGATGTACATCTATATATGAGTGTTTTCTAGGTTCGACTCCTTTGTTGTATCTTGTACTATATGAAACATTCTTCATAGTGAGTTTGGGTGCCTAGTTTAGGCACCACCATATTGTTGTCTCTTGTGTATCTTGTTGGATACTTGTACAATGATGTTCATGTGTAATGTTTAATTGTATAATTGGATAAGTGTTGAGTTGTTTAGTGTAAGTGATTGTTGGGTAAGTAAGTTGAGTAGTAGCTTGTGACGACCTAATATTTGGTAGCTCAAGGTGTAGTTATGGGAAAACCTTGAGTGAAGAGGAATAGTCTAGGTGTAATAGTTGCAAGTAGGCCAAGCCCTTGCAGACAAGGCATGCTGGTGCCACACGTTCATTGGAAAATGAAATTGAAAAAGTGGGGAACTTCTCCTAGGGTTGTGACATAATGTCTCAAAATTCATAGTCACAATACATCAAAGAGAAGGATGTGGAGAAATACCCACAAAACTTCACTCAAGGACACCAAGGTGAAGTTCTATTACAAGAGAAAGTAGAATATAACTTTCCAAACCTTGAAGACATCATGGGTAAAGATTCACCATAGATGAATGCGAATTTGGGGACAAAGCAAAACCATAAAACATTGCCATGAGGACATAATGGGCACCAAAAATTTTGTTGGTCAATTTGAAAACTATTGAAAAAACAGAAGGGTGAATTTTATTTAACATTGGGATTGCAATGGAATATCAATAATGAGCTTAGTCTATATTGGTTGATCTAGATTTCCTTTTGTAGTAAAGAGACCTTGCTTCAACATATTTCATATAATTTTTCCATAGAGAAGAGGAAAGAAGAAATGGATCTTATTATGGGGAAGGCTAAGTCCGCACACAATATTTCACAAAGCCACATTTCACCATATAAATTCAAGTTATCTATAGATGTTGTTTCAATTCATTGATTCGTCATACCATTCTTGACTACTTCTAACTTATTTAAGATATTCACATCATGTATCACCATGTAGAGAGGGCATATTAATGCCATTTTACCGTTCACCTTACTCCATACCATTCTTATACACTAAGCATATCATCTTAGTTATTAACGTTATATCGTGTTTCCTTCATACTGTCATATTATTGATAAGAGCAATCGTCCCTTGTTACCGTATCAACATATAGTTTTTGATCTACATAGTCTATGCCATGGTTGAAGAAATGGATACATCGGACTTGATCAAATTACTTGATGGAAGAAAATATGTTGGTAGCAAATGGGTGTTCAAGAAGAAATTCAATGTAGAAAGTAGAGAGGATAAGTACACGACTCACTTGGTAGTAAAAGGGTATTCTCGAGTGGAGGGAATTGATTATAGTGAGAGTGTCTCTCCTGTTACAAAATTGACTTCCACTTGATTTCTATTGTCTCTTGTTTTTGTATTCGATCTCGGACTAGAAAAAATGGATGTAAAGACAACACTCCTACATGGGGACCTAGCAAAAGAAATCTACATTAAACAACTTGAAGGGTTCGTAGTGAAGTGTAAGGATTTCATTTGCAAGATGGAAAAGTCCATATATGGCTTAAAGAAATTCCCAAGAATGTCATTTTAAAAGTTTGATACTTACGTACTTGGGCTAGGATTTGTGAGAACCAAGGTTGATCATTGTGTGTATTTAGGCCAGGTTGGTGAATGCTTTATTTATGTCATATTCTATGTTGATACATTGCTAATTGGAAACAACAAGGATATCATAAAAAAGGTTAAGTTTCACTTATCTTCTAAGTTTGGAATGAAGGATCTTGGCATTGAAAAATCTATTTGGAAATCTAGATTAAAAGAGATAAAGATAATAGGAAACTTTAGTTAAGATGGAGGAAGCACACTTAGACAATTTTGGAGAGGTTTAATATACAGGAATGAAAACCAACCATGGTTCTTATCCATGCAGGTGCAAAGTTATTTGTAGAGTAGTGTCCTAAGATGCAAGAAGAGGTATAGGACATGTCTTGTAGTCTTTATGTCAGTGTTATTGATAGTTTGATGTATTCTATACCCTGCACTAGACCAAACGTTTCCCATGCAATGGGAGTTTTGAGCAAATTTATGTCAAAACCAATGAAGGAGCACTGGAAAACTATAAAGAGGGTCTTTAGGTATTTGTGTGGCACTACATATTATGTAATACACTACCAAGTAACACATGTACCATTTAGAGTGATATATGTACAATGCTTTTTTGATGCATATTAGGCTGGAGATCTTGATCGTAGAATATCTACACGTGGTTATATGTTTAACCTGTTTGGAGGAGCAATCAGTTTAATGAGAAACTAGAGACAAGTTGTAGTTTCACTTTCAACTATAGAAGTTGAATACATGGTGGCCACTGATGCAAATAAGGACATTGTATGTCTATAGAGATTTGTGTTCATGTATTGGTTTTGTACAACAAGTTGTAAGGTTAGAACAAGACAGTCAAAGTGAAATATTTCTAGCAAAGAACCCTACTTATCATGTTAACACGAAGCATATTGATGTACAATACCACTTCCTGAGAGACATGGTTGAAGACAAGAAGGTGTTGTTGGACAAGGTTAACGACTTGAAGAATGTTGCATATTCATTCACCAAGTATGTTAGTACTGAGAAGGTTTCTTGGTGTAGAGAATTAATGGGCATTGCTACCTTGAATATGTGACCTTATAAATCCTAGACCCATTTTATTTGCAAAGAAAACAATTGGCAGAATGTTGGAGATGTGTTATGTTATTTATATGTAGATTGTGTATTCCTACATGAGGTGTTTGTTACAATATGTGGGTTGTGCACTCATCCGCAATCATTACCTAGGTTTCGGTTTGCTTGTTTTCTTTTGTGCTTTTTGGAGATCCATTGTAATCTAATCTTGGTCAAGGGATCAAGGTTATAATCTAATATGGATTAGTAGATTAGGGTTTTGGATGTTATGGAATATCTAAATGTTATGTTGTGAGTGGTTAAGTTAATACAATGAAGAAGATAGAGGTGCAACACTAAGTTAGGTTATTTTTCCCAGTTAAGGGTTTATAGGGTCACAATGCCTATGTATATGTGTGTGTCATTGTTGTTCTTTCTATTTTGCTAAATAATGTGTATACAATGTTGAAATTGAAAAGGTTTAAAACTTATAAATTTCATTGGATCACATAAGAGGATAGGGCTACCAAATCCTTTTTTAAATCCCTAGCCACCAGAGAGGGTTCTAAAAATATTAATGAAATCCAATACACTAAAGAAACCTCACTAGAATTGGAGTGTATGAGAAGGAATTTGTCACTCACTACCTTGCAATATTTCAAACTTTTGTTTTAGCAAATGAAATACTGAACCCTTTCATATGTCTTAATTATGTCCTGTGTCGACTCTCCTTAGCACAATCAGCTTTGTGATCAAGCACTAAACCTAGACAAGTCAATCATTGCATTGGAAGTCGAGATGATGGATAATGAATTACTAGGGTTGGATGGAATCCCATGTAATTTTATAAGGCCATGTGAATTTTTGTGGGCCCCACCTATACCAATTCTATAAAGACTCAACCTAATCTAAGTATACAGAGGATTCTTGGACAAGTGACCCATTGGAAAATTCATCAACAATGATCTAATAAAGTTATTCCCAAGCCAAATAATCCTTAACAAAGTGTTGGCCTATCATTCTCCCTAATGTCTTTTACAAAATTATTTTAATCCTTAGCATTGAGAATTAAGCACATCCTCCATGTGATCATTGACCATAGCAAATTGGCCTCATAGTAGGGAGATTTATCCTTGACAATGCTATTGCAATATGGGAAGGGATGGAATGGATCGCTAGATGTTAAGGCATCAATGCTTTCTTCATCAAGTTGGATTTTGAAAAAGTTTATAATAGGGCATAGTGGAATTTGATTTTGTTAATGCTTTAAGTTCTTGTCTTTGGTGATCACTTGAGAAATGTTGTTGGGACCTTCTTTACAAATTCCTATGCATCTCTCTCAATTAATCAAGTTAAATCAAAAGAGTGGTATTTTTGTATCAACTATGCAAGTGTGGCATCTTCCCCATGCCTTGTATGTGATTACAATTGAAGCCTTAAGATATCTTATATATCATAGAATAACTCAAGGCCTAATCAAGGGTATTCGATTTCTTAGACCCGAAGATAGGTGATTGGCCAATGCCGGTTTCATTGATGGTTCATTTCTTACTTTGCTTGAGAACAGACACTCTTTAGACAATACCTTAGATTGCATTCATATTATCCATGAGGCCTTTGGATTTAAAATAAAGAAGAAAAAAATAATGTATTCTTGTAGAATTGGATTGATATGCATGATCGGTTGGCAAAGCAAGGAGAATAATTCAACTAGGGAAAGTATTAAAGTTACTTGGGATTCCATTCACATTTAAGGCTTCCCCTAAGGAACTATGGGGCAAAGTGATCGAGAGAATTGTAGGCAAGATCGAAAGCTAGATCACAAGGCCATTTTCTATGGTTGATAAGTTCTATATCCACAACAAAGTGCTAGAAGCCACTCATATTTATGAGTCTTCATGTTGGACTCCATGCCAAAGTGCCTATTAAATATTGGAGAAGCCTCTTGGGAACTTCTTTTGGGAGAATGCTCAAGCTAACTAGGGACTTCCATTTAGCGAGTTGGAATCTTTGTTGAAGAGAAGAAACTGATTGGTTTGTAAAGACTATTATAACTACCAAAATATCCAGATGACAATTATCTGCAGCACGGCTGCTGCCTGTTTACCAGTTATAAAACAGGTTATATGCTTAACACTACAAGAAAGTCTGTTTGGAAAAATGATAGGGGCATTCCGAGAATTGAACTCGGGACCTCTCGCACCCTAAGTGATAATCATACCACTAGACCAAATGCCCATTTGTTATTATTTAATTTTTATGTAAGGTTATATACATTCTTATAAATAGCATTTGAACCCACTCCTTCATTTAATACAAAATAATGGATTCTACTAACAGAACCACAAAACGAGATCTCTCTTGTTGAGAGTGGGATTTGAGCCCATGCCCTTTCGGACCAGAACCTTAATCTGGCGCCTTAGACCAACTCGACCATCTCAACAAATATTAAGATCATTCTTTACATGATAATCCATGTTATTGTTGGCGTTGCCAAAATTAAAATTAAAATTAATATCAAGAGCAATAATAATACTATATTATTAAATAATTACACCGTGAAAAGATGCACGTCCACCACTCCCACTCGCTGCATTGTAATATGAATAAGGATTTAGATTGGCGTTTATAATTACAGGGATTTTTTGCCACGTGGCATAACCTCGACATTATCGAATTTACGCGAACTTATATCCGCCGGGTAAGGGTTTTTGAAGTTTTTTTTTTTTTTTTTGGTAAGTTGTGAAACAGGTTAGGTTTGCTTAATGACATATATGTACTTAATAATAAAGGAGGAAGATAGCACAGAGTATAATGCAAATCATGTAAGTATATTTTTTTTACTATGGTTAATAATACATGTGTTTTTAAAAGAGATTTTATGTTCAAGTTTGAAGGGGAGTAAAATATATATATTTTCATATAATTTAGAATTAAAATGATAAATAAGGAGGTTTTATTTATTAATTTGGTGTTTAATTAGACAAAATTAAGAAGGGGATGAATTTATTTATTTGTTTATGTTTAGGGGAGGGATGCCAATACTTGAGCACGCCACATGTCTCAACACCCCACACCACCTGGTGACCTCGGCAGGTGTCAGTTGATAGTTGAGATGGCAGCGCCACCTGTCATGGTGGTTGGGCACTTTAATGCGCCCTTTTCCATGGTCGTATCGACCTTTTCCTGCGATGTGTTATTTTTCCTGTGTTATTTTGCTTGGGGCCGATGTGTGGTCGCGTGGCTGCCTCAGAACTTGTTTGTTGGTCCGTCTGCTCTTGTACTTGGTTGTTGTGGTTGTGCCCCCGTTGCGGATGGAAGGTGGAGTCGCCTGGTTCATGAGGGGTTTACCAGCTCGCTTGCGATGGTGTTTTGGTTATCGTTCATGGAGATGGTGGCTTCGTGTTCCAGTAAGTTCGGTGGCTTTGTGCTTTAGTCAGTTAAGAGGCTTCGTGCAGCTTATTTATGGCGATGTGCTTGGGTTGTAGTGGTGTTTGTGCATGGCGGTGTCTTCGTGGGTTGTAGTGGTGTTCATGCTCCAGTGGGTTCGATGGTGGAGATGGAAGTTTCTTGCTCCAGTGGGTTCAGTGGCATGGCGGTGGCTTCGTGGTTGGCTCACTGGTAGGAATTTTACCTACCAACTATATCTGTGACTGTGTTTTTCAACACTTTCAATCTATTGGGAATTGTGGGGACCATTTTTGGTATTCTTGTGTGGTTTATGTTGCATTTCTGTTGTTGTTTTCTATATCGGTCACTGCGTTTCTTGGCACATTCTCTCCGCCCATAATTGTGGTCCATTTCTTGTAACTCTTATGTGGGTTTTGGTGCATTTCTTAGAACTGTGTTATAATGGTTTTGGTGCGTTTATCTCCACGATTGCAGTAGGGTTTTGGTGCATTTGTCATAACATAATCGTTGAATTGTTGAATGATAGTTTTGTTTCATTTCCCAGAACATAATTGTTCTTTGAGGGTTTCAGTGCATTTCTCATAACTGTTCTTTGAGGGTTTTGGTGCATTTCTCAGAACATAACTGTTGTTTGAGGGTTTTGGTGCATTTCTCAGAACATAACTGGTCTTTGAGGGTTTTGGTGCATTTCTCATGACTGTTGCATAATGTATGTTTCAATTGTGGAAAAGAAATTCAGAGGTTTCAGGGTTGTATCCAAATGCTACGTTTTGTTCTTATTCAATGTTATGCATTCATGCCAAAATTGTTGTTGAAATGTCTATTTATGGCACATTACAGAGTTCTTTGTTATGCATTCATGGCAAAATTGTTGTTGAAATGTCTATTTATGGCACATTACAAAGTTCCGTGTTATGCATTCATGGAAAAATTGTTGTTGATATGTCTATTTATGGCACATTACAGAGTTCTGTGTTATGCATTCATGGCAAAATTGTTGTTGAAATGTCTATTTATGGCACATTACAAAGTTCTTTGTTATGCATTTATGGAAAAATTGTTGTTCATATGTCTATAGATGGCACATTACAGAGTTTTGTGTTATGCATTCATGGAAACGTTGTTGTTGAAATGTCTATTTATGGCACAATACAAAGTTCTGTTGAAATTGCATTTTGCATGAAACTTTTAAGGGTTGAATAATTGATAATAGTATTCATAGTCTATCCTTATAATTGAATGTTTTGCATTTTTTGCATGAGACAAGCAAATGCCAGTAATAACTAATAAGCCATAACTGGTATATTAAACTGTATGATAAACCCGTGATTACAATGCCGCAAACAGTGGGGAACGCTATGACCTAGGATTGTATCCCAAATGGCCATGTTACAAACAACATAGTTAGTCATTACAAAATCCACATCACAATGTGGTCACAACAAAAATTATGACACCCCTATGCTTGATGTCCTCCAAGATCTTCATTGCCCAATCTTGTTGAGTTTCTTGCTTGAGCCAAGTTGGTTGGCCTACCTAACAATGGCTGATTAGGTTGTGGTCAATTGCCTCCATATGATATCCAATTTGCTTCTTGTAGTCAAGGAAGAATTGATCAGCCACACTTCACAATTGTGCTACTAACCCCTGCATTAAGTGGAGCCCCCCGATAATCATACATACAATTGACACCTGCACTGGTAGGAATATGTAAAGTGAGCATGCGCACTTGTTGATAGCGGGGAACTTGGATGTTTAGGAGGTCTTGGAAACATGGTGTATTATCTGGAATATGTTCTAATGTGTTTGGCATCATCCTGCTTTCCTCCGCTATGTTTGCATCAATGTCAACCCTTTTTGCCATCCGTTGTTCTTTTTGAAGCAATTGTTGAGCCTTTCTCAATTCTTTTTCCTGCCCTGCCAACTATTTTTTATGGTCCTTTTCTTGTCTTACTTTCTCTCTTTCAAGCCTTTCATGTGCTCGAAGTTTTGTTGCAGCAATCCTTGCAGCCTTCTTTTCTTTAGCTAAATCCTTCTTTTTTTGTTTTAAATCCTGGATTTCAATTTTCTTCTGTTCAAACTCAACTAATAGTTTTATATAGTCTTATGAGGTGAGTAACTGTGAACTTTAACATAGACGAATATTGTCTATTGTTCCTTGCCTTCTTTTCGTTGACACTCTCTCTAT
Organism: Larix kaempferi; assembly: GCA_027924585.1. Classification (NCBI taxonomy): domain Eukaryota; kingdom Viridiplantae; phylum Streptophyta; class Pinopsida; order Pinales; family Pinaceae; genus Larix; species Larix kaempferi. The sequence continues at coordinate 15,185,678 of BSBM01000372.1, read as the reverse complement.
TGGTAGCTTTAGGAACCGACCAAGCAATTGGCCCTTCAGTGACACTTTCTGCTCCTTGCTTAACACTTGTTGCTCCTTGCTTGGCACTTGCCTTTCAATATTTGGGTCAATATTCTGGACATCTTAACCATATTGTCCTCTTCAGCTGGAACCTCATTATGTATAGTATCTTCTTCCAGATTTCCATTGTCCACAAAATAATGAACACTTTCATCATCCAATTCTATTGGTTGTGAAGGCATGTTCATGCTTTCTTCATTAGTTCTTGAGAAATTATGTTTGTCCATATTCATCATGGCTTCTGCCATCCATGATGGTGGGGTTACCTGGATTGGTAAATTCAATTGTCCATTGTTGCTTCCTGGAGCATGATCACCTACAACTACATTGATATCAACATTGTCATTTCAAACTACATTCTCATTGACATTTGCATGATCAATAGAGTCATTAAGAATATCACATGCAGATGTTGTAGGTGTTTCAGTTGGTCTAACAACCTCCATGTTACTATCAATTGGTTCATTGTTATACTATGTTTCACTTACATGTTCATCATCATCACAACAGAAGGGTCCTCCTTGAGAGAGGGATATCATATTATCAGCAACAACATCGTCTTCCTCTACTTCCACATCTTCTCAGCCATCAACATGTGCTTGGAGATCCCCTTCTTCTTGACCATCCACATAAAATGCCTGGCTACAACTAGTATCATGCATGAGAGAATCAGAATTCAGTGGCCATATTCCAGTCCTCCTAAACCCAGCGTTGATATTTGAAGGTGTGAGAGCTGTTTTAAAGGTTGTACTTGCAATATCGGCTAACTCAAACCTTTTTACCTCCACCCCTGGATTCTTTTCCATCCACGAAGCTTGCTCACCCCTGAAATAGTTCTTGAAAGGCCCAAACACACTGGCATCTAGGGGATGCAATCTGTGAGTGGTATGAGCAGGCAGTGTCAACAGGTCGATTCCCAAATTGTTAGCCTCCTCAATTGTTTGCACAACAATGTGGCTTCCATGTCCATCTAAAACCAGTAGGTGTCTATTTATAGTTGAGACACCGCCCAGTATAGATGCAAACAAGTGAGTAAGCCAATTCAAAAAAATTTCTTTAGTCATCCATGCATGGGGATGTGCAACCATGCATGCACCTGGTTCACAATTTTGTATATAGTTTTTGAGTTGATTTTTACCTTTAAATAGATAAAATCCAGGGATTGAAGCACCAATTGCATTGACACAACATAGAATAGTGATCCACTCCCTGCTCCTAGGAAACATATTTGGCACATGACGGCTCCCTCTCTTGGCAATTACCTGCATGCCACAATTCCTTCCTACCTATAAACCTGTTTCATCACAGTTCCATATATGGTCTGGAGCATAAGAATGTTTCTCGTATGCACTAGAAAGAGTGGCATAGAATTTAGACATAATTGCAAGGCGTAGATTTAAAGCCATGTCTCTATCTAGGCCCTTGGCTGTACGTAACACAAGGTATGGATTCCTTTTTTTAAACCCAAACCACCATGACTTACCAGGAAACCAATATTTGAAGGGGTTTGGCCTCCCCTAACATATTTGAGCTACTGTGGATTTTAATTGTATCAACTCTAGCCCATGTCCCATTTGGGCCATCCCCTTACACCACTGAACCACCTCGGCCTCCTCCTCTTCACTCATAACTATAAGAGGCCCTCTGCGCTTTGTATGTGTGAGCCCATTTATCCAATAATGTACTGATGAGGTAGCAACCCCATGTTTTTTGCAGCTGCGCGAATGGAATATCCATTAAACTCTATATCATCAATCCTAGCTAACATGTCTTGTTTTGTCCAGCCTCTTATTGCACTGATATTTTTGGTTGAACTTGCACCCTGAACTGTGGTTGACGGTGGGACAACATCATCATCAACTACTGTTGGCTCGGTTTTGCAACCAAGCTTAGTGCTATGGGCACCTACTAACTAGTAGTAGCAGTTTCAATAGAAATAAAAACAATAAACTAAATAAACAATACTTTTCATGGATCTAAGCAAGAATCTAAGCAAATAATGTAAACATTTCAAAATCAAGAACAAGAAACATAATAAATAATTTTTTGTATTGAAAAGTGGGGGGCAAGCAAGTGCTTGCGATATTACCTCCAATGGTGAAGGTTGATGTTGAGCAACTCCCAAGATGAGTAGCTCCAAACTCCAATAGGTCTCTTTCTCCAAGGTTGCTTCAATGGCTAAAAGTGCTCAGGGGAGATTTCAGCAGCATAAGGATGAGATAATGGAAGGATGTGAAATGAGGAGCCCCTACCACCTTTTTATAGGTTTTGGTGGTGAGGAATACCATTTGTGGTTTTGTGGAAACCAAATGGTATTGACCAACATGGTTTAGGTCCTTTTCCCTCCTTTTTCCTTTTTTGAATAAAAATAATATTTTAATTCCCTTTTTAATATTTTTGGGAATTTGGACCCTTTTTGAGGGTTTTTTATGATTTTCTTGGAAAAATAATCTTTTTTAATGGAAAAAGGGGTGTACTAAGGTATTTTGGTGACCTTTTGTTGGTTTCGGAGGCTCAAATGGTGAAAAAGTGGACAAATGGGTCATGTGAATAGGGAAATGAGCTAGTGAGCACTTTTCGGGTGTTAACAGATTGCCCCCTGATGTGTGAGGGCAGGAGCTCATCGTATGGCCGATAGACATCATAGTTCTTTTGTCCTTTTTTCTGAGGTTTAGGGGAGAGAAGAGACCGGTTGGAGACTGGAGCCACGGCCCTTGGAAGCTGCAAAAACAAAAAATATTACATGGCCTCAATATGAATGAGGTATAATCTCTGATAAAGGACGAGGCGGGCATTCCCATGCTCGTATCAAGACATATACAAAACAATTAGTCCCAAGAAGGGGGATCTAATACGTAAGGAAATATACTGGTACATCATAATGGTCCAGAGGGGACATGATTGTGGGATATACTCATGATCATGACTGATCTCAATAACTGATACACTGGAATAACTGTGAAACTGCTGAAACGGAAGGTGTCCAACATCTGTAGGGACTCAGAGACTATGAGTCATCTCTGAGAAATAATGTAACTGTATACTCAAGGGAGTATGAAACAGGGGTAAATCTGAATGCTGTCGCCATGCGCAACCCGGATATCTATAGAAAGAGTGAACTGGTTGTATCCATAGGTAGACTCTCATATGTGGAGGAGTCAGGTGGTATCTGGGGTCTTCAACTAATAACTGAACGTACCAATACCCTGTGCGAGTCTCAACGATGCGATGAAGGTGTTGAAGTCGAGCATGTGAGAAACAACCATTTGGAGAGGCACTGAGGATTCCTCTCGAAATGATTCGGAGGCACTCATCATGAATGGTAATGAGTCCAAGACACAGGGACCTCTAGGTCTATCCTCTGGAATCAATGTGGTTGTCGTCGACAGAGGGAGACCAACAACTAACAAGGCAATGATGTTTCCTTGCTAGGAGCACGAGGTGTAGAACTGAAGTGATGTAGTACTGCTGGTAGGACTGACATACTTGTGGGGATGGGAAATAACTGGGTCACAAAATGGGTAGACTCAAACTTCCTTTGTTCAGAGCAAGATGACGTGGTTGACCTGGCAGCGTAGGGAACTGACTTGTAGGTGTGTGGATCGTCTTTTAGGGACTGAAGGGTATGTACTGACTCTGGGGGGGTGAAGCTGCTGGTAGCTGTCGAGGGAGTTTCCGGGTGACATACTGCAGAATACTCTGAACAAAGGCGACCAGAATGGGGAAGCTGCTATGTGAGTAGATATGATCTGTCGTGGCGCCAAGAGGCACCCTTCTTCCTTCTTCGTAGTTTTAATGAGCTCCAAGAAGGGATAAAAGTGTGCTCTGAAATGGTACGGTCCTGTGGATTTTGCGAGCCCAGGACGGCTCATGCTCACGGTTGCTTTCATGTTTAGAGAGTCTGAAAACGGTAAGTGGACTCTGTTGGTGTTTCTTTTTCGTAAGTTTAGTCTCCAAGGCCCGAAAAAGGATAAAATGATGCGGATGGAGAACTCTTCTAGCCGATGTGACTAGAGTATACCTTTTTCGTAATTAGTCTAAAAGGTCCGGAAAAGGGGTAAACTTATACCAGGTAGACGCCCTTTCAGATACGTTTAGCGAGCATGAAAGGAAGCAAGATTGCTCGGCGATCTTTTCATTGTTTTAGGAGTCAGAAAAGAGCTTAACAGAAACTCCCTAAGTTCCTTTTTCGTAAAAGGGATTGCTCGGCCCGAAAAAGGGATAAAATTATACCGAACAATAAAAAGATTGATGAGGGCGAGAAAAGGTCTCAAGCATCGTCATTAGTGCGGAAAACTGGATCCGGTGACCTAAGGATTGTTGAAAATGGAGAACGGCCGATGTGGCGCGCAAACCGAGGTGACGAAGGGGTCCCAAGGCAATAATGCCCGAAAAATCTAGAGGTGAGAGTGAGAAATGATCTCGAGCGTCGTCACGAGCGCGGAAAACTGAATCCGGCGATATAAGGCACGTCGAAAACGGAGAACGGCCGATGTGGTACGCAAACCGAGGTGACGAGGGGGCGTGAAAAAAAATGCCCAAAAAATCTAAAGGTGAGAGCGAGAAATGATCTCGAGCGTCGTCACGAGCGCGGAAAACTGAATCCGGCGATATAAGGCACGTCGAAAACGGAGAACGGCCGATGTGGCACGCAAACCGAGGTGACGAGGGGGCGTGGAAAAAATGCCCAAAAAATCTAAAGGTGAGAGCGAGAAATGATCTCAAGCATCATCACGAGCGCGGAAAACTGAATCCGACGATATAAGGCACATCGAAAACGGAGAACGGCCGATGTGGCACGCAAACCGAGGCCACGAGAGGGGCTAAGAAATGGTCAAAAATGGACCCCGGGAAAAACGGGAAACGGGAGGAACCTCTATGAAGTTCTCGCTGTGCTGATCTCAACGGTACCAACGGTTTGAAAAATGGACTTCGTATGACACCGCAATGGTTGTTTGAAATTTGTGGAATTTCTATAAATAGGACGTGGGGCCCAATATGATTTGTCATTGTCACGTGCGAGTTTGATAGAGCAGTCAGAGCTATTTCTCGATTTCTGGGAGATTTCACCGTTGGTTTTCGATTTAGCGAGTTGCAGGTAACTCTATTCGCCTTAACCTAGTCAATTATGTCTTTTTTATTTGGCGGTGGGCCCCCGAAGGCCGCGAAACTCCACGTTGACTCTCCAACGTGGAACCGCGCGGGTTTCGGGGCGGAACCCGCGATGAACCGCGCGGGTTTCAGGATCACAGTCGCGATGATCATCGCGACTGTGAGGTCGGAACCCGCGATGTTCATCGCGTGTTCATGGGTGACAGTCGCGATGTTCATCGCGACTGTCTGGACGAAACTCGCGATGTTCATCGCGAGTTTTTTCATGGAACCCGCGATGGTCATCGCGGCTTTTGTTGAAAAGCCGCGATGGTCATCGCGGCTTTTGTGGAAAAGCCGCGATGGGATTTTTTTTCTAAAATTTTTATGCTGGGGCTAAAATTTTCTGTGTTTTCTTGGCAGGATGTTGCGGAGGGCTCAGTCCGTATGGCGGGAGAGAGATATTGATGCCGAGATTGTGGCGAGGATCGAGAATGATGGGGGGGTGAGACAGACCCTAGCCACGAGCGGACTCTTGAAGTTCGCTCAGATACCTTATATCCGTTCAGTGAGGAGACTCCTGAACAAGCTCGTGCAGTGGTGGGTGCCGGCAGAGGGTGCCTTTATTATTGGTGGTGAGAGGTTGGAGATTACTCTCACTGATGTATATTTTTTGACCGGTTTGCCTCGCTTGGGTGAGGTGGGTGATATCTCTCCGAGGTTGCCTCCAGGCGTGGATATGGAGGACCTTTTACAGACCTTTTGTGGGGATGACGCTGTTTTGGTAAACATCTCTATGAGTCTGAAGTTCCTACGTGAGTGGGATATGCGGGCCGTTGGTGCCTGTGTTCTGAGGGTTTTGGGTGCTGCTGCACCACATCGTATGTCTGGGGGGCAGACGGTGATGGTGGACTCCGTTCTACGGGGTACTTACTATGCTTGGGCTCAGATGTTCTTGGCCGGTGTCCGGAGAGATCTGGACAAGGCCGTGAGAGAGGGAGGTGAGTTCTGTTACGCCTCTTTTTTATGTTGTTTTTTCTTTGAGCGGGTGCCGACCTTACGGCCACACGTACCCGTTCGTGCTGGTCTTCCTAGCGAGCCTCGTATGATGAGGTGGGGGCAGATGATGCCCCGTGCTGGCGGTGGTATCCGTGGCTTCTTCACAGAGGATTTTTTCCAGCAGTGGGAGCAGATGCCACTGGTGATCGAGGACTATCCATACGCCGGCATGGACTACCGGGGAGACCCAGAGATGCCACGTGCCCCAGGACAGGCCTGGAGCTTAGACGGTATGTTTTTGTGTCTTATGTGATGTTTATACCATATGTATTATGATTGATCATGATGATATCTGTTGTATAGTATCTGATGGTTCTACTTGCTTTGTGCAGATATTGGTCCGGTACCACCACCTGACTATGTGGCTCGGCAGGGGCGGGCGATGGTGGTTGCTCGTCCCCCAGTACCTGTACGTCCTCCTCGTGGTGGAGGATATGGAGCCCGTGGGCGAGGGGTTGGCCCTCAGGACGATGCTATAGATGGTGTTCGACGGACTTTAGCCCGGATCGTAGCTAGACTTCCGGAGGATGGCTGGAGGGACCTTGATCGGGACATTTTGCAGGGATGTCTCGGTGCACCGCCTGAGTGGCAGTCACTGTTGTTGAGGGCAGCGGTGCTTGCTGCGAGACACGGGGGTGGTGGAGGAGATGCTCCGGCAGAGCCGGCACCGGGGAGGATACGTCTGAGGGACGACCCAGCAGGGCCAGCCGAGCGGCGAGTTCGGGGTCGTCCTGACCCGGCTGGGCCAGCGGAGGTGGAGTCGGAGGAGGAGCCGGAGGAGGAGCATGAGGATCCGGAGGATCCTGATGATTAGACGTCATTGTACTTCCCCCAAATGCTCATGAGCATATGGGGAAGCATTTTTTGTATGACAGATGTATTTTGTGTATATCGAGTGCTGAGGGCACTTATGACATGTAGACTATTTGGTTCGTATATATATGTGGATATATATTTTGGATATTTTGTTGTGTATGCACGTGGATGCACTTTGTCTTTTGTATATGCCCATGGAGGCACATGTTATGCACATGGATGCAGTGTGTTTGTAGATTTATATATGCCCGTGGAGGCACATGCTATGCACATGGATGCATTATTTTGGTTTGTTTGTTTTTATGCCCGTGGAGGCACATGTTATGCACGTGGATGCAATATTGGTTTTTTGTATATGCCCGTGGAGGCACATGTTTTGCACCTGGATGCATGTTTGTTTATGGATATGACATGATGTGATTGGTGTGCCAGTCGAGGACACTGTTGGCCATATTATCTGCTACACTATTGAGGTGTCTTGGGACATGTGTGAATGTAATGGATTCAAACTGTCTAACCATTTGTTTAGTGCGCAGGAATTTTCTGAACAGACAGGGATCGCGTACCTGGTAATCATTGTTGAGCTGGGAAACTAGGAGCTGTGAGTCCAAGAAAACGTTGAGGTGACGTATGCTCATCTGGAGAGCAGCGGCCAGGAGACCGGTCACGGCATCGTATTCAGCTTGATTATTGGTGGCGGCACCTAAACATACTCCATCAATGTGAATTAAATCATGTGAAGGGGAGTATATTACCCAAGCTGCGGAGGCGAGATTGGGAGACCAACGGCTTGCACCATCATCGAAACCGATATGGCAGAGTGGAAGAGGCTCCATCTGTGGTCATGCAGGGAAAACAAATATTTAGGTTTTTGAAAATTTTTTGTGAACGAAAAAACGTATGCCTATACTAAAAAATGGACGATGGTGTCCATGAGATTTTCTATGGGTAAAATATTTTAAGGTACAACCCGTTGCGTGGGTTGCGTAAGGTGTTGCCTTCTGAATCGGTCAGAATGTATGCCCCCTGCCCGAGGCAGGTGTGTATGATGTAGGGGCCTTGCCACATAGACACGAACTTTCCTTTGCCGGTTTTATCATGAGCTTGATCGTAAGCGAGGACAAGGTCTCCCTCCGAAAAGGTTCTTGGGTGGACGCGTTTGTCGTAACTTAGTTTCGATCGTTGTTTAGCAGCTTCCATGTTTTGAATGGCTGTGCGCCGATCTTCATCGGCCTGTTCTAGGAGCAGTAAACGTTGCTCGATCGGGGAAGTATCCGGTAGGAGCTCAACGGCGATGTGTAAAGCTGGGATCTGGCACTCAATAGGGAGGACAGATTCGACACCGTGAACTAAATGGAAAGGGGTAAAGCCGGTGGCGGTTTTGGTTGATGTGCGGTAAGCCCAGAGTGCTGGGAAAAGCATGTGATGCCAATTGGATTTGTGCTTGTCTACAGTGCGTTGGAGAATGGTCTTCAAGATTTTATTGATCGCTTCGACTTGGCCGTTTCCTTGGGGGTAGTAAGCGGAAGAGAAATGGTGTTCGAATTTCAACATGGTTGATAATTCCTTCCAGACGGCATCTTCGAAGTGAGAGCCGTGGTCAGAGACTAACTGTTGTGGTACTCCGAAACGAGCGATGACGTGGTTGAAGAAAAACCGCGCTGCAGTGTCGGCTTTGCAGTTATAGGTCGGCATGGCTTCTGCCCACTTGGTGAAATAATCTACGGCCACGATTATATGTTTGTGACCGCCGGCTGACGGGGGGTTGCAGTCGAGGAAATCTATGGCCCATTTGCAGAATGGTCCAACAGTGATAACTGGATGAAGGGGGGCAGGGGGGGTTCTTGCTTTGGGGGCAAAGAGCTGGCAGTTTTGGCAATGCTTGACTGCGGTGATGCAATCAGTAAACAACGATGGCCAAAAATAACCTGCCCGAATGATTTTCTGGGCGGTAGCCATGCCGGAGAAATGGCCTCCACAGGCACCGCTATGACAATCATTGAGGACTTGTTCTGCCTCACTATGGGATAGGCAGCGGCGTAAGATAGTATCAACGCCGCGTCGGTAAAGTACATCTCCAATAAGTAGGTATCGGGGTGCGTGGTGTCGTATGCGACGGCGTCCATCACGATCGATGTGTGGTCGGAATTTTTGCGTACGAAGGTAAGTCAAAATGTCTCCGTACCAAGGGTCGTCAGACGAAATGACGAATATCTGCTCGTCAATCAAGTCCGTTTGGATGACGGGTGATGTTGAAGAGGATGGGAGATCTGTAATGAGGTGAGCAAGCGCGAGGGCTTTGGTGCTCTTGGGGGTCTTGAAAGTAAGGTCATATTCCTGGAGGATAATGACCCATTTAGCGACACGACCCTGAAGGAGCCGCCGGGTAAGGAGGTAGACCATGGGGTTGGAGTCGGCGACAACCGTGGTATGACTAAGCAAAATATAGTGTCGCAGTTTTTGCACGGAAAAGACTACAGCTAGTGCTAATCTTTCCTCATAGGGGTAACGTAGAGGTGGGCCAGACAAGGTCTGGCTGACGTAATAAATCACATGCTCTTTGTGGGAAGCATCTTCTTGGACCAAAACTCCGGACACGGCATATTCGGATGCCGAGACGTAAAGGGTGAAGTCTTGGGAGAAATCCGGTGGGGATATCAAGGGGGCTTGTGTGAGAGCTTTCTTGAGGGCTTCAAATGCCGTGTCCGCTTGTTCGTCCCAAACAAAGGGTATGTGGGTACGAAGCAAGCGTAAGAAACCGTGGACTTTGGTGGCATAATCAGGGACAAAGCGCCTAAGAAAATTGGACCGCCCTTGCAAGCTCTGAAGCTGTCGAAGCCTGCGAGGAGGGGGGAGTTCTAAGATGGCTTTGACCTTCAGGGGGTCGACAGTGATCCCATCTTGGGAAACAATGAAACCCAACAACCGGCCCGCTGGGACGCAAAAGACACACTTGTGTGGGTTCAAGCGGATTTTATATTTGCGACAACGCAGGAAAACTTGCCGGAGGTCGCTAAGGTGGTCTGATCGTTTTCGGGAACGCGCTGTGAGGTCATCAAGATAGACTCGCAGGATATGGACTAAGTCGTGAAAGCAATAGGTCATGGCTCGCTGGAAAGTGGCACCAGCATTTTTAAGGCCAAATGGCATGACGCGATAGGCAAAGGTGCCCCATGGGGTGGTAAAGGCAGTCTTGTACTGATCCTCCTTGCGGATGTGGATCTGGTTATATCCGGAAAAACCGTCCATGAAGGATAGGACCTCATGGCCCGCACACTCATCAATGAGTTGGTCAATGAATGGCGTGGGGAAATTGTCTTTTGGACAAGCGTGGTTTAGATCACGGAAATCGGTGCATACTCTAAGGGTGCCTTGTTTTTTGTTGACAGGAACGGGGTTCGACACCCATGTGGTGTACGGAATAGGGTAGATGAAACCTGCTTTTCGAAGTTTTTCGACTTCAGCCTTAACAGCGGGGAGCTTGGCAGGGTGAATAGGTCGCTGTTTCTGACGAACAGGGGGTACTTCGGGCCATGTATCGATGTGGTGTTCAATAATGGCGGGGTCGAGACCAGGCATCTCGGTATAGGACCAGGCGAAGACATCGCGGAACTCCTGAAAGAGCTTTCTGTACGCCTGAGTTTCTGCTTGAGTGCAAGATGCGCCCAGCGAGATGAGCTCAGGTTTCCCTGGTGTTGTGGAAATGTCTATCTGGATAGTGGGGGAAATGTTGGACATGTTCCCTTCTTCAAAGGCATCTGGTGCTGGGATGGGGTCCTTTAACCAATCGACCTTAGCAGGTATGAAGTCTTTCGACTCGACTGATAGCTGGTCGGATGCGGTGGAGGTAGATGTCTCCGGTAGGAAGTACGAGCGATGATGCATGTCATCCCAAGGGTAGTCGGGTGCAGTGAGTGTCTCCAAAATCTGCTCGTCAGTACTGAAGTAATCAGACCATAAATCGAGGGGTTCTGGTTTGAAGGTTGTCGAAATCATATATATCGTATTGACTTCTTCTGACGAGGATGATGGTGGAGGGTGAATCTCCTCGATAAGGGGAGGAGATATCTCTAAGTCGGCATTGTTTAACTCGTACAACGCTGCTCTATAGTCAGGTAGATCAGGGCAATGGTGAGAGTAGTGGCCGTAAACACTGCATATAGCACAAGGATGGTTAGTGCGCAGTGATTTGTCGCGAGGCTGTAGAGGTGGCTCTAATTTGACTACTGGGATTCCTATGTCATCGTCCAACATATTCATATGTTCTTGGAGTGCCGGTAAATGTGGGCATTGGTGAGTTGGATGGCCAATTTCATCGCATAATGAACATTTGGGGGGAGCTCGAAACACCGGTGGGGGTTTGGCTGCCTTAGGAGGTGGTATGGCAGTGTAGGGTTGTGGACCTCTGCCCCCAGTGGGCTTAGGCAGGAGAGGGGGATCGTTTGACGCCGAAGCAATCGTGAGACCAGGAGGAGGTTTCATTGTCGACGAAGGAATATTGAGGTTAGGAGGGGGTGTCGTTGCCGACGAAGGGATCACGACGCCAGGAGGAGGCTGATTTGTGGTAACAATAGGTTGTACCGGTTGGAGGATGACGTCTGGTGTCGGTAATCGAACGGGAGGCGGAATATACCACACGGGTAATCCCAATGTTAGCCCGGGTAGGCTAAGGGTAGCCATAACCGGGGCGCTTACTACACCCGAAGGAGGAAATAGGAAGGGGATGGTGTGGATGGGTGTAACACCAATGTGACTGGGGATCAATGGTGGTTGACCACCGGATGTTTGCGTATTCTGCGAAACAGTACAGAGATTTGCGACCTGGGTCTCCGGTGACGGTGGTGGGATGGCCTGGAATGTAGAGGTCATTGGTGTATCCGAATACAGTCCGGGTGCCACAGAAGACACAAAGGAGGTAACTGCACTAGAAGCGGGTTGTTCAATCATGGGGAGAACATTCTCCGGTGCTGCAGGGGCGTTGGGGTCATAGTAGGTGAGTTGGTCAATTTTGACCACGCGGCCCTCATGGGGGAACATCATGGTGCGGAAGACGGAGGAGGCGACCGCTTTCATGGCATACATGTAACTGCGGCCAAGTAAAAGGTTATAGTCCAGCTGGGCGTTAATGACCTCTATGTCGATGAGCACAGTCTTCCCACCTAATTGGACGGGTACCTTGGGTAATAAACCTTGAGGTTGAGCTGACCGGCCGTCGTAGGCCCGCAATGCAGTGGTGGATTGCTGGAGAGCAGGGGAGCCCAACTTTTTCCAAACAAAAGTGGACATGACGCATGTGGAGGCACCCTCGTCGATGATACATCGATGGATGACAAGATTCCGAATAGAAACGGAAACTTGGACTGCTATGGTAGAAGGCAGCCGTGGTTCAGATTGGTCTAAATCAAAGGTCATCAAGTTCGAATCATTTGGGTCAATCGCCCCAATGGCGGAAAGTAAAGTCTTGCGCTGAGTAGGACAGGTTTTTAAGACTTCTAACGCAGACATGGCTGCGGGAGATTGAGCTAAGTCATCTACGATGTTGTAATTGGACGCAGCCCGTGCATTGGGGTTGTTGTTGATTCGGCGAAGGGGAAAGCGAGGTGCTTTAGAAGCGCCATCGAGTGGAAGCTGAGGTATACGCAATGTCTGATCAGTGGGATGAGCATTAGTATCCTTTTCAGCGGGGGGGGCTTCAGTAGTCGGTCCGTATTGATTTCGACGGGTTTGGATATTGACGTCAGTGGTGGACATCATCAATAAGTGGTGGGTGCCTGAATCAAACATGGGTTGATCAGGAGCTGTGTAAGTTATTTGTTGTGGTTGCACGTTGCCCTGTTGGGGGGCTAACGGCTGGGTGTTTACCACTCCCTGTGTTGGAAAGGGGTTTTGGAGAACCAGAGGTTGTTGTGGAGGTGGTGGGGGGTTGGGTGGTGGCTGAGGAGCCGCCTGCCCTTGACGATGGGCGTCATTTGTCCATAGTTGTCGAGCTCGCTCGAGATGTGGGCAAGCGTGGGTATAGTGGCCATAGACACCGCAAATGGAACAAGGATGGTTTGTCCGTAAATTAGCATTTCTAGGTTGTTTAGGTGGCCGATCAGGATTCTGATGAGCGGGCGCCGCGTTATTGTTTTGCGGGGGCTGGGTAGGCTGTGGAGCTTGGTTGCGGTTTTGATTGTTTCCACGGTTGCGTCCTCTTCCGCGGTTGGGTTGTCCACCCTGGTTGCGTTGGTTATTTTGATATTGGGGCTGCTGTTGTTGTGCGTACACATGCCCTTGAGCATTGGGGGGATTCTGAGGAGCCGCAGGTGCGGGAGCAGGTTGCGGTGGATAGTATGCAGGTGGAGCTGGAGGTGGTCCAGTTGCCTGTTGGGGTTGTTGGTACCCCTGAGCTGGTGGAGGTGTGAGGTTAGCCGGTGCAACCGGTTGTGGGTAATGCATGGGCTGTTGTGGAAACTGCATGGGGTTTTGTACCGTAGGTTGAGCATAGTATGTAGGAGGTACATATGCTGATGGCGCTTGGCCATAACAATGTTGTGGACAAGAGGGTCCATGAACATGATGGGTCTGGTTTGTTTGAGCATAAGAAGTTGTCGCTCCGGAACTGGATGTAGCCCTAGAAAGGTCTGGGGCGGGCATGGTGCTCACCATACTGAAAGGTTTTGCTTGCGGTGTAATTTGGCCAATAATGCCATCATCGGCATGGGATGCCCCCGGTGTGTCACCGCGTGCAGAGTCACCTCGTGGGGCGTCAGGTATGATGGTGTATAGGTAACCTGACTGGGCATAGATAAGGTCAAACTGTTGGGCTTTAAGGATGGCCTCCTCTTCAGACTGGGGTCTTTCGGATGCTACATCCTTCGCAATGAGAGGAAGGAGGGATTTAAGGAACCAGTCTAAAAAGATTCGGTCGTCTAATTTGATCTTGCATAGGCTTCGGCGCCGACGCCAATCATGGATATGGTCAGTGATGTGCGTGGCCGTGTTCTGTCTGCAAGACAGTAGGATTTCGACGCCCGCATCATAGCGGACCGGTAGCTGAAAGAACTGCAGGAAGGTCGAGGCAAGGGAGGTAAATGTGGAATGCGTCCCATGGGGTTGCTCGATATACCATTTGGCTGCAGAGCCAGTGAAGGTGCGCTGTACTAAACGGAGGCGGACAGAGTCGTCCACTATGGAGTTGGAGGAACACCATAAGTGGAAAGACATGATGTGGTTCTGGGGGTCTTCTCCGGCCTTTCCCTCAAACTTAGGGATGTCAGAGGGAAGCTTAGTTGGCATATGGGGCCAAGCAGGGTCATGCCTGATGGGGTCATTTGTGAGCCTAGCTAAATCTGGCAGGTTGAGACTTGCCATGTATGGTAGACTAGCGGATGTGGTGACCGGAACCGGGACCTGCCTAGCCATTGTGGTATGGTGTAGGGGTCCAGTAGCGCCTATAGGTATGCTAGGTATGGAGGGTATGTGCCCTCCAAAAGGTGTGGCCTGATATGGGTTAGCACTCCCAATTGCAACTTGGGTTACACTTGGGTTAGGAATCGCACTAGGGATTCCTGGTATAGCACTACCGAGTGCAATATGGGTTACACTTGGGTTAGGAATCGCACTAGGGATTCCTGGGATAGCATTCCCAAGTGCAACAGGAGTTACACTTGGGTTAGGAATCGTCCTAGGGATTCCTGGGATAGGGTTTGTGGAAACCGAAGGGGGTATGACCCCCATGTTGGGCATGCCCATGACAGGTGGTGGTCCTGTGTTAGGCATTCCTGAATGTGGAGTGGTACCCATATTGGGCATACCCAAGGGGGTGGATGTTGTCATGGATGGTATTCCCGCAGAAAGGTCTGCTGATGTCTGACCTATGGTTAATGTAAATTGTGGATCATCTGGTGTTCCAGACATAATTGTGGTTGGTGGTAACTCTGTGGGGTTTTCGGATTCTACCTCCAAATCAAAGGTGAAGTGGGGTATGTCAGAATCGGATGACCGTCTAGATGATCGACGATGTGTCGAATCAAGGGATAATGCTCTGCGTCCGTGACGTGGAGAGCCAAGTGGACTAAACTCTGGGAGTTCGCCCTGTAGACGACGAGAACGTCTAGAATTCTCAATGGTGAGAATATGTTTTTTATGTAAAAATTTGTTTTAAGTATCAGGTGGTGATATATATGTAAAAGACTCAAAACCCTAATGCAACCAAGGGTGCAAAAAGGGGAGTGAAAAAAGGAGGCTCACAGGCCAAAAAATCAATCCTCAAAAAATGCACTTATTCTAGCAGCTGTGCTACAATAAGTGGAGGAATGCAACAACCGGTCAGAATACCAACATGCAAGCGGCTCCTAGAAAAAATAGGTGTAACTAGACTCAAAAGGTGGTAAAGATCATGCAAACACCTAATCTAAAAGTATTGTGACTCAAACAGACGATATCCCCTGCAAGGTGATGAAATCCAAGTCAGACAATATGAATGTAGAGACAACGGCTAGATATCCCCCTACCGGGAGGGACACCGGGTAATCAATCCTAAAAAGACAGGCTACTAGGATACTCCGTTCATGACGCGTCGAGAAAAGGTAAATCTGCCGTTTGGTCCTTTGATCGCAATATCCCAATACAGGGATATCCCGAGAACTGCGAATGGTAGCCCTTCGGTTACTGAATGGGTTTCGGTATCCCACTCAGGCTTCCGGAACCATCCTCGCGACTTCAACCCTCCTAGGGGAGAGGCCTTCCCACAAACCGGTTGTGACCGCGCCAAAAAGTACTAAGAGATTTTAGCTCCCTAATTGGACAACTTCTATGTCTCAGATGTATGAACTGAGGGGTGTTATTGGAACACCTATCCCCCCAATACTACCTAGCTACAAGAATTCTTTTCGTGTTCCCCAAGTGGGGTTAAGAGTGTGTTCAAATTAGGGTAAGTTTTAAGTCTTAGTTCAATTAAGTGATCGTGTGAGTGCACGTGAGGTGTTGTAAACTGAACTTGAAAAAATTAAATGCTTTAAGGGAAATTTTCAAAAAATAAAGGACTTTTCGAAAATACAAAGCAAATATTTAAGACTTTTTTCACTAAAAGGAATTAATGTGCTTTTCAAAAAATAACTCAAAAAATAAAGGATTTCTTGGATTTATGAAAGCAAATTATAAACTCCTTTTTAAAAGAAATAAATGGATTTCTTCGTTTCAATAAAAAATTGCTAAGGGCAAGATTCTAAAGAAGTAAACAAGAAAAAATTTGAATCTAGATAAAGAATGCAAAATGAGTCTTTCTTTCACTTTCTTGAAAATTTTTAAAAAGATTTCTAGGTATGCACTTTTAAATAGTAAAAAAAAAATTTTTTTTTTTTTTTTTTAAAATCTGTAAACTATGCAGAATTTAGTACTGTAAAAAAAAATGTGCTATGGGCAGAAAGTACAGTAAAAAATATTTTTCAAAATCGGGATGGCCGAATGAAAAAATTCAGCCGCGCGGGTTTTGGACGAACAGCCGCGATGGGCCGCGCGGGTTTTGGCCGAACAGTCGCGATGGACCGCGCGGGTTTTGGACGCACAGTCGCGATGGACCGCGCAGGTTTTGGGCGCACAGTCGCGATGGACCGCGTAGGTTTTGGGCGCACAGTCGCGATGGACCGCGCAGGTTTTGGGCGCACAGTCGCGATGGACCGCGCAGGTTTTGGGCGCACAGTCGCGATGGACAGCGCGGAAAAAGGCCGCGAAGCCGCGGTGTGCAGCGCGGAAAAACACAGAAAAGTCGCGATGGACCGCGCGATTGTCTGGAAAAAGGCCGCAATGGACCGCGCGGAAAAATGCAGAAAAGTCGCGATGGACTGCGCGACTGTCTGGCAAAAAGCCGAGAGGCGGAAGCCGTGCACGGAAACCGAGAAACGAACGCGAAAATTTAAAATTTAGGGCTGTTTTTTGGGGCCAAATCTCAGAACAGCAATGGATCTGCTGTCTAAGATGGCAGATCTATGGATCTAATGGTTAAAAACTCATAAAAACTAAGATTTAATGGCAAAGCTAGAGATCTAAAGTTCAAACCAAAGCGGAGTCGCCAAAAACTGTTGGCTCGGTTTTGCAACCAAGCTTAGTGCTATGGGCACCTACTAACTAGTAGTAGCAGTTTCAATAGAAATAAAAACAATAAACTAAATAAACAATACTTTTCATGGATCTAAGCAAGAATCTAAGCAAATAATGTAAACATTTCAAAATCAAGAACAAGAAACATAATAAATAATTTTTTGTATTGAAAAGTGGGGGCAAGCAAGTGCTTGCGATATTACCTCCAATGGTGAAGGTTGATGTTGAGCAACTCCCAAGATGAGTAGCTCCAAACTCCAATAGGTCTCTTTCTCCAAGGTTGCTTCAATGGCTAAAAGTGCTCAGGGGAGATTTCAGCAGCATAAGGATGAGATAATGGAGGGATGTGAAATGAGGAGCCCCTACCACCTTTTTATAGGTTTTGGTGGTGAGGAATACCATTTGTGGTTTTGTGGAAACCAAATGGTATTGACCAACATGGTTTAGGTCCTTTTCCCTCCTTTTTCCTTTTTTGAATAAAAATAATATTTTAATTCCCTTTTTAATATTTTTGGGAATTTGGACCCTTTTTGAGGGTTTTTTATGATTTTCTTGGAAAAATAATCTTTTTTAATGGAAAAAGGGGTGTACTAAGGTATTTTGGTGACCTTTTGTTGGTTTCGGAGGCTCAAATGGTGAAAAAGTGGACAAATGGGTCATGTGAATAGGGAAATGAGCTAGTGAGCACTTTTCGGGTGTTAACAACTACCACATGGCCATTCTCAACAACATTGTTGGGATCATTGTTTGCATTTACATGATCCACCCTCTCCTCATCTGATGAGGTGCATCGTAGCTGGGCACCCCCACTCAGTCGCCTACTTGTTCTCCTTGTACGGGAAGCAATGATGACTCTTTCCATGGCTGCAAATACCTGCATATTTATGAGGCAAGTTGATTATATAAGGGAAGCGGATTATACTAGAAAAATGGAAGTTGAAACTTGGAAAATATAAGTTGAAAAATTGAAGTTGATTATAATAGAAATAGAAATAACAATAATATTATGCAGTTACCTAATTATACTGTGCACACACTCTCTGATGGTATGTCTCCAGAGTAGTTTGAATGTCTGAAATACAAATCCAGTAAGGGTTTGAGGTTCTTTTATAGTTATTTGTTGTTGAATTCGATTGGTAACAAGGGTGGGCATGGATTGCAATCTCTCAAATTTGAATGTGTGTTCTGGATTGATTTGGATGTGATCCAATGGTTGGGAATTTGGCATGGTCGATCCTTGTGCTTTCATATGTTTAATGGGTGAATTTAATGGGTAGGTGTCATTTATTGAACTCAGTGGGTTGAATTGTTGAAATACCATGTATTTATGCCTGACATTCATTACCCTTTTGTTGCACATGTATGAATGTGCCATGGGATAGTTACCACTAGTAGATTCTGTGATGGCTCAAATAGAGATCTGTTGGGGTTGATTTGATGGGTACCTTGCACTGGTGACAAAGACTATAAAGGATATTTTGTAGTTCATCTGCTTTTGTATGTTCAAGCATATCTCTAGGTAGTTGGGACAAGATGTTTTGTACTCTTTTTAACATAAAAACTATTTATGGACTGTTGTTGGCCCTGTCAATATATGGGCAGTTTTTGGACATAATTTAAAGTATTTATGCTCTTAATATGAAATATTTATGTTAAATATTTGAGTGTATTTATGTCATGTTTTGGTGGCTGTGTGGGACCAGTACTATGACAACTACTGGTCCCTGTTCAATAATAAACACCTCTCCCCTATTAGTGGAAAAATGAAGTTATTTATTTATTGGTAAAGTGCTCAATTAAAAATTTGCAAAGGGCCCATGCTAGTCTTATTTATCTCATTTCAATTTTTTCATGTCTCTAAAGAGACAACTTATGTGGTGGAGAACACAATATTTTAAGAATGTATCTTATTTGTAATATGCATGTGGATACAAATACGAGTCATTGTGTGGCTTCACTCCCTATCTTATATGCACCACATACACATTTAATTGACATGTAGGTGTGGTTGTTGCCCAAAAACAACTAGATCACAAAAACAATAATTATAATAAAGGTTCTTAGCAAACAATCAACAATAGTCAGGTAGAGCGAATTAAAGTGCAATAACCATAGTATAGGTTGTTACCAAACAATTAACAATATTAGGGTGGAGTGAATTGAAGTGGAGTGGATTTGGTGGCCCCAACCATCGCCAGTGAACATCCTCATAAAATCCCAATCCATTCCTATAAATAAAATCCTTCATCTTTTTTCCCAAACCACCATTCCTCATGGTATTTCACATTGGAACTTCCTTGTAACTAACATTCACTTTCCTAAGTGTTGGATCTTATAGAACTCTATCCCAAACACCTATGATTCCTACTTTTATTAAAAGTATCCCTCTCGAAACCCTATGATTTCCACTTTTATTAAAAGTATCCCTGTCGAAACCCAATGTTTTCCACTTTTATTAAAAGCATCCCTTTCAAGAACCCCTTTAAATCCAATCCCTTAATTCTCAACTATTTTGAAAGCTTTTAATATTATATTGAAAACTCCTAAATGGTCCAGCCATGCATCCCATACTTCCTTATTCATTCATCTAATTATATAGATTTTGGTTATATATATATTGATTCTACCATTTATTTTATTTCTATAGGCATGATTGTTAATATTTGGTTTCTATGATGTAATTAACCTCTCGTAATTGTTTTATAGGATTTTATACTCAATTTGCACATCCAAGTGTGTGTGGGGCTGGAGGAATCATCCATCTGTCTGAGCATCATACTCTTAAGTTTAAAGCTTGTCTAGGTTAGGGTTCCAATAATTTCGTTGAGCTCAAAGCTCTTTAGTTAGTTCTGGTTTTGGTTATGGAGAAAAATCTTAATGGTATTTAGATTTTTGGGGATGCTTTGAAAATTATTCACTGGTTACATGGTAAAAAGACTTGTCATAACAACCTTTTCAATCAAGTTTTGTAGGAGGTTTTAAGTTTGAAAATTTCCATAGTAAACCCCTCTTTTTCTCATATTTACAAGGAGAGGAATGAAATAGCAGATATGTTATCCAAGGAGGGTTTAAATTTGGATCATGATAGATGGAAAATGATAGAGGAGGAGAAGGGAACTATCAGAGGAATCTTCTTTTAGGAATGACTTCAGTAGTGCGATGGATATGTTAATATGATTTGTTTTGATTCTCTTGGTGGGAAATCTTTTGGATCAGTTTTTAAGAACTCGTGTACTTGAGGTGAGCATGATTCTTCCTCAGTTTTCCAGTGATTTAGCTAAGGTTTTCTAAGGTATTATTTCTGATGAAGATATAGGCAATGCTATGTTTTCTTGTAGCAATGGTATTTTGCCCCTGCACATGTCTTGTTTATGGTAAGTTAAAGGAATTTCCTGTAGCCAGTTCTTGTAGCATGCGAATGGATCCTGTTGATGGTGATAAAATATCTTGGGTCTGCTGAGGGTCACAGTCATGCACTTTGTGTTGGTTTTAAATGAAGAATTGTGATAAGATTCTACATGCTTGTGTAAGAGTTGTAGCTTGTTGTTGTATTGTTGGGAGAGAATGAGTTTTCTTTTTGAACAGTGGGTGAACTCTTTTATTTTAAGGTTGAGAGATCCTTTGTTTTTGGTCAATTGTATGTATGTGTATTAGCACCTGAAAAATGCAATAAAATATTGCGGTTTTTTCTTGGGAAAAAATACTCAATTTGCACATGGAGGGAATAATAGTTCAACTACCAAGTAGACTTTAGAGGATGGGGATCCAAATTATGATGCATAGGAAATTATGGTGAAACATCAATTTAGACATAAGTGTGATCAAATATATGAAATTGGACATCTATGGATGTTAAATGAAAAATGCTATTAACATCCTAATAATACCTTCTACATAATATCTAATTTCCTTTTTATGTAAGAAAAAATAATTTCAAAAAGGTTTTAAATGTTCTTTCAATGAAAGTCATTTATCTTCAACTTTCTTGTTTTGCAAGTGGAAGAATGGAAATGAAAACTTTATGCAACCTATTCATAATTTTTTATAAGAGGCGGTTAATGTATGAAAAATTATTTATAATGAAGATAAAGACTAGTCACAATAAAGAACCATAAACTAAAAAGAACATTTTTCAAGAACAACTAGTTAATAAGAACATTTTCAAAAGAGTCCTTTGAGTATAATTTCAAGAAATTTGTTATTGAAATTTTTAAGAAGGTAAATAATTATAAACCAAAAAGAACATTTTTCAAGAACAACTGGTTAATAAGAACATTTTCAAAAGAGCCTTTTGAGTATAGTTTCAAGAAATTTGTTATTGAAAATTTTAAGAAGGTAATGGCTTGGAAGTCACAACAAAGAACAACCAATTAAGATAAACATTTTTTAGAACAATTGGTTAAGAATACTTTTTTCAAGAGTCTTACTTCCAAATATTTGTTATTGAATATTCTAAAAAGGTAATGGTTCACAATACATCAATGAACGGGAAAGGGAGCAATATCTACAAAACTTTACTCAAGGACACGAAGGAGAAGTTCTATTCTATTAACATCCAACTTTTTAAATCACAATGATTTTATATGTAAAGAATCACCATAGAAGAATGTGAATTTGGGATAAAGTGTAATGCCCCTAAAATGACTATGGACTTTAAGAGCACCTGTCGAGTGACCCGGCGTAACAGACTTCAATAAAGTGGCCCTTCGAGTTAGGATGTGTCTTAATAAGGGAGAATCAACTGATGATGTGCATGACTATAGTTGATAAATAAATTAATGAATTGAATTATATGTGTGGACTGGGTTAATTAATTAATCAGTTCTTGCTTAAATGCTTAGCCTTGATTGGTCAAGTCAAAGTATAGTAGGACAGCTACAACCCTAGCTTTGTGACTTGGGAGGACACAACTGAGATGTGTCATAACTTTCCGCATTTATTCTGAACTTCGGGACGAAGTTCTAAATAAGTAGGGGTGTATGTAGTTCCCCTAGACTACTGTAGACATTGAGGGCACTTGCTTAGTGACCCGACTGTTTGAAACATTAATAAAATAATCCTTTGATTTTATTTTGAGTATATTTATGATTACGATTGATTGTAAATCAATAAAATAATGATTTATGTTTGTGAGAAATGTGTGTAGCAACAGGTGAAACGGTTCACCGAAGGACACACAAAGGAATATGAAGGGTCGTAGAGTACGGGTAAATCATACACAGGGGGAGGGACAACGATGTCGACTTCTGACAAGAATACCACGCATGAGCAGATAAGCATTGATCCGCTTGCTCAAGAGGAATGCGTGAGGGCGTACGAGGTAGGCCACGACGGAGCTGGTCACGTACGAGTTGAGGGGCGCGCAGTGAGAACAGACTTACTCCTCAGCGCCATTAGTCCCTAGATAGCATGTAGACGGAGGATGGATGGTAACGATTCCTAAAATCCCTACAAGAGTTCCCGCAAGTCAAAACGGAAATATGGTGGCAGAAGGGCCCGACGATGCGGTACCCTGTCGAGAAATGAAAGAATGGACGCAAGGACCCAACGATGCGGTACCATGCCAAGGAATGGAAACCATGGATGACTAGACCCGACGGAGTGGTGCCATGTCAGAGAATTAAAGTTAAGGAACCAGGAGCCCAACGGCGCGGCACCGTGATCCTAGTGAGTTTGATTGTTAAATTAAACTGCATAAAAACTTAGGAGAATAACTCTAGATTATTACTTAGCAAATGCATAAAAAAAAAATAGTTTAGACATTTGCACATGAATAGTTGTTTTTGTTGAGCATTTAAAATAATAGAAATCATTATTTAGAAGCAAAATAGAATCCTAAGATTAGACACCTAGTCAACTAAAATCTAGGAGTTGATTAAAATATCTGGGGGACAAACTAGAGCAAACTTAGGGCTGTAGGTGCACTTCCCAGAGAAACTGACACTTGGATGGGTGAGTGTTTTAATTAAATAATTAATTAAAAATATTTAATTATGCATGAAGCGACATGTGTCGCAGGAGATTTTCCTTTAAAAGGAAGGCTTAGGGAATGGGTAAAGGGCCCATGATTTGGACGATTGTCGTAATTTTCGAATGCCTCAAAGACTTGCTGCTATCTAAGGG
Organism: Larix kaempferi; assembly: GCA_027924585.1. Classification (NCBI taxonomy): domain Eukaryota; kingdom Viridiplantae; phylum Streptophyta; class Pinopsida; order Pinales; family Pinaceae; genus Larix; species Larix kaempferi. The sequence goes on along the minus strand of BSBM01000372.1, from coordinate 15,162,449 downwards.
TTTGGCTAAGAAATCCTGGTGGGAAGGGAAACCCAAGCTGGATTTCTGAAAAACGTGTGTGAGCTCTACGACCCAAAGCTCGGGGGAGGCCATGCAACTGAAAGCATGATCCTATGGTTGGGTGCCGAAGCTAACGGTTGCTTCGCCTATGGTTAAATGAGCTTTGCTGGTTATGGTTATGGTTTGTTTTAATTTGCTAGTTTATTCATTTATTTAGTTTATTTATCAAGTCGTTATGCTTTCTAATCTCTTTTGTATCAAGTGGTTGAGTTTCAGGTTAAACAGGAAGGACCCTAGAGGAGGGGTCTTACATTTGGTATCAGAGCCGGTCGAGCCTTGAGGGCACCGGACTCATATTTCTATCAGGGGTTTCGGTGAATCGTCAACAAGGTTTGATCGAATGACATATTAGCGCACTCACCTCGTACAACTGGTCGTCTAAATCAGGTTTGATCAATTAGTTTATTTTCCTATGAATTCTTATTTGGAATAATGTAGTATGAATGCAAAATTTAACTATGAAATCTCTGTCTGATTATTGAAATTTGAAATTTCTGTAGAATCATTTCAATGGTGAAATTTCAGTGCAATTATTGAAGATTGAATTTTTGCGTATAACATAGAACGCAGGCTCGATGCCACTTAGTGAAATTTAGATTCAGTGTTCTGCTTTATACTAAGATGTAAGGGCCTCTGTTTTACACTTTAGTTTAGTAACTGGCATATATAAACTAAAGATTTAGAATGACTTTTGTATTAAATTTTCTTGATCTCTATGTCATCCTGAATTGAATAACTCTGTGATCTAAGCTAAGCGATCTTTGATTTCGAAATGAACCCAAATCACGCCCAGATCGCCCCATCTGCATTATCTTTTATCTGCGTGAAATTCAATCACAACTTCCAATTTATGAGATAGAATAAGTGTAAGTCTCTGTGTGAAATTCAATTACCACTTCCAGTTTAAGGTTAATTCTCTGTTGGGTTTTACATGCTTATTATCACCTCTGTATTTACATATCGGCGTATGAACGGATCTGCATTTTCTTCCATTTACCAAGAGAGTAGGTCTGTATCCCATGTCACCATGCATCCCGGAGCAGTTGGGCAGATTCTGTGATCACATTATTTGTAATCTATTTCCTCTCCGAATTCTGAGTATTGATAGATGGGGGGGGGACTCAAGCGAGCAGCACTGGTTACACCCAAATCTGTCCTCTGTAATTGTATACTTATTTATATTTAAATCTCTTCTTTGAATTCTAAAGATTGGTAAATGATGTGAATCTGAAGTGTGCAAAGCTGGTTTATAATGGATCGGTTCCCTATGTTCGTATCTCATCTATACTCTCACTTATTCTTCAAAATTCGGAGGTTCAGAAAATGAGATCCGCCGGAAGCGTGCAGCGCTGGCTTAAATCCATCTGTTATCTGTGTATTTAGTAATCCTGTTATACTGCATATATACAAACTTTAGAATTTGAGAATGCAATTAGGAAGTTTGAATCGTGACTGTATTAATGATTATTAGAGATCAGTGGGATTGGATCACTATTCTCTTATCTCTGCAATCTCGAATTACATTTATGGTCTGTGTAAATCTTGAAATAAAAAGCTCTAATTTTTTTTTTTAATCACTGTAATATTGAAGAGATGGGTATAAACTGATCTCTGCTAAGAGTTTAATTTGGTTTGGTTTGGGTATTTGAATCCTGGATTATACCCCGTCGCCCATATCTCTCAAATCGCATATCTGGAATGGATCTGTGTAGATGCTATTTTATGTTGACTACAATTAACACTCTATCTCGATTATTTAAAAAAAAAAAAAACTCTAATTTGCTTTTCCTTAAGATTGCAGCAGCGCGTACATGATCTCTGCTGAGATTATGGTTTTGATTTTGTTATGTAATCAAACCCTGTCAAGTATTTTTGCAGACCGCCTTAATTTCGCCATTGATCGAAGGTTGCACTCTGTACAGATCTAGTTTAAACCATGTAATTCTGCGCTCTATTTTCTTTTTGTGAGAACCGAATTCATTTGCGCACTGGAAGAGGGGAATCGTTATCCAACGAAAGACCCTACCCCTGTTCTAAACAAACTTTTCGATTACTGTGTGATGATCTTATGCATTCAATTTAGGTCGATTCAATACCTCTGTTTAATCTCGAATCTCTGCCAATATATGATACAAATCTTTATGTGAGCGTGAATCCCTGTAAAGCTTTGAGAACTAAGACCCGATCCCTGTGCTAAATGCTTATACTGTTTAGATCTCGATTCTCTGCTATCGTATGAAGCTGATCCATGTGCGGATCTGAAACCATGTAATCAATTTGAACGCTTCGAAATCTGATATCATTCTTATAGTTAATTCAATTTCAGTGATCTGGTGAATCAAGCTGCCATGCAGTAATTCTAAGCTTTGTTTCAATTAATATATTCTTTTTACATACGAATTGGGGAAAATGTGAACCTGTGCAATCCATCCAGGCTACTGAATCGAACCATTATCCGGCGAAATCATAACCCTGTCAATACATTTTTATTTATTTTTAGTGGTTGAGATCTGTTGGGTAATCTTGTGGATATCTCTGTATGCTAGATCACGGGTGGGAATTTAAATGGAACCTCTGTGCGGTCATTTCCAACATCTCTGTATGTTGTCATTTTAAGACTCTGTTGTAATCAGAGACGGAGGAATACATGCATCCCTGTAAGTGTAAATTACTTCTCTGTCTTAAATTTGTATTGATGCTCAGTCTATTGTCCACCGCGATCCCCAAATTTGCTGGTGCAACCTAGTTTGTTGTTGACATAAATCTAATTCTTGGATTCTGATTTGTGTTCTATTTATAAGTTATTTTCTTTGTCATTATCGTTGGATTACACCTCCAGATCTTATACAATGATCCCACAATTGATTGGCGTGCCCTGATTTTGTGATTCGAATTGTATCTTGCTCTTTAAAAATCCTATGTGTCTCCATTTCGAATGATGTTTCCAGATCTGTAATGTGACGGTATTAATCTTTAAAAATCCTTGCGTATCCCTTTCGAATCAAGATGGTGTTTCAGATCCGTAATTGTTCACTTCAATCTCTGTGTTTTATTTTTTTATATGGTTTATCTTGAAGTCTCTGCAAAAATCTATGTAAAAAAAAAGAAATGACGTTTCCAGAAAATTAAATGTTTGTAACCCTGATCTTAAGTTCTTTGTGTTTGCGTTCCCTGAACTTGTAGATCGAATTTAAAAAAAAAAAAAAATCTCTGTAATATCTATGTTGAACAATTGGTGAAGTTTCCAGAATTATATTCCTCTGTGTATCTCCTCGCTTGTCTAATGACATTTCCAGAAATTATGTTCCAGACATCTCCATAATTATGAAATGAATTGTAATTTAGTTTTAAAATTCTTCTGTGTATCTATTTGCATGTTTATTGACATCTCCCGACTTACAAAACGAATTTCTCGGTGATTCAATATAAATTGCCACTACCCTGTCGCAGTGTGAAGGAATCCAACTCCGATCTGGAATTAGAGTTCTAGAGATCAACACCTTTCTTTGCGCGGTCACCCTTATATTAATATAAATTACCTTTATGTTTGGAGTAAATCGATACAGAAATGAGTAAGAGATCTATTTATGAATGCGTTTTTACCACATTGGAAGTAACCGGGTGTATCCTACGTGGAGATTATCACTGCATGTGTAAACTTCTGTTGAAGTGTGTGATCCTCCCTTCCACCACACTAATTGGAATTGATTCCAGATTTGAGCAAACACCTACAAGTGGAAGGAGAGCAGTTATTGAGGACTCCAGCGAGCGTAACGACTTGGCTACTTAACGCTTAGTACCTGTCGGACACGTGGAAACAAGAACCGGTGGTTCAAGGCCGATTACCTTACAGGTCGGCGTAAAGAATTCCTTAAATTTACACATATGCTTCTTGAGAAGTAATGTGAAATTAATTAAACTTTTGGCAGTATGCATACTCCAGTTTGACAACGGCTAATGGAGTATGTAGTCTAACTTTAATTTAAAAAAAAAAAAAAAAAATATGACAAAGATATGAATGCGTAGTTCATTAGTGGTAGAGTACGCATACATCATAACTAAAGTTCAAGATATGTGAGGAGATCATGTATACATTGTTATAAACTATAATTGCAGCTAGGATTAGGAAATTAGAGGAAATATAAATATCTGTAGAAGAAGAGATAAAATTTCATGTTTACTATAATGGAAAAAGAAATGAAATTATACACCTAAATACATTGGTAGTGGAAAGGTTTTTATATAAAGGTGGTAATTGTAGATAAATGTAAAATAAGTGAATTTGAATATAGTGGAAAGTTTTTTTTTTTATATGAAGGTGTTAAATGTAGACAAAGGTAAAATAAGTGAATTTCAATATAGTGGAAAGATTTATATATAAAGGTGTTAGATATAGATAAGTTTAAAATAAGTGAATTTTGAATATAGTGAAAATATTTATGTATAAAGGTGTTAAATATAGATAAATGATGGTGTAAGACTTTGTAGAATAAATGTGTTAATTATGGATGAAAATATTTATACATCAAATTGTTAGTGTAGTCAGTTAATGGGATGGGATTTGTAATAGAGATGTGTTAACCATGAATGAAATATTTATACGTCAAGTGTTGTTATGTTGTTATAGTGGGATTCATAATATAAAAGTGTCCATAGTGTTGGAATTATTTATATATAAAGATGTTACTTGTCGATAAGAGAGGGAATAGAATATGTCAAATAATGTGTCAATTATTGTTGGGGAAAGGGACTAATGTATTTATACTTCAAATGCATTATTATGAATGGAATAAATTAGTTATACAATCATGTTATTCATGGATTGAAGGGATAATGTGAATATGTATTACAACCATGTTATTTGTGGTTGATAAATAATTTAGTTTATATATATATATATATATATTTCAAGGGTTTATTGTAGTTAGATGAACGGAAAGAAGAAATGAATTAATTGGATTTTAATAATTTATATGTTGAGATCATCGTGTATGAGACATTTGCATAACCGATAATGATCTATATGTTAAAAACATAGTATAAAATACTCTAGAATGATTACAATAATAATTTATACTTGGAGCTAATTTTGGTGGCTTATAAAATGTTATCTTCAATGTCGTATACTTATAGAATGGATAAGGTTATGGAATGTTCATACATCTACTTCTTTCTTACTTGAAGTTACTATGAAAATTACCCTAGTTGGCTAGAAGGTTAGATAGCGAGTGATCTTTCATAGTGACCTTTAAATGCGCATCACTTAGCGAAAAGGGTTGATGAGTAAAGTAGGTTAGTAGTTGTGTAGTCATAGCTTCTTTGGAGAAAGGAATTGGAGTGTGCTTTAGGCTACGAATTATCTTGCGCTATGGGAAAAAAAAAAAAAAAAAATCTACTAGCTACTACGAACTTGAAATTTAACCATGGTATCGAAATGGTCAAATGAAGACAATGTTTCGTAAAAATAAGTATGGAGACGATTATCATAATAAACCGAACGCAATGAAACTAACCTTAGGTCATAATCAAACTTGATGAAACGACAACTAGCCCACGAGATGAGACTCTATGGGGTTGATAAAACACACACGGTACGATTTGATGTGTCTGTCGAAGTAGTCCTATGACAACGGAATTGATGAAAGAAGGTAAGGATGTGATAAGCTCATTGACCTGGACATGAACTTACAGATGAAAAGACTAATGGCTAAAGTTTAATATGTTCGACTAAGTCGCTAAGCATTGATGCTTGGAATCCTGTCAAATTGAGAACCAACACTATTAAAAACAAGTAGGGCTTTGGATGTAGTATTTTGGGAATTGGATTTTGGAATATTATGTAACCGCTCTAGATTTGTTAACCGGTGATTATAATTTGCCATCATTATTTTACCGAATATGGTATGACGTTCACCTTTTCATATTGGAGGAAGGGATAGCCAATAGATTTGCATTCTTGTTCGGATTCATTGTGCGAAGGGATGATTGAGTAACTGTGGTATGTCCATTGGTGCCTTATAACTTGTAGTCCATTTGGATATTATGGATCTTTGCACATGACTAGAAGACATAGAAAATCTAGTGTGGTATTGACAATTATGAGGGCATTATTGGAGTTGCATTGCACAAAATTACGATTGAGAATGTATTATAACCATACTAGAAGGTTTGGAAAACTAATTATTAGAACATGGCCATGATTGCTTAAAAGAAATAGAAGAAAATGGCAAGAAGGTGAGAATAGGAAATTAAAAGTTAAGCCTAGTGTCAGAAGTACGAGAACAAAATTAACTTCGGGACGAAGTCTATACAAGAGGGGGTGTATGTAATGCCCCTAAAATGACTATGGACTTTAAGAGCACCTGTCGAGTGACCCGGCGTAACAGACTTCAATAAAGTGGCCCTTCGAGTTAGGATGTGTCTTAATAAGGGAGAATCACCTGATGATGTGCATGACTATAGTTGATAAATAAATTAATGAATTGAATTATATGTGTGGACTGGGTTAATTGATTAATCAGTTCTTGCTTAAATGCTTAGCCTTGATTGGTCAAGTCAAAGTATAGTAGGACAGCTACAACCCTAGCTTTGTGACTTGGGAGGATGCAACTGAGATGTGTCATAGCTTTCCGCATTTATTCTGAACTTCGGGACGAAGTTCTAAATAAGTAGGGGTGTATGTAGTGCCCCTAGACTACTGTAGACATTGAGGGCACTTGCTTAGTGACCCGACTGTTTGAAACATTAATAAAATAATCCTTTGATTTTATTTTGAGTATATTTATGATTACGATTGATTGTAAATCAATAAAATAATGATTTATGTTTGTGAGAAATGTGTGTAGCAACAGGTGAAACGGTTCACCGAAGGACACACAAAGGAATATGAAGGGTCGTAGAGTACGGGTAAATCATACACAGGGGGAGCGATAACGATGTCGACTTCTGACAAGAATACCACGCATGAGCAGATAAGCACTGATCCGCTTGCTCAAGAGGAATGCGTGAGGGCGTACGAGGTAGGCCACGACGGAGCTGGTCACGTACGAGTTGAGGGGCGCATAGTGAGAACGGACTCACTCCTCAGCGCCATTAGTCCCTAGATAGCATGTAGACGGAGGATGGATGGTAACGATTCCTAAAATCCCTACAAGAGTTCCCGCAAGTCAAAATGGAAAGGTGGTGGCAGAAGGGCCCGACGATGCGGTACCCTGTCGAGAAATGAAAGAATGGACGCAAGGACCCAACGATGCGGTACCATGCCAAGGAATGGAAACCATGGATGACTGGACCCGACGGAGTGGTGCCATGTCAGAGAATTAAATTTAAGGAACCAGGAGCCCAACGGCGCGGCACCGTGATCCTAGTGAGTTTGATTGTTAAATTAAACTGCATAAAAACTTAGGAGAATAACTCTAGATTATTACTTAGCAAATGCATAAAAAAAAATAGTTTAGACATTTGCACATGAATAGTTGTTTTTGTTGAGCATTTAAAATAATAGAAATCATTATTTAGAAGCAAAATAGAATCCTAAGATTAGACACCTAGTCAACTAAAAGCTAGGAGTTGATTAAAATATCTGGGGGACAAACTAGAGCAAACTTAGGGATGTAGGTGCACTTCCCAGAGAAACTGACACTTGGATGGGTGAGTGTTTTAATTAAATAATTAATTAAAAATATTTAATTATGCATGAAGCGACATGTGTCGCAGGAGATTTTTCTTTAAAAGGAAGGCTTAGGGAATGGGTAAAGGGCCCATGATTTGGACGATTGTCGTAATTTTCGAATGCCTCAAAGACTTGCTGCTATCTAAGGGTCTGGCTAAGAAATCCTGGTGGGAAGGGAAACCCAAGCTGGATTTCTGAAAAACGTGTGTGAACTCTACGACCCAAAGCTCGGGGGAGGCCATGCAACTGAAAGCATGAGCCTATGGTTGGGTGGCGAAGCTAACGGTTGCTTCGCCTATGGTTAAACGAGCTTTGCTGGTTATGGTTATGGTTTGTTTTAATTTGCTAGTTTATTCATTTATTTAGTTTATTTATCCAGTCGTTATGCTTTCTAATCTCTTTTGTATCAAGTGGTTGAGTTTCAGGTTAAACAGGAAGGACCCTAGAGGAGGGGTCTTACATAAAGTGATATTAGAGGAGTTTTGAGGTAAAAAATGGTCCTTAAAACAAAAAAATGTACCATCAAAATTCACTTTAGAAGAACCAATAGGATTCAAGATGATGATGTCAACCATGGGTAAAATTTGTAAAAGAAATTGGAGGGAAAAAAGAAAAAACTATTTTTTCTTATTGTATTTTCGGCATATCTCCTTATCGCTTTACCCAAATTTCAAGTTTGGGCACTCGTTGGATGTGGAATTCAAATACACATCCAACACATACCCACACTACATACTTTTGAGGATCCCACAACACGGAAAACAAAAATTTCAATAAGAAACGTATTTTATGTATTAAAATACATTTTTTTATTGAATTCTTCGTTTTTCATGTCGTGGGTGCCTCAAAAGTATTCGACGTGGTTAAGCGTCAATGAGTACCCACACTTTAAATATGGGTAAACCGATAAGGAGATATGCCAAAAATACTATAAGAAAAAGTAGTTTTTTATTTTTCCCATCCAAAATTCAGAGCTCTTATTTTATTATTTCCCTTAGGAGACTCATTTTAGACCTTAAAACTCCGCTAATAAACCATAAAACATTGTTATTAAGATATAATGAACACCAAAATTATTGTTAGTTAATGTGAAAACTATAAGAGATAAATATATGTTTATCGATACTATCAAAATTGAAGTGAAATAATAATGATAGACCTAATCTATTAATTCATCCAAATTCATTTTTTAGTAAAAAGATTTTACTTCAACATATTTAAAACATTTTTAATAAATAAAATAATTTGTTTTGAAAGAAGGCCAAGTCTCCAACACTATTCTTCCACATCTCACTATCTAAAATCTAGCTACCTCCAAAAATCGTTTTAAGTCATTGATTGATAATACCATCCTACAATTTGAATTGTTTCTACATCATTTAAAATGTCCACATCAAGGATGTTGTAATGTCATCTTTACCCTAACCTCGCTCCAAGCCATTCTGATCCACTAACCATATCATCTTAATTATTAACCATCATATAGTTTTACCTTCATATACATCACCTTCATATACATCATTTAAAATGTCCACATCAAAGATGTTGTAATGTCATCTTTACCCTAACCTCGCTCCATGCCATTCTGATCCACTAACCATATCATCTTAATTATTAACTATCATATAGTTTTACCTTCATATTGCATATTATTCATAAGAGTGCTCTCCCATGCCACCATATCAACATATCGTTTCTGATATACATAGTCCATGCCATTTACATTAAGTCACATTCGAAATAACATATCATATTATTCACATTTGAAATAACAAATATGTTATATCAGGTCACATTTGAAATAATATATAATATTATTCACACTCCAAATAACAAATATGGTACGGTTGGAAATCATGACAACCTTAACCCAGGGGGACTTTCTCCAAACAATGTACAATGCATTGGAGTTTCAAAAGGCCGAGAGGAGGTGCCTTGAGAAAAATACAATCATCAGTAACTTTAGGGAGAAAATTATGCATGGTGTCCTCCGAAAAACATAATTATAAGTCCCTTTTTAGAGTAAAGTATGTCTAGAAGTATTATTGCAATATTTTGAACATTTAGAGAATATAGAACTAGCAATTGCCTCAAGAAGGTGCAATAATATGTTGATAGGTTGTTGTTGTAGAGTGAAATGGATGAAGAAGAAAAAACTAAAATCAAGATGGATAAGCATTCAAGCTTGATCACAAATTGTTTTTACACTTTAGTACATATATAATTGGTATATAATGCATAATACCAATCTAGCATTCTTGTGCTCAAAACTAAGCACTTTGAATAACATTTTTTATGAAATCCATTACCCGAAATTAGGATACACTAATGCTAACTTTTTTAATTTAGATTATTCAAATCACTTCCATATGAAATATGAATGTAGGTTTGTATATTTATTTGTAATAAAATATGAATAAATATAGGTTTGTATATTTATTTGTAATAAAATATGAATAAATATAGGTTTGTATATTTATTTGTTAAATATATACAATTTCAAATATCTCTCATACTTATTATTTACAATTACATTGAAGCATCAATAAATCTAACTTGAACCCTTGAAATTATCTTGAAAACATTGCCCATTAAAGGAAATTATTTAAGTATGATCATAATTGATTGTTGACAACAATTATGATCACCCATTGTCTCACATGCACAATTAATTGTTTTTAAAGAATGCTATTTTAATTATTATTCCATCTTTGAAATACACATCACATGGACGAGCTTATTATTTAAATCACTATTTCTTCATTGAAATACACATCGAATGGGAAAGCTTTTTACTTAAATATTAGTATACATTTAATGTAAATACACATCATATGCCCACATTTGTTATTTAAATATTAGTATACATTTAATGTAAATACACATCGTATTCCCACATTTTTTATTTCAATCAGTTGGATAGATTCAATGTATTACACAATGCAAACAAAAGTTGAAAGCTCTCCCCAAATCGACAAAAACATAATAAAAGAATTAAAAAAACAAAACTACATGTATAAGGTATTTAAGCAAAGCATGTAAAAACGAAATTTAGTCAAATAAAATCCTGAGCCTGTACAATCAGGGCAAACATGTTTAATTTGTTGTATCATCCCAAGACCAAGTTGCTTGATAGAGACCTTCATACCAGAACCATTCCATACCATACATCGATCAGGAGCATCGGATTTAGAGCCTTTCTTGCACAATTGCATTTAGAAAATTGAAGCTAAGGAGAAATAGAACAATAAATATGTTCTCACAAAATAAATCACCTGGAAGATTTAGTAACCCGATGTCAACGGCCCTAAATGCCGATCTGTAATATTAACAAGCAAAGTAATTTTTTTCATTTTGTCTTCAAATGGCAGGGCTAGGCATGGCATGCTGACATAATATTCTTCAAAGGCTTGTTTCTATGAGTCTGACTAGAAAAAATAGGGATAACCTGTGAAAATCCTCACAGCAGATCTAAGAGATGATGTATACCTCACAAGAGAATGATTATGATTAAGCAAGAAAATAGAAGAAGAGTGATCAATATAGTATAATGAGCAACATAATAATAAGGTACAATAGAACTCAGATAGAAGCAATAATACTTCACACACACTAATTCATTAATCACAAATGGACAAATAAATAATACAATGCATGAGGAATTTGAATGCCTAAGGTGGCAATTCGAATTAACCTTCATGGAGTGATCAAAAGATCACTAGAGTGTCATAGGAGCACAACTGGTGTCATCAAAGCACAATTGGAAGTCTTCATCATCATCAGTGGAGTCATCGATGCTCAAGTAACTGTCAACCATCAGTCAAACTGAGTCTAGTAGGTGTAACTGAGTGTAACTAAGTGTAACTGAGTGGATCTAAGTGTAACTGAGTGTAACTGAGTATAAACTGAAGACAACTGGACTGGTAGGTGAAGAAGGACGAGTTGCTTCCTAAAATCAAGGAAGAAGGGCGCATTAAGCAACTGGAGGGATAAAACTGATCAGTGAGAAGCTCCTGGGGGATGGCTAACTGAGGGCTAGGTGTTGGAATGATGACTGGGATACATGCAAAATGCATGCAAACCCTAGAATGCATGCAAACCCTAAAAGTGCATGCATGACTGAAAATGTAAATGATCAAAATATTGGTGGGTCTAGGATGGAGTATAGGAATATCCTAACACCCCCCCTTAATCCATCCTGGGCCCTGGTAACTAATACCAAAGGTAACCCAACACAATGAATAATAACAGTCAATAAACCAAGGAAGTGCGAAAAATTTCATGGAAAAAATACCCCCCCCTCAAAACAGACTGTAAGACACACATAAAAATAAATGCTCCAAACTCAAGCAGGTGTGATGCTTGGTCATATGTCTGGATTTATCTTCTTCTTGGGAAGAAGTGGATCATGCTCAAAAATCATGTGTTTGTACTTGCTCTTCAGATCGAATGTGATGAGAACAAATCCAAAAGTATGAGGATGATCCTTAAACCTGTGATTCGAATCAGCTGAGGTAGGATCAAATCTTTGAATGTGCATATAGTCTTTTGTCTTCTCCTTCGAACCATCATGGGTGAGATTATGCCAAAAAGAACCATCAAATAATAATTGCTTGAAATCCAAATCATATTTAAGACTTGAAGAATAGTTTCTTTAGATCTCCTTTGAACTAGCAGGGGTGAGATCAAAACTATCATATGCATGAGAAATTATCCCAAGCGAATGGCAATGGTTTCTTGAGATCTCCTTTGAACCATAAGAGGTGAGATCAAAACCAATGGATGCATGAGAAATTATCTCAAGCAGGTGGCAATGGCCATATTCTTCAATAACCTTCTGAAAGCATGTGCTAATGATCATATAGTAGTAAATAAGAGATGATTGCTTGAGAGGAGCGAATGCATTACCTCCAATAGCTGATTTTACCTCCGAAATAATCATGTGATCATGATGCAAACCAGCAGGCTCTGGTGCAAGAGAGGATTTAGGACCTTCTGCAACATCTAGAGTGTGAGCTAGCACAGAAAGAGAAGAAAGTTGGAGCATGAGTGGATAATCTGCAAGTTCTTTGTCAACAACTTCAATATGAGATGATACTGGTTCATGATCTGAGAGACCATCAAGGGGAGCGAATGCATCACTTTGCTTGATCTTGAAAGGGTTTGGACCAATCCCTTCATTCTGTCTGCCAAATCTTTGATCCAGGTAGGCCCATAGATATTTTGGAGATGAAAAACCAGGGAGGTGATATAACATGCATCGAGACATAGCACACATCATGGCTGCACAAGCTATTTCTCCTTCATTTAACCAGTCATACTCTTCTTCAAAGGATTCGAACTCTCTTTCAAAACAATAATCAAAGAGACCATGTCTCTTCAAATGTGCTATCATTGGTGGTTTCCATTCATCATAGTTGAATGGAGAAAGAGGATTAATTCCTGATGAATACATAGAAGCTATAGAGGACCTGCAAAAACAATATAGAATAACTGCAACTACTACTGCTGCAAAAATGCAGAAACTGATGCAACTACTGCACTCGAAATCTTGGTAATAACCTGCAAAAACCTCTCAAGAATGGAGATAAACAATACTCTCAACATGCTCTGATACCATGTGAAAATCCTCACAGCAGATCTGAGAGATGATGTATACCTCACAAGAGAATGATTATGATTAAGCAAGAAAATAGAAGAAGAGTGGTCAATACAGTATAATGAGAAACATAATAATATGGTACAGTAGAACTCGGATAGAAGCAATAATACTTCACACACACTAATTCATTAATCACAAATGGACAAATAAAGAATAAAATGCATGAGGAATTCGAATGCCTAAGGTGGCAATTCAAATTAGCCTTCATGGAGTGATCAAAAGATCACTAGAGTGTCATCGGAGCACAACTGATGTCATCGGAGCACAACTGGAAGTCTTCATCATCATCATTGGAGTCATCAATGCTCAAGTAACTGTCAACCATCAGTCAAACTGAGTTTGGTAGGTGTAACTGAGTGTAAGTGAGTTTAACTGAGTGTAACTAAGTGTAACTGAGTGGATCTAAGTGTAACTAAGTGTAACTGAGTGTAACTGAGTATAAATTGAAGACAACTGGACTGGACTGGTAGGTGAAGGTTGGGGAAAATGTCAAACTCTTTTGAATATATCGGGTTTGGAAGATGATGGATATTATTCATCTCCATTTGACAGTGTAAACACTTCCTAGATATTGTCATAAATCTCTGACACGCTATCCTATTTATTCATGCATTTCTCAGCAATCTACCAATTTTTTTCGTACTCTCTGCATACAAAGTATTTAGATCAAATCCTCTACAATTCAAAAGAATAAAACGTATTTTCATGACCATTCTAAAAGTAAGCAACAATTAGATATGATTTTAAAAGTACTACAAGTAAGCAATAAAATAGGTGAAGACCAGCTTGTGCTCGTAAATCAATAAGGAGTACTTAAAGTTTTTTACTTTTCTAAATCCACCTGAGTAAAAGGGAGGAATTTCCCCATTGTGATTAGATCTATACAATGTAAATCTAAGAGAGATGACTTCCTAACACGAGTGCTTAATAAGTACATTACCTACCTGCCTCTTCAGAGTTGAAAGGCTCTTTATATGCATTGGGGATTGTGGGAATTCACCATTATATGGAGAAATTCCAAATAATCCACATATAAAGACCTGCATTAAGGGAGTAAAATCAATAATAAATTGTAGAAATTTTAGTTGCAACATCAGTAAACTACACAATATATCACTTGGAAACCAAAACTTTATCCTAGAGATAGATCAGGGGACACACCACAATACCAAGCTGATGGATTTATCAGATTAAATTCTTTTTGTTGACCCATTTGAGTTGCCACACCGTGATTGAAAAAATAGAGCCCTGCTATCATAATTGCAGGGATAAATGCAACTAGAATGTAGAGGGGTGGAACTTTATGCATATCCTGCTAGGACTAATGTCATTAGTGATAGAATTTAAAGAGAGCATATTCAAATACTTGATTAAATAAAGAAAAAATAGTAAGGTTCGTAATTCTCACACTTCTCCAAAAGAATAAAGGGACCTTACAATCACCTTAATTACTTCCAAATTGTATGAAGCTCCAGGAGACCATGGATTAGGACTAGAAAGATTTCGAGGAATTCTAGTGGGTACATTATCAAATGCATTGTATGAGATAGTTGTCCATACCACAATCATCAAGGGTACTCCATAGTCTACACAGGAACAATATCATAAAAACAACAAATTGTAGATATATTTTATATGGCAGCCAAATAAAACAAGTTTAAAATTCCTATCACAAGCCATTGACAAGTAAATAAATGACAACAACCTTAATATTAACCAAATAACCCTTAGGAACCCTGAACAAATCAAACAACACCAGGAGAACTCTAATAGGTTGAGATTTTTCCAATCTAATATGATATACCCAGCAACATACCCAAGAAATTAGTAGCTATCAGATTACATTGTGATAAATTTACACTTTGTAGCAATTTTTTTTTTAAATTTGAAAGTGACTCAAAAGAGAGTATACAAGTTATTGGGAATGCCACATTCTAGGCTAGATAAAAATAAATTTAAAAAAATGCTTACCAAATGGATCCTTCATTGGATTCATATAAGGATGCATTGGCGTTCTTAATGGATGCATAGGAGTCTCACTTCCAGCACCATACCTAGGAGATTATCTGATAAAAAAATAACAAAAACAGGTAAACATCGGTTTCAAGGCCTAAATTTAAAGTCACAAACCATCTCCATATTAAAATAAAAATCACATTAAATAAATGCCTCGTGGGAGTTACTGTTCTTCGCGTATCAGACAGATGATCATGATTAACTGCAAAATACCAGGGGTTATTTAGACCAGGGAAAAAACATGAGAAACCTTACTCAAAATTAAAATTTTGCACACCAGTAGAAGCCTCAGAACAAACAATAATCATAACAAAAAGTTGTTTCTTAAAGATATATCAGCTCTTAAATATATTCCTAACTTCCATAATCATAAAGTTGTTTTGTTCATAGACTAGAAGCCTCGGAGAAAACAATAATAATGGTAATACACAGCCAGGAACTCTACATGTATAGATGAAAATAAATAGAATCGATGACAGGACATGAGCAGTTTCTGAGCTATCTGGAGAAGCCAAGCCAGACACAACAACATAACAATAGTGTTAGGTACAAAAGCATTTTTGAATGCATCAATTTCACTTTTTTAAAGTATCAATTTCCCCTTGGAGGATCAGGATTGCAAGGAAACATCAGCAGCTATTCAGGAAGAAACATCCCAGTAGGGTTTGGTTGGGGTATGCTTCAACATATTCACTCCAAAAGGATATTTGCTATTCTGTTACAACAACAATTTATCCCCAAAAAAACACAATATAAAAAATTTGAGATCGAATCCAACGAAATTGAAAAATTGGAATGATTGGTACTACCTTGAGGCATGTCCCTCCATTAAGATTGCAGATTGGGTATTCACTAGGGAAACAACTATAGTGATCATCACAACATGTGGCCGAATCAAGAGGGTTGCATCCCTAGGAATAGCAGTATCCTCTGAAGTCATTGCAGCAACAAGTGTTGCTCTCGAGGCAGGAATAATAGCTGTCACAGATGGTGGGAGGCTTTATTGGGATTGTGGGTGAAGGACCAAGACTTGAAGGGTTGGAACCCTTCTTTACAGTGTAAGATGCCTTCTTTCCAAACTTTGAGGAGAGTGGATAGATAGTAGTCTGCTTGTTCTCAAAGTATATCAGCCTTTTCTGCTCTCGTGTTATTCTAGTGAATCATCCATCCTTGCCCGGAACCATCATGCAGCTTCTGTCATTCATCATGTATCTGCCCAACTGCGAACACCATTCACGTCACGGGACCACTCTATAACTACAGGCACATCCACTACTGTAACAGTAAAGACTGTTTTGGTGTGTGATGCTGAACTTGGCCAAGAGCAAGGGTCATCCATCTACAGAGAATTAAATGGAGCAGGTAAGGATCGGTCCAAGGAATTCAAATAGTTATCTAATCAGGCCACCTTCCAATCAAGAGAACAATGCAATAACTAGAGGATAAACATGTAAACCCAGTGGACAATGTACAGCCAGGACAATGGCACGCGGCCAAAAAGGATTAGATGGAGGGACGACTAAAAGCTACAGTGCTTTTCAAAACGCCCCTCGGGAAAAAAATGTCTATCGACGTAAAACTTCAATTGAGATTATTTTTAATGGTTGTTAAATAAAGGTAACTTGTGGAGTAGTTATTCCATGTTTATGTTAGAATGATTAAATAAGATTGGTAGTGACAATATTTTGGAGTGGCAATGTCTATATTCATTGTAAATGTAATTGAATCGAGCACTTTACAATGTAGATGTTGCTTATGATGATGATGTGGGCAATGAATGCCCTATAGGTTTACATTGTTTGTTGATGATATTTAATTGTGTTATGTTATGTCATGTGGGTTTAAGTCCTTATGAGGTATGATTTATTTTTTGATGTAGAAGGAAGTTGTTCAAGTGGTTGTGTAAAGATATGGTGTTTTGATGAGAATTTGTGAAAAAAAATGAAGGGTAGAAAAACAACATAGTATACTTCATTGAGTCAAATTCATATCATGAAAAACTAATAATTGACATGTAAACGAGGGACTTATAGTTCACTTGCTTCACCAACACAAATGATATGTGGAATTTACTTCTAGCCTCTGCTATCAGTCTCGGGCATAGGTCTTTGTTGCTATGTCTTATGCAATTTTGAGTTAGTTTCTTTCTTGTTCTCATTAGATAGGAACACAAGCAACTAGTGATTGGGCCAATAAAAACCAAGATTATACACACAATATTACGTCTTTGAGAACTCTTTCTTTATAATTGGTTCACTACTCTTCCCTCTACACTTTAAACAAACAAACTATCAAAGTTGAGATCAAAGCCTCACCGTGAATGAATGAGGTAGCATATAAGGAAGTGTTCAGCTCTAGACACTATGTTCGATTTATTGCATTATTGTTTCCAAGACCAATTTGCAGCAATGAAGCCCTACCTAATCAATCAATTGAAACATGCTTTGCATTGATATCTTCAATTGATACATGTAGGTACATCTCCTCCTATAGTTTGTTAAGAGTTCCAACCTAGTCGTTAATAATATGCATGGTTATAAGTGATGCCATAATCACTTTCCAACAACGGATTCAAATGCGTTTTGTTATATGTTCATTTCTTCTTCACTAAGGCTAACTTTATTGAATGGAAACTCTTTGAAAAAATTCCAATAATAAAATAATGTTTCCTTGATTATAGTGCTAGCCACATAACAAGATGATTGTGCATAACACTTTGCCAACATTTGTTTGTTCATTCAATTAGTTGCAATGATCTAATTGGGCATTGGATCCTAACAAACACTACCAATGTACTCCATTCTCCTCAATATGGGATTCTCTTCGTACTCCACTAGAGTCAAATCCCAAATAGATTTATTTTAACAATGTTCTCCAAATCAAATCATCTTTAATGTTGAGTCGATTCTAGTTAGGGGAAGTGGTGAATTGATTATTGTAGAAATTACCAGTCGATTTCACTCAAGATCCAGATCATTCTTTAGCAATGTAAATAGATCCCTAACAAGTATATCAAGTCCTTCCAACAATGACAATTTTATTTTTTAAACAATACAAAACTGGTTTCTACCACAATGCCAATTAAATTTCTCTTGATTATATTTAAGGTGGTTCATCTCTTATGTTGAGTCAATTGCATTGTCTTGCCATCAAAAGGAATAGCAGTATCTATTACCTTGGCCTATGGTTGGAATAAGAACCCAAGCCAATGTTTAGACAAGAAAATTCGCCCAACAATGAGTCGTACAACATGTGTACAACTCCCTCACTACCTTCAATGCTTTGCAAGTTATGAAATTCATTTCTTGAAGGGTGTATGCCCTCAATAACTTGAAATGCCCATCATGTAGGTTGGATTGGGATTCCAAAGATCTATTGTTTCCAAATTTGTCACTCTCATCAAACAAAATTAGAAATTCAGTTGAGAAAGCACAACATTTTTTTCCTACAACCATTCATCTTATTGAAGTAATCATATGGATGGTCAGATTATATGAACTATTGGGTTTCATTGGTGTGATATATACAAACTAATTTTATGCTTGTGAATGTGCAACATAGCAATGGATATGAGTGTGTAAGAACTATCGGTTAATGCCAATGGCTATGGTTGTGGAGGCTAAACATTTCTGACACGATTAAAAAAAGATAACCATGCAACCATTAAACACATAATTGTTTCCCTTGAAATTCACATACTAAATTGACACAACATCAAGAGAATTTCATCACACTAGAACACAATATTTACCCTAGAAACTCAAATGGGAAAACTAACATTCAAATGATTGCTTAGTCTTATTTCGACTGTCTCTGGTTACATTGTAGCTCCTGGCTCTCTAGCATTCTCCTGCTCTTGGCCCACAAACACAAAAAACAAAAACAAAAACAAAATCCCTTTGAGAGTCAAATTAAAAGAAGTTATAGGAGAGCCGAGGGGTAATAGGAAGGCCGAGAGGCTAACCTTTCAATTCCCATTCCTCTCTCCTATTTTCATTTTTTTTTAAATTTATTTTTTGTTTTTCCTCTCTTTACTTTTACATTAACATTATCCTTAATTTTTTAGGTAACCTTCAATAAATGTTGAACTCCACTTGAAAATACTAAGTCTTACAATTGTTCACTTGTTTAGATCCATTTTCAATCACACCTCCCCATCGAAAGACTTTTTGGTCTCCAAAATATTTGAAGAAACCAATCTAGATCAATGTGCCTTCTATCTACATCTATAGAACATGGCTCTAACTCTAGAACGTATCTAAAAATACAACTCTAGCTCATGGCTCTAGATAATAGATTTGGTTTTGGCTATGGCACTAGATCTAGTACTCGACTTGCTTATTCTCATAGAAAAAATGTCTACTCACCGACTCTAAACTCTGAGCAATATTTATATTCAAACTATACAAATGAGATTCATTCCCACCGTCAACATGCAAATCTCTTACATTCTCAAAATTCAAGACAATCCATCTTGGAAACCAAATCAAGTTCTAGTCTTCTTGTTTAGTGTGATCCCAATACGTTATGCCATCATGTAGAAATTCCATAAGAGGATCTGTGGATTTCCCTCTTCCATGTGGGGGAGGGGAGGGATACGAGAGATATTCCATTTATTAACAAGAAGTGACATGTGAGGTACTTACAACTGAATTCTCACTACAACACCTCCTTCACCAGGTTTTAGATTTGTCTAGTTCGAACCACTAATAGACAACCGATCCACTCTTGCTTCACAATAATGAAAGGAACCGACAACCATGGGAGATTGAGATGCAAACTCGATCTTGAAAGGGGAAATTATCATAAACAAGGGTTTTTTTATGGGAGAGGGAACACACAATCCTCAGGAATTCACTACTTGAACTTTCCAACATAAGGGTACTCAAACAATGCGGTTCCCCTTCTCCAACTAAATTCCTTCTTTTAGCCTGACTTGTGAAAGGTGGTTTAGGAAGTTAGCACTAGCTATATTCATGTCCAAGTGTATGGACCATGAGAAACCTACTTATGAGCATGCAATTAATGGATTTTTTTTTACATTTTTTTGGAATTCCCTCATGTGTTTTTTTAACGAGACATGCAGGGACCCATAATTTTCTTTAGATAAACTCACAGGGACCAATTAATTTATTTTTTTAGAATAATTCTTAGTGATTCAAAATCCTAAGAGGGATTGTAGCATATTTCAGATAGTGGTGGACCTAATAATACTATAAAAGACTCCCCTAATGTATGAGGTCATAAGAGAAACCAGTGACTAACATCCAATATAAAAAGGAATGGAAGTATAACAAGTGGACCCATGTGGAGTGCACCAAAACTAGATAAGGGAAGGTACCTGCAGCAAAAAAAAAAAAGTACATTCCTAGATAAGGGAAGGTATAAGTACAAGGTACCCATGCTTAGGTGAAAAACAAGCATGAGCACCGAATCAAGTACATTATGGATCCATGTAGAATACTAAAAAAAAACTAGATAAGGGAAGATACAAGTACAAGGTACCCATGCTTAGGTGAAAAACAAGCATGAGCACCGAATCAAGTACATTACGGATCCATGTAGAATACAAACTCTTGGCCACAAAAGCGATACATGATGGATCCATGTCAAATATAGAGCATAGAAACAAACATATGCAAGGTGGATCTATGTCTCAGTATACATTAAGAGGATGTATGATGATGAACACAATTAGAAGTTGATCATCCCGCCAAGTACCACTGTCATATAAGTGTGTGGTACAACCTGTGCAACTTGGGAAAAAGAAAATGCAATATTCTACTATAGGCCCTAGGTCTTAAATCTAAATATCTTGTGATGTATGAATCTACACCATGTGAATAAATTATCTAAAGTAAAAAATGGGAGAAACCGTTTGACTACCAATAATTACTGAATACCAATAACAAACATGGTAAAACCCACCAATAATGGTAATGAGTGTGAATACATGTGCTAATATCAAAAACTTATTAGAATCTATCAAACAATGCACATTAATGAATTCCCATTGTCACTTGAAAGGTAACCTTCCACTAAAGATTGCAAATCCAAAGGTATTGAGAAAGGACTCTAAATCTCACTCCTAGAGAAAATGAGCCGATGTCTATAGGATAAGATCCATTGGAAGGAAGGAATTATGGAATCCCCCATCAACCAACACGAGTATGAATCAAGAATATGATTTGAGTTGAAAGGTATTGGAAAATTTTTGCAAAAACACACCAGCGAGTACGTCTTTCACATGCACTAGATGTAAATAGTGCACAAAATAAACCCTCTTAGAGGCAATCAATAATAAAAGTCATCAACAAAGGTGAGGAATTACACCAATGATGAAAATGGAACTCAAGGTACACCATGAGTCCCACTATGTGAATAAATGTATTGCCATCGAACTCACTCATTGATCAATGATGAGATGCCATATGTTGAGTGCATGGTAACTCACCAATAATTAAAGTAATCCCCATAGGTGCTATCAAATCTAAGTCCATCTCCCATAATAATGAGTTGAAGTTGATGAGAGAAGACCCACAAGCAAGAAGGTCATGGGGACCTTTTATGCCCCAGATTCTTTGCAGCGCACCCTACTAGATATACCAAAGAGAGGGTCTTTTTTGTTATTTAAAAGGTTAATTTGAGGCTATTTTATGTAAAAGTGTTGGTGTATCAGTGACCCAAACCCCTTGGTCGGTCATGCTATTTCCTCTTGGTCCTCATTTCAATGTGTATTGGTCTAGTGGCCCTAGTAAATACCCCTTGATGGGTGGTGACTTCCTGTCATGTTGGGAATTTATGCCTTGGGTAGGTATTGGTGCATCTTTGGATGAATCCATTAGGATACCTGATGTGTAGAGCCCCTAGCCACACTTATGATATTATTCTTTGTAAAGGTGATTGCACTTGTAAGGGTTGTCATACCCACTTTACCACACCTCTGTTATACCCACATGGACCTTATTTTGTTGTATTACCCCTCCTCTTAGTCATCTTGGTCAAAGAAATGTAAGATATCAACATTAAAAGAGCATTTAGAAGGCCGTACCTAACAAAAAGTAAGAAGTTGAGGGAAAAATAAACATTTTTGGGGTTAGTTGGAGCATGATGTCCTCCTAGGATCAACATTCCATCTTGGTTGAATCCTCTTGCTTATTTGTCATTATTTTATGTCTTTTAGCTTAGTCCTTGACCATTTTGTGTGTGACAAGTCATAAATTTAAGCTATATGTCATTTTTGTAAGGTTGGCTTGAGGATAAAGGACCTAGGGCGTTTAGTATAAATAAAGTACCTCTCCTCCTCATTTAAAACAATTCAATCATGGGATTATCGCTATGAAACTCTTATTTCTTTTGGTATATGCTATGAATATTTATTTAATATTATTATTTATTAATTAGTAGATTATTAGGTTACTAGTGAAAGGGCGTAACCCTTCACAATGTTGGATCACGCCCTATTAAAGGCGATCTTATTGTATCTTTTATATCATCAATTTATATATCATTCTTATCTATTACTCAATATGAGAGTCGGATTCGACTAGTAACCTAGCGAACGGATACGTTCACCGCATTTGGTATCAGAGCGGATTCGCTCCTCCAACACTGAGCTCGGTTTCAGCTCCTCTCTCACAAAGCGGACTCGCTCCTTCAGCCAGATTCGGATTATTCTACCTCTCTCCTGTTCGATGCACTCACCCACCCCCGACCACTCCACTCACCACCATTCCATTGCATCCCTCGCGTTTTTCATCCACCTGCTTTCCATCTCCATCTTCCACGCGTTGGTCTCCTCTCGGCAGCCTTGCACACCTCCACACTGCCACTTGCACATCTCCCCGTGCCCTCCAGTTCCCCAACACCCTCCTCCATCTCCCGGCGCCCTCCTCCATCTCCCCATCTCCTTCCCTCCACCCTTCGACGGCCTGCACATCTCCCCGTGCCCTCCAGTTTCCCAATGCCCTCCTGCATCTCCCCACGCCCTCCTCCATCTCCCCATCTCCTTTCCGCCACCCTTCTACGTCCTCCCTTCCATGCTGCCCAACCACTGCTCCCTTGCGATCTTATCCCCGTCCCTCTTCCCATCCACCTCCGCAACATCCAACATCTGCCACTCCTCTACGCATCCCTACCCTCGTCGCCTCCTCACAATCCAACCCCCGTTGCCCCTCTGCACATCCCTGCCTTCGCCGCCTCCTCACAATCCAACCCCCGTTGCTCCTCTGCGCATCCCTGCCTTCGCCGCCTCCTCACAACGCCAGGCCATCCCTTCGCTCCACCATTCCGTAACCCTAATTTTTAATAAAAATTAAATGCTATATATTAATATTTAATTTTATTAAAAATTAGATTTCCAAATTAAAATTATATATATATATATATATATTTAATATTTAAATATAATAATTATTATATTTATTTATTTTATCCACATAATAATTATTGTCTTTACAATAATTCTTATTAACTAATTTAGTCCTACCAAAATCGATTTCAAATATTCACCTCCCCACACCAGGTCAAGAACCATGGCTGAGTTACGAGATCAACTAGAAAAATTAGAAAAAGATCAAATTAGAGATTTAAAAATCATCGAAGGTCTAAACTCCAGAATGGACAAACTTGAGAAAGTGTTTCAAGAATATTTAAAGGAAGAGATGAAAAATAACAATGCCATGCTTAAAAAAGAAATTAAAGATGAAGTTGTTCTCATACTAGAAAGAAGGTTGAGTGAAAAATTTGACACTCTGAACGAAAAACAAAAAGACTTGGATGACAAAATGAGTGTTATGACTCAAAACATAAACACCATAACCCAGAACTTGAGCACCTTGACGCAGAACCATAATATATTAATGGAGATGTTACAAAGACTAACGCCTAAGACAGACCAAGTCAGTAGTCCAGACATACTAGATGCCTCATTTCATATTTTCACACAGGAAGCACTTGCCAAGAATCAAGAAGAATTGCAAAAAGAAATAAAGATTAACAATGCGACGCTTAAGCAAGAGATAGAAACAAAAGTACTGCCAGATATGGAGGCACGATTAAAAATCCAAATAGAAGCTATCAGTAAGATAGTAGAGAATAAAAAAGACAAAAATCACCGCCAACAACGAAGCAGTTCAAATATGTCACTTACGTCATCCAGTAGTTCCGATCCACCATCAAACCATAAAGCAAAAGGGAATCATTATCACCCTTACATAGTGTACCCACCTAAGGCAAAAATAGAGTTGTCGAAATACAATGGAAGTGAAGACCAATGCGTTGCTTGGCTAAACAAAGCAGAAGAATACTTCGACATTTATAATATTCAATCTGACGAGGAGAAGGTGAAATATGCGTCAATGCATATGGAAGGGTACGCCTATAATTGGTACTTATGGTGGAAGAGAGACAATTTTGCCTACACCTGGAACTTGTTCAAAAATGATTTTTTTAATAGGTTTCAAGGTATCAAAGAAGATGAATTTTTCAGTAAACTTACCAGATTACAACAGATTGGAAGCGTTGAGGAATTCACACATCAGTGGGAATCCTTATCGACACGAGTATTTGGGTTGTCCGACAAACAAAGACTCGAAACCTATTTAGGAGGTCTAAAACCGTACCTCCAAAAAGAGTTAAAGTTACATGACATACCTAATGTAGAGGTATCAAGACATAAAGCAAAAGCCGCAGAACGCAAATTGGAAGGAATAAAAACAAGAGGTGATAACCATTATCGACAAGAAAAAGAGACACAATGTAGGTACTGTGCAGATACCTGGTCACCCGGTCATCAATGCCACAAACCTCAATCATATGCCTATGAAATGGAAAATAGATCAAATTCATCTAACAGTTACTCTGATAATAGAAAAAAGAAGAAAAACATATGTCGGCGATGCGGTGATGATTGGATCCCAGGCCATAAATGTAGGAACAATCAGACAATACAGTGCAAAATCATCAATGGAAAGGAAGTGCAAGTCTCTACACAAGAAATTGCGTCCGATTCTAATACCGACACTGAATCTGAATGAAGGACGACATTAGAAAAATACTCAAGCTTTGAGGACAAAGCTTTCAAAAAGGGGAAGGCAATGCTATGAATATTTATTTAATATTATTATTTATTAATTAGTAGATTATTAGGTTACTAGTGAAAGGGCGTATCCCTTCACAATGTTGGATCAAGCCCTATTAAAGGTGATCTTATTGTATCTTTTATATCATCAATTTATATATCATTCTTATCTATTACTCAATATGAGAGTCGGATTCGACTAGTAACCTAGTGAACGGATACGTTCACCGCAGTATACATGAGATTCTATGTCGAGCACACCTTCTTCTTAGCTTGTCTTCTAGGGTTTGAAGGATAATGTTGATATTTCAAGGTTTCTTCACAAGATTTCAAGGTTGATTCAAAGAAAGATAACACTGTCTCTTGAGAAGGAAAGATTCTAGGGTTTTCACTATTCTTCTTGTTCCTTCATTGATGTGGGTAAGATATTCAATCTCTTGTCTTGTCGTGCTTATGTTTCCATGGTAAGAGTATTTAGTTTTTTATTTCATATTAATGTTAGCCTTGTTGGTGAGTTAATTCTCTTGGGGAATCCATGTTGTTTTAGGCCTTGGTATCCTTGTTCATCCTAATTAGTTCAAGGACTATTTTAACCTTGGATTTTCTCGTCTTTGTCCAAGTTCTTAAGCATTGACTTGCCAATTCTAGAAAGGGATGTTGCATATGATACTATTGTTACCCTAGGAATAAGACTATGGTCTAATTCCATTATTATTCTTCAAAAATCATAAGAAAATTATATCTATATTTATAAAAATATCAAAAATATTATATTAAAAAAATACCAAAAAAATCGTATATTTACAAAATATAAAAATCAAATAATAAAAAATCCCTAAAAATTAAAAAACCCCAAAAATATTGTGTTTGTGAGCAAGCACTCCATTAAAAGTGATTTTTGACCTTGGTTTTGTGGATAATATTCAAGGGCATCCACTTTGGATGGTTAGTTAAGGATATCTAACAAGTTGTGCAAGTTTTAATCTGTTTTCAAATATGGAATGAGCAGGTACAACCATAAAAAAGACGAACTCCTACAAATCAAAAGTCAAAGAAAGCATCTACAAAAAGACTAGGGTGTTGGAACTTCATTGGAAGCTTGTTTTGGGTGATTTGATCAACATTTCAACGCTAATTATGGCATACAACAAGTCTGTAATTTTAATTGCAACCATCATTCGACACATTTTCCAAGGCCTACAAGTAGTTGGGAAACCACTTCAGGGTTCCCAGTGTCCCAAGACACTATTGGAAACTCATGTGCACCATTGGGAACCACTTTAAGGGGTTTGTTTTGCCCCAAATTAGTTCTAATACATCATTTCCGGATTTTCTTCAGTCTTCTTTCAGATGCCCTAAAGGTATGTACTTCAACCTACTCCATTTAGGACTTGTACCTAGGTAAGTTGGACATCTCATCAATTTCTACACTTTAAATTGGCATTCTCCTATGTTGTTATTCATTGTTATATTACAATAATGAATTAAAATTCATTTTTTGGTCGGTTCATTAATTTTTTGTGGTCATTGGTTGTTTCATTCACTCATTATTCTAACTCTTGTCCTCTTAAGATTGCTTGGTAAACACCCTAGGTACCTACCTTCATTTTTTTGAATCCATAAGGCATTGATTATTGTTTTAAGAGGTTTCTTGTGAGGTATTCTCGTATTGTTTAACTTGTTTCATACGTCTACTTCACCTACATTAGGGATACCCCCCTTAGTCTTTAGGATTTGGCCTAAAGTGAGAGGAGTTGTGATGAGGTGACATTGGTTGCAATTCCTATTGTGCTTACCATCGTAGGAATACAATGTGGGACATTCACCAGGGTGATAATTTGAGTGGTAACATCTTTTGGCACCGTTGTCGGGGACAAAGTCCACTTCATAGGTAGTTGATGTAAGTTCTTTTTTTTTGTACTTCAATAAGATTATTGTTGAGCACTAACTTGGCAGGTCTTATCGGGTGACTCCACTCGAATAAAATACAACAAAAAGATACACTCCAAGAAAAATACCTCAACTATTAATGACATTGTTGGGTTTAAAGGTGAGCACATCCAACAATTGAGAATAAAAGCTCATCTTGGAAACTCCACCTTGGCATTATGATAAAATGGAATTGGCTCCATGGATTGAAGATGTTTATGGTTCCTGGGATTTCTCAAATGTATGAGCTCCTTCCCTTGAGTGTCCCGTGGCGGACTTAGAGGACATTTCAAGGTTTTATTGGAAGGGTGATTTAGCTATGCTCCATTTGGAAACATTCTTTAAATTTCATAGAGAAAAAGGGCTCACTTATGAAGATGACATGATGAATTATTTTTCATTGAGATCCAAAGGTAATGCAAGGCCTTGGCTCAAGTATCTGGGAAAACAAAAAATACCATATTTTGTATCCTTGTTTGAAAAACAAAACACTGTAGAAGAAGGTCAGGGTGCACCCTTGGAAGATGAAGAAGAAACCATTGAAGAAGACATCACTAGACTTGTGCTTGAAGATGAAGGTACTTTTGAAGATGATGATCAAAAGGCTCATGATGAAGATCAAGATTTGGAAAGTAATCTTGAAAAATATGGAGCCCTAATTGATGAGGAAGGTCATGCGTTTTCTTTTTCCCCTCTCCTCGTGGAAGAAGAGTGTATAAGTTATCCTTACCATTGCTTTGAAAACCCCTACGATGATTTCCACAGTTATGAAGACAAAGACATACTTTCTTTGCTTGAGGAAGATGGTTAGGTATATGATGATTATTGAAGGTTTCTTGGGCCTCCCATCTATTACTCTTTAAGGTCTGGGAGTGTTGTACTTGATACTTTGGGTCACACATGTTGCAATAAAGGTGCTCATGATTATTTCCATCTATCATGTGGAAATGATTAGGTTGTCAATTTGGATTAGCCAAAGATGGACCTTTATGAAGATTTGGATCCGCATGTTTTTCCCTCTCCTACAACAAGATTGGAGGTGAATTAACAACCTTGTTTTCCAATGTCTAGCATTGGTTTTAGTGCATATTTGGGGCAGCAGACAGAGTTTATTTTTTCTGGTTTGGAGCATCCCTCATTGACTTCTCCTAGGGAAAAATTTGAGCTCGTTTTGGAAGGTATCTCTCAACCATTTGAACTTGGTAGTATCACTGCTTTATCTCGCCTTTTAGGGCTTCCATATGAGGGGTATTATGCAGATATTTTCCAGCCCCTTGATGCATGTCATGAACCCACAATTTCATCTCAAAATTGGTCTTTGAGTTGTGTTGGAGGTAACATGATGTTGGAAATGCCCAAGCCTTTCCTCCTTGAAGGTTCCCATGAAGTCTTTGCAGGTGTTGAAAAGCAGCATGATGATGAATAGATATTCATTAGCCCTATTCAACGATGGATAGATGGGACTTGTGAAAAAGGATATCATGCATGGCAAGGCTACATGAAGACTAAAGAAATATATCCCTATGAGCAAGGAGGCTTACGCAAGCACATGATGCTCCTAATGTTTGAAGACTTGGTCATGAAGGTTAATGAGCTATTATGATGGCTCCATTGGCAATATGATTTTACTTAGGCTTTGTTTCCTTACTTATTAGATGAGGATAAGGATGGTAAAAAAAATTATTTCTCATGTTCCCTTTTCCTTTAGGCCTCTTTTATTTCAGTATTTATTTTTGTTTAGAAGTAGTACTAAGTTTCAATTTTGATTTATTTCTCTAGAGAAAGGGTAAGGAACTTGTGTCTATCCCTCCCTTATATTTGATGTGCTTTTGTGAGAATGTTTCATGTAACAATTTATAGGATATTCTGGAGTTCTCATGCACCCCCGAGAAGAGCACATGTCCCTAAGTTGGAGCTAGTTGTTATGCCCCAGATTCTCTTTAGCACACCCTACTAAATGTTCCAAAGAAGCGATCCTTTTGGATATTGTAAAAGGCCAACTTCAGGCTATTTTGTGTAAAAGTGTATGGCTATCAATGACCCAAATGCCCTGGTCAATCATGGCAATTCCTCTTGGTCCTCATTTCAAGGTGTATTGGTCTTATGGCCCTAATGACTACCCCTTAATGGGTGGTAACTCCCTGCCATGTTGGGAATTTATGCCTTAGGTAGGTATTGGTGAATCTTGGGGTGACTCCATTACGATACATGATTTGTAAATCCCATAGCAACATGTATGATATTATTCTTGTAAAGGTGATTAGGGCATAAACTGCAATTTTAATTGCAACAATCATTTGACCCATTTTACAAGGCCTACAAGCAATTGGGAAGCCTCTTCAAGGTTCCTAGTATCCCAAGAAACAATTGGAAGCTCTTGTGCACCACTGGAAACCACTTTTAAGTATTTTTTGTTGCCCCTAATTAGATCTAGTATGTCATTTCCAGATGTGCTTCAGTATTCCTTCCACTACCCTAAAGGCATGTACTTAAATCTACTCCATTTAGGACTTATCCCTAGGTAAGTTGGATTTCATCTCATCAATTTTTGGGAATTAAATTAACATTGTATGGGGTTGTTATTGGTTGTTATATTACAAGAGTGAATTCAAATTTAGTTGTTGACTAGTTCATTAATTTGTTATGGTCGTTGATTGTTTCATTCACTCATTATTCTAACTCATGTCCTCTTAAGAGTGCATGGTAAACACCTTAGGTACCTTCCTTCATTGTTTTGACTCCATAAGGAAATGATCATTGTTTTAATAGGTTGCTTGTGAGGTATTCTTGTATTGCTTAACTTGTTGTGCGGGTCTACTTCACCTACATTAGGGATACCCATGTTGGTCTCTAGGATTTGGCCTAAAGTGAGAGAATATGTGTTGAGGTGACATTGGGCGCAATTCCTATTGTGATTACCCTCAATATAGCACCATGATTTGAGAATTTCACCAGGGTGCTAATTTGAGTGGTAACATAGAGCCTTCCATACTAACATGAGTAAACATTTTATATGATTTTACTATGAACAAATTGAAAATAAAAAATGTTGACATGCAAAGTCTAAGAAATGGCTAACACATGTTTTACTTCCTTTCGAAATTAGCACGATACATTTGTGACTTGAGAAACATTTAAAATCCATAGATATCAAAATGTTATTAATCCAACAATGCAAGACGCAATGAAGGTTGATCCATACTGATTGGAATAGTAACCAATAAAAGGAGTTACAAATTCTAGATTATGATTCAATTTCTAAATTTATACTAAAATCCGTTTTTTGAAGGAAAACACGACACAAGTGATTTGTTCAAAGGAAACAAAAATTTGCCTCTACAGTAACAAACATAGAAGATCTATCTTCTTTCCCCTCTCTCTTTCTTTATAAATATTTGATTTTTTGTGTCTTTTTTATGTTAATAAAGTCTAGAAAAGAATAAAAGAATGCCATGATATAGTGGAAGAAATGAGTGTCGCAAGGCATGCAATTATGTTCCAAGTGCATTGAACAAACCTATGAAAAACAAAATGAAAAAGGTGTTGGTAAAGAGGTGGACACTCATCAATTGTCTCTTCTATGGATAATGATTTTGAAATGAAAATGCTATGAATACAAATGACGGGGTAACATAGATGAATATGTCTGATAGTATGAAGGTTGCAGTGGTGCATTAGGCATTAGTGCATAAGTAGTTGTATGAAAAAAGCAAATGCATGACAAAATACAAATGGGATCCTGTCACGTAAAGGCCAGAAAGTAAAGAAAGTGAATCATGCACTTCAAACTCATTATTATGATGAACTACGATGGATCCCAAAATTATGAGAAATCTTAACATGGTAACCAGGCAACGACAAGGTACTAAATATGGTACCCATGATTAGTAGGCTCTACCACCATTATTAAATTAAACTAAAAATAATTGGCTAAGTGTCGCAACATGGTGGGGTGAATCCTAAGGAAAAAATGACTAAGGGTGATAATGCATGATCACAATGGTAGAGATATACCTATGCCTATATGCCAGTTAGAGCATAATTACCTCAATTTCTGAGTGAAAAAATCATGATAGAATGCCAATAAAAGGTGTTCTAAATACTTCACCAACATATAAAAGAGTCAAACAACACTTCCAAGAACTCATATTGGTAAAACATTGACAAACACCTCCTATCCTAAAGTTAAATAGGTACTTTAGAAGATAAATTTGGGTGAAAAAATGGTTTTAAAAGTTAAAATACTTCATTTCACCACACCAATTTCATTTTTACCCCAAATTTTAACCAACTCACTTATTTACCTCCATATTTCAAGTGTGGATTTTGGGAGATTCAACCATTCAAATTTAGATTTTTCAAATCTAGGTACTCCTCTCCTCTCTCTATTTCTTTTTTTTTTCGATTTCAAATTCCTTTTTTTGAAAAAATAATTGTTGGGGGATCCCATAAATTGCCCCATTTTCACCCCCATGAGTATCCCGTTATGAGACATTGCGGAACAAACCTCCCGCCAACTGTCTATACCAAAATTAAGGGGTCCTCACACCTATCTTAAAAAGAAAGCACAAGGGCCCCTATTCAAATAAAAAAATTAAAATCTAACCTTCAAAATTTTCCTTGCCAATGCAAGTTATTCACAATGGTGATCATGTGCAGAGAGTGAGAGCATTAATAGGTTGATAAGCTTGCCTTGAATTATCTAAAATCCATGGATGTGCTTCGAGATTGTGGTCTCCTCAATTTTTTTCAATTGTGCCAACATACATGCACAACCAAAATTGCTTGAACTACTCATAAGCTACCGAGAATTCGATCGAGACACCTTTGTGATTGCTGATGTCGTCCTAAACATTGATATAGAAGACATATATTTTCTCACAAGTTTGTCCTGTCTTGGGGTAATGACAATACTAAAGGGATGAGGATGTGGGGGAGACACTGTTACTATCAAGGGATACATAAACACTTACTACACCCCATATGCATAGAAATGTCCTTGTTGAGAAAATCATCAACCTTAGCCTCAAAATCATTATATTTACCATTACTCTAATGGAAATCTCAACTTCACCACACCGGGATTCCCAATCCCATATGTATTGCATAGTCAAGTGCTTTAGGCCCACTATTTATGAATGGTTTGGCACAACCATGCTTGTCAACATGAGATCCCATCTAACATATTATAGGTTGGGTAGGCATAAGAACTTCATGTACGAGACTATATTAGTTTCTTTCTTCATGGAGAGAGTCCCTACGATGTTCTCCCATTATTTTCTTCTAGCCTCCAGCTGTGATGAGCCCCACATGTGTGTCTATTCAAATATGATGCACCAACTTGGAGGAGGACATGTTTTGAATGCATTCAAAAATGAGTTTTTTTACTCATAGTCTCATCATGTGATTTCCATTGAAAATTACCCATAAATTGGAATGGACTACCATAATGATCTAGAGCTTGCTTCTCCTCCCAAATCACAATGGGGGTACATTGGTGAACACTTTTTTATCTTCGTTGCTCATTTTCCACAGTTTGATACTAAATGAGGAGGAATCTGTGGTTGAGATTGTTTGCTTGGCAGTTTCAAACCCTAAAGCAGGTCCATCATCAGGAGAAGCGCTTTTGTGAAAGTCTTAAAAGAAGCGCTTCTCCTGACGATGGACCTGCTTTAGGGTTCAAAACTATCGAGCAAACAATCTCAACCATAGATTCCTCCTCATTCACTTTTTATCTTTTCAAATTTCTTATAATTTTTATTTTTTGAGAGGTATATCATTTTTTAGTCCATGAAGTCACTAAAAAATATTTTGATGGTGTATATGTAGGCCCAGTGTGACCTTCAAGGTACCCCTAATACCAATGGAGGGATAGAGATGACCAAAAAGGAGATGGATCCAAGGTCGAGAGAGACCTTGGCACTGTGATCCCCTGACGATGCATGGAGATTCCACTCGAAATGTTTGGCCAATGATACACTCCTAACACAGTCAAATATCCATAAAATTTGGCACTAACATCCATATGAACCTGGAGGGAATGACCCATAGGTTACCTATTGCACATATAGAGGATATAGCTAAGAAAGTTCAGAGGTAGGTGGTGGGGCACCATGACCATGGGTGCGTCTCTTTCAGTGGCTAGCCTTTGTCGTAGTGTTTTTTATCATAATACACATGTTAGGGGGTAGCTTTATGTATATCTCTTTTTGTATCGATAGGAATATATCGCATAACCAAGGGCTTGGTAGGCCAATTTTGTATGAGTATTCACCCATTTTGGACATGATGTAACTTTTCATTATATATATATATATATATATATATATATATATATATATATATATATATATATATATATATATATATATGCTTTCCAATCTCTACTTATTTGCAAGCAATGATGTGCTTGATTTCATGATACAGTACATGCATGCTTCTTTTACTTTTAATGGAACAAATACATAATTTGCTAATGCATCACTTAACTCATTTAATCTTGTCTAAACATGAATATATGTGATTAACTCAAAATTTCAATCAAGAAGCCTCAACCATAGATATTTCTGTAGAAGTGTAGGATTTTGAACGATATAAACACCATTCAACTACAACACTACCAACCGTGAATCTAGGTGAATTACTAAATGTCAAATTCCAAGTGAAATGGATTTTGATGGTAACTCAATAGTAATTGCACTATATTCATGAATGAAATTATTATTCGAATGACCAATACAAACCCCACATGGGATCACAAGTTTACCCGTGGGATATTAAATCACCCACAAATCCCACATACACATGCAAATCCAGTGGCATTTGACAATCAAGTGTGAAGCATGATAAGCAATCCTGAAAAACAAAGATAATAAAATAAATTAAAGCAGCTAAATTACTTATAAACAACATGTACACATTTATTTATTTGTTATTGTTGACTAGACATAATGCCTCTTTAGATAGATCCCATTTCTAGGCTTGCTCATAACATTCCCTTCATAGTCCACTAATTCATAAGCCCCTTTGCTAAGAGTAGGCCTAACAATGTAAGGATTGCACCGCATAGGATTAAATGTACCGGTCTCCAACTTATCTTTGTCTTGGTCATAAACCAAGATAAGATATCCTTTAGAGAAGACTCTAGACATACAAATATATCATATTGAACCTAGAAACACTTCTTGTGAACCTCATTTTCCGTTGTCACTTCTCTACGATGCTCATCAAGTTGTTCCAAGTAAATGAGACATTCTTCTTTGGTAGTTATGTTAGGTAGGAGTTCTATAGCTATATTCAATGAAGGATTTTTACATTCAATAAGTAAGACCACCTCCACTCCATGAACCAATTGAAGAGTGAAACTAGTAGAAATCTTGACTGAGATTTGGTAAAGATGGAAAAAAATTAGATGCAAATTGTTTTCACTCTTATTATTCATCCTCTAGAGGATGTATTTCAAAGTTTTATTGAAAAATTCTACTTGTCCATTCACCTAAGGATAGTAATGTGATGAGTGTTCTTGAAAAAAAAAAACTTGGATGCTAATTACGCTACATCTTATTATGAAAATGAGTTCCATGGTCAGTGATAGTCTATCTAGGAACTCTAAACCTTGTGGTGACATTATTGAATATTAATATAGTTGTTGTTTTGTCGCCATTGGTGTAACACTCCAATACTAATTAGGATAAAAAATTAACATAAATATGATTATCATATGAATCTAATAAATATCTATTAATTTTTATAAATAAATAGGAAAAACTGCATTAAGAAGGAATTTAGAATTAAGTGGTAATTAAGTTTAATTACCATAAATTGTGGAAGTGGAGAATTTTTCCTCGGCTTTCCTAGTGGTAGTTTTCAAATTGCTTACACATCTATCATAAACAAAGGAAATAAGTCATAGGAAGAGTATGTACATGGTGTGACTGAATCTGCAACATTGTTATCATTTATGTCCCTGAGGATATCTATTCAACACCTCCAATACGTAAAAGAATCAAAATTGTTACCTTGTAGTGGTATTGTACATAGTTCAAGGATTACAAACTTTCTTAAAAAATCTATCTGTGGCAAAAGTGGATTTTGGATTTTAGGAAGAGGACCAATTAGATGAGTTGATAATTTGTTATTATATATGTGAATATGTTAAGTAGCCACTTTTTGACCCGATACGGGTCTAGATTGCATTCCTGTGGAAATTAAATGTTATTTTTATCATCATGATTGCTTTTGAATTCAATGGCTACACACCTAATCCAAAACTGCCAATTCCTTGTTTCTCACCAGCGTCTTCATCAATACCGACCTTTTGTTTTACGTGCACAATTTAATTGTCTATTTTGTAATTTTTCAATGTTAGGATTCTCCATTGCAAAAGAAACTTCTTCCCAAAAGGATCAATTAAATCCTTTTCCCCTCGACAATACGCCATCTTGACCATGACTATCCTCTCAGCAACTTTGTTTTGTTGATGGGTATAAGTTGTATTAATTTGTCTAGTGATATCATGCTTGCAATATTCTCTTCAAACACATTGAAACGAAATCCCACCTCATTATTCCATACTTAATACCTTCAATTATTTTTGCAACTTCATCCTTCAACAAGTTCCTTAAGTGCCATAAACTACTCAAAGACATCTTGAGAATATACACCCATGGTTTCTTGAGTAATAATAAAGGTTAAGTTGTTTGTATCTCCCAATGACACTTGCATGATCTACAAATATCGCTAATAGACGCATAACTCTCTGCCAATTCCAAAAGATGCTTAACTTTGTAAGGTTTTTTCTTCTTTATGTTGCTTGTTGTTTCTATACTACCTCAAACATAGCACTTTGTACTAACTTAGAAGATCTTCAACAATATTAAAGTTTACATCGAGCCAAGCCACTAAGGATTAATATGTCCAAGCTTCTCATTCAAAACTAGTGGGGATTGATATGTTGTTTATCCAAGGATGCACCTCATACATTCCATGGTTTCCTACCCTTGGTCACCAACCATACACTTGTTTGTGTTAAATTTCAAATCTTTGACCTTTATACAAAGAAGCACCCCCCTATTGTTGGTCATTGACCATACACTATGTTAAATTTTACTATCAAATCTTTGTTCTCCTCTGTGATTTTTTCCTGACTGATAAATAATTATTTTATCATTCTTTCAAGACTTTAGAACAAAACGTACACTATCCAATTCTTACCACTACGCACTTTCATCATAATTTATAATGATTGGTATGCTTTGCGCAACTCATTGTTTCCAGATATGACTATCTCACTAGAACAAATAAAATTTGTTCATTGTAGAAATACCCACTGTAAATAGGCCAAATAGTCCATAAATGAACAAGTATGTAATAAATATATATAAGTAAGAGATGCTGATAAATTACAAATAGGAGAACCCACATATATAGTCTTTTAAAGGGAACAAGTAACTCTTCGTAAAAAGTTGCAACTTTTAGGGGTTATTATTATCTTTATTTAGTATTAATTATCAATTATTTATTTATTTATTATTATTTATGTATTTTTTATTCATAACATTTCCTTCCTCTTAGAGATGCTTTGTCCTCAAAGCATGATTATGGAAAACGTTTATCCCTTGTTCTTTCTCATAACGCTTTCTCATAATCTTTAGTGTTGGTAGCTATGACACTTGACAAAACGAGACGATATGTTCTTTTAATCATTGATTGAAAATGTTGCGTCATTTGTGAAGTGTCCCATCCGAGATCTACCTTCAATATTTGTTGATCGATTGTTCGGATAGAACTTCTCATTTACTGCTTTCGTACAAGTTGTCGATTTTTTCTTTGCTCTCTTTTAAGGTGGTAGTTAGTTTTTCTGTAGGGATAATATTGTTTATTTTCCTCTTGAGTTTATCGTCGATCATGATGACTCTTGTGATTAGGATGGAGATAAGCTACTCGAGTTGCTTGCGAAATGTTTGCAAAAACTTCAACTTTTGGTGTTATTGGCGATTTATTGGTCAATACTTTGTATGCATTTTCTAGAATTTGAATGTTGATTGGGTTTGTACTAGTTCCTTTTTCTGAGTTCTAGACTTGTATCTCATATGATGTCGTTACTTCAATAGTTTCGGTCATTGTTTCTTTCTCAACCTTTGATTATTTGTTAGTAAGTTACTCTACCCCTTTTTGTAATGACTTCTTATCAATCTTTAGCTTCTTAATTTTTGTAAGTGAGTCTTGATTTTGTCTCCTTAAGTGTAAGAGTTCTTCCTTATAGTCTAACTTGTCGACTTTGTTTTGATAATCTTGATTTGTGTGCTCTCTTTTTCTTAAGCTTTTTATTTGCTCTAACAATTCCCGATTAACCCTTTTTAAGGAGGTGATTTCTTCGTCTGTTCCTGATAATTCTTTTTGAAGATCTTGATTCTCTTCTTGTAACTTTTGATTGCATTGTGCTTTATTCTTTGTCTTCTTGATTTGAACAAGTAATTTTTTACCATGATCTCTTAGACAAGAGATCTCTTCTTCTTTGTCCACGATAAATTTGTCGAATTCCTTCTACATCTTTTGTATTGATTTCTGATCTTCTTGCAAAATCACCTTTGAGATATCTTTGAAGTCTTCAGATGACACAACTTCTGAATCTGACTTCATTGTAACATCCTGAAATGTTATTTTCTTCTTTTTATAATGAAATGTCAAAAACCATTTCCTTTTGTTGAACATGGAGGTACCTAAAGTATCCATCCAAAGTGACCCTAAAATTATATCAAATGTATCTTGATACAATGATACGACATTGAATTGAGATACAACCTTGTAATCATCAATAGATAGTTGTAGGTTCTTAATTTCATATTTCTCATCAGAAAGAAATGTGTTATTTTCAATTACATTTTATTCTGAAAGCATTAATTGGTTTGCTAAGTCAACGCTTATGTGATTTTTATTGGAGGTTGGGAAAATAGCGATGCAGACATTTTTCCCTTGAATAAGTCCATAAACTTTTAATACAACATCTATAAATATTATAAAAGTTCGAGGGAATCTTCCTTGTTATTCACCATTAAATCCATTTTATTTTCGTCAAAATTTCTCTCAAGTTTCTTATGGAGATACCCTTAACACTTCTTTTCTTCGACAATGGGTAGACACAAAAAGTGAAATAATTCCCAATATGACTCTCTTGTAAAGAATCTTCCTTTGACCCCTTTTTGTACTTAATAATTGTAATAATCCAATTATTAAATACTAATAATTATTATTATTTGTAATAATAATATTATTATGAATATTTTTTGAATGGGTTAGAATTTGGGATGCAGCCCTAAATCCTTCTTTGACAAAGTTTTATGGTTTATAATAATAATATTAATAAATATAGTAATTATTATTATTAAATTACTTTTTTTTTCAATGTGGTTCACAAACCCGGAGAGAAGTTGCTACATCCATGAGAATAATTCACAGGGGGGGCACCCAAAGGGGCATCACCCTGTCGTCTCTAATTACAAAGCCTAACTAGGTGGGGACATCAAGTGAGGCCCTTATATATCTATGTATAGCCACCCGTGGATTTGACCCCGAGACCTCCTGCTTACAACTCATAGCTCTCAACCACTTGAGCTAACCCATCGGGCTTATTATTATTAAATTACTATATATGATTCTATGCTTTTTTTTTTTACCTTTTAAACATGCATATTTTTTCTAACAAGGGTTTAAAGAATAAAACCACGTGTGGTTTTCAAAAAACAATTTGTTGTTGTTTTTCTATTATTTTTTTATTCCTGTTCTTTTTCTTTTTTTTGAATTTTCTTTTTTTCTTTTCTTTTTTTTTTCCACTAGTATTTATTTCTTTCTTTTTCCTTTATAATAACCACATGTGGTTTTTAAAAAACCAAGTGTTGTTTTTCTTTTTTTCTTTTTTTTTTCTCAATAGGGATTTGATAAATGGCCAGAAGCCTAATATGGTCAAATACCTAGGATAAGAGAAACTCTGAGTTGATGGCTACATGCCGAATCAGGCAACTCCAACTTCGCTCTGATACCAATGGAACAAATAAAATTTGTTCACTATAGAAATACCCAATGTAAATAGGCCAAATAGTCCATAAATGAACAAGTAACTCTTTGTAAAGAGTTGCAACTTTTAGGGATTATTATGATCTTTATTTAGTATTAATTATCAATTAATTATTATTTATTTATTTTTTATTGTTTATGTATTTTTTATTCATAACACTCACCAGCATAGATCCATGTAAACTCGGATCTAGCAGGCACAGAGAGGGATCCAATTTGTTTAGGTGTATTTTTTTTAATAGATATTTGATCCCTCTTTGTGATTAATATATCTAGCTTTAAAACAAAAACAAAATAATTTGTTTTTTGTTTAAGCTGACATCATTTGCATTTTTATTTTTATTATTTTTATTAGAACATCATGCTACATAACATTAAACAATGTTACACATTACAACATATCCCCGATATTGGGTTGTAGAGCACCTCGCTACTCTCAGTGCAATAACTTCCTCTTTAATCTTGGAGAATTGGATTAGCCCGAGTGAAGGATGTATAAACATGGTTTCTCTCATTATTTTTACTCACTATGACCAAGGGATGTCCCTTGTTCCTCTCTCTATTTTCTATTTATTTGCACAACATTACCATGACGCTTCTTCATATCCTTATTCAAACAAGTTATTTAATTTTTCAATGCATGTTCATCAATTTTTTTCTACCTTTACAAAATTATTTCCATTGTCTTTCTCTTAGCTACAAAGGTATTCTCACCATCAGATTTGTATCTAAGGTTTTGGTTAAAATAGCATTACAATAAACTTCTCTTGAATAAGTATAATTGTTTATTCTTATAATGGATATCTATCAATTTTGAAGATCTCATGGAGAATATTTAAGGCCGCATGGACCACCCCTTTCTTTGAACCATTTTCTGTAGCATCAACCCACTAATCTCTTGTGCATTCACCTCGGTTATGTGAGCTTCTATAGATCCATTAACCATTAATTGTAGTCCATAGTTGATTGTTCAAATATAATATTGTTGTATCTCTGGTGGTCAACTTTACTTGAACATGATAATCATTTGCACCCTTGCTCTTTTTGTTATAGCTTGTCATTGTAATTACAAATCCTATTGCCTTTTCATCTTTGGTGACTATCTTTCAAAGGTATTTGTTGTCTAATTAGTTTTGATCCTTTTCTTGTAATTTAAATTTTTAAATTCAAACATGCTTTGATTATTACTCTTCATTGCAATCATTAAAATTAAAATTAAAAATGAAGTGATTCATAATCATGTTAATATCCTTCTCAAGGATACTCCACAATTTTCCTTAGAATAATGCTTAAGATGCTTTGAATGTGCTCTCAAATTTTCCCCAAATAAACTACAAATAAATGTTGGAGGTGCTGGAAAATAAAAGATCAATTGCAACAAAGAGAGGTGGATGAATTTAAAATTGACACATGCATACATACAACAAGCTTTGAACTTTTTTAAAATATTTAATTTATTGTTCCGAATACAAAATTCACATCATGATGTATGATATCTTGATATTACATGTTATTCAATAGGATATTTATTTTGCTCCATTGTGATATATGACATGTAATTATGATATGTTGTTTCATGTTCACATGTGCCTTATTGCTTTGGCCTTATGTGTAGTGAATGATGATATCATGTTAATTCATGATGGGATTTTAATGACATGTCAATTCAATAAAATACTTGGAATGCTTAGTTATTGCATTATGATTTCTATCTTACGAGGATATCACACTGTTAAATTTTCAGAATTTACTTCAATCTGATCTAGGATCTTAACTGAGAGAACAACATGTACAGCATATCTATAGCATATCAATCATGGAGACAATAATGCAAGTACACAAGAGACACAAAGATTTACTTGGGGAAAACCATAAAGGTGAAAAACCCCAATAACTTCCTCAGAGATAGATAGAGCAATGATACAACCCAACCATAAGAGATAGACATATCCTAGCAGCAGATCCTCCTCCTCCATAAGTGCGCCACTCCTCCTTGAGTGCATGAGTGAGAAGTGAGTGATCAAATAGATTTCCTCCCGCACTCTATTTATACTTGACTTGACTTTCCTTTTACATAAATCATGTAGGCTCGAACTTAACCACATAACATAATGCTGACTGGGCCGACCCCAACGAGGTGGTCTAATAACCCATCAAGTATAAGTTACGGCATTTACAATATAAATGACGACACTTCCATATAGAGGAATAATACCATCTCTATAGGAGTACATACAACATACATATATGAAATACATTCCGAAGTTACATATACATCAACACTCCCTCTTAACTAGGAAGGTATTTCTCAGCACAGGTCTTCTAGCACAAGTCTTCTTCTCTTGATCATCGTCACTGGATAATCGTAATCGAGACATCATCATCGTCACTACTGCTTCTATCTCAATCAATCTCTGAATCTACTCGTCATAGGAAGTTCTACAGAGCCAGTCCTTTTTCATACTGGATGTAGGCCCACCACCTGCAGGCCTTCATCATCACTGGCCATACTATGGAATCCTCAGGACTTATTACGTGCATCACAAAACCTAGCTGCAGCATCCTAGGCTATTACGAGCACACAGCTCTACCTGTAGGATCTCCTAGGAGCACATTACATGTGACCCATCACAAAACCTGGTTGAAGCATCCCAGGCTGTTACGAGCACATGGCTCTACCTGTCGGATCTCCCAAGAGCACATTACATGTGACCTCACCACAAAACCTGGCTGAAGCATCCCAGGTTGTTACGAGCACACGGCTCTACCTGTCGGATCTCCCAGGAGCACATTACATGTGGTCCACCACAAAACCTGGCTGAAGCATTTGAGGCATTTTTCATCCTGTCCAGATCTCCCAGGAGCAAATTACATGCCATAGGACAAAACCTCGAAAGAGCATCTGCCAGATATCCCAGGGAAACGAATTACATGCCATAGGAAAAACCTTGAAAGACTATTTGTAGATCTCCCAGGGCCAAATTATATGTCCTCCCAGAGCAAAACCTCGAAAGAGCATTTTCCAGATATCCCAGGGTACGAATTACATGCCATAGGAAAAACCTCGAAAGACCATCTGCAAATCTCCCAGGGCAAAAATTACATGCTTACCTGCACAACCTAATCCATGGCCACAAAGTATCATCTGATACTCATCATACATCATCCTGATGTACACATGATCACCCTGATCA
Organism: Larix kaempferi; assembly: GCA_027924585.1. NCBI lineage: Eukaryota > Viridiplantae > Streptophyta > Pinopsida > Pinales > Pinaceae > Larix > Larix kaempferi. Next base: position 15,119,763 of record BSBM01000372.1, on the reverse strand, counting down.
TCATCACTGCAACATCCTGCTGCATGTCATCTGGAGAAGCTTGTCATCCACGATCATCCTGATCATACAATGCATCCATCTGATGCACACCACGTATCTACCTGATACATATCATCATACATAGTGTATCCACTTGATACATAGATACATGATCCACACAATGTATCCATCAACATACATGATCTACCTGATCATATATGATACATATCAATATACATGATCTACCTGATCATACAATGCATCCATCTGATGCACACCACGTATCTACCTGATACATATCATCATACATAGTGTATCCACCTAATACATAGATACATGATCCACACAATGTATCCATCAACATACATGATCTACCTGATCTTATCTGATACATATAAAAATACATGATCTACCTGATCATACAATGTATCCACCTGATACATATACAGATACATGGTCCAAGCATCCAACATGATGCATATACAAAATACATACACATGATCCAACCGATCATATCCAGCATCCAACATGATGCATACATACATAAAAATGATCCAACTGATCATATCCAGCAGAAACCAGAACATCATCCTGATGTTCATCATCCAGTGCTTACATCCACAACCATGTGAAGGATCCTCCTTCCAACATGCTTGGAATGGCTTAAGCAAATGTGTCCATCACTTATTCCTCGAAGTGTCCTCGATCTGAAGAACGCCAAGCCTCTCTCTGAAGTACTCGAACTTCACCCTTACTAGTGGCTTCGTCAGCACATCTGCAGTCTGCTCGTCCATCGCAACATACAGGAGCTTCACAGCTCCTCTCTGCACCATATCCCTGATATAGTGATATTTTATCTCTATGTGTTTCGACCTGTCATGAAACACTGGGTTCTCGGACAACTTCACACAACTCTGTTTATCACAAAAGATACCAGTAGCATCCAACGGGAGATCAAATAACTCAGACAGTAGCTTTCGTAGCCATACTGCCTCACGACTAACTGAACAGGCTGCAACATACTCTGCCTCAGCTGTACTCAATGCTACGCAGGACTGCTTCCTGCTAAACCAAGAGATCACACCTGATTCCATTATGAAGCAGCATCTAGATGTGCTCTTCCTATCTGCCACAATGCCAGCCCAATCTGAATCAACATAACCCTGCAGGTTAAGCTTTTGATTCGCTTCATACTTGAGCCCATAATCCACTGTACCCTTCAGGTACCTCAAAACATGCTTTATAGAAATCAGGTGAACACTCCTTGGATCTGTCAGGAACTGACTCAATGTGTTCACAGCAAAGCAAATGTCTGGTCTCATGTTCGTCAGGTACATCAAGGACCCAATCATCTGACGATGCATAAAGACATCAACCGATTCAGATGAAGCATCACAAAGAAGCTTTAGATTCGATGCCATAGGTGTTGCCATGGCCTTGCAATCCATCATCCCGAACATCTTCAGGATCTCTACTGCATACTTCCCTTGTCCAAGGAAGATTCCATCTGCACTTTGCCACACCTCCATGCAAAAAAAAAAACAGTGCATCATCCCCAAGTTCTTCATCTCGAACTCGGCAGCAAGCTTCCACTGCGTGTCGGCAATCAATCTATCTTCACCTATAACAAACAGGTTATCCTCATACAAAAGTAGTATCACTGGATTTCCTTCCTCAACCTTGTAGAAAAGGTTGGAACCCGCTTTACTCTTGGTAAAGACCAAACTGGATAGAAAGCTACCTATCCTACCATACCAAGTTCTGCACATATATGATTTCCTCTCATGTGTCTCAGAACCAAGTGGTTTCTCCACATACACTTCTTCTTCAACTACACCATTCAAGAAAACTATCTTGAAATCCATCTGGTGTATCTTCTATTTCATCACTTTTATATTTCTCTATGCTACCATCTACAACATGCTTGATCTTGATAGATCCATATGGAAGTCACAACAAACTTCCCTTCAGCTCTTGGGACTGCATCCCAAACATCGTTCTTCATGATCGATGGATCATGGCATTCTTCCCGTATCCTGGGAACTTCAATATCTTCAATAGATAATTTTGTTGCTGAACAAATGTTGTAGTTTTTCTTTTGTAGGTGATGGCATACGATCTTTCCTACACAACAAGTTAAATTGCATGATTAGAAAACATCTCATAGTTTTCAAAACAAATTCTTACACATAAAGAAATATGTCATACAGTCATGCAATTGTCTTAGCCAATGCTTCAATACAACATTTATCCATATCCCGTAACTTTCTAGATGCCTTCCAATCTCTACCAGAACATTGTTAAGAGTGTGCACAACTCCCAACATGTCATCAAAGAGGTTTCATTCTAGATAAGTAGCAATGGAATGTTGTACAGTGCCATAGGCCACTTACCCATGCATATTAGTAGTATACTGTTCATCAATGCAATTATTCTAATATGCATAATACACAACCTAATTCTAGGAACATCAGTATATACATTATTGAACAACATTATATAAGAAATGACAATTCAAATACTTATCTTTGTTTGTTCGTTGGGTGGACTCCCTCTGAGTCTTGGCTTCCTTGCAGGAGCTGCTAGAGTCCTAATCTGAAGTAGCTTCTTCTACACCTTTCTGTTGTGGAATGTAGAGAGATGGTCAACTCCCTCTGAATATCTGCATCCTTGCATAAACCACTGGAGTGTACTCCCTCTTGATCTTTGCTTCCTGGATTACCTGTTCTTGAACTCATATTCATCCTTGGTCCCTATGCATGCTTATTAGTATCATGATTGTGTTATCCTTGTGATCTCATATAAAATCATACATTCATTAGTATACTATTAAAACACAATCATCTCAGGCATGTATAGTCATGATCATTTCAAACAGAAATAATAAGCATTAGCAATCAAGGTTTATGTAGGATTCTTATGGTTAGTCAAATCATAAGAAACATAACATGTATAAACCTATAATTACTCAAACCTATGACTCTTCGGGTTAGTCATATCATTAATTAAGGTAAGACACATAATATGCATATACCCATGATTATTCAAACTTATGACTTCATGAATAATCATTATCAACAACACAACAGTATAAGATCCTAACCCAAGGTAGGATTCTAGCTTGATATAGGAAAAACATACCTGGATTAGCATGCTAGCTAGTTATGTCTAACATACTCACATGATGTCTTCTTGTTCTTCTTCAATGACTTGTGCTAGTAACCTGTATATCTCATAGGTTAACCATTATAAAACCAAGTTATACATACCTCGTAAATGGATCAATGGATGAATCTTTGTCCTCATGTTATCATGATCATATGTTCTTGAACCAGAACATGATTTTTCTTTCTTGGTGTACCTTTCATGTTAGTAGACAACATAAACCTCATACAACACCATAATGCATTAGTACAATCATAAGTGTCAACACTCTAATCAATGAATATTTTCTATCGTGCATTCATAATTTTATTAAGGTGATATGAAAAGTCTAAAATCAAGATTGTACTAACCGTAATAACATGAAGACAAATATACCATAAACTTAATCATGAACAAATCTCAAAACATATCTCGATGAGTCATACCTGTCGAGATCGCTTGTAATCTTCTTATGTAAGGCCTTAGCCTCATCTCCCTCTGAAATAGGAACTTCTTCACTTATACAGGTGACCAATCCATCTTCTTCTAGGATTAACCCAATCCACTTGATTTGCAAGAACTGGATCTGGAGCTGGATTAGGGTTTGTCAGAGAAACCCCAAAAATTCAAACTTTGAATTTCAAACTTATGAAAGGATATAAATATGCGCCTTGATGAGCTAATCACACTGGTATGCTTAGAATTTCAAAACTGCAAAGTTTCACTCCTCAATTTTTCCTTTGAAACTTCCGGATTCACTGGACATGACCCCGAACTGGGGTTTGATGAAGCCCACTCTTCTGCCCCATCAAAAGGTTTGATCCAAAGCTCTAAGCTTCTATTTTTATGAGGAGCTTCCAGTCCTGGTCACAGATTTCAAAAATTCCCATTTTTGCAGAAGCCTTAATTTTCCACTTTTCTGATCAAAGTCCCGAACTAGGGTCAGATCAAGCCCGGCCTTCTGCCCAACCAAAAATTCTGATCTTGGTCTCTAAATTTCAATTTTTATGAGTAGCATCCAGCCGTGGTCTCTGATTACAAAAATTCCAACTTTTTCCGAAGCCCTAAATTCCGGAAGCCATGAATGAAGGTACTCAAAAATAATTATGTTTTGACATAAATATGTACCTGATTGTTTCTGGTGTAACTCCAAACATTTTGCTCCATAGTGTCTGAAAAAGTTTCCTAAGATATCCCGACCTGTTATATTTCCATCCTGACAGGTTTGACCTCAATTGGATTCTCTGAGAGAGAGTTATGCCAAGTGTCGCAACATGACCTGTTTATGGGATAATACAGGAGAGCGAACTTGTACGGTGTGCCACGTGTCACTGTTTCAACTTCGGCCTCTGAATAATTTTCTTGCGATAGCCCGACCTGTTATATTTCCATCCTGACAGGTCTGACCTCAATTGGACTCTCTGAGAGAGATTTATGCCAAGTGTCACAACGTGACCTGTTTATGAGATAATACATGAGAGCGAACTTGTACGGCGTGCCACGTGTCACTGGTTCAACTTCATCCTTTGCAAAATTTTCCTGAGATAGTACAGTGTGTTTACTACCTGAATTTTTTTACTAAATTTCATTTGGAGCTTCCTAGCCCAAGTTATGACCTTTTTCCCAAGGTCACCTGATTTTGACTCAGATCTGGAAGAGGCAGAAACCCTATATTGTATAGATCATAAATCACAAAGTACAACGAATTAGAGGTTGTCCTTTGTACACAAGGTACATGGGGATTTAATCTTCAAACTGTAAATATTTCAGATCCGAAAACTTCGGCAAAACGGATTTATAGCGAAAGGCCTACGATGACTGGTTTTTGCTATATCAAGCCCTAGCATCGTAAGTGCAACAAGTGTCATACATGCCATATCATGCCTTCTTTCAGGCTAGCTCTGATACCATGTTAAATTTTTAGAATTTACTTCAATCTGATCTAGGATCTTAACTGAGAGAATAACGTGTACAACATATCTACAGCATATCAATCATGGAGACAATAATGCTAGTACACAAGAGACACAAAGATTTACTTGGGGAAAGCCATAAAGGTGAAAAACCCCAATAACTTCCTCAGAGATAGATAGAGCAATGATACAACCCAACCATAAGAGATAGACATATCCTAGCAGTAGATCCTCCTCCTCCATAAGTGCGCCACTCCTCCTTGAGTTCATGAGTGAGAAGTGAGTGATCAAATAGAGTGCCTCCCGCACTCTATTTATACTTGACTTGACTTGCCTTTTACATAAATCATGTAGGCTCGAACTTAACCACATAACATAATGCTGACTGGGCCGACCCCAATAAGGTGGTCTAATAACCCATCAAGTATAAGTTACGACATTTACAATATAAATGACGACACTTTCGTATAGAGGAATAATACCATCTCTATAGGAGTACATACAACATACATATATGAAATACATTCCGAAATTACATATACATCAACACACACGACATATAGTATTCGGTGGAATGCGTTATTATTTAGAATGAATTTTATGTTATATTTGAGAAGATGATTACTAATCATTGTTCTTGGGGGCGAGTGGAAGTATCTTTCGAGTAAGTTACTCAAATCCTTACGAGGATTATCATTCTAGGATTTCATGGTGGGGGATAATCACAAACAAGAATGGCTATAATAACACTTTATGGGTTGGGGGACAACCCAACAATTAATTCTATGCCAGTGGTATTTTCATCGGAATTCTACGGCATGAGGAATATTCACCGTAAGGGAGGTATATGAAGGACTTACGATGCCTAGGGCTATTTGCCTTAGGGGGGATAGGGAGGAGGTTAGGGCCAACCTTTTGAGATGTTTGGTGTACATTGGAGTAGTGTACCAATAACTAGATACATAGGTAACCAACTGAAGCTGGGTGACCATATGAGACCCAGATTCTGGCTAATGCCGATGAGGTCGCAATAGATATCAGGAGTCAGAGAGTAGCTTAGAGTGCTTAGCACAAAAACTACCATGAATACTTTTGATGCCTAATGTATGATCTTTGGACAAATTATAGTAGAAGGCCTATGCCATGACGAGGGGGGCCATCTAGAGTATTGGCCTAGAGGGTTATGGAGGTTGATCGGGTGGTATGATTCTCGGGAGAGGGTGTGTAAGGAATGAGGAATTTTTTGGAGTATTGTGTATTTATGTTATTTTATTTTATTTGTTATTTTTAATCTAATTTATTTAATTCATTTTATTATTTCTATGACTTAATTGAAGCATGAAGTGTGTAATGAGATTGATGCATATATTGTATGAATGATTGCATACTATATCCTCGGAAATTAATCAAGAGCATGTCATAATTAGGGTGTTATGGTTATATTAGTGTAGGAGGAAATTTTTTGCGTGATAGCCACAGACATTTTTTCATCTTCACAATACTACTAGTTATCTATTAAATTGATTGAGTAAGACTTTTTTTTACTGGTGTGGGGATTATAACTTTGAGACCAAGTTTCCAGAATGGAAGGAGTATGCAACACTCCAATATTAATTAGGATAGTAACATTAACATAAATATGATTATCATATGAATCTAATAAAGGTATATTAATTTTTATAAATAAATAGGAAAAAGTGCATTAAGAAGGAATGTACTCCATTAAGTGGTAATTAAGTTTAATTAGCATAAATTGGCATTAGGTGCATGGGTGACAAGTGGATTCACCCATGCAAAATTAGTAAATAGATAAAAGTGGGAAAATAAACCATAAAAAGGGTGAAAGACCAAGGAGAGGGTCTTCTTCAAGTTTGGGGAGTTTGGGAGCTACTCTGGTTGTTTCTAGATGTTTCTGGTTTGATTGTTTGAAAGTGCTATGTTTTGCGATGGGGAATGGGTTGTTTCATTGGAGGTCTATTGTATTGCTCATCTAGATGTGTTTTTTTAGTTTATATGTGGATGTGATGGTCTAATGACCGATGTGTCAGTTGTGGGAAGAGGAGGTTGAGGAGTGGCGTTGGTTGAGGCTATTATAATTTGGCATAGGATTAACTGTTGGAGGCTTGGTGGCCTCAACAATTGCTGAGGAATTAGACTGGGAGGACAGTAGTCCCCCCAACATTGTTGCAGTTTCATAGGTTGCATGGGATGAGCTGGATTTTAAAGGAGAATTGAACGCTTCAACTGGTCTACTCAAAGGTAAGCTAATCCATATTTATGTGAGAATGAAATGAAAGAGCATATATAGAACCATATACAAAGATATATTGCAAAGAACATAGTAATACAACAAACACATATTCTTTTAAATAGCAGAAATAGAATAGACTGTAAAATAAAACAACTAGAATGGTGGTAGCTATCTCTGAGAAGAGATGCGGCCGCTACGCTCATTCGTGCCAAGTTGAATACAAAAGAGGCCAAAAGGGCCTATTTATCATAAGCATGAGGGAAAGAATCCCAAACATCTAGAAACCCAACCCTAGAAGACAAACCGTCATAAATTTTGTGTCACCAAGGTGGTTAGTTGAACAATCAACTTCTCGAGGTCATAACGTTTGCATACGATCTCCATCTGGGGTGCTTGGTAGCCCATTGGAAAGTTCTATCTGAGATTTACAAATTTCGATTGGGGGAAAATGGATGCCATTTACAACCATTTGACCCCCTCAAATAGCCAAAAAAATGTCGTTTAGGGCCTCAAAACAGCCCCGAAAGTTCAAGACCTGAAAAACCGTAGAAAAATTACTAGAAAATTGCCAAAATGGGAAACTGTTTTGAGCCAAAGGAATAGGTGGGTGGCCAGCGATATCCGTATGGATCAATCTGATCCGGATTTTATGAGCATAACGAAATGAATATAGATTATTATCAGATGCTTAACACAAAATAACAGAGATACAGTAAAACTAGTTTTCTATTCAATAAGGAAATAAGCTAGAACTGTAAAATGCAACGGAAAACAAGCTTGCTGGAATGGTGGCGGCTTATCTCTGAGAAGAGATGTGACGGCTGCGCTCATTTCGCAAGAATATGGTTACAATGAGGCTCTCAAGGCCTTTTACAATAAACAGGAATGTCAAAAACCCTATACATCCAAAAACCTAACCCTAGGAGATGAAGCGCCAAAAGTCATGTGGGCCCCGTTTGGGTAAGTTAGTACATCAACTTCCCGGGGTCGTAACTTTTGCATACGATCTCTGTTTGGGGCGCTCGGTAGCCCGTTGGAAAGGTCTATCCGATATTTACAACTTTTGAATGGGGCCAAATGCATGCTAGGGAAACCAATTGGCCCCCCAAATCGCCAAAAAAGGTCGTTTAGGGCCTCAAAATGCCCCCGGAAGTTCAGGACCCGAAAAACTGCTAAAAATAGTACAATATCAAAATTGCCATAAAACTGTTTTGAGCCAGTTGGAAAGGTGGGTGGCCACCAATATCCACCTGGATCAATCCTCCCTCCTTGGGAAGCAATGGTCTCCATTGTGTTGAGTTCCCCCATCAGATGAGGAAATTTCTGCTGAATTTGGCCTCGGGTGAGCCACTTCCCTTCGTGCAGGAGCTTCCCTGCTTTGACAACTCGATAAAGCTGGATCCTTTGATGTCGAGTGCCCTTGATCTATGTGTCTGCAATGTGATCACTGGATTCTTGTTGTAGGCAGTCAGGGTTGAGCTCTGTTGGTGTCAACCTCTCTGCTATCTCTGAGGTGTCTAATAGTGGTGGGAAATATGGCCGAAGGAGGGCCACATTGAAGACTGGATGCAGACCAAGGAAGGGGGGAATGTTGAGCTCAAAAGCATTGTCACCCACCACCTTGGTGATGGTGTACGGCCCATAATGGAGTGGACGAAGCTTTTGATGGGGCCCTGTAAGGCATTCTTTCTGCAAATGCAACCAAACTTTGTCGCCCACCTGAAACTTATGTGGCACCCGATGTTGATCATGGCGCTGCTTGTACTTGGCATTAGACTTCTGTAGAATATCCTGAAGCTGTTGGAAGATATGCTGGATCCGTTCAATGAACCGAGCGGCTTTGTCAGCTTCTGTGGACGAGTCGACCGAGGTGGTCGCAAGGGGAAGTGCAACATCCATGGGGCCCAATGGTTGGAATCCCAACCCCACCTGAAAGGGGCTGTGGCCAGTTGAGCTATGCAGGGCTCGGTTGTAGCTATGTTGGAAATAGGGGAGACTCTCATCCCATGTGCGGGGGTGTGTTGAATTTTACAGGCGTAGGATATGTACGACCATCCGGTTGACGACCTCCATTTGTCCATCGGTCTGGAGGTGGAAGGCAGTGTATTTGGTGAGCTTGGTATCCAGCAGTGACCAGGGGCTTGACCAAAATGAGCTGAGGAACCGACTGTAACGGTCTGATATAATGGTCTGTGGGATCCCAAAATGTACCCATACTCTTTCAAAGAAGAGCTTGGCAGTGGCTTCTGCTGTGATGTTCTTCTTGCAAGCGGCTAGAATCGCCATCTTGGAAAAGCGATCAACAACCACAAAAACACAGTCGTTTCCCCTCTTGGTGGACGGGAGGCCCGACATGTAGTCCATTGAGATGGATTCCCACGACTTGTCAGGAGTAGGCAAAGAGGTGTATAGGCCCTGTTTCTTAGTGGTCGGTTTAGAAATAGCGCAAGCGGTGCAGGACCTGATATACTTGCCGACATCTTGTCGAAGTTTCGGCCAGTAGAAATGTTTCTGCAACACTGCCACTATCTTTTCGACGCCAAAGTGTCCTGCCACCTGACAGTAGTGAGCTTCCCAAATCATCTTCGCGCGCTCGCTTGATGGAACGTAGAGATGGACAAGATGACACAACAACCCATCCTGAAGATGGAAATCAGCAACCACTGAGTTGGTGCCCAACATTTGATAGGTGGCGGAAAAGTCAGGGTCTGTCTCGTAGAGGTGGGGCCATCCGGAGGTCTCATGGCCGCAAGAGTCTAGCACCGTGGTAAGTGCCGCAACTGGAGGTCGACTGAGGCAATCAGCAACTCGGTTGGTACTCCCTGTTTTATATTTGATGTTAAGGTGGAACTGCTGTAAATATGTTGACCACTTCTGATGGCGGTCATTCTGCAACTTTACTTGGCTCTGCATGAACTGTAGTGGCTTGTGATCAGTGTGGATTACTGTCTCCTTCCCAAGAATGTAATGTCTCCATTGGTGGCAGGCTTGTACAATGGAGTACATTTCTTTGTCGTAGGTAGGGTACTTGTGGAAAACATCTGATAGTGTCTCACTATGATATGCCACGGGGTGGCCATGTTGAGTGAGAACGGCACCCACAGCATAATCTGAAGCATCTGTCTCAATCTCAAAGGGATGTTGCAGGTTCAGTAATGAGAGTACCGACGATGAGCACAAACGCTTCTTTAAGTCATCGAAGGCTTGTTATTGGGACAGGCACCACACAAATTTTTCCTTACCACCACCCTTGGTCACTTGGCTGAGGGCCCATGTGATATGAGAGAATCCCAGCACGAACCGGCGATAGAAATTGGCGAGGCCCAAGAAGCTCCAAATTTCAGTGAGTGTGGTTGGGGCTGGCCAGTCACGGATGACCTGGATTTTGGCTGGATCCACATGCACACCATGTCGATCAACGATGTAGCCTAAGTAATGGACCCTGTCCATGCCGAAGGAGCATTTTTCCAAGTTTGCATATAGTTTGTGCTTCCGCAGGGTGTGCAGAACCTGCTGAATATGTTGCAAGTGTTCCTCCCAAGTCTTGTTGTAGATGAGGATGTCATCCAGATACACCACTACAAAATTGTTGGTGAAAGGTTGTAGGATATCGTCCATCATCCTCATAAAAGTTGCTGGAGCATTTGTCAAACCAAAAGGCATGACCATCCATTCAAAAAGACCTTCTTTTGACTTGAAGGCAGTCTTCCATACATCTGTCTATTCTATTGGGACCTGATGGTGTCCAGACTTCAAATAAATATTACTGAAGTATTTGGCTCCCGTGAGCTGATCAAGGAGGTCGTCGATTCGAGGAATCGAGTACCAGTTACGGACTGTGATTTTATTCAGGGCCCGATAATCAATGCAGAGTCGCCAGGTCCCATCTTTCTTCTGCACCAGCACGATTGGGCTCCCACAAGGTGATGAACTGGGACGGATGTGCCCCTTGTGGAGCAATTCTTGGATCTGCCTCTTGATCTCCTCATTTTCCAATAGAGAGCGGCGATAGGCTGGCCCATTGGGTAGCAGTGCGCCTGGGGTCAGATCGATGGGATGCTTGACCTGGCAGTGCAGATGTACCCCGGTCTGAGAGGAGAAGATATCTGAATATCCTTCCACCACCGTATCCGCTTGCTTCTGTTGTGTGGATAGATCGGTCATGGAGGCCCGGGATGTGGCTGCAGTCTTTCTTTCACTCTGAGAGCGAATCACGAAGAAGACAAATTTCCCGGTCTGAGAGATGACCTTCCTGCATTGCTTAGCAGAGATCAAAGAAATAGCACTAGGAGGGACTGCCTCAGGTATCCTGTTCAAAGAAATAATAACACTACAAGGCCTAGACTCATATACAGCATGACGTTTCCATAAATAAGGTTGGCCCAAAATAAAATCTAAAACTTCGAGAGGAGCAACATCACACAATACCTCGTCCTTTAAGGGCTTGATGCTGTATGGCAGTCGGCACTGTTGGCTGACGCGGAGATCACTTCCTTTGCGGAGCCATCCAATGGTGTAGGGTTGTGGGTGCGGCGTTGTTGGCAAGGCCAGGCGCTTGATGACCTTTGCTGAGATGAGATTCTTCTGGCTACCGCTATCAACGATGAAGTGCAGCGGGGTGCCTTTTACCCACATCTGTGAATGGAAGAGGCGTTCTCCTTCTTCTGGCTCGTCTGGTTCATCAGGATGGAGCTTGGTGGTAGAAATGGTGGCACTGGGTTCCGCATCAATGATCCGTCTTCCCCTTTTTGGTTCGGACTCAGAGTCAGAACCCGCATCTGATTCAGATGCTTTCACTTCGGCCACCAGCGACTGCTTTGAGCGGCAATCAGCAGTGTTATGCCAAGGGCTCTTATGGAAGTTGCACCACTTCTCGGTATCTTTCTTTGTTTTTTCGGTGTCCTTCTTTGCTTGCGGCTTGGACTGGTTGTCCTGATACTGTCCATCTTTGCTCTGTCCTTTATTCTATGGGTTGGGGCCGCTCATTCCTGTCTTTTGCTGTGAAGGGTTCCCAGGCCCAAATTGCCGCGTCTTTTGTTTGAGCTTCTGCTCGATTTTGACGGCATATCGGTAGGCCGCGCCCAAGGAAGAGATGTCCAGAAATTCCATTTCGGTCTGGATGTATCTATGCAAACCAACGCGATACTTGAGCACCAGATGTCGCTCTGAATCTTTGATACCTAGCTTGGTGCGCAAGGTATGGAAGATATTTGTGAACTCTATCACTGCTTGGTCTCTTTCTTGTCGCAGTGTGGTCCATTTGGTATACAAGTCGTCATAACTTCCAACAAGGTAGTATTGTTCCTTAATAGCATCCCTGAAGGATTCCCAGGTGGCCGTGACTGAAAATAATGAGGCTTCTTCTGTGTCCTTTTGCTCGCAGAATGTTTCCCACCGATCTTTGACATGGGGAACGGCTTTGAGGAGCGCAAAAGTAATCTTTTCTTTATTCGAAAAGTTATGGATAGAAAAATACCCTTTTAGTAGATTCAACCACTTATCTACAGCATCTGCGTCTATCTGTCCTTCAAATATAGGAATATCGAAGTTGATTTGTACCTTGAAGGGGGCGGCGCCTCTGCTCGAGGAAGATGCATCGCTTGTTGGTAGTCGCCGAAGGATTTGCGCAAAATTTTCCATCATCTCGTTCCTCTGTTGCATGAGGGCTTCCTCAAGCAACATTTTGATAGGATCTCCTATCCCTTCATCTTTCTTTTCTCCTACCATGAGAGGTCGCTTGGGCTTGCGAGAGCTTTTGTCCTCAAGAGAAACAAACTCGAGACCCAATTCTTTGTACCCTGACCTCGTTGGGGACATGCATTAAGACGACAAGGAGCAGACCGCTCTGATACCACTGATCCGGATTTTATGAGAAGAATGAAATGAATACAGATTATTATCAGATGCTTAACACAAAATAACAGAGATACAGTAAAACTAGTTTTCTATTCAATAAGGAAATAAGCTAGAACTGTAAAATGCAATGGAAAACAAGCTTGCTGGAATGGTGGCGGCTTATCTCTGAGAAGAGATGTGACGGCTGCGCTCATTTCGCAAGAAGATGGTTACAATGAGGCTCTCAAGGCCTTTTACAATAAACAGGAATGTCAAAAACCTTAGACATCCAAAAACCTAACCCTAGGAGATGAAGCGCCAAAAGTCATGTGGGCCCCGTTTGGGTAAGTTAGTACATCAACTTCCCGGGGTCGTAGCTTTTGCATACGATCTCCATTTGGGGCGCTCGGTAGCCCATTGGAAAAGTCTATCTGAGATTTACAACCTTTGAATGGGGCCAAATGCAAGGCGGGGCAAACATTTGGCCCACCAAATTGCCAAAAAAAGGTTTTTTAAGGCCTCAAAATGCCCCCGGAAGTTCAGGACCCGAAAAACTGCTAAAAATAGTACAATATCAAAATTGCCATAAAACTGTTTTGAGCCAGTTGGAAAGGTGGGTGGCCACCAATATCCACCTGGATCAATCCTCCCTCCTTAGGAAGCAATGGTCTCCATTGCATTGAGTTCCCCCATCAGATGAGGAAATTTCTGCTGAATTTGGCCTCGGGTGAGCCACTTGCCTTGGTGCAGGAGCTTCCCTGCTTTGACAACTCGATAAAGCTGGATCCTTTGATGTCGAGTGCCCTTGATCTGTGTGTCTGCAATATGATCACTGGATGCTTGTTGTAGGCAGTGAGGGTTGAGCTCTGTTGGTGTCAACTTCTCTGCTATCTCTGAGGTGTCTAATAGTGGTGGGAAATATGGCTGAAGGAGGGCCATGTTGAAGACTGGATGCAGACCAAGGAAGGGGGGAATGTTGATCTCAAAAGCATTGTCACCCACCACCTTGGTGATGGTGTACGGCCCATAACGGAGTGGGCGAAGCTTTCGATGGGGCCCTGCAAGGCATTCTTTCTGCAAATGCAACCAAACTTTGTTGCCCACCTGAAACTTATGTGGCACCCGATGTTGATCATGGCGCTGCTTGTACTTGGCATTAGACTTCTGTAGAATATCCTAAACCTGTTGGTGAATATGCTGGATCCATTCAATGAACCGGGCGGCTTTGTCAGCTTCTGGGGATGAGTCGGCCGAGGTGGTCACAAGGGGAAGTGCAACATCCATGGGGCCCAATGGTTGGAATCCCAACCCCACCTGAAAGGGGCTGTGGCCAGTTGAGCTATGCAGGGCTCAGTTGTAGCTATGTTGGACATAGGGGAGACTCTCATCCCATGTGCGGGGGTGTGTTGAATTGTACAGGCGCAAGATATGTACAACCATCCGGTTGACGACCTCCGTTTGTCCATCGGTCTGGGGGTGGAAAGCAGTGGATTTGGTGAGCTTGGTATCCAGTAGTGACCAGGGGCTTGACCAGAATGAGCTGAGGAACTAACTGTCATGGTCTGAGATAATGGTCTGTGGGATCCCAAAATGTACCCATACTCGTTCAAAGAAGAGCTTGGTAGTGGCTTCTGCTGTGATGTTCTTCTAGCAAGCGACTAGAATCGCCATCTTGGAAAAGCGATCAACAACCACAAAAACACAGTCGTTTCCCCTCTTGGTGGACGGGAGGCCCGACATGTAGTCCATTGAGATGTATTCCCACGGCCTATCAGGAGTAGGCAAATGGGTGTATAGGCCCTGTTTCTTAGTGGTCGGTTTGGAAATAGCACAAGCGGTGCAGGACCTGATCTACTTGCCGACATCCTGTCGAAGTTTCGGCTAGTAGAAATGTTTCTGCAATGCTGCCACTGTCTTTTCGACGCCAAAGTGTCCTGCCACCCGACTGTAGTGAGCTTCCCAAATCAGCTTCGCGCGCTCAATTGATGGAACACAGAGATGGCCCAGATGACACAACAACCCATCCTGAAGATGGAAATTAGCAACCACTGAGTTGGTGCCCAACATTTGATAGGTGGCAGAGAAGTCAGGGTCTGTCTCGTAGAGGTGGGGCCATCCGGAGGTCTCGTGGTCGCAAGAGTCTAGCACCGTGGTAAGTGCCGCAACTGGAGGTCGACTGAGGCAGTCAGCAACTCGGTTGGTACTCCCTGTTTTATATTTGATGTTGAGGTGGAACTGCTGTAAATATGTTGACCACTTCTGATGGCGGTCATTCTGCAACTTTCCTTGGGTCTGCATGAACTGTAGTGGCTTGTGATCAGTATGGATGACTGTCTCCTTCCCAAGAATGTAATGTCTCCATTGGCGGCAAGCTTGTACAATGGAGTACATTTCTTTCTCGTAGGTAGGGTACTTGTGGACTGCATCTGATAGTGTCTCGCTATGATATGCCACGGGGTGGACGTGTTGAGTGAGAATGGCACCCACAGCATAATCTGAAGCATCTGTCTCAAACTCAAAGGGATGTTGCAGGTTCGGTAATGAGAGTACCGGCGATGAGCACAAACGCTTCTTCAAGTCATCGAAGGCTTGTTGTTGGGAAAGGCCCCGCACAAATTTTGCCTTACCACCACCCCTGTTCACTTGGCTGAGGGCCCATGCGATATGAGAGAATCCCAGCACGAACCGGCGATAGAAATTGGCGAGCCCCAAGAAGCTCCGAAGTTCAGTGAGTGTGGTTGGGGCTGGCCAGTCACGGATGACCTGGATTTTGGCTGGATCCACATGCACACCATGTCGATCAACGATGTAGCCTAAGTAATGGACCCTGTCCATGCCGAAGGAGCATTTTTCCAAGTTTGCATATAGTTTGCGCTTCCACAGGGTGTGCAGCACCTGCTGAATATGCTGCAAGTGTTCCTCCCAAGTCTTGTTGTAGATTAGGATGTCATGCAGATACACCACTACAAAATTGTTGGTGAAAGGTCGTAGGATATCGTCCATCATCCTCATAAAAGTTGCTGGATCATTTGTCAAACCAAAAGGCATGACCAGCCATTCAAAAAGACCTTCTTTTGACTTGAAGGCAGTCTTCCATACATCTGTTTATTCTATTGGGACCTGGTGCTATCCAGACTTCAGATCAATCTTACTGAAGTATTTGGCTCCCGTGAGTTGATCAAGGAGGTCGTCGATTCGGGGAATCGGGTACCGGTTACGGACTGTGATTTTATTCAGGGCCCGATAATCAATGCAGAGTCGCCAGGTCCCATCTTTCTTCTGCACCAGCACGATTGGGCTCCCACAAGGTGATGAACTTGGACAGATGTGCCCCTTGTGGAGAAATTCTTGGATCTGCCTCTTGATCTCCTCGTTTTCCAACAGAGAGTGGTGATAGACTGGCCCATTGGGTAGCAGTGCGCCTGGGGTCAGATCGATGGGATGCTTGACCTGGAAGTGCAGAGGTACCCCGGTCCGAGAGGAGAAGATATCTGAGTATCCTTCCACCACCTTATCCACTTGCTTCTGTTGTGTGGATAGATCGGTCATGGAGGCCCAGGATGTGGTTGCGGTCTTTCTTTCACTCTGAGAGTGAATAACGAAGAAGACAAATTTCCCAGTCTGAGAGATGACCTTCCTGCATTGCTTGGCAGAGATCAAATAAATAGCACTAGGAGGGACTGCCTCGGGTATTCTGTTCAAACAAATAATAACACTACGAGGCCTAGACTCATATACAGCATGACATTTCCATAAATAAGTTTGGCCCAAAAGAACATCTGAAACTTTGAGAGGAGCAACATCACACAATACCTCGTCCTTGAAGGGCTTGATGCCATATGGAAGTCGACACTGTTGGCTGACGCGGAGATCGCTTCCTTTGCGGAGCCATCCAATGGTGTAGGGTTGTGGGTGCGGTGTTGTCGGCAGGGCCAGGCGCTTGACGACCTATGCTGAGATGAGATTCTTCTGGCTACCGCTATCAACGATGAAGTGCAGCGGGGTGCCTTTTACCCACATCTGTGAATGGAAGAGGCGTTCTCCTTCTTCTGGCTCGTCTGGTTCATCAGGATGGAGCTTGGTGGTAGAAATGGTGGCACTGGGTTCCGCGTCAATGATTCGTCTTCCCCTTTCTGGTTTGGACTCAGAGTCAGAACCCGCATCTGATTCAGATGCTTTCACTTCGGCCACCAACAACTGCTTTGAGCGGCAATCAGCAGTGTTATGCCAAGGGCTCTTATGGAAGTCGCACCACTTCCCAGTATCTTTCTTTGTTTTTCCGGTGTCCTTCTTTGCTTCCGGCTTGGACTGGTTGTCCTGATACTGTCCATCTTTGCTCTGTCCTTTATTTTGTGGGTTGGGGCCGCCCTTTCCTGTCTTTTGCTGTGAAGGGTTCCCAGGCCCAAATTGCCGCGTCTTTTGTTTGAGCTTTTGCTCGATTTTGACAGCATATTGGTAGGACGCGCCCAAGGAAGAGATGTCCAAAAATTCCATTTCGGTCTGGATGTATCTATGCAAACCACCGCGATACTTGAGCACCAGATGTCACTCTGAATCTTTGATACCCAGCTTGGTGCGCAAGGTATGGAAGATATTTGTGAACTCTGGCACTGCTTGGTCTCTTTCTTGTCGCAGTGTGGTACATTTGGTATACAAGTCGTCATAACTTCCAACAGGGTAGTATTGTTCCTTAATAGCATCCCTGAAGGATTCCCAGGTGGTCGTGACTGAAAATAATGAGGCTTCTTCTGTGTCCTTTTGCTCGCAGAATGTTTCCCACCAATCTTTGACATGGGTAACGGCTTTGAGGAGCGCAAAAGTAATCTTTTCTTTATTCGAAAAGTTATGGACAGAAAAATACCCTTCTAGTAGATTCAACCACTTATCTACAGCATCTGCGTCTATCTTTCCTTCAAATATAGGAATATCGAAGTTGATTTGTACCTTGAAGGGGGCGGCTCCTCCGCTCGAGGAAGATGTGTCGCTTGTTGGTAGTCGCCGAAGGATTTGCGCGAAATTATCCATCATCTCGTTCCTCTGCTACGTGAGGGCTTCCACAAGCAACATTTTGATAGGCTCTCCTGTCTCGTCATCTTTCTTTTCTCCTTCCATGAGAGGTTGCTTGCGCGTGCGAGAGATTTTGTCCTCAAGAGAAACAAGCTCGAGACCCAATTCTTTGTACCCTGACCTCGTTGGGGACATGCATTAAGACGACAAGGAGAAGACCACTCTGATAGCACTGATCCGGATTTTATGAGCAGAACGTAATGAATACAAATTATTATCAGATGCTTAACACAAAATAACAAAGATACAGTAAAACTGGTTTTCTATTCAATAAGGAAATATGCTAGAACTGTAAAATGCAACGGAAAACAAGCTTGCTGGAATGGTGGCGGCTTATCTCTGAGAAGAGATGTGACGGTTGCGCTCATTTCGCAAGAAGATGGTTACAATGAGGCTCTCAAGGCCTTTTACAATAAACAGGAATGTCAAAAACCCTAGACATCCAAAAACCTAACCCTAGGAGATGAAGCGCCAAAAGTCATGTAGGCCCCGTTTGGGTAAGTTAGTACATCAACTTCCCAGGGTCGTAACTTTTGCATACGATCTCCGTTTGGGGCACTCGGTAGCCTGTTGGAAAGGTCTATCCGAGATTTACAACTTTCGACTAGGGCCAGATGCATGCCTAAGGCATCCATCTGGCCCCCCAAATCGCCAAAAAAGGTCATTTAGGGCCTCAAAATGCCACCGAAAGTTCAGGACCCGAAAAACTACTAAAAATAGTACAATATCAAAATTGCCATAAAACTATTTTGAGCCAGTTGGAAAGGTGGGTGGCCACCAATATCCACCTGGATCACAATCCTCCCCCCTTAGGAATTAATGGTCTCCATTGCGTCAAATCCCTTATCATATTTTGAACTGTTGTGCAGCATTTGCTAAAGTGAAAAGGTTGTCTTTATTTGACATCTTCAAAGGGTTGTAATTGTTATTGATGGGTATGTTGGAGTCGTTCAATAATTTTGGTTGTCGTGTTATCCTTGGTCTGCACCGGTGTGGATGATTTATTTCTGGAGGAGCACCTTGAATGTGTGGCCTTGCACTGTAGAGATACCCGGATAGATGATGTTGCAATGACTTTGTGTTCTTCTTGTTTCTGCTGAGTAGAGGGATCATGTGCAGAGGTTTTGGATGTCTATGTGATCTGATGTTCTCCTTCAGTGGCAATTGCGAATAGCGAAAATTTCCCAGTGTTGGATATTATGTTTGTGCACTGCTTGGTTGGGGTCCACGAGACTGTGGTAGGTGCAACTATCTCTAGTATCCGATAGAGTTTCCTCCCAAAGTGACAATGACACTACGAGGTCATGAATCATATACAGCGTGGCACTTCCACATATATGGCTATCCTAAAAGAACATCACAGACTTCAAGTGGGGCCACATCACACAATACCTCATCTTTGAAGGGCTTGATGTTGTATGGTAGGCGACATTGATGACTGACGTGGATACCTCGTCCTTGGCTTAGCCAACCAATGGTGTATGGTTGCAGGTTTGGGGTTATTGGTAGATCCATTCTCTTGATGACTTCTGTTGAGATCAGGTTCTTTTGGCTGTCGATGTCCACAACAAAATGTAGGGGAATTCCCTTCACCCACATTTGTGAGTGGAAGAGGTGCTTCTTTGCCTCCGTCTCTTCAAGTTCCTCTGGTTGAATCTATGTGGTAGCAACAGTGACACTGGATTCTGCATCAATGATCTGCTTCCCTTTGTGTGCGGCTATGACATTAGGTTCTGATCAGAGTCAAAACTAGGATCTGATTCTGAAGATTTGATCTTGGACACAAAGGACTGTTTTGAGCAACATTCATTAGTGTTGTTCCAGGGGATTTTTTGGAACTCACACCACTTTCCGGTGTCCTTCTATGTCTTTTTGTTACCCTTATTCGCTTGTGGTCGGGACTAGTTGTTCTTTCCCTGTCCCATGTTATGCGAGCCAGAGTTTCCCTTGCCCTGCTTTTACGCAGGTCCGAAGTCGTGCTTGTTCTTTTGCTGAAATTTTTGCTCAATTTTGACAGAATACCAATAGGCAGATCCAAGTGAAGATATCTCCAGGAATTCCCTCTCTGTTTGTATGCACCGATGTAGGCCACTACGATATTTCAGTACTGGGTGCCGCTCGGAGTCCCTGATACCCAGCTTTGTGCACAAAGTATGAAATTTGTTGGTGTACTCCGACACCGTTTGGTCCCTCTCTTGCCGCAGAATAGTCCATTTTTTGTACTGGTCATCATAGTTTCCCATAGGGTAATATGGTTCCTGAATGGCATCTATAAAAGAGGCCCAAGTGGGATTTTCCTCAAACATTCTAGACTTTTCTGATGAGTTTTTCTCACAATAAGTTTCCCACCAATGTTTGACATGGGGGACAATCTTAAGGAGCACAAAGGTGATATTTTCTGTATCAAAAAAATTGTGGACAGAAAAATACCCTTCTAGTAGATTCAACCATTTATCTAGGGCATCAACATTGATTTGGCCTTCAAATAAAGAGATATAAAAATTAACTTGTAACTTGAAGGGAGTCACGTCTCTGAAACGGATGCTCGTTGAAGGTGTATTTGCCGTCATCGGCATGCGTTGAAGGATCTGGGTGAAATTTTCCATCATCTCGTTCCTCTGTCGCGCGAGGAATTCCTCGAGCAACAACTTGATAGGATCTCCTGCTCCGTCGTCTCTCTTTTATTCTGCCAAGGGAGGCTGGTTGGGGAGGCGAGAGTGATATTCCCCAAGTGAAACTAGTTCAAGACCCAACTCTCTATATCCTGACCTCGTCGGGGACATGCACCGAGAAGCAATCAAAGAGTAGATTGCTCTGATACCACTAATCTGGATTTATGTGACAAAGAAATGAAAGATCATATATAGAACCATATACACATATATATTGCAAAGAACACAGTGATACAACAAACACATATTCTATTAAATAACAGAAATAGAACGGACTGTAAAATAAAACAGCTAAAATGGTGGTAGCTATTTCTGAGAAGAGATGAGGCCGCTACGCTCATTCATGCCAAGTAGAATACAAAAGAGGCCTAAAGGGCCTATTTATCATAAGCATGAGGGAAATAATCCCAAACATCCAGAAACCTAACCTTAGAAGACGAACCACCATAAAGTTTGCGGCCCCAAGGTGGTTAGTTGAATAGTCAACTTCCCGAGGTCATAACTTTTGCATACAATATCCGTTTGGGGAGCTCGGTATCCCATTAGAAAGGTCTATCTAAGATTTACAGCTTTCAAAAGGTGCAAAATGGATTTCCATTCCATTCCATTGGAAGCCGATGGCCTCCCAAATCGCCAAAAAACATCGTTTAGGGTCTCAAAATGGCCCCGGATGTTTCAGACCCAAAAACCCGTAGAAAAATTACTAGAAAATTACCAAAATGGAAAACTATTTTGAGCTAGTGGAATAGGTGGGTGGCCAGAGATATCCTTTTGGATCATAAGCTAAATTATTGCTATTTAACTAATGAATATTTTAGATTTAAAATTAAAAAAATGATATTGTACAAGTTAAAATCGAAGTGCAGTGGTTTCAATTTGTATTATTAGTCTTCAACCTACTTCTAATTTAATGTTAAATGTTATTTTTCCTTACATTCTAAATTACAGATCATGAATTATACTTCTTATTTCTAGATAGGCCTCTAACCATATAGTTAAAAGGATTAATACAACACTTAATCCTACAAAATAAAAGGTTAGATTTAATTAGCAATTACTTATGTCTAAATCTTGTTTAACTAGTCAAACCCTTATTGTTGGAAAAGGTAGGCATAACTTCAATCCAGTTACTAAAGTATTCAATGTCTACAATGATGTACTTGTGGTCTTGTGTCGAAGCTGGACTACATGTCATGAAATCAACAACCCATTTGATGAAGGGGCCAATGGTAACAACAAGATATAACAAAGCAAGGTGGGCACACATCTTTTTTCAAGTAGATTTGGCATAAATGGCACTTCTTGATTTGGCACACATATTTTTCGTGTAGATTTGGCATGGAAGACACTTTTTTTTGTTGGGTGTGTGCACATTTGGGTTTGATCCCTGGTGGAGTCATGAGTTGTATTTAAGGAAAAATTTCCTAGTGGTTAGGGTTGTATCACGAACAAAGAAAGTTCAAAGAGAAGCAACTCTACATTCTAGATTCAATTCATTCTTAACAAATTAAGCAAAAAATGTGATTGAGAAGTACCTTAGGCTAGTCAGCTAGCCTCCTATTAAAATTCACAGATCCAAGTTATAAGAACTTCTGCAAGTCTAATTTGCATCAAACCTACACACAAGTCAACATTGAACCCTTCTAAAATCCTTTCAACTACTATAATCTAAACAATAATAAAAATGTGAAATTGTAACTAACTTTCTAGTTTAAGTCGTTTCACCTCTAACTAACTAATCAACAAGCAAATCAATTAAAAAAAAGTGAGGGTGGGGGTAGTAAGGAAGAAGAGAGATATTTTCATTAAAAAACATGACCAATGAGGTATTTATAGATAAATTCTTGTTGCAGCACCTCCTTCACCAAGTTTTCGATTCCACCGGTCTGAACCACTAACAAACAACCAAGTTTATCTTCTTCTTGATTAACAATCTCTGCCCATAATCCATTATCCAACCTAGATGTGTTGAGCATGCTTCTTGTACACTCCATGATTCCGCAATTCATCTGATCAACCACACCATCTTGTTGTGGCGTATATGCAACATTCTTCTAGTGCTTAATTCCTTCCTTCATACAAAATTTATCAGATTCCTTGGAGCAATATTCTCCTCCATTATCATATTTGAGACTCAAAATGGATTTGCCCAAACTTTTCTCAACTCATTCCGTTAACTCTTTGAATTTCTCAAAGGATTCTAACTTATTTTAAAGAAAAAACACCCACACTCTTCTAGAGTAATCATCTATGAAGGTCAGAAAATATCTAGCACCATTGATAGAGAAAGTGCTGAATGGTCCAATCTATCAGAATGAATAAATTGCAAAATAGAATAACTTTTACCAGTGCTTGTAGTAAAGCGATCTCTCTTATGGTTACCAAAAATACAATGCTCACAAAAGTATAAATCACAAGACTTAATCCCAGAAAGCATACCTCAATCATGAAAAAATTTCAAACTTGTTTCTCTCACATGTCCAAGTCGTTAATGCACAACATCACTGCTTCCAAAACATTTCTTGAGTTTTTTGCTGCATGATTTGTTATTGTATCACCACACAAACAATACAGGATCCCACGAGATTCTCCTTTTTCTACCGCGAGGCATTCTTTGGTAATTATGCATTTATTGTCACAAAATCTAGTAGAATACCCCAACTTATCCATCATCTTGATTGAGAGTAAATTCTTCCATAGATCGGGTACATGTCGTACATCACAAAACTTCCTTTCTCTACCATCATCCAACTTGATCTTAATGCCCCCTCTTCCAACATTTTCTAAAGGATTATCAACACCCAAGTAGACCATTCCACCACTATAGGGTGTATATTTGACAAACCAGTCTCTATGTCGAGAGATGTGGAAATATGCACCTATGTCCAAAACCCAAGCAAATAATAGAGATTTGTTGTTAATAAGACAGAAAGTCTCACATGTTGCCATCTCTTCTGAATTTTTTGTACTAGCTTCAACTAATGGTTGATATGGATTTTCATCCTTCTTTTCCATCTTTAGATACCAACATTCCTTCCTTGAGTTCCCTAGTTTCGAACAATTCCAACACTTCCCTTTCTCGCATCCTTTAGACTAGGATCTAGACTGTGATATCCCCTGTTGACCCCTTTCACTAGATTTCCCTTTCATATATAGGGCTTAACTGGTAGAGGGATCTAGAGATGATTTTTGCCTCAATGTTTCTCTTAGAAAGGAAACTACCACATCATCAAATTTTAGAGTTCCTAATGATGAGTTGGTGATGGTCACCACCATATGATACTAGATATCTAAGAGGGAACAAATTAACATGATCGATTTGTCCTCATCAACCACCTTTACACCAACCAAGAGCAGTTTGTTGATTAGGGTATTAAACTCGTTTAGATGATCTGCCACAATCAAACCCTACTTCATCCTCAGATGATAAAGTTGTTTTCGTAGGAAAACATTATTTTTTGTTGATTTAGTCTCATATAGCTTCCCAAGTTTCTCTCGAATGGATTATGTAGTCTTTTCTTCAACAACATTGAACAAGACAAATCCTTCTAAGCAAAGATGAATTATGGAAACCACCTTTCTATCCAGCTTTATCTAGTCCTCAACTTTCATGTTGCTCAGTTTTTTTGCAACCCCTTTGAAGGCTAGGGATTAGTCATTCTCAACCAACAAATCCTCCACCTTCATCTTCCATAAGGAGAAATTCTTGCCATCAAATTATGAATCTTGAACTTGAATAAACCTCATGTCATTATTGCATCTCTCATTCTCGGAAAACCCTATGCCTGTGATTTTTTTAGGCTTTGATACCATATGTTAGAAAAATATATAAAAATAGAACCAAACACCAATAAAAATAGAACATGATATTTACGTGGAAACCCCAATGTACATAGGAAAAAAGACAAGGAAATGGACACTTCTATCTTTTATTATTACTCAGAAGAAGAAAAAAATTACAATGCTTTCTTCTATCTCTCTTGTATTACAATGTTGGGGAGTCACTCCCCTTTTATACAATACATATGAGGGTTTCAGAAGGAGATTCTAGAAATTTTTTCCTTGAGGGATCCACCCCCACGCCCTTGAAAGGGGGGCCTACAAACCACCCCCACCCATTTTCTTGGTGCATACAAACAACGCATGGGCCTAGTCAAGAACTCTACATCAAGAATATCATAGATATAGGTATCGGATTCATCTTGTAACAACCTTCAACAACCATTACAATAGGAGGAACCTTGATTTTACGTATTCTAGGCTTAACATCCTCCAAATTAAAATAATAATATATTTTCCCAAACCCTAGATCTATTCTATAAAAACGTAAAGTAGATGTATCCCTCAATTTAGTTGAGAGAACAAGTCAAAATACAAGTTAATAAGAGTGGATATGCCACATGTACAAATATATAATCATGAGAGTTAAATCAAGTGATGTGCCCTCCTAGAACACATCCAACAAACCAATATAATATAACCAAAGTGGTGCACCCTTCGAACAAATGCTTCACATGTATGAGAGAAACGATAAGATAGTAGGGAACTCCTCAAAATGCGGGTAAATAACCTCCTCCATCAAGGCATGTGTGTTCTATAAAGGGAAGCCAAGTTAGTCAATAATAAAATAATCATGATGTCCATGTGCCAAGTCAAGAACCAACTCAACTAACTCCCAAAAGAAAGGGATGAACCAATAAGGTAATAAAATACTCATAAAATGTTGATGGCATCTCAACATGTGTGCCCATCTAGTTGGGAGATCCACTACGAACCATAGGAAAAATCCTACAAAACATCCTCTAATGTGAATCCAACCAAGATAAGCTAGGATGCTCACCTGATGGCTCCTTCATTGGTCAAAATATTTGTTTGGAGGCCTAGAATCCTCATCTAAAGTGTGTACAAGGTGAGCTATCCCATAGTAAGAAAAGATAAACGCGTAATAATCATCTACAAGAGTTAAAAGGTGCCAAATGAACAAAGGTATTCCAACAATAACCCTTTCAATTCAAACTGTAGTCAATGTGAAATTGCCCACATAAGATCCAAAGAGACGATGTAAACCTCACAATGAAAGAATTTAGGAATAATAGAAGAAGAGACAAGCAATAGAACATAGATCCAAAGGAGCTCTGATAGAGGCAGAATAATTACACATGTTACATAAAACTGAATAGTAAACTGGTAAATATACAATGCTGAGGATGAGGATTCGAATTCACTAGGTGTAATTCGAATTATCCTTCATGCACAGATCCATAATCAGTGGAGAGTCATCAATGCATAACTAGGAGTCCACCTTCTCATCAATGAAGTCATCAATGCACAAGTAATGGTCAACCGAGAGTCAAACTAAGTCTAACTGAGTGTGGTTGGTGTAATTGGCACATGGAAGCACTAATATAGTGAAGGAGGCTCAGTCGAGGGTGCAGATGGAGATAACTGGAGTTAGAACAGGTTGTCTAGTCACATTGGAGGTCCATCAGAGTGATAAGATCAGTTAGGAGTCAGTTAATCCTTAAATCAAGGAAGGAACTGAAGATAACTAAACTAAAATGGACTGGTAGGTGAAGAAAGGCGCCCTTCTCATGCAGTAGGTGAAAGGAGGGCGCACTAAGCTCTAGGAGAGCTAAAACTGATCTGAAAGAAGCTCCGAGGGCTAGTTTGCTGAGGACTAGGTGCTAGTACTGATGACTAGGATGCATGCAAACCCTAATTTTGCATGCATGAATGAAAATTAAAATGACATAAATGCTAGGAGGACTAGGATGGAGTATAGGAATATCCTAACACCCCCCCTTAATCCATCATAGGCCCTGGTAACTAGGACCAAAGGTCACCCATACAATAAATGAAATGATAGAAAAATAAAGAACTGTCCATAAACTGAGGAAATGGGGAAAACCTCATGGGAAAAATACCCCCCCTCAAAAGAACAGTAAATAACTCAAAGAACCATCATACTATGCAGAAAAGAAAGAAGCTTTCATCAGTGAAAACTTTTTCAAAAGACTTGGCAAGCTGATCTCCTGTAGGAAGGCCTCCCACTGTGTGGAGAAAGTGTTGGACAAAGCAAGTCTTTCAGGAACTCTTTTATAACTGGAGCGAATGGAACATGAGGAGTCTTCCCAAGAGATGGAAGAGAGAAACCCATCATTATGCTCCATCTCTCATGGAGAGGTGGATGGCATAATGCAAGGTTGGCATGATGCTGAAGTCTAGTAGTTCTGTGAACAAATAAATCATCAACTGTGTTCTCAGTAGTAGCAAGGACTATGTGAGCCCATATTGACCTCGAATCTGGACTGAGAATAGGTGTTGGTTCTGGATCTAAATCTTCTTGAACCATGATCTCAACATCAAAATCTTGATCTTCTTCTTCATTAGAAGAGGAGTCACTGTGATATTCATCAGAATCCGAAGGAATAGTTGGAGAGAAAGGCATGAAGTGTGAGAACTCATATGCCTTTGAGGCATGATTAGCAATCCCATTCGCTATAACCTTTCCAGTGGAGATTTCTGTAATCTCTACTGTGTTTGGACCAAAAATTACTTGCTTTGGTGATCCTGTATGAGTCATTTGATATACTAACAACAAATTAGCTGTAAGAGAAGGAACAAATAAGACATTTTTGAACTTACCATGCTCGATATGAACTGTACCCAATCCTTTGGCAGAAATCTGAGAGTTGTCTCCCATGTGAATGGTAGGCCCATCTTGGAGATCCAAAGAGGAGAAGGATTCTTCAGATGCAATCATGTGGTTGGAGGCTCCAGAATCTCTGAGGAGGGCTTTTGTCTTTGAAAAACCAGCCATCAATGCATGGAAATCATCAAATCCACTTCCAAAATCAGACATCTTTGCTTCTTTTGTAACAACAATTTTGTTTTGTTCAAGAAGCTTGGTTAGAAGATCAATCTTCTTGTGCATGCAAGCATTCTCAGGATGGTTTCCTCTCTTGCAGTAGGAACAATTTGGTCTCTTTTGTTTGTCATTCTTGGATCTTGATGGCTTCTTGCCTTTGTCTTTTTTCCTCCCTTTTGCATTCGCTCCACTTGCTTCACCAGCTAAAAGAGCTAGATCTTTGGAGTTTTTGATGGCCCCATTTGAATCAATTTTCCCTCTTCTTGAGTGAGTGCTGCAGCAAAGTCTTGTAAAGTGGAAAACTTCCATCCAGGGATTGACATTCGAACAGAATGGAAGGTAGATATAAAGACAGAAAATTGAGATCCAATTTTTCTCAATACAGAGAGTACCAATTGTTCAGCACTTTTAGTGATGCCACAGTGCTTGCATTGTGAATTCAAATTGTGAAATTTTGAGAAGAATTCTTGGATGCTCTCGAAATTGCTAGGTTGAAGGGAAACCAATTCATTTTTTAGAATGTGGCCTCTTAGCCCATCTTGTTTTCCAAAGAGACTCTCCAATTTTGTCCATAACTCATTAGGAGACTTCATTCCTTCAACATGAAACAACATATCTTCAGACATATGAAGGCAAATGCATCCAAAGGTTTCATCCATTTTGTTTAGATGCTTGATTTTCTCTACAGTTTGATGTGGTATGGCATCTCTTTCCTCAACAATTCTAGAAAACCCTTTCAACTTCAAGTGGACTTTCATCTTACTCTTCCATTCGAAATAATTGAAAGGAGTTAGGATTATAGGAGAAGGAGAAGAAGGAGAAGCATTCAAATTGCTCATCTTGACTGCTGGAACAAGTGCAAATAGAAATTGTTGAATCTGCTGCTGGAACTTCGAAATACCTGCAAAAAACTCTCAAGAATGGAGGTAGAATATACTATCAAATGGCTCTGATACCATGTGAAATTGCCCACATAAGATCCAAAGAGACGGTGTAAACCTCACAATGAAAGAATTTAGGAATAATAGAAGAAGAGACAAGCAATAGAACATAGATCCAAAGGAGCTCTGATAGAGGCAGAATAATTTCACATGTTACACAAAACTGAATAGTAAACTAGTAAATATACAATGCTGAGGATGAGGATTTGAATTCACTAGCTGTAATTCGAATTACCCTTCATGCACAGATCCATAATCAGTGGAGAGTCATCAATGCATAACTAGGAGTCCACCTTCTCATCAGTGAAGTCATCAATGCACAAGTAATGGTCAACCGGGAGTCAAACTGAGTCTAACTAAGTGTGGTTGGTGTAACTGGCACATGGAAGCACTAATATAGTGAAGGAGGCTCAGTGGAGGGCATAGATGGAGCTAACTAGAGTCAGAACAGGTTGTCTAGTCACACTGGAGGTCCATCGGAGTGATAATATCAGTTAGGAGTCATTTAATCCTTAAATCAAGGAAGGAACTGAAGATAACTGAACTAAACTAGACTGTTAGGTGAAGAAAGGCGCCCTTCTCATGCAGTAGGTGAAAGGAGGGTGCACTAAGCTCTAGGAGAGCTGAAATTGATCAGAAAGAAGCTCTGGGGGCTAGTTTGCTGAGGACTAGGTGCTAGTACTGATGACTAGGATGCATGCAAACCCTAATTGCATGCAAACACTAATTTTGCATGCATGACTGAAAATGAAAATGACATAAATGCTAGGAGGACTAGGATGGAGTATAGGAATATCCTAACGGTCAAATCCACCATCATACAATACAATTAACCTCCACATGTGTCCTAGAGAGGAGGGGGGGCACTCCATCAAATAATCAAGCATATGTAATAAAAACACGACTTAGGAGTTATAGACTACCCAGTCACCTAAGGTGCTCCCATTTGAGGCTCACATAACACCCAATCAACATAAAATAAACCATAAAAATGCTTGGAACCATATAAGGATAATATGCCAACTAATATACGAATAAAATAGTGTCAACAACATTAAGGTGGAAACAATAGAATAAATGTGTATGTGTGAAATATATATGACAAGCGACTTATGCAAACAAACAACAATTAATACTAGGGGATAGGGATGACCTTGATGGTTTTTCCATTGGAATGAAAACTAATTGGGCAATGGAGCTTGTCCAATGGGTATCCATTTGGAAGATTGAGAGGGGTTTCCAAAAGGAGAAAAGTAGGGTTGATTATATTATTATTGATTATATGGTTGTTGAAAAGGTCTTGATGGACTTGACCTCCTTGGATTCATTTAGAACAGGGGTTCCGTAGTGTCCCATGGTTCATAAAGGATTGCTTTTAGAGGGGGTAGGAATGGGCATCCATCAATGGCATGTTTTTTTGAACTAATTCCACAAACTTCCACTAATGTGACATTGACTTCTACAACATCTAATGGACATTCATTCCTCTCATGCTTATTCCTACATTTGGGGTAGAAAACTAATAGAGCTTTTTCAGCTTCCTCTTTCTTCATCTTAATTTGCAATGAATCCATCTACATGGAAAGATAGTGGAGAATGTAACTTTTCATGTCATCCAACAATTTACCTATTTCATTTTTTGTAAGAGTTGAGATTCTAGGATTGGATGGCTAGGTAACATGACTCCTAGCACCTCTGCTTCTTTTGATTGTAGACCTAGAATAATTCTTGAAGATTTTCTTGATGTCATCGTAATCAATTTGAAAGATATCACCATTAGCTAAGAGATTTAGAGTTTCTATGATGTCTTACCGTACTCCTCTAAGAAGTACAAGATTAATAGATTCATCATCTAAGGTGAAATTATGAGCTCTCTTATAGATGAACTAAAACCTTTCTTCATAATCCTCCAGTGATTTGTTCTCCCCCTGCATCATTCTAAAGATTTCATCATTAGTATCTCTAGCCTTAAAATAATCCCTATATTTTTCTATGAAAGTTTGTTTCATCTTCTCCCATGTGCTGATGTTATTTCCTTCTAGGATCATATACCATCTTAAAGTTGAGTCTTTCAGAGTGGAGGGAAAAATTTTAAGCTTTTGGGAGTCTAGGACATAATCATAAGTTCTATAGATGACTTTAAACATAAACAAGAAAGTGTTTGGATATTCTGAAATAAGACCATGAAAATAAGCTAGGGTAGCAGGATTGATGTTATTCATCCTAGATTAATCATCATTGGATTCCCTAATGGGAAACTCATAGACCTTTGGATATTCCCCTTCTTCCATGGGATAATTTGGTGTAGGACTTCCTTGATCAACTTCTCTATCTGCAGTTAGGTCTCCCAAATCTGCAAAAGGTTTTTCAAAGAGACCAACTCCTCCTCTAGGGTGAATAGGCTGAAATTTCATCTCGAGATATTTCTCCTGTCCTCTTCTATGACTTGTACTTTCTTCAAGTTGAGTAGGGGTTTCTAGCAAAAATTCGCCAAACTAGTCCCTAGCTCGATGCATGCATACTGAAAAATGTTTTTGGGTATTTTTATGATTTTTACAAAAAAAATCTTTATTTTTGTAGATTAAAACATCTCCCTGGAAATGCCTCCAAAAAGATGGTGGGCCTAGGATTGGTAAGCAAGAATATTGGATCCTTAGCTTCAACTTTAATTATCAACCCATTAGTTCATACAAACTTAAGAGATATTCAAAAAAATATATGCATCTACAACGTAAATAAATATTTATAACATCTGTGGACTGCAAAATGTAGAACGAGAATGCTCATACTTGGCCTCTATTTCATCATCTACCTCCAAGGGGCAAGTAAATCTAGACCTCTCTCACAAGGCTAGGAGACCAGGAGGAAAAGATCGCTTCTTACTATTTCTTAGGTAATCAAGAATAAAAAAATAGAGTAAGCTATATTTTATACAAAAGTGAAAGATATAAGCTCTGAGCATTAACTAAGTAGAAAACATCTTATTCAAGCATATAAAATAAATGTTATAACTACTGGAAAGTAAATGAAAGAAACTTGTTAACAAGAAATAACTAACACTGTATTATACAGGATTTATAAAGGAAAGTGCAGAAACTTATAGGAAAT
This sequence comes from Larix kaempferi, assembly GCA_027924585.1. Lineage (NCBI taxonomy): Eukaryota > Viridiplantae > Streptophyta > Pinopsida > Pinales > Pinaceae > Larix > Larix kaempferi. The sequence continues at coordinate 15,087,985 of BSBM01000372.1, read as the reverse complement.
CTACTGGAAAATAATTGCTAGCATAAAAACACATAAATTATAGAAAAATGGAATCAAAACTAATTGCACATAAGATTCTTGTAATCTCTTGGGTGAGCCCTACCGAAAGATCCTACAGGAAATGAGATATACTCAGTTAAATACCATAATGAAAAGTATGCTCATTTATTCATAATGCTTGTGAAATACATAACAAAAGTCATGAAATCAAATAGTTCTAAAAATGTCTTAATTACAATGATGATGCTTCAAAAATAATGATAATCTAGAACCAGCTTTGGCTCGCACCTTCTTTCCTTCCCTTTATGCAAAAAGATTCAAAGATAGCATTGAGGTTTGGATTGAACAAAACTAGTGTTCATTGTATCTAGTCTCAAGTTCACAACAGGTTGTCTCTTGATTAGTTAATTCCGGGTTGTTGCCACTTATCAAGGATCATCCCATTTTGCATGAGTAGGTGCACTCCTAGGTAACATGTAGATAGAATCAACGCTTCTTGACCTGCTCAACACACATGTTCTCTCAAAAACTTGGTTGGCATAGAAGGGCCATTCATAACAAAGAAGTTAAGCGAGATAAGTAAACTTTACAAATTAATTACTAGATTCATTCATATAACTAACAAAGTAAGGTTACTAGGAAAAGACTATCATTATGCTCTATCCACTTTTAACCCTTACGCCTCCTTAGTGACTTTTCTAGTTCATAAAGATGGGCTGATAAATGATCAATTTGATTTCCCATCAAGAGATTTGTGGCAAGAGGGTTCTCCCAAAAAGAGGGAGTGGACTACGAGGATACTTTTTCTCCAATCGTCATGTCCACTTCCATTAGAGAAACCAATGTTTTTAGTTTCCGTTATGGGATGGAGGATACCTCATATGGATGTGAAGACAACGTTTCTCAATGGGATATGTAATACCCCAATTTTGACCCTTAGGAAATATTGGCTCTAATGTAAATATTGTAAACACACGATGTATGTTTCCCTAGCATGGAGCTCAAGGCCAAGGCTCCGCTAGTTTATGCTCGGATTTTATTTAAATTAGACACGCTTGATATTTTGTTACCCACGTGCTATTAAGCCATGGGATATTGTAAATTGATGTAAATATTTAACATTGAAATAAAATACCAAAAACTGGCTATGGAGGCAACGAATGAGAAGGGGCCACGTGTATCCACTAGGGAGTGGTGAGGGGGGTAAGGGACTAAACCCTAGGCTGCCATTTGTCATTATGAGAACCCATTGACTTCCCTAGGTGACATTAATGCCTGTTGTAAGAAGGTGGTTGAGATTTCAGCCCATGGCTTCAATGGAGCATGGGCAGCCCTGAAATTCGTATGGGTGGGCATGGGCTCTGTTTGCTTGGGCAAGAAGTCACTCAACCTCATGGGAGGTTGCTTCATTCTCACCCCATTCCATTGTGAAACTACCTAGCATCATTCCCATCCAAGAAAAACGAGTGCCAGCAGTGAGAGAACCAGAAAATCGCGACCTTGAGAGAAACCAGATTTTGAAAGACCAAAAACGTCCAGATTTGGCATGGGACAGGAAAATCCAATGGGGGATCCATTAGCATGAACCTTGGGGCGAATTTGGGAGCATTAGCTACCCCGAAATCAATAGGAAAACCCAGTTTTTGCAGCTCAGAAAACCAGTGACGGATTTGAGAATTTGGTGAGCAGAATGGTGAGAAATCAAGTTGGGAATGACTATGCAGAGGTTGGGGGTGCTTGATAAACCCAGTGAAGGCTAGGATCTCAAGGATCAGCAGCTGGACCTTTCTATGCCCATCCTGAAGAGCACTGGAGGGAAGAGTCGCCTGAGGGACTGTGTAACAGAGAAGGGGACCTTCCTTGTGTTGGATGTGGTAGGTAATGTGGGTGCCTGACTGTTGAACCCACTTGAGAGGCCTGTAGCTCTGTGGTTGAGCTCGCTGGCTTAGCGTTACCCTCCTCTATCTCCTTGGATTCTTGACCAAAACCATGGCTGTGAGTGCTACCAGCTAGTTCCTCCTTAGTGGATACACAGCCCAGCTCGGGGGTGACCTCTCAGCTGAAAGAACACAAGCTGGACAGAGGTCTACGGTTGGGAGGAACGTTGCCCTTCCATAGACAGTCGTTTGGACCGTTACAATTCAAGATAAGTATTCTGTGAATTAATTTATATACAGTCTGTGTTTGCAATGCATTCAATTTGAAGGATTAATTATTCTTGTTAATGAAATGAAATGCATCATGTTTTATGCAGTATGATAAATTGTCCATGCTTAATGAAATTAGTGACTGTTACATGTATGAATGATACGGGTATGCTGAATGTATGAAGAAATAGTGTGCATACGTAATGATTAATTTCCGCTGTGTTTAAATTGAGATGAATCTGCATAGGGAACTTTTCAAAATGTTAGGAATTTATGGGTAAAGATTATTGGGGCTAAGTCTGCCATAAGCCCGTGTGTTGTTAACGTTTCCTTCCGTGCAAGGAAATCACGGAAGGGGGTGTTACAGGATAATTGAGGAAGAAGCATACATTGAGAAACCTTGGGGCTTTGAGATCAATGGGAAGGAGTCTCATGTGTGCATGCTGATAAAGACCTTGTATGGACTCAAGTATGCACTAAGCTTGGTATTCAAGAATCGATGGATTCCTACTGAGTATGGGCTTCACCAAAAGTGAAGCAGATCCCAACTTATATTTCATATTTGTTGAGGTTGATATGTTTATTTTGGTTTTGTATGTAGATGACCTAGTTCTTATAGGTTGAGAGTGTTTGACTTAAACAAAGTATTTCCACATTGGTCAAACATCTTAAGAAACCACTCACACAAACAAATCACAAACTAACACACTAATGTTTTGCATGGTTAAAACTTTCAGAGAGGGAAACAACCCACAACCTAAACCAAACAACTACTTGAGGCAATATATCAATGCAAAAGAAAAAAGGAATTTACATATGAGTTCTCACAATTGATCATCAAGTAAATGAGTCCATTCTCTTTAAATAGAGATTGTGCGCCAAACGGATGTTAAGCCACAAATTAATAGCCATTAAGATCGAAGTGAATATGAACAGTTTGATGACTATATGTCTAGAACATATCATGACTATAGAATTACATAAGTACAAATGCATAATAAAGCGTACTAAAGAAACACACTTTACCTGAAGACATATTAGATCAGGTAGATCTTAATTAACTCAAAAGTGTATAAATATCCTAACATGGAGAAGCTCATTGTGGGGTGCAAGAAAGATATGGAAATCGAGTTCGAGATGAAGGAAATTGGCATGATGCATTACTTCTTGGGGTTGGAGGTTTGGCAGAGACCACGGGAGATTTTCCTTGGGTAGGATAAGTATGCAATCGAGATCCTGATGAGATTTCAAATGGCGGACTATAAACATATGGCCATGCCTATGATCACCAATCTAAAGAAGGTAATGACTTCAGATTCATATATGGTGGATCCCACATTGTATAGGTAATTGATAGGTTCCTTAATGTTTTCGGTCAACAATAGGCCAAATATATGTTTTATAGTGAACACCTTGATTTAGGTCACAGTGGATTCAAGGCAGGAGCATTGGGTAGAAACAAAATAATTGCTCAAATACTTGAGAGGCACAGTGGAGTATTGGTTGAAATATCTTGGAGATGGCAAGGTGAAGTTACAGGGATATACAGACTCTGGTTGGGAAAGCAATGCATTAGACAGGAAGAGCACCTCAAGGTGTTGCTTTAGCTTAGGATCAATGATGATATCCTGATTCAACAAGAGTCAAAATCATGTGGCACTCGGTTCAAAGGAAAAGTATATGGAATTCAATACTGCTACCTGTGAATCCATTTGGCTTCACAAGTTGCTTACAAGATAATTTGATCGGGAATTGGATCCCACAATGATTTACTACGATGACCAGAGTTGTATCAAACTCTGAGAATCCAACGTTTCATGACAAGTCCAAGAACATTGAGATCAAATATCACTTCATCCAAGACAAGATTCAAAAGGGAGCGGTAAAGCTCCAGTATGTACCCACAGATCAATAGGTTGTTGATATGTTGACCAAGCCCTTAGAAAAATGGAATTTTGAAGCATTCAGAGACAAACTTGGATTGAGGCAGAATTTTGTTCTCACTAATGGGGAGTGTTGAAGATTGTAGCTTAGAGAAGAACGTCAACACATGTTTAATGTCAAACGTGCCAGAAGTTGTTCAAGTCAAATCTATTTTGTAATTCACCTTAATGAAGAAATGAAACTCTTATATTTCTATTTTTAATATGGAAATTTTGATTTTTCCATGGTCTGGTTGTCTCCTCTTGTTACATAAACTTGACTTGGTCATGGTATTTTTGGGCCCATGGTAATGTCCCATTGTATTGCTTGTGAAGAAGCTTATTAAAAGGTTCTGAGGATAAACCTTCTTTTCCATTATGTGTGTGCTTGGTTTAATCATTATGTTTTTTTGTTTATTATATTTTTGTATTATACGAGGCAAGATATGAGAATTCAATGTTTCATATAGTTATTATAAATGTTATTTAAAAAAAATCATTTGTTTTTATGACGGCTAAAATTAAGATTTAAGCGTCAAATGAAAGACAATGTTAAAATTAAAACGTCATATAAAAATTTCTTGACATGCAATGTAGGACATTAAATTTCAACCCTGATGTGGAGCAGAGTTAGAGCATCAGAGAGGAGTCAAAGTCAACCAATAGGTAGAGAGAAACAGGTAGCTCCATATAGGGCAGGTTTGTATAATTGTATGGACCAATCCACACACTTGTACAAAACAAGTCCATACTGTCGTACTAAACAAGCCATACATTCGGCAACAACCAACGGGTAATTTTCTTGATTTTGGCATACAGATTTTTCCTCATTAAGCATGTAGATCTATTTTTTTAGGGTGTACCATACAACTATCAGTTTTACAGTTGCAGAGATTTCCTTGTAAGCTTTGAATTGTTGATGAAAAGTTGATTTGAGAGAATAATTATCTATGCATTGTGTTTATGGTTTCACCATTATTTTCCAACTATATGTGTGATTACTGCTATGCGAAGAATTTAATTTATGCAATTAAATAACAACTTTGTTTAGTTGATAACACAAGGACAATAGTCTCCTAGGGTCTGGAAAATTCACATTGAGCTCTCGATTTAGATCTTACTAGTGAATTGCTCCTCATTGAGTGCTTTATGACTTGCTTCTTTTTAATTTGAACAAGTACAAGGGAATTGTTATGTCCACTTAACTATCTTGAGAATGTAAATTGCATGAGAGTTAGTTTCCACTCTTAGATTAATCCTAGTAAGTTTATAATGGTTCCATTAATCTCATTTTTACAAATTGCAAAATCTTCTTCAGAATTGATTGATGATGAACCATTTTTTATGTTAAGTATTTCCCTAACTTGATAATTCAAAACAATGGAATAACCTTGTTAAATGTCTGGTTGATCTTCTTTTCTAGTATATTCCATTTCTCTACTATTATTATAAACTCTATATGGACATTGATTTGTGGCTTCGGTTTCATAGTTGACTACTAGAACATAGGTGCATTTTAATGGAAGAAAGAACTACCTTAACACTAGCACATAGAGTCATTTAACACTAGTCTCTTTAACCCTTATAAACACTAATCCCTACCACCATTATCTCTCTAACCCTTGCTCTATATATACTATAATATAACCACTATCCCATACAACCTATAAGCTCTATTAATATCACCCTCAACCACCATAATCATAAAATGTTATAACCACTATCAACACTAACATCTAAACTCATAACACATATAACTATTAACCCCTATGAATGTTAATAACTAACTCATATAACTCCTATAACCCCAAACACCTTTAACTCTAAATCTCTGTAACCATATAAATTTCAATCGATATAACCTTTTATAAACCCTAACCACTATAAAACCCATACCTTGTGACCGTTATTATCTCTATCACCCTTATTACATGAAACCATTATAACCCTATCACCATGTCCCCTAACCATGGAAACTCTTAGTGTCTATAGCCTTTATTCCTAGTAACCCTAAACCCTCATCCCTTAACATATATCCCTTGTAAATCCTAACATATGTCCTTAATAATCCTTAAGGATGACCCCTAACCCTAATTACCCAATTTGTCTCCTTAATTACCTCTATACGTAACCCCAATAACCATTGTCATTTCAATTACCCCTATAGCTCATAATCACTAAAAACCTTATACTTTGTAACCCCTAACACTTGACAACAATAAAATTTATTTCTAACTAGGATATATTAACCTTATTTTTACATGGGGTGATACACAGGGAGAATAATAATATAGCTTCAACCTTAACTTCCGAAAAAAATTAATAATGATAAGTGAAAAGAGTTGCATGGTGGATATAATGTGTGAAACGCAATAACATGCATGGAGATTATTGGACAAAAAATTAAAGCAACATTTCATTGTCCATTGGATATACACTTTTTAGGTTACTAAGTGTTACCCACCTCTCAAAGTGTTCAATTTTACAAAATCCTTGCCAATGGCCCCATGCTGTGCCTCATAGTGATTATGACACCACCTTGCAAAAATTCACAAACTCTACCGTGTGCCTTGTATTGATTAAAATCTACCTCTCCTTGCAATAGATATTCCTTACAGTACCTTGCACTTCACAAAATTTACCTTGTTCCTACCCTTGGACTGAACTATGTTCACATATTTCGAGCAATTGAACTATGTACACGTATTTAGAGCAATCAACAAACTCATTTCAACATTGGCTATTATGCAATGCAATGTTGTCGTATTCCTTTCCAACCTTAAGAAAGCAATTAGTGGGAAATTTTAAAATCTTTTATAAATCATCCAAACAACATAGAACATAGTTTGAAGAATCCTTTCAACCTATATGGTATGATATGATAAAAGACGAACACTACCACGTTATTAAAACTCTAGAGGAAGAAAACATTGTCCAATTCTGATGAGAGAGTGAACCACATCCATATTCTGAAGGGATAGATCCTCCAATAGAAAATTGAAAAGAATAAGAAATGGAACTCATTAATGGGCATTGTTTCCAGCTGAATGTCCACACCAGCAGCATAAATATTTTGAAAGTTGTTTCCCAAGTGAGAAAGGTGTGGCCTTGGGGGCAAGCAAAGATTCAGTTGATTTCACCTGATCCCGACTCCTTCGTTTAGGAAAACTCCTAACAAATCCAAGGGGGGTAGACCCTACAAAGAGTTTCTAAGGCTCTTGTCTTTTAAAATGTTTTTTGGTGTAAGATTAGGATGGGTGTTTTTTATGAGTTTTTGTGATATTTACAGTAACAGTTTAAATAGTCCAAGCATATACTTGCAAAATTAAGAAGATACACAACCACTGGCAATAGCAATTTAAAAATAAAGCATCCACAGCATGATATGATTTAATCAGATAAAACAAATGCTCTCGATAGATAATAAGCAAAGTAAATAATGAGTTGAAGGACCAATGCCTTATGGAGTCAATGTTTGTGCTTGGGATGCTGAATACATGTCTTGGGTGTGCTTGAGAATTGTTATGCGAGTGCTCTTGGTAAATTTTATTGTAAATTTTAAGATGAGTTTGATTATTAAGGGAAGGGAATCTCCAAGATATACCCTTCGGTACAAGAGATGTGTCCGGAAAATATTCTAAGTGGTTCCGTACAAGGACATGTTGGTTGTCCGGAGTCTCTAGAGCATGTTAAACACTACACCAACCAGGGATGTAGTCTAACAGTGCCCTTAAGGTCTTGGTATAGTGGTTCCAGCGTCCCTAGGAAGAATTTTCCCACTTTTAAATATTTGATGATCAACGCCGGATTTTTGTTTGTTTTCAAGGAGAGTATTTTATAATGGTTTGAATGGATTAAAATGTGAAGAATTAAGTAGTCTACAGCTTCTTCTGGGTATCCCACAAGTGGGCAAAGCATACATTGTGGAGTAAATTGTAAATTCCAATTTTATTGAATGTTTGGAACAAGAACCATTGTAGCTCTCTGATAGAGAGTGCTCTTGATCTGCCTTATGGCAAGATTCAAGAGACTTATGAAAGTGAAAAATGCTTGAAATAAAGTATACACTACCCAAGAGTCTCTTTCAGGTCTAGGACTGTACTCAGGAAAGAAAGCGGGTTATCAAAAAAACAAAAGATGCAAATAAACTCTCTAACAGAGAGCACTCCTGATCCACTTTTCAGTGAGATTCAAGAGATTTTAGTGTTTTTTTATTAGATTATATGAAATTAAAAATTGAAATAATGAAGTAAGTTAAACTATGAGCTTCTAAGATCTAGCAATTATTTCAAAAGTGAATCTACTCTAGTAATTGAAAACTAATCTAGCAATGAAATCTAAGCTACTTGCAAAAAGACAACTAAACTAAATGCGAAAAAGGGACAAGAGACAACACAAGCTTCCCCCAATTGGGGGAAGTGGGGGTGTGGGAGCCTTTATCCCACTTGCTCTTTTATTAAACTTTACAATGTTTCTTTGGTTTTTATCTTCACTTGAAAGCACAATATTGGATGGGGGAGTGAAGAAGAGGGAAGTGATGTTCAAGGAGTTTGTTTTTGGTTTGCTTGCTTTCTCTTAGCCTTTGGGATTCTTCTTTTAGAATGTCTTCTTTGGTCACCTAAACATAAGAGCTCTAGACAAGCACTTATTACGTTGTTAGCAAAACCAAAACAATATTGAACTAGGATCTAAACTAGACTAGTATGCAAATATAAATGAACTAAGTATGAATGGAAACTAATGGAAACTAAATGCAAGCTAAAAGATGGATTATAAGACTAAATGCAAACTAAGAGAATGAATTCAATTACCAAATTGAAACTAGATGCAACTAAATATGAGTTAGAAAAAACTAAAGTAAATGACTTAAGATCAGCAATCAACTTTAAACTAAATGCAAGCTAAGCTTTAAAATGAAACTAGATGAAAAATTAAACTAAAACTAAGTTTATTGAACAATGAAGAAAGAGCAAGAATAAGCAAGAAGAGAAGACAAGGAAGCGAAAAGGTGAAAGAGCAAAGAGGAGAGGAGACTTGAGGAGAAAGAGATGGGTTGCAAACAGTTTGAAAGAGGCTGCAAACAAAGTGAAAAGGAGGCTGCAAAACAGTGATAAAAGAGGGACAAACAATAAGCAAAGATGGCTGGAAATGAAGGTAAGAAGGTAAGAAAGCAGTGAAGGAAAAAGGGTTGGAAAAGTGGAGTAAAGATGGGAAAAAAATCAGACTAAGAAGAAGTTGAAAACGAGACAAAAAGAAGGGCAAAAATCAGACTTAGAAGAGGCTGAAAATGAGACAAAAATAAGGGCAAAAATCAGACTTAGAAGAGGCTAAAAATGATCAAGAAGAAATTAAAAAATCAGACTTAGAAGACACTGAAAATGATCAAAAAGAAAGGCAAAAATCAGACATAGAAGAGGCTGAAAACAAGCACAAAAAATCAAAGTTGAAGAGGCTGAAAATAACCTTGGAAAGGAGCAAAAAGTGAGGAGAAAGGGCAAGAAAACAAGAAGCAAATCAAGGAGAGAAGTGAGACAAGTTGAGAGCCAAAAAACAAAGAAAAGAGGCCCACAACAAGAGCTAGGTTTGGAGAAAAATTTAGATCTAGATATTTACAACCTTAGCTTAGTAACCCAATGGAACAAGTTTGAAAAATTGATTTTAAATAGGGTGAATAAGAAGTAGAATACCTAGCTCTTGAATCTTGAAATGATTTGGATCTCACTTTGATGATTGCTTGTTGGACTTTTGCTTGGCTCCAAGAGAAGGATATGCAAACTAGCTCAACCTCCTACTTGATCGAATGGAGTGATCTGTAAACAAAGAACTCATACACTTGCAAACAATGGGATTAGATCATGTACTATCTATTGATTGAAACCAAAAAAGAATGAGCTACAAACTAATAAAACAATGCTCTTTTAAATCTCTGAGAACAAATATGTAGATAGACAACTTGAGATTACAAATGTCTACCCTTATGTGCTTACTGTAAGCCCTATAAAGCATGAAACACTAACCAATGATTGACAAGCAAGAGAAGAATTTGGAATAATATCACCTTATTCACCAAAGCAATTGATCCAAGCATTACACCACATGAGCCTCCAAAGCCTTTCTTTTATTCAAAATTTGCATGAATAGCAATAAACATTACACACTATTTCACCAAAGGTTCTCTGCAAAATTATTCACCCTCAATGGTGATGAGAGAGCTCTTATTTATACACAAAGAGAGAGCTCCAAATACCTAAGTCGAATTGGCATGAGAGAGAGCCAAACTCATTGATTTGAGAGTTAACTGGCTCTCTTGATAGGTAGGAAGGGTGAGGTGGCCTCCACCTAGGCAAGGCGCCCACCCTTCTACCTTGTTATTATCAACCATCCGACCAGCAGCTTCCAACAAGGCAAGACGTGAGAGATAGGAAGGAGGGCGCAAATCCCAAGACAGAGTGAGTTGTAGTGCTCCGATACTAATCTGAAATCAGTTGGTGAGATTTGGAATATTTCCATATGCTCTCTGCCATGTCATTTAGACTTTTATTTTATTCAATTTGGCGTTTTCTGGAGAGGTTTGGATTTTCTCCATTTTATTATTTTCTGATTATTTTTAATTAAATATTCATCTTTTATTAAATTTGAGGAAATATTCAATTAAGTGCAAAATAATCATCAAGAACTTAGGATAAGTGGGTCTAGGGGTTAAATGGATACTCTGGCTTAGAAAATGAGCATCCATTTGCCAAAATCCACCCCCAAACCACTTAATTATTACAATTTGAAAATTTTCAATTAAACCATGTAAAAATGGCTTAATTAATTGAAAATTTTAATAATTAAAAAATAAAAAAATAAAAGACGTTGAGCACGTCTGTTAAAAAAAAAATGGACAATGTTTTAACACACCTAGGGACCTAGGAAATGACCATAGAACATACCAATAATGTCTAGTAGGTTCATATTTTACAATTGGGCTCTAATAACCCCCCAAGGCCTAATTGCCAAATTCAGGCATTCCAGCTTTGGAGGTTGTAGGAGAAAAACTCATAGATTATTACTCTGCTATAGGCTGAGCATAATCGAAAAGGGAAAAAACTCCTTGGAATACCTTATTTGACTGTCAAGTCTTAGAGAACCGAGCCACTCAGACACCCATACTAGCACACTTTATTACAATCCCCATGGGGCATGGTCATTTCAAGACAAAAATAAAAAAGATGGCCAAAACAAGCCAAATCCGGAACATCTGAACCTCTGAACTCTGGAAATGAACATGGATCATGTACAATAATTGGCAGCTCAATAGAAGTTCAACTATTGTACAAAATAGTTGGTAACATCTAACTCCAACTATGGGACGAGCACTCGTAGGAGTTATCAATCAAAGAGAGTGTTCGAGAACCCTATAATCTATGGTTCCTGCATGTAAACAAAAGTGTAATACCACATATACATGATAAAAATACCAAATAGATACCAACATAAAAATGAAATCTATTTACAATGTTTAGTATACAACATATAATACAAAGCATAATGTACATGAAATAATATACAAACATAATGGTACAAAAATAGAAGTACAACATAATAAAATACAACAAGAGAAGGTTTAGAAAAGCCCTGAAATGCCCGCATGAGCATTTTTTTAGAGATCATTGTTGTAGAACAGATTCAGATGTTGTCCATTCATAGGTAGGTTCAACCTCTCCCCTTCAATAGTGTTGAGTTAAAAAGAGTTTGTGCAATCGTGAATAATAAAAGGCTCCTTCCAGAGGCTGTCGAATTTCCCATGCTTTCCCGGTTTTTTCCTTCTTTATCCCATAAGAGGAATGTGTCCCCAATTTGGAGAGATCTCGGTTTAGCCGACTTATCAAATGTTCCTTTCACGCTCTCTTGATGTCTCAAGCTCTGATCTAAGGATGCTCTTCTATTCTCGTCAAGCTCTATAATCTGATTAATTCTGTGTTCCATCTCTTCCCTTTCTGAACCATATTCCATTATCATTCTGAAAACTGGTAGTTTGCATGATGACAGGTAGCTCAGTTGTGAGACCATATACCAACTCGAAAGGAGACTTCCCAGTAGAACTCTTCTTAGTGATTCTGTTGGCCCAAAGTGCATACTTAATCTTACTATCCCATGCTTTCTTATTGTTACCCATAGTTTTCTTGAGGATGTTCATCAGGTTTTTATTAGTGGACTCAACAAGTCCATTTCCCTGTGGGTAGTATTCGGATGAGTGGGATAGGGTAATCCCATACTTGAAGCAGAAAGATGTCATATCGATGGAGCTAAAAGCTTTGGCATTCTCAGTTGTTATCTTAAGGGGGATACCAAATCTTGTGTTGATTTTATCCTCAATGAAGTCCATAACAATTTTTTCAATGGTTGTCTTGGTGGGTATGGCCTCTACCCACTTGGTGAAGTAATCGGTAGCCGTGAGGATCCAACAGAATCCATTGGTTGAATTGTATTTAAATTTTTCGATGAAGTCAAGCCCCCATTGTTGAAAGGGGGCAAGGACTACTACAGATGTAAGGGGAAGAGCAGCCAATTTTTGGTTCCCATTGAAGAGTTGGCACTCTTGGAAACACTTAACATGTTTATGTACATCTGCAAAGATGGTTTTCCAATAGTACCCTGCTCGGAGGATTTTGTGGGCAGTTGTATTTGCTACAAAGTGGCCTCCACGGAATCCTGAGTGAAACTCAGTCAAGATCTTTTTAGAATCTTGTTCGTTTACATATCTAAGTATAATTCCTTTTCATTATTCAATTTAACCAATGAATCCTCAGATGTTGGCACAGTGGCATAGGTCCAATCCATTTGGATCCATTCTCCTAAAGTGGAAGCCCACTTCCTAGAAAGCAGCGTTCCTCATTTATCTGGAACATCAATGACAAGGATGTCCATAGTTACATGGATATCTGGATACTTAACTAATCTTACTGACTGATTTTCAATAATTCCCACAACCTCAACCAGCCTAGAGTCCATGGCACAAACATTTTGATAAGATCTAGATGTTTTAAGGTTGAGTTGTTGCATGACCTTTTTAGTCATGATGTTCGAAGAAGACCCGAATCTAGCATACATTTATGTAGAAGAAGATCACCTATCATCAATGATACATAAAAAGGGGGATGATCTTCTCTTCTTGGGTCCTTGGTATGTAATATTATTAGGGGGTCTATGGAGACACTGTTGTTACATGTGGATGGTTATTGTATAGTGTCTGAAAAAGTAACCCTTTTAGGGGTAGGGGGATTTAAAGGTGTGGGGGGATTTGTAGAAGTAGGAGGATCTAATATTTTCAACAACTTTTCTTTATGTCTAGGAATTTTATAAAGTTCAATAATAGGTACAGGTACTTTAGTAGTACTAGACCAGTTACCCCAATCAAAATTCAAATCATTTGATTCATTAGACCCATTTGGAATAGTTACCTTAGGTGGATATTGCATAGAGGGTCCAGTATTTGCTTTTCTTTGATAAGTGACCCCTTTGAATTTCTGCATGTTGTGAACTTGCTCGTTTGAGGGTCTTTCTCCATAATTTCTAGCCAAGTTGTCTACTTCTTGACTATATTGTTTGGCTTGCTTCCAACTTTCTCTAGGGATGTTGTGGATATCTCCTACTATGTTAACAAATTCAGGCTCGCTTGATATCTATTCGCTGGTACTACCCTCTGGAAAACCATGTTCTTAAACATCGTTTGCAAAGTAACAAGAGAATTCCTCATGGAAATCCTTGCATTCCCTACATAATGGTACATAGTTCTCAACCATGTTAGCAGCTTCCAATTGGTTGGGAGGCCTCTTTTCAGGGTTCGGAGCTTTCTTTTGCTAGTTGGCTTTCTGAGGGTAGTTTCTTTGAAGAGGCTGAGTTTGTACTCTTTCCACAATTATGACTCTATTTTGCATTTCTTTCATTTGAGAGAGATACTTTTTTCCATATTTGCCATCTTCTCGCTCATGTCCAACAATTTTCTTTCATAAGAATCCTTTATGGAAGACAAAGGATTATTTTCTTTTGGTTATGTTAGTTTTAGAGGAGTTAAGGCCCTTCAGTAGCCATGAATGTTAGATTTACCAGAAGATTAAATATTTTTATCAATTTTAGCAGCCATTTCGTGGGCCATCAAAAGAGTAGTGGGCTCCTTATCTCTGAGTTGATATTGCATTTCTCCACTAAGTGTCTCAATATAGTATACCAAGATGAATTGAGTGGGTGGTTTATAGTTGGTGTGAATAGCATTTTCTAAATCAGTGAACTTCTTGTTGAATTCATCCATACTTTCGTTCTCACTTCTCTTTATGTTGGTCAAAGAAGCTAACTGATGGCGAGGCTCTTTTTTCTCCCCAAACTTGTTGGTGAAAGCAGTTTTAAATGCAGCAACGGTTGCAAAGCCGTTATCAGGTAGACTGATGAACCAGTCACCAGCATCTTCGTCCAAAGATAGTGAAAGAAGTTTCATGTAAACATCATCATGTTTGTGAGCGGGATCCCTGACATAGGTGCTAATACATTTGGTGAAGCTTTTCAGATGGTAAGCAGCAGTGATGGCATCAGTGCAAGTGAAAGTGGGCAACTTGTCTATAGCTTTTTCTGGTATATCATGTGGTTGACCTGCTATCTGAGTAAAGTTAAGAGGACTATAAAATTCGGCCATTGGATCAATCAAACAATTATTATGTTCTACAAAAATAGAATGGATGTCCGAAATAGACTCAGATCCAAGATTCTCAAGGATCCTATGAGAAGTTAACCTATTTAATCTCCTCCTATAAACATGTTTAGGTTCAAGGAAGAAATCAAGTAGGCCTACAGAGTTTCTTCTTGTTGAATACCTTGGTAAGTTAATTGACAGTGGAGTCACCATATGGATTTGAAGTCTAAAATCGGAGAGTTGTTAAAACTAAAAACCTATCAAATAGGTAAAGGTAAAAAAATAAGAAAAACTAAGTTAAAAGATGTCGAGGAACAAAAAATTTGTCCCCGGCAACGGCGCCAAAACTGTTTCCCACCAAATGTGCACACCAGCAGCAGAAATATTTCGAAAGTTGTTTCCCAAGTGGGAAAGGTGTGGCCTTGAGGGCAAGCAAAGAGTCAGGTGCTGTCACCTGATCCCGATTCCTCCGTTTAGGCAAACTCTTAACGAAGCCAAGGGGGCTAGACCCTACAGAGTGTTTCTAAGGCTCCTGTGTTTTAAAATGTTTTTTGGTGTAAGAAGAGGATGGGTGTTTTTTAGGAGTTTTTGTCACATTTACAATAACAGTTTAAATATCCAACATATACTTGCAAAATTTAGAAGATACACAACCACTGACAATAGCAATTTAAAAATAAAGCATCCACAACATGGTATGATTTAAACAGATAAAACGAATGCTCCCGATAGATAATAAGCAAAGTAAATAATGAGTTGAAGGACCAGTGCTTTATGGAGTCAATGTTTGTGCTTGGGATGCTGAATATATGTCTTGGGTGTGCTTGGGATGCTGAATATATGTCTTGGGTGTGCTTGAGAACTATTTTGCGAGTGCTCTTGGTAAATATTAATGTAAATTTTAAGACGAGTTTGATTATTAAGGGAAGGGAATCTCCAAGATATACCTTTCGGTACAAGAGATGTGTCCGGAAAATATTCTAAGTGGTTCTGTACAAGGACATGTTGGCTATCCGAAGTATCTAGAGCGTGTTTAACACTACACCAACCAGGGATGTAGTCTAACGGTGCCCTTAAGGTCTCGGTACAGTGGTTCTAGCATCCCCAGGCATAATTTGCCGTGAATTTGCCCACTTTCGAAAATTTGACGATCAATGTCGAATTTTCGTTTGTTTTCAAGGAGAGTATTTTATTATGGTTTGAATAGATTAAGATGTGAATAATTACATAGTCTACAACTGCTTCTGGGTATCCCACAAGTGGGCAGAGCATACACAGTGTAGTAAATTGTAAATTCCAATTTTATTGAATGTTTGGAACAAGAACCAAACCACTTATACTATGAAACGAGAACTCGACACAATTCTCGTTTTTCTCTCCTAATTTTAGTAGGTATTTTTAGCTCCATTTCAAAAAGGGGTGATGCCAGTATCACACATTTTCATTTTGAGGCATTTTTGGGGACCTTTGAATTATCTTTATCGTAAAAAAAAATTAGTTTCTATTTTCAGGTGCATTTTTAGAAATTTAGCAAAATAGCATACATTTTTAAGCAATTTATAATGAAAAACATATACATTTTGCAATTTTTTCTATAAAATAAGACATTTTTATGGACAAAATAAGACATTTTTATGGACAAAATAAGACACTTTTATTGACAAAATTGTAAAAAATTTCAGAAAATATAGACATTTAAAACCATTTTCAATCAATTTTCAGATATGTTTTGTATAAAAATGATACTATTTCATATTATTTTTCGAAAAGTGTTATTCACATAAATTCAAGAAAAACTATACAAATTATTTGTAAAAAACATATTTCAAACATTATATATAGAAATTTTATTTCTAAAATTAAGTCTGAAAGTCAAAACATTACTAATATATCTTATCAAAATATTGTCAAACTTAGCATTTTTTTCAAAACATGAAATTAATCAACAATATCATGCATGCCAAATTCATGTCCTCTTCTGCTGCATGTTTCCCCCCTCTAACATTATAATAAAATAAATTAAAAAACAAATTAAACTAACCCCTAACATCATTATAATAAAAAATTCCTAACAACATTATAATAAAAAATTTAAAGAAAAATTAAAAAGAAATCAAACTAACCCCTAACAACATTATAATAAAAAATTTAAAAAAGAATTAAAAACAACTTAAACTAACCTAACAACATTATAAACTAACATTTAAAAAAAAATTAAACTAACATTAAAACTAATAGATTTAAACTAATGTTCTTATAATTAAAAATTAAAAATAAAAATAAAAACCCAATAAACTAACCTAACATTATAATTAAAAAATAAAACTAATTAACTATATACTAACATTACACAAAATTTAGAAAAACTTAAAAACAAAATAAAAATAACATTATAAAAAATTAAAAATTAAAAAAAAAAACTATACAAAATTTTAAAATAAATTAAAAACAGACTAAAACAAACATTATAAAAAATTAAAAATTAAAAAAAACAAACTATATATAATAACAAATCAAACTAAAGAATACATTGTATATTGAGGGGTTTCTTGGAGCTCGCAAATGGTTTCTTGGAGCTCGCAAGGGTTTGCAAATGGTAGATTTCTTGTGAAGGGCGTCGGGGGTTGTTCACGGTCAGGCTTATCAGCCTGACACAAAGACTTGCGCGGTGACGAACTACACCACAGCACACTGTTTTCTCCCGTTCGTTTTTTGCTGGGTCTTTTGGATCGTGGTTAAACCCTCGGGGGTTTGTATTTTCCTTTTTACTGTTTAATTTTTTACTGGGGGCGTGCCCGTCATGGCGCGTTATGAAGAACTGGTGGACTATGCTTTTGATACGTCGGATGATCTGCCCATCTAGACCCAGCCTTTGGGTGCCGGGTGGCAGGATGGGGCACTCTCTGCTGCGGATGGGGCGGTGATTATACCTACTATGGAGAACAATCTGGAACTAGGGTTCTCGCCTTCCGGGTTTCTTTCCAGCTCCTCCGGTTCCGGGCCGTTAAACGTCTTGACAGAACGTACTCCTTCAGCTACACCTTTATCGGAGGTTGGGACTGCTCTATGGTCTGCTGAACAGGTTCTCAATGCCCTCGAGGTCTCGGCGGTGGGTAAGAATGGTGCACTTGCGGCTCTTGATGGAACTCAGCGAACCGGTAGGGTGGTATCATCTACGAACCCTTCTCCTGTCATAAACACTGCTGGGGCAAAGGAGGTGTAACGGCAGGGGTTACTAGAAGTGCATGAACATCGTGGGTTTGCTAGCCCTTGTGTGGGATCTGGAACTAGTTCTGAAGAATGGGGAGGGCCATCATCAGATGATTCCTCACATCAGGTGAAACGGGGCAGGAAAAGATGGCTCAAGCTGAGCAGGCACAAATATAACTATGCCCTGGGGGAAGACATTGAGTGGCATCAATTACTCACGATGTCCAGTATAACCTTGGTTGGTAAGGCTCTGGGTAGATCTTTCTCTCTGAGCACCATTGAGGCATGGGTGGGAGAAAATTAGGCTGCTGAATTAGGTTATTCCCCTGAAGTTGTGGAATTAACCCACAACTGGTTCGCATTTAACTTCCACTTGGAGGCACATACTAGATAGGTACTTAACTCCAACTAGAGTTGGGACCATTGCCCAGTCATGATCAAACCCTGGCATCTGATGTTTGATGCGAGCCGTGAACGGCTTGATATTGTTCCACTGTGGGTTCGGCTACCGGGATTGCCACTACATTACTGGTCGAAGCGACATTTTAAAGGGATAGGTAATCTGATTGGTACCTATTTGGATGGGGATTACAGTTTTCTTCAGACCCGACAAAAGAAGATTGCCCGTATTCTGGTAAACCTGAATATCAGAGATGGGTTAGCACCGGATGTAACCCTCAGTTGGGGACCCTTCGTTTATGTTCAGAAATTGGACTATGAAAACGTTCCATTCAGATGTCGTCGTTGTCATGCTTATGGTCACCCGGTGGTTGAATGTCATCTTCCTCTTCGGAGGAAATCTGGAGGGACTCATAAATCTACTAATGATGCGGGAGCTACACGGCCGACTCCTGCTCCAGTTACCGGACCTCCTCTTGTCGTGGCATTGGAAGCGGATGAGGGCCATGACAACACACGGGATATGGATGACCCACTGGGTGTTGCTCACACGGGACCTAGGGCATCGGTGGATGGGACTGAAGGCTTACTACAGGAACAGGGTTTGGCGGCGACCAATGTTGGACAGCCGGTACCTGGATCTTTAGCGATGGTGCTTCAAACTGCTCCTGCAATGATTCCCGGGCCGTCGTCGGCGGGTATTACTCATTCCATTAATCCCCTCTCCTTTCATTTTGTTTTAAAAAATTGTACTTTGGATAATCTGGACTGGTTAGAGGCTTTAAAAAATTTACATATCTCCTCGGCTTTGGATATGGGGGAGCCTATTGGTATTGAACCTGACATCCCTACCTCTCCACTTACCCCCTCCTCCACTAACACTACTATGCCGGACTCGGGGATGAGGCTGCTGGACCTACCATCTGGATCAGATCCAGGGCCTGTAGATGGATATTCTTCACCTACTACTACTACCTCATCGGACTCTAGATATTTTCTTCGTTCACTCACCAAAGTTTCCCCGGGTGGGCTGGGGGCTGGGGTGAATAAAATTGGGAAGGGCCGTGGTAGGAAATCTAATCTCTCTAAAGCACAATCCAAGGCCAATATAGACCTGATGGATGGCAAACAGGTGACTATTGAACGGGCGCTTAGAGCGGTGCGTGCCCCGAAGAGGGGTCGTTAATGAAGGTTATGTCTTTTAACTGCAGGGTTCTTGCTGTTCCCCATAAAAAAGCAGCACTTCGTAGAGTGGTATCCATTGAACACCCGGATATCATTCTACTCCAGGAGACTATGGGTGTTGGTGAGGGTATTAAAACGTTACTTGAAAGCTGGTTTTGAGGATGGTCCTTTGCTACCTTGGATGCTCGTGGTCGGTCCGGTGGCCTAGCTATGGGTTGGAACTCTCGCTCGGTGCAGTGCCTTAACCTATGGGGAGTGGAAGCGGCATTGGGAATGACTTGCAGCTCTCTTGATATTGGTGAACTCTTTACGGTGGTAAATGTTTATGGACCATATTTGAACCGGGTTCCTTTCTGGGATTCTCTACTCTCGAATCCTGTGATGCAGGATGGGAATATGATCCTCGGTGGGGATTTAAATTTTTCTCTTGGCCCGGCTGAAGTTTGGGGTAGTAGGACTAGGCCTGATCCATTGGCTGACTACTTACACATGAATTGTTGGATATTGAACCTACCCTACTTAAAGCTACATGGAGGAATAACAGGACAGGTGACTATAGGATTGAGAAACGACTGGATAGGTTTCTGGTATCAGAACTTTTTGTGGACAGAAGATACCTATTGAGACAATGGGTAGGGTCGGGGGGCTCATCTGACCACTTTCCCATTTTCATGGAGATTAGGGATGGACCTACTAAACCAGCTGGACCAATGAAATTCAATAAGATCTGGTTACAAGATGAGACCTTTTTTTACTTGGTGGGATCCCTTTGGGTACACTACAACCCAGGGGGGGGACAATCTGCCTCTCATCAGTTCTCTGCTAATATCAAAAGAATTAAGCGACCTTTGAAGGAATGGGCCTATGAAAAGAAGGGTAGGGATGAAAGAGAACTGAAGGCGATTGAATTGGAACTATAGTCTATTTATGACTCTGGCACTGGGGGACTTGGATCTATAGAAGAAAAATCACATTTGACATCTCTGGAAGGTAGAAGGAACTTGCTTTTGTTGGAAAAAGAGGAAACATGGCGACTTAAAAGCAGGGCACTGTGGCTCTCGGCTGGCGATGAGAATACTAAATTCTTTCATGCATATGCTAAAGGTAGAAAGGCGTCTAATACCATATGGAGCCTGGAAGACTCTTCGGGGGATCCCCAGACTACTTTTGAAAGTATGGCGGGGGTGGGGGTTGATCATTTCCAATCACTCTTTAAGGCACCTGCACAGGCTAGTATTCTGGAGATTGTCAGGATGGCACAACTTTTTCCTCGGTTTGTGGATGAGGATGACAACCACACACTGATGGCTGTAGTAGATGAAGAGGAGCTGAAGGGAGTGTTACAGAGTTTCCAAAAAGATAAAAGCCCGGGGCCAGATGGATGGACTGTGGAATTCCTCATAGCACTCTTTGAACTAATTGGGAAGGATCTACTGCAGATGGTGGAAGACACTAGAATTTCGGGGCGGATCCTAGCTGCTTTAAACTCCACTTTTTTAGCCCTCATACCTAAATCTGACAATTCTTCCTCCTTAAGTGATTTCAGACCCATCTCATTGTGTAATTGTGTATATAAGGTTGTGTCTAAAATTATTGCCAGGCGACTGAAAATCATCCTGTCCAAGCATATTTCTGAGGAACAATTTGGATTTCTGGAAGGCAGACAAATTCACGAGGCGATTGGAGTGGCCCAAGAGGGCATCCATAGTATGAAATCAAAGAGAATCAAAGGAGCCATTATCAAGATTGATTTGTCAAAAGCATACGACAAGGTGAGCTGGATGTATATTCATTTACTACTTACACATCTGGGTTTTGCTGTGGATTTTATTAGGTGGATCATGAGCTGTATTTCTACAGTAGCTTTTGCGGTACTAATAAATGGTGCAGCATCTCCTTTCTTTCGGTCTGAAATGGGTCTTCGTCAGGGGTGCCCTCTATCCCCATTATTGTTTATGTTGGTTGTGGAGCGACTTAGTAGGGAATTGAAGAGGGCTTGCAGGGATGGCACACTACAGGGGATTCAAGTGGCTCCTGATTTATTTATCACACATCTACTTTTCGTGGATGATATACTCATCTTCTGTTCAGGGTCGGCTAGGGATATGGAAACTCTCCAGGACATTTTTAAACTCTTCTCACGAGCTATGGGAATGGAGATCAATGACAGAAAATCTACTATTTCGACACACCTCCTTGGGGATGATAAGATCACTACTATTCGGAGGCTCTTCCCTTTCACTTTCTTAATTCTTGATGATGGCCTTTGCTACCTTGGATACCACCTAAAACCTAATTCATACACCAAACAGGACTGGCACTGGCTCATTGAAAAATTTCACAAGAGATTGAATATTTGGAGTCACAGGTGGTTATCTCGAGCTAGGAGGCTGGTCCTGGTAAAATCGGTGTTGGAGGCCATACCGGTGTACTGGATGTCCCTCTCTTGGATCCCCAAAGGGACACTGGAAACTACTAGGAAATTGTGCTTTCGATTTCTATGGAGTGGGAAAGGAGATTTTGTTTCACCTTGGGTTCGGTGGCAGAAAATCGCAATCCCAAAAGCCTTAGGGGGTTGGGGTCTAAAGAACATACATCTCTTCTCAAGTGCACTGGCGGCGAAAGGGGTATGGAGACTGCTGAAAACTGAAAGCCTTTGGACACGAGTTGTCACACATAAGTATATCTTCCCTGCTTCTTTAATGGACTGGGTACGGGCTACGAATAAGACTCATTCTGGTTGCTCTGTTATATGGAAAGCTGTTATCAAATCTTTTTCGGTGATTGGTGAACTTCTTACCTGGAATATTGGGAATAGGATGGCTCTTCGGGTTGGGGAAGACCCCTGGTATGGGAGTGCTGGAAGACATATTTTATCTGATGAATTGATTATATCCCTGCGTGAAATTGGCATCACTTACTTATCCCAGCTCGTTGTTCATGAGAGAACCAACTCTTGGAATCAGGCGTGGATCGGGGCTGATACATTGGCACTCTCTGTGGAGGAACAGGGGGAATTGAGAACATATTACCGTGCACTCAATTGCTCACATGTACACATCTGTAACAGGGAGGACGCTCTGGCATGGGAGGGGGCACCAAATGGAATATACACACCTAGGAATGGCTACATAAGCTTATGTCACTTCAATAATCCTCGTGCTTTAGTGGGGTGGTGGAAATTCCTTTGGAGGATTAACTGCCCTTTGAAACATCGTATTTTCATGTGGTGTGTTCTCAATGACTCCATCCCTACCTGGGATTTTTTACAACGCAAGAATAGGACGGGGCCAGGGTGGTGCACTCTGTGCAAAGCAAGTGAGGAAACATGTCATCATTTATTCCTGAGCTGCCCATACATGGTGCAGGTTTGGGCGGAGTGCTCCCGATTGACAAACACTATGTTTAATTGGGATGGGGATTCGATTCTGGCCGCATGGTCACAGTGGTTTAGGGATCATATTGGTATGTGCTACAGAAATCTTCCTTTACTGGTGGCATGGGGAATCTGGTTGGCACGGAATGGAATGGTCTTCAATGATAAACCCTATACTCCGGTGATCTCTGCTGCACAGATCTGTGGATTTTTAAAGGCCTATCCACACCACATCAAAGCTGCAAAACAACGAGAAGTCCTTGCACTTGAGATTGATGACTCCTTACCTTGGGGATTCTATGATGGGTCTACTTCAGAATACAAATGTGGGGGAGGGGCGATTCTACATTTATCACGTACCCACTCTTACCACATGTACTGGGGATTGGGGGAGGGTGGGAACAATTATGCTGAATTAATGAGCCTTATGCTGCTTCTATTATTTGCTAGGGAGGTTGACTGTGAACAGTTAAATGTGTATGGAGACTCTATGAATGTCACAAATTGGATATCTGGTACACAACAATGCAGGGATATTAGACTTGATAATATTCTACGAGATATTTTGGAACTGAAGATGCTCTTCTTACATTTTTCTTGCAGACATATATTCAGGGAGAACAACCAGGAGGCGGCCCAGGCTGCTAAGGCTGGCAGGGACTTGGAAGTGGGGTTGTGGAAAGTGATAGAACATCGTGATGGGACAGACTATGAATTTTATCATCGACCCTTTATGGACACAGTTTTACAGGATTAGCTGCTGGAACAGTTTTTCTGTTGATGGCACTATATACTATGGATGGTTTTTTTATATTTTTTGGATACTCTAGAAAGGCTGCGCCCTTTCATACTCTTTAGATTATGGTTTTTTCTGGAAAACAGGAGGATCGGGGATCCAACTGTTTTTATTTTGGTTATTATGCCATATTTTGATATGTTGGTTATATACTGTTTAACTATTGGCCATATATTGGTTCTTGATGAAACTCATTGGACTGCAAAACTGAAACTTTTTTGCTACTAATGTAACGTCCTGCAATGGATGATCGCATGCTATATGCATATACAGAATGTAATTTTTCACCTCTGATGAATAAAATTATGCTTTTTTCTTGGGAAAAAAAACAAATCAAACTATATAACATTTAAAAACAAATTTAAAAAAAAAAAATTAAAAACAATAAAAAAATCAAAATATAAAATATTAAAAAAAAAAATTTAAAAACAATTAAAAAACCAAACTATACAAAATCTAAAAAAAAATTAAAAACAAAATAATTAAAAAAAAATTATTCTATACAAAAAACTTAAAAAAAAAAAAAAAAAAATTAAACACAATTTAAAAAAAAACAAAACCATGCAATGGTTGGGGAGGTGGGTTGCGGCGAGGGAGGGGGGAGGTGGGCGACGACGGTGGCGAGGGAAGGGGAGGAGGTGGTGGAGCTGGGCAGGGGAAGGGAGGAGGAGGTGGAAAGGAGGAGCGGGCATCGAGCTGCTCGCTTGGGCGCCTAAGGGGCCCTCACGGTCCCCGTCGATGTCGGGCATCGACGGGGGCCGTCAGGGCCACCCTTTGGCGCCCAAGCGGGCGTTGCCCTCCCCCTCCTTCCTCCTCCCTGCTCCCCTCCACTTCCCCCTCCCCCCGCGCCCGCGCCCTCCCTTCCACCTCCCCCGGCCGCCCTTCCACCGCCACCACCCACCACCTCCTCCTCATCCTCCCTTATCCCTCTATCGCCCCCCGCTTCCCCCTCCTCGCTCCTCCCCCATCGCCCTCCCTTCTACCGCCAGGCATCGACGGGGGCCGTGAGGGACGCCGTTTGGCGCCCAAGCGAGCGGTGCCCTCCCCCTCCTTCCTCCTCCCCGCTCCCCTCCACTTCCCCCTTCCACCTCCCCTCGCCGCCCTCCCTTCCACCGCCACCACCCACCACCTCCTCCTCCTCCTCCCTTATCCCTCCATCGCCCTCCCCTTCCCCCTCCTCGCTCCTCCCCCACCGCCCTCCCTTCTACCGCCACCGCCGACCTCCCCGCCATTGCATTGTTTCAATTTTTTTAAAATTTTGTTTAAATTTTGTTTTTGTTTTTTTAATTTTGTTTAATTTTTTATAATTTATGTTTTTTAAAATTTTGTTTAATTTTTTGTTTAAAGTTTGTTTAATTTTTTTTTAATTTTGTTTAAAGTTTGTTTAATTTTGTATAGTTTAATTTTTTTTTAATTATTTTGTTTTTTAATTTATTTTAAAATTTTGTATAGTTTGATTTTTTTATTGTTTTTAAGTTTTTGTATAGTTTTTTTAAAAAATTGTATAATGTTAGTTTGGTTAGTATATATATACTTAGTTTTTTTTTTAATGTATTTTTAAATTTTTAATTACAATGTTATCCTAGTTTAGTTTGTTTTTAAATTTTTTTAAATTTTTAATTATAACATTAGTTAAAATTTGCTAGTTTAATTTGTTTTTAATTTTTTTTTTTAAACCCAAAGCTAATATTCGCGGAATAGGGAGCATTCATGCAAGATGGGAGTGTGTTAAACCAAGCCGTAGATCCCAAAGGAATATGATATCTGAAATGATGGGTATAGATGTAGACTCAGATTGTGCGCCCATTGATAATAGAGAAGAGTATAGGTCATCTACATCTTCATCAAGTCCTTCATCTGCAGAAAATGTAGATTCTGATGGGGTGTCAAAATCCATGGATGAATTTGAAGAAGCAGTGTAGATGCTTTTTATTAGTATGATTTTTGTAATTGAAACTCTAGAGGAGTTTTTGATGAAGGGGTGTCAAAATCCATGGATGAATTTGAAGAAGCAGTTTAGATGCGGTTGAAGGTTGAAAATGAGACAAAAATAAGGGCAAAAATCAGACTTAGAAGAGGCTGAAAATGATCAAAAAGAAAGTAAAAAATCAGACTTAGAAGAGGCTGAAAATTATCAAAAAGAAAGGCAAAAATCAAACTTAGAAGAGGCTGAAAACAAACACAAAAATCAGAGATGAAGAGGCTGAAAATGACCTTGGAAAGGAGCAAAAAGTGAGGAGAAATGGCAAGAAAACAAGAAGCAAAGCAAGGAGAGAAGTGAGACAAGTTGAGAGCCAAAAAACAAGGAAAAGAGGCCCACAACAAGAGCTAGGTTTGGAGAAAAATTTAGATCTAGAGATTTACAACCTTAGCTTAGTAACCCAATGGAACAAGTTTGAAAATTTGATTTTAAATAGGGTGAATAAGAATTAGAATACTTAGCTCTTGAATCTTGAAATGATTTGCATCTCACTTTGATGATTGCTTGTTGGACTTTTGCTTGGCTCCAAGAGAAGGATATGCAAACTAGCTCAACCTCCTACTTGATCGAATGGAGTGATCTACAAACAAAGAATTCATACACTTGCAAACAATGGGATTAGATCATGTACTATCTATTGGTTGAAACCAAAAAAGCATGAGCTACAAACAAGTAAAACAATGCTCTTTTAAATCTCTGAGAACAAATATGTAGATAGACAACTTGATATTACAAATGTCTACCCTTATGTGCTTATTGTAAGCCCTATAAAGCATGAAACACTAACCAATGATTGACAAGTAGGAGAAGAATTTGGAATAATATCACCCCATTCACCAAAGCAATTGATCCAAGCATTACACCACATGAGCCTCCAAAAACCTTTCTTTTATTCAAAAATTGCATGAATAGCAATAAACATTACAGGCTATTTCACCAGAGGTTCTCTGCAAAATTATTCACCCTCAATGGTGATGAGAGAGCTCTTATTTATACACAAAGAGAGAGCTCCAAATACCTAAGTCGAATTTGCATGAGAGAGAGCCAAACTCATTGATTTGAGAGTTAACTGGTTCTCTTAATAGGTAGGAAGGGTGAGGTGGCCTCCACCTTGGCAAGGCGCCCACCCTTCTACCTTGATATTATCAACCATCCAACCACTAGCTTCCAACAAGGCAAGACGTGAGAGATAGAAAGGAGCGTGCAAATCCCAAGACAGAGTGAGTTGTAGTGCTCCGATACGAATCTGAAATCAGTTGGTGAGATTTGGAATGAATCCTAGATGCTCTCTTCCATGTCATTTAGCCTTTTATTTTATTCAATTTGGCTTCTTCTGGAGAGGTTTGGATTTTCTCCATTTTATTATTTTCTGATTATTTTTAATTAAATATTCATCTTTTATTAAATTTGAGGAAATATTCAATTAAGTGCAAAATAATTGTCAGGAACTTAGGATAAGTGGGTCTAGGGGTTAAATGGATACTCTGGCTTAGAAAATGAGCATCCATTTGCCAAAATCCACCACCAAACCACTTAATTATTACAATTTGAAAATTTTCAATTAAACCATATAAAAAATGGCTTAATTAATTGAAAATTTTAATAATTAAAAAATAAAAAATAAAAAAGTTGAGCACGTCCGATAAAAATAAATTCAGACAATGTTCTAACACACCTAGGGACCTAGGAAATTACCATAGAACATACCAATAATGTCTAGTAGGTTCATATTTTACAGTTGGGCTCTAATAACCCCCCAAGGCCTAACTGCCAAATTCGGGCATTCCAGCTTTGGAGGTTGTAGGAGAAAAAATCATAGATTATTAATCTTCTACAGGCAAAGCATAATCGACAAGGAAAAAACTCCTTGGAATACATTATTTGACTGTCAACTCTTAGGGAATCGAGACACTCAGGACCCCATACTAGCACACTTTATTACAAACCCCATGGGGCATGGTCATTTCAAGACAAAAATTAAAAAGATGGCCAAAACAAGCCAAATACGGAACATCTGAACCTCTGAACTCTGAAAATGAACATGGATCATATTCAATAATTTGCGGCTCAATAGAAGTTCAACTATTGTACAAAATAGTTGAATAGAAGTTCAACTATTGTACAAAATAGTTGGTAACATCTGACTACAATTGTGGGACGGGCACTCGTATGATATATCAATCAAAGAGAGTGTTCGAGAACCCTATAATCTATGGTTCTTGCTTGCAAACAGAAGTGTAAGCCCACATATACATGATAAAATTACCAAATAGATACCAACATAAAAATGAAATCTATTTACAATGTTTAGTATACAACATACAATACAAAGCATAATGTACATGAAATAATATACAAACATAATGGTACAAAAATAGAAGTACAACATAATAAAATACGACAAGAGAAGGTTTAGAAAAGCCTTGAAATGCCCCCATGGGCATTTTTTAGAGATCATTGTTGTAGAACAGCTTCAGATGTTGTCCATTCATACGTAGGTTCAACCTCTCCCCTTCCATAGTGTTGAGTAAAAAAGAGTTTGTGCAGTCGTGAATAATAAAAGGATCCTTCTAGAGGTTGTCAAATTTCCCATGCTTTCTCGGTTTTTCCCTTCTTTTATCTCATAAGAGGAATGTGTCCCCAATTTGGAGAGATCTTGGTTTAGCCAACTTATCAAATGTTCCTTTCACGCTCTCTTGATGTCTCAAGATTTGATCTAAGGATGCTCTCCTATTCTCGTCAAGCTCGATAATCTGATTAATTCTTTGTTCCATCATTCCCCTTTCTGAACCATATTCCATTATCATTCTGAAAACTGGTAGTTTGCATGATGACAGGTAGCTCAGTTGTGAGACCATATACCAACTCGAAAGGAGACATCCCAGTAGAACTCTTCTTAGTGATTCTGTCGGCCCAAAGTGCATACTTAATCTTACTATCCCATGCTTTCTTATTGTTACCCACAGTTTTCTTGAGGATGCTCATCAGGTTTTTATTAGTGGACTCAGCAAGTCCATTTCCATGTGGGTAGTATTCGGATGAGTGGTATAGGATAATGCCATACTTGAAGCAGAAAGATGTCATATCGATGGAGCTAAAGGCTTTGGCATTATCAGTTGTTATCTTAAGAGGAATACCAAATCTTGTGTTTATTTTATCCTCAATGAAGTCCATAACAATTTTTTTAGTGGTTGTCTTGGTGGGTATGGCCTCTACCCACTTGGTGAAGTAATCGGTAGTCGTGAGGATCCAACAGAATCCATTGCTTGAATTGTATTTAAATTTGTCGATGAAGTCAAGCCCCCATTGCTGAAAGGGGGCAATGACTACTACAGGTGTAAGGGGAAGAGTAGCCAACTTTTGCTTCCCAGTGAAGAGTTGGCACTCTTGGCAACACTTAACATGTTTATGTACATTTGCAAAGATAGTTTGCCAATAGTACCCTGCTCGGAGGATTTTGTGGGCAATTGTATTTGCTGCAAAGTGGCCTCCACAGAATCCTGAGTGAAACTCAATCAAGATCTTTTTAGAATCTTGTTCGTTTACACATCTAAGTATAATTCCTTTTCATTATGCAATTTAACCAATGAATCCTCAGATGTTGGCACGGTGGCATAGGTCCAATCCATTTGGATCCATTCTCCTAAAGTGGCAGCCCAGTTCCTCGAAAGCAGCATTCCCCATTTATCTGGAACATCAATGACAAGGATGTCCATAGTTACATGGATATCCGGATACTTAGCTAATCTTACTGACTGAAGTTCAATAATTCCCACAACCTCAACCAACCTAGAATCCATGGCACAAACATTTTGATAAGGTCTAGATGTTTTAAGGTTGAGTTGTTGCATGACCTTTTTAGTCATGATGTTGGAAGAAGACCCCGAATCTAGCATACAGTAATGTAGAAGAAGATCACCTATCATCAATGACACATAAAAAGGGGGATGATCTTCTCTTCTTGGGTCCTTGGTATGCAAGATTATTAGGGGGTCTATGGAGACACTATTGTTACTTGTGGATGGTTTCTCTATAGTGTCTGAAAAAGTAACCCTTTTAGGGGTAGGGGGATTTAAAGGTGTGGGGGATTTGTAGAAGTAGGAGGATCTAAGATTTTCAACAACTTTTCTTTATGTCCAGGAATTTTATAAAGTTCAATAACAGGTACAGGAACTTTAGTAGTACTAAACCAGTTACCCCAATCAAAATTCAAATCATTTGATTGATTAGACCCATTTGGAATAGTTACCTTTGGTGGATATTGCATCGAGGGTCCACTTTGATATTGCATCGAGGGTCTTTGATAAGTGACCCCTTTGAATTTCTGCATGTTGTGAACTTGCTCGTTTGAGGGTCTTTCTCCATAATTTCTAGTCAATTTGTCTACTTCCTGACTATATTGTTTGGCTTGCTTCCAACTTTCTCTAGGGATGTGGTGGATATCTCCTACTGTGTTAACAAATTCGGGCTCGCTTGATATCTGTTCGTTGGTACTACCCTCCGGAAAACCATGTTCTTCAACATAGTTTGCAAAGTAACAAGAGAATTCCTCATGGAAATCCTTGCATGCCCTAAATAATGGTACATAGTTCTCAACCATGTTAGCAGCTTCCTATTGGTTGGGAGGCCTCTTTTCAAGGTTGGGAGCTTTCTTTTGCTAGTTGGTTTTTTGAGGGTAGTTTCTTTGAATAGGTTGAGTTTGTGCTATTTCCACAATTATGACTCTATTTTGCATTTCTTTCATTTGAGAGAGATACTTTTTTTTCCATATTCGCCATCTTCTCGCTCATGTCCAACAATTTTCTTTCATAAGAATCCTTTATGGAAGACAAAGGATCATTTTCTTTCGGTTATGTTGGTTTTAGAGGAGTTAAGGCCCTTGAGTAGCCATGAATGTTAGATTTACCAGAAGATTGCATATTTCTATCAATTTTAGTAGCCATTTCCTAGGCCATCAAAAGAGTAGTGGGCTGCTTATCTCTGAGTTGATATTGCATTTCTCCACTAAGTGCCTCAAAATAGTATACCAAGATGGATTGAGCAGGTGGTTTATAGTCTGTGTGAATAGCATTTTCTAAATCAGTGAACTTCTTGTTGAATTCATCCATAGTCTCGTTCTCACTTCTCTTTATGTTGGTCTAAGCAGCTAACTGATGGCGAGGCTCTTTTTTCTCCCCAAACTTGTTGGTGAAAGCAATTTTAAATGCAGCAAAGGTTGCAAAGGCATTATCAGGTAGACTGATGAACCAGTGACCAGCATCTTCGTCCAAAGATAGTGCAAGAAGTTTCATGTACACATCATCGTGTTTGTGAGCTGGATCCCTGACATAGGTGCTAATACATTTGGCGAAGCTTTTCAGATGGTAAGCAGCAGTGATGGCATCAGTGCCAGTGAAAGTGGGCAACTTGTCTATAGCTTTTTCTAGTATATCATGTGGTTGATCTACTATCTGAGTAAACTTAAGAGGACTATAAAATTCGGCCATTGGGTCAATCAAACAATTATTATGTTCTACAAAAACAGAATGGATGTCTGAAATAGACTCAGATCCAAGATTTTCAAGGATCCTACGAGAAGTTAACCTATTTAATCTCCTCCTATAAACATGTTCAGGTTCAGGGACGAAATCAAGTAGGCCTACAGAGTTTCTTCTTGTTGAATACCTTGGTAAGTTAATTGACAGTGGAGTCACCAGATGGATTTGAAATCTAAAATCGGAGAGTTGTTTAAACTAAAAACCTATCAAAATGGTAAAGGAAAAAAAACTAAGAAAAACTAAGTTAAAAGTCGTCGAGGAACAAAAAATTTGTCCTCGGCAACGGCGCCAAAAATTTTGTCTGCCGAATGTGCACACCGGCAACAAAAATTTTTCGAAAGTTGTTTCCCGAGTGGGAAAGGTGTGGCCTTGGGAGTAAGCAAAGAGTCAGGTGTTGTCACTTGATCCTGACTCCTCCGTTTAGGCAAACTCCTAACAAAGCCAAGGGGAGTAGACCTTGCAAAGAGTTTCTAAGGCTCTTGTGTTTTAAAATGTTTTTGGGTGTAAGATGAGGATGGGTGTTTTTTAGGAGTTTTTGTGAGATTTACAATAACAGTTTAAATATCCAAGCATATACTTGCAAAATTGAAAAGATACGCAACCACTGACAATAGCAATTTAAAAATAAAGCATCCACAGCATGATATGATTTAATCAAATAAAACGAATGCTCCCGGTAGATAATAAGCAAAGTAAATAATGAGTTGAAGGACCAGTGCCTTATGGAGTCAATGTTTGTGCTTGCGATGCTGAATACATGTCTTGGGTGTGCTTGAGAACTGTTTTGCGAGTGCTCTTGGTAAATATTAATGTAAAGTTTAAGATTAGTTTGATTATTAAGCGAAGGGAATCTCCAAGATATACCTTTCGGTACAAGAGATGTGTCCGGAAAATATTATAAGCGGTTCCGTACAAGGACATGTTGGTTGTCCGGAGTCTCTAGAGCGTGTTCAACACTACACCAACCAGGGATGTAGTCTAACGGTACCCTTAAGGTCTCGGTACGGTGGTTCCAGCGTCCCTAGGCAGAATTTACCCACTTTCGAATATTTGATGATCAACGTCGGATTTTCGTTGGTTTTCAAAGAGAGTATTTTATTATGGTTTGAATGGATTAAGATGTAAAGAATTACATAGTCTACAACTGCTTCTGGGTATCCCACAAGTGGGCAGAGCATACACAGTGTAGTAAATTGTAAATTCCAATTTTATTGAATGTTTGGAACAAGAACCATCGTAGCTTTCCGATAGAGAGTGCTCTTGATCCACCTTATGGCGAGATTCAAGAGACTTATGAAAGTGAAAAATGCTTGAAATAAAGTCTACACTACCCAAGAATCTCTTTTAGGTCTAGGACCGTACTCAGGAAAGCAAGGGGGTTAGCAAAAAACTAAAAGATGCAAATAAACTCTCCGACAGAGCACTCTTGATCCACTTTTCAGTGAGATTCAAGAGATTTTAGTGTTCTTTTTATGAGATTATATGAAATTGAAAATTGAAATAATGAAGTTAAACTATGAGCTTCTAAGATCTAGCAATTATTTCAAAATTGAAGCTACTCTAGTAATTGAAAACTAATCTAGCAATGAAATCTAAGCTACTTGCAAAAAGACAACTAAACTAAACATAAGAGCTCTAGACAAGCACTTATTATGTTGTTAGCAAAATCAAAACAATATTGAACTAGGATCTAAACTAGACTAGTATGCAAATATAAATGAACTAGAAAAGCCTTAAGCAATGAACTAAGTATGAATAGAAACTAAATGCAAGCTAAAAGATGCATTATAATACTAAATGCAAACTAAGAGAATGAATGCAATTACCAAATTGAAACTAGATGCAACTAAATATGAGTTAGAAAAACTAAAGTAAATGAATTAAGATCTAGCAATCAACTTTAAACTAAATACAAGTTAAGCTTTAAAATGAAACTAGATGAAAATATAAACTAAAACTAAGTTTATTGAACAATGAAGAAAGAGCAAGAAGAAGCAAGAAGAGAAGACAAGGAAGTGAAAAGGTGAAAGAGCAAAGAGGAGAGGAGACTTGAGGAGAAAGAGATGGGTTGCAAACAGTTTGAAAGAGGCTGCAAACAAAGTGAAAAAGAGGTTGCAAAATAGTGATAAAAGAGGGACAAACAGTAAGCAAAGATGGCTGGAAATGAAGGTAAGAATGTAAGAAAACAGTGAAGGAAGAAGAGCTGGAAAAGTGGAGTAAGATGGGCAAAAAAGCAGACTTAGAAAAGGCTGAAAACGAGACAAAAAGAAGGGCAAAAATCAGACTTAGAAGAGGCTGAAAATGAGACAAAAAGAAGGGAAAATATCAGACTTAGAAGAGGCTGAAAATGATCAAAACGAAAGTAAAAAATCAGACTTAGAAGAGGCTGAAAATGATCAAAAAGAAAGGCAAAAATCAGACTTAGAAGAGGCTGAAAACAAAGACAAAAAATCAGAGATGAAGAGGTTGAAAATGACCTTGGAAAGGAGCAAAAAGTGAGGAGAAAGTGCAAGAAAACAAAAAGGAAAGTAAGGAGAGAAGTGAGACAAGTTGAGAGCCAAAAAACAAGGAAAAGAGACCCACAAGAAGAGCTAGGTTTGGAGAAAAATTTAGATCTAGAGATCCACAACCTTAGCTTAGTGACCCAATGGAACAAGTTTGAAAAATTGATTTTAAATAAGGTGAATAAGAAGTAGAATTCTTAGCTCTTGAATCTTGAAATGATTTGGATCTCACTTTGATGATTGCTTGTTGGACTTTTGCTTGGCTCCAAGAGAAGGAGATGCAAACTAGCTCAACCTCCTACTTGATCGAATGGAGTGATCTGCAAACAATGAAATCATACACTTGTAAACAATGGGATTAGATCATGTACTATCTATTGATTGAAACCAAAAAAGCATGAGCTACAAACAAGTAAAACAATGCTCTTTTAAATCTCTAAAAACAAATATGTAGATAGGCAACTTGAGATTACAAATGTCTACCCTTATGTGCTTATTGTAAGCCCTCTAAAGCATGGAACGCTAACCAATGATTGACAAGCAAGAAAAGAATTTGGAATAATATCACATCATTCAGCAAAGCAATTGATCCAAGCATTACACCACATGAGCCTCCAAAGCCTTTATTTTATTCAAAAATTGCATGAATAGCAATAAACATTACACAATATTTCACCAGAGGTTCTTTGCAAAATTATCCACCCTCAATGTTGATGAGGGAGCTCTTATTTATACACAAAGAGATAGCTCCAAATACCTAAGTCGAATTGGCATGAGAGAGAGCCAAGCTCATTGATTTGAGAGTTAACTGACTCTCTTGATAGGTAGGAAGGGTGAGGTGGCCTCCACCTAGGCAAGGTGCCCACCCTTCTACCTTGTTATTATCAACCATCCAACCAGCAGCTTCCAACAAGGCAAGACCTGAGAGATAGGAAGGAGGGCGCAAATCCCAAGACAGAGTGAGTTGTAGTGCTCCGATACTGATCTGAAATCAGTTGGTGAGCTTTGGAATATTTCCAGATGCTCTATGCCATGTCATTTAGCCTTTTATTTTATTTTATTTGGCTTTTTCTGGAGAGGTTTGGATTTTCTCCATTTTATTATTTTTTGATTATTTTTAATTAAATATTCATCTTTTATTAAATTTGAGGAAATATTCAATTAAGTGCAAAATAATCATCAGGAACTTAGGATAAATGTGTCTAGGGGTTAAATGGATACTCTGGCTTAGAAAATGAGCATCCATTTGCCAAAATCCACCCCCAAACTACTTAATTATTACAATTTGAAAATTTTCAATTAAACCATGTAAAAAATGGCTTAATTAATTGAAAATTTTAATAATTAAAAATTAAAAAATTGAGCACGTCCAATAAAAAAAAAAATCGTACAATGTTTTAACACACCTAGGGACCTAGGAAATGACCATAGAACATACCAATAGTGTCTAGTAGGTCCATATTTTACAGTTGGGCTCTAATAACCCCCCAAGGCCTAACTGCCAAATCCGGGCATTCCAGCTTTGGAGGTTGTAGGAGAAAAATTCATCGATTATTACTCGGCTACAGGCAAAACATAATCGACAAGGGAAAAAACTCCTTGGAATACCTAATTTGACTATCAAGTCTTAGGGAACCGAGCCACTCAGACCCCCATACTAGCACACTTTATTACAAACCCCATGGGGCATCGTGATTTCAAGACAAAAATTAAAAAGATGGCCAAAACAAGCCAAATCCAGAACATCTGAACCTCTGAACTCTGGAAATGAACATGGATCATGTTCAATAACTGGTGGCTCAATAGAAGTTCAACTATTGTACAAAATATTTGGTAACAAGCATGATGACTGAAATGAAGGATCTCATGCTGCAAGGCAATGAAACTACACCAGGGGAGGGGATCACTCAACAAAAAGCCCATGAGGGAATGTAGACCATACTCAAATCCATTGAACTTATCACAGAAGACACCAGGTTAATGACACAGGTCATACTGACCAATGTTGGGATCAACAGTTCTCTGGAGATGGGTTGTTGATTCAAAGATCCTGCGGAGGTGGCAAACCAGAACATGGAAGCACCAGCACCACCCTAGTGACTCTTCTCTATGACAATCAAATCTGTCTTTTTGGGTTTTATTTTCAATGTCTGATATTGAATTGTGGGACAACCTTAGCTTAAGTTTTCCAGCTCTCCATAACAGAGCAAACAGTGGGAAAGTTTGCATGTTTTCAATGCTTTTATAAGAAATCTTGCTTATAGATGAGCTAATAGAGGAGCTATAATGAAAATCTCATGGGAACTGTAGATATGTTAGTTAATCCTGTTATGGTTTTTCTTCTGTCTTTTGACAAATTGAAGACATAGATAAGGTATGGGAAGCATATTGTTCTTGAACAGGAGTGGGACCACATGACCAAACTGAAATCCCATTGTCTCATAACTGTATATCAATGCTCTGTACTTTCTTCTGTAATATAATCTCTGTTCATTTAGCCAAAAGAAATATAGATCTATTGGACTGTAATATTTTTTTCATGCATTTCCTTCTTGTCCACTTAAATTCAATATGTCAATAATTTTCTTGCCTCGTTGATTCCTTTTGTTGATCCGTTGGAGTGTGCAGTTAGCAGTTATCACATTTGGCATGTGTGTGGCTGTAAACCAGTGCTTTTAGGATTTTGTTTAACTGTGACTATGCTCAGTATGAATGAAAATACGAAATTAGGTATACATGCTAGAAATCACAAAGCCTTATTTCACCTCCAATTCTGAGCAATTGTGTCTCTAGATAATGTCAGAAGTCAAATAGGCAGATAATTTGTTCCAAATACCATTTTAACCTATCATATCATGAGGTTGAAGAAAGAAGATACACAATTGATAAAGAATCCATAAAGTGGTCTCAACAAAAAGACTAGTTATCCTCCATTACAAAAATTGACGAGTAACTTATATCTCTTTTAGGTCTCATTAAACAGGATAGAGAATAAATTATGCTAAGCAAAGGCCTTATCATTTCACTGGCATGACACTTATGTTTCTTACAATGATGTGACAACCTACAATACCCCCGTCTCTCACTACATAATGAATCAATAGACCTCTTTACATTATATAGAGTACATGACATTACAATGATGAACAAAGAAAATTCATGTGATTGAAAATCAAAGCGGGTCTGTCTCTCCTGAGATATAGGAGATGTGACCCAGAAAGCCTATTGTTTACAAGCTTTCAATCTTTGTATTTCAAAGATGTTTTTTCAAACCCAATTGTTGGAAACTGCTTTGCATACTCCTCAACATCATGTCGAAGGCTTGCAATTTCAGCTTGGAAATGTGGGCTGCTTTCCATTGTGGCTTTGAAGTCCTTCAGTTTTGAACCACCTGTGGAGAAAGGTTTCAGTTACTATTGCATTTAATGAAATATTCACATCAGCTGCATAACTGATATCCTCACCCTTTGTTTCAGACTTTATTCTGATGGCTAGTTGAGCAGCAATATCAAAAAATTCTGCTACTTTTGCAAAATCATCCTCAGTGAAACCCCTGGATGTCAACGCTGGTGTCCCTGCATTAGGAAACAGAAAACCATATAACTGTTGGAGTATAACACCTTAATATAATTCAATGTAATAAATACAATAAAACTCATTAGAAAGTATTAAACATAAGTTAAATAGATGAGGTAGTTAGATTATATGGGTAGCTCAACTACCTAATGGAACAAAATTAAGAGGGCAACCCCATTGTATCAAATGTTGAGATTCCACACGGATATCCATCATAAACATATCACATAATTGCTTCATAGCTTAGCTGATGAACCCATTCAAAGATAAGATAATAACACAAAAGAAAGAGAATCACCATATTTGATATGTGCTAGTAGCCTAAATCACTTATCAGAGAGCATTAGATCATAAGATGATGAATTACAAATGATACTTGAGTGTATATATACACAACTCAAGAAGTAGAGCACCCTCCCCAAGAGGGGTTATGGGTCCACAAAATGACTAGGTCAGTGTTAACCAAATCTAGAAGTAAAACAATAATGATCACAAAGTGAGGCCAATTGTGGCCAAATGTAAGGATTAAACCATCTCAACAACCCCCCCCCCTTAATTTAAACAAGGCACCACAGAAGAATGATGAAATACCACCGAAAAAGGGTATATGGATACCAAACTCAATATAGGGTTGGTAGTAGCCAAAATACAAAAATGAAATACCACTGAAAGGGGTATATGGATACCCAACTCAATATAGGATTGTTAGTAGCCAAAATACAAAAATGGGTGAGTTTAGGGATACCCCACTCAAAGATAGTTAAGAATGGGTTTATGAATACCTTGTTCAAACATTAAGTGGCTTTATGGATACCCAATGTGAATATAGCCCAACCAAATATTTCTGAAAGTGGGTGTATGGATACACAGCTTGAATACAAAATGGGTTTATGGATACCCAACTCAAATACATCAGTGAGTGGGTGTGCAAATACCCGACACAAACACTAAGTGGGTGTGCAAATACCCGACACAAACACTCAGTGGGTTTATGGATACCCAACTCAAATATAGGATACAAAAGTTAGTGGCTTTATGGATACCCAACTCGAATAATAAGAGTTGGTTTATGGTGATAGACCCATTCAAAGATAGAGATAATAACACACAAGAAAAATAAGCACCATATTTGATAGGTTCCCATAGGCTAAATCACTTATTAGAGAGAGCAATAGCTTATAAGACAAATTACAAATCAGTGTTATCGGAACCGGACCGGAACCGGCAAAACCGACCGGTTCACAAGCCCAACCGGTCCAGTTTGGTGCCTGAACCGGAAAAACCGGAAATTTGATTCAGACCGGCCCTGAACTGGCCGGTTCCGTATGGAACCGGCTGGTCCATACTCAGCCCTCCTATATGAGATTGATATCTGTAGGTGTCATATGGTTCACTAATATTGGTTATAATTACAAACCCTTTGTGGCTTCATTCTTGACATTCTGAGTACTTTGAATTTGATGTAAGTATTGTTGACAAAACTGAGTTTATCTTGGCAGAATCTGAATATAAAACATAAGTATTATACCATGGGGTTTATATTTCTTGTCTTACTCTTGTTCTGAGATCAAACACAAGTCTAACTCTAATATCTATAGTAGTACGATTACTGAAGGATCTTACAAACTCATTTTGATGCACTTAATTGAGTTGTTCAGTATGATCATTGTATTTTCTGTCCTCTTTATGAAAATTTGGAGCCTCTTTGTTGATGTATTTTGGTTCAGAACTTTAGGAATGTATTGCACTCGGTGCTATTTTGGTTATTTGCACCCATACTTGCTATATATATGAGAAACTTTACATATTTGTGTATTAATAATTTGGATTCATATGTATGCACATGAATATATATGTTTTTTTAGAAAATATGAATATTTTTTGTACTTTTAAGTCAACCGGTTTTTTTCCAGTTCCAGTCTGGTTCACATTTTGGGCTCTGTCAGTTCGATCACCGGTCCGGCTCTGATAACATTGTTACAAATGATACTTTAGTGTGTATTTATACACAACTCAAGAAGTAGGGTGCCCCCACCAAGAGGGGTTATGGGCTCACATAATGGCTAGGTCAGTGTTAACCAAACCTAGAAGTACAATAATAATGATCATAAAATGAGGTCAGCCATGGCCAAACGTGAGGATTACACCATTCTCAAAATCAAATGACTCCATTCATATTAAAATGATATTGTATATCTTATGTGTACTGTGGGTCGCTTTCTCCAACATGGCATTAAAGCCAACACAAACTGAGTAATGATTGGACTCCAAGTTCGTAATGATTGAAGTTCAATTTGAGCCAAGATTTAAGTTTGTGTGTCCTTGAGAAGAGAGAATCATACATTCAATCTTCTGTACAGTGACGTCAAAGTCACATACACCAAGGATAAAAGGCAAGTAAAGAGTTATTTTATCATTAGAAAATATAATATATAGAGTTATTGTTGATGTCTTTGAATTTTTTTTGTCATGGGTTGTGTTAAAAAATACTCATGAATCCTATTGTTGTGGCCTGCAAGAAATACCCAGTCAAACAAATAACCAAGCAGCGATGCATATACAATGTTGCCCAAATTTCTGTAGACCCATGGTTCAAAGAAATAAAAATGGGTGGCAGAGAGATACAAGCATACCCAATGCGAAAGCATGCAGACTGGCTGTGTTTAATTTATGTATCAGCAAGAAGATTTCTCTTGATTTCTGTAGTAGCTGCCCATCAAAATCTGACATAGAGGTACCCTACCCCAGCAAAGAGAAAATACATCCAATGTGAAAGAGAGAAGAGAAAGGGCCTTAACCCTACACAGTTGTCTTAGATAGTGGAAGAGCCAACATGCA
The DNA here is from genome assembly GCA_027924585.1 of Larix kaempferi. Taxonomy (NCBI): domain Eukaryota; kingdom Viridiplantae; phylum Streptophyta; class Pinopsida; order Pinales; family Pinaceae; genus Larix; species Larix kaempferi. The sequence continues at coordinate 15,047,845 of BSBM01000372.1, read as the reverse complement.
TACATGTAGATGGACCAGATACAAAAAGTGGAGGAGCCAAGATGCATACATGTAGATGGACCAGATCTAAGTTGCCAGGAAACATGGGTACGGCGACGGGTACTAGTACGGGGACGGGGACGGGGATGGAGACGCCACATTTTGAAACAGGGTACTTGGGTACGTCGGGGGTACTGCATATATATATATATATATATATATATATTAAAATTTATAAAAATAAAACATGTCACAGTCACATCATACATGTATATTTGATATTTCCAAATTCAATGATTCATATGAACATTCACATTGAAAATTTGAAACACAAAATAATAAATTTGCTAAATCATATGACAGACTCCTAGTAGATATCAAGTGGAACACTGGAAGACTGAATGGCATTTCCAGACATGAAAAAGAAAGTTCAAAACAGTAAACATTGAACAATGAACAAGATAGCTTATTTGGCTTCCTCAAACCATGTCATCAGCAACATCAAGATCAATGTCATCAGCATCACTAAGGTCCTCTGTCAGCAAGCTCTCTAGATAGGCATCGCTGGAGTAGTGAGCACAGAGCACTAGCAGTGAGAAATGGAGTGCCGCGCAGGTTTAGGTAAGGGGTAAGTGCCCACATAACATGTGTTTTAGTGTTTTAATTTTTAATTTTTAAAATTTTAAACTTCAAACATTGCAAATCGACCTTCCTCGACTGGCAAGGTAAGGTAAATTTCCCAATGACCGTACCTCCTGCATACCCAAACACGCGGTACGGCGTACCAAAATCCATGTAGGTACCCTATTTTCATAAATGAAGTACCCGGTACGTGAGGTTGAATTTGGGTACAGCTGGGTACGTACCATTGAAGTACTTGGTATGGGTTCATGTACCCTGATCCCCTGGTACGGGTACCTGTTATCACACGACTTGTAGTTGCCCCTAGAGGTATCCCATCCGGGACGGTAGAGGAGACAGGCAACTAAAGAGGTGACCCAAGAGATGCCACGGTTCCCAATGCAATGTGGGAGTCACGTCAACCGAGGCACTCTTCACTTTAGGTCAAGGTATAACTAGACCAAGGGGGAGACCCTATGCCCCAATCACAGTTGATTGGACCTAAACAAAGGTTTCTAAGGGTAGGTAAATGATGAGTTACGGAAACCAATGCAAGGCTAAGTGGACCTAAAGGTTAAGGTATGGTTGAAGGTGGTGTGATGGATAATAAGTGTTTCAACCTATGAATGGTTTAGGCCACATGATGGGGTATGATTACTAGGTATAGTACCAATGTGTTTGCACAAATGGGTCTAGTTTCTTGGGAAGTGTGAAATGGTTCTAGATGGACCCACAAGGTGAAGTTAGGTGTGAGGGTGGTACTATAGGTTAGATCTAGGATAAATTTATAAGTTGGAGTTGGTTCTAGGATTACCCATGTGCTAGATCTAGGGTTGGACACTAATCCCAAGAAGTGCGCCTTGCTTGGAGAAGGACTAGTGCCTTGTTTAGTGGGCTAATGGAGTCAAGAAAGATGTCAAAGTGTAGATCGGGACACCTAGAAGCCAAGTCAAGTGAAATGGATGTGATCCAATGGTTAGGTCTTACTAGATCTAGGTTTTTGAGTGATGACCAAAAGTGGACCACAATTCCTTAAAACAAGGAATGCAATCCCCAAGGTAGATCGGGGCAAAATGATAGTCTAGACCTAGGTTTCAAGGCATGGGCATTCCAAATCTACGAAAATCTCCAACACCCACTTCCTAGAAGTGGTCCAACTCAAAACTCCCAAGGGGTGCGACTTTCTCAAGGAGAGGCAAAAAGTGGGTTTGGTGGACCATGCCAAGTCCAATGGCCACCAAAGTGTAGATCCGGGGTGCTAGTACCCCGATCTATGTTCCTTCAAAGTTTCAAATGAATCCAATGGGTAGATCTTGGTAGATCTAGGTTTTAAGGTGCCAAGAAGGTCAAAGGGGGGTTTCAACCCCTCAAAACATGGAGAGATGTCCACAAGGTAGTTTTCACCAAAGTAAGGATATGGGTATGTGTTATCAAGTGTCTAGTTGTCAAATCAAGCGGGATCTCACATACCCATGTGCTAGATCTAGCCCAACAAGCCTCTCTCAAGGAAGTGCGCTTTAGGTCAAGGAGAGCTTTTTGTCTTAGAAAATGGGTAAATTCTTAGCCAATCACCACCAAACTATAGATCCAACTAGGGGTGGATGCTATAGAGGTGGGTTTTCAATATCTTTTCAAATTGAGGGCTAGATCTAAGTAGATCTAAGAAATACCAAAAACAAGGGTTTTAATTTGATTAGGGTTTTTGTGATCTAGAAATTATGGAAGATTCAAGGAAGAGAAGATCATACCTCTTGGGACATACCTGGATGAAGAGATGAATGCTAGTTGAGACGAGGATTACTTTGCCAAAGATCAAATGGAGAATTGTTGAAGCCCTCTTGCCAAATCGATTTTTCCAAGCCACATGTGATTCCTTCTAACCTGTCAAGCCAAGGAGCAAAGCATCAATTAGTTTAACAAATTGAAGGTAGATGCAAGCAAGAGAGAGAAAAACATAGAATAGTTGACACAAAGGCAAAACCACTCCCTGTCAAACCCAAAACGACTTCTTCCAAGCTTGAAGGGCAAGCCTCCCCACCAATTCGCACTTGTCAAAGTCGCCCTCTCAACCTGCAAATAAAGTATGGCAAATACGCAAGATAGCTACAATAGATCCTCCAGTGCAATGGACAATAGCATTTACAATCGAAACAACCAACATCCACTCCAATCCAAGCATGTACTCCAAAAGATAGAAATTTTATTCCAAGAGCCAAGAGCCAAAAATCTCTAGATGAATTTTACAATGAGAGGCTCCCTCCTTAAATAGGATGGGGAGAGAGTACAATCATAACCACTTTTTACATGAGTGGCTAAGATTAAAAGATCTCAAGATCTAATCAATGGCTAACAATAAATCATAACCATATATCACATGGATCACCCACATAATGATAGCGCCCCCACTAAAAAGGTACAATAAGGGGTGACGTCATCCATAAGAGAAAATATAAGCATCAAAATCCACCTCATGGTGACTAGGACATAACAATATAAGCTCATGGTGGGGCTAGGAGGTTTTAATCCTTACTAGCTCATCCCCAAGGCACAATAAAAATAATAAAATATGTCCAATATAATAAAAATGACCAAAACTGTCCTCAAAATCCATGACAGTCAAGCAGTAAAAGTCCTCCTGTGATCAATCCGGGCATACCCACATGGTGAAAACTGGCTGGAAGGTAGTGATGCCACCCTGGAAGACCTCTGTGAAAACCAAATGCCAAAACCTTGCCTCAATTGCCCAAATCGATTTCCTCAGTGACCACTTTATCTCATTTTTTAACTGCCTCGGGAACTGTGAAAGTGCCAAAACTGCCTCCTAGGGTGCTAGCGCTGTCCATCTGAGCCCACCAGGCTCTCCGGGAGGGGGGATAAATGGTAATAACAAGTGGCTGGACCACCCCCTCCATCATCAGCGCCCTAGGTGAACTGGCCTCTCGGGGCCCCTGCTGCTCAGGCTGGGAAATCAGCCCCAAATCTGGTCAACAAGTGTAAAACTGCATCAATCACTGTCAGAAGTGCCCGGAACTGAAAGATAAGTGTCTCAATGGATCCAGAAGACCCAAATCCACTCGGAATGAGTACTCATACACCCTGGGTTGCCCTAATGGGCCAGCTGTAGGGTCCACCATATATGGACAATGTATAATCTGCTGATCTGAAATAATAATAAACCTGCTGAACTGGATCAAACATCATCTGCATCATATGTCCATCATATGATATCATCATCAAACATGTGGGCCCATAAATCATCATCAATAATCATCCATACATGGTCCACATCATCACGGATCCCAAGAATATATAATCAAGGATAAATCACATCAGTAGACTAAGACAATGTTTCTCTAATCATTCACACAGCTAAGCTCAAAGTATAAATTCCATTCAGTGGCATTAATCAAGTTAACATATTCCGTGGTTATATAAGATTACTTGCACAATAGTTCAAATGACAAACTCACCCATTGGACATGGTCAAACTGCTAGTGAAGGATGAAGGCTAGGAGCAAGGTTGGGCCAAGGGTTTGACTTGTCTAACTTAACTCAAAAATACTTTGGACTGGGAGAAGGGGGAAGCTACAAACTCTGTGCTGGACAAAAGAACACGGGGAATGGCTGTGCCTCACAAATGGATAAGTTGTTTAGAGAGTGTTTATTCAACTTAGGCATCATGTCTACATCAAGTTGATCCAGGTTCATTAGGATCATTCAATTTTTATTTCCATGGCCTTTTTGGCCTACATAACCCTTCGGATTTCAGATGTGCTGAGAAGCACAACTAGTTGCAGCTTGCATCCAGGGCATGTTTTTCATAAATTCACAAGGTCAGCAATTGTTTAGATATAGCTTTTAAGAACTATTGCTTTTTGGACCTTTCTTATACTCTTCGAGGAGTATTTTTAGCTTTTCATTGCTCTTGCCCTTTTTGTTTCCATGGGCGAATTTATTAAGTTTCCATAGGTAGAACATGAGCTTTCAGTTTTAGCCAACAACATCTCAAGTGACTAGGGGGAGTTCGAGCCAATGCCAAACATCGGGACAACCGACCAGAATGATTTAGGCCTACAATCCAACTCACCAAAGGCAAGTTCTGTCACCAACTCAGAGCCGAGACACTGAATAAACAGGGATGCGGTCCAAACACAGAGGTAGAAAAATGGGGAAGTCCTCAGTATCAAAAAGTCAAATGAGACATGTCAGGGTTTAAAGTCAAACAAGAAGGTCATGTATGGATGGAGACAAGTGAATATGGAGCCTACACTAGCAGACAACTGGTGTCGGGGAAAGACCATGTCTATGTAAGGTGAAATACCAGTAAGTTTTGCTAAATGACCTAAAAGTGCAAGCAATTGTCCATTTTATAATTTACAGTTCATTTTAAATAGTTTGCCACATCAGGAATAATATACCAAGCACATGCCATGATCATGACTACATCAACAAGATAATAATCCACATTCAGTGAGAACATATCCATAGATCATACAACATCATCATAATAATCATCATCATGCATCATCTGAAACACTGCTGAAATACATCTCTAGGCACTGAACTGAAACTGTAATGGGATAAGTGGTCACATCAGTCATCAAATCTGAACTCTCAAGGCTCAGCCTTGACACAAGGTCATAAAATCTGAATAATGTACTGCTCTGATCATGAGTGATCCAAAATATATAGCCATGCTCTGGAATAAAGGAAGCTCTGGAATGTGCAGATATCTGCTGTACAAGAATAGTAGCCCTGCTACTATGGTGTGATAACATCTGGCTCCAGCTGGGACAAGTGCTCTAAGGGAGAGAGCGCTTGAGAACCTCAGAATCTCTGGTCTCGAACTGCTCTGCATCAATCTTCAATCCAGCACTGCACCATCCTTGCTTTCAGCTTTTATCTTGCACCTGTTCCTGCTCTCACAAAACTAGAATACCATCATGGAGCATGTATGGGACAAATATAAAATAAAACTGAAAACTAATAAACTCAAATGCGTCAAAATATAAATATAAACTAACATGGCATATATTATTCATTTACAATTTTTATTTACTGTGCAGGAGATAAAGAGTACTTCTTCAATCAGGCAATCTCAACTTGCACAGGCAGCCACAAATAGAAATGCTAACTACAATTTCTTAAATGCATGCAGGAGAAGAGACAAGCTTAGGAAGGAGCAAGGCTCAACTCAATGAAAACAAGCAGACACTCCAGGCAGAAAAAGAAAAAGGGACAATACTCATCACACAGAAAAAAGAAAAAGCACACAAATCCTACTGCTCAAGTGAGCTTATTTGATCCTACCTACCCTACTCTAACCATTCAGCACAAATGTTAGGTAAAATCATAAATCCAGTGTAACCACTCGTCAAACAGGTTAATGATTCTTATTTGATTTTTGATAAAAGAACAAGTCAAGATCGGGCTAAAGATTAACAAATTTGAGGGCACAATCTTCCTGACTTGTTCAAACATTGAAGAATGGTTTAAATGATGCGATATGAAATTATGCCAAGGAGAAGACTGTCTGATGCAAACATCCTCCATCAAAGAACTGATAGGATCATAAAATTTATGCAAATTAAACTCAGGGATGGATGGAGGGAAGACATAAGACATGTGATTCGATTCATTTTCACGCAAACTAACTTCTTCATTTACTTCTCTCACATATTCAATTTGATTCTCCTTGGGACTGATGATCAAATAGAAACCAAGTGGAGACAAATCAAAGCTTAGAAGACGAAAAATCAAAGTTAGACCCTCTTGATGCTCAAAAATGGAGAAAAGATGGAATTGATCTTTAAACACCTTTTCTAGCCACCTAGAATGATTGATAAATTGACAACAAGCATTATGGTTCCAACGTGACTGAAAAGGGAAATGAAGTGCATTTTCTCCAAACACGTAATCATGCTTATACTTCTTATTGAAAATTTTAAAACCAAAAGATTGACTAGACCACCAACCCAAAGATGATTGAAAAAGTTGGGAAGGGAGGGTGGATTGCAAATATGAACAGTCTCCTAGATGGATAGAAAGATTTGGCCTTGAAATTTGACAAAATGAAAGACCTTTCATAATAGCACTAGGAATGACTTCAAACTTTTGATTAAATCTGATTTGAGGACAAGATTCTAACTCTAAGAAAAAGCTATCTTGACTAAGGATAGAAAAATTTAAAGACTCATTATAAGAAGTGGAACAAAGATTAGAGCATCTAGTGTGATCTACTGGCTCATCCTCTCCTTCTATTGATTGATCATTAAAATCACAAGAGGATACTTGATCATTTTCATCAAATTGATCAGGGATAAAATTAAGAAATTTATTTAGAACATCCTGATTATTTGCACAATGATCATGTGAAAGCACTACTAAAGGGTCTTGGTCAATGTTTCCACTTTCTTCTTCTTCAAAAAGATGAGGAGAAATTAAAGGGTTGTTAATGATAGAATGATTAAGGAGTTCTCTTTCTGAAGGATCTACAGAATCAGAAATTTCTTCAAGGTCAAAAGGGGGGCTACTCAAGGACTGACTTGAAGTGTCATTATTATTATCATGGTCCTTGTCAAACTGATCCTCAACAACACAGTTATTGCTTGATGTCTCTGTTAAGGATTCTTCAATATTACTACCCCATTTATTCTTTAATAACCCAACAAACATATCATATCCAGTGATGGATCCTGGGGCTAAATTATCAAACCATAATCCGGCATTTCCACCTAATGTCTCACCCAGGGCCCGCATATAAACATCTTCATCATCAGCACCCCTAACTTCCATATAATCCCAAAATTTTTGTAAATGATTTTCAATTGACTCAAAATAATTTCCATAGAAACGAGGCAACCATTCAGAATAATTATTTGGCATAAGATGAGGTGCCCCATGAATTTCAGAAAAGTCAAAAGGAGATGGCTTAGGTGGATTTCTAATAACTTTGGCCATTCTACTAGGGATTAGTTTTGGATGTCTAACTGGAATGCTAGAGTCATTTGACCGAATGCTTTGGTTGCAAGGCCTTGGTTGAACTTGACTTTTGTTTGAATTAATTGGGTTAATATTTTTACTTGAAGAATGAAAAGAATGATGAGAGTTATAAGAATTATGTACATAATCATTCCCATATTGATATGTTGACTGACCTTCATTACTTTCTTCCAACTGCCCTCTATAGCGAGATAGATTCTCATATATTTCATTCATACACCTTGTCATTTGGAAGAAAATGTCTGAATTCATTTATGATTTACAAATTACAAAATTGAAAGATGGGAATAGGGCCGATCCTCAGCGGAGTCACGAATTGGAGTCGCCAGGTAGATTTTTAAACTCTTCTACCAAGATGTATGTCGTTTAAAGTGCAGGGAGAGAGTGAGACAAAACAGGTATGTTGAACCAAGGTAGGCCTCTACCTCCCCGGCAACGGCGCCAAAAATGTTATCACACGACTTGTAGTTGCCCCTAGAGGTATCCCATCCGGGACGGTAGAGGAGACAGGCAACTAAAGAGGTGACCCAAGAGATGCCACGGTTCCCAATGCAATGTGGGAGTCACGTCAACCGAGGCACTCTTCACTTTAGGTCAAGGTATAACTAGACCAAGGGGGAGACCCTATGCCCCAATCACAGTTGATTGGACCTAAACAAAGGTTTCTAAGGGTAGGTAAATGATGAGTTACGGAAACCAATGCAAGGCTAAGTGGACCTAAAGGTTAAGGTATGGTTGAAGGTGGTGTGATGGATAATAAGTGTTTCAACCTATGAATGGTTTAGGCCACATGATGGGGTATGATTACTAGGTATAGTACCAATGTGTTTGCACAAATGGGTCTAGTTTCTTGGGAAGTGTGAAATGGTTCTAGATGGACCCACAAGGTGAAGTTAGGTGTGAGGGTGGTACTATAGGTTAGATCTAGGATAAATTTATAAGTTGGAGTTGGTTCTAGGATTACCCATGTGCTAGATCTAGGGTTGGACACTAATCCCAAGAAGTGCGCCTTGCTTGGAGAAGGACTAGTGCCTTGTTTAGTGGGCTAATGGAGTCAAGAAAGATGTCAAAGTGTAGATCGGGACACCTAGAAGCCAAGTCAAGTGAAATGGATGTGATCCAATGGTTAGGTCTTACTAGATCTAGGTTTTTGAGTGATGACCAAAAGTGGACCACAATTCCTTAAAACAAGGAATGCAATCCCCAAGGTAGATCGGGGCAAAATGATAGTCTAGACCTAGGTTTCAAGGCATGGGCATTCCAAATCTACGAAAATCTCCAACACCCACTTCCTAGAAGTGGTCCAACTCAAAACTCCCAAGGGGTGCGACTTTCTCAAGGAGAGGCAAAAAGTGGGTTTGGTGGACCATGCCAAGTCCAATGGCCACCAAAGTGTAGATCCGGGGTGCTAGTACCCCGATCTATGTTCCTTCAAAGTTTCAAATGAATCCAATGGGTAGATCTTGGTAGATCTAGGTTTTAAGGTGCCAAGAAGGTCAAAGGGGGGTTTCAACCCCTCAAAACATGGAGAGATGTCCACAAGGTAGTTTTCACCAAAGTAAGGATATGGGTATGTGTTATCAAGTGTCTAGTTGTCAAATCAAGCGGGATCTCACATACCCATGTGCTAGATCTAGCCCAACAAGCCTCTCTCAAGGAAGTGCGCTTTAGGTCAAGGAGAGCTTTTTGTCTTAGAAAATGGGTAAATTCTTAGCCAATCACCACCAAACTATAGATCCAACTAGGGGTGGATGCTATAGAGGTGGGTTTTCAATATCTTTTCAAATTGAGGGCTAGATCTAAGTAGATCTAAGAAATACCAAAAACAAGGGTTTTAATTTGATTAGGGTTTTTGTGATCTAGAAATTATGGAAGATTCAAGGAAGAGAAGATCATACCTCTTGGGACATACCTGGATGAAGAGATGAATGCTAGTTGAGACGAGGATTACTTTGCCAAAGATCAAATGGAGAATTGTTGAAGCCCTCTTGCCAAATTGATTTTTCCAAGCCACATGTGATTCCTTCTAACCTGTCAAGCCAAGGAGCAAAGCATCAATTAGTTTAACAAATTGAAGGTAGATGCAAGCAAGAGAGAGAAAAACATAGAATAGTTGACACAAAGGCAAAACCACTCCCTGTCAAACCCAAAACGACTTCTTCCAAGCTTGAAGGGCAAGCCTCCCCACCAATTCGCACTTGTCAAAGTCGCCCTCTCAACCTGCAAATAAAGTATGGCAAATACGCAAGATAGCTACAATAGATCCTCCAGTGCAATGGACAATAGCATTTACAATCGAAACAACCAACATCCACTCCAATCCAAGCATGTACTCCAAAAGATAGAAATTTTATTCCAAGAGCCAAGAGCCAAAAATCTCTAGATGAATTTTACAATGAGAGGCTCCCTCCTTAAATAGGATGGGGAGAGAGTACAATCATAACCACTTTTTACATGAGTGGCTAAGATTAAAAGATCTCAAGATCTAATCAATGGCTAACAATAAATCATAACCATATATCACATGGATCACCCACATAATGATAGCGCCCCCACTAAAAAGGTACAATAAGGGGTGACGTCATCCATAAGAGAAAATATAAGCATCAAAATCCACCTCATGGTGACTAGGACATAACAATATAAGCTCATGGTGGGGCTAGGAGGTTTTAATCCTTACTAGCTCATCCCCAAGGCACAATAAAAATAATAAAATATGTCCAATATAATAAAAATGACCAAAACTGTCCTCAGAATCCATGACAGTCAAGCAGTAAAAGTCCTCCTGTGATCAATCCGGGCATACCCACATGGTGAAAACTGGCTGGAAGGTAGTGATGCCACCCTGGAAGACCTCTGTGAAAACCAAATGCCAAAACCTTGCCTCAATTGCCCAAATCGATTTCCTCAGTGACCACTTTATCCCATTTTTTAACTGCCTCGGGAACTGTGAAAGTGCCAAAACTGCCTCCTAGGGTGCTAGCGCTGTCCATCTGAGCCCACCAGGCTCTCCGGGAGGGGGGATAAATGGTAATAACAAGTGGCTGGACCACCCCCTCCATCATCAGCGCCCTAGGTGAACTGGCCTCTCGGGGCCCCTGCTGCTCAGGCTGGGAAATCAGCCCCAAATCTGGTCAACAAGTGTAAAACTGCATCAATCACTGTCAGAAGTGCCCGGAACTGAAAGATAAGTGTCTCAATGGATCCAGAAGACCCAAATCCACTCGGAATGAGTACTCATACACCCTGGGTTGCCCTAATGGGCCAGCTGTAGGGTCCACCATATATGGACAATGTATAATCTGCTGATCTGAAATAATAATAAACCTGCTGAACTGGATCAAACATCATCTGCATCATATGTCCATCATATGATATCATCATCAAACATGTGGGCCCATAAATCATCATCAATAATCATCCATACATGGTCCACATCATCACGGATCCCAAGAATATATAATCAAGGATAAATCACATCAGTAGACTAAGACAATGTTTCTCTAATCATTCACACAGCTAAGCTCAAAGTATAAATTCCATTCAGTGGCATTAATCAAGTTAACATATTCCGTGGTTATATAAGATTACTTGCACAATAGTTCAAATGACAAACTCACCCATTGGACATGGTCAAACTGCTAGTGAAGGATGAAGGCTAGGAGCAAGGTTGGGCCAAGGGTTTGACTTGTCTAACTTAACTCAAAAATACTTTGGACTGGGAGAAGGGGGAAGCTACAAACTCTGTGCTGGACAAAAGAACACGGGGAATGGCTGTGCCTCACAAATGGATAAGTTGTTTAGAGAGTGTTTATTCAACTTAGGCATCATGTCTACATCAAGTTGATCCAGGTTCATTAGGATCATTCAATTTTTATTTCCATGGCCTTTTTGGCCTACATAACCCTTCGGATTTCAGATGTGCTGAGAAGCACAACTAGTTGCAGCTTGCATCCAGGGCATGTTTTTCATAAATTCACAAGGTCAGCAATTGTTTAGATATAGCTTTTAAGAACTATTGCTTTTTGGACCTTTCTTATACTCTTCGAGGAGTATTTTTAGCTTTTCATTGCTCTTGCCCTTTTTGTTTCCATGGGCGAATTTATTAAGTTTCCATAGGTAGAACATGAGCTTTCAGTTTTAGCCAACAACATCTCAAGTGACTAGGGGGAGTTCGAGCCAATGCCAAACATCGGGACAACCGACCAGAATGATTTAGGCCTACAATCCAACTCACCAAAGGCAAGTTCTGTCACCAACTCAGAGCCGAGACACTGAATAAACAGGGATGCGGTCCAAACACAGAGGTAGAAAAATGGGGAAGTCCTCAGTATCAGAAAGTCAAATGAGACATGTCAGGGTTTAAAGTCAAACAGGAAGGTCATGTATGGATGGAGACAAGTGAATATGGAGCCTACACTAGCAGACAACTGGTGTCGGGGAAAGACCATGTCTATGTAAGGTGAAATACCAGTAAGTTTTGCTAAATGACCTAAAAGTGCAAGCAATTGTCCATTTTATAATTTACAGTTCATTTTAAATAGTTTGCCACATCAGGAATAATATACCAAGCACATGCCATGATCATGACTACATCAACAAGATAATAATCCACATTCAGTGAGAACATATCCATAGATCATACAACATCATCATAATAATCATCATCATGCATCATCTGAAACACTGCTGAAATACATCTCTAGGCACTGAACTGAAACTGTAATGGGATAAGTGGTCACATCAGTCATCAAATCTGAACTCTCAAGGCTCAGCCTTGACACAAGGTCATAAAATCTGAATAATGTACTGCTCTGATCATGAGTGATCCAAAATATATAGCCATGCTCTGGAATAAAGGAAGCTCTGGAATGTGCAGATATCTGCTGTACAAGAATAGTAGCCCTGCTACTATGGTGTGATAACACTACCCATGCAACACAGGACCAGATGCAGATATGTTTACCATACACATACACCTGAACCATACAAATTATCATTTGTGCCTACCAGCAAGAGGAGAAGAAGGATGTGATTTAACTTCTCTGAAGATTTTTAGTTATATACTCAGAGCAAACACCCAACATAGAAGCATAGTGATTGGGTGTTCCTTATTTTTTGTATGAACAAGAAGCTATTCTTTTGATTTCTATAGAAACCGCCCATCACAATCAAAGATGGAGGTATCCTACATAGCAGAATCTTGCAACCCTGACAAAAGAGAAAATACGCCTAATGCAAAGGAGGGAAGAGAAAGGGCCCTACACAGTGTTTGTTTAACACAAGAAGAGCCAACTTGCATACCTACAGATAGATCAGATGCAAAGCTCATTGCCATACACACAAACCTTATGCATGCAAATTCTTATCTGTACCTACCCACAGGAACAGAAGGAGGTAACTTAGTTTCTCTAAATATTTTTAGTTATACACTAGGAACAAAAGCTCAACATATAGCAAGAGATGCACAGAAATCCTAGAATGAAATTGAAGACACAAGAATCCATGTAGTGGGTAGATCTGGCAGTTATTCATTTAGATAGAGGGGGCAGACCAGCCATGGTAGAGGCAGCCATAATTTTTTGCGGACTACCATTCTCAGAAGCTGTAATACATGTAGCAGTGAATAAGAGACAGAAACCCTAACACACATATTTCTTTCAAACATATACATGCTCTGCTAAGATCAATAAGAGAGAGAGAGAGAAGGATCAAATGGAACTGCCAGCAAACCCTAAAACCAGCAATAAATGGAAAAATAACAGCACTACAGCAACACAGTCCTTAGAGACAAAAGATGCGGTCCCTGCCTGTGTGACACTTTGGGGCAGAGTCCCGAGGTTCCACAGGTATGGCAATCGTTTATTCCTTGCAAACATTAGATCATCAAAGCGTGTGACAACATGACTCTAAGCCATGCGCAACTAGTCATGTTGTGTCGAGATCCAAAATCTAAATGAAGTCTTTATAATAATATGCTTCAGAAAGACCTGCAAGAAGAGTAACCCTCATACAATCTAAGGGGTAACAGGTCCAATAGACCAAAGTTGGTCTCAGTGGATGATAATCTTCTTTATCCTCAATCCGATCTAGTACATTTCAAGGGTCAAAACTGCGGTAGTAGACAAGCATAAGCAATCGTATACAAAATTCTTAGTTCAAGAACACGATTTCTTGTTATTTCCCGAATGTTGTCACACAGAGAACAAATTTTTCAAAAGTTTACTGAGTTTTCTATTTTTGGCTTGAAAACACAATCACATTTAGATTGTCTACTGCCTATAATCCATCCATATTTTTTGGGTGAAATCGGAGAAGTTGGTCAAAATTTTAGAATCTGAGAATATGTTGAGATATAGACCGTTTACCCGACAAGATAGTGAAACAAAAAATGTTTATCCCAATGAAATAAAAATTGGTTGTGGATGATGGTGACAAAAAATAACCGTAAATTCTTACGCCGAGTGGTTTGATCTTCAAGACAGAAGGAATTAGTGAAAAATTAATTCAGCATGGATAGTCATCCAAGTAATTTAGAAGTTCGGGAATTTCAATGTTAGGGAGTTCAGGAATTCAGGAATCCAGGAACCCAGGAACTTGGCAATCTCGGAATTCTACCCTTACAAGGGTGATAAGACTGAAGGAGTACCTGAGGATTCTGGAAATGTGGAGAGAAGCTGGTTAAGAAGAATTTTCTTTTATGTTTTCATGTTATCACTCAAGTTTTGATATTGTAGCATTAAGAGGGGGTATTGGCGTACAACCCTCCAATCTAACTCGATGCAATAAATGTGATAAAAGTCGTTAATAAGTATTAAACTGTTGTGAAAATAAAATAGTCAATATTATATTTAATAATATTTAATATAAGTATTATTATAATTAAGAATAGGTGCTTTCAAAAGATGTGACCTTAGATGAATGGTCACAACAAGGCCTATATACGCTAGGCCATTCTTATTGTAATACATCTCTCATTTCATTTTTATTATAAAACATTATATAGATATATATATTTACTGTCTTATGTAAATAAACACTTAATATTTTCTTAGCTTCCGCAATATATGTGCAACATTGGTATCAGAGCATAACAATTCCAATGGGATTAATAAAAGAGATCTGAGGCCTATTAGAAGAATTAATAAAAAGAAATAACCGTGCAGTCGAAAGGGACCGTGAAAGGGACTGTAAATCAAGAGCAACGATAGGTGAAGCTCTTGAACTAATAAAAGACATAAGAGAAAGTAATAAGAGCATGATAAATATCAGTCAAGATCCAAAGGTGGAACTGCCAGAGGTTGAACCTGTTCTGGAAGAAGAACCCACCAACAACTAGCTTGAAGTGCCTTCATCTAACTCAATCGATTCATTCGATGAAGATTCTGAATGCTTTGACTCTAAAGCTTGCCCTGCTACTGATCCTGGACTCTGAACTGAAGATCGGTACCTGCCTCTCTTGCTCTGAGATATCTCATTATGCTTCTGAGCCTCCATCAGTGTCAAATCATACCAACTGACCCTCTTGCCAGTATTGGAAGAAGTTGCATCTCGCCACTCCCTTGAATAGAAGACTGAAAACTCGGCACTACCTCAATCTTCGGAGCATCTTGCTCTCCCTCTGTCTCATGCACTGATACAGAATCTGATATCTACCCAGATCCTCCACACACAGATTGTCCACACACTATGTACTTCTTGTCCCTCCAATCACCTAGCAATATTGGTTCAATCGGATCTACTCCCAATACATAGGTGAATATATATCCACTCTTGAACAATAATGCATACCGATCATCTTCCAGGGCTAGAACTACGAGTTTGTTTTTTTTCAACCATGGAACAAAGAGCACCTCTGACACCTCCAGAAGTTCCCCAAACTCAAGCTGGAGCCTGTTATCACACAACTTGTAGTTGCCCCTAGTGGTATCCCATCCGAGACGGTAGAGGAGATGGACAACTAAAGAGGTGACCCAAGAGATGCCACGGTTCCCAATGCGAGGTGGGAGTCACGTCAACCGAGGCACTCTTCGCTTTAGATCTAGATGAATCAAGACCTAGGGGGAGACCCTATTACCAATCAAAGATGATTGGACCCAAACAAAGGTTCCTAGGGATAAGTAAATGATGAGTTATGGAAACCAATGCAAGGTTAAGTGGACCTAGAGGTTAAAGTATGGTTGATGATGGTTTGAAAGATGAATAGTGTTTTAACCATTATATGATTAAGGCCACATGATTAGTTATAATGACAAGATCAAGTACCATGTGTTACAAGTGGGACCTAATTTCTTGGGATATGTGAATGATTCAATTGGGACCCACAAGGTGAAATTAAGGGATGCAATTGGTACTAGAGGATATGTAATGAGTAGATCTATGGATCTAAGTTGAAACTAGGAATACCCACATATGGGATCTAAGGTTTGACACAATTCCCAAGGAGTGCGACTTGCCTAAGGAAGACTAGTGCCTTGTTGGATGGGTTAATGGAGTCAAAAGGTATGTCAAAGTGTAGATCGGGACACCTAGTAGGCAAATCAAGTGGGCTAATTGAGATGTAATGGTTGGATCTTTCTAGATCTAGTGTTTCATGATATAACCCTAAGTGGACCACAATCCCTTAAAACAAGGAATGTTACCCCCAAGGCAGATCATCACAAAATGATACTCTATACCTAGGTTTCAAGGTATGCCCGTTCCAAATCCACAAAAATCTCAACTATCCACGTCCTCAAAGTGGGCAAACTCAATCACCCAAGGAAGTGCGACCTTGCTCAAGGAGGGCTAAAAGATGGGAAAGGTGTATCAAAACAAGTCCAATGGCCACCAAATTGTAGATCCAAGTAGTTTAGGCAATGATCTATGTGGATCTAGAAAATCAAGACAATCCAAGGGTTAGATCTTACTAGATCTGAGTTTTAAGGTGCCAAGTAGTCCAAAATGGGGTTTTAATCCCTTGGAAAGTAAAAAGATGCCCACAAGGTAGAAATCACCAAAGTAAGAGTCTAGGGGTAGGTTATCAAGTATGTAGATTGCAAATCAAGTGGGATCTCACCTACCCATATGCTAGATCTAACCAAACAAGCCTCTCCCAAGGAAGTGCGATTTGCCTCAAGAGAGCTCTATTGCCATGAAAAGTGTGTAAATTTTAACCAATCACCACCAAACTATAGGTCCAACTAGGGGTGGATGCTATAGAGGTGGGTTCTTAAGATCTATTCAAAAGCAAGGCTAGATCTAAGTAGATCTAAAAAACCAAAATTGGGGTTTTGATTAATTAGGGTTTGTGACCAATGAAGAGAGAATGGATGGAAAGAGACACATACCTTGTAGATCTTACCTCAATTGCTTATGGCCACCTTGCAAATTGATAGCATTCTCCTATGTGTATATTCAAGAGTGCAATTTTGTTACTCCAAGCCAAACGTCCTCCTCAAAGAAGCCAAATCATCCTCCTCCTACAAGACAAGATCAAGAGAAACAAGTCAAGCAAGATGATTATGAAAATGGTAGAAAGATGTAATAGAAAGCATCAACTATGTCACAAAGATACAATAATGATACTCCCTGTCACAAGATCAACCCAAGAGAGAATATGTGGATCTCTCCAACAATAACCCTCAAGAAATCGCCCTCCTCTCCACCAATTCGACTTCCCTGCAAGAAAACTAGAAGTAGCACCAAAACCCACAATGATACATAGAAGAGATATTGTATACTCAAGATGCAAGAGAATCCACAAGACAAGAGAGATATGATCCACAAAGAAGTGTTCTATTCCAATATTCCAGAGCTCCAAAGGTGAGCTATACAATAGGGGGTCTCCTCCTTATATAGGATAATAAAGACCAAAACCCTATACCACTCTACAATACTACATCAAATGAGTGGTTGAGATTAAAAGATCTTAATACATGATCAATGGCTAATAATAAATCATAACAATATATCACATGGATCACCCAATATAATGATGACGCCCTAACTAAATGGTACAAAGTGAGGATGACGTCATCCACTAGAGGGGTAAAAGTACAAAAATCCACCTCATAATGACTAGGACATAACATAAGAAGCACATGGTGGGGCTAGGAGGCATCAATCCTTACTAGCTCATCCCCAAGGCACAATAAAATAATAAAATATGTCCAAGATAATATAAATGATCAAATCTGTCCTCAAAATCTGTGACAGACAAGCAGTAAAAGACCTCCTGTGATCGCTGTGGGCCTACCCACATGGTGAAAACTGGCTGGAAGATAGTGGGATCACCATGGAAGACCTCTGTGAAAACCAAGTACCAAAACCTTGCCTCAATTGCCAAAATCGAATTCCTCAGTGACCACTTTATCCCATTTTTTAACTGCCTCGGTAACTGCAAAAGTGCCAATTCCTCAGTGACCACTTTATCCCATTTTTTAACTGCCTCGGTAACTGCGAAAGTGCCAAAACTGCCTCCCAGGGCATCTGCGTTGTCCAACTGAGACCACCAAGCTCTCCAGAAGGGGGGGTAAATGGTAAAAACAAGTGGCTGGACCACCCCCTCCTCATACAGTGCCCTAGGTGAACTGGCCTCTCATGGCCCTGCTGCTCAGGTTGGGAAATCAGCCCCAAATCTGGTCAACAAGTGTAAAACTGCATCAATCACTGTCAAAAGTGCCCGGAATTGAAAGATAAGTATCTCATTGGATCCAGAAGACCCAAATCCACTAGGAATGTGTACTCATACACCATGGGTTGCCCTAATGGGCAAACTGTAGGGTCCACCATATATGGATAGTGTATAATCTGATGATCTAGAGTAATAAATAAAACTGTTGAACTGCATCAATCATCATCTGCATCATATATCCATCATATGACATCATCATCAAGAGTATGTGGGTCCATCACATCATCTATAAGCATATGTGGCCCACATCATCACAGATCCCAAGAAATGACCATAGTCAAACTAGGTTTTACTAGGTCCATATATAACCAAGGAAAAATCATATCAGTAGACTAAGACATGTTCCTCTAATCATTCTCACAGCTTAGCTCAAAGTATAACATCCATTCAGTGGCATTAATCAAGTTAGCATATTCCTTTATTATATGAAATTACTTGCACAATAGTTCAAATGACAAACTCACCCATTGGACATGGTCAAACTACTAGTGAAGGATGAAGGCTAGGAACAAGGTTGGGCCAAGGGGTTGACTTGTCTAACTCAACTCAAAAATACTTTGGACTGGGAGAAGGGGAAAGCTACAAACTCTGTGTTGGACAAAATAACACAGGGAATGGTTGTGCCTCACAAATGGGTAAGTTGTTTAGAGAATGCTTATTCAACTTAGGCATCATGTCTACATCAAGTTGATCCAGGTTCATTAGGAGCATTCAATTTCATTTCATGGCCTTTTTGGCCTACATAACCCTTCGGATCTCAAGTGTGCTGATAAGCACAACTAGTTGCAACTTGCATCCAGGGCATGTTTTCATATACATATAACGTCAGCAATTGTTTAGATATAGCTTTTAAGAACAATTGCTTTCTTTGGACCTTTCTTATACTCTTCGAGGAGTATTTTTAGCAGTTCATCACTGTTGCCCTTTTTAGTTTCCATGGGCGAATTTATAAGTTTCCATTAGTACATGAGCTTTCAGTTTTAGCCAACAACATCTCAAGTGACTAGGGGGAGTTCGAGCCAATGCCAAACATCGGGACAACCGACCAGAATGATTTAGGCCTACAATCCAACTCACCAAAGGTAATTTTTGTCACCAACTTAGAGCCGAGACACTGAACATACAGGGATGCAGTCCAGACACAGAGGTAGAAAATGGGGAAGTCCTCAGTATGAGAAAGTCAAATGAGACAGGTCAAGGTTTACAGTCAAATAAGGAAAGTCATGTATGGATGGAGTCAAGTGAATTTGGAGCCTAAACTAGCAGACAACTGATGTCAAGAAAGACCATATCTATGTAAGGTGGTAAACCAGTGAGTTTTGTCAAACAACCTAAATGTGCAAGTAAATGTCCATTTTATAATTTATAGTTCATTTTAAACAGTTTGCCACATCAAGAATAATATACCAAGCAGATGCTGTGAACATGACTAAATCAACAAGATAATAATCCACAGTCAATGATAAAACATCCATAAGTCATATAACATCATCATAAGAATAATCATCATATATCATCTGAAACAGTGCTGCAATACATCTCTAAGCACTGAACTGAAACTGTATGGGATAAAGGGTCACATCGGTCATCAAATACGAACTCTCAAGGCTCAGCCTTGACACAAGGTCTAACATAAGTCTGAATAATACACTGCTCTGATCATGAGTGATTTCAAAATATACAATCATCATAGCCAAGCTCTGAATAATGGAAGCTCTGGAATGTGCAGATATCTGCTAAACAAGAATAGTAGCCCTGCTACTATGGTGTGATAACAGAACCTAACACCTCCAACTCTTCTCACTGCATGTACCATATCCAGTTCAGTCTCTACGTGACAATCTGGACATTGCTCTGAAAGGCTGAGGAATACATCCCGCATTCCTGTCATGTGGCGAGAAGACCCACTATCAACTATTCACGTCCTATCAACCTCAATTCCATTACTGCCACAAATCGAAACAAATGAGACAAGTGAGAACTCTTTCTCAAATTTTGCAGTGAACTCATCCACCTCGGCAGAAGCTACAACTTGTCCCTCCTTCTCCTTCTTACCCTTCTTTTTATTTGGACATTGACCTACATAATGGCCAAACTGATTACATGCGTAGCAGCGAACCTTGCTCAAGTCCTTCGTAGCTCCACCTCCAGAGCCCTTCTTCCCTTTAACCTTGCCTTTGCTTGTAAGAGCAACATCCTCCTCATCAGCACCATGCTTGTGGTCTGACTGAATGGATCCCACTCTCATCTCCTCCAGAGTAAATCGTCCCACAATTTATCCTAGTTGGAAAGATTCTCTCTGGCTACAATGCAACGAATGAAATTCTCCCATGATTTTGAAAAGCCTTTCAAGACTGACCAAACCATCTCTGCATCTGCAATCTTCTCACCCACAGCAGCAAGTTCATCTCGAACTTGTGTAACTCTAGTAAGATAAGCTAATAATAGGTTCATCTATGAACATCTTTATATTGTGAAGCTTCTCCCCTAGCACCATCTTTCAGTTCTCATTGCCAGTATAGAAAAGTTTAGTCTGTTAATCTTTGTACTTTAATTCAATGTTATCTAGGATCTTTAACTGAAAGAATAACAAGCACAACAAAACACAATAGACATAATAGTTTTCCTCGGGGAAACCATAAAAGAGAAAACCTCGCCACTTCCTCAAAGATAGATTTGTCACTAATACAATATCAAGCAAAAATGGAAAACCCAAAATGTCTTTTGCAGCTCTCTCTATTTCTCCTCCAAAGAACTTGTCTTCTCTCCCTTGCTATGTGAACTTGTGTGAGTGAGTAGTGTGTCCAAATG
The DNA here is from genome assembly GCA_027924585.1 of Larix kaempferi. Classification (NCBI taxonomy): domain Eukaryota; kingdom Viridiplantae; phylum Streptophyta; class Pinopsida; order Pinales; family Pinaceae; genus Larix; species Larix kaempferi. The sequence continues at coordinate 15,026,757 of BSBM01000372.1, read as the reverse complement.
AGAGAGCAAGGCTCTCTATTTATACTTTACCTTTGACTTGACCTTTTACCTAACTAGGTCGACCTCACCAAAACTGACTGGTCCGACTTCTCTAGGGAGACTCAATAAACCCTTTTACATTTGACTCTAGGGGATCTAATGCCCCGACTTACAAAGGAGGTTTTACCTCAATGACTTTGCATGACCAAAAATAATAATGGCATTCCCGACCGGAGGAAAAAACATCTCCGTCGGAGGTACAAATAAAATACAATAATAATTAAAATATAAAATACAAATGAATATCTTCTGAAGTTACATTTACATCAAGACTCCCTCATAACTAGGAAGGTATTCTCTCGCCACAGTCATCATCACCCTGGACACAATTCTGGACAACGTCATCATCGCTGGATCATCTTGAATGCTGGAACATCATCATCAACACTGGATCATCATTGCCGTTGTTGCAGCAATCCTCATTCTGTTGATCATTGATTAGTGACATCTCTCAAATCTATCCATCATAGGAATTTCTACAACGCCAGCCCTTTTTCATGCTGGATGTAGGCCTAGCCCTCATGTAGGTCTTCATCATCTTTGTGAGCAAGCCATCAAGTAGGTACATCCCAGGACCACTCATTACATTGCCACAGCAATTACCTACGTCTCCTACTATCGTCTCATCGTATCCAGATCATCTCATCATCACACAAAGCACACACAGCCCAAATGCACATCTCATGTCCAATAGACCACTTGCGTCTCCCACCTAGTGGGTACAGCCCAGGAGAACCCCAGGTGCATTATGTCTCTCAACGGTCATCCTGCGTCTACCAGCATGGGAGGACAATCAGGAGCACCACAGGTGCATTACGTCCCAAGGACCACCTACGCCTACCACCATGCGAGATCCTGCCTAGGCGCACACAAAGTGTCTTATGACCGGTGGACCTCTTAGCGTCTCCAGTATGGGAGGACAATCAGGAGCATCCCAGATGCATTACGTCCCAAGGACCACCTACGCCTACCACCATACGAGAACCAGCCCTTACATCTATCAACATGGGAGAACAGTCAGGAGCATCACAGATGCATTACGTCCCAAGGACCACCTACGTCTACCACCATGCGAGAACGGCTCTAGTGCATCTACGTCTTTCGGTCTCATCACTTCCTCTTAGGAGGAACCTCGATCTAGATAACACCAAGCTTCCCTCTGAAGTACTCGAACTTCACTCTGGCTAACGGCTTGGTCAACACATCGATTATCTGCTCGTTTGTCGCCACATGTTGGAGCTTCACTGCTCCTCTTTGCACCATGTCCTTGATATAGTGGAACTTGATCTCAATGTGCTTCGACTTGTCATGGAACACCAGGTTCTCGGACAACTTCACGCAACTCTGGTTGTCACAGAAGATACAACTCGCCTCTAACTAGAGATCAAACAAATTTGACAGTAGCTTCCTAAGCCATACTACCTCACAACTAGCCGAACAAGCTGCAACATACTCTGCCTCGGTTGTACTCAGTGCCACGCATGACTGCTTCCTGCTAAACCAGGAGATCATACCGGATCCCATACTGAAGCAGCATCCTGAAGTGCTGTTCCTATCGGCAGCACTGCCTGCCCAATTCGAATCAACATAACCATGTAGGTTAATCTTCTGATTCGTCTCATACTTGAGCCCATAGTCAATTGTACCTTCAGGTACCTCAATATATGCTTTGCAGCAATCAAGTGAACATGTCTCGGATCCGTCAAGAACTGGCTCAGGGTGTTCACAGCAAAGCATATGTCTGGTCTCGTGTTTGTCAGGTACATCAACAAACCAATCATCTGACGGTATATCGTGGCATCAACTGTCTTTGATGAAGCATCACACAGTAGCTTCAAGTTCGATGCCATGGGTGTGGTCATTGCCTTGCAATCCATCATTCTAAACTTCTTCAAAATCTCTACTGCATACTTTCCTTGACCAAGGAATATTCCATTCGCACTCTGCCACACCTCCATGCCTAAGAAATACTACAACATCCCCAAGTCCTTCATCTCAAACTTTGCGGCAAGCCTCCTCTTCACATCTGCAATGAGCTCATCCTCACCTGTCAAAAACAAGTCATCTACATATAACAGAAGTATCACTGGACTTCTGCCTTCAACCTTAAAGTAAAGGTTGGAATCTGCTTTACCCTTAGTAAAGCCCAAGCTCATCAGGAAACTGTCCATCCTGCCGTACCACATCCTAGGTGCCTGTTTCAATCCATACAAGGCTTTCTTCAACTTGCACACATGAGTCTGCCTATCATGTGTCTCAAATCCTAGTGGTTGCTCCACGTACACTTCCTCTTCTACTACACCATTCAAGAATATTGTCTTGACGTCCATCTGGTGTAACTTCCATTTCATTACTGCAGCCAATGCCAATATAGATCTGATGCAAGTGTATCTCGCTACAGGTGCAAATGTCTCCTCGTAGTCTATGCCTTCTTTCTTGGAGAAGCCACGTGCCACAAATCTTGCCTTTTGTTTCTCAATGTTGCCATCTGCAGCATGCTTGATCTTGTAGATCCACTTCGAAGTCACAACAGACTTCCCTTCTGGTCTCGGAATTATCTCCCAAACATCATTCTTCATAATCGACTGGTACTCCTCAATCATGGCATCCTTCCATTCTTTCTTCTTTGTTGCTTCCTCGAAGTTGGAAGGTTCTTTGTCAATGATGTCACACATCAAGGCCACATAGCTGGAGTATGGTCTAGGTCTCTTGCTTTCTCTGTGCATCCCTTCTGGAGCACCATACTTCTCTGCATCTTGTATTGCTCCTCGTGCCCATGCTGGTCTTCTCTTGCAGGATTTCTTCTCACGAGGTGGATCTACAGGTTCTTGTGGTTCTGTTATGTTGCGGTCTTCATGATCTTCTTGAATTGTCATAGCTGAATCATCGTCACAAATTTCTCACGATCTTTCCTACAAGTCAATTTAGTTGCGTGATTAGAAACATTTCATAATTTTCAAAACAAATTCTTATGCATAGGTCACATAGTCATGCAACTATCTTAGCCAGTGCTTCAACACAACATTCATCCATATCCCATATTCATACGGTAACTTTCTAGATGCCTTCCATCTCTACTAGAACATTATCAAGAGCGTGCACTACTCCCAACATGTCAACAAAGAGGTTTCATTCTAGATAAGTAGCAATGGAATGTTGTAAAGTACCATTGGCCACTTACCCATCATATGCATATTAGTAGCGTACTGTTCATTAATGCAAGTATCCTAATATGCATAATACGCAACCTAAATCTAGGAACATAAGTATGTACACCACATTAGATATACAAGGAATGACAATTCAAATACTTATCTATGTTTGGTTGTTGGGTGGACTCCCTCTTGATCTTTGCTTCCTTGCTACTGGAGTCTCTGACAGAGTGATCTTCTTCATTGTCTTGTCTGAATTTCTGGAAGTCCTGAAACTACTTTGCTTGCAATAGGTAGTACTCTATAGGAACATGTGCAAGCCTTATGTGCCATAGTTCACTTGGTTCTATAGAGTCATGAACCAATGCTTGTCCAGGTTGTCCCTTCAACTTGTACAAGCCTCCCTCTTGCTCTCCAATCATTGTTGCATCATCTATTGTCTTTCCTCTTGGCCACATTAGGACTTGGCCATCAATAAATGCAACCCCCATTCCCTTAGCATCTAGTGTTGATATGGAGAGAAGGTTTTCCTTTAATCCTGGAACATATAGTACATCTTTCATCTTCAGAGATTTGTCGGAGTCTAGCTTGTTGGAAGCTTCTCCACTTCCTTTTATGGGGTATTGGTAATCATCCCCAAGTTTCACCTTATGTGGTGACTGATGCTCAGATAGATTGACGAATGATTCTTTGTATCCCGTCATGTGCTTGGAAGCAATACTATCTACAAGCCAATCATTGCTCCCATGTGTGGCAATGCCCGTGAGTGCTGAGATAAGGACATATTCTTCGTCACTTGAAGAATCGTCTCTTTCTTCTTCTCTAGTTCTTTTCCTTGTTGGTTCATCATCTTCAGCGATGTGAGCATGATGTCTCTTCTTGTTTGACTTCTTGGAGGAATCTTTGTTTCTGGGACAATCTCTGGAGTAGTGTCCCTTCTCATCACATGTATAACATCTAATGTTGGATAGATCTCTTATGGGTCTCCTTTGTCTGTTGTGATGGTATTTCTCCCTCTTATGGCGGTTCTCCTTCTTGTTGTGATTTCTTTTGGCGTGAACTGTGAGAGCTTGATCGTCATTTGCTCCCATCTTCTCCTCTCATGCCACAAGTCGAGCTTCTTCTTGTGTACATTCTTCCCATAGTCTGCTGAAGGTGATCAACTTCTTCCTGGCATATATTCCTTGAATGAATGAGTCCCATGATCTTGGGAGACCATTCAACGTGGTCATAACGATCTCTCCTTCTTCTACCTTTTCTTCAACTTGTTGTCCGCCGAGATGCACACCAGCAGCAAAAATCTTTCGAAAGTTGTTCCCTCACTACAAGTGAGGAAAGTGTGGCCTTGGGGGCAAGCAATGAGCCAGGTACTGTCACCTGAATCCCAGCTCCTCTGTTTAGGCTAACTCCTAACGAAGACAAGGGGGTAGTCCCTACAAAGAGTTTACTATGGCTCAATGTGTTTTAATGTTTTTTAATGTATGGTGATGCGGATTGGTGTTGTTTCGGAGTTTTTTAAATGATGAAAAGATCACAACTTTATAATTTGAAAATAAACACAAGATAAATGAGCAATCCACGTTGCAATGCAAGATACGAGATAACTTGATGCACAACCACTTGAAGAACTTTAAGTACAAGTCACTCACATATGGAAAATTAACAAGAAGTACTCCAGATATATAATAAGCAAATTAAAATATGATGTCAAGGACCAGTGCCTTATGGAGTCAAAAAATTGTCCGAGTGCTTGGGTTGCTTGATACAAGAGTTCGAAAGATATGTTTGTGAGATCGTTTTGCAAATTATCTTGGTTTATTTGAAAGTTTTAATGATCTTGATTATTAGGCTGGCAAGAAACAAGGATAAAACGTCCAACCGGAAGAAATACTTTTAGTGGTTATTCACGGTGATCTGACGGACCATCCAGTTATCAAGAGGGTAGGTGTCCAATGTTTAAACCACCCTCGAAGTCTGAACAACGGCACTCCAGCTCCACCTCCCAGAATAGCACTTTAAGTATTTATTGAAAGCAATGCCGATTCATTGGTTGCAAGGGTAAAGATTTTATTATGTTATAGAAATTTATCAAATCCAACACCTTTCTGAGTACTAGCCCAACCTTTTCAGGTTGGCAGAGCATACGGGTGTCGGATAGCAACCAAGGTAAATTATTAACGGGGGTGTGAGTTGAAATGTTTTAAGATTATTGAAGCACACAGTTCAGCTCTCCGACAGAGAGTGCTCTTGACTTTGTCTTATGACAAGGTTCAAGAGACTTATTTAATCTATATGCCTAATGAAGGGGAAATGCAAACTTAATATGCTCTCCGACAGAGAGTGCTCTTGACTTGGGTTACTGCAAGTTCAAGAGGCTTTGTTCTTTATTAGAATAGAAGCAGCTTGCGTAAAGAAAAAGCACACTTTCTGAAGTAAAACAAGTAATGAAAGAAAACAACAAGTGCACACTTTCTAAGGCCAAAATTAACAACTAACTAAGAAATGAACAACAAGGTGGGATCAACCTCCGAACAAGGTGACCACTAGAACCGCTAGCCCCGAAAACCTTCCAGCTAGGTGGATGTCTGCAAGGATGCTAACGGGGAGAGAGAAGTAGCCACAAAACTATGTGGCACTTGGGATGAAATCCCAAGGTTACTATCTCAAGTTAAGACTTGGAAGAAAGTTAATCTAAGTACAGAAAATAAACTCTAATCTAGAAAACTCGAAGCAAAACTAACTAAAGCATGCATGAAACAATCTTCCCCAAATGGGGAAGGAGAAACAAAGTGTGGGAGGCCTTATCCCACCTAGCCTTTTTATTAATCAATTACAGGTGCCTTTGGGAATGAAACCCAAGGACTTTGAGAAAAATAACTTGGAAAATACTTGAAACAAGCTCTTAAGAGCTATCACAAAGGATAAATAATGATTTCTTAGCTTGGATCGTCCTTTTGGTTTCTTGATCACTTCTGGATTTAGGGCTTTTTTCTTCTAATTGCTTCAAAATTTTCTCAAAGAGAGACCTATCACAATGGAGCACTCAAATGCCCATTAGCATTAGCCAAAACAAAATAAATTTGAAACTAACAAGGCTAGAAAAGACAAGTAAGAGACCTAAAACTATATGCAAGTTTCAACGAAAAGGAAACTAGTCTTGGGATGAAAAATGCAAAATTTATCTTTTTATGAGATCTATTGATGCAAATGAAACTACTAAGAATGAGACTAGATCCTACAAGTGCAAAATGCAAAGCATGATAAACAATGCTTAACTATCAACTTTTAAATAAAATGCACTAACCACTAACCAAAACCTCACTTATTTGTTTTGTTATTTTTGTAGGGCTTTTAAAGGGTGGACGAATGGAAGGAGGGGAGAAAGAGAGATGAGACGAGAGGATGGAGGAGGGATCTAAAGGGAAAAACGAAAGCAAAGAGAGGAGAAGACGAGGCTAGGAAGAAAGTGAAGAAGACAAAAACGAGAGCAAGAAAGAAGGGTTTCTAAGGCAAAAACGAAAGGATGAAGAGGTAGGAAAGAAGGCAAAACGAAAGGGTGGAGGAGATCCAGGGCTACTAGGATGAATCTATGGAAGAAATGGGCCTAGCAAGTCAAAGAAACAAGGACTCAAAGAGCAAAGATGGAAAGCTAGAAGAGATAAGCTTAGGGTAACCAAGATGATTGTTTGAAACTTTACTGTTGATAGATGAGGCAAGCAAGTTTTGTTTCTTGAATTTCTCAAAGTAGAAGTCTTCTTCGGTAACCAGCAAGATGAATGTAATGACCAACCAAGAGCTCTTGCACTTGAGAATACCTGAAAGCACAAATCTTAAGAGAAAAGTATAGATCAAATGGTGTTGTGCTAGATTGTTAGCCTTCTAAACATGTGATCAGATACTTAAAAATCAAAAGAAATGAACTAAAAACGATATCACCTCAAACAAGATGAAAGATGGCATACAAATAATTCCCACATGGACCTCCAAAGTCTTCTTCTTTATTCGCATTCAAAATATTACAAATTCCTCCAGAGTGTACTTGCACAAAAATCCATGAGGAATGAGGAGAAAAACCCTCATTATATAACAAAAGGCAAGAGCCAGCCTACCTTAATTCGAATTGGCATAGAATGGAGCCAATAGCACCTAACACAAATCGAATTCCCAATCATATCTATGTCTAAGATCCAATCAACACTTGGCTTGGAGCTAATCTCACCAAACAACTCGAGTTTGAAGTCCATGTGGATGGGGAGGTGGCCTCCACCTAGGCAAGGCGCCCCCCATCCCCTTCTTGGAAGTATCACCAACAAATAGATACATGCCAAGTGTAATTCGTGAGCCCCACAAGGAGAATGCCTGAGCACAAGAGAGATGGCGTGAATCCTCCATAAGTTAATGCTTGAGTAGATGTAGGAGTGCTTGTTGAGTTGTATAAGGAGCCAAGCCACTTGATTGCACATATTTACGAGGGCGCCTACCATAGGCTTTAATGCCATCCAACCAACCCATTAATCACTTGACACATCACAAATTCGAGTTCTTGGTGAAGGAGGGCGAATTCTTTTGAAGGAGATCTCTTGTAGTGACTGGATAGTTGACTGAATGATGACTGAGATGATAGGAATCTTCATTAATGCCCAATGCCATGTCAATTAGCCTTTTATTTTAATCCATTTGGATTATTTTGGAGAGATTTGGATTATCTCCAAATATTCATTTTTTATTATTTTAATTAATAATTTCTCTGTAATTGACTTTTTTGAGAAATTATTAATTATGAGGCTAAATTGACATCTGAAACTTAGGATAAATTGGTACGGGGATCATGAATGATTTTTGGCTTAAGGTTGGAGCCTTCAATCACTGAATTCGGATCCCGGATGACTGACATATTACAAATTGAAATCTTTCCATTTAAACTATGGAAAAATTTATTAATAATTAAAAACCCAAAACCGGAGGACCCGGTAAAAAAATTTCAAAATTTTTTCTGAGGGTCCTAGTGACCTAGGACATGACCAAAACCTATTCTAATAGTGTCTAGTAGGCTTATATACATCAGTTGGACTCTAATTAACCCCCCATGGCTAAAATTTTCAAAATCGGGCATTCCAGCTTTGGAGGAAGCGGGAGAAAACCTCATTGATTATAACTCAGCTATAGGCAAAGTATAATTGACAAGGGAAAAAACTCCCTAGAATACCTTAGTTTCTTAACCAAGTCATGGGGAACCAAGCCACTTAGAATCCTACTAGCACACTTTATTACAAACCCCGTGGGGCCATGGTCATGTCGACTGAAAAACAAAACTGACTAGCCAAAATTGGCTAGGCACAAATGATGGATCATCTGATACACTGGAGTACAAACATTCATCATGTTTGTCAAATGGCGGCTCTTCAGGCAATCCAACTATGGTACAAAATAGGTGATAACACAATTGCTTCAAGTTGTTCCTTGATCTGCGAGACCCTTGTAAAATAGGATTGCATGGTCTCGGAGTTCAGGATCTTCACATTCTTGAGTTGGTTCCTTCATGTCATCTTCCGATTTATGTTCTTCCCTTCGAATAGCTTTGTCAACGCATCGAACATCTCCTTGGGTGTCTTCAAGGATGACACATGTGGGATGAGATGATCTTTAATGGAGTTTGCAATAATTCTCTTAGCCTTAACCAGGTTTTTCTTGTGGATAGCCTTAGCCTCATCTCCCTCTGGTGTTGGAACCTCTTCATTAACATATTTGTCCAAATCATTTTCTTCAAGGACAAGAGCAATCCTATACTTCCATGCTCGGAAGTTGTCAGCTCCCTCAAGCTTATCCTCAAGCTTGGTGTGGTGAGACATTTTAAATGAGAACTTCAAATGGAAATAGCGAAGATTTAGATCTTACCAATTTGAGATGCCCAACCTGGTTTTGGAGCTGGCTGGCCTAGGGTTTATCAGAGAAACTCTAATTTTCCAAAGTTGGAATCTATTAGATCTTACCAATTTGAGATGCCCAACCTGGTTTTGGAGCTGGCTGGCCTAGGGTTTATCAGAGAAACTCTAATTTTCCAAAGTTGGAATCTTGAACTTCTGATTGGACAGGAAGATGTGCCTCCTCAAGGCGAGTTGTCTAATGTACTCCTTTTTCCAAATCTGTGGACAGAATCCCAAAATAACTGATGCCCTAGAATCATATAATGATTCTTATCATATAACTTAGTACTGTTGTATGTCAATACAATTAAGAGTAGAAGAATTGTAAATCAAATCACAGACATATATATTAATTCAAAGTGTCCTTTCAGGATTAAAGTCAGTAGAAGATTATAAACATATGTAGCATGTAGTAGGTTTGCACTTATCACTTAAAGCTTCAACAACTACTCAATTACAACAGTATTTAGCAGTAATGATCAGACATTTAACACACATCTTGCAATTTCAATTTGACGCCTAAAGATATTGATAAATGAGCCACTGTATAGTAGATATTGGCTTGACAAAATCAGTATCTGTTACAGCCTTAGAAATGCTTAGAATATGAACAATACAATACTCAAACTGGTAAAATCTGTCTCTTATCACAGTCTGCAATATAAATCAATCAACAGTCTGTAGCATGCACAGTTAACCTGGCCCTAAAGGGAGAGTTTAAAGCCCTTAAAAATTTTCATCCAAGTGAAGGGGAAGACCACAGAGACGGCAAATTTATCCAACCCTTCAAAATTATAAGTCGAGGATGCCCTAAACTTTATTTCATGTTTTTATGCTTTCCAATGAGTTTCCATAATTAATTCAACATTCTACAAGCATTTGTTAACATATATGCATCAAAATATATAAAAAACGCTCCCAAACCGGAAGCTTTTGAAAATTTCGCTTTTCGCTCCCACTCCCGCTCCCAAGTAACCTTGCCCTAACCAGTATGACAGTTTGTTGATGGTTTGTTTCACCAGTTACACCAGTCCTAAAGGGATTTTAAGACCCCAAAAATCTCGGTTTAGAGATGGAGATAATCATTCAATCAAGGCGAAATTGCTCAACCAACCAAATCTGAAAATACTTGCTGCCCTAAACAGTCACAGTCAGTAGCAGCAGGCCCGAATTAGGGTTTGACTGGTCCAAATAAGGTTACTTATGACGCCCTTCAAGATTTATGGGAGAATTAAGTAGGGCGCAGCCCCTTGTGGGCTTGGTTTTGCAAAATCTTGAATGTTTTTTTGGGGTTTTAAAATTTTGTAATTTTTAGGGTCTTCTAATTTTCTGATATTTTTAGGGTTTTTGGGTTAAAAATGCAGCCTAAATTAGTATGCAAAATGTAAATATTTACATATGTAAATGCATGAAATTTTGAATAAAAAGATGACAAGAGAAGGGATATGAATCATTATAGAGTGACAATTTACTTCCTTTATATGATTCTAGGGCATAAGATATGATATTTACACATATGATTCTGTAGGAGACAAGAATCATATGATATTTCTTTTTTTCAGTATTTACTTTTGTTCAAAGTAATGAACCCGGCTATGTATACCCGAAGTATGCGCTCACCATCACATAAAGGGATTGCCTAAGTACTTGGTGGATGATCAGAAAAGAGTTTCTCAGCTTGTAGTAATTAGTCTCACATCTTGCAATTAACCTCCCCGAAAGACGAAAGCCCAGCGTCTCGATTTTTACATCAAGTGGGAAAAGCTTATAAAGAAAGCGGGACCAACTAGAGAGAGACCGCAAGGCCCCGTCAAACTACATCCTAGTTGGTGTAGTGTTGGACATCCCCCTGCGACTCCACCTAACCCACATTTTCTTGTGTAGGACCACACTCAGTGAGTCTAGAATCCTAGATACATTCCCAGTATCAATTTTGGTATATCGAGAATCCCCTCCCCTTTTTAATCCATTCATTAATTCATTAACTTAAAACGAACCAAGACACACTGCAAAACATTTTACTTTCTCAGCAGCACATTACAAATCCATTTTTCAGCACTAGTCATTTTACTTTTACAATCATTTTCTTTAAACTACTATGTGTTGAATGATATTTTAATTCATATGTGATTTATGTTGTTGAATCAATTATTTTATTTGCGGTCTCTTGCTTCAGTTTTCAGTTTATAAAAACTCCTAAAAAACTTACTCATCCACAAACCATCACCTAAAGCTTAATCAGCCTTGGTAACTTTTAGGGTCCACCCCCGTTGGCTTCATTAGGAGTTTGTCTAAACGGACGAGTCAAGAATCAAGTGACAGTACTTGACTCGAAGCTTGCCCCCATGGACATACTTAGTGGCCTGAAGATTTCTGCCACGTAACCCCCAAGTGTGTGAAAGGCGGCAACACCCCCTCCAACCGATCTTCAAATCTCAGACCTGTCCCCATGACCTTGTAGATCTGATCAACTGTGATTCAAACCCTCCTGAATCAAATAACCTGTAGATTATTGTCCAACAATAAGGAGATCATTGAATAGGAAAACATGAAGCTAGCAAAATTAACATGGTAAAGTGTAGGCTTTAGCTCAATTTATTGGGGCAATAAGTAACAGCAGTTCCTTAAAAGCTATAGTTTTAACTACATGTTCTTTGCTTGAATCTCACTGCCCTATAGAAAACCTGAAGAGATACAGTTTTAGTCTAGTCGTGATCTCTGTCTGTTGTGTCCCATAATTTCGCCAACTCTATTCTTATGGAGTTGTATAAGAAATATGATTCAAACAAATACCTGTTCGATGTACCCATTTAAGAACTGGGTCCCTACTGCCTCAGTAAAATGGATGCTTTCTTTATAAGACAGAAGAATGGAAACTATAGCATAATCAGAAAAGCATGATGTACCCTTTTCCTACATGAACGAACAAGACAGGAGTTGAATACAACAAAATATTACCCATGCGAATTCCACCAGGAACCATTGCAGAAATATCTCCAGGAACTGTATTTTTATTAGCTGCAATGTGAACCAACTCCAGTACCCTTTCAACCCTGGAACCATCAATTCCCTACAATTCACAAAACCAGAATCATTTCTCAAGTCCACATACAACATGCATATTACATGTTACAGATACAATGCAAAGATCCACATCAATGCTTCTACAGGATAGGGGGGAAACCATAACTTAAATGGTAAAAGGTAAACCTCTCAGATAAAAAGAAACATAAAAAGCACACAAAATATATCTTACACAAACAATATAAGAGATGCACATCAACGTCTCTGCAGGATATAGGGGGGAAATATCAATTAAACCTATAAAATTAGAAGGAACATAATGATAAAATACAAACAAAAAATATGTAAAGAAAGATCATCCATTGAAAAGATTAAAATTTGCTGCAAATATAAATTCTTGTTTTAAGTGTCACCTTTTATGAAGATTCATCATTCGATTATCAGTAGAGGCACAACTTGATAGGGACTTTGAGACATTTTTTATAACATGTGCCATGCACATATGTAATCCATATGAATAAGCAGAACTCAAACATTAAATCGAATACTGACAGAATAAAGATACTACACTATCCATCTCAAAATCCACCTCTAAGTCTCCTAGTTGTCCAACCAACCATATAAAAGCCTTGCTTATGCAATGCACCTTGTCTCTTGCAATTCACCTGCTACCCAATGCTTAGGAGGTCAGCACTTCCCAACTTATGCTTGTGGATTTAGTGAGGCATTTTAACTACCACCAGAGTAGAAGCAATATTTCTTAAACAGCATCATGGGTAGGAATGGTGTTTCCACGATATAATCATATCAATAAAACACAAGCCTCTCAAACTATCAGTATCATATCAACTCGCATATAAAAAAACTTTATGGAGCAAATTGTATGATCACTACATTATAAGAATTATAAGCATTATAACTCTTTGATTCTTTGAAGTTTTAATTACAGTACAAGAATAAAGGTACTACAAGTATTAGACTGCTTTGCAATGGCCATCTATACTATCATCATTTAGAGGTGGCGCAATACACAATTCAAGAGCTAGGATGGGCTCTTCTGTGCCCAGGTTGAGTAGAATCTTGACAATATGTTACCGTGGACTTCTTACCCTATTTGCAACGAATGCATCTCAATACTTTGTGCATCTGAAATGACCCCAACTCGCTTCTTGCATGATTATTTTTTATGCAGTCTCACTGATCTCTACAGAGAAAATATATCCAAGAGAAGAAAAATATAATTAATTCGACATTCAATGTTTGCAAGAAGTCTAAAGTCTGAGGTTTCAACTTACAAACATCACTCTTAGACCATTTGACCAAGGGTGCAAATCTTTAGCTGTCAACATTAGGGGAAAAAGGGGATGGCTTTGTTGGCCTGAATTTGAACAACAATGTTGTCAATTGAATTATTCTCCATATGAGGGTCACTTCTTGGAGGTGGCTATTGAGAACGGTGTAATCCTCACATTCATCTATGGCCAACTCTTATTGCATCATTAATGCAATTAGTTGGGCATTATTGTTTTCATCTATTGTATCATGACATAGTCAACTTTGATATGCAGGCTCAATAACCCTCTTGGAGAGTGTGCCCTACCAATGTGTAATCCTCACATTCGGCTATGGCCAACTCTTATTGCATCATTAATGCAATTAGTTTGGCATTATTGTTATCATCTATTGTATCATGACATAGTCAACGTTGATATGCAGGCTCAATAACCCTCTTGGAGACTGTGCCCTACCAATCTGGGTCCATAACCAGTCTTGGAAGGACACCCTCCTATAGTTGCGTATAAATACACAACTAAACCTCATTTGTAGAATGATAGATTGATCTATTATTTCTTCTGTTGAGTTACAATAGATGTATTAGACTATCATGTGATCTTATTTAAATGCATGCATTCTGGATTTCTATTGTAGTTCACGCCGGTGCTTTTAACTCTTCTTTTGCAAGTTGATGTGATATTTATTTTCAAGTTACTTAGATTGGAGAACAAGCGGAGCATGTTAGCATTATCTTGTCTCCAAACTACTTTCTACAAGAAGTTGTTCCCTCTGATCCCCACTTCAAGCGACTCCATTTTCCCAAGTTCAATGACTTAACACACTTTATTCCTCTCATCCTCTTCTATACATATGCTTGGTTACTTGGTTACTTATCTCAGATTTATATTTATCAAGCTAAATTTTTAGTAGATCTGATTTATTTTTACTAGATCATAGTTATTTGCAAAGAACAAATCTCGAATCGAGATCTAGTATAAGCATTCTTTTGTTACAAGTTAATTTCAGCATATCTCAAGGCTTGAACAAGTAGTATGTTAAGATTGGTTTTAAAGTTTTACTTGGCTGTTTTAGAGCTTTAAATTTGCTGCTCTTTTTTAGCACTCAAAGATCCTAAGGAAGCAAGCTTCATAGCTTGTCCTACTTAGTTATTTTTTGCACTTTTACTTAGTATTTTTACATAGAATTTTTTGGGTTTTTTTTTTGCCAAGTCCCAAGACACTTTTAAAGTGTTTTGGGGCATTAGTTACTAATATTTGTTTGTTGGTTTGCAGGTTTTAGTGATTAATTAGAGAGGCATGCTGGCGAAATTTCAGTGATTTGAGCTATCCAGGTTGTTTCGGAAGCCCTCTTCTTGATCTGAACTTTTTCTTTTGCAAATTTATAAACTTGTTAGTCCTATTCTTCAAGGGACTACAAGTGTTTCTTGAAAAGCATTGTTAAAAAAAGGAGAAATAAATGAGAGCAAGTGGGTTACACACCCCATCCCCCCTGGAGGGATTTGTGTCATCTCGTTTTTTGTGTTTGACTTTTTTTAGTTTAGATTTTCTTTTTGCTTTTAATAAAACGAACAAAGTAAAATTAACCTTGTTGGTTCCATTTCAATGGCAAGCCACAAGCATACTCAAGACCTCAAATTTTCAAGTTTTAGCAATTTTTACTTTTCAAGCACCACACGCACACAATCCCTCCTAAAAGGACTGTACAATCTGTTTTTTTAAGCTTTTAATAAATTTTGGCATTGCTCTCCCAAGTAAGACATTGTGTAAGCAGTGTTTTGAAAGACTCTTTGCCGTTAGTAAAAAACTTAGAAAATTTCAAGTTTTGCTCTTTAAAATAAACGCATGCTCCTTCCCCGTATGCTCTTGACTGCTGCAGCATAGTCTGACCAATTGGCCAACCAGAAATGGAGGAGTGACTGGCTTAATAGGGAAATCCAACAAAATCTTAATCACAAGAACTCGGGAGGTCGCTTGAAACTTACTATAGAGTCAGTGGGCTACTTTAAGCAGGTTATGCCTCGCCCAATTGGACACTTGGTATAGTTTTCATCACGCTCAGTTCAAAGGACTAAGTTGGAGTTGGGCCAAATCAAGAATAAACCCACTCCTTTAATACTCATTAATAAATTTAAAATTGACAACGATACTATTGCAATACTTTCCCGACACAACACAACAATATGAATATTATTTTCAATCTACAGAATGTCATGAATGCCATTTAATTTCATGTGATGTTGCTTAATTCCATTGCAAAGTTTCTTCTCAATATTTATATCACCACTCTAACTCCTAGATTAGTTGTTTTCATTTTATCTGTGTTGCATGGGTACCCGTACCGAGGGGTCAAGTACACGAACTCATACCGGGTACTTGGGTACTTCAAAGGTACGTCCCCTGTCGTACCCAAATCAGACCTCACGTACCCGAGACGTCATTCATGAAAGTCGGGTACTTGCATGCATTTCGGTATGCCATACCTTGTGTTTGGGTACGTCGGGGATACGAGCGGATCAGTTTTGTTCAAGTTTGGAATCCGCCGGTGTTAGGGGGTCGATTTGCAATGTTTAAAAAATTAAAACTTTAATAAATAGTTTAATAAACATTATTAAAACAAATAAGAATTGGGCCCTTACCTAAACCCGGGTCCCAAACCTTAAGTTTTAACATTTCGTTGCTCAATCGATGCCTCAACTCGAGAGTGATGCCTATTTAGAGAGCTTGTTGACAGAGGACCTTAGTGATGTTGATGACATTGATCTTGAGGATGTTGATGACATGGCTTGAGGAAGCCAAATCAACTATCTTGTTCATTGTTTACTGTTTTGAACTTTTATTTTCATGTTGTGAAATGCCATTAGGCAAATTTTGAATGTAGTATGACAACGAAGTTTGAACTCATGGAGTCATGGACATATATTATTATCAATTATATAACTTCCAGCCTTCCACTTGATATCTACTACGAGTCTATGATTTATCAAATTTATTGTTTTATGTTTTAAATTTTCAATGTGAATGTTCATATGAATCATTGAATTTAGAAATATGTATGTATGATCTGACTGTGACATGTTTTATAAATATTATATATATATAGATATAGATATACAGTACCCCGGACGTACCCAAGTACCCTATTTCAAAAAGTGGTGTCCCCGTACCAGTACCAGTACCCGTCCCCGTACCCACGTTTCCTAGCAACTTAGCATTTTATCTTTAAGATTAAACACCTTAGAATTTTCCTTTATTAGGGCCCACCCCCCTTGGCTTCGCTAGGAGTAAGCCTAGACGGAGGAGTTAAGTTTCGAGTGACAGCTCTTAACTCTGACTTGCCCCCAAGGCCACACCAAGCAGCTTGAAGATTTATGTCGCGTTCCCCAAGTGTGCTTCCAGGCGGCAACAGGTACCACACAATTTCGTTGACCTATTTTTGTGGTCACTCGATGGACAATAATAAGATTATCTTATCTCTTTTGGAGCCTAATAGACATATATTTCATGGTGCAAATCAAAGTAAGGGCTTCTTCTCTATTTGTAAGTGTGGTTTTCCTTGTTCTCATCTTTAATGTTGCAAGTGATTTGTGGAATAACTAAGCATGTTGATTAGGGCCATAGAAAGACAAATTTGTCTCATTGGAAGAGTTGTGAGAGAGAATCTCCTCCATCCCTTTGTTGGTTTAGGTGTGAATGTATTACTATTGCTTTTGTCATCATTTAATAGGTGTGGTTATTTTAAACTTCATTACATGAGTCACGCCCTAGTTAGCTTTGTTTTGAGTTAGCACTGCATGGGATCTCCTAGTGATTTCTACATTCATTTTTCAACATGTTAGGGTTTATTAGTGGCATGTGTAAATAGTCCCAATTTTCCTAACTCTTCATGGACTCACCCCTTCATTGGTCTTGTTTCCTTCGACTACATTTTCCCTGGGGATTGGCACTAGTCTTCATGGTCCACCATCACCCCTTTATTTCTATATACTAGAACACAAAAAAAAACCGTTTTGTCGAAGCTACTCCTCCAAATCACTTTGTGCATGATTGTCTGAATTTTTAGTAATCCTATCTTAGGGAAGCCCCCCTTGAGTTGGAGAAGAACCACCCTAAAGTGTAGAGGTGGTTATCGAGGTGATATTTGGTAATACCTCTAAGTTGCAGTTGAGCTAGCCTTGTTCTTTAGGGCTTTAATCATACATGCTAGTTCAAGTTGTAACACTCCTGACAAATAGAGGCACAAAGAGGCGGACAGGTAGCAAGACTACATCAACCGCCAGATTCATGAGACTATGGGAGGCCATCCAAGCTTAGCCAACAAGGCCCTTAAGAGGGTGTCACCTTAGATCCCAAGATATTTCACACAACATCAACAAACAGGGGATTTCTTCTAGATCCCAGCTGAAGGCTACATCATCCAGACAACGAGACATCTCAAGCCAAATCTCTTGTCCCTTCCAAAGCCACAGATCAACCATCTATCAAGAGCTTATTTTATTTGGCCTCAAATGTTAAATGAGACAACATCAAGAGTTCTAGTTCAATTCTCCTTGAGCAAGACATCATCCTCACCTCCCTTACTCGAGGTTTTGTTATTGGGATCTCACCAATGCTTGCAAGTTTCTGTCTTACCACTATGCTTTTATGTTTCATGGTCCTAGACTATAGATCTCATCTAATATAGTTTAGATTTGCTTTTAAGTTTTATCATACTTTTATAGGAGCAGCCTTTCACTACCACTTTGTATCATGTTACCAGCTATTTTGTACAATAGCTGAATTTCTTGTGAGCCGCCAATTTAATGAACATGTTCAATGTTCATCACCAGTGTTCAGAAGGTCAGAAGTCATTTTCAGGGCAATTTTGCCCCATTTGTAATAACTACATGTTCATACCCCCATGGGAAATTTGTAAAAAGTTGGTCTGAACTGGGTCCTTTTATAAAAGACTCAGCTATCCTTAGGTTTAGCCATTTGGGAGATACTCTAGAGTGTTTTTTCCTTAGGAATTATGTGCTACTCATCAGTGGCGTATAATCCCTGAGTTTTTCACTCATACCTCCAAAGCTGGAGTATTTACCATGGTGGTCAAAACCTAAGGTGGTTATTAGAGTCTTGTGTCTAGGATTTTTTACGTGTTAGCCATCTCGATTGAGTCGTATGAACATGCACTAGGTCCCCTAGGAGTTTCGTTTGATTCCGAGAAAATTAATTTTTTTCGTAATTTAGACCATTTTTAATGTTTTAAATGGAATTTTTCAAAGTGTGATAAAAACCTCATCTGGAGGCGGAATTTGGTGTGGGGAGGCTCGTTTTGACGCTCAGAGCGTCCTCTTTACCCTAGCACCCTCTTTCTTTAGATTCCAGGCCATTACATTGCCTCTGAGCCGGTTTTCGCTAAAAATGCATCATTTTGGCATTTAATTGCCAGAAAAATGACAAATTGGACATTGACACAAAAATCAAATAAGTCAAAAAGCTTTTTTTTAACTATGGAAAAGGTGGGGCATATGATTCAATAAGGAAGGCGATCATGATTAAGGAGGAGTCATATGTTATAAAAAGTCAAAATTGAAAAAATTTGATTAAAGTCTTCACGTGGGCCTCCCTCTTCACATGGGCATCCATTCGCATGGGTGGAGCAAGTGAAGGCTCCAATCATCAATGTGGTGGGCGACTATGTATAATAGATTAAGCACATGTCATAATAAACTTTGATTTACGAATTGATTAAGTTTAATGAATGACGTGAGCGTGAGAAAGGCATGGGCCTCTTCACATGGTCGAATGAGCCAATGGTTTGGTGGGCGTTAGAACCTATGATGATGGGCGTGTGTCTCAAGTGAGGTGGCTACCACCTACCTCAGTCACAACAACGAAGTGCTTGTTCAACGCTCCAAGCATGCCAATCACACCAACTGGCTTCCTCTCTCGCCCTCATCTCCTCATGCATTCGACTTAGGTTTTCTGTCTCTTCTCATTGTATAAATAAGAGCTCTTTGCTCTCATTCAGGATGGAACTTTTGACGTAAGATTACTCTGCCATTTTTCTGTAACAGCTTATAGCATTTGCTATCAATAGAATAAAGAAGTGACTTTGGAGGTCTATGGTGTGCCCTATTTGTCTATGAGGAATGTTTCACACATTATGAGGTGAAATTGTTCTTTTGCATTTGCTTACATTATTTATGCTTGATCTTTCTTAGCTTAGAATTCTTTCTTAAGAACATAGGATGAATATTTGATGGTTCAATTTATTCATTAATGTTAGGCTCGATGTGATTTAGGAGTACAAACTATAGTCGAATATACTTATGTACTTCCTATTCCATTTTGTTTAATATACTAAGCTTAATCTAGTTTATGCTTGTAAGTGGTGCATTTGTGCAAATATTCAAGGATAGAGTGGAGATTGAGTTAGGTTATCTCTCCCTCCTCTTCATCAAGATTTTTCTGACAACTTGTGTATTTCAGGAACTTTCCAAGGATCCATTTGGAGCTACAAATTGAGCTTGAGGAGCTTGACATCTTTTCCATCCTCTTAAATTAAAATCAATCTTGTTACTGGTTACCTTGTTGAGAAGCCCTAGATCCACTTTTTTCCATCCTTTCACCTCTCTCCCTTTCCCTTGCCTTGTTTGGCTCTTGTCTTTCACTCATCCTTTCCTCCTAGCTCTCGTCTCCTTCTTCCCAAGCCTTCTTCCTCTCGTTTTCCTTCTTCCCCTCCCATTCGTTTTCTTCCTAGATCTCCTTTCTTCCTAGTTCTTCCTTCTCTTTTTCTCCTATCCTCCTCTCTCTCATCCCTCTAGTTCTCTCTCATCTCTTGCTTGATTTTTTGCCTTCTTATCTCCTCTTCGCCTCTCCTCCTCTCCTCTATCCTTCCTCCATTTGTCTTCCATCTACTTGCTTGTTTCTTCCCTCTTCACTTCTTTCTTTAGCCTTGTTTTGTTTATATCTTAGAGTTGTTCAAAGAAGTTTGCATTTAGATCTCAATTTTTAGTCTTAAATCTAGTTTTATTTGGAGTTTGTATTTTTCATTCTTAGATCTCATTTAAAAGTTAAAACTTGCATTAAAAAATGATTGGGCATATAGATTAGCTTGCTAGTTTTGCATCTAGTTTCATTTCTACTTCTAGATCTTAGATTTCTTTTGTTGTTTGTTAATGCTAATGGGTCTTGTTACCAACTTATTTGTACCATAGTTGGATTATCTGAAGAGCCGCCATTTGACAAACATGATAAGTGTTTGACTCCAGTGTATCAGATGATCCAGCATTTGTGACTAGCCAATTTTGGCTAGCCTGTTTTGTTTTTTGAGTCGACATGACCATGGCCCCATGGGGTTTGTAATAAAGTGTGCTAGTAGGATCTGAGTGTCTCGGTTCCCCATGACTTGATTAAGCAACTAAGGCATTCCAGGGAGTTTTTTCCCTTTCAATTATACTTTGCTTATAGCCGAGCTATAATCGATGAGGTTTTCTCCCGCTCCTCCAAAGCTGGAATGCCCGATTTTGAAAATTTTAGCCATGGGGGGTTATTTGAGTCCAACTAATGTATATAAGCCTACTAGACACTGTTAGAATAGGTGTCGATCATGTCCTAGGTCCATAAAACCCTCAGAAAAAATTTCGAAAAAATTTGACCGAGTCCGTCGAATTTGGGTTTTTAATTATTTTTTAAATTTAATAAATTTCTCTATAGTTTAAATAGAGAAATATTAATTTGTAATATGTCAGTCGTCCGGGGTCCGAATTCAGTGATTGATGGCTCGTTTCATAAGCCAAAAATCACACATGACCTATGGACCAACTAAACCCAAATTTCGGATGTCATTTAGGCCTCGTAATTAATATTTTCTCTAAAAAGCCATTTACAGAGAAATTATTAATTAAAATAATAAAAATGATTATTTTGGA
Organism: Larix kaempferi; assembly: GCA_027924585.1. Lineage (NCBI taxonomy): Eukaryota > Viridiplantae > Streptophyta > Pinopsida > Pinales > Pinaceae > Larix > Larix kaempferi. Next base: position 15,005,410 of record BSBM01000372.1, on the reverse strand, counting down.
GATAATCCAAATCTCTCCAAAATAATCCAAATGGAATAAAGTAAAAGGCTAAATGACATGGCACCTGGCATTAATGAGGATTCCAATCAACTCCAAGCAACTCCAGTCAGCTATCCAGTCACCAGAAGAGAACTCCAATTGGGAAATTCGCCCTCCTTCCTCAGATCTGCGAATTGGTTATGTGTCAGATGATGAGTGGGTTGGTTGATTGTATTTACTTCTATGGTGGGCGCCTTCCTAAAATTGTGCAACCACATGTGCATTGGCTCTCTTCATGACTCGAGTCAACACCTACTACTCCACTCCAAGGTTCCACATATGGCATTCACGCCCTCACAAGCTTGCTCACGTCATTCTCTTTGGAGTGTGAATTCTACACATGGCAATTCACTATTTGTGTGGTGATAGTTCCAAGGTGGGATGGGGGGCGCCTTGCCTAGGTGGAGGCCACCTCCCCATCCACATAAGCTACAAACTCGACTTGTGTTAGGTGTAACTCATTTGACTTGTAACTTGATTGGTTGAGAGTGGATGTGATTGAAATTCGATTTGGGTTAGGTAGCCATTGGCTTCCATCATGCCAATTCGACTTAGGGTTTTAGTTGCTAGCCTTTGCTATATAAGAGAGGTCTTTTAGGCTTGTTCTTCATGGAGTTTTTGGCATAGAAACTCTGGTGGATTTTGTAAGCTTCTTGTTGTTAATAAAATTATTGAGACTTTGGAGGTCATTTGATGGGCTTTTGGCATTGTGTCTTCATCCTACATGAAGTAATATCTGTTTCACCCTACCCTTGTATTGCAGATTTGATTATTGTGCTTATTGAAGACTAACAATCTAGTACTTAGGCTCTTATCTATTTGCATTGAGTGTTTGTGTCTTCAGGGATTGCATCTATTAGGAGCTCTTGGCATCTAAAACCTTCACCATTCAAGTGTTCCATTTTTCTAAATATTTTGTTTGCAGGGTTGCAAGCTTCTCCAAGTGTTTCTTTCCTTCTCCAACAAAGCATTCAAAAAACTTTTTTTCAGTTACTCGGTTACTAGATCCATTTTTCAAGTTGTGGAAAGCTCAAGAAATATTATTATCCAATCTTGGAAGCCCCATCAAGCCTCTCTCTGATTTTGGTTGGCTTGATCTCTCCTTTTGCCCTCGTTTTCATCCTCCTCACTCTAGATCTTCCCTTGGCTTTCGTTTTTCCTTCCACCTTGCCCCTTTCATCCATCCTCTAGCTCTACCTCCCTCCCTTTCGTTTCCTTCATCTCCTCCTTCTTCTAGCTCTCCACTCCTTTAGATCTCCTTTCCTCTCGTCCTTGTCTCATCTTACTTCCTTTTACTGCTACTACCTCTCTTTTACTGTTGCTATTTTCTTACTACTGCTATCTTTGTTCTTTGCTGTGCCTTCTTTCATTTTGCAGCCATTCTCCCACTTCATTGGCTGCCCCATCCTCTTGTTCTTGGACTGTCCCATCTCCCACTTCATTGGCTGCCCCATCCTCTTGTTCTTGGACTGTCCCATCTTCCACTTCTTTGGCAGCCACTTCCTCTCGTCCATTTGCAAAAGAGACACATAAACACAAAAAGCAAAGTATTATCTTGTTAGTGTTAGATTTAATTCATGCTTTAGATTTGCATTTTCAAATCGTTAAGGTCTCATTTTAAAGCTCCAAGTTTGTTGCATTCATTTATCAAAGTTCATAGTTTAGATCTCTAAGGTTTTGTTAAGTAGATTCTAATTCATGTTTTGAAAAATAGCATTAGGGCAACTTAGATCTCATTTTATAATCCTAAAAGCTTGCATTGGAAAAAGTTGTTTGCATATAGATTAGATCTCAGCTCTTTGCACTTGTTTCAAGTTTGTTTGATTTTCATTAACATTTAATGGGTGCTTGTTGAGGATTGACTGAGCTTGTGTAGGTTGCTTTGAAAGAGGAGAAGTGCTTGTGAAGACAAGACTCAAAAGAGATAGAGATTATAAATCAAGGAGAAGAATTAAACCAGATTAGAACCAAAACCACTCTCCTTTTGTAATTAGCCATTAAGGGCTCATAAAGTTTTGCTTCATTAAGTTGTTCTCTTCTTCAAAAAGACCTTTCAAGGATTTTTCCTAAGGCAATTGTAACCCAAGTAATAAAAAGGCTAGGTGGGATAGTGCCTCCCACACTTAGTTTCTCCTTCCCCATTTGGGGAAGTTTGTTCATGCATGATTAGATTAGTCTTATTTTCAGTTCTTAGATTAAAATCTGCTTTCTGTACTTAGATTAATTCTCCTCCAAGCCTTCGACCGAAATTTGTATCCTTGGGATCCCATCCCAGGAGCAGGACCACATAATTTGTGGTTACTCTTCCTTCCCCGTCGGTTTCCTTGGCAGAGCTTTCAACTAGCTAGAGGTTCTCAAGTGCAGGCGGTTCTAGTGGTTAACCTTGTTCGGAGGTTGATCCCACCTTTAGTGTAAAATTGCTTGGTAGAACACTAAATCCTTCAGTTATTTCAATTTATTTTGCAAAATAGCATGCTAGCTGTGTTTCACATCTATTGAGCTATCACATGATTTTAATATTACAAAATTTCAATATCTTGTTATCACAACTGCTTCTTGTTTCATAAAACGAACAAAGCCTCTTGAACTTGGCCAAATCCAAGTCAAGAGCACTCTCTGTCGGAGAGCATTGTTAGATTTGCATTTTCCCCTTGCATTAGGCATTTTAAAGTAGGAAGTCTCTTGAACTGTGGTCTTAAGACTAAGTCAAGAGCGCTCTCTGTCGGAGAGTTGAACAAAGTGCTCTTAATTTAATAAAATATTTCAACCCACATTTTCCCCCTGATAAATTTACTTTTGGTTGATTGTCCAAACACCCGTATGCTCTGCCAACCGGAAACAGTTGGGCTAGTACTCAGAAAGGTGGAAGACTTGTTAAGTTCATAAGTGATAACTAATAAAACTTTCACCCCCATAACCAACCAATTCGGAGTTGAGCGATAAGATAAGTTTGGTGGGTAATCTCCTAGTTGGGGGCGTCGGGGTTCCATGTTCAGCCTCTAGTTTGCTGGTTAGCATTGCGCGACCTGGCTAGAGCACTGGGTGGCCCGAAATGTCCTTGAACGAAGGCACTTGATACTGTCTTTCCGGACATTCTCTTGATATCCTTGGTTTTATCCTAATAATCAAGACCACTAAAATCTTCAATTTACAAAGATAATCTGCACAACGATCTCACAAACGGCATTTTTTCAAGACCCACACTTTCAGCATCACAATCTTTACTTTTCTTTGACTCCATAAGGCACTGGTTATCTAAAAGCTTATATATTGATCAAGACCATTTGTCCTTGTGTTTATTTCATATTGTGAATGCTTTAGTGATTTATCAGATCTTGAATCATATTGCCATCTTGTTATCTTATCTCGCAACGTGGATTGCTTATTATCTGTTGTTCATCTTTACATATTTTTGGTCTCATCACAAGAAAACTCCTAAACAACACTCATCCGCATCACCCCATACAAAAAACACTTAAACCCTAGAGCCTTAGTGAAACTTTTTTTTTAGGGACTACCCCCCTTGGCTTCATTAGGAGTTAGCCTAAACGGAGGAGTTGGGATTCAGGTGACAGTACCTGGCTCATTGCTTGCCCCCAGGGCCACACCTCTCTCACTTGTAGTGAAGAGATAGCTTTCGAAAGATTTCTGCTGCTGGTGTGCAGTTTGGCGAACAACAGGTCCTTTAGTTGATCTATTGTGATAGGTACTTGAGAAGAGTAACCAAGAAGAAGAAGAAGAGCAAAACCAAAAGAGGAGAAATAAACCTAAAGAAGATCCAAAACCCAATGAAGAAGATGTTAACCATGAAGACTTAAACTCACTCTCCTTTTGTAAAAAGCTCTTAAGAGCTCAGTAAGCATTCTTCTAGTTATTTCTTTCAAAGCCCTTTTCAAGGGTTGAATTCCCAAGGCAATTGTACTTGATTAATAAAGTTTACAAGTGGGGTTTTTAATCCCCCACATCCAACTTCCCCCATTTGGGGAAGTTTGTAGTGTCCTTTTCTTGAGTGGTTTCATGCTTAGATTAGTTTTCCATTCTTCTACTTAGAATACTAATTGTTTAGTTAGTTTCCATTTTACTCTTAGAACACTAATTGTTTAGTTAGTTTTCATTTTCATGCTTAGAATACTAGTTATTAGTTAGTCTTTTCATTTCATTTTTTATCTATCATTTGAGTTTCTTGCTTGTAATTTGTCAAACTCTAAAAGGAACCAAAGTCTCTTGAACTTTGTCATAAGACAAGTCAAGAGCAATCTCTATCGGAGAGCATTGTTGCATTTGCATTCTCATATAGATTAGATAAGACTCTTGAATCTCACCTTAAGGTGGATCAAGAGCACTCTCTGTCGGAGAGGTTTTGTCTTTGTTTGCTCTAAGTTAAAACACTCTCAACACACATTCCCCTTTTAAAACTTGAATTTATTCGTTTCTCCATACCACGTATGCTCTGCCCAACCCTAAAAAAGTTGGAATACTCAGAAACGGTATTGGTTACCTAATCGCTCAAATTCAAACCATAATAAAATCTTCACCCCCATAACCAGCGAACCAGCGTTATTCGAATACTCAGGTATGTGGGCAAATTCCAAGTGGGGGCAGCGGGTAGCCATGGTCATACTCTAACTTGTTGGTTAAGTTCCTTGAACACCTAGCCTAGAGAACTGCGTGGTCCGTCATGTCTTTGAACGGAGCCACTGAAGGTATTTCAGGTTAGATTTCCAGTACCTTGCGTACTGGTTGGAAATTCCCTAGCCATAATAATCAAGAACATCTAATATTCACAATAAAATTTATCAAGAACAATTTCAAAAATGATCTCACAAACATATCTGGAGACTTGTATTTTTCAGCATCCCCAAGCACTTTATTGACTCCATTTGGCACTGGTCTCGAAACTTTTATGCATCACCTTAATTTGGACCATTTGTCCCTTATATTTGCTTAAAGTCATTATTATTCTGTGGATGCTTTAATTTCCAATCTTCATATATTGTTATCTTATCATTGTGTTTTGTAATTGCAACGTGGATTGCTCAATTTTATTGTGTCTATCTCAAAAATACTCCTAAACAACACCCATCCGCATCACATCACCAAAAAACACTTAAAAAAACATAGAGCCATAGACAACTCTTCGTTAGGGACAACCCCCCTTGGCTTTGTTAGGAGTTTGCCTAAACGGAGCAGCTGGGATTCAGGTGACAGTACATGGCTCATTGCTTGCCCCCAAGGCCACACCTTCCCCACTTGTAGTGAGGGAACAGCTTTCAAAAGATTTTTGCTGCTGGTGTGCATCTCGGCGGACAACATATCCCACACTATTATAATTAAAAGTCCCTTTGACCTATTTTTGGTTAGTAGATGGACATTAATAAAATTATATTATGTTATCTTATGAAGTAAAATATGTAAAAAAGATAGAGACTAGGAATATTATTAAGGAACACCTCCCTTGCTAGAGGTTTTGATATTGGGATCTCATCAATGCTTGCATGTTTATGTGTTACCACTATGCTTTTATGTTTCATTGTCCTAGACTATAGATCTCATCTAGCATAGTTTAGATTTGCTTTTATCATGCTTTTATAAAAGAGGCATGTGCACTACCAATTTGTATCCCACATTAATATAATTAGTAGTCCCATTGACCTATTTTTGGTTAGTAGATGGACATTAATAAAATTATCTCATGTTATCTTATGAAGCAAAATATGTAAAAATAAAAGTTAGAGACTACGAATATTATTGAGGAAGTTGAAAATAACACGACAACAAAATAAAAAAATTGCTTGGGAAAATGACATACTATGGTACAAGGGAAGAATACATTTACTCAATCCTTCTAAATTCCAAAGGAAACTCTTGAAAGATAATCACAACTCCCCGATTGCTGGCAATATTGGATTTTTAAGACACTACAAAATTCAAGAATCTCTCTTCTTGAAAGGAATGAAGATTGATATCCAAAAGTATGTAGCAAAGTGTGACACTTATCAATGACCGAAGTGTGAATCAACTGCACCTCCTAGCATCCTGCAAGCTCTTCATACTCCTCTTCATATCACCAGTCTACCTATCTTTGAGGAGAAGGACAACATACTTGTACTTCATAATTAACCAAATATGCTCACTTCATTGGAGTAACATCAAAAGCTAAAGACAGTCAAATTCATGATAACTATGTGAAAATTGTTTATAGACTTCATGGTTTCCTAAAGTCATTGTTAGGGATAGGGATCCAAATTCACCAACAACTTATGGAAGTAATAGTTCCACCATGTAAGGATCACATTAGCCATGAGCACCTCATACCACCCTCAAAAATATGGACAAAATGTAGTAAATAAATGCCTTGAAGGATAATTGAGGAACTTTGTGAATGATTGCCAAGTTCAAAGGCACGGGTGATTGCACCTCATAGAATGGTTGTACAACACTACCTAACACACTTCAAGAAAAATGACTACTTTTGAAGCTTAATATGGATATCTTCCACAATCAATAAAGGAATATGTCATTACCAACTCCAAAAGTCCCTCCTGTAAAAAACTACATACCCACCTCTAATAAGATCCTTTGTATCTTAAAGAATCATCTTAAGCAAGCAAGGAATCAAATAGCAACAAGCTGATTTGAAGAGAACAAACCGTGAATTCAAAGTAGGTGATTGGGTATTTGTCCGACTCCAATCTTACAAGAAAAATTCACTCAAAAATTATAAGAATCATAAATTTGCTCCAAAGTTCTATGGTCCGTAACAAATCTGGAAGCAAACAGGCTAAGTAGCTTGTGTGTTAGATATTCCAAACATAGGTAAGTTCCATGATGTCTTTCCTGTTTACTGCCTAAAGAAAACATTGGGTCCCATAACTTCATTCCAAACAGAGTTATCTCTTTTGGATGAGGAAGGAAGGATTGCACTTGAGCCAAAAGGGATCTTGAAAATCAGAATTAAGTCCCAACATTCAAGAGATGTCAGTGAATATCTTATCAAGTGGTAAAAGTTTAAAACCCCTTGGAAGACAGCTATTTGGGAGAATGAAAAGTTTCGATCAAGACATCTATCTTTATCAATGCTTCAAGGTTGAAGCATTTCAAGAGGGGATGCCTTCAACTGTACATCCTATAGTCTAGAATAGATAATATACGCTAAGTATAGATCATAGGCTAAGTAATAATTAGCTATATACCATAATATAATAAGTCCGCTAATAAACATTTATCATGAGTTGGATCCTCTATGTAAAGTCATGTCTATTGGTCAAACATGGATAAATAAAGGAGCCATATTCATTGTAAACCTTCCCTTGAATATATCAAATAATTTTTTATAAAAATCATTGTATATTTGTGTTTGATTCTCTTCATTTACTCTTTCTTCAATAATAAACTTTATTTCTGAAGATTCTAACTTACAGACTTTAAAAATTTATAGTTACCCTTTTAATCATAAGATCAATTATTCATAACTTGCAACTACATGTTAATGCCTTTCATGGAATGCTGTTCTTCAAACCTCTTTCTTTCACTGCACTAACCAAGACATCTTTTCTACTTATATCTCGATTCTCACTACAATCCTTTTTCTTGTACATGTTGAGGATATATCACTATGATACCATGTACAAAATTAGGGTGCATACACATTCACACAAATAACAGTAGAGAGAGAATATATAAAATGGGATTTATAATTTAAAATTGCAACGCTATCTCTCCCAAACAGTGAATCACCATGGGTGACATATTAATAGCACCCCTAGTTGGTTAGGTGGTTTAACCAAGAACCTACATTACATTGCATTGGTCACAAATCACAAACAAATTTTATGTGACAAACATTAATGACCCCTAAACATAAATTTATCAAGTGCTTTCACTCAAATAATGTCTAGCCCTAACAGTGTAGACAGTAGAAGGGTTTTGAAGTCATGGTAATACATGCTGCACCATACTTGAGTCCAACAACATTTTTCTGGTCTTTGACTACATTTTTAATCATTGGTATTGTATATGGTATACCTCAAGGAAAGGTTAATCAAATTATTATATCACTGATACTTTTATATTGAAGTAGGGCTGCATATGAAACCCATCAAAGTCTGCTAAATTTATAATCAAGAGCTCTATGCCCATCAGAGTTTGAACCTGGGTCATTAGTGTGGCAATGCCCCATCTCAACAACTAGACCACAGCCAGACAGATAAAATCAGTAATATTATGTTAGCATCACTAAATAATTATTTATTATGATTTATCATGAGTGATAGGTCGTATCTCTTAGATAAGGGCATGAGAATGATACAAATTATTAGCCACCTTTCCTGTATCATTCACCAGTTTTGCAGCTATATAATTATTTTTGCATTTGGGCCCTTTATGATTGGTCCTCGTTGAAAATCAGTTTGAAAGAAACGATAATTTCCTTAAACAGGTTCCCTCATTCTTGTGAGTTGCAACATTGAAAGATCCGAGTTATAATTGATTTCAGAGATTTAAAGGAGGCCTTGAACTAGAAAATTTATCAGAATACTCAAGTTCCTTTATTTCATGCATATCATCTAGCACTCGGAACTCATTCTCAAATGTTTTTTTCTAGAACCCTTATTACCTCTAAAAGTTAGTGTGTGCTTACCTTATTCTTCAGGTTCACCAAGACCAAATGGTTGTCTGTTCCACCCGAAACAAGTTCATAGCCTCTTTCACTTAGACACTGCCAAGGTAACATGTAGAATGAGTAATTTTAGAGTATCCCTAGCCCTTCCCCAATATTGCATAAATTGGTTGAAATTAATAATTTAATATAACTTAGAAGTCCATAATCAGCCTTCTGAACAAAACACAGTACCAGAATAGCTAAAATAATTTTATGAATGAATAAAACATAGATTGACATTCTAAATGCTTAAGTAATATAAATTTAAGATTGATAACATTCATACCTTAGCAAAATGAGCACAATTACTGAGAACCTGCTCTTGATATGCTTTATACTCTGAGGTAGTTGCCTACATACATCAATAAACATTGAATATAAATAAAATTAATCATCAATGAAACTAAATTTTGCTTGATGAAAATGATAAATCGTAAAGATTAAAACTTCTGACTCAACTGCAAAGTAATTAAAGTTTATCTAACATCAAAGAGGAGAAGAAATCTTTGACACTTTGCCATTCTTATCTTTGAAATTCACTTGAGCATAAACTATCCTCCTTTCCCAGCCCTTTCCAAGCAACAATCTGTTCTAATTCTTTCGTAAGTATGAATGTTCCTACTGTTTCAAACTCATAAACAAGATGATTGACCAAAAAAGACCTTCAAAACAATGTTAATTTCAGAAGGATTGCAACATGATGCTAGATTGCATGCAAGAAGGTAAAATAAGGGACATGTGATGTTAAAAAGGTACTAATAAAAAAATTTGAGATCAAGATATATCATATATGTAGCTGAATTATGTTCAGGAACCCAAGTCTGAGTTTGCTACCTCCTGTATATGCATACTCTCGTTTGGACAATGATCTCCCACACAATGAGACATGTTACAGCCTAGAAAGGCTCGATAATTGTGCCATGGAATATACGTCAATGGGGTTTGAGTTTGCAACTCGTGCAACTGTTTAGATTGACTGTCCTAAACTATATGGTAAATGACTTTTACTGAAGTAGAATTTGCATCCATTGTGTATGGTTCATTTGGCCCTTTCCAAATAATGGTTATGCCAAACAAACACATCATTGAAGTTTTCAATTGTTTTGAAATTGGCTATCATGTTGGGTTGCCAGCTTCTACAAAACTGACATCTAGCAATAATAAGTTGTCCCAGAGGAAATTGGCTCAAGTGCATTTGCCTTCTCGCATCTAAAAATGCAGTAGAGGACCATTATTGAGGCATTTATTGTTGGATTTCTTAGTAGTAGATTTTTGGGGTGGTGTTACCGCCTAAAGATGCATGAGATCTTGAGCGTTTGAACTAGAGGATAATTTCATTCATTAGGTTGATGATCTTTCCTTGAAGGAGGTTTCCACACTTTTTGATGCATGTTCTTCCATTGCAGTATACCTATTGGGCATTTTCACATTTATCAAGGCATATTCTACATATTTGGAGGCATAGTTGGGGTCGTTAGGATTCCTTGCAGGGCAAAACAAATGTTTCTATGAGGATCTCTTGGCCCATGGATGCTATTTTCAAGTGAAAAGGGCTATTTCAGGAGGAGACCTCCATATCCAATGGAAATTTAATATATTTTGTGGCCATATTTGTTGAGGAAGAGTGCTTATTGATGAAACATCCTAGCGTGAAGGGACTTAATGAAGAGTAAGACCATAATTCATTACTTGCACATATACCAAGGATGTACCACCTTTGAAGGGATTTATTGATATTTTAGATGGTCAAAGGGTTTACGTGGAGGAGTGCTCTAGCTATGAAGATAACAATTGGCGATGTGGACCATGTCAAATCCCTAAACTAATCGAAACACACTAGCACTCCCATTTGAAAGTGTTTCTAGCACATTCTTTGAATATTTTATTGATAAGTTAGTTAGGGATGAAGCCTATGAGAGGAGGGCTTCACTTTATTTGCAATTTGTGGTTTCATCTTGAAGAATACCCTAGACTAAGTGCTGGATGAGGAGAAGATCTTAGGCAGATTTGGAGCTTAGACTTATAATCTTCAGGGCTGTTACATTGCATGTAAGGCTTATGTTCTATACTTGTATCTTTCTTCTTTGCTGGGACAAAAAATTTCTGTTCGAGGTGTTTTTGACCAGCAAAAGAAGCACTGAAAGAGAAACCTATTTGTCCTCTTGAAGCTATTATAATATCAGATCTGGGATATGTAATGTGCATGGCTGTAATTCAATAGAAGACTGTCATATTACTTCAACAATGAGTTTTGACATTGTGTGCTAAGGTATCATTTTGAGCATTTGTACTTGGCTGAAAGTGTAATTACAAATCTGTGATTCTGTACTAGCTGGTGATTACTGATTAGTGTTGTTTGGGCATGTTTACTGGGTTATTGTGCTTCATAGTCAAGTTCCAAATACTTAGCATTGTTTCTGCCTCCTTAACCCTTGAATGAGGCACTCATCTACTTGAAGCCAATGTTATCAAAACCGGACTGGTCACCAAACTGGTGGACCCCAAAAACTGGAAACTGGTCGGAACCAGAAAAATAAAAAATTAAAAAAAAAAAAAAAAAAAAAAAAACAGCCAACCAAAAAAAACATGAAATATTAAATTTTGATAAAAATAATATATTCATGTACATCCATGTGAATCTAAAACATTAACCACAAATATGCAAAGCTTTCTCGTGTATATAGCAAGGGTGCATATAACTAAAATAGTACCAAGTGCAATCCATATCTGACCCAAAATACATAAACAAAGAGGCTCTAGATGGTCTCTAGAGTCTAAAAAACATCATGCTACAACAAATAACTACATATCATCAAAATGATTGCATATATTGAGGTCCTATTCATCAATAGTGTTGTCCGTCGAGATGCACACCAGCAGCAGAAATCTTTCGAAAGTTGTTCGCTCACTACAAGTGGGGAATGTGTAGCCTGTTATCACATATATAGTAACCGGGCTACCATACATTATGTTTCTGATGCCAGTACACTATTCAGCCAGTTCCCTTACATTTGAGATGCTGAGATGAGCATCTATATTGGATCACTATCAGATTTTAGACAGCAGTTGTATGCCCCATGCCATGACTGAGTCTCAGGACACTCAGAGAAATGACCGATGTGGCCATTATACCATTTGTACAAAGCAGTCAGTAGTGCCCAGAGTTGCAGTAGCAGTTTCAGAGGACAGGTGATGGTTCAGATGATGAGCATTCAGGTATATGACTCAGCAGGTATATCATTGTGTTATGGTTATATTGCTTTTATACTTATTCTTATAGCATGTCTTAGCACTTAGTGTCATGATTTGGCAATGATATAGATATGTGGACCTGGTTGATCTTATTATATATACTATATTGTCTCTACTCAGACTTAGAAGTTCACTATTCATACTCATTGGTCTTACCCTCCTTAGGGAGAATAGAGGTAATCATTCCACCATACCTTGGCTTGCTAGTGTTGGCTCCATTATTCATTGTCTTCATCCATCCATTGCCTACCTTTTAGTTTATAACCCTGGCTTACTACTTGACTAGGGGCATGGAGGACTTTTCCCCACTGTAGCCTCTGTATTGGATGAGCTTCCCTGTTTATTGTGTCTCGGCTCTGAGTTGGTGACAAAACTTACCTATGGTGAGTTGGAGTTCCTTGGAATTCCCCCTAGTCACTAAAGTTGTGTTGGCTAAACCTGAAACTTTTAGTGCTGCCATGAATACAAAATCTGGAAAAAATGAAATGCTATATGTTGTATGAAAAGCCCATTCATGCAATGTGTTTCTAAACACACATGAATGAAAGGCATGCCAAATGAAAATGGCCATGAAAATAAAATGTTATATATTTTGGAAATGTAAATACCTAGGTAAACAAGCTGTCCATGACACACCTAGAAGTGCTCAGGTAAACAAGTGTCTTAAAAACACAACTGCAACAGAAAGCCTAAAATAAATGTAAATCTATGCAATGTGTTTATAAACACACATAGATCAAGGCTATGGAAACTTCAGGCCCAAAAAGCAATGGAACTTAAATGTTATATCTAAATTATTGCTGACCTCATTTGTATTATGGATTGTGCGCATCTGTTAAAGGTGAATAAATCCTCTTTGAACAACTCATCCATTTGTGAGACACCGCCATTCCCTGTGTTGTTGCTCATTCAGTATATACTATGGTGTGTATTCCCTTTCCCTTTGCCAAAGTGTCACAAAGTTAAGTCAGTCAAGTCATCCCTTAGCCTAGCCAGTTATTTTAGCCTTCACCCTTCACTAGCAAATTGATCACAGCTATGAAGTGAGTATGATCTTGAAAAGTCTAGTCTGAGTAATAATAATGATTAATGACATTATATATTTGGATTTAGATCGCCAGTAATGATTACTTTGTGTTATAATTGTTATTTGAATAAGTTGTAGAGCATGCATTAACCTTTGACACTTTGCAGTAACTTTTGATGATGGTCTGAGTTATATTTGGTCATGGTGACTTGGTTAGACCTAGTTTGACCAAGGTCAACCATAGGACATGAGATGGTTGGAACTTGTGATGATATGGATATATGGTCTATGTACATGTATATGATGATTCTATGCAGCAGCTACAGGGTTATGATGATGATTCTTGGTTTACAACACTTACAGTGATGATTGAGCCTCAGTAGGCTATCCCAGTGCAGTTTTGGTCTGTCGGAGGCCCTGTCAGAGCAGATGTGATTTTTATCCGGTTGACCTAGGGCACTGTGCTTGGAGGGGGTGGTCCAGCCACTTGTTTTTACCATATTACCCCCCTCCCGAACACACTGGTGCCCTCACCTTGACAGCGCAAGCACTCCAGGAGGCAGTTTGGGGCAGTTTCAGGCTTCCCGAGGCATTTCAGGATTGGTAGAAATGGCTATTGAGGAATTCGATTTGGGCTACTGAGGCAATGTCTTGGCATGGAATGATCAGTGATGATGGATTGATGTCTTCCACACCTCCTCCAGCAGTTTCAGCTTCATCGGGGCCCGCATCCATCACTTATGGCACTTCTGATGATTTCTGAGGTCTTTTGAGGCCTACGATTTGTCCATAGAGGCACGATTTGGTATATTGATGACTATTTTATTATTATTGTGCTATGGGGATTGACCAAGGGTGGCTAAAATTACCCCTTGGACCCACCATAAGCTTCCTATTATATTTTGTCATCATGATTTGGTGGGATTCCCCTCTTCTAGGGTGATTTTGTCCACTTATATTATATTTTATTAGTGATCCATGTATTTTATTGTTGAGCTCATCTCAACCATTGATTAGACATTTGTATCTTTTAATCTTAGCCACCCATTCAAAAAGTGGTTAGGATTTTGATGCCTCTCCTTCCTATTTAAAGGAGAGAGTTTCTCATTGTAAAGGGACTTGTGGCTCTAGATTATTGGAATAGAAAATTATTATTGCATCTATCTCCAGTGTTGTGGTGAATGTTTTTGGTGTTCATTCGTTGGTTCTTCCTTTGCACTGAGTTATTGGAGATCTTGTTTGCCATATCTTTGTACCACATTTTTGCATCTATAGGTGGAGGTCGATTTGCTTTAAGGAAGAAGTATTGGTAGGGGAAGACTCTCCCTACTTCTTCTTTGGATCTCTTCATTGGTAACAAGGAATATTACTGTCCCAGGACCTTCTATTCTATGTTATCATTGCATTTTACTTGTATTTCCTCCATACTTGACCTCTCTGATTGAAATCGATTTTCCTTGGATTGACAGGTAGAGGAGGGCGCATTTGTGGGCTAGGGCATCAATTTGGCAAGTAAAATCAACAATTTCTCATTTGATCTCTGCGGGAATCTTCCTCAACATCAAGGCATCTCATTCACATCACTCAGGTATGATCTCAAGGTAATTTCTATCTCCATGATCTATCCACTTGTCTAAAATATTTCAAACCCTAATCAATCAAAACCCCATTTTTACATTTTTTCAGATCTACTAAGATCTAATGGCTTCTTGGGTAAGATATTGAAAACCCACCTCTATAGTATCCACAGCATCCTGGATCTATAGTTTGGTGAGGATTGGCCTCCATTTGACCCTCTTCCCAAGGCATTTAGCCTCTCCAAGCAAGGGCGCACTTCCTAGTTTGGTAGGTTGACCTAGATCTAGTATGTGGGTAGTTGAGATCCCGCTTGATTCATGATCTACACATCCAATAACCTACCCCCAGATTGTCACTTTTCTGATTTCTACCTTGTGGGCCCTATTCCACATTTTAAGGGATTTAATCCCCATTTTGGACCACTTGGTATCTTCAAACTCAGATCTAGTAAGATCTAGCCATTGGATTGCCTTGAAATTGTAGATCCATACTCTCAGTTGCTTAAACCACTTGGATTTAAATTTTGGATGCCATTGGACTTGTCGTGATCCATTTATCACCATTTTTACCCTCCTTGGGCAAAGTCGCACCACCTTGGAGATTGGAGTTGGTCCACTTCTAGGACGTGGGTACTTGAGATTTTAATGGATTTGGAACGGGCATAATTCAAAACCTCAGTCTAGTTGGTCACTTTATCAAATCTTGCCTTGGGGATAGCATTCCTTGTTTTAAGGGATTGTGGTCCACTTAAGTCAAACCTTGAATCTTTAGATCTAGACTTATTCATCCATCAAACCTTTAAGTGCCCACTCGTCTCATGCAAATAGGAGTCCTTAACCACAACTTAACTTTAATTTGACTCCATTATCCCAATTCCCAAGGCACTGGTCTCTCTCCAAGTCAATTCGACTTTCCTAGATTGTTGGATTAACTTGTGGTTTGACCCTTGATTGGTGAGCTAAACCCTTTGATGCCATCATACTTCATTATCAAGCTTGTCACTTGTACTAGTTAGCCCCAATTCAACCCCTAGACTACCCTGCATTGGACACGGTTCCCAAGGCAGTGGATTTTCTCACATTGAATTAGTACTTTAATCCTGGATCCTATCTCACAAATCATAAGTCACTCTCACATCAATAATGAACCAAAGCTATACTCATTGAACCCCTCACTTGTCTTGTGACTTCATCCTAAGGTCTAGGATAAACCATACACCTTACTTCACTTAGAATACACCTTATTTTAAGAAGTGACTTTGGAAGTCTATGCAAAGGCTCTTTTGTGTTGTGGTTTCATCCTTCGGAGGTGTTATCTCTTTCACCCTACTCTCTCATTTTGAAAATTATTTTCAATACTAGCTTTAGAAGACTATCAATCTAGTACATAAGCACTTAATCTTCATTGTATGTTTGAGAGTGATGTTTTTCAAGGATCATCGAAGGTGGATAAAAGCTTGGAGACCAAGCTTCTCTTCATTAAAAGGAGCTCTTACCATCTAACATATTCACTTTGCA
This sequence comes from Larix kaempferi, assembly GCA_027924585.1. Lineage (NCBI taxonomy): Eukaryota > Viridiplantae > Streptophyta > Pinopsida > Pinales > Pinaceae > Larix > Larix kaempferi. The sequence goes on along the minus strand of BSBM01000372.1, from coordinate 14,989,338 downwards.
GGGATTCCCAAGCCTTCTACTTCCAAGTGAAGAGACATAGCTATCAGGCCAAATATGTTAGGCCATCTTTTTATACTTTGTATTTGCATGCTTAGGATCTAGTCTCATTCTAGTTTATTGATTTGCATTTCATATTTAAGATCTTGCATCTAGTTAGTTGCTAAGCTTGCACTTTGCATTTAGATCTCTTTTAAAAAGTTAAATTTTGCATTTACATTTCAAATACTTAGATCCTAGTTCGCATTTCATTTTTTGCAAAGTTTGCACATAGCATAGATCTCATTTCTAGCATTTTAGGCATTTGTTTGTTTGCTGGTTGGTTTTCATCTTTCAATAATTTCAAAGTTTAGTCTCATACCATTTTGCACTTTAGATTTCATTTTGCAAGCCTAAGTTCAAGTAGTTTCAATTACTATCTTTTTGATTTAGACTAATGCTAAAGGGTTCTTGTAGCTTGAATCTTTGTTATGTGTAGGTGTGAGACAAAGCTAGATCCAAAAGAGAACTTGAAGTAGAAGAAAAACAAAATCAAGTGAAGAAGAAAACCATTGCAAAAAACCAAAGGGAGCTTGAAACCAAATCTCAAACCAAGACTTATCGCTCTCCTTTTTTGTAAAACTCTTAAGAGTTCCAAAGTTCATTTCTCTTAAGGGTTGAAAATCCAAAATATTGTACTTGATTAATAAAATAAGGCTAAGTGGGATAAAGCCTCCCATAGTTGGTTTCTTCCTCCCCATTTGGGGAAGAGTGTCTTGTGTTTTCTTAGCTTAGATTTGCTTTGAGTTTTTAGAATAATTTCATTTGTACTTAGAATTTTAGTTGTTAATTCAGTTTTGACCTGAGAAGTGTCTTGGGATTTGATCCCAAGTGTCGCATTGACCGTGCATGCTACTTCTCTTTCCCCACTGTGTACTGCGTATGCCCAGCTAGCTGTAAATTTCATGAACAGTGTGTAGAAGTTATTTTTTGACTCATTTTGCTAGATTAGTTTCTTTATGTTGTAGAACACTAGTTGCTCTTTTAGTTCATTTTGCAAGCGGTTTATTAATTTTCTAGATCTTTGTTTCATTTTCATCAATATTGAGCTATCATTTGGTTTATGTTTACAAGTTGCTTGTCTTCTAAAAAGAACCAAAGACTCTTGAACTTGCCATAACCCAAGTCAAGAGCACTCTCTGTCGGAGAGCATTCCCACTGCATTTTCCTTGCATACAACATATAGATTAGTTGAAGTCTCTTGAACTTCCGTCATAAGACGAAGTCAAGAGCACTCTCTATCGAAGAGTTTAACTGTGTGCTCTAAGCTTAAAACTTTCAAACTCACATTCCCCTCTAAAATTTACTTCGTTGCTTTCCATCACTTAGTATGCTCTGCCGACCCTAAAAAGTTGGACTCGTACTCAGAACGGTGATTGGAATTGTTAATCATGCAAGTGAAAACCATAATAAAACCGTTACCCCATAACCAATGAACCGGCGTTATTTCGAGAAATACTCGAGTAGTGGGCAAAGTTCCTAACTGTGTGACGCCAGAGAAAGAATACCGTTGTCATAGAGTTCTAGTGCTGGTTAAATCCTCAGGACACCTAGCCGAAGAATACTGGACGGTCCATCATGTCACCTGGGGGAAGCCACTGAAGGTATACTTTTCCAGTTGGACGCATACCTTGCTTTTTCATCCCTAATAATCAAGAACATCTAAAACACTCTAAAATTTACCAAGAAAAATCTCACAAACAGTTACCTTCGACTTAAACCTTTTCAGCATTCAAGCACCATTTTGTTCGACTCCATAAGGCACTGGTCTTTTGAAATTACATGTATCACCTAAATATGGAACATATGTCCTTGTCATTTGTTTAAATTTATCTTGTGGATGCTTTATTTAAATTCTAAGTCAAAGTATATTGTTCATCTTTAAATTGTATCTTGCATTTTGCAACGTGGATTGCGTGTTTAATTGTGTTCTCATCATCATACAAAAAACTCCTAAACAACACCCATCCGCATCATTTCATCTTTTAAAACATATAAAAACAAGAGCCATAGAAAACTCTTTGTTAGGGACAACCCCCCTTGGCTTCGTTAGGAGTTAGCCTAAACAGAGGAGCTGGGATTCAGGTGGCATTACCTGGCTCATTGCTTGCCCCCAAGGCCACACTTCTCCCAATTTTAGTGAGAAGACAGCTTTCGAAAGATTTATGTTGCTGGTGTGCTTCTCGGCGGACAACACCTCCAAAGCTGGAGTACTTTCCATGGTGGTCGAACCTTAGGAGGTTATTAAAGCCTAAGTGTCTATGTATTTTTAACATGCTAGCCATCAATAAAAAGTCATATGGACATGCACTAGGTCGCCTAGAAATTTGAGTTCATTCCGGCAAAAATAATTGTTTTCGTAAAATTAGACAATTTTTAATGATTTAATTGGAAAATTTCAAATTGCAATAAAAATATGGTTTGGAGGCAGATTTTGGCGTGGGAAAGCTTGTTTTCACACTTAGAGCATCCTCTTTACCCTAGGACTAACTTCTCCTATGTTTCGAGTGATTAAATCATCACTCGGAGCATTTTTTTCCTAAAGAGACAACAGAATGGCAAGTAAATGCTAATGACTCGACAAAATGCACCATAATATCAAAAAATATATATATATTAAAAAGGGAAATTAGCATGTGATGAATGAGGTGGCAACTCATTCCTTATGGAGGGCAACTTAAGTAAATGTATAAAGCACATGTTGAAAGGTCGAATCATAAAGAATATTAAGTGGATCTCATAAGGTGATGCGCCCTCCATCATGCTTCACGTGAAGGAGAGGTGGCGCATGTAAATAAAACATGTGGCAGTCGTTGAATTGGGGATGGAAAAACAATGTGGGAGTGGGGGCGCCTCCCTTATGTGGCAGCCCACTCACCACAAGTCCCATCCATTACGCCTCTAATCAAGGCATTGATCTCTCCCTTATTGTAGTGATGCGCCCTCCTCAATGATCCCCCCTCCCCACTTCATGATTTCACCCTCCATCACGTGAACTCTATAAAAGCAAGGTCTAGCTTCCATGATGGAAAGCATAAAACCTCTGCTCCTGTAATGTGTAATCTCGCTTTGAGTAATAAGAATTGAAGACTTTGGAGGTCTGTTGTGGCTTTTGTTCCATGCATGCATTATTGGTTGAGCTGACATCTTTTTAAGTTTACTTCTTTATGCAAGTTTAATGATTAGATCTAGCTCTATTGAAATAAGCATTTGCAGTTGTCAAGTTGTTTGTTTTATGTTCATGCTTTCAAGATCTTAGGAGTAAAATGAGGTATTCGGTTGTACAATTATTCTCCTTGTTTTGATTGATGAATATACTAGTTAATCTTGCTTATTTGAGAAGTGTGTAGCTTTGCAGGTAGCCTCAAGGTGAAGGGAGTTTGGAGCTCGGTTGCATCCACCCTCTCTCCATCACTTTCAAGATTTGGATCTAACAAGTTGCTTGTCCACAAAGTCTTCTTCTTCATCATCTTCTAGTTCAAGCTTGAGCTTGAGGGTTTTCTTCTATCATCTCTCATTTTTTTCTTTAAATATTTCTTGGTTACTTGTTGCTTTTGCTTAGTAAAAGTTAGAACTACATTTTGCAAATCAAATATCTTATTTTATCAAGCATATATATCAGATCTAGATTAGTTTCAATTCTTACTTTCCAGACTAGATCTAGATCCATAGTTTTCATACTTGAAGTAGTCAAAAAGATTCCAATTTTTCCCAAGTATAAAATTTGTAATTTTTTGTGCATTTGTGTATGTTTAAACCACTGAGTTAGCATTTTTAGCTTGCTGGTTTTTAGCAGGTCCAAAGAAAAAGAGAAGGAAGCTCTAGCCAATTTTCACCAGAAAGTGCTAAAATTACATTTTGAGGACCCTCTTTTACTACCATTTCATTTTCTTGAATTGTAAGCCCTTAGAACCAAGTTTGAAAGGACTAAGAGGCACTTCTTTGAGAAAGAATTGTAAAATTATTAAACGAGAGCATGTGGGCTACACAGCGCCCACACCCAATCCCCCTTGGGGGGATTTGCAATCTTCAATTTCCATGACATATTTTTTTCTAACAAACACAAGCACACAAACCAGGTTTACTAGAGGATCGTATACTTGATTTGTTTTGTAATTTTTTCATCTTATTTTGCAAAGTAAATTAGAAATAGCATCGATCTCGTTGCCATGAAGTATGCTCTCACCACCACATAAAGGAATTACCGATTAGTGGTGGTTCATCAGAAAGTGACACATAGATCTGGTGGTTTATATTTTTCTGCATTTTCTTTTTTAGCATTTTTATCTTTCAAGTATTAAATTGGAACATACATTTTGCTATTGCTCAAAGTATGCTCTTTCCCCTTATGGGCATTTGCCTAGTCCTGGGAAATCAGAAAGAGTTATAGCAACTTATTAATATTCAAGATTTAATTAAGAATTCATCATAGTAAAAGTAACAACCCCAAACATAGTGAAAATTCGGCACTCAGAACATTAAGTTTTGCATTGGGAAATTCCTTAGAAGAAGCGGGAACCACTGGGAGGTGACCTCAAGGCACAGTTAGGCTACACCCTTGTTGGTGTAGTGTTGAAAACCGTCCTCGCGACTCCATTCTAGCCCACACGTCTTCGTGAGGAGCCACCTTCACTTAATTTCTGGGCATTGCTCCTTGTACCTCACGGTATATCTGGAGTTTCCTTTTTCCCATAACTAAGTTCCATTTTTTAATAATCTAAAACTGACCAAGATACACTTGCAAAACCTTTCCTTTCAGCAGCATCTCTATATTGACTCCATTGGCACTGGTCTCCAACAACAAGTATTTTACATTTTCTTAATATCAATTCAATAAATTGTTGTTTAATCTTATATGTTGGTGATTGTTTGTTATTTGTTGTTAAAAGCATCTCTTAATTTCTTGCAACAAACTTGGACGGTGTAATCATACCCTCTAAAAGCTCCTAAAAGCATCCATAATTAACTTTTTGAAACATTCTAATAACCTTAGAAACTTTTTGTAGGGACTACCCCCCTTGGCTTCGGTTAGGAGTTGGCCTAAAAGGAGGAGTCAAGATTTGGGAGCATCCTTTACTCAAGAATTGCCCCCAAGGGAGCACTGAGCAATAGCAAGATTTATGTTGCGTTAACCAGGTACGCAATCCGATGGCAACAATGTCCAAACACATCAAGATCAGATATCACTTCATCAGGGATAGAGTTCAAAGGGGAGCTATGAAGCTTCAGTATATTTCCATAGATGAGCAGGTTGTAGATATTCTAAAAAGCTTTGATGAAGGGCAAGTTTGTGTTCTTCAAAGATAAGCTGGGAGTGGTGCAGAACTCCTTCCTCGCTAGGAAGGAGTGTTGATGATTATAGCTCAGCCAACAACTTTTGCATAGGTTAGGTGTCAAGCAGGAAGAAGTTGTTCATTTACTCTCTAGGTACTTGCTTAATTATTGAGTGACTTTTTTATCTCTTTCCTAAGTTTAACTTAGGAAAAGCACACTATTTTTAATTTAAATGATAAATAATCACTCAAATTATTCTCAAAGTGGGTTGAGGGGTATAGTGGGTGCTCCGAGATAGAAAACGCGCACCTCCATGGCAAATTCCACCCCCTAACCACTATTTTATGCTTTTTTTTTTATTTTTTACATTAAAAACTTTAAAATTTGACCCGACTTACAAGAAAAAAAATTATTAGCGGAAAATAAAATAGAACCTAGGGGGACCTAGTACATGTTCATATGACTCAATATTGATGACTAGCATGGTAATATACATAGACACTTAGACTTTAATAACCTCCTAAGGTTTAACCACCAAGGCGGATACTCTAGCTTTGGAGGTGTGAGTGAAAAACTTGAAAATTATATGTCGTTGAAGAGCAACGCATAATTAACAAGGAAAAAACACTCTAGAGTACCGCATTATTGACTAAGTCTTAGGAAGGCCAAGCCTTTTACAAAAGTCATCAAGCTACGTCAACTTATTACAATTCCCTGTGGGGTATGAACATGCAAAAAATTGAAAAAAAGGCCAAGTTGGGTTGCTAGGACTTCTGATCTTCTGAATATGAACAAGTATACTTGTTCAATCTTTGTCGGCTCACTTGAAATCCAACTTGGCCAACTTAGGCGGATAACAAGGCCCAAGATCTAATCTTGACCATCCATTACTTTAGAGATTGGGGGTTAAGGTTTGGTCATTGAGATGTTATAAAAGAAATTCTAAGGAGAGAAGAAAGACACACAAGATCACAAGATCATTTCAAAGAGAGATTTTATGAAGAGAAGAGTTAGAGATTCAATGGCCAAAGAGAAGAGAGTAGAGGTTTTGTAGGGAGAGAAGATCCGAGACAGGAGAGAGAGGTCGATCTCACAAAGGGTTGATTCATACAATGACGTAGAGGGTCGAAGGGCTGACGAACACAACCGCACGAGTCATAAGAAACCGAAGGAAGGACCTTCTACTCAAACTGCTCCTAAGGTAACAGTTCCTCACATTACTCAAAGAATAAATATTGAAAAGGAACTTGTTGATTTAAATTTTGATTTAAGTAGTTGGTTGTCCAACACTAAAGTTCCTGTCCCGGTACTTGAGCTATGCAAACTTCCTGGTCAGAGGGAGAAACTTTTGAAATTATTAGAGCCTCATGCAAATAATACTCCCCCTCATATTCCTAAGCCTATCATTTCTGAAAAGCCCCCTGCTTTTCCTAATCCCATTGCATCTTAAAAGCCTCCTCCACCTGCAAAGTACCCTACCCCTAAAAAGGTAACTTTCTCAAAAAATAAAGAGCAACCTTCAACAAGTTGTATGAATGATTTTGGAGATCTCCCTATAGTCCTACATACCAGGGAAACAAGAAAAGAAGCTCACCCGCCTTTCTACATATCATTGATGATAGGTGACCTTCTTCTACATAACTGTATGTTGGATTCAGGACCTGGTGCCAGCCTTATGACCAAGAAAGTCATGCAACAACTCAATTTAAAGACCACTAGACCTTATGGGAATGTTTGTGCCATGGACTCTAGACCTGTCGAAGTTGAGGGGATGATTCAAAATCAGACCGTCAGATTAGCCAAGTACCCAGACATCCATGTCACCATGGACATCCTAGTCATAGATGTGCCTGATAAGTGGGGTATGCTTTTGTCTAGAAAGTGGGGTGCTTCTTTGGGTGGTTCATTACAGTTAGATTTATCCTACGCAACTGTTCCTGCTTCAGAAAACACTCAGGTTAAACTACACTCGGAAAAAGAAAGGAGGTACCATGTTGAAAATCCCCAGAAACCTTCAAATGAGTACATCTACAATTCAGATGACATGGGAACCCACCAGATCAATTCCACATTCTTAGATTCGGTTCATAAGGAAATGAAAGATAAAAAAATTGATGGACTATGGAAAATGGAATTTGATGGAGCTTTTTCTAAAGCTGGCAAAGGTGCCGGTATAGTCTTAATGTCACCTGAGGGTAAAGTCTTCAACTTTGCATTTAGACTTGAGTTTGAAGCCACCAACAATGTTGCGGAATACGAAGCACTCTTACTAGGCATAGAAATTGCTAAAGACATGAAGATCAAAATGCTTAGTATCAAGGGAGATTTTGATTTAGTGGTACAACAGATCAAGGGTAATTTTGCATGCCATTGTAAAAGACTCAAGAGATATAGGAATGCAGTGTGGGACACCATGGAATACTTTGATGCATTGAACATAAAAGCAGTCCATAGGGAAGAAAACAGTATAGCAGATAGATTGGCAGTTGCGGCATCTACCCTCCAACCTTCAAAGGAAATGTTAGACGGAGATTGTACCCTTGAAATAAATTATAGGCCATCAGTCCCAGACAATATGAACCATTGGCAGGTTTTCAAAGATGATGAACAGATTCTGAGATTCATAAACAACTTAGATGAGTTTGCCAATTTCAACGTAAATGAACAGGAAGAAGGCAAGCAGTATAAAGAAGAAAGCCAACCTATGAACCCAATTTCACGTGGCTTTACTAAGTTAGAAAACATCTTTGACAGACATGATGGGAAGAAGAACAACATTGACCAGATGAAGCCAGGAGATTACATTGAGATCAACATTGGAACGGAAACAGATCCAAAAATCATAAAAATTGGAAAAGGAACGTCAGAAAAGGAAAGAAATGCATTAATAAACCTTGTCAAAGAATTTAGAGATATATTTGCCTTTACTTATGATGAGTTAAAGGCCTATAGGGAAGATGTGTTCCAGCATACCATTCCTTCCAAACCTGAAATGCAAAATGCCAAACCTTTCCGCCAAAAACTCAGGAAAATAAATCCTAAGTTGGCCCCTATTATCAAAAGAGAGCTAGAGAAGATGCTAGCAGCAGGTATTATAGCTCCCACCCGACACACATCATGGTGTTCCAACTTAGTTGTAGTCAGAAAGAAGAATGGAAGTATCAGAATATGCATTGATTTCAGAAACCTTAACATGGCATGCCAAAAAGATAATTATCCGCTTCCCAACATGGAGACCCTCCTCCAACGGGTCACTGGATCTAGTATGATGTCCATGCTTGATGGATTTTCAGGATACAACCAGGTTGTCATCAAGGAAGAGGATAAACATAAAACTGCTTTCACAACTCCTTGGGGAACCTTTGAATATCTGAGAATGCCCTTTGGCCTTACAAATGCAGGAGCTACTTTCCAAAGGGCCATGGATTATGCTTTCAAGGAATTGATAGGAAAAATCATCGAGATATACCAAGATGATTTAACTGTTTTTTCAAAGGAAAGATCCAGCCATGTAGATCATTTAAGAAAAGTTTTTGAACGATGCAGAGAATATGGTATTTCTTTAAATCCGGCAAAGTCAGTATTAGGCATCGAAGAGGGAAAACTCTTGGGGCATATTATAAACAGGGACGGGGTCAAGATAGACCCTGAAAGAGTTGAAGCCATCAAGAAGATACCTCTCCCCAAAAATGTGAAAGGCCTTCAATCTTTTAACGGTCATATAAACTTTATCGGAAGATTTATCCCAAACTTAGCTGAGTTAATGAAACCCATGCAACGGTTACTTAAGAAGGATGCTAAGTTTGTGTGGACTAATGAGGGGAAAGAAGCTTTCACTACCATTAAAGATGCTATTACTAGATCACCCGTATTGGTTAGCCCAGATTACACTAAAGATTTCATGATTTTCTCCTTTGCTTCTGAGGATACTATTGCTGGTGTTTTGCTCCAGAAGAACTTCAAAGGGTTCGAGCAACCAATTGCATTTATGAGCAGAGCCTTGCAAAATTCAGAACTAAAATACACCATAATGGAAAAGCAAGCTTATGCCTTGGTTAAATACTTGAAACATTTCAGAACTTATATTGGCTATAATAAAGTTATAGGTTATGTTCCCCATGCTGTAGTAAAAGACATCCTATCCCAATAGGATTGCTTAGGAACAAGAGGCACATGGGTATCCAAAATCCAAGAATATGACTTGGAAATAAAGCCTACTAAACTTATCAAGGGACAAGGCCTAGCCAAAATGTTGACTCAGAAAAATGAGGAAGCCATTGACATACACTGTACGGACCAACCAGCTGGTTCACGTATGACACCTGCCTTGCAAGAATTAGATAACCATTGGTATTCTGATATCATATATTTCCTCCTACATATGACTTGCCCAGACCACCTTAAAGGACACAAGCGAAGGGCAATAAGATTAAAAGCTGCCAGATATTGCCTTACTCAAGAAGGCTTGGGTTGGAGAAACCCTGATGGGGTGATCCTTAGATGTGTCCATGAGCAAGATTCTAAAAAGATCTTGACTGACCTCCACTCGGGATTTTGTGGAGGCCATTATGCAGCGAATACAACTGCTCACAAAATCCTTAGAGTCGGATATTATTGGCCGACCATATTTGCCGATGTACACAGACATGTCAAGTATTGCCAAGAATGTCAATTGTTCACAGGAAAGCCTAAGTTGGCCGCTTTACCCCTCAACCCGGTGGTTGTCATTGCCCCCTTCCAGCAATGGGGTCTTGACTTTATTGGTAAATTCAAAGACAACTCTAGCAATGGATTTTGCTGGATTTTAACAGCAACCGATTACTTCACCAAATGGGTAGAGGCTATTCCCACCAAAACGGCTACTGAAAAAGTTGTCATGGACTTCATTGAAGACAAGATCATCACTCGATTTGGCACCCCTTTGAAGATAACTACTGACAATGCCCAAGCTTTCAGTTCAACAGAAATGAATGACTTTTGTTTCAAATATGGCATTATGTTATCTCACTCTTCCGATTATTATCCACAAGGTAATGGCCTTGTTGAATCCTCAAACAAGAACCTAATGACTATCCTCAAGAAAACGGTTGGTGACAATAAGAGATCCTGGGATAGCAAGATTAAATATGCCCTTTGGGCGGACAGAATTACAAAGAAGAACTCCACTGGAAAGTCCCCCTTTGAGCTTGTTTATGGCATCACAGCAATCTTACCTCTTAGCATGCAAATCCCAATTTTCAGAATGCTAACCGACTACAACTCTGAAAAGTTAGAGTTGGAGGATAGGGCTAACCAAATCATCGAGCTTGATGAAAGCAGAAGGAATTCATTGGACAAAATGTTAAGACAGAAGGAGAGTATGAAGGCTACATTCGATAGGTCATCCAAGCCAAGATCTTTTCAAGTAGGTGACACCGTCCTCTTATGGGACAAAAGGAGGGAGAAACCTGGGAAGCATGGAAAATTCGACAGCCTTTGGAAAGGCCCTTTTATTATACGCTGCCAAGTTGGAGACAATTCTTTCTGCCTCAACACCATGGAAGGGGAAATACTGCCTCTCCCCATGAATGGGCAACATTTGAAGCCTTTTTACCGGAACGACATACAAGATGACCAAGGGGTCATCTCAGGGCTTCCCTAAACTCTTATCTTTGTACTTTTATGTATTATTTTTTGTACCATAGTTATATTTTTGTACTATAGTTCATGTATATGTTTGAAAAAGAAAAGATTTCCATTTCTGTACTTTAAATTTGAAAAGAAAAGCAAAAATGTTTTTATATATAGTTGATATTTCATTTCAGCATTATTTATCATGTACATGTGGAACTAAGACACTTCTCTTTCCATGCAGGAAATTGATATTCTGGGATTCTTGAACACCTTCTTTGATTCCTAGATCAAGCAAGTGTTCGTCCCGCAGTTGGAGCCAGATGTTATCAACTGATTTGTACAATAGTTGAAACCTTATTGAGCCGCCAGTGTTGGAACACATCAGTGTTCACTTCCAGAGTATCTGGGTTTCATATATTTGGGTCTAGCCAGTTTTGGCTAGCCAGTTTTGTTTTTGAGTCAACATGACCATGGCCCCATGGGGGTTTGTATCAAAGTGTGCTAGTAGGGTTTGAGTGGCTTGATTCCCCATGACTAGATTAAACAACTAAGGTATTCCAGGGAGTTTTTTCACCGTCAGATTATACTTTGCTTCAGGCGAGATATAATCTCTTGGTTTTTCTCCCGCTTCCTCCAAAGCTGGAATGCCCGATTTTGGAAATTTTTGCCATGGGGGGTTATTAGGGTCCAACTATAATGTATAAACCTACTAGACACTATTAGAATAGGTTCTGGTCATGTCCTAAGTCTCTAGGACCCCCAGAAAAAATTTCGAAAAAATTTTACCGAACGCGACGGAATTGGGGTTTTTAATTTTTTAATTATTTTTAAATTTTAATTAAATTTCTCTATAATTTAAATAGAGAAATTTGAGTCTGTAATATGTCAGTCATCCTGGGTCCGAATTTAGTGTTTGATGGCTCGTTTCATAAGCCAAAAATCACACATGACCCATGGAGCAGCTAAACCCAACTTTCGGATGTCAATTCAGCCTCATAATTAATATTTTCTCTAAAAAGTCATTTACAAAGAAAATATTAATTAAAATAATAAAATTGAATATTTTGGAGATAATCCAAATCTCTCCAAAATTAATCAATTTGATTAAAATAAAAGGCTAAATGACATGGCAATGGACATTTATGAGGATTCCAATCAACTCCAAGTGATTCCAGTCAACTATCCAGTCACCAGAAGTTTATCCACTTGAGCCAATTCGCCCTCCTCATGCAAAAATTCGATTTGGCTTGTTGTCAATTGATAATTGGGTTGGTGGTTTGCATTAAAGCCTAAGGATGGTTGCATTAAAGCCTAAGGATGGGCGCCCTCATGACTCACCAAGCTTGGCTCTCTTTGCAAATAGAGTTAGCACCTAACACCACTACACTTGTCACCCACCATGCTAACTCGCACCTACCTCAAGCTCACGTCAATCTACTTTAACCTCACGTCTATCCTAGTTGGAAGTTGTTTATTGGATAGTTGTTACTTCCCATGCAATCACCATTAGCTTGGCTCCTTTACCATTCGAGTTTGTACCTACCGCATTCCACATGTCTCTTCATCAACTAGCTCGCACCTTCCACAATCCTCACGTCAATCTGCCCTAAGTTCACGTCTAGCCTTGTTGTAGTCTTGTTATTGGTTGGTGATACCACCTATGCACCCTTCCAAGTCGAGTTTGCCACCTAGTCACTCACACCTACCACTAAACTCGACTTTGACCATTGTTTAGCTCTCCAAGCCTTCCTTTGATTGGAATTCGACTTACTTGTCTATTGCCAAATTCGACCTAGGGTTTTAGCTTAGGATTTTACTATAAAGAGAGGCCCTTTGGGGTTATTATCTCATGGATTTTTGGATGTAAAGTTACTCTGCCATTTTTGTGATTACAAGCTATTGGCTTAAGGAAATAAAGTTAGACTTTGGAGGTCCATGCGATTTGTGCAACATTGATGAATGTCTCTCTTGTGAGGTGATCTCTTTCTATGCTTTCAATTCTAATGCTTATGTGATTGATCAAATAACTAGCTTTAGAAGTCTATATTCTAGAACATAAGATCTACCATTTGTGGTTTGCAATTTGGTTTATTATGCAATGTTTATCAATGAGTTATATGAATAGGATGTATTCGGTTGTACTAGCATTTATATAACCTTGGTTTTCGTAGCATACTAGTCATATATTTGATCTCACTTTGGCATTGAGTTGTTTGTCTTTGAATAGGCTTCTCCAGGTGTAGGGGGGTGTGAGCTCGGTTGCATCTAGCCCATCTTCACCATCACAAGTATTTCTTAACATTGTTGTCTTTCCAGGATCTATATAAAGTTGAGTTTGTTCCAAGAAGAAGCACAAAGAGTTTTGCTCTAAGATCCATCCATTTTATCAAAAATATTGGTTACTTTGTTACTTTAGGCTTCCATTTCTTCAAGCCTTCTTGTTTGCTCCTTGAATCCTTTGCATTGACTTGCTAAGCCCTTTCTAGCCCTTCTAGATCTTGATCCAAGTTAGTTACTTGTCTTTTCAAGCCATAGATTTAGTTATCCATTAAGGTTGAAGTTCCTTCAACCTTGGGGAACAGCTTGGGATTTGTTCCCTTGTGCTCTCTTCAACACTTGTTGTCGGCGTATCACCGGTTAACCGGAGGATTTCCAAGACAGTGTTTTTACCCTTCTCAAGTGTTCCACTTGTAAATCCCTTTGCTCTTGTTTTGCTACACTTTCCTATCTTCCCTAGTTTCGTCCTACCTCTTTGGTCCTCTCTTTTAGCCTCTCGTTTTTGTCTCTTAGGCCTCTCCTCTCCATCCTACTCGCCTTTCCCTTCTTTGCTCTCGTTTTTCCTTTGTTTAGTGCCTTCACTCTTCTCGTTTGCCCTAGGTTTTTGTCCCTCATTCCTCCTCTTTAGGGTCCCTACCCTTCATCCTATTCGTCCACCCTAGTTTCTCCTCTCTTCATTCCATTTCCTATCTTCTTCCTCCTAGCTCTCGTCATCTTTCATTTAGGGCTCATCTCGTCCCATCCCATTAGCCCTAAAAGCCTACAACACATAACAAAAGCAAACACAAAATTTGTTAGTAGTAGTTTGGTTAAAATCTGATTGTTAGTTACATCTTGTTGCATCTATTTCAAAGTTGGTAAGTAGATCTCACATTTTTGCATTTATATAGTTAGGATCTAGTTTCTAGTAGGATTGTTAGTGTTAGTTTTGTTCAAGCTTTGATAGTTGGTTACATTGTTTCAAGATTACTAGTATAGATCTTATCTCTTGATTGTTATCTAGTTTCATTTTTGTCAAAGTACTAATCCACAGTTTTCCACTTTGGTTGATTGTGTTGGCTGCCATCTAAACATTGAATTTGACTGTCCTAAACATGTGTTGGCTGCCCTCTAGACATTGAGTTGACTGTCCTAAAGTCATAAACATTTGTTGGCTGCCATCCAAAACAGTGATAAGTTGACTGTCATAAGTTAAAAGTGCATTGGCTGCCCCTTCAACTTTTTTCCATTTAACCTTGCTAGTAGTCTAAAGCTCAAAGTCTTAAGAGTCTATCATTTTTGCTTAGCTTGCATCTCATTAGTTTTGTTGATTGATAAGATCTAGTTAGTTTCAATTTTGTTTGATTTTCTAATGCTAATGGGTATTGGAGTTATTGGTTTGTGATAGATTTTTCAAAGTAGAAGTCAAGAGACTTCGAATCCAAGAAGCCATCAAGACAAGAGGACAAAACAAAACAAAAGAGATTAGTATTATCCTTTTGTGTAATAAATCTTAGAAGTTTATTTCAAGTTTTTATAAGTTAATTATCTCAAAGTCCCTACAAGGGTTTCATTCCCAAGGGCAATTGTACTCTCATAATAAAGTTGCAAGTGGGGTTTTTAAGCCCCCACATTCACTTCCCCATTTGGGGAAGCCTTGTAGTCTCTTAAGTGGTTTGAGTTTCTAGTTTAGATATTTTTATATGCTCTTAGATTAGTTTCATTTCAATAAGTCATACTTGCTCTATTTCTCCATATTTACTTACCCCCATGCTCTCCCGAGTACAGTCTTTGACCTGAAAGAGATTCTTGGGTAGATTAAAGTTACTTACTGTTTAGTAATTCATTTTTTACATCTTGTACTTCTCTTCCAAACCTTGACTAGAGAATAGCTAACTTTGGGATCGTATCCCAAAGGCCACATAGTCTTGTGGTAGCTTCTCGCTTCCCCATCAGCTTCTTGTGGACATCCAGCTAGCTGGAAGGTTTCCAGGACTGGTGGATTCTAGTGGTCGATCTTGTTCGGAGATTGATCCCACCTATTAGATTAGATTTTGTCTTGTAGAACACTAGAGTTTCCAGTTTTCATTTTATTTGGCAAAATAGTATTATTGGCAGTATCTCACATATTTCAAATCTATTTCATGGTTTAATCATTCAATTTTGAAGATATATTGCTACTACAATTTACTATCTGCTTCTTAAAACGAACCAAAGTCTCTTGAACTTGGCCCAATCCAAGTCAAGAGCACCCTCTATCGGAAGGCATTTTAGACTTGCATCTTTTCCTTGCATTAGGCATTTGTTAATTAGCAAGTCTCTTGAACTGTGGTCATAAGACCAAGTCAAGAGCGCTCTCTGTCGGAGAGTTGAACAAAGTGCTCTTTAACTAAAACTTTTCAACCCACACACCCCTTTAATTAATTTACCTTGGTTTTTGTCCTACACCCGTATGCTCTGCCAACTGGAAACGGTTGGGCTAGTACTCAGAAAGGTGGAAGACTTGCTAATTCACAAGTGATAATATAATTAAAACTTTTACCCCAAACCCCAACCAAGACAAATCACTGAGTTCTTCCTACAAGAGGTGGTGCCGGGAATCCACTGTCAGACTCGAGGGCGGTCAAGCCGCAAGCACACTTGCCCTCTTTGTAATCTGGGTGCTTCCGACCTATCACCTCAGGTTGCCAGTGGTTTTTCTTGGATAAGGTTCCACTACTTTTGATACCTTGTTCTTAGCCATAATAATCAAGACAATTAAAATCTTAAATTTACCAAGATAAGCTGCAAAACGTTCTCAAAAACTTCTATTTCAAGCACTTGTATCAAGCATTTCAATCACTTTTGCACTTTTGACTCCATAAGGCACTGGTCCTTTTATCATAATATTTTCATTTGCTTAAATATCAATATTGGAGTACTTGCTTTATTTTACGTAAAGAGTGATTTATTTCTTATCCAAGTGTATCTCTCATCTTATATTTGCAACGTGGATTGCGTTATCTTGTTTTTTACATTAAGATTTTATTGTGTCTCTCATTCAAAAACTCCTAAACAACACCCATCCGCATCACAACACCAAAATATCTTAAACACACAAAGAGCCTTAGACAACTCTTTTTTAGGGACTACCCCCCTTGGCTTCGTTAGGAGTTTGCCTAAACGGAGGAGCTGGGATTCAGGTGACAGTACCTGGCTCATTGCTTGCCCCCAAGGCCACACCTCTCTCACTTTTAGTGAAGAGACAGCTTTCGAAAGATTTCCGCTGCTGGTGTGCAGATTGGCGGACAACAAGGCACATACCTGGTTGGAGCTTGTTCAATTAGAGCTGGACACACATCTCAATAAACAAAGGAGAATGTGCAACATTAAACGAGATGAAATTAAGATAGAAAAAAACAATGGTAAGATCAACCTCATCTCGCTTCTCTTGTTGATAGATCTTGTCCATTGGACCAACATTTGAAGCTGCCCTCTTTTTTGGTGGCTAAATTGAATTTCGGGTCCCACTCCCGATTCCAAATTTGGCATTGATGGCTTCCTCAAGAAAGGATGAGGATCTTCACTTTTATGTTTCCCACTTGCTTTTGCCACCTTCCTCGTGACAACCTTGTCCTCTCTTTCCAATTCTTTCTGTTTGCTAGGACTGATTTTTTTACATGTTGCAAGTCCACAATCAATGCCCAACATATGACCCTTGACTCAGTAGTAGGTAATCTTGAATGATATTTTGCAGAAACTACATTGCCAAAGAACATTACGCCCCCAACAATCCTTGTTAGGATATTCCTATACTCCATCCTAGTCCCACCAGTATTTTGATCATTTACATTTTCAGTCATGCATGCACCTTTTAGGGTTTGCATGCATTCTAGGGTTTGCATGCATTTTGCATGCATCCCAGTCATCAGTCCAGCACCTAGCCCTCAGTTAGCCAGCCCCCAGGAGCTTCTCACTATTCAGTTTTAGCCCTCCAGTTGCTTAGTGCACCCTTCTTCCTTGATTTTAGGGAGCAACTCGCCCTTCTTCACCTACCAGTTCAGTTACACTCAGTTACAGTCAGTTACACTCAGTTACATTGAGTTACACTCAGTTACACTCAGTTACATTCAGTTACAGTCGGTTACACTCAGTTACACTCAGTTACATTGAGTTACACTCAGTTACATTCAGTTACTCTTAGTTACATTGAGTTACACTTAGTTACATTGAGTTACACTCAGTTACACTCAGTTACACTTAGTTACACTGAGTTACACCTACCAGAGTTAGTTTGACTGATGGTTGACAGTTACTTGAGCATTGATGACTCCACTGATGATGATGAAGACTTCCAGTTGCGCTCCGATGATCATGAGGACACCTAGTTGTGCTCCGATGACACTCCAGTGATCCTTTGATCACTCCATGAAGGCTAATTCGAATTGCCACCTTAGGCATTCGAATTCCTCATGCATTGTATTATTTATATGTCCATTTGTGATTAATAATTTAGTATGACCGAAGTATTATTGCTTCTATCCGAGTTCTACTGTACCACATTATTCTGTTGCTCATTATACTGCATGTATCACTCTTCTTCTATTCTCTTGCTTAATCCATTATTCTCTTGTGAGTTATACATCATCTCTTAGATCTGCTGTGAGGATTTTCACATGGTATCAGAGCATGTTGAGAGTATTGTTTATCTCCATTCTTGAGAGTTTTTTGCAGGTTATTACCAAGATTTCGAGTGCAGCAGTTGTAGCAGAATCTGCATTTTTGCAACAGTAGCAGTTGCAGTTATTCTATATTGTTTTTGCAGGTCTTCTACAACTTCAAT
Organism: Larix kaempferi; assembly: GCA_027924585.1. Taxonomy (NCBI): domain Eukaryota; kingdom Viridiplantae; phylum Streptophyta; class Pinopsida; order Pinales; family Pinaceae; genus Larix; species Larix kaempferi. The sequence goes on along the minus strand of BSBM01000372.1, from coordinate 14,971,337 downwards.
GAATTTAGAAGAAATTACTCCTCTTTCTCCATTCAACTATGATGAATGGAAACCAAGAATGATAGCATATTTGAAGAGCCATGATCTCTTTGATTGCTATTTTGAAAGAGAGTTCGAATCCTCTACAAAGAAGATTAAATGGTTGAATAAAGGTGACATGCACATTGGAAGAATGATGCTTGCTATGACCGATTACATATTGTACCCGACCATCATTGATATTGAAACTCCAAAAGAGTTATGGGCTCATCTAGATGAAAGATTCGGCAAAAAGAATGATGGATTTGGTCCAAATCCCTTCAAAAGCAAGCAAGTTGATGCATTCGCTCCACTTGATGGTCTCTCAGATCATGATGCATTCGCTCCTCCTGATGGTCTCTCAGATCATGTTGCATTCGCTCCCCTTGATGATCTCTCAGATCATGAACCAGTATCATCTCATATTGAAGTTGTTGACAAAGAACTTGCAGATTCTCCGCTCATGCTCAAACTTTCTTCTCTTTCTGTGCCAGCTCACACTCTAGATATTGCAGAAGGTCCTAAATCCTGTCTTGCACCAGAGTTTGTTGGTTTGCATCATGATCACATAATTATTTCGGAGGTAACATCAGCTATTGGAGGTAATGCATTCGCTCCTCTTCAGCAAACATCTCTTATTTACTACTATATGATCATTAGCACATGCTTTCAGAAGGTTATTGAAGAATATGGCCATTGCCACCCGCTTGAGATAATTTCTCATGCATCATATGATAGTTTTGATCTCACCCCTGCTGGTTCAAAGGAGATCTCAAGAAACTGTTTTGAAAGTCTTAAATCTGATTTTGATTTCAAGCAAACATGTAATAGTTCTTTTTGGCATAATCTCACCCATGGTGGTTCGAAGGAGAAGACAAAGGACTATATGCACATTCAAAAATTTGATCCTACCTCAGCTGATTCGAATCACAGGTTCAAGGATCATTCTAATACTGTTGGATTTGTTCTCATCACATTCGATCTGAAGAGCAAGTACAAGCACATGCTTTTTGAGCATGATCCACTTCTTCCCAAGAAGAAGATACCTCCAGACATATGACCAAGCATCACACATGCTTGAGTTTGGAGCTTTTATTTTTTATGTGTGCCTTACAGTCTATTTTTTGAGGAGGGGGTATGTTTCCCATGAAATTTTCCCACTTCCTTGGTTTATTGATTGTTATTATTCATTGTATTGGGTGACCTTTGGTCTTAGTTACCAGGGCCCAAGATGGATTAAGGGGGGGTGTTAGGATATTCCTATACTCCATCCTAGTCCCACCAGTATTTTGATCATTTACATTTTCAGTCATGCATGCACCTTTTAGGGTTTGCATGCATTCTAGGGTTTGCATGCATTTTGCATGCATCCCAGTCATCAGTCCAGCACCTAGCCCTCAGTTAGCCAGCCCCCAGGAGCTTCTCACTATTCAGTTTTAGCCCTCCAGTTGCTTAGTGCACCCTTCTTCCTTGATTTTAGGGAGCAACTCGCCCTTCTTCACCTACCAGTTCAGTTACACTCAGTTACAGTCAGTTACACTCAGTTACATTGAGTTACACTCAGTTACACTCAGTTACATTCAGTTACAGTCAGTTACACTCAGTTACATTGAGTTACACTCAGTTACACTCAGTTACATTCAGTTACTCTTAGTTACATTGAGTTACACTTAGTTACATTGAGTTACACTTAGTTACACTGAGTTACACTTAGTTACACTGAGTTACACCTACCAGAGTTAGTTTGACTGATGGTTGACAGTTACTTGAGCATTGATGACTCCACTGATGATGATGAAGACTTCCAGTTGCGCTCCGATGATCATGAGGACACCTAGTTGTGCTCCGATGACACTCCAGTGATCCTTTGATCACTCCATGAAGGCTAATTCGAATTGCCACCTTAGGCATTCGAATTCCTCATGCATTGTATTATTTATATGTCCATTTGTGATTAATAATTTAGTATGACCGAAGTATTATTGCTCCGAGTTCTACTGTACCACATTATTCTGTTGCTCATTATACTGCATGTATCACTCTTCTTCTATTCTCTTGCTTAATCCATTATTCTCTTGTGAGTTATACATCATCTCTTAGATCTGCTGTGAGGATTTTCACAATCCTTGCCTCAGGCCCTTCTTATCTTGTTACATACTTCCACAATGGATATTTCATTTTTTGTGCTTACTTCCTTGCAACAACATCATTATTTGTAGTGTTGGAAGCTACAACTTAACTCCACTTGCAACAGATGGGGCACTAGTGCTGGCTGAAATAGATGCATTTGGAGGAGGGGGGGGGGCCAACACCAACTTGCACATTCCTCCCTTTTCTTTGACCTTTACCAGCTTCCTTTAATGTTTAAGCCATGATTTTTGTGGAAGGGTTCAACAACAACCCTACTGTAATGACAAATCTGTTGCTTTCAAATCACTTGGAATGCAATGGAATGATCTTCAAACCTATTTTTCAGCCTTCACCTCCAAAAAACACAACCCTTGCTCTCTTTTACAACCAAAAGTGAAAAAAAATTGATGAAAAAATTGTTTTATGGGTCCACAACCTATTTTTTCCGCCACATGTGTCAGGCACGTGGAACATGGCTAGGGCACGTGTCCAACACGTGTTTGGCAACGTGTCCTGCTCCAGGACATATGCAGGAGACACGAGTGTCCCTAGTAATCATCATCCCATGCGTAGCATATGAACTTGTACAAAACCAGCTAGTTCAGGCCTTTAACGCTAGTTTCGTACAAAACCAACCGATTCAAGTACAAAACCGGTTTATTCAATACAAAACCAGCCATCTCTGATTTAGGGCCACAATTTGGACCAAAAATATATATGTATGTATGTATATTCCACATAGTTTCTCCTTGGATTAAAAAAAATGTATATGTATGTATGTATATTCCTACTTTTACCAGCTGAGCAATAAATTGCCAGCCTTTGTCTAATTGTATATGCTAACTTTCTAAAAGACAATAATAATCATATTCATAAATAGAAAGGAACAAAGAGAGATGCTCCGGACAATCATTAAAATAGAAAATATGTGAAGAATCTCATATGAAACAAAGTGTTAAGCAAATGTCATCAGCAAATTCAGAAGTAACATGGATGCAGAGACTACTAAGCAGTTAAGTGAACATAGTTTTCAAAATAATAAAACATACAAATCAGACAAAATCGGGAGCTTAGGGTGACAAGATTAACCTGTTTAAGAGCAACAGCTAAGCCAGTTATAGTATGATTGTGAGGACCACCTTGAAGACCAGGAAACACAGCTGCATTAATCTTTTCCTCAAAGTCATACTTAACCTTCAGTGGAAGGGGGCATATATTAGTAGCACATAAGGTTTAAAATTTTCAGTTTGCAACTTTAAATAGAAAAGGACGGAGTCAATGACCAAGCACCTTGATACAAAATAAATTATTTGACAACCATTAAAACCTGAATAGCTAAAAGCTTTAATCTGAACACAATAAATTATTCTCATTAATTCTAAAAAATCCGTTCATAAGGATACCTCTTGCCCCTGCTTGTTAATCTCTTTGATGCCCTTTCTATAAAAGATCATTGCGCCACGTGGACCGCGGAGTGACTTGTGTGTAGTGGTGGTCACTACATCTGCAAAGTCAAAAGGAGATGGAACCACACCACCTGCAACAAGTCCACTTATATGTGCCATGTCCGCCAACAACACAGCTTTTTGCTTGTCACAAACCTGTGAAACAACATAAAGATAAAAATGATAAACTATCAAGAAAGAAAAAAATACTGGAAGAAAAGCAGAAATATGAAGCTTCTACCCGTCAACTATGAATCAGGCAATCTGCCCAAAAGATTAATACCTTGCGCATCCGAGCATAGTCATAATGGCGTGCATAAGCACTAGCACCAGCAACAATGAGTTTAGGCCTGAAGAGGACTGCACTTTTCTCCAGCTACAAACACAAATCCATGTAAATACTTTCATACAGGCCTGCTCAAATCATAAAGAATCATTTAACTGACAGATTCTCAAATGCAAGAGTAACATTGAGGTATCTATCATTCGATACTGTTCAGCATGTCCAAGTCCTTCACGTCAACCTTTGAGGTTTGCTTAAATTCATTGGTGAAAAGATAGAAATAATCAAGAATAAATAATGAGCAGAAGAAGCAGAAAAGGCCAAATCTTTTCACTTCCAAAAATTAAGGAAAAATGTAATAAGACCAAGAATAGAAACAAGATAGGACATGACAATACAAAGAAGATTAGCAACACGAAAGACAGTTTTTATAAATAAATTATCAGAAAATAAATGATACAAATCTTCTGTTATATAGTAGTTGAACAAAAGCATGACTTGATGTATCGCTTTGGACAACCTATTTCTAATACTGTTCTGACAGTCTGCTAAAAATCATTTTCAAGGGGAGATCCAGAATTTTGTGGAGAAGCTTCAAAGATTGTCATTATATTTGACTGAAAAATTCCTTCAGACTGGAGTAGGTGGGGATTTCAAGGGAAAATAAATATCCAATATTAAATGAAACATTATTAGATATTGCTACTTGGACAGTAACGAGAATTTTACCAAGATGAATCCATTCAAAACAAACCACACATTAATGTTATTTATTGGCCCCATGGGTTTTGATTCTTCATTTAGTAATTTACAACAAAATTTAAATTATGAGTAGTTAGATCAACTATGACATGAGCTGTGGAAAAATAAGGAAACCAAAAATCTTGTTAATACCTTTAGTGGTCAAAGAAGGGCCAAAAAGTGGTTGTTTAATGCCACAGATGTGGGGCAAGTGAAGCATGATGGAGGTCGCACATTCTTCAAGATGTTAGTTGGGTTTGCACATGTGGAAGATTCTCTCTTGATTATTTTAAAAAGATTCTAAAAAGATTATTTTATTCCTTGGTCCAAGTTGGTTATTCATTGCACTTCTATCAAGAAGTTGGTTAGAAGGTCATTACACTCTTGGAGGGCACATCACTAGAAGAAGGATCTATTCACATCTTGGAGGGTGAATTTACTGAAGAGTTGTCAAAGCATGATCAAAGCATTCATCCACCTAGGCAAGCACTGCACCTTCTTGGCCTTGATCGATCTAACCAACTCCAATGTTTATTATTTGTTGAACTGCTCTCAAAGAGTTGGTTAGATGAGAACTATTCTTGTATTATTTGTTAGTTTTTCAGAATTTACTTCAATCTGATCTAGGATCTTAACTGAGAGAACAACATGTACCGCATATCTACAACATATCAATCATGGACACAATAATGCAAGCACACAAGAGACATAGAGCTTACTTGGGGAAAACCATAAAGGTGAAAAACCCCAATAACTTCCTCAGAGATAGATAGAGCAATGATACAACCCAAGCATAAGAGATAGACATCTCCTAGCAGCAACTTCTCCTCCTCCACAAGTGCGCCACTCTCCAAAGAGTGTGTGTGAGAATAGAATGATGAAATAGAGTGCCTCCCACACTCTATTTATAATTGACTTGACTTGCCTAATAACCTTTACTAGGTCGGCCTCAACTTAACCACATAACACAATGCTAACTGGGTCGACACCCAATAGGGTGGTCTAATAACCCTTTGACCCACATGGCCGACCCCCAATGGGGTGGTCTAATAACCCTTTGACCCACATGACTTATATAGGGCCGACCCCAACAAGGTGGTCTAATAACCCATCAAGTATAAGTTACGACACTTACAATATAAATGACGACACTTCCGTATAGAGGAATAATAACATCTCTATAGGAATACAAACACTTCCGTATAGAGGAATAATACCATCTCTATAGGAGTACAATATACATATATGAAATACATTCCGAAGTTACATATACATCAACACTCCCTCTTAACTAGGAAGGTATTTCTCAACACATATCTGCTAGCACAAGTCTTCTTCTCTAGATCATCATCAGCGAATCATCGTCCTCGAATCATCGTCATCATCACTGCTGCTGCTATCTCAATCAATCTCTGAATCTACTCGTCATAGGAAGTTCTACAGAGCCAGTCCTTTTTCATACTGGATGTAGGCCCACCACCTGTAGGTCTTCATCATCACTGGCCATACTATGGAATCCTCGAGACTTATTACGTGCGTCAACAAAACCTGGCAAGAGCATCCCAGGACTGATTACGAGCACACTGCTCAACCTATCGGATCTCCCAGGGAGCTATTACATCTGACCAAGCAAAACCTAGCAAGAGCATCTCAGGACTGATTACGTGCCCAACACAACCTGCAAGATCTCCCAGGGAGACATTATATGCTACCAAGCAAAACCTAGCAAGAGCATCTCAGGACTGATTACGTGCCCAGCACAACCTGCAAGATCTCCCAGGGAGAAATTATATGCCATGGACAAAACCTAGCAAGAGCATTTGCCAGATCTCCCAGGGAGCTATTATATGCCAGCGGGAAAACCTAGCAAGAGCATCTGCAAATCTCCCAGGGGGCTATTATATGTCCCTCCAAGCAAAACCTCGAAAGAGCATTTGCCAGATCCACCTGATACATATCATGCATCTACCTGATGCATATCATATACATGATCCACCTGATCATACAATGTATCCACCTGATACATATCATGCATCTACCTGATGCATATCATATACATGATCCACCTGATCATACAATGTATCCACCTGATACATATCATGCATATCATATACCTGATCCAACTGATCATATCTATAGTAGTAATTGGAGCATCGTCCTGATGCCCATCATCCAGCGCTTACATCCACAGCCATGGGAAGGATCCTCCTCTCACCATGCTTGGAATGGCTCCAGCAAATGTGTACATCACTTCTTCCTCGAAGTGTCATCAATCTGAAGAACACCAAGCCTCTCTCTGAAGTATTCAAACTTCACTCTGGCTAGTGGTTTCGTCAGCACATCCACAATCTGCTCATCCGTCGCAACATACAGGAGCTTCACTGCTCCTCTCTGCACCATATCCCTGATATAGTGATATTTGATCTCAATGTGCTTCGACCTGTCGTGGAACACTGGATTCTCAGACAGCTTCACACAACTCTGGTTATCACAAAAGATACCAGTAGCATCTAACGGGAGATCAAATAACTCGGACAGTGGCTTCCGAAGCCATACTGCCTCACAACTAGCCGAACAAGCTGCAACATACTCTGCTTCGGCTGTACTCAGTGCTACGCGGGATTGCTTCCTGCTAAACCAAGAGATCACACCTGATCCTATACTGAAGCAGCACCCAGAAGTGCTCTTCCTATCTGCAGCACTGCCTGCCCAGTCCGAATCAACATAACCCTGCAGGTTAAACTTTTGATTCGCATCATACTTGAGCCCATAATCAACTGTACCCTTCAGGTACCTCAGAATATGCTTTACAACAACCAGGTGAACACCTCTGGGATCCGTCAGGAACTGGCTCAATGTGTTCACCGCAAAGCAAATATCTGGTCTCGTGTTCGTCAGGTACATCAAGGACCCAATCATCTGACGATACACAGTGACATCAACCGGATCAGATGAAGCATCACACAGAAGCTTCAGGTTCGATGCCATAAATGTGGCCATGTCCTTGCAATCCATCATCTCGAACCTCTTCAGGATCTCTACTGCATACTTCCCTTGTCCAAGGAAGATTCCATCTGCACTCTACCACACCTCCATGCCTAGAAAGTAGTGCATCATCCCCAAGTTCTTCATCTCGAACTCGACAGCAAGCTTCCGCTGTGTGTTGGCAATCAATCTATCCTCACCTGTAACAAACAGGCTATCCACATACAAAAGTAGTATCACTGGATTGCCTTCCTCAACCTTGTAGTAAAGGTTGGAATCCGCTTTACTCTTGGTAAATCCCAAACTAGATAGAAAGCTGTCTATCCTACCATAACAAGTTCTACACATATATGACTTCCCGTCATGTGTCTCAAAACCAAGTGGCTGCTCCACATACACTTCCTCTTCGACTACAGCATTCAAGAAAGCTGTCTTGACATCCATCTGGTGTATTTTCCATTTTCATCACTGCAGCCAGAGCAAGTACTGATCTGATGGAAGTGTGCCTGGCTATAGGTGTAGAAGTCTCTTCATACTCAATCCCCTTTTTCTGGGAGAAGCCACGAGCTACACACCTCGTTTTGTATTTCTCCATGCTACTATCTGCAGCATGCTTGATCTTATAGATCCATTTGGAAGTCACAGCAGACTTCCCTTCAAGTCTTGGGACTGTATCCCAAACATCATTCTTCATGATCGACTGATCATGGCATTCTTCCAATACTTCGTCCCAGATCCTGGGAACTTCGATATCTTCAATAGATATTTTTGTTGCTGGAACAAATGTTGTAGTCCTTCTTTTGAAGGTGGAGGTATACGATCTTTCCTACAAGACAAGTTAAATTGCATGATTAGAAAACATCTCATAGTTTTCAGAACAAATTCTTACACATAAAAAAATATGTCATACAGTCATGCAATTATTTTAGCCAATGCTTCAATACAACATTCATCCATATCCTGTAACTTTCTAGATGCCTTCCAATCTCTACCAGAACATTGTTAAGAGTTTGCACTACTCCCAACATGTCAGCAAAGAGGCTTCATTCTAGATAAATAGCAATGGAATGTTGTACAGTGCCATAGGCCACTTACCCATCACATGCATATTAGTAGTATACTGTTCATTAATGCAATTATTCTAATATGCATAATACACACCCTAAGTCTTGGAACATAAGCATATACATCATTGAACAATATTATTTAAACAAACAAATAGGCAAGAAATGACAATTCAAATACTTATCTTTGTTTGGTTGTAGGGTGGACTCCCTCTTAGTCTTTGCTTCCTTTTTGCAACTCCATTCTGATGTAGATTGTGAGAAGTGGTCAAATCCCTCTGAATATCTGCATCCTTGCAGAAACTACTGGAGTGTGCTCCCTCTTGATCTTTGCTTCCTGAATTACTTGTCCTTAAACTTATATCCATCCTCAATCACTATGCATGCTTACAAGTACCATTATTGTGATATCCTCGAGATCTCATACATTTATTAGTATATTCTCAATACTATCAAAACACAATAATCTTAAGCATGTATAGTTATGATCATTTCAAACAGAAATAATAAGCATTAGTATTCAAGGACTCTTATGGTTAGTCATATCATAAATTAAAGTAAGAAACATAATATGCCTAAACCCGTGATTACTCAAACCTATACTTTCATGACTCTTCTGGTTAGTCATATCATCAATTAAGGTAAGAAACATAATATGCATACACCCATGTTTATTCAAACCTATGAATAATCATTATCAATCAGGCCATGTATACTTATATAAGAGATCCTATCACAAGGTAGGATTCTAACTTGATGTAGGAAAAACATACCTGGATTAGTATGTTAGCTAGTTATGTCTAACATACCCACATGATGTCTTCTTGTTCTCTTCAATGACTTGTGCTAGTAACCTGCATATTTCATAGGTTAACCATTATAGAACCAAGTTATACATAACTCGTAAATAGATCTTCTAAGTGATCCATGACAATGGATGAATCTTTGTCTTCATGTCATCATGATCATATGTTCTTGAACTAGAACATGATTTGTCTCTCTTGGTGTACCTTTCATGTTAGCGGACAACATAAACCTCATACAACACCATAATGCATTAGTACAATCATAAGTGTCAACACCTAATCAATGAATATCTTCTATCATGCATTCATAATTTTATTAAAGTGATACGACAAGTCTAAATTTAATCAAAATTGTACTAACCGTAATAATATGAAGACAAACATACCATAAACTTAATCATGAACAAATCTCGAAACATACCTGGATAAGTCATACCTGTCGAGATTGCTTGTAATCTTCTTATGTAAGGCCTTAGCCTCATCTCCCTCTGAAACAGGAACTTCTTCACTTATGCAGGTGACCAATCCATTCTCTTCTAGGATTAACCCAATCCACTTGATTTGCAAAAATTGGACCTGGAGCTGGATTAGGGTTTGTCAGGAAAACCCTAAAAATTCAAACTTTGAATTTCAAACTTCCGAAAGGTAGAAAGATGCGCCTTGATGAGCTGATCAACATGGTATACTTAGAATTTGAAAACTGCACAGTTTCACCCCTCAAAATTGCCTTTGAAACTTCTGGATCTTCTGGACAGGATCCCGAACTAGGGTTTGATAAAGCCCACCCTTTTGCCCAACCAAAAGTTTCGATCCAAAGCTCTAAACTTCGATTTTTCTGAGGAGCTTCCAACCGTGGTCACAGACTTCAAAAATTCCAACTTTTGCAGAAGCCCTAATTTTCCACTTTTCTAATCAAAGTCCTGAACTAGGGTTTGATCAAGCCCGGCCTTCTACCTAACCAAAAAATTTGATCTTGGTCTCTAAATTTCGATTTTGATGAGTAGCATTCAGCTGTGGTCTCCGATTACAAAAATACCAACTTTCTCCGAAACCCTAATTCCCGGAGCCATGAATGAAGATGCTCAAAAATAATTCTGTTTTGACAGAAATATGCACCTGATTGTTTCTGGTGTAACTCCGAACTTTCCGATCCACGGGGTCTGAAAATTTTTCCTGTGGTAGCCTAACCTATCATCTTTCCAACCCCACGGGTCTGACCTCAAATGGATTCTTTGAGAGAGATTTATGCCAAGTGTCGCAACGTGACCTATTTATGGGATAAAATAGGAGAGCGAACTTGTACAGCGTGCCATGTGTCACTGGTTCAGTGTCGGCCTCTGAAAAAGTTACCTGAGAAAGTACAGTCCGTGCACTACCTGTCACTTTTTACGAAATTTCATTTGGAGCTTCCTAGCCCAAGTTATGACCTTTTTTCCTAGGTCACCTATTTATGACCCAGATCTGGAAGAGGCAAAAACCCTAGATTGTAAAGATCATAAAACACAAAGTACAACAAATTAGAAGTTGTCCTTTGGACACAAGGTACATGGAGATCTAATCTTCGACCTGTAAAAGTTTCATATCCGAAAACTTCACCAAAATGGATTTATAGCGAAAGTGCTACGATGACTGGTTTTTGCTATATCAAGCCCTAGCATCGCAAGTGCAACAAGTGTCATACATGCCATACCATGCCTTCTTTCAGGCTAGCTCTGATACCATGTTAGTTTTTCAGAATTTACTTCAATCTGATCTAGGATCTTAACTGAGAGAACATGTACCGCATATCTACAACATATCAATCATGGACACAATAATGCAAGCACACAAAAGACACAGAGTTTACTTGGGGAAAACCATAAAGGTGAAAAACCCCAATAACTTCCTCAGAGATAGATAGAGCAATGATACAACCCAAGCATAAGAGATAGACATCTCCTAGCAGCAACTTCTCCTCCTCCACAAGTGCGCCACTCTCCAAAGAGTGTGTGTGAGAATAGAATGATGAAATAGAGTGCCTCCCGCACTCTATTTATAATTGACTTGACTTGCCTAATAACCTTTACTAGGTCGGCCTCAACTTAACTACATAACACAATGCTGACTGGGCCGACACCCAATAGGGTGGTCTAATAACCCTTTGACCCACATGGCCGACCCACAATAGGGTGGTCTAATAACCCTTTGACCCACATGACTTATACAGGGCCGACCCCAACAAGGTGGTCTAATAACCCATCAAGTATAAGTTACGACACTTACAATATAAATGACGACACTTCCGTATAGAGGAATAATAACATCTCTATAGGAATACAAACACTTCCGTATAAAGGAATAATACCATCTCTATAAAAGTACAATATACATATATGAAATACATTCTAAAGTTACATATACATCAACATTATTTCCCTTGGAAAAATAATAGATCTAACCACTAGTTTGCTATTCTTAGAAAGATTTGATGAGCAAATAGTGGATCTAGAAAGGCAAATTATTATTCTATTGTATAAAGAAGTTGAATTGAAACCTATATAAGGGTTTACTCACTTCACTTGAGGGCAGGATGGTTTTGGGAGAGACTCTTTCTCTATTGTAAATATCTTTAGTGTTATGAGGGTAGTAATGAAGAATATGCTATGGAGTCTTGGTGCTGGAATTGGTCATGAGAAGATGTTATGTGATGGATGCATATTTTTCGTTTTTTGTAAAAGTTATGTAATATCCCAATTGATAATTTGTTTTCTTTGGATTCTCTGATATAGTCTCTGGCTTGTCTAATGTCTTGTAACTTAATACTATGATGAAATATGAATGCAAGTTTGGTTCTATGATCGCTTGATCATGCATGCATGTGCTAGGGTTTGCCAAAAAACCCTAAATAACCCAAATATTTAGAAATGCTATAAAATAGGAGTAGAGAAGATGCATGTACGTACCAACAGATAAAGCAGTGGTTGTATGTCAATATGAGATCAGCGTGCGGAATATGTGTCGGTGATCGAGCAAGATACGGATTGTTCTTCCTCAAGGAATGCGCCCTTGTAATAAATGCACCTCCTTTAGCCTTTTGAGTGAGTGATGAATGATCCAGATAGGTGAGATAACTTCCGGAAGAGGTGCACTAGGGTGAAATCCCCTCCCTGATCACTATGGTAGCTGCAAGCAAGCCATGCAACATCCCTAAGGCATAAAGCGTGGAGGTCCTCAGAGAAAGTCGCCCATGCAGGAGAAGGCACCCTTTGAAAGATGAAGATGATGACAAGTTGCTCTGAAGTCTGAATAGGAAGCCCTTCTTCCAGGAATAGGGTAATAGTGGTGCTCTCGGAAGAATGAAGCCAGCATGCAGACGAAAGGATCCCTGTGTGTTGAGATATGAAGATATCTCACTTGTACAATGCGCCCATGCAGAGATAGTGAATTCCCTTGATGTGCATATCACTTGGAACCTGTAGAATGCTAAAGATTGCTACTAGATGATAGTAGTAATGGTAAACCTGGATGATCCAGCCCTGATAGTGACTAGGGCAAATAGATTTCGCTGCCAAAATATACTAAATGGTTGAGTGGTGTGCCCTCGACCCTAAATTGCTCACTGAGCTCTCCAAATCGATTTCTCAATTCAATGATCATATAAGCAGGCCTTACTCACTTGCTTTACCTTTCTTTTATAACTTTCACCTGGCCTGACCTAACTTTTGCATGACTAGGTCGCCTTATCTTCTAATTTCCAGCTGACTTGCATGCAATGCTTCCGGTGTGCATGAAAGCTCAATAAAGGAGTTTCAATGCATGCAACCTAGAATATCGCCCGCATGACATGCATGCAAGTGGCCCCTAGTTCCTGTGGACCTTATTTAACTACTGATGATCTAATAACCATGCTTAAGATCTTCTTATGGTGTAAATGGCATCAATCCTCAGTCAATTCCCTAAATGTCAATGCCCGCTCGAACCTATGGGAATCAGATAGGTTAGCGGGATGGTTCGCAGTGCTTAAGCAGAAGCGGTCATTACAAGATACTTCTTACATATAGAGAAATTATTTACATCAGCAGGTGAAAAATAAAGGGAAAAAAGGAAGGGTATATATAGTGAACCTCATATCCTCTTCCTGAGAGCAACTAAAACAACTATGAAGTCTGAATAAGAGTTCGGATCTAACAACTTTGCATCTTTAATAAGCAAAGCTCCTAGTCTAGGAGTTGCATACGTACCTCCTCACGCCATAATTGACAAAAGGAATCCAAAGAACTAACCTCATTATCAAAAACATATTTGCAGCAAAGCTTCCAAATGGTATATAAGGCAGAGACTCAAACATTGCAAAATACCAGAAAGGGAATCCCAATTCACTGATCTGGAATTGCCCAACAAAATCGCCTACCAATGCAAATGTCCTTGTAGAATGTTTGCTAAGCTAAGATTGAACCTAGGCCCAGCAAGATTGAGCAAAGAACATCCCCATAAATATGCTTCACTGACTCTAACCTCTAGCAAAAAAGGCAAAGGCCATTAGAAAGACTGGTTTTAGCCAACCAGGATTTGGAGGGAAGACCTTGATAGATCACCAACCAAGCAAAAACCTGGATCTTATAGGAAACTCTAATCGACCAGACACCATGCAGCCATAAAATCCATCGACTCGTAGCGTTCGCAAAAACCCATCAAGCTTTAAGGACAAGACCTAACTCATGCCACTGATGGCGGATGGAGTATGGACAATAGCTTACGAGAATCATATTGGGTCAAAGGATGCCCGAAACTTGACTCCTAGTCTCTCTAGATCGACCTCTTAGCCAAATCCCAACTCGATCTATTGCTTAGCATCTACCAATGTGATGAATATGGTTGTTTATGGTTGTCATTGATGACAAGCCATTAATGACAAAGGTCATGAAGCCCATTGCTTGCATGATGGCATGATGAAGGCACCCACACACATGTGATGACACTTGGACACTTGCTTGCATGTTATGGGTTGATATTGCGGTGGACACACTTGCTTGCACTTGATGATGGGGTGAAGGTATTGTGACTTCCAAATCCTAAGAAGTGATGCCACTTTGACACCATTATGTGTGGGGTCTTTGACGTCCTATACAAATTGAAGATTTTAAAAATGATGGATCATGTATTTGCAAATAAGCCCGCCATAAGATGATAGCCCTCGTCATGCCGTTTCCAACGATAGGTGGCACGTCACGTGGTTCCTCACGGTTGATGAAATATGAATTTTTGAAGTTGAAGTACCTCATCTTTTGGGTCAGCCGACCAAACAAAATTAAATTAAATTTTAAATATAAATTAAAATGTTATTTAATGACAAGTCGGCTCAGCTTGAAATTAATTTTTGAACCTATATAAATACACTTTTAAAACTTCATTTTAGCTCAGCAAAATTTTGGATTAGCTCTGAGAAATTCGGGTGGGGTTTGAGACAGCCACAATCTAAAGAAATTGCGCTGAACATGAGTGAAATTCAGCAGCAGCAGCAGAGAATTAAAATTGATTTTTTGGGGGGCATATTCAGCAGCAGCAAACTGAACTCTTTTAGGCAGCTGCAGTCAAGCTAGATTGTAATACAGCCATCTCATAAATTCGGTGGACAGCTTATGTCTGAGGTAGCCACAGATCAATGAAAAAATCTAAGTTTTGATATGTACAAGATTATGATAGCTGTAGAGGAGACCAAGGAGTTGTAGTAAGATCTTCATTTCCCAAACCGAGTTGCATAGTGGAAGAAGATTGTAACAGCAAGCAGTATTAACTCTATCTCGTTTTTTTCTACGTTTGCTACACAAATTATTCTTCATTGAAGATCTGATTTTTAAGGAATATATACAAGCAGTGACCATGATACATAGTGACTTGGATGTACACAATGATCATGCTCAGTGAATTGATGGTGATAGAAATATATACACAGTGATGTAAATGCTTAGAAGACATAGTGATAACATACAGTGGTATGATGTTTACACAGTTTTGTTGAAGTGCTTGAAGACTTGGATGTACTATACAGACCTTTGATGATTTGATAGATTCTTGAGCAGTGAAGAGACAGTAGTTTGATCTAATTTGATAGCAGCAGCATAATGACATTTGACAGAGAATGACTTGGCAATGATAACAGTGACAGTTGACAAGATTTGACAGTGACTTGGCATGAAAGCCAACAAGACAATGGAGACAGTAACAGCATCCTGATTCTTGAGGTGACAACTTTGATGACAGTGATGTATGCAAGTTGACTGGGACAGTGACAACAGTGATGACTGGTTGTTGATAATGCATATGCAAACCCTATCATATGATAATAACATGTTCAGATGACGTGACAAGCTTGTTGATGAGCTGATGTAATGTGACATGTGTATGAGCAGACCTTGATGACATGTGAAGAAACCTTGATGTGATGAATTGTATGATGAGATGAAGATGATGTTGATGCATACATGATGCACACTATGTATACTATGACTACCCTAGCCCTAGGATGATGATGACATCTATGCACAGTGGTGTGTATACAGCAAAGTGGTGAAGAAGGCAGTGGTGAAGTGTGTACAGTGACATAAACAGATTGAACAAGCAGAGAGTGATTGACCAGCAGTGATGAGCATAGTTGACATATGGCAGCAGTAATAATTGACTGAGATGACATGTGGCAAAAAGTTGATTGATGACATTTGGGAGCGGCAATAGTCAATTGATGATATGATAATGATATGTGATGTGACAAGTATCTATATGTAATACAAGCAGGGTCTTGTATCCATTTTCTTAGTAGGATCTAAGAAAAACTAGGCTGGGTCCTTGATAAAGAGTTGGTGCTCTTTTATTTCAGTTGGTGCTGAATTGCCTCACGGTTGTAGCCGTTGAACCAATTACAAAATTACAAAACTATATCTTGTGTCCCTTGTGATGTGTTGGTGATTATATGACATGTGCTTAGATGATTACTGAAATATAATTCATTGATGAATATGTTGTTGAAGTAATTGTGAAATGATGATTTAAGTTTTAGTGATTGAAGAAGTTGAATTTTGATTAAGTATAGGCTCACTGATTCAACCCCCCTCTCGGTGGGCATTGTGTCTAACACAATGGACCAGACCTGCCATCCTGCTCCAGGCTAACCCAAATACTCTTGTAGATGAATAACCATGCAATCTAGAAATTATGAGGAGCAGAATGATATCAGATAAATCAAATTGATCCTTGGTTTCGCCAACATGAGGGGTTGAAAGAAATCTGTGTCGCATCAAAACCTACTGTTACGTGGTACCAATACCAGCACACCTTTAGATGTTTGCCCAAGTAGAGGGGTTGTATTTTTTTCAGGGCCATGATGGGATGCTATCAATACTTTCTGAGATGGTGGTTATGGCCGGACCCTTTGGCCCTTCCTTTATGGCTTAGTGGCATGGTTGATTGCCTCATTCTAGTGCTTGTAGCCCTGAGGTTGGTGTTTGAGGCTCCTAGGGTGTGTCACTCGGTCACATGACCCCCTACTTATTTTGTACACCGGTGACTGTATTCCAACTCTGAGGCTCTTGCCTCTCCTTCAAGTCACCTTATGCACCCATCCCGATTCCTTTCCAATAGAGCGCCCTCTCTCCTTGGTGCAGTTTCCTTGATGACGTCATCCTTGGTCACCATGCTCACTGAGGGGGGACATTGAAGGATTTTCAGCATTATTAGGGTTAGATGGGGCATGACAATCCCCCCTGCTCACTCCACCTTTCGGAGTGGAGCTTTCTATTCAGTTCAGTCATTTTTAGCAGTTTTTAGGCACCTAGGGGGAAATACCCCAGGAGCCTACTTTAAGCCTACATTAGGCAAACTTTAGAATATTTTATTTATTTCATGTTATACTTTTACATTGACATTTATTTGGCTTGTCGGCCTGGTTATTTTGTAAAGGTGAGTTGAGAATCATATAAATACAACTCCTCACCTCATTTGGAAATCATAACTCATGGGACAAAATTCATAACGTTTCTCTTTTATCCTAGATAGCTTTCCTGGAAGTGATGTGCCCCTCTTGAAGTATGTTCTTCTTGCTCTTGTGGATGAAATTGGAGGCTTATCTTTGGTTATGTTCATGCTTGGTGGATGCTAGAATTGTTGGTAGAACACAAGCTCAAATAAGTCTAGTTTTTAGCCTTTCTTGATAAAAGGTAGGTGAATTCTTGCTTCTTGAATGATTGAATGGTGACATTAGGGCTGTATTTTTTCTGAATAGGGCCTTTTGGTCTGCTTTTTATCCTCTTTGCATGGTGAAAAACGCTCCCTAGAGGAGGTTTTCCCAAGTTTAGCCTTGAATCTCCAATTTTGCCCTAAATTAGGCTCTTATAACGAACCCTAGAGGTTGTTATAGGAAGCCCTAGTTTAGTAGACAAGGAGAAATTACTCCAAGAGGAAGCCTTCCTCTAGGGCTAGGGTTAAGGGTCTCATCCATAAAAACCCTAGTTATCAACTTTTAATAAATTTCTCTTGCATTTTCTTGTGTAATTTTGCATTTTCATGGTAGAATTAGGGTTAGAACTAGGTCTGCAATTTTATGTCTGAAACCTTAAAAATAAAAATTTAAAACAAAATCAATTTTTGGCCTCCCTAAAAATTCGGCCCTCCCTCCTACAAATTCGGCCTGTCATTTTAAGCCTTAAAAACTCTATGGAAAAATTGTGGCAGCCCTAAAAATATAAAAATAAAAATAAAAATCCTAAAAAACTAAAAATTTAACCTAAAATGTGCCCTAATCCTAAAAATCTAAACCCTAACCTGCTCTAAACCCTAATTCTACCCTTATTCCTCCCTAACAGCCCTAATTCTCCTTCTTTACACCCCTCGGCCTTCACTTCCAGTCCTGTTCCAGACCTTGTTGCAGCCCTTAAAACCCTTGGCCTCCTCCAAAATAGGCTCAGCCCTCTTCTCCTTTGCCTGCCCTGCCCTCGGCACCCTTCCTCTCCCCTTTGCAGCTGCCCTTCCTCTCTTTTACAACACCCTTACACCTCTGACTTAGGTCTGCTATAAAAGGCAGCCTGCAATTACCTCTCTGCTATCCTAAAACCTGCCACAAAGAAGACATCAAACAAAAAGGGGTTAGCAAAGCACAATAAAAGCACTTGAATATTGTTTAACAGCAGTTAGCATACAGGACTGTTTTCTATTAATGAATGCATGCTACAGGAGTTATAAATCTGATTTTAAAGTTGAAGGGTTAAAGTTTGGTTTGGTTTGGTTCATATTTAAAGATGCCAATTATTGTTTAAATATCACATTTATTGGATGATTATTGGATACATATTTGTATACAGTGCACTGTTGGAAATAATGTATTGAATCGACTATTACAAGTTAAAACTAATGACATAAGACAGCATTGAAAGTGTTAGAAATAGATTTATTACACTCTTAATAAAAGTACTTAATACTGTCTAGCAGAGATTGACCAAGGGACTGAATTTGTTACTATTTGCTTGCTATGGGATTCGTATATCAGATCTGATTACATAGTTAAATTGTTCAATTTTGACTTGGTCTGGTTAATATCTATATTTCGCAAGCACTGTTTGAATATCATTGTTGTTGGAAGAGCATTATATTGAATATTTAGACTGTCAAGTGTCAACCACTATACTTTACTGCTTATCACTACCTTGATTACCATTTATTGCAGCAGTATTCATACAGTTTGCTTCCTTATTTGATGAATGATTACATGCCTAAGATAAGGGTTTGGTGAATTAAGTTTGCTACAACAGTGACAAGTTTAGTTTGGTTTGATAATACATTCACCATTTATATTTCATAGTATGTTTTCTTCATTCTTCACTTGACTCCATAAAAGGCATTGGTCATTGGTCAACGCCCTCATTCATCAGTGAGATTTTCGGTGATGGTTTTTTTTGCTCTGAATTTTGGGTATAGTGACTGTGACAGCCGCAGGAGTAGCAGGTGACCTCTGAGTTCTGAGTTTTTGGTGGCAGCAACAAGTGTTTACATGGTCTGAAATTCGAGTGGAATGAACTGTGACAGCCAAGCTCTGATTTTCTGATTTTCTGTCATCTCTGAGGAAATTTGGTGGTAAAGAAAAGGTTACTACAGAAGCAGGGAGCAGCAAGTACATTACACTTCCTTCTTATTTTTTTTTGGAAAAATCAGTGAGCTACAGCAGAGATATTTGCCCATCTGTTTTGAGGAGACCACAGTCCTAATCTCCACCAGTCACAAGTCTGAGTTGTTGAAGGAGTTAGGTCACAATTTTATAAAGTTTGCAGCAGTCCAAGGTTTGTGAAGTTTGCTTACACCAGCCTGTCTTCTTTGCAAGTGATGATATATATGCTTAGTCTACGCAGTGATATTTACTCAATGATTACACAGTGATATGATGTGCTAGTTTGATACAGTCACAACACGAGCTTGTTATCACAGACCCGAGTCTGATTGAAGGAAGACACAATCTTCTTTGCAAGGTATGTCAACTAATAAGCACACAGTTATATGTTGAGTAATATGTTAAGTTGTTACACAGTAACATGTTAAGTGATTACTCAGTACTACACAGTAATGTATATATATATAAGCATACCCAATGAGATAAGCATGAGATGTTTACACAGTGACAATAAACAGTAATATTGATGAGCCAGTAATGTTTACACAAGTATGTATGCTCAGCTTGTTTACACAGTGACAGTATGTATGCTCAGTGATATGCTAAACCAGTAGTACAAAAATGATCACACAGTATGCCCCGTAATGATATACATAACCTGTTGTAACACAGAAATTATCAGTGATACACAGATGCTTGGTGATGTTTAAACCATGCTCAGTAATGATTGCACAGTGATATCCTGATTATACAGTGAAATGATGCTTAGAGATGACATATATGCTCATAGTCACACAGTGATATGCTCAGCTTATGTATGATATGCTCAGTGATGTTTGCACAGTGATATGCTCAGTTTACGTATGATGTGCTTACAGCAGTATGCTCAGTAATGTGTGATGATACACAGTATTATATGCTCAGTAATGCATGCAGTGATATATTGATGACTATGATGAAATGATGAACAATGGTAATGAGCAGCGAGTACATTGATTCAGTTGAGTAGGCTACATGAGCAGATTCGTTAACTCAGATTGGCTGAGTTGTATGAATAGTTGGTTTGACTCATGTGGACTGAGTCTGGCATACAGTTGGTTAGGCTCAAATTGACTAAGTCGGATGATGTGAACAGCAGATTAATTTGGTACAGACAGATTGTTTGGTCAGTTGATGAGTAGTGTGGCACAGTTGTGGTGCAAGTGGTCAGTGGACAGTTGATGAGCAGTGGTCAGCAGTGACAATGGTTGTGCAGTGTGATACAGATTGTGCAGTGTGGTACAAGTGTTGGTTAGCAGGTCCACAGGATCAGTGCAATTGTGGCTCAGTAGTTCTATCTTCATATCAGGGTGGAAGGACGGGGCAAGGAAATCTAGGGAGTTAGGGCTTCCTTCAGGTTGTAGCCTGTAAATCAGAGGGTTGTAACCTCCTTCCAGTTGTAGCTAGAAAATTGAAGTCATTGTAACAAGGGGGTTGTTGCCTCCTTCCAGTTGTTGCTAGAAAACTATTATTATAAAGGCTTTCATGGTTTTTCCCCCAGGACTTGGGTTTCCACATAAAAATCTTGTCTATTGTGTTTTGCTATGCTTCCTATGTGATGATGATAAGATAATATGTGATATTGTTGATATAATGATAATAATGTACTCTGCATAATATTGAATAAGCTGCTGATGATTGTTAAAGTTGAAAAAGTAATAAAAGCTATACACACTGTTCACCCCCCCCTCTCAGTGTGCTCGATGTGTCCAATAGTGGGTATCCGAGAATACAACATGCCCCCTTCATAATCACCTAGGTCTACATCTAGACTTTACATCGGTGATAATTGGGGGGGGGGATTGGGGTGTTGTATTTTTGGATACACAGTTATAAACTTTGAGGGGGATAGGTGTTTTCTCCAAGTCAAGTTCAAAGTGGGAAATGATGGGTTAATCTTGACTTCATAAAATAGAAATTTGATTAGCATGTATTTGGTCATTAATGGGTTTACCCTTGGTGGTCTACAGGCCCATGGTATTGGATAACCCATGGTATTAGTATGTGATGAATCCTATTTAAATTTTAAAGGCTTGAAGAACTCCGCTGTAAAATGTCTCAAGTGGCCAGTGTTGGCTGAATTGGCCAAAGCTAATAGATATCTAGAGGGTGTTGATTTCCTGGTAAAGGGTTTCCAAGATAAATCATCAGTCTATATTTATGTGCTTGCTTCTTTGTGTTTTGTTATTTCTCTCACCATGCTCATAAATTTTAATACTCCTCTCTTCCTCCTTTCTTCCTTTCCTAGCGTTGCTCGGTTTTGCCTCAAAACCAAGTGGTGACTCCACTCTCTCCTCCCTCCTTGTGATAGTGTGGCGACTCACTCTAACCATCACACTACAATTATTAGCATGTATACACTAGAATGAAAAGCATGATACTTTTATGAGTCAAACTAGAAACAAACTAGAAGGTATGACCTGTCCATTACTTGTGAATGCTTATTTCCAATATTTATTCTGGATAGCTACCAATAAGTGGTGTCATTTGACTAGGGCCAACAATTTATTTCCTTCATTAATTTTGAGAAATTAATGCATATCATCAATTCACAAACAGTACTTTCCAATAATCCATGTATCAATAGGCGTTATTTCTGATCTACAACTCAATATATTAACATTAAAACCACTGAAGGAACCAAAACATACCTGGTCATAGTCAATATAGCCTGTCGATTCATCCAATCTATAAGGCATTGTTTCAAAGAATATTGAAACTGCTGAAATCTTTTTAGTATCAGTCTGTTTAAAACACAATAAAATAAGCCTCATATTTCAATCTGTAAAATCCCTGGGGAAAAGAAAATAAATTATATATGTATATGCATACACCATTCAGATTTCAGTCAGTTTAAACTTCAAATGGACATAAGCATCAGGATTAACACTCCAATACAGTTGGTCAAAATGATGAGGCAAACAGTTAAAAATTATCTGCACAATGTTCAATCTAGCCCTTACTAAACTAGGTTTACTTTATATATTCATAAATCCCATCACATATCCAACATAGAAGGCAAATGCATTTTAAAGGACTGTAATTCTGAAACAAAGTTGAGGTAAGAAGATTAAATAGTGAATGTATTTGTAAAATGCTATGAATTTCCCTACTCAATATTCAGCATACCAAACAGTGATCAAGATTCACAATTTTGTTTTATTTGTAGGTGACACTCACTGAATTTCACATCTATTTTGTATTGACATCTGACATCCAAATATTGAAAAAGAAGAAATCCATTACAATTTCTGTTAGACAACATAATGTTTATTTTGTCTAAAGAAAATAATAAATGTCATGAATAATGTACTGTAACAAAGTAAGAAATAAGTCATATGTAATAATGAGAAATGACATTTAAGTTAGTGTTATATTCAGGAAATTAGGTAAGCAATTTCTTACAAGAATAATGGAACTTGCTTGGTATTTATACAGCACCCTTCTATGTCATTTCTAAACACAATGATATAATACGAGACCTCTCTTTCCATCCACTTTGTCTCTTCATATATTCTCCATATTTTAGTTTAACATGGTATCAGAGCCACACCACTAAATTGTTAATTCATAAACCATGGTAAGCAGATTCTGCACTTGGAAAGAATAACCTAAATACTAAGTAGCCATAAACTTAACACTTCAAAGCAGATTTATGCATGCTAATCTACAAACACATACAGCTGTAAATTTGAACAGCGAAATAAATAGATCTAAACTCTCAATCACATCTATCTTCTATTGAATGCTGAAAGAAGAAAACACTAGAATATCTTAAAACAAAAAACTTGCTAACCAACACAATGATGCACCCTGCATCTCTTTTATAGGATAGGAAGAAGAGGGAAGATACAATGCATGTAGTCAACCACTGATGCGTCTTAGGTCATAAGATAAGATAAGAAAAGAGACTCTTGTTAATTTAGAATAAGTGACCACAAAGAGGTTAATGGGAAGGCTAAGTATGATAGTCTTGATACACTGTGTGAGCGCAAGGCCACTCCTATACAAAAGCCAAAAGCAAACCTAATCTGAGCTAGGAAAGAAAGAAAGTGCTGCTAACAATCTGGAGTAATACATGAACAGCCACGGGCCAAAATCCAAACCAAAGAATCTCTAGAGTGGTGCAATGATGGAGAGAGCTAGGGGAAGGGAAAGAAGCCTTAGTGTCCCTTGGGGCTGTCATCCGAGGATGGGGCCGAAACGCTGCACCATTGCCGGTCATCCACCTCTGTATATGTGACCCTCCTAGCACCCGAGGCCAAAGAGAAAACGCGTGATAGAAGACTGCCCGCTAGAGCTGGTCCACTATGTATCTCGTTGTCTAGAGGGAGGGTCCTGCCACTGCCGTTAGAAAGCAAAGGGCTACCCACTGGAAGGATGAGTTCCATCTTGGGAACTTAGTTGGCAACTCTACATGAGTCTCACTACTTCGGACCAGGACGCCCCCAGGATCTCTTGAGTCTAGACCCTGCAAAAACGATGTTGTTGTGTACCCTTTCATAGGCTCCCCTGTCTATTGGGAGAAGTGTTGCAAATATCGGTGATATATTGTCAACATCACAATATACAATTATTCTCTCAACCCAGCAATATTATCACCAGAAAAAATCACATTTTTTCAAACTTTGAATGTATCATGATACATTCAAAAATCACGATATATCACCAAAAAATCATGATTAAATGGAAAAATCATTGGGTCCATGACAGGTTGCCCATAGAATCCAATGTTTTGGCTGTTTTGACCCATTTTAAAAAGCAAAGGAGAAAGTCAACATCTTCCATTAAGTTGAGGAGGGGAAATCAAGTGTTGCCATTGCCATTAATGCATTTATTGTGGAGTGGGGATTGATTCTTTGATACCATGGGGGATCAATGGAAATTTCCACCCTCTTAATCCCTGCAACGGCCCCTGGAAGTTGAAAACCCCCAAAATATCATCTTGAATCAATAACAGTCAAAGGGGATGATAAAATTATAATTTGTTTTGACTATAGCGAGCAGACTCAAATCAATGAAGAATCAAGAAGATAATTCAAAAATGTTGTTAACTAGCAAAACAACCTATACAAGAGTTATGAAGTCCATCTTGGGAGATAAATTCACCTAAGCAAAGAGTCTAATTTGAGCAAGAGTCCAATTTATTATATTTTTTATGTGATTTTGAGACTCATGGGTCAGGGCTCAGGACAAGATTTGGTATCAATGTGCAATGTATCACTTGACAATGATCTTATACATATATTATTTTAGTTTTATTTTCATAGTTATGTGGCAATGTGTTTATTTGTGTTGTTGCTTTAGATGTTTAAAAAATTGAAAAAATATATATAATTTTTTATTTTTTTAAGTTTGTGGATATTTTCCAATATTTTCCCCAATGTTGAAAATAAGTTTATTTTTAGACCCTCAATGATATATTCACTGACATAATGCTTGCAACAATGGCTGGGAGCACCAAGAAGAAAGATATAAGCATCTCAATGATCTCCAGCCATGAAGGTGGCCTAAGTGTGGAAGATTCAAGATCGCAACATCAAAGGGTGCTCGTTTTAGTATGAGGGTGCTCGTTTTCTAACCTGGAGCACCCTTAAAACCCCAAAACCCACTTTTCCTAAGTTTTAAGTGATTATTTATCACTTTAATAAAAATTCTCTCCAAATTAATAAAAGAGAATTATTTAATTAAAATAATAAAGAATGGAGAAAAATCAAATTCTCTAGAAAAGAGGGATTTGAGTCAAATAAAGGGCCAATCGCATGGCAATCAGTATCGGAGGTGATTTCAATCAAGAGTTAAGACATTCAGTTAAGCATTTGATCACATCAAGCTATTGTTCCTTGAGAAATGCACCCTCCTTCCATGCATGAGAGACTTTCCTATTTGGAGGCATTCAATTGGTTGGGAGATAGTTACCAAGTTAAGAGGGGTGCCCCTCTCTTGAGGTGGCACCCACCTCATCCAATCCCACCTTCCATGTTGTAGCTCAATGCTAAGTCAAGCCTCAATCTATGGATGCGCCCTCCTAAACCCTAGATCTCTGCATAAACTCGCCCTCTCTTCTTCTTTTTCTATAAAAGCAAGGCTTGCTCCTCATTGTTGATGGATGCAAGGAACATCTGCTAGTTTTGTAATGTTATGCCTTTGTGCATTTTAAGTGAATATATTGAGGCTTTGGAGGTCCATTGGTGCATGTCAAACTTGTGAATTGTGTGAGCTTAATGAGGTAATCTTGTTCTAGTTTTTTCATGCATTGTTTAATTTGGTAATCAATCTAGCTTAGAGGGTTGTTCTAAAACACATAGAGTAAATATTTGTAGTCTTCAACTTATTTATTTACTATTTTGCATCTAGAAATTCGAGAGTAGCATGCTTTAGTAAGTTATATTTCATGCTCTTTTGGTTTTTATTTGTGAAATGTACCAGATTTGACCCTTCTTTTTGCAAGTATGAATAAGCTTTCAGGTTACTCTTTTGGAGCAAGGGGTGGAGCCAAGTTGCACCTGCCCTTCTTCAAATCTTGGATGAATAACATTTATTGTTTCCATTGGCACCTGCAAGTCTCAAAAGAGATTCAAGCTTGAGCAAGCTTTCTTTCTTCATCCTCTTAAAACTCAAATTTCTCTCTTTGGTTACTTCGTTCTTTTTTCATTTTGCTTAACATAGTTAGATCTACATAGCCTCATTTTATATATGATTTGCTATGCAAAATTGATAGATCTAAAAGTACTTTAAATCCCTAGTTCAAGCTTAGATCTAGTTTTGAATTGTTAATACTTGAAATATCAAATTTTTCCTATCATTCACAAGTATTAATTTGTAATCTGTATGTGATTTAGCTAACCAATACTAACACATTAATTAATTTTCTGTTTGTTGGTTTTTAGTTTTGTTTTACAGAGAAGCGAGAAAGGGAAGCGATTTTAGGATCGTGAACCACAAAAGAAGCTTCTCCCTCACTTCTATATTTTTCCTTAGCTCCTACAAGCTAACAAAGTCTCTTGAATGTTAGAGCTTGCACTTTAATTCAATTTAGATAGATCTTTAAACTGAAAGATAGACAAGCACAGTAAAACACAAAAGACACAAGAATTTTCCTCGGGGAAACCATAAAGGAGAAAACCCCACAACTTCCTCAAAAATAGATCCGTCACTAATACAATATCAAGCAAGATGGAAAACCCAAAATATAAGATGTCTTCTGCAGCTCTCTCTCTTTCTCCTCCAGCGAACTTGTCTTCTCTCTCTCTTGATGCGAACTTGCTTGAGTGAGTGTGATGCCAAATGAGAGAGTGATCCTCTCTATTTATACTTTAAGTGTGGGTCACCTTTTTCCTAATGGGGTCGACCACTCTAACTTGACTGGGCCGACCTGTCCTAGGGAGACTCAATAATACAATTTACATTTATCTTTTGGGGAGCTATTGCCCTGACTTACAATGGAGGTTTTGCCTCAATATTCTAGCATGACCAAATATAATAATGACATCCCCGAACGGAGGAAAAACATCTCCGATGGAGGTACAATAAAAATACAATAATAATATAATAATAATAAACAAAATAATATCTTCCGAAGTTACATTTACAACAACATTGAATCTCACTTTTACGGATCAAGAGCACTCTCTATCGGAGAGTTAATTAATTTGTAATAAAATCAATAAAAGAGCAAGTGGGATTACAGCTCCCACACCCTTCTTCCCGCATTTGGGGGAAGCCTGTATCTATCTTTTTACTATTTGCTTTTTACTTACATCATAATTAGAGTAGTATCATGTTAGGCTAGTTTTCATTTTCGCAAAGTTAAAATTAAATCGATTCTTTACTCAAAGCTTTACTTTTGCAAATTCAAAGTTATTCAAGTTTTGCTTTCAATCTTTTTTTAGATTTATCTCATGCTAAATTGAATACTAACCCCCTTGCTTTCCGGAGTACGATCTTTGACCTGAAAGAAACTCTTGGATAGTAATCAGAAAACTATCTTTTTTCCTTTATTTTCTTAAGTCTTTTGCAATTTCCTTTTTCAGTCTTTAAAGGCTCATTAAAATCTCTCGAATCTCACTTTCGCGGATCAAGAGTGCTCTCTATCGGAGAGTTTATCTTTTTATTAAAATCTCTTGAATCTCGCTTTTGTGGATCAAGAGTGCTCTCTATTAGAGGGTCCTAAAATTGGAATTAACATTTCACATGCTCTGCATATGCTCTACCCATCGCAGGTTAGTTTGAGCTTTGGGATATCAAAAGCGGTAGTTTGCATTCTTTAAATTTTTCACATTTAATGTTAATCCACTCATCTTAATAAAATCAAGTCCCCCATAAACAAACGAAAATCTGACGTTGCCTCAAATTGATTGAAAGTGGGGAAATTTTGGCTAAGGAAGCGGGAACAACTTGGAAGTGACCTCAAGGCACAGTTAGACTACATACTTGTTGGTGTAGTGTTGAACACCACTCTCGAGACTCCGTTCCAGACCACATGTTCTTCTGGAAAGCCACTTAGATCAAATCCGGACATATTCCCTGTACCGCAAGGTATATCGGGAATTCATTTTTCCCTATTAATCAACTCATCTTCTTAAAATCACAAATAAAATAAACCAAGAACAATCGCACAATATTTTTCTGTACAACACTCCAACAATCGATGACTCCATCAGCACTGATTTCATTCTTTAGCAACAATATTTCCATTTTGCTATTTTAATCTTGCAATTGTTGTTTACTTTATGATGATATTATGATGTGGATGTGTTTAAATTAATTTGCGAACAGACTTGGTTTAATTTGCATTAACTCACTCAAAAACTCTTAAATAACACTCTTTCCCATCACTAAACATAAACTAAAAAAGACTTAGAAACCTTTTTTCAGTAGGGTCTACCCCCCTTGGCTTCGGTTAGGAATTTGCCTAAACGGACGAGTCAGGATCAAGTGACAGCACTTGACTCGAGACTTGCCCCCAAGGTCACACCTAGCAGCCTAGAAGGATTTCTGCTGCGCTTGCCCCTAGGTGTGCATTTCGGTGGCAACAAGATCCACCTGCAATATCATTATTAGGGCATCATAAAACATCATCACAAAATGCCACCCCCCTCTTCAGGAGTGTGATCAGAATCACACATGGACACCCATACAAAATGGGGATTAACAGTTCCAACCTCATTGGACTTCATATGGACAAAGTAGAATTTCATATCCCATTCAAAATTCATTAGACAACAATTTTCAGGATTCCAGGATTGGCAAGATTGCAGCATTTCACTGGATTCTATCATGTATGATGGTATGGGATTGACATTTAATCAAGAGCACCAAGTCCTTTATGCACCCCAATGTTGGTGGCATTGATTGTTGAACTCCTATGTTTCTTTATTTAAATAAATCAAATCTCAAACTTATTCAATAACAGAAATAAACTTCTGAATATGCAACAATCACAAAGATGGCTGGAAAATACAGCGGAAGCATATGGAAAATTTCTCGAGACAAGACTCACCCTTGTTGTAGCCAACTCTCTGCTTCCTGACAGCAATAATAAGCCCTTCCCTTGAGATAACAAGATATATAGCGGACCAGATCTTCTTCCAACTTTGGTGGACAACATTTTATCACTAGTTTTTTTCTCTTCAGCCTTAATAGGAGAGACATATATATAGAGGCAGATGGCCTGCAGGGGTGCACCATTCCACACCCCATCCTTAGACAACAGGCCAAGGGGACACTAAGGCTTCTTCACTTTCCCCTAGCTCCTCCACCGTTGCATCCCTCCAGAGATTCTATGGCTTTTGGCCCTTGGTTGTTCATGAATTACTCAAGATTTTCCAGTAATACTTTCTTTCCTAGATATTAGGTTTCTTTCCTAGATATTAGGTTTTGCACATTAGATTTTATTTGATTTTGAATTTTGTATAGGAGTGACCTTTGTGCTCCCACAGTTTATTGAGAGTATTGTACTTAACAGTCCTATTGATTTATTAGCAGAAATTAGGTCTGATAATTAATGAACTAATTTGAAGATTTGAAGTGTCTTTGTTGGTCAAAATCGGATTTTTACACTTCAAATCAAACAAGGATTCCCCCCTAAGGCTAGAAAAGCACTAAGCCGAAGTGCAAACAGAGTATACAATAGATGACAATGTAACTTCCCTAGTTTCCTTTTAACGTGACAGTTTTGAGTGTTAACAATACCCAAGACAAAAATATTATCCTTTAATTTTAAGAACACTGGTCTTGCATCTTACAATTTCCTATAGAACAAATACAAATTGGTTTCCACAATATGCATGTAGAGGCAGGTCATGACATGGATAAATAACAATGTACATCTATGCTTTTCTCTTTTCATATTAAGACCAAATAATGTTTCATTTTCCAGTATCCAGACTATTGTGAGCTTCAAAGCAAATATTGTCAATGTCATTTATTCAGGGATTTAGGCATTCTTCTTTAGATATTATGATAAATCCTGCATAACCCTATTTATTAGGGAGCTATTCACGGACAAATGACACTTGTTACAAGATAAATCCATATTAAGATCCTTGCATATAGTATATACCCTCTTATTTCTAGCCATCTACTTCTAGCATGGGCTGGAAGAGGAACATAAATCCGGGAAATTCTCATTAGGGCAATGAAAACTGCCCCCTAAGTTCTAATATGGATCAAGTGACAGCATCTGTAAATCAGTAAATGTCCTCAATGGACTTCAAGATTACTGTGGTGAATATTACCATCGTCATTTCTCACCATCTTCAAAATAAGGGGATTGACCTTGGATATTAGAAGAGAATGAACTTCCATGTCAGGATTGCACAACCTTTTCCCAAACCATACAAGACACTTCATGGCCATAAAATCTTCACCAAATAACATTCTTAGAGAGGTCATAGGAATTTTATGGTGATTGATGACAATGCATGATACTCAACCATTGTCTTCAACTTGATAAAATCTCCTTTGTGGTAGTCATATAGCACTATATTGTTATAGGTTGTACTTTTGCATTCTCCAACTTTTTCACTGAGTTTGGATATGCTTTAGGGCTTAGGCATTTTCTTCAAATATTGTACATAGTATTGACAATCACATTCACTTTTTGGTCAATTTTGGACATGAATGTCATTTCTATTTTTTTTTCTTTCTGATGGCAATAAAAGTTGACTATTCACACAAATTCAACCAGAAATGTACTAGTTAATATCTTAACAGACACTGATCTTATACACACCTGGTAACCATGAGACAAGTGACCACCATGCGGAAGATCAAGTGCCATGATCCGATCATGGGGCTTCAACAAAGCAGTGTAAACTTGAAAATTAGCCGGAGAGCCTGACAAGGGTTGTACATTAACTGCAGCAGAATAAAGAAGCGTCACTGAACTAGCTTATACTTCTCATGATTTCAAAATACCAAACAGTGAGTCAATCATGATCCCCTTTTATCAGATTGCAATAATTTCACAAGTTAGAATGCTTTAAAACTGCCATAAAAGTCACCACCATGGGTGTCTTGCTCAATTACTTAAACATCATGTATAACAAGGTTCAACAACTAAATATACCTAGCTAGTAGCTACATGTTCTACTTAAAACAACATGCTCAACCAAAAACATTCAACTTTTCAAGCATTCCCAAAGTTTCACATCTTGTTTTCACTGAACGATAAAGGCTTGTAATTTGAAGAACTATAGTGATTATTTCCATACTGATGAACATGCATTTATGGACCTCAAAAAGCTAGTGAACAGTTACCAAGGGGAAAACATTAGATAAAATCTCATATCGTGTAGAATATGCATCATCACAACATCAATAGAGGCAAAGCATATATTAAACGGCAGTGATCAATCTCTAAAACAAAAAGCATATTCAGACAAATTTCTTTCGGACTCATCAAACAGGAAATTGACATCTATATCCAACATCTAATCTTTGAAAGTGTTTAAATTTACTAAACTGCACAGAATTTTTCAATGGTTTTCACAAGTGCTTGTTTACAAGAGCAACACTGCAGGTTTTGCAAAGGAAACCCACTGGTTAGAATCTTGCAGAATAGCTTACCTAGTTCATTCATGGATTTCTGCAGTTTGCAAAATGGCTGAGAAAAGAAAATGATGTGATGAGATATCCAGATATTTTAGATGGAATTCAAGGATACTTGTGTCTGATGCACTCAGTTTTTTCTTTCAACTTTTGCAACAAATACATAATTAGGCAATTGAACTCAATAGATTCATCCCTCCACTTGAGGGCAGTTGAATAGATTCAGCTTTTCAGCTAACTAAAGTTAAAAGATAAGATCAGATAATGTTATTATTGTCCAACGAATAACCACAAAAGGTAGGTCCAAAGTTACAAATATTGGCGATTTATCGCCGACATCGCGATAAATCGCGATGCTTCCTCCACCCCGATATTATCGGCAAACATCGGCGATATTTAGGGCGATATTTACGTACGATAAAATCCCGATATTTAGGCGATTTTTCTTAAAAAATCGCGAGTCGATGTTTAGAAATCGACAGTCTGCCGGGCATGTAAAATACAGTTTTTTTTTTTGGCATTTTCTCTATTGTTTGAGCTGCGGCCCACAAGCGCGGGCTATTTTTGTTTGTGTTGTGAACTTGTTTGAGCCGCGGACTAGGGTATTGCACAACTCCAGTATGGATTTCGAAACTCTATGCTGGCAAAACTCCAGATTGATTCGCGAGGTAAGATGTAGCAGTGCCGCCGGCATCTCCAAGTGTAAACGCATATATAGTGTGTGGTTTGCAGAATACTCGGCAGCGTGCCAACACTTGGCGGCAATTAGCAGCAAGAAGTGGGAAACTCGAACCTAATCAAATGCTCGCTAGTCTCGATGGTGACTAACCTAATAATCTCCAGTCCGATTTTATCAACAGGTGACCGTGAGTCGTGACCATATTTAAAATTTAAAATTTAAAATGTGACCATATAAGTTGTAAATAATTTATTAAATGTTTTTTTTGTATTGTATATTAAAAGTTTTAACTTTTGATTTATATATTAAATGTTATAAAGTATTTCATATAAATATTAAATGTTATTTAATATATATAAAATAAAAAAAACTTTAATATATATATGTATAGTTATAGGTTATAAGTTGTAAATAATTTATTAAATGCTTTTTTTATGTATTGTATATTAAATGTTTTGATTTATATATTAAATGTTATAAAGTATTAGTATTACATATAAATATTAAATGTTATTTAATATATATAAAATAAAAAAACTTTAATATATATATATATAGATGAATCTAAAGGCGAACTCTATTCCGAACCTCATTCTAAAATTTGAAATACGTCTTATAACATCTTATATATCGGTTTTCTTTCCATATTTATGTGGCAATGTGTTTATTTGATGTTCTTGTTGCTTTAAATGTTTAGAAAATTGAAAAAAAATGAATATTTTTGTATTTTTTTAAGTTTGCCGATATATTGCCGATGTTTGCCGACATTTTCGCCGATAAATCCTATAATTTCTTTTTGGACCCTCGGCGATACATTCGCCGACACGATATTGTAACTTTGGGTAGGTCAATGGGACTAAAAGAGTACAGCCAGTGTAAGTACAAAGTGGGAGTGTAAAAACAACTCCTTAGTTATTAATAAATCAAAGCATATTAAGATAAGGATCTAAGTATCTATCTAAACAAAACTGTAAGATAAGGTATGTTGTCCACTAAGTTGCACTTAGGTGGACTCCTTGTGAACCTCAGAAGACTTGAACAACTTAAATTGTTCATTGCCAGAGTTCAGAAGTTCATCAGGCCAAATTTTTGGCCCTTTGTAAATTTTGCATGTCCAGACCCCCATGGGGGAATTGTAATAAGTTGGTCTAAGCATGATACTTTTGTAAAAGGCTTGGCCTACCTTAGGTTTAGTTGTCAAGGGGATACTCTAGAGTGTTTTTTCCTTAGGAATTATGCGTTGTGCTTCAGTGGCATATAATTCCTAAGTTTTTCACTCACACCTCCAAAGCTGGAGTATTTTCCATGGTGGTCAAACCTTAGGAGGTTATTAAAGCCTATGTGTCTATATATTTTTAACATACTAGCCATCAATAATAAGTCGTATGGACATGCACTAGGTCCCCTAGGAGTTTGAGTTCATTCCGGCAAAAATAATTTTTCCCGTAAAATTAGACCATTTTTTAATGGTTTAATTGGAAATTTTCAAATTGCAATAAAAGTATGATCTAGAGGCGGAATTTGGCGTGGGGATGCTTGTTTTCACACTCAGAGCATCCTCTTTACCCTAGAACCCTTTTCTCCTATATTTCGAGTGATTAAATCATCGCTCGGAGCAATTTTTCCTAAAAAGGCGACAAAATGGCATTTAAATGCTAAAAGTGCTACAAATTGCACAAATGACAAAGTGTGAAAATCAAAAAAATATGTTTAAAAAATGTGGGGAAAAGGTGGCAAGCTTATTTCTTATGGAAGGCGACTTCACATGATGGATAAAGCACATGTTTGAAAGTCAAATCATAAAGATAACGAGTGGATCTCATGAGGTGATGCGCCCTCCCTCTCATAAAGGTGCATTGGTTCATGTGGCAGGTTTGGAGTGTGGGAGGAGTTTACAAGGTGAGGAGTTGGGGCGCTTTCCTTATGTGGCAGCCCACTCACCTTCCATCCCTTAATCAAAGCCTTTAATCAAGGCATGACTCACTCCCCTTTTCATGACATTCGCCCTATCCTCTTGAATTCGCCCACCCCTCTCGCATACTCTATATAAGCAAGGTCTATCTCCATTATTTCATATGGAGCATTTAACCTCTGCTCATGTACTATTTGGCATTTGATGCTATTTGTTGAATAAGATCTTGTGAAAGCTTTGGAGGCTTATGGTTGCATTTACCCCATATGGTTGTGATTGTTGCTATGTATTGAGGTGATATCTAGTTAGCTCTACATTCTCTTTTTGCAAGCTTGTAGATTGATTCTAGCTTCTTAGAATAAGTATTTGCAGCTGGCAATTTACTTATTTATGTCTCATCTTTCAAGATTGTAGGAGTAATAGGTTGTATTTGGCTATACTAATATTCTCCTCATCTCTATTGATAAAAGTATTAGATTGATCTTGTTTTCCTTGAGAAGTGTATAGTTTTGTAGGTTGCCTAAGGTGAAGGGATTTTTGGAGCTCGGTTACATCCATCTTCTCTCCACTACATTTGAATATTTGGATCTAATAAGTCTTGTTCCATAGATGCTTCTTTTTGCAAATTTTAATCCAGAGTTCACTACTCCCTCTGGATAGCCCTGAGATCTCAAGCGGTTTGAGTCTCGTATATCAATAAATACTCATAAAGACATAAACTCAACAATTAGATCTCTTTACAACTTTAACATACATGCAATCACACAAATAACACTGCATACATATACCCTGGAAACTCCAAACGGGGAAAACCAGCAATCTTGTGGGGCTATCTTCTCTCTCGAGCCCAAAGAATATATATAAATAAGCAAATACAATACGGTTACCTCAGAAGTAACTCAATCCCTGAACAGGTCAAACTCTAGATCTGCATGCATCAGCTGATGCATGCACTAGGAAATCTGCCCTAACAATCAATCTGGATCTGAGACTCTCTGCAGGTGCCCCTGACTATACTGCCTCTCTCTATCCTCTACTCTGCAACAGAAGACAACCAACTGCTAAATTGAAGAATGCGCCCTCCTCTGCATGGAGAAGTGCGCCCTCCCCTCTGGATGTCTGATACTCGTACTGTGCCAGATCTCAACCAATCTGAGCTCTGATCGTCACAAATCTTCCTCAAACACTGAGGCAAGGCTATCCTGAACGTCTCAGACTCTGAATCGGTCGATCGGACTCTAAATGAGCTCCTCTCTCCTCAGGTAATGCGCCCCTCCTCTCTGGAACTCGTCCTCCTCAAACTCAGCAGAAACCACCTCAATGAACTATCTCAGTCCACAGAACTGAGTGCCAAGTGCCTTTGGAGCTAATGGTCTCTGATCCAACTCAGATCTGACCACCCTAGCTCCTACAACACTCCTCTCTCTCTCAGAAAGTCGCCCTGCATGCACTAATGCGCCCTCCTCACTCCTGATCTATCACTCTCTAATAAATCAACTGAGCAACCTCATCTGGGGACCCCCTACCTCTATAAATAATCTCACCGATGAATTAGGTTTACCAAAAACCTACTCTCAGTGCATGCAAAAAGTCACTTTTGCATGCATCCTTTAATCACTGACAGGTCATGCAAAGGGCAAAACACCTCGTAAGGCCCGCATGCAGCCACCAATGGACTCATGCCACTGAGTAGAGTGTATCTCACCCTCTACTCCATACTGATGCCTATACTGCTGATGTACCTCCATGCAAGGCATCTAAATCATGGAGGACATCCCGAGATACCATTAAAACTAACACTTTTCCTTCACAGTATTCAAGCTTGAGCTTGAGGGCCTCTCTTCTACCATCTCTTAAAACTCAAAATTTCTTTCGCTTACTTGATTTCTTTTGTTTAATAAAAGTTAGATCCACAAAGTATAAATCATTTATCTTCTTTTATTTCAACATACATATCAGATCTGGTTTGCTCTTAAAAGTTTCATTTCAAGATAGATCTAGATTGTCATTTTAAGTACTTGTTTCCATTAAAATTTCCAATTTTTTTCAAGTACTTAGTAGTGTATTTTCTTTGTATTTTGTTCAACTAATCCACTAATTTGCATCATTTTAGCGCGCTGGTTTTTAGCAGATCCAAGATAGAATAGGAAGAATTTATGACTATTTTTTGTCAAAAAGCGCTGAAAAGACACTCGGTGGACCCCCTTTTGTTTATATATTATTCAATTAAATTGTAAGCCCTTAGATCCAATTTAAAATGAACT
This sequence comes from Larix kaempferi, assembly GCA_027924585.1. Classification (NCBI taxonomy): domain Eukaryota; kingdom Viridiplantae; phylum Streptophyta; class Pinopsida; order Pinales; family Pinaceae; genus Larix; species Larix kaempferi. The sequence continues at coordinate 14,934,788 of BSBM01000372.1, read as the reverse complement.
AAGAGGCACTTCTTTGAAGAAGTTTTGTAATATCTTTTTAAACGAGAGCAAGTGGGCTACACAACGCCCACACCCCATCCCTCTGGGGGGGATTCGCAATGTCAAGTTTTGTGGTATAATTTTTTTCTAACGGAACACCAAACACAACACTTTTAACTACAAGGTTGTATACTTATTTCATTTATTTACTTTTACTTTACTTTCATTTTGCAAAAGTAACTTAGAAATAACACCGATCTCATTGCCACAAATTATGTTCTCACCACCACACAAAGGCATTGTCGATTAGTGGTGGTTGATCAAAAAAGTGACACAGATCTGGTGCTTCATATCTTTCTGTTTTTCCTTTTAAGCATTTTATTTTCAAGCATAAACCGGAATAAACATTTGGCTTATAACTCAAAGTATGCTCTTTCCCCTTGCAGGCATTCTGCCTGGTCCTGTGGAAAATCAGAAAGAGTTGTAACCACTCTTTAAATCTTCACATTTAATTTAACAACTCATTACAATAAAAGTAACAACCCTTCACATAGTGAAAATCCGGCACTAAGTTCATTGAGTTTTGCGTGGGCAAATTTCTCAGAAGAAACAGGAACAACTGGGAGGCGACCTCAAGGCACAGTTAGGCTACACCCTTGTTGGTGTAGTGTTGAACACCGCCCTAGAGACTCCATTCCATCCCACACGTCTTCGCGAGGAGCCACCATACCTCAATTTCCGGGCATTGCTCCCTGTACCTCACGGTATCTCGAGAGGTTCCCCTTTCTCCCTTAATAACTTCGAACATTTAATAATTTAAAATCAACTAAGAGACATTTGCAAAACATTTCCCTTTCAGCAGTTTATATGATTTATCGACTTTGTTACCTCCTTTTTTGGCATGGGTGGTCGCTTGAAGATTTCATGGTTTGCTCTGAGGTTCTGTTTGGCATTGTTGGTCGTTTTCTACCCCGTGGCAGCATCAACTTTCAGTTCGGGGTAGGCTTTTAGCAACTAGAGGACTGAGATTTCCAAGTATCATGAGGTTTCCTCAGTTCACAGAAAGCAGAGATAAATGACGGACAAAGGAAGGCATTAAGGTCTATACAGATAGGGGTTTGTTGTTGGTAGAAAGCCTAAACACAAACAGGCTGAACTTTGATGCAGTTGTTTTTTCTGCCATCCAGAAATTCATCTTCTTATTGGAAAGCAACGACTTACAAGAGCCATGTTAAGGGAGATATAAGATATCCTGGATATATTAATGATAATACAGTGCCGAACAATAACCTTACTCCAGCTTTTAATGGGATGGTGTACCTTTCCTTATGAAAGTTGTGAAAACTTTGCATAAAAGGGTGGCAGAAATCAGGGTACAGTTTAGACATGTTCCAGGGAATCTATACAAAAGAAATTTTGGAACTGATTTGTATCAAGCTACCAATGAGCTTGTATTCGGGTACAACCTAATGAAGCTATCTACATGAAAATAGCAATAAGTTTCCAGGCCTGAGCATGAGAATATATCGGAGTAATTTGAATCTTCACTGTACGACAAGGTATTCAAGTGAAATTCCTGATGCTTATGAGCGATTGTTTTTGGATGCAATTGAAGGGGAACGACACCTATTCATTAGAAGTGTTGAACTTGATGCAGCATGATCTCTATTTACACCATTTGTTGAAAGAATTAGAATCAAGAAAGGTTGCAATATACATAGTTGATATTATGTATCCTCATTTATAGCTAACTTCGAGGTCATGGAAATCCGCGGTTAAGAGGATCGATGACGCTGTTTATGGAGCTGTCTACGTGGAAATCGGGGGTTATTCCTATCACTAGCAGCCGTTTGGCCATATCTTCGCAATAACATGGATTTTCTGGAGCAACTTCCTCTTGATCCCCATACCACACACCTGTTATCATTCAAACCACAAATCAGAAATTATTTTTAGCAGCAAGCAAATGCGTGTTGTGTCTATGCGATGATAGGAAGAATCGAAGACTCGTACATTTTCGACCCATTGAGGAAGAAGCCACATGGTATTCTCTGAAATAAAAGCAGCCACCATAAATATTTTTATCGAAATTTTGACAGAGCATGGCAGGTTACAATCCGGAAACTTAAAAACTGTGGCAGCCATCATGGACAAGCAGATATGCGGGGAGTTGGGTTCTTTTCAAACAGCAAATAAAAGCTTTGATCCACCATCGCAGGCTTAAATTCAATGTGTTGGCAGCGGATTGATGCAAATGCCAAAGCTCGGGTTTTACAACAGCTGGCAAAGCCACGGGTCACCCACGCATCGATTTTTATTTTTGCAGCCGATTGATTGACTCATAAAATTTAATTCAATGCTAATGCTCGAGGGCCAATAAAGTTAATCAGCACAGCATCTGTTGAAACGAATCTGGGTTCACGCCGGTGACAAGACTGAGTTCCGTGTATTGACAGAACGCTTGCATAAAGGTTAAAACGCCGAGGATTACACACTCACTTGACTGTCGATCAGAAGATTCAATGCCTGGTGTTCATTTTAATCAACACATAAAAAAATTTAAAAAATAATCGGGATACCCCTTTCAGAGCGTGAAATTTGGACCCGTTTCACATTGACATTCACGCTTGGTGTTTAAAACTTTGATTTATGAGCTGGCAGCCTAGTCGTGAGCCAGTTCGTGGAGCTCGAACCCGTTGTCATTGGAAGCCGATTTGCTTGGTTTAAAATCAACGGGTTTTACTATTGAAGCCCACCTATGCTAAGTTATCCAACAGGTTCAATTCAGGGGTTCGACAGGATTAATTAGTGCAACAGAAGTCAGATCTCACACTATATGTGTTTTTTATGGTTAGGCAGCAGCTCCAGGGCTTTGCTTTTGATACACAGCGATTCTTTTAACCTATGTATCAATCATTCTAAACGACAGTATGTGCTCGGAGTTCAGTCCAGGGGAAGCCAATATTTTTTTTGGTGGGCACCTTTTGTGATGTGGCAGTAGAAAAGCAACCAGTCAGTTTCTGCAGCCACAGGTGGCGGTCCAGCAGGTCTGAATTAGTGGAAGTTAAAAGCCTTTTTGATATTCGATGGAGCTGAAAAAGTGGATCTGGGATCCACCTTTTTTCTTATTTTATTTATTTTCTTTTATGAGAAAAGTTATGAGAGGCTTTTTGGTCTTTTTAAGGGGCCAGCCTTCTCTTTTGTAATGATGGAAAAATTTTGGGAGTTCTTTCCCTTGGAGCTTAATAGAAAAAAACACCATGCTGGGTTTTTAGGACAGATTGAGCATCTCTCTCATAGCTGCGGGTTTTTCATTATAAGTGGTAGATAAGATAAGATAAGATAATTATATTAATGTCCAACTAATGACCACAAAGTAGGTCAAAGGGACTGTTGATTACAATGATGTCCGTACAAAGCGGGAGAACCAAACGGTCTCCTATAAAAAGGTACAATGCATGAAGAAAGAAAGAAAAGAGTGAACAAAAGTGAACAGCATTGAAGCAAGAGAGCTTTGACTGTAGACGCGAATCCAGAAAACCCGCAATGGGGTGAAGAAGTCCTAGCGGAAAAGATCCAGGAGCAAAAGGGTCTGAGGATCCGATCCATCTCTCCTAACATCCGAGGCTGAAAGAAGAGGACTGAAGAAAACTCAACAAAGTCTGTTGTCCTGATGACGGGCTAGTAGAGAGTGCGGACTGCCCACAAACTCATTGCCTGGAGGGGTTCGTACGTTGCTGAGGTCGAGAGGATCTAGCCCGTCTCTCAGAACGGAGTCTGCGATGAATCGGCTACTGAGATCCCTTGGGTCGGGTTGAGGTCCCACAGATCCTCACTGATCTAGAGCCTGGATTTGTACTGATATCGGTCGGTCTCTTGGTGCCCCTGTCTGATGGTAATACCCTGAAAAATGACGTGATCTTCTGCGTGGGGTCCGATCTGACAGGAGGTTGAAGGATATGCGCTCGAAATCTGAGAGGCTCCTGCATGTAGAGAGCCAAACATCTCTGATCGGGGTACCTGGAAAACTCGGCGAGAGTTTGAGAGTCTCTAAACAAACAATAGAACCGTCCTCTGATCTCGTAGTAACTGGGGCATCTAAAAATGAAGTGTGCCTCGGTCTCCACTTCCTGTAGGTGACATACTTGACAGATTCTATCTGGTCTATCAATCTGGTGGTCCCTCTCAACCCGAAGTCTATGAGAACCGACTCTAAACTAACCTAGAGGGATGCGAAGAGCATGCATCCGGTGACGAAACGTATACTGGGGTCGGACAATGAGCCCGTCTCTCAGCTCCAGGAAGTGCTCTGCGTAAAAGGCCATCTTTGGGCGTAACCCTCCCGGAGGATTGACCCAGGTGACCTGGACGAACTGCCTATAGATGTCTTCCCGGATGGTCTTGTTCAGTTTCTGTCTAGTAGGTAAAAGGTGTCCAGGAGCATCCAATGAATATCGAAAAGGGGGGAGACGATCCACCTAAATACCCACTGCCTCTAGGAGATCTGAAACCCCTGTAAACCAAGTTGGTTAATTATGCTTAAACGATTAGTATTTGGATGGACATTAGTATTCGGTTGTACGAAATGTTGATTTAGATCTGATTGTTTGAGCATTCTAGCATTTCTCACTTGTATGAAGCACAAGGCTCCCTTGAGTCCTCTTTTTGACTCCATTCTCCCTTCTGGTAATGGCACTGGTCTTTCCCCAAGGATTGATCCTCTCTCATTTCCCATCACTTATTTAAAAACTCATTTTTCAGTTACAATTGTTTCTTTAAGGCAGCCTCTTCAGTTTACCTTGCCCTCCGTTGCAACTGCCTTAGCGATCCTACCTTAGGGATACCCCCCTTGAGTTGGAGAAGAGCCAACCTGAAGCGAGGAGAGAGGAGTGTGGTGACATTGGCTTCTCTCAAGAGAGTTGTCATCGAGCTGATGTGTTCACATTTTGGGCTTCAACACACGCATGCCAGTTTTGGGAGACAACAGACTCCATTTGGCACTGGTCCACAACAGCACTCCTCATTTATCTTTGCTTAATATCATAAACTGTTGCTGTATCTTTATTATATCTGGTGGCCTTGTATTTTCTGTTGTTGGAAGCGTAACTATAAAACAGTTATTTTTTGCAAACAAACTTGGATTTGTTGTAATCATACCTTCCCAAAACTCCTAAAAACATCCTTAATTAACTTACTAGAAACATTCTAATAACCTTAGAAACATTCCATAGGGACTACCCCCCCTGGCTTCGGTTAGGAGTTGGCCTAAACGAAGTAGTCAAGATCAGGTGACAACCTTGACTCAAGACTTGCCCCCAAGGGCGCACCGAGCAATGGCATAGATTTCTGTTGCGTTAACCAGGTGCGCGATCCGACGGCAACAAGGTATAAGAGAAGAGATGAAAACTGAAGTGGAAACTAGGTGCTATACAGAAAAGAGGATGATGTCAAGACATCCTTGAATTGTCTGCTGAGGCTCTAGTCCCCTCCCCATCAAAGTCATCAAATCACTACGAAAGGGCCAATGCATTGGCAGATGATATCCTCAAAGGAGTGGGCAAGGCTGAGGGGGCCTAGTTGTACATGGTGGAACACATGAGCAAGGGAACCCAGCTCTCTTAACAGTCACATCCAAGGTCGTGGGAAAGAAACTCTAGATGGAATATTGGTTGCTCGACCAAACATGGGGACTGGTGCCTCGGACAAGGGGAGCTTAACATTGGGATCTCATAAAGTTGATCTACCTGTTAGACTAATGGTGTCTGTCCTAGGGCCCTAGAATGGCATCTCCTCAAGGGTCTCAAGGAGATCAATCAACCCACTAGGGGGGTTGAAAGGAAACCCAAGGTCTCATTGATGTGGAATCTGAGGTGGTGTGCATCTCTACTGCAATACCCCATCTTTTACCCTAGAATGTAAATGTGTATGTAATGATCAAGTGCCTAGAAGCTAGACATATGCGGTCCAAAATGACCAAATATATTCTAATTATGTATATTGGCTTATAATATAAAAATCTCTAACGGTTGCAAACAAAAAAGGCTGAAAAAGAGGTGGGGGCTATGATTCCACAAGTGGGGGAAGTGAAAAGGGGCCAAGGGGAGAGGACGCTATTGAGTTATTAACTTAATCCCTTAGGTCTTGATTATAAAACTTAGTTAGAAATATCGCCTAAAGTCCCCAAATTCATGATTATGAAACTTCATTTATTTAATCCTTGTTTTTCATTAACTTAGTTTAGGGATTAAAAGGTAAAATGTGGGTTCCTCATGAGGACCACATGGAGAGTTGAGAACAAGCAAATAAATGTTTGTGGATTTGAGATTAGAGCATCATTCAACTATTATTCTGGTCGGTGCGAAGTTGGCAAGGAAGAATGAAAGACAATTTTGCAGTTAAATGTACTCATGAATGTTGATGCAAATCGGTACTAATGATTATTGGGTTGATTAGAGGAGGAAACTTGGCCTATAGCTGAGAATCAGTGGAGTCCCAGCAGTGAGATTCTATGGCCAGCCTATGTTGGAGCACTCGAAGGGAGCGGGGATAGCTTGAGGGAGTGCTTACAGAGAATAGGATCCCATTCCTGGTGTTTTGCAAGCTCAAGGGAAAGAGTATCAATTGATTGGGATAGCTATAGAGGGGATTTTGGCACTAGAGAGTTTATGGGTTGTGGGTTGAATAGAAAACCTTAGTATCTTCACCCTTGTGGAATAATAACCTCAGCTTAGGGTTGGCCTTTGTCATAGAGAGATTAAGTGTGACAGAGACCTTAACTCTGGGAGGAACATCCTTTGTTTGCAACCAATTGGAGGATTATTCCCCATAAAGGTAAGTGTTTTGAATATGTTATGAAATACTCTGTTTATATTGCTGTCTTGCATTTATTTTCTGTGTTTTGGCTTTTTATATAGGAGTGGTTCTTGCACTCCCACAATGTATTGATACTATTGTCCTTAACAGTCCCATTGACCTATTTGTGGTCATTTGTCGGACGCAAAAAAAATGATCTTATCTTTTGTACAGACAAACTATGGTTTACAGCAAGTTTATTTATCACGCAAACTTCATGCTGGATATCCAAAACCACAATTTTATAACTGCCGCTGACTATGCTACTCAACTAAGGGCTGACGAAGGCTCAATGATGGCTTTCAGTGAGTATAACTGTTCATCCCTTGGGGCTTGTTGCTAGGTTGCGTTGATTGATGACAAATTGAATGTCAAGCAATTGCACCCTGGAACCTTTCATTATTATTTTATAATCATGTTGTTCTGCAAGAAATATTCATGAGAATCAGTTATAGTTGATTTCAGTTTTGATTAAGTTTATGGCAATCTATTTGAATGCCAACAGTAGCCTTTATAGCATAGAAAGTAGTTTACAACTTTTCAAGATACCATGTATTAGATGTCATTAGCATTACTCCGTGGGCCACTGACTGCATATGTACCCATATCTATACACAAAAGACCTTTTATCAATTAAAACAGCTATGTTAATTTCTCAAAAGTCAAAACCAGATCTGATTTCTGTTCTCAATAATTTTTATGCCCAGAAATAAATACTGCTGTAGCTTACTGCTGAAATTACAAACAGAAATACACTGATATTTTTAACCAATAAAATGCAGCAGAATAAAACAGAAAATCAACCACAATGACACAAGTGTTTACCCTGGAAAACCCCAATGGGGAAAAACCAGCATCCGTATAGATCCATACAGATCGTACGGATCTCTCGTACAGATCCATACGGAATCCGGATCTCTCTCTCTCTCTCTCTGGCTATACAAAAAAAAACCACTCGTACAGATCTCTCTCTCTCTCTCTCTCTCTTCGGCTGTATGGATCGGCTTCTTCTCGGTTGAGCTGGATCAGCCTCTTTGTCTCAACTAGATCGACCCCTCTCTCTCTTGGCTAGATCTTCCTGCTGCAAAACATTTTCTCTTCAGCCACAGAGTCTCTCACTCTTCTCTTCGAAAAATCTCTCTCTGAAAATGATATTGTGTTGTCGTGTGTCTTTCCCCTCTCCTTAGGCTCTATTTTAGAGCTTTTCAATGACTAAAACCCTAACCCTCAATCTCCAAAGTGATGGATAGCTAAGATTAAATCTTAAGCCTCATTTAAGATCAACAGTCACAACTTAATCTAAATTTCACCTAACTTTTCACTTTAAAAAGCCTTTAGTCATTAGCCAACATTAATTAAGATTAATCAATGTGTTGTTCTTAAGTGAAACTCAGGAAAGAAATATAAAAACCACTTGCTTAATCATGCAAGTACCTACAGAGATAATTGTACAAATTCTCCATGCTTGACACCTAGCCTATGCAAAAGCACCTGTCCGAGCTATAATAATCAACAAGCTACTATTCAAACAATGATTAAATTTGTAGCCAAGAAAACAAAAACAGAGTATACAATGCTACAAATTCTGGGTAAGATGGGACAAGCACTTAGAAACAAATAGTTTTTATAATTCCGGAGAACCCAGTCAGATACAAAAAGCAGATATAACTACCAACCTCCCCATTTATCTGGATCCAAACGAAATGCTTCCAATGCTCTTTTCTGGCATAATGACTCTGCCATGTCAATGAATCTGTTTTGGTTGCAAAGCAGTGAACAAACTCCAGGTTATGTCAAAAGCATTCTTATGCTTTAGGATATCACAAATCTGAATAGTAAAGCAGATTACAACTCACAGGCTTAAAAAGAAGATATCCCTCAAAAATTAGCATATTAAAGGCATAAGATTTACTAGCTTACTCATTTCCTCCATAGTATCTTGCACCAGGATAGCCTTCACTATATTTATTGGTCATGACTGATCCTACAGCCTGCATGACTGATAATGAAGTAAAATTCTCTGAAGGAATAAGTTCAAGGCCCTACACAAAACAAAAACAAAAGGCATTTGTTAGCAATGATACAGCAGTTTTCCCCAGCAGCATCTCTGCCAACCCATCAAGTTTGGAATAAAAGTTAAAACAAATATTTATTTACATGAATGTGACACCATCATTTATCAGGCCTTTAGCAAAATGAAAATACTGTAGAATGTACAAATCAAAATTTCTCCAGCAGACACAGATTAAGTGTCCAAACAATCCCAGAGATTGGCTCGCCACTCAACCATACAGGTAAAGTGATTATGACTGCTACAACTAACAATAGCTAAGGTTGTTCTACCATCTTAGATAATATTTAACATGATCCAGATCCTGTTCAGTGTACTTCGTAGTTCCATGCAGATCGTATAAACTTTGTAGCAATTTTGGTGTGCCTCCAGGTCTCCATGCTTACATTTACAACGTTGAATACACTAGCATATAATATTGAATTTACCTAAGAAAATTTGACCAAGCAGCAAGCAAGGTTTTCATTTTATTACTATTAATGTAACTACAAAATCACATTTCACCTTAAAAATTTAGTTAACTAAAAGCCAATATACTTATCCAAAATGCTGCCATTTATTTTGAATGTCTGAGAGAATGATTTTTCAAGCACAAATTATCTTACAGCCATGCTAATGGCATCTCTCTCTCTCTCTCTCTCTCTGTACATGACTTTCCAGAGGACACTATGGATTTGTATATGCAACAAAACAGGGGTTGCATGATTGAAGATTTATTGATCCTCCAAACTCTTTTCTTGCTAATATTCCTCTTGTATTTTCTAAACTAAAGTTCACAATTTGAACATCTTTTTGCTTGTAAGTAACGTCACTTTGCATGCAAGTTACCATCCTTCTGTTAAATCAAGGATGGTAAATCACAATGGCAGGGTTATACATCTAGGTGCTTGCCCATGTATTCTATAACATTTCTCTAATTTGCTGCCACCAGAAAACTGATGGATGTTGCGACTAACTTGGGAGTAAATCCATCTGAAATTACATGTTTGGAAATGACAAATAAGACAAAGATAATTAAGGAACAATATGCATATACATGACTTCAAAAATATAAAAATATAAAAAGAACGATCACAGCATCGTTCACAAAAACACAAGGAATGTCACCAAAGCTCTTATTTCAACTCACAGTTTTATGTACAACAGAGATACAGATACGGCACAGAGTATAGAATGATGGTGCCTCCTCTCATGATAAAACTTAATTCAAAATAGGGGGCATCTTCATGCACATATAGGTCCCCATCCTATGCACACAGTAGTTGGGCGAACACTACTTTTCACCCAACTTATGAGGAGTTCCTTCAAAATATTCTCCTAATGGCATCACCATAATGACGACCTTCATGTCACAACTAAGAACCCAAATAGACAGTGTGCTAGCTCGAGTGGTTAAGTGCTTTGAGCTTCATGCAGGAGGTCTCGAGTCAATTCCCCACACTGGCTGCTTCAGTTGTTTGCCTCACACAATGTCCCTGCTAGGTCAGGCACTGTAATCAATGCCAAGTGCCAACGGGTTTGCACTAGTTACCATCCACAAATGCAGGGAAGTACCTAGGAGTTTCCCGATGAGGTTTTCCTTGGAGAAAATAAATAAATTAAAAACTTACTCAGAAAGTAATGAAGTATATCATCACTTAATTGAAGTTATGTCACATTGCCAACTACGTGTAAATCACTAAAAGATAAAATAGACTACAAGACAAATAGAACATAGTGATTATTTTAGGGTTAACAGCCAATGTTCCATGGGGATGCATCAAATAGGGTCGAGGGTGCACCGCCCACACTTCCCACGCTCCTAAGACAGGGGGTGCTTAGCAAAATGTTTCGCCACTCCCTCCATTTTGTGAAACGTGGCAAAATGCAGAACAGAACGTTTCGCCAATGTGTGGGATGCATATCACAAAATAGGGAGGTTGTGGGTGTTGAAAAATGTAGCTTGAGCAAGAGCTTCTTGCGCAAGTTAGGTGTGAACATGAGAAAAGAAGTTTGAGACAACTTCTTAGTGATCACTTAGTAGAAGTGGGAAGTAAAACCATCTTGTAATTTCACTTAATAAATAAAAGTGAAAGTCTAAATTCCTTTGGTCTCTTAGTCGTAGAAATCTAAATGAAATATTCTAGATATTCTAGAGTATTAGTGAGCTAGATTTGATATAATCTAAATCTTAGCAATACACTTCATTGTTGAGATAAGTTGATTGCTAGGATTAAGGAGATTAGTTGAGATTTGTTGCCAGAATCAAGGAAGTTGGTTGCTAGGATCAAGGAGTTGGTTGTTAGATTTGAGGAGATTAGTTATCTCTCTCAAAGCATAAATAGGACAAGATGGGAGGATAAGTTGAGTAAACAACACACCAAGGAACACACACAGGAGAAGCCAAGGAGGAGAGAACACAAATAGCAAGAAGAGTATCGACCAGCAAGGTTGAAGACTGCAAGGATAGTACCGTATAATGTCGTACAGGGTACAACAGTTTCTTAGATTTCTATGTAGGTGTATTGTTTCTTTTCCAGCAAGCTATAAACCTCGGGTTGAGGTGTCCTTCTAAGTTTTGATTAGGGTTATCAGGAGCTTCCTAGGAGGGCTCGCTCCTACTCCCAAACAGTGCTCCAGACAGGAGCATGCCAAATCGCCCCCTAGAGCATTCTCTCGGAATCCGAGAGCACGTTCCAGGGGGCAATGGCACACTCCATGCCATTGTGGGATCTCGGTGCTCCCGAAAACGCTCCCATGGAGGTGGACTGCTCTCCAGTCACACTCCGGTCATGCTCCCTACACGCTCCCATGGATGCCTGGATGCTCCCACGGAAATGACACATTTGCTTTTGCTTCTTTTTTTTTTGACTTCGTGTTGGGTGGGCCCCTTAGGTTTTTTAGGATTTAGAGAAGGTGAAGTAGAAATAAAAACTCCTCTCCCTCACCATTTCTCTCATTCCATTCATCTTTATGTGCTTGAGCTTGGAGTGGAGAGCTTGTGTGCTTGAGGCTTGAGCTTGGAGGAGATTTGTGGGAGCTTGGAGGAGACAAAAAAGGTTGCCATCTACTTCTACAAATACTTTGAGAGCTAAAGAGGTAAGCCATGTTACCCACTAATTTGCACTTAGATGGATTTTCAGTGAGCCGCCAAAGTGTGAACAAGTCACTTGTTCATCATCAGTGTTCAAAAGTCCATGCAGGGCATTCTTGGCCCTTTTTCAATTTTAAGCATGTTCATATCCCTTTGGGGGAATTGTAATAAGTGTCGTAGTATGATGAACTTATGTAAAAGACTTGGATTTCCTAGGACTTAGTCATCAATCCGATTACTCTAGAATGTTTTTCCTTGTCAATTATATATTGTTTTTCACCGACATATAATTTGAGTTTTTCACTCAATCCTCCAAAGCTAGAGTGGTCGTCTTGGTGGTTAGGCCTTAGGAAGTTATTAAAGTCTAAGCATCAATGTATATTACCATGATAGGCACTATTTTTTAGTCATATCAACATGTGCTAAGTCCCCCTAGGTGTTTTTAATTTTCCGTAAAAAATAGAATTTCCCATTAAAAAACTGGGTATTTTAATTGTAAAAATTAAAAATGGCATAAAAGTGGTACCAGGGGGTCAAATTTGCCATGAGGGTGCTTGTTTTCTAACTCAGAGCACCCACTTTACCCATGTACCCACTTTGAGAGTCAAATTGGTGATTATTTATCACTTAATTTGATTTTCTCTCGAAAATAACATTTAAAAGTCAAATAAGTGGGCAAAAATCAGCACCCATTATTTATGGAAACAAGTCTTGGACATGCTTCAGTCAGCAAGAAGTGGTGGCAAAGGTTTGGTGAAGGAAGGGCGAGTTCAATGGGAGCCAACTCATGTTATTAGATCTTGATTGAGATCCCATTTTGGGCGCATTTCATCATAAGGAGGGTGCATCCTTCTTAGCACATGTGGCAGATTTGGGAGGGGGCACATCTCTTGAGTGAGATGTGGCACATCCCACTCTCCCTCTTTCCTAAATCATCCCTCCTCTTGAGTTCAACTTGCCCTCAATCCCCCCTAATCTCTCAAGGAACTCACCCTTCATTCATACAAGTGACAATTCACCCTCTTGAGGCAATTCGCCCTCTACATCTATTTAAGCAAGCGTTCTCTCATTATTTTGGGATGGTCAAAGGACCAAAAGGCTGTTGAAGCTCTACTTCTGTAATTTGTAATATTTTTTGGAATAATAAAAGGCTTTGGAGGCAAACCTGTGGTGTATGGCTCAATGTGTGTCGATGAACACTGCTTTACTTATGAGGTAACCAATATTTGTTTGTGTTTTTGTATTTGTTTGGTTAGTTGTAGCCCTGCAAAGGGAGCTATCTCCCAGTAGGGTAAGAGATTATTCTAGTCTGATTTATGTTCTTACTGTTTGATTGTAGTAGATCTCTTAGAGGTGCATGTATATTTTGTTTAATTGCATGCTTTCCAAGTTTCTACTACGGACAACACCTTTGTTTAACCATCTTTTTGTGCAAGGACTACTATGTAGATGCAGGTACCTAGCTGGAAGGAGTGGTTTATCTTGTTTGAGTCTTCCATCTTGTTTGAGTCCCATAGTTCCCAACTTTAAAGGTCCTTTCTTCTCTCTTTCCTTCACCCTTTTTTAATCAAATTCTTCTTTGGTTACGTTTTTGTTTACATGCTTAGTCAAAGTTAGTTTTCTTTTAAAAAGAATATCTAAAAGGCTGATTTGTTTAAGTATGCTACTAGAGCTAGAAGTTGTTATCACATCCATGTTAGTTGGAGCTACCATGCCGCAGACTGTGTGGTCGGGGACCATACTATACTTTTTTTCCAGATCAGAGATCGGATGCCTTCAGAGGAGGCACAAAGTTTTGTTCAGATTGCCCCAAGCAGATATATCAGTGGGGACAGATGGTTTTATTGTATTGTCCAGACATGTTACTCAGCATTTAGCACAGCATCACCCTTCCTTGCCAGGCTTTGATATGAGCCCATTGAGACAGTTTCCTAGTCTTGCTTTGATTGAGACTATCACAGAGTATTGTTGGTTTACTATTTGTGCCTGGATTCAGCAGAGATCCAGTTTAGAGACAGCCTCAGCAGCAGCTATATGGTGCGGCAGGTATTGCATTTGATGTTTATTGCTCATGATTGTTGCTTAGACTTGTTTATACATGATAGTACACTAATTTTGCATATGATGATTGATTTGGTGATCTAGCTATTGATATGATATATGATTGGGCCCTTGGTGATGTCAGTCCACCCCTTCCTAGTAGGCCCCTGTATATGCACACCGGGTCACACCCCTACTCTTGGTATAGACTTGGTCACTTAGTCCCCCTAGGCAGCTGACTTTGGATCCACCTTCACCTTCTCCATCCATCCGACTCATCCATGATATACTTTCCCGACTTGGATTCCGATTTGTGACTTTAAGGATCCCTTTCCCCACTGATCTCTGAGTATGCCATGATTCCCTGTCTATTGTGCCTCAGCTTTTTAGTGTGTGAGATGCACTCTCAAACCTGGGATTTTCTCCTGTCGGTTGCCCCCGATGTTACAATGCACTTAGGATTGTGTAGCCTCACCAGGTGTTCCCCATTGGTCATTGAAGCATGTATTGCTCACCCCCATTACTTTGCAATATGAGCACCATGATTATATCTATTGAGATATGTATGTAGCCCAAAAGGGCCTTGATGTAAATTGAAGAAATGAAAAAATGTAAAGCAAGCCAAAAAGGCTTTTTGTAAATGTTAATCTAGCCAAAAAAGGGCTAAGTATGAAACTCATTGTAAAATCCATGCAATGTGTTTATAAACACACATGGACACAGGTCAGCCATACATGTCAGCATTTGTAGTGGTTATTTCCTCACCTAGTCCTACAGGGCAAGGAGGTGAGAGGGAGCAAGGGACAAACTCAAGATTGTCCCCTAGAAGTTACGGTTTGCCAAACACCCAGTTTGGCGGCTCTAGAAAAGAACCTCACAAAGTCTTCGGGCACGGATGTGAGTTGTGAGATACTTGTTAGATGACCAGTGGTAGTTTCCCTGCACTATACCCATTTGTGAGGCATCGCCCTTCCCCGTGTTTTGTCATGGTATACTTATCTTAGTGGACCCTACTTTCCCGAGCTATCCGAAAGGTCATATGATCATCATCCTTGTCATCCCTTATCCTTCGCCATGTATTCCACATCACCCAAAGTCAACTAGGTGGTCAAGTCTATAGGTTGTGCATAGCAGTTGAGTCTTTTGGATGTGGTGGGCCCACCTCACCTAGGGCCTTGTATTTTTCCAAGATTTAATGCAATTTTTTTATCACCATATTATTGTCATATTGTTTAGTAATGTACTAACTTGTATAAGGAATCCTTTCACTCCATGATTGCATACAGGTATTTAGCTAGCACCATTGTTGACCAGATTTGACTTGGTCAAACTAGGTTGACCAGGCCAAAAATGGGCCTGAAAAAATGTTGTGACCAGAATTTCGATTTTGGTCAATTATTATCTACAGGGGACCCATATGAGCTTCCAAGTGACAGAATGCAAAAAGATCGAGGTGTTTGTGAGATTTTTAATTATTATTGGTCATTAATGACCTGTTTTAATTAAAAATCATGGATTTTGGGCAAATAATGCCTAGTGATGGATCGAGGTCATTCGAGTGGTCATTCCTACTATTTTTGGGGTCCACGATCACATTGCAGCAGATGGTTCGGCAATCCGGGCACTCTAGGTGGATCAAAAGCCCAGATTTCATCTTCAACAATAAAATACATGGAAAATCAAAAATTGACAAAGGCAACTATAGCAAAAGGCAAAAATCAATGGCTGAAAAATAAAAAGGTGATTCCTAAGGTAAATTGGTAATGTTTGACATGGTATTTATACATTGTGGGTCCCTCCATTGGACCAGCTCACTAGATGGGTCGAATTTCCCCATGGGGGCGTTTTTTTTCCTCCTTGGCAAATTCGTTGTTGGTGGTTTTTTGTATGTGGGACCTTGGTATAGTGAGTTGGGGGGATAAAACGCCCTATAGACACCCCCCAACCACATTGTATGTATTGTAGGGGCCCCACAAGGGGACCCCCTCTCCACATGTGCACTCTCCTTGGGCAATTCGCACCCCCATGAGGAGGCATCTCCTCCCTTCGATTTGATCATTGGGGATTAAATCCCAACCCTCCATTTTGGGGGGTAACTTGTTGTGAGAGTGGCCTTTCTCTATAAGAGAAGGCACTCACCCATTGTATGACTCTCTCTTGGCATTTTTGGACTTGGAATAGAAGAGAAACGTTGCTGCTCTTGTTTGGTTCTTGTGTGATACTCTCTTGGTATTGTTGATTGCCATACTATCTTGATGCACTAGAGTAGATTGTGGATGTTTCCAGCACTGTATTTCTCACCATTGTTTGCAGCAAACTCAAAGTCTTGGAGGAGGGCACACCATTTGGCTGCCACTGCTGCTCCATTCTCCGGATTGGTAACACAAGGGAAGTTTTTTTGCTATTTCAACCAAGCATTTTCTCTCATCTTTTATTTGTATTGCTGTAGATTTGACTTGCTTATCATACTAATTTGATTTTTTTCCATTGGTGTTGGCAGGCAAGGAGGACGAGTTGGTGGGAGGAGAGCAAGTCGATTTCAGCTGGGGACTTCTACAACAACTTCTATTTGATCTTCGGGACGTACAACCTCATCAAAATCAGAGATATCAGTTGATTCCAAGTAGGTGTTAAATCTTCTTCTCTTGTATTTCCATTTCTAGTTTGTTGAAGTTTCTAGTTTGTTGAAGAGAGTAAATTTACGTTAAAACCCTAAAAATTAAAATCTTAAAAATCAACCGTTAGAATTAGTTTTTCTTGCAAACCCACTAATGAAATGTGCTTAAAACCCCATATCTCAAATTTCATTTGATTCCGACTCCATCTACTTACTTAACCAGGCACTAGTCACTCGCTGAATTCACCCCACTTGGGCAAACTAACCAATCACGCTATTGGGTAAATTTTGGGGTTCTGGGTACTTGAGATTTAGTTTTAAAACGTCATTTTACCTTGGGAAATCAAGGAAAGTTGGCTGGAAGTGATTATAAACGCTAATTATTCACTGCCCTAGGTCCTTTTATCCACTACTTAACCCATTCCCTTGGGCATTTTCACTTCACTTCTTGCTGGTTTGTTTTTCTTTTGTTTTAAATCAGCTATTATTTAATGTATGATTGCTAGAAGATGTGTCTTAATCACCTAATTTGCTGCTGCCATGTTTGAGTAGTCTTAGTGAGCTTCATTCCCCATAGGCAGAATTTTTGGTCACTCTTCTAGTCAATTTCCATTTTCTGATTTAGTTTCCAGCCTTCTAATCTTTAAAGAATTCATCATTTAACAATTACAATCAGATTTGAGATCGTTTCATTTAGTCTATTTTCCTAATCCTGAATCTCGATTTCACTAGGCTGGAAGAAAACTCACACTTAGGCATTCACCTTGCGTCTTGCTTTGCTTATCTTTTGGGTTGGGTGTCTAATTGTTGAGTCTCAACCATCACTGGTTGAGCGGGGTCTCCCCCCTGACTTGGCTACGTGCCTTGTCTGAAGCGACAGTAGCCTTGTCTGGTGTGACTTTCGTTCCCTGAACGGAGGACCTGGCTATTACAGGTTACACCATTCTAGTTGACCACCCTCTACCATCCCTGTTGGGACATTCATTATCCATCAGCTAGAGTTTGTGTGATAACAGAAGTGTAAAGCAATATTTTCATAATAGATCTAGCCTTTTTAATTTAGTACTTAAGCTTATTGAGAAATATATCTTTCAAGTACTTAAAGTTGAAATATTTTTATGCTTTTAACGTCTTATTTAGCACATTTTGTGCAGAATAGGTGGCTGGTTTTACTCTTTTGATGAACAAGTAAGAGGAAGTGCTGCCGAAAAACCGAAGATTCAGGCTGTCCAGGACCTCAAGAGCACCCTACTTGCCTTAAAGTCATTTTTATGAAATTTGTAAGCCTTTGGTTCTTGATTTAAAAGGACCAAAGGCATCCACCCATAAAGTTGTAAATAATTATAATAAAGCAAGTGGGCTACCCAACGCCCGATCTCCATCTCCCCCGAGGGATTTGCTTCATTTTCCTGGCGTGAACTTTTTTCCATCTTTGCTTTTGTTTTGCTTTGGATTCACTAACTGTTATCCACTAAATTGCACTTAGTGGATTCTGAGTGAACCATCGAGACTTGAACAATCAAATTGTTCATCGTCAGTGTTCCGGGATCCATCAGGCCAGATTTTGGCCCTTTTTCAAAAAAATTGCATGTTCATACCCCCATAGGGAATTGTAATAATTTGGTCTAAGCATGATCTTTTTGTAACAGGATTGGCTTACCTTAGGTTTATTTATCGGGATACTCTAAAGTGTTTTTTCCTTAGGAATTATGCGTTACGCTTCAATGATGTATAATTCCTGAGTTTTTCACTCACACATCCAAAGCTGGAGTATTTACCTTGGCGGTCAAACCTTGGGAAATTATTAAAGCCTAAGTGTCTATGTATTTGTACATGCTAACCATCAATAATGAGTCGTATGGACATGCACTAGGTCCCCTAGGAGTTTGAGTTCATTTCGGCAAAAATATTTTTTTCCGTTAAAATAGACCATTTTTAATGGTTTAATTGGAAATTTTCAAATTGTAATAAAAGTATTGTCTAGAGGCGGAATTTGGCATGGGGATGCTCGTTTTCATGCTCAAAGCGTCCTCTTTACCCTAAGACCTACTCTTCCTATGTTTCGGGGGATTAAATTATCACATGGAGCATTTTTTCTTAATGAAGCAACAGAATGGCAAGGAAATGCTAATAATGCGACAAAATGACCCAAAAAATAAAAAATAAAAATAATAAAAAAGCTAATTGGCATGTGCCAAATGATTTAGCATTTCGTCCAACATGAGGGGCGACCTTAACTAAAGACAAAACGACTCTTTTTGGAGAATAAAACGTGTGATTTGAGAGAGATCTTTTAGGTAGCGAATCACTCCACTTTAAGAGATGTGCCTCCTTCATGCGCTGACGTGTGGGTTTTATGTGGCAGATGAGGAAAGGATTGGTGGGGATTGGAGTGAGGGCGCATCTCTCTTATGAGATGTGGCGCCTCCACATTGAGATCACAAGCAACACATCCCTTAAATCACTCACATCAACTCAAGCTCACACCCTCTCTATCTCTAGTTGGAATGCGCCCTCCTTGGGTTGAATTTTTCTATTTAAGCAAGAGATCTCTCTTGTATTTGGCATTATCGGAGGACCGAAGGCTTTGCCCACGCTATGAAGCTTTGTACTGTAACTCTGTTTTGATTAATAGAAAGACTTTGGAGGTCCATGGTGTGTTGCATTTGTGTGTGGATGAATATTGTCACTGACTTATGAGGTAACTGTATTGCTGCCCTTTTTTTTGCTTTGCTCTTGTGGTAATCTATCTGGCCTCAAGATTGTTGTTAACATATAGGGTAAATGATTCTAGTTTGATTATATTTACTATTCTCTGCTTGTCAAGATCTAGGAGTAGCAGACTGTACTAGGTTGTACTTATGCACTCTCAATCTTTATTTGTTGAAATACCAGATTTGATCCCCTTTTCTGCAAGTATTGTCAGTGATGCAGGTTTCTTAGCTTGATTGGAGTGGATTATCTTGGTTGAATCTACCATTCTTCAAGCACTTCAAGAAAGACATAGTCCCTCCACTTCCCACCGTTGGACTCCTTAGATCTGGGCTTTCTGCTTGAGCACTTGAGCAGCTCCTTCTTCCT
Organism: Larix kaempferi; assembly: GCA_027924585.1. Taxonomy (NCBI): domain Eukaryota; kingdom Viridiplantae; phylum Streptophyta; class Pinopsida; order Pinales; family Pinaceae; genus Larix; species Larix kaempferi. The sequence continues at coordinate 14,915,075 of BSBM01000372.1, read as the reverse complement.
TCTCTCCTTCACTTTTATAATTAAACTTCCTCTTTGGTTCCGGTTACTTTGAATATGCTTAAGTAAATTAGTTCCCTTTTAAAAAAAGAACATTCAAAGGCTGATTTATTTAAGTACTATACTAGATCTTAATCTGAAAGCTTTATTTTTCGTAGATCTAGATTGACTAAGTACTTAGGCTTATTGTTTATCATTTAAGTACTTAAATTTTTATGCTTTTAACGTTTGATTTCGCATATTTGGTGCATTTCTGGTGGCTGGTTTTACATTTTTCTCGTCGTGACAAGAGGAAGTGCTACCGAAGAATTGAAGATCTAGGCCATCCAAGGCCTTCCAGAGCAACACTCCTCTTTCTTCTTCATTTCTAAAAACCTGTAAGCCTTTGGATCCAGATTTTTAAGGACCAAAGGCAGCCACTTTTTTCACTTGTAAAATAATAAGAAGAAGAAGAGCAAGTGGGATTTCCAAGCGCCCACACCCCATCCCCCTGGGGAATTCGTGTCGCCTCCTTGATGGTTCGCTTTCCTGTATCATTATTTTTTGCTTTATATTAGTTTCCTTTTTCTTGCTTTGGTTAGTTTAACTTTTCTTGCATGGTTTTTGTAAAGTAACGAATACTAACCCGGCATTGCTCTATCGAACCTACCTAAGAGAGCTTGCTCGATTGGGGAAAAGATACTATTTGTCGTAGTAATTAGTCTCACATTTTCCTTTTTTGCATTTACAATCTCAATTGGAATAAACAATCTGCCCTTCCGTCTATGCTCTTGCCCATCGCAGGTTCGCCCCGATCTTTGGGATAACCAAAAGCGAAAGTGTGCACTTTTTAACTTTCCACAAGTAATAAACAACTCACCTTAATAAAAACAACTTCCCCAATACATTACGAAAATCTGGCATATCAGTCTTTGATATTGTGTGGGAAAATTCTTCAAAGGAAGTGGGAACCACTGGATAGTGACCTCGGGATACCATCAGGCTACACCCTCGATTGGTGTAGTGTTGGACACCTCCCAAAGACTCCGATCTAGCCCACATCTCCAAGTGCGGAACCAACTTTGTCATAATCCGAACATATTCCCTATACCTCATGGTATATCGAGAATCCCCTTCCCCTTAATCCACTCATCATCTTAATAAATTAAAACTGACCAAGTACACTGCAAAACATTTACTATTTTTCAGCAGCATTCTATTATTTTGACTCCATTGGCACTAGTACAATTTTATTATCATTATTTGCTTTCAGTCAAATATGTTATGAATGTCGTATATCTTTTTATGTTGTTGAATACAATTACCACATTTGCAGTAGCTCGTTTCAGTAATCCATTTCGAAACTTCTAAAAAACAATCCCATCCACAACTAATATACTAATTAGAGCCTTAGAAACTCTTTTCTAGGGACTACCCCCCTTGGCTTCGTTAGGAGTTTAGCCTAAACGGAGGAGTCAGGATCAGGTGATAGCACCTGACTCGAGACTTGCCCCCAGGGACACACCGAGCAGCTTGAAGATTTATGCTGCGTTCCCCCCCTAGGTGTGTTTCCAACGACAACACTAACCATTAGCTTAGTTTTATTTGCTAGACTAGATTAGGTTAGTTTTCCTTTCAGTCTTTTCATTTTGCAATAAGAAGTAACAAACCTTGGCTTGGTCCCCTGTATGCTCTTGTCCATCGCAGGCTTGCCTAATCTGTGGAACAATCAGAAAGGAGATTTGAGTGACTAGTTTAATAGGAAAATCCACCCAAGTTTTATTGTCAATAGTAAGTGGTTCGCATTGAACTTACCAAGGAGTTAAGGGGCTACTCTAGGCACACTTTATGTCTCGCTCTGTTGGACACCTAGTATAGTTGCTCTGCACTTACTAACGAGGATAAAATCCGAAGTGGGCCAAGCCAGAAATAACCCATCCTTAATCCACTCATCCATAATAATCAAAACTGACCAAGAAGCACAGCAAAACATTTCCTTTTATCAGCAGTTATTTAACTTATTTCGACACCAATCTACTTTACAATCACTTGCTTGATCGAATTATGTGTCGTGGTTGATAATATTGTACGTTGTTACTTTAATTCTACTGATGTTGCTTTCTTGTGCAGTATTGCAAACTCCTAGATTCTTTTATTTTTGTAACTTAGCGTAAACAACCTTAGCTATTTTGTTAGGGACCACCCCCCTTGGCTCCGCTAGGAATTGGCCTAGACGGAGGAGTCAAGTGTTAAGTGACAGCAAGCTTGACTCATGACTTGCCCCCAAGGACGCACCCAATGGCTTGAAGATTTCCGCCACCTTACCTGAGGTGCATATTAGGCGACAACAAACCCAATGTCCATTTTTGTAGTTTTTTGTATATATTTGTGTTGTTTGTTGGTGGATCTTTCCTCTTCTCCTATCCCATTCCCATTCTTTCTTCTTCTTCATTCTATTGCAGGTTGTTCATCAAGACTTGAGAAAAATGTTGTTCTTTTGGTTTCTACTTCCATTTGTGGTTTTCATGGTGTTGGTGGGGAACAGGAATGAGGCGGATCCCAACATATGAAGATGAGGAAGGTTTTGAAAGGGAGGAGGATCTTGAAGGTGGCAATGAAATTAGCAAAACTTCACCAACACCCTTGTGGCAATTTGTGACAAAACTTGAGAGGGTGAAAGGTGGTGGAACCACTAAATTTTTATGCATGCATGATTGTCATCAAGGAAAACCTTATACCAGTTCATATACCCGTGTGAGGAGGCATCTTTGTGAGGTAATGGATAGTGATGATTGTTACCAACTTATTTGTACCATAGTTGGATTATTTGAAGAGCCGCCATATGACAAACTTGATAAGTGTTTGTGTTCCAGTTTATCAGATGATCCATCCTTTGTGCCTAGCCAGTTTTGGCTAGTCAATTTGTTGTTTGTCTTGAAATGACCATGCCCCACGGGGTTTTTGTAATAAAAGTGTGCTGGTAGGGTTTGAGTGACTCGGTCACCCATGATTGGTTTATCAACTAAGGTATTCCAGGGAGTTTTTTACCCTGACCAATTATACTTTGCCTTCGGCCGAGATATAATTGACAAGGTTTTCTCCCGCTTCCTCCAAAGCTGGAATGCCCGATTTTGAAATTCTGGCCATAAGGGGTTATTAGAGTCCAACTGATGAATATGAACCTACTAGACACTATGAGTCGAGTCAGTGGTCATTTCCTAAGCCTATAGTGGCTTTTAACATTGTCCGAAAAACTTTTACCGGACACGTTGGACAGTTAATTATTTTATTTATTAATAATTAATTTTTCTATAGTTAAAATGGAAAAATTCAATTTGCAATATGTCAGTCATCCGAGGGTGTTTTTCAGTGATTGGAGGTTTAATTCCTAAGCTAAAAACCATACTTAGACCCCGAGCACCATTATCCTAAGTTTCAGATCGTCATTTGGCCAATTAATTAATAAATCCTCAAAAAAAATCAATAAAGAGGATTATTAATTAATTAAATTGAAAAAATTAATAATTAGAGAAAATCCAATTCTCTCCAAAATAATCCAAATTGGATTATTTAAAAGGCTAAATGACATGGCACCAAGCATTAATTATCATTCCAGTCAACTCCAAGAAGATTCAGTTAACTATCCAGTCAGCATCAACATATAACTCCAAGTATAATTCGCCCTCGTTATGTGCAAATTCGATTTGGTGATGTGGAGGAGTTATTAAATGAGAAATGAGTTAAGTTTGAATTGCATTGAATGGGAGTGGGGGCACCTTGCCTAGGTGGAGGCCACCTCCCACTCTCAACCACCAAGATCTCAATCAAATTCGAGTTCAACTCCAAGCCCATCTACCTCATCCTCAAGTGTTCTCTCCTCCCTTACGTCAATCTAGGGTTGGAGCTCGAGTTTGCTAGGTGGCAACTCTTTATTGGAGTGGTGAATCTTCCAAAGATGGGATGGGGGGCACCTTGCCAAGGTGGAGGCCACCTCCCCATCTCCTTTATTGCAGCTCGAGTTGTATGGTGGGAGTTTGCACTCCAAGCTACGAATTAGATGGATTTGATTGGAATTTCGATTTTGTGTCAAGTACCATTGGCTCCTTCCAAAGCCAATTCGAATTAGGGTAGGATAGCTCCTAGTTTTTGTATATAATGAGGGCATTGTCTCCTCATTTCACATGGAGATTTGTGCATAGAAACTTTGAAGAAATTTGTAATCTTGTTTAGAATTTGAATAAAGTTGAAGACTTTGGAGGTCCATGTGGGAGCTTTTTGTGTGCCATGCTTCATCTTGTTTAAGGTGATACCATTCTTAGTTATTTACTTTTGATTCTTAAGCATATGATCTTGTGATTAGAAGGCTAACAATCTAGCACGATATTGTTTGATCTTTGCTTTTCTCTTAAGTGTGTGGCTTTCAGGTATTCTCCTAAGTGCAAGAGATCTTGCTTGGTTTACACATTCATTCCACAAGCTACCAAAGGAGTCTTTTACTTTAAAAAATCGAGAAACGAAGGGCTTGTTTGCCTCATCCATCAAACTACAAACACTCAATCTTTCTTTCTGGTTACTTGGTTCCATTGTTGAGTAGTGGATCTTCTTTCCAACACTCTTCTCTGTGTTCTCATATGTAAGTTTTGTCTTGAGAAAGTAGCTTGGGATTTGATCCCAAGTGCCACATAATTTTGTGGCTACTTCTCTTTCTCCACTAGCATCCTTGCGTGCATCCAGCTAGCTCAAAGGTTTTCGAGACTAGTGTTCTAGTGGTCACCTTGTTCCAAGGTTGATCCCACCTTGTTGGTTTGCTTGTTGGTTTTTTGACTTGCTTTGGCCTTGCTTCTCCACTTGCTTTCGTTTTTGCTCTCTTTCCTCCTTTCGTTTTGATCTTTTTGCCTTCCCTGCTTTCGTCTCCCTCCTTCCTCTTGCTCTCGTTTTCCTAGATCTGCTAAGCCTCCTAGCTCTCGTCCCTTTCTTTCTTTCTCCTTTCCCTCCTTTCGTTTTGCTCATCTCACTCTAGTCTCGTCCATCTTCCCATCGTAGATCTCCCTCCCCTCTCCTTTGCTCTCGTCCTTCCTTTTTTATCTTCTCCTCTACCTTTCGTTTGCTTCCTTTTTCCTTCCCTTTCACCTTTCATCCCTCTCCCTTTTTTTCCTCCTACTTCTTCTCTTTGCCTTCTTTCCTTTTCTTGGGTTAAGTTTTAGATCTTAAGTAGTGCATTGTTAAGGATTGCATTTAGCTCATTATTTCAGTTTGCATTTAGATCTTATTTTTTTAATCTTAGATTAAAGTAAGATCTTAGATTTGTTTTGATTTAGTTGGCATTTAGATCTCAGTTTTTAGCCTTAAGATCTAGTTTTATTTGAAGTTCGCAATTTTATTTCTAGATCTCATTTAAAAGTTAAAAGCTTGCATCTAAAAATTTGATTTTTTGCATTTATAGATCTTAAATTAGATTTGTTTTGATTTTTGTACTAATGCTAATGGGTGCATGAGTGTTGGATTTTTGTTTGCTGTAGGTGTTGAGAAGAGAACAAGTCGTTGAAAAGTGAAGCAAGAAGAAGTTTGAACCAAAACCATTTGGAGATTACCCAAAGAAGAAGAAGACTTGAACCAAGAAGACAAAACTATAATTATCCTCCTTTGTACAAACCCAAAAAAGGGGTTTAAGTTTCATTTCTTAGTTGCTTTTCATTTCAAGGGTTTCACTCCCCCACTTTGTAATTGATTAATAAAATAAGGCTAAGTGGGATAAAACCTCCCATATTTGGTTTTTCTTCCCCATTTGGGGAAGAGTGTCTTGTGTTTCTTAGCTTAGATTTGCTTCAAGTACTTAGAATAGTTTATTTTTTGCAAGTAGATACTAATTGCTAGATTAGTTCATAATTTTCATTACTTAGCATCTTAACTTGTTAGATCTCATTGTTTCATTATTTTTGAGCTATCATTGTGTTCTTTGCTTACAAGCTGCTTGTCTTTTAAAAAAGAACCAAAGACTCTTGAACTTGCCATAACACAAGTCAAGAGCACTCTCTGTCGGAGAGCATAAGCACTACATTTTCCTTGCATTCAGCATATAGATTAGTTAAAGTCTCTTGAACTTTTGTCATAAGACGAAGTCAAAAGCACTCTTTGTCGGAGAGTTTAACTGTGTGCTCTAAATTTAAAACATTTCTCCTTCACATTTCCCCTTTAAAATTTACTTCGTTGCTTTCCATCACTTAGTATGCTCTGTCGACCCTAAAAAGTTGGACTCGTACTTAGTACGATGATTGAATTTGTTAATTTTGCAAGTGATAACCATAATAAAATCTTCACCCCCATAACCAACGAACCGGCGTTGTTTCGAGAAATACTCAGGTAGTGGGGAAATTCCAAGTGTGGACGTCGAGCAAACCAATCTAGACACTCGCCGGTTAAATTCTCTGAACACCTAGCTTGTGATTCCAGACAGGTCCGTCATGTCTTCGAACGAAGCCACTAAAGGTATATTTTTTCGGTTGGACTTCATCCTTGCTTTCTAAACCCTAATAATCAAGATCACTAAAGCTTTCTAAAATAAACCAAGAACAATTGCAAAACGATCTCACGAACATATCTTTTGAACTCTTGTATCAAACAACCCAAGCACTCAGACATTTTGACTCCATAAGGCTCTGGTCCTTAACATCATAATTTCATTTGCTTATTATCTATCTGGAGTACTTGTTGTTCAATTTCCATATGTGAGTGTCTTGTACTTAAGTTCATCAAGTGGTTGTGCATCAAGTTATCTTGCAATCTGTATCTTTGTTTATTTAAAGTTTATTATTATAAATCTGTGATCATCTTAAAAAACTCCTAAAAAACACCCATCCGCATCATTTCACCCTTAAAACACTTAAAACACAAGAGCCATAGACAACTCTTTGTAGGGACTACCCCCCTTGGCTTCGTTAGGAGTTTGCCTAAATGGAGGAGCTGGGATTTAGGTGACAGTACCTGGCTCATTGCTTGCCCCCAAGGCCACACCTTCCCCACTTGTAGTGAGGGAACAGCTTTCGAAAGATTTCTGCTGCTGGTGTCCAACTCGGCGGACAACAATGATAATAAAGGTGCCATTGAGATCGCAATTTTCCCTAATGTATCAAAAGAAGAGAGAAGAAGATACATCAAGATAGAGGAAGCTGCACAAAGAATCCATGGAAAAAAACAAAAGGTTCGATCTGAATCCATATCATCTAGTTTGGTAGCAACACATCTACTAGTGCAACATCCGATGGTGGTAGGAGAACAATATCATATTTCCTTGATATTGGCGGTAGGGATGATACATATGCAAAAGTGGCACGGTTTCTCTATGCATGTGGTGTGCCATTCAATGTTCCAGGTATGAAAAAGCTAGAACTACGTTACTAGATAAGGAAAGGGCAAAAATCAAAAGAGGTCTTATACGGTTTACAGATGGGTGGGCAAATACTGCGGTATCCATTGTATCTGACGGTTGGACTAATGTTAGAAACCAACATTTGATAAATGTCCTTAGTGTTTCAGCTAGCGGTGCAGTGTTTCTTGCAAGTTGCAGCACATGACTCCTCGTCAATCACTTCATCTACTCAAAACATAGCAGAGCTCCTACTAAAAACCATTGATGAGGTTGGTCTGAAAAATGTGATTCAAGGAATCACTGATAATGCAACAAATTGTAAGGCAACAGGAAAAATCATTGAGCAGAAGTATCCTCACATCTTTTGGTCTGGTTGTTTGGTGCACACTTTGAACCTTTTGATGCATGATATTGTTAAGCATAAAGAATGTGCATGAATTAATGCCTTGTGCAAGCGAGGAAAGAAACTCATCAAATTTGTGACAACCCATACAAGGGTCAATGAATTTTATGGCATTTACTCTAAGTTGCAACTACTTAAGCTTGCAAAGATTAGATTTGGTAGTTATTTCCTCACCTTCAGGCACCTATTGAGGTTAAGACAGGCATTGGGTGCTATGGTGATGAGTGATGACTGGGATGACTTGAGCATTGATAGAGAGGGCATGGATGCAGCAAAGGACACTGTTCTTGATAGTTATTTTTGGTCACAGGTCAAGTATGTTTTGCAGATCACCAAGCCAATTTATAGCATGCTTCGGTTTGCAGATTCAGTTCGACCGGTCATTGGGGAGGTGTATGCGCAACTGGACACTATGCTACGGCATATTAAGGACATTGTTCAACCTAAAGATGTGAGCTTGTATGAACATATACGTGTAGAGGTGGAAAAACGGTGGGAAAAGCTAAATATTCCACTACATGCCTTAGCATATGTGCTTACCCCAAAATACTATCATATATCATGGCTTTCAACATCAACAGCTAGTGGTGGGGTGAATAGAAAACAACACCAATATCTAGAGGTTCAAACTGGTTATAAGCAAGCATTAGAAAAAATATATTCTGATGAGGAGTGTGATACCATACGGAGACAGTTGAGCCACTACATTAGTAGCAAAAGTGCCTTTGGGTCCAACCATGCAATTGGAGATCGAGGGAATCTATCTTCTCTTGAGTGGTGGGACATGCATGGCAGTGTTGCCCCACAACTACAACATTTGGCAATGCGGGTGCCTTCACAGGTGGTGAGCACTTCTTCTGCAGAGAGGTGTTGGAGCACCTACAGTTTCATTCGCAGTATTAGAAGAAACAGATTGAATGTAAGCCGAGTAGAGAGCTTGGTTTATGTGCATTACAACTTGCAATTTTTGACCCATTACTGTGAGGAATCAAAGATGGATAAATCATTTAAGACTTGGGACTACAATCCAAAGGAGGACAATTTGGAGGATGGAGCATTGGTTTTGGAGCAATTGGAGAATCCTCTTTTTGATGATGATGATAATGTTAAGATGCCACCCCCGTAAATTTCCTTAAAATCCAATCTTGAGTTAAGGTATGCTAGCTTATTTTAATTAAACCCCAATTATAACTTTTAACCACAAATGGATTTCTTCACAATGCAGCGGAAAATAAAATATTGAGAGAAATATAACATCAATCACATCAATAGAGACACCAATATTTTTGGGTATAAACTCCCGAAAAAACCCAAGATGGGAAAACCTATGCAACAGTCTGAGAAGATATTTTATTATGAAGATATAGAACAATACAATCCAAAAAATCGATTTTACCCAACCTGGCAAAATAAAAACACCGAGAAGCACTGAGACAACCCCACAAACCTGTACGGCCTCCCTGTGCAGTTGTACGGCCCCTGCGTCACTCGTACGGAATCCATACAGCCCTACGTCACACAAGCGGCCCCCTCTGCGAGCTGTTGTACGGCCGACCTGCGTACGGCCTCTCTGTGAATCTGTATGGCCTCTTTCTCCTCTACCAAATCACCCTGTCAACTCTCCGAATGAATGCTCCTCTGTCAAATTCTCCTGCAAACTTGTCTTTCTCACTCTCCGGCTAAAAGCTATGAGTAAGAAATCTCTTTGTATGTTTGTGTGTCCTCTCCACCAAATCAATCCTCCTTTTAACTCAATGGCCAAGCGAAAACCCTAACATCTCATTATGGATCAATGGATGAGATTCTCCGGTGATATCAATGACCAAGATTAGATTAGCCATAACTTAAATTATTTTCACTTGAACTTTATAAAAGTGACTCCATTAAGTCAATTAATAATTAGATCACTTAATGCACTTTTCCTAAGTCTAAACTTTGGAAAATACATTAATACATTTGGCTTCTTGTTTTATGTCTTCTAGCATGCAAGGACACATGCAATGATAGAAGACCTTCCTTGTTGCCACTTTCTAACACTACCTTTCAACGAGGAATGGATTCGGTAGCAACCCCAACTTGTCTCTGAACTTCACAAACTTGAGTTTGCAAAGTGCCTTGGTGAATATGTTCACCACCTACTCATGTGTCTAAATGTACTCCAACTAAATGGTTCCTATCTGAACACAATCTCTGAGGAAGTGATACTGGATGTCTATGTGTTTGCTCCTGTCATGGAACACTGGATTCTCAGAAAGGTTAATGCCACTCTGATTGTCACAGTGAACTATAGTGGTCTCCAACTAACTCTCGAATAACCCTGAGAGCAACTTCCTCGGCCACATCCCCTCACATGCTACCATACTCGCTACCATGTACTCGACCTCTGCCGAGCTCAATGCAACTGACTTATGCTTCCTGCTGAACCAAGAGACAACCCCTGACCCAATGTTGAAGCAGCAACCTAAAGTGCTCTTCCGATCTTCTACACATCCTGCCCAGTCAGCATCTGTGAAGCCTGCTAACTGTATACTCCCACTGCACTCATAAACCAATCCATACTCCACTGTGCTTCTGATATAGCGAAGTATGTGCTTCACAGCTATCAAATGCACTCTTCGAGGGTTCACCATGAACTGACTCAAAGAGTTAACTGCAAAGCTAATGTCTGGTTGGGTGTTGACCAGATACATAAGTGACCCAATAAGCTGACGATATAATGTAGGATCAAACTCCTCTGAGCTTGATACATCAATCTTCCTCTAGTTGGTAACTAGAGGCGTGGACATGGATCTACAGTCCTCCATCCTAAATCTCCTCAAGATCTCCACTGCATACTTCCCCTGACCAATGAAGAAGCACCAATCTCTCTGCCAAACCTCCAGACCTAGGAAGTAATGCATCAACCCAAGGTCTTTCATCTCAAACTCTATTGCAAGATTGGACTTGCAGTCTTCGATCAGCCTCTCATCTCCTGGAAGAAAGAGATCATCTACATATAACACCAGTATGAGAGGTACCTCACCTGACAAGAAGTACAAGTTGTGGTCTTCCTCACTCCCCTGCAATCCCATATCCCGTAGATAGTTGTCGATCCTCCAGTACCATGCTCGAGGTGCCTGCTTGAGCCCATAAAGAGCTCTCTGCAACCTGCATACATGTGACTTCCTGCTCTCCACCTCAAACCCCTCTGGCTGCTCAATATACACATCTTCCTCTATGACTCCATTGAGGAAGGCAGTCTTCACGTCCAGCTGATGAACGCGCCAACCCATCTTTGCTACCAATGATAGGATAGTCCGAATAGAAAAGTATCTGGCGACAGGGGCAAAGGTCTCCTCATAGTCAATGCCTTCCTTTTGTGAATACCTCTTTGCCACGAAACATGCCTTGTACTTCTCCACACTTCCGTGTGCTGCATGCTTTACCTTGTAGATCCACCTGGATTGTACCACTCGTTTTCCCTCTGGCCTCGTCACAACCTCCCATACTTGGTTCTTCATGATTGAGTCATACTCCTCAACCATAACCTCTTGCCACACATCATGTTGTGTAGCCTCCTCGAAACTGGAAGGCTCGGAGTTAATCAACTCCGTCATCAATGCCATATAGCTCAATCTATCTGGTGGTTTGTGTAAATATATATAGATCCAGAGATCATTACTCCCTCTGGATCAGTCTAAGACCTCAAGTAGTATGAATCTCAATGTCAGTACATACTCATAAAAACATAGACTCAACCACTAGATCTGCATCTACCAACAACATATAAATGCAATCAACCACAATAGACAACAGATATACCCTGGAACCCTTTCGGGAAAAACCAGCTAACTAGGGGGCTATCTTCTCTCTCGAGCCCAGAGCATATAGAAGTATGAAAGACAGTACAATACAAAATTACCTCAGTCGATAACTCAATCCCTCTGACCAGGACAAACTCTAATTTGCATGCATCCAGTTGATGCATGCACTGACGAAGTATGCCCTAACTGCCAATATGGATCTGAGTGCTCTGACGATGCCTCTGATAGATCTGCCCTCTCTAGATCTCTCTGCTCTGATATGCTCGCTCTGAATACTGCCCACTAATGAAATCGGCACTCTCTGCATGCACAAGTGCGCCCTCCCCTCTAGGTGTCAAATGCTCGTACTGGTCCGGATCTCAATAGATCTGAGCTCCGATCGTCCCTAACCTTCCTCATATCTCGAGGCAAGGCTATCCTGGAAGTCACAGACTCCTAATCGGTCAATCCAGCTCACAATGAGCTCCTCTGCCCTCAGGAAAAACGTCCTCCTCCAAGAGAACTCGACCTTCTCCTATCTCCACAATAATCTCACTATTGAGCTCTCTCAGCTCACAGGAACGGGTATCTAGCCTCTCTGGAATTGAAGGTCACTGATCTAGCTCAAATCTGACCTTCCTAGCTCCTGTAGCAACTCCTCTCTATCTCAGAAAGTCGCCCCACATGGATAGATTCGTCCCCCTCACTCTAGCAGTATCTCTCTCTGATAAAGCAACTGAGTAACCCCATCTGGGGACCCCCTGCCTCTATAAATAATCTCACCGATGAATTAGGTTTGCCAAAACCCTAATTCCCGATGCATGCAAAAAGTCACTTTTGCATGCATGCATGCAAAAGGTCACTTTTGCATGCAGTCACTGGATGTTGGCAGGTCATGCAATACTCATGCATGCAAAGGTCAATCTCCCCTGAAGCTCCGCATGCAGCCCCTGCTGGGCTCATGCCACTGAGTAGAGTGTATCTCACTCTCTACTCCATCCTGATGCCTATGCAGCTGATGTACCTCCATGTAAGGCATCTGAACCATGGAGGACATCCCGAAGTTACCATAATCTAACAGTTTGCTCTACCTCATGGAGCTCTGTGGAAGACTCACCTGCCTGGAATCCTAGACTATGGACCTGTACCACCTAAGTTGTGGCCTAGTGTCTACCTGCTACGGCTACTGGATATCCTCCTCCCGCTGCTGCCCATCCTCCACATCAATGATAGGAAGATCTTGTCCACCTAACTACCAAAACTTGTGCCCTATGTTTGTACCTATACCTGTGGCTCCTCCAACTTGACTCCCGAGTCCTCTGTTGGTTGCTCCTGTGTTGGTAAGTCCATAGATATTCTTAAGGCTTTGTCCTCATCAAACTGGACATCCCTGCTCACAATGATCCTCTTGTGAGACAGGACATAAACTCTGTATGCCTTAGAAGTCTCACTATAACCAACTAGAAGCCCCTTCTCACCAGAAGGGTCCAGCTTCTTCCTAGTGTCAGCATGAATGTTATAATAGCAGATACTCCCAAATATGCGTAAATGACTCACATCTGGTCTAGTACCTGTGAATGCCTCCTCAGGTGTCTTCCTCCCCAAAATTGAGTGAGGACACCTGTTCTGGACATATACTGCAGTCTGAAATGCCTCGGCCCTTAGGAATAGTGGTAATCCCTGATCAAATAGCATGGCCTTGGCTACACTCACCAGTGTCTTGTTCTTCCTCTCCGCCACTCCATTCTGTTGCGGGGTGTGAGGAACAATGTGTTCATTCTTAATCCCCTCTGATGAACAAAACTCCAAGAAATCCTTGGAGGTATACTCAGCCCCATTGTCCGTCCTCAATATCTGAATCCTTCTCCCTGTCTAGTTCTCCACGAGAGTCTTGAACTCTCAGAAACGCTCGAAGACCTCTGATTTGACCTTTAGGAAATAGATCTAGGTCTTCCTAGAATAGTCATCAATGAATGTGACGCAATAACTGTAACCACTGAAAGAATGAACACTCATCGGTCTGCATACATCCGAATGCACCAAGTCCAAGGTCCCCTTAGACTTGTGCTCACTCTGTGGGAAAGGTCTCTCAATGTTCTTCCCCAACGCACAACCCTTGCAATGGAGACTTTTAACATTTCTTGGAAGGGGAATCTTTGTATAGCCTCAATTCTTTCGAGGTCAATCTTGACCCCGTCTTTGTTAATGATGTGACCCAAAAGTTTTCCTTCTTCAATACCCAATACTGACTTTGCTGGATTCAAAGAAATCCCATACTCTTTGCACCGTTCAAACATTTTCCTAAGATGACCGACATGGCTGGATCTTTCCTTGGAAAAAACAGTCAAATCATCCTAATATATCTCAATAATTTTGCCTATCAATTCATTGAAAGCATAATCCATGGCCCTTAGAAAAGTGGCCCCAGCATTTGTAAGACCAAAAGGCATTCTCAGATACTCAAAAGTTCCCCAAGGGGTTGTGAAAGTTGTTTTGTGTCTATCCTCATCTTTAATAACAACTTGGTTATATCCTGAAAATCCATCAAGCATGGACATCATTATAGACCCAGTGACCCGTTGGAGGAGGGTCTCCATGTTAGGGAGTGAATAATTATCTTTTTGACAGGCTATGTTAAGATTTCTAAAATCAATGCATATCCTGATGCTCCCATTCTTCTTTCTAACCACAACTAAGTTGGAGCACCATGATGTATGTCGAGTGGGTGCTATAATACTGTTGATGTATATGTAACTTCGGAATGTATTTCACATATATGTATATTGTATTCCTATAGAGATGTTATTATTCCTCTATACGGAAGTGTCGTCATTTATATTATAAGTGTCATAACTTATACTTGATGTGTTATTAGACCACCATGTTGGGGTCGGCCTTGTATAAGTCATGTGGGTCAAAGGGTTATTAGACCACCCTATTGGGGGTCGGCCATGTAGGTCAAAGGGTTATTAGACCACCCTAGTGGGGGTCAGCCCAGTCAACATTATGTTAAGTGGTTAAGTTGAGGCCGACCTAGTTGAGTAAAGGTCAAGTCAAGTTAGTGTATAAATAGAGAGTGTCTCTCTCATTTTACACATTCTATTTCTCTCACTCACACTTTGGAGAGTGGCGCACTTGTGGAGGAGGAGGCTCTGCTGCTAGGAGAAGACTATCTCTTGTATTCTGGTTGTATCATTGCTCTATCTATCTCTGAGGAAGTTATTGGGGTTTTTCACCTTTATGGTTTTCCCCAAGTAAACTCTATGTCTCTTGTGTGCTTGCATTATTGTGTCCATGATTGATATGCTGTAGATTTGCTATACATGTTGTTCTCTCAGTTAAGATCCTAGATCAGATTGAAGTAAATTCTGAAAATTTAACAAATACCTGTTGCAAGCATTTTTTCTAATTCCTGCTTGACAATAGGGGCCAAGTTAGGATTTATTTGCCTAAGTTTTTGTCGGAAAGGCTTTGCATTTTGCATTTCAGGCTTTAAAGGGATGGTATGTTGGAAAACATCCTCCCTATAGGCTTTTAACTCATCATATGTAAATGCAAATATATCTCTATATTCTTTGACTAGGCTTATCAAAGCATTTCTTTCCTTTTCAGAGGTCCCTTTTCCAAGTTTTATAATTTTTGGATTTGTTTCCGACCCAATATTCACTTCAATGTAATCCCCAAGTTTCATCTGGTCGATGTTATTTCTCTTACCATCCTATTTGTCAAAGATGTTTTCCAATTTAGTAAAGCCATGTGATATTGGATTGATGGGTTGGTTGTCTTCTTGATATTGCTTGCCTTCCTCCTGCTTATTTATCTTGAATTCTGAGAATTCATCTAAGTTATTAATGAATTTCAGGATCTGTTCATCATCTTTGAAAATCTGCCAATGGTTCATGTTGTCTGGGACTAATGGTCTATAGTTAATTTCAAGGGTACAGTCTCCATTTACCATTTCTTCTGAAGGTTGGAGGGTGGATGCCGCAACTGCCAATCTATCTGTCGCACTGTTCTTTTCTCTATGGATTGCTTTTATGTTTAGTGCATCAAAGTACTCCATGGTGTCCCATACTACATTTCTATATCCCCTAAGCCTTTTACAGTTGCAAGCAAAATTACCTTTAACTTGTTGCACTACCAAATCTAAGTCTCCTTTTATACTAAGCATTTTTATTTTCATGTCTTTGGCAATCTCAATGCCTAGTAGAAGTGCCTCATATTTTGCTACGTTGTTTGTGGCCTCAAACTCTAATCTGAAAGCAAAGTTAAAGATCTTCCCTTTGGGTGATGTTAAGACTATGTCGACCCCTTTACCACTTCTAGAGAAAGCACCATCAAACTTCATTTTCCACAATCCATCAACTTTTTCATCTTTCATTTCCTCATGAACAGGATCTAAGAATGTGGAATTGATTTGGTAGGTTCCTATTTCATCAGTATTGTAGATATATTCATTTGATGGTTTCTGAGGATTCTCAACATGGTACCTTCTTTCTTTTTCAATGTGCAGTTTGACGAGAGAATCTTCGGATGCTGGGACAGTTGCATAAGACCAATCTAATTATATTGACCCACCCAAAGTAGCACCCCATTTCCTAGAGAGTAGCATCCCCCACTTATCTGGCACATCAATAACAAGGATATCCATGGTAACATAGATGTCTGGATACTTAGCTAATTTTACCATTTGGTTTTCAATCATCCCTTCAACTTTTACAGGTCTGGAATCCATGGCACATACATTCTGGTAGGGCCTAGTAGTTTTCAAGTTAAGTTGTTGCATAACTTTTTTAGTCATCAAATTTGCAGCAGATCCTGAGTCCAACATACAGTTGTGTAGAAGAAGGTCCCCTATCATCAATGATACATAGAAAGGTGGGTGAGCTTCTTTTCTTGAGTCCCTAGTATGTAGGATTATAGGTGGATTCTCATGATTATTGTCATAACTTGTTGAAGGTTGCTCTATAGTATCTGAGAAAGATACCTTCTTAGGGGTAGAAGGTTTTGCAGGTGGAGGAGGTTTTGAGGTAGGAGGAGGAACATCATCAGCTTGCGGATCTAACATTTTCAAAAGCTTCTCTTTCTGACCAGGAATTTTACATAGCTCTAGTACGGGAACTGGAACTTTATTGTTGGCCAACCAACTACCTAAATCAAAACTTAATGCAACAGATTCCTTTTCATTATTAATTTCTTGAGTAATGTTAGGAATTGTTACCTTTGGAGCAGTTTGAGTAGAGGGTCCTTCCTTCGATATTCTTTGATAAGTCATGCCTTTGAAGTTCTAACTGTTGTTGACACTAGATGGCATCTCACCATAAATTTCAGTTATGTTATCAACCCTTTGATGACCTTGGTTGGCTTGAGTCCAACTATCCCTAGGATTTCCATAATTGTCCCCTACATGGTTGATGAATTCAGGGTTGCTTGCAGACGTGCTAGGACCACAACCCTCAAGATAACCATGCTCTTGAACATAACACGCATAGTAACAACCAGATTCCTCATGGAAGTCCTTGCATGGCCTACAAAAAGGTCTGTATGATTCAACCATGTTAGCAGCCTCTAACTGATTAGGAGCCCTCTATTCATGATTGGGCATTTTTCTCTACCATGTTGGTTTCGCAGGAAATGTTCTAGGAGGTGGTTGGGGTTGAGTCCTTTCAACATTAATGACCCGATTATGAATTTCCTTTAGTTGGGCAAGGTGTTTTGCTTCAGCTTCTTCCATATTTCTCTTCATTTCATTTCTCATTTCCAACATTTGTTTTTCATGAGCATCCTTTATATCCGATAAAGGATCTTTGTCTTTTGGTTCATTAATCTTTACAGGTATGGAAGATCTAGAGTAACCCTGGATGTTTGATTCCCCTGAAGATTGCATGTTTCTTTCAATTTTTACAGCCAAATTCTGAGCTTGAAGCAGTGTTGTGGGTTCCTTGTCTCTTATCTGATATTGTATCTTGCCACTTAATGCTTCTATGTAAAAATCTAATAAGGAAGTTGCAGGAGGTGCATAAGTAACAAGGATGGAATTCGATAACTCTGTGAATTTAGCGTTGAATTCATCCATGGTTTCAGTATCTGATTTCTTCATGCTGGTCAAGGATGCCACTAGATGTCTAGGTTCCTTTTTGCTGCCAAATTTATTGAGGAAAGCAGTCTTGAAAGCTGTTATGGTGGCAAAAGAGTTGTTTGGCAAATTGTCATACCAGTTTCCAGCTTTACCATCCAGAGATAGAGCAAAAAGGGTCATGTATACATCTTCATGTTTGTCAGTGCCCCTGACATAGGAACCACAATGTCTGGAAAAGTTTCTGATATGCTGCTCAGCAGATGTAGAGGCATCAGTGCCATTGAAAGTCATAAGTTTATCGATAGCCTTCTCAGGAACCTCATGGGGTTGACCTGCTATCTGAGTGAAGTTGAGTTGAGTAAAAAATTCACCCATTGTGGAAAGGAAACAATTATTATTTTCAAAATTTTCCAAGTTTTCTTGAAATAAAAGATGGATGTCTGAAACAGACTCAGATCCAAGTTCTTCAAGGATCCGACGAGAAGCAAGTTTATTCAATCTCCTCCTATAAACCTTTTTAGGCTCGGGGATGAAACTGAGTAAACCGTCAAAGTTTCTCCTAGTTGAATACCTTGAGGTGTTAACTGATAGTGGAGTCGCCAGGTGGATTCAAGTCTAATTTCGGAGAGTGATTTGACTAAAAATCTACCATAAGGAAAATAAAAGGCAGTGGAGTCGCCAGACAGATATCAAATCTATCAAAAAGGTAAAACAAACTAGAAAAAACTAAGGTCGTCTAGGAACAAAAAGATTTGTCCCCGGCAACGGCGCCAAAGATGTGGTCCGCCGAGATGCACACCAGCAGCAGAAATCTTTCGAAAGCTGTCTCCTCACTACAAGTGGGAGAAGTGTGGCCTTGGGGGCAAGCAATGAGCCAGGTATTGTCACCTGAATCTCAGCTCCTCCGTTTAGGCTAACTCCTAACGAAGCCTAGGGGGGTAGTCCCTACACACAGAGTTTGTCTATGGCTCTTATGTTTTAAGTGTTTTTGGTGTTGAGTGATGCGGATGGGTGTTATTTAGGAGTTTTGAGATGATGAGATCACAGCTTTTGTAAGAAATAAACACAAGATAAAGCAATCCACGTTGCAAATTACAAAACACAATGATTTAAGATGAACAAAATGTGATGACTTGGAATTTAAATAAGCATCCACAATATGATTCAAGATATAAATGACAAATAGTCCAAATTAAGTAATGCATATAAGTTTTGAAGACCACTGCCAAATGGAGTCAATAAGTGCTTGGGATGCTGAAATACAAGTCTCAATAGTAATGTTCATGAGATCGTTTTGCAAATTATCTTGGTTGATTGAAAGTTTTAGTGATCTTGATTATTAGGGCTGAAAAGAACGAAGGGTATGCATCCAATCGGAAAAGTATACTTTCAGTGGCTTCCCCTCTGGTGGTATGACGGATCGTCCAGTATTCTGACTAGGTGTCCAATGACTTAACCAGCACTTAGAACTCTATGACAACGGTGATTTCCGGCCCCACTAGGTTTAGTAACTTTGCCCACTACCTGAGTATTTCTCGAAATAGCAATGTCGGTTCGTTGGTTGTGGGGAAAGATTTTATTAGGTTATCACTTTCGAGATTAACAAATCCAACACCGTTCTGAGTACAAGCCCAACCCCTTAGGGTCGGCAGAGTATACTAAGTGAAGGATAGCAACGAAGATAAATTTTATTGGGGGATGTGAGTTGAAAGTATTTTATTATTAAGAGCACACAATTCAACTCTCCGACAGAGAGCGCTCTTGACTTCGTCTTAAGACGGAAGTTCAAGAGACTTAGCTAATCTATATGCTTGATGCAAGGATATGTAGTGGGAATGCTCTCCGACAAAAAGTGCTCTTAACTTGGTTATTGCAAGTTCAAGAGACTTTGGTTCTTTTTATGAGACAATAATCAGCTTGTAAGCAAAGAACACATATGATAGCTCAAAAGATGATAAAATGAAACAAGACAATGATATATCAAATGAAATCAACTACTTGCAAAATGGAATAAATAAGCAACTAGTGTTCTATAACAAGAAACTAATCTAACAAGGGAAGTCAAAACTGACTTCTACACACTGTTCATGAAACTTCCAGCTAGCTGGTCGTACGCAGTACACAGTGGGGAAAGAGAAGTGGCACGCAATGTCAATGCGGCACTTGGAATAAAATCCCAAGCTACTTCTCAGGTCAAGACTGAAATAGCAATTAAAATTCTAAGTACAAAAAAAATTATTCCAAAGACTTAAAGCAAATCTAAACTAAGCGTGCACAAGACACTCTTCCCCAAATGGGGAAGAAGAACCAAAATGTGGGAGGCCTTATCCCACTTAGCCTTATTTTATTAATTGATACAAGTGCCTTTGGGAATGAAACCCTTGTAAGGACTTTTGAGAGAAAATGAAACTTGGAAAACAAATTGAAGTAAACTCTTAAGAGCTTTTACAAAGGATCATAAATAGTGTTTTCATGTTTTGGATCATCCTTATGGTTTCTTCAAAATTTCACTTTGCTTGGATCTCCTTACTTCAACGTTTCTCAAGTTCTTTTCTTTCAAGAACCTACACAAAAGATTAAACTCAAAACATCCTTTAATATTAGCAAAATAAAACAAAGATAAACTAAGTGCAACTAAGATCTAAAGACTTAAAACGAAATGCTCCTTTTGCAATGAGATCTAAGTGCAACTATGTAAAGGAAACTAGATGCAAATCCTAGAATGCAAGCTTATTAAAAGTAAACTAGAATGCAACTAAAATAAAACTAGATCTTTAAACAACAAATGCAAAGTATGAGATGAAAATGCCTAAGTACTAACTTTTCAAAAGCATGCAACTACTAACAATAGAATGCAAAAAAAATGAGATCTAGCTACTAACTCCTTAACAAGCTAACTTTTAACAATTTTTAGTGTTTTGTGCTGTGTTTTAGGACTCTTATGAAGATGGACGAAAGGAGGGAGGATAGATAAGAGGAGAGAAGGAAGGAGACGAGAGAGCAAGGTAAGGGAGGAAAACTAGGATGAGAAGGAGGTGGACGAGAGCTAGAAGAAGGGGGAGTTTTGTAGTAAAGAAAAACTAGGAGATGGAAGAACAAACCAAGTGGGACGAGAGGAGAAGGAGGCAAGAAAGAAGGTAAAAACGAAAGGGTGAAGGAGGCAAAAAGGAGGAGTAGATCTATAGGATGGAAAGGGTAAGCAAAGGAAAAGAAAGCTTTAAAGGAGAAAGACGAAAGCAAAACAAGGAAGAAGGTGAAGATCTAGGGCAAAACGAGACAAGGAAGAAAGAGCAAGGCCAAAACAAGCAAGAAAACCAATACAAACACACAAGGTGGGATCAACCTCCGAAGAAGGTGACCACTAGAACACTAGTCCAAGACAACCTTCCAGCTAGTTGGATGTCCACAAGGTACTAGTGAGGATAGAGAAGTAGCCACAAAACAATGTGGCCCTTGGAATGAAATCCCAAGGTACTATCTCAAGTCAAAACTTGGATGTAGAAGACAGAAAGAAGAGAAAAGTGATTAAGTAACCAATGTTTGAAGTAACTTTGTTGTTGATGGAGGAAAGGCTAGCCTCTTTGTTGTGTTTCTTTCTTTGAGAAGAGAAAGACTTGGGGAACCTGCAAGAGAAAGAATTACAGAGGAAAACCCATTGTATGAGAAAAAACTAGCTTGATTTCCAAGCCACTCTCCACCTTGAATGATCCCTGCAAAACCCTTATATTCAAGCAAACAAATCCGAACAAGATATTTCTAAGCTATATTAGAACATAAATTGAATAATGACTTGCTTAAGAAAAGATAAGGTGAGAGAGATATCACCAAGACATTGTGAACCAAATCCAAGAACTCATGCATAGACCTCCAAAGTCGTTTCTTATTTCAATAGCATAAACAAATATTACAACATAGATTTTGGCAGAGTGTTCTTGCCTAAAATCTCCATGAGAAGAGAGCCAAAATGGCCTCTCTTTATAGCAAAATACAAGAGCTAGCTAACCTAATTCGAATTGGCTTCAAGGAGAGAGCCAATGGCACATGTCTAATTCGAATTCCAATCAAATCCTCCACCAAACCAATGCTTGGAGTGAGATCCACCCTAAACTCGAGTTTGCATTCAATGAAGAGTGGGGAGGTGGCCTCCACCTAGGCAAGGCACCCCCCACTCCTTGTTATCTCCACCCAAGCCTTATAACATACACCAAGCGAATAGCATATCTCCACCTTGCAAACGTGTGAGCACATGGGAGATGGTGTGAATCCTCCAAGGGTTAATGCATGAGATGATGTAGGGGATTGGGTTGAGTTGTATTGAGAGCCAAGCCCAAGTGGTGCCACAAAAGGAGGAGGGCGCCTACCATAATCATTAATACAAGCCAACCACCCATTTATCACTTGACACATCACTAATTCGAAATTTTGAGGAAGGAGGGCGAATTCTCTTGAAGGAGATCTCTTGCAGTGACTGGATAGTTGACTGAATGATGACTGAGATGATTGGAATCTTCATTAATGCCCAGTGCCATGTCAATTAGCCTTTTATTTTATTCCTTTTGGATTGTTTTGGAGAGAAATATTCATTTTTAATATTTTAATTAATAATTTCTCTGTAAATGGGTTTTTTGAGAAATTATTAATTATGAGGCTGAATTGACATCCGAAACTTAGGATAAACTGGTCCGGGGGTCATGAATGATTTTTGGCTTAAGGTTGGAGCCTTCAATCACTGAATTCAGACCCCGGATGACTGACATATTACAAATTGAAAATTTTCCATTTAAACTATGGAAGAATTTATTAAAAAATAAAAATAATTAAAAACCCAAAACCAGAGGACCCGGTAAAAAAATTTCAAAATTTTTTCTGAGCGTCCTAGTGACTTAGGACATGACCATAGTCTATTCTAATAGTGTCTAGTAGGCTTATATACATTTGTTGGACTCTAACAACCCCCCAGGCTAAAATTTTCAAAATTGGGCATTCCAGCTTTGGAGGAAGCGGGAGAAAACCTCATCAATTATCGGCTATAGGCAAAGTATAATTGACAAGGGAAAAAACTCCCTAGAATACCTTAGTTGCTTAACCAAGCCATGGGGGACCAAGCCACTCAAAAATCCTACTAGCACACTTTATTACAAACCCCGTGGGGCCATGGTCATTTTGACTGAAAACAAAAACTGACTAGCCAAAACTGGCTAGGCACAAAGGATGGATCATCTGATACACTGGAACACAAACATTCATCATGTTTTTCAAATGGCGACTCTTCAGATAATCCAACTATGGTACAAATAAGTTGGTAACAGGCCCACCTCACCCGGGGCCTATTTTTATTGAAATATTTTTGTTTTGATCACCATATCGGCATTATATGTTCTAAGTAATGTACTAACATAAATAAGGAAGCCTTGACGCTTCATGTCGCATACAGGTTTTCAGCCATTGCCATTTTGACCAGATTTGACTTGGTCAAACCAAGTTGACTAGGCAAAAAATGGGCCCAGAAAAAAGTTGCGATCAAGATTTCGATTTTGGTCATTTATTATGTCTTGGGGTCCCATATGAGCCTCCAAGCGTCAGATTCAGAAGAAGTTGAAGCGTTTATGAGATTTTTAAATATTATGGGTCACCAGGGACCTGTTTTAATTAAAAATCTTGGATTTTGGGCAAACAGTGCCTAATTGATGGATCGAGGTCGTTCAAGTGACCATGTCTCCTATATTTGGGGTCTACGATCGCATTGCAGCAGACGGTTCGTCAATCTGGGCATTATAAGTGGGTCAAAAGCGCAAAATACATCTTCAGAAATAAAACCAGCAATAAATTAAATATGGAAAATCAAATATGGCAAAGGTAACTATTGAAATGGTAAGTGCAAAGGTTGGTTAAGGTAAGGGCGTCCCCTAAGGTCAATTTTGCTATGTCTAGACATTCAATTTATGTTGTGGGGACCGCATTTTTGCCCAGCCCAACACATTGGGCGAATTTGCCCATAGAGGGGCGTTTTTGACTTAGCAAAACTTCATATTTTGTGGTTATTATGTATTGAGACTATGGTTGAGTGGTATGGGGGACTAAAACAGCCCATAGACACCCCCCAACCACCTATTGACACCCCCCAACCACCTATTGTACATGTTTTACGGGCCCCACGAAGGGCCCCATCCTCCACATGGGCACTAGAGGACAATTTTCCCCCCCTCACTAGATTATATCTCCACCATTCGATTGGGTTTGGGGAGAGTTGATCCCAACCATCGAATTTGGAGGGAGTTAGGGTTGAGTGTGAGCATTCTCTATAAGAGAAGAGACTCACTCATTTTGCAGCTCTCTTGGCATTTTTGTAGACTTGAGATTGAGTTATAGAGAAACATTTCTTCCGAGCTACTTGTGAATATGGTGTGGAATGTTCATTGTGTTGATTATTAGCTTACTTCCGATGCATTGTTGAGTTGTTTTTGTGGTGTCTCCATCCTTCCTTGGCCAAACGAATTGCAGGTGAAATCGACCACTTGAGGAGGGCACAACTCTTGAGCTAGCAGCTCCACGTTGGTGTTCTCTCTTCGGGATTTAAACAAGGGAAGTAAATTTACATTAGTTTCTTGCTTTCCTTCATCATTTGTCTTTCATTTGTTGATTATCTCTTGCTATTTGCCATAGTTATTGATTTATCTCTCTCTGGTAGGTACCAAGGCGAATTGGGTCAACTGGCAGCACCAAAACGCTAGGGGAAAACGCACTTCTGCTCAGCATTTGGTCTTTGGGGTTTGTCTTTAACACAAAACTTTTCCATCTCCATTATTCCAGGTACGAGATCCTTGCTTGTTTCTCATATCTCATTCTCATTGTGAATGCTAAGCTGGAAAACATTAAAATAAACCCTAAACTTAAAAATTTTAAAATTTCAGACCTAAAACTTGAATTTTATTACAAACCCGCTTCTATTTTAATTTTCAGAGTCCAAATCCAAATTTGTAGATCATTCCGACTCCATTTACCCTTCCCCATAGGCACTAGTCAATTTCTGAATTCGCCCTCCTTGGGCAAACTAGCCAATCACGCAGCTAGGGGCTTTTCTGGGTTTTGGGTATGTTTGATTTGTGTTTGAATTGTCATTTCATTGTTAGAAATCAAACTATCATGTGCTAGAAGTGTTCTAAAACGTTAATTTTTCGCTGCCCTAGGTCCATTCAGCATTTAAATCAATTTATCTTCCTTGGGCAGAATTGCTTCATTTCATCACTTCTAGTTTGTTTGCATCCCTAGTTGATTTCCAGCCACTTAATTATTGATCTAATTCACCCATTTTCATCACATTCAATTGCTGGTCACATTTATCTACACACCTACTTCATACTTGTGTCCAATCGTTGGCTGGAATTTAGATTAGGGTCCAATTGATACTCATCTCTTGTCTTCATCTGTTTATCTTTGGGATTTGGGTGTCTGTTTTGTTGCTTAACCATCACTGGTTGAGCGGGGTCTCCCCCTTGACTTGGTTACTTGCCTTGTCTGAAGTGACAAACGCCTTGTCTGAAGTGACAAACGCCTTGTCCGGTGTGACAACCGTTCTTCGAACGGTGGACTTGGTGTTTGCAGGTTTCACCTACCTAGTTGCTTACCCTCTACCATCCCGGACGGGACATCTTTTAGTAGCAGCTAGAGTTAGTGTGATAACAGTGTTGTTCTTCTTCTTCTTATCTGGGCATTGGGAGGCAAAGTGTCCATGCTTGTGGCAGATGAAACACTTGACCTTTGGCATGTCAATGTTCTTCTTACCACCCTTCTTCTTCTTTGCCTTCTCCTTGCCTTTGCTTGTAAGGGCTAGAGCTTCTTCATCCACGATCTGTGGGGCACCGCTGGATGAACCTGAACCTTGACCCATACAGATCTCTTCCTGTATGAAGTCATCCCACAATCTCTGCCAATCAAGGAGCTTCTCCCTAGCCACCATGCCTTTAACAAAGATGTCCCATGGCGTAGAAAAGCCATTGAGAGCTATACGAACTAGCTCGTCATCCTCATTCTAAGATCCCACTGCTCCAAGCTCATCTTTGATATGTGTGAGCCTTGTGAGATAAGGCACCACTCCTTCACCCTTGGCCATTCTGGTACTATGTAGCCTTTCTTGCAGCACCATCTTCCGGTTTTCATTCTTGCTTTGGTAAAGGCTTTCCAAAGCCTTCCACATTTCCAATGCGGACTTCTTCCCGGAAAGGTGAGGGACTATGTGGTCCTTCACCCCATCCAAGATGATCAACATAGCTATAGAATCTACCTTCCTCCATCTTGCCAACTCTGCCGAATCTATGGGAGCAACCTTCTGGTCGTCAATGTGCTCCTTTGCATCACTAACATCCAGGATCCTGGTGATCCTTTTTTTCCAAGTAGGAAAGTTCTGAGCCCCCTGGAGTCTATCCTCAACTCTCAACCGTATGGCCATAGTGAAGTGTACATGTAAACCCTGGAATAGATATGCCCCTGATCTATTCACCAACTGTTGCTTTCTCTCAGATCTGCTCAGAAGAGCTCTGATACCATGTAAATTTCCTTAAAAACAACCTTGAGTTGAGATATGCCAGTTTATTTTAATTAAACCCCAATTATAACTTTTAACCACAGATGGATTTCTTCACAATGCAGCAGAAAATAAAATACTGAGAGAAATATAACATTGATCACATCAATAGAGACACCAATATTTTTGGGTATAAACCCCTGGAAAAACCCAAGATGGGAAAACCGATGCAGCAGTCTGAGAAGATATTTTATTGTGAAGATATAGAACAATACAATCCAAAAAATCGATTTTACCCAACCTGGCAAAATCGAACCACTGAGAATCATTGATACAACCCCACAAACTTGTACGGCCTCCCTGTGCAATTGTACGGCCCCATCTACAAAGTCTACACAGTTACATCCTGCTTCAAGCTCACTACCACCACGCAGAGGCTCACGGGGCAACCGGGGTGGTGCAAAGAGGAAGGAAAAACTTTAGACTTTTTGTCTTCAATGTCCATACCTTTCAGTTTTCATATTTCAATTAAATTATCATTTTAGAACCTATGTAGATGGCCTATTTTGTAAACATAACTATTTGGTCATGTTGACAACTGGTGGATAATATATTTCATTCCATAAGATAAAGGTCTACTTCTTATTATATGGTTTTAAAACTTGTATGTTTGTAATTGCTAGATGGTTTGTATTTGTAACTTTGTAATTCTTAGCAGCTAGATGGTTGATTAATCATTAATGTACTATGGTAGTATGTAGTATGTACCATGAATATTCATCTAGAAGTAGCATAAATATACATGTTTCACATATTTTGCAACAAATTTGGCATTCTACATGTTTTTTTAATATAAATGTATTTTTAATATATATATATATATATAAACACTCCCGAGATGCTCCGCTCCCTAACTTTTTTGGAAAATGGCACTTCCGAGCTCCTGCTCCCGCTTCGCTCCCATGCTCTGGCAACCTTGGTTTTGATTATTAAATGATAAGCTGATTTGAAGGATAGAATTCTTATGTATTGTGTTTATGCTTCCACTGTTCATTTTCAACTATATGTATGATTGTTGTATTTTCAGACATACTTATTTATGTTGTTAAATAAGTTCAGATTTGATTTATTTAAATTAAAGAGAAACATAGGATAATAGTCACCTACGGCTTGAACATTTACTATGGGCACCACCTCTCAAAAAGCGGGAATCCCAAGCCTAAGTTATGAATGATAGAGTTGCTTTTAGCCGATTACGAGGATGCTCAATCCCTATCTCTCATCGAGGACACGAGCCTAAGTTATGAATGATAGAGTTGCTTTTAGCCGATTACGAGGATGCTCAATCCCTATCTCTCATCGAGGACACGAGGAAAGGAAGAAAGAAGAGAGGATTTCAGAATGGTGAAAAGAAAATGGAAAACTCGGGATCTTCAACCCATAAGAAGAAATATTTGAGCCTTGTGAATTGCTTTAAGCACCACAAGTTTGGTCACTGTGCCTCTCAATGTCTTGAGAAGAGGGGGAAGGGTAAGCAGCAACAAAAGAAATTTGTAGGGAATGTAGAAGCTTTTACAAGAGCTAATGAGCTTGCAACTAGATTGGAAACAGCCTTTTCCATGGCGTCGTACCTTTTCACTAACAAAATTTCTGGTGTCAAGTGGTATGTGTATAGTGGAGCTTCAAGAGTCAAGACACATGGCAATGAACAAATCAGCTTTCTTCAAACTTGAGGAACAAGATTTCAGCATGCAGGTGGAGCTTCATAATGCTGCGAAGCACTCGATGATTGGCACGGGTTCTATATCATTTTGAATGCCAGTAGGGGAGGTTCTTGAGTAGCTGAGCTACATGAGGTATTGTATGTTCCTACTTTATACAAGAATCTTATTTTGGTTTCTTGTTAACAGATCTAAAGAGTATGGTTGAGTTTGACAGTTAGCAAGTGATCATCAAAAAACACAACCATGATCCTAGTCGAGCTTTGGTTAGAGGAGTGCTTGAGGGTGACCTTTACAAATTGCAAGCAAATCCTTTGAAGCATGATGGTGCATAGCAATGACAATCAGTGTGAGCACTGGCACAAATGATTAGGTCAACTACACTATGGATCTTTACCTCTCCTAAAGGACATGGTGGTGGGACTCCCTGATTTCAAGGTGGAAAGGACAAGAGTGTGCAAGGGATGTGCAATAGATCTATTACATTCAGATGTTTGTGGACCCATTTCATCAACTCCAATGACAGTGAATATCTATTATGTTTCTTTCATTGATAATTATTTTAGGAAACACTAGATTTACTTTATGAAGATCGAGGAAGAAGTCTTTAGCAAGTTCCAAGTGTTTAAAGCTCTTTCGAAGAACCAGATAGGTAAGAAGTTGAAGGACCTGAGATTTAATAATGGAAGAGAGTATACCTCCAATGATTTTGATTCATTTTGTAGAGAAATAGGGATCAAGAGGGAGTAAACAATGCCTTACAACCCACAACAGAATGGGGTTGTTGAAAGGAAGAACATGTCCATTGTTGAGACCAATGTTTGAAAAATCGAAATTGGACTCGGAATCAGTCAAGGGTCAACTCGGATCAGAATCGGAATAGGTAATGAATCGGTCATAAATCTGCCGATTTGAATTTAATGAATCGGTTTACTCAAAAATAAATAAAATATTTAACTTTTAAAGAAAAACAACATTTTCAAGATTTCAGGATTGTTGTTATGACCTGTTATCACACCATAGTAGCAGGGCTACTATTCTTGTACAGCAGATATCTGCACATTCCAGAGCTTCATTTATTCCAGAGCATGGCTATATATATTGGATCACTCATGATCAGAGCAGTACATTATTCAGATTTTATGACCTTGTGTCAAGGCTGAGCCTTGAGAGTTCAGATTTGATGACTGATGTGACCACTTATCCCATTACAGTTTCAGTTCAGTGCCTAGAGATGTATTTCAGCAGTGTTTCAGATGATGCATGATGATTGCTATTATGATGATCTATGGATATTGTTCTCACTGACTGTGGATTATTAGCTTGTTGATTTAATCATGATTATGGCATGTGCTTGGTATAAATCCTGATGTGGCAAACTATTTAAAATGAACTGTAAATCTTAAATGGACAATTGCTTGCACTTTTAGGTCATCTAACAAAACTTACTGGTATTTCACCTTACATGGGCATGGTTTTTCCCGACACCAGTTGTCTGCTAGTAGAGGCTTCATATCCACTTGTCTCCATTCATACATGACCTTCCTGTTTGACTTTAAACCCTGACTTGTCTCATTTGACTTTCTGATACTGAGGACTTCCCCATTTTTCTACCTCTGTGTTTGGACCGCATCCCTGTTTATTTAGTGTCTCGGCTCTGAGTTGGTGACAGAACTTGCCTTTGGTAAGTTGGATTGTAGGCCTACATCATTCTGGTCGGTTGTCCCGATGTTTGGCATTGGCTCGAACTCCCCCTAGTCACTTGAGATGTTGTTGGCTAAAACTGAAAGCTCATGTTCTACCTATGGAAACTGAATAAATTCGCCCATGGAAACAAAAAAGGGCAAGAGCAATGAAAAGCTAAAAATACTCCTCGAAGAGTATAAGAAAGGTCCAAAAAGCAATAGTTCTTAAAAGCTATATCTAAACAATTGCTGACCTTGTGAAAATGTGAAAAACATGCCCTGGATGCAAGCTGCAACTAGTTGTGCTTCTCAGCACATCTGAAATCCGAAGGGTTATGTAGGCCAAAAAGGCCATGGAAATAAATTGAATGATCCTAATGAACTTGGATCAACTTGATGTAGACATGATGCCTAAGTGGAATAAGCACTCTCTAAACAACTTATCCATTTGTGAGGCACAGCCATCCCCCGTGTTCTTTTGTCCAACACAGAGTTTGTAGCTTCCCCCTTCTCCCAGTCCAAAGTATTTTTGAGTTAAGTTAGACAAGTCAAACCCTTGGCCCAACCTTGCTCCTAGCCTTCATCCTTCACTAGCAGTTTGACCATGTCCAATGGGTAAGTTTGTCATTTGAACTAGGGTGCAAGTAATTTTATATTATCACGGAATATGTTAACTTGATTAATGCCACTGAATGGAATTTATACTTTGAGCTTAGCTATGAAGTGATTAAAGAAGCATTGTCTTAGTCTACTGATGTGATTTATCCTTGATTATATATATTCTTGGGATCCGTGATGATGTGGACCATGTATGATGATTATTGGTGATGATTTATGGTCCCACATGTTTGATGATGATATCATATGATGGACATATGATGCAGATGATGTTTGATCCAGTTCAGCAGGTTATTATTATTACAGATCAGCAGACTATACATTGTCCATATATGGTGGACCCTACAGCTGGCCCATTAGGGCAACCCAGGGTGTATGAGTACTCATTCCTAGTGGATTTGGGTCTTCTGGATCCATTGAGACACTTATCTTTCAGTTCCGGGCACTTCTGACAGTGATTGATGCAGTTTTACACTTGTTGACCAGATTTGGGGCTGATTTCCCAGCCTGAGCAGCAGGGGCCCCGAGAGGCCAGTTCACCTAGGGCGCTGATGATGGAGGGGGTGGTCCAGCCACTTGTCATTACCATTTATCCCCCCTCCCGGAGAGCCTGGTGGGCTCAGATGGACAGCGCTAGCACCCTAGGAGGCAGTTTTGGCACTTTCACAGTTCCCGAGGCAGTTAAAAAATGGGATAAAGTGGTCACTGAAGAAATCGATTTGGGCAATTGAGGCAAGGTTTTGGCATTTGGTTTTCACAGAGGTCTTCCAGGTTGATCTCACTATCTTCCAGTCATTTTTCACCATGTGGGTATCTCCAGATTGATCACAGGAGGACATTTACTGCTCGACTGTCATGGATTCTGAGGACAGTTTTGGTCATTATTATTATATTGGACATATTTTATTATTTCATTGTGCCTTGGGGTGAGCTAACAAGGATTTATACCTCCTAGCCCCACCATGTGCTTATTTTATCATGTCCTAGTCATCATGAGATGGATTATTGTACTTTATACCCCTCTTGTGGGATGACGTCACCCTCTATTGTACCATTTAGTGAGGGCGCTATCATTATATGGGTGATCCATGTGATATATGGTTATGATTTGTTATTAGCCATTGATTATGTTGTGAGATCTTTTAATCTCAACCACTCATTTCAAAAAGTGGTTTTGAGATCTAGGGTTTTGGTCTTTATTATCCTATATAAGGAGGAGACCCCCTCATTGTAAAATTCATCTAGAGATTTTTGGCTCTTGGCTCTTGGAATAAAATTTCTATCTTTTGGAGTACATGCTTGGATTGGAGTGGATGTTGGTTGTTTCGATTGTAAATGCTATTGTCCATTGCACTGGAGGATCTATTGTAGCTATCTTGCGTATTTGCCATACTTTATTTGCAGGTTGAGAGGGCGACTTTGACAAGTGCGAATTGGTGGGGAGGCTTGCCCTTCAAGCTTGGAAGAAGTCGTTTTGGGTTTGACAGGGAGTGGTTTTGCCTTTGTGTCAACTATTCTATGTTTTTCTCTCTCTTGCTTGCATCTACCTTCAATTTGTTAAACTAATTGATGCTTTGCTCCTTGGCTTGACAGGTTAGAAGGAATTACATGTGGCTTGGAAAAATCGATTTGGCAAGAGGGTTTCAACAATTCTCCATTTGATCTTTGGCAAAGTAATCCTCGTCTCAACTAGCATTCATCTCTTCATCCAGGTATGTCCCAAGAGGTATGATTTTCTCTTCCTTGAATCTTCCATAATTTCTAGATCACAAAAACCCTAATCAAATTAAAACCCTTGTTTTTGGTATTTCTTAGATCTACTTAGATCTAGCCCTCGATTTGAAAAGATATTGAAAACCCACCTCTATAGCATCCACCCCTAGTTGGATCTATAGTTTGGTGGTGATTGGCTAAGAATTGACCCATTTTCTAAGACAAAAGCTCTCCTTGACCTAAAGCGCACTTCCTTGAGGGAGGCTTGTTGGGCTAGATCAAGCACATGGGTATGTGAGATCCCGCTTGATTTGACAACTAGACACTTGATAACACATACCCATATCCTTACTTTGGTGAAAACTACCTTGTGGACATCTCTCCATGTTTTGAGGGGTTGAAACCCCCCTTTGACCTCATTGGTAACTTAAAACTTAGATCTACTAAGATCTACCCATTTGATTCACTTGAAACTTTGAACATGCATAGATCGGGGTATTAGCATCCCGGATCTACATTTTGATGGCCATTGGACTTGGTTTGGTCCACCAAAACCACTTTTTGCCTCTCCTTGAGAAAGTCGCACCCCTTGGGAATTTTGAGTTGGACCACTTCTAGGAAGTGGGTGTTGGAGATTTTTGTGGATTTGGATTGCTCATGCCTTGAAACCTAGGTCTAGACTATCCTTTTGTCCCGATCCACCTTGGGGATTGCATTCCTTGTTTTAAGGGATTGTGGTCCACTTTTGGTCATTACCTAAAAACCTAGATCTAGTAAAATCCAACCATTGGATCTCATCCAAACCACTTGACTTGGCTTCTAGGTGTCCCGATCTACACTTTGACATCCTTCTTGACCCCATTAGCCCATCCAACAAGGCACTAGTCCTTCTCCAAGCAAGGCGCACTTCTTGGGATTAGTGTCAAACCCTAGATCTAGCACATGGGTAATCCTAGAACCAACTCTAACTTGTAGATCTAACCTAGATCTAGCCTATAGTACCATCTTCACACTTAACTTCACCTTGTGGGCCCACCTAGAACCATTTCACGCTTCCCAAGGCAACAAGACCCACTTGTGTAAACACATGGTACTATACTTAATAATCATACCCAATCAAGTGGCCTAAACCATACATAGGTTGAAACACTAACTATCCTTGTACCACCTTCAACCATGCCCTAAACATTAGGTCCACTTAGACTTGCATTGGTTTCCGTAACTCATCATTCATTCACCTTTGAAACCTTTGCTCGGGTCCAATCAACTGCGATTGGGGTATAGGGTCTCCCCCTTGGTCTAGTTATACCTTGACCTAAAGCGAAGAGTGCCTCGGTTGACGTGACTCCCACATTGCATTGGGAACCGTGGCATCTCTTAGGTCACCTCTTTAGTTGCCTAACTCCTCTACCATCCCGGATGGGATATCTTTAGGGGCAACTACAAGTTGTGTGATAACATTTTTGGCGCCGTTGCCGGGGAAGGTAGAGGCCTACCCTGGTTCGACATACATTTTTCAAACCTCTCCTCCCGTTCTCTTTGCCAACATTAACATTTTTGGCGCCGTTGCCGGGGAGGTAGAGGCCTACCTTGGTTCAACATATGTTTTGTCTCACTCTCTCCCTGCACTTTAAACGACATACATCTTGGTAGAAGAGTTTAAAAGTCTACCTGGCGACTCCAATTCGTGACTCCGCTGAGGATCGGCCCCATTCCCATCTTTCAATTTTGTAATTTGTAAATCATAAATGAATTCAGACATTTTATTCCAAATGACAAAGTGTATGAATGAAATATATGAGAATCTGTCTCGCTATAGAGGGCAGTTGGAAGAAAGTAATGAAAGTCAGTCAACATACCAATATGGGAGTGATTATGTACATAATTCTTATGACTCTCATCATTCTTCAAGTAAAGATATTAACCCAATTAATTCAAACAAAAGTCAAGTTCAACCAAGGCCTTGCAACCAAAGCATTCGGTCAAATGACTCTAGCATTCCAGTTAGACATCCAAAACTAATCCCTAGTAGAATGGCCAAAGTTATTAGAAATCCACCTAAGCCATCTCCTTTTGACTTTTCTGAAATTCATGGGGCACCTCATCTTATGCCAAATAATTACTCAGAATGGTTGCCTCGTTTCTATGGAAATTATTTTGAGTCAATTGAAAATCATTTACAAAGATTTTGGGATTATATGGAAGTTAGGGGTGCTGATGATGAAGATGTTTATATGCGGGCCCTGGGTGAGACATTAGGTGGAAATGCCGGATTATGGTTTGATAACTTAGCCCCAGGATCCATCACTGGATATGATATGTTTGTTGGGTTATTAAAGAATAAATGGGGGTAGTAATATTGAAGAATCCTTAACAGAGACATCAAGCAATAACTATGATGTTGAGGATCAGTTTAATAAGGACCATGATAATAATAATGACACTTCAAATCAGTCCTTGAGTAGCCCTACTTTTGATCTTGAAGAAATTTCTGATTTTGTGTTGGTTGAGGATCCTTCAGAAAAAGAATCCCTTAATCATTCTATCATTAACAATCATTCAATTCCTTATCACCTTATTGAAGAAGAAGAAAGTGGAAACATTGACCAAGACCCTTTAGTAGTGCTTTCACATGATCATTGTCCAAATAATCAGGATGTTTTAAATAAATTTGTTAATTTTATCCCTGATCAATTTAATGAAAATGATCAAGTATCCTCTTGTGATTTTAGTGATGAATCAATAGAAGGAGAGGATGAGCCAGTAGCTCACACTAGATGCTCTAATCTTTGTTCCACTTCTTATAATGAGTCCTTAAATTGTTCCATCCTTAATCAAGAAAACTTAGAGTTAGATAGTTGTGGTCAATCTTATCCTCAGATTGTAAATATTAAACTTGATCAAAAGGTTAAAATCATTCCTAGAGTAAAGAGTGCTTTCTTTTGTCAAAGTCCAAGGTCAAACTTGTTTATCCATTTGGGAGAATTTTCATATTTGCAATCCACCCTCCCTTCCCAACTCTTTCAATCATCTTTGGGTTGGTGCTCTAGTCATTTTTTTACCTTGGAAATTTTCAATAGGAAGCATAAGCACGATTACATGATTGGAGAAAAAGCACTTCATTTCCCTTTTCAGCCACCTTGGAACAGTGATGCTTGTTGTCAAATTATCAATCATTCTTGGTGGCTAGAAAAGGTATTTAAAGATCAATTTCATCTTTTCTCTATTTTTGAGCATCAAGTGGGTCTAGTTTTGATTTTTCGTCTTCTCAGCTTTAATTTATCTCCACTTGGTTTTTATTTGATCATCAGTCCCAAGGAGAATCAAATTGAATATGTGAGAGAAGCAAATGAAGAAGTTAATTTGTGTGAAAAAGAATTGAGTCGCATGTCTTATGTCTTTCCTCCATCCATCTCTGAGATTAACTTGCATAAATTTTATGATCCTATCAATTCTTGGATGGAGGATGTTTGCATTAGTCATTTTTCTCCTTGGCATGATCTCATTTTGCACCATTCAAATTTTTCCTCAATTTCTGAACAAGTCAAGAAGATTGTGCTCTTAAATTCAGTAATCTTTAATCCAATCTTGACTTGCTTTATCAACAAAAATCAAAGAAAAATCATTAACTTATTTGATGAATGGTTGCACTGGATTTATGATTTTACCTAACATTTGTGCTAATTGGTTAGAGTAGGGTAGGTAGGACCTGAATAAGCTCACTTGAGCAGTAGGATTTGTGTGATTTTTCTTTTTCTTTTTTTTTTGTGTGCTGAGTATTGTCCCGTTTTTCTTTTTCTGCCTGAGTTGAGTCTTGCTCCTTCCTAAGCTTTTCTCTTCTCCTGCATGCATTTAAGAAATTATAGTTAGCATTTATATTGTTGGCTGCCTGTGCTGGTTGAGATTTGCCTGAATTAAGAATATACTCCTTTCCTCCTGCACAGTAAATAAAATGATAATGATATATGCCATGTTAGTTTTTCAAGTTCATGTTTTAGATTATATTTCAGTTCAGTTTTATTTTATTTTTATCCCATACATGCTCCATGATGGTATTCTAGTTTTTGTGAGAGCAGGAACAGGTGCAAGATAAAGGCTGAAAGCAAGGATGGTGCAGTGCTGGATTGAAGATTGATGCAGAGGTGTTCGAGACCAGAGATTCTGAGGTTCTCAAGCGCTCTCTCCCTTAGAGCACTTGTCCCAGCTGGAGCCAGATGTTATCACACCAGAGTAGCAGGGCTACTATTCTTGTACAGCAGATATCTGCACATTCCAGAGCTTCATTTATTCCAGAGCATGGCTATATATATTGGATCACTCATGATCAGAGCAGTACATTATTCAGATTTTATGACCTTGTGTCAAGGCTGAGCCTTGAGAGTTCAGATTTGATGACTGATGTGACCACTTATCCCATTACAGTTTCAGTTCAGTGCCTAGAGATGTATTTCAGCAGTGTTTCAGATGATGCATGATGATTGCTATTATGATGATCTATGGATATTGTTCTCACTGACTGTGGATTATTAGCTTGTTGATTTAATCATGATTATGGCATGTGCTTGGTATAAATCCTGATGTGGCAAACTATTTAAAATGAACTGTAAATCTTAAATGGACAATTGCTTGCACTTTTAGGTCATCTAACAAAACTTACTGGTATTTCACCTTACATGGGCATGGTTTTTCCCGACACCAGTTGTCTGCTAGTAGAGGCTTCATATCCACTTGTCTCCATTCATACATGACCTTCCTGTTTGACTTTAAACCCTGACTTGTCTCATTTGACTTTCTGATACTGAGGACTTCCCCATTTTTCTACCTCTGTGTTTGGACCGCATCCCTGTTTATTTAGTGTCTCGGCTCTGAGTTGGTGACAGAACTTGCCTTTGGTAAGTTGGATTGTAGGCCTACATCATTCTGGTCGGTTGTCCCGATGTTTGGCATTGGCTCGAACTCCCCCTAGTCACTTGAGATGTTGTTGGCTAAAACTGAAAGCTCATGTTCTACCTATGGAAACTGAATAAATTCGCCCATGGAAACAAAAAAGGGCAAGAGCAATGAAAAGCTAAAAATACTCCTCGAAGAGTATAAGAAAGGTCCAAAAAGCAATAGTTCTTAAAAGCTATATCTAAACAATTGCTGACCTTGTGAAAATGTGAAAAACATGCCCTGGATGCAAGCTGCAACTAGTTGTGCTTCTCAGCACATCTGAAATCCGAAGGGTTATGTAGGCCAAAAAGGCCATGGAAATAAATTGAATGATCCTAATGAACTTGGATCAACTTGATGTAGACATGATGCCTAAGTGGAATAAGCACTCTCTAAACAACTTATCCATTTGTGAGGCACAGCCATCCCCCGTGTTCTTTTGTCCAACACAGAGTTTGTAGCTTCCCCCTTCTCCCAGTCCAAAGTATTTTTGAGTTAAGTTAGACAAGTCAAACCCTTGGCCCAACCTTGCTCCTAGCCTTCATCCTTCACTAGCAGTTTGACCATGTCCAATGGGTAAGTTTGTCATTTGAACTAGGGTGCAAGTAATTTTATATTATCACGGAATATGTTAACTTGATTAATGCCACTGAATGGAATTTATACTTTGAGCTTAGCTATGAAGTGATTAAAGAAGCATTGTCTTAGTCTACTGATGTGATTTATCCTTGATTATATATATTCTTGGGATCCGTGATGATGTGGACCATGTATGATGATTATTGGTGATGATTTATGGTCCCACATGTTTGATGATGATATCATATGATGGACATATGATGCAGATGATGTTTGATCCAGTTCAGCAGGTTATTATTATTACAGATCAGCAGACTATACATTGTCCATATATGGTGGACCCTACAGCTGGCCCATTAGGGCAACCCAGGGTGTATGAGTACTCATTCCTAGTGGATTTGGGTCTTCTGGATCCATTGAGACACTTATCTTTCAGTTCCGGGCACTTCTGACAGTGATTGATGCAGTTTTACACTTGTTGACCAGATTTGGGGCTGATTTCCCAGCCTGAGCAGCAGGGGCCCCGAGAGGCCAGTTCACCTAGGGCGCTGATGATGGAGGGGGTGGTCCAGCCACTTGTCATTACCATTTATCCCCCCTCCCGGAGAGCCTGGTGGGCTCAGATGGACAGCGCTAGCACCCTAGGAGGCAGTTTTGGCACTTTCACAGTTCCCGAGGCAGTTAAAAAATGGGATAAAGTGGTCACTGAAGAAATCGATTTGGGCAATTGAGGCAAGGTTTTGGCATTTGGTTTTCACAGAGGTCTTCCAGGTTGATCTCACTATCTTCCAGTCATTTTTCACCATGTGGGTATCTCCAGATTGATCACAGGAGGACATTTACTGCTCGACTGTCATGGATTCTGAGGACAGTTTTGGTCATTATTATTATATTGGACATATTTTATTATTTCATTGTGCCTTGGGGTGAGCTAGCAAGGATTTATACCTCCTAGCCCCACCATGTGCTTATTTTATCATGTCCTAGTCATCATGAGATGGATTATTGTACTTTATACCCCTCTTGTGGGATGACGTCACCCTCTATTGTACCATTTAGTGAGGGCGCTATCATTATATGGGTGATCCATGTGATATATGGTTATGATTTGTTATTAGCCATTGATTATGTTGTGAGATCTTTTAATCTCAACCACTCATTTCAAAAAGTGGTTTTGAGATCTAGGGTTTTGGTCTTTATTATCCTATATAAGGAGGAGACCCCCTCATTGTAAAATTCATCTAGAGATTTTTGGCTCTTGGCTCTTGGAATAAAATTTCTATCTTTTGGAGTACATGCTTGGATTGGAGTGGATGTTGGTTGTTTCGATTGTAAATGCTATTGTCCATTGCACTGGAGGATCTATTGTAGCTATCTTGCGTATTTGCCATACTTTATTTGCAGGTTGAGAGGGCGACTTTGACAAGTGCGAATTGGTGGGGAGGCTTGCCCTTCAAGCTTGGAAGAAGTCGTTTTGGGTTTGA
The DNA here is from genome assembly GCA_027924585.1 of Larix kaempferi. Classification (NCBI taxonomy): domain Eukaryota; kingdom Viridiplantae; phylum Streptophyta; class Pinopsida; order Pinales; family Pinaceae; genus Larix; species Larix kaempferi. The sequence goes on along the minus strand of BSBM01000372.1, from coordinate 14,876,216 downwards.
CAGGGAGTGGTTTTGCCTTTGTGTCAACTATTCTATGTTTTTCTCTCTCTTGCTTGCATCTACCTTCAATTTGTTAAACTAATTGATGCTTTGCTCCTTGGCTTGACAGGTTAGAAGGAATTACATGTGGCTTGGAAAAATCGATTTGGCAAGAGGGTTTCAACAATTCTCCATTTGATCTTTGGCAAAGTAATCCTCGTCTCAACTAGCATTCATCTCTTCATCCAGGTATGTCCCAAGAGGTATGATTTTCTCTTCCTTGAATCTTCCATAATTTCTAGATCACAAAAACCCTAATCAAATTAAAACCCTTGTTTTTGGTATTTCTTAGATCTACTTAGATCTAGCCCTCGATTTGAAAAGATATTGAAAACCCACCTCTATAGCATCCACCCCTAGTTGGATCTATAGTTTGGTGGTGATTGGCTAAGAATTGACCCATTTTCTAAGACAAAAGCTCTCCTTGACCTAAAGCGCACTTCCTTGAGGGAGGCTTGTTGGGCTAGATCAAGCACATGGGTATGTGAGATCCCGCTTGATTTGACAACTAGACACTTGATAACACATACCCATATCCTTACTTTGGTGAAAACTACCTTGTGGACATCTCTCCATGTTTTGAGGGGTTGAAACCCCCCTTTGACCTCATTGGTAACTTAAAACTTAGATCTACTAAGATCTACCCATTTGATTCACTTGAAACTTTGAACATGCATAGATCGGGGTATTAGCATCCCGGATCTACATTTTGATGGCCATTGGACTTGGTTTGGTCCACCAAAACCACTTTTTGCCTCTCCTTGAGAAAGTCGCACCCCTTGGGAATTTTGAGTTGGACCACTTCTAGGAAGTGGGTGTTGGAGATTTTTGTGGATTTGGATTGCTCATGCCTTGAAACCTAGGTCTAGACTATCCTTTTGTCCCGATCCACCTTGGGGATTGCATTCCTTGTTTTAAGGGATTGTGGTCCACTTTTGGTCATTACCTAAAAACCTAGATCTAGTAAAATCCAACCATTGGATCTCATCCAAACCACTTGACTTGGCTTCTAGGTGTCCCGATCTACACTTTGACATCCTTCTTGACCCCATTAGCCCATCCAACAAGGCACTAGTCCTTCTCCAAGCAAGGCGCACTTCTTGGGATTAGTGTCAAACCCTAGATCTAGCACATGGGTAATCCTAGAACCAACTCTAACTTGTAGATCTAACCTAGATCTAGCCTATAGTACCATCTTCACACTTAACTTCACCTTGTGGGCCCACCTAGAACCATTTCACGCTTCCCAAGGCAACAAGACCCACTTGTGTAAACACATGGTACTATACTTAATAATCATACCCAATCAAGTGGCCTAAACCATACATAGGTTGAAACACTAACTATCCTTGTACCACCTTCAACCATGCCCTAAACATTAGGTCCACTTAGACTTGCATTGGTTTCCGTAACTCATCATTCATTCACCTTTGAAACCTTTGCTCGGGTCCAATCAACTGCGATTGGGGTATAGGGTCTCCCCCTTGGTCTAGTTATACCTTGACCTAAAGCGAAGAGTGCCTCGGTTGACGTGACTCCCACATTGCATTGGGAACCGTGGCATCTCTTAGGTCACCTCTTTAGTTGCCTAACTCCTCTACCATCCCGGATGGGATATCTTTAGGGGCAACTACAAGTTGTGTGATAACATTTTTGGCGCCGTTGCCGGGGAAGGTAGAGGCCTACCCTGGTTCGACATACATTTTTCAAACCTCTCCTCCCGTTCTCTTTGCCAACATTAACATTTTTGGCGCCGTTGCCGGGGAGGTAGAGGCCTACCTTGGTTCAACATATGTTTTGTCTCACTCTCTCCCTGCACTTTAAACGACATACATCTTGGTAGAAGAGTTTAAAAGTCTACCTGGCGACTCCAATTCGTGACTCCGCTGAGGATCGGCCCCATTCCCATCTTTCAATTTTGTAATTTGTAAATCATAAATGAATTCAGACATTTTATTCCAAATGACAAAGTGTATGAATGAAATATATGAGAATCTGTCTCGCTATAGAGGGCAGTTGGAAGAAAGTAATGAAAGTCAGTCAACATACCAATATGGGAGTGATTATGTACATAATTCTTATGACTCTCATCATTCTTCAAGTAAAGATATTAACCCAATTAATTCAAACAAAAGTCAAGTTCAACCAAGGCCTTGCAACCAAAGCATTCGGTCAAATGACTCTAGCATTCCAGTTAGACATCCAAAACTAATCCCTAGTAGAATGGCCAAAGTTATTAGAAATCCACCTAAGCCATCTCCTTTTGACTTTTCTGAAATTCATGGGGCACCTCATCTTATGCCAAATAATTACTCAGAATGGTTGCCTCGTTTCTATGGAAATTATTTTGAGTCAATTGAAAATCATTTACAAAGATTTTGGGATTATATGGAAGTTAGGGGTGCTGATGATGAAGATGTTTATATGCGGGCCCTGGGTGAGACATTAGGTGGAAATGCCGGATTATGGTTTGATAACTTAGCCCCAGGATCCATCACTGGATATGATATGTTTGTTGGGTTATTAAAGAATAAATGGGGTAGTAATATTGAAGAATCCTTAACAGAGACATCAAGCAATAACTATGATGTTGAGGATCAGTTTAATAAGGACCATGATAATAATAATGACACTTCAAATCAGTCCTTGAGTAGCCCTACTTTTGATCTTGAAGAAATTTCTGATTTTGTGTTGGTTGAGGATCCTTCAGAAAAAGAATCCCTTAATCATTCTATCATTAACAATCATTCAATTCCTTATCACCTTATTGAAGAAGAAGAAAGTGGAAACATTGACCAAGACCCTTTAGTAGTGCTTTCACATGATCATTGTCCAAATAATCAGGATGTTTTAAATAAATTTGTTAATTTTATCCCTGATCAATTTAATGAAAATGATCAAGTATCCTCTTGTGATTTTAGTGATGAATCAATAGAAGGAGAGGATGAGCCAGTAGCTCACACTAGATGCTCTAATCTTTGTTCCACTTCTTATAATGAGTCCTTAAATTGTTCCATCCTTAATCAAGAAAACTTAGAGTTAGATAGTTGTGGTCAATCTTATCCTCAGATTGTAAATATTAAACTTGATCAAAAGGTTAAAATCATTCCTAGAGTAAAGAGTGCTTTCTTTTGTCAAAGTCCAAGGTCAAACTTGTTTATCCATTTGGGAGAATTTTCATATTTGCAATCCACCCTCCCTTCCCAACTCTTTCAATCATCTTTGGGTTGGTGCTCTAGTCATTTTTTTACCTTGGAAATTTTCAATAGGAAGCATAAGCACGATTACATGATTGGAGAAAAAGCACTTCATTTCCCTTTTCAGTCACCTTGGAACAGTGATGCTTGTTGTCAAATTATCAATCATTCTTGGTGGCTAGAAAAGGTATTTAAAGATCAATTTCATCTTTTCTCTATTTTTGAGCATCAAGTGGGTCTAGTTTTGATTTTTCGTCTTCTCAGCTTTAATTTATCTCCACTTGGTTTTTATTTGATCATCAGTCCCAAGGAGAATCAAATTGAATATGTGAGAGAAGCAAATGAAGAAGTTAATTTGTGTGAAAAAGAATTGAGTCGCATGTCTTATGTCTTTCCTCCATCCATCTCTGAGATTAACTTGCATAAATTTTATGATCCTATCAATTCTTGGATGGAGGATGTTTGCATTAGTCATTTTTCTCCTTGGCATGATCTCATTTTGCACCATTCAAATTTTTCCTCAATTTCTGAACAAGTCAAGAAGATTGTGCTCTTAAATTCAGTAATCTTTAATCCAATCTTGACTTGCTTTATCAACAAAAATCAAAGAAAAATCATTAACTTATTTGATGAATGGTTGCACTGGATTTATGATTTTACCTAACATTTGTGCTAATTGGTTAGAGTAGGGTAGGTAGGACCTGAATAAGCTCACTTGAGCAGTAGGATTTGTGTGATTTTTCTTTTTCTTTTTTTTTTTGTGTGCTGAGTATTGTCCCGTTTTTCTTTTTCTGCCTGAGTTGAGTCTTGCTCCTTCCTAAGCTTTTCTCTTCTCCTGCATGCATTTAAGAAATTATAGTTAGCATTTATATTGTTGGCTGCCTGTGCTGGTTGAGATTTGCCTGAATTAAGAATATACTCCTTTCCTCCTGCACAGTAAATAAAATGATAATGATATATGCCATGTTAGTTTTTCAAGTTCATGTTTTAGATTATATTTCAGTTCAGTTTTATTTTATTTTTATCCCATACATGCTCCATGATGGTATTCTAGTTTTTGTGAGAGCAGGAACAGGTGCAAGATAAAGGCTGAAAGCAAGGATGGTGCAGTGCTGGATTGAAGATTGATGCAGAGGTGTTCGAGACCAGAGATTCTGAGGTTCTCAAGCGCTCTCTCCCTTAGAGCACTTGTCCCAGCTGGAGCCAGATGTTATCACACCAGAGTAGCAGGGCTACTATTCTTGTACAGCAGATATCTGCACATTCCAGAGCTTCATTTATTCCAGAGCATGGCTATATATATTGGATCACTCATGATCAGAGCAGTACATTATTCAGATTTTATGACCTTGTGTCAAGGCTGAGCCTTGAGAGTTCAGATTTGATGACTGATGTGACCACTTATCCCATTACAGTTTCAGTTCAGTGCCTAGAGATGTATTTCAGCAGTGTTTCAGATGATGCATGATGATTGCTATTATGATGATCTATGGATATTGTTCTCACTGACTGTGGATTATTAGCTTGTTGATTTAATCATGATTATGGCATGTGCTTGGTATAAATCCTGATGTGGCAAACTATTTAAAATGAACTGTAAATCTTAAATGGACAATTGCTTGCACTTTTAGGTCATCTAACAAAACTTACTGGTATTTCACCTTACATGGGCATGGTTTTTCCCGACACCAGTTGTCTGCTAGTAGAGGCTTCATATCCACTTGTCTCCATTCATACATGACCTTCCTGTTTGACTTTAAACCCTGACTTGTCTCATTTGACTTTCTGATACTGAGGACTTCCCCATTTTTCTACCTCTGTGTTTGGACCGCATCCCTGTTTATTTAGTGTCTCGGCTCTGAGTTGGTGACAGAACTTGCCTTTGGTAAGTTGGATTGTAGGCCTACATCATTCTGGTCGGTTGTCCCGATGTTTGGCATTGGCTCGAACTCCCCCTAGTCACTTGAGATGTTGTTGGCTAAAACTGAAAGCTCATGTTCTACCTATGGAAACTGAATAAATTCGCCCATGGAAACAAAAAAGGGCAAGAGCAATGAAAAGCTAAAAATACTCCTCGAAGAGTATAAGAAAGGTCCAAAAAGCAATAGTTCTTAAAAGCTATATCTAAACAATTGCTGACCTTGTGAAAATGTGAAAAACATGCCCTGGATGCAAGCTGCAACTAGTTGTGCTTCTCAGCACATCTGAAATCCGAAGGGTTATGTAGGCCAAAAAGGCCATGGAAATAAATTGAATGATCCTAATGAACTTGGATCAACTTGATGTAGACATGATGCCTAAGTGGAATAAGCACTCTCTAAACAACTTATCCATTTGTGAGGCACAGCCATCCCCCGTGTTCTTTTGTCCAACACAGAGTTTGTAGCTTCCCCCTTCTCCCAGTCCAAAGTATTTTTGAGTTAAGTTAGACAAGTCAAACCCTTGGCCCAACCTTGCTCCTAGCCTTCATCCTTCACTAGCAGTTTGACCATGTCCAATGGGTAAGTTTGTCATTTGAACTAGGGTGCAAGTAATTTTATATTATCACGGAATATGTTAACTTGATTAATGCCACTGAATGGAATTTATACTTTGAGCTTAGCTATGAAGTGATTAAAGAAGCATTGTCTTAGTCTACTGATGTGATTTATCCTTGATTATATATATTCTTGGGATCCGTGATGATGTGGACCATGTATGATGATTATTGGTGATGATTTATGGTCCCACATGTTTGATGATGATATCATATGATGGACATATGATGCAGATGATGTTTGATCCAGTTCAGCAGGTTATTATTATTACAGATCAGCAGACTATACATTGTCCATATATGGTGGACCCTACAGTTGGCCCATTAGGGCAACCCAGGGTGTATGAGTACTCATTCCTAGTGGATTTGGGTCTTCTGGATCCATTGAGACACTTATCTTTCAGTTCCGGGCACTTCTGACAGTGATTGATGCAGTTTTACACTTGTTGACCAGATTTGGGGCTGATTTCCCAGCCTGAGCAGCAGGGGCCCCGAGAGGCCAGTTCACCTAGGGCGCTGATGATGGAGGGGGTGGTCCAGCCACTTGTCATTACCATTTATCCCCCCTCCCGGAGAGCCTGGTGGGCTCAGATGGACAGCGCTAGCACCCTAGGAGGCAGTTTTGGCACTTTCACAGTTCCCGAGGCAGTTAAAAAATGGGATAAAGTGGTCACTGAAGAAATCGATTTGGGCAATTGAGGCAAGGTTTTGGCATTTGGTTTTCACAGAGGTCTTCCAGGTTGATCTCACTATCTTCCAGTCATTTTTCACCATGTGGGTATCTCCAGATTGATCACAGGAGGACATTTACTGCTCGACTGTCATGGATTCTGAGGACAGTTTTGGTCATTATTATTATATTGGACATATTTTATTATTTCATTGTGCCTTGGGGTGAGCTAGCAAGGATTTATACCTCCTAGCCCCACCATGTGCTTATTTTATCATGTCCTAGTCATCATGAGATGGATTATTGTACTTTATACCCCTCTTGTGGGATGACGTCACCCTCTATTGTACCATTTAGTGAGGGCGCTATCATTATATGGGTGATCCATGTGATATATGGTTATGATTTGTTATTAGCCATTGATTATGTTGTGAGATCTTTTAATCTCAACCACTCATTTCAAAAAGTGGTTTTGAGATCTAGGGTTTTGGTCTTTATTATCCTATATAAGGAGGAGACCCCCTCATTGTAAAATTCATCTAGAGATTTTTGGCTCTTGGCTCTTGGAATAAAATTTCTATCTTTTGGAGTACATGCTTGGATTGGAGTGGATGTTGGTTGTTTCGATTGTAAATGCTATTGTCCATTGCACTGGAGGATCTATTGTAGCTATCTTGCGTATTTGCCATACTTTATTTGCAGGTTGAGAGGGCGACTTTGACAAGTGCGAATTGGTGGGGAGGCTTGCCCTTCAAGCTTGGAAGAAGTCGTTTTGGGTTTGACAGGGAGTGGTTTTGCCTTTGTGTCAACTATTCTATGTTTTTCTCTCTCTTGCTTGCATCTACCTTCAATTTGTTAAACTAATTGATGCTTTGCTCCTTGGCTTGACAGGTTAGAAGGAATTACATGTGGCTTGGAAAAATCGATTTGGCAAGAGGGTTTCAACAATTCTCCATTTGATCTTTGGCAAAGTAATCCTCGTCTCAACTAGCATTCATCTCTTCATCCAGGTATGTCCCAAGAGGTATGATTTTCTCTTCCTTGAATCTTCCATAATTTCTAGATCACAAAAACCCTAATCAAATTAAAACCCTTGTTTTTGGTATTTCTTAGATCTACTTAGATCTAGCCCTCGATTTGAAAAGATATTGAAAACCCACCTCTATAGCATCCACCCCTAGTTGGATCTATAGTTTGGTGGTGATTGGCTAAGAATTGACCCATTTTCTAAGACAAAAGCTCTCCTTGACCTAAAGCGCACTTCCTTGAGGGAGGCTTGTTGGGCTAGATCAAGCACATGGGTATGTGAGATCCCGCTTGATTTGACAACTAGACACTTGATAACACATACCCATATCCTTACTTTGGTGAAAACTACCTTGTGGACATCTCTCCATGTTTTGAGGGGTTGAAACCCCCCTTTGACCTCATTGGTAACTTAAAACTTAGATCTACTAAGATCTACCCATTTGATTCACTTGAAACTTTGAACATGCATAGATCGGGGTATTAGCATCCCGGATCTACATTTTGATGGCCATTGGACTTGGTTTGGTCCACCAAAACCACTTTTTGCCTCTCCTTGAGAAAGTCGCACCCCTTGGGAATTTTGAGTTGGACCACTTCTAGGAAGTGGGTGTTGGAGATTTTTGTGGATTTGGATTGCTCATGCCTTGAAACCTAGGTCTAGACTATCCTTTTGTCCCGATCCACCTTGGGGATTGCATTCCTTGTTTTAAGGGATTGTGGTCCACTTTTGGTCATTACCTAAAAACCTAGATCTAGTAAAATCCAACCATTGGATCTCATCCAAACCACTTGACTTGGCTTCTAGGTGTCCCGATCTACACTTTGACATCCTTCTTGACCCCATTAGCCCATCCAACAAGGCACTAGTCCTTCTCCAAGCAAGGCGCACTTCTTGGGATTAGTGTCAAACCCTAGATCTAGCACATGGGTAATCCTAGAACCAACTCTAACTTGTAGATCTAACCTAGATCTAGCCTATAGTACCATCTTCACACTTAACTTCACCTTGTGGGCCCACCTAGAACCATTTCACGCTTCCCAAGGCAACAAGACCCACTTGTGTAAACACATGGTACTATACTTAATAATCATACCCAATCAAGTGGCCTAAACCATACATAGGTTGAAACACTAACTATCCTTGTACCACCTTCAACCATGCCCTAAACATTAGGTCCACTTAGACTTGCATTGGTTTCCGTAACTCATCATTCATTCACCTTTGAAACCTTTGCTCGGGTCCAATCAACTGCGATTGGGGTATAGGGTCTCCCCCTTGGTCTAGTTATACCTTGACCTAAAGCGAAGAGTGCCTCGGTTGACGTGACTCCCACATTGCATTGGGAACCGTGGCATCTCTTAGGTCACCTCTTTAGTTGCCTAACTCCTCTACCATCCCGGATGGGATATCTTTAGGGGCAACTACAAGTTGTGTGATAACATGACCCAGACCTGCTGTTTGAAGGCCAAAGAGCACCTATACATGTTGTTTAGGGCTGCTTTCATCCACAGTACTGCCCACAATTTATTTTAAGCCTTTAAGGTGATTTTCATGACCTTTTACTGCTGCAAAGGTCATAACAGGCACATATTTGCTTCAAAATTGTTGTACAAGGATTTGAACAGCTTCAACCTAAGTTGCATGAAATGGGGAAACGAGGACGAAACGAGGAAACTTTGAAACAGGGGAAACGTGACCCCCCAAAATTTTGGAAATGAGGAAATGCCTATATTGGGATCCTATTCATCATTGCCTATATTGGAATCCTATTCATCAATAACACCCTATGCCTCCCTCCTCTAGGCTCTAGCCCTTGCCTCTAACTCGGATTTCAAAGTTGATCCTCCAAGGACATTAGTCAACGGCTCAACACACTACAATTTTGAAGTAACTTCCTAATCCAATCGCTAAAATAACGTAGAAAAAGCTTCTCGTGCTTAATAAGTGATTTTGCATGAGTGAAGAGTACATTTTTATTAAGGTCATGGCAAAGGAATTCAACAATCAACACCACCAACATCAAGGTACATATAGGGGTTGATGTGCTTGATTAAATGTCAATTCCATACCCTCGTACATGATAGAATCTGGTGGAAACCTTGCAATCCTAAAATCCTGAAAACTATTAAGTCTATTGAATTTTGAATGGGATCTAAAAATCTACTTTTTGCATATGAAGTCCGATGAGGTTGGAACCACTCTCAAACATCCTAAAACAATTAATGGTAATGTTAAAAATTTAAGTAAAATGATGGAAAATAAAAGATAAGGAGAATGTCACCAAGTACTACTGCACCATGGCGATATTGCATTGTTTTTTTGAGTCCGCGGGCACCCACACAAAATTCCAGACAAACTGACCGATTTTTAACATAACTCGGCGGATTAGACCGGTTCAGTATCGAATCGGCCGATTCAGTGTCCATATCGGTCGGTTCGGTACCGTACCGGTCAACCAAACCAATTTGCAGACCAAGTTGATTCAGTTCCCTATCAAATCGGTAGATCAGCCGATTCCAAAACCGGTTTGGCCGATTTTTAAAACTATGGTTGAGACAGCAAAGGCCATGATTCATGACCTAGATCTCCATATATGCCTTTGGGCAGAGGTATGCAGTACAGCTGTCTACATCTTCAACGGGTGTACTCATAAGGTATTGAAGGACAAAACACCAAAGGAAGCTTTCAGTGGTGAGAAATCCCAAGTATCACACTATCATGTTTTTAGTTGTCCTATATATGTTCATATTCGTAAGAAAAAAGAACTAAATTGGAGCCCTCTAGTTTGAAGGGTGTTTTTGTTGGATACAATGAAACCTTTGAGGCTTATAGAGTCTACATTTTGTCACAGCAGAATATAGTTGTGAGTCGAGATGTGAAGATTGATGAGGATGCATGGTCCTCAAGGTCTCAAGAGCCTCCAAAAGAGGTTCAGGAGGGAGAAACACTTGCTATCCCAAATGCTGATCTAGAGAAATCAAAAATTTCAGAATCAGATCAGCAAGGTTTCGAAGGTGGACTCAATGCTAGAGTACCTTCCAATTCAGACAAGAAGCCTAGGTGGCCTACCCAGACATTGCAAGATGCACAAGAGCAAGTTGGAGCTCCATAGACGTCCTTTCCATAGCGTCGTCCTCCTAAAAAGTATATGAATTATGTTGCACTAATGTCTTCCATCATCGATGCAAAGCCTTCTAGTTATGGGGAGGCAGCAAGTGAGCAAGTATAGCAAAATGCCATGGTGGAGGAGCATAACCCCATCATCAAGAATGATGTTTGCAAGATTGTGCCCAGACAGGAAGGAGACAGTGATTAGATCTCCATATATGCCTTTGGGCAGAGGTATGCAGTACAGCTGTCTACATCTTCAACAGATGTACTCATAAGGTATTGAAGGACAAAACACCAAAGGAAGCTTTCAGTGGTGAGAAATCCCAAGTATCACACTATCATGTTTGTAGTTGTCCTGTATATGTTCATATTCGTAAGAAAAAAGAACTAAATTGGAGCCCTCTAGTTTTCTGAAGGGTGTTTTTGTTGGATACAGAGAATCCTTTGAGGCTTATAGAGTATACATTTTGTCACAGCAGAATATAGTTGTGAGCCGAGACGTGAAGATTGATGAGGATGCATAGTCCTCAAGGTCTCAAGAGCCTCCAAGAGAGGTTCAGGAGGGAGAAACACTTGCTATCCCAAATGCTGATCTAGAGAAATCAAAAATTTCAGAATCAGATCATCAAGGTTTCGAAGGTGGACTCAATGCTTGAGTACCTTCCAATTCAGACAAGAAGCCTAGGTGGTTTACCCAGACATTGCAAGATGCACAAGAGCAAGTTGGAGCTCCAAAGACGTCCTTTACAGAGAGTCGTCCTCCTAAAAAGTTTATGAATTATGTTGCACTAATGTCTTCCATCATTGATGCAAAGCCTTCTAGTTATGGGGAGGCAGCAAGTGAGCAAGTATAGCAAAATGCCATGGTGGAGGAGCATAACCCCATCATCAAGAATGATGTTTGCAAGATTGTGCCCAGACAGGGGGGAGTCAGTGATTAATTCCAGGTAGTTGTACAAGGTGAAGAATACAACAGATAGCAACATAAAAAAAAGCAAAAGGCTTGGTTCGTAGCAAGAAGATTATCCCAAAGAGAGGGAGTTGACTATGAGGAGATCTTTGCTCCAATTGCCAAATATACTTCCATCAAGTCCATCATGTCTTTAGCATTAGTTTTTGGTTGTCATTTATATCAGATGGATGTAAAGATGGTGTTTCTTAATGGCCTTATTAAGGAGGAAGTATACATCAATATGTCAAGAGGCTTTGAGGTGCACAGGCAAGAGACACATGTAAGCAGATTGAAGAAGGCCCTTTATGAGCTGAAGCAAGCACCATGTGCCTGGTACTCAAGGATTTATGAGTGCCTGTTAGGTTGGGCTTCACTAAAACCGCTGCAAATCCCAATCTTTATTATTTATTTGATAGATCAGATCTGTTTGTTTTAGTCATCTACGTAGATGATCTTATACTTATGGGTGGTTCTTAGAAGCTCATAGCATGGTGCAAGATAAAGTTGGCATGCAAGTTTGATATGAAAAACATCAGCCTTATGCACTATTTCTTGGGTCTAGAGGTTTGGCAGAGTCCAGGTGAGATCTTCCTCAAACAGGATCAGTATGCAGTTGAAATTTGGAAGAGATTTCAAATGATGGGGATTGTAATCCCATGGCTACTCCTATGATACCAAATTTAAAGTTATCAACGGATTCAAATTCAGATTTGATAGATCCATCTGTGTACAGGCAGTTGATTGGTTCCCTTATGTATCTAGTGAATTTGAAACCTGATGTTTCTTTTACTGCGAACACTTTGAGCCAGTACATGGTTGAGCCAAGGTAGCATAACTAGGTTGTTGCAAAACATGTGCTCTACTTGAAGGGCACAGTGTATCATAGTTTAAAGTATGTAGGAGATGGTGAGTTGATGTTGCATGGTTTTGTGGATTCTAACTGGGATGGGGATGCAGGTTGCAGGAAGAGTACTTCAAGCTTTTGATTCAGTTTTGGTTCAAGTATGATATTTTGGTTCAGCAAGAAGCAGGTACCAGCGGCAGAGTACATGACAAACAGTTCTACTAGTTGTGGGGCCATGTAGCTTCACAAGTTGTTGCAGAGGTGATTGATCAGATGTCATAGCCTACTATGGTATACTTTGACAATCGGAGTTGTATTAGACTCTCTAAGAATCCAGTGTTAGGAACAGAGTTCAGAAGGGGGCAATGGCTCTTGAGTATGTCCCTTCAGATTTACAGGTTGCATATATTTTAACGAAGCCCTTGGTCAAGGGGAAGTTCAGATGTTGAATGAGAGACTAGGCTTAGTGGAGAACACCTTCCTCACAAAGAGGGAGTGTTAAACTTTTACCTCGTTGCTTTGTAGTTGGTTCTCCTTTTGTATGGCGCAATAGTTGTTGCAAAGGCTACCTCAATTCTTGTGTGGTCAATATGCGGGCCCAGCAGATCAATATGATGGTGCAACATTAGTGTTCTTGGGAAAAGTGCTAGAGTTATGTAGGAGAGAGGATGAGGGCGCATGCATGCATGCACCTACCTCTTCCAGTTTCTATTTTAGACTGTTGATCCACTTTAATTAATTTTTCTATTTCATAGTTTGTTTCTGCCTGCACTATCTATTGTTAGAGTAAGGTGCATATCCCTAGGACTAGAGCACTTGCACAAGGAATTGACGAAGGCCCAAATCCCAAGGAGGAGTGTGCATGCATGCATGCCATGGCTATCCTCCAGTTGGGGTGCACTATCTCTAGCACTTTTATCAATGCAGGAGGGCACACTGGCTGAGTAGATGAGGATTAGTGTTTGACTGAGTCACCTTCGATGCTTCATGCATGTGACCAAATACATTGTATCTTCCCTTTGTCTCTTGTTCTATAAAATAGACTTGGGGTGCACCATTATGTTGATTGGTGAGTTTGAGTTTTGAGGCATAATAGTGTCATTTTTCTTCTTTTAGTAAATAAAAGATAGATGCAATGTTGAGAGTTCTCCATTGCGTATTTGTTGTTTGTAATCTCCAACATTATGTGTTTGTAGATTAATGTATTCCAATATTGTTGTTTTAATTGAAGCTTTCAGTTTTTAAGCTACCCAGGTTTAAGTTAATTATTTGAGAGTAGAATCTGCTTAGCATGGTCTGAAATTTAACAAAACTATGATCGGAAAACACCAACTTCACAACAACAACAACAAAATTGCCATTTGGGTGACCACCATGACCAGACTTGTAGCACTTCAGGTTGGGAACGCAATTGGAATGTATTAAAAAATACACTGAAAGAAGCACAACAAGTTGGAATATCAATGCCTAAATGGAAAGGTCTTTGTCTACTACAATCTTTGGTTGTGTATGAAGTCATTGCAAAAACTATATAATGTGGAGGATATTTGCTTAAATTACATTAACCTCGTGACTGAGTGGTTGGTGGTGACTAAGTGATTAGTGGAGACTGAGAAGCCTATTATGGAGTAGTCTCCTAGACAATTAGATGGAAAGGATGAGCAAGAGTGTGTGACAATAAAAGATATCCTCGACCAGCCATTGCAGCATGAGGAGACTCAAGAGAGTCGGTTTCCAACCTCAATACTACAATATATCATTTGACATCTTATATATATATATACATTCTTTTCAAATTTTTGCAACAATGTGATTATTTAATGTTGCTAGTTTATATTAAAATTTAAAGGAGAATGTGAATATATTTTGCATGTTTTATGTTTGTCAAGTTTTGTCATGTTATTGCCAAAAAAAATAACGAGTTTTTATGATATCCAGAATTGATGACTCCCACTGAGTTATTCCCAAATCCAAGTTTTGCAACACTAATACAAATCAGTGTACATCATATGTGTGCATTACAACAATCTGCTTTCTACTTGCATGCTTGCTCTCCCTCATGCTCATATCAACAAGGTAGAGGTAATAAGGTCAATACACTTTCCAAAGACATGGGAAAACTAGTAAAGCAATGCAAAAATAGAAATTTTACTATGTGTCTCAATAAACCTAAAAGTTACGTCAAATAATTATAATATCATGTTGGGCCTATTGCCTAATCAACCTTCACATATTGAATGTCTTACATATCTAGTTATATGCTGTAACACCCCGTTTTTGAACCCGTGATATAAATATGATGTAACGATGCAAAGCCTAGAAGCCGGATATAAATGGTTTAGGATGACCGAAAGTATTGTAAATACATACTTTGATATTTAATATAAAATCGCTGGCGATTGTAAATGAAGAAAGATGAAGAAGAGATGGGGGGGTATGATTCAACAAGAGGGGGAAGTGAAAAGGGGTCCAGGAGGAAATGACCCTAGTGACATATTCATTTAAGTCATTATCCTTGTTTAAAACCTTAGAGAGTGATTTTATCCTAAGGTCCCAAAAGCCATGCTTATGAAAGTGGGTTAATTAGCCTTTAATTACTAATGATCCTAAGCTAGGATTAAGAGGGGTAAAGTGGGCACCTCATGAGTGCCTCATGGCTAGATCTCAACATGCATAGAAAAGGTTGGGATCCAGTAGAGAGTGATCATTCTATCCATCATTTTCATCATCCTAGTTACTAGTACGGAGTACCTAAGAGAGGAAAACTAAAGCTACAATAGCCACTAATACCAATTACCCTGGGAAATTGGTGCTAGTAGGCTTGATGCCCTTGCGAGTGGAACCTGGCCTATAGTTGAGATCCCTGGAGTCTTAGCACGAAAACTCCCTAGTCGTCCTATGCTAGAGCATTGGAAGGGAATGGGGACAACGTGAAGGACTACGATGCAAAGAAGGGGGTCCCATTCCTTGTGTTGTGCAGGCTGATGGGGGATGAGTGCTAGAGGATTGGAACAGTTGTGGAGGAGGTTTCTGCACCAGAGGGTTGTGTGAATGTGGTTAAGTGGAGAACTTGGGAAAGCTTGACCCTTGTGGAGTGATAGCCCCAGCTCGAGGATGGCCTTTGTCATAGAAAGAACTGGTGTGACAGAGTGCCTACGGTTGGGAGGAACGTCCTTCATCTGTAGCTTTTGGAGGACCTTAAAAGGTAAGTTTCTCAATTGAGAATGAATGAATTCCATGGTTGTTATTATGTTATGTGTTTGTTTAAATTACTGTTTATGGATTTGTCTGTGTGCATAAATTTAATGAGCATGGATTGGATGCATTCATGGTACAAATGATTGCATCAATTAGAATGGGTATTTTAGTTTAACTAACTGCTATATGTATTTACTTCCACTAATTAAGATTAATTGTATAGTCAACAAAAAAGAAAATTGAAACATGTTACTAAAGGTAGATTTAATATGTGGAATCAGGTACCCCGTAGTCTCCATAGTGGAAAGAGGTTGTCGGGTACGTGACATGTCCCATAAGTTTGAGGTCCACTTCTACCCAACACTTGTGATATATGACAAGAAAAGGGATGTAATTTAAGAGGTATGGATGTCCTTTGCAAATAATGAATGTCCATTATGCATGAAAAACCCCCTAATATATAGAACTATGCACAACTAAATCATCGTCGACCCTAATTGTCTGAAAAAGCCATAGCAGTTGCCTCTAATCTTAGAAGAAATTAGGTATTTAAAGAGAAAATGTTATGGGTGTCGAGATTTTATTAGCATGCTCCAAGACAAGTTGGTCCTTGGGATATCATGACTAAAAGCTAAGATGAATGGGCTTTGGTTTGTCTAATCATAAACGCACCAATGACATCAGAGATAGCCCATAGGAACTATGATACAATCCATGATCCAAACGAAGGGGTAAATGTAACTGGGTATTCAAATGACTATTCAGAGTTCCTAGAGCTCTTCCTAAAGCTTGGCAAGAAACTTGTTTTCTGACCTAATTAATCGCTCTTTGTAACTTATACCGTCTCACTCTTGGGATCCTGTGATTGTTCCAAATTTTCAGAAGAAACATTGATGAGATCCCCTTTTTCTCATTCTCATTTGGGGAGTATCCATTTACCTGAATTTCACATGGACTCATTACTACTTCCCTTAAGCATGCCCGAGCTTTTTTCAGCTGATCAATAGCTCCTAACATAGTTCTTCTAAATTCCAAATAGTATTCAATATTTTCCATTCACGGTTATCTAATAAATTACTTCATGAAAATAGATCAACTATTCATCGATTGAATTCATGATCTCTTCCAAACCAAACATGAACCTTTTGATTCAATTGGCTCTCTTGCTACTAAACATGAACCTTTCGATTCATTAGGCTCTCTTACCCAGTTTCTTTCAAAGGCAATATAAGTACCCTTTTTCCAATTCCACCAAGCGTGCCTGTTCCATTCATATTATGGAAGATTAGGATCGATCTGTAAAAGACTCAGATCTCCAAAGGGCTCTTTCGACAAAGGGAAATTTCGGCTAGGAACGAAATTGTTGCTCTTGATGTTTTTTCTTTCTCCTTTTTTCCATTAATTTCGAATTAATCTGTTTATTTCATATGTGCTGCATCTATTTGTTTTACTGAATAATTTATCTTCTATGTAGGTCGTCCATTCATTGTTGAAACTAAAATTGGATGGTAGAATGAGTCTATTTTCTCAGTAAATAGATCAAGTGATTACATTGTTATGAATGTTATATACTGGATCAATCTCCAACTATGCCTTGGAACCCATCTCATATGGACAAAGCAGTGGAAAGATTACCCAATTAGTTGAGCTTGCTTGGACTTCAAGCAGTTCAGCGCTAATCATTGCTATGGTTTTCTCTTATTGGTAAGTAACAACTAAGAGTTCATTTCCCAATCAATTACGAAATGCTATAGTTCCTCCCTATTCTCTGTTTGGTGCTAAGAGCCTAAGGCGAAATGCTATAGTTCCTCCCTATTCTCTGTTTGGTGCTAAGAGCCTAAGGAGGCAGTCAAAAGATATGTGAAAGGGATCTGGCTCAATGGTAAATGAACTCCTGAACCACCAATCAGCAAAGAAAATAGGGAACACGAGAATAAGAAGCAGACCTTCCATTGCCGATTTTTTTCAAGTTCTATGATATTCGCAATCTCGGGATCCACCTCCTCCAATGGAGCATTCAGCTGCTTTGGCCACTGCAATAAATTGCACAAACTTCAGTGTGCAGAATAAGCATTATCAACCATCGAAAAACAAACCCAATAATCTAATGATCCTTTGAAATGACCCTGGATTTAACAGTCTATAGGAATGGATCCTTGGGCATTTCAAGACCAAAAGCGAAGGGACTCACGGTGACATGGGACTTTTGTTTCTCGAGACGAGAGTAGTCGGCCTCGTTGGAAACAGCAACCTGGCAGGCAACACGAATCTCTATCCCTGTCAGCTGAGACGAGATGCTTATTGTTTGAACCTTGAATGTAAAAGCTGTGTATTAAAATTGAGGGAATACATACAGTAGACTGCAGAGCTCTTTGTATCATAGCCGATCCGGGCCTAAACAAGGCTGAAGCGGAGATCTTTCGCATGGTCGCCATTGCCATAGCCATGCTTTGCACCTCTGCAAAGCCAAATGTCAAATGCCCTCGCCCCCTTCCTTCGAAATAGATGAAGCTGAAGATGGACGCTAATATGGGAGCCTGGTGTTTCAATACATGATTTTGTGAGCTGGGCTACACTCTGCCAAGCTACCCACTTAGGATTTTCATTGAAGTAACCGAAGTGATAAAGGGATTCTAAGGGAGTTGGCGTCCTCAGCGTTCACCTACTCCCGGCCCCACGGTCTCCTAACATGACCATGACTTCAAATTGGTCGATGGATGCAACGCCACCCACTCTTTCCGGTGGCTGATACATATCATCCATAGTATAATTTGACTGTACTGGTTTGTTAACATTGTACGTTTATATGTGTTTTGGTGATTATTTATTTTAAATAATTAATTTGTAAGGTGTTAAAATTTATTATAATTTGTTTGTAGAGGCAGTTGAAGTGATAAAGATGAGAAGTTGTAATCTGTTGTAAAGGGTAGGTTGTAAAGAATAAGTCACAGAGATTGTTTGGGTTCTATGGATGTACTTAAGGATATAGTAGTAACCAGATTGGATCTCTGAACCCCATATCAACAAGTATCAACCCAACTCTAATTATTAATTCCCTAAATAAAAAATATATTATAATTTAATTTTCAAACTTTTTTTCTCACAAAATGGTCGTCATGCAAACAGACTAGTTACAAAAAAATATACATTATTACAACATCACTCTTCTGTAACAAGTGAATCTTGGACCATTAACTACATCATGGATTAAATTATATTTATTAAAAATTCATCTATCAAATCCAACTTCTAATAATAATTTAATGTTATTAACCAATTATAAAAAAACACTTAGTCCAAGAAGAACATATAAATATATTATCAAAAATGAACAAAGTATATTTCTCTTTTGCTTAAACCCCACAATCCTAAGATTTTGCTATGAACATTATTTATCGAATTATTCCACTTTTCGAATGGTAAATTGCTTTCTTCATCACCACGACTAGAAGTAGTGGCCAACTCATCGTTTCCCATGATAAGGAATGTATTGGTGTGTTTGAAAATGAATCAATATTTTTATTCCAAATTATTTATGATCGCATTGGCTGTTGATACGTCGTAGAACATCAACTATTTTTTCTCCAATTATTTTTATCTAAAATGAACAAAAATATATATTTATTAGATTTAACACCGAATGTTATAATAATAACTGTTTTTAATTTATTATTTAAGAATATATAATTGTATTCGTGTGAATTAAGGATCAATTTGATTAGTAAATGTCTTTATGAATGTCCATAAACATATTAATACAATTGTATTAATATAAAGTAAGGTGAATTTGATTAGTAAATGTATTTATGTCAAAGTTCATAAAAATATTGGAATCAAATTTTATTGAGTTTTTAAAGGTTGTTAGTTAATGTTTTAACTATGGTTGATACTATATTTTATTTTTATAAAAAAATTATATAAATTTAATAAATAATTAATATTTTTATTTTATATAATATAAAGGTAATATTTTTAAACCAAAAGAATAACTACAAAGCTAATTGTTTATGAGACAATGATGTTTGACTTGTTTATTAACAAGATTGAGTTGCGAGGCAGCTTTTCCCTACCAAAGTGAAAGAGAACATGGTTGTCGCCCAAGGTTCAAGGTTCAATTGGTGCCATATACTGAGTGGTTCTAGTTATAATTGTTGTTGGCTTCCACATGCATCATCTTGTCTCTCGATCGGCTAGCTCGACAAGATTATGGCGTGGTTTCGAACGGTGATTGATCAACTCTCAATATCTTCTACGGGTTGTCCCTGGCCGAAGCGCTTATGTTTCTATTGGAGAAGGCCTATTGGCAATGGAAGATCATCGCCAAGAAGTTGCTCACCGAGGTAAACACAGAATTTTGCTTCAACCATTATGAACTCCACACGGTCCAACGTTTTTTCTATGATGTGTATTCTCAGTGCATCAATGGAAGCATTTTCGACGGCCTGAAGATGAATTTTGTGACATACATCATGGAGTTGTTGTAGTCTAGCAATTACCATGGACAACTCACCGGGGCTCGAGTCCTATTTGCACTTTCCAACAATGATCGATACCATGGCCACAACCTCAGCTGAAGGCTGAAATTTTACAAGTGTAATGCATGGGAAGAAAAGATGATCCCCAATCTAATAGTGGTATTTTAACAAATGTCAGGAAGAAGAGCTGATCCCCGGGCTAAAGGTGGATTTTTAACAAATGCCAATATCTCTTGGGATCTTGCATGTGTTGGATGTTTAAGCTTTGCTAGTTTCTTTACTTGTTGCTCTATAATTGTTTTTATTCTTGTTGTGGCACAAGGTGATGAGCAGATTGTATAAACCATATTCTACTCCCATAGAAAATTAAATTAAATTTTATATTTATGTATGTATTTTAAGTACAAGTGCATGGATTTACAAGATGTATACCAACAAATAAATGGCGGTTATTTTTTTAATCATAAAGTACAATTCGCTATTGCTCTCCACTCCTCAATCCAAAACAAATAGCAGTAGTAATTTGCCCCTGTAACAACATTGCAACAACATGCATTTTCACTTTGTTTTGCTCCATTTATCATGTTGGTAAAAGTCTCCCATAGCCTTTTAGATTCTAGATTCTCCCTCGTTGTTGCTTACCGAAGAATGAGTATATAATAATAGTAGTAGTTAGCACATAGAAGTAGCAATCCAACTAGTAGTAGTTGGCATTTAAAGGGGGGTAACCATTGTATAGTAGTGCATTAACAATGAAAGCCATTAGTAGATGGTGTAAATAAGAAAAAGGTGGCCCATGTGCGTAAATAGAAAACAAAAAATAGGGGTTCATTATAGTCACATTCATTTATTTATTTTTATGTTTCTTGCTCTTTCGCTCTTCAACCATAAATAGTTATAGTTTCTCCATTCTAACTCCGAATTCTGCAAATAAATATATCTGTTACGCATAAATATGACCAACGTAGTAGTGTCATGCACCCATAATCCAAAGTAGTGTGAGAACTATTGAAGCTCTAGTGCAGGAACTAGTGAAGAGCAACAATATATATGGAGTGGCGCAACAATATCTATGGTGAGGTCTATAAAGGTTTATTCATTATCTATAGTAAGGTCTATAGGGATCTATTCATGTGGGAGGCCTAAACTACCCTTGATTCCTTTTTCCTTTCCCAAGGGAAATAGAATAGTAGTGTTTAATTTTTATTTTTGTTAAATCTCACTAAACCATTTAAAAGAAAGAAGTATGTTGAGATAATCCATATTTTTGTGAGGCTATATGACTTGCAGTAATTCGGGCCCGCAAGAAGGAGCATGTGGAAGTGTGTAGAGGTGACACACTGTAACACATAGAGTAGCAACGAATTATCATTACAAAATAAAGGTGGAAAGTGTGTGGATGTACCACAATCCAAAAACATACGCAACATAAAAAAAACACATCAAACTCTACATGCAACCGAGGTGACAATGGAAATCCGATATGTTGGCGACCATAAGAAAGTATACACTGTCGAAACATAACCGTAGCAGAATACAACTATGAAAAACTCCTTAGAAAAATCTTACACATGTCGAACTTCACCATTATTTTGTAAGGTCTTTGGTGATGTAACTATGCCTATAACTACATTCATGTTTAACACTCATTCTATAAGTGTATGGCTTTCTCGTATATAAAACGATAAGCTCCATTTAAAAATAAAAGTTAGAGGTGTATAGCTTTCTCGTATATAAAACAATAAGCTACATTTAAAAATAGAAGTTAGAGGAGTTAAGTTTCTTTCCCTTTTTCTTTCTTTTAAATACATAGCGTGTAACTATTCAACCAATATAGTGCATTTTCTTATACTAATAATAATTTTAAATATAAGGGCCATACTTCAACTAAATAATTCCATTCCAATTTCCTTGAAATATATCTGTGACCCTTACATATGTAATACAATAAATAAATTGAAAATTTTGCGATTTAAATAAAAGGTTTATTAATTAAACTAAGGATTATAAATAAAATTTCATAAATCCTTCCTATACATTCGGTCAATAATTTAGTCAATGCAATAACAAATACTACACTTCATTTGAAGTGAGACGAGCCTTACGCTATCAGTTGATGAGCCTTTGTAACAATGCGACCCTCAACTGGAGTTCTGGGAGAGATGGGTTATGCGGTGCGACGGATTCAGTCCAGTTTATATCTAACTCTGCGCGGTTGAATTTCAATATAATATGTAATGCAATTTCTTAATTTTTTTATAACATGGCATTCGAATGTATACAAAAGAAAATATCAGACAATGTAACTTCAACTTATCTCGCGGCAGTCACACGTTTAGCAAGATGGAACTACACACCAACACTTTAGTGATCGAGGAATTTTATAATTTTATAGCATGATTATATACCAAGAGGGTGATTCAAATTGAAAACTAAGTTCAAATAAAATCTATACGGGGCTCCTAAAACCATTACAGGTATGAGAAGGATAACTTTTGCTAGATTCTGTCATATTGCAATGCTTGATGCAACTAATCCCCAATATGAAACTAGGGATATTTTCTATATAAATTACAGCAATAGTATTTCTACTATATGCCTATCAAATAACCCAATAAATGTATTATATGACCGCAAGCTCAAATAAAAATTACAGTAGCATTGTTCAGATAACTCGGATGAAAGCTAATCTTACTTATATTTGTGGAGATCGCAGTTTGTATATTCAAACCGTTGGGCAACGTGTTAGTAAGATAATCCAGTTACCCAAAGAACCAGTTGATTATAATCCAAAAATGAATGTATACACAACAGAGATTAGATGGCACGAGTTTGGGACATAGAGGAATCCTGGAGAACACATGTCCCTAGAGGCATGGGAAACAAACAAACAGAGCCCGCAAGCGGTATCGAAGAGGTCGGTAGCATTTTCTAATGCAATTTTTTGGTCTCTCATTGAGCTAGAGGGAAAATATGAAAACAACTCTAGCATCCCCGCCTCCACTTTCGCTCGCTCATTCCACTAACTCCTTTGCGTTCTCCAAATCAGAGAATAAGAGCTCAGTAATGGGTAGAAGAGGAACCACCTGAATACCCAGTCTGCATTCTCTACATTCAAGCCCTGCAAACCACAGGCTACTGTTCCGCTTATTCGCCCATAAAATCCCCACAACATGGTTCTCTTTGATGAACTCGCCTTCATAAAGACTACTGTTAGATGGAAAGAAAATGCCACAACACCTTTGCAGATCTCATTTCAAGCGCAACCAAGGTAGACGCACTACTAATCAGATAGAATAGCAGCTTACAAGGTATGCTGGGTTGGTGGGTGTTTCAGCGCTGATATCTTGGTGGTTGTGGTTCTGGATAAGGCAGTTGCAGACTGCGTGAATGTCGAAGGAAATGAGATGGAATGTCATGTACAGCACATGAGGAGCACAAGACCGGACCAGGGGGACGGGACGGGACAGGACACGACAGGACACGACAGGATAAGTGGCAATTTTTTGGTTTTTTATTTTAAAAATTATTTTTATTTTTTTTTTATTTTTTTTTAACCATGGGAACAGCAATCTCCCAAGGGCATATCCAACAGCCCGCAAATCAGATATACCAGAAACTTGTGACTCAGCAGGGGCCGAGACGTCCCGAAACCCTTTATCCCAAGGGAGAGCCTCTATCCTAGGGGTCGCCTACCCTTTGAGCCTTGTCACAGCGGGCCAATGATTTATGAAAATAAAAATTACTCCTGCAAGGATTTATGTCCTATCAGAGCTGTCCTTATCCAATTCAAAAATCAAAATTTTGTATTTTAAAAATTGTTAAAATTATTTTTATTTTTCATAATATTATGTTTAATATTAAAATTATTCAAAACATTATAAAAAATAATAATGTTTTTGTTTCAAATTAAAATTAATACAAGTCAAAAAGCTTTGATTTTTTAGTTTTGAATGAAAAGTATATCCTACCTTGGCAGGGATAAAAAATAAATAAGCTTAAAAAAAAGTTAAAACACAAATTAAAAGTTATTTTTTATCTCATTGTTATTTTGATTGATGAGCTTTTGTTTGGGAAAAGAGTTTCATGTAACACATTTTACTCTAATTTCTTTTGAACACATTTACGTCGTGAAACCATAGTAACTATCCACCCACATCAATACAATAGGAGATCCATTGCCAACTCCCTGTCTTATGAGAGATATGACAAGCCGTGAAGATGCATGTCCTGTAACATAGATTGTCAAAAAATAATGTTTCAACTTTGTCAACAACATTATAGGTATGTTGTAGGATATTCAAAGTGTAGATAGGGATAACCAACCTCATTAATAACTAATTCGTTGAGTGATTTCATAAGTTTATTATAGGTCATTATCGAAAAACAATATCATAAAACATATGAAGACTTATTACCACAGTGTCCCACTTCAAAAATGTGGATATGAATTTTTAATTTTTTCCATAAAAAATCGTATTTTATTTATACGATAAACAAAACACTTTGTCCATAGGCCTACAAGCCATTTTGTACAAAAAAAAGTCTAAAAGACTTGCTACCAGCCAACAAGTTTCTTCACAAAAAGAACATCAAAAAAATGTGTATGAGCTTTAGAAACGGTCTGCTTCATAGAAGCATGGGATGTCTCCAACAGAGTACTAAACAGCCATAAGATAGGAGGCATTGCTTCACAAAACATTAACTCTTCAAAGGACATGTCAACCAAAATATGGTTTTCATAAAAGACTGTGTGAAGAACAAAGACCCGTGATAGAAAATATCTTCATCATCGAAACTATGCAATTATATATCATTCCAAAGAAGGCCCTGGGGGAAAATCAGTCATGGTGTCATTTTGCATCTCCCAGCTGTGCCAAACTCCTTCTCCAACTAATAAACCCTCCTTTGATAACTGATATGCATGTATGTTCCTCTCTCCACAAACATGCTAGAAAGATAACTTTTGAAAGAGAGGAAGGATGTGGGTAATTTCCTCATATAAGGGCCTTAGCATAATGTTATTTGGGGGGGTTTTCTGGCTCATCCAATCTATCACCAATTTTGAGTCTCCAAAATCCTGTAAAGATTGGACCCAAAATGTGGATGTAGCTACAAGAATTAGCTTTATGGCTTGTAATTATGCTCTATTGCTGGTGCACAGCCCTAGGCCAGCTGCAAATTTGAACCAGTGAAAGTAAGAAAGATAAAGAATACCATTAGCTCCACCCCATAACTAGGGTGCCTTGAGAGGCCCCATCGAAGTAATCCCAACCACCTGATATGTCAATCTGTTCCTCTACAATTCTCCTCTCTTTCATGTTGACACAAATTTGTGGAAGATGGCTTATAATAGTCAATCCTTTTGTTGCATACACAGAAGGAGTTATATGTACATCCTCAAAATTTGCCTTGTTCTTAGCTAACTAGGTTCCCCATATAAATATAACTAGCAGAGCCATGTACTCTTTTATGTTTTGAGTGTTGATCCACGTCTAGAGGGCTTCTCCTAGATCCATTCCATTCCAGATGAACATATTACTTTTAACCTAAGAGGCAAACTCCCACATCTTTTGGATATAAGGGCGGGAAATGAATAAGTGAGAGAAAGTTTCATTGTTTGCTTTGCAAAGGGGACATTTGACTGATCCCACCTTGAATCTTATGTCCAAATGATCCCAAACTAGTACTTTATTGTTAAGAGCTAGCCATAAAAACAATATAGACTTCAATGGGTGATTGAAAGACCATATATAAGGAGTCCACCGGGGTGGATCTTGGAGGTCTTCCTCCTCCCTTAAAACTCTATAGCCTAGCCTGGGGGAGTATGAGCCTCCCTCAAAATTCCTAGTCCAAAGGAGCTCGTCCACACTATCTATTTTCCTTACATGACTGCCCTTTAGACCCTTCACATAACCTTTCCAAATGTCCACCTTTTTCACCTCAAAACCCAAAGTTGTTGTTGTAAGCCAAACCTAGTTGAAAGGAGAGGAATTGTTGAAGTATGCCACATGCCTCAGCTAAGTGATACCCTGATCTCTTAAAAAATCAGTCTTATCGTTGGGTAACCCATGAGGACCGGGATTGCCTACCCAAGGATCCTTGCCAATTCTAACTCTACGACCATTGCCAACTTGCCATGCCAGCTAGTCACCTGCTAAATCAAAATCCTAAATGATAGTCTTCCAAATAATAGATATGTTCGTATATTGTTTGTCCCTAATCCTGAACCATTCCTCAATGGAGAGAGGATGAATGTACTTATGAGCGACCACCTTTACCCATAGGCCTTATCCTTTGAGAATCCTCCAAACCCCCTTAGTTGTCAGGGCCTTAGCAAAGTAAACTAGGTGCTTAAGGCCCCAACCACCCAGTTCTTTGGGTAGTGAAAGCTTCTCCCAAGGAACTCAGTGAAAATATTTATCTATAATGTCTCCCTGCCATATAAAATTAAAAGACAACTTTCTAGTCTAGTTCAACACACCCAAAGGGACAAAGGCAAGAGAGACCCAAAAAACTGGAATTGCTTCGATGAAGGATTTCAATAAAACCAATTGACCCCTCTCAAGAGGCACTTATTGCACCAAAGGTGTAATCTCTTTTTTATTTTCCCAATCAACCATGACTAGTCTCTTTTTTGGTAATCATTAGCTTTAAGAATAAAACGCATATATGTTAACCCCATATGTAGGTCTACAACAGAGAACTCGAACTAATGATTTATCCAATCCATAGACACTTGATCCAGATTAAGGTAGGAGATAGATGACTTACGAACATTTAGAACCATCCCCAAAGCATAAAAAAAAATTGTACAAATTCTTTAAGTTTTTTAATTTCCCTCGTGGAGCCATATGAAAAAATCATAATTTCATCTAAAGTTATACAACATTAAAAGGATATCGGCTTACAGGAGACATAAATTTCAGAAGGGGGATCCAAGTCCAAATTTGACTTGCAACCAGAAAGGTTGTTCTTGAACATTTCCCTTGTTACAATTTACCCAATAGGTTTAGGCCATGTAATTGACATTAACACCAAATCAAGAGAATGGTTGAGAACATAGAGATAAATAAAGGTACATGCTTTATTGAAAGTCATTTTTGAGTTTTTCAATAATGTATGATCCTGAAACTTCTTTATGGCCTCTTCAACTCAAATAAGGAAAAGGAACTTGGCCAAACTTAAATCAATTGTAAAGACCTAGATTCAAATTTTAAATATGCTATGAAGTGAGATCTAGAGTATCTAGCAACAAAAGTTTGAGAAGCAAAATTTTGAGAAAAGCTTTATAAAATAAAGGGATATATATTCAATGTGGGTTAGCCATGAATATTACAAGTTGCTTCCAGTGCATTAGGTATGGGGCCTCATCATGCCATGAAAATAACTGAAAGATTGTACATACAAGGTTATATAAGTTACCCTCGAACTGAGAGCACAACATACCCAACAATAGATGATTTTAAAGGTACTCCTAAGATACAAAGCAAAAACCACAATTGGGGGGATTATGTGAGCTCATTACTTTTAAGGGGATTTCACCCTTCAAGATCAAGAATGATGGTGGTGAGCATCCTCCCATAACGCCTATAAAATCAACTACGTAATCCCAACTTGGAGGTGGTGATGCTTGAAAACTCTTTATGTACGTAACACAACAATTTATTGGAAGTGTGAGCATTTATTGCAAATATATGAGGAAAAAGGTAGAATTCTCAGTAGGAGGAGAAAAATGTCACTACATAGAACAAAGTGCAACATCTACAGGATTCATAGTTATTATGCCTTGGCTTGATGTAACTTAGGAGAGTCTGCTCCCATTCTCCAAAGGTGATTCCCTAAATATTTTTGAAGTGGAGCTATATAAGGGATTTACTTCACCCCAGGTTACCTCATCGTAATGAGATAATTTCTCTTATGCATAAACACGGGATTGGCATAGATGCATCAAATCTAATCCATATTAATAATATATGTGAAAGGAATTATGCTCAAGAAGGCAACTTATTCCCACAGTTATAGGAATCACCCCGATTTGAGGATATCAGTGCATTGATGTAGATATTTGCTTACCTGAAATTCATAGCTTTATATAAGAACAAATTACATTGATTGCAAAGGGATAAGTTGACCATGGCCATGTGGTGCAACATTCACTGCAACAATTTAGTGCCAAATACACCTGTTTTTTCTCACAAATAGAGAAAACAGATAGCCTCTTTGAAGCACGGTTCTCTCTTTTAGATAACTCTAGGTGTTTGCTGAGAAAATATGGTAAATGCGGTCGCTATATGAAATGTGTTTCCATCTAACCCTCGCGCTTGTACTATGCTACCTCTGAAGAGGGATTAATGCATTATGAATAAATCTCAATCAAGGAAAGCTTGTATAATTGAGCAAATTTAAAGAAGTAAAGAGCACGAGTTAAAGGTGTGAACTATTCATTACTTTGGTTTGAAATGTAGTTAATTTCACAGGTGGAGGTCACACATAGAGCCAACCATGTCTCTTACCTATATATATGTTGGCTTTAAGTATTATTTGTAGGTATGATGTGTGTTACCCCCGTATTTGCAAGGATGTTTGCTTGTGATTTTTATTACATGTTCATCAAGGAGTTGCATGTTGTTCAAGAAGTTTTGGGTGGCCTAGGGCAACAATCCTTTTGGCGAATCTAGGATTTATTTCTATCCTATAGAAGTTCTATGAGGCAACAAAGGAATGTTCAATCTAAAACTAACCACTGTATGAGAATAAAAGCGGGTAACTAGATCATGAAACAAAGTTCTAGTCATGATCTCACTGTCAAAAAAGAGATTTAGGCATCCAACAATAGGGGTGATTTGAAGCAGCAGGATGAGATATTTTGGACCTATCCTAGGAAAACCTAGGGAAAAATATCAACATACCTTTCATCGTTTGGTCACCACAATTCTGTAGCATAAGGGAAACAACTAGTTATGACTAGCAATTTGGTATTTTGAAGTGATACTCTTGTAGAATCTAACTGGGTAATTGTGACATGTGCCAAATTTGTTGTAGGTTGAAATTATGGGTTTGCAAGAGAAGAAACTTAGTACTGGGATTAATAAAATCGACACATGATTAACACTACAAACTTTTTGTTAATAAGAGCTATAAAAATTGGATAAGTCTAAACATGCAACGATTTCGCCTTTCCGACGAGTTTTTAATCTGAATATGATGAATATATATATATTTTAATGGACGTTGTGTTATTCAAATCGTGGTTCTAAATGTATAAATGGATTTAGCGGTCTTGAATACCTTTAGGGCTTCTCGATTAAGCAATTTTAACACTGATTTCTGACAATTTAAAAAATACTTCCCAAATTACGTTTAAAATCCTACCGAGAAATGTTTTCAAAAATAGGCGAAATCGTTGTTTGCTTAGACTACTTGATAAAAAATCAAATCAAACCCAAAAAACTGACATCACATACATCACATTATATCCACACCTGTCTTTAGCAGTGACAAGGCCTCACATAGATAATTGTGGTGAACATTTTCAACACAAAAACCCTCAGATTGGTGCATGACATTGTTATCATCACAGGCGAGGATGTCATCTAATATTTAATCCAATAAATAATAGTAAAAACAAAGGGAGAATCCAGAGTCATTTAAGGTGACCCATATATAAAGGGAAACAATATGTAAAATTTCCAATCAACACACAACGCAAATTAAGTGCTACTTAGACTGGGGCAACAATCAATTCATCATCACATCCCACATATAGTACAACAGAATATCAATGCAACTTAAACCGAAAGATGGTGATGATATGAAATAATCATATCCAATCAGAGGCCAACATGTTTTCTTCATCTTTTTCCACCCCATGATAAAAACAATATAAAACCCTAACCAAAATACTTGCAACCAAAAGAGCCTAAAAATAAAAAAGTAAAAGAAGCAATATCAAACCCTACCATCATAAATGTAGAAGCCGATAAGACTATAGGTTTAGAGAAAAGTCCAATGAAGGTTAATAGTTAAATAGTAACAGTAGAAGCACAAAGTTAATATTTGTCGCAAGACCTACTAATCTTTCATTATTGGCCTCATTTACGAGATGTCTTATCGTTGCTTCAGCTCTAGACAAGACTCTAAAGGCAAATATTTTGAGATAGCTTCATGGTGATGAAAAGATGAAATGGTAATGGCTATGAGACAACTTCACAGGGAAGAAGGGAAGAAAAGAATGAAAACACATTACCAGATGGGTGACATTTGACTACAAGTCTTTGATGGAATGACAATCCACTAGGGCATAAATATTTATATAGATTTGGTAAGTAATACTATGTGGATGGGTTTTTTTTTTGTTTTTTTTTTTTTAGCATTTAATTTCGTTCAATGATAAAAAATATCGAATCAGTAGCTCTAGTCCAATAAACATTAAGGAAACTCTAATAAACAAAAATGAAAATTATTATTAGTTTGGTTAACCTTTTTTTTAAAGTAAAAGTGTTTCATATTAACAAAACTTCAAAGGTTACATAGCTTCAAGAGTTCATAGCTCCCAAAAAACAAGTTGATAACAAACTTCCTATGCTGACTGAAGTTCTATCATAGTAGTTATCACAAACATAGGCCCAAAAAGGATCAACCTTCCCAATTCTATCAGCAACCATAGAGCCATTACAAAATACCATCCTATCAGCAGAACAGTAAGACTGAACAGAGGAGCCTCCCCTCCTACTTATAACTGAAACAACAATTAACATACATACAATCATAAGTAGTAATTGCTGACATAAACAAGAAATAACATAGGGCCGGAACAACAGAAAGGAGGGCACCCCAACTACGGCGCCTGGTGGACAGCAGAGCATTCGGGGTTGTTGGCGATGGCTCCAGTGGGCTCCCGAATCGTTATGCCTCTGCACATAGGGCTTCCAAAGCTGCTTCCCCGACCGATTGGATATTGATCGAGCAGTGGATACAACGGAATTCCCAGTTTCAAAGTGATGAGGTCCACTTTTTTGTGCAATACTCTGCAATCATTGTAGTGTTCTTTCCAGGCACGAACCGATTCAACCTCCCCCATAGCCTTGTTCTCGCGGTCCATCGATACGTGGGCCAATAAGCCCTTTGTAACCCAGTAGGTAGAAATAATGTGGTCATAGGCCGACAAACGACCCACAGTTGTTCCAGGGTCCTAAACCCATTCATCCACCTCGTCATGGATACTCTGTAAGTTCTCGGATGAAATATGTTCCTAGAGTTCCTTCTCCAGACCCTCAATTTCCTCACAGATCTGGCGAGGGATTCGATTTTTTAAGAACTTGGCAGCCAGGGAATATTTGTCTTGCTCCCAGGTGGATTTCTTGGCTTTACGGGATGGTTGAGGTCGATTCCCGTCTCTGTGAGCCCGGGAGGTTCAAGGCTTAGGGGCCATATCATGGAGGAGGAGGTTGCAAGGGAAGACAAAAGACTGGGGGTTCAACTGGGTGAGAAGGAAACACACAACAATACCCAGAGGCGACCACCAGAGGGAGACTAGGGTATCCAAAGGGTGTGAGGGGAAGCAGAACAAAATAACAGGAACAAACATAGGAAAAAACGTATGAACTTGAAGCCGCATGGTTCCCCCCATTTATAACATAATTATGGTAAATTGCCATTATTCCTTGGTATTGACCTGGATTAGATCGACGTACCACAGTACTCAATCTATCATAGTGACCATAATTTTCAATTACTCTCTGCATTGCGTATGCATTTGTGAAGGACAGTCCGTAACCCTTCTGTTATCAAAAATCCTTTCACCATTTCACTGCCCAAGACAGTCTTGATTTCCATTGATATCATTCCCACTGATGTCACGTGGTGGCACATGCTGAAGAGAGGTGGCGGATCTAGCACTCTCGTGGGAGGTTTCCAGGGAATCATTGTTGTCACGTCCCCTCTCATCAATCTAGTGAAATGGAGAGAACATGACGCTAAGGCTGGCATCTAGCCCAATTATCACTAACAAAATTCATTGAAAATAAAAAGACATACGTAGATGTATAATCGTAAAAAACACAACATAAGTAAATTCAACTACATATCTAGCATGCATTCAACATTTTCATGATAGTCATCAAATAAATACATTACAAAATTAATACAAGAGAGTGCTTATCTTGAAACAAAGTAATCCCGAGCAACTGGCTATGCAACTACAACGTTCCACCCAACCATAGGCCTGTTGTGCTCCTCAATATCTCAACACAACTGCCACCCCTGAGCTGGGCATGATTTCTACAAGGAGAAAAGGAACAACAGACTCACACATAGCCAAATATACACCAAAATCAGCCAAGCCAATCCACAGTTGGGTTTATCAGGTTGTTAAGGCAATGGAAGGGAATGAATTGCTAAGTTAGTGAGCTCAACTGCAGAGCTATGGATACCTCTACAAGATCTATCTAGCTTGGTACCCACAATACCTACACACTTGTCACAAGGAAGTATTCCCTTCACTGCTACACAGTCCCTCAGGCCATACCTTCCATTCTAGTACTCTTCAGGGTGTGCATAGAAGAGTAGACAGCCCTTTTGATCTTTTTGTGAGGTTACTCTTTTCACTAGGTTTATCAAGCCAATTTTGGTTCTCTTCCACTCCTAATTTCTTACTCACAAGTTCAAACCAAAATAGGGGTGCAGACAATAGCAAAACACAAGTGTTGGGCATGAAGAAAAAACGTTTTGACAGTGGGATTCCCAAGATGGGGTTTTGTTGGCCTGATTTTATGACCTGGCCAACTTAAGGAGATAAAGCCCACACAAGTGGCTTAGAACAACTCCCGGTGTGTTTGGGATGGAAATACCTCGTAGGTTATGGTCATACTACCAGTTGGATTTATTCTCTTAAGGAGAATTATAAAATTCAACAAAAATGTAACCTAAGTTAATCTACTGATTTTAAAAGGAATCCTAAAGTTAGTTTCTGAATTTAATCTAACCTAATGTGCTTTCCTAAGGAAAGTCTCCTGTTTTGTTTTTGTTTTTGGATTTTTAATCTAATGACTGTTTCATAAAATTTTAACAAAATAATCTAAATGAAAACCTAACTAAGGACTACAAAAAATTTAATCTGAAAATTTAACTAAACTATTTAACTACTTTATTCTAACCTATCTCAGCTAAGAGCAACTTGGAAGACTAAATTAATCATTTAAAATAACAAAGAATAAAAATGATAATATCTTAAATAAAAATATCATAAGAGATTGTCACATGAATTGCTTTGTTGTATATGCACAAAACAAAAAAATTAAAATAGAAAACTATTTTAATTTTTTCTATAATGATGTATTAATCAATAATCAATATTCAATACCAAATATTTGAATTAAAAGATTGTATTCATTTATGAAAACACCGTGGACACACAAATGCTATCAGAAATAAATATGAAATATACTATTACTAAATCACAGTTACCAATAACATATTGAGTAAAAGATTCAGTAATACTTAATCAAATATTAATATTGTGTAGATAGAGTAACTTTCAGATAATCTATACAATTATATCACAGTACAATTGCATAAGTATAAAACAAGAAAGTTGTATATCGAAATACGTATTTAAGTTTCAGAAAATGGTAGCCAAACAAAGATACCAGTTTGAGAAATTCAGTCACAATCATCCACGAAGATAAAACTCCTGTAGAGCGATCAAACTAGAAATTGTATAATATTTCAATAAGTTTTTCTCCAGAACTCCATCGACCCTAAACCTGTATGTTTATCACTTAAATACAACATGCTTCCAATAAACTCTTCCAGGTTTGTCTAACCTACACCTAAAAATAGATGCCAGCTCTCTAACAGCTGTTAGGAATTTTAATAGATGATCATCAGAATCTTTCTATTACATTTAACTTGAACATCCGAAAGATTAACAGCTATTAAACTAACTTCACGATGTAAACCGATTTATGTGAAAAGTTGGATCAAAATAACACCTGGCATGCACTCTCCAATTCGATAATCAAAGTAGATGTAACTGCAGCATCTTTTTCCAAAAATTTCGATCCTCGTGGCATGTAACTTATCCACCTAATTGCTCAAAATTATAGAAACATCCACCTGTGCAAGAAAAATACAAATCTCATAAGTTCGGAATTCAATGTAAGATGACAATAAAACAATAAAAGCATTTGAGCATACTAATCATAAATTTTGTTACCTTCTAGATTCAAAACAGAATGCACACTTGTTACCCGAAGTAACTCAAGTCTCACCATATACTCTAGCTTTTCTTCTTGACTCTGACAGTCTGGCCGTAAGCTCAAGGATTTTAAGTTTCTGATGTTCAATTTGTTCAAGTAATTGTTCATTGGTCATCTTCGTGAGTTTCCTATCATTTTTGTATTTTTCTTTTCTCGACTTCATTTCTAGCCATTTATGAACCCACGATGATAATTCTTTTCTGAGAGTTTTAATTTCATCTTTCAAGCTTGACTGACTAGAATATGCTTCTTTTAACTCTGCCTTCAACTCAGAAATTTTATCTTTTAAGATTTTCTTGAGAGTTAACTGAAACCCCTCATCACTTCCAGCAGATGAAGAATCATCAACAAATGAAGGGATCGGTGCATAATCAATAGGAGAAGATTGATCAGCAAGGTCCTTAGCAGGTGACCTAGAACGTTCCACTTTAGAACTCTATTTTTTGTTACCCAGGGGAGTTTCACGATTTGGATAAAATTGATCATCTTCACTATCAATTCTAATCAAAAGGGACTCTTCAAGCCGTTATAGGGTTTCAGGGATCGAAATTAGAGTGGAAGTCATAGCCATACTACGAGTAAAACGCCGTATACCAAATGACATAGAACCCCTCTCCTTAGAGTCATTTTCTCAACAACAGACCTCTACTAATTTTTCAAGCTTCTGTGTAGACATACCCTGAGGTTTCTTAACTGTGTGTACACTATCAACAGCTTTCGGGGTAACAAGGTTTGACCTTTTCCCAATTCCAGAACTTTCCAAATCTTTTAAATTCTCATCCATATTTGATAATGTGCCAAAACATCCAGGCGACGAAACTAAACCAACTCCAAAATTCAAAGGATTAAACTTATTGGTAATAGGAGAATTGCTATCAACATTCATAGGTAAAGACTTACCTTGCAACCCAACATCCTTTATCATAGACTTAGGGCTATTATTATCACCAGCATTTAATGAAGCTTTGCGTTTCCTGCGAGTTTTAGGCAACAAAGTCGGCCAATATTGGGTTAACCCTAACTTATTTTCAGCCAATAATTCTCCCCAAGATCTACCAACCAAAGATAATAGTGAGCCAATATCTTAATCAAACCATGATGGAACAAACTCCTATCGAAATCACCTACAGTAGTCTGCACAGCATGTGCCAATTTTTTCAGACTTCGAAGCAGAAAGAAAGGTAAATTAAGTTTGAAACCCTTTAAGGCTAACAATAGGCGGATATGATAATAGTGAATATGAGAAAGTCTGCCATCACAGGTCACATACCTAACTAGAACTTCATACGAACTTTTCCATTCTGGTTTTAAGAATTTAGCTGAAACCCCAACAGATAAGTCTGAACCTTTCGGGAGAGGAAGCATGAGTGACTTACACCTCTTTTTATTGACCTTTGCTCCCTTGAACCATCGTTCTCCTACTTGGGGAAGACTTGTAGCCTCTGCAATTGAATCCTCGCTGACAGTAAGACGAAACCCTCCAACCTGAGCTACATCTTCTTGAAGACTTAGAGCGAATTGCTTCCTAATTTCACTATGGTGTCCATCAAATTTCTCAATGAACGAACCCCAACCTATCTTACGAAACAGAGCAGCAACCCCTGGGTCTGCTTCAAGCATCTTCGGACCTAATACTTCAAAACGACATAGAGGAGCCATTTCCTCACTATGCTTCTGAATGAGGTTTGGAATGAAAGGCTGCGTGAATATAGATGGTATTGGGATCCAAGTGAATGACATAATGAAAGTCTCCATTCGGCTCATATGAAACCTTAGACCAGTGTTTAGGAACAAAACCATCACCACCAAAAACGAATACATGAACCAGACTACCGTAATAAGGAGATTTGAAATGATCAGACAGTACAGAAAACAAAGTGAAATAATATCATAAAATGAGTTTGAAACTCAACATCGAACTAGATAATAATTTCACAATGTTTATATCAAATAGGTGTCAGTAAAGCATCGATTCATGTCACGTATAAAAAATGTTATATGTCCAGGTTTTTGATTGACAAAGCTACACGTAGAACCTTGATGTACTGTCAATTAGAGTGATTTGAAGTTTTCACATTATAATCGATCATGATTAATAGACTTTCAAAAGATCATAAAAATTAATGATAGACCATTGCCTTAATCATAATTCGATATATGATATGATTCATGTATACCATCAACATCAACTTGTACTTTGTACAAAATATACCATCCCGAGATTTAATAGATGACCTCTCATTATGAAACATTATGGTTCATAGATTTTATGAATTCGATGAAATCATCAAACCCTAGGTCGATGAAAACATAAACCACATCTTTCAGGCTAAGTTCATAACGATTCAATCTAACATTCAAGTTAAGCTAATACATGGTGGCACAAACAAGTTTATACCATGTGAAATACTAGTTTAATTTGTCAAACGAATACAATGTAACTTAACCAACCAAAGGTTATCATAAGATAAGTTTTTAAACCATAACCAATTTCAATCCATCATTCAATCATAACACAAAGATCTGCATTCATAATTCAAAATGAAATCGAATGTGAAGTTAAACATATTTACAAAGCTAAATTTATTTATTTACAAAAATTAAAATATGATCTACATATGACAAGGATAATATGAATATCTACTAGGGGTTAAAATAAATTTAAGAACAAAATTAATTAACCCTAAGCAAATATATATTAACATATACTTAATCATAGGAAACCATATCTCAAAAGAAATCAAAATAGAAAATGAAATAATGAGAGATAGAATCAAATTCAAGTAGTGTTAATCAACAATAAATAATAATAACTAGCAGAGCATGAATATAATCACTTAAAATAGTACTAAAGATTGATCATATTTTAACAGCTGCTAGAATATTCAATTTGTAAAAACAACTAGCTCGAATTGAAATTACTCCTTCAACTTATTTTGATCATGAAATACCTTATAATTGAGAGTACCTTCAAAGATTCTGAAGGCACTTCTTTAAAAAATTTATGATAATTTATAGAAGAGAATTGATCAATTTTATTCAATGAAGCAAAAAAATTGAGAGGGTTGTTGCCTGCCAATAGGTTTCCATGAGTTTCAGAAATCGTGGGCAACCAAAAAACGAAAAGTTAGATGGGGAAATCAACCCTGGGAGAGAAAATTTGATTTCAGAAAAGGTTTATGGGCATTCCAGGGGAAAAAACAACCTTTATAAACCGCCAAATCCTGACTCTCCTCCTCCCAGCCAATATGCAACACAAAAACGAATTCCCAGCTATGGAAAATGAAGGAAAATGATGGAAAACGTGAGGGAGAAAGCCCCAACTAGCTCAGACTGCGTGAGGGAGCAAAGACCATGGGTGAATAATGGCTTGAGCACAATTTTGTGGGTGTTTTCTTGCCCAAGAAGCCAAAATACGATTTCCCATATTGATGGCTTGCCCGTACACGAAATTGGCTGCCACACCTCCCCATTCCCAAGGCATTAACTACCTCAACCAACTCTTGGAAGAATTAAATGATTGGGTGCATAATTCAAAATGGGTAGTTTAGGGTTTATGGGTTCATTCATTGACATTGGCTTAACACCATTGGTTCAAGGGTTTGAATATTTACCCTCCCTATTCCTTATAAAATCATTCCCCTATCTCTTGTTGCATTGCAAAGCTAGTTGTGGGTATTTCATTAAAATCCATATTTACATGATGTCTTAATTTCTATTGTGCGTGGCTAGCACGAGAACCATATGCATTTATTTTTAATTGCCGATAAATAAAACGCTAAATCGATGGTGGGGCCTTGGCCTTGAGCTCCTCGCCATGTTTTAATAACGATATTTACATCATTTACAATTTTAATGCAATAGGGTCAACATCGGGATATTACATTCCCCTCCCCCTTAAATTAGCACTGTCCTCAGTGCTCTTCAAAATTGAACAAAATGGCTATGACACTCTCATGGCATCCTCCAGATCCCATGTAGCCTCATTGGGACCGTAGTGCTTCCATTGCACCTTTACGTATCCGATGGATTGGTTCCGGAGCAATGTTAGCTTCTTGTCTAGGATGCGCAATGGATCGGTTTGGAACTCTCCCTCGGGTTCCACCTGGATCACATCCCAATTAATCACGTGGTTAGGATCATGTACATATTTCTTAAGCAAAGAGACATGAAAAACATTATGAGCTCTAGTGCTAGTAGGCAATGCAAGTCTATATGCAACTGGACCTATTCTTTCAAGCACTTCAAACGACCCACAATATATAGGTGATAACTTGGAACAATTCCCAAGCTTCAAGGAACTCTACCTTGGCCTCACTCTAAGATAAACATGATCCCCAACACTGAATTCCATATGCACCCTATGTTTATCCGCATAGATTTTCTGTCTATCTTGGGATACTTTTAAATTATGCCCGATCTTTGCAACCTCTTGTTCCATTTCCTTAAGCAATTCTGGCCCAAGTACAATTATGCTCATTGGATTATCCCAAGTCACCTGTGTCCTGCACCTTCGACCATACAAAACCTCATATGGAATCATTCCTAATGATGTTTGCTGCCCGTTGTTATATGCAAACTCTACCAAGTGTAGATAATCCTCCCACCTGGATGGTTTGTCCATTACATACAAGCGAAGCATGTCTTCAAGCACCTGATTTACCCTTTTTGTTTGTCCATTTGTTTGAGGATGGTACGTGGTACTAAAGTTCAACTATGTACCCAAATATGCAAAGAGAACTTTCCAAAAATTGGAAGTGAACTTGGTATCCCTGTCAGAAATTATTGCCTTACGCAATCCATGTAATCTGAAAATTTTCTTCATGAAAATATTTGCAATGGCATAGGCTTTATATGTGGACTTAACCAGTATAAAATGTCTTGCCTTTGTTAACTTGTCCACCACAACCATGATGGAATCATGTTGTCTCACAATCATTAGCAACCCTATAATAAAATCCATGGAAATTACTTCCCATTTCCATTCTGGAATTGGCAATGGATGCAATAAACCTACTGGGTGTTGGTGTCCAACCTTCACCTGCTGAAATTTCATGCACTTAGAAATGTATTCAGCGATGTCCTTTTTCATCCCTGGCCATAAATATTGTTTTCTTGCTGTAGAAATTGTTTTCTGAAATCCTGGATGACCAGAGTATGGATCTTTATGGATTTCATCCATAACAATCCTCCTCAAATCTGCCACAATTGGAATATAGACTCTATTCTTATAAGTAAGAAGTCTGTCTTCTTTCAAATGATAGCCTTCATACTTCTTTTCAAGGTCTTGCTGCTGCAATTTGTCCTTTATCTGCACATACACTTCATCATCAACAATATGGTTAACAATCTGCTGCCTCAAATCTGGTTGGCAAGTACTAAGCACTGCCACATGCATTTCATGTACTTTCCTGCTGAGTGCATCAGCCACCTTGTTTTCTTTCCCTTTTATGTGTTTGATTTCAAAATCAAATTCACAAAAAAATTCCAACCATTTAGCTTGCCTAGCATTTAAAGTTGCCTAATCAAACAAGTATTTCAGACCATAATGGTCTGTCCTTAACTCAAATTTCCTTCCCATTAAGTAATACCTCCACATCTTTAGAGCATGTACTATGGCTGCAAGTTCCAAATCATGAGTAGCATATTTCTTCTCATGCTCCTTCAAATTTCTTGACTCATAGCATACCACATGGTTGTCTTGCATAAGAACTCCTCCAAGTCCTTGATTGCATGCATCGATACACACCACAAAGTCTTTTTCTGGGTCTGCAATTTTCAAAATCGGTGCACTCGTAAGAAGATTCTTCAACCGTTGGAAGCTTTCCTCACATCTTGGTGTCCATTCAAATTTTATCCCCTTCTTTTGCAAAGAAGTGATTGAATATGCGACCTTGGAGAATCCTTCAATGAACCTCCTATAGTACCCAACAAGTCCCATAAAGGATCTCACATCTGTCACATTCCTTGGAGTTGGCCAATTCATAATGGCTTCAATCTTCTCAGGGTCCACAGATATTCCTTCGTCTGAGATAATCTGACCCAAATATTGAATTCTATCTTTATAAAAATCACATTTGCTCAACTTTGCATAAAGTTGATGCTCCCTTAGAAATTGCAATGCCATTCTCAAATGTTCTTGTTGGAGCCTATGCCGCAACTATGGTAACGCTGCAAATTTTGAGGAAAAAGCACAAGTGTTGAAGGGAAAGTGCTAATTTTGAATAAGCACCAATTTTTGGGCAGAAGTGAATAAGTGCACAGTATGGTGCCAGATGGACGAGCTCAGTGCAGATCACGGACTGGAAACCGCGGAGCTCGCGGGCACACGTTAAAGGAGAATGAATGTGGTCGAGTAGAAAGCTCAGCTACCGCAATAAATGAAGCGACGGAGTAGAGGGCTTAGCTACCCTCATTAAGGCTAAGTACAGAAGTTATGGTTGCTCTAACCAAGGAAGAGCAACGGACCAAAGCATTGAAGGCGAAGGACAAAGAGCAGTGAATGATGAAGCGGCGTCCATACCCGCAATCTGCGCCGGAAATAGCGGAGCCTGCAGGAAGCGACGATGTGACTACAAGCGGCGCCTACAGTACACTTAGCCATGTACGCAGTTAGGGTTTTTGGGGGAATACTGCTGGGAAAGGCCCACAGTTTTGTAAAGGTGCGACCCTCAGGGCCACCTATATATATGTATAATTGATAGGGGAGAAGGGTTGGTTGTTGGTTGTTGGTTGTTTTCTATTGTGTTATTAGAAGACA
Organism: Larix kaempferi; assembly: GCA_027924585.1. NCBI lineage: Eukaryota > Viridiplantae > Streptophyta > Pinopsida > Pinales > Pinaceae > Larix > Larix kaempferi. The sequence goes on along the minus strand of BSBM01000372.1, from coordinate 14,835,143 downwards.
AGAGTTAGAACTGGATAGCTGTGAAGCTAATCCCTGAGTTGCAGACAGTCTGAGTCGACGTCTGAACCATTGTAATCTCTGCAGAAGAAGAGACTAGATCTAAGAGAAGGGCTCCCAGCTGTGTGCGTGGAGTTTCCTGGAAAGATCTAAGGCTGCAGCTGTGTGCACAGCACTACTGTGTAATTTCCATTTGTGATTAATACAAGATACACTTCCCGTGGACGTGGTTTCCCCGTGGAGGCGGACTACATAATTCTCATTGTTATGATGCTGTGTAGTGATTGCATGTTTTAGTTTACTATCTGTGTATACATGAATGTTTCGTTGCCTTTATGAACGAGTATATAAGCAAGTCCTTGAAGCTTTCTTGAAGTTATAATCGCTAAGTGTCGAAAGAATCTGTAGAACGCTGTCGCTGCAGCGCTGGAGGAGTGGGCTACTGCGCAGTGGCGCAAATCCCGAACGATAGAGCATTGGACGTAGCCGGTAACCTCGTCCACAGGTGCGGAGATACCGCACAGTAAGGCTGGCAAGAGTTTCAACGCTGTTGCGCTAAGAGGTCTGAGCAGGAGTAAGACGTTCCGCTTCTAGGAATCCTCCCGAAAGAGGGGAGAAGATTGCAGCCTCCGCGTCGCCAAGGTTAAGGAAGCTTGATTCCTTAGCCTCCCCATAGCCACTTCGGGTGAGACTTCGGGCTGCTGCACAGCGCATTGCCGAGAGGGCCAGTGCGCCAAGGGGTGTTTGTTGCTGTGCTTCATTAAAACCCGGGTCTGTCCAAAAAAGCAGCTAACAAATGGTTCCGTTGCCTTATGACTTGTGGAGCCAACAAATTGTTCCGTTGCCTTGAGACTTGTTACTCCGGCGACACGCGAGATTGTTGCCTTATGGTTGGTTAAGCCAACAAATGGTTCTGTTGCCTTGAGACTTGCTCAGCCAACAAATGGTTGCAGAAGACTGGTTGCAGAAGTATATTTATACTGACCTTCATGAGATTTTATTTGTCACATTTGCACTTGAGCTGCATACGTGGCTAGCCAAGCTAGCAGATACTAGACCCACTGTGCATGTTGCTCAACCCGTCGGTTGGACGCCTGAGCTAGTTAGCATTTTGAAGCGGGTCAATAATTCTGTGTCTCGCGCAGTAGACTTTTGGTTGAACAGTCTGCTGGAAGGTTTCATCACCAAGTTTGCAGTAGATACGAGAAAGAGCTTCAACGAAGCTGAGAGGAACTTCTTTCAAGCACACAGGGGTAAGTTCTTAAATTCTCTGAACTTATGGATTAAAATGCTTCTGTATGAAAAAGGAAAACTATGCCTAGCTTCTGATGAATAGCATAGACAAGTAATGTCCGCAGATTCTGATAGTGATATTGAAGCTATTGGTTGCACTCGTAGTGGAAAATGGTATAAAGTAGGCCTTTACCAACACTCTTTTCAGTCTAGCCCAGAAGATAGTCAAGCTCCTAGAGCGAGCCATATAGAAAGACAAGGGAGTGCTCATATCCCTTATCACCCTTTTACACCGCAAAAGCCAGACGGGGCTCAGTATAACCCCGCAGTAACACCTTCTAGTAGCCCGCACGGTACTTCTAGTACCTCAGCCACACCTTTGTTTAACCATCCTGGAGGCAGTGCCATAGCACCTCCACATCAACCTAGCGCAAGAAGGATGGGTGATGACATGAAGCTACCGACCTTTAGAGGAACAGGGCTAGAAGACCCTGAGTAGCACTGGTTCCTATGTGAAGCCATTTGGACAATTAAGCAAATTAATGATGATGCTGTTAAGCTGGTTCAGTTAGCAACCACACTAAGAGAGAGAGCCTTAACTTGGTTTATGAAATATTCAGCAGCACAGAATAGGACGCTTGCTGAGGTAAGAAACGCTATGATTAAAGAATTCAAGAAACCTAAATCAGAATCACAGTGTATAACAGAACTCAAAGACATAAAACAGTTACCCACAGAGTCAGTATGGGACTTTGACCAGAAGTTTAAAGCCTTGATAGATCAAGTAAGCTTTGAGTTTGCACCGCAGCAGCATAAGGAATGGTTCATTGTTGCGCTACTTCCACACATTCGACTTCCTCTTATGCAACAGAATCTCACTACTCAGGAACAAGCTCTAGAGATGGCTATGAAACTAGAAGCTTCACCAATTGCTGGAACAAGCAACGATGTTGTGCAGTTGCAGAACCAGTTAGCAAACCTAACCTTGCAAGTCCATGATATTAAGAAGGCAAAGGATATTAAAGAAGAAATTTGGTGTACAAAGTGTAAAGCGCAAGGTCATTCGAAGGACCATTGTCCCGTTTTCATAGAATATATTACAACTGGAGCACCTAACCCTTTACCACAGGCCCAGGGGCCTTGGTGTGAAATCTATAGAACTAGAGGTCACAGACCACAAGAATGTCCCTTGTTACAGAAATACGTACAAAATCCAAAGAATCTATATTGCAATTTCTGTAAATCAGTAGGCCACGATGAGAACAATTGTAGAGCATATGACCTTATGATGGAAAGAAAACATGATATTTATAGAGTACAATCAGAGGCACAAGGACCTACAGCAAGTCCGCAGTATGATCAAACTCGCGAAGGCCGAGGAGGAAATTATAGGGGCCGCGGACGCGCAGCAGGATTTGCTCGTGGAAGAGGGCAGATCACTTGTTACAACTGCGGAGCTCAAGGACATTATGCAAGGGATTGCCAAAATCCTACAACCATCTACAGATATTGTAAATCTTATGATCATGTCATTGAAGAATGCCCTCAATTGATGGCTAAGATGCAACCAAAGACGCCACAGGTTAAGCAGAATATTCAGTTGATTGCAGCAGAAAAAAGAGCACCAGATCCTACAGTTAATATAGTGACGCGCAGTGGAGCAACTACTGGTACGCCAGAATTGGGAACTGGAAAGCCAGCGATGCAATGGGTGCGCCGCGCTAATATTAAACCATCTTCACTCAACCTGCAGAAGCAAAAAGAAGCATTCAAGCAAGCTCAAGAGTATTTCTCAGACCCGAGAGCTTCAACTTCCGTTGCAATTCCGCATAATGATATCAGATCGCAAGTGCTAAGACAAGACAACCTGGTACAAGAACAGGCAACTACATTTGGAAGGCCTGATGATGAGGAGGATGCACTAGGCAGTGTCCATGCTTTCCTGAGAAACTGCTTAAAGTTGTTGCGCAATGAAAAAGCAACTATGGAACTTCAACACCTATTGGATAAGTGCCAACAATCTGCTTCGATGAATACACAGCAGCATGCTGTTCACCAGATTGGAAGTCATACTAGAACTGGAAAACAAATGAGACTCACAGCGCAGATTGGAGCATTTGAAATGGACGAAGTCATTGTAGATTTAGGCTCAGAAGTTAATGTTCTCACCATGCAGACATGGGAACAGATGGGTAGCCCTCAGCTTACAAGATCTCCTATTCAGCTAAGACTTGCGAATCAGCAACGAGTTTCTCCATTGGGCAGACTACCCAATGTACCTATTGACATTGAGGGAGTAAGAAGTTCTGCAGACTTCGAAGTAATCAAAATTCTGGATGATACTAGACCTTATCCAACACTCTTAGGCATAGATTGGGCATTTGATAATTTGGCTGTCATTAATTTGAAGAAAAGACAAATGACCTTTGAGGATGAGCAGATCAAGGTCATCGCACCGCTTGATCCACTTCAAGGACCACGGTATATTGAACCCATTCGGGCAGAAGAAGAAGTGCGCCACATGGAAAGTTTGTATCAGATGACTGCTAGTCATAGCGACTATGTCAATCCCACAGCGGACGGCCATATCAGCTGGCGATGTGATAGCTCGTGCACATCAGATTCAGAAGCAGGACTGGAAAACTGGCAGAATCGCTTACATGAGGTTTCTGCAAGGCGTTGCGCCATGATGACTAAATCCATTCGATGGATAGGCACAGAATTGAATGACACTCCAATTTTTGATGGTTTAACTGAAGTAAGTGAATTCATACATACATATGAACAACAGATCCCAGATGAGCAGCACGTACAAGCATTGGATGTAGCACTGCACGCTACACCCACAAGATGGTGGGGTGCGCATAAAGAAAATATTGGCACATGGCAAGACTGTCGCATATTGATACTGCGCAGATTTCAAGGAACTACAGCAGAAGTGTTGCACAAATATGATGGACAGAGTGACCCCAGGTCACACGTTGAAGCATGTATTCAGCAATGGTCAGATATTCCAGAAGATGAGTGGGTTCACCTATTCATCCACACATTGGATACAGTTCCAAGGAACTGGTACACCGAAACAGAATTGCGCAAAGGCACTATCACTTGGCCTCTTATGATAGAAAGTTTTCAACTTACCTTCAGCTTTGAGTCAAAACATCCAAGTATCGACCACGCTTTAAAGTGTATTAAAAAGAAGGTATTTGAACAATGTCCAGTACCAGAATATTCTCAACCAGATTGGGCTGTCCAGATGGAACATGCCCTGGAATGCTATAATTTCACCACTGGTGAAGAGGAAGATGATCCTCGCAACATCAATATTCCAGAATCAGAAGGGACGCTCAATGTCGAAGGTCCTCAGCTTGATATCCCTGCCATTATAGAACACATCAAGCTCAAAAAGATTAACATCGGTACAGAAGCCGAACCCAAGTTTGCTTCTATAGGAGATTATTGGGATGATGAAACTGTTGGCCATATTTCAGATTTATTACGTGACTACCAGGATATCTTTCCTACCAAGTTTACAGAAATGAAAGGCATACTAGGAGATTTAGGAGTTATGCGCATACCTTTGAAAGCAGATGCCAAGCCAGTAAAACAGCGCCCATACAGGTTGAACCCGCGATATAAAGAAAATGTTAGAGAAGAAATTGATAAGATGCTCGCAGCAGGTATTATTGAGCCAGTCGAGGAAAGCGATTGGATTAGTCCTATGGTGGTACAAGAGAAAAAGGCAAAAGGTGAAATAAGAATCTGTGTGGACTTGCGCAAGCTGAATGACGCATCAGCGCATGATCCATTTCCTACTCCCTTTACAGATGAAGTGCTTGATAATGTTGGAGGACAAGAGGCTTACTCCTTCACTAATGGCTTTTCGAGATACCATCAGATCAAAATCCATCCAGAAGACCGCCATAAGACCACTTTTGCGACCGAATGGGGATCATTCTAGTATACGGTAATGCCCTTTGGTCTTAAAAACGTACCTGCTATCTTCTCTAGAGTCGTTGTTGCTGTTTTTAAAGAATTCATTCATAAGTTTCTCGAAGTCTATTTTGATGACTAGACTGTGTTTGGTTTACTAAAGAACCATATAGCGAACCTGCGGATGATGTTAGAAAAATGTAGACAGTATCAGATTTCCCTTAACTTAAAAAAATGTATCTTTTGTGCTCCTTTTGGTATTCTGTTGGGCCATATTGTATGCAGACAAGGACTCCTGATGGATCCTGCGAAGGTTGCCATCATTGCTAACTTACCTGCGCCCAACTCAGTTAAACAATTGCGCACTACATTGGGACATACAGGATACTACAGGAAATTTATTAAGGGTTATGCAAAGATAACTGCGCCTATGGAAAGATTGCTGAAAAAGGATTCGAAATTCCAATGGACAGAAGAATGCCAACAGAGCTTGGACACACTTAAGGAAAAGATGATCACAGCGCCTATTCTAGTTTTTCCAGACTGGAGAAAACCCTTTCATCTTCATGTAGATGCTTCTTCCATAGCATTGGGGGTTGTGCTGACACAACCGGGAGAAAGAGGTATTGACCACCCTATTGCTTACTCTAGCAGAAAACTCTCTACAGCTGAGAAGAACTACACCACTACGGAAAGAGAAGGACTAGCTATGGTGTATGCCCTACAGAAGTTCAGACACTATCTGTTGGGTGCTCATTTTAAAATGTATACTAACCATTCTGCTTTGAAATACTTGGTCAATAAGCCAGTGTTAGGGGGAAGAATTTGTAGATGGCTACTACTCTTCCAGGAGTATGATTTTGAGGTTATTGTGAAGCCAGGCAGATTGAATGCAGGACCTGACCATTTATCTAGGATAGAGTCAGGGGAGGAACCTACAAATCTGGAGGACAATCTGCCTGATGCGCAGCTGTTTTTTGTTCAGGCAGCCGATGAGTATTATTCTGATATTCTTGAGTTTCTCACTACTGGGCAAGCGCCAGTTGAGTTTACAATCCAGCAGAAGAAGCAACTTGTTGTCAAAGCCGCAGACTTCACCTTGATAGCCGGCCAGCTCTATAAGTTGGGCCCTGATGAAGTCTTGCGCAGATGTATTTTACCGCACGAGAAAAACTCCATCATCGCAGAAGCGCACTCAGGAACCGCAGGAGGCCATTTCGCAGGAAAGCCGATTGCGCAGAAGATCTTAGCCGCAGGTCTTTGGTGGCGAACATTGCACAAGGATACTAAGGAATTCTGCAAATGTTGCGATATATGCCAGCGGACAGGAAAACCCTCAAGAAGAGATGAAATGCCGCTAAGACCCAAGATAACATTACGTGCTTTTGATAAGTGGGCCATTGATTTTGTAGGACCTATCAACCCACCAGGAAAGAGAACCGGCGCAAGATACATCATCACAACTATTGAATACCTCACCAGATGGGCTGAGGCGAAGCCAGTTAAGAATTGCGACGCTGCCACTGCCGCGCAGTTCATTTTTGAGAACATTATCACTAGATTTGGATGTCCACTGATTCTAATGAGCGATCAGGGTACACATTTCCTGAATGAAACTATAGAGGCCCTTATCGAGGAATTCCACATTAGTCACCATAAGAGTACACCCTACCACCCTCAAGCTAATGGTACGGTAGAGGCATTCAATAAGATCCTCGAGAATGCCCTGACGAAGATCTATAATCAACAAAGAGATGACTGGGACCTTAGAGTCACAGCTGTGTTATGGGCTTACAGAACCACATGCAAGAAATTAACAGGTCACACACCTTTCAGTTTGGTGTATGGACAAGAAGCAGTTATGCCCATGGAATACATTGTTCCCAGCTTCAGAATTGTGCAAATTACAGAAATGGCAGATACTGATACTATGAGTGAAAGACTCTCACAATTGCTTGCCTTAGAAGAAGACAGACTTTTAGCCGGATTCCATCAACAAGTACAAAAGGCAAGACAGAAAGCTTGGCATGACAGGCATATTAAGAATAAAGTCTTTCAACAAGGAGACTTGGTACTCCTCTATGATAGTAAATTCATCAAGTTTCCAGGCAAGTTTCGTGTACATTGGTTAGGCCCTTTCCGGGTGATAAAGATAACAGAAGGAGGAGCAGTTCAGCTTGCAAAGCTTAATGGAGAATTGCTACCCACAATGGTTAATGGGAGTCGGCTCAAGCTTTATCGAGACGGCCACTCCGCCCTGTCGACTTAATTAGCTGCTAAAAGAAGTGCAGATGTCCAGTGTAGTTGAAAGAGGCATCGCATTATCACAGTCTACACGGAAGTCGCGAGACACTTTCAGTCTCTGGCTTCCCGCGCAGTTCCTTGAAACATCCGCGCATGGCAATAAAGTTTGTTTTGAGCGACCCTATTTGCACTCTTGCGAAGTTTTTCCCGCATTGTCAAAACCGTCGCTCTTGCGGAGTTCTCTGTTGTCAATTTGCCGCTTGAGGAGTTCTCGTTGTGGACCCCTCTATATGCATAGTTACCTATGCTGAAGTGACCCGCCGAAAAATTTGAATTACAGCAGTTATGTAGCCGCGTCTGAGTATTAATGAAGGATAAGCCCGCCAATTAATTGTAGCCGCTCTGACAGATTCGGCTTGATCTCCCTAAGATTTGCATTTATGTCATGCGCCGAAAGCTTTAAGCTTCTCCCGAAAGGCTGTCAGAGCCCGTCCATCACAATTAATGCACCGCAGAGGCGCGGGGATAAGGGGACTGTCACCTTATGCATAGGCACCTACGGCTATTAACCCCACTTGTCCGCATTTACTATCGCCTTTAGCTATAAATACCCCGCACTTGTATATCTTCGGGTTACTTTTCTCAAGTTGCATAGTGTCTTGTTTGAGAATCTAAGTTCTTGTTTTCAGAGCCGTGTCGTGCAGACTGCTTCCTTTGTTTTCAGCGTTCGTATTCTACGTTGTTTCGCCATTCGTCTGTTCAAATCCTTGTTGTCTATACCGGTTCACGACGGAGAACCTGTCAACTGAAGAAGTTGTTCGTCAATTCATGCGCCGAGGCTTAGATTTTGGCATGACTACCCCGGTGACGGCCTCGACTTACACACACCCTGGTTGGACTGATCCTAGACAATCTCCGGGCACAAGGGCGTCTCAGCCGCAGCAGCCAGACGAACCCATTCCAGAGCCCCTGGCCACTATGGTTAATTACATTTCGCCGCACCCAGATGATGCACCCGAGGTGCATATTCCGAAGAATGCTAAGTATCCGATTCCGCTGCCTCCAATGGCGGAAATCGTGCGACAAGAAGGGTCCCTGCTTGGACACCTTCCACTGGCTAAGTTTTCTGATTTCAACCTTGGAGACTACAGAACGTATCCTCAGTTTGCGCCAGATCGCTATTTGACGGTAGTCTATAATCCCACCAGAAAGGTTGATGAATTCGTCCCGAAGGAATTTGCAGCAAATTTAGAGAAACCTGGACTTTTGAACCTGTTGAAGCTACCGCACTTCGGGCGTAGCAATGAAGTCAATGCAGTTGTTAAGACACTGCTATCCTGCGTTCATGGAGGTTATCTTTGGCTAGGGAGGCTAATCGATTTGAATGTCGATTTGATTCATCGTGTTACCGGCCTATCTAAGGTTGGTAAGGACCCCAATATCCATTTTGTTGGTAAGGATAAGGATAGAAAATTGGCTGCACAATTGGTGCAGAAATACAAATTGTCAAGAGGAGGTCGGGCTTATGACCTCACTATAGTCGAGGATGAAGCACTTAGATTTACAGGCAGTCTACTTGCAGGCAGACTTCTCACGAAGTGCAGACCTAAAGAAGTTACTGGAGCTGTCGTGGAGCTCGCTATCGTAGCTGCGAAGGGAGAGCAGTACAACTGGTCTCTCTTCCTCCTCAACTCTTTCTTAGAAGACTGCTGGAACGTCCAAGACACCACCGGTCAGTTGTTCCATTTTTCTTGGCTTTTAATTTTATGTGCTTTTATCGGGTGGAAGGAGCCCCCCAACACTCAGTTCCTTCCGCGCCGCGCAGGAGAGGTTGCAGGCATGCGCTATGTCAACCTCTGGGATTCTAGTAATCTCGCGAAGCGCAAGATGAACCGCGCTGTGTTTTATGAATACTACCATCTCCTCAAAGATACCATTCAAGAAATGCCGAGGCTGAGTGAGGAGACGACACAGATATATGGAACGAAGTTGGTCTTTTCTGCCAACTCGCATGAAATTTACTTCCGCCCTCTTGGAGTTCAAGAAGAATGGGCCGTCGGCCTTTACAGGATGACTACTGAAGATGTTGAAGAAACTGTCAAGTCTTGGTCGGATGAATGGAGGGAGGCCGCCGAAGTCGCATCCGCGATGCCACCCCCTTCTGCGCAAGAAAAAGATAGAGGAAAGGAAAAGGCCGCGCAGGAGACTGATGAAGGTCCAGCAGGACCACCCCCAAAGAAGCAGAAACTGTCGCACCCTGCAGAAGCGACAGAAGACCCCTCTGAGACCCTTGCCGTGGGCATCGGCCATTACTTGAAGGAGCAATTTCGCGAGCTGCGGACCTCGCACGCTCACATCAGAAGTGCACTGGACCTGCAGTTCGTAGAAATAAAAGGTCTCGCAGGAAGAATTGCGCAGACCCATGCGCCAGCATCCAGTTCGCAGGCGCCGTAGGTACCTACAAGCACTGAGCGAGTTGAAGCACTTGCTGAGAGACATACTGTCGTGCACATCCCGCCTACAAGCATGACACTTATGGATCCTTTGGCCGCACTGCAGGTAAGAGCAGTTGGCCCCATTGAAATAAATTTGTCTGTGATTCCGATAGAAACATTGCAGTTAGTGCAAGAGAAGGTCTCTATTAAGCTGAGAGCTAGAGAGCTCTCCACATTCCATGCAAACCAAAGACTGCAATCGCAGGAAATCGAGCTGAAGGCAGGCTATAAGAACATCTCTGAGAAGCTTGCACATTATGAGGCACAAGACACTAGGATAAGAAACATAGTTGATGAAATCGCCCAGGAGATTTCGGCCTGCGAAATTCAACCAGACCTTCCTCTGGTTGAGAAAGTTCAAATTATTGGTGGAAGGGTGAAAGCCCTAGAGCAGGAAATAGTTGCTATGGCTGAAGACCATAGAACGCAGATCGCTAAGTTGGAAGCTCGTGTTGCAGCGCATCCTACAGATGATAGGCAGGAACAATTCGAAGCACTGCGCAGAGCCTCCGAACAAATGAAGAACAGAGCAGATGAAGCCGAGAACCTGATGACGCAAGCTATGGAGGCTTGGGCCGAGCTTGAGACGCTCCCTTTCAAAGTCGGCCTTCTGGAACAAATACAAGCAGCAGAACAGTCCCTAACTGTTCTGAGTGAAGAAGCTAAGGCCTTAGAAGGCTTAGCCAAAATGAGGAAAATGAGTGAAGTGCGCAAAATCCAGCAACAACTGCACAAACTCAGAAACGAAGATGCCAATCTCACCAACAACATTCAGCCAGTTATGGATGAGTATGCTGAACTTGCTGCCCAAGCTGAGGCAAAGATCAAAGAATTGGTTGAATCCCAACAGTTGATTGATGGCATAACTGAAGAAGATGCCAGTTCAGATATGGTACATACAGCAATGGAGTGCGTGGATGAAATGGACTCCGCTATTGCGCAGTGGAAGAACGCATTTGCCGCGATCAAAGCAAGGGCAGATGCACAGCTGAAGCGACCACATGCTAGTGCGAGTGTCTCGGGGACGAGCCACAAGTAAGTGTTAGGGGCCTGTTGGAGCCTAGGCCGCAGCTATGGTAACGCTGCAAATTTTGAGGAAAAAGCACAAGTGTTGAAGGGAAAGTGCTAATTTTGAATAAGCACCAATTTTTGGGCAGAAGTGAATAAGTGCGCAGTACGGTGCCAGATGGACGAGCTCAGCGCAGGTCACGGACCGGAAATCGTGGAGCTCGCACGCACACGTTAAAGGAGAATGAATGTGGCCGAGTAGAAAGCTCAGCTATCGCAATAAATGAAGCGACGGAGTAGAGGGCTCAACTACCCTCATTAAGGCTAAGTACAGAAGTTATGGTTGCTCTAACCAAGGAAGAGCAACGGACCAAAGCATTGAAGGCGAAGGACAAAGAGCAGTGAATGATGAAGCGGTGTCCATACCCGCAATCTGCACCGAAAATCGCAGAGCCTACAGGAAGCGGGGACGTGACTACAAGTGGCGCCTACAGTACACCTAGCCATGTACGCGGTTAGGGTTTTTGGGGGAATACTGCTGGGAAAGGCCCACAGTTTTGTAAAGGTGCGACCCTCAGGGCCACCTATATATATGTATAATTGATAGGGGAGAAGGGTTGGTTGTTGGTTGTTGGTTGTTTTCTATTGTGTTATTAGAAGACAAGAGTTAGAACTGGATAGCTGTGAAGCTAATCCCTAAGTTGCAGACAGTCTGAGTCGACGTCTGAACCATTGTAATCTCTGTAGAAGAAGAGACTAGATCTAAGAGAAGGGCTCCCATCTGTGTGCGTGGAGTTTCCTGGAAAGATCTAAGGCTGCAGCTGTGTGCGCAGCACTATTGTGTAATTTCCATTTGTGATTAATACAAGATACACTTCCCGTGGACGTGGTTTCCCCGTGGAGGCGGACTACATAATTCTCATTGTTATGATGCTGTGTAGTGATTGGATGTTTTAGTTTACTATCTGTGTATACATGAATGTTTCGTTGCCTTTATGAACGAGTATATAAGCAAGTCCTTGAAGCTTTCTTGAAGTTATAATCGCTAAGTGTCGAAAGAATCTGTAGAACACTGTCGCTGCAACACTGGAGGAGTGGGCTACTGCGCAGTGGCACAAATCCCGAACGATAGAGCATTGGACGTAGCTGGTAACCTCGTCCATAGGTGCGGAGATACCGCGCAGTAAGGCTGGCAAGAGTTTCAGTGCTGTCGCGCTAAGAGGTCTGAGCAGGAGTAAGACGTTCCGCTTCCAGGAATCCTCCCGAAAGAGGGGAGAAGATTGCAGCCTCCACATCGCCAAGGTTAAGGAAGCCTGATTCCTTAGCCTCCCGATAGCCACTTCGGGTGAGACTTCGGGCTGCTGCGCAGCACGTTGCCGAGAGGGCCAGTGCGCCAAGGGGTGTTTGTTGCTGCGCTTCATTAAAACCCGGGTCTGTCCAAAAAAGCAGCCAACAGTTCTTCATGCTCTTCTTCGTTCTTAGACTAGATAAGAACGTCGTCTAGAAAAACAAGAACAAAATTGTTCAAATACTTGCTAAAAACACTATTCATGAGACACATGAATGTAGCTGGTGCATTTGTGAGACCAAATGGTACCACCACAAACTCATAATGTCCATATCTTGTTCTAAAGGTTGTCTTATGAATATCTTCCTCTTTGATTCTTACCTGACGGTAACCAGACCTCAAGTCAATTTTTGAAAATGCCTTTACTCCTCTCATTTGATAAAAAAGGTCATCAATTCGAGGTAATGGGTATTTGTTCTTCATAGTGACTTTGTTCAACTGCCTATAGTCAATACATAACCTGAGTGTTCCATCTTTCTTTTTCACAAATAGAACAGGTGCTCCCAATGGGGACACACTTAGCTTGATATATTTCTTTTCCAACAACTCTTGTAATTTCATTTTCAGTTCTAGCAATTCCGGAGTACTCATCCTATCGGGTGTCTTGGGCACTAGTGCAGCTCCTGGCACAAGTTAAATTGTAAAATCAATGTCTCTCTTTGGAGGAAGTCCCGGAATCTCATCAGGAAAAACATCCCTGAATTCTTGCAATACATGATAGTCCTCCAACTTAAGAGTTCATTGTTCGTTGCCTCTAAAACATGGGTTGCATACAATTAACAACCCTTTCTATAGAACTTCTTCAGTTGCGTGGTCGAAACCTATCTAACAGAAATCACCTTTGGAATTCCTTTTACAACCCTCGTGTTTCCTTCTTCGTCCATGCATTCAAATGTCTTGTTGTAGCAGTCAAGTTTAACCTTGTGTGCTTCTAACCAATCCATCACAATGTGAATATCATAGGAACCAAGTGGCAAAATATTCAGATTTGCATAAGTGAATAGCCCATCCATCTCTAATGGACATTTATCTACAATTTCACTAACTTTTCTCTTGGTTCCAGTGGCTAGTTGAACTAACCATGATTTACTATGCTTTAATTTCTTAAAAGCACAAATCTCAACAATTTTAGGAGTGATATAATTGTGAGTAGATCCATGATCAATCAAAATAGAAACAGATTGCTTAGAAATCCTACCTTCAACTTCAACAACACTTGATTGATGATCTTCCTGGAGGTCTTCTAGTGCTGCATAGATTATGGGGATGGTCCTCACCAATTGACCCATGATTTCAGCTCCTTGGATGTTGTGAACTTGATTTGCATTCCCATTTCAATGTGGACAGTTCCTAAGCATGTGGTCTCCTCCACATTCCCAACATTGAAGTGGTTCTCTTGGTCATTTGGATCTCTTGGCTTGTATCCCATCATCCTAGTTGGCTTGGTCACAACATGTTATGGCTGCCTTTGCCGATTTCTGAGATGAGGAGGTTTGAAACCTTTCTTCCTTTGGTCAAATTTCTCATTTTTCTTGTCCTTCAATGCCTTATGGAAATCAGGTTTGCTTTTGTTTTGATCATAATAATACTTGGCCTTCCTTGTTTCCTCCTATAGAGTTTGAGGTTCATCAAATTCAATCCTATCTTTATATGACTAAGGTAGTCCACTTAGGAAACGCTGAATTTTCACCTTATCATCTCGAATATACCTGACATACCTCAACAGATCCAAGAATTTGTTTGCATATTCTTCCATGGTCAATTGGATTTCAGCTCATGGAACTCTTTGATCTTATCATCATAGTACCTATCAGAGAGGTACTTTTGCTTGAAGTATTTCTTGAACTGCTTCCACACAATCTTTCTTTCGTTGATCTTCTTCAATTGCCCGATTCAAACCAGATCAAAGGGGACCTAATTTATGATATGAAGGTAGGGTCTGGGCTGTTTTTTTTCTTCTAGTTTTCAGAAATGGTCTTGGCTTTTCAGTTGGGTGAGTAGAAGGCACTTTTCCAAAAAGATTATGAAAACTAGTCAGAATTTCATCAAGATTGAGCATAGGTTCATTCAAATGGAAATTCAAAGAGTATTTTTGCATAAAATAACTGAATATTTTTATTAGAAGAGATTAATAGAGATTCAATTACATCATGTATGAATTTCTACAACCATTTGAGCCAATAGAGTCCAAATATCAACCCTCTAAGCCAAGAACACCATAAAAGGACAAACATAGGAGTGGAAATGAACCAAAAAGGGGAGTATGCTTTTGCCAAGCCACTTTGCTGCTATCAAAACCTGTAGAAAACATGTATATACCTCTGTGAATGGATCTTGGTACTCCACTCCTCAAACAATAAATGAGGGGCACATCTCCCTCAAGGGTTGCAAGGGGCACATCTCCCAAGCAAGGAATTTGCTCAAGCAAACTCACAATACAAATTAATCCATAAATTAGCCAACCCGAGGAAAGGAACTAGCTGATGTTTAAATAGACTTGGAGAACCCCCAAATACCAATAAAAAATACCATGGGGCAAGGAAAACCACTTCCCCTCAAACCAACAAGCAACCTCCAACTCCTTGGAAGAGATCTAGTCAAAGATGCATTGAATTTGCCCAACTTCTCCATAACTCCTCAAGTGCATTTTTATTGGTCACCTATAGCCATAAAAGTATTATTTAGACCTCATTGGACCAAATATTCATAATTACAACTCATAAACACCTTAAGGGAGGTTATATCTAAGTCCCATTGAAGAGTTCCAACCTCCTCCCTTAAATCATGGAATTTCCCTGTTTTATGGAAATGGTCCAAATTTGTCCCAAACTCGATCTAAGTGCTTCCTTAGCCTTTTGAACACTCAATAATAATAATTACATCCCTTGGGACCTTTTCACACCTATTTTTTATCACAATCCATAAGTGGACAAACTTGCCTTTAGATGAATTTTGACAATTTTTACTAGGCAATTTTTTATTGTAATTTTAATTAATTCCCAGATAGAATTAATTTCCATTTGAACCCATGGGAATCTAATGGGTAAGTGGAATGGCCCCATATTATGCTAGGAAGGGGACATGACCTAGCGATATAGGACATTTGACTTTCTTTTTCATCTTCCAACCATAACTCTAGTTTTCTCCTTCTTCCTCTTGTAGCAGCTCCATCATAAAAATCAATTTCTCCTTTAGCTCAACTATCTATTTCTCTATACCTAACTCATTATTCCTAGCATATGCTTTCACCTTTGTGGCATTTTCTTTCTACTAAGCCCTTGATTTTGTTGTCCATGTTCTTTCCTTTGAGCTTCATTGTGTTCACCTTAATCTCTCACTTTCACTTTCACTTTAGGCCACAATGTGCCTCTTCTTCCTTATAATGTCTTTTCACCCTCCTAGATACCTCACCTAGTTTATCTCCTCTTCTGAACCTAGTATTTTGGTATTTATGGTCCTTATTCACCTTGGACCTTCCTTTTGAGTTTTTATTTTCTCTTCACTCTTCACTATTCAAACTTCAAAAGATATCGAGCTTCTTCTTGCCACCAATTCATCCTTTCATCTTTTTTTACTACCTATATGAATGCAAAAGTATATCCTTTCACAAAAAGCGATCCTCTAGCTATGATACCAAAAATTATGTAGGGGTATATATGGAAACTCTCACTTATGTAAAAGATTTGATTCAACACTTTATGCATAGATTCAATCAAAGCAACACAACACAGTACTTACCAATTCACATTTTCTTGTAGAGCTTTATGTTGTCAAACATCATCATCACGTGGAATCTAAACTGTGATTCCACATCCCACAATATTCATCAACGATGTAGAAATAACCTTCAAAACTGCTATAAATCGTTCAAATAATTAGCCCTCATCTGTAGGGGTATCATTTCCTATTGAGAAGAAAATGACCTATATAAACCACAACCACGAGGTTGGGGTGCAATTGTATTTTTTGTCGAATCCTACTACAATCAATGACCACAAGGATGGGGAATCCCTTTGTCTTTGCTATAAAAGTCTCATCATGAGGTACTAAGATCAATACCTACAAGAAGTTTGTGTTTCCATAGTCCACTAGTTGAGTTTCACTTCTACAACAAACACATAAACCTATTGGAATAATTTTCGACCCCAAATCCACTTGTAATGATGAGCTAGATAGCGTTCGCCCTCAATTTCAATTGTCTGACGAGTTGGGCAGAGATTTAATACGATCTCTATGCAAACACCAAACTATGATCCCATTAATTCAACGATCCAACTCGGCATCTAATGATTTTCCAATTGCAACAATGAGCTAATCTTTGTGACCTATCTCATTGTATTTTTGAACATGATTGCAAACACGATTTGATTCCCAAGAAATTACCCACAATTCATCAAATGCCACACATGCATTCAAAATTCAGAATGATACTAGATCACATTTAATTTCATAAAGAACATCAATAAAATATGCCCAAGAAGTTAACTAGCTCATAATTTATTGGTAAAATCACAGTACTGAATCACATTGGTGTAGAAGGAATTCATACACAGATTCAGTAATCTTAGAGATAATGTTTTACTAAAAGGGACAGAGAACACAACAAAATCCTCTTATTTATGTTAGGACTATTACAAATTTGCAGAACAGTTTCAAATGTCCATGACACTTTCTCTCCAAGACTCCCTACTCTGCATAAATTCTTATTTAACACTGCATTGTTGAAATGTCCATCAGTGTTTAAGAGTTTGATGAGGATTTTCGAGTCTCCAAAAATTTGGATATCACGGTCTTTATTCCCATAAGCTATTTGGAAAGCTTTGAGCAGACCTAATAACTCAGCCTGGTTATTTGTACCCTGCCCTAACCCCCAACTAAAACTGCCCTTTAACTAACCATGGGCAGCATAGAATACCCCTCCGGCTCCATCTCTCCCTGGATTTCCTTTAGCTGCCCCATCGAAAACAATAGTGTCTTTACTTTGATTCTTCCACCACTGACAGAACTCGGAAGCGTTATGCCGTAGCCTCTACTCAGGGTTACTAATAGGACGAACAAAAATATTTTTCCTGGTACACTGCATTGGATCACCAATCCAACTCATTTCTGCAGGTAGAAGCTTGTAATTATGATTAAGGGGATGATTTTCTACAGTTTCTAAAAGCAACGCCTTGGCTTTAGCAACAGCAACTGCTGGGCTACTCAATTTGTTTTGGAAGATGCCTTCATTTTTGGCTAGCCATACTTCCCAGCAAAGGTATTTAGGGATTGCCTGCCAAATCTTGGACCATAAAGATTTACTCTTAATCACCTGAGGATAATGTTCTGTCCAAGTGGAAAATAAGAAGACAACGTTGCACTGAGCTGGAGTTTGAACGCTGAGACCTTGGAAAGCTAGCTTCCACACCTCTTGCTTTCAGATAGCGTTTGACTGAGTTTGAGAGTGTTGCGTCTGAAGAGCAGCAAATCCAAGAGCTGCTGTGTATTCTCCCGTCATTCCCCAGCCCCATTTATCCCTTGATCTTATATGCACCGGGGATAATCCAGACAAAGCTGCCAGCAGCGAGTTCACTTGCTCGATCATCCTATCCGGCGGCTTAGGCAGGTTCCATTCATGCCAATTGCCATCATGATCCCAATTTGAGATATCTGCGAGCTTGAAGATGCCACATTGGGTGAGCCAACTATGTAGCTCGTGAAATTCCTCATGCTACCTGAGAGGTGGTCGTCCCATTATTTTATCGTTCCAAAGTGAAATTTGTGTTCCATTACTTGGTATACGGTAGAGATAATTTTTAAAAAATGCCCAGCCACGACTGCATAATTTCCACATCGTGGTGCCTATGTTGGCTATGGCTTCATCCATGCTAGTTTCTGAGACATCGTGCAGGTATTTTTTTATTAGTACTCGACTAACCGGATGATTGGGATTTGAGAAAATATTCCACAACATCTTGCCACCAAGAGCCAAATTCGCAAGCCCTGGATCTCTGACTTGCAGACCTTCTTCAGTAAACGGTTTTTTCACCACTTCCCAGCACACTAAATGAAACTTTTTATGTTTCCCATTTCTGCCTTATCACATGCAGGTTCTCATGAGCTTTGCCACCTGATCAACGATCATTTTTGGAGCCAATAAAAACGCTGCTTGATATAGAGGCAGAGAGGAAATGACTGATTTAATGAGAATTAGTTTCCCAGCTTTGGTTAGCCACTGCCCTCCCCAAGCTGTAATTCTGGCTTTAATTTTGCTTATAATCTCGAACCAATGAGTGGACTTGGTTATGCCCAAGGTTAATGGGAGGCCTAGATATTTGATAGTATCCCAATCTGCAAGTCCAGCATAGCCTAGATACTAAGCAAAACGTTGAATGGTAGCATGATTCACATTCCAGCCATACACTGCACATTTCCTCTTATTGAGAAGGGCTCCAGAAACTCTGCAGAAACTTCGTGTAACATCATTGAAGACCTTTGCGATTTTGTCAGAGGATCCTCCCAGCAGGAGAGAATCGTCCACGAATAAGGAATGATTAATGGGGTCAAGATCTTTTGTCACTCTTATACCTGGAACTGTTCCTGCAACCTTCTCTGCATTCAACTTTCTGCTGAGGGAGTCTACCATCAATATGTATAAGAATGGGGCCAGAGGGCATCCTTGCCTTATACCCCGAGAACATTGGAAGTAATTGGAAGGCCTACCATTCACTAAAGGCGCTGTCCAAGGCCTACCTATACAAGCTTTGATCAACTTTACAAAATCGGGGCTAAAGCCAAAAGATAGAAGAACTTGAAACAAGAAGGAGTGTCTTACCCGATCGAAGGCATTCACCATGTCGAGCTTCATAATCATCCCTTGTTCTTTGCGTTGGTGGTTGGAGTGAATGGTTTCCTGCACTATGGTCACATTATCCAAGATATTCCTACCTTTCACAAATCCACCCTGATTAAAGGAGATGAGATTACCTAGCAATGGCTTGATTCTATTGGCAATAAGCCTTGATTGGATTTTATAAGATGCATTGCACAGCGAGATAGGCCTGAACCTATCGAAGGTTCCAGGATTTGATTCTTTAGGGATTAAAGCCAAAAATGTAGAGTTAATGCTGCCTCCGACCTTGGCTTTTTGGAGGAATCCCCTGATCATACGGAGTAAATCCACCTTGATTAAATCCCAACAAAGTTTGTAAAAATGTTTGGAAAAGCCATCAGGACCCGGGGCTTTGTCTGGCTCCATTTTCCAAATAACATTGCTAATTTCAGTTTCAGTCAAGGGCTTTAAGAGACCTGCATTCTCATTTTGACCTACCAGTCTCAGAATATGAGCGAGGAATTCAGTAAATTCCTCCTCCGTGTCCATTCCTTTTTCAGTAAAAAGATCCTGAAAATGAGAAGTTGCTTCCTCTTTTAAATGAGCTAATTATTTGTGGATAGTCCCATCAGAAGCAGTAATTTCATCCAAGTGATTACGAGGGAGTCGTGCTTTGAATTGTTTATGGAAAAAAGGTGTATTTCTATCTCCTGATTTCAGCCAGAGGCTTCTCGATTTGAGTCTCCAATATTCTTCCTCTTGCCTGAAAGATTGAAGTGTAATACGTTGGGCAGCTTGTTCCTCTTGAATGTTAGAATGGGTGAAGTCTTTGGTTTCCATTTCCAATTGCAATTCTTCTAGCTGATTGGTTGACTGTTTTCTACAGCTCGTTGGTGAAACAGTGGGATTTTTTATCCAATTCTTTAAATCCACTTTGGTAGCCTTCATTTTCTGCTCCCATACATAGCTGGGCGACCCAATAATAGTAGTTCTCCAGGCATTATGGACAGTTTCCTTGAAACCATCTCTTTCAGCCCATAAAGGTTTAAACTGGAAGGGGATTGGTCCCAATTTTTTTCCCTCCTCAAACTGCAGCAGGATAGGCTTATGGTCTGAAGTCAATTTTTGCAAAATTTTGGAGGAGATGATATGTTTTCCAATCAGAAAAGAACTCTGAATTAAGAATCTATCCAACCGGGTTGATATGTGATGGTCCCCAACGCGATTGTTGGTCCAGGTATATAATCCTTTTTTTGGTTTAATATCTAATAAATCCCAATGCTGAAGAATATCCTTGACCAAAGGAAGGGCCTGATCTCGATTAGAATTTCCACCACGTTTCTCCTTTGGTTCAAAAACAAGATTGAAGTCACCTGCAAGAATGATATTCTTGGGTGATCTTGACTCAAGGAAGGCAGACAGAGATTGCCAACACTCTCTCTTTTCAGCATAATGGACAGGTACATATAAGTTGACAAGATAGAAGGACATCTTATTCACTTTGTGTCTGAGTTCGATATATATCCAATGTTGTGTCTCATACGAACTTTCGAGATGGAATTTATCCTCCTCCCACAGAGTAGCCAGCCCTCCGGAGGAGCCCCTAGCACTGACTACTGTCCCGACATTCTTTTTCCAATTTAATTTGCTGCGAAGAAGGAGAGCTTCCCCTTCGATTTTAGTCTCTTGGAGCATGAGGATCTCAGGAAAATCAGATTTCATTAGATTTTCAACTGCTTCAGCTTTTAAAGGGTTCCCCAATCCTCGACAATTCCAAGAGACTAAGCACATTACTTGTTGGTTGATGGGGGTACAACTCCTCCCTTGGGAGGTCTGTTTCTAGTATTTCTGCCAATATACATCTCAATTGTTGATTGACTGCCTTTCATTTTTTTCCTCTCTGCTTCTTCTGCTCTTGTCTCTCGGTGAGATTTTCTCCCTACTCTTTTCAATGGCCTCTCAAAGGTCTCATCTTTCAAAGAGCCTGAGATCTCTGGGGATTTCTTTCTTATCATTTCAGCATATGAGAGAGGACTTGTAACTCCAATAGGGGATCCATCCTGTAGAGATGCATTATCTTCATGGGATTTGGCTTTAGCAGTTGGGTTGGGCTGTTGTTCAGCCTCTTATCCAGTTGAAACTAAAGATTCCTCTGGAATTCTGAGATTTTCAAATGGATTTTTGGATGCCTCCATCCTTGGTCTTCCTGAGCTCCCTTCACCTTGTAGCTGGCTAGAGGACGGGCCTTCATTTCCCATAGTCTTTCCTTTGCCTTTTGGTCTGCTGACTTGTTTTGCTGCAATTGGCTTCCTGGATGGGGTCCACTGATTGCCTCTTGCATTGTCTACTTCCTCCTCTCCCCTCTTTTTGCAGTTCCTGGCAAAATGTCCATACCCATGGCAAAATCGACATTTAAATGGTAGTTGCTCGTAATCTAACTCTTGTATGTACGACTAATCCGCCACAGTGATTTTTATTGCTTCGGGCAACCCTACTTCCAAATCCACCTCCACACAAATTCTAGCGCAAGTGTACTGATCCTTCCTCTCTACCCGGTCAATGTAATTCCCCAGCTTATTCCCTATAGCTTCTAATGATTTGGGGTTCCAACAGTGCAAGGGTAGGTGAGGCAAGCAGACGCAGACTGGGACAGTCGAGGGAACGTCTTGCGTCGAATCAAAATACGGTGTCCATTTATTCAGATATAGACCCCGATGACCCATAAAATAAGGTCCATTCCTGAAAATTAAGTTTCTATCCTCTACATTGGCAAAAACAAAAACGAAGAAACCCTTACCCACTAGATGACTGCTGATGCCATCTTGGGTCAATTTTCGCTAGTTTCTTTGCACCCAATTATCCACTACTTTAGGTGATGGCCAGAGGCCATTGAACTGCCCTATGAGCCCTCTTTCTGCTAGATTCAACGCTGATTTGCATGGGTCTTCAGATGGTAGGTCGACAGTAGGAATGCTAGCCATTCTTTTAAGAAATCTTTGCTATTGCTCACTCTAGGGTCGTTTCCCACAGGTAGCCACTAGCTTCTGGAATGCAACAATTTCGGGTAGGGGAGGGAGGGCCTCGGAGCCCCCTCCAACAGCCATTGCAATTTGGGTCAGAGCAATTTCCTGTGTAATCCCTTCTCGGTATCGGTCTTTCCAATCCTCTCTGCGTGAAGAACTCAGATCTTGACTGCGTGAAGGTTATGGTGTTTCTTGGAGCGAATTCAAACTTCAAGCCTGCGCTTCACCGCCCATTATATAAAAATCATATTACAATAGATTTTGACCATTCCTCCACATGTGTATTAACCAAAAACATCTACAACATGTGACTAGGAATTTCAACATATGATGCACCTGCATCAAGTTGTTTGAACCTTGTAGATAACTTAATCGATTCCAAATGGGTCAAAATTCAAGGGGTCGCAAGAGATATGATAAAGTTTGTTGATTTCCAACATCAACATGATCCCATAGTGTCGGAACATGATGTTAGAGGCAAATGCCCTTAATTATGTTTCTATTATATTCCATCTCAACCATAGAGTCTAGAGCGAAGTCCTTTTCGTGTCCATATTTATTTTCACCATTTTTGTCATCATTTGCCTCTCGTGCCTCCTGTCGAAAGTTTTGTCATGTTAGAGTCGTGTATATTTTTGTTGGTCGAATTACGCCAAATTCTTTTAATATACGTCCATCTGTAAAATTTCACCATTACATTCCCATTTGTGTTATTGTACCAAAAAGAAAGCAAAAAAATGTCCTTCCCCCTTAAAGTTCACTTATCATTTTTTTTTCCAATTACCCATTATCCCCAAAGTCAAAAAGATATCCTTCTTCTATTAAGCTTCATGGTCAAATTCCCATTAAAAATTAATGGGAAAAAGGTCTCACTGCTTTTTATTAGACCTCTCCTTGTCGATTTTTAATATTACCCACTATAAAATTTTCAAAAGGGGCTCTAATGTTAACACCTACGAGGGTTGTTCCACATCACCTCCAAATTCCCAATAGTTGATTTCTCTTAGACCACTCGCTGAGATAGGTTATAGACATGTGCACATATTCAAGAAAGAGGGTTCAATTATTAAAACAAGATAAGCTGCTAAAGAAAGCAAGTCCCTACCTTGAGAAGTAGAATACTATGCATTAAGAAATAAAAAGCCTGAAAAAAGTTTGATTTGACACTAATGTATAGAGACGTTCGAAGCGACGAGATTTAATTCCAAATATAGGCTGAGCAAATTGACGTACAGATTTGTGGCAGCAATGGGGCAGAGACCATTAAATAAAAATTTTTGGACAATTGATCGTGGTAACAATCTTATGACGGAATTGTATAAGGGTTAACTAAAACGCCACCAACTTGCCAGAATCCGGCAAAGCAATTTTGCCAAAATCACAATTTGGAGTGCTCAGATCGTAATTTCGGCAATCTGAATAGTTTTAAAATTGGACAGTTAGTCTAGTCTAAAACAGGCAATCCCAATTGCTGAAATTACAAAATTGAGAAAGTAACAATTTCCAACAAAAATTTTGACCATTTTTTCGTTTTGGTTGTTTTTTATCCTACGCGGTCTTACGACTACACCCATCGATTTCTTGAGCACAATAAATAGACCGTGTGGATCTCTTGGTAGTTGGGCTTTAACGATGTGGTGAGAGGAAGCCTAGCTGATCACCAATGCTCACCATTGTCTCATATACGTCGATCTCCTTCTTCTAGACATGGTCAAAGTCCTCCCCGTGACTTTCAACGCAACTTCAGAAGTTAAACATGCCACTTTTGAATGCTTGAACATAATTTTCTTTCTAATCCATGGCCATCATGCCAATAGTGACTCGCTATCATGTTAAATACCGGAGACCAGATCTACTTTAAAAAATGTGTGTGGCTTTTAACATTTAAATGCTATGGAATGGATTCAATTTAATATATTTTCACAACATAAAAATTGCTATATTAGATGTGATCGCATTTTTCATAAAGTAAAATGCAAACAATTTAATGTTTATGAGAAAAACAGATTTAGTTTATATTTCCTATATTTTAAGTGTTTGAGTTCCATGACCAACGCTGGTGTTATAACCACCGTTGTTATAGCCGCTCACAGATCCATAAGGTTGATCCAGTGTACAAAGATGAGAACACAAAGTCCATGGAATTTTTTTATTTAAAAAAAATTACAATAACTTTAATAAGCTAAGTCTGTTTGGATAAAAATAGTTTTTTTACTGTTAAGGCATGGTGGCAAAATTCCCCGACTCTTTATAAATATATTAAATGGTTCTTGAAACTTTTAAATTTTCATTATAAAATTTCACGGCGATTCTAAATTTTCATTATAAAGGCTTGTTGGTCTTAAAATTTATAAATTTTCAATATAAATTTTGAGAGTCGTTCTAAATTTTCATTATATATTATGGCGCCTCTTCAAATTTCAAATGGGTGGTAAAAAATATTAGATTTAGAATATAATATATTCATTAATTTATTTATACTATATATATCATTAATTTATTTATAAAAATAACAATTAATTTATATTAAATTTATTAATGATTTTTATAATAATAATAAAATTGATATATAAAAAATAGAATAATTTTAATAGGTTAAGTTTGTTTAAATAAAATTACTTTTATTATTGTTAGGGTTCTTTATATCATTAATAAATACATAATAGAATTTATTAGTATAGATCCATTTTAGAAAGGTATCTACTAAGTTCGATATGTTATTTTCATTAATAAATACAAATAGAATTTATCACTATAGATCCATTTTAGAAAGGGATCTACCAAGCTTTATTTTTTATAATAGTTTATTATTTTTTAATGAGCACGGAAAGAGTTACACATTCCCTTAATAATGTTATATATTCGATAATTGTATTTTTCTAATTTAAAAACATAACATAATGTTTTATATTTGTTTATTTATGATATAAATAATATACTTGTTGAGAAAATTAATGATAATATCATATAATAATAAATTGTAGTCAATCATGGTAATAAATTGTAGTCCATTATGGTCAACCATGGTAAACCATGAACAACCATAGTCCCTTTACATCACAGTGTCAGATACTACTTTCTAAATGTCACAATGTCACATAATAACCATTCATCAAGATAGGATGTCAACGCATGCCAACAAAGTTGTCAATTGTAAAGTGATATAATCATAGTCAAACTTAGTTAACCAAGGTCAATTAAACCCATGTTACTCAACCATTGCTAACGAATGTCAAACATAGTGAAACATGTTCAACCAAAGTCAACATCAACCACAACCAACCAAAGTCCACATTAACCATGGTCGACAAAAGTCAACCATGGTAAACCAAATTCAACATAAACCATGGTCAACATCAACCATGTTCAAGCGAAGTCAACCATGGTTGACAATGGTCAACCATAGCTAACCATGGTAAACAAAAGTCAACCATTGTTTACCATGGTAAACCATAGTCAACCATTGTCACACATAGTCAACCATAGTCAACTATGGTCAACCATAATCAACCATGGTCCACCATAGTCGACCATGGTTAACCATGGTAAGCCATAATCAACCATTGTCACCCATAGTCAACCATAGTCAACAATGCCTTCTTCACTATACCCCAGTCAACCATTACTCAACCTTATTCAACCATGATCATCACTGGTCAACCATAGTCAACGATGACTTCCCCACTATACCACCAATCAACCATGATCAACCATGGTGAACCATTTAGTCAACCATAGTCAACAATGCCTTCTTCACTATTCCCGTAGTTAACCATTACTTGAAACCTTAGTCAACCATAGTCATCGATGACTTCCCACTATACCACCAGTCAACCATTAGTCAACCATGGTGAACCATTTAGTCAACCATACACAATCATGGTTAGCCTTGGTGAACCATAACCAAGCATAGTCAACCATGGCTTCCCTGTTATACCTAGAGTCAACCATAGTCAACCGTAGTCAACCATGGTCGACTAAATCCAAGCATAGTCAACCATGGTCAACCATGGTAAACTAAACTCATCTTGTTGAACCATTGTTAACCAATGTCAAGCATAGTGAAACATGGTCAATAATGGTCATGCAACATTGTCAACCAAATTCAACCATGGTTGATCTGAAGAAAATTGACTTTAAATATGAAATTTGCTCATTCACACATGCCAGATTTTGTTGTATGGACTATTCTTTTTATTCATTAAATGTTGCCTCGAAATTCATGCCCAACTCATGCTAGAAACTCTATCGTACGGACCAGACTGACAACAATTAATTCTATACCTTCTGCATCGATTTCTGTGCCCACACGTGCTGTAAGGATTGCTGGAAAACATGTTGTACGGACTGCAACTCGAAATGTCTTGGGAACCGTTCCTTCTTGCTGGTTGTCTTGGGAAATGTGCCGTTGAAAAATGTGCCAAGTCCTTTCTGGAATCTTTCTTCTTCTTCTTCTTCTTATTTTTCTCTTATTCCTCTCTAATGGTGAGTGTTCTTCATTTGTCCCTTTCTCTTCTTTTATACTTTAACTTTTCACTAACTAACCCTAACTACCAAAGAAAATACCTAATCAATGGCTAGGATTAGATTAGGAGATGTATGGTTCACAATAGATGCACTTTTCTCAATTAATAAAATAATTAATTAAAAAATACATCACTTAAGTGACCCACTTTTTATAAAGTACAAAACATCACTTTATTTACATAAACATCACTTTATTACATAAATACACAAAGGACAAAAATTTATAGTCCCCCTCATCACACCCACACCAAAAATATGGGAGGACCTCCAGAGTTATCTTTTTCAACACTCCCTCATAACGAGGGAGGTCCTTCTGGCACCATCCAAATCTCTACCTTTGAATCCTGACGCAGCTCCCTCCTGCTTTGGAATGTCTCTTGGAGAGAAGTGCCCACCTCTGAAATAAAACTATGACCCTTGAGATTCTTCATGAACGTCATCAACCTCATCACCATCACCTATCTGGCTGAGTCTTCTGCCAGTTCTTTGGAGATATTCACTCTCCTCATCAGAATAAATGTAACTGTAATGTCCCCATTTTGACCCCTTTGTATTAAATCGTAAATGATGTGCATATTGTAATTTAATCATGGTGAGGAGCTCAAGGCCAAGGCCCCACCGTTGATTTAGCGTTTCATGTATCGGCAATTAAAAAATAGATGCCTATGGTTCTTGTGCTAGATAGGCACAATGTATATAAAACATCACGTAATTTCGAATTTTTAATGAAAAACCCACAACCGGCTATGCAATGCAACAAAAGAGATGGGGCATGACTCTACAAGGAAAAGGGAGGGAAATTATTCAAACCCTTGAGCCAATGGTATTAATCCATGTGTCAATGGGGAAAACCCATAAAACCACCAACTACCCTTTTTGTCTCATGCACCCAATCATTTAATTTTTCCAAGAAATTGGTTAAGGCAGTTAATGCCTTGGAAATGAAGAAGTATGGCAGCCAATTTCGTGCATGGGCAATCCATCAACCTGGAAATTCGTGTTTTGTCTCCTTGGGCAAGAAAACACCCACGAAATGGTGCCCAAAGCCATTCTGAATGGGGAGTCCTCTCTCATTCACGCAGTTGGAGCTAGCTGGGTCTTTCCCTACACGTTTTTCATCCAAATCCTGCATTCTTCCATGCCTGGGAGTTCGTTTTTGCACATACAGTAGCTTGGGAGAGAAGAGCCACGTTTTGGGGACTGTATGGAGGTCGTTTTTGCCCCCGAATGTCCAGGGACGTTTTTCTAAAAACGGATTGGCTTCCCTGGGTTGTTTCCCCAACTTCCCATTTCGTTTTTGTGGGTTCCCACGTTTTTTCGAGTTAGCTGAAACCCCATCTCCTGCATCTCACTGTAAAAAAACGTTTTATCATGCCCCATAATTGTGTTCTGCTGTTGTGTGCATCCTCATTTTGGTTTGAACCTGTGAGTTGAAGTTTTGGAGTGGTAGTGGACAGAAGTGGCTTGATAAACCTAGTGGGGGAGACAACCTCTCAAGGAGATCAAGAGGGCTTTGGTTACTCTTCTATGCATACCCTGAGAGCACTAGATAGGGAAGGTATGGCTTGAGGGACTGTATAGCAGTGAAAAGAATACTTCCTTGTGTTGGGTGTGTAGGTATTGTGGGTGCCAAGCTAGATAGATCTTGCAAGGTTATCCCTGGCTCTGTGCTGGAGCTCACTAGCTTAGCAACTCTTCCTTTCCATCTCCTAGCAGCCTGATAAACCCAATTGTAGATTGGCTTGGCTCATTTTGGTGTGTGCTTGGCTATGTGTGAGTCTGCTGTTCCCTGGTTCCTTGTAGAGATCATGCCCAGCTCGGGGGTGGTAGTGGTGCTGAGAGATTGAGGAGCACACTGGCCTACGGTTGGGTGGAACGTTGCAGTTGCATAGCCAGTTGCGTGGGACTACCTTATTGAGATAAGTATTTTTCTTGTGTTGAGTTTGCAATTATCATTTGATGAATATTTTGAATGTATCATGGATCTGCTAATAAATTTGCTTCCGCTGTGTATTCAAATGATTATGCATTTCCATATGATCTTATATAATTCTGCAGAGGTCTTTATTTAATGACTGTCACAGAATTCTGAATGTATGTTAGATATTCAACAGGATTTATTTAATCTCAGTTGTGTTTCTATAGCATGCACATATACATTTCTTTGTATCAATGAGTTTAATTCAATGAATAAGGGGCTAATTGCCCAGATTGAGCACCACGTCCTCTCTATCATGCTGATATGGTAGGAGGGGACACTATAGTAACTAACATGTCGATCAAATGTATCTCCTGCCCCATCCTCTGACTCTGACATCCATCCACCTGTCCATGGACGTACAACATGTCCTCTCAAAATGTATAACATGTCCCTGCGATGACTAAGCAAGATTATGGTCCTGACATGATCATTTCTCTGATAGATGAATATATGATTGTCCCTGAATAACATCCCATAACCATCATATTCAAAAGATGACACTGAGAGTTTACTAACTCTCATCCTAGGCACAAAGATAACCCCATGTATCTCTAGGACCTCTCCAAGGTCTAATGAAACCTCACTTTTCCAACCCCTCGAATAGCTATCTGTGGACTGTCAATATCTGCCTGAATGTAGTTTCCTGGTCTCAACTCTGTGGTAATATGGAATGCATCATACACTCTAGTCATATGTTTGGTTGAACCACTGTCAACAATCCATACATGCTAAAAAAATGAGCTTCCTACACTAGAGTCAATAGAGGCTAGAGAAAATTCATGCTTAAACTCACCTGCAAACTCATCTATTGCAATTGCTGTTGAATCTTTCTCTGTCTTCCCTTTCTTCTTCTCAGGACATTTTGTGGCATAGTGTCCTAACTAACCACACTAATAACTTCTGATCTTACTCAAATATTTCTTCTTCTTGTTCTTCAATTTGGCTGCAAGTGCCACATCCTACTCAAGATCCTCACTAGTCTGACCAACCTGAGGCCCTTCTCGGATTTCCTCTTGGGTAAAGTCATCCCATAATCTGGACCAACTGGGAAGCTTCTCTCTACCCACAATACATTTCACAAAGACCTCCCACTTCTTGGCGAATCCCTTCAGGGGTATCCTCACCAACTAAAAATCAGGGATAGTCTCTCCTATTGCTGCTAACTCTTCTTTGACTTGTGTAACACGAGTCAAGCAGGAGGCTACACCCTCATCTTTGTTCATTTTGATACAATGTAGCTTGTCTTTTAGGGCTATTTTATGATTATCTTTCTTTGTTTCGAACAATTGATTCAATGTGTCCCACATCTCTTTAGCTATTCTCTTTTTTGCTAAATGTGGAATGAGATGGTCTTTAAACCCATCCAGTATGATTCTTTGGGATTTGGCTTGAAGATATTCATACTTCTAAAGCTCATCTTTAAATGTTGGCTTAGTCATGACACTGTTTGTAAATCCCCAAAATCTTAGTTCCTTTAACACAACCGTGATTCTTACTTTCCATGGGATATAGTTGGATACTCCATCCAACCTATCCTCAAACCTAATACTCATCATGGAAAATACTTGCAACCAAAAACAACTTGAAAGATAAACTTAACACTCTTCTGCACTTCAAAGAACACTTGCTTACTTTATTTTTTAGTATCGCTCTGATACAATGAAGAAAATTGACTTTAAATATGAAATTTACTCATTCACACATGCCGAATTCTGTTGTACGGACTGTTCTTTTTCTGCATTAAATGCTGCCTTGAAATTCATTCCCAACTCGTGCTAGAAACTCTGCTGTACAGACCAGACTGACATCAATTAATTATGTACCTTCTACATCGATTTATGTGCCCACACGTGTTGTACGGACTGTTGGAAAAATGTGTTGTACGAACTGTTGCTCGAATTGTCTTGGGAACTGTGCCCTCTTGCTGGCTGTCTTAGGAAATGTGCTGTTGAAAAATGCCTTGGGAAATGCGCCAAGCCCTTTCTGGAATCTTTCTTCTTCTTCTTGTTTTTCTCTTATTCCTCTCTGATGGTGAGTGTTCTTCATTAATCCCTTCCTCTTCTTTTATACTTTACTTTTCACTAACTAACCCTAACTACCAAAGAAAGTACCTAATCAATGGCTACGATTAGATTAGGAGATCTATGGTTCACAATAGATGCACTTTTCTCAATTAACAAAATAATTAATTAAAAAATACATTAGTTAAGTGACCCACTTTTTATAAAGTACAAAACATCACTTTATTACATAAATACACAAAGGACAAAACTTTCTGGTCCCCCTCATCACACCCACACCAAAAATATGGGAGGACCTCCAGAGTTATCTTTTTCAACATGATCATGCTTAACCAAAGTCAACCATGGTCAACATTGACCTAATTCAAACATGGTCAACCAATGTCCACATCAACCATGGTTAACATTGACCACGGTTAACGAAAGTCAACCATGGTCAACCAAAGTCAATATCTACCATGGTCAACGTCAACCATAGTCAACGAAATTCAACCATGGAATGGTTAACCATATCCAACCATGGTAAACGAAATTTAACCATGTTCTACCATGGTCAACCAAAGTTAACCATAGTCAACTATGGTCAATCATAATTAACCAAGGTACAGCATAGTCGACCATGGTTAACCATGGTAATCCATAGTCAACTATTGTCACCCATATTCTACCATAGTTAACCATGTCCAATTATAGTCAACCATATTCGACTATGGTTAGTCATGGTCAATCAATAGTAAATTATGGTCAAAATAAGTCAACCATGGTCAGTCGAAGTCAACCAAATTCAACCATGGTCAACCATAGTCAACCGTGGTCAACCATAGTCATCCATAATGAATTACTCAACCAAATTCAACCACATTAATAAAAATCCAACCATAGTTAAACATGGTCAATAGTCAACCAAAGTAAACCATAGTCTACTATAGTCAACCATGTCCAACCATAGTCAACCATGGTTATCATGGTCAACCAATAGTCAATTATGGCAAAACTAAGTCAACAATGTCAACCATGGTCAGCCAAAGTCCACCAAATTCAACCATGGACATCGATGGTCGACTATGCTCAACCATGGTCAACCACAGTCAATCATAGTCAACTTGGTCAACCATAGTCAACCATAGTGAATTACTCAACTAGATTCAACCACAATTAAACAAAGTCAACCATAATTAACTATGGTTAACAAAAGTAAACCATATTCAACCAAAATCATCCATAGTCAACAAAAGTCAACCATAGTCAATCATAGCCAACCATAATCACCCATAGCCAACCAAAGTCAACTATAGTTGATTATGATAAACCAAAGTCAACTATGGTTGATTACGATCAACCATAGTCATCCATGGTCAGCCATGTTCGTCCATGCTCAACCATGTTCAACCATGTTCAACCACGGTAAACCAAAATCAACCATGGTCAACCATGATTAATCATGATCAATCATAGTTAACTATAATCAACCAACATCAACCATGGTCAACCAAAGTCAACCATGGTTGACCATGTTTGTTTAATGATAATAATAATAATAATAATAATAATAACATTAACCACTTATGGTTGGTTATTAATAATAATAATATTATTAACCATGGTTGGTTATTAAACATGGTTGACTATGGCTAACCATGGTCAATCAAAGTCCACCATGGTCATCCATGTTCAACCAAAGTCAATCATTGTCAACCATGTTCAATCCTGGTCAACTATAGTCAACCAAAGTCAATCATGGTTAACTATGGTTGACATTGGTTGACCATGCTTAACCATGGTTGGTTAATAATAATTTATTATTAACCATGATTTGTTATTAAGCATTGTTGAATTTGGTTGACCATGGTCAACCATAATCAACCCTGGTGATCCAAAGTCAACCATGGTAACCTTGGTCAACCAAAGTCTACTATAGCCAACCATGGTCAACCATAGCAACCATGGTCATGCATGGTCAATCAAAGTCAACCAACCATGGTTCACCAAAATAAACCATGTTCAACCAAAGTTAACCATAGTCTACTAGGGTAAACCACTATATTTAATTATTATATTTTTTGTTTTTTAATTATATTATTATTATTAACCATTATATTTATTATTATTTAATTATATTTAATATTTTGTTTCTTTATATTTTCTTTTATAAATAATTATTATCATTTTTTCTAATAACAATTATTATAATAATAAAAACTCAACAATATGTCCCTGTCAACTAGCAAGCCATATTATTAAAATGGCTTATATACATTGATCCGCGTATATCAACTATGACCACACATTTAAAAGTGGTTGATAATATACGTCGATCAACGTATATAAGCCATTTATTAATATGGCTTGCTAGTTATTGCAAACAAAATGTGATGAAAATTCGTGCTACTCGTAGTAGTTAGTCAAGCCAACCTATTTGAGGAATCTGGCTTCTCATACTAGGAACTCTCAACTCTCTATGTTGCCTTTTCAACAAGCATTTAACTCTGTTATTTATAACTCTAAAAATAATTAAGACAAAACAAAACATATGAACAGTCACAAACCTCCCTGTGCCCATTAATGTGTGATGTAATGGTAATGAGAACCTGAAGTGCTACTCCATCTATTAATCCCCACCATATTTCCTACCAATTTCAATAACAGGAATTAGAAACTATTCGCCAGCAAGAGGTGGTTGTTTGTGGTTTGCTTTTTCATGGCCGATTTGCCACTGATAAATGCATCCTATGATATTGCCAACAAATAAAAAATATGTATTCCAAAATAATTACATGGACCACCTATTTGGCAATAAGTTTAAGTTCGTATTGTTCAAAAGCTATTACATTGAAAGCTTCCATGTGTTATTTTGTCTTTTTTTCGTATTGTTAAAAAGCTATTACATTGAAAGCTTCCATGTGTTATTTTGTCTTTTTTTAAATGATCTTATATAGATTTTTTGAGATGAAAACAATCTCTTAACCAAAACCTATGTTTAAATAAAGATTATAAAAATAATACATGATAAAATTTTGAATTTTGAAATTGGATCCAAGGGAAGTAAGAATATTACTGTTGACGAGTACGTCAATCAATTTGTTTGAATTGACTGGCTGTATTAACAAATAAATGGTATGTCTTGTCTTTATTGATCGAGGTTGATAATTAAGAGATGAGGTATCTTATGGAAAATCAATAGGATCAAAAGTGCACCGCTAAACAAGTC
Organism: Larix kaempferi; assembly: GCA_027924585.1. Taxonomy (NCBI): domain Eukaryota; kingdom Viridiplantae; phylum Streptophyta; class Pinopsida; order Pinales; family Pinaceae; genus Larix; species Larix kaempferi. Next base: position 14,801,314 of record BSBM01000372.1, on the reverse strand, counting down.
TTTGATATCGAGCAACTGATTGCGACATAAGTATAAGTATGTGTTATAGTCATTGGACCCATTACAGCTAGTCCAGACCAAGTGGTTTATCGTGTGAAACATCTGGTGTTTGAGGTAATTGCATGAGAGATAGAGAATCCCATCGCCATTATCTTCCTGGTGTACCATGCATGCAACTTTTTCTTCTTATCGTCTGGCAAACAATAAGAGCACACCTCCATATCCTCGTGGCCGCTATTAGGATTCCGCACTAATGGCTAGGGAAATGGCGGCTATTTGAAGGTGGCACTGCTAAGGGCTTAAATGAGAAATACTTAGCTGCAAGAGGTCTTTATGCTACAACATAACCAATTGAAGGAACGAGTTTTGAATCAACAAAGCTAAAACCAATTGAAGGAATGAGTTTTGAATCAAAGCTAACGGCTTGCCTGCTTTAACTGCTGGAATGACAACTTGAGATTAGCTAACCGCCTGCTTGGAAGACAGACTGAAAGAAAGAGATTGAAAGAGCTATCTTGTGTGTGCTTTTAGTCATGGTTATAAGATTATGTATGGTTATGTTTTTTTTGCATTAGTGGTCACATAATGGAAGCTTGAACGTTAACCTCGATTCCTCGATACAGAAGACTTCTAGTGAAAGTCTGACTGATCAGCAAATGCTTCAAGCTCTAGTCACTTCGCAGGCGATTCAGAGAAAGGCGTGGGAACCATGTACAATAGTATGCCGTAGGCTCTAATGGTGATGATGTTGTCCTGTTCATGAGGGTGCTGCAATAATGTTTGGCAATGCCTGGGAATATAAAATCTTGCAGAGATACATGATGGGTGAGGACCTCCACTGATTGAACATCAATGATATGATTCACGAAAAATCCTTGTTAATATTGTGCCATGCGCATATCGTTTGAACAACTACGGGTTGACTAAGTTAACTTGTTATATAGCAAATATTAAAGAATATCCTTAATTTCACTAAATATTGGAAAATGTGTTCATTGTTGAGCCCTCTTTTCAATATGTCTTTCCAATCAAGAAAACCCCTAGTTTCACGGATATTGTAGGTATCCATTTTTATCAACCCATTTTTAACATCCTCTTTATATCATATTATCAAGTTGTAACAAACAAGATCCCTAACATGTATCTTAATATAAGCAAACAAGATGCTAAATAAAATAATAGTATGATGCTAATAATAAAATAATAGTATGATGCTAATAATAATAGTATGATGTTAATATAAAAGACTGATAGTCCAATAGTTAGTGGAATGCTTAGAAAAGATGAGAATTGCAGATGTTTCACACCACAGCCATAGATGGATCATGTTTTCTATAAGCTTAATAAATTAAACTCCATAAAAATGTAAAATTGAAACCCTTTCGTGGATGGACTCCCCTACTTTCCTATCAAAACAAACATCATTGATGTTTGAACCCAAACGAAAATAGAAAAATTCCTCTTACTTTTTAATAACATGATATGACATGTACATAGCTTGGATTTGGGGTCATTCACAAGATCCAATGAATTTCGTCCACATCCTGTACATTTATTCTCACAACAAAGGGAATTAACAACATTTAGTTACATTTTCTTGGGTTATATCTTGTCTTTATTTTTTCTTATCTTTACAGGAGAGAAAAAAAATCCAATGTTAGGTTTCAAACATGCAATAGTTATAAAGATACACAAATGGTGAAACGTATATAATACCATTTCATGGTAATGATAATGCATAGAGTATGTAAATAAGGATTTATATTTTTACCTATGTTCCCCAATACAATATTAGAATGGATGCCTTACATATAAGAATTGAAATTACAATTATGAATGTGCCAAATATAACTCAATCCAACAACTACTCCTAATTGGGAATGTGAAAATACTAAAGAAGAATACAAAAAGTTGAAATAAATAATTAGTCAAGAAACATTGATCTAAATTTTCTTGGTTCCAATGAGCCAAGAAAGATCGATCTCACTTTTCTTGATTGTTGTGGAGCAATATTTAATTGAATCTCAATACCCACCTAAACCCCAACCGAAAAAATTGAAGAGTTCAATATTTTACTTGAATGCCTACAAAAAATACAATACAATTGTTCAAGTCCGAAACTCCCGATTAGCTACATCTCTTAACTTAAAGATGAAAAACAATATAATATCAATTCAAACTAAGCCTGAATAAGTTATTAAATCATGATTGCTCAAGGCCAATAATCCAAAGAGAGTTCCATCGATATTATCATTGGTACACTATTATCATATTTATGCAAAAGTTAAGATCATAAGCAATATCAAATAAAAATTGAAGGTTCTTAAATTTTAGGTGGGTATGAATTGAGCACATGATTTGGAGGTATGAATCCATCCCACGATTTGGAGGTAATTCCTCAGCACACCCAAATAAGCTAACCCCAAATATTTATATTACTATGTCAAATTAAAAACCCCCCTTGACCCCTTAATATGGGGCAATATATATTTGAGGTTTTTAAGAGTATTCAAACCCCCAATATGAATGGACTTAATATGATATTGCCTCACTAGTGAACCCCTCGTGTGGACAACATACTAGAACTTCAAAAGAAAAAGATAAGTTTGACATTTATTTTCATAAATTTTCAGTTGCAGTATAACCTGGGACCTTGACATTCACAAAATGTATTGATTTAGCCATAAAAATATTGGTTTATTGCTGCACTTATATTCTTAGATTTCCTGCTATCATTGTGAAGGTCTCTGAAAAATACAAATTCTAAAACAAAGAACTTTAATATTGAATTTTGAATCTTGCTTATATCTAGTCCAATCTGTGTTCTAGGCGTCTCGCTATTGTAAAGAATATTTTTGTACATTGTAAGTAAGTATGTGTTAGTTAGGATCGATTTAAATCTTAATGCAACATTTCAAAGTACTTACATGATCCTCTTCCTCTGGCTCTTGATTCCTCACGTAGGAGGAATTTCTTTTGTCATGCAGGAGGAATTGCTTCTCTCGTGCTACATCAAACATGGTTGGTGCATGAGAAACTTCCTTTAGTTTTCCTTCTAATATCTTCTCTGCATGCCATGCATCCAGGCCAGTTCTTGAGCCCCTTTGAGTTCATGAGTTGCTTATGAAATTATATTCGAAAGAGATATAAGTGGATTTTCCTTCGCCTTTGATATTGTTATACCTGGAGTAACAACACGCACAACTTCAAGGGTTCAAGCAAAAATATCAACTAAAGAGGCAGTAGCAACAAAGGAAGCAATAGAAAAGATGCAAAGTCATAAATATAAGGCTGCAAGTAGCAATATCAACTAGAAAGGCAGCAATAAAGAAAGCAATACAAAGGATGCAAAGTCATAAATATAAGGCTACAAATGCAAAGTAAAAGGCTGAGTACAGTGAAGATAAATCTGGTAGATAGAACAATAAAGATCTTCAAAGGAAGTGGACAAGGCAAGGCAGTGGACAGAACAATGAAAATCACGTGTCATGGAAATGGTGCTAACCGTTAATGTTAGCTTGAACTAATGCTAGCATTAATGTACTATCCAAATACATAGTATTTTGAATCTCCAATTGTCAAAACATTAGAAAAATAGTGTTGGTCCTTTGTTTTTTCCTATTTGAGGTCGAATGGTTTTATTGATAATAAAACGGTCGAGTCACATGGTAGGTTGAGAAAACGACGGACAATGAAAACTTAGGATTAAAATGTCTCGAGTGGTGGGTTGTTTAATTGAAAAGCGGCACCCCATTTACTAGAGTCCCGACACTCAGTTTACTAGAGTCATTGCAGTCGAAGGTAGGGACTAATAAAAGGGGAATGAGAATAATTGTAAATTTGTGGTGGTGTGAATATTAATATTGTAACAAGGAGTATTCTATGGGTTAACCTATTGACTAATGTATTGGTTATTGTTAATATTTAAAAAAAGAAAGGATAAAATGAATTGTTGGTCCAAGATTAGAGCTATTTACCATATTTAAAAACCAATTTTTATTTATTTGGAAATTTTAAGAATTTATAATTTTTTCAAAGTGTAAAAATTTTGGCGAATCTTACAAATTCTTAAATTTGCAACAAAAAATGTTTGATGTTTTTTTTTAATATTTAATTTTCTAAAACTTATATAATTTTTGAATAATTTTTAAAGTAAACAAAAATTATCCCATACAATTTGGATCAAACATCTTTCAAAACAAAAAAAAAATTAACAAATCATTTTTTTATTATAAATTTCCAAAAATAACTCATAGACTAAATTTCACTGAAAATCGAAAACCGTTATGCTAAAGTGCAATGTAAACAAACTAATTACCAACCAGGACGATTCGCACACCAATAAACAAAATGACTACACCAGTTGACAAGCAAAGCGTCTCTAGAAAATGAAAACACGAGGAGCTATAACGTTAAAACGCGCAGGCAAACAGGTTAAATGGCAGGAATGTGTTTTGGGCGGGCATCACTGCAGACATTGCAATGGCGGGAGGAACAGTAGAGGGTAAGTCCCTACGTGGAATACAAGCCTCACCAGTTGGCAGGAGCACTGATGGGCATGCAGCAGGCGGAGCTCGAGACAGACACGCTAGGGTAAAAACGACAGGCGTGGTAATGCGACATGAAACTTTAAAAAAAGGGTTGTGAAACCCTAGCAAAACGTGTAGATTGATAGCTTATTAGGGAGGCAAGCAAAATATGAAACAATAGAATTATGGCAGCACCAGGCAATGTTGATGGTGCCATTTCACAGCTAGCACAATAAACAGTGCGCATAGGCGAGCACAAAATCGTAATCCGACGTGATGGGAAATCCAGCGGCGATGCTTGTTCTCCTTTGAGTGTAACGATGTATGCCAATCCAGCTTTGTTTCTTTACCTGCCTCCTCGAGCTCGAAAATCAGCCTGTTTCATGCTACAAGCGTTCTGCATGGCCAGGAGAGTAGCAGAGGAATGTTCTGTTTAGGGATACCTTGGCTGCCATTGAGGGTTGCCATGTCTAGGCGTCCACGACATGAATCGAAGGAGGCAATAGGGCGTAGACATTGTCATGCGTGCCATACTTAGAATGGACAAACTTAGTTAAATGCCGAGCATATCGTTCCATTTTCTCACTATGTCATCCCGACCATATCGTTTGTTTTGGAGTTGACACACCATGGTAGAGAGAGGCATTGGAGAATGGGAGTCAACAAAAGGGAGAAGACAAAAGAAGGGATGCTTATTGCCATTGATGGAGCAAGTCCTTCAACTACCTTGTTGTCCTACATGTATCTTAGTTCTTTTTGTTGCAAAATACATGTTATATTTACACAAAAATATTTACAAACAAAAAACAAAAATGTGGAGGGGTATATACAATGAACATCATATCCTTTTTCAAAGAGCTACTATATCATAAATAAAAGCACATTACTCAGTGTGAACAAAAGATTAAGCATCATTGATAAAAAATCTGTCGACAAAAAATTGATGACGAACCTCACCTTTCTAGACCAAATTGAAGATAGATAAAGAGCTAGGCTCATGATAAAAAAACAAACTTACATTGTAACTTCCATAAAACAAAATTTCAGACACTATACTCAAACAATGCCAAAGCCCATGAAAAGAATTATCACAGAATTATAAACTCAAGCTCATCCATGACCAAACAATGGTACCTACTAGTGAACCTTTCCTAGAAGAATATTTGAATGTTGATCCTTGGTAAATTGGTAGTGCTAGAAAATATGACTAACTGTCTCTGGGTGTCGACAAATAGGATAGAGGCTATTTGAAAAACCAATCTTAGCCACCCTAGCCTTAGATGGAAGCCCCTTGTAGATGACAAGACATGCAAGCACTCTTTGTTTATAAGATAACCCTATAGTCCAAACATTGTATAGACATCTCATCCAATGCTCCTTCAGATCCTTTGAGATCCATCGAATGTTAAGAACCATGGAGAAAAGACATCTTAGATAAATAACCAAATACAAACAATGAGAATCATAGCACAACAATGACCAACCAAAACAACAAGCCCATCCAAAAGGTCCTCTATATGCCAAAGTTCATCTTAAATAATTCAAACTCCGGGATAAAGGCACACAACTCCCTAATGAAGAGACGGTCAAAAGAAAGAAGCTTGTACTCCTAAACACAAGGTCTTCACTATTTCTGGGAATGAGCATGTAGATCCCAAAGATCTTGCCAAAAAAAGATGCCTTTTTAGATCATCCTGCACACATGAAAGAATGACTTATTTGAAATACACATTCCTTGCTCGAGCATCAACTCCAAATCAACTAGCAAGCTAAGTCCCATCCTACTCAACTACCCTCCCGATGCCACCAAAACAACCCCACTACAACTCTACAAGAAAACCAGATGATCCTTATAATGAGCAAACCCCAAACTTGAAAGAGGTGAGGAGTGGAAATAATGTTGCACATATTAAAATACTCCCAAATCCTACCAAGATTTTGTTTTGACTTCACTTGGTGCCGAAAAAAAACCTACCTAGGAATTGACCCCTCCAACATTGCACCACCCACTTAGCTTCCAATACACTTCGCTATGATGTGACATGAAATAAGCCTAGAATCCCTTCGTCTGTTGGCTCATGTAGACATCCCAAGGAACTAGAAGCAAGACATGCTCCCCACTATACTTTGACTATAAATATGACCTACATTATTATTTTTATTTTTAATTTAATATTTTGAAAATACTTTAAAAACAATTATTTTTGTAAGAGTTATTTAAAAACTCAAAACTACTCACAAGAGGTGTGAGTGACACTTTGCACAACAAATTATTATTTTATTATTAATAAAATAGAAAAGATACTTGGAGAATTCAATTGAATGAGGGGACACCACCATGAGACAAAGAACATGTGTAAATCAAGAAAGGGATATTTTACCAATAAAATCTAATCTAAAATCTAAACTACCAGACAAGATCCAAAATCATAGGGATGGACTGATTGATATTTGGTTGGGATGGCCCAAGGCCTGGGAAAAAGCTATATATTGGTGCATTGAGATAGCACAAGACGCTTTGTTGTGCATGGAGAAATTGTGCCGTGAGTGCATGAGTTGAGTGTTTCTCTTTTTTTTTTTTAACTCCATCACTGAGCTTGTTACAGATTCTGTGAGAGAGTGTTGCGTGGAAACTTTGCGTATTGGTTCTTGTGTGCATGGTGGTGATACAGCTTGGGAGTGGAGTTGACTAGTGAGGTTGTTGTCCTCCTATGGTTGGGAGGAGCTAATTCTCCAAGTAGTTTTCTTCCATTGCTACAAGTAAGTGTTTACTACTGTTGAGATTTATAGTTTTTTTTATGGTGGAAAAATTATTTGTATGATTGTCTTCTTTTGAGATTACTCCTCTTTTGATATGTTAAAATACACTAAGTTCTGAGATTAATAATCGGACCTATGGTTCTATAGATTTTTTGTTTTTATTCATATAGCACATAGGCTAATTACAGTTTTTCCCTATATGTATTATATGTGAGGACTATTTTTTTCTTTCATGGTAGCATAGTTTGTTTATGTCAGTTTTAGGTACGTTACAATGTGGTATCAGAGCATGGTTCAAATGCTCGGATCTAAGGGATCATAGTTTGATTTCTGCTATTGCTTCGGATAGAGTAATTTTATTAGATATTTTTACTATGGATTTATCATCTGGGATTGGTTTTGTTTGTTTGTTTTAAGAGATAAATTCATCGTAGCATGATTGTTTTTATTTATATGAATGCTAGCTTGGATTTTTAAATGTTGTCTGCTTATAACGAAAAAGTTCAGACTAATAAGATAAAATTTCTGTAGTAGGGATTTTATTCAGATTGAATGTAATGTGAGATTTTGTGAAATTCTCATAGAGATTTAGAGACAAAGATAAAATTCAAACTAAGTCTAACAGAGATCAAAAGAATTGAGCAGGAAAAATAGAGAAGAAAAAATGGTGTTACAACACAAGAGAATGAAGAACAATTGGAAAAACTTCCATTACCTCTATTATTTAGTAAAATGTGTACATAAATAATACATCTACAAAGAATAAATTCGTGATCCCAAATAGGCAGTTGGAATCCACACATGTGGTAGGCTTAGTTTTCATTGAAACCATCTCCCAATAAGGTCTAGTGGCCACCGATGATGAATGACTAGTCAACTGGGGTGGACTGGAACATAAATGAGTCATTGGGGATAGAGATTAGGGGATGAGACTCCAATGAGGTGCAATACTGACTTGTAGTGTCAAAATAGGAACTCCTACACTCAATAGCAGTGAAACTAGGTGTAATAGTAAGTTAACTGAGTAATCAAGGGGACAAGGTGCCCTAAATCATGGAACTAACTGTACTGACTCATAAAATCATGCATGAGGGCACCTTTGGGCTTCAATGATATAAACAAGGTGCCCCGAGTCGATAATAGGGCTAATGATGACCAAAGTTAAGCTCTAGGGGGCCTAAATTAAGGAATAGGTGCTAGGAGACTCAACTACCAATGCATGGATGCATGGAGTGCTGCATGGAATGCATACATGGATGCAAAAACAAGATGAGATGGTTAGAATATTCCAACATGCCCCCTTAAGATTGACTATGTGAAGAAAGATCATAAATAGGGCCCTGGTAACTGAGACTAAAGGTCACCCTTTACAAATTTATTAGTCCATTTAAGTGAGGAAAGAGGGAAAACCTTGTGGGAACAAAACCCCCCCTCAAGACGGACATGAAACAAACCAAAAATTTCCTGCTCCAAACTTCAAGTAGGTGTGATGCTTGAATCAGTGTCTGGAGGTATCTTCCTCTTGGGAAGAAGTGGATCATGCTCCAAAAACATGTGCTTGAATTCTCCTTCAGTGGATGTAAGTGAATTTGGAGGATCTTTGAACTTGCTCTTTGAACCAAACTTGATCAGAACAAATCCACGAATATGTAGACCATTATGGAACTTGAACTTCGAACCAGTTGAGGTAGGATCATCTCCAAATAGATCTAATTGCTCTTGAAACTTGAACTTCTGATCAGTGGAAGTTAAATCAACTCCAAGAATTGATAGATGGTTTCTTGTGATCTCCTTTGAACCAACAGGGCTGAGATCAAAACCAAAATAACCAAAATATGCATGAGACGTGAACCCAAACGAATGGTAGTGTCCTCCATCTTCAATGAAAATATAAGAACATGTTCCAATGATCAAATAGAAGTCCATATGAAGAATGTGATCAAGGAGAGCGAATGCATCACCTCCAAACTTTGATTTAACCTCCAAAAAATTCATTAGATCATCATTCTTCACACCATTAGACTCACGGGAAGTAGAGAATTCAAAACTCTCTTAAACCTCTAGAGTAGTAACTAACATATCTTGCTCATAATTCGAAATAGAAGACATTGAGAACATGAGTGAGGAATGGATAATCTCTTCAAAAGTATAAGCTTCATTAGTTGTATCACTTTCATCTGCATCAGCTACATGGGAAGAGGACAATTCGAAACTGTCTTCAACTTCTAGAGAAATAGAGGAAGGAAAGTCTTCAACAGAAACTTGAGCAGTTGGATCTGTAATTTCTTCTTCATCTTGAACAACTTCATCATGAGAGATGCTTGAGGTCGAGACATAATCAGAGAGAACACTTGAGGATGTATCACTTGGCTTGTTCTCCAAATGGATAGCATGATCATCTTCCTTCTGCTTTCCAAATTCTCTATCCAAATTGATCCAGAGATCTCTTGGATATTCAATAGCATCAATGAGGTAGCGCATACTAGGAGACATAGCAATACACATGGATCCAAAAGCTTTGTCAAAGTCATTTAGCCAATAATTATCCTCTTCATAGGAAGCATAATATATTACAACACCAATGCACATATAAAAAAGACCCAATCTCTTCAGATATGCTATCATCTTTGGTTTCCACTCATCATAGTTGAATGGAGAGAGAGGAGGAATTGCTTTCAGATTCATGGAAGCTATTGTAGAATACCTGCACAAAAAAATCTGAAAAACTCTCTAGAAGATTACTTTGCTCAGGAAAGCTCTGATACCATGTGAGATTTTGTGAAATTCTCACAGAGATCTAGAGACAAATATAAAATTCACACTAATTCTAACCGAGATCAAAAGAATTGAGCAAGAAAAATAGAGAAGAAAAACGATGTTACAACACAAGAGAATAAAGAACAATTGGAAAAACTTCCATTACCTCTATTATTTAGTAAAATGTGTACATAAATAATACATCTCCAAAGGAGAAATTCGTGATCCCAAAGAGACAATTGGAATCCACACATGTTGTAGTCTTAGTTTGCATTGGAACCATCTCCCGATAAGGTCTAGTGGCCACCGATGATGAATAACTAGTCAACTGGGGTGGAGTGGAAAATAAATGAGTCATTGGGGCTAGAGATTAGGGGATGAGACTCTAAGGAGGGACAATACTGACTTGTAGTGGTCAAAATAGGCACTCCTACACTCAGTAGTAGTGAAACTAGGAGTAACAGTCAGTTAATTGAGTAATCAAGGGGACAAGGTGCCCTAAATCATGGAACTGACTGTACTAACTCCTAAAATCATGCATGTGGGAACCTTTGGGATTCAGTGATGTAACCAAGGTGCTCTGAGTGAATAAGAGGGATAATGATGACCAAAGTTAAGCTCTAGGGGGCCTAAATTAAGGACTGTGTGCTAGGAGACTCAACTGCCAATGCATGCAAACTCAAGATGATATGGTTACAATATTCCAACAAGGAGTGCTAAAACTAAGTCATATTGTTCAAAAGAGTTGTTCTGGATGATATGATGAGATGTAATGATTGATGGAGTAGAATCATTAAAGAAATTCGCAATAGCAAAGCATTTGGATTTAACAATTTAAAGTCTTGTATCTTTGAACTTTACAATGAAACTATGCAATCAACAATGATCCAAATCAATCTCAGGTGTTTTTCCAGTAGGTGCTTCTCAACTTATATCTTATTTTCGTGCCTGTAGAAAATATTATTAACAGTTCTCGAGGCCTTGAACGGCCATAATATCCTTTCTAGAGTCAACCGTGAACCGACTCTCTGTATTTGAATACAAAGTTAATACATTTATATATCAAAGCAATATAATTTACAAGAGTAAAGAGAATCTTCCCTCTATATTTGAATACAAAAGCGATACAAGTATGAGAGTCAACCGTGAATGATATAATTCCTGGAAGTTAGCGATGACTCGGTTATCGAATACAGAGCTAATATAATTTTATATATCAGAGTTAATATAATTTTATATATCAGAGTAATTTCTGAGATTAAATGATGAATGCTAGTTCTGATTCGTAGTGATTGTGTACAGTATGGGATCTATTAAGGTATCGATCGTTTGCTTGTAATCAATTGATTTGCTGATAAATTTAATGCCAAGTATAATGGAACAACGTGTGTGGAATTCATGTTGGACCATTTAGTTGTACTGAGAGCACCCAGTCTATAGTTGTTGCATTAAAACATCTATCTTGTGCGTCGATCCTGTAGAAATCCCAAGAATCCTAACAAATCTACGGTCCTCATTGCACCTTTATGACAGGGTTTCCATCCTGAAAATCCTAAAGTGGAGCCAACCGTCGATTAGGAGATCGCCATACCTACCTTACCTTGTCGGTCTGCTTGTTGCTCCCGCCGCTGTCTCGCTGCTATCGCAGTGGTATTCTGAGAGATCTCTGGCGATCAGACTAGCACAACCTTACCTACCTCGGGTCAAACCACTTGTTTAATACATGGAATATTTTTTTTTACTTTTAATTCTGATACTTGAGTCCCCCTTCTATGAACTGAACGTGTTCCACTTAATCCTTGAAGAGAAGAATTAAATGAAAGATCGTTACTCTTTTATAGAGCCGAACTCGCGATTGACTAAGAAACTCTGCCTTCGTAGAAAGAACTCTTACAATTTCTATGACAACTCAACAGAATGGCAGAAACTAACAATTGGAGGAGTGCTTACATGAAGGACTCTTCCTCCTTTTCTTTCAACGAGTCATATTCTTTTTTGGAACAAAGGAGAGATTGACCCGTGCGCTAGCTCTCGAAAGAGGGAAAGTGCTAACGTGACGGCTCCCTCTTGGTTTAATGAGTCGGGTTTAAGTTCATGTATATTGGTATATTTAGGATTTGCATTGCATATATTTTAAAGTAACCATTCGTCGATATATATATATATATTTTTTTCACGTTAACTCTTTATTTAAAGTGATTGATATTTTCCATTTTAAATATATATATATATATATATATAAATAAATTTTCCTTAATGGATTATATAAAAAAAGCTCAGTATAAACAATTGAAAAAGGATTATATATAAGTTTAGTATAAACAATTGAAAAAGGATTATATATAAATACTTTGCACATATTTTGAAAAATGATATCTTTTATAATGGATTTGAAATTATCTTAATATTATATTAGAATTGGTATGATGTAGTTAAAAGCTTATATTGAAATATTGCTTCATCCATTTTAAAATTTATTTATATTATTATTGTACCATGTGATCAAAACTATGTTCCCTAATCTTAAAATGATTATGGTGAAGAGCACGGATTTGTTGAAATACAAATATGGTTGGATCAATAGTGAAATGCCAAGTGAAATAATCGAACATTGACCACGATTAATAGTTGATGTAGCTAATTACTCTGCCAAATTGATTTTGTCTTATACTAAAGAGATTGACTGTCAACTACAACTAACATTGATTATAATGTTAAGGTTAGTACTGTCCTTCCTCCTCTCTGTGATTGGAGGGAAGCCAAAACTCTTGAATGTTGCCATACTGGGTAGCTTTGTTATCCACGTGAGTTCCGCTTCAAATCTTGCATCGGTGATACTACTATAAGACGAATCGCCTCACCTCTTTGTTACTCGTTCTGTACACTTGATGTTATATATATATTGGTAATTACTAGCATACCCGGGAGAGTGGGAGTAAAGGGTTTGGGGTTGGTTTCATCGATTGCACCTGATATGGGGTTTTTTTTTAGAATCGGTAGGTCATGATTGGTTTGAGCTGTAGAAACTTGGAGTTCTAGGTAGCTACTTGGCTACCTATAGTACCAACCAAAGCAAAAAATAAGTGGGAATGTGATCTTCTCTACAGCTCCAAATCCGATTACCGCGGGTCTTGTCACCCTAGATTTACTTTTTTGAGCGTGTGTCCTTGTGTGGTGGGTTGTCTCCATCTGGTGTTTTGTCCTTTACCAAGTTACTCTTTTTGGCAAGCCAAGGTATTTTTCCTTTTTTGGCAGGTATCATTTGGATAGTTGGCGACGTTTTCCTATTTCTGCAGATTAGGGTTTTGGTCTTTTTGGACACGTGGTTTTGGATTGATACATAATGAAAAATCAATCTATTTCCCCTTTCCCCGGTATCGCGGAGACTCCTCCATCTGTGCCTGTATGCAATGTGTCTGTTAACCCAAACCTTTGGGGTGACCAAGCTCGAGCTAAACGATGGTCCAAGACTGTTAAGGCTCGAACTGGCCATGATCATTTTGTTATAAACCTTGATTTCAATTTGGAAAGAGTGGAATTTTTGGTGGCGTGTGGGGTTGTTGGGCGCATGGAATTCATGGGTGGTAGCTGGGAAGAGATTGTTTCATGGGTAAATGAGCACTGGACGCTGTTGTGCGGTCTTGCTCCTAGGGTAAATATTTTGGTCAATAGGTGGATTCTATTCACTTTCCCCTCTGATGTTCATGAGGATGAGATTTTGAAGCAGGTTTCGCATTTCAAAGATGGGTCTTTGTATCTAAAGAAATGGTACGTTGGGTTTGATCCCATTAAGGAGTATCGGAGGTTTCACCATTTATGGATGATTATGCCTGGCTTCCCAATTGAGTTGTGGACGGAGAGCATCTTTATAGGGATTGCAAACTCCGTAGGGAAGTTCATTAGACTGGATAAAAAGACGTTGTTCGGCTTTGACCACAGAGTTGCTAAAGTGATGGTTGAATTTGACATGAAGCTTGGGCTACCTGCCGAAATTGATATCAGTTGGGGTTCTAGGGTTTTTTGCCAAAGGCTGGATTTCATTAAGATACCCTTCTGCTGTTATAATTGCCGAGAAGTTGGTCACACCTGTACAAATTGTCCAATCCTTTCAAGGGCTTCTCCAGGATTTTGAGTGGCGGCAGGTGACTCAATGCTATCGGCTGTTCCCTCATCTAATGCGACCTCGGCAATGAAGACGATTTCTGGTAAGTCTCTGGATGAAACCCCCTATAAGGATATTTCAAAAGCAGAATTAAATTTTTATGAAGATGCCGAGTTTTTTTAAATCAACAGATCTCTAGAGGGGAGGTTGCCTTAAACTTGTTTGCTATTGGTGGGCCGTATCTGATCGAGGGTACCCTGGACCCACTTAAACCTATTCAGGGGGGTTTTGATCCATGCTATGAGTCTGGAAGGTCTAGTCCATCTGCCCCTTCTTATAATGGTGTGGATAATTGTGCCTCTCTTAAACCCATTCAGGGGGGTTTTGAACTGTGCGCGGGGCCCGAAAGCACTGAACCCCCTGTTCCCTCTTATAATGTTGCCAGGGTACTATCTTTCGATGAAAGGGAAGTCTTAGCCGAGAGTGGGTATAAGCTAGGTTATGAATTCCCCCTGTTGTCTCCTCTTAAGATATTTTCAAAGAATCCTCCTGCGAAATCCGAGGTCCTTCCCTCTGAAGGGATCCATTTTCAAAATGTAACTGTTAGAAAGGGTAAGAAGGCATCTGCGAGAGTGGTTGGTGAGTCTGTTGGTGATATTTTTGTTCCTCTTTCTGTTAGAATTGATGAAGCTTCTGAAGCTATAGGAAATCCACATAACCCTAGGGCACTTAGAGCGGTGCAGCCCTCTATGTTGATGTATATGTAACTTCGGTATGTATTTCATATATGTATATTTTACTCCTATAGAGATGGTATTATCCCTCTATACGGAAGTGTTTGTATTCCTATAGAGATGGTATTATTCCTCTATACGGAAGTGTTTGTATTCCTATAGAGATGTTATTATTCCTCTATATGGAAGTGTCGTCATTTATATTGTAAGTGTCGTAACTTATACTTGATGGGTTATTAGGCCACCTTGTTGAGGTCGACCCTGTATAAGTCATGTGGTTCGAAGGGTTATTAAACCACCCTATTGGGGTTGGCCATGTGGGTCAAAGGGTTATTAGACCACCCTATTGGGTGTCGGTCCAGTCATCATTATGTTATGTGGTTAAGTTAAGGCCGACCTAGTAAAGGTTATTAGGCAAGTCAAGTCAAGTATAAATAGAGTGCGAGAGGCACTCTATTTCATTATTCTATTCTCTCTCACACTCTCAGGAGAGTGGCACACTTGTGGAGGAGGAGAAGCTGCTTCTAGGAGATGTCTATCTCTTATGCTTGGGTTGTATCATTGCTCTATCTATCTCTGAGGAAGTTATTGGGGTTTTTCACCTTTATGGTTTTTCCCAAGTAAACTCTGTGTCTCTTGTGTGCTTACATTATTGTGTCCATGATTGATATGCTGTACATGTTATTCTCTTAGTTAAGATCCTAGATCAGATTTAAGTAAATTTTGAAAAATTAACATGGTATCAGAGCTATCCTGAAAGAAGGCATGGTATGGCATGTATGACACTTGTTGCACTTGCGATGCTAGGCCTTGATATAGCAAAAACCAGTCATCGTAGAACTTTTGCTATAAATAAATTTTGGCGAGGTTTCAGGGTCTGAAAATCGTACAGGGAGAAGCTAAGATCCCCATGTACCTTGTGTCCAAAGGAAAACCTCTAATTCATTGTACTTTGTGATTTATGATCTATATAAGATAGGGTTTCTGCCTCTTCCAGATCTCAGTCATAAACTGGTTACCTTGGAAAAAAGGTAATAACTTGGGCTAGGAAGCTCCAAATGAAATTTCGTAAAAAGTGACAGGTAGTGCACGGACTGCAATTTCTCAGGTAACTTTTTCAGATGCCGAAACTGAACCAGTGACACATGGCACACGGTACAAGTTCGCTCTCTGGTTTTATCCCATAAATAGGTCACGTTGCGACACTTGGCATAACTCTCTCTCAGAGAATCCATTTGAGGTCAGACCTATGGGGTTGGAAAGATGACAGGTCGGGATATCACAGGAAAATGTTTCAGACCTTGTGGATCGAAAAGTTCGAAGTTACACCAGAAACAATCAGGTACATATTTCTGTCAAAACATAATTATTTTTTAGCACCTTCATTCATGGCTTTCGGAATTTAGGGTTTTGGAGAAAGTTGGAATTTTTGTAATCAGAGACTACGGCTAAATGATACTCATCAAAATCAAAATTTAGAGACCAAGATCAGAATTTTTGGTTGGGCAGAAGGCCGGGCTTGATCAGACCCTAGTTCGGGACTTTGATCGAAAAAATGGAAATTAGGGCTTCTGCAAAAATGAGAATTTTTGAAATCTGTGACCATGGCTGGAAGATCCTCAGAAAACTAGAAGCTTAGAGCTTTGGATTGAACCTTTTGATTGGGTAGAAGGGTGGGCTTTATTAAACGCTAGTTCGGGGTCATGTCCAGTGAATCCGGTAGTTTCAAAGACAAATTTGAGGGGTGAAACTTTGCAGTTTTCAAATTCTGAGTATACCAGCTTGATCAGCTCATCAAGGCGCATATTTATATCCTTTCAGAATTTTGAAATTCAAAGTTTGAATTTTTAGGGTTTCTCTGACAAACCCTAATCCAGCTCCAGATCCAGTTCCTGCAAATCAAGTGGATTGGGTTAATCCTAGAAGAGAATGGTTTGGTCACCTGCAAAAGTGAAGAAGTTCCAGTTTCAGAGGGAGATGAGGCTAAGGCCTTACATAAGAAGATTACAAGCAATCTCGACAAGTATGACTTATCCAGGTATGTTTCAAGATTTGTTCATGATTAAGTTTATGGTATGTTTGTCTTCATGTTATTACGGTTAGTACAATCTTGATTAAATTTAGACTTGTTGTATCACCTTAATAAAATTATGAATGCATGATAGAAGATATTCATTGATTAGGGTGTTGACACTTTTGATTGTACTAATGCATTATGGTGTTGTATGAGGTTTATGTTGTCCGCTAACATGAAAGGTACGCCAAGAAAGACAAACCATGTTCTAGTTCAAGAACATATGATCATGATGACATGAAGACAAAGATTCATCCATTGTCATGGATCACTTAGAAGATCTACTTATGAGGTATGTATAATTGGGTTCTATAATGGTTAACCTATGGGATATGCAGGTTACTAGCACAAGTCATTGAAGAGAACAAGAAGACATCATGTGGGTATGTTAGACATAACTAGCTAACATACCAATCCAGGTATGTTTTTCCTATATAAAGTTAGAATCCTACCTTGTGTTAGGATCCCTTATATAACTATACTTGGTATGATTTGTTATGTTTATTCATAAAGTTAGAAATGTAAGTAATCAAGGGTTTATGCATTTTATGTCTCTTATCTTGATTGATGATTTAACTAACTAGAAGAGTCCTATGATCAAATAAGAATATGCATGAATAAAAGAAGACTTCTCTGAAACCTTGAATACTAATGTTTATTATTTGTGTTTGAAATGATCATGACTATACATGTTTAAGATTATTGTGTTTTGATAGTATTAAGATTATACTAATGAATGTGTGATTATGTATGAGACCTCGAGGATAACACAATGATGATACTAATAAGCATGCATAGTGATGGATATAAGTTCAAGGACAGGTAATCCAGGAAGCAAAGATCAAGAGGGAGCACACTCTAGTTGTTCCTACAAGGAAGCAGAGATCAAGAAGGAGCACACTTCAGTAGTTTCTGCAAGGATGCATATATCCAAAGGGAGTTGATCGCTTCTCACAATCCATATCAGAATGGACTTGCAGAAAAGAAGCAAAGACTGAGAGGGAGTCAATCCAACAAACAAACAAAGATAAGTATTTGAATTATCATTCCTTGGATATTTTATTGTTTAAATAATATTGTTCAATAATGTATATACTCATGTTCCTAGAATTAGGTTGTGTATTATGCATATTAGAATAGTTGCATTCATGAGCAGTATACTACTAATATACATGGGTAAGTGGCCTATGGCACTGTACAACATTCCATAGTTACTTATCTAGAATGAAACCTCTTTGCTGACATGTTGAGAGTTGTGCACACTCTTAAAAATGTTCTGGTAGATATTGGAAGGCATCTAGAAAGTTACGGGATATGAATAAATGTTGTATTGAAGCATTGGCTAAGATAATTGCATGACTGTATGACATATTTCTTTATGTGTAAGAATTTGTTCTGAAAAATATGAGATGTTTTCTAATCATGCAATTTAACTTGTTGTGTAGGAAAGATCGTTAAGGACTACAACATTTGTTTAGCAACAAAGTTATCTATTGAAAATATTGAAGATATTGAAGTTTCCAGGATCTAGGAAGAATGCCATGATCAAGGAGTACCAGTCGATCATGAATATGTTTGGGATGCAGTCCCAAGACCTGAAGGGGAGTCTGTAGTGACTTCCAAGAGGATCTACAAGATCAAGCATGCTACAGGTGGTAGCATAGAGACTTTTGCTCCTATAGCCAGATGCACTTCCATTAGATCAGTACTTGCTCTGGCTGCAGTGATGAAAGGGAAGATACACCAGATGGATTTCAATACAGCTTTCTTGAATGGTGTAGTTGAAGAAGAAGTGTATGTGGAGCAGCCACTTGGTTCTGAGACACATGACAGGGAGTCCTATATGTGCAGAACTTAGGATAGACAGCTTTCTATTTAGTTTGGGCTTTACTAAGAGTAAAGCGGATTCTAACCTTTACGACAAGGTTGAGGAAGGCAATCCAGTGATACTACTTTTGTATATGGATGACCTGTTTATTACAGGTAAAGATAAATTGATTGCCGACACGCAGCGGAAGCTTGCTGCCGAGTTCGAGATGAAGAACTTGTGGATGATGCACTATTTTCTAGGTATGGAGGTGTGGCAGAGTGTAGATGGAATCTTCCTTGGACAAGGGAAGTATGCAATAAAGATCCTGAAGAGGTTCGGTATGATGGACTGCAAGGACATGGCCACACCTATGGCATTGAACCTTAAGCTTCTGTGTGATGCTTCATCTGAGTCGGTTGATGTCACTATGTATCGTCAGATGATTGGGTCCTTGATGTACCTGACGAACACGAGACCAGATATTCGCTTTGCGGTGAACACATTGAGCCAGTTCCTGACGGATCTAAGGAGTGTTCACCTGGTTGCTGTAAAGCATATTCTGAGGTACCTGAAGGGTACAGTTGATTATGGGCTCAAGTATGATGCAAATCAAAAGTTTAACCTGTAGGGTTATGTTGATTCGGATTGGGCAGGCAGTGATGTAGATAGGAAGAGCACATCTGGGTGCTGCTTCAGTATGGGATCAGGTGTGATATCTTGGTTTAGTAGGAAGCAGTCTTGCAAAGCACTGAGTACAACCGAGGCTGAGTATGTTGCAGCATGTTCGGCTAGTTGTGAGGCAGTATGGCTCCGGAAGCTACTGTCTGAGTTATTTGATCTCCCAATGGAGGCTACTGGTATCTTTTGTGACAACCAGAGTTGTGTGAAGCTGTATGAGAACCTGGTGTTCCACGACAGGTCGAAACACATTGAGCTCAAATATCACTATATCAGGGATATGGTGTAGAGAGGAGCAGTGAAGCTCCTGTACGTTGCGACGGATGAGCAGATTGCATATGTGCTGACGAAGCCACTAGCCAGGGTGAAGTTCGAGTACTTCAAAGAGAGGCTTGGCGTTATTCAGATCGACGACACTTCGAGGAAGAAGTGATGGACACATTTGTTGAATCCATTCCAAGCATGGTGGAAGCAGGACCCTTCACATGGCTATGGATGTAAGCGTTGGATGATGAGCATTATGATGATGTTCTAGTTTCTGCTCTATATGATCAGTTGGATCATTTATATGTATGTATGCACGCATCATGTTGGATGCTGGATATGATCAGTTGGATCATTTATATGTATGTATGTACGCATCATGTTGACGCTGGATATGATCAGGTAGATCATGTATTTGTATATGTATCAGGTGGATACTTGTATGATCAGTGCGATCATATACTTATGTATGTATCAGGTGGATACTTGTATGATTAGTATGATCATGTACTTATGTATATCAGATGGATGCATTGTATGATCAGGTGGATCATGTATGATATGTATCAGGTAGATACTGTGTATGCATCAGATGGATATATTGTTTGATCAGGGTGATCATAGATGACGAGCTTCAGGATGTTTCTCTAGATGATATGCATCAGGTTGATGCTATGATGATCGGGATGATCACAGATGACGAGCTTCAGGATGTTGGTCCAGATGATATGCATCAGGTTGATGCTATGATGATCAGGATGATCACAGATGACGAGCTTCAGGATGTCGCTCTAGATGATACGCATCAGGTTGATCATGTGATGATGTACATCAGGACGATGTATGGTGAGTACCGGTTTGATACTCTGTGGCCGTGGACAGGTTGTGCAGGTAGCATAGAAAAGATCCTGGGAGATCCTATAGTCTGTGCTAGGATGCTCTTTTGAGGTTTTTGCTACAGGTAGCATAGAAAAGACCCTTTAAAATCTGGACAGGTAGAGCGGTGTGCTCGTAACATCCCGGGATGCTCTATCGAGATCCAGACAGGTAGAGCGGTGTGCTTGTAACATCCTGGGATGCTCTATCGAGATACAGGTAGGTAGAGCGGTGTGCTCGTAACATCCTGGGATGCTCTGAGTAGGTTTTGCAAAAGTTCACATAGAAAAGATCCTTTAAAATTCGGACAGGTAGAGCGGTGTGCTCATAATAGCCTGGGATGCTCTATCGAGATCCAGACAGGTAGAGCGGTTTGCTCGTAACATCCCGGGATGCTCTGAGTAGGTTTTGTGAAGGTCAACATGAAAAAGAACCTATAGTATGCGCTAGGTTTTGTTGACGCACATAATCAGTCCTGGGATCCACAGTATGGCCATTGATGATGAAGACCTGCAGGTGGTGGGCCTACATCCAGTATGAAAAGGACTGGCTCTATAGAACTTCCTATGATGAGTAGATTCAGAGATTTGATTGAGATAGAAGCAACAATGACGATGACGATGACTCGATGACGATTATCTAGTGACGATGATCCAGAGAAGATGACTTGTGCTAGAAGACTTGTGTCGAGAAATACCTTCCTAGTTAAGAGGGAGTGTTGATGTATATGTAACGTCAGAATGTATTTCATATATGTATATTGTACTCCTATAGAGATGGTATTATTCCTCTATACGGAAGTGTTTGTATTCCTATAGAGATATTATTATTCCTCTATACGTAAGTGTCGTCATTTATATTGTAAGTGTCATAACTTATACTTGATGGGTTATTAGACCACCTTGTTGAGGTCAGCCTTGTATAAGTCATGTGGGTCAAAGGGTTATTAGACCACCCTATTGGGGGTCGGCCATGTGGGTCAAAGGGTTATTAGACCACCCTATTGGGTGTCGTCCTAGTCAGCATTATGTTATGTGGTTAAGTTAAGGCTGACCTAGTAAAGGTTATTAGGCAAGTCAAGTCAAGTATAAATAGAGTGCGGGAGGCACTCTATTTCATTATTCTATTCTCTCTCACACTCTCAGGAGAGTGGCGCACTTGTGGAGGAGGAGAAGCTGCTGCTAGGAGATGTCTATCTCTTATGATTGGGTTGTATCATTGCTCTATCTATCTTTGATGAAGTTTTTGGGGTTTTTCACCTTTATGGTTTTCCCCAAGTAAACTCTGTGTCTCTTGTGTGCTTGCATTATTGTGTCCATGATTGATATGTTGTAGATATGTTGTACATGTTGTTCTCTCAGTTAAGATCCTAGATCAGATTGAAGTAAATTCTGAAAAATTAACACTCTAGTGGTGGTAATTAATGTTAATTCTATCATTAAACGTAAGAGGGTTAGGCAAGGCTGCCTGGGGTAGGGCCTTGTCCAAACTTTTTAATGCTACTAGCTCGTGAATTGTGCTTCTACAGGAAACAATGTGTGCTGACAATGATTCTATTTTAAAATTGGTTAATATTTGTCCAGGATGGGAATTTTCTGCTATTTGTGCAGTAGGGAAGTCTGGAGGGTTGCTCGTGGGTTGGAATCCAATTCTTTTTCATTTCAAAACGTATAAAACTTAGTGGGGGATTTTGATGAAGGGCCAATGTTTATTTCAGAATCGTCCTTTGTCTATTCTAAATTGCTATGGTCCATATGCTAGCAGAAATGTGTTTTGGAGCAATCTCATGAATTCGAGACTACTGAATACACATAATCTTATTATTGCAGGAGACCGAAACTTCTCCTTAAACTCATTTGAGATTTGGGGTTCAAAATCCCGCTTGGATGATCTTGCAGAGTATTTTTCTGAACTGTTAGTTAATTTTGACTTGGCTGATGTGGCCCCCGCATCCTTAGTGCCAACCTGGTTCAATGGCAGAGTTGGCTTGGCTGGAATTCACAAGAGAATTGACCGTTTTCTGGTTGCCAGACCTTTGCTACAGTCCTTTCAAAAGTTTTGGTCTTGGGTAGGGGAAAATATTTTCTCGGACCACTGGCCCATTTTTCTTCAATGTGATGATTCCTTTTTTCCAATGAATTACCCATTCAAGTTCAACAACTCTTGGCTTCAGTACAGTATTTTTTGTGAGACTGTTCGACATTTTTGGAAGAATTCGCAGGATGATGGTTTCTTAAATCCTATGGACATGTTTGTTCAAAAGCTTCAGAACCTAAAAGCTGTGGTAAAACTATGGATAAAGAAAAAGAAATTGAAGGATCTCCAGGAATATGTTGACTTACAGAGTAAAATTCAAAATATTTATCTCAGGAAGTTTGAGTGTTTGGATGATGAGGAGGAGCAGATGTTACTCAAATTGCTTATGGAGAAGAAGGAAACCATTTTAAAACAGGAGGAAGCCGAATGGAGGCTTAAAAGCCGTGCTCTCTGGCTGGAGCTAGGGGATAAAAACACAAAGTATTTTCATGCCTTTGTCTCCCATTGAAGGAACACAAAAGCTATTTGGGATTTGAAGGGAGATGATGGGGTTTGTATAAGTGATCATGAACAACTTCAGGCTGCAGCGTTTAATTTTTTTGTTAACATTTTTAGGGATCCTGGTGATGGTGACCTGTTAAAGCAATTGGAGGTTGCTCATCTTTTTCCTGCTTTTTACAACCCTCAGGAAGCACTGGATTTGGACCGGCCAATTACATTAAAAGAAATTGAAACTTCTCTGAAACTTTTTGCAAAAGAAAAGAGTCCGGGGCCGGATGGCTGGACAGTGGAATTATTCCTCCACTTTTTTGATATAATGGGTGAATAGATTTTGGCTATGGTTGAATTTTCCAGGACAAATGGGTTTATATCTGGTGCTTTGAACTCAACATTTATGACTCTAAATCCTAAATGTAATAAACCTTCTTTCTTTGGGGATTATAGACCTATTACTTTATGCAATTTGATTTATAATCTTATGTCAAAGATTATAGCCGTGAGAATCAAACTAGGATTGTCAAAATCTATCTCTACTTCATAGTTCGGGTTTCTTCATGACAGGCAGATTCTGGATGCAGTAGGCATCACACAAGAGATAATTCATATGGTTAAAGTTCGGAAGTCCAAGGATGTCTTTCTCAAAATGGACCTGGAAAAGGCTTATGACTAGGTAGATTGGAGCTATCTCAGGATTATTCTAATTCAAATTGGGGTGTCTCCAATGATGCTGAGTTGGATTATGGCGTGTGTTTCTTCTACAAATATTGCATTTCTTGTTAATGGCGTGCCCACAAGCTTCTTTAAATGCACTAGAGGGATTAGGAAAGGATGCCCTCTGTCACCACTTCTTTTTGTTTTGGTAATTGATGGGTTCAGCAGGCTTCTTCTCAAAGCAAAATCTGAAGGTTTGATAAAGGGGATAAAACTCACAAAAGAACTATCTGTTTCTCACCTTTTATTTGTTGATGATGTCTTTCTTGCTGTTTCAAATTCTGTTGGTGAATGGAGGTGTTTCAGAGAGAATATTTCTTTCTTTTTCCGTGCATCGGGTATGAAAGTAAGTGACAGGAAGTCTATTCTGTTTCAGCAAAATCTGGATGAAACACAAATTATGAATCTGCAGAATATTTTACCGTACAAGATTCAAAATTTAGAGGATGGTTTTCAATACCTGGGCTAATTCTTAAAGCCGAATAATTATAGAGTAAAAGACTGGTCCTAGTTATTCAAGAAACTGGAGAATAGAGTCAAGTGCTGGACAAATAGACTTCTATCTATTGGAGGTCGGCTAATTCTAGTTAAAGCTGTTTTAATTAGTATCCCGGTTTATTGGCTATCTTTGTTTAAAGTTCCTAGTTCGATTCTGCAGAGTATGAGGAGATTGTGCTCAAATTTTCTGTGGACAAGTGGTCTAGATCGAAAAGGTTTAATTATGGCCAAATGGGATTCTATCACTACTCCAGAAAAAATTGGTGGATGGGGACTAAAAAATATGGAAGTATTTGGTAAAGCACTCCGTCTGAAGAGTCTCTGGAGAAGACTGTTTGGATCCTCCTTATGGTCAAAAGTATTAAAGGTTAAGTATATTAAACATGATATTGTCTCATGGATAAAAAGTCCAGTATTAAGGATAACGAATTCCTCTGTGATCTGGAAAGGCTTCTTGAATGTTTTCAACCTAATGAGCAATGAACTGTCTTGGCAAGTTGGTTCAGGCCATCGAGTCAGTGTGGGAGTAGACCTGATCCTCGGACTGGATGAGGAATACATGGTCTCTACTGAAATTCTGGAGTATCTCAGAGACATGGATTTTCTTACTCTAGATAGAATGAGGAACTATGTATCTTTGAATAGCACATCTAATTGGATAAAAGGAGCAGATCTGGGCCTTTGTGGCTATTTTGAGAGAGAATGGAACCATTATTTCTCTCGGCTGGATAATATCGGATGCAGACTCTCACATCAAAATGATGTTTTAAAATGGGCAGGTAACCCTCTCACAGGTGAAGTAACTGCCAAATCAGCTTATAATTATATTACAAATTCCAGAATTTATCATCCTCAACAGTGGTGGTTCAAGAAGCTATGGAGTTGGAGGGTACCTGTCAAGCTTAAATGCTTTGGATGGTTTGCTCTTATGGGGAAGCTGAAAACTTGGGATGCGCTAGTAAGAATGGGGTGGAATGGCCCAAATAGATGTCCTTTATGTAAAAGTGCTACTGAATCTACAAATCATATTCTTGTCAAATGCTTATTCATCCGTGAGTTTGGTCAAAAGTTTGTGCAGGTAAGAATATTTAGATGGTTTGGGGATTGGAGTCCTTTGAGATTTCTTTCTCACAATGGTTTAGGAACTGCAGAATTCATCCTATTTTGCCACTGTTTATATCATGGATCATTTGGCATATTAGGAATAAGTCCGTCTTTGAAGGTTTGGAGCCTTTGGCACAGAATGGAGCTGATCGAATTCTCACACTTTATAAATCTATTTTCAAAGGAAAAAAGCCGGTGGTGATAAAACGAATTGGAGCTTTTGATCCTATATTCAATTGTCCAGTACTTTTCTTCGATGGAGCAGCTCAAAGTGGTGTTTGTGGGGTTGGGGGTGCAATTTTTTTAAATGAATCTCATCACTTTGCGCTGAAGATGAACTATGGGAGTGGATCCAATATGAAAGCTGAACTCATTGCTTTATGGTGTGTCCTAAAAGTGGCATATAATTTTGGCATAGATGATCTAAAGATATTTGGGGACTCTAGAGTCACTATAAAATGGGCACAGGGTGTCTATAATCTAAAGGTGCTAGCGCTCTCTCACTGGTGTATAAGGATAAAAAATCTCATCAAACTGTTCCGGAATTTATCCTTTGAGCATATTTATAGGCAACACAATCCGATGGCAGATAAATTATCAAAGCAGGCTTTGGAGGGAGATGTTTTATTTTATTTTGGGAGGAGATTATGAACTCATCGGTTCAGAATCATGGTTGCATGAATTTTTTTGAGTAACTTTTCTGTTTATATATTTCAAGCATAATGAATGTAATCATGAACTAGCTGAATATTATGTTATTTTTGCCTGCTAGAAATATTGAGATTTGGCTGACTTCCTCCGTGATGATCAACAGACCTATTTTGTTAAAGATTTTGGTTGCAGGTTTCACTGGGCAGAGATGTCCACATGAAAATTTGGAACTTAAGTAACTCATGTACCCTTTGATTCAATATGAATAACAATGGTATGTTTTTTTTTGTTTTGTTTTGTTTTTTTGTTTTTGTTTTTGTTTTTTTTTTGTTGGAAAAAATTACTAGCATACCCCCAAAGCGGGGGAAATTAAATGCCGAAAAGAACTTCGGGATGTCTAAAGTGAGAGAAATTTGCACGTATGTAGCTAATGTAATTTTATGAGTTAAAAGCAAGTATAGTGAATCTATGGAAATTATAGTTCAAATACTAATAAGCAATAAATAGGAATCCATGCAACAAATAGAAACCAATGTAATTGATGGCAAGTAAAATGAAATGTCCATTAATTTGTCATAAGAGAAAGTATACATATGTGATATAATTAGAGTTATCAAGTTTGAATCTAATGATATTGGCAAGCAAAATTAGTATTTTTATTTGTTACGGGGAGTGTAGGGATTGGGGGATGCAATTTTAAGTGTGAAAGGGACAGAGAATGAAGGTGTTCCTCTTCCTTTTTGCGGAATGTGACATATGAAGTGTCTTTCATCTTTGCATAGCGATCGAAGGGGAACGATGGTGCAATTCACATTCCTTTTAATGTTGTTGTGCGTGACATTACCATGAAGGTCAAGCTTGCTATTCAGTGTTACCAATGTCAATTGTTGACCTTGTTAATGTCAATGCTTGAGATTCATGGATAGTCAATCCCCAAGCCATCTTGATGGGGATTTGTTTCTTGCTACTTTGATTTATGGGTGGAATTAGTATGTGCTTTGGTTGAGATTGTTCCCATAGAGGGCCAATGTATTTATCAAATGCCATGACAACATAGGCTAGCAACTTAGGAGGTATAGATCCAAGTGTGTATACAATTTGCATGACAACTCCAGGTGCACCATTGAGTAGTCCTGATTGGACCCATAAATTGCAAGATAGCATAATTCATTGCTCCACACTTAGCAATATTTATTTTTCTAGCTGATGGTCATCATCTTGTTGTGCATCTGAACCATTGGTCAAATATGTGACAAATCGTGCAATAGGCATAACCAATGCTTGTAGCATATATTTGTTATGATTGTTTGCAAGAATGTTCGTTGTAAAGAGATGGATTGTTGTGTCAAAGTTTGAACGCTCCTCCAGTGACAAGAATCTATTTGTCCTAAACTGGAGGATGCTCCAGTCTTCCAAGGTTGGTGTAGCATTGTGGATGTTTGTAAATAGCTACTAGAAACGAATTTGGGTGGCATTAGTGCCCCTTTGACCGAATACTATTTCCAAAATGATGACAGTGGTAAAGTATGTCCACAAACACTTCCTGTAGTTGATCCTACATATAGAGGTTTGTCCATCACAAGTGGGAGTTGGCCCAAATCACCAACAAGAATTATTGAACGGTTTCCAAATGAGCAATTGTTTTGCTCTGGAAAACACATGCAAGTGACTCTCAATTTGAACAAATAATTTAGTTCCTATGAAGCTCATCTCATCAATGAGAATGTATTGAATATGTTTAATCTCTTCTTGGAAGACCAATATGGCATGTCCTTTCAAAGGCTTGATGTCTTTTATGGAAATGAGGAGCCCTGTATGTAAATTTGTTGCATGTATGTTAAACGATGCAACACCAGTAGGGGCAAGGAGCAGTAGTGGGGGAGAGAGGTTGGAATTATTGAACAGTTTCCAAATGAGCAATTGTTTTGCTCTGGAAAACACATGCAAGTGACTCTCAATTTGAACAAATAATTTAGTTCCTATGAAGCTCATCTCATCAATGAGAATGTATTGAATATGTTTAATCTCTTCTTGGAAGACCAATATGGCATGTCCTTTCAAAGGCTTGATGTCTTTTATGGAAATGAGGAGCCCTGCATGTAAATTTGTTGCATGTATGTTAAACAATGCAACACCAGTAGGGGCAAGGAGCAGTAGTGGGGGAGAGAGGTTGCTTGAGAAGATAGTGTTTTTTATGGTGCTTATAAGGTAGGATTTACCTGTGCCTGCAGTTCCTTGGATGATCATCCTCAATGGCTCTTTAGTTCCTTGAACTTGTAAATGTTGTAGGACTATGTCAAATGCAAGTTGTTGATTGTGAGATAATGTATTTGCGGAAGTAGGTAGGGGAGTGTTATATTGTATTAGTTCCCCATTCTTTCGGTTGTAGTAAATGTAGTTTGGTGCAGTCTCCAATGTATATGTTGATAATTCTGGATGATTCCATGTATGGTTGGTGTCAAAATCTCGAAGGACGAGCATGTCAATCTCATTGATGTGGATATTTCCTATAGGGATTAATATTGACAAAACTTGCCGCTCATTCAAGTCCATGTCAAGATGTATGTTATGATTGGTATCCTCATCTCCAAATGCTGGCTCATCGGGAGTGTGTGAAGGGATGTGATCTACATGCCATGCACAGTAGGTATTTTGTATGTGCTCCCAGTTTGACAGAATGTCATGTTTTTTAAGGCCAATGTATTTAGCAAAGGAACGAAAGGGATTATATAAAAGCAACTCACTCCAGCAAAAATAAAAAAAGGCATTGGAATTGAAGTAAAGAGAGGCCAGACATGGACGATTGCTGGGACAATTCTCTTCTTTCACTTTTCAGTTTTACGTCCCTGGTTATATGACCATTGTTGTGCAAGGTCTATAAGGAAAAAAGGGTCTAATGTTGGAGGGCATTGCAAGTATGCATATATGAAATTGGATCTAGATAAGCAATCGTCCAAGTCAAGAGATACACAACAGAATACTTGGAAGCCAACATTTAGTTTGGTGAAGGCTCGACTGCATGCGACAAGGGGTAGTTTTTGCAACCACTTTGCAACATATGGCATGTTTCTTGGGCACTGATGTCTCGGTCAACAATTGCTTATGACTGCAAGCGACGGTAGGAATATGGGGCTGGGTCCTATGGAGATGATGTAGTTGTGATTCTAGTCAGCATATGATATTAGGTATATGATCTTCCTTCCACTTTGGAAGCATATTTGGCTATGTATTTCAAGAGAGAATGGTGACTAAGAGCACCAATTGGCAATCCGCAATTACTCACCATGTTTGAAGTATGCTAGAATTATGGATATTCATTTGAGCATCATTGTGTGCAGGGTGATATGTTTTTTGAACCTATTCATCAATGTAGAGTGATAATTCATGTTGTACATTCCAAGGGAATTTATGTTTGCATTCAAGTGTTCCATAAATAACGCAATGACATATATATAGTTCTTCAAACAACTACAACTCTTCTAGAGTTCTGTGATCCCCTTTATAGCATGTAAATTCCTCGAACCAAACCAATAATGTTGTACTTCTTTTTTTGCCGCTACATTAGGTATTGCATGGTGTATTAAAGTTGATAATGAAAAAAATCATCATGCAAATAATTGGACTACTGCCTCTAGACATTTTCACCATGCCTCGAGGCATCTTTGTTGAGGGGCCTTGAACAAGGGCAAGGGAAATCTCAACGATTGTGCCAAGGCCAAGGTATAAATCTCTTGTTGCGTCCGGGTTTTCTCCTTTGTATGGTTTGAAGGTGGAGAACATAGTGTGTGCAACATTAAGTGATATGTGGAGGGGAAAGATAAACACTAGTTCCGTAAATCATTGTTTTCCAGGAATCCTGCAATGGAGATTTACTACCCGGAAGCATGTCTGCAGATGCTAATCTAGTTCTGTATTTTTTTAATTGGCTACCCATAACGCCTTTTTCTCTTCCTTGATGTTTTTTACGGGAGCAGTTCCTCTAGCCACTTTGTCATCTATTGACGGCCTATGAGGAGCCGCCCCTTGTCATCAATCAACAAACATGGCACGCCATCCATAATTGCTCCTAATCATTCAAGAATTCCCAAACCAAACATGCATTGATGGCTTAATGGAAAGAAGTGAAGGTCCATCTTGTTACTGACAGAACGCTAGGACTTTTTATGGAAATTGAACCAGGTGAGGCTAGCATGCAACCCTTCCATCAATTTATTTGAAAAACATTGAAAAAATAAGACCAGGTCATAAATTATATCTCTGTCCTATATTAATGTTCAAGTATCTCAATATTCATTTGATATTAATGACTTTAGTTTGCCACGGTTTAAAAAATTGCATGTACTAATTCATTTGATACTACTTCCTCAAAGGTTTCAATTGATACTAATTCCTTGAACCTGTCACACTTTACAAGATGATCACGAAAACGTCTATACCAAATCAAACTGCCATTATTCTTTGACGTTCTTAGTAAACCACAATGTAATTAGCCACAAATTGATGAACATAAATGACTACAAGTATAAGCAATAAATAGATAGGATATATCATTTGGTAATTGAACAAAAAATGGAATGATAACAATGTAGTGACCATAACTTGAATTATGGTATTTAAACTATCTAATGTTTACAAATATGTAAAACAGATCTTGCACTTTGTTCTAATCTTAGTATGGCGCAAGATGAATGACAAGATCTGCCTATGCAATATGTTTATCTGGCGTAGCTAGTAGAATTCAAGCCGCATCTCGTGCACATACGCACATACATACACTCCATATTATTCTATATATTGTACATGTTGCATCTATGCGGTCATCCTGCAACCAAATAAATGAAACAAAATAATTTAAATGAAATATTTTTACTTAAATATTAAATGCAACATGAAAATTACAATACGCAAAAAAGAAATACAAAACTTGTTCAAATTGACAAAATCAATTGTCACTATAAAAAAATGACATACAAAATATGCTTTCATGTGTAAACTTAATTTTATTGCAATTGAAAAAGTACAATACTCATCAGACCTATGTAATCATGATCATGTAATTATTGAATTATGAATATATTAAAATAACTAAACTATGTTCAATAATTTCCATTAGAAATAGTGTGTCTAATCTTCATATATTTTTAACAATGAAACAAAACATTATATGCATGCCCTACGTGCCACATATAAAAGATAATAAATTTATTAGAATTTCAAGAAGAAAAACATTGCATGCACCCCCCTACATGCCACACATTTAAGATCATAGTGTATTGGAGTTTTATATATATCAAGATTTATTCTGAAATTAAAGACTAATAAGTCATGAAATGAAGTTAACCACGGCGATCATGATGGGGTGGAGGTTTGTACAAGTAGGGAGATGTGACGGAGGGACATATATTCCATGATGAGTGGGCTTGTTGGAATTGTTGTTGAAGGGAGTGAATATCCTTTAATGTGGCACCTATTATACGTAGATATTCCAACTAGATTACATCCTTATATTGGCATAAATATTTTTGGAGTTATATATATATTTTGAAACATAAATGTGTTATTAGCTTTAAAAACCCTTTAATAAGTTAAATATCATAAGGTATGGTTTAATTTATATGGAAATATATAAAATATGGATGTTGCGAATTAGAATTTGATTAACATCCTTATATTATCACTGTTGTGTTACAACTTTTGGTAATTTTAAACACAACTTTTGGTAATTTTAAATCAATATAGAAAATAAAGATAAATAATGCCTATATGTTTATAAAAAGAAGAAGATTCATATTATGTAGATATTTTATGTGTTTTAAATTTTAGAACTAAATAAATGTATGTTTTATTTTAAAAAGGTTATGTATTTTGCTTAACACTAAGAAGAATAAAAGTTTTTAAATTTCTCAAAATCGACAATATTGGAGGTTTGTTAAAGTATGTGCATTTATATTTAAAATATAAATGTTGAGTATATATATCTTAATCTTATATGTGTATATCTTGTATTTGTATAGAGATGTAAAAATTTACTTTGGGACAGGTTGAGAGAATTTGGATAATTAAGTATTGAATAGTTGATTTAGCCGAAATAAATCTTATTGATTATGGGAAAATTGAAAGATCGGCTTGTGGTTGAAAATTTTAAAAAAATCTAACTCTTTCAAGTGTTATAAATAGTTTTTCTTTTTATTTTACAATATTTACGATGTTGGGGTGGTTACAATGAGACAACGCTTTATTTATTACACTTATATAATTGGTAAGATGGAAGTTAAACACATATCGAATTGAAGTAGATAACAATTCTAGAGTAAAAGTGAAAGCTCAAATGTATCTAGGCTTATGTATAAATGTATAAAATGCACATGTAATTCATTAATTGAAGTCTCGTAGAGTGAGTTGGTTTTATAAAATAATTATTTAAATATTGATTTGGCATACCTTCATAAGAATGTTCTAGCAGTAAAAATGTAAAATTCCTTATGTAGATCCTATTATGTATTGCAAAAATATAAGTATTAAGTTGGTGTGCTGGATTCAAGTATTATAAATAAGATCCTACTTGAATGGAATTACATCGATTAATAAATATATATTATAGAGAGTGATTATTATTAAGTACAACATTGTTAGGATGACATTTACGAACCCTCATCACTCATATTTTTAGTCCCTGTCGTAGGCAGGAGACTATATGTTCCGCTTTTGACAATTAATTTGATAACAATATATAATTATACATTATGTTTTATAAAGTTACTACAAATAATCATATTTTTTGATATTTTTTATTTTGTTTTTTTTCGAAGTTTATTGGATAAAACCTGTAGATTTGACAATTTTTCTCATTCCGCGCTATTAACAAAAATTATAAAATAAATTATTTTCCACAAACATTATACTCAGCACAAATATTTCTGACATATCACTATTTATTTTACTGTGCGCTGACATTGTGACAGTCTCTGTGTTGACAGGAGTTGTAGGCTTTCATTTCACAAGCAGCTCCACAGCTGTCATTTCAATTAAAAAATTAAATCGGCTATCTTTGCCAGTGTTGGATATGGGCCATTATGCCACCATGGGTGAGAGCAGCGTGAAGCAACCTCTGTGATGCTCTTCCCTAATTTCAGAACACTACATTACAAAGCAACATATACTATAAAGTCAATAGAAATAATATTATTTTTGAATTTTTTTATTATGATTTTTCTCACTCTTTAATGGACAATGGCTCAAGATTTGACGGTTTTTTATCATTGTACGCATTAACAAAAATTAAAAAATAAAATAAAAAACTCATACCTTAACATTTTTGCAAAGTTTGAAAAATATTAATCTGACATTGCATGTTACACAGGTGTAAGCTTTTGACAACAAAGGTCTACAGGTGTATCGGCCTCACAACAGGTCAACATCCCAATGCTCCCGAGTCACAATGCACATCATCTCCCCTTTCTATTGCAAAACACATCGTCCTTATGTCATGAGGCCTGGATGCTTATGCAAGAACTGCCATTAGAGGGTCAAATTAGCTTTCAATTGTTAGAATAGAGAAGAAACTGATTACTGGGTTTTTTTGTTTTAATGCTCATGTTTGTTTGTTTTTATTTGTAACAAAAATGGGTTTTATTGGTTCTGAGATGGGCATTGTGTTCTGAGATGGCAGTGGGACATAAAAGGTGTTGTCTGTTGTTGTGTGCAGAAGGAACATCGAGATTTAATAGTTAGCATAATGGAACCCATAGGGTTCAATAAAGATCCCGGTTTGTTTCTCATGACTTTTTGCTTGTGCCGAGTATATTACGATTGCCATGTGACTATTTCTTACACGAGATGTTTAATCATAGAAACGTGCCTCTCTCTATATCACTGGTAAACAAACCTCATACTCCTTGCATCACTATTTAGTAGGGCAAGGAAAACAAGCATGTGGCCTGTCGGTTGCTTATGTGATTCACTTTGCTGCACCGATGGGAGGTTCCTGTGACAAACGAGCATTGCTATCGATGATATTGGTGATGACAATGCTAATTGCCTCGAGGATTGCCGTGAATTGTCATTCTTGGGACTACTTGGTTCGTTTAGTATGAACTTTGATGAGTATTTCATGTCTTGGACTGATTTTAGTATTCTACAATTGTTCTCTTGGTAGGCCTTTGAATCAGGTATGCTATATAATCAGGTATGTTCATGATCAGGGTTCTTTTTATTTCATTTTAAGGTTCAATATATAGATTGAATTCCATTCAGAAATCTGAAGCACCGGTGACTTGAGTTTTATTATTGTATAGCCTTTATAATTGGCCTTGAAATTTTGCAGGTAGTTCTACAACTTCAGTTTATGGTGAGAGATCAATTAATATATTTTCAGGACAACCTCAACACTCGATCTCATCCTTCGATGCACCACCGACGATGGCCCCATAAATGACCAAGCACTCCAACAGCGTTGCAGTCTTGTGAATATGAATCCAATCGAGAGTCTTAAGGTCAACAGAAGCATCCCTTTCGCTTGCAAGATCGAGAAACTGGCCACCCATAAGCCCTTGAGAACCTATTGTTCTACTTAAGTCAAATACTATCCTCCAAATCCCATCATTTCCCACAGTTTTTCCAAGTTATTTTTTGCTCACATGCCGAATATGGCCGTCACTCAGTTAACTGTAGAGTCTGATCCCGAGCTTTTCCGAATCTGATCAGTGTTTTCCAACTTATCCATGATTCGATTCGAGCCATTCCCGAGTCCAAGACTGACATGCTTGGTGTTAATGCTCTGAGTCATGAATTTGCGACTTATGATCTGTGCAATGAGGTATCCACGCCAGTGCCTATGATCTACAAAATTTACTAGCACTATTGGAATTTATCATCTTACTAATGAGATATGAGATAGTGTTCTGTACGAGAAAGGTTACATGAGACAGCAGCTGCAGAATGTAAGGGGCTCTGCGTTTTTTGAAGCATTTTTTTGGGGTGCTTTTTACTTGTTAATATCTCGAGTAGGCTATGGTGTTGAGTGTGTGAACTTCTCTTACAAACGCCTATGTCTCTTCCTGAAAAGGTTGTAGTATTGAGTGGGTATTTTCGTGCGTCCAAAAAGAACTACTGATATTTCATATATCTATAAACACAATGTCTTTCATTCGATCCAGACATTTCTCATTCAACTGGTCTCTCTATGTCCCTCCGGTGCACCCTATAGAAATCAAAGTGGACAATCATTAAATACTTTAACATCCTATATATAATACCTGATATGCATCCTGTGAATGAACCCCGCTATGATCTGAAATCCAGCCACAACGAAGTTATGGCGGCTACGGTGGAGAGAACAAAGGCTCAAAGCTTTATATAATGCCATGATTTTTTGTAAATGAGTTTAATGCTTTGGTTTCTTCCTACTTTTCAATCAGTGTCAATGTTTTTATTAAAAAAAAAATTTCAATCAGTGTTAATGTTTTTATTATAAAAAAATTTGTTTATAATATAAATTACAAACTAATATGTTTAGGAAACATTCTTTCAATGTCTTGTTATCAAATTGTTAACACCTGGATCATCTTTTACTGGACGTGTAAGATCTCTTGGAAATGCATTCCAAGTAGATATTGTAGTGTATCATCTTTCTGTGCTAAAACGTCTTTATCCTCCCTCATTTTTGGAATTGGGGGTGCAGAAGTGGCTTTGCACCGTCTGGGAATAACTCTCGTACAACTGGAAATTTGTAAAGCAAACAAGCTTGTCCTCAGAATCCAGTGGGGAAAAACGCAACAGAAAGGTGATATGATTGAGATGGAAGTTGTCATGAATCCTTCCAGTTACTTGTATTAGAGTTATCTGCATTGAGATGCTTTTTATTGATATGCAAGTTGTCAATGAAAAGCATCTCAATGTAGATAAATCTAATATAAGTAACTGGAAGGATTCACGACAACTTCCATCTCAATCATATCACCTTTCTGTTGCGTTTTTCCCCACTGGATTCTGAGGACAAGCCTGTTTGCTTTACAAATTTCTATATGTATTAGAGTTATTCCCAAACGGTGCAAAGCCACTTCTGCACCCCCAATTCTAGAAATGAGGGAGGATAAAGACGTTTTAGCATAGAAAGATGATACACTACAATATCTATTTGGAATGCATTTCCAAGAGATCTTACACGTCCAGTCCTAAAAGATGATCCAGGTGTTAACAATTTGATAACAAGACATTGAAAGCATGTTTCCTAAACATATTAGTTTGTAATTTATATCATAAACACATTTTTTTATAATAAAAACATTAACACGGATTGAATTTTTTTATTATAATAAAAACATTGACACTGATTGAAAAGTAGGAAGAAACCAAAGCATTAAACTCATTTACAAAAAAACATGGCATTATATAAAGCTTTGAGCCTTTGTTCTCTCCACCGCAGCCGCCATAACTTCGTTGTGGCTGGATTTCAGATCATAGTGGGGTTCATTCACATGATGCATATCAGGTATTATATATAGGATGTTAAAGTATTTAATGATTGTCCACTTTGATTTCTATAAGGTGCACCGGAGGGACATAGAGAGACCAGTTGAATGAGAACTGTCTGGATCGAATGAAAGACATTGTGTTTATAGATATATGAAATATCAGTAGTTCTTTTTGGACACACGGAAATACCCACTCAATACTACAACCTTTTTAGGAAGAGACATAGGCGTTTGTAAGAGAAGTTCACACACTCAACACCATAGCCTGCTCGAGATATTAACAAGTAAAAAGCACCCCAAAAAAATGCTTCAAAAAACGCAGAGCCCCTTACATTCTGCAGCTATTGTCTCATGTAACCATTCTCGTACAGAACACTATCTCGTATCTCGTTAGTAAGATGATAAATTCCAACAGTGCTAGTAAATTTTGTAGATCATAGGCACTGGCGTGGATACCTCATTGCACAGATCATAAGTCGCAAATTCATGACTCAAAGCACTAACACCAAGCACGTCAGTCTTGGACTCAGGAATGGCTTGAATCGAATTGAAGATAAGTTGGAAAACACTAATCATATTTGGAAAAGCTTGGCATCAGACTCTACAGTTAACTGAGTGACGGCCATATTCGGCATGTGAGCAAAAAATAACTGGGCAAAACTGTGGGGAATGATGGGATTTGGAGGATAGTATCTGAATTGAGTAGAACAACAGGTTCTCAAGGGCTTATGGGTGGCCAATTTCTCGATCTTGCGAGCGAAAGGGATGCTTCTGTTGACCTTAAGACTCTCGACTGGATTCATATTCACAAGACTGTGGCACTGTTGGAGTGCTCAGTCATTTATGGGGCCATCGTCAGTGGTGCATCGGAGGATGAGATCGAGTGCCGAGGTTGTCCTGAAAATCTATTAATTGATCTCTCGCCATAAATTGAAGTTGTATAACTACCTGCAAAATTTCAAGGCCAATTATAAAGGCTATACAATAATAAAACTCAAGTCACCGGTGCTTCAGATTTCTGAATGGAATTCAATCTAGATATTGAACCTTAAAATGAAATAAAAAGAACCCTGATCATGAACATACCTGATTCTATAGCATACTTGATTTAGAGGCCTACCAAGAGAACAGTTGTAGAATACTAAAATCAGTCCAAGACATGAAATACTCATCAAAGTTCATACTAAAGGAACCAAGTAGTCCCAAGAATGACAATTCACGGCAATCCTCGAGGCAATTAGCATTGTCATGACCAATATCATCGATAGCAATGCTCGTTTGTCACAGGAACCTCCCATCGGCGTAGCAAAGTGAATCACATAAGCAACCGACATGCCACATGCTTGTTTTCCTTGCCCTACTAAATAGGGATGCAAGGAGTATGAGGTTTGTTTACCAGTGATATATAGAGAGGCACGTTTCTATGATTAAACATCTCATGTAAGAAATAGTCACATGACAATCGTAATATACTCGACACAAGCAAAAAGGCATGAGAAACAAACCAGGATCTGTATTGAAACCTATGGGTTCCATTATGCTAACTATTAAATCTCGATGTTCCTTCTGCACACAACAATAGACAACAACTTTTATGTCCCACTGCCATCTTAGAACACAACACCCATCTTAGAACCAATAAAACCCATTTTTGTTACAAATAAAAACAAACAAACACTAGCATTAGAACAAAAAAAATCCATTAATTAGTTTCTTCTTTATTCTAACAATTGAAAGCTAATTTGACCCTCTAATGGCGGTTCTTGCATAAGCATCCAGGCCTCATGACATAAGGACGATGTGTTTTGCAATAGAAAGGGGAGATGATGTGCATTGTGACTCGGGAGCATTGGGATGCTGACCTGTTGTGAGGCCGGTATACCTATAGACCTTTGCTGCCAGAAGCTTACACCTGTGTAACATGCAATGTCAGATTAATATTTTTCAAACTTTGCAAAAATGGTAAGGTATGCGTTTTTTATTTTATTTTTTATTTTTTGTTAATGCGTACAATGATAGAAAAAACGTGAAATCT
Organism: Larix kaempferi; assembly: GCA_027924585.1. Taxonomy (NCBI): domain Eukaryota; kingdom Viridiplantae; phylum Streptophyta; class Pinopsida; order Pinales; family Pinaceae; genus Larix; species Larix kaempferi. The sequence continues at coordinate 14,762,721 of BSBM01000372.1, read as the reverse complement.
TGAGCCATTGTCCATTAAAGAGTGAGAAAATCATAATAAAAAATATTCAAAAATAATATTATTTCTATTGACTTTATAGTATATGCTGCTTTGTAATGTAGTGTTCTGAAATTAGGGAAGAGCAGCACAGAGGTTGCTTCACGCTGCTCTCACCCATGGTGGCATAATGGCCCATATCCAACAATGGCAAAGACAGTTGATTTAATTTTTTAATTGAAATGACAGTTGTGGAGTTGCTTGTGAAATGAAAGCCTACAACTCCTGTCAACACAGAGACTGTCACAATGTCAACACACAGTAAAATAAATAATGATATGTCAGAAATATTTGTGGTGAGTATAATGTTTGTGGAAAATAATTTATTTTATAATTTTTGTTAATAGTGCGGAATGAGAAAAATTGTCAAATCTAGAGGTTTTATCCAGTAAACTTCGAAAAAAAACAAAATATAAAATATAAAAAAATATGATTATTTGTAGTAACTTTATAAAACATAATGTATAATTATATCTTGTTATCAAATTAATTGTCAAAAGCGGAACATATAAGGATTATAGTTCTTAAAAGGATTATTGCTTTACTATATAATGTTAGTCGTAAATTTATGAAATCAATGCATATTTATGTAGAACTATATAGAACATATACTGACCTATATGGAACATATATCACTTTCATATATTAGTGCATTAAATTTGATGGCGATTACATTGTGGAGAAGGATAAAGTATTTAGCAAACAATTAACTAAGCAGTTTACAAAGGTTATAAGGGAAAGAGTCTAAAAAATTTCCATGATAAGGTTATTGGAACTGAACTACATGTTTTCTTATATGAAATGCCTTGGTAGCCTATTAGCTCTCACTTCCCCCTTATAAATAAAATTTTGTCATGTTTTATTTCATGTGTATTTATTAAAAAAAAGATGTACATGATGCTACTCATACTATTGATTGGAGTGTGATTCAAATAGAACCCAAAGGCAAGTTCCAGATAGAACCCTAGCGCATCCTAAATAGGAGGGAACTTATGCTGCGAGATCGATCCATCGCTCGAATAGAAGTGCAATGAAAGCATTTCAGCCTTGAAGATGCGACATATGAAATGGAGGATCGAATGCGAGAGGCATATCCTTCCACGTTCTAGAATGAGCAAGAGAGATATGAATAAAAAGAACATCGAGGAAGATTTTAAGAATAAGGGGGGGAGAAATGTGATACCCCCAAGACATTACTATTTTTATTTTTTATTTAATATTTTGAAAATAATTCAAAAACAATTATTTTTCTACGAGTTATTTAAAAACTCAAAAATACTCACAAGAGGTGTGAGTGACACTTTGAAGAACAAATTATTATTTTATTATTAATAAAAGAAAAAATACACTTGGAGAATTCAGTTGAATGAGGGGACACCACCATGAGACAAAGAACATGTGTAAAGAAAGCAAGGGATATTTTACCAGTCAAATCCAATCTAAAATCTCAACTATCAGACAAGATCCTAAATCATAGGCATTGAAGGACCGATTGAGATTTGATTAGGATGGCACAAGACCTGGGAAAAAACTATATATTGGTGCACTAAGATAGCATAGGACAATGTTGTGCATGGATAAATTGTGTTGTGAGTGCATGAGTTGAGTGTTTCTCTTTTTTTAAAGTCCATCACTGAGCTTGTTATAGACTCTGAGAGAGATTGTTACGTGGAATCTTTCCTTGTTGGTTATTGTGTGCATGGTGGTGATCCAACTCGAGGGTGGAGTTGACTAGCGAGGTTTTTTTCCTCCTACGGTGGGGAGGAATTGATTCTCCAAGTAGTTTTCTTCCATTGTTACAAGTAATTGTTTACTACCGTTGAGATTTATAGTTTTTTTATGGTGTAAAAATTATTTGTATGATTATTTTCTTTTGAGATTACTCCTCTTTTGATATGTTAAAATGTACTAAGTTCTGAGATCAATAATTAGACCTTTTGTTCTATAGAGTTTTTGTTTTTATTCATATCGCACAGAGGAAAATTATAGTTTTCCCTTATATGGATTATATGTGAAGATTGTTTGTTTTCTTTCATGGTAGCATAGTTTGTTTATGCCAGTTATAGGTACGTTACATCAGGAGTTTCTTAAGCCATTATAACTAGGTCTTGTTACGGCACCATCAATGAATGTAATACACATTCAATTCTTGAAGGATGCAACCAACCACAATCAATTTCACTACAAAGTGGATATCCGTATAATTCCAACTATGTAACTTAATATGTAGCCTTTGTAGGCACCATAACCTCATAGTAAATAGAGACAAATCAATCTCAAAAGGAATACCCAAATAACTGTCTATAATTCCTAGTTGAATATGGGGTTGGGAAATGATAATTCACTTAGGAGTGGAATCCAAAGCAAGAATCTAGTCATTAGTTTTATGAGCACTAACCACAATCCCTGAAGCAACACAAAACCTGTCAAATCAAGAAAGAGCCTCATCAACAAACTCTTGATCAATGTGGACAAAGATGAGAGAATCATTTGCAAAATTATTATTGGCTATATTTGAGCCATTTGAGAGTAAAATTCCTCTAAATTCTCTTGCAATATGCATTGGATCCAACAAATATCCCAAGTAATTTGCAATAAAAGCATATAAACAAGGTTCCAAGGGAAACCTATGGATACACATAGTTGTTAACTAAAACAAAGACCAAAGTATTGGTGAAGAGAGTATTCACCATGGACACACACTAGGATCCAAATCCCAAGCAAGCCGACATCTCTAAAATTAAGGATCAATCAACCTTGTTGCAATGCTTGTGGAAATCAATCTTTAACATAACGCACTATTGACCAGTCTCTTGGGCCCACCCCATATCCTCCCAAGCTAAAACCACAGTATCCATAATGAATCTCTCCTGAACAAAACTTGTCTGCACTAGTTGAACCACATACCAAGCAATCGATCGAATCCTCAAATCCAAGGCCTTAGCCATTATTTTTATAAGCAATCATGAGAAGAGTAATTGGCCTCCAACCTCCAATGGTATCTCTCAATTCATTCTTGGGAATGACCTTAATTACCTGTTGATTAAGGAAGTTAGACAAGTAGTTAGATGCAAAGACCTTTGAAGCCAAACTACAAAATAATCATCTATAGAATCCCACACTGCCTTCTAGAACTCACAAGAATGACTTTCTGGTCTTTATAGAGGAAAAATCAATGCAAAGCTCATCCATTGCAAAGTATATATCCAATCAGTCTTGGTCACCACTACAGATTTGACGAGGGACTACTACGCAATAACCATATTAAGCAACAAGCACACCATTGGTCATATTATATGAAGAAAAAAATGGATTTTAAATGAGAGGTAAACATACCTCAAATATTTGATCGGTCCTTAGTAAGAGAACCATCTAACCAATGAAGACCAAGCACTCTATTTGAATCCACCTTTTGTTTAAGGAAGTCAAAATAAAAATGAGACCCCTCATCCCCCTCATGGATCCATTAAAGACAAGAAAGAATCCTAGCACCCAAAGTTATCTAGTCCTCTCCTTTCCTCACTACCATCTCTTTTCATAGCCTCCTATTAAAAAGTGACATTATGAATTTCCTCCTCCAGAAAGATGTGAACATCCTCCAACTTCTGCCACTTGCAACTCCTTCCTCCTTTTTTGAGCCAACATCTTTCCCTAGCATCACATGAACTTCACAAAGTGATAAATGATAGTCTCCCACCAAAGGATGCACTGTTGTGCACCTAGTGGCCATGGAGAAATGATCCAAACTCAATCAACAAGGGGATAGGAAATCCTCTAACTTGAAATGTGACACATTTAATTTGAAAGTTGAAGATGATGGCACATCAATAGATTGACGTAGAGAAATCAGGGTCTTGATTGGAGGATGATTTGATTGAGTCACATCCATTAGCACATCCACTAGGTGTAGTTTTATATAAAGGACATCTTGTCCTAATAGTTATAGAAGCAATATGACCATGCCTAAACTCTATCTTGTCCCAATCTGTAGTTGGTCCATGTGAACAAACCTCCATAGTCAAGACTCCTATACTTTAATTTGGATAAATATATATATATAAATTACTTTGCATTGACACCAAGCTTACTTCCCTGAACCACTGATCATTGAACCTCTACCTCCATTGTGATCCCCATCCACTTTACGATATTAAAATTCATGTCCATAATCCACTCTTCCATCGAAGGAGAGGTGGCCATCTAGTTGCAAAGGTGATCCCTCTTAGAATTGAGATTAGGGGAATACACTGCAAAAAAACCAAGAACTTGATACTGCATAAAAAAGAGTGAACCATATACACCGATCCTCAGGATATGACCCATAGGTATTCACAAAAATTTACAAGTACAAAGAAAAGGTGATCACCACACCTCTACAGTCTCCTTTGAGAATGATCAAAATCCCAAAACAACTTGATCTAATAGTAGTTCATCCGATCCTAAATCACAAATATTACTGACTTCACCTCTTCTAAGAAGACTACATCTAAACATAATATCTCCAGCACACCCTTGACAAGCTGCTTGCAGTTGGGAATCATCATGCCTCATGACATTCCAAGATAGTAGGGAGAGATTCATTCCAACAGGAGATGAGTCTTAACTATTATATTGGTTGGCCATCTAAAACTCCTCAGGCATCTGACAATTTGATGAATGAACCATTATATCCATATATGATTTCATTCATTGTTGTGGAGTTGAAGCACTATCTAGGCTATCTGCACAAGTAGGAGAAGAAATTCCCTTCTGCTTCTCAGGCTTAACTTGCCAACCCTGTCAATCTCTATACTACTAGACCCTTGAAGTACAACAATCCACATTACCTTGGAAATAGAATCTTGAGGCACATTAGGTTTCCTTATCACCAAGGAGGTACTAGGAACCAACTATTGAATTTCCTAACTAGAAATTTGGGCAGCACCATTGCCGACAATGGATGAGCCACCTACACCTACACATGAACTATTGGAATCTCAACCACTAAGGTCTCCACTAGGACCACTTACACTCCCCCTACTCCTGAACCTATACCACCGCTCAAGAAACCATCTCCTCCATCACTTGAACCCAATAAAGAGTCACCAACACTTGTGTAGTGTCCCCTTTTAAGAAATTTGGATAAATTGGAAAAATTGCAATTTTTGGCCAATTCGACCCTTAGACTAGTTATGACTCCAAATGCTTCCAAATTGGGTCTGAATGTGTTTGAAAGGTATTATGACATAAAAATGAGGCTAATGGATTCTTGTACACTCTTAAAATACTTCTACAACATTCATTTACAATCAAGGAAAAATAGGGAACTTTACTAGTCAAATCAAGGTTCAAAACCAGCCAAGGGTAGTGGTCAAAGATGGATCTCCAAATGCTGTACGAACTTACAAAATTTCATAAGAGAGACATGGTACTATTAAACCAATTCAATGGACTCCAAAATACATCATCAATCAGTTTCTAAAGGCTTCTTCAACTCCCATAAATCAAAGGTTTGTGGACTTGTCTTCACATAGGGGGAAAATGCTAGTAAACTTCACCACTTCCTATGAAATTCGAAATTTATGTTCCAAAGGATTACGAAATGTATATGAAACTTCTTCAAGACATTAATGAATCTCCATACATCATAAAAATCACAGATATGAACTGATACAAGTCGAAATAAAGCAACTTCAAGCTTTCACAACAAGATGTAGGGAAAATGACACCATTTATGTATTGTTTGGTATTTTTACATATAGTTCCTCTTGGTATTTCGACCTGAGAGTCTTCTAATAATTAAATACAAAGTATATACATCAGAATACAAATAAATGGGGCCACAAGATCTCCCCCAAATAGAACAACGTCTCACTAAGTGCACCCTTCCTCCAAGAGCCAAAATATGAAGAGAAAAGTGAGAAAGGTGTGGAAACAAGTTGAAGAAGAGAATGTCATGAGCTTCCCTGTAGATTCAACCTGCAACAAATGACTCCATTGTATCTCCAAATGAAAGGTCTGAATGGACTCTCCAATTTCCAATTAGTATGGGAATATTTCACCCTCGAAATTGGTACTAAGGCAAGTAGAGTAAACACTCAACAAGCATGGACAAGCTATGCTATCCAATATGAAAAATGAGAAATGATCAAAAGAAACTCTCCTTATTTGTTCTTGTCTTTTATAAACTTCTCAAGTCCTCCATGGTCGAATTCCTTCCAAAATCCTCATGCCAACTCAAGTTGGGAAGAGATTCCAATGTGTGCCACTTGTCCAACCATTCCTAGTCTCCATCTTCCCTCAATTCGAATGGGTGTCTCTTTGGCTGCCCTAACTCCCTTGCGCGCCTTCTTGGAGGCTAGTTTTAGCCTTGACATGTCATATATGTCATATTTCAGCATTCAGGTATGATTTGTGTCATAGGTGTCATAACATCTTCATCATTGTTGTCATAGAAGCTAGGGAATCTAGCCCAGGTGTCTCAATATATCTCAAATGCCTCTTCCTCTTCCATGGGATTTAATCTTCCACTCCAATTCGACCTTCATTGAGTCATGCCAAGTATATTGACATTCCAACTCCACAATATCATTGGACTCCACCTTGGATTCGAATGGGTGAGAATAAGATGCCATGTGGCGTGAGGAATCTAGATTTGTGTGGGTCCTACACCACCAACGTGTCTCTATGACCAAGTGTGTTGGAGCCAAGGCCGCAGCTATGGTAAAAGCTGCGAATTTTGAGGAAAAAGCACAAGTATGGAAGAGTGCTAAGTTTTGAATAAGCGCCAATTTTGGGACAGAAGAAGACGGTGCGCAGTACGGTGCCAGATGGATAATCTCAGCGTAGATTACGGACCGAAAATCGTGGAGCTCGCGCGCACGTCAGAAGAGAATGAAGGTAGCCGAGTGGAAAGCCCAGCTACCACAATCAATGAAGCAATGGAGTAGAGGGCTCAGCTACCCTCATTTAAGGCTAAGTACAGAAGTTATGGTTGCTCGGATCAAGGAAGAGCAACGGACCAAAGCATTGAAGGCGAAGGACGAGGCACCCATACCCGTAAGCTGCACCGGAATTCATGGAGCCTGCAGGAAGCGGCGACATGACTGCAAGCGGCGCCTACAGTACACCTAGCCATGTGCGTGGTTAGGGTTTTTGGGGATTACTGCTGGGAAAGGCCCACAGTTTTGTAAAGGTGCGACCGCCATGGCCACCTATATATATGTATAATTGTGAAGGGTAGATGTTAGTTAGCTAGTCAGTTAGTTGGTTAGCCAGTAGTCAGCTAGATAGTGAGCTAGCTAAGATAGTAGATACTGGATGTAAGAAGGATTGATCGAGTTGATCATCCTCTGTTACGATCTTGTTGATTGTTTTTCTACCATGTTGCTAGAAAACAGGAGTTAGAGCTGGTTAGCAGTGAAGCTAATCCTTGAGTTGCAGATAGTCAGAGTCGACGTCTGAACTATTGTAACCTCTGGAGAGGAAGAGAATAGATCGAGAGAAGGGCTCCCAGCTGTGTGCGTGGAGTTTCCTGGAAAGATCTAAGGCTGCAGCTGTGTGCGCAGCATATTGTATAAGTCTATCATTTTCTGGTTAATATAAGATACTCCCGTGGACGTGGTTTTCCCCGTGGAGGTGGACTTCATATTTCTCGTTGTTGCGATGTTGTGATTGAAGTGATTGCCTGTTTTAAGTTTACTAACAAGCAAATACAGGAATATTGCATTAACTTTATGAGTGTGTTGAGTAAGTTCTTAAAGCTTTCTTGGGAATTATAATCGTTAAGGATCGAAGGAATCGGTAAGACACGTCGCCGCAGAGACAGGAGAACGTGTTGCTACGGCGAGCATGCAAGTGAAATTGCGCATAGAATATCCGCGCAGAGGATAATTGGTCCTAGCGCAGGAGTGGAAGTACCGCGCAGTTCGGCTGCCGAGCGGGAGCTTGAGAGCTGTTACGCTCATAAGTCTGAAGAGGGTTCAGACATTCGCCTTAGAGGAATCGTCCAAGAAGAGGGAACAGTCTCCGCGTCGCCTGGGTTAAGGAAATCTGATTCCTTAGCCCCCCCATAGCCACTTCGGGTGAGACCTCGAGCTGCCACGCAGATCGTTGCCGAGAGGGCCAGTGCGCCAAGGGGTTTTGTTGCTGCGCTTCATTAAAACCCGGGTCTGTCCATAAAGCAGCCAACAAATGGTTCCGTTGCCGCGTGAATGAGACTTGTTATTTCAGCGACACACGAGATTGAGGCGAAATCCAGAGAAAGAAGGGAGCCAACAAATGGTTCCGTTGCCTTGTGACTTGTTACTGTGAGACTTGTTATTTTTGCGACAAAGAAGATTGTTGCTGAAGCCAACAAATGGTTCTGTTGCTTTGAACCCTGTTGTTGAGCCAACAAATGGTTCTGTTTCCTTGAGACTTGCTCAGCTAACAAATGTGTTACTGGAATCCTACAACTACAGAAATTCAGGAGTGGTTCGATTTAAAGGCTAAAGAGTTCGCTGAACAAGAAAATAGAAGCTCTAGACTCCAGCCAGAAGAATGGTTGCAGAAGTATATCTATACTGACCTTCACGAAATTTTCTTTATCACATTTGCACTTGAGTTACATGCTTGGACAGCCAAGTTAGCAGATACTAGACCCACTGTGCATATTGATCGACCAGTCGCTTGGACCCCTGAGCTAGTCACTATTTTGAAGCGGGTAGACAATTCTGTGTCCCGCGTAGTAGAATTTTGGTTGAATAGTCTGCTGGAAGGTTTCATCACTGAGTTCGCAGTGGATACAAGAAAGAGTTTTAGTGAAGCTGAGAGGAGTTTCTTTCAAGCACATAGAGGTAAGTTCCTGAATTCTTTGAACTTATCGATTAAAATGCTTCTGTATGAAAAAGCAAAACTATGTATAGCTTCAGATGAATAGCATAGACAAGTAATGTCCGTAGACTCTGATAGTGACCCTGAAGTTATTGGTTGCACTCGTAGTGGAAAACGGTATAAAGTAGGCCTTGAACAACATTCTTTTGAGTCAAGCCCAGAAGACAGTCAAGTTCCTAGAGCAAGCCATATAGAAAGACAAGGGAGCATTCATATCCCTTACCACCCTTTTACACCGCAAAAGCCAGACGAAGCTTAGTATAATCCTGCAACAACACCTTCTAGTAGCCCACACGGTACTTCTAGTACCTCTGTACCACCTTTGTTTAACCAGCCCAGAAGAACTGCTACAGCACCTACACCTCAACCTAGCACAAGAAATATGGGTGATGACATGAAACTACCAACTTTTAGAGGAACAGGAATAGAAGACCCTGAGCAACACTGGTTCCTATGCGAAGCCATTTGGACAATTAAGCAAATTAATGATGATGCTGTTAAACTGGTTCAGTTAGCAACCACACTAAGAGAAAGAGCCTTAACTTGGTTCATGAAATACTCAGCAGCACAGAATAGAACGCTTGCTGAGGTAAGAAATGCAATGATTAGAGAATTCAAGAAACCTAAATCAGAATCACAGTGTATAACAGAGCTCAAAGACATCAAGCAGTTACCTACAGAGTCAGTATGGGACTTTGACCAAAAGTTCAAAGCCTTGATAGATCAAGTAAGCTTTGAGTTTGCACCACAACAGCATAAGGAATGGTTCATTGCTGCGCTGCTTCCACACATTAGACTTCCTCTTATGCAACAGAATCTCACTACTCAGGAACAAGCTCTAGAGATGGCTATGAAACTAGAAGCTTCACCAATTGCTGGAACAAGCAACGATGTTGCGCAGTTGCAGAACCAGTTAGCAAACTTAACCCTGCAAGTGCATGATATTAAGAAAGGCAAGGATGTTAAGGAAGAAATATGGTGTACAAAATGTAAAGCACAAGGTCATTCAAAGGACCACTGTCCCGTTTTCATAGAGTATATTGCAACTGGAGCACCTAACCCTTTACCACAGCCACAGCGGCCTTGGTGTGAAATCTGTAGAACTAGAGGTCATAGACCTCAAGAATGTCACTTACTTCAGAAATATGTACAAACTTCAAAGAATCTATATTGTAATTTCTGTAAATCAGTAGGCCATGATGAAAACAATTGCAGAGCATATGACCTTATGATGGAAAGGAAACATGATGTTTATAGAGTACAGTCAGAAGCACAAGGACCCGTAGCAGGTCCACAGTATGACCAAACTCGCGACGGCCGAACAGGAAATTACAGAGGCCGTGGACGCACAACAAATTTTGGCCGCGGAAGAGGCCAGATCACTTGTTACAATTGTGGAGCGCAAGGTCATTTTGCAAGAGATTGCCAAAACCCTACAACCCTTTGCAGATATTGTAAATCTTATGATCATATCATTGAAGAATGCCCTCAATTGATGACTAAAATGCAAGCAAAGACGCCACAGGTCAACCAGAATATTCAATTGATTGGAGCAGAAAAAATGGAACCAGACCGTACAGTTAATATTGTGACGCGCAGTGGAACAACCACTGGTGCGCCAGAGTCGGGAACTGGAAAGCAAGCAACGCAATGGGTGCGCCGCGCTAATAGTAAACCAACCCCACTTAATCTGCAGAAGCAAAAAGAAGCATTCAAGCAAGCCCAAGAGTATTTCTCAGATCCCAGAGCTTCAAGTTCTGTCGCAACTCCGCATAATGATATTAGATCGCAAGTGCTAAGACAAGACAACCTGGTACAAGAACAGGCCACTACATCCGGAAGGCCCGATGAAGAAGATGCACTAGGTACTGTCCATAATTTTCTAAGGAACTGCTTAAAGTTGTTGCGCAATGAAAAAGCAACTATGGAACTTCAACACCTGTTGGATAAATGTCAACAATCTGCTTTGACTAACACGCCGCAGCGTGCTGCTCACCAGATTGGGAGTCACATTAGAACTGGAAAAGAGATGAGGCTCACAGTGCAGATTGGAGCATTTGAGATGGACGAAGTTATTTTAGATTTGGGCTCAGAAGTTAATGTTCTCACCATGCAAACATGGGAACAGATGGGAAGTCCTCAACTTACAAGATCTCCCATCCAGCTAAGACTCGCGAACCAGCAACGAGTCTATCCATTGGGCAGATTACCCAATGTACCTATTGATATTGAGGGAGTAAGAAGTTCTGCAGACTTTGAAGTAATCAAAATCCTGGATGATAGTAGACCTTACCCAACACTTTTAGGTATAGACTGGGCATTTGATAATTTGGCTGTCATCAATTTGAAGAAAAGACAGATGAACTTCGAGGATGACCAGATTAGGGTCATTGCACCGCTTGATCCTATTCAAGGACCAAGGTATATAGAACCCATTCGGGCAGAAGAAGAAGCGCGCCAAATGGAAAGTTTGTATCAGATGACTGCTAGTCAGAGTGACTATGTCAATCCCACAGCAGATGGCCATATCAGCTGGCGATGCGATAGCTCGTGCACATCAGACTCAGATGCAGGATTGGAAAACTGGCAGAATCACTTACATGAGGTTTCTACAAGACGTTGTGCCATGATGACTAAATCCATTCGACGGATTGGCACAGAATTGACTGACACTCCAATTTTTGATGGTTTAACTAACGTAAGTGAATTCATACAGGCATATGAACAGCAGCGCATACACGCATTAGATGTATCACTGCGCGCTACACCCGCAAGATGGTGGGGTGCGCATAAAGAGAATATTCACACATGGCAAGACTGTCGCAGACTGATACTGCGCAGATTCCAGGACACTACAGCAGAAGTGTCGCGCAAATATGAGGGACAGAGTGACCCCAGGTCACACGTTGAAGCATGCATTCAGCAATGGTCGGATATTCCGGACGATGAGTGGGTTCACCTATTCATCCACACATTGGACACAGTTCCAAGGAACTGGTACACTGAAACAGAATTGCGCAGAGGCACTCTTACTTGGCCTCTTATGATAGAAAGTTTTCAACTTACCTTCAGCTTTGAGTCAGAGCATCCGAGTATTGATCAGGCTCTAAAGTGTATTAAAAAGAAGGTATTTGAACCATGTCTATTACCAGAATATTCCCAACCAGATTGGGCTGTTCAGCTAGAACATGCCCTGGAATGTTATAATTTCACCATTGGAGAAGAGGAGGATGATCCTCGCAACATCAACATCCCAGAATCAGAAGGGACACGCAATGTCGAACGTCCTCAGCTTGATATCACTGCCATTACAGAACACATCAAGCTCAAAAAAGTTAACATTGGTACAGAAGCCGAACCCAAGTTTGCTTCTATAGGAGACTATTGGGATGATGAAACTGTTGCGCATATTTCAGATTTATTACGTGACTACCAGGATATCTTTCCTACCAAGTTCACAGAAATGAAAGGCATCCTAGGAGACTTAGGAGTGATGCGCATACCTCTGAAACCAGATGCCAAGCCAGTAAAGCAGCGCCCATACAGGTTGAACCCGCGCTATAAAGAAAAAGTCAAAGAAGAAATTGACAAGATGCTCGAAGCAGGTATTTGAGCCAGTAGAAGAAAGCGATTGGATTAGTCCTATGGTTGTGCAAGAGAAGAAGACAAAAGGTGAAATAAGAATTTGCGTGGACCTGCGCAAACTCAATGACGCATCAGCGCATGATCCATTTCCTACGCCCTTTACAGATGAAGTGCTTGATAATGTTGGAGGACAAGAGGCTTACTCCTTCACTGATGGATTTTCGGGATACCATCAGATCAGAATCCATCCAGATGACCGCCATAAGACTACTTTTGCGACTGAATGGGGCTCATTCCAGTACACGGTAATGCCCTTTGGTCTTAAAAACGCTCCTGCTATCTTCTCTAGAGTCGTTGTTGCTGTTTTTAAAGAATTCATCCATAAGTTTTTAGAAGTCTATTTTGATGACTGGACTGTATTTGGCTTATTAAAGAACCATATAGCGAACCTGCGAATGATGTTAGAAAAATGTAGACAGCATCAGATTTCCCTTAACTTGAAAAAGTGTATCTTCTGTGCTCCTTTTGGTATTTTGTTGGGTCATATTGTATGCAGACAAGGACTCCTGATGGATCCTGCGAATGTTGCCATCATTGCTAATCTACCTGCGCCCAACTCAGTCAAGCAATTGCGCACTACATTGGGACATACTGGATACTACAGAAAATTTATCAAAGGTTATGCAAAGATCACAGCACCTATGGAAATATTGCTGAAAAAGGATTCGAAATTCCAATGGACAGAAGAATTCCAACAGAGCTTGGACACACTTAAAGACAAGATGATCACTGCGCCAATTCTAGTTTTCCCAGACTGGAATAAACCCTTTCATGTTCATGTCGATGCTTCTTCCATAGCATTGGGGATCGTACTTACACAACCAGGAAAAGGAGATATCGATCACCCCATTGCTTACTCTAGCCGAAAGTTGTCCACAGCCGAGAAGAACTACACTACTACAGAGAGAGAAGGACTAGCTATGGTGTACGCCCTATAGAAGTTCAGACACTACTTACTGGGCGCACATTTTAAAATGTATACTGACCATTCTGCTTTGAAATACTTGGTCAATAAGCCAGTGTTAGGGGGAAGAATTTGCAGATGGCTACTGCTCTTTCAAGAATATGATTTTGAGGTTATTGTAAAGCCAGGTCGATTGAATGCAGGACCTGACCACTTATCTAGGATCGAGTCAGGAGAGGAACCTACAAGTCTGGAGGACAATCTGCCTGACGTGCAGTTGTTCTCTATTCAAGCAACAGATAAATATTATTCTGATATCCTTGAGTTTCTTACCACTGGACAAGCGCCAGTTGAGTTTACAATCCAGCAGAAAAAAACAACTTGTTGTCAAAGCCGCAGACTTCACTTTGATAGCAGGCCAGCTTTATAAGTTGGGCCCCGATGAAGTCTTGCGAAGATGCATCCTACCGCATGAAAAGAACTCTATCATCACAGAAGCGCACTCAGGCACCGCAGGAGGCCATTTCGCAGGAAAGCCGACTGCTTAGAAGATCTTAGCTGCAGGTCTTTGGTGGCCGACATTGCATAAGGATACTAAGGAATTCTGCAAATGCTGCGATGTGTGCCAGCGAACAGGAAAACCTTCAAGAAGAGATGAAATGCCGCTAAGACCTCAGATAACACTGCGCGCTTTTGATAAATGGGCCATTGATTTTGTAGGTCCTATCAACCCACCAGGAAAGAGAACCGGCGCAAGATACATCATCACAGCTACTGAATACCTCACCAGATGGGCTGAGGCTAAGCCAGTAAAGAACTGCGACGCTGCTACGGCCGCGCAGTTCATTTTTGAGAATATTATCACTAGATTCGGATGTCCACTGATTCTAATGAGTGATCAGGGTACACATTTCCTCAATGAGACTATAGAAGCCCTTACTGAAGAATTCCAAATTAGTCACCATAAGAGTACACCTTACCATCCTCAAGCTAATGGCACGGTGGAGGCATTCAATAAAATTCTTGAGAATGCCCTGACGAAGATCTGTAATCAACAAAGAGATGATTGGGACCTTAGAGTCACAGCTGTATTATGGGCTTACAGAACCACATCCAAGAAATTAACAGGCCACACACCTTTCAGTTTGGTGTATGGACAAGAAGCAGTTATGCCTATGGAATACATTATTCCCAGTCTCAGAATTGCGCAAATTACAGAAATGACAGATCCTGATACTATGAGCGCAAGACTTTCACAACTGCTTGCCTTAGAAGAAGACAGACTCTTAGCCGGATTCCATCAACAGGTACAAAAGGCAAGACAGAAAGCTTGGCATGACAGGCACATTAAGAATAAAGTCTTTCAGGAACGAGACTTGGTACTCCTCTATGATAGCAAATTCACCAAGTTTCCAGGCAAGTTTCGTGTACATTGGTTAGGCCCTTTTCAGGTAATAAAAATAACAGAAGGAGGAGCAGTTCAGCTTGCGAAGCTGAATGGAGAAGTACTGCCTACAAAGATCAACGGGAGTCGGCTCAAGCTTTACCGCGACGGCCACCCCGCCCTGTCGACTTAAAATAGCTGCTCAAAGAAATGCAGATGCCCAGTGTAGTTGAAAGAGACATCGCATTCAGTCTACACGGAAGTTGCGAGACACTCAGTCTCCGGCTTCCCGCGCATTTCCTAGAAACATCCGCGCATACCGAATAAAAATTTGGGATTGAGCGAGCTTAAATTTGCGCTCTTGCGAAGGTTCTTCCCGGACCGTTGAACTGTCGCTCTTGCGAAGTTCCCTGTGATAATTTGCCGCTTGAAGAAGTTTTGTTGTGGACCCCTATAGGCACAGTTTCCTAAGTTGAAGTGACCCGCCGGAAAAATTTGAATTACAGCAGTTATGTAGCCGCGTCTGAATAAATGAAGGATAAACCCGCCATTTAAGTGTAGCCGCTCTGACAGATTCGGCTTGATCTCCGTAAGATTTGCATTTAAACCATGTGACGGAAAGTTTTAGCTTCTCCCGGAAGCCTGTCAGAGCCCGTCCCTCACAGTAAATGCACCACAGAGGCGAAGGGAATAGAAGGGTTGTCAACTCATGCATAGCCGCCTATAGCTAGTAGCCCCACTTGCCCGTATTTACTCTCACCTTAGCTATAAATACCCAACACTTGTATAATTTCGGGTTACTTTTCTCGAGCTGCATAGTCTTGTGTGAATCTAAGCCATTGTTTTCAGAGCCGAGTCGTGCAGAGTGCTTCCTTTGTTGTCAGTGTTCATATCCCACGCTGTTCCGCTGTTTCTGTCCTAGTTCTTGTTACCTATACCCGTTCACGACGGAGAACCTGTCAACTGAAGAAGTTGTTCGTCAATTCCTGCGCCGAGGCCTAGATTTCGGCATGACTACCCCCGTGACGGCTTCAACTTATGTACATCCTGGTTATCAGGATCCCAGACAATCTCTGGCCACAAGAGCATCTCAGCCACAACCAGAAGAGCCCGTTCCAGAGCCGTTGGCCACTATGGTGAATTATATTCCGCCGCGTCCAGAAGATGCACCAGAGGTGCATATTCCGAAAAATGCAAAGTATCTGCTTCCGTTACCGCCATTACCGGCTGGCGTGCGAATAGAAGGGTCCTTGCTCGGACACCTTCCACTGGTCAAGTTCTCTGATTTCAACCTGGGAGACTATAAAACGTATCCTCAGTTCCAGCTAGACCGATATCTGACGGTAGTGCATAATCCCACCAGAAAGGTTGACGAATTCATCCCGAAGGGATTTGCAGCAAATCTTGAGCGCCCTGGACTCCTGAACCTGTTAAAGCTACCGCATTTTGGGCATAGCAATGAAGTGAACGCAGTCGTTAAAACACTGCTATCTTGCGTTCATGGAGGTTACCTTTGGCTCGGGAGGCCAATCGATTTAAATGTCGATTTGATTCATCGCATTACTGGCCTGTCTAAGGTTGGTAAGGATCCCAATATCCATTTTATGGGAAAGGAGAAGGATAGAAAACTGGCTGCAAAGCTGGTCCAGAAATATAACCTTACAAGAGGAGGTCGGGCTTATGACCTCACAATAGTAGAAGACGAAGCACTTAGATTTAAAGGAAGTTTGCTCGCGGGCAGACTTCTCACGAAGTGCAGACCGAAGGAAGTTACTGGAGCTGTCGTGGAACTTGCCATCGCAGCTGTGGAGGGAGAGCAGTACAACTGGTGCCTCTTCCTCCTCAATTCTTTTTTGGAAGACTGCCGGAACGTCCAAGATAATCCCGGTCAGTCGTTCCATTTTTCTTGGCTTTTAATTTTATGTGCTCTCGTAGGGTGGAAGGAACCCCCAAACACTCAGTTCCTTCCGCGCCGCGCAGGAGAACCTGTCGGAATCCGCTATGTAAACCTTTGGGAATCCCCTAATCCCGCGAAGCGCAAGATGAACCGCGCTGTATTTTGTGAATACTACTATCTCCTCAGAGATACCATTCAGGAAATGCCAAGGCTGAGTGAGGAGACAGCAAGGATATATGAAGGAAAGTTGGCCTTTACTGCCGACTTACATCAACTTTACCTCCGTCCCTGCGGCATTCAGGAGGAATGGGCCGTAGGCCTTTACAGGATGACCACAGAAGATGTCGAAGAAACTATCAAGTCTTGGTCGGACTAATGGAGAGAAGCCTCCGACATCGCATCCGCGATGCCACCTGCCGCTGCGCAAGAAAAGGATAAGGGCAAGGAAGCCCCCGAGCAAACAAGTGATGAAGGCTCGACAGAGCCGGCGACCAAGAAACAAAAGGTGTCGCATCCCTCTGAGGCCATTCCCTCGGGGATCGACCATTATCTGAAAGAGCAATTTCGCGAGCTGCGCAACACGCACGCTCACATCAGAAGTGCTCTAGACCTGCAGTTTGTGGAAATAAAGGGTCTCGCAGGAAGGATTGCGCAGACTCATGCGCCAGCATCTACTTCGCAGGCGCCACAAGAAATTCCAAGTACCGAGCGAGTTGAAGAACTCATAGAAAGGCATACTGTCGTGCATATTCCGCCTACGAGCATGACACTTCCGGATCCTCTAGCTGCACTACAGGTAAGCGTCGTTGGGCCCATTGAAATAAATTTGTCTCTAATTCCTATAGAGACTCTACAGCTAGTGCATGAGAAAGTTTCTCTTGAGTTGAGAGCTAGAGAGCTCTCTACATTCCAGGAAAATCAACGACTGCAATCGCAGGAGATAGAGCTGAAGGAAAACCATAAGAATATCTCCGAGAAACTCGCACTTTATGAGGTGCAAGACATCGGCATCAGAAACGCAGTGGATGAGATTGCCCAGGAATTGTCGGCTTGCGAGATTCAACCAGACCTCCCTCTGGTTGAGAAGGTTCAAATTATTGGAGGAAGGGTGAAAACCCTGGAGCATGAAATAGTTGCTATGGCTGAGGGCCATAGAACCCAGATCGCTGAGCTAGAAGCTCGTGTTGCCGCGCAGTCTACAGATGATGCGCAGGAACAATTTGAAGCGCTGAGCAGAGCTTCCACACAGATGAAAGACAGAATACAGGAAGCTGAGAACCTGATGAGCCAAGCTATGGAAGCTTGGACGGAGCTTGAGAAGCTCCCTTTTAAAGTTGGTCTTTTGGAACAGGTGCAAGCCGCAGAACAGTCCCTAACTGTTCTGACTGAAGAAGCTAAGGCCTTAACAGGCTTACCAAAAATGAAGAAAATGAGTGAAGTGCGCAGAATGCAACAGCAACTGCACAAGCTCAGAACTGAAGATGAGAAGCTCACCAACAGCATTCAGCCATTTATGGATGAGTATGCTGACATCGTTGGCCAAGTCGAGGCAAAAATCAAAGAAATTGTTGAATCTCAAGAGGTGATTGATGCCATCACTAAAGAAGAAGCCACTGCAGAAACGGTGCAGACTGCTGTGGAATGTGTCGATGAATTGGACCACGCTATTGCGTAGTGGAAGAAAACATTCGCGCAGACCCAAGCAAAAGCAGATGCGCAAGTAAAGCGACCACACGCTAGTGCAAGTGGCTCGAGGGCGAGCCACAAGTAAGTGTTAGGGGCCTGTTGGATCCAAGGCCGCAGCTATGGTAAAAGCTGCGAATTTTGAGGAAAAAGCACAAGTATGGAAGAGTGCTAAGTTTTGAATAAGCGCCAATTTTGGGACAGAAGAAGACGGTGCGCAGTACGGTGCCAGATGGATAATCTCAGCGTAGATTACGGACTGGAAATCGTGGAGCTCGCGCGCACGTCAGAAGAGAATGAAGGTAGCCGAGTGGAAAGCCCAGCTACCACAATCAATGAAGCAATAGAGTAGAGGGCTCAACTACCCTCATTTAAGGCTAAGTACAGAAGTTATGGTTGCTCGGATCAAGGAAGAGCAACGGACCAAAGCATTGAAGGCAAAGGACGAGGCACCCATACCCGTAAGCTGCACCGGAATTCATGGAGCCTGCAGGAAGCGGCGACATGACTGCAAGCGGCGCCTACAGTACACCTAGCCATGTGCGTGGTTAGGGTTTTTGGGGATTACTGCTGGGAAAGGCCCACAGTTTTGTAAAGGTGCGACCGCCATGGCCACCTATATATATGTATAATTATGAAGGGTAGATGTTAGTTAGCTAGTCAGTTAGTTGGTTAGCCAGTAGTCAGCTAGATAGTGAGCTAGCTAAGATAGTAGATACTGGATGTAAGAAGGATTGATCGAGTTGATCATCCTCTGTTACGATCTTGTTGATTGTTTTTCTACCGTGTTGCTAGAAAACAGGAGTTAGAGCTGGTTAGCAGTGAAGCTAATCCTTGAGTTGCAGACAGTCAGAGTCGACGTCTGAACTATTGTAACCTCTGGAGAGGAAGAGAATAGATCGAGAGAAGGGCTCCCAGCTGTGTGTGTGGAGTTTCCTGGAAAGATCTAAGGCTGCAGCTGTGTGCGCAGCATATTGTATAAGTCTATCATTTTCTGGTTAATATAAGATACTCCCATGGACGTGGTTTTCCCCGTGGAGGTGGACTTCATATTTCTCGTTGTTGCGATGTTGTGATTGAAGTGATTGCCTGTTTTAAGTTTACTAACAAGCAAATACAGGAATATTGCATTAACTTTATGAGTGTGTTAAGTAAGTTCTTAAAGCTTTCTTGGGAATTATAATCGTTAAGGATCGAAGGAATCGGTAAGACACGTCGCCGCAGAGACAGGAGAACGTGTTGCTACGGCGAGCATGCAAGTGAAATTGCGCATAGAATATCCGCGCAGAGGATAATTGGTCCTAGCGCAGGAGTGGAAGTACCGCGCAGTTCGGCTGCCGAGCGGGAGCTTGAGAGCTGTTGCGCTCATAAGTCTGAAGAGGGTTCAGACATTCGCCTTAGAGGAATCGTCCAAGAAGAGGGAACAGTCTCCGCGTCGCCCGGGTTAAGGAAATCTGATTCCTTAGCCCCCCCATAGCCACTTCGGGTGAGACCTCGAGCTGCCACGCAGCTCGTTGCCGAGAGGGCCAGTGCGCCAAGGGGTTTTGTTGTTGCGCTTCATTAAAACCCGGGTCTGTCCATAAAGCAACCAACAAAGTGCCACCTTAGTTTCCTATCATAAATATTTATTTAACCCCTTTTAATATATTTATGTCAATATAATGTCCATTTGGGGTTTTATATTCTCCTTATTCCAAATCTAATGTTTCCACCCCACCCTAGGAAACTAGTACATTGGTGGAATTTTCTCTTTTGGAATTTATTTGAATGGGGACATTACAACTTGACTTCGAATCCATATAGGACTCTCCAACCCTTGCATCCTGCGAATTGGGTGGAACACATGCATTTGCAAATTCCCTAGGCTTTGGTTTGCAAAGGGGATAATCCCAAATCAACTAATCTCAAGTATGGAAAACAAAGCAAGCATTCAACAAATTGAGATACTGAACTTTTTGCTAGTTGGCTCCATTAATAGTGCCTACTAAAATATACGGGGAATCTTCTGCTTCAATTCTACCTCCACAACACCTATGGTTTTTCTTTCAATGAGTTAAGTCGACCATCTAGGATAAGAACTTTACCAAACCTTTGTGCAAACAAATCAACAAATGGGTGCATATCAGTAAGAAGGCTAGGGAATTCTAACCAGAGCAGAAAAATAGCCTAACCACGATCTTCTAGATTAAATTCTCCCTCCACGATTGAACATAAGCAAGGGATCCAACAATGTTCCAAGTACCATACTACAACACTTGGCACGATGCTGCAGTGGAGTAAAACACAAGGCATAAATATTTCAAACTCAAGCCCTAATAGGAATTCATGGAAATCCCCTTGGATTCCTAGTTCAATAGAGACCAACGGTTGAAATCCTCTTCATCCAACATGTGGTTAAAAAAAAGACTCCTGGATTCTCCAAATGCATACACCCCTCAAAATATTCCCTATTGTCAGCAAGGAAAATGTTGAAATCATCAACGTCTAGAAAGGACAAAGCATCAAATTTTACGGAAGGTTGAGAGGGGATCCTGGTATCCTCAAGCACATGCTCCGTATGAGGTTGATCTAGAGTCACGTTATAATCTAGCACCTCTTATCCCATTACTAATTCATCCCTTACCTGTACTATACTCATGTCCCCATTTGACACAACATTCCCGCAACCCCGTCGGCTCAGGCATCCCTTCCAAATAAATAAGATCATTCACATGCATAAGGTTGACCATATCCAGTGAGTCTGTACTCATGATAATCACAATTTTTCCACCTAGGGTGCTCACATTATATTCTATAGGGGGAACAAAAGAATCCTTCTCAACACCAAAATTTGGCATTCAAGGATTGAACCATAGCCTAGACTTTGCCCTCACACTTAGTTAAATTCAAAGGAATGTAATTACAGGGAAAAATCTCCCTTGAGCGTTTTCAATGTTAGTACACCTTATCAAATCCAAGAATTTGTGTGCACTCATGCCCCACAATCTCCTCATCCCCATTGACATTTGAATCCTCTTGCCTAATTATCCATATGATCCACTACACATTTTTTCTCACTAGCTGTTAAATCTGTATGTGTACATATCATTGACCTATGTAATACTATTGTAGGTTACCTCTAGTTCCAAACCCTTCTTTCCTCCACTGCTACCATCACTAAAAAAAATTCCGTGCAAAAGTGACGTAAAACTATAGAAACTCCTTCCTCTAGTGACTACAACCATATTTACTGTTGTCTCTATTGAATGGCTCTCTTGTGCGCTCATATGTCCCTCTATACCACCATGGGCCTTACCGTCATTAGTTCCTACCATCCTTAGTCACCCTTGCTCCTATCCTCAACCATCATTGAACCTCAACTATCATTTTGTCCCTTTTTAGTCAGTCATTGTTGAGCCTCAGTTGTTGTCGTGTCCCTTTTTCTCTCAGTCATTGTTGACGCTTATTCCAATCTCAATCATTGTTGAATTATCGTCCCTCATCCTCCTAATATATTAGACTTGACCGAGGATTGATTTATTGGTTCTTCTATAGTTTTGAGTATTCTTTGAATGAGTTCTTCCAATTGGAGACAAAGCCAAGAAAAGGAGAATCATAAAGCTAACTCTTTCTTAACAAAAGATAGAAGATAGAGGCAAAGGAAGAAAGAAGATTGTTGCAGTAACTAGAGTCTCATTGCATATTTAATTATGCTCCTAGACCCCTTTGTAAAATCTATAATTTCTCTTATTCACAAAGAATCAATAGAGAATAGAAAAAGTGTAATGTCCCTTGTTAGGAATTTTATTAAAATGACAATTTTTCACTTTTTTTCCCTAGTTTGACCTTTGACTAGTTTTGATCTCTAGGTCCCAAATTTGCCCCAAATGATCCCAAATATTCTGAGAAGGTATATGAATGATATTAGAACATAAATATGTGTTTCAGGGATGTCTTTGGACCTTTAAAATACTTCTGCAAATCCTCTTTCAATTCTCATCAATGTAGGTAACTTTACTAGTGATTTCCCTTTGACTAGTATTGGTCTCTAGGTCTCAAATTGACTCCAAATTCCTTCAAATCTTCAACGAAGGTGTATGAATGATATTAGAACTTGAATATGATGTTTATGGATGACATATGGCCACCAAAAGACCTCTGCAAACTCTCTTAATATTCTGGACCAATTATGCAATTTTACTAGTAATTTGGGGTTCAAATCCCCATGGGGTAAGTACTGAAAATGGCTTCCCAAATGCCTCCAAACCCACTCAAATTTATGAATATAGGTATGTAAGGTGTTAAGTATGCTATTAAAGTCTCATATGCACCATTAATGGATTATTACAACTGTTCTCACCCTCTCCCATTCAACTGCAAAAATCCTCAATTCGACCCTTGGGGAAATGACACTATTTCACCTCCCAATACAACTAAACTGAGTAAAAATGATTCAAATGCTCAAGTACAATACATGAAACTTGTGGAAGACATCCATGGAAGTATATTGATCACAAATATATCAGAGAATAATCCATTCATTCGAAATCATCAGCATTACATTGATTCACAACAAGGTAGTGGGGAAATGGCACTGTTCTTTCATTAAAAATGAGATTTATACATTTCTACTTGGAATTTCGACCTGAAACTTTCTGGAGATGAAGAACAGAGTATTTAATTCATATTACAAAAGAAATGGGGCATTAGAAGCTCCCCCAAAAAGTACAATAGCTCACCAAAAACGCCCTCCCTCAAGGATCAAGAATATGCCATCAAAACTGGAAATGGTTGAAGGAGTGAGCTGCAATAGAAGAAACCATGAGCTGCCCTGTAGCTTACACCTGCAAATAAAGACTCCATTAAAGCTCTAAATGAAAGGTCTGAATGAACTTTCCAATTACCAACTTGGATGGGAATCTTTCACCCTCGAAATTGGCCAAGGCAAGAAACTAGTCATCCACTAGCTCTCCCTCTTCACAAATGCAATTGCAAATTCTACAAATGATCAAAAGCTGGTTTCATTCTTTGTTATTGACATTTATAAACTTCTAATGTCCTCCATGGGTCGAATTCCTTCCAAGAGACTCATGCCAACCCATGTTGGGAAGAGATTCCAAAGAATGCCACTTGTACAACAATTCCTAGTCTCCCACTTCCACCAAATCACATGTGGAAGCATCTTAGCTGCCCTAACACCCTTGAGCGCCCTCTTGGAGTCTATTTTTAGCCCTGACATGTCATATATGTCATATGTCAGCCTTCAAGTCTGATTTGTGCCATAGGTGTCATAGCATCTTCATCATTGTTGTCATAAAGCTAGGGAATCTAGCCCAAGTGTCTCACTAGCTCCAAATTGCCTCTTCCTCTTCCATGGGAGTTACTCTTCCTCTATATTTCGACCTTGGATGAGTCATGCAATGAATAATACCTTTTGGACTCCTCCAAGTATGTTACCATTCACCTTGAATTCGAATTGGTGAGAGAATGATGCCAAGTGTAGTGGGGAAATCTAGCCATATGTGGGTCCCACTTCCTCCATGTGTCTTCATGATGAAATGCCACTTTGATTTTCACTTGTATATATTTATTTAGCTCCTTTATTAAATATTTATGCCATTCTAATGTTCAAACATCATTTATTATCCCCATTATTCCAAATCCCAAAGCTTCCACCCCAAACCTAGGAAACTAGTAATTTTCCTCCTTGGCAATTATTTGACCTTTAACATCAATTTGACAAACTCTAATGAATAGGGCCAATGTGATTAGGCCATTGTGACCCAATACCAAATTTGGGACATGACAAAAAGCCATTCCATTGTTCCAGTTTTCTCAATGTGGGTTTCTCCAAGATAAATTATGTGTATAAACTTTCATGGTTGTATATGTTGATTTTTTTGTTTTTCTCTGCAATAGATTGCAATAAGACCATTTAAAAGCAATAATAAGAAACCATAATCTAAGATATGCTGTGACAAACTGTTTAGTGGGGATAACTACTACAATTTAGAGATCATGCTAACTTTATAGTGTTGGACCATGGTATCATCTATAATCACCTTGTTGCATCAATTCTTGATATTACCTAGATATATTGCAATCAACACTAACCTACATACTTATTAATGCACAAATATTGCTCGATATTTCTAATTTCATATGACTTCCACCAATGGGGCCCATGCCTAATGGTGTTGTAAACAAAATTTCAAGTGGAGATCGAATGTTGTGTAGTTGCATTGGGTTTCTTACATGACTCCACTGGTCAAGGAGCATGCTATTTCCTAATGTTAAGAGTTCATCTTAATGTTTGGTTTGTTTTAATCTAATTGTGAAACAAAATGGCTGCCATGAACTCTTTACTTGTGGAACATGGGATCACCTACATTGATACAGTTATATAATAGTTTTAATTTAATATCAATCCAATTTTGAAATATAGTTGTTCTTAACTCTTCAATTATGAAATGTCATAGAATGTTAAATGATATTAGTAATGGAGTGAGGAAAAACACTATCTCATTAATGTGAAAACTTATCCCAAAACCCAATTTTTAAATTAACAAAACATTTTATATAATTACACCGATAAGTGTTTAGATAGATTTTGGACTTTCTTGAGTGGATTAACAAGATTAACCTGAGTGTGACAAGTGTATAGTGGAGATTCATTTCATGGTCGTCATATCTTGTTATGCTCAAATGCATCTTGATTAGCATTTAAAAAAGCTTAACGGTGGTTAAGAAAATAGGTATGTTAATTAAATAGTATTTGTTTTTATGTTTATATTAATTAGTTTAATGTTTATGTTACTTTAATATTTGCAAGTAAGATGGTTGGTTGTCAAATAAATGTTAAAACATTAAAATAATTAATATAAATATTAAACTAACATAAACATTAAACCAATTAATATAAACATAAATATAAATACTATTTAATAAACATACCCCTTTTCTTAACCACCGGTTAATTGAAGCTTATTTAAATCTTAATCAAGATGTATTTGAACATAACAAAATACAACCACCATGAAATGAATCCCCACTCCACACTTGTTACATTTGGATTAATTTTGTTGATATCTTATAAACTACCTTTCTTTCAGTTTTTAAATCAACAAAACATTATATATATATAATTAATATGTGAGAAACCACCTTTCTTTGATATAATTATTTAGTATAAACACACGCAATATACACAATTATAAAATCCCTGACATAAGGATATGCTAGTACAAGTAATGGGTGTCTCTTACAAATGGAATTATGGCTTAAAAATAATCTAATGTAAAGAAATTCGGAATTGTCACCCATAAATGACAATTAGAAGTATACATTTCTACTGAAGCATGACACGTGGACGCAGGCTTTATGGACACATCCCATGTTGAAAGTTGATATAACCACCACTCAACGAGATCGTTTCCATCATTTTCTAGAAATTACAGCAAATATTTCTGTGTGTCCTCTCTGGGAAACGAAGCTTCAATTCTTTTCGGTCGGGTGAATATCTAGACAACACGGGAACACTGTAACCACCCACAAAAATATCTTCCCTTTTCAAAATATATTCTGTTCAACAAATATCTCGAACTTACCGGAATTCTCTTCATCAGCCTTAAAATAAAAAACCCGGCAACAAATTTCCCGATCATAGTCAGATAAGTTTGAATTGAATATTCATTCACTCCTTCAGAAAGTATGGTTTCGACTGATAGTTTCTCAACGCCTTTTATCACGAAGACGTATGAAATGGTGGACGATGCCAGCACGGACTTTGTGGTTTCATGGAGTGCAGGCAACAACAGCTTCATAGTGAAGGATCCCCACCAGTTCTCCCAGCATTTACTACCCCGATACTTCAAGCACTGCAACTTCTCCAGCTTTGTACGCCAACTCAACACATATGTGAGTATTTTCAGAAAACTTATTGTAAACCCGAAACCATCTAAATCTGGGCCTGACAGGAGCCTAGACTGTTTAATTCACTGGACTTATTCTAAACCCAAATCTATCTAAATTTGGGCCTGATGAGTACAGGAGGTTGTATGTATCAAGTTCCAAAATATTTGATACACCAGTAGCCAGTTTCAGTATTTGATACCTGAGCTATATGTGTCCACTGTCAACACGAGCTTAGCGACCTTGAAATGCATATCCAATCCCAATTTAGATGAATTTGGGTGGTGTTCATATTCAGTACATTCAATACACAGGGATATAGACCCCAATTCATATGAATTTGGGTAGTGCTCATATTTAATACATTCAATACACACAGGGACACAGACTCCAATTTGGAAGAATTGGGGTAGGCTTCATATTCAATACACAGGGACACAGACCCCAATTTATATGAATTTTGGTAGGCTTCATATTCAGTACACAGTGACACAGACCCCTGTTTAGATGAATTTGGGTAGTTCAATACATTCAATACACAGACCCCACTTTAGATGAATTTGGGTAGTGTTCATTTTCAACACAGAACCCAATTAAGATGAATTTGGGTTCTGTTCATATTCAATACATTCAAAACACTGGGACACAGGGACACGGACCACAATTTAGATAAATTTGGTCGTCATCATATTCAATACATTTAGTACACATACCTCAATTTTGATGAATTTGGGTAGTGGTCATGTTCAATACATTTAATACACAGGGAGATACACACAGAGTTGATGATCACCCCACTACCACCTTCACCCGGGTTGTAGAATATATAATGCACCTGGGTGTGCAAAAATTTGAATCTGATACTTTTTAGAATTCCTCTTATGGTGCAGGGATTTCGCAAGGTGGATCCAGACAGATGGGAGTTTGCAAACGAGGGATTTCTACGAGGGCAGAAGCACTTATTGAATACTATTCATCGCAAGAAGGCTACTCAGTCTCAGCAGCAGCATTACCTGCAAGGACTTAGCACGTCCTCCTCTGGGTCTAGCAATGAAGGCACTAGTGAATTATATGATTTGAGAGAAGAAGTGGAGAGACTGAAGCAGGATAACGACTTGATTGTTCAGAATCTTGGGCAATTGAGAAAGAAACAGGAGGACACTGATCGGGAGGTTGAGGTTATGAACAAGCGCCTGCAGGTGACCGAGAAGAGGCCCCAGCAGATGATTTCCTTCTTGGCTAGAGTTATGGAGAATCCTGGCTTGATTGACCAGATGCTTCACAACAGACAACTTGGCAGCAGGAAAAGGAGACGTTTGGGCATGCAAAACATTCCTCAATTGGCTGCAAATGGGTTAGTTCCAGATGGATTAGTTGCTGCTGAACATGGGGGGCTCAGTACTCAAGATGGACTGATCAAAGAGGAATTAACTGCAGACGGTTTTGTCAATCTCAATGATTCCTCACTGCATATACTGCCTCACGAGTTTAAATCTGAGACCGGGGCTGGACTGCCCTCTAAGGAAGTAATAATGGCTTCCCTGGATTTAGACCACAAGTCTGAGATTTATGCCTGCGACTCTGAGTTTTGTATTGATACCAGCTTTGAAGAGGATGATCTGGGCTGGACTGATCTGGACGACATGATGATATGGGATCATATTTTCATTGACAACACCCAATAAGTCAGAAGCTCAAGTGGCACAGAGTGCACATGTTCCCCCTGCCAAGTCTCCAATTGATAGAGACATAGTAGATTTTATAGTGTATTAACAGAGACTATATTATAGTGAATTAATCAGGCTGCTACTAATTATTGGGGTAGCCCTGTCTTCTTTGTCAAAGGAAGAGAAGATCCAGTTCTCTGCATGGGAGGTTCACCTGTCTTGTCAGTAGTTATGGGTGTTTGGTTGAGTACGTAATCAAGATGTACGATTCTCTTTTATCTATTGTTATATAGTTTATGGTGGCTTATAGTTTCAGGTGGCTTAAAATTATGTCTGTCTTAAACAGGTGGACCTCTGTTTCTATAAGCAAACTGGATAATTGTGTCAGGTTGCATCTGCTTTTTGTCTATTATTTCATTATGCAGTGAAAAATATCAGTGCGGCAGTTGGCAGGTCAGTGGTCTCTCTTGCCATGGACCTGTTTTTACATAAAATTGGATTAATTTGCATGACTGTATGGTTTTGCCATTTTGCTAGTCATATTGTTGGAAATTGCATTTTAGGGCTTGTTAATACAGTCAGCTTTTTTTTATTGAAGTCACGAAAGTGTTGGGGCATCATTCTCATTCCTTTCAAAATTACTTGCCTAGGTTCTCTGATCAGCAATTCCTGGTTTAAGGACGTTTACATTTTTGAATTTTTTATTAGTGTGTGCTTGTCATGCATTGCAAGTTATATTCTAGTTCTGTACAGCCTGCAATTACTCATGTGTGAGTGATAGGTGGTTTCCTTGACCTTGCATTATGTGATTTACAGTGAATGACTTGTTGAATATTTTTTACTGATGGCTGCATTGATTGTTCTGCTGTGAAGTTGCACAAAATGGCAAAGCAGCGGAGAAGGCAGAAAATAAGCGCTTGGAAATGGTTGAATGTTCAACACGCAAAATGTGTCAACCTAGGGTTTTGAATGAATGGTAAGGATTGATAGTCCTTCACAAGTGATGATATATTTATTGACATCATAGATCCTAGGTCATAATAATGTACAAATTAACTTTTGGGCATCAATAAACAATTTAGGCATTTTATTTTTCATTGGCATAACCTTCCTTTTGAGAATCTTAGATGCAGCACAGGAGGAAATCAGTGCATCAAATGCTATATAGGTTTTGTGGGTGCTGCCCCCTTGACCTTGCCTGTCTGTGGGTTGATGGGTGCTGATTCTTGGAACCCCGTAGAGTGTGGGGTGGGGGGTGCAGAGGGTGCTGCTTGCTGCGGTCTTGGACTTGTGCACATTGCTAGAGGGTGCTGGATGGAAGTTCTTGCTTAGATGGGAACTCTCCTTCTTTATGGCACTGATCATGAAGAAGTTTGTCAACAATAACTTCAAATATTAAGGTTCTGATAATACCATTTCCTTTATTGTCAATGCCCTAGGGCAATGCTCTAAAAAGTTTGAACCTTGACCTAAAAGTGCTGTAAGAGATTACAAGATTTAGGCAAGTCCATTGGCAAGCAATCACCCTACTAGAAACAATTCATACACACAGGCAGACAAAAACGCATAACAGTGAACACCTGTAATACCCTGTTCTTGACCGCTGTGCTGTACATAATCTGCTGTGTAATTAATCTGTATATGTGGTTATTTTTCTTGGGTATCGGAACATGTGGGGTTGTATAGAAGCTCCTGGAAATGTGTATTTGTATTTCTTCTGTAAAGGTTCCTAGCGAGAGCTCAAGGCCAATGCTGGGCTAGAGAACGACGGGATTTTTAGGCTTGTTATATTTCCTAAGTTGGAAATGCTGACATCACCATGTTGTAATGCATAAAATTACATAATAAAAGAATTAACATGGATGCTGCTACGAACATAGAGGGGGACTATGATGTGACAAGGGGAAAGGAGAGGTAAAAGGGCAAGCAATGAGCACTATGGAGCAGTGTATTAATGGCACCATAAACCCACATATACACCATTGGATGTATATGCGTGGAGATCCAGTGCTGCATATGTGTGCATATGCTGCTATTAATACTTTGCTGCTCAGCGATTATTCATTACCAAGGTAAAAGGAGGTATTGTTGACATTACCATATGTGAAACCAGGAACTCCTCATTGGAAAACATAAAGGTGGTACATAAACCTTCAGAATATGCTGACGGCACATACCCATGAAAGAATTGGTATATAATGTATTGAAAGGGGATTCTTCCATCCTCCTTCCACTTTGAGTAGGTTGGTCTGCAACTTTGCTGTAGCCATGGTGACCTTGTATTCTGAAATGCTATGGCTGTCATGCTGCTGTGGAAGCATAGAAGTGCTGGTCTTTGCAGAGAATAATGGTTGACTGTGAGAGTGAGAACTTAGAATGGACGGTTCTGTGCATACCTCTACTGCTGAGTCTTGATCCATGATAGCTATTCTACTGCTTGAAGTTGAAACCATTCAGTAGGAGGTCTGGTGTTGGTATTCATGCCAGTTGTAATTCCTAGCTGGATCATGCAGCACTGTCTCTTAACTCAAAGCTGGTGTGCACAGTGGATGCTTACAGCTGGTTGGAAAATCACTCCTTGCAGGTATTCCATGAGTTCAACTTATTTTGCAGATAAGTATTCAAATATGACTTTGTTTATTGTAAATTCTTAATGAAGAACTGCACTGTATTTCATGTAATGGATTGTATATAGCTGTGTGGAATGTCCACTTAAATCTTGTAATTGGTAATAAGCAGACAAAATTCTACAGTAGGATTCATAGAGGATTATTAAAGATTATTTAAATCAATTCAGTGCCTTGCTGGCCAAGGAAGCTGGGTATGTCTCAACACTTCCGTGCCATAGAGAAGCGCATACTTGTTCTTAGATATAGTGTTGTTGGAACTTGGGTAGAACCATAAATAGCAGCAACTCAGTACAATTAATCATCTGCGAACTTGATTTTAATTGAACTTGGGATATATGGAAGACACAATTGGACAGTGCAGATTTTATGTTCATCTTTATTTGAATATACAACTATGGCCTCGATAATTTGAGGTGGTGTTCAAGGGTTGGACTTAGGAATGAAATCAATGGTGGTGGAACAAAAGCCTTTTCATACAAGTCTTCAGCCAACCAAATGTATCATCACAATGCACATCCCTTTAATCATATCTCCAACACAAGAATTATTGGGCATGTGTCATCTGTTTCTTGTTGTTTATGACAAAGATTGTTCTACTATTCACGGGGAAATTAATGTCCAAGAATTTTTCTGTCACAATTTCCTAAAATCTTTTAGGAAAAATGCTTTCCAGGCACTCTTTTGTCTCTGTAATGTCTTCTTATCTGTTGGAACTAAGGATGGATTTCAGGTTTTCGGAAGTTTGATAGTGGTACAAAATTGGGATGAAGAGAATGCTATTGCTATCATCTCAAATTGTCTGTGAACATGCTTTCGAATGCTTTTTTGGTATGGGTACAGACGTTTTTTGATATGTGGGGATCTATGAACTTCAATGTGGGAAGCTGTTGAACTTGTTTAAATCACACATTGTTCTAGGGCTCTACGGCTGCTGGGTTTTGAACCTAGGTTATTTGGCAATGCCCCGTCTCCCACAGGCCGATGGACAACATGCTTTCAAATGTTGTGACATAGTTTTGTATCTGTTTTCCACAGTTTCAAACTTTCAAGCAAATGGAAGCTTTGTATTTTGTCAATTGGTATTTTTTATTAGATGGTTTCATAAATGTTTCAGATGAATTTAGAATTGTTATCTGTTTTGGTTAGTGGTAATTACTAATTTTCTATTTAGATGTTTGTTTCATAGATGTTCTAGATAATCTTGCAACTGTTGGAAAATCACTGTTCAGAATGGTGTAATACTCACATTTGACTATGACTAACTCTTGTTGTATCATTAATGTGATCATTTATTATATTTTTAGGTTATGGTTAAAGTGGACCTAGTCAACTTTGATATGTAGGTTCAATAACCCTCTTGGGGAGTGCACCCTACTTATGTGGACTCCAGCCCATAACCTCTCATGTGTAATGCACTCATATGCTTGGCCATTTTTCTCTATGTTGCACACTTTTGGTTCAGCCCTAGTATACTTTTTAAGTGTTGATTTTTCTCTTTTTACTGCAGTTTTTTGTATTGGTGTTTTCGTTTCATTCGATCTCCTCTTCCTATTTGTGATCTCAACATGATATCAGAGCAGGGATGAACCTTTCCTACCTACTTCTGAACCTTTCCTACCTACTTCACTGTTGTTAGGGTTTATTATTTTCCGTTCATGCTGTTGTGATCATATTTTGGCATCCAGAAAAGAATCAAATTGAAGGAATATTAGGGCTTTTTTTTCCATTGTGTTTTTCTCACTGGAAAAGGCATTTCTTTAGGGACGTTGGAGATTTTTTTCTGCACTAATTACATAGATTTTTCCATTGATTGTTTTTGCATTATGGTTTACTTGCTTATTTATTTGAGCGGTTTTTCAGCATCTATTTTGCAGACTTTTGGCTGGTGGCATTATCACCTTTTTGTTACTGCAAAACTAGGGTTTACAGCAACAGTCTAGATACTTTTGGCTAGTGGCATCACTTTTTTTATGACTTTGGAACTAGGGTTCCCAAATCTGTTTTTTTGGCAATAATTTGGAGATTTTTCACTAGTGGCATCACTTTTTTGCGACTGTGCAACTAGGGTTTCCAGATCTATCTTTCCTATAGGTGATCCAAACACTTTTGGCTAGGCATTGCCCCAAGGGTTGTGGATTTATGATTTCTTGATCATCTCTTTTTAGGGTTTCCCACGGTTTTTTCCTCTCTTCCAAATCCAATGCTATTTTTTTGTTCATTTTGCAATAATATTTGTCTAGGGCTTGGTTGCCCTAAATGCATAAAACAATACATTGTAGATTTCTTGGAAGAGTTGGTACTATTCCCTTATTTGGTCTATACAAGGGATTTGCTTATGACTTTACGGAGTCTTCTTATTTGCTGATCCTAATGACCTTAGAATGGCTCTTTTCCCTATTCAATAGGGTTACTTATATTTGGGCAAATCTGATATAGAGGAACTCTATATGCAATGCCATGATATAGAGAGTTGTGTCCTCAAGTCTTGCTTGACTTATCTACAAGGATTGAAGAGCTTGCATGAGTAACTGATTGCAATAGGGATCTTTTAGATGATATTGTTGACATAGATTGCAGGGCAATCTAGTTGTGCACTTTGCATATGGATTTGATCTTTTGCCAAACCTTTGATTAAGGTATGACTTCATTAGTTTTGCATTTCAGGTTTTTTGGATCAAGTACATGGGCCCATATTCCGGTATATTGTCTATATGATCCTTCCAAAAGAGATGCTATATTTGATGGAGTATTTAATTATGGTTTGTTAGGATCGTCTCCATGGCCACTTTCTGAGGATTCTTCTATAGATGAGTCTTAGTCTATTATAGTGGATCTTTCTCTATAATAGTTTGATGTACCTCCTCTTATTGATGTACCTTCTATGTAGACTTCTTCTACATTGTTGTTGACTTGATGGATTCTCCATATAGTCAATGCATTTTCCCTACTAGTTCTAGGATGTGAAGATCTCATTATTGACCCCACCACATTCGGAGACATTGTTTGTGTTCCAGGAGTTGGGTTTTCTTGTGGATGTTTCGTTTTATTGTGATGCAAGGCCCACCTCCGAGTTATTGGAGTTGGTTCATAGTGACATTTTTGGGACTCTATGATCACTTGTTCTCATGGGGGCACTAAGTACTCTCTCACTTTTTTGATGTAGTCGCTAATCATAGGTTCATAGGATTTATTCCACTATATTTTATCAACGACTCTCAACATATTTTAGTGGATCTCTTCCTTCCACACTATGATGGTGATCCTTTTTGGATGTATTTCACATGACAGTGTTGTGATCCAATACAGCTTGTTCCACCCTTCATACCTTCAGTCAATCAACATGCTTAGTGGATCATTCTTCTATACCTCTACTAGAAGTCACCTTCATTAGGTTGTGGAGTCGGTTGTGTTGTTGTTGAAGATATTGTATTTAGGGGATTTATATCTTCACTATGTGGCCCACACACAACATTAAGGGGGGATGTTGTGATGTAATTCCTTCTTTCTAAGGTCTCCTGTTTAGATTGATGGGGGATATTGTGAATAGGGCCAACCCGATTTGGAGATGGGTATTCATAAACCTACTCACCTTTGTATCTCAGCCACAATCGACCCTTTTATTTGAGTTGGGTATCCATAAACCCATTCTAAGATTGTGTTTGAGCTCTCTCTGTTCTATTAAGGCTGTCATAGTTGTATTTGAGTTGGATAATCAAAAACCCATTCTTAGGGTGCTTTCAAGCTTCCTCAACTATATTTAGGCTATCTCAAATGTATTTGAGTTGGGTGTTCATAAATCCACTCTTCTTCATATTTTGGCAATGACCAATTTTATATTGAGTTGGGTATCCCTAAACCCACTCTCAGGTGTATTCAAGTTGGGTATCCATAAACCCACTCTTCATATTCTGGCCATGGCCAAACTATGTATTTCACTAGGTATGCATAAGCCCACTCTCTTTTTTGTATTTCATCATTTCTCTCCATAGCCCTTTATTCATCTTAAGGGTCGGTGTTGAGAATGGTGTAATCCTCACATTCAGCTACGACCAACTCTTATGTCATTAATGTGATCATTTATTGTATTACGAGGTTATGGTTAAGGCCAACCTTGTACACTTTGATATGTAGGTCCATTAACACTCTTGGGGAGTGCACCCTACTTATGTGGCCCTACTTGAGTTGTAGATGATCTTTTGATCATTGAGCTAAGACTACATCTTTCATTGTTTTCTTGTGGTTGGCATATTTTCTCTATATCCATTTGTGCATCTCGTATGTAGTGCACTCATGCTTGGGCATCTTTCTCTCTCTAGCACACGTTTGGTTCATCCCTAGTGCACTTCCTTTAGTGTTGGTTTTTTCTCTTTTTACTTGCAGGTTGTTGGGTTAGCGTTTTGGTTCCATTTAATCCCCTCTTCTATTTGAGATCTCAATAGTAACCTCTTG
Source organism: Larix kaempferi (assembly GCA_027924585.1). Classification (NCBI taxonomy): domain Eukaryota; kingdom Viridiplantae; phylum Streptophyta; class Pinopsida; order Pinales; family Pinaceae; genus Larix; species Larix kaempferi. The sequence continues at coordinate 14,727,683 of BSBM01000372.1, read as the reverse complement.
AAAATTGTATGTCTCCAGGAAGCTTGGCCAATTTGGGATTTCTACATCTTTAAATTCCACTGCCTAAATAGGTAAAAGTCATTCTTCTTGGGATTTTAAAAGGAATATGCGGCTCAAATGCATTATTTGATGTTTTCTTCTGAATTGATGTGCAAAGAGGAGCCTGTTGTTTGTGTATTATGGAGGTGTTTAATATTGCAGTGTATATGTCTCAGGATGCAGGCAAACTTTAGCTGTCTTCCCAGAGCACATTGGATGTCATTTGGTGCTATTGTGTTTCCTTTATCTGCATAATGACTACTGTGAAATGTTAACTAGCAAAACAATGGTAGAGCCATGATGTTAGAAATCTACAGCAAACAGAAAGAAATCAAAAGGTTCAATTATTTTAAAATTTTTATGCAGGGTACACTCCCACTTAGCCTGTGTTCACTACAAAAAATCTACTTACCTTTAACTGATTCCTATGTGACTGAAATTTTGAACAAGGAAAAGCTTTTACGAAAATATTCAATACCTTATAAAGTTGCAGAACTGAAGTTCTACTGCCTTATCAGCAACTTTTTCTCTTTACAAATTGGTATTGAATGCCTATGAGATTTTTTCATCCATGAAATTTCAGGTCTTTATTAGTGCAATACAACTCTGACTATCACATTGCAAGATTTACTAGATTGCTTGCTTTATTCCGAACATCTGGTAGCAATATTTTCAGCCACAAGTTCTTTTGTGGCTTGTGCAGTTGCGAAATATTCAGCCTCAATATTCCAAACTGCATAGTTGGTTGGTTTTTGCTCCACACCAGTATTACTTCAGCAACTAATAATGCCTTTTAGTGAACTTTCTGCTGTCAATATTTCTTGCCTAGTTGGGCATAAAAAATCCTAACAGTTGTTATTCCTTGCTGCAAATACTCCTGCTGAAGCTAAGGCTAAAATCTGTTGTTTCCTGTTGATATTTTAAAATCAGCTTTACTGCCTACCAATATTGGTTTCCTGGTTCATCTATATATTGACTAACCAAACTAACTTCATAAGCAATGCCTTGTTTTTGCACTGAGAGTGGTGAGGTGCTCTATAGCCCAATATGGGGGAGATGTTGTAATGTAACATTACGTAAAGTGACCAAAAAATAAAAAACTAGATGTCGGCTTAAATTTTTTAATTGATGTTGGTTAAATAATAATTAACGTGGGTAACGCTTATGTGGAAACTATAACCAACATCGCTAAAGAATAACATGATGGCCCTTTATCCATTTTAAATTTAAATTTTACAAAAGATAAAAAAATAAAACTAGCATAGGTCCATCTTGAATCCAGATCTACTGAGCACCGAGAATCCAGATCTACTGAGCACCGAGAGGGATCAAATTTATTGAGGTGTAAATTTTTTATCTTAAATTTTTCACACATTAAGAAAAAAATTTACACCTCATGAAATTTGATTCCTCTCGGTGTCAATAAATGCCTTAATGTACGAAGTTTGCATTAGTCCACAAATGAGTATGTGAACCAAATGCAGGAATAGTCAACCTTATATTGTATCTTCTTTTAGACATTAGTTCTTGGTGTTGTTTTCCATAAACATTGACTTTTAGAAAACTCTAAGGTTCCAAATGTATCATTCATTCCTTCTTCATCCAGGCAGTCTATTTTTATTTGCTCAAGTACATGCATGCAAAGATGCCCTAATATTCAATGCCACAGTTCAATATTACTTACCTCATTGAATTACACTTACAAGGTTTGTTGTCAAACTAGGACCACATAGAGAAACTTGTTCTACAAGTTTCATTCCCTCACCCCATTGACCACTGTGCCTGCCTTGTACTCTTTGCAGCACAATCGTTAGCATTCGATGTTCGTACCTGATTTTTACTATCTTATTGATTGGGAGCATTTTCTTCCTCAACTTTGGCACATGTAAATTGTTGATTTTCTTACATATTCAATTTTGGAGTTACACCATTATGAATCCTTGACTTGGAACCTCACTACTGTTATCATCTCCTATGTAAACATGCTTGGATTGGGATGATAGTTCATGTCTTCTGAATAGATCTCTATGGGGTGTCATGTGTTGTTTAGTAGCAAAATGCAATAAGTTTGTCTTCCTCACTTGGAGGAGATACATCTAACCATATATAATGTTTCTTTTTCATTACATCCCATTGTGTTCTTTACTATGGATTTTATTCATCCTCATCCCTCTCATTCCATATTCTTTTCTTGCAACATTTTACAATTGTAGCAATGTTGATATGTTTGACATTCTTCTTTTGCAAAGTATACCTAGAACTACTTTTGTTCCCTTTGCTTTTGACCCTTATGGTTTGAACCTTAGAACTAGCTTTCTTTTTTCTACCAAACAAGGTTGGACATGTGTTGTATCCTTTGTAGGTTCCTAGAGAAAAGGGGTCTAGGGGTCTAATTAGCCCCCCTGGATTGGGGTGTTCATGGGGCTAGCGCCCCCCCAAAAGAAATTTGTTGGGTTTGTTTTTGGTCTTTTTAAAGTTGTTTTGGTCAATGGTTTTTCGGCCATTTTTAAACAAATTCTAGTTAAGGAATTGGGGTTGTAATCTAATATCGGTTTAATGGATTAGGGTTTTGGATGCTATAATGTTGTATTGTAGACAAAGAAGATAATTCAATTAGATAGAGATTGGAGAAACTCTTAGGAATGCTTGTTTTCTCGGTTTTGAGTTTTTAGGGTAAATCTCTATGTAATGTGTGTGTGAGCCATTGTTAATTCTTGTGGTTTAGATTCTTTTTTGTATTACTTTTTTTACACATGTTTATCAAAACTCTTCAACTACCACTAGATTGCTCTTTATTGTATCCTTATTTTTCCTCTTTGTTTCTTTGTTTCTTCCTCTAATAATGAAGTTGTAGCTTGGTTAAATGCTAATTTCCGAACTTGATTGTTTAGTCTAATCACCATACTATCATAAGACTTTAGCAAACTTGCTAGGAGGGTAGGGTGGTCACACTATCTTCATTACTAACTTTTGAACCCACTTTTAAATAGTGACCCAAACTTATTGACGTGGTCACTAATATTTTCTCTTTTGGATAGTCACCATGGAGAGCTGGTTTCTCAAACTAACTTTGAGGTTGAATTCTTTGTCCCATCTCTCTGCATCAATGTGTCAAATGCTTCTTTCAAAGGCTTTCCATCAATTCCCTAAGCACCTTTTCATGTTGGAGACTCAAAACAATACTACCTAGAGCATTGGTATCACTTTGTTCGTTGCAACTGTGATTAAAGTTGTTGAGCACTAAGCTAATCTTAGGATGATAAAAAACCTTTTTCTTTCCACTTCGGATTTTATTTTCTTCAAAGAATGCACCTTATATTATATATTTCATTAATGCACACAAAAGGATACATATGAAACCTTTGCATTATCGGGTCTCAGCATAGGTAATAGAAATTCCCCTCCAAACTTCTCAACATAGGTTAGAAAAGCCAACATGTCTTCTTTAGCACACATTGTAAAGGATTCTAACTCTATCCAAAAAACGTCTGTCCTATAATTGTACTCAATGCTTAAATTTGATCTCTAATCCCACATATAGAGGTTCCAAGAATTTTGTGAATGAAATATATATAATGCGCCAATAACAAATTCTAGCTCAACAATGTTGTCTTCTGACCGCTATTTTTTTTCTCTTTTGACTTGGTTTAGCACCCCACCTCTTTTATTATGGTATCTCCATCCCAATGGATTATTATTTTATTTATTTAAAGAAAACACCATTTTTTACTTTTGTCAAAGAGCTTGTGGATTATTGTTTTATTTATTTAAAGAAAACACCATTTTTTACTTTTGTCAAAGAGCTTGTGGATTATTGTTTTATTTATTTAAAGAAAACACCATTTTTTACCTTTGTCACAGAGCTTGTAACTGAATTTTCATGGACTTGTTTCTTTTGATCCACTTTAATTTCCATATCTTTCACTATGTTTCCTTTGTTCTAAATGGCATTATGCTCTCCAAATTTAAAAAAAGCCAAAGCTTGTCCACTTTAGTTTTCGAATTCTTTCACTATGTTTCCCTTTGTGCTAAATGTCATTATGTTCTTTAGAAGGAAAAGTTTTAAAGACCATAACTTCCATGCATTTAGAAAGCATTTATCCACATTAAAAAACTTAACTTTATGAATTAGGGCATTGGTTTTGAGGTGCAAGTTTCCATGTTCACATGATAGTGTTTTTTTGTCATTCTGGCGTTAATATAGTTGGTAGTTTGGATGCCATGCCATATGGTTCTCTTTGATTTGTGGTTTTTGTCTATGTGATATTCATAATAATTGCAACTTTTACTATCACAATGACACATCGCTATATTGGGATTTCTTTCCACATTAAGGTTCTTTTAATGAAGCCTCAAGGGGCTCCTCTAAAACAAGGTGAGAGATTTTGCTTTATCTTTTTGTAGGGGTTTTGGTACACACAAAATTGTGTGACATCTTGCTTTGGCTCTTAGTCAGATATGGATGTTAGTGGCATGGTTTATGCTTACTAAATCCATGATGTGTAACCATGGTATTTCCTTTGATGTGTTGTATTTCATTTGATGCAAAACATTGACATTTGACACTATTTTGTGTATCGAGTCGCCATTCACACGTACTTGTTTATATAATTTCGTATTCAGTAAAATATTGATTTCATTGTCTACATTTTTTATGTGATGGTGTATAAAAGAGCTTGGCAATTGCAAGTTGTTAGTTCGCAAGGTATGAAGCGATGGCCAAGGGGGTTTCTTGGGCTTACCATGCCAGGAATAGTGGGGGGATGGCTAAAGACACCCACAATGGACTTTGGTTTGGTTTTGGTGGCTTAGGTTTGGCTCTTGGATCTCTTTTTAGGGTAAACATAGGGTTAGACCTTCTAATGATCTTGTAGCTTTCCCTAGAAATAGGTGGCTACTACAAGTCTAGTAACTTAAATTTATCTCATTTTGGAAAAAAAGTTAATTAATATCATATATTTTCCTTGTCTCTAATCATAAAAATTATGTATAAAAAAAATGTTTTTATTTTTTTTAAAGAGAGGAAAGGGGAGGATATTTTATAATGGTGTATCCAATTTTTATTTCACACAAGTACATGCACAACATGTTTCGTAGAGGAGGGGAAGGATGAGTAAGCAAGCATATTCACCTCACAACCAACAACCATTATATTAGTAGGAGACAACATAATGATCATGATATTTTGGAAATTATATGTTGTGGCATATTAACCATCACAATTGATGTGGAAAGACACATAAAAGGAAGAGATTTAATAGTTGTAGAGTTATTTCAAAATGTCATGTATGCCATATCCAACTATTGTTTGATACACTGTGACACAAACGCAATCCCACCTTTTTACAACACATCCCATAGAGGAGGGGAAAACTGAGCAAACAAGCAAGGATATTTACCATGCATCCAATAGATTGTTTTGTTAAAGGGGGAATCATTCCCTTATGGTTGCCCCCATTAGGATAAGGATCATGCCATATTGGGACTTGAAGAAAGAAAATTATGTTCATGTAAGCGTGGAAGAAGAAAGGGACTTGACATATTTTGACGCATAGAGTGTTACATGGTAGCACAAGCCTTTGTTAGAGGAACGTGGGATTTCTTGTGTTCCATGCATGAGATGAATTGTAGAATGACTGGGGGCAAATTTTTTGAAACTTCCCTCATGTACATTGGGGTGTAGGTTGGTTGAGGTTTCTCTTGTGGGGAAAAGGACACAACTATGGTATGTGCACACAATATTGGACATAGGGATATTGTATTCAAAATAAGCAAGAGATAAAGACAACCTTCCCTATGAGTGCCATCTTGAGGCTAAGAAAGTGTGATAGAACTATTGAACACTTCAACAAAGTTTGGGAAATTTAAATAGTCAAACAAGTGTTGTAACAAAATAAAAACAATTTAAACATAACATTTGGTGTGTAGGTTGTTGAGATCGCTGCTATGGGGGTAAGGAAGGGAAAACCATGGTATGCACACACAATAAACATTAGACATAAGGTTAATGCATTTAAAATAAGCAAGATAACAAGTAGCCTTCCTCACGGGTGCCAACTGGAGCTAAGAAAGAGTTATAGAACTGTTGAGGACTTAACCAAGTTTGGGAAATTGAGATAATAAAACAAGTGTTGTAATGAAATCAACACAATCTAAACTAAACATTTCATAACAATTACAACAATCACTATTAAGATAAACAAACATCCCATTTCAAACTAATGTTAAAGTAAGCCGCAAGGAAGCCATAGATGCACATGTGATTTGTCACACTATCGAGATAAACAAGCATACTATTCAATCCATTATCTAAGTGAGCCACAAGGAAGACATCGAGGCGCATGTATTATTACGCGATTGAGCTTTCAATGTTGTGTTGACGTAATTGGAGCAACACCATTTGACTAAAAGGAATAGAGATCACAAAGGTTTGATGGTAGACAAGTGCATGATATGGAGTCTTCGCAAAATGATTCTAGTAACACAAGATTCAACCAAGAGAAACCCTCATACACTATATGTTGTCATGTGTGCAACTTCAACTTAGTTGGATGGAATTAACTCCACAAGTACCCTTCATTTGATGAGATAACAAAGTAAAGTTAAGATCCATGGGTCAACCCTAAAGAATGATAAACTCTAACTCTAAACATAAGTTGTAAGGTACTCATCATCAACATTAGAGGAAGCTTGATATTGTATAGATAAGGAGGGTGGAGTGTAGATAACAATGGTGATTCAGAGGACTTTAACTCTCTCATCCCTCAATAAGGGATGTGGTTGGATTTGGAGTAGAGGGAGGAGTCGTGCAATGTCATTGTTGGTAAATCCCTTGGTGATAAAGAGAAGAAAACACAATCATCATCCCTCATTGTCCATTGTTCACAACTACATGAAAGTGATGAGGTAAATTACTATGCAAAAAATTGAATCAATTGAGATGGGGTAGAAGTTGATTGTTGATAATTATAAATGTAAGAAAATGATACAATTGTTGTCACTTGTGATTAATAACCATATTTACATAATTTTTGTTGTTTTTATCATCATTAATATTAAGAAGTTAATAATAAATTTATTTTGATTGGAAAGAGATGATATGATGATAAACATTTAGCTAAATGTTAATAAATTTATTTTGATTGGAAAGAGATGATATGATGATAAACATGGAGCTAAACGTTAGCTAAGAAACTCAATTTTCAATATGTTTATGTCAAAATGTCACTTTATTCGAAAGCTATTTTTTAAAAGAGAACAAAGTCCTCCATGTCTAGAGATATAATATTCAAAATTTTCAATATTTGTATATCAAAATGGTTCTTATTTAATTTTTTTTTTTTAAGTAGACAAAGTTCATATTGTTTGTATGGATGGAAATTTCAAATTTTCTAATATTTTAAAATGTTATTTATTTATTTTTTAATAAAAAACAAAATTATTTTTATCTATATGCATTGAACACTTATATGTAAAGGAAAATATTATTTCAAAATTAAATATGGAGCAACTCATTTTATACATGGATGGAACACTTATATATGAGTGAAAATATGTATATTAAAACTAAATTTCCAATATGGAGCAACTCACATCAAAATTAAATTTCCAGTACAAAGCAACTCATTTCAAAATTAAATTTCCAATATGGAGCAATTCAAAGTATATGCATGCAAGCAACATACATACTATATCATTTCCAAGTTATAGCTATGATTACTAAAATTTTCAATGTTGTGTTTAGTGTTTAAAGTTCTCCAAGTTGTTGTTATGATTACAAAACAATTCATTATCATCTTTAATGTTGAAGTGTTCAAAGTTTTCATTTTTAAAAAAGAATAACAAAGCCTATGTTAAAAGATGAAGGACTTTGTTACTATATTCCCTCCCTCTTTTTATGAACTAACCAATGTTAAAAGAGTATTTGATTAGAACTCTTCCTTTCAACCGTGTTGAGAAAATTAGATATGATTGTGTGATCATTTTAAAGAAAGCCAAACCTCTAAAAAGTAACAGGGTTCATGAGGAAATTGAGGCTTTTGAAAAATCTCAATCACAATAAAGATATTACAAGTCTAAAGGAAATCAAGGGAAATGCAATAGTCATTTTAAATACAGAGGACCATGGTATTTTTTAAGGATGAAATTTCATCAATTGGCCATATTTTGGCTATTGTCAATTAGCTTAAAAATTTCCCAATTTTTAACATAAGATATGATTAAATTGTTAAATTTCATCACAAATTAGAAGTCTTAATAATATATTATGTGCTTTTTATTGAATATTCACCTTTGTATCTATATGTATAATTTCCTGGATGTGGGTGATCAGCTAGCACCCACCTCGGCCATTGCTCAACCAGAGACGTTGCCACCACGCCCCCCTGTACATGGTGACAGACCTCACATGCATGAGCCTACTCCAGTTTTGATGGAGGCCATACACCTAGCCACTGCAAACGACGGACAGTGCAACAATCTGGACGACGACGTTTATTTAAGGTTGGAGGACGAGGGTGTTAATTACGACCTCCTCAGTGCGTGTATGGAATGACATCTCCTCGGCTTTGGGGACCTGCATTCATTATCGTCACCTGCAATGAGGATGATAGACCATGATATTAATTACCTCGGATCTTTAAAACCCTTGGACGACATGAACGGTGCACTACTTGTTGAGCTTTGGTTATTCTCGGTGATTTCTCCTTCTGTGTCTATGAATTTTTGTGTGGTTCCTGAGTCTCACACTGCCATAATGAATCGCACCAGAGGGATTTCTCGTCGTGGGAGTGGCTGCAAGAGTAACAGTCGTCGACCCAAGGTGGCCATGGATTGGTCAGTGATGGATGGATATGCTGAGCGCATCTCTGCGCGAACTCGAAGCCTTATCGATGGGTGGGAGGCTTGTAGGGTGGCAGCACTTCTTGCCTTTGGAAGCAATGGCGGTGCCATTAACCATTAATGGTTGCTCAAAAATATGATGAGTACCCTTATAGAAGAAATGGAAGCTAGCTGGAGAGCTAGCTCCAGCATTGTCCGAAATGTCAAGGCCGGTCTGAAAGAGGCGGCGGATCACTCCAACACTCTTGACGCCAACATGACCTGGGAGATTTTCTCCATTGGGAGCAATTCAGAACCTATGAAGCAAATAAACAAAAATGAAGGTGCCGCTGGGGCAACACCGAACACTGGGTCTGCAAAAAAGAAAGGTGCGGCTCCTGCCAACACTGATCCTGACGACGCTCCGGATGGCATGCACACTCCAGGTTCTCCTTCTCCAACTCTTCTCCCACCGGGGAACTTTGATGATTTTTATGCTGCTTGCCCCATTGTCGAGGAAGAACCAGAAGAACCCCCTGCAAAATGAAAAGTGGGCTGGCACAACTCCCGATCATCTCTGTGACTTTCAGCTTTTTTGGTTTTATTATCTGCACAGTCTAGTTTTTTGCATAGATAGATAGTATAAGTTTCTCAATTTGATGAAAGTCCCAATTTTTTTAAGGGCAGACCATTCCCAAAAGGTCTTAATTTTGTATTATGTCAGTTATTACAGTATTTTTGAGCAATTGGGATGGTGGCTTCAGTACATGAGGCCTCCCCAATATGCAAAACTCTATTTGGCTCTAGATGTACATTCTGTTTCTGTTAATTAAATTTTGATCTGCAACTTACAAAAAAAAAAAAATTGTATAATTTTTCAATCCAACTAGTTTCATAGAATATTATACATAGGTATAATATTTGAATCATTAAAAAATACCTTGCAGAGAACTACCATATAAAAATGAGGGAACATATTAGTGACATATTACAACCAATGGTAGCTACAAAAGACATGAAAATGACCTTAGTAATGAATTATGAAAGAGGTCAAGAATGCCATTAACACCTAATCCCTTGATGATTATTGGAAAAAGAAGTTGATACCTAATAGATGCACCATGCCTCACATTAATGGTCTTCCAAAAAGAAGGGGCCCCACTAAGACCCATCATGAACATTATTGGCATGCCCACCTACACCCACTAAATACCTTGCAAAAAACATGTCTCCTTTGGTTGGACATACTTCTTCATTTATAAAAGTCATTGTATTTTGTTGAGGAAATAAAAAATCTAAAGTTAGAAGAACATGATATTATGGTGAATTTCAATGTGTTGTCTTTTTCACCAAGATCCTCGAAGATGAAGATTAAAGTGATATAAAATGTTACAAATCCAGAGATGCAGACCTTGTTCAAATATGTTTGAAATCTACATTCTTCAGCTTCTATGGAAAATCTATGAATAGGTTGAAGGTGTGGCCATGGGATCACCCTTATCTTTGGTTATGGCCAATTTATACATGGAAAAATTTGAATGAATTACTATGAACATATCTCCTTTGAAAGTAAAATTTTGGGAGACATATGTTGATGATACTAATGTAATTTGGCCAAGTGGAAGAGATAGACTAAGTGATTTCTTGGACCATCTCAACAACTAGTTTAAACACATTAAATTTACCATGGAAATTGAAGAAAATGGTCAACTACGATTTCTGGATGCCTTGGTTTCTAACAAAGATGACGGCTTTGTATTCTATTAGGTTTACCGAAAAAATACACACATGGATATGGGCCGACAAGTGTGGGGGAGATCTTGTATGATCCCAGAGGAATTCTAAAGGACCGATTCTCCTGGAGTTTAGGAACATATACTAACAACATGGCATAAATCCTTGCTCTATATTAAGGCGTTAAAACTTTGGTCAAGATTGGTATTAAGGAAGTCATTATCATTGACGACTCAAGGATCCTAATCAAAGCCTTCAATTCCAAATAAACTCCAACAAATCTCAGCTTAGCTTGCATATACATTAGGATAAGGAATATCATTGAAGGCCTGAGTGATTGTCAATTCTACCACATCCTTAGGGAGAACAATAAGGAAGCTGATCACCTAGAAAACTTGGCCTTGGCCCTGCCAGAAGGAAATCTTCAAATTCTTAATGACAATGCAAAATATGATTCGATTCCCTAGCCCAAATATTTTGGAGTGGGGAGTCTTTGCGGTGGGAGGTTGAAACGAGATTAACCTTGGTCACATTCATAAGGATCATAATCGAAGGTGTGTGGGAAAAGAGTTGAAAGGTCATCTCAACGGAGGATTTGTTCCTACCACTCATCATAGTGATGCCACGAAGTGACAGGAGAAGGGGAAAGGTGGTATGTAGAGCACTTACACGAGGCAATTCAGGTGGATTTAAATGCACAAGCGAGGTTGTATGAGCGAGTTCATGCCAGGGAGCATCATGGTTTTGGGTGGAGACACAATTCAAAAGGAAAAAACATGTCATTTGTACTGGAAAAATATTCCCTCCCATGCCCCGATGGATCATCTAGTAATTATGTAAACAAGTGGGAAATCGAATCTTATTTGGGATGGATTATGGAGTAATTATAGCATTTGTGAATTAGTGAAAGGGCAAGATATTTATCTGTGCATGAGAAGAAAGGTGGTAATTTTTTTTCTACTAGATTGGTGCGAGTTGCCTGAGAAGCTTGAACTAAGAGACATGCAAGGTGTTGAGCGAACGTTTAGCAGTGTAGTGGGGGACATGCATTAGTATCCAAGAAGGGAAAATGGCAAGTGAGAACTAGAGCGAGGGGGATGATTGTTGTGCCATGCATCATCTCCAACGCGTGAAGAGAATACACAGTAAATTAAGGAAGGTGCATAACATCCATCATGCAATGCGATCTATTAAATGTATAAATTCTTGGAAAAAGGATGGAGAACAAGGATCATGCCCGTTTGGTGTAAAGGGGTGAAACCAATTATCAATTGGAAATCATGGCCGTCGAATTGGAACAACAAGAAGCTAGGAATGAAGTGTTGGAGGACTATGTTACCCATTTAGAAGCGACCTTGACCAATGTTCTGATGAAGTGGAATGAGAAGGAAGTGGTCGAAGTCTCTACCACCCACCAACCGGATGCGAAGTGTTAAATTTTCTGAATTTACTTCAATCTGATCTAGGATCTTAACTGAGAGAACAACATGTACAACATATCTACAGCATATCAATCATGGAGACAATAATGCAAGCACACAAGAGACACAAAGATTTACTTGGGGAAAACCATAAAGGTGAAAAACCCCAATAACTTCCTCAGAGATAGATAGAGCAATGATACAACCAACCAATAGAGATAGCCATAACCTAGCAGCAATCCTCCTCCTCCATAAGTGCGCCTCTCCTCCTTGAGAGTATGTGTGAGAAGTGAGTGAGTAAATAGAGTGCCTCCCGCACTCTATTTATACTTGACTTGACTTGCCTTTTTACCTAACTCATGTAGGCTCGAACTTAACCACATAACATAATGCTGACTGGGCCGACCCCCAATAGGGTGGTCTAATAACCCTTTGACCCACATGACTTATACAAGGCCGACCCCAAACAAGGTGGTCTAATAACCCATCAAGTATAAGTTACGACACTTACAATATAAATGACGACACTTCCTTATAGAGGAATAATACCATCTCTATAGGAATACAATATACATATATGTGAAATACATTCCGAAGTTACATATACATCAACACTCCCTCTTAACTAGGAAGGTATTTCTCAGCACAGTTCTTCTAGCACAAGTCATCTTCTCTGGATCATCGTCACTGGATAATCGTCATCGAGTCATCATCATCGTCACTGCTGCTGCTATCTCAATCAATCTCTGAATCTACTCATCATAGGAAGTTCTACAGAGCCAGTCCTTTTTCATACTGGATGTAGGCCCACCACCTGCAGGTCTTCATCATCACTGGCCATACTGTGGAATCCTCAGGACTTATTACGTGCGTCACAAAACCTCGAAAGAGCATCCCAGGATGTTACGGGTACACAACTCCGACCTGTAGGATCTCCCAGGGCGCTATTACATGTGACCCCACCACAAAACCTCGAAAGAGCATCTCAGGATGTTACGGGTACACAACTCCGACCTGAAATCTCCCAGGGCACAAATTACATGTGGTCCACCACAAAACCTAGCAAGAGCATCTCAGGATGTTACGGGTACACAACTCCGACCTGAAATCTCCCAGGGCACAAATTACATGTGGTCCACCACAAAACCTCGCAAGAGCATCTCAGGATGTTACGGGTACACAACTCCGACCTGAAATCTCCCAAGGCGCTATTACATGTGGTCATGGCAAAACCTCGAAAGAGCATCTCAGGATGTTACGGGTACACAACTCCGACCTGAAATCTCCCAGGGCCCAAATTACATGCCATAGGACAAAACCTCGCAAGAGCATCTCAGGATGTTACGGGTACACAACTCCGACCTGAGATCTCCCAGGGCACAAATTACATGTCCTCCCAGAGCAATGTCTCGAAAGAGCATCCCAGGCTGTTACGGGTACACAACTCCGACCTATAGGATCTCCCAGACATGCTCATCTGCACAACCTGATCCACGAACATAGAGTATCAACCTGATACTCACCATACATCATCCTGATGTACTCATGATCATCCTGATGTACTCATGATCATCCTGATCATCATCACTGCAACGTCCTGCTGCATGTCATCTGGAGCAACATCCTGAAGCTCACCATCCAATGATCATCCTGATCATCATCACTGCAACGTCCTGCTGCATGTCATCTGGAGCAACATCCTGAAGCTCACCATCCAATGATCATCCTGATCATCATCACTGCAACGTCCTGCTGCATGTCATCTGGAGCAACATCCTGAAGCTCATCATCCATGATCATCCTGATCATCACTGCAACATCCTGCTGCATGATCCACCTGATCATCAATGCATCCACCTGATGCATACCAAGTATCTACCTGATACATATCATCATACATGATCCACCTGATCATACAATGTATCCACCTGATACATATACAGATACATGGTCCAAGCATCCAACATGATGCATATACAAAATACATACACATGATCCAACTGATCATATACAGCATCCAACATGATGCATCCATACATAAATGATCCACCTGATCATATCTAGCATCCAACATGATGCGTACATACATACATAAAAATGATCCAAATGATCATATCCAGCATCCAACATGATGCGTTCATACATATATAAAAATGATCCAACTGATCATATCCAAGCAGAAACCAGAACATCATCCTGATGCTCATCATCCAGCGCTTACATCCACAGCCATGTGAAGGATCCTCCTTCCAACATGCTTGGAATGGCTTCAGCAAATGTGTCCATCACTTCTTCCTTGAAGTGTCCTCGATCTGAAGAACGCCAAGCCTCTCTCTCTGAAATACTCGAACTTCACCCTGGCTAGTGGCTTCGTCAACACATCTGCAATCTGCTCATCTGTCGCAACATATAGGAGCTTCACGGCTCCTCTCTGCACCATATCCCTGATATAGTGATATTTGATCTCTATGTGTTTCGACCTGTCATGAAACACTGGATTCTCGGACAGCTTCACACAACTCTGGTTATCACAGAAGATACCAGTAGCCTCCAACGGGAGATCAAATAACTCAGACAGTAGCTTCCGTAGCCATACTGCCTCACAACTAGCTGAACAGGCTGCAACATACTCTGCCTCAGCTGTACTCAGTGCTACGCAGGACTGCTTCCTGCTAAACCAAGAGATCACACCTGATCCCATACTGAAGCAACACCCAGATGTGCTCTTCCTATCTGCAGCACTGCCGGCCCAATCTGAATCAACATAACCCTGCAGGTTAAACTTTTGATTCACCTCATACCTGAGCCCATAATCCACTGTACCCTTCAGGTACCTCAGAACATGCTTTACAGCAACCAGGTGAACACTCCTCGGATCCGTCAGGAACTGGCTCAATGTGTTCACAGCAAAGCAAATGTCTGGTCTCGTGTTCGTCAGGTACATCAAGGACCCAATCATCTGATGGTACATGGAGACATCAACCGGCTCAGATGAAGCATCACATAGAAGCTTTAGATTCAATGCCATAGGTGTGGCCATAGCCTTGCAGTCCATCATCCCGAACCTCTTCAGGATCTCTATTGCATACTTCCCTTGTCCAAGGAAGATTCCACCACTCTGCCACACCTCCATGCCAAAAAAAAATAGTGCATCATCCCCAAGTTCTTCATCTCGAACTTGGTAGTAAGCTTCCGCTGCGTGTCGGCAATCAAACTGTTTTCATGTGTAACAAATAGGTTATCTGCATACAAAAGTAGTATCACTGGATTTCCTTCCTCAACCTTGTAGTAAAGGTTGGAATCCGCTTTACTCTTGGTAAATCCCAAACTGGATAGAACGCTGTCTATCCTACCATACCAAGTTCTGCACACATATCTGACTACACCATGCTGTCTTGAAATCCATCTGGTGTATCTTCTATTTCATCACTTTTATATTTCTCAATGCTGTCATCTGCAATATGCTTGATTTGATAGTTCCATTTGGAAGTCATAACAAGCTTCCCTTCACGTCTTGGGATTACATCCCAAACATCATTCTTCATGATCGACGGATCATGGCATTCTATTTCTTCATCCCAGATCCTGGGAACTTCAATATCTTCAATAAATATCTTTGTTGCTGGAACAAATGTTGTAGTCCTTTTGTAGGAGATGGCATACGATCTTTCCTACACAACAAGTTAAATTGCATGATTAGAAAACATCTCATAGTTTTCAGAACAAATTCTTACACATAAAGAAATATGTCATACAGTCATGCAATTATCTTAGCCAATGCTTCAATACAACATTTATCCATATCCCATAACTTTCTAGATGCCTTCCAATCTCTACCAGAACATTGTTAAGAGTGTGCACAACTCCCAACATGTCAGCAAAGAGGTTTCATTCTAGATAAGTAGCAATGGAATGTTGTACAGTGCCATAGGCCACTTACCCATGCATATTAGGAGTATACTGTTCATCAATGCAACTATTCTAATTTGCACAATACACAACCTAATTCTAGGAACATCAGTATATACATTATTGAACAATATTATTTAAACAAACACATATGCAAGAAATGATAATTAAAATACTTATCTTTGTTTGTTCGTTGGGTGGACTCCCTCTGAGTCTTTGCTTCCTTGTAGGAGCTGCTGAAGTAGCTTCTTCTACACCTTTCTATTATGGAATGTAGAGAGATGGTCAACTCCCTCTGAATATCTGCATCCTTTCATAAACCACTGGAGTGTACTCCCTCTTGATCTTTGATCCCTGGATTACCTGTCCTTGGACTTATATACATTCTCGATCCCTATGCATGCTTGTTAGTATCATCATTGTGTTATCCTCTAGGTCTAATATAAAATCATACATTCATTAGTATACTATTAAAACACAGTAATCTCAAGCATGTATAGTCATGATCATTTCAAACAGAAAATAATAAGAATTAGCATTCAAGGTTTATGTAGGATTCTTAAGGTTAATCAAATCATAAGAAACATAACATGTCTAAACCTATAATTACTCAAACCTATGACTCTTTGGATTAGTTGAATCATCAAACAAGATAAGAGATATAATATGCATAAAACCTGTGATTATTCAAACCTATACCTTCATGATTCTTCTGGTTAGTCATATCATCAATTATGGTAAGAAACATAATATGCATACAACCATGATTATTCAAACCTATGACTCTTCAGGAATAATCATTATCAACAACAGTATAAGATCCTAACACAAGGTAGGATTCTAACTTGATATAGGAAAAACATACCTGGATTAGCATGCTAGCTATTTATGTCTAACATACTCACATAATGTCTTCTGGTTCTCTTTAGTGACTTGTGCTAGTAACCTGCATGTCTCATAAGTTAACCATTATAAAACCAAGTTATACATACCTCGAGAATGGATCTCTTATGAGATCCATGGCAATGGATGAATCTTTGTCCTCATGTCATCATGATCATATGTTCTTGAACCAGAACATGATTTGTCTTCTTGGTGTACCTTTCATGTTAGTAGACAACATAAAACTCATACAACATCACAATGTGTTAGTACAAACATAAGTTTCATACTCCTAATAAATGAATGACTTCTATCATGCATTCATAATTTTATTAAGGTGATATGATAAGTCTAAAATCAAGATTGTACTAACCGTGATAACATGAAGACAAACATACCATAAACTTAATTATGAAAAAATCTCAAAACATACCTCGATGAGTTATACCTGTCGAGATCACTTGTAATCTTCTTATGTAAGGCCTTAGCCTCATCTCCCTCTGAAACAGGAACTTCTTCACTTATGCAAGTGACCAATCCATCTTCTTCTAAGATCAACCCAATCCACTTGATTTGCAAGAACTGGACCTGGAGCTGGATATGGGTTTGTCAGAGAGACCCCAAAAATTCAAACTTTGAATTTCAAACTTCTGAAAGGATAGGAATATGCGCCTTGATGAACTGATCAAACTGGTATATTCAGAATTTGAAGACTGCAAAGTTTCACTCCTCAATTTTGCCTTTGAAACTTTCCAGATTCACTGGACGTGACCCTGAACTGGGGTTTGATGAAGACCACTCTTCTACCCAATCAAAATGTTTGATCCAAAGCTCTAAGCTTCTATTTTTCTGAGGAGCTTCCAGCCGTGGTCACAGATTTCAAAAATTCCCATTTTTACAGAAGCCCTAATTTTCCATTTTTCTGATCAAAGTCCCGAACTAGGGTCTGATCAAACCCGGCCTTCTACCCAGCCAAAAATTCTGATCTTGGTCTCTAAATTTCTATTTTGATGAGTAGCATCCAGCCGTGGTCTCCGATTACAAAAATTCCAACTTTCTTCAAAGCCCTAAATTCCGGAAGCCATGAATGAAGGTACCAAAAAATAATTCTGTTTTGACAGAAATATGTACCTGATTGTTTCTGGTGTAACTCCGAAATTTTTGATCCACAGGGTCTGAAAAAGTTTTCTGCGATAGCCTGAACTGTTATCTTTCCATCCTGACAGGTCTGACCTCAATTGGATGTTCTGAGAGAGAGATATGCCAAGTGTCGCAACGTGACCTGTTTATGGGATAATACAGGAGAGCTAACTTGTACGGCGTGCCACGTGTCACTGTTTGACCTTCGGCCTCTAAAAAAGTTTTCTGAGATAGCTCGGCCTGTGTACTACCTGTCACTTTTCACGAAATTTCATTTGGAGCTTCCTAGCCCAAGTTATGACCTTTTTCCCAAGGTCACCTGATTTTGACTCAGATCTGGAAGAGGCAGAAACCCTATATTGTACAGATCATAAATCACAAAGTACAACGAATTAGAGGTTGTCCTTTGGACACAAGGTACCTGGAGATTTTAGCTTCGACATGTAACAATTTCAGATCCGAAACCTTCGCCAAAACGGATTTATAGCGAAAGTTCTACGACGACTGGTTTTTACTATATCAAGCCCTAGCATCGTAAGTGCAACAAGTGTCATACATGCCATATCATGCCTTCTTTCAGGCTAGCTCTGATACCATGTTAAATTTTCTGAATTTACTTCAATCTGATCTAGGATCTTAAATGAGAGAACAACATGTACAACATATCTACAGCATATCAATCATGGAGACAATAATGCAAGCACACAAGAGACACAAAGATTTACTTGGGGAAAACCATAAAGGTGAAAAACCCCAATAACTTCCTCAGAGATAGATAGACCAATGATACAACCAACCAATAGAGATAGCCATAACCTAGCAGCAATCCTCCTCCTCCATAAGTGCGCCTCTCCTCCTTGAGAGTATGTGTGAGAAGTGAGTGAGTAAATAGAGTGCCTCCCGCACTCTATTTATACTTGACTTGACTTGCCTTTTTACCTAACTCATGTAGGCTCGAACTTAACCACATAACATAATGCTGACTGGGCCGACCCCCAATAGGGTGGTCTAATAACCCTTTGAACCACATGACTTATACAAGGCCAACCCCAAACAAGGTGGTCTAATAACCCATCAAGTATAAGTTACGACACTTACAATATAAATGACGACACTTCCTTATAGAGGAATAATACCATCTCTATAGGAATACAATATACATATATGTGAAATACATTCCGAAGTTACATATACATCAACACGAAGAACGAGTACCGGGTTACCTAGAACCAAGTTTGAAGTCTGTTTATGTGTTTTCAATGTGTTTTGTTGCTTCAACAAAAATTTGTTAGAATTTACAGTTATCAGTATAGGATCATTTTGATTAGTGGTAGATAAATCAATTTATAGTACTACTTGTTAGCGACAAGGTAAGTTTTGGACTCTGAGGACAAGGGTCGATTTTGTTTTGGTAATTTCATATACAATTAAAGGAATTCTCCCTCCTTTTTTAATATAAATACCTACTCATTTTAGTTAAAAAAATACACATACCGATAGATATTGCATGCTAAATCCCATCATCATCCTACTCAGAATATTGGTGTCATTAGTGCTATTGCAACTTGAGAAATTAAGGTTTTTGATGAAGACCACTTAGACAAATAAATGATCCTTGATGTGTTCAAGAACATTGGTTACCTGGAGAAACAAATAAGGTAAAGCATCCACAAAGCAAGGCACATATGAAGACATGACAATCTAAATGAAAATTATATTAGTGACCCTAGAAACATTTTTCCTAATATTAAAGGGACAACTGAAAAATATTGCAAAAGTTTTACGAAAAAAGAATATTAAAGTTTTCTTTTTCCCTTCCTAATACCCTAAGAGGAATGTTGGATATCACCAAGGATTTAATCAATCCTATGCATAGGAAAGGAATTTACTCAATTTCTTGTTCTTGTGGGTCGAGAGTTTACATTGATGAAACTAGATGATTAGTTCAAAGTCAGGTTACAATAACATTGTGTAGATATCAACCATAATCGTGTTCAAAAGTTGACACTCATATAGCATTTGTCAAACACTAAGCATCATATTCATATTGAAGAAACCAAAGTTGTAGCCAAAATTGATCACCTTATAAGCATTGTATTAAGGAAGCAATTGAAATTGAAAAAAGTGACCAACACCTTATATAGGGATGATAGATGGAAACTAATTAATACTTGGAAACCTTCCATCCATAAATTATATCCATAAGTTCCTTTTCCTTTTTTTTTTTAAATTTTTAAATATTTGGTGTTAGCAATATTTATTATTATTTTTATATTAACCTGTTTCTTTGAATAGGTTTGACTTTTCTATATCATCTTAATATCATCTTAAGTTGACTGTTGCTTGGGGTTTAGGTTAATAATTAAAATAATAAAGAATTAATATTTATATATGTTAGTTTACACCTTCATCTTCAACATTTTTAAACCTATATGTTTGTTGGTTACTCCGTAATTGATGGACCTTGCATTAAAGGCCAAAAATGTTGGGGATTGAACAATCAAGAACATAGGTTTTTCATTCTTTTGCATGTGAAAAAAGATAAATAACAATATGGAGACATTATTTGTCTTATCATGGTCATAGATTGGGGTGACATACACTATTTAAAATGGAGGCTCCTAGTTTCTTTTGTTTTTTTTCTCAAATATTTTAGGAAAATATTTACAATTGAGTCACATCTTAAATTTGAGTGTTGATATTAAAAAAGTGTCACAAATAGAATATCAAGACAAACAAGGAACATATAAAATGTAACTGTATGGTTCAACCATTTTTCAAAGGGGACATACCAGCTCTACCCGCATTTCTAATGATTCTATAATCACAATCTATAACATGTGTAGAAAAAAATGTATTCTATGATGGTTAATTTAATTGATTGAGTGACTCGTTTGGAAGAAGGGCTTATTCCAAAATATGGGTGAAATTAGCAAGGTTATGAAATGATGTTGAAGTGGACAATTCAAGATGCAAGGAAGTCTTTCTAAATATATTTCCTCACAACAACTAAGAGGGTATTGTTGCCGCCAGATCGCACACCTGGCTAACGCAACATAAATCTATGCTACTGCTCGGTGCGCCCTTGGGGGCAAGTCTCGAGTCAAGGATGTCACTTGATATTGAGTCCTCCGTTTAGGCTAACTCCTAACCAAATCCAAGGGGTGTAGTCCCTACATAATTTTTCTAAGGCTATTAGAATGTTTTTGGTAAAATTAATTAAGGATGTTTTTAGGAGTTTTGATTACAAAGTCCAAGTTCGTTTGCAAAATAGTTGTTTTATAGATATGCTTTCAACAACAGAAAATACAAGACCACCAAATATATAAATATAACAAAACAGTTTATGATATTAAGCAAAACATAATGAATAGTGTTGTTGTGGACCAGTGCCAAATGGAGTCAATGAATCAGATAAAATGTTGAAGGGGAAATGTTTTGCAAATGTCTCTTGGTTGATTTTAAATTATTAATGGTTTAAAGTTTGTTAAGGGAAAAAGGGGAAACTCCCGAGATACCATGAGGTACAGGGAGCAATGTCCGGAAATTGAAGGAAGGTGGCTCCTCACAAAAATGTGTGGGATGGAATGGATTTTCTAGGGCGGTGCTCAACACTACACCAACACTATGCCTTGAGGTCGCATCCCAGTTGTTCCCGCTTCTTCTGAGAAATTTTCCCACACAAAACTCAATTATCGTAGTGTCGGATTTTCACTATGTGAGGGGTTGTTACTTTTATTATGATGATTTGTTAATTAAATGTGAAAAATTAAAGAGTGGCTACAATTCTTTCTGATTTCCCATAGGACTAGGGAAATTGCCCGCAAGGGGAAAGAACATACTTTGACTAGTACACCAAATATTTATTCCAGTTTTATGCTTTGAAAATAAAATGCTAAGGGAAAAACAAAAAGATATGAAGCAACCGATTTATGTGTCACTTTTTTTTATCAACTGCCACTAATCGACAATGCCTTTGTGTGGTGGTGAGAGCATAATTCGTGGCAACGAGATCGATGTTATTTCTAAAAGTATTTTTGCGAAATGAGAAATCGCAAATTAATAAATCAAGTATACAGTCATGCAATGAATGTGGTTTGTGTTCCGTTAGAAAAAATTATACCACAAAATTTTTGACACTGCAAATCCCCCCAGGGGGATGGGGTGTGGGCGTTGTGTATCCCACTTGCTCTCGTCTATAATTTTTACAATACTAGATTAAATAAGTGCCTCTTAGTCCATTTAAAGTTGGATCTAAGGGCCTACAAATTTATATAATGATGTACAAGTAAATGGGGGTCCCCAAAGAGTGTTTTTTGCACTTTCCAACAAGAAATTGTCAGAAATCCGCTCTCTTTTTCCTTGGACCTGCTAAAAACTAACGAGCTAAAAAGTAAAAAATTAGTGGTTAAAACATATATAAATACAAAAAATTTACAAGATCTATATTTGCAAAAAATTATGGAAACTTTTGGCAATTACACGTATGGAAAAAATGGATCTAGATCTAGTTTTTAAAGATGAAAATGAAGTAATTCTAGATCTGATTTTTATGCTAAATAAAAGAAGATGTTTGATTTTGCAACAATACAAATCTATCTTTTACCAAGCTACAGTAACAAGTAACCAATATATATTTTAGAGAAATGGAGAGATAATGGAAGAAAACCGTCAAACTCAAAGCTTGATATGGGAACAGGATGAAGAAGAGGAAGTTGTGGATGGGGTGTGGGTGCTGTGTATCCCACCTGCTCTCGTTTATATTTTTACAATACTAGATTAAAGAAGTGCCTCTTAGTCCATTTAAGGTTGGATCTAAGGGCATACAAATTTATAGAATGATGTACAAGTAAATGGGAGTCCCCAAAGATCTATATTTGCAAAAAATTATGGAAACTTTTGGCAATTACAAGTATGGAAAAAATGGATCTAGATCTAGTTTTTTAAGATGAAAATGAAGTAATTCTAGATCTGATTTTTATGCTAAATAAAAGAAGATGTCTGATTTTGCAACAATACAAATCCATCTTCTACCAAGCTATAGTAACAAGTAACCAAGATATATTTTAGAGAAATGGAGAGATAATGGAAGAAAACCCTCAAACTCAAAGCTTGATATGGGAACAGGATGAAGAAGAGGAAGTTGTGGACCAAAATATTGTAGATCTGAAGCTTGAATGTGATGGAGAGAAAGTGGAATCAACCTAGATCCAAACTCCCTTCACCTTGAGGCTTCTTGCAAAGCTTACACAATTCTCACACAAACAAGATTAAATCTAGTATGCTCATCAATCAAAACCAAGAGAATAATCGTACAACCAAATACTAATATTACTCTTTGAAATATTGAAAGCATGCTCATAAATAAACAAGTTGACAACCGCAAATGCTTGTTCTACAATAGCTAAATCTAAGCATTGACTTGCATAAAAAATAAAACTTAGAAAGATGTCACCTCAACTGAAATTAGCACATGCATGGAACAAGACTCACAATCGACCTCCGAAGTCTTCAATTTTATTACTTGAAAGAATATTACACATTACAGGAGCAAAGGTTCTATGCCTTCCTATCACTGAGAAATGATGAGCATGGGCCTCGCTTATATAGATCAAGAGAGAGGGGAGCACATTATGGTTGAGAGCATGAAGGGGGCGCATCTCACAAATCATGGAGTGATCTAAGCCTTAATATTGGCTTGATTGATGGGAGCTTGATGGGATGGTCGCCACATGTGATAGGCGCCCCTTTCAAACCATTGGAAACTCCTTCACACAAATGAATGGCTCCCACGCAACCCACGCGTGATCTTACTAAAGATAGTGCATCATTAAATCAAAGGGAGTCGCTACCTTCCAGAATTTGACTTTCAACATGTGCTTTATCCTCTTAATCTAATCGCCTTTCATAAGATATATGATTGCCACCTTTTCCCACATTCCAAATGCTTTATTTAATTATATATATATTTTTAATATTTTGGTGCAATTTGTCACATCTTTAGCATTAAAATGCCATTTTGTCGGTCTGATGAGAAAAAATGCTCTGAATGATAATTTAATCATATGAAACATAGAAATACCAGGTCCCAGGGTAAAGAGGGTGCTCTGAGCATGAAAACGAGCATCCATGTGCCAAATTCCGCCTCCATAACATACTTTTATTACAATTTAAAATTTTCCAATTAAACCATTAAAAATGGCCTAAGTTTACAAAAAAAAATATATATTTTTTGTCGGAATGAACTCAAACTCCTAGGGGACCTAGTGCATGTCCATATGACTTATTACTGATGTATAGCATGTTAAAAATACATATACACCTAGGATTTAATAACCTCCTAAGGTTTGACCACCATGGAAAATACTATGGCTGTGGAGGTGTGAGTGACAACTCAGGAATTATACACCACTGAAGCACAACACATAATTACTAAGGAAAAAACACTCTAGAGTATCCCCTTGACAGCTAAACCTAAGGTAGGCCAATCCTTTTACAAAATTATCATGCTTAGACCAACTTATTACAATTCCCCCAGGGGGTCTGGACATGCAAATTTTACAAAGGGCCAAAAGTTTGGCCTGATGAACTTCTTAACTATGGCAATGAACAAGGTGAGTTGTTCAAGTCTTCCGAGGTTCACAAGGAGTCCACCTAAGTACAAATTAGGTGGTAACAGGTATGACATCAATACAATTCAAACTTGTCATGATTAAAATCATTTCTATGATTCAATCACCAACAATAATATAATAAATATCAAACACACCAATTTGAAATGAACAACGCGAATCCAAAGTAAATGAAACACGAGGAGGTGCACCTTCAACTCTTAATAACTAGGAGAATATCTCTCAATAACAATAATAAAACATCTCTGTGCAAAATGAACTTGTTGATCTTTTACATTCATTCCAGAATCATTCCACATGTAGGACCAATTCTTTATTGACCTACAATTGTTGTAGGAAATTTCCCCTCCACGGATAGATTTGATTTCCCTTGGATCCAAGACAGATCAGGGGTAGACCTATATAGTTTTCACTTTATATCCAATATTGATAACATAGAACATAGAAAGAGAAGATAGGAAGATAGAACATAGATCCTTGCTAGTGTAGATTTGATAGACTTTGCTCTAGCTCCTATGCACTTGATTCCTACACAAAAAACTGTAATATCTTCATTAATCCTGTTTAAGCATGAATACCAACAAGATATAAGTTATACCAAGATAACAAAGATAAAAACTAGATATAATCTGCACTACTCAAGGATAGACCAGACCCTCCACACATGACATATGTAATAATAATAAAATCTGTAAATAATAATTTAGACATGAAATGGAGGGGGGGAATGCATATGTCTATATAGATATCAATGAGAAATATATATCATGCAAATAGATTGATGTTACAGAGAAAACTTCCTATGGCTTGGGGTAGACCACACCAGACAGCTGACTACCAGAAATTAACTCAATTCTCAATGCTATGCTATACAAATGACAATGCTAAGATAATGAAGAATATAACCAACCTCGATCCGGACGTTCGATGTAGATCCCCGTTGGAGCTTTCAATTTGTGCACTTGAACCTGCAAATTAGTCTTGACAGCCAATATACAACAAGCACATATAATATATAAAAGATACTAGCATCATCAATAGCAATGGTCCATGATATCATAAGTAAATGCAACCCAATGTAATAAAAACAACATTCACAACATTAATGGATGAGAATATGAGTATTTCTATTAACAAATAAAAAGAAGTACAATGTGATACGACCTCTTGTCGGCAACCAATCTGAACCAAGAACTGGGTCTCTCCACTTGTTCCTCCACCACTTCAATCCTCCATGGAATGGCAAACTCAAACTATGATAGGAGTTTGGAAGGTGAACATAAGAGGTTCACAACAATAAGGATCAATGAGTGTAGACTCAAGATACGAAAAAAATACACTAGATTTATCTTGCTCTCTCTTTCTCCTCCCTTCCATATGCCATGTATGCTTAATACATAGTCCTTCCAAAGGTAAGTGAAAGGACACATCGACACGTTTCGGGGCAAATGGAGGGCCAAAGGTCACCCTAAGATTTCTTTTTGGGAGTAAAAAGTCATTTACTAGTGATTTTTACCACTTTACTTTTCACCCGCGGGCTATAGTGGTGTAGGTCACGGGTACGCTGGCTAAAGTGGAAAAACTAGCGTACATGAAGAAAAATAGGGAAATAGTGTGTTTGAAGGACATAAAGTGCCTCTGAGTCAGTGAAATGGATCCTAAAGGCCAAAGAGTGCTGATGCTCACAAGGTGGAAAATTATGTTGTAACAGATGCCCCCTAATGTGTGAGGTCAGAGAATGGTGCTTCGATGGCCGAAATACATTATAAATCTCAGAAGTGGAGTGATGGAGATACAAGTGGAAGGAGCGGCTCACTTGTCATAATAAAATGGTATCTTTGAATACATGTCGGTATAGTACAACAATCTAATACAATGGCCATGAATAGGCAGTACATAATGAATACATGTCATAAGTGATCATAGTCATGATCCCTCTATAGTAAGATATGGTCTCCTGCTAAAAAGGAAACAATTGGTGCAAACTGGAGGTACAAACTGTTGATAGCTGAGAGATGATATCTCAGATGTAAAGTCACGATCATAAATAACATATTGAATGCCACTATCGCTTGGGGTCTTCTACACAAATCATCTACGGTGCAAGTCCCATCAAGTGAATAAAGGAGTTGAGGTTGAACCTGATGTGGCATTGTCTGATTACCGGTCAATGATGTATACCGTTAACAGACGCGAGATAACCCACCAATAATGAAAATGGGCATCAAGGCACATAGTACAATCATCAAAGTGTGAATATATGTGTTGAAGTCGAACACTAAGATGAATCCATTGATCAGGGGACATTGATGTATTCCCAAAACTGTCTATGGCAAGAGAACCTACCACTAATGACTGCAAGCCTCATGGTACTCAACCGAACTCTAAGTCTCAAATTCCGGAATAAATGGGTTGAAGTCGACGAAACGAAACTCGCTGGAAGGAGGGCATTAAGGAATCCCCCATCAACCAGCACAAGGTACCAGCTACGCTGAAATATTTGGAAGAACTCAGGTGAAACGGACTGACTCAATAGGATGGCCGACATGCAATAGTCAAGAGATCTGAGTGGCCGAATCTGGTATCAGGAATTCCTTTGAACAAGAGCATGAGTAGATGGATAGACTCAGGCAGCATGGACTTGACATAACACTGTGCGATGAAGGATGCATCAACATAGGGCTCCATAGTGTTTGGAAGATTAACCGATCGGTGGAGTAAACTGAGAAACAAGTACAGCTCCTAAGTTCTAACTATAGTCCCGACTCATAATGTATGGAGTGGAATGAATGCTCTGTTCAAAGGCGACACAACAGCTGCCAACTAGAAGTAGTAACCATAATCCCATCCAGCTTTTTGGAATATTTGATTTTTTTTGGTCTTGTTCATATTTGGAAAAGCTTAAAAAAGAATAAAATTGCTTATAGTACAACAATGGAGGGAACGAGTGTCAAATAGCGAGTAGACTAGTCCCAAGTAGTGGAACATACCTATGATCAATGCAAGGAAGCATGTGCAGGATGTGGACACTCGGGGGGATGTTCCCTCTGGGTCAGAAGGTTATCAAATTGCGAAGGGAAAATGGAAGCTCTGCAGGGCTTGACAGGAAAAAGTGCTCAGGCACCAGGCTAACAACTAAGTAGGCGGGAGCCGGTACAAGGCTCAAGCGGCAAGCAGGATGATACAATGCAATCACAACTTGATATAACTGGGGGAGTCCTTATGGGAGATGGCCATCATAAGACAAAGTAGAGTATGAGTCTTTATCGCAAAGTCATGGCGTAACTACAAAGGACTCCCGATCTTAAGGACAAACAATGACATGGGCACCAAAATGAAAAAATGGGTTCTAACTAGGGTACCCATGTTCAGAAAGGCCCTACCGCCACATAATGACAAATCTATAACAGTGTGAAGGTTTCGTGTTGGTTAAGAATCAGGGTCGCACCTAGGGTTTATGAAAATGGTCAAAAGGTCAAATGCGTAATGCATGTGAAAATGGCATCTAACTTATACGCTAGGTGTGAAATATACCTGTTGTAGGCGCGAAACGATAAAAAACAACTCTTGTTGAAGAAAGCTGGTAAAAAATGCTACTCCAAGACATTATATTAGTCCAAAACACCTTAAAATAGCAAAAACTATAGACAAGTGGGTTTTCAAAATTATAAATAGTAACAAAAAATTACAATTTACAATTCATTTTCACTATTCACCCAATTTGGAGTTTTTGGTTAGTTTTCACCTCGAAGTTTAGACGCTGAATCTAGGAGCTACGGGCATTCGTTCGACGAGCTGTTTGGAGCAGGTTAGTTGTCTCATCCATACCTTTCATTTGAATGTTTTTATTTGAATTTTCTCTGGTTAAAAATTTTAAATGGCCAAGCCCTAAATGGTTGCGACGGTACCTGCGGGCTACTAGCATACGGGTAGCGGGTAGGGCAAGGTACGCGTGGTCAATGCGTGTGTTGACCGTGGGTACCCGCTTCTGTGAGCTAATTGGCTTGCGGGTACGGCCGTGGAGTTTGTTTTTTAAATGAAATTGACTAAACTCTTGCTTTCTCTTCCTCCAGGATGGTTTTCGAGTGGAGAGAGAGGGAACATGACCTTGTGGATGAGGCCGTCCGTAATGATTTACCTGCACAACAAGCTTTAAAAGCGTGTGGGATTTACAAATTTTGGAACATAGGGGGTTTGAGGGCCCAAAACCTATTGCTCCACCGTTTGATAGACTACTGGGACATTGATGCGAAAATATTCAACTTGGACGAGCAAATACTTTCCTTGGAGGTCGATGATATCTATTTCATTACTGGTTTGTCCCGCCGAGGTGAAGTGGCAAGCCTTCAATTTCATTTTGTGGGTGGTGGGATCACCATTCCCCGACTATATCGAGCAGTACTGTTTTCCCAATACTTGGACAGTGGGGAGTCAGGTGCCCATCAGAACAAAAATCGATCTGAGCATGAAGGTTATAGGGGCTACCCTAGTGCGGATTACAGGTTCGGCAGCTCTTGACCAGGCATCTAGGCTGGTGATGTTCTATGCCTCACAGTGTATGCGGCCCACAGTATATGACTGGTGCACAACGCTACTGGGGTCCATGAAGACTCAGTTAACGGAGTGCAAGCAAGGGGAGGAAAAAAACTTTGGATACGACAGTATCTTATGCAGTTTCTTCTTTGAGCGAGTTTCGGGGCTCAGTCCGAGGGTTGAAGTCCCTTCTCATAGTCTCCGTGACCCAGCCCTGACCCGGTGGGCAGAGGTCTTGATGCGACAGGGTTGTGGCCGTCAGGAATCACCATACATAGAGGAGTTCTTTCACTGGTGGGACCGACAGGTCATAGCTATAGATGACTACCCCTATGCAGGGATAGACTTCCGTCAGGATCGTGACATGCTACTTCCACTAGGAGCAGCATTTGGAGACATCGGTGAGTACTCTTTTTATGTTTTTGTGTATTAAATTTTTTGGATTTTTTATTATAAATGTAAATGCAAAAATATTTTTGGGGGTAGTGTCATATATTAATGTTTCACTGTTTGCTCACAGACAAGGGTCCAGTTAGACCACAGGGCTTCCCAGGACATCGTCGACATGGTAGGGGTGATGAAGTAGTGGGTGCTGCAGCATAGCGTACACTACAGACTGTGCGGGTCAACCTATCACGAATGACCAACATGATACCAGGTATGGAGATAACGCAACTACCAGAGGATATGCAGCGCCATGTGGTGGGGGTACCGAGCAACTGGGTACGACTACTGTTGAGATATTGTAACTTCAAAGAATATTATATTTGTACTTTATTATTCTGGCGATGTTTCATTCCTCCTTGAAGATCTTATTGTATATCCGGAGATGTTTATTCCTCCGTCAGAATGTGGTAACTTGGGTTATTAGACTTCCCTAGTGGGGGTCGGCCTTGTATGTGTTATGTGGGTCAAAGGGTTATTAGACCACCCTAGAGGGGTCGGCCCAGTCAGTTGTAGTGGGGTATTTAACCCAATGGTTAAATACGAGCCTACATGATTTGTGTAAAAGACAAGTCGGAGTAGTGTATAAATAGAGGAGGTGTATTCCTCATTTTACACACATTCACTCACTTGAGAGTGGTGCACTTGTGGAGGAGAGGTCTGCTATGGAGAAGGAGGAGCTTATGCTCAGGGTTACATCTTTGTATATTGCTGGTCATCTATATTGAGGAAGCTTTGTTGGGTTTTCTACCCCATGAGGGTTTCCCAGGATAAATTTGTGTCTCTTGTGTTTATGCTGTGCTTGTTGTTTCTTCAGTGATCCCGTATATGCTATTATTGTGAAATGGAATGCAATGCTGATATTTTCTATCTTAGAATATTAAATATTAACATGGTATCAGAGCTAACCTGAAGGAAGGCAATGTATGGCACTTACGACACTTGCTTCTCTTGCGACAATTTGAAGGTTAGGGTTTTATATAGAAAAAACCAGTCATCGTAGAAATTTCGCCATAAATACATTTTGGCGAAGGTTCAGAATCTGAAACATTTACAGGTCGTATATTACAACCCCAGGTACCTTGTGTCCAAAGGGAACCCTCATATTCATTGTACTTTGTGAGTTATGATCAGTACAAGTTAGGGTTTTCGCCTCTTCCAGATCTCAGTCAAAATCAGGTGACCTAGGAAAAAAGGTCATAACTTGGGATAGGAATCTCCAAATGAAATTTCGTAAAAACTGACAGGTAGTACACAGACTTTACTATCTCAAGAAACGTTTTCAGAGGCCGAAGTTGAACCAGTGACACGTGGCACGCCGTACAAGTGCGCTCTCCTGTTTTATCCCATAAACAGGTCACGTTGCGACACTTGGCATAACTTGGGCTAGGAAGCTCCAAATGAAATTTAGTAAAAAGTGACAGGTAGTACACAGACTGTACTATCTCAAGAAACGTTTTCAGAGGCCGAAGTTGAACCAGTGACATGTGGCATGCTGTACAAGTGCGCTCTCCGGTTTTATCCCATAAACAGGTCACGTTGCGACACTTAGCATAACTCTCTCTCAGAAAATCCAATTGAGGTCAGACCTGTTGGGATGGAAAGATGACAGGTCAAGATACCACAAAAAAATTTTTTAGACCTTGTGGAGTGAAAATTTCGGAGTTACAGCAGAAACAATCAGGTACATATTTCTGCCAAAACATAATTATTTTTGGAGCACCTTCCTTCATGGCTTCCGGAATTTAGGGTTTCGGAGAAAGTTAGAATTTTTGGAATCGGAATCCACGGCTGAATGCTACTCAGGAAAATCAAAATTTAGAGACCAAGATAGAATTTTTGGTTGGGTAGAAGACCGGGCTTGATCAAACCCCAGTTCGGGATTTTGATCGGAAAGATGGAAAATTAGGGCTTCAACAAAAGTTGGAATTTTTGAAGTCTGTAACCACAGCCGGAAGCTCCTCAGAAAAATAAGAGTTTAGAGCCTTGGATCGAACCTTTTGATTGGGAAGAAGGGTGGACTTCATCAAACCCTAGTTCGGGATCCTGTCTAGAAGATCCAGAAGTTTCGAAGGCAAATTTGGAGATTTCAAAATTGAAGTATGCTAGTTTTATCAGCTCAGGAAGACACATCCTTCCACCCATTCAGAAGTGTGAAAGTCAAAGATTGAATTTTTAGGGTTTCTCTAACAAACCCTAATCAAGCTCTAGATCAACTTTCAGGGGGAGTTGAGGCTAAGGCCTTACATAAGAAGACTACAAGAAGTCTCGACAGGTATGACTTAAGGAGGTTCAGGTATGTCTTGAAATCTGATTCCTGATTAAGTTCATAATATGTTTGTCTTCATATTATTTATTAGTACAATATTGATTAATGTTAGATTTGTCTTATCACCCTAGTAACAGTATGAATGCTAGAAGACATTCATTGATTAGGGTTATATGATTGTACTAATGCACTGTGATGTTGTATAAGGTTGATGTTGTCTGCTAACAAGATACAGGTACGTCACGAAAGACAAATCAAGTTCCATGACCATGACAACATGAAGACAAAGACTCATCCATAATATTTGATCACATGGAAGTTCTACTTGCAAGGTATGTATGACTTTGTTCTATTATGCTTAACCTATGAGATATGCAGGTTCCAACATAGGATCCCTAAATCATTGAAGAGAGCAAAGAAGATATTGATTAGGTATGTTAGGCATAACTAAGCAGGTATACTAATCCAGGTATGTTTTCCTATGCCATGTATTAGGATCCCTTATATAAGTATACTTGGTATGATTGGTTATTCTTATTCATAAAGTTAGTAATCAAGGGTTTATGCATATTATGTCTCTTATCTTGGTTGATGATTTAACTAACCAAATCAAACAAGAATATGTATGAGTAAAAGAAGACTTCCCTAAAACCTTGAATATTATCTATAATCATGACTATACATTTTCAAGATTATTTAGAACTATAATGTTTTGATAACATTGAGAATATACTAATGAATGCATGTTTGTGTATGAGATCACGAGGATGACACTTGAGCATGCACAGTGGTACAGAATGAATAGAAGTTCAAAAGACATACAGAAGATCAAGCGGGAGGCAACCACACAAACATAAAATATAAGTATTTGAGTTGTTATTTGAAATAGTAAATGATATTGCCTGTAATAGGTTGTATGCATATTTGTATTCCTAGAATATATCATGCTGAGTGAAAACATTCATAGAGCATTGAACAATATACTACTAATATGCATATGATTGGTAAGTTGGACAAACATTCCATTGTGTCTAGAATAAAACCTCTTTACTGACATACTGAGAGCTGTGCACACTCTCGATAGTATGTTCTGGAAAAGATGGAAGGCATCTAGATAGCCACTGTATGCATACAGGATATGGAAAAGTGTTGTGCCAAAGTATTGGTCAAGATAGTTGCATAACTATGTAAATGATATCTGTATGCATAATAGGTTATCATATCAACATGATTTCATGATTATGAAGTATTACTAATCATGTACTTAATTTTGATATGTAGGAAAGATCATGAAGAATGATGAATACCGAACAAGTGATGGAGGTTCAACAAGAAGATTTACAAATCAAACAAAATATAGAAGGCTCGTGGCTAGAAGATTCTCTTAAAAAAAAGAGAGGAAGAGAATCATGACGAGATGTTTGCTACAAGTGACTAGATAAGACCATTCCCTTAATGATGTAATTAAAGAAGAAGTGTGAATCAGGTTCTGTATGGGAACCCAGGATCGATAATCAATTGATGAGCTTAATGATCACCATGGGTGATGTGGATCTCAACCTTTGCTACAAGGTTGAATATGGTTTCTAGACACAGATGACATGGATGCAAGAAGGAACTCACCACAGAGTTCGAATGATATTGAGTCCCATATCAGTAGACCCATCTAACGAGAGATGGCACAGATAGATATGCAGAAGATCATTCAATGCAGAGTGTGAATGATGTTCAGTCACAAAGGGAGAATTGACAGTTTCTTGATAACTTGGGCTTTACCAAAAGTAAAGTTGTTCCTAACCTTTACCTTAAGGATATGGATCATACTATTATTGTATGTAGATGATATCTTTCTGATAGGGAATGAGAAACAAATCATGAAAAGAAAGAAGAAGATGGCTGCAGAAATGAAAATGGAAGATCTCAGATTGATGCATTACTTCCTAGGTCTGGAAGTATGGCAAGGCTCAGAAGGAATCTTTCTCAACCAGGGAAAGTATGCTGAGAAATATTAAAAAGGACTTGATGTGTTGGAATGGCCACTCTCATGAATTCCAACTTGAAGAGTTAGTGGATATAACTCTGTACAGACAAATTATTGAGTCATGGATGTGTCTAACGAATACTAGGTCAGATATATGCTTTGCTGTAAACACCTTGAGTCAGTATCTAGTGGAAACTAGATGTGTTCACCTATTAGTTGCAAAGCATGTGATGAGGTACCTAAAGGATACGATAGACTTTGATCTATGTTATCTTGGAGATCATGAATTCAGATGGCTACACAGATATTGATTGAGCAGAAAGTGTATCAGACAGGAAGAGCACATCGAGAAGATGTTATTGTCTGGGATCAGCCATGATCTTGTGGTTTAGCAGGAAGCAGTCTAGTGTGGCTCTCAGCACAAGCGGAATATATGGCTGCTTGCTCTGCTAATTGTGAAGCGGTATGGCTTCAGAATTGTTTGACTTAGAGATGGACCCAACTGTGATCCTATGTGACAAACAGAGTTGTACCAAAATGGAAAAGAACCCAGTGTTCCATGATAAGTCAAAAGCACATAGAGATCTGACATTTCTATATACGAGATATGGTGCAGAAAGGAATTAAAGTTTGAATTTGTAACAAGTTACCAATGTACTAACCAAACCTCTACCTCAAGTAAAGTTTTCCAAGACAAACTTAATATAGTTTAGAAGGACCCTCCTCGAAAGGGGGAGTGATGTGATCACTTATGATGATATTTCCCGCATCGACAGTGAGGTCAATGATGTGGATTCCTATATTGGTGATGCCGACAGAGAGGTTGGTGGATGGTCCTTAGACAGGGTCTAAGGTGACAAGGGGATTGCATCATCCTTGAACATATGTTCTAAAATGAGCCGTAGACAGGTGTCTCCGAGAATGAAGTCCTTGGTGGACATGAAAGGATTGCATCATCCTTGAACTCAAGTTCCAAAGTGAGCTGTAGACAGGTGTCTCCGAGAAAGAAAGGGGATTGCATCATCCTTGAACATATGTTCTAAAGTGAGCCGTAGACAAGTGTCTCCAAGAAAGAAAGGGGATTGCATAATCCTTGAACATATGTTCTAAAAGGAGCCGTAGACAGGTGTCTCCGAGAATGAAGTCCTTGGTGGACATGAAAGGATTGCATCATCCTTGAACCCAAGTTCTAAAGTGAGCCGTAGACAGGTGTCTCCGAGAAAGAAAGAGGATTGCATCATCCTTGAACTCAAGTTCTAAAAGTGAGCCGTAGACATGATCTCTCCGAGAATTGAAGATAGGACTGCATCGTCCCTGAACTAGGTTCAAAATGTACGTGATGGGATTGCATCGTCCCTAGACATGAGACTTGTCTTAAAGTGATAAGGACTGATCATCCTGGAACTTGATCGGGATTGCATCATCCCTAGACATGAGACTTGTCTTAAAGTGATAAGGACTGATCATCCTGGAACTTGATCGGGATTGCATCGTCCCTAGACATGAGACTTGTCTTAAAGTGATAAGGACTGATCATCCTGGAACTTGATCGGGATTGCATCATCCCTAGACATGAGACTTGTCTTAAAGTGATAAGGACTGATCATCCTGGAACTTGATCGGGATTGCATCGTCCCTAGACATGAGACTTGTCTTAAAGTGATAAGGACTGATCATCCTGGAACTTGATCGGGATTGCATCGTCCCTAGACATGAGACTTGTCTTAAAGTGATAAGGACTGATCATCCTGGAACTTGATCGGGATTGCATCATCCCTAAACATGAGACTTGTATTAAAGGTACGTGTGAGGACTGCATCGTCCATGAACTGGGTTCAAAATGTACGTGATGGGATTGCATTGTCCCTAGACATGAGACTTGTCTTAAAGTGATAAGGATTGATCATCCTGGAACTTGATCTGGATTGTATCATCCATGGACCTATGTCCTAAAGAGAGCGGGATTGATCATCCTGTAATATGATCGTGTGTGTTGCAGGGTATGCTGCTATGTATTGATGATAGATGTATTAGTGAGAATACATGCTTTTGATGATAGATGTATTAGTGAGAATACATGCTTTTGATGATAGATGTATTAAGTGAGAATACATGCTTTTGATGATAGATGTATTAAGTGAGAATACATGCTTTTGATGATAGATGTATTAAGTGAGAGTACATGCTTTTGATGATAGATGTATTAGTGAGAATACATGCTATTGATGATAGATGTATTAGTGAGAATACATGCTTTTGATGATAGATGTATTAGTGAGAATACATGTTTTTGATGATATATGTATTACTAAGAATACATGTTTTGATGTGGATACTAATACAGATGATCCAGATGCTGTAGATCGTGATGATCCAGTTGCTGTAGATCGAGATGATCCAGATGCTGTAGATCGTGATGATCCAGATGCTGTAGATCGAGATGATCCAGATGCTGTAGATCGAGATGATCCAGATGCTGTAGATCGTGATGATCCAGATGCTGTAGATCGAGATGATCCAGATGCTGTAGATCGAGATGATCCCAATGCTGATGATCGAGATGATCTCGATGCTGATGATCGTATGATGACGATGATGATGATCGTGAGGATCCAGATGTTGATGTTGTTGTAGCTGTTCGAGTGCTGCAGAAGACAAAGACTCAGTACTGAAGATGTTGATGTTCCAGTATTGAAGATGTTCCAGTAACTGCTTGAGTTACTGATGATGTTGAGAAAGCTTCCAATGATTTATAGATGTATCATGTATGATGTTGATGACTCCTTGCTCGTGCAGATGTTGTTATAATATCCTTCTCGTTAAGGGGGAGTGTTGAGATATTGTAACTTCAAAGAATATTATATTTGTACTTTATTATTCTGGAGATGTTTCATTCCTCCTTGAAGATCTTATTGTATATCCAGAGATGTTTATTCCTCCGTCGGAATGTGGTAACTTGGGTTATTAGACTTCCCTAGTGGGGGTCGGCCTTGTATGTGTTATGTGGGTCAAAGGGTTATTAGACCACCCTAGAGGGGTCGGCCCAGTCAGTTGTAGTGGGGTATTTAACCCAATGGTTAAATACGAGCCTACATGATTTGTGCCTAAAAGACAAGTCGGAGTAGTGTATTAATAGAGGAGGTGTATTCCTCATTTTACACACACTCACTCACTTGAGAGTGGCGCACTTGTGGAGGAGAGGTCTGCTATGGAGAAGGAGGAGCTTATGCTCAGGGTTACATCTTTGCGTATTGCTGGTCATCTATATTGAGGAAGCTTTGCTGGGTTTTCTACCCCATGAGGGTTTCCCAGGATAAATTTGTGTCTCTTGTGTTTATGTTGTGCTTGTTGTTTCTTCAGTGATCCTGTATATGCTATTATTGTGAAATGGAATGCAATGCTGCTATTTTATGTCTTAGCATATTAAATCTTAACAACTACTACAGTGTATAGCAAACGCTGTATAGTACTACTATCAGACGCATCCTGCCGAGGCGGAAACTAGGCCTCCTAGTAGGGATTAGACATCTCAGAGTCCCATTTTTGTATCGATGTGTATATTTTTGAGAGCTACGGGCTCCAATTTTGTATTATGACACTACCATTTTGGACATATTATTTATAAAAAACGATGGTTCTCCGGTTCTACTGTATGTGTGTATGTACAAATGTATGAATGTATCTTTTATTTGTGTGTTTCATTATCAATGTGACAAATGCCAATCTAGGACATAGTTAGCATATGCATCAGATATATGATTAAAACATCTCGGAACATGAATGTATGTAATGGAAACAAAATGTCGTTCCAAGATTCTTACCCTTAAGAATTTCCTTAGTAACGTAGGATCCCTCACACAGTACTGACCATTCAATTGAGACACAACTAATTGTGAATCCATGCAGACTTCTAAAAACTGGATACCATGTGAAAGAACATCCCGAAGTAGCTCAATCATGACACTATACTCAGCCACATTGTTAGATGTAGGACCAAGACAAGCACCTCCCGAGGACACAACTAGGTGGTCAGGTGAATAAATAACCTAGGCAGCAGAAGCAAGCTACTGCGTATGATGGCTAACACCATACGCAAATGCTAAGAACGTAGGAGATTCCACTGACATCTTTCAATCAAACGGAAGTGAATCAGCAGACCCGAAAACCAAAAGAAATCTAAACTATGTATAGAAGCAACTATACAATAGTATACAAAAGTATTAGCTCGAACTAGAAGTTCAAGCGTAATACCGCTTGAGGTAGAGCCCATTTCTAGGCTCCTTCAAGACGTTCCCCTCACAATCCTCTAATTCATAGGCTCATTTTTCTAGGACACGCCTCACGATGTAAGGACCGTGCCACATGGAGTTAAACTTGCATGCCCCCAGGGGTTCTTTAGCTTGGTAATATAAGAGGACCAAGTCACCTTCAACATATTGCTGGGGACAGACAGACCTATTGTACTGAACCTTGACACGAGGTTTATTAGAATCTATAGCCACAGCGGCATCTCGACGCTGCTCGTAAAGCTGCTCAAGGTGGATTAAACGTTGCTCAATACCCGACGTATCAGGGAAGATCTCTACGACTATTTTTAGAAAAGGGATTTTGCATTCAATTGGTAAAATCGACTCCACACTATGTACTAGCTGAAACAGTGAGAAATCGGTGGCAGTCTTGACTGCGGTTCGATATGACCACAAAGCAGGATATAACATAATATGCCAGTTGTTCTTTCTTTGTTCGATGGTACATTGGAGAATGGCCTTTAAAGACTTATTGACTACTTCAACCTGACCATTCGCTTGGGGGTAGTAAGAAGATGAGTGTTCTTGAAGAAACCCAAGGTTGAGTGACAAATCCTCCATCATTTTGTTCTGAAAGTGACTGCCATGGTCAATGACAATCTCTTTCGGAATATTGAACCGAGTAATAATCTGATTGAATACGAAATGGGCTGCTATAGCACCATCAAATTTTACGGCAGGCATGGCCTCATCCCATTTGGAAAAGTAGTCCACGACCACTATGATATGGTGATGCCCCCCAGCCGAAGTTGGTTTTCAATCCGTGAAATCCACCCTCCACTTGGTGAAGGGACCGACGGTGATGACCAGATGAAGGGGCGCTGGATGCGAGTGTATATTTCGAGAAAACACCTAGAAAGGGTGACATCTCTCCATAGCGTTTATACAATCTTTAAAGATTGAAGGCCAAAAGTAACCAGCTCGCATAATGCGTTGGGTTGTAGCAAGCCTGGATAAGTGACCGCCACACGCCCCATCATGGCAATCATTAAGCACACGCTCCGCTTCTTCGTGAGTCAAACAAGGACGAAGAATAGAATCCTTTCCTCAACGATACAAAGTGTCGCAGATGATAGTATAATCTTTAGCATGGTGTTTCACATGCCGTCGCTCATCTCGCGAATAGTGCGAAGGAAACTTCAAAGTTTGGAGATATACAATTATAACCCCATACCAAGGGTCCTCTGACAAGATAATAAATACGTGCTCATCCACAAAGGAATATTCATGGACAACATCCTTATCAAGTCGCGGAATGTCCGGCATAAGCGCATCAAAAACCAAGGATTTCATCGACTTCGCCGAAGCAAAATCGAGATCAAACTCCTGAAGGATCACAATCCATTTATTGTACTCCCCCCCTATAAGACATTGTGATAGCACAAAATGAAATGGATTGATATGCTCTATAACTATGGTAGTTCTAAGCATGATATAGTGTCGTAACGTGAGTATATCTCAGTTCAGCATCTACTAGATTTCGACTAAGGTAATAGATCACATGCTCGACGAGCACATCATCAACCTGAACTAAGACCATGCCAATCGTCTCTTGAGATGCAGCCACATAAAGTATAAAATCTCGTGCGAAGTCAGGTAGACTAAGCAGAGGGGCTGATACCAAAACTTTCTTAAGGGCATTGAAAGACTATTGGGCTTGCTCATCCCAGATAAACGGTGTGTCTTTCTTCAACAAGTACGCGAAACCTTTGGTAAGACTAGCATAATTCACTACAAAGTGACGTAGAAAAATAGCTCTCCCTTGGAGGCTTTGAAGTTGAAACAAGTTGCGCGGAGGAGGCAACCGAAGTATTGCCTCAACTTTAAGAGGATCGACTCTAATACCCTCTTTCGAAACTATGAATCCTAAAAGGCGATCTGTCCTTACAGCAAAGATGCATTTATTGGGATTCAATTGAATTTTGTAGTGTATACATCGTTCGAGAATCAAACAGGGATGCTTGGGGTGGTCCGCTCTCTTGC
This sequence comes from Larix kaempferi, assembly GCA_027924585.1. Classification (NCBI taxonomy): domain Eukaryota; kingdom Viridiplantae; phylum Streptophyta; class Pinopsida; order Pinales; family Pinaceae; genus Larix; species Larix kaempferi. Next base: position 14,687,589 of record BSBM01000372.1, on the reverse strand, counting down.
GAGAATGGCCAGGAAGATCATCCAAGAAAACCTCCATTATACTTTTAAGGTCGTGAAAGGCATAGGTCATAGCCCGCTGAAACGTAGCTCCGGCGTTTTTAAGGCCGAAGGGAATTTTTCGATATGAAAATGTACCCCAAGGACAAATGAAAGCAGTCTTATGTTGGTCCTCGGGTTTGATTTGAATTTGGTTATACCCCGAAAAATCCGTCCATGAACGAAAAAATTTCACTTCTCGCACAAGCATCCAAGATCTGACCAATGAATGGAGTGGGGAAATTGTCCTTCAGACATGCACGGTTCAAGTCTCTAAAATCAATGCATACATGGATCATTCCCTGCTTCTTATCCACAGGAATGGGGTTTGACACTGTAATGTCCCTTGTTAGGAATTTTATTAAAATGACAATTTTTCACTTTTTTTCCTAGTTAGACCTTTGACTAGTTTTGAGCTCTAGGTCCCCAAATTGCTCAAATTGCTCCCAAATATTCTGAGAAGGTATATGGATGATGTTAGAAAATAAATATGTGTTTTGGGGATGTTTTTAGACCTTTAAAATACTTCTGCAAATCCTCTTTCAATTCTGGCCAATGTAGGGAACTTTACTAGTAATTTCCCTTTGATTAGTATTGGTTTCTAGGTCTCAAATTGACTCCAAATGCCTTCAAATATTCAAGGAACGTGTATGAATGATATTAGGACTTGAATATGATGTTCAGGGATGATATATGGCCACCAAAATACCTCTACAAACTCTATAAAGATTCTGGACCAAGTATGCAATTTTACTAGTAATTTGGGGTTCAAATCCCCCTGGGGTAAGTATTGAAAATGGATTCCCAAATGCCTCCAAACCCACTCAAATTTATGAAAAGAGGTAGGGTATGTATAAAGGATGTTATTAATGTCTCATGTGCATCATTAATTTATTATTATATCTGTTCCAACCTTCTCCCATTCAGCTGCAAAAATCACCAATTCGACCCTTGGGGAAATGGCACTATTTCTTCTCCCAATGCAATTAAACTAGGTAAAAAAAACTTCAAATGCTCAAGTACAGTACATGAAACTTGTAAAATACATCCATGGTAGTATATTAATCATAAATGTATCCGATAACCATCCATTCATTCGAAATCATCAGCATTATCATGCTATACATCAATGTAGTGGGGAAATGGCACCATTCTTTCATTAAAAATGAGATTTATACATTTCTACTTGGAATTTCTACTTGAAAATTTCTGGAGATTAAGAACAGAGTATTTAATTCATATTATAAAATAAATGGGGCATGAGAAGTTCCCCCAAAGAGTACAATAGCTCACTAAAAACGCCCTCCCTCAAGGATTAAGAATATGCCATCAAAACTGGAAATGGTTGAGAGAATGTGTTGCAATAGAAGAAACCATGAGCTTCCCTATAGCTTAAACCTGCAAATAATTACTCCATTAAATCTCCAAATGAAAGTTCTGAATGGCCTTTCCAATTACCAACTTGGATGGGAATCTTTCACCCTCGAAATTGGCCAAGGCAAGAAACTAGTCATCCACTAGCTCTCCCTCTTCACAAATGCAATTGAAAATTCTACAAATGATAAAAAGCTGGTTTCATTCTTTTTTATTGACATTTATAAAGTTCTAATGTCCTCCATGGGTCGAATTCCTTCCAAGAGACTCATGCCAACTCAAGTTGGGAAGAGATTCCAAAGGACCCCACTTGTACAACAATTCCTAGTCTTCCACTTCCACCAAATCACATGTGGAAGCATCTTAGCTGCCATCTTGGAGTCTATTTTTAGTTATGAAATGTCATATATGTCATATGTCAGCCTTCAGGTCTGATTTGTGTCATAGGTGTCATAGCATCTTCATCATTGTTGTCATAGAGCTAGGGAATCTAGCCCAAGTGTATCACTAGCTCCAAATTGCCTCTTCCTCTTCCGTGGGAGTTACTCTTCCTCTATATTTAGATCTCATTGACTCATGCCAAGTATTAATGAACTTATAAATCATCACGATAACATTATGCTTCCCATGGATTCGAAATTGCAAGAAGAGGATGCCATGTGGCACATAAATTCTAGCTTGTGTGGGTCCCACTTCCTCCATGTGTCCTCATGATCAAATGCCACTTTGATTTTCACTTGTATATATTTATTTATCTCCTTTATTAAATATTTATGCCATCCTAATGTTCCAACATCATTTATTATCCCCATTATTCCAAATCCCGAAGCTTCCACCCCAAACCTAGGAAACTAGTAATTTTCCTCCTTGGCAATTATTTGACCTTTAGCATCAATTTGAAAAACTCTAATGAATAGGGACAATTTGATTAGGCCATTGTGACCCAATACCAAATTTAGGACATGAAAAATCCTCCCTTCCCAATATTGCTTGTCCTCAAGCAATTTCAAACATGGGTGTTGAAGAACCCGCTTTCTGTATAATTCTTTGAAGTTGCCATTGAATTGCCCAACCTCGAGTCTTTGAGTTTCCATGAAGATTTTAGAGAGGAACCACAATGCTTGCTGCTGCACTACTTTGATAAATATCACTTTATTAAGCGGGAAATCCATCTCCCATACTGCTTGTTTCCCCAAAAAATTTGAAACCAATGAGATAAAAATTATTCCAGGTTCCCATTGCTTGTATTGCACCCCAACAATTAAGAGTGCTCTCCAACACATACCATCAGATATGAGGATTCCTGGATCCCATTTTCTTGTATGCATTCTTCCAAACATCATGAGTACAAAATATATATCATCAAAGTACATAACACCATAATGAAAATGTGCATCAAGGAGATGCTTCATCAAAGAGTCATGAAAGTGCTTATACCTCAAAGCAAGTAGACCACCATTTTCCAAGGGAATACAATCTTCAAGTGACCCATCAAATCTGATCCAATGACATAGGTGAGGATCCCATGTCCTATAATGCTTCTCCAAAAGGATGTGATATGCATCAAAATATTTATCCATGTATTCTTTCATCGAAGAAGTGAATGAAGAATCTCCACTAAAATCTGAACCAAATAATGAGCAGAAAAACAAGGAGACTTCAAAGGACTCAAAGAAGTATCACCCATACATCCATGAATGTGAGAATAATAAAGATATATCAAAGTATGTGGCTGCCAACAAAAATGTTCTCCAATCATAAATTTATTCACCCAAGTGTTGGATGAAGTTCCTCCAACATCAAATGAACCGAGTGTTGAGCAAGAAAAACCATGAGTCTTCAAGTGTCCCAAATGCATATCATAGGTGCATCCATGTAGATGTGCATCATCATAAAGTAACAAATGATGCTGCTGCAAATGTGAATAAGAATTTGCTCTAACCATGTCATCATAAAAGGTAAATGTAGGAGTTCCATACTCCTCATGTGGCACCATAAAAAAGAACCCTTTCACCCATACTTCATTGAGACTAATGCTGCAAAACATGGAATTGTAGGATGTAGGAGAATGAACTAACTCACTCAAATGATCAAAAAGTGCAGAAGTTTCATCATGGGAAGGATCCATATGGGTAGTATCATGTAGCTCCTTAAGATGTGTGAAACCTTTGTCATAGATTGGTTCCAATGTAGAGGAATCATGCTCTTCTTTAAAAATTGTATAACCTTCATCAAGTGACAATTCAAGTTCCTCTTCCACCACATCAAGTGTTTGGATCTCTTCATGTTCATCTTCAAACACATCAAGAACATTCAAATTTCCACGTTTCTCATGATCCACCATGTCATGGGAATCCTCCAAACAATCTACCATTTGACAATCTGAAACATAGGAGGAAAAACAAGTATCTTGCAACTTTTCAAGAAGTTGCTCATTTTGAAGTGTGAGCTTATGATTATCCTCATTATTCTTCAAGTATGCATCATGTAACAAGTCATTAAGCTCAAACAAATGGTTTCTATCAAAAATCAAAGACATGAAATTACCTTTGATGTGGCACATTGCTCTTTGAATCTTCTCCATGTCTTCAAGGAAGGATGTTTCCTCCAATGAAGTAGCTCTCCAACAAGAATTTGACACCAATGCTTGAGTGTCATAGAGAATGCTGAGGGACTCTTGGATCTTATTTTCATTCATATTTAAGGACCCTTCAAGAAAATGAGGCTTTGCAAATGAACCTCCTCATCTTCTTCATTTTTGCTTGGACCAACTTCATGAAGCTCAAGTGGTGATGGAGAAGTTGATCTTGGTTCTTCTTCAACTGCTACAAGGTCTTCATTATCATGCTTAATGGATTGCAGAAACACTTTCAAAAGTGATCTCTATGTCACCAACATAGAGGTGTGAGCACCCATCAGTAGGTACTCCTTCATAGTTTAAGCATCCATCAGTAGATGCTCTTTGGTTCATGTCTAAGCTAGAAGGTGTCTCGAAATGATCTTCCATATTTTCAAAATAATCTTCTTCATGCTCTTGTGATGTCTCTTCCTTTTGATCCTTCAAGCAAGCTGATGCATTTTGCCCCTTGTTTTCCTTAGGACCAATATCTTTGGAATCTCTTTTTGAAGAATTTCTAAAAACTCTCCTCAAGTAGGACATCATTTCACGCACACATATATGATACTCTCTACAAAGTTCTTTACAAGCAGGGCATAAACCTTTCTTTACTAACTCCACATCTTCATTTTTGGGCCTATTTTGTGTATTTTTGCTCAAAGCAAGATATTCTTGATATTTTTGATATTGTTGGGGCAAGGTGTTATATGTTGCTTTCCATCTTTGGAATGCATTCATAGAATTATCCTTGGTTGGTGTGACACACTCTTATTCATCAGATTTAAATTCATAAGAATAATCTTCATTTCTCCTGAAATTGTAGGAAGTTTTTCATGATGGCACCTCTTCCTCGTACCATTCACATTCTTCATATTGCTCATAAGCATCTGCATATTCCTCATAAGAATTATACTCATAGGATTCATCATAATAGTAAGACATGGTTTCCAATTATTCTTGAATGTATGTACCTAATACACAGGTGCAAGGACCATGCTCTGATACCACTGTAATGTCCCTTGTTAGGAATTTTATTAAAATGACAAATTTTCACTTTTTTTCCTAGTTAGACCTTTGACTAGTTTTGAGCTCTAGGTCCCCAAATTGCTCCAATTGCTCCCAAATATTCTGAGAAGGTATATGGATGATTTTAGAACATAAATATGTGTTTCAGGGATGCTTTCAGACCTTTAAAATACTTTTGCAAATCCTCTTTCAATTCTGGCCAATGTAGGGAACTTTACTAGTAATTTCCCTTTGACTAGTATTGGTCTCTAGGTCTCTAATTGACTCCAAATGCCTTCAAATATTCAAGGAAGGTGTATTAATGATATTAGGACTTAAATATGATTTTCAGGGATGATATATGGCCACCAAAATACCTCTACAAACTCTATTAAGATTCTGGACCAAGTATGCAATTTTACTAGTAATTTGGGGTTCAAATCCCCTTGGGGTAAGTATTGAAAATGGATTCCCAAATGCCTCCAAACCCACTCAAATTTATGAAAAGAGGTAGGGGATGTATCAAGGATGATATTAATGTCTCATGTGAATCATTAATTTATTATTATCTCTGTTCCAACCCTCTCCCATTCAGCTACAAAAATCACCAATTCGACCCTTGGGGAAATGACTCTATTTCTTCTCTCAATGCAATTAAACTGAGTAAAAATACTTCAAATGCTCAAGTACAATACATGAAACTTGTAAAATACATCCATGGAAGTCTATTAATCATAAATGTATCCAATAAACATCCATTCATTCGAAATCATCAGCATTATCATGCTATACATCAATGTAGTGGGGAAATGGCACTGTTCTTTCATTAAAAATGAGATTTATACATTTCTACTTGGAATTTAGACCTGAAACTTTCTGGAGATGAAGAAAAGAGTATTTAATTCATATTAAAAATTAAATTGGGCATGAGAAGCTCCCCCAAAGAGTACAATAGGATCAAGAATATGCCATCAAAACTGGAAATGGTTGAGAGAATGTGTTGCAATAGAAGAAACCATGAGATTACCTGTAGCTTACACCTGCAAATAAAGACTCTATTAAAGCTCCAAATGAAAGGTCTGAATGGACTTTCCATTTACCAACTTGGATGGGAATCTTTCACCCTCGAAATTGGCCAAGGCAAGAAACTAGTCATCCACTAGCTCTCCCTCTTCACAAATGCAATTGCAAATTCTACAAATGATCAAAAGATGGTTTCATTATTTGTTATTGACATTTATAAAGTTCTAATGTCCTCCATGGGTCGAATTCCTTCCAAGAGACTCATGCCAACTCAAGTTGGGAATAGATTCCAAAGGACGCCACTTGTACAATAATTCCTAGTCTCCCACTTCCACCAAATCACATGTGGAAGCATCTTCGCTGCCCTAACACCATTGAGTGCCCTCTTGGAGTCTAGTTTTATCCATGACATGTCATATATGTCATATGTTAGCCTTCAGGTCTGATTTGTGTCATAGGTGTCATATCATCTTCATCATTGTTGTCATAGAGCTAGGGAATCTAGCCCAAGTGTCTCACTAGCTCCAAATTGCCTCTTCCTCTTCCATGGGAGTTACTCTTCCTCTATATTTAGACCTCATTGACTCATGACAAGTATTATTGACCTTATAAATCATCCCAAGAACATTAGGCTTCCCATGGATTCGAAATTGCAAGAAGAGGATGCCATGTGGCACATAAATTCTAGCTTGTGTGGGTTCCACTTCCTCCATGTGTCTTCATGATGAAATGCCACTTTGATTTTAACTTGTATATATTTATTTATCTCCTTTATTAAATATTTATGCCATCCTAATGTTCCAACATCATTTATTATCCCCATTATTCCAAATCCCGAAGCTTCCACGCCAAACCTAGGAAACTAGTAATTTTCCTCCTTGGCAATTATTTGACCTTTAGCATCAATTTGACAAACTCTAATGAATAGGGAAAATTTGATTAGGCCATTGTGACCCAATGCCAAATTTGGGACATGACAGACACCCATTTGGTAAGGGGAATGGGGTAGATAAAACCATCCTTGAGGAGTTTCTCCACCTCTGCCTTGATAGCGGCTTCCTTCCTAGGGTTAACAACACGAAGGCATTGTCGAACCGGTTTAGCATGAGGATCCATTCTAATCTCGTGTTCGACAATACTGGTATCTATTCCTGGCATCTCCTGATATGACCAGGCGAAAGCTTCCTGAAGTTCTGTAAATAATTCGGTGTAAATGACAACCTCCTCAGAAGAGCAATCATCACCGATGTAAACGTTCTCAATCTTTCTGGGAGTGTGAGAGATGTTGATCGGTATAGTTGGGGAAATATTATCCATGTTCCCCTCTGCATAAATCTCATGTGAGCCCAAAAGAGCCACAGGGTGACCAACCATCTCGGAAAGAGTCGTCCTAAACTCTTCTTGCTCGGCGAGATCGAGGTTGGGAAGGAAATAAGAGTGATGATGCATATCCTCCCAAGGTCTCTCACTACCATACATGGCCTTGATAATAGCTTCATCCGAAGGTAAAGTACCATCAAGGAAATCGTGCGAACAAGACGAGTTGGATGCCCAAACCGGCAGCATAACGGGATCTTCCTCTTCTATCCGGGAAGAGGGGAGATCCAGCTCTATCGTGGCTTGTTGAATATCTTGATAAGAAAGCTCAGTAGCAGACAGTGGCATAGACATCCTGACGCGTGCAATGTTTCCGGACGTGGAACTCATGGACGGTAAAGTCCATGGATCATCAAAATATGAAGTTTGGAAGGGTACATTATGCAATGGAGGAGACGCATTGTTGGAAATGGTTCCAATAAAATTAATGGGTGAAGGAAAATCATAAGTTCCCATCAATGAGGGGTATAATCCGACACCCATGTTCCCAATTGCTGTTTGAGAATCTGTAACTAGGGGGACTACTGATCCTGTGGATGCTGTGGGAGAAGGATTAACAAAATCTAGCTGATCGATTGTCACAATCTTGCCTTCGTGTGGAAAGCAAATAACTCTAAATACAGTAGAAGCGATAGCTTTCATAACCTACATCCAATTCCTACCCAGGTGAAGGTTGTAGTCGATGGGCGCATCAACCACCTCGACTTCAATAGGCACAGGTTTACCTCCCAAGCGGACAACAAGGGAAGGGATAATCCCATGCAGCTTAAATGACCGACCGTCAAATGCAGTGAGCATGGTCCTATACGTGAGTAGAGGAGGAGAGCCAAGAGATTTCCAACAAGATAAAGACATCACTGATGTAGAAGCACCTTCGTCAACCACCGTTCTCTTGACAAAATTCTGAAGGCACTCTACATGGATTTGAAAAGCCACGTGGTAAGTTAAGCAAGGTTGAACATCAGTAGTGTCAAAGTTGATAACGTTGGGACTCGCCCCATCCTGAATTCCTAAAGCACCCAAAAGGGCATGCCTTTGGGAAGGACACGCCTGTAAAACTTCAAGAGCCGACATGGCACACAGAGTTTGGCCCAAATCTTCTACAATGGAGTAGTTCTGGGAGGCTCGAGCATTGGGATTATGCATAGAGCGCTTGAGAACACCTTTCAGTATCCGCTGCATAATAGAGGGCTTCTCGATATGAAAGGAATTATCAGGAGGAGGGGGAGGCTCATTCCCCAAATTCGGTTGTGGTGCACCATAATCGCGTTGACGAGTGGAAACACTAACCTCCGGTTAGACCATATTCACACATACATAGCCACTAGTATTGGAGGAAGACATTGCAGTCTCATTAGGTCCATAACCAGTAGTGGGAGCATGCGAAGCCATGTTTCGATGATGAGGAAGGGGATCTTTCAACACAGCTGGGCTTTGTGCCAGATGATTCAATGCTTCCTTGATTCGAGGACATAAGTGAGTAAGATGATCTTCCCCACAAAGCTTGCTAGGGAATTTCACCTTACGCCTAGGTTTACGATCCTCGCCAGCATTTCCACCTTCCCGAGGAGGGTTGAAATTATCCTTATGAGGGGTATTGTGATTACTATTATTGTTCCCATTGTTTCCACCCTTATGGTTGTTTCTCCCCTTCTTCTTACCACCAGGTTGTTGGTTACCCGATGGGTTCATCGATTGCATAGTGTGTACATCGGACGACGGGGTGGAAGTGGACAAGGTGTGAACCTGTCTGGGAGTAGACTGGTTAAGCAACAAATTTTGCATTTGATTAGAAACCAAATCTATAGGGCGAGTACTTGCGGATCCCACAATGCCATCGGCATGTGGTCCAGGAACTGACTTGGGCTCATGTCGTGTTCACGGTGCATCCAGAATAATGTCATATAAAATGCTAGACTGAGAATATAATAAATCTAACTGCTGGAATTTTAAGATGGCTTTTTCCTCAGTCACAATGCCGGACATCGAAACATCCTTAGCAATATATGGAAGTAAAGAATTGAGAAACCATTCCAACAGAAACTCTGGAGGACTGTTGGCTTTCACTAATCTCTTCCGTCAATGCCACTCTTGAATGTGGTCAGAAATATGTGTGGCCTTATTCTGACGGAAGGTAGACAAAATTTCAGTACCAGTATCGTAACGAACCGACAACTGGAAATGATCCAAGAAAACCAAAGCGATCTCATTGAAACCCATATAAGTGCCCCCAGGAAACTCAACATACCACTTCGCGGCTGCCCCCGTGAGGGTTAGTCGCAATCGAACGTAATCATGATTCAATGAGTTGGATGAGCACCAAAGGTGAAAGGTCCTGACATGGTCACCCAGATCCTCACCACTCTTCCCCTCAAAATTGGGAATGTCCGAAGGTATCTTGGTAGGGACCGGAGGCCAATTGGGATCATGACACACTGGATCATTCGTGAGCTTCGAAATATCTGGAACATTTAGTCATGCAAGGAACGGGAGCTGTGGCTGGAAAGCTTGATTATAAGCTCCCATAAAAGGTTGGTTGTATGGAACCGAAGTATAAGAAGGAGCATAAGCTTGACCATGACTAGTAAAATGTTGATTATATGGACCTGACTGACCATAAGTTTGACCATGGCCATAAGTTTGATAACCTCCTCCAACCTGAACCATGTGAGAGTAAGCAGGTATATATGCATTTTGAGCACCATAATGAGGTGGGTTGTATTGATGGCCAGCACTGACTGTATCGTAGTAAGGGTTTCCACCATAATTATGGGGCATATACGTACTATTCGTAGCGGGAACCGTGTTGTAATGACCATGGTTATAAGGTATGTTACCACCCCCTACGTAAGCATTATTGGTAGCGTGAGCAGTCGTGTGGTGACCATAAGTATGAGATGTATACCCAACCCCAACATTGGTATTACTAGTAGCAGGAATGGTGGCGTGGTGACCATGAGTATAAGGTATATTCCCACCTCCTACATTAACATTACTAGTAGCGGCAGCAGACGTAAAATTATACGGTATATGTCCACCCCCGTGATTGGGAGGAATGTTAACATTCGTGAAGGTGGTCCTCGGTTGACGGGTAGAGGCATGTGTATTGAACTGTGGATGGCGAGTCGTATTTCGAATAGTGTTCCTAATAGGATGGTTAGTCGTAGGAGGTGGCCATCTTCCAACATTTGCATTGTTAGGAGGAATGGGACCGATCCCCATACTATGTGTGTGAGTGGAAAAAGTGGTTCCCCCGGCGAGGGTATTTTCCCCTGTGGGTGTAGTGTTGCTAACACCATGACTAGTGCCAGCATGACTACCAAATACAGTGGAAGGATCAACTATATTGAAATCAGGCATACCAAAAGAGAATGGGGTAGCGTTGGTCGTAGGACCTGTGTCATCATGTAACTCTGTCATCCCATAATGGAAATAATGTGGATTCAAAGGATCAAACGGGTCGTCCTCGGGTGGATCCGGACCAAACAAACTAGGTTGGGTCACAGGTGGATCACCTCCCCACGCCTCTCTAGGAATAGGGGTTTCTGAAGTGTGTTTGACTCTACTCGATGGAGTCGTAGGGATTTCTCCCGTGCCAAAATGTGTAGTCATGACGTCAGCGATATATGTTTCGTAAGAATCCGAAGACTCGGAGGGGGCCTTCCGGTGTTCCCTATCAATACGGCATGTAAGCTCGACAGCTGGTAAACCAGCCAACCGACGAGATCGACAAAGAGCAGGACTCCGTGCCACAATATCTCCGGAGAGACTATAAAATCAAAGCGTCCCCTAACGACCAAACTATCGATAAAAAACAAAAAATCAAGAGTACACACCTAGAGAAACTATAGCCAAGAGAAGACAAACAAAGTGGCTAAATGAGCTCCCAACACTAGAGCTGATATGTCTCTCCTAGGAGAGGCTTGAGACTCCCAAACTGTAGCCGGAGGTAACATAATCAGTTATAAAGGTTCCCAGGCTTCATTGCGTGCAAAGGGCCGGAATCCTCGACAACAAACAACTGTGCTGTCCAACCCCTATCTGACTCAGGACACAAAAAGTATAACCACTGCAAGTACCCTATGCGATACCTAGGTAAGGAAACTATGGTCACCGCAGTATAACCAATTCTCAGGGGGACAGTCGTAGGTGGGATCCGTCGTATGGGCAGGGTAGCTAAGCCCGAAACTCAAGAGGGTCAAATCCCCCAAGAGTCCCCAGATACGAACAAATCCTGGAAATATCTCCCACGTTCAGCCTGTATTAGAGGGATATCTCCGCAACCAACCTCCCGTGACCTCGTGCTTAACTCTGGTCTGAGTAGAGCTTCCTGAGAACATCAATGTATACCATGGATTTCACCACTCCCTGGTCAGCCACATAATGTTTCGTCCAGTAGTCTTGGATTGTTTACTCACAATGATGTATTCCAGGACTCTAAACCTATGCTAGTTGGTGTACCCTATAAATAAAAATCGTTCTAATCAATTTTAAGATTAAGCGTTAATTTTAACACTATTACATATGGGCGGATTGTTCCACGAAATATTTCCACGTTTTTAACATTCGTGGGTTAAAAAAATGAATTTTTTATTTTTTGTTTTTCAAGGCGGAAAAATTGTGGCAATATCCACGATTTGTAATGTTCCACGAACTTTCGTCGATATTGGGGCGAAATTTTTAGGTTTCACTTTTCGTTGCAATATAGACGAATGCCAAGCTAATTCCCTTTTGACACCTTAACTATACAATATGTATTATTTGAATGACTTTTGTTTCCTTTTATAGTATTGCTAATTCCTTTTTCGCATTTATAAAAATGATGAATAAAGTGCTAAATGTATGTATTGAATTATTTATAATCATGTATATGGAAAACACAATTGTTTAGTTAGTTACCTAGGATTATTACTTGCATCATTTGAACCAATTATTTGCATCCTTCTAAGGAGATAAATTGTAGTTAAGTTGAATAAGTGTACAAATTTGTGTATGCGATTCCACAAGAATGATTGATGATATGACCATTGTTTCAATAAAGATTTCATTGTGTTAATTGGTGGTATGAGCATTAATTCAATAAAGAATTTAATTATTGTCAATTGTTGATCAATAAAGAGCATTCATGACTTATACAATTTCATGAAAATGGAAAACTATATTAAGAAATTTATTGCATAGTTTCGAAACCATAATGTTTTCACTCTTAATGTACTAAATTTCAAGATATTCTAGTTCGTGTAGGAAGCCATGCAACAAGAAGTATTTTAAGAGACAAAGTATGAGTTACACAACTACTCCCTTTTTTTTTCTTTGGTGTTATTCAACAAGCCTTCAAGATCATGGTGGATCTTATAGATACTCCATGGGAATAGTTTTGATGCAACATCAAATACTTATTGCATGCCACCCTAACCGCTTTTAAGACATTAATTTGAATTACTTAGTGTGTGGTCGAAAAATGTACACACTAGTTCAAGTTTGGAAGCATCAATGATATTTATTGGTTAGAAAGTATTCTAGAATTTATATTTTTAACTAAGATTTCTCTTTCCAAATCTTGATTGAGGATTAGTAGTCTTAACATGGCCAATGGTGAATTTAATTTGAGCATTCATTTGCACCATTCTTCATGTGAAAAATCAAATTTGATTGGGTGGATGAATGTTAGCTTAGAATGAATGATTGTTATTTTTCAAATAGTATAATGGATACCTTTATGTGCAAGTTTCTTGTAATCAATGATCTTGTTTAATAGTCTTGCGTGATAAGAGTTTTATGGACAAATAAAAATGATACAAGATCATTGCAGAGGAAAGAAGAGATTAATGTGAACCCTATTTATTGAGTTAACTATGTTGGAGGTCACATGATGGAAAGTGGAATTATGAGGATGTCGTGACATACTTAGTAGTGGGTTTGAATGTTAAATAAGAGGTTATTACCATGGAAATGTCTTTAGGACCTAGTTATGTTCATTTCAAGCATTCATTTTTTATTAGCAATGAAATGTTTGATTTTGGAATGTATTGGAAGTCACTTATTAGAATTGAACAATTATAACATGACATCCAACAATGTATATAGAGATAGTGTGAGGGTCATGACATCATACACCTGTTTCCTTTAAAATTATCATGTGAGAGAATCATGTTTGTTATTCATTCTTGTGGAATTATATCATGCATATTACTTGGGTTATTTGATAGTTAAACCTCTCTTAAATATGATATGAATGCTGGAACTTGAAAATAGTGATAAACATGGAGTATTAAATCCTTTGGGTATGGAAGACTTAACTAGAGTTAAGAATGGATATTCATTTCCTTGAAAAAGTAAACCAAATTATGTGATTTCTTGGCATAATGACAATCCTATTCATCACGAGACTGTGAACATGGACTTCATTTCTTCTTTGTATGCATGGTGTTTTTGAATTTTCAAAATTGTCTTATTGCACATTAGATTTTCAGCTATCATTGTAGTCATGGTTTGGTTGTTTCCAACACTTATATCTCTTGTTGATTTCACTTAAGGTAAGGATTAAATTGTTAAGGATTTGAATGTTTGCATCAAGCACATGTGGTGTATAAGGGTTGTCTGAGGGTCTTACATAACATTCCCCACACATTTAATTGCAACTAACACATTGGTCTCGAATGTTGTTATTTAATTATTTATCCTAATGGTATCAATGACCTCTATGATTTTGACTATCAGGTGCTGAGGTGGCATCCTTCGGTTGTTTGCTTTCCTGGGAGACTAGAGTGCTCCCCTTATTTGGCATATCTTGTAGTTATTTGGAGGCATAGAAGCCTTAATAATAGTCTATTAAAAAGGTCATTGACACCATTAGGATAAATAAATAAATAACAACATTCGGGAGGAAATCAGCCTTGGTACACTCAATTCAAAGTCCTCAATAGCTGATGTTATCCAGTTCTATAGCATGAAACAGTTCCAAAACCCTAAAGTCATCCCACTAGTCAGCTAGCAAGAGATGATGCCCACGTAGCTAACTTATGATTATTAGGGTCACTTGTGCTAAAATTTTGTATTGGAAGGCATGATGCCCAATTGCTGCATATTGCAGGAGTTTTTTGTAGCCAAAGCAAATCCGATGAAAAGGTTCATACTTATCCAAAATCCACTCAACAAATCCTTGATTTCTTCTCTTAGCCTTTCCATACCTCAAATTTTGCAAGCGTCTCATGTTATAAGAAGACATGGATAGTCTTAATTTGTGCCCAAAACTACCTCACATCCACAAAACTGGCCTAGAACTAAATGATGAGGCTACTAGAAGGTGAAATGTGTCTACTAATGTTCAAAACATTACCCATATATGTTTAATTACTATTGTAGCTTGTCATTATAGGGCCCAGAACTGCCCAGATGTGAGGTATATGGCATGTTCATTGCCTTCCATTGTCCATAAGTGGTATGGGATGCCCAAAATTCATTTTACAACTAATAAAAAGGAAAAATCACACTTTAGACTCGCGAATTAGTGATAGATTACACAAGATTATTGCTAATTGTTGGTTTATTAATATTTGAGCAAACCCTAGTTCTTTCCATTGTAGGATTCGTGAAAACGCATTTGAGGAGTTGAATAGGTAAGGGATAGTAGAGAGAAGTGTGGTTGAATCTGAAAGTACATTCTGGTAGCTATTACAAGAACCTATTTTTCATTAGAAAACCCACCCACAACTTGTTTTACAGCTTTAGGAGCAAGTGAATTTACCATAAATAGTTAATAGAGAAATTTGTGGAAATTAACCATGGGAGCATATATGAATAGGTATCTTCATAGGGCATTGAAGAACAAAACACTACAAGAAGATTTCATTAGTGATAAACCCTAGGTGTCACATTACTGTTTTTTCGTTTGCTTTGTATATATTCATATTCTCGAGGAGAAAAGGACTAAATTGAAATCCTCCATTTTGAAGGGTGTTTTTGCTGGATATAGTGAGTACTCCAAGGCTTACAGAGTAAAACACCAATGTTCAAAAGCTTCCTGAAACCAATATTTTTGCCTTGTCTACATTTGGCCTATTTCTCTTGATGTTGTGTGTTACCCCCTTTTTGTGATTAATTTGTTTATCTTACATTACATGTCACTAAAAATTGTATTAGCACATCGACCTAACTAGTAGTGTTGAAGTTTCTTCAACACATTGACCGACTTGTGACTGCTCTCAGGTTGACATTTTTCTGGTTTGGTTCTCCTGCTTGGTTGATGGATACGCTCATTCTTGATTGAAATTTATTATTTGTTTAAAAAAAAAACCAATATAGTCGGAAAATCAATATACACATAATGTCTGAAAATAGTCTTTGAAAATCAAATTTCTCATGGCCATTTGAGTGCCAATTTGCATGAATTTGAAATTTGCAACATGTGTAAGGTGTAATATTTCACCTAAGTTAGCTGATGTATTTTGCATTCTTTGCTGTAGTATTTTACTGATTATTTGGTTAAGATGTATTGACATGAAACAGTTACGAACACTGCTGCAATGTACTCCCGAGTGTACCCTCTCACTGTAGTTATGGTTTGTTGGGATGATATAGTCAATTAATGTTTCTTAGTTGAGTGATTTTTCCAAACAGTTCACTAACAAATAGTTTTGCCACACATCGTCCTCCCAATACCAAACACTTCAGCTGAGATTTGTAACACTACACCCATTAGGGATCGGCATGTCCCTTCTACGCCTCAGATTTGAGGGAAGTAAATGTGTTTAACTAAGTAAATGTGTACTTTCAAAGAAGAAAGAAAACACTATCTTGTTTATTGTTGTTTTCTCGAGCGTAGGTACCACCAAACAGGTATCTGTCAGATCTATCTTCCTCAACTGATGATGAAGATATACTCAGAGAGGTTGAAAGTGAGACGAGTTGTACTAGATCTACCTGTTTGTCCTAGGGTGTTTTGAGTCATGTTCTTTCCTCCCTAGGTCTATTTTTCATTTTTAAGCCTTTTTTTCCTTTTGTTTATTCCAACCTTTGCTTTTCCCATTTTCTTAAGGTTTGAGTTTTTTTGAATATTTAATGCATATTGTGTAACCTAAGCTCCTATAGACTAGTTAATGTCTTTTCATTATATGACAAATGTGCAGAGTTGAATTATATAGTCTTGATTTATTAACCCAAGTTGGTAGCACATATCATTATTCAAATACATGCATGTTTCCAGCTTGCTGTTGATTAGGTTTTTGAGTACAGGGTGCAATTATGAGAGCGATCAGGCCTCGAAGATGGTTCATGAAGCAAGCATCAGATTTGGGGGCTCGTTCCTCTCCATATCTATGAATCATTTCAAGCCCGATAGATCACTGATTATATCAGTGTTGATAGAAAAAATGGAGTTCGAGCTTCAAAGAGGGTTTTCAGTATCTTCTCCCCAAAGTTCACGTTCAAGTATTGGTTCCAAAGTCATGAATTCAATCATGGAGATAGACAAGAAATCATGCCCAAGTGGTCATGTGCTCAGGATTGAGCCCCAAAATGTTGAATGGATGAAGAAATTTCCATCTGCTGTTGAAAAGGTGAAAGCAACCGGCTGGTTTACCATGTTCGAAAAGATGGGAGAGTTTCACATAGGGGTTACAAAATCATTTTGTGAAAACCTCGAGGGTTCAATGGTGAAAATGAACGGCCTTAAGTTCTCAGTAACAAAAGAAACCATTGCACAGGCTATTGGGGTTACTCCCGAGGGTGAAAAATGGTATAAGAGGCAATCAATAGATGAAGATTTCAGCCAGTTCCTCCTTCCGGCACACCAAGATCCTGATTGGAGCCAAGGCATTCATAATACTTTCCTAATCAAGGAATGGCAGGATGTTCTGCAAATTATCCAAAGGTATATAACATGTGAAGGTAGGTTCGCCACTGTATACCATTATCATATGCATCTGTTACAACATGTTTAAGGTACAAAGAAATTAATTACTTGCAAAAGAGTTTAAGTAAAATGGAATCTAGGGTTAAGAATCCGTCTGATACTCCCAATAACAATATGTTTCACCATGGCCTGATAAAATTGTTAATTTCTAAAGAAGTAGAAAAGCAGGGCAGAACTTGGTCTCATTTTTTATATTGGTCGGGATTTAAAGTGGAATTTAAGGAAGAGAAGAAGGGAAAAATAAAACAAAATACTTATGGAAAAGAGGTCATTTCCGATTGTACAGAGACAGAGATCTTGTTTGAAAATGAAGAATGCCACCACGAAGAAGAGTTACCTGAAAAAGAGGCAGATATACAAATGCCTTCAAAGATGAAACAAAAAAATCCTGAAGAGTTTAATTGTAGTCCTGTTATACAGCCTGATGATGCAATGGAAGAAGATGAAAAAACTTTGCCAGAAGTAAAGCAAGACCTTGTCTCTTCTCATAACAAACCCTCAGAATCCTCAGAGTGTTCATTTGAACCACTCATAGCATATTTTAGGCCAAGGAAAAGACTTGGAAATAAGTTTAGGATGAATATGGAAGCCACATTGAATCCTGAACTCAAAAAGGATAAAATTGTAAGCATACAGGATTCAACAAGTGATAATGAGGAAGACATGAAAGCAAAATTTTTAGAATCATCTTTAAAACAGATTCTTGAGGGTATTGATCAAAGTCTAAGAAAAATCCCAGATATAACTCCTAATAATTTTCCCGATGATAACAATGGAAGTATGGAAGATAATGGAGTATCAGTACTTCGAAGGGAAAAGAGAAAGTAATAATTGAAGTGGCTGAATCCTCCAAAGAGCAAGCAAGTTTTAAAAAGATAATTTCTGATGAAAAATCCAAAGATGCAGATGATGAAATGGAAGAACTTGAAAAAGAAAAGAAGAAAAAGGAACTTGATCATTTCAGATGCCAGAATGAACATATGAGACAAATTAATGATAGTTTGATGAAATCCAACAGTATGCTGAAGCAAGACCTCTCGGAAGTGAACAAAAATTTTGCAGAAGTGACACCGGTAGCTGATGAAGCTGTAAAAAGAGGAAGAGCGGCCAAAGAACAGAATGTTCAGCTCGAGAAAGATAAAGAGGAAATCAAGAGACAACTCATCCAAATGAAGAAAGAGATCATCACATTACAAGCAAAGGCAAAGGCATTAGATGGGTTAGCTGTTTTGGCTCAGGAAGCCACGAGACTTTGATTAGGTTTCTAAGTTTAATATAGTTTTGACACTTGTCAAGATTAGTTAGACTAAATCTTTTAGCTATACATTTTTGATATATTTAGAAGTCAAAGCCTTGAAAAGTGGATCCTAAAACAAACTTCAGATCTAAACTTTTCCGATATATTGTAAAGCTTTTGGTTTGAAAAGGGAGACACACATGGGAGTCGATCTGCTAGAAGATTGTGCAGTCATGCAATGGTTATCTGTGTAAGCAACTTACATCTCGAGGACCAACTTCGGCATAGGGACCACACAGGAGTGCTGAAGTTGATAGAGATCAAAATTATGTTATAAAATCTTTTACTGTTGCTTTAGCACTAGTCAGAAATTTCGATGGTAATTGTGAGGAAATTTTGCTTTTGTAGACCATATTGCTAAATTGAAAGGTAACACAGGTGGCTTTTATTTTCTATAGTACAAGGTACTATAATTGTACCCACACTTCATATCTGATTTTTGGTTTAATGTTGACGTGGAGATCTTCAACTATACCTCTCTTATTGTTATTTGATCAATATGTTTATTTTATTACCTTTTACTGAAAGAGATGAAAATTATGTTATAATATGTTTTACTGTTGCTTTAGCATTATTCAAATATAGTACCATTTTATAATGCAGCTGTAGAATTGTTATGTTACTGTACCTTTCTTTCATTTGTGTGCTTAATTGTTGTAGTAAGTGGACTGTGTTAACCTGTTTGAGGTATGTACTTAACTTTTCCTCTCTCTCAAGGTACTTTCATGTTCCCTTGGTGACTTGTCCCTTGAAAGGAAGCCTAATCAATTTTTATTCGCTTTTTTCATTGCTTATTTACTGCTGCTGCATATGTTATAATTTGATTACTGCCCATTACATCTCGAGGAACAACTTCAGCACAAGGACCATAGAGGAGTGCTGAAGTTGATAGAGATCAAAATTATGTTATAAAATCTTTTACTATTGCTTTAGCAATAGTCAGAAATATGGATGGTAATTGTGATGAAATTTTGCCTTTGTAGACCATATTCCTAAATTGAAAGGTAACACAGGTGGCTTTTATTTTCTATAGTAAAAGGTACTTATCTGTGATGTGATGCTATCAGTATTGCATAGAGAGAAATGAGGGATATTTTTATTTGGCATCCCACCACCCTTCCGTATACTGTGATGATGAACTTTCAGGTTATATTGGACGGCTGTACATTTGAGAGAGATATGACTGGTTGTACCTTCCCCACCTTGATTGAGCTATGATTGGTCTTGTGGTACCTTATCTTTCACTTGTGTTTAATGGGGTCATTTACCCTCCTTGAGTAACTTTTTTAAAACCACATTGTTGAATGTTTGCTCTTATAGAGTACTATGGTTGTTTGGCCACATTTGGAGCATACCCTTGGTTCTAAGGGTCATGGGTCTTCTACTACCCACACCTATGTTATGACCATTGTTTATATTTTCTTATTTTATGACAATTGTTTATATTTGTACCCACACTTCAGATATGATTTTTGGTTTAATGTTGACGTGAAGATCTTCAACTATACCTGTATTATTGTTATATGATCAATATGTTTATTTTATTACCTGTTATTGATTGAGTTATTAAAAACTTGTTGTACCTTCCCCACCTTGATTGAGTTATTAGTGGATGTTAGGAACCTATGTCAACCCTTCTCTTTACTATGTTAGTATATTGTTGTTGGACGCATATGCTTTGTAAGTCGTCCCGTAGTATTATATGTCCCATGGTTTTGACTCATAGTATTGGGCATAGACTTAGTATATAAGTGTGTGTTGAGGTCATTGAAGGACCGTGAAGTTAATTGTATTGAGCTTGCTCAAAGGAGGTTGCCCCCTCGAAGTGGCCCGTGATCAATATAAAAATGATTCTAAGTTCTATTATTTCTGATATCTCGTGTATTTGCATTAATTAATTATTGTAGGTTCATCACATCTGGTATCAGAGCACTTTCTTGGGCTCGTTGGGTGGAATTTCTGCCAAATTTTTTTTTCGCATCTGTTGCAGCTTCGGATTTGGGAATAATCCCTATCCTCTTAACTGTGGGAAGTACTTAGGCATAAGCCCTAAAACTCATTGTGAGGAGTACCACAGGAACCCCAAAGTAGCTGGCCCATTGAGAGGACCTGCCAACGAAAAGGGCAACGACCCCTACCTGATTGACTAGTTCCCAGCCGTGAGGTAAACCAAGAGCTGTCATTTGTGGCAAAGCGGTTATCATTTTTACCTGAGCCGTGGAGTGAGGGGTACTTCCCCAATACGCAAGCTGTCAGACAGCATTGGTGGCCAAGTGAAACACCTGAACTGTTAGGAAGCCGTACATACTTGGGGTCCATATCTATTTTCAGTTGAACTGTTGCCGATCACTTCCGCTCCAGATCCAGCCATTTCAGATCTATTTTGAAAGTCATTCCAGATCCAGTCGCTGTTTCAGATCCAGCCATTTTCGATCCCTTCCACGCCGTTGCAGATCCATCTATTGCGGATCCCTTCCGCACCGCTGTTGCCGATCCATTTCTGGAAAAAAAAAGTATAAAATTCAGTTTTTTCTCCATATCTCCCTTGTTTTCACTCTGTTTCCCTTGAAATTTTCGGGGAACCCCTATCATCCCATTTTGCATCTTTCATTCCTGAGCACCTTATCCCCAATTCCCCTTCCCAAAGCCCGAAATCCCACATTTGTCTCTTTTTAGGGTTTGTCGTAACTTCCTCAGATTTCACCCAATCACCTTCAAATTTTACCACATAGTTCCTTTCTGAATTCTGCTTCTTTGTCCCTCTCTGCCAAATTTTATCATTCTATCACCCTGCTTCTGAAATCCCCCTTTTTGCTTTCTTGTCCTTTCGACAGTGTCCAAAATCTAGTCAAACCCCAATTACCCATTAGATTGTTTCCTCAATCCAAATTTCCCTTTACTAAATCAGCTTCTGTTTGTGTTTTTCTACCCATTCCACCAAAAAAAAAAAAAAAAAAAACCTGGTTATGGTTGTCACCCATGCAGGAGCACACACCATGGAAGAAGCACTTGCAGCCATCCAAACCAAACTCCAAGATCTGGATAAAAATATCTTAGCCTCCATCTTCAGCATTCAGCCATGAACAATACCAGACAGCCAGAATCTTTTGCAGCCACCGGGTTCTCTTCTTCCAGCAATTTTCGTGGGCCAAAGCTTGATTTTCTTCGCTTCAATGGTACTGATTCTACTG
The DNA here is from genome assembly GCA_027924585.1 of Larix kaempferi. Classification (NCBI taxonomy): domain Eukaryota; kingdom Viridiplantae; phylum Streptophyta; class Pinopsida; order Pinales; family Pinaceae; genus Larix; species Larix kaempferi. The sequence goes on along the minus strand of BSBM01000372.1, from coordinate 14,665,756 downwards.
GATGGATATATCGAGCAGAACAATATTTCAGTCTGCATAATACTTCTGATGCCCAGAAAGTTCCACTTGCATCCTTTCATTTGGAACAGGAAGCCCTTCAATGGTACCGTTGGTATATCAAAGCTCATCCCGAGCCAAACTGGACAGATTTTTGCCAACTCATTTTGCCACGATTTGGTCCTAGTGCTTTTGATGATTTCACAGGAGCACTCACTAAACTTCACCAAATTGGCACAGTGAGAGAGTATCAGACATAATTTGAGAAATTGGCCAATCACACAGAAGGATTGTCTGATGAATTCTACAGGAGTTGTTTTATCAGTGGTATCAAGGATGAAATCCGCTCAGAGGTCAAAATTTTTTGTCCCAACACAATGATGGAATTACTAGGGTTGGCTAAGCTGGCCGAGGACAAGATCGCAGCTCAACAACGCTCCAAACCCAACATCCCACCACGCTCCACAGTCCAGACTCTGGGCTGGATGTGCGCCCGTATGGTGGTGTCCCCTTTGCGCCGTACGAGCCCCGGGCGAACACTGCAATGCCGACGTTTCCACCCGCTCTGTGACTTGAACCTTGGTGGAGGCATTGATACCAAATGATACCAACCGTTACACCAAAACCTCGAGATGTTAGTGAAGGCCGCCCACTAGGATCTTAATAGTGGACTTGTGGTACCTTGTCTTTGACTTGTGGTTAAAGCATACATTTACCCTGCTTCATTTTTTTATACCACCTTGTTGAATTTTTGGTCTTATAGAGTACTTGACTTTGATCACCTGTGATCAGTTGTGGTGTGTTGATTGTCACTTCTCTTTTGCTGATACTTGGTTGAAGTTTATAACTTTTGTGACTTTATTTATGTTGAGTTATGTACCGTGCTTGACTGTCATTGACCTAATAAACTCCAGTCATTTCTCTCTCTTTGGTTTGTACACACCCTCTTGTAGGGTCAGTTGGTTCCTAGAGAAGACTGGCCTCTCCGAAGCACAAACAATCTTTTTTGAAAGTAACACTTCTGAGTATATTTTCAAGAATAGTTTCACACCCAGGTTGGTATATTCAACTATATCTCTCTTTTTGTTATATGATATATATGTTTATTTTATTACATGTTTTTTTTTTTTAACAGAAACAGGGAAATAGAGTGTATTTATAAAAGCTATGCACAACTATTCATTACATGCATTCAGTAGGATTTTTAACATAAGAGGAAATTTCTGAAGAGATTGTAACTATGATTTCTAGCAGCATGGCTTTAAAAGCTCTGAACTTTGTCTTTCTAAAACTGTTCAAAATGGTGCTGGGATAAACCTTGATAAACTGTCTGTTGAGTATAATGCAGAAATACATTGGCAAAATAGATACAAAATTTTGAAACCTGGGCTATGCTGGAATTTAGCCATAATTCTTGAACTGAGCAGAAGCTGCATCCACCATTTCCTGATTGATCTCTTGATTGACCGTGGGGGTTTCCTGCACATAACTTCCTTGAGTTTTCCCTGTCAGAACTGCCATGTCTTCCTGCAGCATGTCCACTTTTCCCATCGGCTCGAACAAATTCTTCTCTAAGTCATCTATCCTCGAATCCTGGCAAGAAAGATGGGAGACTGTGTGATTAAGATCCATAGCCATCTCCTCATTTTGCTTCACGCTGGTGCAAACGGCGTTGTATGTGTTGCGAACCGAGAGTTTAATGTCCACCACAGTGTGACTCGGGGCAGCTATGGCCGCCATAACACTTTGCATTGTTCCAATGTTAAGCGGAGGCGGCAGAAGGGGACGGGAAGGAGGGGAGTCTAGTTCGCAGAGGGAGAGCTGACTCAAAGCATAGGGGAAATGAGGAGGACGAGCCATCGCGGGGAAAGAAGGTAAATGAACGGAGGGAGGAGTTATTAATGGCTCGTGGGAGCTGACAGCGCAGCAGTGATCCATGTGACAAGTGCGTGGAAGGCCGGGGAGGTGTGTGGCATAAGCAACGGGGGGAGGGGACATCACATAACCAAAGTTTGAGTGAGGAATGAGGAGGACCCTCGAGAATTCAAAGGACCCCTTTTGTTTTGTAATGATTTTGTTAACCCTTGACATTTAACTTAGGGGATGAAGTGAAATCCCATGGCACCATTGAGGTCCTTGACGTGCCCAATTTCTAACAAGATTCCTTTATTAGCCTCCAAGTCTGCAAGCCTGTTGCTCTCTCGGCGGATGTGAAAAAATGAGGCCTTTGGGAGATGAACATTGGTTTTTATTCGTTGCATGTATCTGTAGGCTTTTGAACCTTGAGGAGCAGAACCCCTTCTCATGATTTGAATAACGTGTCTAGAGTCTCCATAAATTATGAGATTGTCAATGCTGAAGGAGGAAGCCAAATCTAATGAGAGAATGAGCGCTAGCCATTCTGCCTCATTGTTTGTCTTGCTACCTAGGCCCCAAGAGAAGGCTGCGACTTTATTTCCTCCGGGATCAAAGAGTATCCCACCCGCACCTGCCACACCGGTTTTATTACATGTTACTGAATATTAGTTTATCGTTTTAGTTTGCTTGTCAGTTTTATATTTGCATTGTAAGGTGTAAGATGTAGAAATTCTTAAACTAAAATGATATTATATGTTGCCTCTGGAATGGGAGAGGTCCTGTAAGCAATTCAAAGTTTCAAATTCCAATACAAGCCTAGTGCTTTTTCCATATTGTGAGAAGTATCCAGAATAATGTCTGAACATGGTTAATTAATGATAAGCTGTCATTACGAAATGCCTTCACATTGTTTTAATGCTAAAGCTATTGGTATGCAGTTTCAGCTATAGGATTGAAGCAGATAGGGTTTATTTGCCAATTTTACAATAATGCTCCATTGGGATGTATATTTGAATCAAAATATTTCTTGCTTCAGAAACTATGATAACCAAGGGGCCCAGACAAGTCTAATTGACTTAAAATCGTTTGTCATTCTGTGATTTAGGATGGTATATTTTGAGTTTTTGATGAAAATGCAATTAAGCAGTAACATTGGCTTGTGTCTCATTGATGTTTATAAGTGGAGGAAAAATTGTCACTCTCTTATATGAATTTCTGTAGTCTCTAATCAACATAGTCATTCCAACTGTTCCGCTTTACATTTTTCTCCAGCCCTACAAATTCTATCGCAGTTGTGGATGTAGAATTCACTTCACTTGATTTTTTTGAGAAATATGTCTTATAGTCTCTTTTCCTAAGCTGCTGCACTATCATGGGTGTATCTAGGTTGTCAAAGTCACCTAGGAATTACACCTGGCCTTATCTGCAACCACTTGAGGGATTTTGAACACGGTCTTCTCATTAATACAAGCCCGATCACCTTGCTTCTTTCTGCTAGACCATCCCTGTGGGCCCACTTGATTAATTTTAGGATCTTGATGATTTGTTCTAGTTCTGAAATTGACATTTATGGTCTGTTTTGATGGAGCATCCTTGCAATTGCAATTTGTTTTTGTTAACAAGGAAGAATTTTAGTATTTTATGTTGAAGATGGTAAACTGCAACTTGTTACTGAGAAGGAGACAAAGGGCTCTGTTTATAATCTAAATGCATTTAATGGAAAGTTTCTTGCTGGCATCAATCAAAAGAATCAGTTATACAAGTGGGTACTCTGTGATGATGGTTCAAGAGAGTTGCAGTTTGAATGTGGCCATCATGGTAATATTCTTGCACTCTATGTTCAGTCTCGTGGAGATTTTATTGTTGTTGGTGATTTGATGAAATCAATCTCTTTATTGATATACAAGGTATGTATTTTTCTTGATTCTTGTGAAGAAATTTTGTTTGTAATCTAATGACTCTAATTGGTAGATACTATAACCAGACTTTATCAGTTTGTTGTTTTCATAGTCCTTGTGTACTATCTGCATTTCTTGTGGGTTTTTTAATTTAATTTTATGAATGATGTTGTTTGAAACATTAGGCTCACATTAATGTGTCTCTATTGTGAAAAATTCTGTTTCCTATTTTTTGTCTTGTAGTTCTTATTTTCCTGAAGAAATGATATGATGTTGGATGGTTTTTATGAATAGGAAATCAATAACTATCGAATTTCAGGAAACACTCTCTATGCTTTCAAATAGGATAGTTAATTTGGTTAAGCATTAAGGAAACCTAAAATAAAATCTACAACTATCCTCCATTAATTTATGTATTCATTAACCCAAGTTTCTAATTACCATGATTGTAGTGAATATCTAGGGTTACCAGGGTTCTTCTATGATGCCATGATCATTTTCTGGTCAAGTTTTGCATAAAATACATTGCAGTATTGCCATTGGATTTTTCAATTGTTTTACAGGAAACCTTTTCACTTACATGGTTCCCTAAATTGTTCTTCTCACTACAAAACCTATGAAAACAAGTCTCACTACCATATGTCCAATTACAGTATCATTTGAGTCTTGAGAACCAACATACATAAAAATGTCATTCCGAGCAACAACCACAAAATTGATGTCTTTACCATGAGTTTCAACCACACCATGTGATGATATCTTCATTGAATTACTAATATGAGTAGAACTTAGTACACCAACAAAACTCCATACTTTGATTGTGCAATCACTCAAAGCCAAACCTAGTATAAAACTGAGAAGGAGAGGCCTAATGATTTTCAAACCAAAGCATTAATTTATGTTGTGAAAAGGTCAATGGAATCCACTCTTTCTCCCCAAACATGCAACAATAGCTTTCTTTCTCGTGGGCCTCTTTTCAGGATGCCTTGAATGCTTGAGCTAGTATTAATCAAGCCACTTGTTTAGGGTTTCCTTCCACTTAACAAGTTTTGGAAAGTTGACTTGCATTGCAAACATTCTGGACATATATGAATTTTAACAAGTACCATTCGGTTAGGTTTCCAATTGGAAATTCATGCTAGTTATCTTGCTAATTTTACTAAAGAAAAACCCTAACTCGACATCTCAACGTCACAAGCAACCATATTTAAGGATGGGACGACTTGTTTTGATACTTTTGTAGAGATGGCCTGTCTCTTATAAATTATGTTTGGGTCAAACTTGGTTGATGGGTGACAAAAGTTATTATTTATATATCCTCCTATTGCGCCCTTTCAATATCTGACACCAATATTTTCAGTGCATTCATAAGAGGGACAACAATAGGACGATAGTTAGAAGGAACAGATTTGTGAGAATTTATTTGGACATATCAAATTACTTCTGATGACCAACAATACATCAAAGGGTGGAAGTAATAGGGAGAGATGATTTCCATAACTCAAGGAATTAAAATTTTACAACAATAAATTCATCAAAATTTCTGAAGATTATGAGAAAGGATGATATGCATTGACAACCCTTTGGACCAACACTGTTTGAGGGTAATTCACATATGGAGAGTGCCCAAACAAAAGGAAAGTATATGGATGTCAAGAAAAAATTAGATACTGATCCAAGGACAACAATATATTGGGTACAATGTTTGTCAAAAAACATTACTAAACACATCCAGGAGCAAATTTCAAGGGTCTTTTATGCACAACTCTCAATACTTGGGATATTCTTGGGCCTGAAATACCTCATGAATGAGTGATGAGGTGAGAAATTATAGTTTGGAAAACTCCTTGTAGCATTGATTGTTGCTCAAAACATATTGTCTCACCCTTGTTTCATTGACAAGTGTCACAAGCTATGACAAATTTTTGGATGTCTATTTTCATGTCTTCCCAAAATAAGTGCTTAATTCTCTCATAGGTTTTATGAAAACCCAAGTGACCTGCATTGGGGGATGAATGTAACTCTAAGAAGTAGTGCTTCAAGGATGAATTGGGTGCTAGAAAAATGCACTCATTATTGTTAATGATAGTGCAGTTGTGATAGCCCTGCACTATGATTTACAAACAAGTAATCAACAAGGAGGGAGCATGCCCACCAAAATTTGAATTCCTGTACCCATGGTTATGAAAACAATGTCAAGCAAATTTCATGAATTGAAAATTAAGCATATACCCATATGTTTGTAAGTTGGTTGGTCTTTGTTATCTATAGAAACATGAACAACTATGTCATAGTTAGAAATAATCTACTTTCAACTATGTGCCACTGATTAAGCCTAGTTAGAGGTGTTTTCTGGGTTCTTTTGATGATTATTTAAGCATTATATTGCAAGAAGAAAATTTAAATTTTATTTGCATTCAAATTCATTTTTTTAAACACTTCCAGGTATCGTCGATATATCGATGAACATTGGTGTAGGACATTGAAAATATTTCCACGCACGTGCTGAACCTACCACGAAAGTTTGTGGATCGATGCGTGGATATTGAGACGATGATTCGTGGAAATATAACATTGTTTCCACGCAGGTGCTGAACCTGCCACGAAAGTTTGTGGATAGATGCGTGGATACCTAGACGATGATTCGTGGAAATATAAAATTGTTTCCACGCAAGTGTTGAACCTGCCACGGAAGTTTGTGGATCGATGCGTGGATAGCTAGACGATGATTCGTGGAAATATAAAATTGTTTCCATGCAAGTGCTGAACCTGCCATGGAAGTTTGTGGATCGATGCATGGATATTGAGACGATGATTCGTGGAAATATAAAATTGTTTCCACGCTGGTGCTGAACCTGCCACAAACATTTGTGAATGGATTCATGGATACTGAGACGTTGATTCGTGGAACTATAAACATGGTTCCATGCACATTCGTGGAACTTATAGAAGCTGTACGTCGCTATAGCGATGAAACTTCGTGGTAGGATTCATCTTCCATAGATATGAGAACAGTTGTGTAGTTGACACGTGCCCACTATGAAGCATTGCTATTACCACGACGAGGAATTGTCGTCCCTATATCCATGAATGTTGTTCCACGAAAAAACGAAACCCCAATCGTTGCAACAGGGATGAAAATTTGTGGCTATTACAACGAAACATTGTGGCAAATTTGACCATATGTACTAGTGTATAATGGCTGTGGTTACTCAAAGGATATGGTCGTGAAACTAGTGATGTATATGACTCAATAGTATGCAAAATCGTCAAAATCTAGACTCATCTATCCAATAAAAACAATGCCACTAGCATGAAAATCAATCCCAACAGTTTCGAAATAAAAATGCAACACTTTTATATTTTCAATGCACAAGCAGAACCTAAATGAAAGCACAAGCACTCAGATGCAAAATACAGTACATAAAAGTAATTTTTTTTTGTATTTTTCGGTTATAAGCAAAAGGAAAATGCAAAACTATATTTATGTATTTTTCAATATAATGAAATGAAAAATGCGAGCAAAATCTCACTATTTAGTTACAGAAATGAAAAGGAGATCACTCAGACAACCTAGTAGATCCCAAACAGTAAGACTCAGCCAAGGTAATGAGCTAAAAAATTAAAAAAGGGTAAAAACCAGCAAGGCTCAAAACCAAGAGAAAAGAGGAGTTCTGGTCACAAACAAGGCTTGGAACAGTCAGGAACAAGGCCAAGGAAGACTTAGGAACACTCAAAACAAACCCAGTAACAACCAAAGGCCATAAAAAAATCACCCCTGGAGTTGTACGCTACTGTCTAAGGAATAACTGTGCGTACTCGTGGTCTATAGTGCAAATAGGAACGGGTAGACGCGGGCAGAACTAGGCTCACCCGCATACAGGGAAAAGCAAATGAGCAGAAAAAGAGTCAAATGGTTCAGAAAAAAGGGTGTTTTCTACAGTGTATCCTAACAACCAATCAATGACACAGAGACTCGACACACAACAACTCTAAACAAGGACTAATGCCTAAAAATCCCCAAAAAATGGATGTTCTCCCTAGCGGAGTCGCCATTTATGTTACGGAGAAAACTTCCTATGGCTTGGGGTAGACCACAACAGATAGCTGACTACCAGAAATTAACTCAATTCTCAATGCTATGCTATACAAATGACAATGCTAAGATAATGAAGAATATAACCAACCTCGATCTGGATGTTCGATGTAGATCCCCGTTGGAGCTTTCAATTTATGCACTTGAACCTGCAAATTAGTCTTGACAGCCAATATACAACAAGCGCATATAATATATAAAAGATACTAGCATCATCAATAGCAATGGTCCATGATATCATACGTAAATGAAACCCAATGTAATATAAGTAACATTCACAACATTAATGGATGAGAATATGAGTATTTCTATTGACAAATAACAAGAAGTACAATGTGATACGACCTCTTGTCGACAACCAATCTGAACCAAGAACTGGGTCTCTCCACTTTTGCCTCCACCACTTCAATCCTCCATGGAATGACAAACTCAAACTATGATAGGAGTTTGGAAGGTGAACATAAGAGGCTCACAACAACAAGGATCAATGAGTGTAGACTCAAGATACGACAAAAATCCACTAGAGTTATCTTGCTCTCTTTTTCTCCTACCTTCCATATGCCATATGTGCTCAATTAATAGTCCTTCCAAAGGTAAGTGAAAGGACACATCGAGGCATTTCAGGGAAAATGGAGGGCCAAAGGTCACCCTAAGACCGCTTTTTGGGAGTAAAAAGTCATTTACTAGTGATTTTTACCATTTTACTTTTCACCCGTGGGCTATAGTGGTGCAGCTCGCGGGTACGTTGGCTAAAGTGGAACAACTAGCGTACAGGAAGAAAAATAGGGAAATAGTGTGTCTGAAGGACATAAAGTGACTATGAGTCAGTGAAATGGATCCTAAAGGCCAAAGAGTTCTGATGCTCACAAGGTGGGAAGTTACGTTGTAACAGATGCCCCCTAATGTGTGAGGTCAGAGAATGGTGCTACGATGGCCGAAATACATTATAAATCTCAGAAGTGGAGTGATGGAGACACAAGTGGAAGGAGCTGCTCACTCGTCATAATACAATGGTATCTCTGAATACATGTCGGTATAGTACAACAATCTGATACAATGGCCATGAATAGGAAGTACATAATGAATACATGTCATAAGTGATCATAGCCATGACCCCTCTATAGTAATATATGGTCTCCTATTGAAAAGGAAACAATTGGTGCAAACTGGAGGTACAAACTGCTGATATCTGAGAGATGATATCTCAGATGTAAAGTCACGATCATAAGTAACATACTGAATGCCACTATCGCCTGGGGTCTTCTACACAAATAATCTACGGTGCAAGTCCCATCAAGTGAATAAAGGAGTTGAGGTCAAACCTGATGTGACATTGTCTTATTACCGATCAATGATGTATACTGTTAACAGATGCGAGATAACCCACCAATAATGAAAATGGGCATCAAGGCACATAGTACAATCATCAAAGTGTGAATAGATGTGTTGAAGTCAAACACTAAGATGAATCCATCGATCAGGGGACTTTGATGTATTCCCAAAACTGTTGATGGCGAGAGAACCTACGACTAATGATTGCAAGCCTCAAGGTACTCAACCGAACTCTAAGTATCAAATTCCGGAATAAATGGGTTGAAGTCAACGGAATGAAACTCACTGGAAGGAGGGAATTAAGGCATCCCCCATCAACTAGCACGAGATACCAGCTACGCTGAAAGATTTGGAAGAACTCAGGTGAAATGGATTGACTCAATAGGATGGCCGACATGCAATAGTCAAGAGATCTGAGGAGTGGCCGAAACTGGTTTCAGGACTTCCTTTGAACAAGAGCATGAGCAGATGGATAGACTCAGGAATCATAGACTTGACATAACACTGTGTGATGCAGGAGGCATCAACAAAGGGCTCCATAGTGACTGGAAGCTTAACCAATCGGTGGAGTAAACTGAGAAACAAGTACAGCTCCTAAGGTCTAACTATAGTCCTGACTCATAATGTATGGAGTGGAATGAATGCTCTATTCAAAGGCGAAACAACAACTGCCAACTAGAAGTAGTAACCATAATCCCGTCCGGCTTTTTGGAATATTTGATTTTTTTTTGGTCTTTTTCATATTTGGAAAAGATTGAAAAAGAATAAAATTGGTTATAGTACAACAATGGAGGGAACGAGTGTCAAATAGTGAGTAGACTAGTCCCAAGCAGTGGAACATACTTATGATCAATGCAAGGAATCATGTGCAGGATGTGGACACTCGGGGGGATGTTCCCTCGGGGTCAAAAGTTTATCAAATTGCGAAGGGAAAATGGAAGCTCTGCAGGGATTGACAGGGAAAAGTGCTCAGGCACCAGGCTAACAACTGAGTAAGCGGGAGCTGGCACAAGGCTCAAGTGGCAAGAAGGATGATGCAATGAAATCACAACTTGATATAACTGGGGGAGTCCTTATGGGAAATGGCCACCATAAGAAAAAGTAGAGTATGAATCTTTATCGCAAAGTCATGGCATAACTACAAAGGACTCCCGATCTCTAGGACAAACAATGCCATGGGCACCAAAATGCAAAAAGGGGTTCTAACTAGGGTACCCATGTTCAGAAAGGCCCTACTGCCACATAGCGACACTTCTATAACAGTGTGAAGGTTTCGTGTTGGTTAAGAAGCGGGGTCGCACCTAGGGTTTATGAAAATGGTCAAAATGTCAAATTCATAATGCATGTGAAAATGACATCTAACTTATATGCCAGGTGTGGAATATACCTGCCATAGGCGGGAAATGATCAAAAACAACTCTCGCCGAATAAATCTGGTCAAAAATTCTACTCTAAGACGTTATATTAGTCCAAAACAGCTTAAAATGGAAAAAAATATAGACAAGTGGGTTTTCAAAATTATAAAAAATAACAAAAAATTACAATTTACAATTCATTTTCACTATTCACCTAATTAGGAGTTTTTGGTTAGTTTTCACCTCGAAGTTCAGACGTTGATTCTGGGAGCTACGGGAATCCGTTCAACGAGCCATCTGGAGCAGGTTAGTTGTCTCATCCATACCTTTCATTTGAATGTTTTTATTTGAATTTTCATTGGTTAAAAATTTTAAATGGCCAAGCCCTAAATGGTCGCGGCGGGTACCTGTGGGCTACTAGCATACAGGTAGCGGGTAGGGAAAGGTACGCGCGGTCAACGCATGCATTGACTGTGGGTACCCGCTATTGTGAGCTAATTATTTCAAAGGTACGGCCGTGGAGTTTTTTTTTTAAATGAAATTGACTAAACTCTTGCTTGCTCTTCCTCCAGGATGGTTCTAGAGGGGAGAGAGAGGGAACATGACCTTGTGGATGAGGCTGTCCGCAATGATTTTCCTGCATTGCAAGCTTTACAAGCGTGCGGGCTTTACAAATTTTGAAACATAGGGGGTTTGAGGGCCCAAAACCTATTTCTCCGTCGTTTGATAGACTACTAGGACATAGATGCAAAAAAATTCAACTTGGACGGGAAAATAATTTCCTTGGAGGTCAATGATATCTATGTCATTACTGGTTTGTCCTGCCGAGGTGAAGTGGCAAGCCTTCGATCTCATTCTGTGGGTGGTGGGATCACCTCTCCCGACTTTATTGAGCAATATTGTGTTCCCAATACTCAGAAAGTGGGGAGTCAGGTGCCCATCAAAGCCATAGTCGATCTAAGTATGAAGGTTATAGTGGCTACCCTAGTGCGGATTACAGGTTCGACAGCTCTTCACTAGGCATCCAGGCCGGTGATGTTCTATGCCTCACAGTGTATGTGGCCCATCTTATATGACTCGTGCACAACGTTACTGGGGTCCATGAAGACTCAGTTAACGGAGTGCAAGAAAGGGGAGGCAAAAAACTTTGGATACAGTAGTATCTTATGCAGTTTCTTCTTTGAGCGATTTCTGGGGCTCAATCCGAGGGTTGAAGTCCCTCCTCATAGTCTCTGTGACCCAGCCCTGACTCGGTGGACAGAGGTCTTGACGCGATAGGGTGGTGGCCGTCAGGCATTACCATACAGAGATGAGTTCTTTCACTTGTGGGACCGACAGGTCATAGCTATAGATGACTACCCTTATGCAGGGATAGACTTCCATTAGGATCGTGACATGCCACTTCCACAAGGAGAAGCGTTTGGAGACATCGGTGAGTACTCTTTTTATGTTTTTGTGTATTATTTTTTTGTATTTTTTATTATAAATGTAAGTGAAAAAGTATTTTTGGGGGTAGTGTCATATATTAATGTTTCACTGTTTGCTCGCAGACAAGGGTCCAGTTAGACCACAGGGCTTCCCGAGACATCATCGATGGGGCAGGGGTGATGAAGTAGTGGGTGTTGCAACAGAGTGTACACTACAGACTGTGCGGGTCAACCTATCACAGATGACCAATAGGGTATTAGGTATAGAGATAGTGCAACTACCAGAGGATATGCAGCGCCATGTGGTGGGGGTACCGAGCAACTAGGTACGACTACTGCAACGTATAGCAAATGTTATACATTATTACTATCAGACGCATCTTGCCGAGGCAACAACTAGGCCTCCTCGTAGGGCTTAGACATCTCAGAGTCCCATTTTTGTATTGATGTGTATATTTTTGAGAGCTACGGGCTCTAGTTTTGTATTATGACACTACCATTTTGGACATATTATTTATAAAAGATGATGGTTCTCCGGTTCTACTGTATGTGTGTATGTACAAATGTATGAATGTATCTTTTATTTGTGTGCTTCATTATGAATGTGACAAATGCCAATCTAGGACATAGTTAGCATATGCATCAGACATATGATTAAAACTTCTCGGAACATGAATGTATGTCATGGAAACAAAATGTCGTTCCAAGAGTCTTACCCTTAAGAATTTCTGTAGTAACATAGGATCCCTCACACGGTACTGACCATTCAACTGAGAGACAACTAATTGTGAATCCAGGAAGACTTCTAAAACCTGGATACCATGTGAAATAGCATCCCGAAGTAGCTCAATCACGGCACTATACTCAACCACATTGTTAGATGTTGGACCAAGACAAGCACCTCCTGAGGACACAACTAGGTGGTCAGGTGAATAAATAACCCAGTCAGCAGAAGCAAGCTGCTGCGTATGACGGCTAGCACCAGCCGCAAATCCTAAGAACGTAGGAGATTCCGCTGACATCTGTCAATCAAACGGAAGCGAATCAACAGACCCAAAAACCAAAAGAAATCTAAACTATGTACAAAAGCAACTATACAATAGTATATAAAAGTATTAGCTAGAACTAGAAGTTCAAGCGTAATACCGCTTGAGGTAGAGCCCATTTCTAGGCTCTTTCAAGACATTCCCCTCATAATCCTCTAATTCATAGGCTCCTTTTTCCAGGACACACCTCACGATGTAAGGACGGTGCCACATGGGGTTAAACTTGCCTGCCCCCAAGGGTTCTTTAGCTTGGTCATATAAGAGGACCAAGTCACCTTCAACATATTTTCGGGGATGGACATGCCTATCCTACTGAACCTTGACATGATGTTTATTGGCATCTATAGCCACGATGGCATCTCGACGCTACTCGTCAAGCTTCTCAAGGTGGATTAAACATTGCTCAATACTCGACGTATTAGGGAGGAGCTCTACGGCTATTTTTAGCAAAGGGATTTCTCATTCAATCGATAAAATCAACTCCATATCGTGTACCAGCTGAAATGGTGAGAACCCGGTGGTAGTCTTGATTGTGGTTCGATACGCCCACAAAGCAAGATATAACATAATATGCCAGTTGTTCTTGCTTTGTTGGATGGTACGTTGGAGAATGGTCTTTAAAGACTTATTGACTGCTTCAACCTGACCATTCGCTTGGGGGTAGTAAGAAAATGAGTGTTCTTAACGAAACCCAAGCTTGAGCGACAAATCCTCCATCATTTTGTTCTGAAAGTGACTGCCATGGTCAGTGACAATCTCTTTCGGAATACCGAACCGAGTAATAATCTGATTGAATATGAAATGGGCTGCTGTAGCACCATCGTATTTTATGGTAGGCATGGCCTCAGGCCATTTGGAAAAGTAGTCCACGACCACTATGATATGGTGATGCCCCCCAGCCGAAGCTGGTTTGCAATCCATGAAATCCACCCCCCACTTGGTGAAGGGACCGACGGTGACGACCAGATGAAGGGGCGCTGGATGCAAGTGTATATTCCGAGAAAACACCTAGCAAGGGTGACATCTCTTCACAGTGTTTATACAATCTTTAAATATTGAAGGCCAAAAGTAACCAGCTCGCATAATGCGTTGGGTTGTAGCAAGCCCAGATAAGTGACTGCCACACGCCCCGGCATGGCAATCATTAAGCACACGCTCCGCTTCTTCGTGAGTCAAACAATGATGGAGAATAGAATCCTTTCCTCGATGATACAAAGTGTCGCTAACGATATTATAACCTTTAGCATGGTGTTTCACACGCCGTCGCTCATCTCGCGAATAGTGAGAAGGAAAATTCAAAGTTTGGAGATATACCCATACTAAGGGTCCTATGACGAGATAAGAAATAACTGCTCATCCACAAAGGAATCTTCCTGGACAATGTCCTCATCAAGTTGCGGAAGGTTTGACATAAGCTCCGTAAAAACCAAGGATTTCACCGACTTCGCCAAAGCAAAATTGAGATCAAACTCCTGAAGGATCACAATCCATTTACTGTACTCCCCCCTATAAGATGTCGTGATAGCATGAACTGAAACGGATTGATATGCGCTATAACTGTGGTAGTTCTAAGCATGATATAGTGTCGTAACCGTTGGACTGCATGAACAGTCGCAAGTGCCAACTTTTCCACATGAGTATATCTTAGTTCAGCATCTACTAGATTTCAACTAAGTTAATAGATCACATGCTTGACGAGCACATCTGTCACCTACCCAAATTTCTGAGAATTATTATTTTATTTGCAAAATACTTTATGTTAATTTAAATTACAAAGTTTTGTAATTATGATCAGTTTTGAGCATGGATGAATGTAATTACTGAATATTATTATTTAAATAAATTAATTAGGAGACAAACACCCAAGAGGACTTGTTGGCCCGGTTTTGCAACCAGGCTTAGTGCTATGGGCACCTGCTAACTAGTAGCAGCAGTTTCAATGGAATTAAAAACAAGAAACTAAACTAAACTAAATTAATCATGGATCTTATGCAAGAATCTAAGCAAATAGTGTAAACATTTAAAAAACAAGAACAAGAAAATATTAAAGAATGAATTTGTATTGAAAAATGGGGGGCAAGCAAGTGCTTGCGATAATACCTTCAATGGTGAAGGTTGATGTTGAGCAACTCCCAAGATGAGTAGCTCCAAGCTCCAAGAGGTCTCCTTCTCCAAGGTTGCTTCAATGGCTAAAATGCTCAAGGGAGATTTCAGCAGCATAAGGATGAGATAATGGATGGATATGAAATGAGGAGCCCCTACCACCTTTTTATAGGTTTTGGTGGTGGGGAATACCATTTGTGGTTTTGTGGAAACCAAATGGTATTAACCAACATGGTTTAGGTACTTTTCCCTCCTTTTTCCTTTTTTGAATAAAAATAATATTTTAATTCCCTTTTTAATATTTTTGGGAATTTGGACCCTTTTTGAGGGTTTTTTATGCTTTTCAGGAAAAATAATATTTTTTAATGGAAAAAGGGGTGCACTAAAGTCTTTTGGTGACCTTTTGTTGGTTTCAGAGGCTCAGATGGTGGAAAAGTGGACAAATGGGTCATGTGAATAAGGGAATGAGCTAGTGAGCACTTTTTAGGTGTTAACAGATTGCCCCCTGATGTGTGAGGGCAGGAGCTCATCGTATGGCCGATAGACATTATAGTTCTTTTGTCTTTTTTCAGGGTTTTGGGAAGGAGAAGAGACCGATTGGAGACTGGAACCACGGCCCTTGGAAGCTGCAAGAAACAAAAAATATTACATGGCCTCAATATGAATGAGGTATAATCTCTAATAATGGACGAGGTGGGCATTCCCATGCTCGTATCAAGACATATACATAACAATTAGTCCCAAGAAGGGGGATCTAATACATAAAGAATCTACTGGTACATCATAATGGTCCAGGGGGGACATTATTTTGGGATATACTGCTGATCATAACTGATCCAATAACTGATACACTGGAATAACTGATGAACTGCTGAAACTGAAGGTGTCCAACATCTGTAGGGACTCAAAGACTATGAGTCATCTCTGAGAAATAATGTAACTGTATACTCAAGGGAGTATGAAACTGGGGTACATCTGAATACTGTCGCCATGCGCAACCCGAATATCTATAGAAAAAGTGTAATTGGTTTTATCCATAGGAAGACTCTCGAATGTGGAGGAGTCAGGAGGTATCCGGGGTCTTCGACTAATAAGTGAAACGGACGAATACCCTGTGCGAGTCTCAACGATGCGATCAAGGAGTTGAAGTCGAGCATGTGAGAAACAATCATTTGGAGAGGCACTGAAGATTCCTCTCGAAATGATTCGTAGGCACTCATCATAAATGGTGATGAGTCCAAGACACAGGGACCTCTAGGTCTATCCTCTGGAATCAATGTGGTTGTCGTCGACAGAGGGATACCAGCAACTAACAAGGCAATGATGTTTCCTTGATAGGAGCACGAGGTGTAAAACTGAAGTGTTGTAGTACTGATGGTAGGACTGACATACTTGTGGGAATGGGAAATAACTGGGTCAAAAAATGGGTAGACTCAAACTTCCTTTGTTCAGAGCATGATGACATGGTTGACCTGGCAGCATGGGGAACTGACTTGTAGGTGTGGGGATCATTGCTTTGACTGAATGGTATATATTGACTCTGGGGGTCGAGGATGAGCTGATAGGTGCCGTCGAGGAATTATCAAGGTGACATACCGCAGAATACTCTGAACAAAAGCGACCAGAATGGGGAAGCTGCCTAATGAGTAGATGTGATCTGTCGTGGTGCCAAGAGGCACCATTGATTGCTTCTTCGTAGTTTTAATGAGCTCCAAGAAGGGATAAAAGTGTGTTTTGAAGTGGTACGGTCCTGTGGATTTTGTGAGCCCAGGACGGCTCATACTCATGGTTGCTTTCATATTTAGAGAGTCTGAAAATGGTAAGTGGACTCTATTGGTGTTTCTTTTTCGTAAGTTTAGTCTCCAAGGCCCGAAAAAGCATAAAATGATGCGGATGGAGAACTCTTCTAGCCGATGTGACTAGAGTATACCTTTTTCGTAATTAGTCTACAAGGTTCGGAAAAGGGGTAAACTTATACCAGGTAGACGCCCTTTCAGATACGTTTAGCGAGCATGAAAGGAAGCAAGATTGCTCGACGATCTTTTCATTGTTTTAGGAGTCAGAAAAGAGCTTAACAGAAACTGCCTAAGTGCCTTTTTCGTAAAAGGGGTTGCTCGGCCCGAAAAAGGGGTAAAATTATACCGAACAAAAATGGATTGATGAGGGCGAGAAAAGGTCTCAAGCATCGTCATCAGTGCGGAAAACTGGATCCGGTGACATAAGGATTGTCGAAAACGGAGAACGGCCAATGTGGCACGCAAACCGAGGCTATGTGGGGGGCATGGAAAAAATGCCCGAAAATCAGGACGTGACAGCGAGAAATGATCTCAAGCATCATCACGAGCGCGGAAAACTGAATCCGGTGATATATGGCACATCCAAAACGGAGAACGGCCGATGTGGCACGCAAACCGAGGCGACGTGGGGGTATGAAAAAATGCCCTGAAAATCGGGACGTGACAGCGAGAAATGATCTCAAGCATCATCACAAGCGCGAAAAACTGAATCCGGCGATATAAGGCATGTCCAGAACGGAGAATGGTCGATGTGGCACGCAAACCGAGGTGACGAGGGGGGCATGGAAAAAATGCCCAAAAAATCTAGGCGTGAGAGCGAGAAATGATCTCAAGCGTCATCACGAGCGCGGAAATATGAATCCGGCGGTGCAACTAGTGTGAAAAATGGAGGTCATAAGGACTCCGGAATGGTCAAAGGAAATAACTAGGTTAAAAAATGGCTACCAATAAAGGTGAGCCCACCAAGCCAATGATGCAGTGGTGGGGAGAAATGATGACCCGCGGGGGGGAATACTATGTGTATCAACTCAAATATACAAGTGACACGTGACCTCAAAAAAAGGTTGAGATCACGAATATGAAAATGTGAGCAGGGTTAATGACCTGCCCCCATGCTATGTGCATGGGGTTTGTGATTGTGGATCACATATGTGTTGGTTTGAACGATGGGTTCATTGAGGTGTTGAGATAGAGATGATGGGGAAGGTTCAAAATGATTGATCATGCCCCCTATCCCAGGGTCGAGGTAATCTATTATGCCCCCTAACTCAGAGGTGTCAATGTGGTGCATATGTTGTCTCAGAGAGAGATCAATAGGGCATTGAGCAACTGCTGGCGGGGTGTTATACCATGACGCTGTGGGTCGTGGTGGCATACTGAAGTGATGATATGATGATGGGGGATTCCCTTTGTGGGGTGGATGCCCCCAGTATCTCCGACGAGGATCACGATGATGATGAGTAGGCAAGGTTTTGGGCTTGCCCCCATGTTGTGGACATGTGGTTTCCTGGTCGATTTGAAAGGGTTGAACCTGTGTGTCAAAGGGATCAATGGAAGGGGCCGACCGGACAGAGGGGTATCCAGTGGAGATCGTATAAATGGCGGGGTCAAGGCCAGGAATTTTGGTATCTGACCAAGTAAAGACATCAGTGAATTCTTGGAAGAGTTGTTGGTATTCTCCGATCTCATGCTCACTGTGGGAGGTTCCTAATGTGATGGTATGAAGGGCACCAAGTGGGTCAGAGATGTCAATGTGGATGACGGGAGAAATATCGGCAATGGGATCCATTAACCAGTCGATTTTAGTAGGAAGGAAATCCTTGGACTCAACCGCGGATTGGGTAGCGGTGGTGGATGAAGTCTCTTCCAGGAGGAAGTATGGACGATGGTGCATGTCTTCCCCGGGATAATCAAAGGTAGTAGGAGTCTCGAGAACCTCTTCATCATTGCGGGAGCTTTGAGTGGTCAAATCGAGTGATGAGGTAGTGGTAGTCGAAGATATCATGTAGATGGTGTTAATCTCTCCGGATGATGATGATGCGGGAGGGTAGATTTCCTCGATAGTAGGGGGTGCCGTCTCTAGGTCCAAATTGTTCATCTCGTAGAGAGCTGCTCTATAGTCTGGGATGTCAGGACAGTTGTGGGAGTAGTGGCCGTAAATACTGCATATCGCACATGGGTGGTTGGTACGCAGTGATTTATCACGAGGCATGGGGTTTGGATCGAGCTTGACCACCGGGATGTTGGGGTCGTCGTCCAGCATTTGCATGTGTTCCTGCAATGCAGATAACTGTGGGCACTGATGGGTTGGATGGCCTAACTCATCACACAGCGAGCATTTTGGAGCATGAAATACGGGGGGAGGTTTAACTATCTTGGGTGGGGGAACCGCAGTGTATGGTTGTGGGCCTCTGACCCCAGTGGGCCTGACGAATGGAGGGGGATTCGTCGACGACGAAGGAGTCGTGATACCGGGAGGTGGTTGGGTAGAAGTAACAATGGGTTGCACCGGTTGTAGGATGACATTTGGTGTCGGTGGAGGAACGGGAGGCGTAATATACCACACGGGTAGTCCCAATGTTAACCCGGGGAGACTAAGGGTAGCCATAACCGGGGCGCTTACTACACCCGAAGGAGGAAATAGAAAGGGGATTGTGTGGATAGGTGTAACACCGATGTGACTAGGGACCAATGGTGGTTGACTATCGGGTGTTTGTGTATTCTGTGAAAGAGTACAGAGGTTTGCGACGTGGGTCTCCGGTGACGGTGGTGGAATGGCCTGGAATGTAGAGGTCATTGGTGTATCTGAGTAAAGTCCGGGTCCCACAGAAGAAACAAAGGAGGTAGTTGCACTAGAAGCGGGTTGTTCAACCATGGGGAGAACATTTTCGGGTGCTGCAGGGGCATTGGGATCATAGTAGGTGAGTTGGTCGATTTTGACCACGCGTCCCTCGTGGGGGAACATCATGGTACGGAAAACGGATGAGGCAACCGCTTTCATGGCGTACATGTAACTGCGGCCAAGTAAAAGGTTACAATTGAGTTGGGCATTAATGACCTCTATGTCGATGAGCACAGTTTTCCCACCCAATTGGACGGGGACATTGGCTAAAAGACCTTGGGGTTGAGCCGAACGGCCGTCGTAGGCTCGTAATGCAGTGGTGGACTGCTGGAGAGTAGGGGATCCCAACTTCTGCCAAACGAATGTGGACATGACGCATGTGGAGGCCCCTTCATCGATAATGCACCGATGGATGACAAGATTCTGAACAGAAACGGAAACTTGGAATGCTAATGAGGAAGGCAGTCGTGGTTCAGACTGGTCTGAATCAAATGCGATCAACTGTGAATCATTGGGGTCAATGGCGCCAATGGTAGAGAGCAAATTTTTGCGCTGCGAAGGACAGTTTTTCAAAACTTCTAAAGCAGACATGGCTGCAGGAGACTGGGCTAAGTCGTCGACAATGTTGTAATTCGACGCAGCGCGAGCATATGGATTACTGTTGATGCGATGAAGTGGGAAGCGAGGTGCTTTGGAAGCGCCATCAAGTGGAGCCGGAGGTATACGTAACGTTTGATCTGTGGGATTAACGTTAGTGTTTTTGTCGGCGGGAGGGGCTTCAGAGGTGGAGCCATATTGGTTCCGACGGGTTTGGAGATTGGAAGCGGCAATCGACATCATCAACAAATGGTGAGTACCTGAATCGAACATGGGTTGATCAGGGGCTGCATAAGTGATCTGCTGTGGTGGCACGTTTCCCTGAGGGGGGGCTAACGGCTGAGTGTTCACCACTCCTTGTGTTGGAAAAGGGTTTTGTAGCACCAAAGGTTGTTGTTGCGGTGGTGGAGGGTTGGGTGGTGGCTGAGGAGCCGCCTGCCCTTGACGATGGGCATCATCTGTCCATAGTTGTCGAGCTCGCTCAAGATGTGGGCAAGCGTGGGTATAGTGGCCATAGACACCGCAAATAGAACAAGGATGGTTTGTTCGTAAATTAGCATTTTTGGCTTGCTTAGGTGGCCGATCAGGATTCTGATGAGCAGGCGCCGCGTTATTGTTTTACGGAGGATGGGTAGGTTGTGGAGCTTGGTTATGGTTTTGGTTGTTTCCACGGTTACGTCCTCTTCCGTGGTTTGGTTGCCCACCCTGGTTGAGTTGGTTATTTTGGTATTGGGGCTGATGTTGTTGTGCGTACACATGCCCTTGAGCATTGGGGGGATTCTGGGGAGCCGTAGGTGCAGGAGCAGGTTGCGGTGGATAATATGTTGGTGGAGCTGGAGGTGGTCCAGCTTCCTGTTGGGGTTGTTGGTACCCCTGAGCCATTGGATGTGGTGGATTAGCTGGTGCAGCTTGCTATTTGTACTGCATCTGATGTGGCGAGAACTGGATGGGGTTCTGTGTAGCAGGTTGGTTATAGTATGTAGGAGGTACATATGCTAATGGTGCTTGTCCATAACAATGTTGCGGACAAGAGGGTCCATGAATATGATGTGTCTGGTTTGTTGGAGCGTAAGAAGTTGTCGCTCCGGAACTGGATGTAGCCCTAGAGAGGTCTGGGGCAGGCATGGTACTCACCATGCTGAAAGGTTTCGCTTGGGGTGTGATTTGGCCAATAATGCCATCGGCGGCATGAGATGCCCCCGGTGTGTCACTGCGTGAAGAGTCGCATCGTGGGGCGTCTGGTATGATTGTGTATAGATAACCCGATTGGGCGTAAATGAGATCAAACTGTTGGGCTTTGAGGATGGCCTCTTCTTCAGACTGGGGTCTTTCAGATGCTACATCCTTCGCAATAAGAGGGAGGAGGGATTTTAGAAACCAATCTAAGAAGATACGGTCGTCTAATTTGATTTTGCAGAGGCTTCGGTGTCGATGCCACTCATGAATGTGGCCAGTGATGTGGGTGGCCGTATTTTGTCTGCAAGACAGTAGGATCTCGACGCCCGCATCATAGCGGACAGGTAACTGAAAGAACTGCAGGAAGGTTGAGGCAAGGGAGGTAAAGGTGGCATGCATCCCATGGGGCTGCTCGATATACCACTTGGTTGCAGAGCCAGTGAAGGTGCGCTGTAAAAGCCGGAGGCGGATTGAGTCGTCCACTATGGAGTTGGAGGAACACCATAAATGGAAGGACATGATATGGTTCTGGGGGTCTTCCCCTTCCTTGCCCTCAAACTTAGGGATGTCAGAGGGGAGTTTGGTGGGAATGTGAGGCCACGCAGGATCGTGTCTGATGGGGTCATTCGTGAGCCTGGCTAAGTCTGGTAGGTTCAGACTCGCCATGTATGGTAAGCTAGCAGATGTGGTGACTGGAACTGGGACATGCCTAGTCATTGTGTATGATGTAGGGGTCCAGTAGTGCCTAAAGGTATGCTAGGTATGGAGGGTATGTGCCCTCCAATAGGTGTAGTCTGGTATGGGCCAACGCCTCCAAGTGCAACATGGGTTACACTTGGGTTAGGAATAGCAGTGGGGATTCCTGGGATAGGGTTTGTGGAAACCAGAGGGGGTGTGACCCCTATGTTGGGTATACCCATAACAGGGGGTGGCCCTGTGTTGGGCATTCCTAAATGTGGAGTGTTACCCATGTTGGGCATACCCAGGGGGGTGGTAGTCGCCATATATGGCACCACCGCAGAAGGGTCTGTGGATGTCTCACCTATGGTGCTGGTAAACAGTGGATCAAATGGTGTTCCAGCCATTATGGTGGTTGGTGGTAACTCTGTGAGGTTTTCAGATTCTACCTCCAAATCAAATGTGAAGTGAGGTGTGTCAGAATCGGATGACTGTCTAGTTGATTGACGATGTGTCGAATCAAGGGATAAGGCTCTGCGTAGGTGACGTGGAGATCCAAGCGGACTAAACTCTGGGAGTTCGCCCTGTAGACGACGAGAGCGTCTAAAATTCTCAATGGTGAGAATTAAGTTTTTTGTGTAAAAAATTTGTTTAAGTATCAGGTGGTGATATATTTATAAAAGACTCAAAACCCTAATGCAACCAAGGGTGCAAGAAGGGGAGTGAAAAAAGAAGGCTCTCAGGCCAAAAAATCAACCTCCAAAAAGGCACTTATTCTAGCAGCTGTGCTACAATAAGTGGAGGAATGCAACAAATGGTCAGAGTACCAACATGCAAACGGCTTCTATAAAAAATAGGTGTAACTAGACCAAGGGTGGGTTGAATCATGCAAACACCTAACTAAAAGTATTGTGACTCAAACACACGATATCCTCTGCAAGGTGATGAAATCCAAGTCAGACAATATGAGTGTTGAGACAACGGCTAGATATCCCCCTACTGGGAGGGACACCGAGTAATCAATCCTAAAGACAGGCTACTAGGATACTCCGTTCATGACGCGTCGAGAAAAGGTAAATCTGCCGTTTGGTCCTTTGATCGCAATATCCCAATATAGGGATATCCCGAGAACTGCGAATGGTAGCCCTTCGGTTACTGAATGGATTTCGGTATTCCACTCAGGATTCCGGAACCATCCTCGCGACTTCAACCCTCCTAGGGGAGAGGCCTTCCCACAAACCGGTTGTGACCGCGCCAAAAAGTACTAGGAGATTTTAGCTCCCTAATTGGACAACTTCTATGTCTCAGATGTAATAACTGAGGGGTGTTATTGGAACACCTATCCCCCCAATACTACCTAGCTACAAAAGTTCTTTTAGTGTTCCCCAAGTGGGGTTAAAAGTGTGTTTAAATTAGGGTATGTTTTAAGTCTTAGTTCAATTAAGTGATCGAGTGAGTGCACGTGAGGTATTGAAACTGAACTTGAAAAAGGTAAATGCTTTATAGGAAATTTTCAAAAAACAAAGGAGCTTTTTGAAAATAAAAAAGCAAATATTTATGACTTTTTCAAATAAATTGCTTTGCAAATATCAACTCAAAAAACAAAGAATCTTTTGATTTCTGAAAGCAAATAATAGACTTCTTTAAAAGAAATAAATGGATTTCTTTTTTCAAGTAAATTGCTATGGGCAAGATTTTAAAGAAGTAAACAGGAAATTTTTTTAATCTAGATAAAAATGCAAAATGAGTCTTTCTTTCACTTTCTTGAAAATTTTTAAAAAGATTTCAAGATATGCCTTTTAAATAGTAAATTTTTTTTTTCAATGCTGTAAAATATGCAGAATCTAATACTGTAAAAATGTGCTATGGGCAGAAAGTACAGTAAAAATTAATTTTTAAAAAACGAAATGGCCGAATGAAAAACTCAGCCGAATGGACCGCGTGGGATTTGGGCACACAGTCGCGATGTGCAGCGCGGAAAAAATCCGTGAAGCTGCGATGTGCAGCGCGCAAATAGGCCGCGAAGCCGCGGTGAACCGCGCGGAAAAGGGGCGCTCAGTCGCGATGTGCAGCACGGTAAATGACCGCGATGTGCAGCGCGGAAACCGGCAGCAAAGCCGCGGTGGACCGCACGGAAAAAAGGCCGAAAGCCGCGATGGACCGCGCGGAAAAAAGGTCGAAAGACGCGATGGACCGCGTGACTGTCAGGTTAAAAACCGTGAGGCGAAAGCCGTGCACGGAAGCCGAAAAACGAACCCGAAAATCAAGAATTCCGGGCTGTTAATGGCAATAGATGAGGCCAAAACTTAGAGCAGCAATGGATCTGCTGTCTAAGATGGCAGATCTATGGATCTAAAGGTTAAAAACTAATAAAAAACTAAGATTAAAAGCAAAACTAGAGATCTATTGTTCAAAACCAAGCGGAGTCGCCAAAAAATGTTGGCCCGGTTTTGCAACCAGGCTTAGTGCTATGGGCACCTGCTAACTAGTAGCAGCAGTTTCAATGGAATTAAAAACAAGAAACTAAACTAAACTAAATTAATCATGGATCTTATGCAAGAATCTAAGAAAATAGTGTAAACATTTAAAAACAAGAACAAGAAAATATTAAAGAATGAATTTGTATTGAAAAATGGGGGGCAAGAAAGTGCTTGCGATAATACCTTCAATGGTGAAGGTTGATGTTGAGCAACTCCCAAGATGAGTAGCTCCAAGCTCCAAGAGGTCTCCTTCTCCAAGGTTGCTTCAATGGCTAAAATGCTCAAGGGAGATTTCAGCAGCATAAGGATGAGATAATGGATGGATATGAAATGAGGAGCCCCTACCACCTTTTTATAGGTTTTGGTGGTGGGGAATACCATTTGTGGTTTTGTGGAAACTAAATGGTATTAACCAACATGGTTTAGGTACTTTTCCCTCCTTTTTCCTTTTTTGAATAAAAATAATATTTTAATTCCCTTTTTAATATTTTTGGGAATTTGGACCCTTTTTGAGGGTTTTTTATGCTTTTCAGGAAAAATAATATTTTTTAATGGAAAAAGGGGTGCACTAAAGTCTTTTGGTGACCTTTTGTTGGTTTCAGAGGCTCAGATGGTGGAAAAGTGGACAAATGGGTCATGTGAATAAGGGAATGAGCTAGTGAGCACTTTTTAGGTGTTAACAGGACTGTTGAATGAGTGTTCACTGACCCACTAGGAGGAATGGAAGCTGTTGGAAGGTATGGGACAGATGGCAGCAAATTCACTTCACCACTAGCTGTTGGTTATGGGACAACAACCCCTAAAAATAGGGCATTATCCCCTAGGTGGAGGGAGTGAGAAGGCAGCTCATTTAATGACCCAGTAACAATTGAAAAGGCCTACGCAGCCTATAAAGGAAAATTCGAATTGAGCAGGAAGCTCTTGATCAATATTTCTGCATAATATTTTCCTCATGTGAATCAGGTGATCACAAGAGAGATTCGAATAGGGAGGTTAGTGGTGACTGTAATCTTAAGTCTGCATCGTTGCTGATAAGAACCAGAGATGCTGGTGCAGATCTATTGGACTGCTAACTATTTAGTATTCTGAAGTTATTTGCTATAGCAAGAAGAAGTCCCATTTCCTGAGTTTCTTCCTCCTGGAGGTTCAGTGAACAGGATTGGGGGTCCTAAGACAGTATTTGACTGTTTTCAGGAATTGGTTGGGTGGAACAGTCTTCTTGGGTTGTTTGTTGCCCTACAGATTTTCTATTTATTCTTAGTAAATAATTCTGTTCTGTTTAACTAGTATTTTATGTTTTTCTGTTTTCGAAAAAGAATCTAATCCTAGAATTGTTTAAGTCTGAATGTTTAAGTTTAATGTTGAAGTTGAATTGATAAACCAATATCTCTATTTTTCCACATGCTGTTTTGAAGCATCGTACTCTAGTAGAGATACACAAATTAAAAATAGATTAGAGGATAGGCAAATGCCATAGATTCGAATAGATAGGACAGTGATTGATTTATGGTTTATTGTTCTGTTCTATATTTAACAGTAATAAATCTTACTGTTTAATTTAAAATTGTCATATATTATTGTATTGTTTTCACAAATTAAAAGTATCGTTTTCTTCTCTCTCTATATATAGTATAGTTTTCTCATTCTATTATTTCCTGTAGTATTCAAAAGTAAAATCGTTAAAGTATATTTATATTCCAGTTTCAAAATAAGCAGTATTGTTATCATCATTCACATGTTGTAAATGCAAATATTTACACAGTCATTTTATATCATACACTATAGTTTCTTACTTCATTCACTGTTAGGATAGCTACAGTGCAATCTTTTGAAATTAATACAATCTCTAAAATTGTTTTCTTATCACTGTATTATATCACTATTCAAATGAGAAACAGAGTTCGACCTGTAGTTTCCATCACCAACGAATTTGAACTATCTTTCAAAGGACGTTTTATTGCAGAGCTTTTATTTGAAACAAGTTTCTCATAACCTAAGTGTAGAATGAAAACCACTTGACAATCTACAACAATATATTTGCTAACTTAGACGATTTTTACAACAGAAAAACATTACTTTCTACATAGACTTTGAATCGAACCCCAGTCGATACCTTAAATCATGTTTAGATTTTCTTTTCAAACTCTTACTTTATTTTCAAACAAATACGAATTAGGGTATGACCCTAATTGTTTCCTTTGCAAACAAAATTGAAAAGATTTTCGTCATTTTAATCTACATAGTTATCTTCATCGACGAAATCCTTAAACCCTAGCCTAGCTCAAAGAAACACGACATTAACCAACAATATCAAGTCGAACAACACAGACATCTACACAAAATATTTAGCATACTATTTCATTTCCGAGAAGAGAAGTGTCATTTACACAGTGAACGAGCCCATGGATCTATTTCAAAACTTAACCATTGAAATCGTGATTCTCATAATGAGATTTTACAACATGTTTTGCAAACAAATTATATAGATTCTTTTTCCATTTTCCAACAGATTGAAAGAACCCAAATTTCTCAAGTATCGACGAGTCACGGTAGGACCTGCAACTCCATTCTTGAAACCCATCAACCTCAGTTACAGGGCACCTACGAGGGTTTATGGAAAGACTCGGAGCTTACCATTGGAAAGCTTTCCAACTTTACCAAACCATCGATCGAAACACACCTTCATAACCTGCAACTGACACAAAAACGATAGCTTAGACGACGGATATCTTCTCAAAACGAAAGATAAACCGAATGAAATTTTATTTCGTTCAGGGAAAACTTACATTGCTTTAAGTACCAAAGCTTTCCACTTTAACCAGATACAAGATGATCCCACACTGAAGTTGATACGGGAAACCCTCGGTTCTTTTACACCAAGGAAAACCATGGGCTCAAACTATAACGACGAGTTCAAGAACTACCAACTGTTAATAATTTAAACTAGATACATGGTCTATCAATGACACCATTGCAGAAGGAAGAGAACTGTAACCCTCTCAAACTAGAGGTCTCGAGGTCGAAACCTCATACCGTTTCTACACCAAAATTTTGGCAGCCTGTCGGCCACACCGCCAAGACCAAACGCAACAATAAACATCAAACACTCTTTGTCAACCAAGACATCAGCCCAAAGCTAGGGTTTGATCCAACGGACAACATTGATGTTGATCAACGATCGAAATCATGCCAACACTCCATACATTGGAGCGAACAACTACCCTATTAATTGTTCATTCATTGCCAATACCGCATTTAATCTACGATGGGTGTATCGACAGCCAGCTCGGATAACTTGCAACAAAGGTGTATTACATGGCACTACTACATTCACCGTTTGCAGGATTTTCATTTACGTGGAGGCTCATTGAATCCATATTACTTATAGTCTGGACAGCCATTATTGCAGACCGAGTTCACAATCACCAACACAGATTCGTATCACTGGCGTATCCATCAACCTGTCAATCATTTAATACTGTCAGAACTCATTCCCATCGTTATGATTACAAGCTGTTACACTACGTTATGACATTATAGGATATGTTTCTTCGAACCTAAAATTCTTATGGTTCCAAGTAATGATTTCATAAAACACGTAGGTTTTTATAATACCAACGTTTGTATCTATGCATTTAGACATACCCTTAGAACTTAACAAACTCATAGACTTGATGTTTCAAATTTCAAAGATCGCATGGTTTCCAAGACTTTGATTCTTATCACACACTACTATGTTGTTTAAAAACCAATGATAAACATATATTCTCATAACCCAAGGTTTATATCGTAACACTAAATTGATAATATTGTATAGAACAATAATTCAAAGTTTATATAGTCCCAAGTTTTTAAATTATGGACTTAAATAATAATGAGCTATGACTTAAATTTTAGTTAAGGAAATAACTATAGTCACCCTTGACATAATCTCATCTTTGCCATTTATACAAGTTAGATACAAGCCTTTAAAAAGGGTTATAAGTATCACTAGGGTTACGAAGGGAATAACCCTTACTTAGGCAGATTATTTTGTGACCATTGGATGTGATATTACAAACTCTGTTATCGGAACTATAAAAATATATAGTTGGTATAACAGTCTTTCAAATGGATACAATAATTTTTAGAATTAGCTTGAAGACTGATTGATGCTATGAGTTCTTACCTTACTCTCTCATATAAACATTTAATGACTTGCGATATATGTATTACATCAACGATGGAAAGATAGAGACGACATTTAAGCCAGCTAGTACATTGACAAAACCATCAACAGAATGACGTATATAGATGACATTAATTAAACATCATGAAGTTGTCAGACTATAGCTTAAAACAATAAGTGTAGCATTGAAACCCATACTTTCTCACTTCCGAAGAGTCGCAACAGAAATTATAATATTCTATCTATTTATGACGCTGAAAAATTGAACTACACGTACTTCATTCCTTACCTGTCATCTGCACATAGGGCATTCAATAAGTTTTAGCGTTGCAGCTAAGTAAGCTCCAGGGTACCTCGTAGGACACCCTTATGCAGCAAAGTCAAAATGTCAGTATCTTTGCAAAAGAGAAAGTGTCGCATCGTTTTTCCAACCTATTTATTTCATTGTCATCATAATCATGTTACTAGTTATGTGATAACAACTATCATTATCTTACTGCTGTTAAGACATAAATTAAAAGCATGCTTAGTATCAATAATTGTACAACTAATGCTGTCATAATCGCAATTAATATTTCCGCAATTATAATTTGTCATAATTAATGTTGTTATCAAAAATTTTAAATTTTTATGAAATTTCAAGATGTTACATGTGGTATCAGAGCAAAAATTCGAACTCTAGGCCTGAATGAGGTCCAAAAACACGCAGCAGAGAATTTTCATACAGCAGAAAATTGTACTAACTTGAAAATTTGACTATTATGTTATTCAAAAATTATTTTCAGTTACAAGTATGGAGAACTCAGCTGAACACTTAAGCGACGGATTTCAACCAAACAGTCACAGTTCGGGACACCACTATGTAGAGGAAGGTCACGGGGAATTAAATAACAGTTCAATGAAACTGCTACGGGGAATCAAATCTGTGAAACAAGATAATGAAAGGATTCTATAAGCACAAGAACAACTAAATCAAGTGCTGTTTGAACACAGCCAAACATAGGAACAAGAGAGAAACAATGAAGATATTTCCAAAGTTGAGGACATGCCTCACACTGATAAAAATCAACGAAGTAAAAGATAGCTCAACCTCATCAGGAGATGCTATTGCAGAACGCAAAAGGAAACGTAACTATACCAGTGACAGCAGTGAAGGAGATTCCAAACGAAGAAGGAAAAATCATAAGGAATATGAACAAATTTCTGGAGAGTTCAAGAAGATAAGACCTCCAACTTTCAATGGAGAAACTAAGAAAGGCAAGACAGCTGAAGCTTGGCTGTCAGGGATGAAGAAATACTTCCAGATCTACAACTATTCAGATTTCTTAAAGGCAAAGATGGCTACATATAACTTGACCGGAAAAGCAGATATCTGGTGGTAGGACATCAAAAGGGTAAAGGGCATCAAAGATAAAAATGTAAGCTGGAGTGCTTTCAAAAGATATTTAAAAAAGAAGTATCTATCTGAGCAGTACTACGAAGAAAAATCTAAAGAGTTCTACGATTTGAAGTTGGGAGGTATGAATATGAAGGAAATGAACAGTAAGTTTATGAACTTACTGAGATATGTACCATACCTCATAGAAGAGAAACAAAAAATTCAAAGGTACTTAAGCTATTTACCTTTCAGCATTAAATACAGAATTGAGTACGACAGTCCTAAAAAATTGGAGGAGGCTATGAGAAAGGCAGTTTTCTATTATGATACCAATCAGAAAAGAGAAGGAATGTCAAACTGGAAAAATCATAAGCCCAACAATTTTGAACAGAAAAAAATAAAAATAAAATTCAGATTCAGTGGAAATTCCGGATTTCAAAGGAAAAATTCTCAGAACCGGAATTATCAAGGGAACAATTCCAGAAATAATTCACAGCAAAATTCTACAACACCCAAAAATGCACCTAATACTGCCAAGATTAATGAGCCAAAGACACATATTAAATGTTTTGAATGTCAAGGCCCCCATTACGCATCAGAATGTCCCTTAAGGAAGCGGAAGACAAACAACATCAACTCTATACAGACTGAACCTACTGTTGGAGATGTAGCAAGGGAGATGCCAAGAATTAACGCAGCACTTGACAACAGGCAAGTAGATCATCAAATCTCCGTGGTAGAGATTGAAGGTATGATACATGACCATCTTGTTACTGTTTTAATTGACCCAGGTGCTAGTTTAAGTTATATATTACTAGATATTGTGGAAAGTCTTAAACTAAAAACTGAAAAGTTTAGTAAATCATGGCTAGTTAGACTAGCAACTGGAACAAAGAGGAAAGTATCATATTTTATAGAAAACTGTGTTTTGTCCATGAATCATTTACAGACACAAATCAAGTTGAATATTCTACCTTTAGTTTTTTATGATATTATAGTTGGGATGGACTGGTTAGAAGCCCATCATGTTATCTTGGACTGTTATGGAAAAAGTTTTACATGCTTAAATGACGAAGGGAAAAATGTAGAAATAAAAGGCATTCCAAGGAAGGTAACCCTTAGACAGATTTCAGCCATGCAAGTTAAGAGGGCAGTTAGGAAGGGATGCCAAATGTTTGCAATAAACGTGGTAAATGATGAGTTTATGGATAAAGAGGAAAAACTGAAATTAGAGGACATACCTGTCCTAAAGGATTTTAAAGATGTATTTCCTGAGGAGATTCCAGGATTACCACCCAAAAGAGAGTTATATTTTACCATAGAATTGATACCAGGAGCAGTACCAAACTCTAAAGCTTCGTACAGAATGAACATACTGGAGTTAAACGAATTAAAATCACAGTTGAAGGAGCTTATTGACAAGAAGTATATTAGACCTAGTGTGTCTCCTTGGGGAGCACCTATCATCTTTGTTAAGAAGAAAGATGGAACTTTAAGACTGTGCATAGATTATCACCAGCTTAATAAGATGACGATCAAGAATAGGTACCCGTTGCCCCGCATAGACAATCTATTCGATCAGCTGCGTGGAGCAACTATATTTTCAAAGATTGATCTAAGATCAGGATATCATCAAGTACGGGTTAAGGATGAATATATTTTCAAGACAAATTTCCGAACTCGGTATGGACATTACGAGTTCGTAGTCATGCCGTTTGGCTTGACTAATGCTCCAGCTGTATTTATGTGTTTGATGAATAATATTCTACATAAATACTTATACAAGTTTGCAGTTGTGTTTATAGACGACATTTTAGTGTACTCAAAAAACAAAGAAGAGCATGATGAACATTTAAGGATTATCTTACAAGTATTAAGAGATCATCAACTATACGCCAAATTTAGTAAGTGTGACTTCCACAAAGACAAAATTCAGTATCTAGGATACATAATTTCAGTAGAAGGAATCTCGGTTGACCTCGACAAGATAAGGGCCATTAATGACTGGCCGGTTCCTAAAGATGTGTCGGATGTAAGATCATTTATGGGCATTACGGGGTATTATAGAAAGTTTATAAAGAATTTTTCAAAAATTGCCAACCCCATAACTTCCTTGCAGAAGAAAGGGAAGAAATTTGTTTGGGATCAAAAGTGTGCTGACAGCTTTAAGAAATTAAAAGA
Source organism: Larix kaempferi (assembly GCA_027924585.1). Lineage (NCBI taxonomy): Eukaryota > Viridiplantae > Streptophyta > Pinopsida > Pinales > Pinaceae > Larix > Larix kaempferi. Next base: position 14,633,349 of record BSBM01000372.1, on the reverse strand, counting down.
ACTATTGACGACAGCACCTATCTTAAGGATAACTGACCCCAACAAGGATTTTGTAGTTTGTACAGACGCATGCAATGACGGACTCGGTGGAGTCTTGACACAAGGACATGCGGTGGCATATGAATCTAGAAAGATGAAAGTACATGAAAAGAATTACTCTACCTATTATTTAGAGTTACTGGTAGTTATTCATGCCTTAAAAATGTGGCGTCACCACCTTATTGGAAGGAAATTTACCTTATTGACAGATAACATGGGTCTGAAATATTTATTGGATCAGACAAACCTGAACGCTAGACAAGCTAGATGGTTGACGTTCTTAAGTGAGTATGATTTCGAAATTCAGCATATTAAAGGGAAGGAGAACAAGGTTGTAGATGCCTTGAGTCGCAAGGCAAAACTAAATTTCATTTCAGCAATCAGTACGTATTCAACTGATTTGGAAAATCAGATTTTGGAAAAAGGTGAAACGGATGAAGAATACAGAAAAATGAAGGAAAGGACAACCAACAACAATTCTGAAAATTGTATGGCAGATTTCAGAATGAAGGAAAACGGTTTATTACTGTTTAAAAATAGATTGTATGTACTAGATATACCAGAAATAAAATTTTTGATATTAAACGAGATGCATAAAAGTCACTATTCTGGTCATCCATGGTATCAAAAGACCATTACTATGCTAAGAAAAGAATACTATTGGCCCAAAAGGAAAGATGAAGTAGCAGAGTACATAGCTAAATGTTTGGATTGTCAAAAAGTGAAGGTTGAACACCAGCATCCTATTGGATTATTACAAGCGTTACCAATACCAAGTTGGAAATGGGAAGTGATCAGTATAGATTTTATTACTGGATTACCTAAAAATCAGAAACAACATGATTCTATCATGGTGGTGGTGGACAAATTCAGCAAGGCAACACATTTCATACTGGAGAAGACTACTCATAAAGCTCTAAATATTGCACAGATCTTTATGAAACAGATTTTTAGACTACATGGAATACCGAAAGTAATAATTTCAGATCGTGACTCGAAATTTACAAGAAACTTCTGGAGGTCACTGTTTAAGGGATTGAATACAACTTTAAATTTCATTACAATATTTCATCCACAGACGGATGGACAGACAGAAAGGGTAAATCAAGTGTTAGAATATTTATTAAGAATGTATGTTAAGGATCAACCTGGTAAGTGGGAATATTATCTGTACTTAGCAGAATTGGTTTATAATAATCATTATCATGCTTCAGCTAGACTTAGTCCTTTTGAAATTCTTTATGGTAGGAAATGTGATACACCTGTTTCGTGGAATGATCCAGTAAATAGAGTTGTTTTAGGACCTGAATTATTGCAGGAGTTAGAACTAATTGTGAAACAGGTGCAAGGACATTTAAAAGCTGCCCAAGATAGGCAAAAGAGTCAAGCAGATTCAAAAAGAACTCATAAAGAGTTCCAGGTTGGTGAACATGTGTTCCTTAAGGTAAGACCGAAAAATAGTTCACTGAAATTGGGGAGCTGTGCCAAGTTGGCACACAGGTATTGCGGTCCTTTTGAAATATTGTCTAAGGTTGGAGTAGTGGCATACCAACTGGATTTACCACCTAACCTGAAAATACATAATGTTTTTCATATATCGTTTTTAAAGAAATATGTGCACGATACTACTCATGTTGTAAACTAGAATGATGTATAGGTGGGACAAGATGGAGATTTTCCGGTGGAACCAGATTGTATCCTCGGAAGGAGGGAAACTATTCTTCAAATCGCAGCATTGGGCAAGTGAAGGTGCAATGGAAGCACCTTAGCCCAGAAGAGGCAACCTGGGAGTTGGAGAGTAGAATGCGGGTAGCATACCCAACTCTATTTCAGGAACACTCATTAGCCAACATCGAGGACGATGTTGAGACTTAAGGGGGGGTGTATGTCACCTACCCAAATTTCTGAGAATTATTATTTTATTTGCAAAATACATTATGCTAATTTAAATTACAAAGTTTTGTAATTATGATCAGTTTTGATCATGGATGAATGTAATTACTGAATATTATTATTTAAATAAATTAATTAGGAGACAAACACCCAAGAGGACTGTTGAATGAGTGTTCACTGACCCACTAGGAGGAATTGAAGCTGTTGGAAGGTATGGGACAGATGGAATCAAATTCACTTCACCACTAGCTGTTGGTTATGGGACAACAACCCCTAAAAATAGGGCATTATCCCCCAGGTGGAGGGAGTGAGAAGGAAGCTCATTTAATGACCCAGTAACAATTGAAAAGGCCTACGCAGCCTATAAATGCAAATTCGAATTAAGCAGGCAGCTCTTGATCAATATTTCTGCAGAATATTTTCCTCATGTGAATCAGGTGATCACAAGAGAGATTCAAATAGGGAGGTTAGTGGTGACTGTAATCTTAAGTCTGCATCATTACTGATAAGAACTAGAGATGCTGGTGCAGATCTATTGGACTGCTAACTATTGAGGATTCTGAAGTTATTTGCTACAGCAAGAAGAAGTCCCATTTCCTGAGTTTCTTCCTCCTGGTGGTTCAGTGAACAGGGTCGGGGGTCCTAAGACAGTATTTGACTGTTTTCAGGAATTGTTTGGGTGGAACAGTCTTCTTGGGATGTTTGTTTCCCTACATATTTTCTTAGGTTCTACAGATTTTCTATTTATTCTCAGTAAATAATTCTGTTCTGTTTAACTAGTATTTTTTGTTTTTCTGTTTTCGAAAAATAATCTAATCCTAGAATTGTTTAAGTCTGAATGTTTAAGTTTAATGTTGAAGTTGAATTGATAAACCAATATCTCTATTTTTCCACATGCTGTTTTGAAGCATCGTACTCTAGTAGAGATACACAAATTAAAAATAGATTAGAGGATAGGCAAATGCCATAGATTCGAATAGATAGGACAGTGATTGATTTATGGTTTATTGTTCTATTCTATATTTAACAGTAATAAATCTTACTGTTTAATTTAAAATTGTCATATATTACTGTATTGTTTTCACAAATTAAAAGTATCGTTTTCTTCTCTTTCTCTATATAGTATAGTTTGCTCATTCTATTATTTCCTGTAGTATTCAAAAGTAAAATTGTTAAAGAATATTTATATTCCAGTTTCAAAATAAGCAGTATTGTTATCATCATTCACATGTTGTAAATGCAAATATTTACACAGTCATTTTATATCATACACTATAGTTTCTTACTTCATTCACTGTTAGGATAGCTACAGTGCAATCTTTTGAAATTAATACAATCTCTAAAATTGTTTTCTTATCACTGTATTATATCACTATTCAAACAAGAAACAGAGTTCGACCTGTAGTTTCCATCACCAACGAATTTGAACTATCTTTCAAACGACATTTTATTGCAGAGCTTTTATTTGAAACAAGTTTCTCATAACCTAAGTGTAGAACGAAAACCACTTGACAATCTACAACAATATATTTGCTAACTTAGACGATTTTTACAACAGAAAAACATTACTTTCTACATAGACTTTGAATCGAACCCCAGTCGATACCTTAAATCCTGTTTAGATTTTCTTTTCAAACTCTTACTTTATTTTCAAACATATATGAATTAGGGTATGACCCTAATTGTTTCCTTTGCAAACAAAATTGAAAAGTGTTTCGTCATTTTAATCTACATAGTTATCTTCATCGACGGAATCCTTAAACCCTAATCTAGCTCAAAGAAACATGACATTAACCAACAGTATCAAGTCGAACAACACATACATCTACACAAAATATTTAGCGTACTATTTCATTTCCGAGAAGAGAAGTGTCATTTAAATAGTGAACGAGCCCACGACTCTATTTCAAAACTTAACCATTGAAATCGTGATTCTCAGAATGATATTTTACAACATGTTTTGCAAACAAATTATACAGAGTCTTTTTCCATTTTCCAACAGATAGAAAGAACCCAAATTTCTCAAGTATCGACGAGTCACGGCAGGACCTGCAACTCCATTCTTGAAACCCATCAACCTCAGTTACAGGGCACCTACGAGGGTTTATGGAAAGATCCGGAGCTTACCATTGGAAATATTGCCAACTTTACCAAACCATCGCTTGAAACACACCTTCATAACCTGCAACTGACACAAAAATGATAACTTAGATGACGGATATCTTCTCAAAACAAAAGAAAAACCGAATGAAATTTTATTTCGTTCAGGGAAAACTTACATTGCTTTATGTACCAAAGCTTTCCACTTTAACCAACTACAAGATAATCCCACACTGAAGTTGAGACGGGAAACCCTCGGTTCTTTTACACCAAGGAAAACCATGGACTCAAACTATAACGACAAGTTCCAGAACTACCAACTGTTAACAATTTAAACTAGAAACACGGTCTATCAATGACGCCATTACAGAAGGAAGAGAACTGTAACCCTCTCAAACCAGAGGTCTCGAGGTCGAAAACTCATACGGTTTCTACACCAAAATTTTGGCAGCCTGTTTCCCACACCGCCAAGACCAAATGCAACAATAAACAACAAACACTCTTTGTCAACCAAGACATCAGCCCAAAGCTAGGGTTTGATCCAACAGAGAACATCGATGTTGATCAACGATCGAAAGCATTCCAACACTCCATACATTGGAGCAAACAACTACCCTATTAATTGTTCATTCATTGCCAATACCACATTTAATCTACGATGGGTGTATTGACAGCCCGCTCGGATAACTTGCAACAAAGGTGTATTACATGGCACTACTACATTCACCGTTTGCTGGATTTGCGTTTACATGGAGGCTCATTGAATCAATATTACTTACAGTCTGGACGGCCATTATTGCAGACCGAGTTCACAATCACCAACACAGATTTGTATCACTGCCGTATCCATCAACTTGTCAATCATTTAATACTGTCAGAACTCGTTCCCATCGTTATGATTACAAGCTGTTACACTACGTTATGACATTATAGGATATGGTTCTTCTAACCTAAAGTTCTTATGGTTCCAAGTAACGATTTCATAAAACACGAGGTTGTTATAATACCAACGTTCATATCTATGCATTTAGACATACCCTTAGAACTTAACAAACTCATAGACTTGATGTTTCAAATTTCAAAGATCGCATGGTTTCCAAGACTTTGATTCTTATCACACACTACTATGTTGTTTAAAAACCAACGATAAACATATATTCTCATAACCCAAGGTTTATATCGTAACACTAAATTGATAATATTGTATAGAACAATAATTCAAAGTTTATATAGTCCCAAGTTTTTAAATTATGGACTTAAATAATAATGAGCTATGACTTAAATTTTAGTTAAGGAAATAACTATAGTCACCCTTGACATAATCTCATCTTTGCCATTTATACAAGTTAGATACAAGCCTTTAAAAAGGGTTATAAGTATCACTAGGGTTACGAAGGGAATAGCCCTTACTTAAGCAGATTATTTTGTGACCCTTGGATGTGATATTACAAACTCTGTTATCGAAACTATAAAATTTATAGTTGGTATAACAGTCTTTCAAATGGATACAATAATTTTTAGAATTAGCTTGAAGACTGATCGATGCTATGAGTTCTTACCTTACTCTCTCATATAAACATTTAATGACTTGCGATATATGTATTACATCAACGATGGAAATATAGAGACGACATTTAAGCCAGCTAGTACATTGACAAAACGATCAGCAGAATGACGTATATAGATGACATTAATTAAACATCATGAAGTTGTCAGACTATAGCTTAAAAAAGTAAGTGTAGCATTGAAACCCATACCTGCTCACTTCCGAAGAGTCGTAACAGAAATTATAATTTTCTATCTATTTATGACGCTGAAAAATTGAACTACACGTACTTCATTGTTACCTGTCGTATGCACATAGGACATTCAATAAGTTTTACCATTGCAGCTAAGTAAGCTCCAGGGTACCTCGTAGGACACCCTTATGTAGCAAAGTCAAAATGTCAGTATATTTGCAAAAGAGAAAGTGTCGCATTTTTTCCAACCTGTTTATTTCATTGTCGTCATAATCATGTTACTAGTTATGTGATAACAACTATCATTATCTTACTGCTGTTAAGACATAAATTAAAAGCATGCTTAGTATCAATAATTGTACAACTAATGCTGTCATAATCGCAATTAATACTTCCGCAATTATAATTTGTCATAATTAATGCTGTTATAAAAAATTTTAAATTTTTATGAAATTTTGAGATGTTACAACATCATCAACCTGAAATTAGACCATGCCAATCATCTCTTGAGATGTAGCCACATAAAGTATAAAATCTCATGCAAATTCAGGTGGACTTAACATAGGGGCTGATACCAAACCTTTCTTAAGGGCATCGAAAGACTGCTGTGCTCGCTCATCCCAGATAAACGGTGTGTCTTTCTTCAACAAGCGCGCGAAACCTTTGGTAAGACTAGCATAATTCACTACAAAGTGATGTAGAAAAGTAGCTCTCCCTTGGAGGCTCTGAATTTGAAACAAGTTGCGTAGAAGAGGCAACCGAAGTATTGCCTCAACTTTAAGAGGATCGACTCTAATACCCTCTTTTGAAACAATGAATCCTAAAAGGAGACCTGTCCTTACAACAAAGATGCATTTATTGGGATTCAATCAAATTTTGAAGCGTATACATCGTTCGAGAATCAAACGGGGATGCTTGGGGTGGTCTTCTCTCTTGCAAGAATGGCCAGCAAGATCATCCAAGAAAACCTCCATTATACTTTTAAGGTCGTGAAAGGCATAGGTCATAGCCCGCTGAAACGTAGCTCCGGCGTTTTTAAGGCCGAAGGGAATTTTCTGATATGCAAACGTACCCGAAGGACAAATGAAAGCAGTCTTATGTTGGTCCCCGGGTTTGATTTGAATCTAGTTACACCCCGAAAAGATGTCCATGAACGGAAAAATTTCACTTCCCTCACAAGCATCCAAGATATGATCAATGAATGGAGTAGGGAAATTGTCCTTCGGACATGCACAGTTCAAGTCTCTAAAATCAATGCATACACGGATCGTTCCCTGCTTCTTATCCACAGCAACGGGGCTTGACACCCATTCGGTAAGGGGAACGGGGTAGATAAAACCAGCCTTGAGCAGTTTCTCCAACTCTGCCTTGATAGCAGCTTCCTTCCTAGGGTTAATAGCACGAAGACGTTGCCGAACTGGTTTAACATGAGGATACATTCTAATCTCGTGTTTGACAATACTGGGGTCTATTCCTGGCATCTCCTCATATGACCAGGTGAAAGCTTCCCGAATTTCTGTAAACAATTTTGTTTAAATGACAACCTCCTCAGAAGAGCAATCATCACCGATGTAAATGTTCTCAATCTTTCCGGGAGAGAGAGAGATGTTGATCGGTATAGTCGGTGGAATATTAGCCATGTTCCCCTCCACATAAATCTCATGTGAGCCCAAAAGAGCCACAGGGTGACCAACCATCTCGGCTACAGTCATCCTAAACTCTTCTTGCTCGGCAAGATCAAGGTTGGGAAGGAAATAAGAGCGATGATGCATATCCTCCCAAGGTCTCTCACTACCACACATGGCCTTGATAATAGCTTCATCCGAAGGTAAAGTACCATCAAGGAAATCATGTGAGTAAGACGAGCTGGCTGCCCAAACCGGCAGCATAACGAGATCTTCCTCTTTAGTCTGGGAAGAGGGGAGATACGGCTCTACCGTGGCTTGTTGAATATCTTGATAAGTAAGCTCAGCAACAGATAGTGGCATAGACATCCCGACGTGCACAATGTCTTCGGACATGGAACTCGTGGATGGTAAAGTCCATGGATCATCAAAATATGAAGTCTGGAACGGTACATTATGCAATGGAGGAGACGCATTGTCGAAAATGGTTCCAATAAAATTAATGGGTGAAGGGAAATCATAAGATCCCATCAATGAGGGGTACAATCCGACACCCATGTTCCCAGTTGCCGGTTGAGAATCTATAACTTGGGGGACTACTGATCCCATGGATGCCGTGGGAGAAGGATTAACGAAATCCAGCTGATCGATTGTTACAATATTTCCTTCATGTGGAAAGAAAATAACTCTAAATACAGTAGACGCGACAAATTTCATAGCGTACATCCAATTCCTACCCAGGATAATGTTGTAGTTGATGGGCGCATCAACCACCTTGACTTCAATAGGCACATGTTTACCTCCCAAGCAGACAACAAGGGAAGGGATAATCCCATGCGGCTTCAATGACCGACTGTCAAATGTAGTGAGCATGGTCCTAGACGTGAGTAGAGGAGGAGAGCCAAGAGATTTCCAACAAGATAAAGACATCACTGACGCAGAAGCACCTTCGTCAACCACCGTTCTCTTGACAAAATTATGAAGGCACTCCACATGGATTTGAAAATCCACATGGTAAGGTAAGTGAGGTTGAACATCAGTAGTGTCAAACTTGATAACATTGGGACTCGCCCCATCCTGAATTCCTAAAGCACCCAAAAGGGCATGCCTTTGGGAAGGACATGCCTGTAAAACTTCAAGAGCCGACATGGCACACGGATTTTGGCCCAAATCTTCTACAATGGAGTAGTTATGGGCATCTCGAGCATTGGGATTATGCGTAGAGTGCTTGAGAACACCTTTCGGTATCCGCAACATAATAGAGGGATTCTCGATATGCAAGGAATTATCAGGTGGAGGGGGAGGCTCATTCCCCAAATTCGGTTGTGGTGCACGATAATCGCGTTGACGAGTGGAAACACTAATCTCCGATTGGACCGTATTCACACATTCATAGCCACTAGTATTAGAGGAAGACATTGCAGTCTCATTAGGTCCATAACCAGTAGCGGGAGCATGCGAAGCCATGTTCTGATGACAAGGAAGGGGATCTTTCAACATAGCTGGGCTGTGTGCCCGATGCTTCGATGCTTCTTCGATTCGAGGACATAAGTGAGTAAGATGATCTTCCCCACAAAGCTTGCAAGGGAATTTCACCTTACGCCTAGGTTTACCCTCCTCGCCAGCATTTCCACCTTCCCAAGGAGGATTGGAATTCTCCTTACGAGGGGTATTGCGATTACTATTATTTTTCCCATTGTTTCCACCCTTACAGTTGTTTCTCCCCTTCTTGTTACCACCAAGCTGTTGGTTACCCGATGGGTTCGTCGATTGGATAGTGTGTACATCGGACGTCAGGGTGGAAGTGGACAAGGTGTGAACTTGTCCGGGAGTAGAATGGTTAAGAATTTTTTTTTGCATTTGATTAGCAACCAAATCTACAGGGTGAGTACTTGCGGATCCCACAATGCCATCGGCATGTGGTCCAAGAACTGACTTGGGCTCATGTCATGTTCACGGTGCATCAGGAATAATGTCGTATAAAATGCCAGACTGAGAATATTATAAATCTAACCGCTAGAATTTTAAGATGGCTTGTTCCTCAGTCACAATTCCGGACATCGAAACATCCTTAGCAATAGATGGAAGTATGGAGGAATGTTGGCTTTTACTAATCTCTTCCGTTGATGCCACTCTTGAACATGGTCAGAAATATGTGTGGTCTTATTCTGACGGAAGGTAGAAAAAAGTTCAGTACCAGTATCGTAACGAATCGGCAACTGGAAATGATCCAAGAAAACCAAAGCAATCTCATTGAAACCCCTATAAGTGCCCCCAGGCAACTCAACATACCACTTCGCGACTACCCCCGTGATTCAATGAGTTGGGTGAGCACCAAAGGTGAAATGTCGTGACATGGTCACCCGGATCCTCACCACTCTTCCTCTCAAACTTGGGAATGTCCGAAGGGAGCTTGGTAGGGACCGGAGGCCAATTGGGATCGTGACACACTGGATCATTCGTGAGCTTCGAAAGATCCAGAAGATTCAGTTGTGCAAGGAACAAAAGTTGCGGCTGGAAAGCTTGATTATAAGCTCCCATAAAAAGGTTGGTTGTACGGAACCGAAGTATAAGAAGGACCATAAGCTTGACCATGACAAGTAAAATGTTGATTATACGGACCTGACTGACCATAAGTTTGACTATGGCCATAAGGTTGATAACCTCCTCCAACCTGACCCGTGTGACAGTAAGTAGGTATATATTCATTTTGAACACCATATTGAAGTGGGTTGTACTGATGGCTAGCACCGACTGTATTGTAGTAAGGGTTTCCACCATAATTATGGGGCATATACATACTATTCGTAGCGGGAACCGTGTTGTAATGACCATGGTTATAAGTTATGTTCCCACCCCATACGTAATCATTATTAGTAGCGTGAGCAGTCATGTGGTGACCATAAGTATGAGATGTATTTCCAACCCCAACATTGGTATTACTAGTAGCAGGAATGGTGGCGTGGTGACCATGAGTATAAGGTATATTCCCACCTCCTACATTAGCATTACTAGAAGCGGCAGCAGACGTAAAAGTATACGGTATACTTCCACCCACGTGATTGGGAGGAATGTTAACATTCGCGAAATTGGTCCTCGGTTGATGGGTAGAGGCATGTGTATTGAACTGTGGATGGCGAGTTGTATTTCAAACAGTGTTCCTATTAGGATGGGTAGCCCTAGGAGGCGGCTGTCTTCCAACATTTGCATTGTTAGGAGGAATGTGACCGGTCCCCATACTATGTGTGTGAGTGGAAAAAGTGGTGCCCTCGGTGAGGGTATTTCCCCCAGTGGGTGCAGTGTTGCTAACACCATGACTAGTGCCAGCATGACTGCCAAATGCTGTGGAAGGATCAACTGTGTTGTAATTAGGCATACCAAAAGAGAAGGGGGTAGCATTGGTCGTAGGACCTGTGTCATCATGTAACTCTGGCATCCCATAATGGAAATCATGTAGATTTAAAGGATCGAATGGGTCATCCTCGGGTGGATCCGAACCAAAAAAACTAGGTTGGGTTTCGGGTGGATCCGTACCAAACAAATTAGGTTGGGTGTCATTTGGATCACCCCCCCACGCCTCTCTAGGAGTAGGGGTGTCTGAAGTGTGTTCGACTCTACCCGATGGAGTCGTAGGGATTTATCCCGTTCCAGAATGTGCAGTCATGATGTCATCGATATATGTTTAGTAAGAATCTGAAGACTTGGAGGGGGCCTTCCAGCGTCCTCTATCAATACGGCGTGTAAGCTCGGCAGCTGGTAAACCAACCAACCGACGAGATCGACGAAGAGAAGGACTCTGCGCCACGATATCTCCGGAGAGACTATAAAATCAAAGCGTCCCCTAATGGCCAAACTATCAATCAAAAACAGAAAATCAAGAGCACACACCTAGAGAAACTACAACCAAGAGTAGACAAATAGAGTGGCTAAATGATCTCCCGACACTAGAGCCGGTATGTCTCTCCTAGGAGAGGCTTGAGACTCCCAAATTGTAACCGGATGTAACATAATCAGTTATAAAGGTTCCCAGGATTCACTGCATGCAAAGGGCTGGAACCCTCATCAACAAACAACTATGCTGTCCAACCCCTATCTGACTCAGTACAAAAACAATATAACCACTGCAAGTACCCTATGCGATACCTAGGTAAGGAAACTATGGTCACTGCAATATAACCAATGCTTAGGGGGACAGTCGCAGGTGGGATCCGTCGTATGGGAAGTGTAGCTAATCCCGAAACTCAAGAGGGTCAAATCCCCCAAGAGTCTCCAAATACGAACAAATCCTGGAAATATCTCCCACGTTCAACCGGTATTGGAGGGCTATCTCCGCAACCAACCTCCCGTGACCTTGTGCTTAACTCTAGTCTGAGTAGAGCTTCCTGAGAACATCGATGTATACCATGGATTTCACCACTCCCTGGTCAGACACATAATGTTTCATCCAGTAGTCTTGGATTTTTTACTCACAATGATCTATTCCAAGACTCTAAACCTATGCTAGTTGGTGTACCCTATAAATAAAAATCATTCTAATCAATTTTAAGATTAAGCATTAATTTTAATGGCTGTGGTTACTCAAAGGATATGGTCGTGAAACTAGTGATGTATATGACTCAATAGTATGCAAAATCGTCAAACTCTAGACTCATCTATCCAATAAAAACAATGCCACTAGAATGAAAATTAAGCCCAGTGGTTTCGAAATAAAAATGCAACTCTTTTATATTTTCAATGCACAAGCAGAACCTAAATGAAAGCAAAAGCACTCAGATGCAAAATGTAGTACATAAAAGTAATTTTTTTTTGTATTTTCGCTTATAAGCAAAAGGAAAATGCAAAACTATATTTTTGTATTTTTCAATATAATGAAATGAAAAATGCAAGCAAAATCTCACTATTTAGTTACATAGATGCAAAGGAGATCACTTAGACAACCTAGCAGATCCCAAACAGTAAGACTTAGCCAAGGTAATGAGCTAAAAAATTAAAAAAAGGGTAAAAACCAACAAGGCTCAAAACCAAGAGAAAAGAGGAGTTCTGGTCACGAACAAGGCTTGGAACAGTCAGGAACAAGGCCAAGGAAGACTTAGGAACACTTAAAACCAACCCAACAACAACCAAAGGCAATAAACCAATCACCCCCGATGTTGTACGCTATTTTTGAAGGAATAACTGCGGGTACCCACGGGCTATAGTGCAGACAGGAGCGGGTAGACGCGGGCAAAACTAGGATCACCCGCATACAGGGAAAAGCAAATGAGCAGAAAAAGAGTCCAATTGCTCAGAAGAAGGGTGTTTCTATAGTGTATCCTAACAACCAATCAATGACATAGAGACTTGACACACAACAACTCTAAACAAGGACTAAGGCCTAAAAATACCAAAAAATGGATGTTCTCCCTAGCGGAGTCGCCATTTATGTTACAGAGAAAACTTCCTATGGCTTGGGGTAGACCACAAAAAACAGCTGACTACCAAAAATTAACTCAATTCTCAATGCTATGCTATACAAATGACAATGCTAAGACAATGAAGAATATAACTAACCTCGATTCGGACGTTCGATGTGGATCCCCGTTGGAGCTTTCAATTTGTGCACTTGAACTTGCAAATTAGTCTTGACAGCCAATATACAACAAGCGCATATAATATATAAAAGATACTAGCATCATCAATAGCAATGGTCCATGATATCATAAGTAAATGCAACCCAATGTAATATAAACAACATTCACAACATTAATGGACGAGAATATGAGTATTTCTATTAACAAATAACAAGAAGTACAATGTGATACGACCTCTTGTCGACAACCAATCTGAACCAAGAATTGGGTCTCTCCACTTGTGCCTCCACCACTTCAATCCTCCATGGAATGGCAAACTCAAACTATGATAGGAGTTTGGAAGGTGAACATAAGAGGTTCACAACAACAACGATCAATGAGTGTAGACTCAAGATACGACAAAAATCCACTAGAGTTATCTTGCTCTCTCTTTCTCCTCCCTTCCATATGCCATATGTGATCAATATATAGTCCTTCCAAAGGTAAGTGAAAGGACACATCGAGGCATTTCGGGGAAAATGGAGGGCCAAAGGTCACCCTAAGACCGCTTTTTGGGAGTAAAAAGTCATTTACTAGTGATTTTTACCATTTTACTTGTCACCCGTGGGCTATAGTGGTGCAGGTCGCGGGTACGCTGGCTAAAGTGGAACAACTAGCGTACAAGAAGAAAAATAGGGAAATAGTGTGTCTGAAGGACATAAAGTGCCTCTGAGTCAGTGAAACGGATCCTAACGGCCAAAGAGTGTTGATGCTCACAAGGTGGAAAATTACGTTGTAATAATTGAGTCATGATGCAAGTCTTCTCCAAGCTCCTTGTTCCAATCCTTCTTAGATCTCACAATGATCTCAATGATCCCTCCCCCTTCTCCCGTGAAATGCCTCCATTATATGAATGAATGGAGGAATATAATGAAATAGATCTAGGCTCTTGGTTCCTCTCACATTCATGTAGGAGTGAGAGTTCTTAAGTTAACATATGTCGATCCAACTCACTTCACAAATTTCCTTAACAAGTAAGACAATAATGAGGTTTCTAGAGGCTTTCATTCCCCATAATGGAATAAGAAATGACTTTATCCCTCCCTATAGTGGTGCAAGGAGTGATAGATTTATATTATTACCTCTTATTAATGTTAAAGGAGTGATATGGCTCAGTTTTACTAGGAAAATCAATTTCAAGGGTCTGAAAGGTAATGTTTGACCATGATAAATCAAATATGTCTCCTATAAGATTTTTTCCGCTTGATACACACTTCGGGTAACGTGGCATAAGTATTCAATCCACTGGGTGTGTCCTTGGTGGCAAATCTCGATTCAAGTACTGTCACTTGAAACTTGACTCCTCTCTCTAGGCCAAATTCTAGCGAAGCCAAGGGGAGTGGTCCCCATGAAAAATAATTATGCCTTTTTAAGCTAAGTTACATAATTGAAATTTAATCTAGGAATTTAAACAAAATCACTGAGACAAGAGAGTAACAACTTTATAAATTTAGGAATAACAACATGTGATATAGTTTCATCCATGACACATAGATTATCTTAAGCAAATGACTATAAATGGACCAGTTCCTGAAAGCGTAAATAACGTGTTGCTGAAAGAAAGTGTTGTGCAAATTCTCTTGGTCAATTTTAATTATTAAAGATGAGTGGACTAGAGTGGGCTTATTTGGATATTGCAATTGTGAAAGTAAAATTTAGAAACGTAAACTACTCTAAAATTTGGCCCAACTGGATTTATCCCCGTAAAGTGAGTGCAGAGACATAGTACTGGGTGTCCAATAGGGGGAGACGTAAAGTCCGCTTTGGGAAAACCTGTGACTCCATAGTATGTTCAAAGCGACCTCCCTTTTCTTAAAGATAAATTTTACATAGATTGTATTATCTAAACTAGTCACTCAAATCCCCTTTCTAGTTTGTTCCACCAATAAGGCAAAAGCCTGTAGTGGACAAGAGCATACGATGGACCAAGCCAGGTTTGTTACTTCTTTGCAAAAAATGAAATAAATAAGAAAAACAACTATGCTAAGTGTAGTGAGTGTTGGAATGTGATTAATCTAATAAAATGAAATTGCAAGAAAAATATACCAAGTATTGTGAGTGCTAGTGTCACAGAAAAGGAAAACTAAGTCCTGAGTGAGTTTGTGTTCCGATGTTGAATCACAACCAAAAAATGATTAATTTTACTCTTAATTAACTTAAATTAAAGAAAAGAAAGGAAAAATTAGTAAAAAAGGTACACCATGGAAAGAGAAGCGAGTGGGATACATAGCGCCCACACCCTATCCCATCGCCTGATACGCACCTCGGGTAATGTGGCATAAATATTCAAGCCACTGGGTGCGTCCTTGGGGGAAAGTCTCGAGTCAAGTACTATCACTTGAAAATTGACTCCAAGGATGCACCCAGTGGATTCAATATTTCTACCACATTATACTAGGTGTGTATCAGGAAACAACAAGCTTTAAGGATGAAAAATAAGGGTATAACAGATGCCCCTTGAAGTGTGAGGTCGGAAGAGAAATTGGTGGCCGAAACACTTTACAATATAATAATATCTCTAGGAAAGGATTTGGAAATCAAGGAACCCAATAGGACCTGCAATCAATCATTAACCAAGTACGTATAAATATCATCCTCGAGGTAGGCATACCCATGCTCGGTAAAAAGAGAGCAAAGCATGGTCTCCAACACAATACACTGCAGATCCATGTAATAAGACGCTAGACCATGGCCATGAATAAGTACACGGTGGATCCAAGCCATAAAAATATCATAGCTATGAGAAAATTCAATGTGTATCTATGTCATAGTGTCTATCAAGAAGACATAAATGGTATCCATAGTACTTAAAAAATAGACTCCATCGCAACCTGGGGGGTGTACCATATATGAGTGGTGCTACTCCAAATCCAAGAGTCTTCATCTAAACCCCAACGATACAATTCTACAATGTGAATAGATGTGTTGATGTCAAGAATGTGAGAGATCGTCTGATTATCGGTCGATGATGGGACCATTAAGAGACGTGAGGGAAACAACCAATGACGATAATGGGCCCCAAGGTACTTATTACAATCTAGCGAGTGTGAATAGAGGATTTGATGTTGAACATTCATAGAATCATTCGATCCAGATTGAATATGGTAAACCTGTTAACACCTAAAAAGTGCTCACTAGCTCATTCCCTTACTCACATGACCCATTTGTCCACTTTTCCACCATCTGAGCCTCTGAAACCAACAAAAGGTCACCAAAAGACCTTAGTACACCCCTTTTTCCATTAAAAAAGATTATTTTTCCAAGAAAATCATAAAAAACCCTCAAAAAGGGTCCAAATTCCCAAAAATATTAAAAAGGGAATTAAAATATTATTTTTATTCAAAAAAGGAAAAAGGAGGGAAAAGTACCTAAACCATGTTGGTCAATACCATTTGGTTTCCATAAAACCACAAATGGTATTCCTCACCACCAAAACCTATAAAAAGGTGGTAGGGGCTCCTCATTTCACATCCTTCCATTATCTCATCCTTATGCTGCTGAAATCTCCCATGAGCACTTTTAGCCATTGAAGCAACCTTGGAGAAAGAGACCTATTGGAGTTTGGAGCTACTCATCTTGGGAGTTGCTCAACATCAACCTTCACCATTGAAGGTAATATCGCAAGCACTTGCTTGCCCCCCACTTTTCAATACAAAAAATTATTTCTTATGTTTCTTGTTCTTGATTTTGAAATATTTACATTATTTGCTTAGATTCTTGTTTAGATCCATGAAAAGTATTGTTTATTTAGTTTATTGTTTTTATTTCTATTGAAACTGCTACTACTAGTTAGTAGGTGCCCATAGCACTAAGCCTGGTTGCAAAACCGGGCCAACAAAACCCACTATCAAACTAGAGGATACTTTCCAGTGAGGATTACAAGCTCCAAGATATTAACTGGTGCCAAGATCCACGTCCTATATAGGTAGTTAATGTTGATAGGAAGGAATATGTTGAAGGAGGGCCGTAATGTATCCCCCACCAATTGAAATGACACATGGATTTAGAGTAAAGGTGAATAAATAGCAACAATGAGCACAACTGGCACATGGATGACCAACATACAAGGTCAATAGGATTACAAAATGGCCGACTTAGGTTGGAATTCCCTTGAAAATATAGCATGACACATTAATGACTCAAGAACATAGACTCAAGAACCCCATAAAGAAGCAAGGTATCCTCTATAACGTGGAAGAGTAACCAATCGAAGAATACCATGACTCATAAGAATGGTAACATACTGAAGCAAATGATAATTGGATTGTAAGATAATGACATAAACATGTGCTATGTTCAAGGGTGATGTAATGGACTACTACCATATTCTCAAAGGATAGACAATGACTCCCCCCACTCTTTTTATATTTTGGTATATCCTTCATAGTTTTACGACCTCGAAAGAGAGATAAAAGTATGCTTGAAAGAGATAAAAGTGATTTTTTCATGGTTTAATGAGCATGAATAAGAGATAAAAGTATGCTTGGTAGTGTCTTTTTCATAAAATTATAACGAGCCTGAAAAATAGATAAAAATATGCTCGTTTGGAGAACAAGTGGTATAATGGGAACGCAAGGTTCCATGCGTATCGAATCAATTGTGTGGTAAGAGGCACAAATATGAACAAAAGAGACCACTCAATGCAACTTTTATGTCCATAGGTGAGGGTGATGTTGTGTAGTGGCAATGCGAGGTATGAGTTTGAGTGCAAGAGAAACAATTGAGGCAAGGAAAATGAAAACAATGCAACAAGAAACATGACATATGTGACTAAGCAAGCACATAATATACATATAAAATATTCGGGAACCTTTTTTAGAGGACATAATTTTAAAGAAAATAGAGAAAATAAGGCTCAATTCTCAAGTCATGGTGGGACAAAAGAGGGTTCCCATGGAAGGTAGGCACTACCATCTAAGTTGCGACGTGCAAAAAATGAGGAATGGATAATGCCGCAACTAGACGAGATTGACCCTACGACATAATAATGGGAACAATATTGGGTAAAACATGCAATGAGTGAAAGGGGAAAAACTATCCTTGTATGTCGAAGGTAGAAAACATGTACCTCAAGGATAGTGGATGTCTAAAAAATAACTAGTGTTACATAGGGACACATCCCCCAAGGTCAAGGGAAATCCCCCCGCTCCATGCGCCCTCGGGACATGGGGACATATGGGGAAACATTTCCCTATGTCCCCAGTTTGGAGAAACTCAGGGAAAAGCATGGCAGGACATTTTGCAAAAAGGGGGATGTCTCGGTACACCCTCTTGAAAAGCAGGAAGCTTAGATGCCCCCTCCTGATTTTAATTTTTTTTTGTAGAAAACAAAAAAAAAACTGCTTATACATATAACATGACTTTTTATTTAGTATATTTGATTTCAGACTCTAGTATTTGTTGAATTATCTAACATTAATTGGTAATATGAAATTCTTAAAGTAACTTAAATTTTTAATATTACCATTAATTGTTTCATGATGTTTGAGAATGGTTCCAACCTCCTTGGACTTCATATGCAAAAATTAGAATTTTAGATCCCATTTAAAATTCAACATGCTTACCATTATTCAAGATTTTACGATTGCAACATTTCCACTACATTCTATTGTTTACGGACAATTTGTATGAGCAGACTCAAATAGATCTCCCTAGTCTAAATGGTTTAGATCTAGAACAAATGAGTACATAACACGAGCATCTTTCCTAGATCAATTGAAATGCAAGACAAATAAAGAGATAGATTACCTCAATTATGCAATTCCTTTCTCCTTGTTGCTCCAAGATCTAAGTCTTCAGATCTTTAGCTGCAAAACCAAGCAAAGCATGTGGAAACAAACAAGTGGTAAAATCATATGGATATGAATTGATCTAGATCAACAGTCAAAGAGGAAAATCCTAAATATCATTGACACAATAAAATTTATGGAAAGAAATTGTATTAAATGTAATGATAAGAAGTACAAAGGCAGAGATGTTACGACCAAAGATTTGATGTCATAACCTCCTTCCAAAAATCCTAGCCTCCAAGATTGAATGCCTAGTCTCCTAATGGGTGAAGAGGATCACCCAGAGAAATTCCACCAGCATAAGAGTAATCTATCTTTCCTCTCTTGACAATGGAGAGGGGGTTCATATATATAGAGCTAAAGGGATAAGAGAGGTTGAGGATTTAGGGGAGAGGCTTAAGGGATAATCCCACTAGGTAAGGATATTGATTGCCACCTTTCCAGGTAAGTAGGGACAAGTCTCCATGCCATCCAAGCTTTGAGAAGTCGCTTGAAGCTTCTCTTTTTCCATTTTAACCAACTGTGACGCACCTTGGACAAGGGAAACATGCACTAGAGATTGATCAACACACCTTGTACAAGGGCATACTGCGTCACCGACACGCTATGCTAAGTTGCAGAGCACGTCACCTTGAACTTGATGCACCTTGATGGACAACATGGTGCGTCAGAGTGACAACAAAAGGTTAAAGGGGAAGACAACAACTTCTCTTTAACTGTTTTAGCTCAGGGAATTTAGGGATCAGGGAATCCAAAGGACACATGACTCATGATGACGGGATTTTGGTGGAAGAAAATGCTCCCCATAGCATGAAGATGGAAAAATAATGTAGGTGAAATGGTTTGTAATTAGGAAAAAATCAAAGTAAGGATTTTTGGTTGGAGTGACAAACAAAGATCTTCTGTAGTACAATCAACTCTGATATACATGTCTCAATCTGACTCATAACATGGCTATCGACCAATACATTGCCGATCCATGGGAGTAAAGATAGGCTGAACACAATCATGGATACTAGACACAATCGTAGATCCATGATGAGATGATAACACAGTCATGAACAATACAAAAGTGGATCCGTGTAATATGACTCAAACAATCTCCATCCCAACCTGGGTGATATTTATGACTTAACCCAGGGTCTTCAAGCTGAACCCGCAATGATACAATTCTAACCACATGATTACAATGTCTTGAAGTCGAACATGGTAGAAACCACTTGATTACCATTCATTGATGTATCGTTAACAAGCGCAATGGAAATCACCATTGATGTTAATGATCCCCAAGGTATCATAGTAAATACCACTGAATGTGAATCAATGATCTAAGGTCGAACACTCAGTGGAATATTTCAATTAGAAGTCAATGATGTGAAATTACTATTGAAAGCGAGGTAACCTTCCATTGAGGCATGCAAGCCCAAGGTACTTGAATGGTTTCTAGGTTTAATCCTCGGATGATGTGTTGAATTCGACAAGGATAAACCGGTCGAAGGAGGGCCATGATGTTTCCCCCATCATCGACACGAAACACAACCGAACATGTTTTGGAGTAGATCATACTATAGAGTAGCACTTGAGACCGACTCAGGAATGACCAACATGATATAAGGTAGAAGGACTGCAAAGATGGACTTCGACGAACAAACCTCTCTTGAACATGGGAATGGCATGAATTGGAAGCATTGACATGGAGAGAATGACACCGACCCCTAATTCAACTGATGATGGAAGAATTATTTGAATGACTCAAAGGAGTGTAATGACTCATGGAATTGGTGGAAATCAAAGACAAGAAGATTATCCAAGTGGTGGATGCATATGCAAATGAGTGCCATGTTCAAGAGTGACCAAGTACTTCCATAATTACAATGAAACACAAACTCTTTCCTTATCCCCATCATGATTGATGAGTACCTCTTTTGTTTTTTAATGTTATCGAGGAGGGTAACATATGCTTGGTATAGATCATCCTTCGGACGAGTTCGATATCATATGTTTTACAAACCTGAGATAGGAGGGGTTCGTCCCAAAACGGGCCCTTCAATGTCAGATTTTAACGAGTCCAGAGAAGGAAAACTCAGCGTCATTTCATGTTTAGAGAGTTTGAAAAGAACTAAAGAAGAATTCAAATGGTTATTTTTTGTAAAATTTAGTCTCCTCATCCGAAAAAGAATAAAACAACATGAGAGAGAACTCTTCCAGTCATGATTAATCGGAGTGTTCCTTTTTCGTAAATAGTCCTTCTGGTTTGGAAAGGGGTAAATTATCACCATAAAGATGACCTTTCAAATACTTTTACAAGCGTGAAAAAATCAAGTTCACTTGGCGATCTTTTCATATTTAGGGAGTTTGAAAATATATTAAAGAGGAACTTCAAGGGGTTCCTTTTTCGTGGGAGTTTTACGAGCCCAAAAAAGCGATAAAATATAACTCGGTGACTTATTCTCATAGTTTTACGAGCACAGGAAAGTACAAAAGTAAGCTCGATGCCATTACTATTTGATTTTAATGAAAGGCATAATAGCATAAAAAATGCTCGACGACTTACTCACACTTGATAAAAAGTATGAAATATCAACGATGGTCGCCAATAAAGTCAGAACACCGCTTTACTTCATCTGTAAACTCCAAAAACTAAGTCAAGCAAAAATAAGGTGTTTAGACGTAAAATATTACCAACTATAGCAAAAAGGACCCATAAAAGAAAAATTAAAAAGGGAATATTCCATTTTTTTTAATATAAAAGTCAAATAGTAAGAAATAGTTACCATTGTTTTTTTACCAAGTTGGAAATAGTAAAAACACCACTTTGGAGCTGATTTTCAAACGTCGATTGCAGAAGCTATGGTCAATTGTTTCTCACCACGCCAGCTACAGGTAAGCCTTAACCTTGTTATTTACCTTTATAGTGGATTAGTTTTATGTTTTATGGTGAATTTTTTGGGTTTTTTGGCTTGTTAAGGAGGGGATTGCGTGTGCCCCGAGCGACGCGCTTTCCCCTTGCAGGAAGTGCGTCGAGGGATCTCTGACGCGCTTCTTGCATGGAGAAAGTGCGTCATTGATGCACTGTCCACAAAGGAGGGTTGCATCGATGCACATCCACATGGAAAAATAAAAAAGGGGCCAAAGAAACCCAATCCAATGCTTGAGAAAGGTTCTAATATACATTAATCTGATGTTTATGCAGGTCTTGACTTGCACCATGTTATAATGGAAGGACAGAGAGCACGAAATGGAATATTCCCAAGTGGAAAATGACCCAAATTTAACGAATACATTGCAACTATGTGTCTTGTTAAAGTTATTTCACGTACATGGCATGAGGGCCTAGGTACAGTTACTAGATTACCTGATCATATTTTGGGATCCAAATCAACAACACTTTCGTGTGGGTTCCCACATTCTTACTTTGGATGTGGAGGATGTTTATTTTTTGACGGGGTTATCAAGGAGGGGATCCCTAGTTTCACTATCCGGTCTGCGGGGTAGTGATCAGTCTAATGAGAGCTTGGTGGCTCAATTTTGCACACCAGGGACACAAATGCATGCTGGGAAAATTCCCATCAAGAAAGTCAGAGATCGACCCCTGCGTACTATGCTCTTCACTATAGAGCGGGTGGTGGGAAGCAGGGATTCTCACCAGGCCACAAGGGCCCATATGCTCTATGCTATTGAGTGCATGGAACCTACTATCTTCAACTAGTGTGAGGGGATCCTCACCAATGTCAGGGAACAACTCACCAAATGCCACAGGGGTGAGCTGAAACAGTTTGGATATGGGTCCATCATGGCGTCGTTCTTCTTGGAACGGGTTCCATTGCTGAGGCCACAGGTTGACCTAGATGATATCGATTCGCGATATCCTCACATGGTTAGGTGGTATGAGGTCATGGCCCGCCATGGAGGCGGAGGTCCCATCATCAATTTTGGTCCCACCTTCTTCAGGTGGTTACTCGGGAAGCTCCTCATGATCGAGGATTATGCTTACATAGGTACAGAATTCAGGGGAGACCCAGACTTGGCCCTTCCTGAGGGTGAGTAGTGGGGAGACCTAGGTAAGAACGAAACTCTTCTTGTGTTTTTGAATTTTATAATTTTGAAATTTTTTTGGGAGTAGTAATGATGGTTAACACTTGTTTGATGCAGATGTTGGTCCTTCTCGCCTGATAGGTGCTTCTCCGATCAAGAGGAGAGGAGTGGTACAGGATATAGCAGTTTCTCACCAGGATGCAGCAGAGGAGTTGAGTGAGCTAGAGGAGAACCTCCAGAGATTGGCATTGGACATACCCGATGTATCTATAGATGACCCACCTTGGAAAACTGGATTTTTTGCACGCTTTGGTCCAGTGCTCCATAGAGTAGCTAGGGCCATTATCTGCTATCACGAGCGTTCATGGGAATAGCTCATGGTGTGATGTATATGTACTAAAAACCATAGGATTCAGATTTTTGTAGCTAGGACCTACTAAAAGCTTATGTGCTTCATATTTTGTATCAATACCACCTTTTTGTACATGATGATTATATATATAAAAACACTATTTTGCGGTTTTATACATTATGTGTTCTATGATGATTGAGGATCTTATGGATGTTTTCTTACACACTATGAGTAGTTTACATGTTGTGTCATTTTATGCATCTTTAATGAAAATTCTTATGAATGTGCAATGTACCAATCTAATACAAAATTAGCTAGCGAATCAACAACAATGTTCATATCTCTCGGAATATGTAGGTATTGTATCGACTCAAAGGACCTCTCCAAGAGACGTACTCGCTGGAATAGACAGAGTAACAGGGGATCGCGGATAGTGTAGACTTGGTTAAGATGGGAGACCACTAGTTGTGAATCAAGATAGATGACAAGATGGTCCACACCCAAGGAACAAGCGTCATTCAATAATCCAATTATCACGTGATACTCAGCGACATTGTTGTTCGCAAAACCTAATCAAGTTCCTCCTGAACTAATAAGTTAGTCGATAAGGGAATAGAGTACCCAAGATGCCGAAGCGAGGTTATGGGTGTGACGGATAGCGCCATTTGCGAATCCATAAAACTTTTCCATTTGCACATCTAGGAAGCACATGGTATAATTGGAATCATAAGATCCTAACAAACTAAAAATAAAGTGCCACACCAAGCAAAACACACGTCATGCACAATATATACAAAGTAATAATGCATAAATGAATTAGGCATAGTACCACTTTAGATAGAGCCCATTGCGAGGATCCCCCAAATATATCCCGTCGTAATCCTCAAGTTCATATGCTCCTTTTTCTAACACATGCTTAACCACATATGGACCCTGTCACATGGACTCAAGTTTACCTTCCCCTAGATTATCATGTTTTTTGTCGTAAGTGATGACCAAATATCCCTCGTTAAAGATACGAGGTTTGACTGAATTGTCATACTGGGCCTTGATGCGTTTCTTATGAGATTCATTGGCCAGAGCTGCATCATGTCAGGTTTCGTCGAGTTTTTCCAAGTATAGAAAACGTTCTTCCTCGACGATGGTGTTGGGTAAGAGTTCAACAGCGAGTTTCAATGACGGAATATCGCACTCTATAGGTAGTAATGCCTCTAGTCCATAGACCAATTGAAAATGTGTGAATCCAGTGGCAGTTTTGACGGAAGTCCTGCACGCCCATAGGGATAAAAAAGCATGGTATGCAATTTGGACTTATGTGTCCCTACCATACGCTGAATCATGGTATTCGAGACCTTGTTAATGGCCTCTACTTGTCCATTCGAATGAGGGTAGTAGGGAGTTGAGTTATCATGTCGGAAACCCAGCTCGACGCTTAGTTCATCCACCATCTTGTTTTGGAAATGTGATCCATGGTCAGTGACGATGGCTTTAGGGACTCTGAATCGTGCAATGATATGATTGAACATAAAGAGTGCGGCAGTTTCACCGTCTTCTTTGTACATAGGCATAGCCTCGGCCCACTTGGTGAAGTAGTATACTACGACAATAAAATAACCATGCCCCTCGACCGAGGTAGGCTTACAGTGCATAAAGTTGATGCCCCATTTGGAAAATTGACCGATGACGATAACTGGATGTAACCGAGTGGGATGTGAGCGCTTTTTGTGATGAAAATGCTGGCAAGGAGGACACTTATTAACTGCTTCTATACAATCTTTGAAGATGGAAGGCCAATAGTATCCAGTACGTAGGATTTTCTGGGCTGTAGCCATCCCAGGAAGATGGCCGCCACATGCCCCTGAGTGACAATCATTAAGTACATGTTTGGCCTCCTCATGAGTTAAGCAGCATCGAAGGATAGAATCGACACCATGACGATACAATCTGTCACCCATGATGAGTTAATACTTTGTGTGGTGACGCACACAGCGACGTTCGTAATGAGATAGTTGAGGACCGAAGCGTTGGGTCTGGAGATATATTGTGATATCTCCATACCATGGGTCAGAAGTACTGATTAGAAACAAGGACTCATTGAGGAGAGAGTCCATGGGCTCAGTTCCCTGATCAGTATGGGGAAGATCGCAAATCAATTCTGCGAAAACTAAAGACTTCTTTGATTTGTCCTTCTCAAACTGGAGGTCGAATTCTTGAAGAATCACAATCCAGCACGAATATTTTCCCCCTAGTACTTGGCGTGTAAGAACGTGTGTAATATCTTGATTTTGACCCCATTGCATTAAAATGTAAATAATGTAATATTGTTATAAAATCTTGTTGAGGAGATCTAGGCCAAGGCCCCACCATCAATTTATTGATGCATGCGGTTTATGTGCTAGCCAGGCACAATGGAATTGCAAATATCATGTAAATATGCATTTTAATAAAATACCCAACTAGCTATGAAATGCAACAAGAGATGGGGGCATGATTTTACAAGGAATTGGGAGGGAAATATTCAAACCCTTGGAACCAATCAAGTCAAGCCAAGTGTCAATGAGAGAACCCATAAAACCCTCAACTACCCATGTTGACTTTTGTACCCATTATTCATTTCTCCCAAGAGTTGGTTGAAATAGTTAATGCCTTGGGGAATGGAGAGGTATGGCTATCCAAATTCGGGTATGGGCAAGCCACCCTTCATGGAAAATTGTGTTTGAATTTTTGGGAAAGAAAGGATCCACGAAATTGCTCCCCAAGCCATTACCCATCAACCAGTTTTGCCTCTCTCACGTTTTTGAAGCTACCTGGGCGTTTTACCTCCATGTTTTTAAGGTTTCCCTTGTTTTCTGGTTGGGAAGAAGGCGTTTTGGGTGTTGCAGAGCTGCCGAGAGGAAGGGAGCTCGATTTGGGGTTTCACTGAGGCCGTTTTGGCCATTGGAAATGCTTATAACCTGTGGGAGAAATCGGGTTTTCTCCCTAGGGTCTAATTCCTCTTCCCATAGTCCGTTTTCCGTGTGCCCATGATTTGAGGAAATCCCATGGCCATCCAGTTTGTAAATCCCATTTTTAAACATGTGTATCCATGCCCAATGATTGTGATTGCTGTGTGTAGATAGAGTATGTTGGGGTATGGGTTATGGGTATCCATTGTTTTGGCTTGAGCTTGAGTGCAAGCATCCAGAAATGAAGAGGGTTCAGACTTAGCCTGATAAAACCAGTTGTGAACTGGCTTGGCTTAGATGCAATGAGTATTTGGCTATGTATGAGCTTGAGTGTCCACTTTTCCTTGTAGAAATCATGCCCAGCTCGGGGGTGGTCTCTGAGTGCTGAAAGAGTACAGGCTGGGCAGAGACCTATGGTTGGGTGGAGCATTGCAGCGACATAGCTAGTTGCTTGGGACCATTTCACAATAAAGATAAGTGTTTTTCTATCCATGTGTTTTTCCTCTGCAATGCTTTAAATTGATGACTATTATTGATATGTTGAATGGATGAGGTTTATTTTCGCTGTGCATGTTTGCTTGATTTGCATCTGCACACATTTGTTTTATTCATATGAATCTAATGAAATGGGATGAGTTTATGTAAAATCCCCAACATTTTGTATCATGTTCCCTTCCTCGAATTGGGTCCATGGGAGGGGACGTGACATATTGGTGTCAGAGCGAAGGCTACAACATTGGGCCTACATGGGCCAACTTGAACAACTTGCAGAGGTAAGTATTCTTGCTGCTCAGCACTGATCATTAAGAAAAATTTCAAAAAATTTTAAAATTTGAAATTTTTTTCTAAGTGTTTTATGAGTTTCTGCCAACACTATGTCGACGAAATTTTGTGATTTTTTGTGTGACACAATCGGCAAGATTTGGCGAGATCGCAGGGAAATAGTTGGCGAGCTGAGCTGAGTTCCAGCAACGCATTTCAACGAAATTTTTGCGATTCTTTGTGTGACACGGTCGGCGGTCAGCAGTCGGCGTAAGAATCGGTCGGAGGATGGTGTAAGAATTGGTCGGAGGATATCGGTCGGTGATGAAAGATTAAAATCGTCGAAACAGTAGGAGGGATCAGTTGGCGGTCAAAGGATATTGTTCGGCGATGAAAGCTCAAAATCGCTAAAATGGTCGGATGGATCGGTCGGAGGTCGACGATCGAAGGATATTGGTCGGTGATGAAAGCTCAAAATCGCCGAAACAGTTGGCGATCGAAGGATATCGGTCGGCGATGAAAGCTCAAAATCCCCGAAACGGTCCGAGGAATCGGTCGGTGGTCGTAGGATTTCGGTCGGCGATGAAAGCTCAAAACCGCTAAATTGGTCGAAGGAAAAACAACAAGTCCTCTGAAACAGGAAATTTGACAGTTTTCGGGGGGATTTTTTCGGTGCTTGAAAGTGAAAAATCCCCCTTGACCTCCGTTGTCCCCCAGAGGCAGTCGTTGAATGTATGAAAGGCATTATCTATGCTTGGAATGTGCACTATGAATCGCATAAAGGGGTTGTGGAATCAATGTCCATTATGGAGGATGAAAGAGGGAATTTTCTCACCTTAAACTATTTCCGTTTATAGCATAAGAAGCATATGCTTGGAAAATAGCAAGTAGGAATGTTTTACATATGTATATGTATTGAATTGCTACTTGGTGAGAAATCAAAACTAATGAATCCTCGTGTGCTTGGTAGGGAAGCCAAGAAAAGGATCGACTGTGATGTGGAGGAGGAGCTCCATGTCATGATGGGGAATTGGAAAGGAGAATCCCTCCATTACCCTCTTGCTATTGTGTTTATAATTCTGAAGTTGTCATGCATATAGATTATGGCATGAGAATGCTGAAAATGCAAGAGATTAGATAGATGAAATGAATATACATTAGATGGCATATAAATAAACATTGCATAGTGCATATGAAAATGTTTGTGCATGTATATGATATTGCATATTGGTAAAATAGTGAGGTTTTACACATGCAATGAGCCACTTAAGATAATTATTGTGGTTGCTAATAATTAATTGTGTTCGCATTGGTTGTAGGACCAAAGACAACTGAAGCATAGCTAAGGATGTGGACGATGATTGTTGCATATGACCAACAACCTTATGAAGAAAGGTTGGGGAAACAAATCTATGATCATGAGGTTGGAAAAAGGACTGTGAAGCCTTGGTAAGAGGCCAACTAATCAGGTAACATCAAGCGATGTTAATGACTGCCATGAAGGTAATGCTTATTTGTGCTTAATTGCATGAATGTTGAAAGAGGATTTGGTAAGATCCCTTCAACTATGTTTAAACTATGTTGATTTGGTTTGCATGTGGTACTGAGTGCTTGAATGTGAATGTCATTCTACCGAGTTGGTGAGGTGTGGGTAAGTGAAGGCAAGGAGCCTTACACCCTATAGTTTCTTAGAAACCTCAATGCATTCATATGAAATTATATCATGCCATTTGTGTATGTTGGTTGTGAGTTTAACAACCAAAGCAAGTGATGACTTATGGTCCTGTTGTAGTGTATGCCATATGAGATAGTCATGGTTAAAAACATAATGTGGTTGGAATGGTAATGTTATAGTGTTACACAAGTATCCCATGAACCACCCTATTAGTGTTAATTTGGGATGAAAGATCATTTCCAACAACCAAGGAGTGAGTAAAATCCTGACATGTTGTTCGGGTGGAGAAGGAAGGCACCCAAATAGTTAACCAAGTGATTGGGGATATGGTTGGGTGATGTGTTGAGGCAATAGCCATACTTTCCAAAACATCACGGTAAAATTAATAACATAACATTGTGGTATTCATGAATCCATGCAAGAAAGAATTCAGTGAGTGCACATTAAAATATTATGTACATGTTGTGAATGTGCATGCATATGTGTGGGTGCACATGTTGAGATGCATTATGTGAATGCATGGTTGGATATATATATGTTTCATTGCAATTAGATAATAGATGAAATGGTGACCTATTGTTAATCCTGAGACCATTTCATGAGCTGCTGTGAATGTAGGACAAAGATTGCATGAAGAAGGTAGACATGTTGATGGGATACCAGAGTGCTATGTTGGATGGACAGAGTTGCATAAAAGGAATATAGCTGTGACGTAAGGAATATTGGCGTTTTTATTTAAATTGCAGGGATAATGTGACTGTGTCTTGCAATTTTATTATGATAATGCTGCCTATATAGATACATATAGTTCATCGCATTTCAAATCTTAATAGCTGAAAGTGTTTGAATGATTGAGTGTTATAATTCTGACCACTTCAGTGACTGTTGTAGCAATGAAAAGATTATATGCATAGATACTCACAACGTGTTTGGCTGATTGAAGTTTCAAATTTCAGGTAGAAAAGTCTTGCATATGGAAATGAGGATAAGTCCATAGTAAAGACCGGGATCTGCCATGTGCAGAAGCCAAAGGTTATGAGAAGGTTCTCATGGTTGTGAAATTTAACTTATGCATAAAACAAATATGCAAATTTTTCTGGTTTAAGTTTATGAGAATAATCTCATGGTTGCAAATAAAATTTCTGTAGGAAAACACATTTGTAAATTTCAGATTTGAAATTTTGCTAATAATTGCTAATGACTGTTTGGATTATATAAAATTGTGTCAAGAGGACGTGTTGTAGGTGGATGTTCATGTTATGGAAGCAAGTGTAAAACCATAATGGATAGAGTGATACTACTTACAAAAGACAAACAATATGAGGATGGCCTCATGGTTGAACAAACCAATTTCTATAGGAGACAGAATTGTAAATTCATGTTTGAATTTAATTATCGATGCCATTAATTGATTAGAGAAATCAGATTTGAATTTGATTGTTAAATGTTACTAACTGTTTGGTTGTTTGAGGAGTGTGTCGAGAAGAAACCTTGCAGGAATACCATGTGTGATGTCCTGCAGAAGCCAAACTAAATGGGAAGGATCCAATGCTTTGGAAATGGGTTTCGGGTGAAACGCCATTGTAAATTTTGATAATGTATCATCCGAACCACATGTTGGTAAATCATGTGAGTGAGACATTAAAATTATGCCAAGAAGGCATGTGTGGGTTATGGAACGTGAAAATATTGGGGTGGAAAACCGAAGGATTGTTGACTCAGAGAAGGGAGCCCCCATTCTTCACAAATGAAGAAAAGATACGTTTGTAAAACGAATGAGTATTCTGTGACCCTAACTAAGAATATACATGTCTGGTTATTAGATTTAATATGCAGAGCATGTTTTTATTATTATTCCATACTGCTTGAGTGTGACTAGGGCCTACATGGATCACATCGGAAAGGGATGCATACCTTTCGGGTGATGGGTTATGTTAGGGTTGTCAATATTGACTACACCCTAAGGGAATGGACGCATTCCTGGTGTTTCAATACTTGCTAGTGAATGTTATGAAATATGGTTACAATTTTAGAGCAACAATGCTGATGAGCTTGCTTATCCTTCTTGTGTTGTCAGCTTATATAGATGCAATTTGGTTTTGCACGTTAAGGGGAAATGTGAAGAGAGAGTACTCAAGAGGACTGTATGGGAAGTGGTAACCTTTCTACGCTCACACTAAAGGACACTAGAAGGGATGGATAGGCCCGAGGAGCTGTGTAGTAGAAAAGGGGTATCATCCTTGTGTAGTGTGAGTGGGTATTGTGGGGCCATGCTAGCCTGCAATCATGAAAGTCACCTATAGAGTTCCTAAACGGAACCATTGGTTTTCATAGGAGAAGGAGTGCCATCCTTGTGTGCATGAAGAATTGATGTGTGTGTGAAGGGCTATGGAGATATTGATGAAGGCATAAAATCTCTATTGGGACAGTAGTACGGTCGGGTACCGAGATTGACTGAAAACCCTGAGATTCCTATGGCTCCGTAGTAGATCCTTGACCTAGAAATGGTCGTGGTGCAATTTCCTGCCATTGGCTGATGACCTAGACGGATGTGCTGGCTTGACAATGGAGAGGGAACACCAGGTATGGGACTGGTTTGGCACCACCAATGCTTGGTAAATCCAGAGAGTAAACTGGTTGGGCATTAACTACTTGATGTTGTGGAGAAGCATGTGTGTTGGCCAAACATCCAAGTCCATAGGCGATCCCAAGGCTTGCAAAGCAAAGCAGGGCCCTGTGGACTAGAGAGGAAACACACAATACAGATAAGTATTCCATTTGATTTATTTCTTGTTTGTAATAATGAATATTTCGGTTATAAGTCTTCTAACAGCTAAGCCAATACACTGTTGTTTCTTTGTTGGAAACCTTGGTTATTGCAGGAAGCAAGGACCCTAAAAGAACCATAAATGCTTGGTAAATCCAGAGAGCAACTGGTTGGGCACTACAAATTCTTGGTAAAACCTGAGAGTAACTGGTTGGGCATTAACTACTTGATGTTGTGGAGCAGCGTGTATGTTGGCCAAACATTCCTTAAATAATTGATAAAACCCAGTCGGATTAATGGCTTAGCATATTGATAAATCGGATGCTCGATAAACCCAGTCGGCATACTGGCTTGACATTTCCTATTCGAATGGTTGTGGAGTAGCCTGCATGTTGGCCAAACATTCATTAATGTATCCACAGATGATCCAAGGCTTGTAAAGAAAAGAAGGATCCTGTGGAATAAAGTGAAGACATCCAATACAGATAAATATTTGGTTATCTTGCAACTTCTTTCTTATTTAACATGAATATACATGTGTACATGATTTGGTTACGATCTCTTAAACTCTTGTTTAGAGATAAACCCAATGAAAATAAGCTAAACATGTGAATTGATTCAATGTTTGAGTGTAGGTATTACTGGAAGCAAGGACTATGAAGGCATCCAAGGGATGCATGTGGACATGTGACCGTCCTAAAGAGCTCAGTATGAGTAGTAATGAAAGATGGTTCTAGTGGAAGTGTGTGGGTCCTAGCAGCCAAAGGTTTTGTAGGAAACAATGGGGAAGTGTTCCCTAGTTGAAAAGCCTTAGACAGACCTTAGACACTAAGTGTCATATCCAAGGAAGGGCAAGTCAAGCATTCACATTGAAGTGAAAGAGGCTAAGGAGCATGAAACCATAGTGGTGGTGTAGCTCCGGATTGGAACAAGACCAAGAGGGGGAAACTCTTACTCTTCTCTTCCTTTTTGATTGATGCATTTCAGAAACAGAGGATTGTTGAGTGCATGTCATAGCTGAAAATAGATTGTGTTTAATTGCTTGAAATGAATTGTGAATGCTGAAATAGTTATTTCCCTGTGAGAGGATGAACATGAATGAGTTCATGTGTATGTTGGGAAAGCATGAAAAGTGTGGAAGTCTCATGAGTAAAGAATGGACTTTCCATGTCAATTGGGAAAATAATTGGCTGATTTTAATATTGTGTTATGCTTGTCCTAACAAGAATTGACATGACGAATCTCATAGGTGAGAAATTGAAAGCCATTGTTTGCAGCTGTTACCAACCAAGTGTTGCTAGTGAGCAAAGTGAGAGCCAGTTGTGCACATTGGCCATGGCAGCAGACCAAAAGTTATTTTTTTTGGATAAAAATCTTCCTCAAATAGTTGTCAGGACAACAAGGAAGATGGTGGCCATGAAATTCCAGACTTGTAGATCAGCTGGAAAGTAAATAAAAGGAAGGGATGGTTGTGGAGAAATGCCCACCCGCAGAGCTGGAAGGTCAAAGCCAACAAGAGCAGCTTGTGGAATCCAAAGTACTTGTTCCTGAAGCTTCAAAGTAAAAAGATGAAACACAGGTCAGGCCTGCCACATTTTGTGAATTTTGGACATGTGTGAAGTGGGTATTTATTCCTAAGTGTTGGAACACCGAGGACGGTGTTATTCCAAGGGGGAGGGGATTGTAATATCCCGATTTTGACCCCATTGCATTAAAATGTAAATAATGTAATATTGTTATAAAATTGTGGTGAGGAGCTCAAGGCCAAGGCCTCGCCATAGATTTATTGATGCATGTGGTTTACGTTCTATCCAAGCACAATGGAATTGCAAATATCATGTAAATATGCATTTTAATAAAATACCCACAACTAGCTATGCAATGCAACAAGAGATGGGGGCATGATTTTACAAGGAATTGGGAGGGAAATATTCAAACCCTTGGAGCCAATCAAGTCAAGCCAAGTGTCAATGAGAGAACCCATAAAACCTTCAACTACCCATGTTGACTTTTGTACCCATTATTCATTTCTCCCAAGAGTTGGTTGAAATAGTTAATGCCTTGGGGAATGGAGAGGTATGGCTGTCCAAATTCAAGTATTGGAAAGCCACCCTTCATGGAAAATAGTGTTTGACTTCTTGGGCAAGAAAGGAGCCATGGAATTGCTCCCCAAGCCATTACCCATCAACCAGTTTTGCATCTCTCACGTTTTTGGAGCTACCTGGGCGTTTTCCCTCCACGTTTTTATGGTTTCCCTTGTTTCTTGGTTGGGAACAAGGCGTTTTGGGTGTTGCAGAGATGCTAGGAGGAAGGGAGCTCGATTTGGGGTTTCACTGAGGCCGTTTTGGCCATTGGAAATGATCATAACTTGTGGGAGAAATCGGGTTTTCTCCCTAGGGTCGAATTCCTCTTCCCACAGTTAGTTTTCGGTGTGCCCACGATTTGGGGAAAGCCCATGGCCATCTAGTTTGTAAATCCCATTGTTAAACATGTGTATCCATGTCCAATGATTGTGATTGATGTGTGTAGATAGAGTATGTTGGGGCATATGGGTTATGGGTATCCATTGTTTTGGCTTGAGCTTGAGTGAAAGCATCTAGAAATGAAGAGGGTTCAGATTTAGCCTGATAAACTGAGCTATCGACTAGGTTGGCTTAGATGCAATGAGTATTTGGCTGTGTATGAGCTTGAGTGTCCCCTTTTCCTTGTAGAAATCATGCCCAGCTCAGGGGTGGTCTTTGAGTGCTGGAAGAATACAGGCTGGGCAGAGACCTATGGTTGGGTGGAATGTTGCAGCGACATAGCTAGTTTCTTGGGACCATTTCACAATAAAGATAAGTGTTTTTCTATCTATGTGTTTTTCCTCTGCAATGATTTAAATTGATGATTGTTATTGATACACTAAATTCATATGAAATGTGTGTGGATGAGGTTTATTTCCGTTGTGCATGTTTGCTTGATTTTCATCTGCACACATTTGTTTTATTTGTATGAATTTAATGAAATGGGATGAGTTTATGTAAAAGCCCCAGCATTTGGTATCATGTTCCCTTTCTCGAATTGGGTCCATGGGAGGGGACGCGACAATGTGGTACATGGGGTTAGAGCCGGAGATGATGGTGGTAGTGCGGAGGAGGATGTAATGACGGAACTTCTGGAAAGCAATGACTGCTGCGAGAGCTAACTTCTCGACATGTGAATACTGGGTTTCAGAGTCAATGAGACCCTTACTGAGGTAGTATATCAAGTGTTCCTAGGTGTTAATATATTCCTGCACCAAAACCATATCGATAGTGGAAGTGGAAGCAGCAAGATAAAGTATATAGTCCTTGGTGTAATCCAATGGTATTGCAACTACTTCCACGTTAATGGAAACAGTATTTCCTCCTAATTCACTGGATAAGGATTGTAAAAGCCCATGTGGTTGGGATCTGCGTCTGTCAAATGCTTTCAGAGTGGTGGGAGAATGGTTCAGTTTAGGAGAGCCAATGGCTCTCCAACATGACAAGGACATTACGGAAGTAGAGGATCCTTTGTCTAAAACAGTATGATGGATATTTTTCCTAATGACATTGGTGATGCTTTGGAATGCCAGCTCATGGGAAAGCCTCGGTTTAAAGTATTCCAGTCTAAACATGATGGTTTTAGATGAGTCTAGATCCACTACTCCAATAGAAGATAACGGAGTCTTACGCTAATTAGGACAGTTTTGTAAGAAATCAAGGGTCGACATAGCAAATGGTTCCTAGGCTAGATCTTCCACAATGTTGTAGTTTTGAGCGTCCCGAGTGTTGGGTTTGAAAACCGCTTTTCAGATTGTGCTTTTGGGGGGACGCAATGTTGCATATGATATAGGTTTGTCTATGGTGAAAGAACCTTGTGTACGTGTGTTCCCCGATAGATAAGTTAACTATTTCACTACGCATCATGAAAACATGAGCGGTAGTGGATGTTTCTCCTTGTGAAGGAGTTGGTTGTTTTGCAACCATCTGCTATTGTTGTGTGGTGAAGGGGTCTGTTAAAACTGTGGGTTGAGGGTTTTTTTAGGAACCTTTGGACTTCTTCACGATGTGGTAATTATTTCGTGAAGTGGTCGTCATTGCATAGTAAACATGGATATTTTTCCTTCTTTTTTCGGTGTGGCATCAGTAGAGTCTGGATTGGTTTTGTGTTCCTGCTGGTTAGAAGATTTCTTGGATTTGCCTTTATTTTTCTTCTTACCACCGAATTTTTGAGATGAATCAGATTGGAATGAATTCACTTCTGCGATGGGAGCAAGACTGGGTGAATGGTTGGTGTTATTACCATCCTGTGACGGATTTGGATTTGAAACCATATGGCTTTGTGATCCAATCTATTGGGTAGCATGGTGGTTTTAAAGGAACCAATTATGCCATCGCCATGTGATCTTGTGGATGGTTTCGTTGGGTCATATGTGGGGCGAGGGGCATTGGGAATAATGTTGTATAAAGTGCCAAATTGAGCGTAGACTAAGTCTAAGTACTGGGCACGTGTAATGGCTTGTTCCTCTGTAACCAGCCCACCCATAATTATATATTTGGCTATGATAGGAAATAATGATTTGGTAAGCCAATCAACCAATAATTGATCCGGAATGGGGGACTCAATGAGCTAACATCTTCTCCTCCATTCGTGAATATGATTGGTAATATGAGTGGAGGTGTATTTATGGAGCGAAGTTAAAATATTTATGTCGGTTTCATAGCGGATTGGTAATTGGAAATGCATAAGAAAATCCATAGCCAAGGAGCGAAAGAATGTGGTGGTAATTCGATATACCATTTGGCGGCCATACCGGTGAGGGTTCTTTGAAATAGCCTCAAACAGATAGAATAATCCATTAACGAGTTCGAGGAGCACCACATATGATATGTCATTACATGGTTTTTTGGATCCTCGTCGGGTTTGCCATCAAACTTGGGTATGTCTGATGGAAGCTTCATAGGAATGGGTGGCTAATTCATGCCATGTTGAATGGGATTGTTGGTCAAATGCAACATATCTGGAAAATCTAATGTATCCATAAATGGTTATTGTTTGTTTGGATGCGAGTATTTGTAATATTGGTATGACATTTGAGTACCAGTAGGACCATATATTGATTGATCGTAAGGTTCTCCCATAGAGGGTTGGCCATATGGTGGAGGTCCTCCCATGTTAGTAGGTGGACCCAATGGGGGTCCTCTAGAAAGAGGGGGTTGTCCAAATGGTGGGGGTGGAGGTGGGACAAGTGGTTTAGGTGGAGGTGGGACAGGTGGCGGGGGAGGGGGTGGGTCGCTGGCTAGGAGTCCAGTAGGTTGAAAATTATGATGCACCCATGGGGTGTTTTTGTTTCCAGGGTAAGGTACTCCGAGATAAAGGTTTCCTGGAGAAGTTTGATAGATTTGATCCATTTCTATAGTGTGATTACTCAGATATGAATAACCCCATGCAGGTTGGTCCTGTACAGATTCCCCCCCATGAGATGTGCCCACGAAGGTTGTCCCATGGCTGGGGGTGAACTCCAAATCATATTATAAGTCATAAATGAAGTTTTTCCCCCAATTACATTTTTTCCACTAACTGGAGGTTCCCCCCTAGTTATATTTTGTCCACTAACTAGAGGTTTCCCCCTAGTTAGGTTTTGTCTACCAACCAAATTTTTCCCCGTAATTAGACCACTGACCATAGGTTTCCCTGTGGACATATTTTGACCACTAACTAGACGGTGGCATCTGATTATAATTTGTCTCAAAGGTTGTGTTCCAGTCATGAAGTTAACAATGGCTGAAGGTTTCCACCAGTCATTGAGGTCAAAAGAGGTCTAGAACCGACCAGATGTGAAAAAAGTGGTAAAGATGGTTGGCCTGGTTTGTAGGAGGTCATGTTGGGCACACACGTTCCTGGTCAAGTAAAAGTAAAATAATACATGGGATAATGGTTTTCGGGGTTCACTACTTCCGAAGTGGATTGGAAAGGGAAACTTTGGTGCCTTACCCATTCTCCAAGTATCCTTAAGTGAGATATGGTATCTTGAAGTGGTCCGAAAAAATCTCCATTTGAGATAAATCCGGTAGCACGTGGAGGTGGAGGTGTCTTCACAATCGATGGTTAAACAAAATTGGAAACAAATTTCCGTAGTTAGGTCCCCCAAAATGAAGCGGTTGGACCGAAAGAAGTCGCTATTGGTTCATATGTATGTCGATTGAATATACAATCGACGACTCCAGGGTGTCCTTCAAGTGAATGGTGAAAATATCTGTCATGCGAATAAGGTTGTTCCACCACCAATGGTACCATAGGATTAGTGATGGGAGGATTTACAGGAGGAGAAAAATCACCTCCCAATTCAGTAACTGGAAATCCTTCTTCATATGAACCAGTTGTAGTGGGTTGGTCAATATATGCCCCTATGCTTCCTTCCCCGATGAGAGTGTATTCAGGTGGAAAGTTTTGTATTCTACAGGATCTCCTTAAGGGTTTCTCAGCCAGAATGGCTGATGAAAGTCTCCTCCTAAGAATATTCTACGAAAAAACACACTTCAATTCCTACTCAGTCTAAAGCCACAAGCAAACTTATGTGACAAGTGGGATAAAGAGTTGTATCCTCACAGGAGTGTCAAGGTGTCGAAACTTGTGATATACCGCATGGTCCAACAATAATACTCGACCCAATATTTCAGATAACTAACCAGGGAGGATTTTGACTGTACCCCTGACTGTATTACCTGACTACCTAACATTACATGCGTAGTAGCTCCCTGAGTGTTGTTCTCGGTGTATTGCAACGTCAAGATGACCAATGGTTGACTTAGATGGTTTCGGGATCCTAGTGGGGTCTCCCGATCTAAACAAGGTACGTGGGAGCTCCAATCCGTAGTAGTGTTGTCTAATGCACAACCATTCGACAAGAGCCTTCCTAAATACCATCGAGCACGTGAAGTACCTTTCTATATACCCTTAGATAAATGCAAGGTTGTTTGATATACCGTAGTACATGGAATAACTACAAGCCCCTAGTATGCAATGCAGGAAAAGAATGATAGCTGCTACACTTAAAGATGTCAGAATATGTCTCTAACCTATCACACGAGTTTCAAAAGATTTTAACTTAGACTAGTGCTTTATTTTATCTTGTACGGTTAAGTGGATGCATGAAGTGCAGACTCGAACCAATATGCACGAATAGCTAAATGAGATGAAAGTCTTTTATTTTTCCATGAAAACTATCTAAGGAAAGGAGAGAGATCTTTCTTCTTTTGTTGAAACAATTAAAATCTACCCTGAAACACAATACTAGCCTTTCACTTTTCTCCTTAAGAAAAAACAAAAGACATAAGCAAGTAACACACTTTCAATCAAATCCAATGATACCAAAATAACATCAAATAATTTTTATTTTTATTTTTTTTTCAAAAGAGATCTGACGTTGCAAATCGAAAAATAAAGAACAATGGAGTCTTTTCATTTGCAAAATGACTTAATTTCGAACAAAGAATCAAAGAGTTAAAAGAATGGTTTAAGAGATCTTTGGAACATGCACTAATTGTAAAAAATGATTGAAAATGTAAACTTTATGATCATTGTAAGAATTCTCCTCTTTTTCAAAGAATTTTTAAAGATCGAAAGGAAGAAAATATGGAAAATTCTTAGGTCTTTCAAGTTTTTCAATTAATTATCCAAGTTCCAAAATATGCGTCTTCTCAACAAATCAAAGCACCACACTTCGAATATGAAGAGAATGAAAACCCAATTCCTTTTAACACTATGTTCAATCAAATCCAAATATGACTCTGCTCACTTCGAGAGAGTTATGCAACTTTTGGAAACAAAAAGTATACACCCAAGCAATCAATCTCAAATCATACAACAATCCAAATCAAACTTACACTAACAAGAGTTGGTATAACAACACACTTTCGGAGGTCTCAAGACTTAAAACAGATCATATTAGGGGCTTCTACAGGTCCACAAGAGTAGTCATGCTTGCAAGAGAAAAAAATCACTCAAAGCAAAGCAAGTAACCACTTGACTATAAAGACTCGATGAGAAAGCACACTACTCCAAATTCCAAGAATAAAAATAGAAACAAAGATCTACGGAAAGTACAAACATCGACATAAACTCAGAAGATGAATAGGTCCAAGTCTGAGCAGGGATAAAGGCCTTACTACAAAATTTTGCAGTATGATGTGGTCTGTCAGTATAGCATAGGTCGTATTTTTGGTTCAATGTGATCTAATGCACTACCCAGGCATGTCTATGTCGCACTGTGTATCAAAGGTAAAGCACGTCGAGCTTTCAAAAGTGTTTTTTTTTCAAAAATGAAGCTACAAAACCCCTGGAACTCAACAAATCTGAGTGGGCCTAAGGTTTCAGGAGTAATATGGATGACCCAGTGATTCTATAAAAGCATATCCAAATAAAAAAGTGACACGATCTAAGAAAAATACGAGCAAAGAAAAATAAATAGATATAGGGAGAAAAGTCCCCAGTATGGTCGCCAATTTTGTTTCCAGGACTAGTATGCAAATGAGGACATAAGATGACCTCCCTAGTTTAATCACTAAACTAGAAAAAAACAAGCAATCATACATACATTTCCCTAACTTGATCCAATCACAAATTAAAAGATACAAAACATACCTTTGGCTGTGAGTTCTCTTCAATTATCAAATGCTCCAGCAAGCTTGCTCATCCACTTATAACAAGTACCTACAAAACATGTAAGCCAAGCAATGCAAGAATAAAAATAGATCTAGGATTGGATTAAGTTATATATATGACCAAGGAGATATACAATAAATGAATATCAAACTATTTATGGGAAATTAAATGCAGTATTGTATTAACAGAAATGGTAAAGAGTACAACCACTTAATCCTTGGTGTCGTATCTCCTCTCCAATGGATTCCTCTTTTCTCCAAGATGTCACTTCAATGAAGGAAGGATAAGTATCTAAAGTCTATCACTCCTAGTGTAATTTATCCAGCATAACTCTATTCTCAATTCCTCCTCCCCTTCACCCATGGCCTAGACTTGAATTTATAGGACAATATGGATAGAGGAGAGATGATATCCTTAGGGATAATGGATGGGATATGATCCCAGCAAGTCAGGAATTTGAGTGAGATCCTAGCAAATAGGGAGGAAATATCATCTATATAAGATTTCATTCTATAGACTTCTCGAAACCCCTTTTTTCTGCTTGTAAATACATCGACGCGACTTGGACATAGAGCAATGTGCACCAACTAAGCTTGATGGGAGTTGACATGAAGGAAAACTGAGTCATCGACGCAGGTTGACAATAGAGAAAAGTGCATTGATGGAATTTGAAGCATGTTGCTAATTAAGCAGAGCACATTGAAGTCACAAAAAATGTTATTTGTAGGGAAAAACGAGTTAAGGATCATTCATCATAGATGTGGCTTTAGGGATTGTGGCAACATGTGGTCACATGGTCTTGTACAACTGACGAAAGTTATGTTTAACATACACACACACACACACACACACACACACACACACACGCATACACACACACACACACAACAAACACACACATGGTGTGTATATATACATATGCCATGTTTTTATATCAAGAATTTTATTTTAAAATTTTGAACTAGTTTACTTATATTTTTTTAAACTTTCTAATGATTTTAAAAATGAATGTTTTTGTATCTATTAGATGACTATTTCCATATTTTAGTCATACTAGATTTTTTACATTATGTATTTTTACCATACCAAATCCTATTTGTACTTGAATCTTACTACTATGATCTCCTTGGAACTATATGCTTCATCTTTCTTGGAATCCATTTGTTGAAACACTAAACTGCACTTATAAACCCAATCCTCAATCCAATTAGGAAAGGTAAAAAAGGGTAGGATGTTACTTGAAGCAACAAGCTGAAAAATGGTTTAATCTGATCCTTTCGATCTTGACTCACTACGAAAACCCTCTTGAAATTTTTTGATCCCATGGTCCACTGTAATTTACTTCACAAAGACGAGATATTGGAAATTGTTAGGAACGTAGACATGAATTTCCTAATGAGTTGCATAGATTTGTAAAGGTTTTGGAAACACAATCATCGGATCTATCTCATCCATATTTTCTAATCATGGTGGAGTCAATCTTCTCCCTACCAATGTGATAGATGTTTACCTCGTGGTGTTCTTGACTTCCATGAGGGAAAAGGTGGAGGCTTTCATGATATCACCCATGGACTCCTTGTGAACCTTGCTTGATAAGAAAATGAATGCTCAGCAACCAACTAATGATATAGAAACTATTGAACATAGGGAAACTGAAAAGATATTGGTGCAATCAGATTTATGGATACTTTCATGGAGGAAATGGGTCATAAGTTTCAATGCACACTCAATGCAATGAAGGATCTAGAGACAACCAC
This sequence comes from Larix kaempferi, assembly GCA_027924585.1. Taxonomy (NCBI): domain Eukaryota; kingdom Viridiplantae; phylum Streptophyta; class Pinopsida; order Pinales; family Pinaceae; genus Larix; species Larix kaempferi. The sequence continues at coordinate 14,591,595 of BSBM01000372.1, read as the reverse complement.
CAATTCTAATCTAGAAAATTGATAATACGCTAGATAACCACCACATAAATCAAAACATATGATAAATGACATTTTATAATTAATTTGCTAGACAAAATATCAAGTAAGACTTTCTCGTAGTAAAAAATAACTTATAATACAAATATACCTCTAAAACGATCATAAAAAGTACTTAAAAGAATGAGACAATATTGTTCAACAAATGATAGAAATTGGTTCTCACACAATAATATATTAACTAATTAATGAATGGTAAGAATAAGACTAGCTGTAACATCCCTCCAATTTGACCCTAATTATTATTATTATTTTTGTAAAATAATTATAATTATGTAAATAGGCCATGGTGAGGAGCTCAAGGTCAAGGCCCCACCAGTGGACCTCGAGTCAGTGTCATGATTATAAGTCTTAGTTAAGACTACAAAATTAAGAATAGTAAATGCGACTAAATGATAACGACCAAACCCATTCAAAAGAAAAGATGAGATGGCAAAGAAGCCATGAAAATCAAGTTTTCTAATGACTAGGGTACATGAAGATGATAATATGTTTTTTCCTTAAAAAGCTTAAATAATTAGGGCACCATCCAAATAGAGTTTATCCCTAAGTAGAAGACCTAAAATACTATAGTAAATAGTAAACTTATGCGGCTTCGACCTAATTCTACGCATTAACTTACCATCCTAAAGGGCAAATCTAATGGCTGTTATAACAATTGGGTGATTGCGACAAAGATTTAAGTAACAAGTCTTATGATAAATGTTGAAGCCATATGACGTTAAGATACTTTGACCTAAATTATCCTAATCCTATTATGAGTAAGCCATTAAAATGGACCTTATATATATATGTGTAGTGGGAGATATCATATATATATATTTATAATTATATGAGATTATAGTTAAGGTCATTATTAAATTATTATGATATATATTGAAATGAGTGTGTTTTATAGCCTTAAGAAAGGCAAATAAATAGTTATAATAACTATTAAATACATATTATATATATGTGTGTCTTGAATAAATACAGAGGCTGAAGGTTGGTATGAGATCTTAATATATATATAGAAATAGATAATTTATCCATGAGAAAATTGTTCACTAGAATCATTAAATAATGAAATCCTATCTATGTCGTAGGTACTATTAAACGCACAAAAGAAATGGAATTTTATACTTAAATAAATAATATGTGTATACCTATTTTCACTAGGGTTATGTTTTTAATTACATCCCACGTATCTGAATATATAAAATAAAATAATGGCCACTCCGCCATTGCTATGATAGTGGAGAATGTGTGCCCCTCGTCACATGAGATACCCCACGATGGGGAGAGAGTGGATATTTTAGTGGGAGCTGGTTTTTGGAGTGGAGTATCAAAAATCTCTTTTAGCCGCCACTTGTTCCTCGGCTGCCACCACCTGTCGACCGATTATGTGAGCAGTTTTTCTTTCTTAATGTTTAACCGAGCTATGGTGGAGGACACTCGGGGGGGATGTTCTTTTTTTAATGTCTCACGTTGGGGAATTACTCCCACTATGGTTGTGTGGAGGTTTCATTTTCTTCTTTGATTTCTGCATTTGGGCATTCATGGGGAAACGAATCCCTGAGTCTTATGGGCATTTATTATATCTTTGTTTATAATTGTCATTGTTGGAAAAAAAAATACTTGGGGGGAGGATCCCGGGATCACTTGACCTGTTGATGGTTTTTGTGCATATGTGTAGAAGAGCGTGTTGTTTGTCTATAGCCGGGTGACCTACAGTGGAGGGAATCGACCCATATCCTTGTATATTTATGCTATGATGTTTTATACACGCTCATTGCTTGTTACGCAGGTGTGTAGAGTTGAGAGATGGATTCCCTTATACATCCCTCTCACATATATAAAATATTGTCTTTGTTGCTGCGTGGAGAGTGGGAAACAAATCCCTCTATACTTCCATTCTTATATATGTATATATATTTATAGATTGAATGTTATTTGATTATTGCGCAGATGCATGGGGAGTGAATCCCTTTACACTATACTAATGTTCAATTTATTACAACTATCTGCTTCTGTGTTGCACGATGTGGCTTAGGGGTTATGATAGCACAGATATTGGGGAATCTCTGTTGTAAGTTTTAAGCTTCCATCTTGATGACCGCGTGAATATTTCCAGTGGCGTGAACCCTTTCACCTTGCAGGTTGGGTAAAATTCCAGGGCCGCGAAACCTCTTCTCTGGATCACATATCTCTGTGTTCGATTTTATTTGTTGCGTTTAATTTGTGGAAGGGATGGCTCATCCCTATGTACCTTCCATTCCATTAATTGTGTCTTATGACGTTGCATGTCATTTCTAGTTGTATGATCCCCCAGAGCTTGGAGGAAATCCCTATAGGATCCCTTATCTATATATTTGATTATATACGTTTCTGGTATTGATTGTGCCGAGCTTTGGAGAAGCTCACTGTGTACTCCATCTTATATATATTATATATTCCATACTGCATGCTACATGGCACAGATGATTGGGATATGGTTTCCCATTTACAATTCTTAGATAGGATGATAAATGGTGATGCATGCTGCATGTTGTATGATGGCGTGGGGCTTGAGGAAATGACCCCCATAAACATCTCTTCGAGGACTAAGCGATGATATCTAGTGCTTTCTGACAATATAAACCCCATATTTATATCACTGCGATATAGTTGAATCCATCTTCTAGCATCATACTACCGAAGGAGTGTGAAACCCTTGGAGAGTTTATCTATTGTCTGACCTGACTTCGTTTTCCTTGATATTTGGTTTTGATGCTCTATCAAGCCTATATCCTGTTGAGGAAAAACAATTCCCTCTCATATGCATCCTCGTTGTCCTTGTTTTTCTTTGGAAAAAGCGTTCTTCCTTGGGTAAGATCCCACTTATTGCATGGAAATCTTGGCTTAGCTTTAAAGATATGTGGACAACATGATATCGTAAATCTCTGATAGAATCATGGTTTGGTTAATTCAATTTCCAGGACTTGTAAATCTCAGACAAATTATGTTAGAGTTGAAGATCTCCACCTTTTTTTTGTGTAAACCGATCCAAGGAATATGTGTTTCTTCCAGATAGTAAACAAGCTTTGTTTCCTATGTCAATGTGGATCCGCCATGATTTTTCTATCTCTCTAATATGCTAGGGTTTGGTCTCTAATTCTAGTTGCATGTATATTACATGCGAGCGTGGTAGTTGATTTTCTTCACTGTACGCTAGTACGATGGATCTATTATGTGCCAGCGTTTGGTTTGAGTTCTCAGTTTGATAATTATTCTATGCCAGAGGCAAACAGATTTGGATCATCTGTATCCTTCAATGCCTATGTATCTCTTAGTTTTCCCAAACGTTGTGACGGTGGGTTACTTCCAGTGTGTTATGATGTGCTTATGTTGGGTTATTATTAAATTCTTGGTGTACATCAATCCCAGTAAAAAGGGGACAGAATCAACCCCTGTGGCAAATCATTGGAAGAATCAAACTATCCTTGTTCGAGTGCTTTCTCGTTGCTCACTTACTGCATGCAGTAGCTTACTCCGGTGCCTTACTGTGTAGGTGTAGCGCAAAGAATCCAGGGTAATGTTGTGATAAAAATTGATCCAAGAAATCCGTTAAAATGTCTGTGTATTTGGTTTTGAGTGTATGCTGCATACTTTTATTGGTGCGATCTTGGGTACGTAGATGGAGTAAGTGGGAAATACCTCCGTAGTAAAGATCATTCTCTTTCAAAAACCTCAAATTCTAATTGTAGGGTCGACCCATGTCCAATGCTTTAACCCCGTTGTGTTTTATTTTCCATAATCCAAAAGATTGACGATTACGTAAAAAGTCAAATAGGAACTAAAGGAAAAAGGATTAGGTTTACTCTGGAAGGTATAAACGCATTTTGTTGAGAAGATTATTTTAGAAATCCTAAAGCATAGAGTATACATTATGTAGAATTGATAAGATGAAAGTCGAAATAAAGAGTAAGTATGAGGATACTTAGTCGATTATTAGAGAGTTTCTTGGGAATTCCTCCCATCGCTAAATTAAAAAAAAAAAAAAAACAACTGAATATATGGCTTGATACAAGTACTCATTATAAGATTATATATATATATATACTTTAGATATAAAAGCAAGTTTTTCTGCTTATTAAGCTTTGTGTTGGTTAACCCAGAAAAAAAAAAGATGGAGTCGATTCATTACTCTACCCTTTTTCCCTAGTTGAGATTATATGGGCGACTGGAGCATAATCTATAATAAGTATGACATAAACTCTTGCGTTCTACAATTGAGACCAAATTCAGGGTTTATATTCATACATCTGTTTTTTTTTTTTTAAGGGTTTATCTAAAATTGAGATCACCATAGTTTCGATTTTTAAAAACTTGCAAATTTTGAATAAGACTATAATATTAAAATTGTCATATTTTCCATTAAGACTTGTGAAAAACCTCTCTTCTTAAAAAAAGGTAACTTTGAGAAAATTGTGGATCTCATTCTTATGATAAAAAGGTAAAGGCAGATTTTCGTAGGGATGACATTATTTTATAGAGTATTGACAATACTTCTTTTAGTATCAAGAGAATCTTGATGGCTATTTCGACACTTAAACTAGGACTTTGTAACCTTGGGACGGGCTAATATTGTTTATCTTGTAAAGGATCCCCTCAATGAGAGGAACTGATATGGAAACCACTGAAGTTGCATGTTGTAAAAACTATGTTCCAAAGTAAATATGATAACACACACACACTTTGTGGACGTAGCCCGGGTTTGGGTGAACCACAGTAGACGATCTCTCTAATGTGTCTTTTATGCGTGTGTGCTCATCTCTCTTATAATGAATATGTGTACTTTGACATGTCTACATTTAGAAGTAAGATGTCACCTAATGTTTATAGAAAGGTATGTTGCTCATATATGTGCTTATGTTTTATCATTGGGATGCAATTATTATGTTGAAAGAATTATGTGTCTTTTTCTCCTCCTTTGAGTGATTATGATTCTTGACTTGTTCATATGTATATATTTTGTTAGGTTGTTTATATGATGCATATATGCGTACCTTATGATTATGTTAATATTTATTATCCTTGCATTGGTGATTAACTTATAAATGATGTACATGCTTGTTAAGTTAAATCTATGCCCTGTAGCTTATCATTATATGTTTTTAGTTAGATAAAGGAAATCGATGGTGGCTCCTCATATGAATAAGTTAGAAAGTAAAGCTTTGTGTAAATTTACGAATGGTAGCATATTGGAGACTTTTTTATTATGTTTGACTTATCATAACAAGTTATGTATGCATACTTCAATAAGCTCAAAGTACCTCGATGGATTATATAACGATGTGGTTAGCTCCTTTTATGTTAAATGAATTGTTGGCGGGTTACCACTTGTAAGCATAGTAAGAACAAACCAACAACGGTTGTGGTATCATATTATAATATAACTGATATAAAAAGGGTTAAACTAGCAGAAATATATTCTACGATATTTAAATATTAGCATGGAAATTTTTTTAAATTTTTATGAAATTTGGGGATGTGACAATTGGTATCAGAGCTGTAGGTTACAACACTCGGGCCTATTGGGCTCAACATAGGATGAAGATTGATAAACTAACTAATAAAGTTGTTTTTTCCTTTTGTTTTGATACATGGACTGGGATGGACGAGGAGTTAATGTCGTCCGAGTTCAACTTCAAGGTCTCCAAAAAGGAGTAAGGATAAGTATTTTTCAACATTTGTTTTCATTTACGAAATCATGAGAAGGTATGTTATCTTTGTCATAAGTTTTCACTTCGTGAATAGTATTACCATGGAATGTGATATCTAGTTGAAATTATTTCATTTAAAATGTAACGGCTCATGTATTATGAATGATGACCGTGTTAAGGAGAATAGGAGTATCATTTACTTCCGTATTTTGGTCATTGAAATTTTATCACTAGGTGTAGAACCTATGAACTTCATTTGGTTAAAAATATAGTATTAATAAACTCCAAAAGAAGAGAGGTTGTTCAGTTAGGCTAGGTTACTTAAGCATCTTCAATTACAATAACTATATCTTAGTTAGTATTGCGAGGTAACTACGACAGATTCATATAATGCTATCTCAGGAAATGATGCCCTGTAGGTATAAAAGAATATGTTAGAAGTTATAACCACATGTTGCTCGGAGCATTTTGAACATTGTTTTACTTAAGTTTTGATAGTTGCAAAATTTAAATCGACTATTTTCATTCTCTTCTATATAGAGTCGCCTAAGTAATTGTTCCTTAAAATGCTGATATCCAAAATGAATTTGACGAGCTAGGCCACAAATTATGCATCAATTTAGGTGACGAATGTGTTTGAATATTACCCTTATGAAAAATCATTAATTTGTTAAAGGCTAAGATTTTTTATTACTTAACCATATTTGTGTTTCATTTCAGAAATTTTTATAGTTTTTAGAATAATAAGGATAAGGCTAAAAATGTATTATTGCACAGCAATATTTTCCAGGAATTTAAGGTAAACTTATTTGAGAATTCATACGAATTTAATTATTTTCTTCATAAATAGACTATCGATAAGATTTATCTTCTAGTAAGAGTTTGATTTTTAGAAGAAAGAATCCTACCATTGTTGAGATTGATTGAACACGGAATCTTGTAGCAGTTGAAAAAGTGTATTAGAATCTTTGGATGATGAGTATCAATTTGAAATAAATCTATATGCAACTAAATGTTTAAACTAGGATGCTAACATGTTTTCAGCAGATTTGACCCCAGACTCATGGCAAGGAAATTGAAGAGTTTTACGTCAAGGTGAAGTAAATGCATAAGCTAATTGAACGAGCATGCATATAATACTATGGAACTAATGTGCTCAATTGTCGAGCAATTGAAGCAAAGAAATTTTTCTTTATACTAACATTTCAAGAAGTGATCTTAACTTCGCCTGATGGCATGACCAGGAAGGACGTTTAGTATAAAAGGACTTATACAGATAAGTTAAGCTAAATCACTCAAAAGTAAGTAATAATGTACTTTTTATTTTATCACGAGTAGTGATGAGATTTATGATTGATGATGTGTAATCATCAGAATACAATGAGCAAATCTATTGTTGGTTGCTATTTTGTGGCATACAGGAACTAATAAATGGTTGTCATAAAGAGGTGTTTCCTGGACTCAAACGAGAAGGTTTGAGAGGAAGGGAAATTATCTCTGGGCTCAGGTAGAGCCGACAGCATCATGGACTCATTTACTAGCCATTGCAGGGTGCAAATTCCCTAAATTGTGGTCATGTTCCCCATGGAAGTGGAATAGAGCAGGTAGCTCGTTGAATGTTATACTGACCCAAAAGACCTAGGTAATCTTTATAACCATTGAATTGAATAGGTGCTCACCAATTTTCCTTGTGTTGTTAGAATGGAGCACACAAGACGTTCTCTGAGGAGACTTAACTTTTTCCTTGTGGTGTTAAAATGGATCCCACAAGAAGATTCGATGAGGGGAAGCTATGTTATGAGTTGCAGAGTAAGACTGTCATATTTCTGTTGTATGCAGATGGTATTCTTGCCAGGTGTTGGCAAAGGACTCGTGTTTTTGTATGCAAGTCTCCATGATTGCTGAAATACAAAAGAATGCTATGTATGCAAGTCTACATGATTGCAGAAATACATGAGCAGTATATGTATGGCAAGTCCCCACGATTGTGGAAATACATAAAAGTTTTTGTATGCAAGTCTCCACGATTGCTGAAGTACAAAGAGGTTTGATGATCGCAAGGTTTGAATGGTTTAAACGATGATAGTGATTTGTATTGTATCTAGACTATCAAAAGTATTTATGTGTGAATTGCTATGAAGGCTAGAATAAGCAAAATTATTTCCTCAAAAGATAAGGAAGAATGATGAACAGTTACTGTTTTGAAATTTTGTATACTCATGAAGTACTAAAGAACGTTGCAAGATCTTGTATGATCTGTATAATGTGCCGGATATAAGTGAAAAGAGGTTGCGGGAAAATTGCAAAAATGTAAATATGATCAAGCATGAGAACAAAGGAAAGAGGAGGCAGTGGCTGGATGCAAAAGACAAACCGATGAACACCGAGGACGGTGTTTTCTTTAAGGGGTGGAGTGTGTAACATCCCTCCAATTTGACCCTAATTATTATTATTATTATTGTAAAATAATTATAATTATGTAAATAGGCCATGGTGAGGAGCTGAAGCCCAAGGCCCCACCAGTGGACCTCGAGTCAGTGTCATGATTATAAGTCTTAGTTAAGACTACAAAATTAAGAATAGTAAATGCGACTAAATGATAAACGACCAAACCCATCCAAAAGAAAAGATGAGATGGCAGAGAAGCCATGAAAATCAAGTTTTCTAATGACTAGGGTACATGAAGATGATAATATGTTTTTTCCTTAAAAGGCTTAAATAATTAGGGCACCATCCAAATAGAGTTTAGCCCTAAGTAGAAGACCTAAACTACTATAGTAAATAGTAAACTTATGCGGCTTCGACCTAATTCTACGCATTAACCTACCATCCTAAAGGGCAAATCTAATGGCTGTTATAACAATTGGGTGACTTGTGACAAAGATCTAAGTAACAAGTCTTATGATAAATGATGAAGCCATATGACATTAAGATACTTTGACCTAAATTATCCTAATCCTATTATGAGTAAGCCATTAAAATGGACCTTATATATATATGTATGTGTAGTGGGAGATATCATATATATATTTATAATTATATAAGATTATAGTTGAGGTTATTATTAAATCATTATGATATATATTGAAATGAGTGTGTTTTATAGCCTTAAGAAAGGCAAATAAATAGTTATAATAAATATTAAATACATATTATATATGTGTGTGTCTTGAAAAAATACAGAGGCTGAAGGTTGGTATGAGATATTAATATATATCTAGAAATAGATAATTTATCCATGAGAAAATTGTTGACTAGAATCATTAAATAATGATATCCTATCTATGTCGTAGGTACTATTAAATGCATAAAAGAAATGGAATTTTATACTTAAATAAATAATATGTGTATACCTATTTTCACTAGGGTTATGTTTTAATTACATCCCATGTATCTGAATATATAAAATAGAATAACGACCACTCCGCCATTGCTATGATAGTGGAGAACGTGTGCCCCTCGTCACATGAGATACCCCACGATGGGGAGAGAGTGGATATTTTAGTGGGAGCCGGTTTTTGGAGTGGAGTATCAAAAATCTCTTTTAGCCGCAACTTGTTCCTCGGCTGCCACAACCTGTCGACCGGTTATGTGAGCAATTTTTCTTTCTTAATGTTTAACCGAGCTATGGTGGAAGAAACCCGGGGGGATGTTCTTTTTTTAATGTCTCACGTTGGGGAATTACTCCCACGATGGTTGTGTGGAGGTTTCATTTTCTTCTTTGATTTCTGCATTTGGGCATTCATGGTGAAACGAATCCCTGAGTCTTATGGGCATTTATTATATATTTGTTTATAATTGTCATTGTTGGAAAAAAAATGCTTGGCGGGAGGATCCCGGGATCACTTGACCTGGTGATGGTTTTTGTGCAAATGTGTAGAAGAGTGTGCTGTTTGTCTATAGCCGGGCGACCTACAGTGGAGGGAATCGACCCATATCCTTGTATATTTATGCTATGATGTTTTATACACGCTCATTGCTTGTTGCGCAGGTGTGCAGAGTTGAGAGATGGATTCCCTTATACATCCCTCTCACATATATTAAATATTGTCTTTGTTGTTGCGTGGAGAGTGGGAAACAAATCCCTCTATACTTCCATTCTTATATATGTATATATATTTATAGATTGAATGTTATTTGATTATTGCACAAATGCATGGGGAGTGAATCCCTTTACAGTATACTAATGTTCCATTTATTACAATTATCTGCTTCTGTGTTGCACGCCGTGGCTTTGGGGGTATGATAGCACAGATATTGGGGAATCTCTATTGTAATTTTTAAGCTTCCATCTTGATGACCGCATGAATATTTCCAGTGGCGTGAACCCTTTCACCTTGCAGGCTGGATAAAATTCCAAGGCCTTGAAACCTCTTCTCTGGATCACATATCTCTGTTTTTTATTTTATTTGTTACGTTTAATTTGTGGAAGGGATGTCTCATCCCTATGTACCTTCCATTCCATTAATTGTGTCTTGTGATGTTGCATGTCATTGCTAGTTGTATGATCCCCTAGAGCTTGGAGGAAATCCCTGTAGGATCCCTTATCTATATATTTGATTATATACGTTTCTGGTATTGATTGTGCCGAGCTTTGGAGAAGCTCACTGTGTACTCCATCTTATATATATTATATATTCCATGCTGCATGCTACATGGCACATATGATTGGGAGATGGTTTCCCATTTACAATTCTTGGATAGAATGATAAATGGTGATGCATGCTGCCTGTTGTATGATGGCGTGGGGCTTGAGGAAATGACCCCCGTAAACATCTCTTCGAGGATTAAGTGATGATAGATAGTGCTTTCTGACAATAGAAACCCCATATTTATATCACTACGATATAGTTGAATCCATCTTTTAGCATCATACTACCGAAGGAGTGTGAAACCCTTTGAGAGTTTATCTATTGTCTGACCTGACTTCGTTTTCCTTGATATTTGGTTTTGATACTCTATCAAGCCGATATCCTGTTGAGGAAAAACAATGCCCTCTCATATGCATCCTCGTTGTCCTTGTTTTTCTTTGGAAAAAGCGTTCTTCCTTGGGTAAGATCGCACTTATTGCGTGGAAATCTTGGCTTAGCTTTAAAGATATGTGGACAGCATGAAATCATAAATCTCTGATAGAATCATGGTTTGGTTAATTCATTTTCTAGGACTTGTAAATCTCAAACAAATTATGTTAGAGTTGTCGATCTCCACATTTTTTTTTGTGTAAACCGATCCAAAAAATATGTGTTTCTTCGAGATAGTAAACAATCTTTGTTTCCTATGTCAATGTGGATCCGCCATCATTTTTCTGTCTCTCTAATATTCTAGGGTTTGGTCTCTAATTCTAGTTGCATGTATATTACATGCGAGCGTGGTAGTTGATTTTCTTCACTGTATGCCACTACGATGGATCTATTACGTGCCAGCGTTTGGTTTGAGTTCTCAGTTTGATAATTATTCTATGCCAGAGGCAAACAGATTTTGATCATCTGCATCCTTCGATGCCTATGTATCTCTTAGTTTTCCCAAACGTTGTGACGGTGGGTTAATTCCAGCCTGTTATGATGTGCTTATGTTGGGTTATTATTAAATTCTTGGTGTACAACAATCCCAGTAAAAAGGGGACAGGATCAACCCGGGTGACAAATCATTGGAAGAATAAAACTATCCTTGTTCGAGTGCTTTCTCGTTGCTCACTTACTGCATGCAGTAGCCTACTCTGGTGCCTTACTGTGTAGGTGTAGAGCAAAGAATCCAAGGTAATGTTGTGATAAAAATTGATCCAAGAAATCCGTTAAAATGTCTGTGTATTTGGTTTTGAGTGTATGCTGCATACTTTTATTGGTGCGATCTTGGGTACACAGATGGAGTAAGTGGGAAATACCTGCGTAGTAAAGAGCAGACTCTTTCAAAAACCTCAAATTCTAATCGTAGGGTCGACCCATGTCCAATGTTTTCACCCCGTTGTGTTTTATTTTCCATAATCCAAAAGATTGACGATTACGTAAAAAGTCAAATAGGAACTAAAGGAAAAAGGATTAGGTTTACTCTGGAAGGTATAAACGCATTTTGTTGAGAAGATTATTTTAGAAATCCTAAAGCATAGAGTATGCATTATGTAGAATTGATAAGATGAAAGTCAAAATAAAGAGTAAGTATGAGGATACTTAGTCGATTATTAGAGAGTTTCTTAGGAATTCCTTCCATCGCTAAATTAAAAGAAAAAAACAACTGAATATATGGCTTGATACAAGTACTCATTATAAGATAATAATATATTATATATATATATATATATACTTTAGATATAAAAGTGAGTTTTTCTGCTTATTAAGCTTTGTTTTGGTTAACCCAAAAAAAAAGAAGATAAAGGAGCCGATTCATTACTCTACCCTTTTTCCCTAGTTGAGATTATATGGGCGACTGGAGCATGATCTATAATAAGTGTGACATAAACTCTTGCGTTCTACAATTGAGACCAAATTCGAGGTTTATATTCATACAGCTGTTATTTTTTTTTTTTTAGGGTTTATCTAAAATTGAGATCACCATAGTTTCGATTTTTAAAAACTGACGGCTGCAAATTTTGAATAAGACTATAATATTAAAATTGTCATCTTTTCCATTAAGACTTGTGGTGAAAAACCTCTCTTCTTAAAAAAAGGTAACTTTGAGAAAATTGTGGATCTCATTCTTATGATAAAAAGGTAAAGGCATATTTTCGTAGGGATGACATTATTTTATAGAGTATTGACATTACTTCTTTTAGTATCAAGAGAATCTTGATGGCTATTTCGACACTTAAACTAGGACTTTGTAACCCTGGGACGGGCTAATATTGTTTATCTTGTAAAGGATCCCCTCAATGAGAGGAACTGCTATGGCAACCACTGAAGTTGCATGTTGTAAACACTATGTTCCAGAGTAAATAATATAACGCACACACACTTTGTGGACGTAGCCCGGGTTTGGGTGAACCACGATAGACGATCTCTCTAATGTGTCTTTTATGCGTGTGTGCTCATCTCTCTTATAATGAATATGTGTACTTTGACATGTCTACATTTAGAAGTAAGATGTCACCTAATGTTTATAAAAAGGTATGTTGCTCATATACGTGCTTATGTTTTATCATTGGGATGCAATTATTATGTTGAAAGAATTATGTGTCTTTATCTCCTCCTTTGAGTGATTATGATTCTTGACTTGTTCATATGTATATATTTTGTTAGGTTGTTTATATGATGCATATATGCGTACCTTATGATTATGTTAATATTTATTATCCTTGCATTGGTGATTAACTTATAAATGATGTACATGCTTGTTAAGTTAAATCTATGTCCTGTAGCTTATCATTATATGTTTTCAGTTAGATAAAGGAAATCGATGGTGGCTCCTCATATGAATAAGTTAGAAAGTAAAGCTTCATGTAAATTTACGAATGGTAGCATATTGGAGACTTTTTTATTATGTTTGACTTATCATAACAAGTTATGTATGCATACTTCAATAAGCTCAAAGTACCTTGATGGATTATATAACGATGTGGTTAGCTCCTTTTATGTTAAATGAATTGTTGGCGGGTTACCACTTGTAAGCATAGTAAGAACAAACCAACAACGGTTGTGGTCTTATATTATAATATAACTGATATAAAAAGGGTTAAACTATCATAAATATATTCTACGATATTTAAATATTAGCATGGAATTTTTTTTAAATTTTTACGAAATTTGGGGATGTGACACTAGCATTGTTGGTTATTCATTTATATTAGTAGAACTAGGCTCTACAACTTTTTAGTGATCTGCACACGCCTAGGTGCATGAGAGGGACAACAGTTCGATTGAACGAGTCGTTTATGTTATGGCGGAAGCATAAGAAATAGAAGCAAAGAAGGAATACACTATGCACATAAATATGTACATTCACAGACAATATGTAGGAATGTGAACTGATTTCTCTATTACTAGATGTAAAGATCATAATCTTGTTACATGATTATATAGAATGTTGAGACGCTTGGGTGCCTTCCCGTTACATTCAGTTACAAGATCAGTTTCGGAAGTTCAACCGTTACAGTTGACTAAAAGACAGAAAGACATTCTATCGTAGTTCGACAGTCTCAAGTTGCAAGTCTACTCTGCATGTTGACATCACGAGACTGTTGAGTTCGCTAAACTTGTTGAAGTTGTTGAGCTTGTCGAAGTCGTGTCAAAATCGATGAATTTGTTGAAGTTGTGTCGAAGTCGATAAATTGTCGTAGTTGATGTTAGCATCCAAAAACAATGCCAACTATTGGAATGGATCATACCTCCTTCCTTAAGAAACGATGGTCCCCATTGTTTGCTCCGTTAGGTGAGGAAACTTGTTGGTCAGTTTAGTAGCCGAGTACCATTTTCCTTGTGATGGGAGCTATCTGAATTTGGAAACCTGAAACAAGAGAATTGTGTTCATCCTTGTATGGAGTACTCGTCGTCCCACGATGGTGTCACAAGCAAGAGGTTCCTGAACATCTGGATGGATGTCTTTGGGTTTTGTTGTCGGTAAGTCGTTCTGTTCCAACAGTGGTGCATGATATGGTCGAAGCAGATCCATATTGAATACTGGATGTAGACCCAACCATGCAGGAATGCCGAGCTAGAAAGTGTTTTCTCCAATCTGCTGAAGAATACTATACGGACTGTATCGCAAAGGTTTCAAATTCTTGTATGGGCCGATGAAGCGTTCCTTCTTGAGATGTAACTAGACCTGATCCCCAATTTGGAATGAATGAGGAATATGATGTTTGTCTTGTCGAGCCTTAGCTTCCACATTTGCTCGTTGCAACATTTCATGTGCTTGTTGTTGGATGTCGTAGATTTGATCTCGAAACTTCACTACTTTATCAACTTCCCGCTGGATGTAGTTGGTGTCATTCGCCTGTGTCGAGGGGCTGATCAAGTTGATAGGCGCTGAGGGTGGAAATCCATAACAGACCTCAAATTGAATCTTTCTCGTAGAGCTGCGCTGAGCACTATTGTAGCTATGTTGTATGTATGGAAGACTTTCATCCCATGTTCGTTGATGCTTATGGTTGTACATGCGAAGCAATTTTACTACCAATCGATTCACAACTTCCGTCTATCTGTCGGTGTGAGGATGGAAAGATGTCAACAATGAGAGTCTTGTGTCGAGCTGTTTCCATATAGTCTTCCAAAATATGCTGACGAATATGGCATCTCTGTCGGAAATAATGGTTTTTGGTAAACCATAGTCTTTCCAGACATGTTCGAAGAAGAGCTGAGCGGTTTGCTGTGTTATCGTAGTCTTCTTGCATGGAATGAGAATGGCCATCTTGGAAAATCTATCGACTACTACTAAGATCATGTCATGATGATGTTTCGTAGTAGGATATCCCGTCAATTATTCTATATAAATAGATTCCCATGGTTGACTAGGAACTGGAAAAGATGTGTACAATCCCTATCATCAAATAGGCGGTTTAGCAATGGCACAAACCACGCATGATCGAATGTACTTGTTGACGTCGGTTTTAAGTGAAGGCTAAAATAAATACTTTTGGAGAACAACAAGGGTCTTTGCTACTCCAAAGTGTCCTGCATTCTTTCTATAGTGCATGTCCCAAATGAGTTGTTGTCGATGCTCACATGTCGGTACACAAAGCTCTCCAAGCTTGTATGGCAAGGTATCTTTCAGGAAATAGTCGGAGGTCAATGACTTGCCAGTCTGAAGTTGTTGATAGACTGGTGAAAATTCGATGTCTTCCTGATACAACTGATGCCAAGTAGTCGTGTCATATCCCTGCATACTCATCACTGTAAAAAGGAGAGTAATGGGTAGTCGACTTAGACAATCGGCGGTGGCATTAGATTTACCTTTCTGATACTTAATTACCAACTGAAATTGTTGCAAGTAATTAATCCACTTGAGTTGTCGAGTTGTTTGTAATTTCGACTGGGACAGGGCAAACTGTAAAGGCTTGTGGTAAGTGAGGATGACCATATCCTTACCAAGGATATAATGCCTCCATTATTTAAGAGCTTGCACAATTGCGTATAGTTCTTTTTCATATGTTGAATATCTTCTAACAGTTTCGTTAAAATTTTCAGAATGAAAAACGACTGGGTGACCAGACTAAGTGATCACTGCGCCCAAGGCATAGTCCAATGCGTCTATTTCAATCTCGAAGGGCTGATGCAAATCAGGTAACACAAGTACTGGTGCAGTGCAAAGCTTGTGTTTGAGATGTTCAAAAGATGCTTGTTGTGTTGGTGTCCATTTGAAGACAGTTTTCCCATTTCCTTTCGTCAATTGATTCAAGGCCCAGACTATGTGACTGAATCTGAGTATGAATCGTCGATAGAAATTCGCCAAACCAAGAAAAATTCTTAGTTCTTGAATTCTTTGAGGAATGGGCCAATCTTTGAGAATTTGCACTTTGTCTGAGTTGACGTGAATTCCTGTAGAGTCAATTACAATCCCCAAATATTTGATGTTTTTCATCGCAAAGGAACACTTGTCCAAGTTCAAGTAGAGTTGATGTTGCTAGAGAGTGTCGAGGACTTGTCGAACCTGTTTGACATGTTCTTCCCATGATCAAATGAATATCAATATATCGTCGAGATAGACAATAACCCATTTGTCGATGAAAGGTCGAAGAATGTTATCCATGTATCGCATGAAGGTCGCAGGTGCATTGGTTAAGCCGAAAGGAATGACTAACCATTCAAACAATCCTTCCTTGGACTTGAAATCAGTTTTCCCTACATCTGAGGGCTCGATTGGAATCTGATGATATCCCGACTTGAGGTCGATCTTAGTAAAGAACTTAACACCTTTCAGACAGTCGATGAGCTCATATATCCGCGACAAAGGGTATATGTTCTTTACCGAAATTTTGTTGAATGCCCGGTAGTTGATGCACATGTCCCAAGTCCCGTCTTTCTTTGCAATGAGGATGACTGGACTTCCGCAAGGAGAGGAACCAGGTCGGATATGACCTTTTTCGATCAAATCTTGGATTTTTGTTCAAATCTCTTCATTTTTTAGAATGGATCTTCTGTAAACAGATGTGTTAGGTAATGAAAAACTAGGAGCAAGTTCAATAGAGTGTTTTACCTGGAAATGTCGAGTTACTCCATATGGAACTTGGAATAGGTTTTGGTATTCATCAAGAATATTGTCGATCTGCTGCTTCTGTCAGGAATTGCACTAGTCGGTGACTCGACTGGTTGTTGCAGTCTTCCTAGAATGTTGCAGCTTGATCATGATCAATGCGAACTTCTAAGCATGGTTGATGAGCTTCTTCATTTGTTTAGTAGATATCATTGCCACCGTTGGTGTAGGTCGCCTCTTTAGTATGGTTTACTATTGATTCTAAATTCTGAAAATCACCTTCTATGGTCGTGACTGGTAACTTCCATGGTGATCCCATAGGTAAGGCTTCCCAAACAGGGAGTCGACTACAGAGAGTGGTTCCACGTCGCAAAGTACTTCATCTTCAAAAGTATTAATGAAGTAGGAGAGCTTGCATTGTCGAGTGATCCTTAGCTCTTGTCCATCCTTCATCCAACCGATGTTATAAGGCTGAGGATGTGGAGTGGTAACAAGACCTAGTTTCTTCACAAGTTCTTCATAAACAAAGTTCTTCTGGCTACCATTTTCCACAATCAAATGCAATGGATTGTTTTCAACCCATATCTATGTATGGAATATGCGCTCTCGTTCCTCCTCGTCGACGATATTTGAGGTTGCTGGAGTGGTCGATGTCGATTTCAAAAGGGTCATTACTTCTGGGTCAGATTCTACCACAGTCTTGTCGAACGCGTCAGATGTCGACACTTTTTCCAAAAAGGTCTTCTGAGCTTTGCATTCAGACGTATCATGCCAAGATGAGCGGTGGTAATCACACCATTTCCCAGTAGGGGCTTGTTTTCTACGTTCCCTTTTGTGAAGAGGCATTTTGTTGTGATCTAGATTTGGCGGATTTGGCTGAGAAGATTTCGACTTGTCGAAGTCGGTTGGTGCCTTCTTGTCGATTGGTCGTCCTGATGTCGGCTTGGTCGCAAAGCGTGCTTTTCCCTTCTGTTTGGTTTCAAGTTTGCTGGCATAGTGGAATGCATCCACGAGTGTTTTGATAGTAAAAAATTCCATCTCCTGCTGAATGTACTAGGATAATCTGCTGGCATACCTTAGAATAAGCAATTTTTCTTCTTCTTGAACACCAAGTCTAGCCATGAGTCGATATAACTCGTCGATATAAATTTGTACGGACTGGTCTTTCCATTGGCTTAGCTGCTGCCACTTATTATACTCCTGTTCAAGGTACTTAGGGAGGTAAAACTCCTTTCGGATGTATTCGACAAATTTCTCCCATGTGTCTATGGTGTCTCCGCTTTTCTCCATCTTTGTCGAGAGGTTCTCCCACCAGCAATGCACAGATGTTGACATCTTTAAGGATGCAATGGTGAACTTGTCGTCTTCCAAGAGTTGATTCACAAAGTAATAGGATTCCAATTGTCGACGGATTCCGCATCAATCTTACCATTTCTAGATTTTGTATCTCCATATTCATTTGCACTTTGAATGGACTGATTTTTTCGGAGTTAGATCTTGTCGGAAATCCTCCTGATGTCGAAGCAAATCGCGTGAGAATATCATTAAACTGGACGAACATTTCAATTCGTTGTCGAGCCAACACTTTCTCTATGAGTTGTTGTGTCTCATCGATTGCATGTCTATCACTTGTTTCTCCTGCCATCTCTGGAGGTGGTGTCTGCTTGGATTGTTGAGTTTGTGAGCATGTTTGAACCAGCATAAGTCAGGTAACTTCGATGGAAGTGTCTACACACAACTTAAGCATGAACAAAGCTGAGAATGCTCTGATACCAATGATCCGCACGCACCTAGGTGCATGAGGGGGACAACAGTTCAACTAAATGTGTCAGTTATATTATGGTGGAAGCATAAGAAATAGAAGAAAAGCAGGAATACACTACGCACATAAATATATACATTCACAGAAAACATGTAGGAATGTGAACTGATTCTCTATTACTGGATGTAAAGATCATAAGCTTGTATATTACAATATTTTACATGCTTATATAGAATGTTGAGACGCTTGGGTGCCTGTCCGTTACGTTTAGTTACAAGAGAAGTTAGAATGGTTTCGGAAGTTCAATCGTTACAGTCGACTGAAAGACAGAAAGACAGTCTGTCGTAGTAAGATAGTCGCAAGTCGCAAGTCGACTCTACATGTTGATGTCGTGAGACTGTTGAGGTCGTTGAACTTGTCAAAATTGTTGAGCTTGTCGAAGTCGTGTCGAAATCGATGAACTTGTCGAAGTCGAAGACTTGTCGTAGTTGATGTTAGCATCCGACAACAATGCCAACTACTGGAATGGATCATTTAGGGTTTCAGTGTCAATTTTCATATTGAACCAGGCAGCTGAGGTTCCTTCCCTAGCTGCAATCCCCTTTCACCCTTGAGTAGCTACTAGTTAAGATCTGGGATTTAAATAGGGTTGTTTTCTTATGGGGTGGTGGTGGTTCCCTTGCACAACGAGCCGTAATGAGGCATAGCTTCTTTTGGCTCATCTGTGGTGACGACAACGACATCAGAGGTGGGGTGGACACTCTTTTGGCATGAAGTTTAAGTGGAAAGACGAGACAGTGGTTGGAAAGGTGGTTATGTGGTGCAACGTGGTGGCTCTTTGATGGTTCCTTCGATGGCTCCTATGTTGTGGCTCTATGAGGCAAAGCATGTATCCTCACAGCTGGAGGTCGTGATGCCCATCCCTTATAGTCAGTGGCTCCCACAACGATGGTGCCCGTCCTTTAAAGTTGGTGGAACAGATCATTCATGATGTGTGTGGTGGAATTTCCTACGATGTTTCTTGCAGTTGGGAGCCTGTTACGAAGTTGTTTCCCCCGAGGAGGTGGAGAAGGTCATGTAGTAACTCTCCTGTGCGGCACTCGAAAATGATGACCCTGGAGGGGGAACTCATACACAACAACAACCTAATGGTATTGAATGACAATGTGTGGGATATTTTGTTCGCGTAGGGAAAGACAGTTTAGCTCGTTTTCAGATGGCTTACACTTATGGCCTCTTTTTTTTGCTCTTTTTGAGCATTGTTTGTATTAGCGCTCAATGCACAATCTGGTTTCCCTATAATAGGGGTTTTTTTAATATGTAGTTTTTTAGCTACTACCTACTCTTTGAGCAGAGTTATTCTATGCTCATGCACATGTAAACCTTCAAGTTATATCTATAAAGCCGATAGATATTTAAACAATGTGTTATGTTATCTTAATAGAATGTTTATTATTTTCCAAGGAAAAAAAAGACTAGCATTGTTGTAAAGTTGAGATGTTATTACTATGTTATAATTAATGGTGGTTTTACTTTCTTCATGCAAAATATGTGACACTATATAATATTTGTATATAAGATTTAGCGTATTTCTCGATTTAAAGTATTACATGGAATAGTGAAAAAACATCATTTTAACATTTGTGATATCTTTATCAAATTATATGGTAAACATATCTACTATCAAATTTGATTTTTATAACTTTCATGTCTTGCTTAGGAAATAAATTTTTATTAAATAGTCTCACGGGAATTTTTTTTTATTAAATAGTAAAATAATATTTATTATTATTTTTCCTTGGCAACAAATCATAAATTTCTATTCAAAACTAAAGAAAATTACATTTTGTATAATGCCAAATTTGTTCTTTCGCGATATTAAAAAAGAACTCATAAAATAACTTCCTAACCTCATTAAAACAATCCCATTTAAGATCATATTTTTCCCATAATTTTAACATAAGAAAAAAAATTATATGCATAATATAAATATACGTAATATTATCCAAAATGACTTCCCAAATAACTAAAAATAGCGTGTCAAGTCCGATCCTAAAATACATGAGATTAGTTCAAAAAACTTGTATAAGTACAATGGCTATTTAACGTCATATATTAACCGTAAGGTTCTATTTGTATTTCCTTATTAAAATTACATAATTGTATTTTCTCTTACAAATAAAGTTCCAAAAAAATCCAAGAACAAGAAATAACATGTATAGAACAGCTCATCCTCCTATGGATCAAACATTAAAGTTGCATCTTTCGAAAAAGGATCTTGTGATAACGTGCATCGTAGTTCCATCTCTTATTGAGTGATGATGCATCCAACAACAACCTCTAATCCTTGTTTATGTATGGAACAGGCGCTCTCATTCCTTCTCGTCAACGATATTCGAGGTTGTTGGAGCGGTCGATGTCGATGTCAAAAGGGTCATTACTTATGGGTCAGATTCTACCACAGTCTTGTCGAATGCGTCGGATGTCGACACTTTTTCCAAAAAGGTCTTCTGAGATTTGCATTCAGACGTATCATGCCAAGATGAGTGGTGGTAATCACACCATTTCCCGGTAGGTCGTTTTTTGCTGCGTTCCCTTTTGTGAAGAGGCTTTTTGTCGTGATCTGGCTTTGGCGGAATTGGCTGAGAAGATTTTGACATGTCGAACTCAGCTGGTGCCTTCTTGTCGGGTGGTTGTCTTGATGTTAGGTTGGTCGCGAAGCATTCTTTTCCTTTTTGTTTGGTTTCGAGTTTGTTGTCATAGTGGAATGAATCTGCGAGCGTATTGACAGTCATAAATTCCATCTCCTGTTGAATGTACTGGGATAATCCGCTGACATACTTCAGAACAAGCAATTTTTCTTCTTCTTGAACGCCAAGTCTAGCCATGAGTCGATAGAAGTCGTCGGTATAAATTTGTACGGACTGGTATTTCCATTTCCTTAGCTGCTGCCACTTATTATACTCCTATTCAAGCTACTTGGGTGGGTAAAACTCCTTTAAGATGTATTCGAAAAATTTGTCCCATGTGTCTATGGGATCTCCTCTTTTCTCCATATTTGTTGAGAGGTTCTCCCACCAGCAGTGCATAGATGTTGACATCTTTAAGGATGAAATGGTGATCTTGTTGTCTTCCAAGATTTGATTCACAGAGTAATAGAATTCCAATTGTTGTACCCAATTGTCGATGGATTCCGCGTCAATCTTACCGTTTATAGATTCAGTATGTCCAGATTCATTTTCACTTTGAATGGAATGATTTTGTCGGAGTTAGATCTTGTCAGAAATCCTCCTGATGTCGAAGCAAATCGCGTGAGAATCTCATTGAACTGGGTGAACATTTCAGTTTTTTGTTGAGCCAGCACTTGCTCTATGAGTTGTTGTGTCTCATTGATTGCATGTCTATCGCATGTTTCTCCTACCATCTCTGGAGGTGGTGTCTGTTTGGATTGTTGAGTTTGCGAGCGTGTTTGAATAGGCATAAGTCAGGTAACTTCGATGGAAGTGTCTACACACAAATTAAGCATGAACAAAGCTGAGAATGCTCTAATACCAATGATCTGCACGTGCCTAAGTGCACGAGGGGGACAACAGTTTGATTGAATGTGTCGGTTATGTTATGGAGGAAGCATAAGAAATAGAAGCAAAGCAGGAATACACTACGCACATAAATATATACATTCACAGACAATATGTAGGAATGCGAATTGATTTCTCTATTACTGGATGTAAATATAATAAGCTTATATATTACAATATTTTACATGCTGATATAGAATGCTGAGACGCTTGGGTGCTTTCCCGTTACGTTTAGTTACAAGAGAAGTTAGAACAGTTTCGGAAGTTCAATCGTTACAGTCGACTGAAAGACAGAAAGACAGTCTGTCGTAGTTGGACAGTCGCAAGTCGCAAGTTGACTCTGCATGTCGATGTCATGAGACTGTTGAGGTCGTTGAACTTATCGAAGTTGCTGAGCTTGTTGAAGTCGTGTCGAAATCGATGAACTTGTCGAAGTTGTGTCGAAGTCGAAGACTTGTCGTAGTTGATGTTAGCATCTGACAACAATGCCAACTACTGGAATGGATCATTTAGGGTTTCAGAGTCAATTTTCATATTGAACCAGGCGGCTGAGGTTCCTTCCCTAGCTGCCATCCCCTTTCACCCTTGAGTAACTACTAGTTAAGGTATGGGATTTAAATACGGTTGTTTTCTTGTGGAGTGGTGGTGGTTCCCTTGCACAACGACCTGTAATGAGGCATAGCTTCTTTTGGCCCATCTGTGGCGACGACAATGACATCCAAGGTGGGGTGGATGCTCTTTTGGCACGACGTTTAAGTGGAAAGATGAGATAGTGGTTGGAAAGGTGGTTATGTGGTGCAACATGGTGGATCTTTGATGGTTCCTTCGATGGCTCCTATGTGGTGGCTCTATGAGGCGAAGCCTGTATCCTCACAGCTGGAGGTCGTGATGCCCATCCCTTATAGTCGGTGGCTCCCACGACGATGGTTCCCATCCTTTAAAGTCGGTGGAACAGATCATTCAAGATGTGTGTGGTGGAATTTCCTATGATGTTTCTTGCAGTTGGGAGCCTGAGTATGAGATTGTTTCCCCCGAGGAGCTGGAGAAGGTCATGTAGTAACTCTCCTGTGCGGCACTCGAAAATGATGATCCTGGAGGGGGAACTCATACACAACAACAAACTAATGGTATTGAATGACAATGTGTGGGATATTTTGTTCGCATAGGGAAAGAAGGTTTAGCTCGTTTTCAGATGGCTTACACTTATGGCCTCTTTTTTTTCTCTTTTTGAGCATTTTTTGTATTAGCGCTCAATGCACAATCTGGTTTCCCTATAATAGGGGTTTTTTTAAGATGTAGTTTTTTAGCTACTACCTGCTATTTGAGCAGAGTTATTCTATGCTCATGCACATGTAAACCTTCAAGTTATATCTATAAAGCCGACAGATCTTTAAACAATGTGTTATGTTATCTTAATAGAATGTTTATTATTTTCCAAGGAAAAAAAGACAAGCATTGTTGTAAAGTTAAGATGCTATTACTATGTTATTTTTAATGGTGGTTTTACTTCATGCAAAATATGTAACACTGTATAATATTTATATATAAGATTTAGCGTATTTCTCGATTTAAAGTATTACATGGAATAGTGAAAAACATCATTTTAACATTTGTGATATCTTTATCAAATTATATGGTAAACATATCTACTATCAAATTTGATTTTTATAACTTTAATGTCTTGCTTAGGAAATAAATTTTTATTAAATAGTAAAATAATATTTATTATTATTTTTCTTTGGTAACAAATCATAAATTTCTATTCAAAACTAAAAAAAATTACATTTTGTATAATGCCAAATTTGTTCTTTCGTGGTATTAAAAAAGAACTCATAAAATAACTTCCTAACCTCATTAAAACAATCCCATTTAAGATCATATTTTTCCCATAATTTTAACATAAGAAAAAAAAAATTATATGCATAATATGAATATACGTAAGTTTATCCAAAATGGCTTCCCAAATAACTAAAAATAGCTTGTCAAGTCCGGTCCTAACATATATGAGACTAGTTCAAAAAACTTGTATAAGTACAATGGATATTTAACTAACCATAAGGTTCTATTTGTATTTCCTTCTTAAAATTACATAATTGTATTTTCTCTTACAAATAAAGTTCCCAAAAAAGAGCTAAGAACAAGAAATAAAGTTGCAAAAAAAGCCAAGAACAAGAAATAAAGTTCTAAAAAAAACTAGGAACAACTCATCCTCCTATGGATCAAACATAAAAGTTGCATATTTCGAAGAAGGATCTTGTGATAACGTGCATCGTAGTTCCATCTCTTCTTGAGTGATGATGCATCAACAACAACCTCTAATCCTTGTTTATAGAGGATATTTGCTTGATGATTTAACTCTTTGCAGACATGTCTGCAAGAGAAAAGAGAGAATTTATCAGTTATCTCTATGACTTGCTTAAACATAGATTCCAACAATAAGGTTTAAAGTTGATTTTTCCCATTTACCCAATCTATTATCAAGTGTGAATATTTATATATTTAAATTTTCTAGATATCTTTTTTAGTAGCTAGTATGTGCAATATCAATAGTGAATTTATTTCCACAACATAAGATCATGCATATTCTTTCATGGATTCTAAGAAAATTATACTGAATGTATCCACTACCAGTCAATATAAACAAGTTAATATATTTATATGTGCATGGCATCCATTCATTCATTAAATCATAACATACATTGGAATCCACGTACCCTATCATTTTATTTAATTTTGCATATTAGAAGCAAATCACACAACTGTCATAATTAATAAGATTATTAATAAACTTATAACATAATTGCCGCATGTAAGTAGGTTCATAAATCCACACATAGTTTTCTCAGTCCAGCTAAGTCCAATTAGATAATAATAAAATAAATTCATCATTGGTCTAAATGGTGTTTAGTTGTCCAATCAAAATATGGGGTATTGCATACACCCACCCTTAAAGAAACTCCATCTCAGATTTATAATAAAAAAAGTGGGGATAATCATTATGCATGGTCTATGCATTCTCCTAGGTAGTATATCCTAGGCTATACTTGTCCCATTGGACCTTAACCTGGTCCACTAGGTGGTTCCTATGTTGTCGAACTCTACTATCCATTATGTGTAATAATTTGACCATGAAGGTTCCCTTGTTTGAAACCTGCAACTCTATCCAATTTAGTTTATGAGATTCATCAACAATATAATGATGCAATATAGAAACAAGGAAAACAACATGAGTTTTATGCAAATGAGGTAGTATCTCTAGGTGATATGTGACTTGTCCAATTCTTTCTAGGATTTTAATCGCCCTATAAATTGAGGTGAAAACTTTGTCCCTTTTCTAAATAGATAGTATTCCTATTAGGTATGATGCGAATAAAATCCTCATCTTGAACATCATAACTTCATTCAGTTCTATGAGCATCAACATAGCTCTTATGTCTATCATGACAAGCAGACTTCTTTGTTTATGGGTTGAACTAGAATATAAGGTCTCTTATGTGGATGTGGAAAGATATTGATTAAAAGGAGCACATGATAGACATATGCCGATGAGCATTGGCATAAGGTCTCTTGTGCTTTATGGCCTTACTCGGGTACTACCGAAGGTTTATGGAAGGATTCTAGAGGATTGCAAGCCCATCACTACTTTACAATGCAAGGGAATCAACTATGAATGCGTCGAGGAATATGACATTGTGTTCATTGAGCTTAAAATATTATTAATTAGTGTGCCAGTCCTATGAACAAGGAATTTTCAGTTTGCACGAATGCCTTGAAGTAGGGGTTGGGCATTGTGTTCATGCAAGATGGTGGAGTAATAGATTATGTGTCAAGGAAATTAAATACACATGAAGATATTTATGCCACACATGACTTAGAGATGGTAGTTGTACTGTTGGCACTAGAGTTAATTTGGAGGCTTTATCTTGTAGGACATAACTTTGTGCTCAAGTCTGATCACCAAAGCTTGAAGTAACTATTTGTGCATACAGATCTAAATTCCAGGTAAAGGTAATGGAGTGAATTTATGAGCGAGTACGAATTTGGGATATATTTCATCAGGGGAAAAGAGAATGTAGTCATTGATGTCCTAAGTAGAAGACCGAGGATATTCTCCTTGGTACCCTTAAAAGTCAATTTAAGGGAGAGAGTGTTAGGAAAATTTCTTAGAGATAGATGGTACCTAAAGGTTACATTAGTACTTATGAGTGGGAGGTACTCTAAAACAAAGTCTAATGGGTATCACCTAGAGGCAGATGGATTGTTTCGATTTCAAGGGAGGATGTATGTCCTTGAGGAAGGGGATGCTAGAACACTATCCTTAAAGAATCCCATAGAGAAATTTACTGTGCGCATCTGGGGGTGAAGAAGATGTATGTAGACATAAATAATCTCTTATTTCACTATGAGGAGAACACCCTCTAGCGGAAGTTGTAGCGGAATACCCCAAAAAAACACGTCCCTTCTCTGTTTATAGTGGAGTTTTCTAGCGAAGGCAAGTGAGCGGATGTTTTAGTGGATCTTTTTTATGGGTGCGGCTAAACCATTATGGTTCACCGATGATTCACATGGTTTAGGCACACTAGTGTTGGTTTTTCGTAATGCAACACCGATGCTCCTCATAAGTTTAGGAACATCGGTGCTCTATGACCCATGTGCACCGATGTGATTTTATCCAAAAAAAATATCGGTGCTCCACTTTTGTAATGGTGCACCTGTGCTCCTCTTTGGATAAGGCACACTAGTATCTGTGATCCTCATTATTGAAGGCACATCGATGTCAGTGCTTCTCTTTGGTGAAGGTGCACAGGTACTCTTTTTAAGTTGTGGGCGCACCGGTGCTCCATCAACCATGTGCACCAATATTCTTTTGTAAAAAAAATGCTCCACTTTTGAAATGATGCAGTGGTGCTCCTCTTAGGTTAAGGTGCACTGGTGTCAATGCTCCTCTTTGGTCAAGGCGTACCAGTTCTCCTTCTACAGTCTAGGATAACCAGAACTTCTAATAAACAAAAGCACCAAACAATTTTGTTTTTAACTTATTGAAAAAAGTGGGAATTTTTAGACGTTTTAAAGAAGCAGGAAGAATGTCTTTAAAAGAGGGAAAAATGAGGGCTTGTTTCATTTCTTCATTTCACATGGTTCTACTAGAGAGAAGAGGAAGAGGAAGAGTATTGTAGCCAAGCAAGCAATGTTTTCCCTCTTCATTGTTTCATTTCTTCCTGTTATCTATTTTATTTATACTATTTTGCATTTCTCACTATTGTTCCTAATTTCTTATTTGGTTTTGTTCTTTGTTTTGGTTGGTTTCAGGGTTTTTCTTCTATTTTGTAGGTTAATGGTGTATTTATTTTAGGGTTTATATCAAAATATATGGGTTTTCCCCACTTATTGAAATAAATGTTTCTTCTTAACTTTTGAAAGAAGCAGGACAAAAATCTTAAGAAGAGGGGAAAAAAGAGGGTTTGTTTCATTTCTTCATTTCACATGGTTCTACAAGAGAGAAGAGGAAGAGGAAGAGTATTGCATCCAAGAAACCATTTTTTCCTCCTTATTGTTTTATTTCTTCCGATTATCTATATTATTTATATTATTTTGCATTTCTCACTATTGTTCATAATTTCTTATTTGGTTTTTTTGTTCGTTTTTGTTGGTTTGGGGGTTTTTTGCAAGTTAATGGTGGATTTATTTTAGGTTTTTTCTTCCAATATATTGATAGCGAATGAAAGGCAAGTTTAGAAAAGAAAATGTTACTTTTTTGTGCAGCATGGGTGCATATCCATAAGGGTTTTCACCTCCTTTTATTTGCAGGTTAACAAGGTTTCTGTACACACATAAAACTATTTATGTTCATGACATTTTATTTTTTGTCTGTGGTGCTTCTATTTTGTGTGGGTACCAGTGCTTCTCTTTGGTGAAGGCACACTAGTGCTCAATTTCGGTATAAGTGCATTGGTGGTCCTATTTTAAGGTGTGGGTACACTAGTGCTCTTCTTTGGTCTGAGAGCATTGGATCTCCACGTTAGGCATATTATCTCTAGTGGATGAGTGGTTTTGGATAGTTCTCGTCAAATAATTTTCATGTAACAATTGAGTGGTTTTGTAACTACAAAAGATCCACTCATTAAGTGGTAAATGGAGTGGATTGACACTCACCATGGTTTTGTATGGGTGGTTTCATCACGATTACTATAAATTCTAATGTTTAACATTTCAATATTAATTATTGTACATTTTCATAATTTTTTAATTTATTGATAATGTCTTATTTCATATGCTTTTAACTGCAATTTTTTTATTTCAAGCAATCAAAATTAAAAAATTTGTTTAATGTTCAACAAGTATTTCATTTTAAATTGTACATAAGAGATTGATTAATAAACAAGGGTAAGAACTAATACTTGGAATATTAAAAAGCAAAGTTATTATATCACTGCATTTTAATAATCTTGTATTTATTAAATCCCCTCCCTTTATTTGCATGATCACAAGGTTTCTGTACACGACATAGTGTTTGTTGTCATCAGTGCTCCTATTTCGTATGAGCGCATCGATGTTGATTGTTGGTTAAGGTGCATAGGTTCTCATCTTTGGTATAAGTGCACCAGTGCTTCTTTACTATAGGTGCACCAGTGCTCCATGACTGTAAATTGTAATGCTTAACACTTCAACATTAATTATTATACATTTGTATAATATTATTTTTATGTTTATTGATAATGTCTTATTTCATATGCTTTTTAACTATAAAATTATATTTCAAACAAACCAACTTATAATTTTTGTTTAATATTAGGAAAGCATTTCATTTTTCAATTGTAAATAAGAAATTCATTAATAAACAAGGGTAAGAACTAATACTTAGAATATTCAAAATCAAATTTATTATATCACTGCATTTTAATAATCATGTATTTATTAAATCACCTCCCTTTATTTGCATGTTCACAAGGTTTTTGTACACACAAATTGTTTTTTGTCATTGATTGCGCCTCTTTCGCATGGGCACACCAATGCTCATTGTTGGTTAAGGTGCATTTGTGCTTCTTTACTGTAGTTGCATTGGTGCTCCATGACCAATGTGCAATATTGTGGTTTTAGCCAAAAAAACATTGATTCTCCTCTTTGGTAAAGGCACCCCTATGTCGATGCTCCTCTTTGGTGAAGGTGCGACCCGGGGGTTTCACTAGTGAGGCAATATCATATCATGTCCATTCATATTGGGGGCTTGAATACTCTTACAAATTTAAAAAATATATTGCCCCATATTAAGGGGTTAAGGGGGTTTTTTAATTTGACATAGTAATATAAATATCGGGGGTTATTTTATTTGGGAGTGCTGAGGAATAAACTCCAAATCATGGGATGGATTCATACATCCAAATCACATGCTCAATTCATACCCACCTAAAACTTAAGGACCTTCCATTTTTATTTGATATTGTCTATGATCTTAATTTTTTGCATAAATTTGATAATAGTGTACCAATGATAATATCGATGGAAGTCTCTTTGGATTATTGGCCTTGAGCAATCCTCATTTAATAGCTTATTTAGGCTTGGTTTGAATTGATGTTATATTGTTTTTCATCTTTAAGTTAAGAGATGTAGTTAAATGGCAGTTCCGGACTTGAACAATTGTATTGTATTTTTTGTAGGAATTCAAGTAAAAGATTTAAATATTCATTTTTTAGGTTGGGGTTTAGGTGGGCATTGAGATTCAATTAAACCTTGCTCCACGAAAACCAGGAAAAGTGAGATCAATATTTTTTGTCTCACTGGAACCAAGAAAAGTTAGATCAATGTTTCTTGACTAATTATTTCTTTCAACCTTTTGTATTCTTCTTTAATATTTTCACATTGCCAATTAAGAATAGTGGTTTGATTGAGTTATGTTTGGCACATTCATAATTGTAATTTCAATTCTTATATGCAAGGCATCTGTCTTAATATTGTATTGAAATTAACATGAACATAGGTGAAAATCTAAATCCTTATTTACATACCCTATGTGTTATCGTTACCATGAAATGGTATCATATAAGTTTCACCATCTGTGTATCTTTATAATTATTGTATGCTTGAAACCTAACAATGGAGATTTTACCCTATCCTTTAAAAATATAAAAAAACTAGATATAACCCAAGAAAAGGTAACTAAATGTTGTTAATTCTCGTGATTGCAAGAATAAATGTAGAGGAAGTGGAAGCAATTCATTGGATCTTGTGAATGACCCAAATCCAAGCTATGCACATGATCATATCGTGTTATTGATAACTAAAAGGAATTTTTCTATGTTCATTTGGGTTCAAACATCAATGATGTTTGTTTTGATAGGAAGGTAGGGGCGTCCATCCACAAAAGGGTTTCTATTTTGCGTTTTTATGGATTTTAATTTATTAAGCTTATAGCAAAAATGAGTTCTCTATGGCTATATTCGTATTTACATGATATAAAATTGGTAGATTGGCAGGTTGTGGTGTGAAACATTTGCAATTCTCATCTTTTCTAAGAATTGCACTAACAATTGGACTATCGGTCTTTTACATTCTTTGTTATGTTGATCTCTTGACTAGGTTGTGTTTTACGCATTTTTCCTTCCCCGGTACTATTTCTTTGGGTGTTCCACTATCCAATGCTACAAATTGATCAGTTTCTCCTACAATCCTAGTGGGATCATTATTAGCATTATACTATTATTTTATTTAGCATCTTGTTTGCTTATACTAAGATGTGTTAGGGATCCTGTTTGTTACAACTTGGTAATATGATATAAAGGGGGCGTTAAAAATGGGTTGATAAAAATGGATACCTACAATATCTGGTGAAACTAGGGGTTTTCTTAATTGGGAAGGAATATTGGAAGGGGGGGTTCAACAATACAATTTTAGGATGCATTTTCCAATATTTAGTGAAATTAGGGGTATTCTTTAATATCATGAGAACGATCGTGCTATGTAACAAGTTCACTGAGTGAAACCCCATGGGTGCATCGATGCATCTTTGGTATAAGCATACTAGTGCATATTTAGCATAAGCGCATCAGTGTGCTTGTCTCATTAAAGCGCACCAATGAAAAAACCTCCACTAAAACCTCGAGTCACTGAGATTTTTTAGTTATAATAAATTTTCATAAAAAAACCCCACTAAAACATCTAGTACCATTGGTGGAGGTTGTAGCAGAGGTTTTTTAAATTTTTTTACTAATCTTGTAATACTAAAACC
The DNA here is from genome assembly GCA_027924585.1 of Larix kaempferi. NCBI lineage: Eukaryota > Viridiplantae > Streptophyta > Pinopsida > Pinales > Pinaceae > Larix > Larix kaempferi. The sequence goes on along the minus strand of BSBM01000372.1, from coordinate 14,560,173 downwards.
CTCCTTTATAACCTCTGTTACAGGGCCTTTTCCTTATAGTGTTTTGGGCATGGATGAAGTGTGATGTAGTGTAATTTATCGCTAAGTGCCTTGAATGTTAGCAAGTAAAGGATGATCACCGCCATCTAGATAATCTCTTGAAACCTCATGAAATTCCTATGTTCAAATGGGAAGTCATTTCCATGGATTAGGATTTCCCTCATGTCTATAAAACATAATTCCATTTTGCTAGTAGTTGATAAACTAACCGAAAGTGTTCATTTTATTCCAATAAGGGAAACCTATGATGTCACAGATGTGGTGATGAGATTACACACCTTCTTGGGTTTCCTAAAAAGATCATCTCAAATAGAGACCCTAAGTTTACTTCCAGGTTTTCGACAAGCTTGCAATCAACATTAGGGACTCACTTAAACTTAAGCTCAGCATATCATCTTAAAATGGATAGGAAAATAGAGAGAGTTAATAAGGTAATGGAATACATGATTATGATGTATATTATGGATCAATAGACACATTGGGAAAAGTACTTACCTTTGGTGGAATTTGATTATAATAATAGTTACCATAGCTCTATATGCATGCCATCTTATCAAGCTCTGTATGGAATGCCATGTAGGAATCCATTGAGTTGGGACAAGTTAGAGAACTGAGTGATCATAAAGCCAGAATTGGTTCAGGAGATGGAAGAGCAAGTAAATCAAATTAGATATCGAGCCACATTACAATGCCTTCCTTTTAAAGAGAGATTACCATGGGAAAATACTATGGAACACCCAATACCATGGGCCCATAAATCACCCATTATTGACCAAGTCATGACTATGAAATTACAACATTTTACAATGCATTTTTTTCTGAAATTTTCACTACGGGGGAACTACCCCTGAACCCCCACAAGGGGGGGATCCTAAAATGTATTCACCTCCCCCCTGGACCCCCCATGGTGACTATATTGGGGGGGAAAGCACCCCCAACCCCCCCCCCCCCGTCATGGTATAGGATCTAGACACGGCTGAAACACGACCTTTGAATAAGGAATATCAAGCTCCACAACCAGCATCCGAATGATTTGGAGGTAAATTTGAAAATCTCACAAAAGGTAGGCTTACTAAAAGCTAAAAAACCCCAAGGTGGAAAAATCACTTTCCAAATTAGTCAAGGACCTCACAAATTAGCTAAATTAGGTATGACAACTAATGAGTGATGAAAAAGGAATGTGATGATGGATTTTGGTGAGAAAAATATGGAGGATGAGTTGGCAAAAAATAAGATAACTTGCTTAGTCCATAAAAGCACCTAGCTTTATCCTTATCCACTGAAAAGCAGAAAAAGAACGAAAAATTTGTGTAAAGGAAGGAATGCACTCTTACTAATTCAGGGCAGTCATAAAAGCAGTAGAATCTTATCCATAATATTTCTAAGTGCACTCATGTGGATAATGATGGAAAGTGTGAGCCAAAATAGCCAATAGGTGTCCAAATACCTAGTCAAAACACTTAGGAAAGTATGAAAATGATTAATACTTTATATCCTAAGTATAAAATGGGTTTTTAATATTCTAACAAAATATAAATCAAAACCTTAACATAGATTTTGATACGTCCAAGTGGCTGACTATTTGGAAAGGCTCCGGTGAGCCATAGCAAGTAGCTTCATGACAAGTGCAAAACTGAATGTATTAGATGCTAATTGAACATCTAGCGGGGTAGTAAATGGAAAGAGGATGCTAACTATTGGAAAAAGATTCAATGAGCAGGAGATCTAGCTCATTTTCTAGGATTTCAGTGCCTTCCATCTCAAAGAGTTGAAACTATGTACCTACTAATTGCCCTTTGGCAGTTTTGTACACTGTGTTGCACAGTCTATTTCGCCAATCAAGTCCCAAATCACTTACATAAGATATATCCGCCATTGCAACAACGGAGAGACCCACAAGATCTCAACAATAGAGAGACCCAAAAGATATCTGGAACATTTAGAACAAAATTTCGTCATCCAAGAACTTCTGAAAAAAATCACAATCATTAGCGCAGAGGATGGGGTCTTCCTCAGGCTAGAAGCTAGTGGCTTTGTTATAGCTTTTCCAGTTCTCTTGAGCCATTCTTTAGAGATATATTCCAATATGGATCTTTGGAATTTTGAGCCTTCAACAACCAAATTGGAGCTTAGAAATTCAAATAGCTATGTTATCACAATCTCAAGTGCAGTGCGGGGATCAGGGTATGTAAGAAAACCCTTCCATGCTATACCAAGAGTGTTCAAAGTAAAGTCTGTTGTGTATATTGTTTATCCCACTCAAATTCGAGGCCATGAGGTGAAGGCCGATTGGGAGGGTTTTTGCTATCCCAATTCCAACTCCAAAATGACTTTTGAATGATATGTATTTATGTATGTCATAGCTTCTTGAAACTTTATGTTACAGCAAGACTCACATTTCAACTTTCTCTTGCCATGGTTTTTTAGATGTGCACAACATAAGATGCATACTCTTCCACACACAATGAATGCACAAATTCCATTGAAGAGGAGTTATGACCATCCACAGTGAAAGTTCCAAGAACGAAAACCATCTAGATAATTCTTTTGATTATACTCAATATTTTAAATTGAACTTTCCAGTTTGAATTTGTTGGTATCGAATTTTTTCCCATTAAAATTTGTTTTTGATTCTGGTAGCATGCATGCGAAAGTACTCAGATGCCATGAGTTCAAGGTTTGCAATTTAAGGAAGGTTGTAGGTTATCAAAAGTTCCCAAAATATTCACGTGTTAAGATCTGCATCCATATGTCAAATCTATATCAAAAGAATAAAGTCCAAGCTCTCCAGCTTCCAAAAGTAATTACAAAGTTCCCAAAACAGAAGTTAAGTGTGAAGACATGTATTTTGAGGATAGAAAATGAATAAGTTCATAGTTTACAAATTTTGTTGGCATCAATTACTCTTCATTTCAAATTCAAAACCTCATACCAACGCCAAGGATGGAGTCTACGCAACCATACTATGCACTACACGCCAGCAGGAGGTGTCGAAAAGAACCCAAACGCTCGAGCTCTCTTGAAAACAATTATTGGTTTTTTCCAGCTTTGCAAAAGGTTATTAGGCATTGATTATCAAGCTCAGCCTCCAAGTCATAATAAATTTCATGCCACGGCACATCATAGCTACTGCTATCAAAAAGGACTCAGTTCATCATGTGTTGAGTATGCCAAATGTTTGATCGTGTAGATCTCAAGGTATCTATATATTGTTCTTTACAAATCTAACATGGTTTCTTCTTCAAGTGACGATGATCCATCAGAAACATAGGCTAGAAAGGATAGTCGCAATAAATAGCCAGGTAATAAGCTTTGGGAATTAGAAATTGATGCCAAAATATTTCCTCGTGGAAAGCACTATGTGTTTCATGAGTATGCTCGTTTGAGGAAATCTAATTATGAACATATCCATGTTACCGAACCACCAATTGATCATCCTCAGGATCCACTGTGTAAAACAAAGATGGAAGTAATGAAGGTATTCTTGATGAAGCATTACAAGGATAAGAGGCAAGATTTTATTCCAAGACAAAGTCAATAACAAGAGTGAATGTTGTGGTGAACACCGCAGGAGGCAAGAATCATGATAGGAGAAGTGAAGTTTAGAAGTTCCTTCAAAGTAGTGAAAAGGATATACTTCGCAGAGTTTTGTGGAAGATTTCATTGATTGGTTTGTTCATGAGTATGAAGATGGTGATTATGCTACTACCACTAGTGGTGACGGTGATGTCCAAGCATCACACACAAATCCCAAGTGTTATATTAAGTATACCCCAAGGCATCTTAAAGGGGGCTGTGTTTAGAGATAAAGCCACGCACATACAGATTTCCCAGAAGATAGATGGAAAATCTCGGTGAACTATTTTCACATTTAAAGACCTGAAGGTAGCTATAGGTTTTTAAGGACCTATGAAAAGTGACAGATTTTAAGCACTAGAGGTGGCAGAGTATTTATGGTTTGATTTGAAATCCCCATATCTAAATAATAGAATGCATCAGGATATGTAAGTTCCATTTTTGAAGTTGGGTATTCCCAATTTATCTCTGGATTCTTAGAGATTCGATGAGCCTTTTCGAGGAGCATTTGAAACCTTCAAAGATGAAGATCAGTTGATAGAAGATAGTTTCCCAGATTTGATGGCAAGGATCAGCAAGAAGGGAACAACTCCAAGTGAATCGAGACTAGTTCTCCTTTCAGTTTATTGTAACAGGATTTGAGGATGTAAATCCTTATAAATTTTAGCATTTGTAAAAGAGAGGGAGAGAGAGTTTCATCCAAGGGCCGAGGTAGGGTTAGAACAGACTACTACTGTTGATTGCAGGCATTTATGCATTTTGTATCTCTTAATATCAAATGACTGCTTTGAAATGATTATGATCAATTGAGCCATGTTTTGCTTTAATAATTGAATTACATGCTATTCATGATTTTGTTCTGTGTATGGTCTTATTCATCTATGCCAGAATTCTTATGATGCACATGAAATTATCTTTAGATATCTGATGCAGAACCTGACTCATTTCTTTTATAAAGTCATGCTCATAGGCTTTCCTATTACTGTACTTTACAGTGATATACTTCCTGCAGTTTAGTCTTCTATCATAGCTTGATCTTTGTTATGTTTACAAACTTCCATTCCTAGCTATCCCTTACATATTACTAAGATTTTAGTAGCCATGCTCCTTCAGCAGTCAAGGTGCATCTTTTAGTGATAACATCTTCTAGCGCCGCTGCCGGGGACGGAGGAACGAAGACATACTTCCCTGGGTTGTACAACAACGAATATATCCAGTCTTTGATGGTGAACAAGGGCTGGTGACATATTGGCTGCAAATTATTCACCTAGCGACTCCAACTTCTGCCGATCCAGATTTCAAAGCTTCACTGATGATTTCATTGGACTAATGAGGACTTCAGATGTTGCTTCTATTGTTTCAAGGTATGCATGTCTAGATTTTGCAGAACTTCCTGGTTTTCCGAATCTTCTTCCCTCGGATGAATATTTGTTGAGAAATGGTCCTAAATTTAATGGAGAAGATCTGAGTTTAGCTGTGAAACATATATCTAATTTCCGTGAATTTACGGAGCTACTCAGAGTTAAACATGAAGATGTCTTCACTAGACTCTTCTATGATTCATTACAAGGAAAGTGTAAAACTTGGGTTGAAGATTTGTCTGTTGGGTCAATTAGATCATTAACAGATTTTTGGATTGTCTTTTTGAAGACATGGATGGAGAAGACAAAATTTAAGGCAAAATTTCTTTCCATCCAAAATTTCAGAGAATGGAATGATATGTGCACCGATGAGGAAATAGATGAGAATTTTTCTTCCCTTTTGTCTTCTTATTTAAAGTCAAGCTCATGTAACTCAGAATTTAAAGTCATATTTTTAGAAGAATTTGTTGAATATATTGAGAAAGAGATTGAAGCTTTAGATGTCAAAATACAGAGCTTGTCTTTTCAAAACCCATTTTAGCTCTCTTTTAATATCAAGCTTGAGAAGTGTTATGAGAATAAAGACAAGTTTGATGATTCAAAACTAAAACAGTGGTATGGAAGAAATTGCACACATGGATTGTTTAATCATAATAAGAAGAAGCTCGAATATCTTGAAGATTATTATGTTTTTTATGACCCTGTAGCTGCTTATCTGGAGGATTTTATCAGCTCAAGTCATTCATTTTTGTTCAGTTGTAAATATGAGCTTCAGATTCATTATGAGTTTCCCATAAGCTCTTCAATCTTTATTTTACAGAAGTATATTCCGGGAGTTCAATTCCTAAGTCAGTTCTTAACTTGGTTTCATTGGAAGCATGATTTCACTTGACCAAGTTGAAGATTTGGTTAGAGGTAGGGTAGCGTAGGAAATAAGCTCACCTCCCGAGCATATGCTTTCCTTCAGTTTGCAGTGAGAAGTTTGTTATCAGAGCATAAGGTTTGCAGTGAATAATTTCAATTTATAGTATAGTCCAAGTTTGTTTGAAGAACAGGGTTTCAAGGTTTTTGAATAAGTTGCAGAGGTTTGAAATATGAAGGACTCCATAGCCCAGTGGATATAAGGCCACTAGAACTGCTAGGTTCTTGGCAGCTCACAGGGAGCAGTCCATCCCCAGAAGGAGCCGATGTTGGTATCGAATTTTTTCTCGTTAAAATTTGTTTTTGATTTTGGCAGCGTGCATGCGAAATTACTCAGATGCCATGAGTTCAAGGTTTGCAATTTAAGGAAGGATGTAGGTTATCAAAAGTTCCAAAATATTCAAGTGTTAAGATCCGCATCCAGATGTTGAATCTATATCAAAAGAATAAATTCCAATCTCTCAAGCTTCCAAAAGTAATTACAAAGTTCCCAAAACATAAGTTAAGTGTGAAGACATGTCTTTTGAGGATAGCAAATGAATAAGTTCATAGTTTACATATTTTGTTGGCATCAATTACTCTTCATTGCAAATTCAAAACCTCATACCAACACCAAGGATGGAGTCTACACAACCATACTATGCACTACACGCCGGCAGGAGGTGTCTAAAAGAGCCCAAACGCTCGAGCTCTATTGCAAACAATTATTGCTTTTGTCCAGTTTTGCAAAAGGTTATTGGGCATTGATTATCAAGCTCAGCCTCCAAGTCATAATAAATTTCATGCCACGGTGCATCATAGCTACTGCTGTCAACAAGCGCTCAGTTCACCATGTGTTGAGTATGCCAAATGTTTGATCGTGTAGATCTCAAGGTGTATATATATTGTTCTTTACAAAGCTGACATGGTTTCTTCTTCAAGTGGCGATGATCCATCAGAAACATAGGCTGCAAAAGGATGGTCGCAATAAATAGCCAAGAAATAAGCTTTGGGAATCAGGAATTGATGCCAAAATATTTCCCCGTGGAAAGCACTATGTGTTTCACGAGTATGCTTGTTTGAGGAAATATAATTATGAACATATCCATGTTACTGAACCAACAATTGATCATCCTCGGGATCCACTGTGTAAAACAGAGATGGAAGTAATGAAGGTATTATTGATGAAGCATTACAAGGATAAGAGGCAATATTTTATTCCAAGACAAAGTCAATAACAAGAGTGAATGTTGTGGTTAACACCGCAGGAGGCAAGAATTGTGATAGGAAAAGTCAAGTTCAGAAGTTCCTTCAAAGTAGTGAAAAGGATATACCTCGCAGAGTTTTGTGGAAGATTTCATTGATTGGTTTGTTCATGAGTATGAAGATGGTGATTATGCTACTACCACTAGTGGTGACGGTGATGTCCAAGTGTCACACACAAATCCCAAGTGTTATATTAAGTATACCTCAAGGAATCTTAAAGGGGGTTGTGTTTAGAGATAAAGCCACGCACATATAGATTTCCCAGAAGACAGATGGAAAATCTCGGTGAACTATTTTCATATTTAAAGACCTGAAGGTAGCTACAGGTTTTTAAGGACCTATGACAACCCGCAGAGTTTAAGCACTAGAGGTGGCAGAGTATATATGGCTTGATTTGAAATCCCCATATCTAAATAATAGAATGCAGTAGGATATGTAAGTGGTTTTGAAGTTGGGTATTCCCAATTTATCTCCGGATTCCTAGAGATTCAATGAGCCTTTTCAAGCAGCATTTGAAACCTTCAAATATGAAGATCAGTTGACAGAAGATAGTTTCCCAGGTTTGATGGCGAGGATCAGCAAGAAGGGAACAACTCCAAGTGAATCGAGACTAGTTCTCCTTTCAGTTTATTGTAACCGGATTTGAGGATGTAAATCGTTATAAATTTTAGCCTTTGTAAAAGAGAGGGAGAGAGAGTTCCAGCCAAGGGTTGAGACAGGGTTAGAACAGACTGCTACTGTTGATTGCAGGCATGTATGCATTTTGTATCTCTTAATATGAAATGACTGCTTTGAAATGATTATGATCAATTGAGCCATGTTTTGCTTTAATAATTGAATTACATGCTATTCATGATTTTGTTCTGTGTATGGTCTTATTCATCTATACCAGAATTCTTATGATGCACATGAAATTATCTTTAGATATCTGATGCAGAACCTGACTCATTTCTTTTATAAATTCATGCTCGTAGGCTTTCCTATTACTGTACTTTACAATGATACACTTCCAGCAGTTTAGTCTTCTATCCTAGCTTGATCTTTGTTATGTTTACAAACTGCCATTCCTAGCTATCCCTTACATATTACTAAGATTTCACTAACCATACTCCTTCAGCAGTCAAGGTGCATCTTTTAGTGATAACAAAATTATTAAATATATTTGGAATTTGGTAGTTGATTATTCCATGTCTATTAATCTCTCATCCATGTGAAATGCTTTATCCAGTCCATGAATTTGAGGTGTTGATCACAAACTTATATAATCTTGCATATGGCCATACTTCCTCTAGGAAACGCAAGTTGTAATCTTGTTCTGATTGTGTCGTCTTTTGGTACTTCATGTTGCTCTTATTTAGCCAGGTTATTCCGTCCTAGTTGTTGCTGCCTACGTGCGTAGAGGAATAAATTTTTGCTTAGAAAAGATGCCATAGTATATTTTATGATTAAAATTCCATTAATTTAAGATTACAGTGTTTATAGTATATTTTATGATTAAAATTTTATTAATCTAATATTATAACACTGTAAATTCCAAATAATAAAAAATAACAAAATTTTTATCATATGAAAATTCTTTTTAAAAAAGAAAAGTTGAATTTCGATTATAAAAATGATATATACAACGACGAAAATAATGAATATAGTTTGAAAATAATAATTCCCCAAATTATAAGAATAATACCATCTAATTGGTTGGGATTTCAAAGCTTTAGTTCATGGATTTTTTTTCAAAAACTAATTTGTAAAATAGAGTTTCATGTAGAAGACGTGTAAGATTACATTGTTCACACATACTTTTATTCATGTAAATTTGATGTATTGATTATGTGTTCACACTTTTATAAAGAAAGAAAATTAATTTTAAATTTAACCACCATGAGAGAAGTTAGAACTCTACACACACTAAAATTTATTAAACTTTAATAGTGGTTTTAGGGCATGCACCATGTCCTCGTGTCGGTGCTTGTATGTAACTGGAACGCTCAATATGCATTTCTTCGTTCACTTGTACACGATGACTCCCATTCCCCGCCCATGAAATTTCTTACCATCTAAGCTTGTTTGTTCTTTTTGGAATTTGTGATTTATAAAGTATAAACAACACTGAATTCTCAATAAGAATTGCATTATATTAATTATTATTTAAGATTTATCAAAAGCTTTAATAGGCTTTAATAGGATCGAATTCCTTGAAATTTAAAACTTTTTAAAGTTACAAGATCTTTAGCATACATGTATTACCCCATCTCCTTTTACTGAACCTTTGAACAGAACACATTTTCTGTATAAAAATTAAATTCATATTAAGTGAAAAATGATAATTCGATGATCCATATATATATATATATATATATATATATATATATCATTGAAATTACACTTCAACTACAATATGCCCAACAAGAATTGTAATGGATGGGACAATAAGAATTGGTATGAGTTATTTTTTTAGCTAAAATCTAGTTGAAATTGCAGAATGTTGGAATTGCATAATCTATAATTAATAAGTATTCTAGAACAAGTATATTATTTTTTTAATTGGGGTTGAAAAATAGTACATGGGTAGTGGCACTTAGAAAAATAATGATCGAGTCAGGTGAGGTCAATTTCAAGGGATTCTGGCTTCTTTATGCAAGCAACAGTACGTCTGAGCTTATCTCGATTGTTGATTCCCTCCATCCAACGGGCATCAACCTTTGACTTTGCTCCATGCTCGTTGGATGGAGGGAATCATCAATCAAGATATGGATGGCACGTACAACGGGAAATAAATGATTAGCAATGAGAACCTAAACTATCTTGCAGAATCTTCAATCTTGCGGTGCAAAACAAGTTCAATCAATACATATTTGATTGATTCATGGGACATAACGAATCTATATTGTTTCATACCCCATGCTTGCTCATTTACTTGCTCTACCAATAGAATTTTAAACTTGTTAGTTGAAAGGCGATATATCCATTATGCATTAAGTCTTTGGACTTAACCAAGGGAGGGATTGTAATAATGAAATTAAAACTAGCGTGAACGTAGATTGTAGACTGCACCATTAATAGAGAGGGAAATTTGATGCCCATGGGCTTCTCAAGAGTGATCATGTACTAGTTTAAACTTATCTTATTTGCATCAATGGTAAGGGTGTCGACACCACTCTCAGAAAGTGCATTTTCCTTTTCTTGAACTCTTGTGGGGCGCGTAATGTGCATTTTCCTCTGTGTCTAAAGCACTTATCTTCCACTGAACTTGATGTTACGTGGCTACCCCATATACTGCTCCTCCTTACGATAATGCCTACATGATCCAATTTATTGTTGTTACAACACCCACAAACAACCTCTGAGGGGATCAAACTTGGTATTTTGAGTAGCATCATGGTCACTTCTCAGTAGATGGATCAACAAAAGCATATGGAAGGATGCAATTGTGATTGCAATCATGATGATGTTGTTCCTCTTTATGGATTATTTCGGCTCATTAAAATCACAAAGACAGAGCAATTTGGAAAGAATAGAACATGGGTGAATCCACAAATATCGTTCACCCTTTTTGGCGGATCACATGGTGAAAATTGGTTTTTCGGACCCTCGATCGAGGTATTTTAGAGCCCTCGATCGAGGTTTTAAATGCTCGATCGAGGGTTTAAAAATACCTTGATTGAGGGCTCTCAAATACCTCGATCGAGGGTTTGGTTAGACCTCGATCGAGGGTATGCGACAGGGAAAAAAAATAAAACAGGGCCTGACCAGCCCTGTTTTTGTGCAGTGATTGACAGAGACGCAGACAGGGAACTCGACCGAGATCACGGACGCCTCCTCATCAAAGCCACCTCACCACACGGATGCCCCCTCGCCATACGGACGCCACCATGTCACCTATCCCACAAGGTAGGTAGAATTCCTCATTTTTTTGTTATTTAAAAAAAAACTATATTTTGTATTTGTTGAAAAAAAAATTGTTTTTGATAAATTTAGTTTTAGTTTGGTTTTCTAGAAATGGTTAGGACGTAGGCATTCAAACTAAACCAAGATTGAAACCGAAACCACCATTGAAACCAAATTATTTGAAAAAAAACCATTTGATTTAACTAAAACAAAAACCCATTTCAAACCAAAACCATACGGAAACCACCATTGAAACCAAATTAATTGAAAAAAAAAACCATTTGATTTAACTAAAACAAAAACCCATTTCAACTTTGAAAAATATTTACGGTTTTATATATTTTGCAGTTATTTGCTTAAATTATTTGATTTATTTGTGTTTATATATCAACCGGTAGCATTTCACTGCATAAATGCTACCGGTTTTATTTTAAAATGTGTTTTTATGAGCATAAATGCTACCCATTTTTTTTCAATCCTCCGAGAACGCCAAGAGGATTGAAAAAAAAAATCATATATTAATATTAATATTATAATATAAAAAATTAAAAAATGAATATTAATAATATATATAATCATATATTATTTATTAATTTTTACTTAATTTATTTTAAAAAAATAATATTTAATATTGATAATATAATATAAAAAAAAAATAAAAAATGAATATTAAAATTTATATAATCATATATTTTTAATCATAACCATAACCAACTTGTCAAATTGTCCTAAATGGGATCCCCTCTTAGGCCATGAAAAATATGTCCACAATGTGAGCATCAATGAAGATATGTCCTCGGAACAATGTTGAAAATTTTAATGTTTTCTATTATGACCCATTTGATGAATTATTATACCATCCCATAAGGCATATAAATACTAGCCTTAGTAGACAAAATTGTTCCATGGTAAGCAAGATCATTCAAGCACCAAGAAGGGGAAAACTTAGGGCTATGAGTGACGAGGGATTGATTCATTTATCTGAGTACTACGAGGGTAGAACCTAGGATCTCGTTGAAGAAATATTGATAGATATTAGTTCATGTTTTAGTTCCACAATCATTCTACATTACAATATTTAGTCTAGTTTATTATAATGCATGTGCTTTTATATATGAATGAGTTAACAAAGTATTATAAACTAGATTAAAATTATACGTAACAAATAACGTATTACAAAAATATAACAACTATTATAATACCTATATAACATGAGTAATATATATATAATATAATACATACATGAAATACAATAGAATGAATATGAAATTGATTAGGTTAATACAAAATATATGTTTAAAAAGGTAACAAATTAAATTAATCTTGCATATTAGATTATAGGCATGTGAATCACTTGGCCGCAAGTTTGATATTAATTAAGAATTACATATATTAATAGAGTTAAATAAAGGGAAAGGAAAACTATACCATCCAAATACTTTTGGGCACATCACCACATGGGATGCCTTCTACCGAGTCATAAAACATAATTTTTATCCTCCATCATATCTCTCCAATATCATGTCACATTGCTTGCAACTTCACCAAGCCTTGGGATAGATAGTTCAACAATATATTAAGGTCTTCACCAAGATACAACTGCAACTACAAATCCAAGACTCCGAAGGGGTACTACCAATTAAATTCAAATTTGGTTTGCTATTTGTTTTTCGTAATGAAGTAGTATGCTTTAGAGAAATAAACTAGATCAATCTTGTATATGTACCCAAGTAGTAGAACATAAATTTGTTAAACATCCCTATCTCTTTCCTAACCACAAACCTCGTCCCAACCCTAGCCCTATCCAAACCTCACACTCCTCATCCTCTTATGCCATGTCTCATCCTACTCAAAATTCTTAACTACCTCAACAACCTACTCCTACACATATCATTGTCCTAAGGACTTCCACCTCTTGTCACGCCCCCCTCCACTCTCTCTAGTGTAACTATCACAAAATATACACACACAAGACCTCTAAATGCAACCTTAAACCACCAAGCAGCCAAGGCTAGTCATCTCATCTCTCAATCATGCTTCTTCCTCATAACTACAAATATTCTCCCTTTCCAAACCTAATGTTGTAGACACCTCTCTGCTTAATAACTAAACTTATTCACAACACTTCGCGAATCACCTCTTCACTCACAATTGTCAAGTCATGGATCGGCTTGCCACCATCATTCTAGACAATGGGAGCCAAAAGAATATTGAATCCAAAACCTTTTTAAAATGCATTTATCTTCTTATTGCTAGAACTACTCTATTGGTGTTGAACTCTAGATGTGGATCTTGATTTAGTGGAACATTGTTGCAAGTTGGTGTTAGCAATATGAAACCATGCAGTCTTCATTCATATCCGAACCTAAGTGCATTTTGACAGGTATGAAATGATATATTGAAATCGATTCCCCCGTATAATATGATAGTCAAAATTAAAAAATTACAATGTTCTCCCTAAATCTGATCTAGGTATGTGATATTCTTGGTGAGTGTGTCTGTGGTGAATTTATGAGTTCACCCCACAAAAAATATTCTATACATGTCTCTTAGATCTTAAATATGGTTTCTAAACAACTTGTTCCCCTATCAAGAGATCAATGTTCCCCCATCAAGAGATCATGCACTCATGAATTGCAAACGGATATAATTTTTCAGAAAACCCCGACAATAGAATTACAAGTTGATATAAAGACTTGTATCCATATTTTTATTTTCTAATCTTCCAAATCACAACTAGACATAGGAAGAGAGCATACTCATGAATATGGTGACTCTCTATATTTTGAAATCTACAACTTTAAAATCATAGCAGTAAAAAATTCACCTCGTCTGTAAACCTCAGACTTTTAGCTCCTTCATAATTTTTCCTTCCAATGGTTAGTGGATGGGGTGGTTCTTACTGCACCAAATGAAATTGAAATAATTAAAAACTACTCTACCATTTATATTCAAATGAAATAAATCTATAGAAAACACACCCTACTTAGAAAAATCCAATGCAAAACTAATCATGTATTTGTATGCCTTCATGCTACTAAGACCATGTTGTCACCAAGTTATCTATTGACATGAGTTAGATTTGTACTTTCCATGAATCAAACCAAAATAAATAAATAAATATTCTAGCATTCTTCAGATCTTGCATGATAGCATACTCACAATAGTGAAAGCATAAGTTCTTACCTCCCATCTTACCATAAGAATTGGAATTGAATTTGAAATTTAAATTTGAAATTTAAAATTGAAATTGAAATTTGAATTTGAATTTGAATTTGAAATGTGAAACTTGAAATAGAATCTGAAATTTGAATTGAATTTGAATTTGAAATTGAAATATGAGATTTTAAATTGAAATGAGAAAATTTGAAATTGAAATGTGAAATTTGGAATAGAATTTGAAAGAAAATTAGAATTAGAAATTGAAATGTGATGCAAATAGTCCTGAAGAGAGAGATTCATTGCTTCGTGCTCTGCGAAGCACGAGAGAATCTGACGTCGCCCAACAGGGCGGCCATTGGTAGCGCTCCCGTTCACCGAGGAGTGGTGCCATGCCGGGGTCGATTGCCACTGGTGGAAGTAGCAGGGGAGGCAGTGTGTTGGTTCATCCCGACGACATACATGTGGATCCCCAGGCAGAGGATTTGCAACAAGACACGAGTGCATCAGGTGCATCAAGTGCGTATTTTTTGTTAGCACATTTTCAGTAAATTTTTAGTATATAATGCATTGAATTTCAGTTGCATGTTATAATATATATTTTTAGTAACATTTATGTTTTGGTTTGGATCACAGGTTCCCCGTCAGGGGGGTCATACAACGATGACGTCGCACGGATCACTCTCGAGGATATCACTTCCCAGTGAGAGTGGGTGACCTCATGTATCCGTAGATTGAGGGAGGATTCTCCCACATGGAGATCTTTGTCCATGATGTTATCAGTAGTTGATGAGTTGTTGGCTCTCTATAGGAGGGTAGGACCTCTCAGTGACATTTGGCGTCATGCATGCCAGAGGAGGAGACAGGATGTTGTTGGGATCCACAAATGGGAGGATTTCAAAGTTGCCATAAGAGGGCATGACATCAAGGGTGCTTTATTCGACATCCCTCGTGACCACGCCTCTGGTCAACCGCTTAGACTCAGGGAGTTTAAGTTGGAGGTCGCTGCACCACATATATATGATAGATTCGTGGGAGCGTGGGGCTTGTTCCCCCACCATGACCAGGTCCCATTGTACTTTGCAAAACATGTTTATGCAGAGTTTTTTTTGGACATGCACCCGGATTACACTAGCACAGGGTCCCAGTTCTATGGGGCTAGTAGGGGATGCTCCTACCAACGTCCTGGAGCTCGGAGAGACCCTGCCTTTGTGCCACCCTCTCCGAGGTTGGTACCGCTTCTAGACAGGGAGGTTACTGTTAAGATTTAATATGATAAGATAGAAAATAGCAGCATTACATTCCATTTCACAATAATATCATATACAGGATCACTGAAGAAACAACAAGCACAACATAAACACAAGAGACACAGATTTATCCTGGGAAACCCTCATGGGGTAGAAAACCTAGCAAATCTTCCTCAATGTAGATGACCAGCAATATACAAAGATGTAACCCTGAGCATAAGCTCCTCCTTCTCCATAGAAGACCTCTCCTCCATAAGTGCGCTACTCTCAATTGAGTGAGTGTGTGTAAAATGAGGAATACACCTCCTCTATTTATACACTACTCTGACTTGTCTTTTACACAAATCATGTAGGCTCGTATTTAACCATTGGGTTAAATACCCCGGCTACAAATGACTGGGCCGACCCCTCTAGGGTGGTCTAATAACCCTTTGACCCACATAACACATACAGGGCCGACCCCCACTAGGGAAGTCTAATAACCCAAGTTACCACAATCTAACAGAGGAATAAACATCTCCGGATATACAATAAGATCTTCAAGGAGGAATGAAACATCTCCAGAATAATAAAGTACAAATGTAATATTCTTTGAAGTTACAATATCTCAACACTCCCCCTTAACGAGAAGGATATTATAACAGCATCTACATGAGCAAGGAGTCATCAACATCATACATGATACATCTATAAATCATTGGAAGCTTTCTCAACATCATCAGTCACTCAAGCAGTTACTGGAACATATTCAATACTGGAACATCAACATCTTCAGTACTAAGTCTTTATCTTCTGCAGCACTCGAACAGCTACAACAACATCAACATCTGGATCCTCATGATCATCAGCATCGTCATCACACAATCATTAGCATCGTCATCATCATCATCATCACACGATCATCAGCATCGTCATCAGGATCATCACGATCAACAACATCATCATCTAGATCATCACGATCAACATCATTGTCATCTAGATCATCACGATCAACAACATTGTCAATACAAGTATCCATACAAATACAAGTATACACATCATCAATACAAGTATCCACACTAATACAAGTATATCATCAAAACAAGTATCCACACCAATACAAGTATACACATCATCAATACAAGTATCCACACCAATACAAGTATACAAATCATCAATACAAGTATCCATATCAATACAAGTATCCACACCAATACAAGTATACACATCATCAATACAAGTATCCACACCAATACAAGTATAAATCATCATCAATACAAGTATCCACACAATACAAGTATACACATCATCAATACAAGTATCCACACAATACATGTATACACATCATCAATACAAGTATCCTCATCAATACAAGTATCCTCAATAACAGCATACTCTGCAAAACACATGATTCATTTAAGACACCATAACATGTCTAGGGACGATACAGTCCACTCGTCAACTTAGAAAAAATCTAAGGACCACTTCCTCGGAGACATATGTCTACGGATCAATTCAGGGACCGAAGTCCAGGGATGATACAATCCCCTCTCATCCACTAGGGACCACTTCTCGGAGACATCTGTCTACGGGTCAATTCAAGGACTGAAGTCCGGGGATGATACAATCCCCATCACGTACATTTTGAACTAGTGGTTCCGGGATGATGCAATCCCCATCACATACATTTTGAACTAGTGGTTCCGGGATGATGCAATCCCCATCACGTACATTTTGAACTAGTGGTTCCGGGATGATGCAATCCCCATCACATACATTTTGAACTAGTAGTTCCGGGATGATGCAATCCCCATCACTTCATTCTCGAAGACCATACGTCTACGAATCAATTCAGGGACCAAGGTCCGGGGATGATACAATCCCCATCTGTCCACTAAGGACTTTATTCTCGGAGACCATACGTCTACGGATAAATTCAAGGGACCGAAGTCCGGGGATGATACAATCCCCATCTGTATCCTTATCAATACAGATATCATCAAAACATGTATCCTCATCGATACATCGACAAAACATGTATCCTCATCGATACATCAACAAAACATGTATCCTCATTGATACATCAACAACACATGTATCCTCATCAATACATCAACAAAACATGTATCCTCATTGATACATCGACAAAACATGTATCCTCATCGATACATCAACAAAACATGTATCCTCATCGATACATCAACAACACATGTATCCTCATCGATACATCAAGAAAACATATATCCTCATCGATACATCAACAACACATGTATCCTGATCGATACATCAACAAAACATGTATCCTCATCGATACATCAACAAAACATGTATCCTCATCGATACATCAACAACACATGTATCCTCATCGATACATCAACAACACATGTATCCTCATCGATACATCAACAAAACATGTATCCTCATCAATACATCAACAACACATGTATCCTCATCGATACATCAACAAAACATGTATCCTCATCGATACATCAACAACACATGTATCCTCATCGATACATCAACAAAACATGTATCCTCATCGATACATCAACAACACATGTATCCTTATCGATACATCAACAAAACATGTATCCTCATCGATACATATATCATCAAAGTAAAAGCAAGTAAAAAATATTCTAAGTATAAGAGTCCTAAGTCTAAATGATCTAAGTATCCAAGTGTAGTAAACAAGTATCCTCATCATCGACCTTGCTGTCGATGAGGCAATCTCATCATCAATGACCACATCACTCCCCCTTTCGAGGAGGGTCCTTCCAAGCTTGTCTCGGAAATACTCAAACTTTTCTTGAGGTAGAGGTTTGGTTAGTATGTTGGTAACTTGTTCACTTGAGGTAGAGGTTTGGTTAGTACATCGGTAACCTATTACAAATTCAAACTTTATAGTTCCTTTCTGCATCATATCTTGTTAGATCCCTATGTTATTTGACTTATCATGGAACAATGGATTCTTTGTCATCTTGATACAACTCTATTTGTCATATAGGATCACAGTTGGTTCTATCTCTAAGTCAAACAATCCTGAAGCCAAACTTATTCACAACTAGCAGAGCAAGCAGCCATATATTCCGCTTGTGTTGACAGCCACACTAGACTACTTCCATCTAAACCACGAGATCATGGCTGATCCCGGACAATAACTTCCTCTCGATGTGTTCTTCCTGTATGATACACTTTCTTCCCAATCAACATCTGAGTAGCCATCTGAAGGCATGATCTCCAAGATAGCATAGATCAAAGTCTATCGTATCCTTTAGGTGCCTCATCACATGCTTTGCAACTATCAGGTGAAAACATCTGGTTTCCACTAGATACTGACTCAAGGTGTTCACAGCAAATCATATATCTAACCTAGTATATGTTAGATACATTAATGACACAATAATTTGACTGTACAGAGTTATATCCACTAACTTTGATGAGTCATCCCTTAATAGCTTCAAGTTGGAATCCATAAGAGTGGCCATTCCAACACCTCAAGTCCTTTTAATATTTCTTGGCATACTTTCCCTAGTTGAGAAAGATTCCTTCTAATCCTTGCCATACTTCTAGACCTAGGAAGTAATGCATCAATATAAGATCTTTCATTTTCATTTCTACAGCCATCTCGTCAGATGGATCTACTAATATAAGCCTCAACATCATTCGAACTCTGTGGTGAGTTCCTTCTTGCATCCAGTCATCTGTGTATAGAAACCATATTCAATCTTGTATCAAAGGTTGTGATCCACATCACCCATGATGATCATTAAGCTCATCAATTGACTATCGATCCTGGGTACCCTGATTCACACTTCTTCTTTAATTACACCATTAAGAGAATGGTCTTATCTATCCACTTGGAGCAAACATCTTGTCATGATTATCTTCCTCTTTCTAAGAGAATCTTCTAGCCATGAGCCTTCTATATTTTGTTTGATTTGTAAATCTTCTTGTTGAACATCCATCACTTGTTCGGTGTTCATCATTCTTCATGATCTTTCCTACATATCAAAATTAAGTACATGATTAGTAATACTTCATAATCATGAAATCATGTTGACATGATAACCTATTATGCATACAGATATCATTTACATAGTTATGCAACTATCTTGACCAATACTTTGGCACAACACTTTTCCATATCCTGTATGCATACAGTGGCTATCTAGATGCCTTCCATCTCTACCAGAACATACTATCGAGAGTGTGCACAACTCTCAGCATGTCAGCAAAGAGGTTTCATTCTAGACAAGCGATAATGGAATGTTTGTCCAACTTACCAATCATATGCATATTAGTAGTATATTATTCAATGCTCTATGAATGTTTACACTCAGCATGATATATTCTAGGAATACAAATATGCACACAAGCAATATCATTTACTATTTGAAATAACAACTCAAATACTTATCTTTTATGTTTGTGTGGTTGCCTCCCACTTGATCTTCTATATGTCTTTTGAACTTCTATTCATTCTGTACCACTGTGCATGCTCAAGTGTGCACTAGTGTCATCCTCATGATCTCATACACAAACATACATTCATTAGTATATTCTAAATATTATCAAAACATTATAATTCTAAATAATCTTTGAATATGTATAGTCATGATCATTAGTATTCAGGGTTTCAGGGAAGTCTTCTTTTACTCATGCATATTCTTGTTTTATCATGGGACTCTTTTGGTTAGTTAAATCATCAATCAAGATAAGAGACATAAAGTGCATAAACCCTTGATTACTAACTTTATGAATAAGCATAACCAATCATACCAAGTATACTTATATAAGGGATCCTAGCACAAGGTAAGATTCTAACTTGACATAGGAAAACATACCTGGATTAGTATACCTGCTTAGTTATGTCTAACATACCTAAACAATATCTTATTTGTTCTCTTCAATGATTTAGAGATCCTGTGCTAGAACCTGCATATCTCATAGGTTAAGCATAATATAACAAAGTTATACATACCTCGTAAGTAGAACAAAGATGAGTCTTTTTCTTCATGTTTTCATGGTCATGGAACTTGATTTGTCTTTCGTGATGTACCTGTATCTTGTTAGCAGACAACATCAACCTCATACAACACCACAATGCATTAGTACAATCATAGAGCCCTAATCAATGAATGTCTTCGATCATTCACATGCATTCATACTGTTACTAGGGTGATAAGACAATTCTAACATTAATCAAGATTGTACTAATAAATAATATGAAGACAAACACATTATGAACTTAATCAGGAATCAGATTTCAAGACATACCTGAACCTCCTTAAGTCATACCTGTCGAGACTTCTTATAGTCTTCTTATGTAAGGCCTTAGCCTCGACTCCCCCTGAAACTTGATCTAGAGCTTGATTAGGGTTTGCTAGAGAAACCCTAAATATTCAATCTTTGACTTTCACACTTCTGAATGGATGGAAGGATGTGTCTTGTTGAGCTGATCAAACTAGCATACTTCAATTTTGAAATCTCCAAAATTTGACCCTTCAAAATTGCCTTCGAAACTTCTGGATCTTCTGCATAGGATCCCGAACTAGGTTTTGATGAATCCCACCCTTATTCCCAATCAAAAGGTTCAATCCAAGGCTCTAAACTCTTATTTTTCTGAGGAGCTTCCAGCGGTGGTCACAGACTTCAAAAATTCCAACTTTTGTTGAAGCCCTAATTTTCCATATTTCCGATCAAAATCCCGAACTGGGGTTTGATCAAGCCCGGTCTTCTACCCAACCAAAAAATTCGATCTTGGTCTCTAAATCTCGATTTTCCTAAGTATCATTTAGCCGTGGACTCCGATTCCAAAAATTCTAACTTTCTCCGAAACCCTAAATTCCGGAAGCCGTGAATGAAGGTGCTCCAAAAATAATTATGTTTTGAAAAAAATATGTACCTGATTGTTTCTACTGTAACTCCGAACGTTTTGCTCCACAGGGTATGAACACTTTTTTTGTGGTAGCCTGACCTGTCATCTTTCCATCCTGATAGGTCTGACCTCAATTGGATTTTCTGAGAGAGAGTTATGCCAAGTGTCGCAACGTGGCCTGTTTATGGGATAAAACAGGAGAGCGAACTTGTACGGTGTTCCACTTGTCACTGGTTCAGCTTCAGCCTATAAAAACGTTTTCTGAGATAGTACAGTCTGTGTACTACCTGTCACTTTTTACAAAATTTCATTTGGAGCTTCCTAGCCCAAGTTATGACCTTTTTTCCTAGGTCACCTGATTTTGACTAAGATCTGGAAGAGGCAGAAACCCTAACTTGTACTGATCATAACTCACAAAGTACAACGAATCTGAGGGTACCCTTTGGACACAAGGTACCTGGGGATGTCAACTAAAACCTGTAAACTTTTCAAATCTTGAACCTTCGCATAAATTGATTTATAGCGAAAGTTCCATGATTACTGGTTTTTGCTATGTAAAACCCTAACCTTCAAATTGTCGCAAGAGAAGCAAGTGTCGTAAGTGCCATACATTGCCTTCCTTCAGGTTAGCTCTGATACCATGTTAAGATTTAATATGATAAGACAGAAAATAGCAGCATTACATTCCATTTCACAATAATAGCATATACAGGATCACTGAAGAAACAACAAGCACGGCATAAACACAAGAGACACAAATTTATACTGGGAAACCCTCATGGGGTAAAAAACCCAGCAAAGCTTCCTCAATATAGATGACCAGCAATATACAAAGATGTAACCCTGAGAATAAGCTCCTCCTTATCCATAGTAGACCTCTCCTCCACAAGTGCGCTATTCTCAAGTGAGTGAGTGTGTGTAAAATGAGGAATACACCTCCTCTATTTATACACTATTCCGACTTGTCTTTTACACAAAACATGTAGGCTCATATTTAACCATTGGGTTAAATACCCCACTAGAACTGATTGGGACGACCCCTATAGGGTGGTCTAATAACCCTTTGACCCACATAACACATACAGGGCTGACTCCCACTAGGGAATTCTAACAACCCAAGTTACCACAATCTAACGGAGGAATAAACATCTCCGGATATACAATAAGGTCTTCAAGGAGGAATGAAACATCTCCAGAATAATAAAGTACAAATATAATATTCTTTGAAGTTACAATATCTCAATATTTATCAGGTCGAAGGATGTGGCACAATCATCCCTGCTTGCTGCAGAGGCTAGAGCTGACCTTGCAGACTCGTTGTTCACTACCATGGGCAGTGTTGTTGTTGTTGCGCATGGAGAGGCATCTAGACCACCCCCTCCACCTGCAGAGCCAGAGATACATTATGTCTCTAGTGACATACTCAAGAGTTTTGATGGCGAGACCCTACTGCAGTATGTTGAGTCAGCGCGAGATGCATACTTTCAGTTATATCATAGATGCGTCGCTACAGGACAGGTATACTTTTGTACAATTATGTATATATGTTCTTCATGTTACATCATATCAATGTCGCAAATTGAATGGTCAATAATACTTAAGGGAGTTGTATTCTATTGATCCATGCAGGGGACCCCATTCATGGATCAACTCTTTGGTAGCAAGCCATCGGTTGGTCCGCCAGTCGGGGTAAGTTATAATTTATGTTCCAATTTAATTTGTGTTTGAATATTATTTCTCAGTTTAAATAATTTATTTCTTAATTTTCGAGATTTTATGTTGTAGATATTAACTTCAAATGAATTTCAAATTGTACAGGGCAACGAAAAGGAGGTAGATCCTGATTATGGACATGAGGACCGCGAAGGTCCTGACAAGCCAGGTTCAGAGACACATGTGAGTTTTAATTTATGTTCCAATTCATGTTATTTAGTCACATTTAGTAATTGATTTTTGTACTTTCTGTTTCAATTTTTTACGGATAGCTTTTAAATTTAGTTTTAATTTTTAATAAATCTAATTTATTACATGTAATGGCATATTACACAGGCATCACAACAGGCAGGTGTCAATGCTACAATGGATTTCACACATGGTTGGGATGTAGCTCGAGTACATGGTTCTGATGAAGGGCCATCTACCTGTATTCCTACCCAAATCCTGGATATCACCATTGACACGATGGATATGGCGGAATTCCTTGAGAGTTTAGAGTCTCAGAGACAGCAGTGGGCTGCTGCACACGAGGGCAGTCAGAGGGACAATCACAGGCCTCATGGGGTGGTGGTGGATGAGTTGATGATCTATACATTTCCATGTTTTGGATATTTTCATATTTTATATATTTTCATGTGTTTGGATGATCTATGTATACGTTTTCATGTTTTGGATATGGATTTCTATCGTTTATACATGGACTTTTATCATATATGGACTTTTATCATGTGTATTTTGTATCTGATTTGAAATCGATTGTTTTTTATATTAGATATGGATATAGTTATTACAGTTACAAATTTATGGTTTGTCGTTTCAAATGCAAATTTAATGTGTAGTTACAATTTAGTTCAATTTATAATGCAAATTTCGACTACATTACAGAACATCTTCCAAAATTTAGAATTGAATACATACATTACGTTTTAAGATTGAAATTACAATTCCAATTCAATTACAATGTACAATTTCAAATGTAATGTGTAATTTCAATTTCAAATGTAATGTGTAATTTCAATTCCAAAACAATTCCAATTTAAAAGCTCATTTTCAACTATATTACAATTGCATAAATGAAATCAAAATGTAAAATTACAATACATTTGAAATTAAAAATTGAAATTGCAATTACATTATGTTGTCTACACATTACAATTCAATTACAATTTACACATTCCAATTCAATTACAATTTAAAATTAAAATCTCAAATTTAATGTGTAATTTCAATTGAAAATTCAATGTGTTGTTCCAATTTACAAGTTCAATTTCAATTACATTGCAATTGCATTTGAAATAAAAAATTTAAATTAGAATACATTTTCCACTTTGTCGCTGTTGTTATTAAATGGAATAAGGAGGCAAAAAAAATTGGTCCTAACGTTGATATCTTCTTGATAACAAAACTAATTGATTATTGTTGAATGAAACATTTTTTCAATACATTGGTATTTGATACATTTTTTTAAGGTGTTGACTTTTATGAGGTGAATAGGTTCATGTGGACATGTCTAGTATAGTAAGATACATTTTTTATAGGCGTGTTTACCATGTCAAATCTCATTTAATTTGTAATAACCATCCAATAAGTTATCCATGTCGATATATGAGCTAGTTATTTATATGTGAGATAGATATATAGATTCTCATACTTCCACCATCTACAATATATTCTATTTTTTTCATCTTCTTGTCTTTCTCGAGTGATGTGTATGAATATGTTTGTTTAGTTGCTTTGCTCATTTGCAGGGAAGGTAATATTGGTTTTATTGATAGTTGTAATTACATATGAGTTGACATTATTTATATCCAACTAGATGAACAAGCAAGGCAATTTTTGAAAAGAAACTTGATACTTACAAAATTGGAAAATAAAAAATGACCTCATAAATTAAGCAAATATAAATATACTGCTAAACTCTACAGAGGTGTATATACTCTACCCCTATGGATTTTAACCTATGACTTCATAGAAAGAAACACATGTTCTTAACCATTAAGATAACTCAATCAAAATTAAAACAACATCAATAAGTTATGGTGATCTCCCCATTTTTCAATTTTAACAAATTAAATTTAAATGACCGATTCAATAACATGTATCTTCTAATGAAATGTTCTTTCAATGAAGTTGAAGAATATCTTATATAGTAACCTATACTACCATTTCTTTGTCTTGATATAATTTTTGGTTTATTTGTGGCTAATTGAGAACATTGTGATCACATTCTTCCTCGATTGGAGTAGGTCAAGTTGGTAAATGAGAGAGGTCAAATTAACAAAGTAATTAGCTATTAGATTTAGGTTAGTATGAGAAAGTCTTTAAAAATAAAGAAGCAAAGGTAGGAAGAAAAGGTGAGAAACAATCAAAAGTTTAAAAAAATCATAAAAAGGTTCATTGAGAAGTGAAAAATTATACTTCAACAACTCAAAGAGGCCCACTCAAGAGTGAGATAAGAAAGAAGAACTATTGACACATGAGAATAATTAAACAAAGATCTCTAGAGGTAAGGATAAAAAAGAGTGCATCAATGATGTTGAATGAAAATAGGTTTCACCTTTGTATGGGATACTATATAGTATGTTTCAAAATAAATGAAACCTTTTAAACTAATATTTTTAGATAAGTGGGACTTGGAGCATACTTTAGCTGCGGATTTGTACTTCATCATAGGAAATAAATTAATGTATTTTTAAATAAACTCAAATGCAATGATATTTGTTTTCTTTGAAGCTCATATGATTGCAAGATATTTAAATTTTACAAATCCACATTGTATAGATGTATTTTGAATTCCCAATTACATTACAATACATTTATAAAACAACCTCCACAAAAATGTCCAAAAAAATATTACACAAGACAACATGAAAACTATGCCAATGATGCAAGTGGCATACATGTAACTCATTCATCTGGCCAATGGGTTATAGGAATGCAACTCTCCATTATACAATCATGGTCAGCTTCTGTCATCTTCCATCTCTTTGACTCACCTCTCTTCACCTTGATTTATGTTAGAGGTATCCGAGCTGCAACCACCAAATGACTGTATTGACATGATATATATTCAGGCATAAAATCTTTGTAAATAATATGAGCACCCTGTTTTTTCACTTTTTCAAAAAAGTGTCCCATTAGAACCATGTCTCCAGTCTGGTATGTGAAGTCCCCATCTTTGTAGGGTCGCACCAACCTACTCTTTATTTGTGTGCACCGCATCAAATAGTATGCAACATTTTCTCAGTTGTGGGGGGGTGCAATAACAACGAATACATCACCTGCAAGATACATTACAAATATTATTCAAATGTCCTACATGCAAATTTCTACAACATTTGTATATGTGTAAGATATAATGAAATAATTCACTTAATGAAGACTCTTGTACCTTCCTTAACCATATCAGAAACTCGATCATGATCTAATGAGACCATTGCCTCTTCAATGTGCATCTCTTGCCATGTTGGAATTGGATGTGGGCCCTTTGGATTAAGAGATACATATTTCCATGGTTTGACATATACATCATTTTCACAGTGATCAAGCCCACATCCATTTGCATCAATGCAAAAATCGCAAAAGCAGGCATACTTCCTCGTTTCAATGGAAAATATGTCTCCCATGTCTTTACTTCGAACAGAATGAAATTCCCTCGTACCAAGGATGGTATCACAATACCATGGCATGGATCTATTAACATCTCCAAGGGCAACATCCCAGAAGAAACTGCATGGAATTCAGTTTGTCATATGTAAATTCCTATCGAGTATGTGTTCTTTTGGCAATGATGATATTGAATGTTATTAGCTTATTAATTGAGTTTAGAGTTTATTACCTGCACACCGGCCTTACTTGTTCATGACCTTGATGTCCCAAATGACATGTGCACCAATCAACTACTTCAGTGGAGCATTTGAGTCGGCTTGCACCGTGACTCATCTAGTACCTCTGAAGTGCTCGTTTCACACATGCACCTGCGCCATCATGTTCACCCTTCCCATGCCCTGTCTCAAAAAAGATCCAAGTGTGTCGGGTTCCTATCTGCTTGTGTAGGTGACTCAACCAATAAAATGAGCGTGCCGATTTGAATTGCCCTGCACACCCATCTGACCAAATCCAGTGTTCAATAAATGATGCGCCTCTCTTCCTGAATGAATCATAAATCAACCCAAAGCAGTGTTGAACGAACAATGTGTCATGCTCACGATCATCACTAACATAAAAATGGTACTCCTTGATCACTTGGCGTGACTGGGGAGTGCTATCCCTACCATCAATGCTTTCCTGAGCATGTCTGTACAATATATGTACGAAGATAGTCACCTGGTCGGAGTGATAGTACTCACTTTGTATCTCTCTCTGAGGAGCAAAGGTGTAGTTATCTGCAAAGTCTACCACTGATAAGATTGTGCCCGGCTCAAATACGTCACGAGAATGCTTGAATTCTGAAGCTTGCCACCTGGACCTGTGGGAGTGCTTTATGTATTTATAAATCTGACTTTGAAACTTCTCCATGAAATATGAAACAGGAATCTCATCAGCGAGCAAGTCGATCCTCTTGGATGGCACAGATGAAGAAGATGTTGGATTCATGGTGACGTACTCGTACCTCTTCCACCTAATAGTGATATCTGACAATCCATGGTGTGTTGGATCGATAGGAAAGTTCCTATGGAACAATGCCAAATCACCACATTCATGGCATTTTCTCCCACCTACACACCTCTTATTGAAAAACACGTGTTCAGGATTCCTGTTGCATAGTATCATACAAATAAAATATCGCACCGTGTGAGGAGCTAGTACACCGTTCCAATGCCTTTTGCAAAAATCCAGAAATGTGTCATAGTATAGTTGAAATTCAATGTGGTACTGACAGCAACAAGTGTCGCAAATCATATTTGGCCTAATATACCATGGTTTCAATTTGTTGAACATGCTAAATGATATTTGAACACCAAGATTGGTTTCTTGGAATTCCTCGTAAAGTGCAACTCTCGTCATCTCCATCACATGCTTACAGTGCTCCTGATAAATGCCTCTGGATAAACGTTGTCGCAGGACATGTTTTCGATCTGGAATAGCACGAGAATGACTATCCCAAAACTCTATCACCTTCTCTCTAATGCCTGCTGTCATCCTATCTCGACAGGGTTCCCTACAAATAAGAGCCCAACAAGCAGCTTCATCACTTTCATCTATCTGGACCCTGAATTTAGTATATTTGAGCAATGATGCTATTGTTGATACCATTTGATTTCTTGAGGTGCTTTGTGCCCCAACAGCCGTTGTAATTTCCTTACGAGCAGCTCGGGTATCATTGTTTCTTGATTTTCCAAATGAAGATAATGCAGTTCTTACATTTTGTATTGCATTCTAGCATGTCTTTTTTGTTTTAACATCTTGAAAACCTAACAACTTTGTGGCACATTTCAATTTTTTGTGTTTTATCAACCCATGTAGGATTTGAGCTTGTGCCATCGTTGAATGTTTTGTGACTTGATTATGTTATTGACATGCTCTCTAACTCTCCGACCAGAGATCGAGTTCCCAATCTATTATTATGCAGAAACAACTACACAATCCTCTAGAAAATTTCCACCCCTTCCAACCCCATTGCAACTCCCAATTATATTTTCAATGTGAGAGGGAAAGGTGTCATGTGATGGTTGATCAAGATCACGAGGGGGCACAGGGTCATGTGATTCTTGATCACCATGATGTGATGTCTGACCATAATCTCTCCCTACATAACATGTAAATTAACAAATTGAAAATTGGTTACTTGATAGTTGTGCATTGAACTTTAAAATTGCTAGTAACTTGAAATTTGTCGTGGAAATTGAAAAATTGAAAATTGCATGTGAATTGAATTTTCCAATTAATACATTTAGCTTGAGAATTGTTCTAAGTAAAAATTGAAATTGCTAGTAACTTGAAATTTGAAATTGCTCTTGAGTAACTTGAAATTTGAAATTGCTCAAGTGATACGAACCGTTACACCAAAACCCCGAGGTGTTAGTGAAATGGCGCAGAAGTGATCGACAACAGTTCAACTGAAAATAGATATGGACCCCAGGTATGTTCGGCTTCCTAAAAGTTCAGGTGTTTCACTCAGCCACCAATGTTGTCTAATAGCTTGTGTATTGGGGCAGTACCCCTCACTCCACGGCTCAGGTAAAACTGATAACCACTTAGCCACAAATGACAGCTCTTGGTTTACCTCACGGGGAAAAACCAGTCAATCAAGTAGGGGTCGTTTCCCTTTTCGTTGGCAGGTCCTCTCAATGCGCTAGCTACTTTGGGGTTCCTGTGGTACTCCTCACAATGATTTTTAGGGCTTATGCCCAAGTACTTCCCACAATTAAGCGGACAAAGATAATTCCCAGATCCGAACTTGGAACAAATGCTTGTAATTACTAACTTAATTAAACTTGAGAATTGTTCTAGAAGTAAAGTTTGAAATTCCTAGTAAAATTTGAAATTGCTTATAACTTGAAATTGGTAGTAACATGTACATTTAACTTTAAAATTACTAGTAACTTGAAAATCAATTATATATATTTAAGTCAAGATAATTATTAATAACTGGATAAAAATTATTGCGGGCATACAAATTAATATCATTTACAATCATCACATTATATAATTGTGGGCAAATTTTCTTTATGCAATTTATGTCCATTTTACTTTTGCATTACAAGAAAAATGTTATTTTAAATTTATGGTATAATTTATAAATAAATAAATATTTAAAATACAAGTTACACATCACCATGCAAAGAATAAATGATTACAACACTTCTACCCTAGAATTTCAAGGACAACATCATGCATCCCATGTTGTATATACATGAAATAAAAATTTAAGATTGATTTTTCACCCATGATAACATACCTATTATACTCTAAATGTGGGGAAAAAAACAATGATTTAGAGATGAGTACAATATTTAATTAAAAACATTACATAGTGATATGATTGAGGAGAAATTCATAATTTTTAATGCAATAACATTTTCATTAGTTGATTATTTTGCAATTTCAACAATAGACAATTAAATGAAAATTGTAATTTTATCATAAATTGCAATTTAAAGATTTTTTATTAATAATGCTTCACATATCAATGCAAGGTACCAAACATTGCAAATTTAATTATTTACAATTTGTCCTAACAAAATATATGATTCTAATCATTAATCTTATCATGGTGATATGTCATGTTAAATACAAGTTGTACATTAAATTTAAAATTGCTAGTAACTTTAAATTTGTTGTACATGTAAATTAACAAATTGAAAATTGCTAGTGACTTGAGAAAAATGTAAAAGTATTGAAAATACATTAAAACAAGAAAATTGTTTGTACAACTTAATTTCAAAACAACTAAATATGTACATGCAACTTGAAATTGTACATTTAGTTTGATAATTACTAGTAAAGTTTGAAAATCAAGTATATATATTTAACTCAAGATAATTATTAATAACTTGATAAAAATTATTGCAGGCATAAAAATTAATATCATTTATAATCATCACATTACATAATTGTGGGCAAATGTTTTTTATGCAATTTATGTCCATTTTACTTAAATACATTACAAGAAAAATGTTATTTTAACTTTATGGTATAAAATAAACAATTAAATATTTAAAATACAAGTTGCAAATCACCACAAATAATAAATGATTACAACACTTCTACCCTAG
The DNA here is from genome assembly GCA_027924585.1 of Larix kaempferi. Classification (NCBI taxonomy): domain Eukaryota; kingdom Viridiplantae; phylum Streptophyta; class Pinopsida; order Pinales; family Pinaceae; genus Larix; species Larix kaempferi. The sequence goes on along the minus strand of BSBM01000372.1, from coordinate 14,529,443 downwards.
AATTTCAATAATTGATGATTTTTCAATTTCAACAATAAACAATTATGAAAATTGTAATTTTTATCATAAGTTGCAATTTAAGGATTTTTTTATCAATAATGTTTCACATATCAATGCAAGGTTGCAAACATTGCAAATAATTATTTCCAATTTGTCCTAACAAAATATATGATTCTAATCATTAATCTTATCATGGTGATATGTCATGTTATATGTAAATAAAAGTACATGTGATTGATGGAATTTTTTTAAAGTAAACATTATAATTAAATAGCTCTTTGAACATTCATTTGTATTCAAATATTCATTACTATGAAATTGTCAACCACCATAACTATGAAAATATTCATTCATTTGTTTTCAAATTGAATAAATTCCAACTAATACATAACTATCACAACATGTTCATTCAAAATATTCATTCATTTGTTTTGAAACTGAATTTTCTAACAAAACAAGAATTAAAATTACATTTAACTTGAAATTGTTAGTAACTTAAAAAATTGCAATTAGTTAACTATATACAATTTAACTTGAAAATAATGTCCAAGTGTACATTTAATTTGAAAATTATTCTAATAACATTGAAACTTGTTAGTAAAGTTTATAAATTTGAAAATAGTAAATATGTACATACATTTTAACTTGAAAATAGAATCTTCTTGAGTACAAATTTCATTTGAAAATTGTTGGACAATAAAATTGAAATTTGTTAGCAACTTTGAAATAATTTGAAAATTGTTAAAGCAATTTTGAAGCATAATTTGAAAATTGTTAGCAACTTTGAAATAATTTGAAAATAGTTAAAAACACGTTCATATATTAATATGAAAGTATAATCTAAATTTACATGTTTCATTTCATTTGAAAATTGTTTTAATTTAACATTTGTTTAAAGCCACTTGAAAATTGTTCATTTAACATAAAAATTGTTGCAAACTTTAAAATTTAAATAACAAATTGATGAAATAAATAAGAATATCATTACAAATAAATATGCAACAAGTTAAATTATGAAATTTAGTTAAATTTATTGGAAAATTGTTACTAATTTTGTAAATTACGTAGCATGATATTTAAATTATGATAGCATGTAATTCAATAATTTACCTTGGTTGTGCTCCATTGAAATTTGTTGCACCAAATGTGCATCTTCTTCTTCTCTCAACCTTGCTCTTTGTTGTCTCATTCGTTCTCTACTCTTCTCACATTCTTCATTGGCATTTTGTTGTCTAGCATGTTCTCTTTGTTTTTTTTTTTATTCCCCATCAATCTACAATGAAAACAAACAATTTTTTTCAAAATGTTATAACAAACAATAATATGTTAGTATGAAATCTTCAAATATGCCTATAAAGAAATCTTACATGAATCAATTTACAATGAAAACAAACAAATTATTTTTCAAATTGTTATAACAAACAACAAAATGTTTGTATAAAATATTGAATTATGCTCACAAAGAAATCTTACATGTCTAATGAGATTTAATTTAGCAATATGAAAATTACAAATCTCTAATTCAACAAGCTCAAATTGACAAAGCTCTAATGGAGAAAAAAATAGCAATGAAGTAAATTGTTGTTTGTGAATTCTTGTTTGCTGGTTATATACATGTTCATTCATGTTTTTACGAGGGAAGGGTAGTTGGCAACATTAATTGTTGCTAACTCCTTTTGCGGTTTCACCCCGATTGGTTTATATATATTTTTTTACACACACCAACCCTCGATCGAGCCTTTTTTACAGACCGTCGATCAAGCAATACCTCGATCGAGGGTTTAATAGCACCTCGATCGAGGTCTTATTAAACCCTCAATCAAGGTATTTTTAAACCCTCGATCGAGGATCTGTTAAGCCCTCGATCGAGGTATTTAAAAAAGCTTGATCAAGGGCTTAAAATACAAGCCGATAGCCCTTTTCCCTGCAGAATGTTTTTTTTGTCTGCCTTCCATAGAGTTAAACCATGTCATTAAATTCTCATTAATGAGCGGACTTGATACCATTGGATTCGTCAATGAATTCTCTATCCAGATAGATAAAATTTACGAATTTTTATTTTCATATGTCTTTTGTTTTTAAATTTCTACTAAAACTTGCCCTAAAAAACCATGCCGACAACTTCGATTGATCTCAAAGATAAATCCACAAAATTCAAAATACACATCCAAAAAATTTGAAAAAATACACACACCCTAGATAAACGCGTCATCTTCAAAAGGGTATTTTTATTTTTTCAAATTATGTAAAAACTTAAAAGATTTGGTGCACGAACACACATGTGTGCAAAATGCGACTGAAATATTCATTGATCATTTTCAAAAAATAATAATAAATATATTTTTTCGAGAAAAATTAAAAGAAAAATATGTAAGCCCTAGTGCATTCTATCTAGATCATGTTCACATATTTCATTTTTTTTAATTATTACTTTAACATTAAATTATCATGCACGAACAAAAACTACTTGTTAATTGCTCTTCAAATTTTTAAGTACACACGTTTCATTAAATGAAAATTCGACGCGATAAATGACATTGGAATATTTCGAAAAAAATATCATTGGAAAGCCAACATAATTCTCTACATTTCATTTTTCAACCGCATGTCAAAATTCATTTGGCAAATATGAGTTTCAATGGCTTCAATTTAATACATGGATAAAATTTCCATTTTCACCGTCATATTTGGCCAAAAAGAGTTACCCATCTTCATGGAATCACTCACATATGTGTTTAACAATAGCACGGGAAGTCTTAAGAGCCTACCATTGTTGAATTTGTGTGGAGACCAATTGGGAGGGAAAATACATGTTCTTGTTACTCAAAAAATGCTCTAGAGTAGTTTTCCAAGTATTTGAGCATTTTATCTAATAGCCTATGCAGACAAATCCAGAAGTTACACAATTTCAAATTAAACAATTTTCTAGTTGTATTAGATGTTGTATCAGGCTTGATGATGTTGCTACTTTCAGGATTTTGACTGGGTAGTTGGACTTTTCAGCTTCGGATTTATTTTCCTTGATGTTGCAAGGGGATCAATCATTTTACGCCTTACAATCATTCCATTTGAACACGCAACAAAGTACCATGTGTGGCTGGGCCATGCTACACTGTGTCATGTCCCCAAATTTTGCATTGGATCACAATGCCTAAGCCACTTGGCCATGTTCATGATAGTTTGTCAAATTGGTGCTAAGGGTCAAATAATTTCTAAAGCATGATGTCCAAGTTAGTAATAATGCAAAATTAGAGCCAAATGGACAAGGTGGGTCACATGAAGAGTAAATTCCCAATCCAAAGTTCAAATGGATAATTAAATTTATTTGGGAATTTAGATTTATCCTAAGTTTGCCTTTGTATTAAAATGGGGTAAAATTTCCTAAAGCAAATTATTTAAATTGATGTAAAAGTTGGTCTAAGGTGTGAATGGGGCCAAATGATGGTTAAGGAAGGTGCATTAATGTTTGACCAAGTATAAGGGACATTTTGGTGGAAAATATAAGTGTTCTCCCATGTAAAAGAGTGTTTCCTTAAAATAGGGGAAGCTAGTGGAGATCAATAATGAAGGTTGGACCAAATTCAAATTTGAAGGGAGAGAAGCGGTCAAAAGTGATTAGGAGGTCGCCTTGGGTTGTGGAAATGGTCAAAGTTAGTTAGAAAATGGCCCAAGTGGTTGTTGGAGGGAGAATTACATGAGGAAGTGTCAAATGGTACATTGATGTGGCCAGTGTGGAAGAAATCAAGGGTTATGTTACTGCCCATCATTTTTGTACATGGTTTTTTGGGTCCCATGGTATTTCCAAGTGGTTTTGGGGTTTATATAAAGCTATATAAATAGAAGCAAGTGAACTTCATGAGGTTGGCTAGTATTTTTTTTAATCTTATTGAGAGTTTGCTTGAGCAAATTTCGGTGCTTGGGAGATGTGACCCTTGCAAGCAGTAGGGAGATGTGCCCCTCTGTTCATTTGATTGAGGAGTGAAGCATCCAAATTAATTCATTGAGTGTTGTTGTATTCATTTACATTATTATTTATAATATTTGTATGGTGGTGGCAAAGCATATGCCACAATTGTATTAGTATTGAATCTTTTGATTATTTTAGGTGATATTGTGAAGCATTTGGTGTTGTGGAAGAGCCATTGGGCCACTTGGGCCGTATCAATCCATTTGTGATGTAATTGGAATCTCTTCAGTAGCACTGTAATAAAGCTGCAAATCTGGTTATGCAAATTTTGGTCCTTTGTGTAAAGTCTAATCTACTTATGCTCAATGTGTGCCAATTCTGACCGATTTTTGTAATCCGCTTTAAAAAGTGCCGTATGCTTATCTATTTGGAAGTATGAATCCATAATCAGAAACTAGATAGAAAATTGGTCTAGATACCACCTTTAGACCGAACATGTGGGAGCCTTTACTAGTGTTTGATTCGAGTTGAAAACAAGGAAACTGCACAGTCCCGAATTGGGAAATATCACTCCTGGAGATCCAATTGAACAATTCGGCCTCTGCATACATTCCTACTACATACCCTGTCATAACAAATACTAGATATCTATTCCACAACCATTCCCTGAGTTCCAGAACTTCCTACCTGTGCGGAATTCAATTTTTAGTGTCTTACTTGTCTCATTGAGCTAGTGTGCCTATATCATACATCAATCATATGAAGTTTCATCATATAAATTTTCATCACATGAACCTACAAATCAAGTGACATGGAGACTCATCATCAAATAACATCAAGGAGAACAATCTTCACCCACAATCATCAACACATAGAAGATCATGAATGGATCATAGAAGTGTGCATCAACTGTATCTCTGACAATCCCCAACTATACCTTGAGAATAATATTCTCAAAGTATAGATCCATATAATCCACCATCAAACCGTGTACTAAGAACCAATACCAGGATCCCAAATTATCCTCATAAATGCAAGGTACAAAATACATTCTCCTATGTAGTGTGGATCTACATAAGGAGTCACATGAAGGAACTGAAAATGCCCTGCAAAAATATCATAATTCCATACATAAAATTGTTTCCCATGTAGGAAAACATCACCATGTGCTGAAAAGATGGACTCATGAATAAAAGAGGCTTGTTTCATCAAGCTAATGACACAAAATGTGCTCCCAATGAGCTGAAAATGATCAATGATGAATGGGTCCCACTGCTTGCACACTCTCCTAGTGCATAATGTCAAAAAACAAATCTAGCAAGTATGGGATGCCAGCGTCCCAATACTTGTGCACCCCATCAATACATAGTGTACATATGAGCAAATCAACCAAATATGGGATGCCAAGAGTCCCATGCGTGCGCATTCTCCCCATGCACAAGGTTACATGAAGCAATACATCAGAGGAGGAGATGCAGAAGAATCTCCAACACAAATCAACCATATAAGGAATTCCATGATCCCATAATCAACCATATAAGGAATGCCATGATCCCATAGCTGGCGCATTCCTTCAATATATAACAATACATCAATGTGAAGGATTCTAGGATCCCATGATCTAATGTGTATCATCCCATACATCATAAATACATAGAGAGGTATGTCATCATGCAACATAATACAAACATACAATTATGTACCAAAGAGATTCTTCAACAAAGAATCCACCAAGTGGTTATCCATCCAAGCAAAGAGATCATCATGTGCTCCATACACACAAACATCAAGTATGATACCAAATCTGCTCCAATGACATAGGTCAGGATCCCATCTCCTATAATGTTGCTCCAAAATAATGTAAGATGCGTCAAAATAATCAGCCATGTGTTCTTTCATCCAAGAAGTAAATGAAGAACCTCCACTAAAATATGAACCAAGGAGCAAAGAAAACAAGGAGACTTTAAGTGGCTCAAAGAAGCCTCATTAATACATCCATGAATGTGAGAATCATCAAATGACAACAATGTATGCTGCTCCAAGGAGGTGTGGGAGGTGTCAACTAATTCTTCCATGTGGCCTTTCACCCAAGCAATGGATGAAGGAACTCTCCCATCAAGTAACAAGCAAAGAGAACAATGAGTCTTCAAGGGGCTCAAAGGAGTACCATATGTGCATCCATGAAGATGTGTATCATCATAAGATAACAAAGAATGTTGCTGAGAATGTAAAGAAGAAGGTGCTCTAGTCATGTCATCATCAAAAGGAGAGATAAGAGTTTCATACTCATCATGTGGCACCATAAAAAATAAACCTTTCACCCATACTTCATTAGGATGAATGCTGCAAAATGTGGAAGTGTAGGATGTAGGATAATGAACCAACTCACCCAAATGATCATAAAGTGTGAAATTTTCATCATGTGAAGGATCCATAGGGGTAGGATCATGCACCTCCCTCAAAAGTGCGAAACTTTCCTCATAGGTTGGTTCCAAGGTAGTGGAATCAAGCACTTCTTCAAAAAGTGTGTAACCATCATCATGAGGCAACTCAAGTTCCTCTTCCACCAAAACAATTGCTTGGCTCTCATCAAGATAATCTTCAAACACATCAAGCACATTCAAATCACCATGTTTCTCATGATTCATCATGTCATGAGAATCCTCTAAGCAATCTACCATATGACAATCTAAAACATAGGAGGAAGAACGAGTATCTTGCAACCTCTCAAGAAGTTGCTTATTTTGAATTTTGAGCTTATGAATATCCTCATTATTATTCAAGTATGCTTCATGTAACCATTCATTAATCTCAACCAAATTGTTTCTATCAAAAAGCAAAGACATGAAATTACCTTCGATGTTGCACATTGCTCTTTGAATCTTATCCATGTCTTAAAGGAAGGATGGCTTCTCCAATGCGAAAACTCTTCAAAAATAATTTGACACCAATGCTTGAGTGTCATGGAGTATGCTAAGGGCCTCATAGATCTTCCTTTCACTCATCTTCAAATACCCTTCAATGAAGGATGGTTCATGAGAGCGAACCTCCTCTTCTTCTTTTTTCTTGGGATCAACTTCACATGGAAGCTAAAGTGGTGACTAGGAAGTTGATCTTGGTTCATATTTTTCTGCTACAAGTTCTTATTCTTCGTGCTCAATGGAGTTGGGATTTGTAGCAAGGTCATCAAGGCTGATCTCTATGTCACCAATATAGAGATGATAGCATCCATCAGTAGATTCTCTACTGTTCATGTCCATACAGTCATCTGTCTCTATGGAATGGTCTTCTTCAGTAGCATGGGTAGTGGTCTCATCATGCTCATGTGATGTACAACCCTCATCAGTAATGATTATGTATTGGTCCTCCTTGAATTCTCTAGCAAACCATGACTCCATAAGCGCATCTATCTTGGCCACATATTAGGCCCCACTTATTTTCAGGCCTTTTCAACCATATGTGCAATATTTTCTTTGTTTGTTTTGCTATAGGGGTCCCAAAACAATCTCTTGGTCTCCAAATCACAGTACTCTCTGAAAGATAATATCTTCCAAACCTCTTTCTTCATTTCATAATACTCCATGAGGTATTGAAAGGCCTCCTTTAGCTTCTCTTGTTCAACCATTTTAAACCTTGAGGAATAAGGCCCAATGTCTCCATTATATATTGGGTCACAATAGTAACCATCATCCCTTGGTAGGCCTCCATCTATGTAAATGACCTCTTCATACTCATCATACTAATCAAAATCATCCTCTTCTGCTCCAATTGGTACCAACTTCATGGTTGAAATTCTTCTTTCAACTTGAGCTTACTTTCCATGGGAGTAGAGGAAAGAGCTCGGATACCACTGTAGTGTTCCAAATTTCTTATTTTGGTACATTACACACTGCCACTCTTCATTTCTCACAGGCTTTGTTATCTCATAGCATGGAGACTCGAAGGACGTTTCTTACAAGAAGTGGGTGAATTATCTCTTTTGTTTCCATCGAGTTCATCGTCGGAGCTTCCAGAGACATGCCATATGGAACTATTAGACAATGCTCTAATGAATATGAGAGAAAGCTCGATGACTATGGGAGAAAGATCTGAAAGTACGGTGCACACTATTCACCATATTTTTCCATAAACTAAATATTATTTTTTATTCGCAAGGAATTAGTTGCTTTGCAACTTTTCCTCTTGTTTTATCTTATTGGTATATGTATATCAATTAAATATTGCTCAAAACACTTAAAGAAGAAAGTGTCCATTAATTAAATATAATGATTAATATTTATAATGTTTTTACTAGGAAATAGTGTGTGACACACTCCATTTGTCTCTAACATTTCTCTTTCTATTTTTTTCTGTTCATCAATTTGGACTTTCAAGTAGTGCATTAACATGAAGTGAATTAATGTACTCATTTGTTGTTGGAACCTAATCCTTGGTGTCTTTATAGTCAAGTGAGAAGAAGACCAAGAGGGTACCCGCACGAAGCTGGTACCCAAAATAACCGCAACAACAACACGTGAGCGGAAAAAAAAAAATGACGCGCACGCGCCTCCAAAGGCGCGCACGCGTCGCTGCTTCGGCAATGCCGAATGTCCACGTGGACAAAAGGGGCACGCACGTGCCTTTGACGCATACGCACAAAGTGGTGCGCACGCGTCAATGGAGCGTGCGCGCCTCTGGTTTTTTATAAAAAAAACAGAGCTCACGGGTTTGTGATTTTCGACAGACCCATGAGCTCACTCTCCAACCCACGAGCGCACTGTGCAACCTCGCGAATGCAGCTTCGAGCAACCAAATACTCATCAACACCAAGAAATATCCCCTACACCAAGGTGCCATCGATTTCTCCAGGTAAGTGCTCCTCAAAGCACAAATTTGTGTTTATTTTTTTTCCATTTGAATTTGAATTTTTAAAAAAATTTACAATCCACTAAAAGACCAAGAAAATTTAATTGCAGGCCATCTACACCTAACAAGATGTCAGACACACCTGAACCATCCAATGAAACTAATGAAACCCGACCTCCATAAGACAAGATGGGAACCGACAATGAACCGAATGAAAACCCCGAAGATCAATTACACCAAGACTTAAATCAATTGAGGGCACTAAGTAATGAATTGAACAGTACCAAGGAACCCTCTCGGGTTTCCTTGGCTTCATCACTTCAAAACATTATTGAATCAATCAATATTGCACATAGTGAGATAACAAACTTGATCCAATACAGGGCTCGAATGAGGGAACACTACTCCACTGGGTTGTCCAAAGAGCATATAAAAGACCTTAACATCACCAAAGCCCAGTTGTATAGCAAGTTCATAGTTCCCTTGACGGGACAGCCTCCAGCTGTGACAAGGCCTTGGGTTTGCATGGACTGGTGCATTTACCATCCATGGAGAGATAACTGGAGAAAGAGGTGGTTCATGGTCTTTGACAGGCCCCCGTGCAACAATTTGGAGGTCTAACAGTATTTCCTTCAGAAATTGTGGGTTGAGTTTGAGCTAGGATACCATGTCAACTATTTTGACATCACTGAGTTTCAGGGTGTCAGTCTTGGCTCTTCCCAAGATCGACCTCGGGCGCACTGCAACCCACTTAGAGGACCTCCTGCACCCAGGAGAGAGCCAAACCCCCCTCCTCAGCCACCCGAGTTTGGTAGCGGCCTATATCAGATTCATGACTCTGTCAGACATGCCACACATGACTTGCTTAGACATACCAAATCTGTGGCCATGTCTTCCCAAATCCGGGAGGACATCGATGAGACACAGACAGTTGCACAGTCTACGAGTGGTGGCCGGGACATGCCGGGTACAGGTGGAACCCAGGCGGGGCCTTCTAGTTCTGCTGGAACAACGGCACATCGTTGTTCTCACTGTGTTCATTCTTGCCATGGTGATACGCAGCAACATGCCACAGGGAGCTTCATGGATCATGTTTTCTATTGTTTTATTTAATGTTCAAGTATTTGTTGTATTTTATTTGATATCGTATTGTTTAATATATTTAACTTTGAATTAGACATTGTTGACTTTATTTGTTTTAATGTTCAGTTATTCGGGGCTGGGTCTCCATCCCCCAGGTGGGAGGACGTCAGTTCCTTTGACCTCGATGGATCCATGGTGGTAGCAGAGGAGATCGTGACACCATACACACAGGTAACTTCTTTACTTTGAATAATTAGATCCAGTTACGAGTAATTTGTGTTTAGTAATTACAAATTAATTAGCACTGAGTAATTACCATATTATCATTGTATTTTACAGTTGTGTTTATAATATTGTCTAATTTATTCGAGAGCTATAAATTCGTATAATCCCACCAAAAAAAAATGAAACCTTATAAAACATGAAAACCTAAGAAAACTATAATCATCTGTCCATGTTCACTTTAGGCATCCTAGACCTCTAATGATTATACAAATGGGAGAGAAATTTCCAAAATCTGTCATTCTTACTTGACCAATGATGAGCCCGCAGCTGGGGTTTTGGTGATGCCCACAATGTCCTTCATCCTCAAACTACCATCCAATGCTTGCTTTCTCGTCCTATGCTTGACCAATGCCATGTGTGTTATTTTTTCTTTGCCATTTGTCACCATGTCATCCAAGTTATCTTTTCCATGTACTCTCCTTGTCCAAATCATCTTCAAATGACCACAGTATGGATCATTTGACTCTTGGCTCAATAGGTGTGCCAATTGCTCCAATGCCCATCACTTTGTCCACCAAATCAACCTTTGTTGCCATGCCCTTATGCCATGTGTTCTTCAAGCTTAAACTTTGAGAATATATCACCATGGTAATTATCATTTTCCCCCATATTATACTAATAGGTTCTTTTAATGGTAAAGGTGGTCAAATCACTTCTATGCTTCTGCTAACTTTGTTGCATCAATTGAGTTCATTGAGATGTTGTACTTGTCACTTTCGCATCCACCGAGACCAATAGGAAAACTATTTATTGCTATGAATTTTCACTGCATTGTGCAAAACTCTCGGGAAAAAGAAAATCATAGTGGCCAAGCTTCTAGAAATTCAAGAACCTGATGTTTCTCATGTCCTTATTACCCTAGTTTATTATCACCGGATTTCCAATTTATTCTAATACTTGAGACTGAAAGTAATCATACTACTACTCCTAGAACATGTTATTAGGAAAGACATATAAACAACGTAAAACAACTTATCACATGTATTGTCACTAAAGTTTTTGAAAATGATGTAAGGCCCATAAGGAAGAGCCATAATCTTACAAATATGGTCTATGGGGCCTTTCTATTATCTTGATTCAAATACAACTTGGTAAAACATTTGGCATCAAGAATACTCATTTAACTCATTTCACTCAAGATTTCTTTGATTTGAATCAAGTGATATCATTCTGACAACATAGCTATTCAATCAAGAACACATAATTACTCATTCAATGCAAAAGAATATGGCACATTCAAGCTTCTAAGTTAATCATGAAAAAGATTTCTCTTTCTTCCTTTTTCTAACAATCAACACTCTAAAGTGTATTAAATAACATGCACACTAACTTAACTGCTATTTAGTGCCTCTTTGCAAATTTAAACACTGAGATGCCATTTTATTTGATGATGTAAATGTTATGGAAATAAAGGGACTCAAGATCCTCACTCTATGGATGCAAATACTTTTCCACTAGGTGAATCAAGCTTGTAGGAAACTACAAATCTATAAGAAGACATCAAAACCTAGGAACTCTTCAACAAGAACCCAAACACATTACATAGGTTTCCAATTCAAATTTGTAAATGGGAATGAATTCCATTCGCTTATGAGGCACTGCACATCTCTCTAGGGCCAAAGGAAAAGCTCACATACTCATGGGGATGACTCTAGAAAAGGAAAATCTCACCATGTCACCTTCTATTCCCTCTCACCTTATTTAATGTTAATTTCATGCCATGCCACCTTCTATCCTTTCAAAATATTGAATATCATCTAACTTGAATATAAATTAATTGTAGTCATGTTTTTTAAGTACCATCGTTGTCATTCTCATTTTCATTGTGTTTAATAATGTTAATATTGTTTTTATAAATTCAGTCGAAAAATTGTAGTGTTCACACAGTTGTCTGCGGGCTCCAGCGACCAACCACCGCCACTAGGGACCAGCAATTCTCCATGTGCGCAGGTATCGTGTGTATTAAAGCACAAATTTAATTTCAAATACGATGACTTGTCCGTGTATATTTATATTTTTGTATATTAAATTATGATGTTATAAATGTGTATGCAGGTGCGAGCACCTGTGCCTGCCAGTGTCGTTATTCCTCCCTCGCCAACCTTTCGGCCACCCTATATGCCAGTTGTATCCCCTGGCATACATGCCCCACTCCCCAACCCCTTCCATCCATCCCCCCCCTCCTATATAGCACCACGGTTCCATCCAGCTCCCCCTTACGTATCATATCCAGCTCCACCTCCGTATCAATTTCCCATGTTCCCACCCTCCCCCATCCGACCACAGCACACACCCATCCACAGTTTCCCATCCCTCTATCGCAACACAGAACTCGCCCCCCCCCACATTCCTCCACCACACTTGCTTCCCCTTCCAGGGTGCCCTGATCCATACTACAACCAGTTGGGGTTTATAGCCCTAGACATCCATCTCCACTTCACCCACCCCAGTCCATGCCTCCTCCTGCCACCCCCCCTTCTTCCACTGTTCCCCCCAGTGGTGTATCCACCGTCGATGTGGATACATCATCCCCTTTACCGTCCACCCTAGAATTGGAGCAGGCTGTCCAGCTGACTGCTCCATCCGCCAGCCCCGAAGACCAGCCGATTTTGTTCATGGTGAGATTGACTAGTTTATGAAAATCTCATTCAATTTTAATGGAAATTACTATATGCATATAGTTTCAGCATTGATCTGATTGTTCTAAATGTTGCAGGGTGGCATTGTTGAGAGACTTGGATCACGGAGGAGGGAGACCCCCTCACGACTTACAGTCTCGCATGCAGTGAGTTATCCAAGATTTGAAAACTATTTTTATTTTGAAATTATGTTTTATACTTGTATAATTGCCAGGAAAAGTTGACATATTATTGTTGTCGTTTCAAGGCTTAGGGGGACGTGCTCAAAGACGCCGGAAGGAACCAGCTTCCTCTAGCACAAAGAAGAGGAAGAACGATTTTGGAGATGCACCTGGGAGCTCCGAGGGTGGGAAGGAGGATTGAGAGACCCTCCTATGTACACTAGCCACGATGTGGCATTTGTTGCCATATTTTGTATAGGGCACCATGGGCCATATTTTGTATAGGGCACGAGTTGCCTTTTTTTGTACGGGGCACGAGTTTCCATTATATAGACGCTGGGAATGATGTTCCATTTTTCCAAAAAGTGTACATGATTGGATCATTTTCGCATATTAATAGATGGAACTACACTTGTGTATATGAGTTTGTCTTTGATTACATTTTTGCATACATGATTTTGTCTTCGATAAGAATGTTATGGAAAAGTTCTCACATACATATAGATGTTATTTCTAGACACCAAGTGACCTCAATATGAGTCCCTTGTATTTGAATGGGTCTTTCATCTTTTCCTTTCAGCAACAACATACCTAACCAAGCAAACTAAGGAGTGATATTTACATTACAAAGTGTTGTGACTTTAGGGCTACAAAAAAATATATAGCATAAGAAAAATCATCTCCCACCTCCAATCATGGGCCAAAATATTCCTCAAAATCCTCTTGATATATGAAAAGAAACCCTAGGTAACTTGTAGTTGACATAAATAAATTAGGAATGTACCCAATCCTAAGAGCCCATCTTTCCTATAACTACACCCTTAGAGACAACTCCCCCACCTTTTTACCATGAAATATTCCAACAAGAGCATGGGAATCCATTCCCACCACCTCATGCATTTTGATATCCTTCCTAGGACTAGCCTCATAAGAGAGATTTTATGTTTTACACACTTCTTCCTCTTCATTTTGACACTACCAACATCATTTACCTGCATCCCTTTGTTGGCTTCACCTTTATCATTATCAACATGCTTTAAAGAATTGTCTCCTCCATCTCTAACCTTCAACCAACTACCTTCCTTTTCCAAAACAACCCTTCCATCCTCGAGATCTATAGGATTCACCCTTGTACTTACTTGGTCTATAACCACTTCATATACAACACCTAAAATAATTTGATTATCCTAAATTAATCCATTTGAAATAGGACCCTCACCACATATATAATGACTAGTCTATCACGATCCACAACTCTCATCTATGGATCATAGTGTTAATTTCATGTTATTTGAATGGTTATTATTTCACAAATTTGTCTTAAGCAATTAGACACAACATATCCTAAATGTTTATGGTTTATTGAATGAACGTTTACAATCATCTAATCATTTACATTCTAGAAGTTACCAAACCTGCGCAAGTGGTTTACTGATTTTATTTCCAGCACATCTTTTTATATTTATATGCTCATGGATCAAATGGCAAAACATTTAATTAATTAAGTTTGTGAAGACAAGATTTCAGCCATCTTTATTGAAGTGATTCAAATCACTACAACTTAGTTGGACCCTTACTAGATTGGGTGACACCCTTTTGCAAAGATTTTACTCTCTCCAAGAGGGTCTCATTCAATAATCACTCGTAAACTAATAACTATAACCTTGCATTATTAGATAATATCATTTGTGGATGATTTTTGGAAATAATCCAACATGTTTTAATGTGAATTTTGATTCTACAATATTATGGTTCATTGTTAATTTAAGTTTTGTGAATACCTTTATTTATCCATGAATGATCTTTCATTTTACACATGAGCAAATATTTATTTCTGAAAGGTGTCTATTTGATTAATTCACTTGCAACTTTATGAATTAAGCACTCACATGGGACTTTAACTTAATGGAAAACACATCTTAATCTTCAAACGAGTTTGAAATTCTAAGACATTTTCTCCAACCTTGATCTAGAAGCCTCTCTTGGCCTTTAAAGTAGGCCTAAAACTTGGGAAAATCTTTGTTGAGGTGATAGTGGAAATCATCTTCGAAAGTCACACTTGTAGCATTAGAGGATTAGGACTTTGCCACTTGGGTGTGAAAACAAGATGTAACAGGATGCACTAGCATTTATGGATGAGAGAGATAGGGAGCGCATGCATGCACCATCCTCCATTAATTTCTAGTTTAGATGTTTTTCCTAAATTAGCAGTTCAGTTCCAATTCTGCATTTTTTGTTTTATTTAGTTTTGCATGCACAGTGAGAGAGTGCAGCTCCCTAGGCACTCATACGTAAGGATTACAGTCTAAGTAAGGGGGGAATATCTCTAGGAGGATACATGCTTGCATGCCTCAGATAATCCCAGTACAAGTGCACTTAGTTGGCCCATTTATCCATGCTAACAAGGCACTCTAGAGTTAGAGTCTTACACTCTTAGGATACCCAAACCCTAGCACTAAACCATCTTCTTCATCCTCACCATCACCATCACCATCACCATCACCATCACCATCAATGTCTTCATCATCACCACCATCTTCATCATCATCATTATCTCTAACTCTAACCCTAATTCAATTTCCTTCTATAACTATAGCCCTAACCCTCACCCAAACCCTAGCACTAAACCATCTTCTTCATCCTCACCATCACCATCACCATCATCATCAACGTCTTCATCATCACCACCATCTTCATCATCATCATTAACTCTAACTCTAACCCTACTTCAATTTCCTTCTAAAAGTCTAGCCCTAACCCTCACCCAAACCCTAGCACTAAACCATCTTCTTCATCCTCACCATCACCATGACACCATCATCATCAACGTCTTCATCATCACTACCATCTTCAT
The DNA here is from genome assembly GCA_027924585.1 of Larix kaempferi. Taxonomy (NCBI): domain Eukaryota; kingdom Viridiplantae; phylum Streptophyta; class Pinopsida; order Pinales; family Pinaceae; genus Larix; species Larix kaempferi. The sequence goes on along the minus strand of BSBM01000372.1, from coordinate 14,513,669 downwards.
CATCATCATTAACTCTAACTCTAACCCTAATTGAATTTCCTTCTATAACTCTAGCCCTAACCCTCGTCCAAACCCTAGCACTAATCCATCTTCTTCATCCTCACCATCACCATCACCATCACCATCAACGTCACCATTATCATCATGTCTTCATCATCATTGTTAACTCTAACTCTAACCCTAATTCAATTTCCTTCTATAACTCTAGCCCTAACCCTCACCCAAACCCTATCACTAAACCATCTTCTTCATCCTCACCATCACCGTCACCATCACCATCAACGTCTCCATCATCATCACCATCTTCATCATCATCATTAACTCTAACTCTAACCCTAATTCAATTTATTTCTATAAGTCTAGCCCTAACCCTCACCCAAACCCTAGCACTAAGCCATCTTCTTCATCCTCACCATAACCATCACCATCACCATCACCATCTTCATCATCATTGTTAAGTCTAACTCTAACCCTAATTCAAGTTCCTTCTATAACTCTAGCCCTAACCCTCACCCAAACCCTAGCACTAAACCATCACCATCACCATCAACGTCTTCATCATCACCACCATCTTCATCATCATCATTAACTCTAACTCTAACCCTAATTCAATTTCCTTCTATAACTCTAGCCCCAACCCTCACCCAAACCATAGCACTAAACCATCCTCTTCATCCTCACCATCACCATCAACGTCTTCATCATCACCACCATCTTCATCATCATCATAACTCTAACTCTAAGCCTAATTCAATTTCCTTCTATAACTCTATCCCTAACCCTCGCCCAAACCCTAGCACTAAACCACCTTCTTCATCATCACCATCACAATCACCATCATCATCAACGTCTTCATCATCACCACCATATCCATCATCATCATTAACTCTAACTCTAACCCTAACTCTAACCTTAACTCTAACTCTAACTCTAGGTTCCTCATCAACATCTTCATCATCATCATCTTCTCCATTGTCATCATCTTCATCACCATCACCATCACCATCACAATCATCATCAACATCTTCATCATCATCACCATCATCATCATCATATGTGCCTGGTGGACGATCTTCCAAACTTGACCCCCCTATGTAAAAATTGCACACTCCCTCACTGAGCAAAACCCTAGTTTCCAAGATGGATGTACAAAATGGCACCCAGGCCATGGGACTGGAGGAGAGGGGCACCCCTAGCACTATACCGGCGTCCTCAATCCAACAGAGTCGACGGTTCATCAATAGGAGCCACGGTCATCATTCTATGGCTCGTTCTGTCTCGCATCCAAAAGGCCTTCAAGGACACCTGTTGGATACCTGCAGGGGATATAGAAGTCAAACCGTGCAGCAAAACATGGTTTCGGGGAGTCCTGCAGGTGTGTCTAGGCAGGTTCTGGCTAGGAACGCTAGCCATAAGTGCCCGGTGGCAGATCTTCCAAAGTTGACCCCCGTGTGCAAAAATTGCACACTCCCTCACTGAGCAAAACCCTAGTTTCCAGGATGGACATACAAGATGGCACCCGGGCCATGGGACTAGAGGAGAGGGGCACCCCTAGCACTATCTCGGCGTCCTAAATCCAACAGAGTCGACGGTTCGTCAATCGGAGCCATAGTCGTCATTCTATGGCTCGTTCCATCTCGCATGCAAAAGGCCTTCAGGGATACCTGTTGTATACCTGTCAGGGGCATAGAAGTCCAACCATGCAACAAAACCTGGTTCCAGGGAGTCTTTCATGTGTGTCTAGGCAGGTTCCGGCTAGGAACGCTATCCATAAGTTCCTGGTGGACGATCTTCCAAAGTTGACCCCCGTGTGCAAAAATTGCACACTCCCTCACTGAGCAAAACCCTAGTTTCCAAGATGGGCGTACAAGATGGTACTCGGACCATGTGACCAGAGTATAGGAGCACCCCTTGCACTATCCCGACGTCCTGAATCCAACGGAGCTGAAGGTTTGTCGATCGGATCCATGGTCTTCATTATATGGCTCGTTCTGTCTCGCATCCAAAAGGCCTTCAGGGACACCTGCTAGATACCTACCGAGGGTATAGAAGTCCAACCATGCAGCAAATCCTGGTTCCGAGGAGTCTTGCAGGTGTGTCTAGGCAGGTTCCGGCTGGGAACGCTAGCCATAAGTGCCCGGTGGACAATCTTCCAAAGTTGACCCCTATGTGCAAAAATTGCATACTCCCTCAATGATTGAAACCCTAGTTTCCAAGATGGACCTACAAGGTGACATCGGGGCCACGACATCGGAGGAGAGGGGCATCCTTGGGACTATCCCGGCGTCCTGAATCCAACAGAGTCGACGGTTCGTCGATCGGAGCAACAGTTGTCATCCTATGGCTCGTTCTGTCTCGCATCCAAAAGGCCTTCAAGGACACCTGCTCGATACCTGCCGAGGGCATAGAACTCCAACCGTGCAACAAAACCTGGTTCCGAGGAGTCCTGCAGGTGTGTCTAGGCAAGTTCCGGTTAGGAACGCTGGCCATAAGTGCCCGACGGACGATTTTGCAGAGTTGACCCCCGTGTGCAAAAATTGTACACTCCCTCACTGAGCAAAACCCTAGCTTCCAAGATGGACGTACAAGATGGCACCCGGGACACGGGACTAGAGGAGAGGGGCACCCCTAAAACTATCCTGACGTCCTGAATCCAGTGGAGTCGATGGTTCATCGATCGAAGCCACGGTCGTCATTCTATGGCTCATTCTGTCTTGCATCCGAAGGCCCTTCAGGGACACCTGCTGGATACCTGCTGGGGGCATAGAACTCCAACTGTGCAACAAAACCAGGTTTCGAGGAGTCCTGCAGGTGTGTCTAGGGAGGTTCCGGCTAGGAACGCTAGCCGTAAGTGCCCGGTGGACAATTTTGCAAAGTTGACCTCAATGTGAAGGCCATCCAAATTTTCTCAAGGGGGCCATTTCTCGTCTGGAGGCCCTTGGGCGTGTGTGACCACCATGGACAGGTCCACAATGGCCACGTGGACCTGTGGGAGGTGACAGAATCCAATTCCGCTCGTCATTTTGGGTTCTGTGGCCTTGGGGAAAATCCTCCAAGTGTCCCTCAATGGCCCCGGAGTGCCCGACTAGAATTCTCGTAGCACCCGAACCATGGCTCGGTTCGTGAATCTGTCAATTCCGGTGGGTCCAAGATGCTAGGTTTCAACTAGGGGACCCCCCACAGCATCCCTCGAAGACCCGGAAGCGGTGCCAACGATCCATCTCCGGAGCTAGGGTTTTTCTCAGTGAGGGTCATTCCAAATTTGCTCGAGGGGGAAATTTCTCGTCCGAAGGCCCCCGGGTGTACGTGGTCACTCTGGACAGGTCCACAATGGCCACGTGGACCTATGGAAGGCGACGGAATCCAATTCCTCTCGCCCGTTTGGGTTTCGTGGCCTCAAGGCAAATCCTCCAAGTGCTGAATGGCCTCGAGGTGCCCGACTAGAATGCCCGTAGCACCCGAACTGTATCTTGGTTCACGAATCCGTCGATTTCAGTGGTTTCGGGACGGTTGGTTTTAGCTAGGGGACCCCCCACAACATGCCTCCAAGACTCGGAAGCGATGCCAATGGGCCATCTCCGGAGCTAGGGTTTTGCTCAGTGAGGGCCATTCCAAATTTGCTCAAGGGGGCCATTTCTCGTCCGGAGGCCCCCGTTCGTGCGTGGACACCGTGGACAGGTCCACAATGGCCACGTGGACATGTGGGAGGTGACGGAATCCAATTCCGCTCGACATTTTGGGTTTCATGGCCCTGGGGAAAATCCTCCAAGTGTCCCTGAACGACCCCGGGGTGCCCGACTAGAATGCCCGTAGCACCCGAACCGTGGCTCGGTTTATGAATCCGTCGATTCTGGTGGATCCAGGATGGTGGGTTTCAGCTAGGGGACCCCCCACAATGTCCCTCGAAGAACCGCAAGGGGTGCCAATGGGCCATCTCCGGAGCTAGGGTTTTGATTAGTGATGACCATTCCAAATTTGCTAAAGGAGTGCATTTTTCGTCCGAAGGCCCCCGTGCATGCGTGGCCACCATGGACAGGTCCAAAATGGCCACGTGGACCTGTGGGAGCCAAAAGAATCCAAGTCCGCTCGTCGGTTTGGGTTCCGTGGCCCCGGAGCAAATCCCCAAAGTGTCCCTGAATGGCCATCACTGAGCAAAACCCTAGCTCCGGAGATGGCCCATTGGCACCGCTTCCAGGTCTTTGAGGCATGCTATGGGGGGTCCCTTAGCTGATACCTACCGTCCTGCACCCACTGGAATTGACAGATTTACGAACCGAACCACGGTTCGGGTGCTACGGGAATTCTAGTCGGGCACCCCGGGGCCGTTCAGGGACACTTGGAGGATTTGCCTCGGGGCCACAAAAAATCGGCAAGCGGAATTGGAGTCCGTCACCTCCCACCAGTCCATGTGGCCATTGTGGACCTGTCCACAATGGCCATGCACAACCGGGGGCCTCCGGATGAGAAATGCACCCCTTTAGCGAATTTGGAATGGCCCTCACTAAGCAAAACCCTAGCTCTGGAGATGGCTCGTTGGCACCGCTTCCGGATCTTCGGGGGATGCTGTGGGGGTCCCCTAGCTAACACTCGGCATCCCGGACCCACCGAAATTGACGAATTCGTGAACAGAGCCACGGTTCGGGTGCTACGGGCATTCTAGTCAAGCACCCCGAGGTCATTCAGGGACACTTCGAGGATTTGCCCCGGGGCCACGGAACCCAAACCGACGAGCGGAATTGGATTTTGTCACCTCCCACAGGTCTACATGGCCATTGTGGACCTATCCACGATGGCCACACACACCCGGGGGCCTCCAGACGAGAAATGGCCCCCTTGAGCAAATTTGGAATGGACATCACTGAGCAAAACCCTAGCTCTAGAGATGGCTCGTTGGCACCGCTTCTGGGTCTTCGGGGGATGCTATGGGGGGTCCCCTAGCTGAAACCCGGCATCTCGGACCCACCGGAACTGACAGATTCACGAAACGAGCCACTGTTTGGCTGCTACGGGCATTCTAGTTGGGAACCCTGGGGCCATTTAGGGACACCTTGGCCCAATTACTCGTGGATGTAGGCTGGAGAAACTTCAGAGAGCCTCGTACCCTAATGATGTTGCCACCTTCATCTACTAGGGGAATATTCTTGCAAAGAATGGTAAGCTCTTCGGGCCAGACGTAGTTATTTGCAGATGAATAGTGTAAAAAATGTGCAATGGTGATAACAAGTTTACTGTCTGTTGAGTCTAATACTACATCTAGGAGCCGCTCAACAAACTTTGAGATAGAAAGCTTTGTAATTTTAGGATATTGATTCAACCACTCATACAGTTTCTCACCTTCTCGGGGATCTAAATTTATAATTTCCTTCTGGGTAGATTCAAGCATTCTCGAGGATCTAAATTTATAATTGCCTTCTAGGTAGATTCAGGCATGGAATAATATTTGGTGGCACTTCCAAGCTCCCCAAACCATTTGTTCAGCCACAACATGTGCGACTCCTTTGACGAAAGATAAATTCTGGTGTGGATGGCAGAATTTGATACACTATCCAAATCAATGTTGTTGGAAGAACTTACATATTTCAACAAAGGAGCATTTTGCAGGTGACTTGAAAATCCCTTCCAATTTTCAGTAATAAAAAAAAGAAGTTCAACGTACAGATTTTCAGGCAAGCTTGCCAACCAATCAGACAACTGAATACCAAGATATAACCACTCCCAAAAAATTCAAGCTATTATAAAACTCTTGTTTATCAAGATAAGGATGGACTATGTGTGCATTACGAGGAATATGAAAGGGAAGGTACCTATAGACCCAAGTTTTCGATGACAGAGGTGAATTACCACTTACCAGAGCACGAAATGCGGAATAAAGGGCTAATGGAACACAATGAAGGATTCCTTGGTTCTACTTGTTATTGAAAATGATACTTTCTCTTGACGAAACCAATAAAAAATATGCCTGTATTATAAATGGAAATCCAGTTACAATTTTTGTCAGAAGAAAAGCATAGATACCTACAACCACCATATTTCCTTCTCTAAGCCACTCACCCATCGAAAAAGCTAAAGTAATAGCCCATTTCCCAACATCTTTCCATGAGAAACCACTGCCTCCACATGTAATAATCATATTGTTTTGTCGAAAATTGATCTTCTTCTGCTAACAAATGCAAAATGAAGGATTCATTGTCATTGCTACGAGAAGTTCTAAGGTCAGTTTCTCATAAAATGGAGATTGTATAAATCCTGTTAAGATCGATATGTTCCGGCTCACGAACTGAGAGCTTCTTTATCTTAGACATAAACAAAAGAGCTTTAGGATGAATACTAGAGAACTGTTGCTTTACAGCTTCAACCTTCTCAGGACATAGGGATATAAAACGATCCATAGAATGACGACCATGGCTCCGATCGACGAACTATCGACTTCGTTGGATTTCGGACGCAGGGATAGTGCCAGGGGTGCCCCTCTCCTCTGGTCCAATGGCCCCAGTGTCATCTTGTATGTCCATCTTGGAAACTAGGGTTTTTCTAGCATTCCCAGCCGAGCACTTATGGCTAGCGCTCCCAGCCGGAACCTGCCTAGACACACCTCCAGGACTCCCCGGAACTAGGTTTTGCATATGGTTGGAATTCTATGACCCCGACAGGTATCCAGCAGGTGTCCCTGAAGGCCTTTTGGATGCAAGACAGAACGAGACATAGAATGACGACCGTGGCTCCGATCGACGAACCGTCAACTTCGTTGGATTCAGTATGTCGGGATAGTGCCAGGGGCACCCCTCTCCTCTAGTCCCGTGGCCGCAGTGTCATCTTGTACATCCATCTTGGAAACTAGGGTTTTGCTTAGTGAGGGAGTGTGCAATTTTTTCACACGAAGGTCAAATCTGCAAAATCGTCCGCCGGGCACTTATGGCCACATTCCTAGCTAGAACCTTCCTAGGCACACCTGCAAGACTCCCCGAAACCAGGTTTTGTTGCACGGTTGGAGTTCTATGCCCTCGACAGGTATCCAGTAGGTGTCCCTGAAGGCCTTTTGGATACGAGATGGAACGAGCCATAGAATGACGAGCGTGGCTCCGATTGACGAACCGTCGACTCTGTTGGATTCAGGATGTCAAGATAGTGCCAGGGGTGCCCCTCTCCTCCAGTCCTGTGGCCCTGGTGTCACCTTGTAGGTCCATATTGGAAACTAGGGTTTTGCTCAGTGAGGGAGTGTGCAATTTTTGCACACGGGGATCAACTTTGGAAGATCGTCCACCAGGAACTTATGGCTAGTGTTCCCAACTGGAACCTGCCTAGACACACCTACAAGACTCCCTGGAACCAGGTTTTGCTGCATTGTTGGACTTCTATTCCCCCGGCAGGTATCCAGCAGGTGTCCCTGAAGTCCTATTGGATGCGAGACGGAACGAGCCATAGAATGACGACTGTGGCTCTGATTGACGAACCGTTGACTCCATTGCATTCAGGACATCGGGATAGTGCTAGGGGTGCCCCTCTCATCTGGTCCTGTGGCTCAGGTTCCATATTGTACATCCATCTTGGAAACTAGGTTTTTTCTCAATGAGGGAGTGTGCAATTTTTGCACAAGGGGGTCAAATTTGGAATATCATCCACCGGGCACTTATGGCTAATGTTCCCAACCGAAACCTGCCTAGACACACCTCTAGGACTCCCCGGAACCAGGCTTTGATGCATGGTTGGACTTCTATGCCCCCGGCAGGTATCCAGCAGGTGTCCCTGAAGGCCTTTTGGATGCGAGATGAAATGAGCCATAGAATGACGATCGTGGCTCCAATTGATGAACCATCGACTCCGTTGGATTAAAGACGCCAGAATAGTGCTAAGGGTGCCCCTCTCCTCTAGTCTCATGGCTTGGGTTCCATCTTGTATGTCCATCTTGGAAACTAGGGTTTTGCTCAGTGAGGGAGTGTGCAATTTTTGCACACGGGTGTCAACTTTGGAAGATCGTCCACCAGGCACTTATGGATAGCGTTCCCAGCCAGAACCTACCTAGACACACCTGCAGGACTCCCCAAAACTAGGTTTTGCTGCACGGTTTGACTTCTATGCCCCCAACAGGTATCCAGCAGGTGTCCTTGAAGGCCTTTTGGATGCGAGACAGAACGAGCCATAGAATGACGACCGTGGCTCTGATCGACGAACCCTCGACTCCATTGGATTCAGGACGCTGGGATAGTGCTAGGGGTGCCCCTCTCCTCTAGTCTCGTGGCCCCAATGCCATATTGTATGTCCATATTGGAAAATAGGGTTTTGCTCAGTGAGGGAGTGTGCAATTTTTGCACACAGGGGTCAACTTTGGAAGATCGTCCACTGGGCACTTATGGCTAGCATTCCCAACCGGAACCTTCCTAGACACACCTGCAGGACTCCTTGAAACCAGGTTTTGTTGCATGGTTGGACTTCTATGCCCTCGGCAGGTATCCAACAGGTGTCCCTGAAGGCCTTTTGGATGCGAAACGGAACGAGCCATAGAATGACGACCGTGGCTCCGATCGACGAATCGTCGACTCCATTGGATTCAAGATGCCAGGGTAGTGCTAAGGGTGCCCATATCCTCTGGTCCCGTGGCTCGGGTGCCATCTTGTACGTCCATCTGGGAAACTAAGGTTTTGCTCAGTGAGGGAGTGTGCAATTTTTGCACACGGGGGTCAACTTTGGAAGATCATCCATTGGGAACTTATGGCTACCGTTCCCAGCTGGAACCTGCCTAGACACACCTACAGGACTCCCCAGAACCATTTTTTGCTTCATGGTTGGATTTATATGCCCCCGGCAGGTATCTAGCAGGTGTCCATGAAGGCCTTTTGGATGCGAGATGGAACAAGCCATAGAATGACGACCGTGGCTCCGATTGACAAACCGTCGACTCTGTTGGATTCAGGACGTCGGGATAGTGCCAGGGGTTCCCCTCTCATCCAGTCCTGTGGCCCCATTTCCATCTTGTATGTCCATCTTGGAAATTAGGGTTTTGCTCAGTGAGGGAGTGTGCAATTTTTGCACACAGGGGTCAACTCTGTAAAATCGTCCGTCGGGCACGTATGATGATGATGATGGTGATGATGATGAAGACATTGATGATGATGGTGATGGTGATGGTGATGGTGATGGTGATGGTGATGGTGATGGTGATGAAGATGATGACGATGGAGAATATGATGATGATGGAGATGTTGATGAGGAACCTAGAGTTAGAGTTAGAGTTAGAGTTAGAGTTAGGGTTTCGGTGAGGGTTGGGGCTAGAGTTATAGAAGGAAATTGAATTAGGGTTAGAGTTAGAGTTAATGATGATGATGAAGATGGTTCGTATGATGAAGACATTTACGGTGATGGTGATGGTGATGGTGATGGTGATGGTGATGATGAAGAAGATGGTTTAGTGCCAGGGTTTGGGTGAGGGTTCGGGCTAGAGTTATAGAAGGAAATTGAATTAGGGTTAGAGTTAGAGTTAACAATAATGATGAAGATGGTGATGATGATGAAGACATGATGGTGATGGTGATGGTGACGGTGATGGTGACGGTGATGGTGATGGTGATGGTGATGGTGATGGTGATGGTGATGGTGATGGTGATGGAAATGATGAAGAAGATGGCTTAGTGCTAGGGTTTGGGTGAGGGTTGGGGCTAGATTTATAGAAGGAAATTGAATTAGGGTTAGAGTTAGAGTTAATGATGATGATGAAGATGGTGGAGATGATGAAGACGTTGACGATGGTGGTGATGGTGATGGTGATGATGAAGAAGATGATGATGATGGAGATGTTGATGAGGATCCTAGAGGTGATGTTGGTGATGATGATGACAAGTCTCTCTAAGTGGTTATCTATAGGAATAAAGCATCAATCTCCAACTATAAATGAGCATGTTTTAAAATATATTAGTGGAAACCCTAGGTTGATGACACATTGCTTGGATAAGGGAAAAAACCCAAAATCTAGCTAGATTTGGGTGAGCATTGAGCATGGGGAACCAAATCTATGAAAAAGGTTGGGGATAAAAGAGTTTTTTGGGTTATAAGAGCATGGGGAACCAAAACCCTAAACCAACATAATCATCATAATATAAGATTTTTTGGGTTTGGGGATATACCTCAAGGTACCCAAAGCATGAAAAAGGTTTGGGTGGACACAAAACTAAATAGAGAGAAACTACAAAGATATTTGATCGATAAGGAATTTCACAGTTCCCCAATGCTTTTCTCAAGTATAGATCTCAAAAATACCACCCTTGAAACTTTATGATAACTCCCTACCCCAAGTGGAAGACCCTTCTATCCATACATGGATTCCTAGAAGGTTTCATCTACCAAGTTAAATTTTCAAGACCATTGTAATAGATTGTGTACTTCAAAAAATTTCCTAAAACCTAGGTAATTCTAATCTTGAGAACCTATCAAAATGACTATCTTCAAATGCTACAAACATAAATAGATATATTTAAGAAAATACTAACTCAAATTACCCAAATTTGATCCAAATCACATCACCATTTTATTCAACATAAAAGAGAAGCATGGAACAGTTTAATACATATAGGAAAAATTTAAAAAACATAGGCAAAGACATGTATGTATGTATGTATCAACAAAAAATGCATGTACCAACGAAATAACATAAAACTACACATACCTCGATGTAGAACATAACATTCTTTGATGCAATTCTTTCTCTTATGTAAAGTTGACTAGCCTCATTCAATAAATCCATCTAGATCCACCCTATTTCTAATTGTCTCCATCAATCTCTCGTGCTCTGAATGAGGCAGGTAGTAGCGTACCTTGGTTGAACTCTTGCTTGGCATTTTCTGAAGATGGATGTTTGTGCCAACGATCAAGTTTGTGAAGTGATACACCACTGAAGCTGGTCTGTAATCCATGAATACATGCCCACTAGTCTTTCTTGACTTCCCATCTAGTGTAATATATTCCCCCTTAACCACCATCAAGCCAGTAGGAAATTCAATTCCTTCATCGTCGATTAATGATCTGTAGAGGGTTTTCCTACCTTGGATGCACCGTGCCAACCAATAATCCGCACCCCATTCATTGTCTTTCGGTGCAACAACTGTGTATATGTGTCCTGGTTGTACAATATCTGAGATATGGTCGTAGTCTGTCGAAATCACTGACTGACCCTCATCTAACTAAGTTGTTTCAACAACTGCATGTTGGTCTACTGCAAGTGACACACGATCCCATTCATCAACCCAGTCCATGCATTCGCATTCATCCCATTTGCCACTGCTGCAAGGGATGCAAAAGCATGCAAGCTTTCGCATCCATATTTCAAATAAGTGGTTGTTTGAGCTTCGAACTGAATGAAATACACGTGTTCCTTGTACTATGCCGCAACTATAGGAACACAATCGATCTACGTCAACCACTAGCCAAAAATTTCTCACCACACGTCCTGCCACTGATTATGTTTGCTGATCTCTTGCTCGTTCTGACATTGTTGCGAAGCACCATTGAACTGTGGACCATGCATCTCAGATATGAGGTTATTTGTCAAACCTCATCTCTTCCCTTCATAGTGCGGTCTTGATGCATGCACCGGCCCCATCACTCTCACCTTTTCTGTGCCCAGTCTCAAAATAGTTCCAGATATGCGACACATTATAAGTCTTATGCAAAGTACTCATCCATTGGAATACTCGGGCATTTTCGAACTAGCCCGCACAACCATCCGACCATATCCAATGTTGATCCATCTGTATATCTCTCTCCTTCAACTAATCATAGAAAATTCGAAAACAATGTTGCACATAATGCAGATCATGGGTTCTATCATCACTTATGTAAAATTTTATCTCCTTCGGTATTATCCTCTTGTCATTGTTGCTCTCTCGCCCATGCCTATACATAATATGTACCATGATGCTGACTTGGTCTGAATGGTAGTATTGAATCTGGATTTCATTTTGTGGCTGAAGGGTGTACTTTACTACAAAATCCACAATTGACACTATGGTTACAACAGGAAATGTGTCCCTGCATTTTCTGTACTACTCATCTTGCCATCACGCTACATGCACATGTTAAACATACTGCTCGGTTTTCTCGTAGAATTCCATCAAGAAGTCACATACCAGTACCTGTTACCATGGAAACAAGGGAAATATTACAATGTGGCGTTTGGAAAAATGTATATGCCATAAATTGAACGTGTAATATGAAAAATATGCAATATTCATTTGTACCTGACTTCACCAATGCAATATTTTTACTTTCTCTGACACTGTCTAATTGATAGGTCACGTACATGAAGCTCTGCATCTCCACACCCATCATGCCAAATTCGTGCTCCTTGCTTTCATGAATGCAACGGTTCAAAAGAGAAAACCCACTGCACATAGAACATGTCCCATATAGACACAATTTTTCATAATACTTTTGTCCTTCAGGCCTTGGACACATGATGTTGTGGATAAAGTCTCTTGATGCATTCGGCAGTAGTATGGATTCATTGCATCCCTGCACAATGTTAGTATGAAAATCACAAAATATATGTTTATATGTGCCATAATAATATTCATATTCTACGTGGAAGCTACAACAACAAGTGTTCCGATCAATGCATATACAAACGTACCATGGTTTGCATTTCTCAAAGGACCTTTGGCCCAGGCTCAATTGTGTGTACTCGTTCTTGAATCTCTCGTAGAGTTTAGTTTGTGTGGTGTCAAGGAAGTGTTTAACATGGGACTCACATTCAGTAGAACCTTTTCTCAGTTTTAGCACGTCTCTTTGGTTTGATGAAGGTCTACTATGATCATGCCAAAACTTTTGTACTAACTCCTTAACAGCATCAATTAGCTTCCTATCTTCACGAGGCAACCTACCAACAAAATCACAACAATCGTTTCCACCTGGAGTGTCAAGATTTTCTCTTATAACAGAGTACTTTTTAATATTTTTTTATTTAATTTGAGTATGTGAGAAGTGTGTGATAGCAAGTAACGTTGCCTTGTGGACTTGCTTACAACTGATTCCGCTAAAACACGACGAGGAGCACAAAGATCTTTTATGCGAGACGTCTTCCCAATCGCATTAAATGCAGATTGGAGATTTTTAACAATATGAATGTTGGCCTCTGAACTTTTACCTTCTTTATGCCCAAAATTCTCCTAACAACAGCTAAAAAACGTGACTTTAACAAACATAGCAATAATTGACATTTACCTGCATCACCTTTGGATTCAAAATATTCTTTGACAATTTTGTTGCATTGCCATTCGATAGTGCATTTTGGAAACTTGCCTTCAAGCCCCGACATAGCACTCTCATCCACATGAATACGTCTAGGAGTTCTTCTTCTTGCACTAGACAGACGAGGTAGGGAGGGTGGACATGAGACATGAATACCCGAGCTTGTTTGTTGTCATGCTTCATTCATAGATTGGGCCATAATGGGAGTGTGGTCGACAGGGTTGTGGTCTTCTTGAGGAGATTGCAAATTAAGCAAGGCTTGTATGTCCATCTCTACATATGCAGCATCTCCCAAAATTCTTGTGTCGTGAGGAACTTCAGAATGACTCATTGATGGATTGTTGGTTGGAGATTGTGTTGATGTTGGAATTTGAATTGGGTTTGTTGGACACAACCGCTTTACCTGTGGTTCTGGACAAGAGGTTGTCATGTCAACAACTGTGTTAGGATCAGTGGCATGATCCGAGGAAATGATAGGACCATGTCTCAATCTTTCCATTCCCAACCTGGCCTTTTCTCTTAAGTCATTGACCTTTTCAATGGGAAGATTCCTTCTATTTTTTTTTTTTGCGTTTCATGAGTTTCCCATCTCCAAAAGTCTCTTTAACACAACTATCAGGCCTACCCCTGCAAAAGAAACAACAAATAAGATATTAGTGCCATTATGCAATGAACCTGACACATTGCAACATAACTTACCACTTTACAAATTAACATATACAACTACAGACTATGTTGGTTTATTTGTGTTCGAATAAACATCATTATCCCTTACAATTCCAATCAATATAGATGATGGTTGGTCAAGTGTAGAGAGGAGAAACTAATGTCTTGCCTAGCCATGAATTCATAAAAATTATGGTAGTAACACCCTACAACAGAGATGGCTAGAGATTCCTTGGAAATAGTTTGATAGTTTTTCTACATCAAATAAGGTAACCTTAATTAGTTGCATTTTTTGCTTTCTCCCTTAATGTTATCAATTCTAAATTTTGCACCTAGTTTGATTGCTTTGTCTTCATAGTAGAATGATATATCCTTCCATTTGAGGCAATGTCCTTTACCATTGTAAATTACTAGGTTATATAACACATTAAGGAGTTGAAGAAACAACAACAAACTATTTGCTTATCTATAAACCTTGATATGATAGAATGTGATTTTGAGTTTAAAATACCCATGGTTGAATTCAACAATGCATCACAATAGAATGAATGTATACCTTGTTTTGTGCAAAACCTTAAGGAGGATGCAAAGGTTTCTAACAAGGATCATGGTCTTGGGAAGGGTGATTAGGGGGAATATAATTTGACCTTTCAATGTGCAATATCTAGGGTGGGGAGGTGTTGGAGAGTGGGGAACTAGAGACTATACCAACAATCATCATGTTGAATAGAGCATGAAGTGGGAAAGTCTTGGTTTTTGGACAAAAAATCATTATTAAAGGTGAGTGGATATTGTAAGGATGGTAAATATGGATGAATATTATCATATTTGGATTCATAGAGAGAGGAAAGGTGCATATACTTACAGATATCCTCATTCCATACAATGGTATTAAATAAGAGATGAGAGAGTTGAGGTTTTGTAGATGAGTTGAAGTGATATTTTTAGTTATGTTTAGTGAGTGTGTGGTCTTTTTTGCTAGCATAATATGAGGTGAAAAGAACAAAATTAACTTGGGAACTAATTATACAATGAGGAGGTTGTATACTTCATCTTGTCTAGTGTTCATATGAGCTTTTTTAGATGTGAACTTGGGAAATATTCTTGTCAAATTCATTGTTGTCTATGCATGGATATTGTTGTGGGCATATGATAAAAACAAAAAGGCATGGGATCATCCCAAATCTTGTGAATGAAAAGACTTATTTACAATTCACCATACCTCTATAGAAATGATCTCCACTTGCAATGGAAACTGGTAGCTTGAATGAATCCACTAGATTCCAAGACCACTGAAGATGTTTGTTAGATTCCAAGGGTGATTTTGTGTCCAATAGATCAAAGAGTGTCCAAAATATCAATGAGTGTGAGCCAATAAGAAACCTGTGAGAGCTTGAAACCCACGGAAGAAGTGAAACCCTTGTTTTTGGTGGAATTCCCGAGAAACAAAAAACTCAGTTTTTTTTTAACTAGTAACAAGGCCGCACACGCGTGCTTAAACACGCGCACATGTGCTTAAACACGCGCACGCGTGCTTAAACACGCGCACGCGTGCTTAAACACGCGCACGCGTGCTTAAACATGCACATGCATGCTTTTCGCGCGTACACGTCAGGAGCGCGCACGCGCCCCTGTATAACGTTTACACCATTTATTCCCCAACATTTACACCATTTAATGCCAAACCTTCCCCCACTTCGAAAATATTTGCATAAATTGGACTTGGTGATGAAGTTTGAAGGGTGGGTCTTAATTTTTATTGGAAGGGCTTACTCTTTGACACATTTGATAATTTATGGTTGTCTATGCACCTTGACCCAATTGACATTGTAAGGTGAGGATGTGCATGCATAATAATCCTTATTTATGACTATGCGATGAGGATTTAAATGGAAGAGGATGTAAAGACGTGTTATTTTTATACGTATTTTGATGGCGAGTGTCGAAGAGAAACGTGGTGATAAACCACAATTCCTGAGCCAAAAATTGTTTTTAAAATTTTATTAATAAGCATTGTGGTACTTTGGTCCAAATGTTTTTTCTAACTCATTGTTTCTCCATATTGTGTGCCTACTGCCACCTCTCTATATCAATGCATAAAATCAACCTCTGCTTGGTTTGCGGTTATAGTTGCATGCCATTATTTGTAGTTGCATGCCATTGAGTGTTTTTTAGAGTTTCCGTGAGTCTGTGACATTCATGCAATAAATGAAGTCTTGTAGAGGAGGATTCATCAAAGAGGAAATTTGAATTTCATTTTGACAAAACACATATTTTGTAAAGATCAAATGCCATGAATGCATCCTCAGCCTTCATGCAAGACCGTGGATATGTTCAAAAGCATTGAACATCATTGAAGAATGAAAACAGGTTCCTCGAGATCTTATTGAAGCATATCGAGCTCAATTGAATTCCACTTGAGCCTTAATTGAAAATTCTAGACCTCACGCATCATCAATAACACATAGAATCCATGACATTATCCCTCTACAAGGAGCCTCCTCCTCCTCCTCCTCCCCCTCCTCATCATCATCATCATAATCATCTTCGTCATCGTCAGTATCATCATCATCATCCTCGTCATCATCCTCGTCATCGTTATCATCCTCGTCATCATCATCATCATCTCCATCATCATCATCATCATCATTATCACCCACTTCCTCATCATCATCCTCATCCTCCTCCTCCTCCTCATCATCATCTTGGTCATCATCTTCATCATCAACATCGTCATCATTGGCATCATCATCATCCATCATCGTCTTCATCATCTTCATCATCATCATCATCATCTTCTTCATCATCATCATTGATAATGATGATGATGACAAAGATGATGATGATGATGATGATGATGATGAATATGATCATCATCATCCTCATCATCATCATCATCATCATAATCATCTTCCTCATCATCATCATCATCTCCATCATCATCATCATCATTATCACCCACTTCCTCATCATCATCCCCATCCTCATCATCATCACCATCATCTTCATCATCAACATCATCATCATCGTCATCATCATCATCAACGTCATCATCATCATCATCATCATCATCATCATCATCCATCATCTTAGTTGTCATCATCATCCTCATCATCATCTTCGTCATCATCAGCATTATCAATGATGATGGATGATGATGCATATGAGTACGAAGATGAAGATGATGATGCTGATGATCACGAATATGATCATCATCATCATCATCACCCACTTGCTCATCATTATCCTCATCCCCATCATCATCATCTTGGTCATCGTCTTCATCATCAACATCATCATCATCATCATCATTGTCGTCGTCGTCATCACCCTGTTCCTCATAATCATCATCATCATCTTCTTCTTCGTCATCATCATCATTTTAAATCGTCATCATCATCGTCAACATCATTATCATCTTCGTCATCAACATCTTCTTCATCATCATCATTGATAATGATGATGATGACGAAGATGATGATGATGATGATGATGATGATGATGAAGATGATGGATGATGACGAAGATGATGATGATGATGATGATGATGATGAGTACGAATATGAATATGATGATGTTGATGATGACGAATATGATCATCATCATCATCCTCATCATCATCCTCATCCTCATCATCATGATCATCCTCATCATCGTCATCATCCATGTCATCATCATCATCTCCATCATCATCATCATCATCTTCATCATCATCCATCATCTTCGTCATCATCATCATCATCATCATCTTTGTCATTATCATCATTATCAATGATGACATCATCATCATCATCTTCGTCATCATCATCATTATCAATGATGATGATGATGAAGATGATGGATGATGATGCAAATGAGTACGAAGATGAAGATGATGATGTTGATGATGTTGATGATGATGAATATGATCATCATCCTCGTCCTCGTCCCCATCCCCATCATCATTGTCGTCGTCGTTGTCATCATCATCATCATCTTGGTCATCGTCTTCATCATCAACATCATCATCTCCATCATCATCGTCGTCGTCGTCATCACCATGTTCCTCATCATCATCATCATCATCTTTCTTCGTCATCGTCATCATCATCGTCGACATCATCATCATCTTCGTCATCATCATCTTCTTCATCATCATCATTGATAATGATGATGATGACGAAGATGACGACGATGATGATGAAGATGATGATGTTGATAATCACGAATATGATCATCATCATCATCCTCATCATAATCATCTTCGTCATCGTCATCATCATCATCATCATCCTCATCATCATCATCCTCGTCATCGTCATCGTCATCATCCTCGTCATCGTCATCGTCATCATCCTCGTCGTCATCATCATCTTCGTCATCATCATCATCATTGTTATCACCCACTTCCTCGTCATCATCCCCATCCTCGTCATCATCATCATCATCATCATCTTGGCCATCATCTTCATCATCAACATTATCATCATCAATGTCATCATCATCTTCATCATCATCATCATCATCATCATCATCATCATCATCTTCGTCATCATCATCATTATCAATGATGATGATGATGAAGATGATGGATGATGATGCAGATGAGTACAAAGATGAAGATGATGATGCTAATAATGACGAATATGATCATCATGTTGATGGTGACGAATATGATCATCATGTTGATGGTGACGAATATGATCATCATCATCGTTATCACCTAATTCCTCACCATCATCATCATCCTCATCCTCATCCCCATCATCATCATCATCATCTTGGTCATCATCTTCATCATCAACATCATCATCATCATCATCATCATCATCATCATCATCTCCATCATCATCATCGTCGTCATCACCTAGTTCCTCATCAACATCATCATCATCATCTTCTTCGTCGTCATCATCATTTTCAATCGTCATCATCATCGTCAACATCATCATCAGCATCTTCTTCATCGTCATCTTCATCATCATCATCATTGATAATGATGATGATGACAAAGATGATGATGATGATGATGACGAATATGATCATCATCATCATCCGATGAGTGCGAAGCTGAAGATGATGATGATGATGATGATGACAAATATGATCATCATCATCATCCATCATCATCATCATCATCATCATCATCATAATCATCTTCGTCATCATCAGCATCATCATCATCATCCTCATTCTCATCATCAACATCATCCTCATCATCCCCATCATCCTCATCATTATCATCAACATCATCGTCATCATCCCCATCATCCTCCTCATCATCATCATCATATAAATTTAATTTAATTCAATTTAAAACATTATTAATTATTAAAAAATATATAATTTATAAAATTATTTAATCACTATGACAAATTTCAAACTTTATTAAAAACAACGCGCACGTGCCATTGCCGCCATTGTGTGCGTACGTGCTTTTTAAATACACGCACACGTGCCAGTTTAGTTTTTAAATTTTGGCGGGTAATTCATTTCCCACCAATGTGGCGGATGACTTGGCTACTATGGTTTTAGGTTCGGGTTGCCAAAATACATATAATAATATTAAAAAAATACATCTTATTCTATAACTTCTTCTGTTTCGAGCATGATTCTGCGTATGCTACACTTGTCCACTGCTAATGAAATTGCACACTTGTAGAACTATGTGTGCAGATTCCGAATATGTAATTTTTTATTAAAACTATTATTTGTTCCTATTTTTTAGTTAATTTCAATTGCACTAGTGTCAATCTTACACAAAAAGTAGGTTATATCTTCCATCTATAACTTTTTATTGGGTCACCTATTTTGAAAATGGAAAAGAACCTGCACAAATACACACAAAAACATATATCCTAAAAAACAAAATTGATTGATTATGTTAAGACCATGATATCTAGGGCTAACGGCCTAGTCATTTTAGGGATGGGCTGACTTCCTTAATTAAAAATAAAAATAAAATTAACATAAATAAATATGGAAAAATAACGCCTATATATAATTTTTTTAACAAAAATCCACCATTTGAATACCGAACCAGGGGGCTAACCCAAACATATTCATTATGTTTTTTTTTTTTAAATAACATACCAACCTTAGGAGAACCCCATTTTGGGGGAGTTATACTTAATTTCCATAAATAATATTTATATATTCAGGAAGGTAATCTAATTGTCTACATACGTTTAATCTTCTTGCGCCATATTCCAAAAAGTTGTGTAGGCAGCTCTAATATTGTTTTTTGACGTTCAGATTTTTGTTTTTCCAGAAGTCCATTGCAACTAACGCGTCATTAGTGGCCAGCATTAGCTTGCACTAGCCCAAGAGTTATTGAGAAGTCCAAGAGACCACTTGGGAAGTTGAACCCAAGGGTCATTCTCATGTAGATATTATACATCTATGAATGAGAAAAATCATTCTTAATACCCATCTCTCTTGTTTGTGGTTATTCTTCTTGTGTAAATTGGCTTTGTGTCAGCCAACAATCTATTTCTAGAATGGAAACTAACAGTGCTATCAAAGCCCTTGTGATCATGTGGCCTGTGCTCAGACCTTCCGATTCAACTACCCTCTGCTCCTTATCAGAATTCTACCACATTCCCTATCATCCTCTAAGATTCTTTGTGCTCCCTGGTGATGACTACCCAGAATGGTTGTACGTTACCTCCACCTGCCCAACAATATGGCCTTTGTGTTTCCTCATTTCTGGCATATTCCCACTCCTCATAGTTATAAGCTGCGTGAGTCTTTTTGCCAGAACCTAATTTTGCAGTGTCATTCCTCTCAACATTTGGTTCCGTTGTTTTCCTGCCCTCCTTCTGCGTTGAGTAGAATCTGTGTGTAAAGTGTAGATTCTCTGCCTGTGCAAGGACTCATTCCACATCTGCATGTATGTGTCGACCTGGTCATAGCGGTGGTGTAGACTACTCCCATAAATGAATGAACCCTAATCCGTTCTGTGTGGAAACTTAAACCCTGCGCACTATTTTTCTTCTCTTTGCGTTTGACACTCCTCTATGTTTATATTAAAACTCGTTGTTCATAACTTGATCAGTTTTATCTATCAACCACAATAGGATGCACGGATTAATTTGTTGTTCATAGGATGTAGAGAAAGCTCAGTTCCACCAGGATGAATTCGTGTGTGACCTAGCTGATCGAATGGCACTGACGAAGATGAGTGGAAAAGCTGATGGAAAACAAGGTCAAGAAGGATATCAGACGTGAAAAGGAAAAGGCATTACCACCACTTATGTGAAATGGCTGGAAGATGAGTTGGAGCTCATTGCAATTCATAATCCTGGCAGTTGTTGAATAGACTGGAGTGAGGAGTCGAAAGGATTGACATGAAAAGATATTGTAGAGTACCCAGTCATTTGTGGCCATCTCTATCATCTCTACGTGGGGCTCTCTCGAGAAGTTTGGAAACTTTAATCCGAGCCTGCATTTTGGTATGGACTCTTGAAACCCTAGCACCATTATGAAAGACTAAAATTGTGACCGTTGAAACCCTAGCACCATTGTGAAGCGTAGACTCCAATATTGTCATAAACCCTAGTTTTTGTGGAGAGCATTGAAATTTTGGAGAGTTGCATCGTGGAGAGACAGTGTGTGGTAAGCCTTTTTGAGATCTAACTTTCTACCCTAACCCTAATATCTAAAATCTCTGGTTTGGTATCGTTGGAGCTACGAACCGTTAAAGTGGGATCGTTGAAGACATTAGCATCTATTATGTGTAGTATTATTCTGTGAAAGTGGTACCTATTTCTATCGGTGGTGGAGACTCTTAGAATTGAAAGTTGCGACTTGAATGCTAAATGTTGAATTATCCCCTGGTGACCAGCTGCTATTTGGACTGGAACCGTGGAGTTATTCCTCTCAGTTATGGTTTTGGACAACGTGAAGGATGGTTGGTGAACTGGAGATTTTTGTGGTGTTGCGACTCCAAGTGCACAGAAACTTTGAAGAGTGTGAAGCCACCTTTTGTCACCTGCAATGAACTTTGAATATTTTGCAGCTGCATTGAAGTATTGGGTGGTATTCTCTCTATTACTTTGTGAAAGTGTCACAGTCTTCCCTTCATTATAAAGATCACCCATTTTTTTATTATAAAGTTTTCATTTCTCTTTCGTTTTCATTCGAGTCGATAGTGGATATTAGGTAACTTGTACACATCAAAGTACTTATTTTTAACTTAGAGAGTGTCGAGTTTCAGGTATATTGGAGCATTTATTTGACAAGGCTGAAGCCAAATTTGTTGTCTTTCTATGTCAACTTTTCAAAAGAAGTTTTCTCAATATGATTGAACATGCATTTTAGAGGGGGATCTTCTTCGGTGTTTTTTTTTAATTGAAACTGCATCCTAGAAGACAATGGAGATGAAGGTGGCCACCTCATATGCATGGATCTAAAGAAGCAATAAGACAAGCCTGCATATTGAAGCCTACAAGAATGTGGATATAAGCCCTCGAAGAGAGTGGATACAGCTTACATTGAAGATTGGTATAATTTTTGTTTTGTTTATTGGCTTAAAAATATTGGTCAAAATCTGTACATACACAATTTCTTGGTGAAATTAGAGGTTATTTGTTTCATCTCTCAGCTAACGACTAGCATGACATGATTGCAAATTTTGTTGTGAAGTAAATCCTTGCAACATATATAATTTTTCATGCAGGGATTGTATTGTAAAGAGCTCATTATAGAGATTGTTTTTAGCTAGTGTAGCTTGAATTGCAAAGACTGTATTGAAAAAGGTGGCAAAGACTTTAAGACTTGCACCTATCTTTGGCTTGCTCCCAAACACTTTTAAATTTTAGGCATTGTGAAAGTTGCAACTGAACTTCCAAAGAAGAATTGAAACTGGCAAGTTTGTAGATTTTGCCACAACTACTCTAAAAGAAGAAGTTGTAGTGTGACATATTCATCAATTCAACATTCAGGAGTGTAACTTGCAAACTATTGTTTTTGTAAGTTCTAGTGCATTTTTTGTATTTGCATGTGTATTTTTGTACGGATCAAAATTGAAGAAAAGTTGAATTACACCGACACGCTCACTTTTAAGTTTGAGTCTACTAAGTCTTATTTGTAAAGAATGGAGTTGCAAGAATCTCTTAGTTTGATTGAGTCAATTTGGACCTACATGCACAAGGAGGCCTCAAACAATCCTCATAATGTCCCAAACTAAAGAAATATTAGAGTTGTTCAACACTCTAATACTTATTACTGTATATGACTCAATCACAATCAGAAAAGAATCTCTCCATATTGTTATCACACATCTCCAGAATTTGAAATCCAAAGAGGACAATGTACATAAAAGAATCAACATTTTGAACTAGTGTTTGTTTAGAACAATCATCTCTTTGAAGATGATTCGTATGATATTCCAGCACACAGTGAAACAATGTAAGAAGATGTACAACCTATTCAGGTTCCAGATTCCAACATTGTGATCGAGTTGGCCATATCGAAGATCAATGTTTGATATTCATCCTTGTTAGCATTGCGGTAAGCGTAACCATTCTTCAGATAGCTGTGTGAAGCTGAAGAAACCTGCAAGATTGAAACTTGCAGCAGAATATTGTATTGCTTCTTATTTTGTACCTGACAAGGGGAAACATGATGTCAGGATTCAAGTTTCTAACCCTTGTCATTCTGACAACAAGCAATCATGGCCTTCTTCAAGTAAGCCAGATTAACCGAGCCTAAGCCACAACCAGTTTCAGAGGCCACATTCAGAGATGTACTAAAGAAGACAGAAGAGAACCCTGCTCTAGAGTACTCATGTGTTATGTGTCTAGTTTTGGCACCATGAGACTTTCCAATCCTCACATTGTGCCTAACAAGGGAGAATGAAGACCGTCAGAAACAAGCAAGTGAGTACAAGCGAGATGAAACAAGCGAACCTTAACATATTCAAATCCATGTTCTACTAAGCTATAGTTGGTTGTTGTTCATCCCAAAACCATCGATTTCCAGAGCACCTTCTATTAGCATAAGCCTAGCTGCTAGCTAAATTACTTGGCAAAAGATTGTCAAGCTAGAAATGTTCAGCAGTGGTAGTTGTTCACTTCCTGTTTTCATTTATCCAATTGGTTTGTGGTCATCTCAAAACTACCATTCCAGACAGAACCTTCTACCCTTCATGCTAAGTTCCACATAGAATCTCTGAGCCTTCATGCCAAGTTCCAGACAGAACCTTTAATCCTTCATGCCAAGTTCCAGACAGAACCTATGATCCTTCATGCTAAGTTCAAGAGTTTTTGGTCAGCTTTAAACCACCCACTTAGTAGAAGATTTCAACTTCTACTAGCCACTTGGTTTTTGGTTAGCCAAAACCACCACTTTAGAGAGCACTTGTATTTAGAAGGAGAAGTAAGCTTATGCTAACTTGCTTGGAAATTCAGATTGTCAAGTTGGAAATGTTCAACAGTGGTAGTTGTCCACTTCTAGCTATTCGACTCTCTTTTCTTGGACTCATATACACCCCTTCAGATTAAGGGTGGAATTGTTGGAAACTAATCCTTGGTGTGTTCCTAGTCACATGAGAAGAATACCAAGAGTCATTGAAAAGTCCAAGAGACCACTTGGGAAGTTCAACACAAGGATCATTCTCATGCATATATTGTACATTTTTTAATGAGAAAATTTTTGCTTGATGCCTATCTCTCTTGTTTGTGTGGTTATTCTTCTTGTGTAAATTGGCTTTGTGTCTACCAATAATATTTGTCCGAATGGGCACCTAACACTTACGAATTAGAAAGACTCTACAACAGCGTATCCTTCCACCACACAACCTTCTAGTCATGCTTGTAGTCTTACAAATTATTTTAGTTCCTTCATATATTAAATTTCCAACAAAAGCATCCATCTAGTTGTCCACTAAATGCATTAAAAAGTGAAATTGAATGTCCATGATGAGAGTTACTTTTGAAAGGTGCAAAACCTGTATGCATTTTTCTTCTTCTTGAAATAAATATTATCCACAACAATATCCATTGAAGTGATCCATTTATCAAATTAATATAAAAAATAGCACATTGAAATCATGAATTATTGCTTATTGGGCCGAGAGGCCCTTTCTACAGCCCAATGTGGATGAGATGTGTCACATCTGTCACATGTACGCTCCAAATTTAAATTGGTTAGATTGTAAAATACATTTATATAAATAGATATTGAATTTCAATTTCAATTTCCATTCATGCACCCAATCCATGAATGCAGGAAATTAAGTAAGATATTAGTTTTGTGGTAATTGCAAATTACCCAATAATTGGATAAATTGAAAGCATTTTACTTCACAATTAATTGATTAATGCAACTTTTGTGTATTTGTGGGATTTACATGTATAATTTACAACATAAAATAGTTGGCACTTGGACAATTAAATTTGGGTAAATAGTTATATTTTACTTCATAACCAATGAATGAATGCAATTTTTGCCTATTTGTAGGATTGATGCATTATACTTTAGAACATGTAATAGTTGGCACTTCGACCATTAAATTTGGGTAAATAACTATTTTACTTCATAATTAATTAATTAATAAAAAATTTGCTTATTTGTAGTATTTATGTGTTGGCATCTACAACATTTACAACATGATTCCAAATAGGAATAGTTGGTGGTTAGATATTAGTTTTTGGTGAATATCTATTTTACTTCATAATTAATTAATTAATGATTTTTGTAAGATATCCAAATTGGAATAGTTGGTGATTGAATGCTTATAACCTAAAATATATTGGATTAAATGTATTTTTAAGTTGATAATATAACAATGAGTTAAACATTAGTTTTGTAATAATTGCATATTGATAAAGCACCATATATCCATCTCAATGCTCTATCAAGCGCTGAGACCAAGGATCAAATCCCTTGAGGTGCAAACCCCTTTTTAGAATCCTAAACTTCCTCAAAGATTTGATCCTATCGACCCTTGATAGAGCCAAAGTTAAGATGGATCTATGTTAGTTCTATAACATATAATAAATATTTTATAGTTAGTTAATAAATATTAAGCAAAGTTGTTAATGTTAATATATTAATTGAAGATTAACACTAAGAAAGTTGGTGATCTTTACTTTACATCAACCTTGTAATGTTAGATGATAAACATGCTGCATAGAAAATATATTAATTAAAACGTTAGAATTAATGACAAGAAAATAGTCGTACATACATATATATTTGTATGTGTGTTTGTGTCGATACACGTGAATTTTGTCAAAATCATGAGATAAAGTAACATAACTTCAACAAGTTACAATGATCATGTGACTTTGGAGCAATGACATTTTCATCACTAGTAAATTATTTCTTTAATGCAAATTTGTACCTAGTTGGAGTCCTTATGGTAGACATAACTTTTTTATGATGTGTATCTCATTTCTATACAATGACCATCTCATTGTTTCCCATTATACCACCTTCCTTCAACATACTTTGCACATGCATGCTTCTTTGTATTTAATACCTAAATCATTCCTAGTCAATAGCTTATTTGCTATTTTTGCAAAGGAAACGTGTCTAAAAAAAGAGGCGAACACATTTTTAAAAATGTGCACGGTCTAACAAATGTGTTAGTTTTAAATCCTTCCAATAGGGCACGTTATATAATCTAGATAACCTATGCATTCCAACAGGATATCCTCAATATCGAAAATCTATGATCCAGATTTATGTGGGAATGAAATAAAAGAGCATATACAGAATCAAATACAAAGATATATTGCAAAGAACACAGAGATACAGTAAACACATATTCTATTAAATAGCGGAAATAGAACAGACTATAAAATATAACAGCTAGAATGGTAGTAGCTATCTCTGAGAAGAGATGTGGCCACTATGCTCATTCGTGCCAAGATGATTACAAAAGGAGGCCGAAAGGGCCTATTTATCATAAGCATGAGGGAAAGAATCTCAAACATCCAAAAACCTAACCCTAGAAGATGAACTGTCATAAAGTTTGCAGCCCCAAGGTGGTTAGTTGAATAGTCAACTTCTCGGGGTCATAAATTTTGCATACGATCTCCATTTGGGGCGCTCGATAGCTCATTGGAAAGGTCTATCTGATATTTACAACTGTTGGGAAAAATTTCATCATGCCATTGCTAGCCAAGGATGCCCCAAAAAAACGTTGTTTAGGGCCTCAAAACGGTTCCCGAAGTTCAGGACCCAAAAAACTGCTAAAAATAGTACATTACCAAAATTGTCAGAAAATTGTTTTGAGCCACTTGGAGAAGGTGGGTCTCCACCGATATCCACCTGGATCAATCATCCCTCCTTGGGAATCAATGGTATCCATTGCGTCAAATCCCTTATCATATGTCGAACTGTGTGTTGAGTTGAGCTCTTGGTGCGGCGTTTCCTAAAGCGGAAATGTTTCCTTTCTTTGAAATCTTCAGAGGGTTGTAATTGTTGTTGTTGGATGCACTGGAGTTGTTCAACAGTTTTGGTTGTTGTGGTATCCTTGGTCTGCACCGGTGTGGATGGGTTTTTTTTTTAGGAACACCTCGAATGCATGGCCTTGCACTGCAGAGGTACTCGAATAGGTGATGTTGCACTGAATTTGTTTTCTTGTTGTTTCTACTGAGTAGAGGGATAATGTGCAGAGGTTGTGGATGTCTCTGCGATCTGATGTTCTCCTTTAGTGGAAATTGCGAATAGGGAAAATTTCCTAGTGTGGGAGATTATCTTCCTTCCCTACTTGGTTGGGGTAGGTGAAATTGTCTCTGGTATCCGATAGATTTTTCCTCCCAAAGTGACAATGACACTGCGAGGTCGTGATTCATATACAGCATGATGCTTCCACATATATGGTTGTCCTAAAAGAACATCACATACTTCAAGTGGGGCACATCACACAATACCTCATCTTTGAAGGGCTTGATGCCATATGGTAGGAAACATTGGTGACTGACGTGGATCCCTCGTCCTTGGCTTAGCCATCCAATGGTGTATGGTTGTGGGTGTGGTGTTGTTGGTAGCTCCAATATCTTGATGACTTCTGCTGAGATCAGGTTCTTCTGGCTGCCACTGTCCACAACAAAGTGTAGAAAAATTCCCTTCACCCAAATCTGTGAGTGAAAAAGGCGCTCCTCTGCCTTTGACTTTTCAGGTTCCTCTGGTTGAATCTACGTGGTGGCAACAATGACACTGGGTTCTGCATCAATGATCTGCTTCCCTTTTTTCGCGACTATGAAATTAGGTTCTGAGTCAGAATCGGAACTGGGATATGATTCTGAAGCTTTGATCTCAGCCACCAATGACTGTTTTGAGCGACATTCATCAGTGTTGTGCCAGGGGATTTTGTGGAACTTGCACCATTTTCCGGTGTCCTTATTTCTCTTTTTGTTACCCTTCTTCACTTATGGTTGGGACTAGTTTTCCTTTCCCTACCTCGTGTTCTGCGAGTCACAGTTTCCCTTGCCCTGCTTCTGCGCAGGTCCGAAGTCACGCTTGTTCTTTTGTTGAAATTTCTGCTCAATTTTGACACCATATCGATAGGCGGATCCAAGTGAAGAGATTTCCAGGAAATCCATCTCTGTTCGTATGTACCAGTGTAGGCCATTGCGATATTTCAGTACTAGGTGCTCCTCGTATTCCTTGATACCTAGCTTTGTGCGCAAGGTATGAAATTTGTTGGTGTACTCTGACACCGTTTGGTCCCTCTCTTGATGTAGAATGGTCCATTTTGTGTACTGGTCATCATAGTTTCCCACAGGGTAATATTGTTCCTTAACGACATCTATAAAAGAGGCCCAAGTGGGATTGGCATCAAACAATCCAGACTCATCTGATGAGTTTTTCTCATAATAAGTTTCCCACAAATTTTTGACATGGGGGACATCCTTGAGGAGCGCAAAGACGATCTTTTCCCTATCGAAAAAATTGTGGACAGAGAAATACTCTTATAGTAGATTCAACCATTTATCTATGGCATCGGCATCGATATAGCCTTCAAATAAAGGGATATCAAAGTTAACTTGTACCTTGAAGGGAGTCGCATCTTCGAAACGGCTGCTTGTCAAAGGTGTATTTGTTGTCGTTGGCATGCGTCGAAGGATCTCAGCGAAATTATCCATCATCTCGTTCGTCTGTCGCGCGAGGACTTCCTCAAGCAACAACTTGATAGGATCTCCTGCTCCGTCGCCTCTCTTTTCTTACGCCATGGGAGGTCGTTTGGGGCGGAGAGAGTGGTCTTCCCCAAGTGAAACTAGTTCGAGACCCAACTCTCTGTCGTCGAGGACATGCACCGAGAAACAATCAAAGAGCAGATTGCTCTGATACCACTAATCTGGATTTATGTGGGAACGAAATAAAAGAGCATATACAAAATCAAGTACAGAGATATATTGCAAAGAACACAGCGATACAGTAAACACATATTCTATTAAATAGCGGAAATAGAACAGATTATAAAATACAACAACTAAAATGGTGGTAGCTATCTTTGAGAAGAGATGTGGCCAATGTGCTCATTCATGCCAAGATGATTACAAAAGGAGGCCGAAAGGGCCTATTTATCATAAGCATGAGGGAAAGAATCCCAAACATCCAAAAACCTAACCCTAGAAGATTAACCGTCATAAAGTTTGCGACCCCAAGGTGGTTAGTTGAACAGTCAACTTCCCGGGGTCATAACTTTTGCATATGATCTTCGTTTGGGGCGCTCGGTAGCCCGTTGGAAAGGTCTATCCAATATTTACAACTATTAGGGAAATTTTAATCATTGAGGATGCCCCAAAAAACATCATTTAGGGCCTCAAAACGACTCTCGAAGTTCAGGACCCAAAAAACTGCTAAAAATAGTAAATTACCAAAATTGCCAGAAAATTGTTTTGAGCTAGTTGGAGAAGGTGGGTTGCCACCGATATCCACCTGGATCAATCCGCCCTTCATCCACCTAGGTTATCAAAGAGCTTATCCACTCCACCACTCTTCTTCATATCAACTCCATGGATACCTTGTTGAAGATTACTAGAAGTTCCCTTGCCCCACACTCTCTACAATGACACAATATTCCCAAGAGAATACTCAAGGCCCCCTTCTATTTGAGCCCTGCTACACTAAAGCCTCCAACACCAACACAATAGAAGATGCGTAGGCTACCCTCCTTGTCACATACCCCAATTTTGAGAAAATAATGTAATTATTTTATCATATTTCTAAGACATTATGTTAAATGTAATGCTTAGTAGAAATTGATGACTCAGCAGAGTCACTAGAAATGGAATGTAATTCTGAATATTTTATTATTAATAATTAAATTATGGAGACAACAACATGGGAGAGATGTTAAAAGAGGTTACTGGTCTAACTGGTGGAGGGAACTAGGTGGAAATGCAAAAGACAAGTGGCATCATCCTCAAACACTTCCTAAGTTGCAGGTGGCAACTTCCCTATATTTTGGGGTCATGATTCCCCAAGAAAGTGGAATCTGAGCAGGTGGCTCATTAATGACAGTTAACCCAACTAAGACCTAGGCAATCTTTTAAATAGTACTCAATGAACTGAGCTGGGGGTTCAACATTGTTCTGGAGGGAGAATACATTCAGGTGAATGATATTCAGGAGTCCCACTGAGGAAGAGGGAAAATACAGTAAGGGAGTGTTTTGATATGGGATGCTGCAGTAACTTGGTTCCAGTTTAGCTGTTTGGCTGAGTGAATTGTTTTGCTGCACCTAGTTCCAGCCAGGGAGACCAAAGCAAGCTCGGGGGTCCTGAGAAGTGTTGTCTGGGCACTCTCCAGGAGTTGGTAGGGAGGAACAGCCTCCCATTGCTGTTGTTGTCCACTATTTGAAACAGGTTCTGCTACTTACTCCTGTTTGTTTTATTAAGTATAAATGAATGCATGTTATGTTTATCTTCAATATGTCTGAGTATTAATTAATTTAGTAGAAAATTCGCAATCCCTGAATATCAGTAGTGGATTTGATAGTAGTTACTGTGTTAAGATTTCCTTTATATTATTATTATCTCATGGATAAAATATTTACAATGCATAATAAACAGTAGTAGTACTGTAAGTAGTAGCAATTGTTGTAATTTTTAAACTTAGTTTATTTATAATAACACAGAAATAGATACGTAGGGTTTAAGGGGACAAGTTATTCTTTTCTGGTATTCTAAACAACCATAGAAACTGTAATAAACAAAGCCCTTTAAATCACAGTATTGATATTAATCATCAAACGTCTTTCAGAATAGCTACAACGAATGCTAGGAATAACTTCTCCAGTTTTAAATATCAAACAAACAATAGTACAGAAAACCTAATAGAAGGTCATCACAAACACTTATCCATAGTAAACAAAATTTTATGATTTTAAACACAGGTTAGGTAACAGAACCAAGAATAGCTCGGTATCAAGTTTATTTGCCTCAACAGAGCCATAATCGAATTACAGAACTGTCTCTTCTTGTCTTTAGCTCATTTATCGAGCTCCATAAATTTTGCATTACCTTTTCTTTCCTTGTTTAAAACTTAAAAATAGCAGCAGAGTTAAATTCATACCCATAGAGTAAACAATTAAAGGAAACCACGACTGTGGAGCTCGATTACCATTCTTTTGGTTATGTAAACCTTACGATATTATTACC
The DNA here is from genome assembly GCA_027924585.1 of Larix kaempferi. Lineage (NCBI taxonomy): Eukaryota > Viridiplantae > Streptophyta > Pinopsida > Pinales > Pinaceae > Larix > Larix kaempferi. Next base: position 14,482,172 of record BSBM01000372.1, on the reverse strand, counting down.
ATAAGTTTTTCTAGCTCATCACTTATTCCTCACTCAACTCAGAGTATCGATAGAGTAATACTCTTATCGACATAACAATATTTTTAACCATTCTTCACCATTGACTCAAACCCTATCTTCCTGTTAGTAAAAGCAAGTTAATTTCTAAAATCAAGACATCATTTTCATTTTGGCCGCAGCCTCTTTCATAACATAAACATTATATAAAAACTGAGGAATTACAATTACACGCATCACATACCAGTTCGCATATACAGAAGAAATTCCTTTAAATTATTATTTCATCAAAACCAGGGTGGATACCTTTACTATTTTAAAAGTAGGGAAAGTATCGAATCTTCGAGTACAGGAAACAGTATTTTAAGAGTCTTTTTAGAACCCTAGTAACCACTCTAAACGAGTTTTAGAATTTCAGTTTTAAACATAAAAACAGAGACTGTAACCACACTTACAGGTTAGGCTCACGGCCTTATACCCTTCGAGGTTTTCACATTAAAAACTACAGTAACAAACACTCCAAGGCCGTCATATCAGAACAAGCCACAGCCTGTATCTTGATACTATAAATCTTCTAAAACCCCAAAGCAAAATACAGAGACAATATTAGACATGGAGGCCGTAACCTCGTCAACCTGAGCAAGCTCATAACCTCTCATTACAATTTGTTAAAACCGTAAACGCCTCTAGCAAGGAGATTAAATTGTACAAACGATTGAAGCCATGCTTCCAAAAAACAAAACCCTACAGTGCAAACAACCCACAAGGAGGACTCGCCATGGTAGAACCAGGCTTACCCGGGATTTCCAGTTGTCGCCGCCTGTATCATCCATCAAATAGGTAGAACTCAAACCTGCATCAAAAGAACCAGTCAGTCAACCTTCTATACGTTGCTTGGAGGCTTAAACAAATTTATGTCACGATTAATAACAAATTTCTTTCGAAAACCCTGTAGCTTACCGGAGGGTGTTGAATGCAGATGCAAACCAGAATTAGTTGTTGATCACGAGCAGCAGAAGGGTGAATTCCCTTCTTTTCCACCAGCATGAGCAAGCTGACAGCAAACAAGGGTTTCTTTTTCAATGGAGGTTTTAAACACACACCGGGTAAGCTGAAACACTCACACCGTGACAGGGACTCCACAGTTTACAAAAATTTACAAAACCCTAGACTATTGACCAGCTACATTTGCTAACAACAATTACAATGCCGCTCTGAAGAAACTATGGACAAGACGAAGGTGGAGGTAGCATGTAGACTGTGAACACGCTGTCACAAAGGCAACAGACCAGCAAACGAATGCATGAGGTAAACCCTCGGCATAATAACACTATCAAAGCTACCCATAGTATATCTCAAATATTTCTACCAACGAAAAGCAAGGGAAACTGTAATTACTTGGAAGCCGAAGACAGCAACACCATAACAAAGACTCAGACCTGGAGAGGTTGCAGACAGACCCGAGCCCGAAGGCGGAGAAAAATGACAAGGTAGGGTTAGTTCTCAGGTTTTATATCGCCAATCACTTGGCTATTATTCATCCACGTAGCAGTTCAACTATTTCCCTACCGAGGGTCGATATTCCATAGTTCAACGATGAACTTGCCAATTATTGTTTATCGATTAAAAATCATAATAAGAATATCCTATGGATGGATGTGAACCATAGTGTAATCTTGCAATCTTATTCTACGTTATCACATGCAATAGACTTCACGTTGGAGAATGATCACCCTTGGCCTTATAAATATTACAATCATGCCAATGATATGTGAGCTCAAAATATCGATGAGATTTTTATTATAGTTACAAAACAAACACTCATAACATGTGTACACAAGATTATTGTATGATTCTACCTATTTGATAGTTCACTTGAAAACATATAATAATCAAAACCTTGGGATGAAGTTTAGTCAATAGCTTTTGCGTCTTAGACGTGGAGTATGTTTCTCAAAACATTGAGCTTATATTATTTCCACCAAGGAGGTAGTCATCAAGTGAAATGTAGGCTAATTAAAAAGCCTATCTCCATTTTGTTATCTTAAGTCTAATATGAATGAACCGGAGAGGTTATATCTCGTGCAATTTTCTAAGTTATAGTGGAAATGTAGGGTTTTAATGAATGAAAATTCTTCATGGAGATAGCAACGCACAACAGAGTTATTACTTGCCCATTTTTCCTTTATGGAACGATACCTAATGAAAAATTAAGTTATGCAAATCGTAATAATTGTTTAAGGAAAATAAAAGACCTTTGCTATCCTTGTCTTACAATGATTTCAATCATTTAATGAGCAAATGCGAAAATTATAACTATAGTGATCTTTTAACTCCAAATTCTTGCATTTAGAAATATAAAAACCAAACATATTCAGAAATTGAATTGGCATGTTACAGGGAGGATATCTACTTCAGAGTTGGTTTGATAAAAAAAAACAGGTTAGCATGTTACACGTTTCACTGTATGATTAGGTACCATTATATTGATAATTAATACCTGAAAGATTCAAAGGTAGCAACCGTAATTACCTGTATATCTGCAAGAGATAGAAAATCGATTGGGTTAGCTCGAAAGCTAAGTAAGCCAAGTTCGACATACAAACTCCCCCTTGAGGTCATGAACCAATAAAACAAATCAGTAGCAGAAAAGAGAAAACTCATAACAACATCAATTATAACAAAAGATCATTTAGACACGTTTACGACTACGTAAACTAAACAACAGATAAATGACTGCATTTAATAACATTTATCGCTATTTTAAAAAATTTAAATTTTTTTGGAAAATACTGGGTTTTGACACTCCTTGCTTTTTCACCCTCTTATGATGATCTCCAACATTATTCTCAAATCCCACCGCACCAAGAGACTCCTTGCTCCCCTTCCCCCACACATCACATTGAATCTTAGAAAGAGGATGTCTCTCCACACAACTCTCACTTGTGTTCTCTCTAGCCAAACATTATCCATTTCACTAACCTACCCCCTCTTATAGGAAGGGATGTTATTGTGCATGTGCCTCCACTCACTCTTGAGCTAATACTCTTTGTAACGAAACAACTCTTAATACTCGATCTTAGTATCAACGAGAGAACTAATAGATAGATGGAGCCATTTTTAGTGCTCCAATATAATAGAGTTAGTGTATGTTGAATGAAGTACATGAAATTCCTAGTAACACTTTAGTACAACAAGTATAACACCAAATAGGCCTTGTACCTATAGTTTCAATAACAATAGAGCACTAGTATACCCTCATAGTACCATCAACCATAATCCTTATTGGGCCTAGAAAACATATTCTTCTTTGTGCAAATGATGAGATTCCTTCTTATGTGCCACACTTGTCAAAATGGAGCCACTTGACAATACATTACTAGGATTCAGAGTTGTAAAAGAACAAGATGATAGAAAGACACTGGAAGACATAGTCATGGCTAACCTTTTTGAATCATTGTGAACGTAATTACCTACTTGATGAAAAACCTATAGAGCTCATTTTTTATAAGGTGTTTTAAATAACGTTTCTTTGTTTTTGAAAAATGGTGTGACTAATGTCATCATAGTTTAAAATTTAAATTAGTTTAGTGTCAATATAGTAATGCTTTTGTAGAGGGTTTTCTAAAAGTTATTTTTTTTGCCAATTTTGAAAAATCGAGACACTCACATCATCACCTTTTTTTTTAAGTATATATATTTTTTAAAAATCAATGTTGGTGTAATGACACCATTTTGTTTTCTTTAAAACAAATTATAGCTTTTTTCTTTTGAAGATGATATCGAAGCTCTTCCTTTTTTTATTGACTATTTTGTTGTTGTTTTGTTTTGGAGACGTTGGTATTACTTTTTTTTTAATTTCTAGTGGCTATATTTTGGATTTTTTTTAATAAAGAGATTACTTATAACTCAAACCTTTCTTGATTTATGTAATTGTACAAAATTTATTGGAAAGTTTATCTTCGTGTTATAAAATATAAAAGAAAGTTTTTTTATTTTTTTTAATGTTTTTGAGCAACTAGGGAATTGTTTTATTTATTTCTTCTTTCATTTTCTTTCCTTTCTTTCTTTCTTCTTCTTTTCTTTCTTTTTTTCTTTTTCTTTTTTTTTCCTTCTTTCTACTTCTTTTCTTTCCTTTCTTTCTTTCTTTCTTCTTCTTTTCTTTCCTTTCTTCTTTTTCTTTATTTATCTTTCTTTCTTTCTCTTTTTCCTTCTTTTTTCTCCCAAGAGAATCCAAGGGATGCTTCCCCACATTTGTGGATGGCATCCCTAGTAAACTAGTCAACATAGACTACCACACCTAACCTAGCAAGATTTGAATTGGGCACTCGTTGGCATGAAACTAACCAAATGCCCAGCAACATGGACTATTAGCATTGAAATGACAACATCCGCCCAATGTTTTTGGTAGCTCAATTCAGTGGTTGCACTTTGAGATCACAGCTCAATATAGTATTTTAGAGTACATATATCAATCATATATCAATCAAAGTTCAGTGTATTAATTGAGGGCTTGTGAAGCCACATGTTCCAAACCTAACCTCCCAGGGTTCATCCCTCATGGTAGCTCATTTAGCAAACCATATATGTGATTTGAAATTATTTTTTATTACAGTGAATAATTCAAAAGCCAACTTAGACTTGTTTGATTTTTCATGAGCTTTCGTTGATTCGCATCTCCCAACATGAATGTCCTTACATACTCAACATGGTAATTTTGAAGAATGAATTCAGTATGAATGTGAATCAATGAAACCTAGCTTAATAAACACCTCCCCGCGTCAACTATCCAACTTCTAGTGCAATCTTGCATATTAGTTTTTTAACTTCACTTTGCAACACCGGGGATACATCACTCAATTTAGTATTTGGTTTAGCATTTCCACTTCAATGTTCTAGCTCCCAACTTAGTGCTAGTGCCTTTAGTAGCAATATTCTTCACTAAGCTCCAACAATTCTTTGCACTTGAGCCATATAGTGTTGACCCCGTCATGCTTTGGGACAAAGCAAATGTTTATGACTATATAGTGTTGAGCTTGAATTAGGTGCTTACATAGGAGGCCCCATGTGCCCCTGTTTTATGCAATGTATTTGACTATATTGCACTAAACACACTAGTTAGTTTTGTAAGGATTAATTGCTCTTGCATGTTATCATTATAATTTCACTTACCTGTGACATTTAAATGATTGTACCCAAAAATATCACAGGCCATCATACACTTCACATAATATAGTCAAATGCATGATTTGATTGACCATTTATGCATTTATACACCATCAAGCAAAATCAAACTTGTATACACCATTTATACACCATCAAGCAAAGTCAAACCTTCAATTGACCATTTATGGGATTTTCATCAAACCTCACACCATTGTGTAAAAAGGGAAAATACTCATGTGACCCATATAAATCCATAATTTAAGCATTTCTATGGCTCATAAATGCCAAACGCTACTTGGAAACATGTGGTTGAGTGCAATCCAACAACATGTAATTGAGTGCAAATTTAGTTAAGCATTGCATCTCATCAATATTTGAACTTTTGGCCCTCCTTTAGGTAAAATCAAGCACATGGGTGCCCATATTTGAAGTTTGAGCATTCCCAATTGGACCAGTTAAGCCTGTAACTCAGTTTTAATGTATAAATAAAGGTTGTTTTGATTGAGGTTTTCTCTCGAGGTTCAATTGAAGCCAAAGGATGTGAAGCGCATTACCTCCATCCACTATCCATCGAGTTTGCATACCCTCATGCTTCACATTCCTCTCGAGAGTCAAAACTGACCATTCACAAGGGGAGGTGCTACTTGTTTGTCTTCGAAGATTGGGATTGAATCCATCGAAGGATAAAAGGACCCTCCCAAATAAAAGATTGAAACCCACTTGATGTAGACTTTTTCCTAGACAATATTGTTTAGTTGTTATTACCTTTTTCATTGAAATAAAATCAATTTCTTCCCTTTTTCCCAAAGTGCTATTTAAATCATGCCATTGAATCACTATTATTTTTTTGTTTAGATGCTTGTGTTGCTGCCATACATGTTAGAGGATAGATAGGCCGTTCATGTCGTTTACTCACCCTTTTGTTTGCCCCTAGTTTTAACAACCACATAGAATAGGACTTTGGTACTTTCATGAAAAAACCACTATGTGCATTATTTTTTCCAATGAAATGCACATTAGGAAAATCCCTTTGAGTACTTCTTTGTGACCCATGGATGGTAAACAGAGTAAACCGTCGCCTTGATTATGAAGTCTAATTCTAAAAGGATAAAAAAAGTTGAACTCGTGACCTTCCCAACTTTGGAGGAAGAGGTCTCACGTCACGTCTAGCTTATGACCATTTAAACTAACCATCAAAATCAAAATTATTCATGAAGAAACCCCATATATACATGCATCAACATGTATTCAATTAATGTAAAATAGTAACATGTATGTACTTGGAACCAGCTTGGAGACTCTGTGAAAATGTAGCTCTGATGAATAAAGAGGAATTGAGAGAGTGCTTTGTATCTATAATTTTAATGAGAGTACAACGTAGATCTTTATCATCTTCCTTACTGCAAGAAATATTTGTGTTCATATGCCTCTGTTTGACTATTTATTTCTTTATTGTTCTGTTCTAGCACACAGATCTGATCGTATGTTAACTTCATTGATTACTATAAGATAAAAAGAGAAATCAATTCAGTGGACTATGTGCACACCATATTCAGTTAAGGCTGGTTAATGTAAGTAAACGTGTTTGTTTCTTTTGTGTTAAGCTGTCTATCACCACAGCACACCTAACAATTTCCATCATTGTTTACTTTTTTATCATGTCATTTGCTTTAGCTTTGTTTCTTTTGCAATCCTATTTCGCAAGTCGCATCTACAGTTACAGGCCAATTTACCCACACTCAGTAACAGCATTTTGCACTTTTGTCCTAGTTGGTGACATCAACTAGAGATGAGGATTTCATTCCCAGTTGAATTTCATTTCTGACAAGTTCTTTCAGTTCTCTTATAAGTAGGACAGCAATAGTTTACCAACCAAAGCAGTGAATCTCTGTGCGTCTTTCCATCAACTTGGCCAAGAGGAAACCCGATTTAGAGAATGGATTCCAGATTGATAAATTAAAATGACCTTCCTATCGGGTATCTTGTCTCTCACAGGAGTTACTAGATAAACAGTATAACCCTCATTCTTGGCACCATTGTTGGGTTAGGAACACCTAGCCTATTAGCAAATTCTATATACATAATTAGTGGGAAGCTTATCCTGTATGACCATAACTTGGCCAAACATTGTTGGCACATTGTCGAGGTACAATGGCAGACGCTAGAGTTGGCCATTGGAAGGAAACTAAAAGGATATCGCAGTTCGTCAAAGAGATAATAAATAGGGCCTAGTATACAACAAGCAGTAGTGAAATAGCTTTGGTTGGATACTTAGATTTCGACTTGCTCAGATATGCAAATGATAGACAGTTTACATTTGGTTATGGATTTCACATTGAATCAACAATGATTAGTTGACGGAGCTAAAAACAATGCACTATTGGGTTGTCTTCAACAGATGAAAAATACAAAGGAGCTATGAATGATGAATGCATCATGTGGTAATGTGGAGTTTGGCTAAGTAGAATTACAAATGATATTGCTGTTTTTTTTGTTTGATATTTTGTTAGTGATTTGTGGGACTGACTTGTGGTCTATGAAACCGTGACGCAGGGGCATCTAAGTCGTTAAAATCACCCAAGGATTGTACCCCTACCTGGGGCATCCAAGTGTCTTCTCCCAGCTACCTTGCAGGGTTCGAACTCAGGTCGCCATGTAGAACGAGGCCCATCAAAACCAACCATGCTAGTGAGATTTGACTTAATTTTGAAAGACATGGGATGGGCTTTGATCCACTTATGTGTGCACGGTCACAAGATCATTTAATACAATCTCTCTAGGTGCAACCACATGTTCGACCACTACCTCAAAGTGACCCCATAGCTTCAAGCTAGACCCTAACAGAAATTGAATCTTGCTGAAACTCCTCACTCTTCACTAATGGTTCCAACTCCTTTGGGTGGATGATATTGCTGTTGGACAGGGAAAGCACCAATGCTATTTTGTGACAACTAAGGAACAATTCAATGAATGAAAATTGCAACAATGGCTCAAACAAAGAGTCGTATAAGTGAATTTTTCAAATTATATTCTTCAACGTTAAGAGACAATTCGGACCTTCAATCGTCCTTTAAAATTCTGAGCATCATGAAAACTGACATTGTGTCGGGATGTTAATCATTTTTAGTATATCTAGTCGTGCTTATCCTTCTTGAAAATAAAAAAAAAATGATTTCAGCTTCAATAATGGACAACCTCAGAATCTCATTTTGCCAATGTTATTCCACAGCCTAACCCCTTATTTAAGTGCTTGAGCTTTTGAAAAAGTTAGAAACCATTATCGTCTTCTCCTGTAAAATCTTGAAAATTATGAAAAACGTTGACCTCTAAAGAGATCATTTCTTAGTTACTTTTCCAACAAAAGAGATTTTTCTCTATCATGACTTAATGAATGCTTATTAACTGAATCAACTGAAGGAAATATTTGGGTTAAGGCATCTAAATATTTCCTTGACAAGGGAATATCAAGCAAATTATTAGCAAATTTGTTTATCCTTTCAGCAAAAACTTTTGGCAAGTTGTAATATTTGTTTGCCAAAATCATTTATCTTAGTAGAGAATTATCAACATAATTAAGTTACAGTTAAGAAAATGGAACTGCCTAGCACCAAATTTTAAGAGACTAATTGGTAGCTACAACTTTCACAAGTTCACCTCCAACGACTAGTGGACTAGTGCTGGGCTAAAAAAAAAATTCCTGATCCTATTTTCATGGGTAAGATTCAATTTTTCCTTACAGCATCTATCACATAAAAAAACTTGTGATTTCCCACTCCACAATCCTAGAAGCTTAGCGCCCCTTTAAGCGGCCAATGAATCCCAATCCTAAAATTCATATGTTGTGTAATGCTTTTCTAGAGAAAAGCCTTTGTAAAAATTATGCGCAGAAGTCAAATTCCATTTCGTGTAAAATTAAGTGCTATCTGTAGATAGAGAAATTGGAGGCAGGGAGATGCAATATAGAGGTGATGCGAAGGAAAGAATAGAAGGAGAAAGCTACATATTCCTCATGACTCAAAAATACAGTTAAATCTTGTGCTTTTTACAGGGCTAAGAACTAATTCATATTTTGAGTAAATCTTTGGAAAACTATCTTATAAAATCTGGAAACACTGTTGATATGTAAGAATGCTGTTGGGATCAATAAGCCCACGGAATGCCAAGAAAACCTTGAATTATGTAAAAAAATTGATGTCCAAGACTCCAGACCAATGCAATCTTCACAAGAATTTACAGAGCTTTCAACTATAGAGGTTCTCAAGTCAAACTATAAGTCTATTGCAGCTGTTGCTTTCCTCATCAGAATACTGCAACTCTTCTCATATCTTTCCTTTCTTTTATAACTCACCACCAATGAACCATCATAACAAAGGCTGGATCTTTTGCTTATTGACTGATTCCTGAACAAATAGATAAATCGCCACACTTTTCAAAGTATTCCTTAGAGTCAACGAGGAGAAAAGCCCCTAAGATCATAGGGATCAAAGGAATGAACGTCTTGATTCCCAAAAGTACATCCCTTCTGTTTGTGAGGAGTCCTGTACACAAAGCTTTAAAAGAATAGAATGCTCTGTCAGCTCGGAGTCAACAAGGTGTTCTATGTCATATCCACATGAAGGCACTTCCATAAAAGTGGAAAAATAACCACAAAACAACTTTCAGTAGACCAGGTGTTGTCAAGAACCAGTGCAGTCCATCCTTTATGTTACTTGAAAAATGCTCTTAGATGAGAACCCAATATATTCACAGGAGAAGATACCCCCCACTATATGTATCGCCAGAAATATTTCCTCTCTTTGTGAACGACCTTCTTGTGCTTGACCATATCCTCTTGCCCACTAGTCGTTTTCTCCATTCTGAAAGACGCATATACAAAGGAACTGCCCCAAAGAACGCCAGCAATAAGAACAATATTGCAGCACAAACGAAGAGAACATTGCGAAACCCATTTTCTAAAGTAGGGTCCTTTTGTCCAGTCCATGGGACACCCCCAACGTTCATTCCAAAGACTGCAACATCACATTCCATACAATATACTATATTAGTTTTAGGCGGATTGCAATCAATTTATTTTTAGGCAACACTTGTCTAGCTATCAGTGCACAATCTACATCATAGAAACCTTGATCAACACTATAACTGCAGTAACTGCGATGAAGAGAAACAAACATGATAAATAATTGTAAGAGAAAACATTAATTTCAAAAAGATTTTATAGAAAAAGAATGAAAAGGGTGCCATGAATTAGAATCTAGACACAATCGTGGAAAGCAACTAAGATAATGGTTAAGAGAAGAAAGAACTGAAAGACAATGAAGAATAGAATGAGTATCCAAGAAATTTAACAGGAATAAGAATGACAGGTATATTATAAATCAAACAGATGGTCAGCTTGTACTTGGTAGAGGCCTTACCTCCAGTGACTATTGATAATGGAAGAAAGATCATTGATAAAAATGACAGGTAATATAGCTTCTTATTGATTTGTTCTGCCTGCCAGCTATCAAGGCCAGCCTGAATTGCAGTTACACGGTTTACAATGAACCCCACATTTTCTTTGAGCCTCCTTAGACGACTAACCAGCACATCTAATGCTCCAATGTCCTCCCTTGCAAACCATGTTCTTTGAGCACATTTATCTTTCACTCTAGGGAAAACTTGCTCTCCATGAGCAATAACCTGCAACAAAGCATTTATTGATTTAGCTCACTGTTTAATGCAGAAAGCACATTCAAAGCTTCACTATAATTCAGCTGCTCAATGTTGTCATCTCGGTGAGAAAGGAAATCGACCTGCAAAAGACGCTGTAAATTCAAATGCATTTTAGGAAATCGTCTGTCATCCAGCGTCTGCTTCTTCAATAGGTAACCACCTAAAATCATATAGGGAATCAAGAATGATGCATGAGGAAACCGAAATAATGGAAACACCGTTATTCCTTAAATCCATCCCTTCAACGTTGCCTTAAAACATCTCAAGCCAAGAAACTCTAATGAAAAACTTCACGATCAAAAGAATTTTGTTCTTTCTAGGTTGAAAAAATTCGGGACCAGAAAAAACTTATTTACATTTCCAGTCAGTATAATCATAAAAATGATAACAAACATGCATACATGTTAAAATTCTTCATTTAAAAATATGCATCGCTTTCAACTTCAACTAAGCTTCAACCCCAATTATTCCTTTCCTAGTTAGAACCAGACTCCTAGAACACATATATTGAAAACTTCAACTTAATGTAGGAGCATTAGATCCTAGAAGCCTATTTGTACAACAAGCTTCTCCGTCCATTCTTTCAGATACAGGAGATATAGTGAGCTTCCACATTCTTCTAAAAACTGTTAGACGACTTCAGCTTAATTCTAATCTACAAGTACTGGTATCTCTTAATAATAGGGCTGTGTCTCAAAACCACTAGACGGGTTGGTTTTTACATGGAACCACTCTTTCATAATTCTCAATGTAGTTGTTTCTCAGAAAACAGCTTTTGCAACAATTACCCCAGCTGTTTACCCAATCCCTTATAGCTAGAAGGGCTTGAGAAAAGCAAGAATTAAAATAAAAGTTACTTTAGGAACAAGAGAGCTGGCTAGAGGGCTGCTGCAGAGAGAGAACGTGAGGATGCTTTGGGGAATAAAGCATCAGTTGACCAAACAAGTTGCAAATCCTTCTTGGTTCTTAAGGTGGAATTTACAATTTAACAGTAAAAACCCAGCATATTCTAGAGATTACATGCAGCTAGGAAATGGAAAATATAGCATTCTGCAATCAAGAGACAATTGTATTTAAGGAAACCAAAATGGATCAAGGATAAAAAATTGTTTGAATGAAAGGGGTGAGAAGCAATTTTCTGAAATGACTCACTCTGACTTTTGCTACGAGAAGAAACTGTATCAATGTCACTTTCGTTACCAAGCATTAAAATTGAGAATTTTTCATTATGAAAAACTAAACTTAAAAATCACAGGTGGTATGGAAAGTACGACAAAGAGAGCAAAGATGTTAGAGTTGCGTACCTTTATCCAATTCAAGCTCTATGGAATCCAACTCCATCTCAAGCCTGGTTACTATATCCTGCAGATGATCAACATGGGTGTCCACAATGTGCACGAGGAGATTGGAGACCCTAGTGGGCACAGGGTTATCAGCTTCCTCGGAATGGTTCATAGTCAACAGAAACTCCAGCACATGCTCTCTTATGACAATTCCATTGGGCTCTGTGGCATGTTTTGAGCTGTTCTCCTCCTTTTGCCCATAGTGGAGCTGGGATGAAGGACTCTCCACACTGGGGATCTCAGAAAGCAGAGACAGGCCCGTCTGAGAAAATCCCAGCCTTGGCACCTTACCAAGAGACACTGTAATCACAGTATTCTCGCTGATCCTTGCAGCAAGCCTTTGGGTGAATTTACTGACAGTGGGGCCTGGGGAATTTACCCTAAACACAAGAGCACCATCTACATTCCCACAGAAGGGCCCACTGCTCACTAGGGACAGGATATCTTGAAGCTTCAGAGGTGGGCAGAGGACATCAATCAAGTATTGTGCAGCCACTGCCAGTCTCTGATTAGATCTCGGCAGCTCAACATGGTACCAACAGAATTGCCCACCCTCCCCTTCGCTCAGATCCCAATCCTTGTTGAAGAAATTGCCCTGCCCATCAAATCTGTAGGCACTCCTCTTCACTGCCCCAGGGAAATGTATGGTGTACTTTTGTTTCCGTCTAACTGGAGACTCCATGGATGTTTCAGTATCCATTTCCTCTGCATCAGTACTGGTCTCTTCAAGACTTACAGGCACCATGACTGCTCAAAAGGCAAAATCCTTATCGGATGTGATTGAATTCAATCTCAAAAAAAATAACAAACGCGCGTTGGGTGTCACGGGTTTCAATAAATAGAAAACAGATGCGAATTGGGCGTCCCAGAATTCAATTGGGCGTCAAACAAGATATTAAAGCGCAGAGTGGGTGTACACGAAAACCAAAACCATTAATTTCGGGTTTAGGTAACAATGTTTGAATTCAAACCAGATATAAAATTACAAAGTGGGTATACCTGAATTTGTCAATCCCAAATCGTGTACCTGAATTAAGGCTAACCCATCAAGAAGCAGCAGCATGTACATTGAATGGATATGATCTTCTGTTAAAACCCTTCATCCGAGAAGCAGGGAAGCCTTCATATTGAAAGCAGGGGAGGCTTAATATTCAAAGAATATCGATGAAGATCACCCTCGTCTCTGTTTTTGTTGGGCATTGACTTCGCTTGTATCGCACGTTCCTACCTTCTGCCATGCAATTAAATATCCTACCATGCATGAGCATTCAAGAAGCCCACTTCCTGAATGGTTGGAAGGCCTTAAAAAGCCTTTTCCTCGAAGCACATCCGACGACATGCAGCCTTTCACGCATTTTGAAGACAGCGCAGACCCTTCAGATTTGGCCCTACATATGATGATGCTGCCATGCATGGATTTACATTTCCGAGAGAAATTCAAATCGCCATTTTAAGCCTTTTTATATTTTAGGATAATTCTAATGTGTTTGGTTTAAATTCGCTGAGTTGTGAATTAGATATGCACCGCTTTTCCACCAAAATATCTTGAATTTGCTTGTCCAATGCGAGAGACCAAGTCCTCCCACATAAAAATTTTAGATAGAAATCTTGCAGTCTACTTCTACCATTCACACATCTGGGGAAGGTCACTTCCTTCTCTGGTAAAGCTTTGTTTTTTTTAATCATTTTGAAAGGAGTTTTAGTTTGAATGCAACTTGCTATTAATTTATATGATTTGAGATGAACATCATGACTTATATATGATTTTAGATTAACATCATGACTTATCATCACACGAGAGAATGAATAAAATTTGTGTACATATAATTTCAATTTAATAAAATTTGTACTTAATTTTTCCAACAATATTTATGCATGTATGTATAAGTAGCTATAAACAAGTCAATTGTTTATGCATATATGTATAAGTAGGTGTAAACAAGTTAGTTGAGTTCTATTGTGTGGTTTTGCTTTTGTCCGTCTCCACTCTTGGGTTACGATGTGATTGTTTGACATGTAATTGATTGTACTGGTCGTACCTTGATTCAAGGATTTAGTATTTAAGTAATATTTTTTTTAAATTTAAATAAAGGGATTATATGTTTTCTTCTTTTAGTAAGTTTTGGTAGAAATTATGTTTTAGTGTCGATATGCTTATGTATTTAGTGATACTAATATTTTTAAAATTTCAAGATTGATGCATTGAATAATGTTTTGTGTATTTATTTATAATATAGTTATTTTGTCTATAAGTTTATTAATTCAATGTTTAAGTTACCAATGAGTCATCACTAAGGTAGTTGATGTTTTGTGTATTTATTTATAACATAGTTATTTTGTGTATAAGTTCATTAATTTAATGTTTAAGTTACCAACTACTCATCACTAAGATTGTTGAGAATTATAAATTATTGATATAATAACTCATAGTAAAATTAATTGAGAGTGGTTAGTTATACTCATTGATGATTCACCACTAAGTGGAGAGGTTTTGGTTAACAATTAAATTTAAAAGGTTTTAAGCCACTTAACTCACTTGTAATCATCTAATATAATGTCAATCAATGAAATAAAAAAGTTCCTCTCTTTTTAATAGAGATTCACATGGAGATGTCATCCTCTATTATTTAGGATTTGCAAGTGCCCACAACCCTTGTTCTTTATTTCATTATTGTTTGTTTCTTCTCTTACATTTTTTTTTTTTAATCCAGGGAAATAGGTAACTTTTCAAGATTACCTAGGCAAGAACTAAGTTCAAATCTAACTGGCTACCCCTATAAGCCCTAAGCTAGTGCAAACATCCCACAAGCCAACACCTAGCATGAATTGTTTCTCTTACACTTTTTAATATCACCAACGTAGATCCATCTCAAACCCGAATCTATCAAGCACCGAGAGGGATCCAATTTCTTGAGGTGTATTTTTTTTTGTTTTATCTTAAATTTTTTACACATTATGAAAAAAATTACCCCTCAAGAAATTGGATCCCTCTCTTTTAATTTTTTAATTATTTTTTTATTTTTATTTTTGACAAGTTATGAACGAACATGAAATTTTTAATTACTTTTGATTTTTAGAAGTTATGAGCCGACATGGAAACGTAACGTGACAAACGTTACAACATCTCCCCCATACTGGGTTGTAACGTAACGTGACAAACGTGACAAATGTGACAAACGTTACAACATCTCCCCCATAGTGGGTTGTAACGTAACATGACAAACGTGACAAATGTGACATGTGACATTCGTTCCAGGATCTCCCCCATACTATTACTTTTTACATTTTATTACTTTTGAAAACGTTACATGTGACATCCGTTACAGGATCTCCCCCATTTTAGTTTGAATGCAACTTGCTATTAATTTATATGATTTGAGATGAACATCATGACTTATATATGATTTTAGATTAACATCATGACTTATCATCACATGAGAGAATGAATAATATTTGTGTACATATAATTTCAATTTAATAAAATTTATAGTTAATTTTTCCAACAATGTTTGTGCATGTATGTATAAGTAGCTATAAACAAGTCAATTGTTTATGCATATATGTATAAGTAGGTGTAAACAAGTCAGTTGAGTTCTATTGTGTGGTTTTGTTTTTGTCCGTCTCCACTCTTGAGTCACGATGTGATTGTTTGACATGTAATCGATTGTACTCGTCCCACCTTGATTCAAGTATTTAGTATTTAACTAATATTTTTTTAAAATATAAATAAAGGGATTATATGTTTTCTTCTTCTAGTGAGTTTTGGTAGAAATTGTGTTTTAGTGTCGATATGCTTATGTATTCAGTGATACTAATATTTTTAAAATTTCAAGATTTGTTCATTGAATAATGTTTTGTGTATTTATTTATAATATAGCTATTTTGTCTATAAGTTCATTAATTCAATGTTTAAGTTACCAATGACTCATCACTAAGGTAGTTGATGTTTTGTGTATTTATTTATAACATAGTTATTTTGTGTATAAGTTCATTAATTTAATGTTTAAGTTACCAACTACTCATCACTAAGGTTGTTGAGAATTATAAATTATTGATATAATAACTCATAGTAAAATTAATTGAGAGTTGTTAGTTATACTCATTGATGACTCACCACTAAGTGGAGAGTTTTTGGTTAACAATTAAATTTAAAAGGTTTTAAGCCACTCAACTCACTTGTAATCATCTAATATAATGTCAATCAATGAAATAAAATTTTCCTCTCTTTTTAATAGAGATTCACGTGGAGATGTCATCCTCTATTATTTAGGATTTGCAAGTGCCCACAACCCTTGTTCTTTATTTCATTATTGTTTGTTTCTTCTCTTATATTTATTTTATGTTTTTTTAATCCAGGAAAATAGGTAACTTTTCAAGATTACTTGGGCAAGAACTAAGTTCAAATCTGACTGGCTACCACTATAAGCCCTAAGCTAGTGCAAACATCCCACAAGCCAACACCTAGCAATAATTGTTTCTCTTACACTTGTTAATATCAATATTTGGTACAACATTTTTTTTTTTTTGGGGGGGGGGATATCAATATTTGGTGTAGTGGTAGTGTCTATTTGATTATAAGAACACTAAATAATGTGTTGATCACAGCCAACCTCTACAAATCATATCGGCTCTACGTTATTGATAGCATAATCTTTGCCTAATACCATCATAGTTGTGGAATATAAACCAATACTCAACACTTTTAATAATTACATAATAAATTATGTGAAGGTGACTTAGATTATTTATAACCCATTGTCAAACCCACACATAAATCACCTCTCTAGGCTATATATTAACTTGTCTAATAAGTTGTGTGTTCTTCTAGAATATTTATTTGCGTTACATGGCTCATAACAAAGCATACACTTTTATAGGAAATTGTTAGGGTTTACTATGGACTTGACCTTCACATCTATAAATCCCTTGCACCTTGATGGGTGTGCATATGGATTCACCAAATATTCTCACTTCAATGGTGTGTGTTGTTCCCTCAACACTCACATGCCCTAAAGTATGTTTACTTGGAAAATTTTGACTCTTAGCCCTAAAAAATCACTAATGACTGAGAAATTGGATCTATAATTTGGATCTTTTGTTCATGCTTGAAGTAGGTCATGAGGTCTTTGGGAAGTCTCGGTGTTAAGAGAAGGGGATATCATCCTATATTTCAGTCATTCATTCCTATGCATGCTAAGGAAAAGTAGTTGGAGGAGGTTTTTGTCCTAGTAAGGGGAGGACTGCTTGAGGTCTAATCGTGGGGGGTAGTAATGTAATGTGTAATTTGCAAGGGGCCTGTAAACTCGAAGGAATAAAGAAAATTTATCTTGGTATTCAAAATATTGGGGGTGCCAAGTTGTGGTGGAGGGAGGTGTTTGGTTACTCATTCATAAGTCAAAGGAATAATGAGGGGGTTAGGATCCCTATTGGTTCTTTGTCTCAGTGTCACGATTCCTAATAGTATAGGTTGAAAAGGCATCTAGGCCAGGGTGGAGTCGGAGGTTAATGATGAGAATGATAGGGTGATTTTGTTTCCCTATCCACCTATGAATGTTGTGAAATGTTCTCATATCTTGTTGGAGGTGATGGAATATTGTGAAATGTTCACATGTGTTTGAGTGTATTTGTAAAGACCCAGTTTAACTAATCAAGTCCTTATGTTCTAAATTAACACGTTTCATCTAACTATAAACATTTGTTTTATAAATGTAGCAATAAATATTATATTACAAATATGTTAATATAATAGTCTATAACAAATAGGAATAAAATACTTAGAATTTAATATAGTTTTCAACATGCACAACTATAGCTAACATAATTTCTCTATTTATTAAAACATGATACTTCAAACATATAGATTTCATCATATTAAATAATAAATACTTACAATTTATTAAGCATAAAAGGTAGGAATCAATAAAATACCTATAGAATTGTTTGAGTTAGCACCCAAGTGTTGAACCCTCTTCCTTTTCTTGCCATAGTCAAACCCAAACTGGAGTTTACCTTCCAACTAGCTAGGAACAGCCTATTCGACTCCCTAGCTCCAAGAAAAGTGTAGGTTCCTTGGCCCTCCATGCCTGAAACCCCAAGAACAACAATAGCAACGATAACAAGTATCCAACCCAGTAAAATATATGTGCAATAGATCCAATATTCAGTTTCCTTCCTTCTCCTCCAACAAATTTTCCTTCCCCAATTAATTTCCTCAAGTCTCTAACCCTTCCCGAAAAAACTCCTTGACACCCTTTCCTTTGTTCCTATTAATCCAATTTTCCTTACCCTTTCTCCAAAGTCCTCCATTAATGGCCCATCAATCTCCCTTTCTAGGTTCTAGGGAAATATTAATTAAAAAATCATGTAAATAAAAGAAGTGAAAATAAAATAACCATAAAATATAATGCAATTAATGTGTATTAATGGAAATTAACATTTCCCACAAAAAAATCTATGACAATCCACCATACTCCATTAATTCATCCTACCAACTAATAATTAACGTTGCTATATATTTACTAGATATTTATATGTAAGCTTTTATGCTTTCTATAATCATGAAACCATTCATTGAGTAATTAATAGACTTGTTTAGTAACTAATACACCAAGTAACTGTACAAGTGTACATTCATAATGTATGTATGCATAGCTAGCATACACATATATTGCGCATGTACTAATGATAAACAACCACTGCCTCTAATGCATCGTTCTCATATGCTCACAATCAAGCATGCAAGACAACAATTCAATAATCAAACATCAACAATCTCACTAACTAGTTCACATTAATATAATACAAATCGCACATCACACTGAGATTAACACACATGAGTAAACTTTAAGAGTTGTAACATACATAAGTAATCAAACTATAATAGCTAACTTCCTCAACATCCTTAATTACTTGCTTCATCTTTCTAGTTCACATCTATCTTCCACATCATATCCTTCCTCTACTGGAATATCCTAGAGCGTCAACTACATTGACCTAACCACAGATAGAACCAGTAAATAGAAGCGTCAATACATCGACCAAGCTTCCCTCGTAGGCAACCGATAGTCATCATCACACATCTTGGGGAGCATGACTTAGAACAACCATCCCAAGACTCCAGGTTTCAGAGGATAAACAGTGGGTAATGCCTCCACCCTCCCTAATAGAACTAGGGTCAATATCCTACATTGACATACTACATTGTTGTTGTTGTTGTTATGAGGGATATACCATCGAATAACCATTTTGGGAAACTATGTCTCCTCAAACCCTGCACTACACCACACATCATAGTAATGAAACCAATAATATTTCTAAAAATAATGCTTCACTAGCATACCATTTCTCTTTCAAAGTCCATGCCATCAATGTCACTTAAGTACCATATTTATTTGGTTATCACTTAGCCCATTTAACATGTGGGTTAGTTTACTAGACAAAAGATCATGCATAACCAAATAATTGTTTGTATGTGCTTACTATGTTTCTAATCGACGAATAATGTAAAGAAGCTTGTCTATGTACCATGCACCTGGTACCTTATCTATTTATTCTACATTTAATTTAAACTGGTATCCACGTACCAAAATATTTCATTTTAATTTGCATGTTAGAAGTAAATCACATAACTACCATCATTAATAACATAAACATAAACTTATACATAACTTATGCAATACAAGTAGGTCCATATGTCCATGTAATACAATGTTATCATTCTGGCCGAAGTCCACATATAATAAGCAAAAGAAAAAATAAGTAATTATGTAGTTTAGCTGGCGAAGTCAAAATAAGGGGTGTTACAGTATACCTAGATGCTCATTAGTTCCCTTCTAGCAACTCCTAATTAGCTCATATTTTGTCCTTTAGAAACCACGAGCACCTCCAAAATGGTGCAAAATATGTGGTCCTAGGCAGAGATCAAGGAAGTTTTTATGGAGTTTGTAGACTTCTTGTTGACTAAAATTTCTCCTAAAGTATCTCTGAAATTTAGGCTCCTTTGAGTCTAGAATTTTAGTTCTATAGTAGCTTAATATGTCTTCTCTACAATGCCACAAGTTGAGCAATTTCTAATGTGCCAAGAGAAAGTTATGGCAACTTTCCCAAAACTCGGTTTTTTTTGTCCCTTTCAGGAGAGAGAAGTTGTGAGGACTACCACATGTTTGATGTTTTTTATCTACTTCTGACAATTTTACCAGAAATACTAGGGTCCACTGTATTTCTAATGCAACGGGTGGAACTCAATTCAAGCTTCATATATGATAGTTTTACCCGAAACACATGTTTGAGACTAGTTTTTCGACAAATAAAAAACTTTAACTTCCACAAATTTTAACTCCAAACTTATATCAAACTAGGATCTAAAATTTCTACCACAAGTACTTTGCTATGTCTCCTAATACTCCTCAAAATTTTGCTATCTGAAACGTCCTAAAAAAGGTTATAGAGAAAATGGTTTTGATACCAAATTCCCCCAAAAGCATAAAAATATAAAGAAGAAGTAACTCTACATCTCGAGAATGAAATAAAGAGAATGAATAAGAATCATTTTCAAGGGGGAAACCTCCGTTTACAATATATCAAATGCACAAGATGAGATTATCTCTAAAACTAGGTCTCTTTGATATATACAGGAGACAAAGGGTATAATTACAATTACAATTAAGGTCCTAATGTGGTCCTAATTGGCCAATAAAGACAACACTAATATAATAATACAAATGTAATGTCACAATATCTAGGGCTTGTCAGAATCCAAACAATTATACACCTCATATCTTGAGCCCCAATGACTAGAACTATTTTACAATCACATTGATAAGCGTTCTATATTGGAGGAAGGGACCAATGCCAATATTACACCTATATGTTGGAGAATTGTTTAGTGATTTACTATCCTAGGTATTTTATAGTCTCTTCATGATTAGAACCCCTTGGTTTTGCAAGCCTTGTCTACTCTTGTGTATATATTATATATTTATTGGATTTCATGTCTGGAATAAGACTGTGACCTTTTGGCAGAGTCAAGATTGATAAGTGGATTATCTTGGAGGAACCCAAAGTTGGGTGTTGAAGGTGTTGGTGACAACAGTTGGGTATATTGTCTTGTTGTTACATTTGAATTATAAATATGAATATCTATCTTCTTCCCTCCCCAAATTCATTATGCACTTATATATCAATAATGTGTTTAAATTAATGAAATGTGGATATAATTGTTTTACGTGAAATTAGTTTGAAATTCATATCTTTCAGTTTATGTTATTTATTTATATGCTTGATGTGGCTTGAGAAAGGTCTTGTTCATTGACAAGTGTGCAAATTTAGAAGAGCAGAGAGCACCTTAGCTGGAAGCTTGTTGTTGGGATTGGTCTCAAGGATTAAGTGGATTAACATTATCATCCTAAATACTTTTTATCTATCTTCTCTCATGCATTTAATGGAATAACCTATGAATTTGGGGAAGTTAACTAGTTGTATTTACTTGCTCTGTTGGTGAGATCATCTTTACTCACCCAGTATTTTTGGGCAAATGGAAATGATGACTCGATTGGGGATAATTCCATGAATTTTCCCTACTAGGGTTGTCTTCCTTGTAAATTTTCCATTTGGGTAGCTTGGTTAGTTTTTGTCTTTGTCAATCTTCCTCTATGTTCCATTAGGATCAAGAAAACCATAAATTCCTTATTTGTTCTTTTTATTTTTTTACCTGTTGAGCAAGTTTCTCATGACTATTTTTAGACACGGTGATGAGCGCTCATGAGTTTCCCTATGTAAACCCACGAGGACTTTCTTGCACTTGCAATTTGTAGCTTGTGACCCACAAGCATGTTAGGATATTTTAATACTCCATCCTTGTCCTACCTAGCATTATTTCATTTTCCTAGTAATTGATGATGTCATTTCCCCCCTAGTGGTGTGTAGATGTCATCCAGGATCCATCTACCACCTTCTGATCCCTGCATGCATCATTTTAGGACCACTTAAGTCAGTTCCCTATTTTTTAGGAGCCTACTCAATGTTCCAGTTCAGTTCACATGATGAGTTAGCTAACTCTTGTGGGGGGTTAGAGTTCCGAATGCCACTGATTGTGGCCTCATGCACCCTTTTCTGACTGTTTTGCATGGAAAAATCATTGATGCACCATCCTTGGTCAATTAACTGAGTTTAGGATTAGTGTGGCTGAGTTTGAGTCTTCAGGAGCACTCCAGTGGTGACAATTCCTATGCTAGACCAACTAAGACTCGAATTCTCCTGTGTGATTTGAATTCTCTCCATTGTAACATCATTGTTGACTATATTTATTATTGGATCATGTGACATTATTTTGTTCCTATCTGAGTTCTCATGCATGATTAATTGTCTGCTCATTTTTACTGCAGTTTTCACTCTAATTCATCTTTTCTGCTCATTATTTCTCTGTGAGGTATACTCAGCTCGTAGATCTGTTGTGATTTAGAATTTCACATGGTGTTAGAACTCAATGAGCATAGTTTGAGTAGTTTCTTTCAATACTGCACCAGAAGCCTCTGGATTTCCACAACAAATCCTGGTGCCATTATATTGGAGAAATCCTTTGAGGTGTAGCAAGCTGTGAAGGATCCAGAATAATGTGCCTATTGTCCTAAAGCAGTGTTCAGTATTAGTCTATCTCCAAAATTGAGAGTTTTTTGCAGGTTATTGAAAGTGAAACAGTAGCAGCATAACCACCTTGTATTCGCTCCAGCAGTTCTAATGGATAATTCCAACTCTCCTCTCTCTCCCAAGATCCTGACACCCTTCAATTACCTTGATTGGAGGGATGATATTAAGATGGTCTTGCACAACAATTCACTATACAGGGTAATAATGGGGAAGGAGGTCGAACCTCAAGCAACTTTGGAGAAGGCCAAGTATCTGAATATATTGGATGAAGCATTTAGTTTCATGTGTACTCATATTTACAGAGATATACTCTTCCACCTTGATGGAAGACTCCAAGAGAGTTATGGTTGAATTTAGAGACCCTATTCGACAAACAAGATGAGCCAAGGGGCCATATTCTGGAAAATGAGTCGATTTCTCTTCAACCGAGCAGTTTCGAGACCATCCAGCAATTCTTTTCCGAATTCAAATCTATGGTCATGCAATGCAAGCAGTGTGGCATTGAGAAGAAGGATGAGTAGTTGGTGCTATCCATTCTTGACGTAAGTCACCTTACTGGAATACTTTCTTTCTTAACAATACACATGACACAAACCACAATGCTTACACGAACATGGTGTAAAAAAGGATGCCAGAAGTGGCTTTATATTACTTCTCTGAATTCGGTTACAATACGGAATAACTGTAAACAAATAACTAACTACAATCGGCCTCAGCCGTTACGACTTAGAAGTAACTGTGGTGTGTTCTCCTTGTGTGTCGACCTCACCCTCTCCTGGTTCCCCTCATAACTCTGAGCTATGGCTCGATCTCAACTCTCTGCTTCTTCGTCCGGTGTGACTCTTCACAACTCCTGTCGGCTCTCCTCTCTCTGATCCTGCTGATCGCAGACTAAAGATCCTCTTGTTTCCTCTCCTTCGTCTTCTACCCTGCTGCTACTGTTCCCGAGATTACTTCAATCCCTAAGACACGCATCCTCCGGTCCGTCGATCCTTCCAAATCTTGCAAACCTGCAACTGTCAGATCTCAATCGTGCTGCACAGCCTCTGTCCATGATGTCACCGGTCACGTCTTTCACCTATTCACAATAACTGTATTAACTTCCTCAACAACCCTGAATGGCTACTAGGTACAGTCCCTTGACTTTCTGCCCTTCCGACCCTGCTACAATAGTCGATCACATCTCGACCTTCTTGTCGGCTTACTTCTCATATTTTGCGGTTCACCAATCCTCCCCTTCCTCCGCACTTGGCTCCGCCAAACCTGTCGCATCATAGTTCGACCACTTGTCGACTACCCGACGTCTTACTCCACTTGTCGTCTATCGACTAATTCCTGTCGATTCTCGACCAATCACAACATCTGTTGTGCTGCTCCAGTCAGTCACACTCTGATTGCTTCTGCTCGACTTATTGACTTCGACAATTCAACCTTCTCTCCGCACCAGTGGTCATCGGCACCCCCGCTGGTCAGCTCCCTCCTGTCGATCAACCTCGACTGATCTGCCTAGGCCCCGATGCTCCTGCATCAATTCTGAGCAATCTAGGTCTTGAGTTTTCCATCTTTGTCTCTACCTTCCATTCAGGGCGAATTTCAATTCCTGGTTGGAAGATGTCATCCTTAGATGTTTTCATTGAATCTCTCATCCAAGAACAAGAAAAATTGATCCAGATCGACGCCTTGAAGGCCTCCAAAAATCAAGCTCTTGTGGCTAGAGAAGCAAAAAGTGTGAATGGAAAGGGGAAGCACAAGGGAAAGGAGAAGAGGAAATATGAACCCAAGCATAATTCCAAGTCAAGTCCATCAGAAGGATCCTCTAGCTCCAAGAAGGACAAACAAAAGGAATTTGAGAAATCCAAGTGTTCCTATTACACGAAAGGAAACCACCCATAGAGATATTGCATGTAGAAGAAGATAGATCAGATGACCAAACTCCTTGAACAACATAACATTGCCTTCCTAGAAGGCACAAGAGAGACTGATTCTGGAAGTGAAAAATGTTCTATTTGTGCCTTCTTTGTCAGCAAATTTGTTGTTTGTATATCAGATGACTCACACAAGTTCACCAAAGAAAGTGGTCTTTGGTCCTTACACAGTTGATATTGCAGAGATCTCTACTGGGAAGATTATAGCAAAAGGGTTTGCAAACCATGCCTCTAAGGCATATGATATCTCCCATTTTTTCCATACTCTCTACCTACCCCATTGGAATTTGATGAAGATCAGAGTGATATTTCTTCTAATGAAGATGAGGATCAAGATATTGATGTTGAGAATAAAGTTCAAGGAGATACAGATCCAGATCCAACTCCTGCTCCCAATCCATGGCCAAGGCCAATATGGGCTCAAAAAGTCCTTGTAGTTGTTGGGAACATAGTTGGGGATCCATCTGATCATAGAACCACCAGATCTCAATATCATGCAAACCTTGCACTATGTCATGCAAATCCACTTCTCTCAGAGAGGTGCTACATGATGGTGGGGTTTGATCCACAATCCCTCGAAGAGACTTTCCATGGGGGATCTACAACCAAGCAACAATCTCGGTTGTCTAACAAAGGGTACTCAAAGGTTCATGATTTGGACCACAATGAGCCATTCACTCTAGTAGAAAGAAGGGGTCCTAAAAGACTTGTTTTGGAAAATACAACTTCTACACAATGGGAGGTACATCAGAGAAGAAGATCCAGATCCAGATCCAGATCTAGCACCTGCATTTCTATCCTACACAGGAGCAGATTGCCAATATTTTTGCAAAGGTTTTCACTCAGGAAAGTTTTTTCCTTTTGTGCTTAGTATGAAGGTTCTCTGAGTTCCCTACTATTGTTCTTTTTGAGGGGGGCTATTTTCCCATGAGATTTTTCCCCATTTCTTTGGTTCATGGATAGTTCTTTTTTTTATTTGATTGTATGGGTGACATTTGGTCTTAGTAACTAGGGCCTAGGATGAAAAAGTATGGATTAAGGGGGGGTGTTAGGATATTTTAATACTCCATCCTTGTCCTACCTAGCATTATTTCATTTTCCTAGTAGTTGATGATGTCATTTTCCCCCTAGTGGTGTGCATATGTCATCCAGGAGCCATCTACCACCTTATGAGCCCTACATGGATAATTTTAGTACCACTTAAGTCAATTCCCTATTTTTAGGAGCCTACTCATTATTCCAGTTCAGTTCACCTGAGTTAGCTGACTCTTGTGGGGGGTTAGAGCTCATAATGCCACTGATTGTGGCCTCGTGCGCCATTTTCTGACTGATTTGAATGGAAAACTCACTGATGCGCCCTCCTTGGTCAGTTAACTGTTTGTGTCTTCTGTTAACTAAGTTTAGGATTAGTTTGGTTGAGTTTGAGTCTTCCGGAGCACTCCAGTGGTGACAAGTCCTATGCTAGACCAATTGAGACTCGAATTCTCCTGGGTGATTCGAATTCTCTCCATTGTAACATCATTGTTGACTATACTGATTATTGGATCATGTGACATTATTCTGTTCCTATCTGAGTTCTCATGCATGATTAATTGTCTGCTCATTTTTACTGTAGTTTTCACTCTAATTCATCTTTTCTACTCATTCTTTCTCTGTGAGGTATACTCAGCTCTTAGATCTGCTGTGATTTAGAATTTCACAGAGCAACATGCTAATTTCCTTTGGACAACCTGCAAGCCTACCATGTAGCATGGAAAAGAATTTCAGGCCTGAATTATGCCTTTTTAGTTTTGAAGTCTTCTTCTAATTTGAGTGTCTTGATCTTCCATTAGGGAATCTAGAATTGATTTAGGTGTTAGTGTTGCAACATGGTTGAAAAGAGTTTTAAAATTCTAAAAATAGTGTTCTGTTTTGGGAATTATCTGAGTAATTTTGATTTGCTTCATTTCCAATTGTAATTGTTCATAGGCTACATGTTAAGAACCTTAAAGGAAAACTAACATTTCATTTAGAATTTAGATTGACCTCTTCAATCAAATTAGTTTAAAGAATTGCATTGTTTCTATTGAAAGAAAAGTGTAAATTTTTATTTATATTTGTCAATTTCTTTATCTTTTTCAACATTCTTGAGTCCTAAAAATGGCATCTAAGTTTCATTTCACTACCATTGAGTAATACCAACCTCTTAAAAGCAATGTGTAATTAAAAGGAACTAGACTTGTTTTTGTTTGACAAAACATGGTATTTCCACACTAGTTGAACACCTTAAGCAATTGCTCACATAAATATATCATATACCAGCACACCAATGCATTGTCTGGTTAAAATCCTTAAAGAGGGAAATAATCCACAACCCCATCCAATGTAGCCACTTGAGGCAATATATTAATGCAAGGAAATTTTTGTACATATGAGTTTCTCATAATCTATCATTAGCAAATGACTCTCCGTGCTCTTTAAATAGAGATCATTGACCAATCAATTTTCAAGCCACAAATGAATATAACCATTTGTATTGTGAAGAAGAAGAACCATCGGATCACTTTATGTCTATGACATATTTTGATCATCGGATTACATAAGTACAAATGCATACAAACATTTTGTCAACTTTAAGTCTATCTGCTTTTTCTAGGTTGAATAATGACCTAGTTCAACATAATTCAACCTAGCCTCCTATCTTGGACAAGTTACCCTTGGATATTCCAAACTTTGAGGGTAATGCTAGAGAAGACCCATTGAATCTTGTAATGATGTTCCATTTATGGTGTTTGTTAAAATCCTTAATGGATGATACTATTCACCTATAGTTTTCCCAGTCCACCTTAACAAGTGCTACAACAAAATGTTACATTGAGTTTCCATGTACATCCCACAATAATTTCAAATCCTTTGAAATTGGTTTCTAAACACACTTTTAGTTGTTGATCCACCATGAGATAAGAAGATAACCCCTAACATCACTATGATATAATAACTCCACTCACATTTTAGATCATATTAATGAATGAAGGAGGAGATGTTGGATGAGAGCAAATATACCTAATTATTTGTTGGTAGATTGATTTGTAAAGTCCCTATTACCAAGCATTGCTAAAGGCATAGCTCTATAAGGTGCAATGATCGAGGAGGAAGTCATTTTGAAATCCCAAAAACTTACCTTGGTTTACTCCCTATCCAAAATGCTAGATGATATTATACCTAATGCTATGTGCTCATACATTGATCCTACAAAACATATTCCAAGACCTCATGCAGATGGTGTGATTAGTTATGTTATAAATGCCATAACCAACCAAGTGGTAAATCAGAAGGGACGAGTGTTCTTTTATTCTAACCCACCTACTGTTACATAATATACTCAAAGTACCTTGGGTCATACTCATACCTCTAATGTCCATTTGGGTCAGTTTATGAATTTGAAGGGAACCCAACAACATGGAGGAAAGAAAAATCATAATTCTAGTTCAGGGCCTACAATAAATAATGACACAAACAATGTTGTCGAGTGGGGGGGGAAGAGAAGAATAAGGTAAAATTCCCTTGAAATATTTCTAAAGGAGACCACCTTACTAACCAATGTATTAGATTGGAGGAAGTTTAACAATGGATGACCCATTAGGAAGCTCAAAAACTACATGTTGTGCTTATTGATCCCTTCTCTCCGCAAGGGAAAGAAATGGTTACTAGAAATCCTATAATCATGTCACCTACGCAACAAGGAAACCGAGATACCATTCGACAAGGGACCAACACATCAAATTCTCATGTGTGTGTGTGTGTGTGTGTGTGTGAGAGAGAGAGAGAGAGAGAGAGAGAGAGATATTGGAGAGAATGTTGGAGATATTATTGCACTTAGTTCTTCTTTGTTGAGATAGGGTTTGATGATTTTCCCTAGCCAGATATTTTTGGATGACTGGACTTTTGGAAGGCTATGGTATATAGGCACTTCATCATGAGCTTATATGTGAAGTTTATGTCTGTTCATGTTTTTTTCCACTTGCAAATTGGAATTTCTAATTTTATGTTCTTAATTCTTTGCTATTTACAATGATTTATGTCTTGTTGATTTGACATAAGTAAAATAAACAAATTTGTTAAGTGATTTAATATATATTGTTGTTACATTTAAGGAAGAATATAAGGGGTTACATTTATTGTTGTTATATTGCTATATTTACTGCTATACTCCTTAAGGAAGAATATAAGGGTTTGCATTTATTGTTGTTATATTGCTATATCTATTGTTATTAAAGTACACTTTTATATCTAGTTGTTGGAGGATAAGTTTCCTGAGAAGGGATGAAAACTTATGTTTTGGTTTGGTATCTTAACTCCTTGAATTGTCATGAAGTTTGGCGTTGTTAGAAGTGAATTATTGTGATCTTTCCATTGTTGTTTTACACTTTAATTCACAGTGGTCCTAAAGGCTAAAATTCTAGGGACAAAATCTAAAAAGCGTTCTAAGAAGAAGGTGAAATTTCAGATTTGCGTTAATTGCCCCATCGCACAAAATTACCACATAATATTGTCTTAGAAATTTCAAGTCACAAGTTAAAATAACCTGATTTTGAGATCAAGCTCAATCAATAAATTGGGCTTTCCTAAAGCTCCTTTCGTATTTGAAAATCCTTGATCAAACAAGTTAAAACAACCTAATTTTGAGATCAAGCTCAATCAATAAATTGGGCCTTCCTAAAGTTCCTTTCGCCATTGAAAATCCTCAATCAAATTTTACTTCGCTAAAAGAATCAAACCCTTTGAAATGAAGCATTTAAATGTTAATCAAATTTTACCTTGTCACGACCATTTCAAGGGAGGAGCATTTGAATGTTGTTCAAATTACACTTAATTTCCACATTAGGGGCATCCCAAACTTTGTTCCCTTCTCACTCAAATAAATATTTATGCAATCAATTTTTCTACCAAACCACCAATTTGGGCAATGTCCTAAACAAAGTCAATGATAAGTGGTTGTGGTCACACCTAATTTCCAGATGGGGCCAATCAAGGGATTGGGACCTTCCCAAAGCTCCTCTAATGATTCAAATGGTAACCCAAGATATGTTGATTATAAAGAAGCTCAACTGACTCATAACACTTTATATCATATTAGGTTTCATTATGTTATGTGTAGTAGTGACGTAACCTTATTTGGAAAACAAGGTTAATTTTTGTGACATTGGAAAATGCTAGCCAAAAATCATAAAACATTCCAATGGAAAATTGTTAATTTTGGCCCAATTGCTAAGTTTGATCAAATTTATAAAAGGATCATATAGGATCAATCCCTTTGATGTTAAGTTATTCACCCATGCAAAGGGCTCCTAAATGACCAATCCCTTTGATGTTAAGTTATTTCACCCATGCAAAATCCGGCCAAATCTTCTTATAGGTATTTCCATCGCATTTGTAAGATAAGTTATTCTATATGATATTATGGGCAAGGTAAACTCAATATTCCGAGTGGCGTTGGACTTACTTTGTTAAGGTTATATGGCTTGTTTAATTTTCAATGATTACTAGCATTCATATTACCATTTTAATTAAAAGGTTATTATTCTATGCATCTCAAAAGGTACTATAGCATTCATATTACCATTTTAATTACAAGGTTATTGTTCGATGCATCTCAAAAGGTACTTAAGAAATAGATAGTCAAGTATAGTGAATTCAAAGTCAAGTAAATATTACATTTTGTGTTTCTTTCATTTAATGAATTAATAGACTAATATGAAAATCGATGTAACAAGAGCCACGAGGTGGCAATGTCCCCGACAGAAGCATATGATTGGGGACATAATCTTTAATGGTTTTACAAGGGATATAAGAAATTCGAAGAAAAGTGTTTGAGCATTAGGAATGTTAAAAATATGAGCATTGGGATAAATTTGTGGCAAGATCTTGAATGATGTTGGAATTAGCATAAAATCTATGCATTTTTGTTGTTACTGAATAGAAGAAACCATATCTGGCCAGAGTCTTATAACGATTGCATGGTAATAATCAAAGTTGACTTCAATGGAGTGGTAATAGTTTAATAAGTTTCTGTTTCTAAAACAAATAGAAGAGAAGATTCTAATTGACAAAGTCATTGGGTTTGGTTTTTTTTATTTTGGCAATGACCTATTGGAAACATGATTAAATTCATTTATTATTTGTAATGAAAAATTTTCTTGTTATCTTGAGTTAATGTTTGTTGTAAATGTCCTGCAAATTTGATCAATCTTAAAATCTTGAACAATTTCAAGTTTGCTAAAGTTTGAATGGGATATGAAATTATGTTCTTTATATGAGGTTCAATGAAGTTGGAACCATTCTCAAACATTCTAGAGCAATTAATGGTACTATAAAAATGTAACTAAAAGGATAGAAAAAGAAAATTAAAGGCGGATATCAAATTTTAGTTTTAGAATTTAGTTTCGAAATAATAGACTTTGATAAAAGCGATAGCATTTCATTTTTTGTGGGGGATGTTCCCTAATATGTTTTCCATTCTGTTGAAATATCCATGTTTTGTGAGCATAGCATTTTGCAAGGTGTGTATGCCGAAACATAGTGCTATGTAAAATTGTTGTATAGATTTGTAGTCAATGTAGACAAGATTTTTATTGGTTTCATTTATCAAAAGTCAAGAAACTGAAAGGCTGGAACAATGGCACAAGTTATGTCATTTTGCTTTCAACCCAGCATTGAAAAATTTTGATCCATTGTTCTTTAAGTGAGGCTTCCTAACCTGCCTATTTTACCATGGTATGGGTTGTTGTAGAGAATTGGTAAGCATATGAGGTGCTAAGATTTTGGCTGGCGATATTGTACAATATAGGATGTTCTTTTGCATGATAATCTGCAGGGAAATTGACACTATCAAAGGATTAATATCATAATTGATTTTGTTTTCTAATGACTTTAGTCAGGTTCAAATTTTGGAGTATGAAAATTTGGAATTGCATTGGAAAAGTTGCTTTGAAATAGTTGATTACACTTTGTCCTTTTCAAAAAGCAAAAAAGCAGGTTGCAAGGAAAGGAAAAGGAAGAAGACATTAAGAAGATCAAGGTAAATTAAGGAAGAAGAAAGAACCCAATCTTGTGAGAAGATGAACTACACAATGAATAAAAGGAAACAAGGTTCTATCTTATGGCATAGAACTAGTGCAAGAATCGGAGACCGGAAAAAAGAAGAGTGCTTGCAAAAAATGTGTTCAATAAATTTAGATGAGAATATCATTTCAATACCTTAGAACATAACCAAAAAAGGGTGAATAACTAGCTTTAGTTGTTGAAGAATGACAAGTAATGGGGGCAAGAAGCTGGTATCATTGAAGAAGAACATGTAACAGGTGAGGCAAATCCCTATTCTGAAGAAAAAGCATTAGTATCTATACATGATTTCAATAAAGAACATCAAAGATTGTAGAAGTAGAATAGATCTGTGTTAATTTAGAATCTATTAAACCTAAGCAGGGATTAAGCATTTTGCTAAGATGATTTTGTGTTCTTTGTTTTTAAGCATTTTTTTTTTTTTTGACATTAAACATGTAATGTTAATTTTTTTATTATCTTATTTTGTTAACATTAGACAAAGAGGGAATTCTTTCAGCTTGGGCTATTAGAGTATTTTATTTATGTCAACAACAATAGAGTCTTTTGACAATGCCATAGAAGATTAAATATTTAAGAGGTTTGCTACAACCGTTACACGGGCAGGTAGAGAAATGGCTATTGTTTTATAATTGTGTCATTTTATGTATTTTTTGAAAAGAAAACATTTGCATTTGCCATTATCATTTTAATTGTGTCATTTTATGTATTCTTTTATAATTGTAAGTATCACTTTTCTAAAGTATAATAATAAAAAATAATAATTTAGTCATTGTTTAGATGCATATTTTACAAATGACAGAAAATGATACTATATTCATTTAAAAAAACCGTTTTCATATCATATCATTTGAATTCAGCTTATTTTTTCTTGATTTTGGAGCTTTATGAAAAATCTAGCGTGGTACTGCAACTGTCTCAGAATTCTACATCATTATAAGATAACCACAATAAGGACAATTAGTTGATGTGAGAACCAGAAACTAAATTTCTAGGGAAATTCACTATGAGCTTCGTAATTTTTTAATGCATTCTCCTTTATAGACAACAGAAATCATAAAGAGATAATTGGCAATATCTCAACGTATGACTTAAAAAAAAACAACTAATAAGATCAAAATGTATTTATCATATGTAGGATACTAGAGAAGCAATAGAAGAACTATTGTACTGTCATAGATTTAGTTGGATGGATCATTGCACATAACTGAAAAGCAATGAAAACATTAAAAAAAATACCTGTGATATTGAGCTTTCTGAATGTGAGAATTGTACAAGTATTAAATAGGCAATGATTCATGTTTTTAACATTGAAAATCATTTAAATCAATCTACTGCTCCTAAAACTTTACCATTATCACGCCAGGCAATTTAAGTTTCAAAAGATGGGTATCCTTTAGCTTTTCCAATTGGAAATGTTAGAATAAATTTTTTCTATGCAATGGTTACAGTTTTATGTTTGCAGAAACATGAACTAGTAGTACTTTTATCGGCATTGGACATTTTCATTCCAGGCGCCGTAAATAAAAAATGCAGTTTGCATATGCTTATGCTTTATGCATTTAATTGCCTACATCTGCAGCTAATAATAAATTCATGTGCTGCAAAATAATACATGGACATCTATTGTTATTTCTCATGTTTTGCTTGAAACTTTTTTGCTGTGATCGCTTTGTGTGATCATTTTATCGTAGAGAGTTATTCTTTCATAATCTAATTCTTGGTTGTGAGAGATTCCAATTGCATTAATATTGATTGAATTTGGTAATGTTTCAGTGAGATTAATCTCAACATGGACCTTGCTTGAGGGTTGATCTTGTCAATCCCATGAGCTAGAGGTTATTGCTTAGAACAAATTTGAAATTAATCCCAGAAAAGAACTCAAACTTAGGTTTAAGAGATTAATTTAAGTTTAAGTTTAAGAGATTAAGTTAATCTCAGGAAAAAATCATTAAGTTAATGTATGTTTTGTTCTAATCGAATTGTATGAGGGATGATATTGGCAGAATGTATCAATTCAAAATTAAATTATAGATTTTATAACATTATAGGTTTTAACTTCTTCAAGAGAACAATCTATTCCAATCATAATGTTTTCCATGACATCAACTGTTTTAGAGATATCGATAGGCATGGTTTTTGAAATGTTGCCCATGTTTCCTTCTAGATACACCTCACTAGAGAAAAGAAAATCTCAATACCAATGAAGCATGTTTTTGTGCAATTTTTAAGTGAAAAGAAAAGACAGGGGTTAGGGTTTCAAGTGTAAGAGAGCCTGTTCATTGCTTTCTTCTAGTTAGGGTTTTTTTATTTCTAAGACATGATAAATGATTTCTAAGACATGATAAATGGAACCCTTTGTTGTCTTCTGATTTTTAATGGCGTTCATGTGTTCAAACAATTGTTGTGTTTTTTCACCTTAAATCAGCATGCGATAAAGCTATTTGTTGCTGTTGTTTGCTTAGGTCTGTTTTTTTTTATTGTCCATGCAATTGTGCCTTGGTTGTCTTCAGTTGTAGATGACTTCTATCAGCATTGATGTTTAGGCAAATAAGTTAATTAGGTCGCCAATTAAGCTAACATGGACCATTTTTGAGTGAACGGAAGGAACTTAGTTATGGAAAATTGGTCCAAAGGGACAATGCATTGAAGCTTGAGTAGGCTTTGGAAACAACATGTTTATCAAGATATGTATTTGAAGAGGAGCCTCACATAGGGGATAGCCATCTTTAGCATATGAACTTGATTTTTCTCAGCTTCCAACTTACTTAATTCACTTGAGGAGGAAATATGATATATGATGCATATTCTTGAATGGCATCTGAAATATATTCATGGATTCAAAAATGGCTCCGTTATAGGGAAAGACCATATTCAGGGAGACTTAGGAGGGTAGAGAGCTAAAGGTCCACTTTTCTCCAGGAAGGAGTAAGTTGATCATGCTCTTAAGCAGGTAATTTAATAGATTGATAACTAATCTGATCTAAAAACAATAGCATCAATGCTCCAACATATCCTCTTCTTCTAACAATAGCATTAACTCACTTGAGGAGGAAATATGATATATGATGCACACTCTTGCATGGCCTCTGAAATATATTCATGGATTCAAAAATGGCCTCGTTAAAGGGAAGGATCATATCCAGGGAGAGTTAGGAGGCTAGAGAGCTAAAGGTCAACTTCTCCTCAGGCAGGAGTAACTTGATCATGTTCTTAAGTAAGTAATTTAATAGATTGATAAGTAATCTGATCTAAAAACAATAGCATGAACATTTCAACATATCCTTTTCTTTTAACAAGGAACAAAAATTAGGTAAGATCCAGGAATTGTTGTTCAAATAGGTCATTTTAAATGAAACTGAGTATGGTGTCTTAAAACTTCTACATGATGACGAATCACTTGAATCTATTGTGATTAAGAAAATCACATATGACGGACTAGATTCAATAAGAGATACAGGCAAAGGGAGAGCAAAGGTTTTTGTCGATATGGAATACAGTTGTACATCCATATTTTGATGTGCCATTGCAGAATTGTCCAACATTAGAACATTTGATCCCAAGGTAGCAGCTAGATCGGACCAACAATATGATAATTGATTGATGGTGACGATTGATATGTGCAATTGCATGCCAATAGAACATTGTAATATAAACTAACATCAAGAACGTTGAATTCTACTAAGACTGTATTACGGCCAGTTCAATGCGGAATGAGAATATGCTTCCATAAGGTCTAAAGGATCAATCATCAAATGCAGTTAACATGGTGGGAGATGAAACAATCTCTGGAGAAGTTAAATTTCTCCAACGTGAGGGAGTCATGGCTTATGATTCTCCTTGCATGTCATTGGGAAACTATAAAAAACCTGTAAAGCAGACATGGCCCATAGTTCCTTAGCTAAATCGTGAACAATACTATAGTTGTAGGCAGGCTTGGAATTAGCATTATGCATTGATCTTTGTAACACACTCTTGGGAGAGAGAGGCATTGCATCTACAATTGGTTTTCATATATGAAGAGAAAGCAATGACTAGAAATATTTTTGTTCTTAGAACTCGACTCAAAAGCATTATAGTTTTGTGCTCTAGTTTCAAAATTTATCTCACATTCAAAGATGCAAATGTTATCCAATCTGCATTGAATCGGAGTCTGAAGCTGTATCAATTTACTGTATGTTGAAAAATAAAATGCAATGTGCATCAAATGAAGTAATAGACATGCAACATAAATTGTATTGTCATTTTGCAAATGAAATGATTCCAACCTAATTATATTTGACAAAAGAAGCAATGACATTAACGCAGTTCAAAATCATTGACATATACGTTGCTGAACAAGAAAATAGAAGCAAATGTGAGTATCATTTAAAAAATGCAAGAGAATTTGTATTGATTTTTTTAAAAATACCTTCAATTCAAGTAACAGGCACTGTGTATTTGAACACAAAGCATTGAAAAGCAATTATTCTTGTGATTGTCTGAGTTGAAATTTTATTTGTGAGTTCATTTTGAATGCTAGAATGGAAATACTGAAAACAATTACAATGCTTTTATTGTAATGACAAAGGCACTAAAAAGTAAACATGATTTGGAAAGCAACTCTGCAGAAACGAAGTGTGTTGCAAGGTTATTGAACTTCAAAGCAGGAGACAAGAGAGCATAAAGCAAACCAGCTGATCAGAATCAACTGCAAAGACTGTGGCTAATTACTGTATACATGAGCGATATATTGCAATTTAAAATGTTGGAAAGTGGTGTATCTATTAATACTTGTAAACAATCAATAAGAATACAAAAGCTTGTAGGTGTATTGTTTTCAGATATTCAAAAAGCAAACATCAGTTGCTGAAGCATAAAAACTATTTATGTATTTTACCTTTCAATGACTATGGCTTTGCAATTACAAGTGAAAAAGATAATGACATTTGCAAAAATGCTATGAAGCTATTGTGACGGATGTAGTAAATAACATTAAAAAAATGAAGAATATATATAAGTGTTTTTGGTTTGTTTGTGTTTTCAACAAGCAGTGCAAAGAGATGAACATCATTCACATTTGTAAGAGCTCTGTGCATATATTGATATCTATGCTTAGGAAAGGACATTGAGTTAAATAGAACATATTTTTATACAATATCAAAAAACATAATTCAGAATCTAAAACTTTTGCAAAATATATGAGCGCAACAATCAAATGCTTGAAAAGTATGTACACCTGAAGAAGCATTCAAGTAAAGTTATGTTTCTGTATATATATTTATAGGTTTTTACCAAAGTGATGACAATAGACGTTGTCAGCATATCAAATGCATAGACTGTTGTTGTGTATATATAGGTACAAAACCATGGTAGTTGATCATGCTGCGTTTATAATTACATTGATCACATCAAAAAAACAAAATTTCAAGAAAGTTTTTTCTTTTCTTTATATCCTAGCTATTGCAAATGTACATAAGTATTTTGCAGAATTACATATGTTCTTTGCAAAGTACCAGGTAAAATCATGATGATCAGTGTAGTGACAAGGCTACTGAACTTTGTTTCTTGTACATTGAAAAAAAGGAAAATATTAACATCAAAAGAAATTGATAATTGAAAGTAAAACATGTTGTTACAATGAATTAAAACACGAGAGTGATGGCAATGAGTAGAAAGAGTGAGAAGCAGTAAAGAAGAAAAGTAAGAACATAAGTATTCTGCAGAAGACAATGATGTTGATTGGTGTAGAAGAAAAAGATGTGTGACTGGTTTTTGCAAGAGACAGGTGCATTTCAAAAGCGTTAAATTACATTTGGTTGGCTGTAGGTGTCAGTGTAGAAAGAGGTTGGCTGTGGGAATAGTGCATTTTCGCAGTTGACCTGTTGTTCTTACAGTTCACCTGTCTTGTTAGTATGTATATATTCAATGTTCATTTAGAACAATGCACCAGGGAAGCCATGATGATAGCCTTGAAACTGGTAGTTATGTTCATTGGGGAAACAATAATAAAAATATAATGAAACAACCAAAAATCATTATGGACAAGCATCAACATAATTTTGAAAGGGACATTTACAAGATTAGAATATTCATTTAGAGACATGGGGTTTTAATTAATTATAACAAAACTTCACTATTTTTAGCTACCTTGAAGACATAAACTTTAATATTTTCAATTAAAATTCTCAGCTGCTAGAACCACAATAACGAACCATGTGCATATGAAGTACAATGTAGCTAACATCGCATTAAACATCTCAAACAAAGCACAGGAAAACCTGCTCGAAAACGAAAAACCACATCAGTTACAACATCCGAGGACAATCCACACCTTGCGTTGTGACACCATCATGCCGCCGCTTCCTGGGTCACGACATCCAAGGCACATGTCAGTGCCGACGGCCCCAATCAAAAGCTAAGAAAATAACTCATTAACAATTAAAAAAAAAATGAATTTGTCCAAATCAAAGTTAAACATTGCGTCTACCCTGTATTCATGAACAACAACCAGAATTAATGTCGTCAACCGAGAAATCAGTACAAGAGCTATAATAAGTTGGTAAAAGCAATAAACATGCAAGTTCTAAATGCAGTTTTCATCTAGTGGTTTGTACAACCTTGCAAGAGGGTTTGGCAGGATTCAACATCTGAAGTTGAAGCTAAAGTCTGATCACATTCATGAATATGTTAAATCTATCTATAATTCTTGCTATCCCTGTGACTAAATCAAGAGAAATTAGTATAAATGCACAAAGACATTACATCGTAATAAAAAGCTATTCCATTGACAGTCAGATGAGATGCATTGTTTGAATTCCGAAAACTCTGCGTCTGAATCAAAGGATTTGACAGAAAAGTAGAAGCTTTGGGTCACAAACACAGTTGCATTATTAGATAACTTGTATTCTAGAACGTGATTAAATAAACTGTATGCTAATAAAGTGAATACACGTTAACTTTAGTCTACAATCATTGAATATAAAGACTTTAGCTATTGATCATTGATACTAAAAAAAAGTAATATTTGAAGCAATCGAGAGTTACAGATAACAAGGGTGGGTAAACTATCAACAAGAATTAGGAAAGCTTATTGTTTTATTGTTTCAAGCATTCAAAAAACTATGGTTGTGAGTCAGTGATGAAATCTAGTATTTAGTATATTTAATCGTGATCCAAGTTTGAAGATCAAATTGCAATGTTTTTATAAAAAAATTTGTAGTTCTTTGTTTAAGTCATTTGAAAGTGAACATGTTTTTGTTTCAAACAAGATCTATATAGAAACAAGGTATGAAATACAAACTGGGCAAAGTTGAAAAAGTCGTGTTTATTTTCATATTAACACCTGCTTGTGCATACCTTGTGTCTACAGTTTTTTGCAGTTGATTATTCTGTTGTTCATTGCAAGAGTGAAAAGGCCTTGTTGGTTGAATTTGCGCAGATGACGAATAGTAGTTGTAACAGCCTGAGAATATTGTGCATATGAGATAGCTACAACAGCTGGACAATATTCTTTCAGCTGTGCACCTTGAAGATTGCATTCGAGGATTCCCTGATCTGTTTCCAGTTTGCATTGCAAGATATGCTCATAGGCTGGAGTTATTTCTTGATTACAAAAAGAACAGAATGTGGTGATTTGGATCATCGGAAGCTTGCATTCTGCGCATGTACATTGGAATGGTGGTGCAAAAGCATTTTTAATTTTGAGCAATCCATATATCTATTGCAATTTTCAAGGTAGGAAATATACAGAGTATGAGATAAGTACAAGTATATAGAAATAGTGCAGCAGAAAGTGCGAGTTGCAAAGAAGAAACAGTGAAAAAAATTAGAGCTATTGCTAAAAGTACTGGAAAGAAAAGGTGGAGAAAAAAGAAACAACATCTTTTCTTTTTAAATGTTGTAATAGTATAAATGCAGATAGCGTTTTGCAAAAGACATGGACCTATGCAACTGTTGTGGGACAGTGGCCAAATACGCTTTTTTCTAGCTACAACATAGTTGATTTCATTGATATGGATTGAGTAGATAATTTTGTTATTAAAACAGCTGATATGGATTGTTTCTTGTTTATGATAAAATATAATGAACAGGTAACTTTTAAAACAGTTGATGACAACTGGAAAGATAGAACATATGTGAAAAAGACAAACAGAGTATGTTGTTTTTTCTTTTTTCTGTTTTGTGGTATGAATTAAAAAAATTGTTGCAGTGATTTCATAATTTAACAAAGAGCAATGGAATGTATCTCTGACATGTGTCTTAGCTTCAACAATCACAAGCAAATCTTGAATTGCAAATTCATCATTGAGTGGATCAATAAATGTCGCCTGGGAGGCCTTTATCAGGTGACTGCCTTTTGAACCTGGTCGAACAATGTTTTTAAATAAATAGAGTGGTGCCTCGTCCTGTGCAAGTTGTTGTTGCACTTGTAGAAAAAAGTTTTTATAGTTGTCATTGACTTGAAACTGTGAGAATGAAAAAGGAAAATTCAGAATAAAATGTATAAATAATTTGCAATGGACAAAAACATATAAACTGAGAGGAAAATGCAGTTGTATCAGCAATTAACAATGAGACCAGGAAAAAATAAAATTAATGTGAGCTTTGGAAAGAACAAAAGCAAGTTGATAGTACAGTTGCATAGTCATTTGGAGTTTCACCATCCCTGATGTGGAAATCCAATTGTTTGTTTTTGTATTCACATGCAACTACTATAGCAGCAACTGAACCAACAACATACGCTTCATCAGATGAAACTAGCTCAGTAATTGTAGTGTCTGGAGGAAGACACCGTGTCTTGCATACTTGATCTATTGTTTCAATGTGGCTGGAAGGCAATATTGCTATGGAATTTATAGCATCTCCACGATCATATTGGCCTCTTTTCTTTAATTCAAATCCAATAATTCGGACGCTTTTTTCGGGCAACAAGAAGTTGCCAAATCTGTTGATGAGGTTATCATTCATTGTAATAGTAATTGTCATAAAACCATGTTTGTCTACAAGGTCTGCATGCAGAATCTTTGTCTTCACAGACGAATTTTGCGTTCGATTTTGTGCAGGGCCATAGACAGTTAAAATATATCCCTCAAAAACATTGGCACGAGACATAGTACATAATTCTACAATAGAGGAAGCTTGAACAAATGCTTGCTTTAGTCTGTGAACATAAGAAGATGAACATAGAAAGGAGCAATTAGATAGCTATCTAGATAAAATTACATTACTTCTAGGCAAGGACATGAGAAAGAATACAGACTATGTACAATAAAATTGGTGAAATGAATTAACTTAGATTTCAGTAGAAGAGAAAAAAATTAAGAAGCAGAAATCTAAGACAAAAAAAAATGACTAGGTTCAATGCAAAGTAACATCACCTCTTTGGACTGGTTGTTTTTGTATTGGAAATGGGAAACGACGCTGTTGCAATGCATTCTGTCTCTGCAATGTCTTGTGAAGAAGAAATATTTGCTTCAGCAGATGGGGTGCTTAATGTAGATGTCATTGCAAGAATGATCCGCTTCTGCCAAATTTCTTTTTCTTGTCTATATTTCCTGAATATGTTTTTTTTTTTACCAATTCTGGAAAATGATCTAGCTATCAAAGCATTAGTAGCGACATGGAAAGCATAAATCTTTATAGATATAAACTAAAGGAAATTGAATTGTCAAGAATTTTGGAAAGAGATATTGCATTGAGTTTTGGTCTATAAGAAAGAAGAAACAAATGTGTTGATGTCAATAACTATAATTTGAATATCTATCAATAAAACTACATAAGATTGGAGTTTGTTTGAGTAATGTTTCTGATTAAACAATAGTTAATCAATAAAATAAGAAAATTGCAAAAAGTTTAGGTAAGTGCATTTGAAACATAATGCTACAAAAGAACAAAACATTGATTGTGGTCTATAAAACTAGACAAAAGGCTATTGTTTGATGTTTATAGCTCAAGCAACAGTGTGTTTTTTTCTCTTGTTTTGTTTTGTTTAATTTTTTTTTTCAAATTATTGTGCATAGATAATAGTCAATGCATATTAGTCAATGATCATTACAAAATAATGGGTGGCATGTCAGAGTATGCATGAGGAAAAAGAAAATTGGAGGTTGGCAAAGCAAGGAAATTGGACAATACCTTGTTCATTGCAAAAGAAAAGGAAGAAGTTAATTGCTAAATGCTGGTTTGCTTGTGATTGAAGGCCTTGGTAAGATTTGGTATTGTTCCTTCTGCTATTTATCAATTGCTTGTGATTGATAGGGCTAGGTTGTCATTATTGCCTACTAAAGATTATATTGAATCAAAAGGAATTGATAAAAAACAGCTAAAATGGTCAGACCAATATGCATCTGAGATAGTAAATGAAATTGTATCAAGGTCTAAATTTGTCCAGAAATGATCAATCATAGAATCATAGCTAGTTGTGATATGAGTTGTTTTTAATTTCAGTTTTTTTGCCTGCATATATGACTGGATTAATTTTTTAGTCATTGTTTCCTTCAACATGTCAATGTTGAAGTCACCAGCAACAACAATAGGCATTTTCATATTATTGTTTTCTGACAAAATGCAATTGAGTGCACAATTGACTTTGTCAAATACAGTATTTGGTTTGATATATATATTTATAATCTTCATGATGTTGTTACGAATTTTAAGATCAATGACAATTGCTTCAACAAATTTTTCATTGTACATTGCGCTCTGCAAGATCGGAATCCCTTTTTTGACAGCTATTACGAGACCATGCACTGAATAAGTTGCAATGCATGTGTATTGGTTTGCAAATATTGCATGCGTGGGAGGCGAATGCAAATGGGTCACTTGCAGGCATAGAATGTGTGATTCCAATAGTTCAGTGCCATGTGCAATGTCTTCAATGTGCAGGACCATACTACGTGTATTAAGTGAACATATAATAAGATGTTGATTACAAGGAATTGACTTTAGACCATATTGAAATTGCAATGATGCATCTTTTGTTAATCTAGTTGATTCGACAACCACTTTTGATGAAACACTAAAGTTCTTTTATTCTAATTTGTTTACAAGATAGAGACATTCAATGGATTTTACACGCGAAAGTGCAGTATAAACAAGGCCATGCCTTGTAACCCCTTTTGGATCAAATGCAACTTTTTCAAGTGTCAAACCTTGTGCTCTATGGATTGTTCTAGCACATGCCAATTGAACTGGGAATTGTATTCTAACAAAATTTCTTTTATTGCCAACCAAGATCTGTGTTGAAATTCTTTTGATAGGTGTCCAAGTATGGTTTATAGAATTTTTGTATAGACAATGCATATTAGTACGTGTAGCTGCACCTATCTTTGGACTAGGAAACTCAAGCCAGATAACGTCTGAGCAGGTTTTGTCATAGTGCCGGACAATAGCTTCCGTTCCATTTACAAGTCCATCTTCAATGAGATAGTTTCCACCAATCAATTCAACAAGCATGTTTTTTTTCAATACAATTGATTGGGGAAGTTGATTCGTTTTTTGCCATTCATAATTGACGTCAGCTTCATCAATTTTGCTGTCGTATGCTATGAATGTGAATGCTTCTGTTTCTACATATGACAACATTTTTGAATTATGGAAATCGACATCTTTGTTTCGATAATACAAGAATGGAAATGTTGGATCAATAGGTGTTGGTCTATGGCATTGTGCATTTAAATATTGAATGTCGCTAGTTGATTGTAGGCCTTTTCTGATTCTATTTAAAATTGATATGAAAATGTCATTTTCTTGTCTAACAACTTTTGTAAGCTCATAATATTTTATGTTGTCAAGCCAAAAACTATATGGGAACTTTTCTTGTCAAAAAGTTGGGAATTCAAAAATCCAAGAATCATGTACAGGTTCAGCTTGAAATAAATCACCACAGAAAATTACATCAACATTTCCAAATGGATTTGTTGGAGAATGCTTGATTTCGCGCCTACGTTTGTCTATGTTATAAAGCATATGCGAACCTATTAAAGACACTTCATCAAGCAACAACACTTGAAGTTGATCAAAGTCTTTTGCAAGAATATCTAGTGTATTTGAACTTAATGGGAGCAAGTTGCCAGAATTTAGGGGAAGTTTAAAAGCAGAATGGACAGTGATGCCGTCAACATTGTATGATGCTTTTCCAGTAAGTGCTGCAATGAGCCCTTTTTTTTTCAATGGGTCACTTCCAAGTGCTTTATCATACAACAAAACAAGAGCATTGAAAAGAGCTTTTGTAGTGTGTGTTTTCCCTGTA
The DNA here is from genome assembly GCA_027924585.1 of Larix kaempferi. Taxonomy (NCBI): domain Eukaryota; kingdom Viridiplantae; phylum Streptophyta; class Pinopsida; order Pinales; family Pinaceae; genus Larix; species Larix kaempferi. The sequence continues at coordinate 14,438,052 of BSBM01000372.1, read as the reverse complement.
CCAGCACTTCCTGTTAGGAATAAGTGTATTGGCTTGGAAGGGTTGGTTTTTTTTCTAGTAACAATCTCTTTTACTATAGACTGTTGTTCATTGTTTAGGTTTCTTCTTGTTGCAATATATTGTTCCATGTTAGGGAGAAAAGGTTTTTCTTTCAAATTGCAAAGGTTTAGGTCTTGTTGCAAACTAGTTTTTTTTTTATGAACAAGATCATTATGGATATCAATTTTTTGAAAAGCCATGGTATCATACATGAGTTATGACGTTGCTTTAGATGAATTAGAAACTTCCAATTGTGTTTCAACAATATCCTTTGCAATGTCAAGGTCACCCCATTTGCTTGTTGCCTTAGGAAAGAATCTTTGCTCAATAATTGATATTTGTGACTTGTATTGCTCATATGCTTCTGTCCAAGTTTGGAGCGAATGAGTTAGAAAACTGTCCAGGTGTCTAAAATGGACAAAAAGCAATAGCTTCTCCCGTGCAAAGTTTTCTGGATCTTTTTCTTGTCTATATCGAATATATCGAATAATGCATGGCCTATTTCTTTTGATTGTTTTTCCGTCTATGAAGCAATAAAAGGAAGCATATTCAGCAAGACTAAGAGTTTCAAGTTCATTAGGACGTTCAATGTATCTATCTATTATTGAAGGACAAAGTATGTCTTCAGATTCATCTGATTCTTTTTTCAATAGAGATGGTTTTTTCAAGGCAACAACTCGTTTATCGTCAGAAGCAGTGTTGATGAAGATTGTTTTTCTTGATGATGAATGAAAAGGCAAAGAGAGAATAATATGGACCGCTTGTCTAATTGACATTTGTTGCATGGTTAAGAGCGTGTTTCCTAATTTGCGTATTGTTTCGAGCTGTCCAGATTTGTTTGCAATTGACTCTTCCTTGATCTTTTTTAATGCCTTTGTCATAGGTCTGTCTAGTTTTGTTATATATGAAGTTACATATGTTGCCGTAGCATAAGCATCTAAAATGAATTGAGCATTAGTATTTGCTTGCCACAAATTTGGAATGTTCTTTGCAAATGGATTTATCCAAATATTGGATGGATGTCTTTTTAGCAATAGGGTGGGTTGGTTAATCAAGGAACGTAGCAGCAAAATATAGCTGTCTTTGTCCAAATTCAACATTTCAAGAAATGATTCAAAGCATACGTTTTTTCCATATTGCTTAGATTCAAGAGCAGAAGTAAGGAGTTTTGTTTTTTCATCGAGATTGTTCAGTTCATTGTCAATGGGTTCTAAAATTATTGTAGCATCGATCAGAAACATAGGAAATCGGAATCTGCAACTAGAACGTCGATGTTTTCTACTTGCACGCGTGTGTTGATGGGTTTGAATCTTTTTTAATTCTTCAGTAAGCAAACAAGAATCTGTTGAAATATATTTATCAACAAAAGTTGTTATTTCATGCTTAGTATTTTTACCATATACTGGTGCATTCTCAATCCAAAGAAGACCATGATCATGTTCGTTTCCTCTTTGTTGAAATTCAGTTGTGAAAAAGTAATCATTCATGGTTCCAAAGAGAGAGTTGTTTTTCAATATCAATGACTTCAGCGAGTTCATTTTGTGTCTATAATAGCGACTGCAAATGACAGGATGGTTTCTAATCAAAGCATCGATATCATTTTTTGAGGGAAATAATGTCGAATTGGTATCATTTTTTCTTTGAAGGTGTTGTAAAGCATTGCACAATGGTTTCCATATATGTTCTGCAGACGTGAAGCTAACAAAGAAAGTTGGTGGACCTAGTTGCCTAACCATTGAAAAAATATCTTTTCTCATGTTTTCAAAATAGTCTGGAGATGTTCGAATAGTTTTCAAGGTACAAAATGCAATTGGATACTTTACAATGTTTTGAAGATTGTTTTGTGACTTGACATCTTTTGCTTTTAGTTTTTTCCCTTTCAATTCACCTATGCGAATAGATATCCATGCAGCATTAGAAATTTGTTGTATCAATACTTTGACCATCTTAAAGAACAAGTTTGTAGAATGAGCTTCAAAGGCCATACTTTCATGTTGTAGCTCCCATTGGAATATTTGTTGATGTCGATACCACTTGTAGATGTCATCTGGTCGACTGCATCCATAGAAAAGTGTTGGGAAATTAAACTCCTCAGAGAATTTGTCCTGGAAAATGCCTAGAGGCTTCTGATTTTCAGCAGGTGCAATTTCTAGAAGCTTGGTAGACAGATCGTCAATAACATGTGTTTCAGCATAACCATGGACCAATGTTTCAGTTGTTGGATCAAACTCTGCGTCGGAAATGTTCTTGCTGCTTTTATCCGAAGTTGTGGAGTTGTTTTCGTCGTCAGTGGAATTGTCAAATGGAAAGTCAATGGCCTCCTTCGTTGCTAGCTCTGTGAACTTTGCCTCCCAATCAGGAACGATACCGATTTTTTCTAATTTGTAAAGATCTCTAGTACAAAGGCTTTTCAATGCAGCCATGACAATATTAGGACGCACATTGCCAGAGATGTAAGCATTTTTGTATTCCAATCTTCGTTTCAACTTAATTCCAATAGTCATGTCATCATCAAGGTTTCTTGGCAAAACCTTTTGTATCTTGTCCAAAGACGAGGGGACGTTTATAATTGCACCAGTCAAGCCTAATTGAGCTCGTTTGTAACCAAGTTGACGTATTTGGGAAAATGCAATTCTTGGAGACACAAGGCGTTCTTCCAACGACGTTAGCACATCTACAGATGCCAATGGAGTGTTACGTCGAATATTTAATGGAACCGCAAATACAAGAATCTCTCTATTGGACACATTTTTTTTGCAAAATTTGCAAATGTATAGGTCAACTGCAAAAGAAGCTGGCATATCCATCCAAGGCAATGAATTTAATGAAAATAGCATTTTCTCACTGATACGACAAATGTCTTTTCTAAAATGCAAGCGGTTGCATATGCAACATGCATTTGTAGGCGTATCTTCAATTGCTTTTAAATATTGAATAGTGGCTTCTTTTGCTTTTTGCTTTTCCTTTTGTTTTTTGAAAGCTTCCATTGCTGCAAAACGCATATCACTTTTCGTTGAGCGAAGGTTTTTGAATCGTTGCTTTGCATTATGCCTAAGCATATCGATATTTCCATCGCACCAATCTACATTGATGTCAGACGTAGCTATTTTTGTGTCCAATGTATATGTATTCTCTATCATTTGTTTTTTCATTTCACAATGTTTTTGTAAATTGTCATCTGTTTTTTTTTTTGGCATCTTTGTATATCTATTGGATATGTTCTATTGACATTATGACTAGAAAGAATTTCTGATTGCTTGATATTGGCTTGTTCTAGTTTTTGTTTTTGTGTTTGTTTTTTCGAATCTCCCATTGTTGCAAAATGCATATGATTTTTTGTTGAGCAAAGGTTCTTGAATGCTCGCTTTGCATTGTGCCCAAGTATATCGATATTTCATCGACGCAGTATACATTGATACTAGGCATATTTTTTTTATGTCCAATGTCTTTGTATTCTGTATCATTTGTTTTTTCATTTCACAATGTTTTTGTAAATTGTCATATGTTTTTCTTTTTTGTTGTGTTTGTGTATTTGTTGAATATGTGCTATTGATGTTATGAGTGGACGGAATTTTTGATTGGTTGATCTTGTTGTTATTATTTGCATCATTGTACAACTTAATTGACATTGTTGTTTCGTTGTTGAAAGAACCTATATGAAACTTTTTTTTAACTAGTGGATGGAAATGCAAATGACCTTTGCATGTTTCATGTTGCAACAGGAAAATGTCTTTTGTAGATCTTTTTGTTGATTGATATTGGTCCTGAACGTTGCAAGAACATGTGTCCCAAATGAAAATATTTGTTCTCAACATCTCACACATCCATTGAATTGCAAATTTACAACCTTCTATATGTCCAATGCTAAAAGGCTCAGCCAAATTTAAGACAAATGTTTGCCAACTAGAAACAGTACAAGTTTCATTCACCATAGACAATGGCAAGTATGTAGACAGACATTTCAATGCTCTATTGTCATTGGATTGTATGCAATTGAAGAAGGTTTGGGCTATTGTCTTTCGAAGGCTACTCATGTCAAAGATGTTAGACAACTTTGAAACCGATTCAAACAAAGAGTCAGAACAATGACCTTGAATGGTTGACAAGATGTCAAAATCTTGTTGTATAAGTATTTGTCTAAAACATTGAATCTCTGTCCAAGTATCTGGACAAGATTTGTTGAATATGTCAATTGATAATTCCTGAATTGCAATATTTTCAATGACACATGATTTGCAAGTTAACAATGGTTCAAAGTGACCAGCAGAAGGTACATGATCATGAAACAAAATGTTATAGCAATAACCAGGAAGAGTGGAATTGAAGTAGAGATATCTTCTTTTTGTTGAGAAAGACCAAACAGGGACAGGTGCATTCAACCAATTTGCAAACCGTTTTATGCAAAATATATCACCCCATAATCCACAGGCATTTTCATTATCTGAAGTGTAAGCTGACTGAGACATCAGTTGTAGATAAAGATTCTTGTCTTTTAAACCATGTAGCTGAAACAAATAACCAGGGGAAAGTTCCAAGTTTGATGAAGATATTGCAACAGGATCTCCTTGAGCCAGTTGATGGGAGAAATGGTTAACAATTGCTTCTCTTATCTCTATTGATGTGTATCGAAAATGCAAAAGAACGGCAAACGAATCGAACAAGCAATATCCATTTTGGAAATGGAAAGCTTCTAACCGTAGCAAATGATTTTTTGACAGTGCAATATCAATTGCATCATCAACTTTGTCTTTTGTTGATAAGACTTCTGAAGCACCAGGTTGCAAGTGCATGGATCTTAACATATTGATCAATCAACTAGATTTAGTCACTTGAACTGCAAGCAAGAACATGCAATAGAAGGGAAAAACAAATCAATTAAAGTCTTTGAAATTGAAAATGAAAAATGTAGCATTTCATAAGAATAACAATTTAAGAGGAGACATGGGCTAGTGCATAGAATTGTTAATTTTCACAACTTTATAAATGCATCTAGTTATTGCATAAAATATCTCTTCACATGAGTTTGAAAATTTCAAAAATCCACTAGCAATGATGAAATGCAATAGCAATAGAAGGCTACAATTGACATTGGCGTCTATTGGAATAAAGGAAAGGGTCCGAAAACCAGGGTTTTAAAAATGTTTGCAATTGACACTGTCAATGTTTTGACAATGATTTAAAGTATAATAATAATGGGTTATCAAAAAAATATTTACTATCTTCAATTTTGTTATAATTTTATATGAAACAATTGCTGACACATAAACTTCATTTGCATAATGTTTATCAACAGCATAATGCATTTAGATGTAACTTTGTATTAATAGATGTGGTGGATTGGCACATTAATTATAACTCCATATATGCTTATTGTTGGCAACATATGGCTATCGCTAAAGAAATGTGATGCAGTAATAAGCAAATAGCATAGAAGATTGCCATCACTTTGAAGATCAATATGTAATATCAAGTTTGGTTATCATGGTTGCAATTGATCTATGATAATGCAAGAGTGATTGAAAATGGAATGGATATATAATGCATCAATAATGGTTCTATATTTGCAATGGATCAAGATCTGGATATGGATTTACAATAGGGCTAGATCTGGATTCATGTATTGATTTGGAGGTAGATAAATGTAATTTGCATTTTTTTAGTTGGGAAAAGAAATGGACCCCAGGTATGCTTGGCTTCCTAATGGTTCAAGGAGTTCACTCACATACCAATGCTGTCTGATGGCTTGCATGTTGGGGAAGTACCCCTCACTTCACTGAGCAGGTAAAACTGATAACCGCTTTGCCACGAACGACAGCTCTTGGTTCACCTTACGGATGTGGACTAGTCAATCAGGTAGGGGTCGTTACTCGTTTCACTGGCAGGTCCTCTCAAAGAGCCAGCTACTCCAGGGTTCCTGTGGTACTCCTCACAATGAGTTTTAGGGCTATGCCCAATTACTTCCCACAGTTAAGCAACCAGGAATTATTCCCAGATCCGAACATGCAATTGAAACGAACAATACAAATGCAAGGAAAAAATGGAACAAATTTAAGCCAATTTAGCATTTGAAAGTTCTATCATATCAGATACAAGGAACATGTAACAATTAACTAAGTAAATGGAAAAATAATAGAACACTTAGCATTTAATTAAGGCATGTTTGTAAACTTTAAAAAGAATCAATGTTTATGAAATGTTTTATAATTAAACACACAATTAAAATCATTTTTTTACATAGCGACCTAGGGTCAGTTTCAAGTTTCTTGTTGTTAGTTTTTCTCATGCCATTGAAATTGAATCGATGAAAGCAGAATTTGGGATCAGAAGATTTTAGCTGCTTAATCCACATTAACTCACCACCACCACTAGGTCAGTAGTTGCAAATTATTTGCTATATATTATGGAAATATGACTAGTAAATTTGTATTAAAACATATTTTTACATATCATATGTTAGTATCTAATAAATATCGGCTTTATGAATATAGTTTCCATAAAGTCTATAGCTAGGTTGATATGTATTTCTCTAATATTGTATATACATTTTATATGACAATAAGCATAGCAATTGCAATAACAATGCTAATTACAACGATTACAACAATAAGCCCATGTATTGTTTCTAATTAGTAAGTTGTTTTCATATAGGACTTATTACAAATACTCTATGTGTTGGTAAAGATATGACAATGGGATGTGCGCAAGCAAAAGAGCTATTTACACAAGCCATTTTGACAAATAAAGAGGCAATGCAATGACATATACAACTATAAGTAGCTAGACCTTGTAGCTAGGATAACAGAGGTAAAAATTATGACACGATAAAGAGCATAGTTTGTTCACTACATATATCATGTAAAGGAATTGCATATGTTGTACAGATCATTACAAATGTCAACAACAATGCTATGTTCAATCATCGATCTATGACATAAGTTGATTGGAAAACCTAATTCCATAGTTATGTTTTTTTTGTTTTCAAGATGATTTTATTGTGCTTCGCTTGAAATGTTCAATGCGAGCTATGGCCTAGTTTCCTATTCATATGCATAAGTTTTTGTAATTGTGCTTCTAGCAACTGTGGGATCTATGTCAGTCGTCCTTTTGCTTTTGTAGGTGCCAATGTGGAAAGACGTTGGCTATCAGAACATTGCGTTTTTGCAATTCACCTGTTGTTCTCATAGCTCAGATGTCAAATTCGGTGACAATGGCGAACTTCCTCTGGTCCAATTTCAAGGTGTTTTTCTATGTTTAGTTCAAGGTTTTTAATACGAGATATGGGCTAGGTTCTGCTTCATATGCATAGGGTTTGTGTCGTTGCAACTCATAGCGAAAGCAAGTGCAATGTCAACGACATTTCCAGTTAGTGGCTCTTCCAAGTGTATTTTCTTCCATGAAAGCAGAATATGAAGCTGTAACAGAAGTTGCTTGTAAATTCAAATGATTGACAATGGACTTTAGCAATGTTGAAGTTGAATAGATGCGACTCACAAGCATATTTTTTCACAATTAGAAAATACTAAAGATAGTAAGGGATGATTTGTTGAAAAACCATGGAACCCAAGCACCAATTAGCTTGATCCATGTACACACGAAGTGGAGAGAAGAAAAATAAAAATGATGAAAAAAATGTGTGAATTCATAGATCAGCCCCGTTTGAAGAAAATAAAATAAAAAATATACATATATATATTGATGGATCAGACTCAATTGAATTATTGAAAAGAAAATTGATTAATAAAACTCCTAGCTATTACAAATCATCAGTCAAAGCAGATACTAAATGTTAATAGCACATTGATTAGTAAAACTCCTAGCCATTGCAAATCATAGTCAGAGCAAATGCAATGTTGATGACATTTCCAGCTAGTGGCTTTTTAATGTGTTTTCTCTTCCATCAAATCAGAATATGAAACTGTAACAAAAGTTGCTTGTAAATTCAAATGCTTGACAATGAGCTTTACCAATGTTGCAGTTGAATAAATGAGATTCACAATCATGTTTTGTCACAATTAGAAAGTACTAGAGATAGTAAGGGATGATTTGTTGAAGAAGCATGGAAGGCAAGCACCAATTGGCTTGATCCATGTACCTAGAAAGTGAAAAAAAGAAAAAGAAAAATGATGAAAAAATGTGTGAAGTCATAGGTCGGCCTCATTTGAAGAAAATAGAATAAAAAATATACATATATATATATATTGATGGATCAGGCTCAATAAAATTATTTAAAGGAAATAAATATCTAAAATGGAAATAAGAAGTAAAATTTCTTATTCTTTATCCATGAATTGGGTCTGTTCCAAAAAGTTCAGTTCGTGGTATCTTCTGGTCCTAGCCCAGTTCATGGGAGATTTTGTGACAGGCTTTTTCTCTTAAAATAACTGATCCATACACCTTGAAGAAGTTAAAGTTTTCATGCTTCTTTTGTCTTTTGCTTGTTTAAAATTGCCGTAAGTTAGCTATGCTCTCTTCTTGGGCTTCAGCAAGCCTATTAACTGCAGTCATAGGTTACAGCAACTTTCAGTAGCCCTATTGAAAACACTCTATAGCTACAACACTCTGCAGCAGGTGCTTCTCTTCTTGGGCTTCAGCAAGCCTATTAACTGCAGTCATAGGTTATAGCAACTTTCAGTAGCCGTATTGAAAACACCCTATAGCTAGAGTACTCTGCAGCAGATCCTCTTTTATGCACACGTTTTTTTATACAGAGTCTGTCCCTGAGTTTGTACACATCAATAGGTTACAACAGATGTCGAGAAGGCATGTACAAGTCACTATAGCTCAGCAGAAGATGATGGCACTGCCAATTGTATATACAATAGTAAATAGTGACATCACATGCCTTTACAAATTGACACTGAACATCCATAGCCATCTAGTGGTCGCTTGGAGCAATAACCGACTTTGAGAGAAGCAACAATTACAAATATTTAAACATTTAAATATAGTCTAAAGTTCAGCAAACAAGAACCCCATTACGAGGACTGAAACTGAGATCACATGGCAAATAGTTTACATATAAAGAGATTACACAAATGAAAAGTTGGCCACTCTAAACTTTGAATTCTGTATGAGTGTAGATGAGATGATTTCAATTCTCATCAGTAATGTATCATGTTCATTTGATGGTGGTAAATATTTCATAGTTAGCCAATCTTCAAATGCCAATCTATTTACTTCTATCAATGTAAATGAGAAGGATATGAGATCTGTGGGTTGTCTTATGTTTATTTAACTGCTATTTATTTATATCTTCTAAATTTGTGGGAGCATGCATTCTGTCATGTCCCATCATCTGCTACCAAATTTTAAAGTTTTAACGCCCAGCATCTTGCAGGTTTTGAATATGTAATCTGATGACACCTTAGGGATGTTGCATATCATTTGCAATCTACAGATAGCAATGCAACAAGATTCCCAAGAAGGGAAGGTTCTCAACAAGTGCCTTTTTGCAAGGCACCATTTCGAGCATGGGTACCAATCCAATGACAGCACCCAAGGATCTTCCCACACCCTTGATACCGCCAAAAAAAATTAAAATAGGAAAAAATTGTTTTTTTACTTGCTCCTTTTGAATAAACAATGACGTCCGCAATAGACCTTTCAAATAGTTATCGACATTTATTACACCTATTCATAAACAATTCCTCGATACACAAGGCCAAACTCTCACATACTCTAAAGATTTTGGAAGCTAAGATATGAGCCATAACTTTCGCACAAGGAACAACTACAAATATTGAAACATCTGAACATAGTCTAAAGTTCAGCAAACAAGCAGCCCGTTGCAAGCACTAGAACTGAGGTCACATGGCAGATAGTTTAGGGATAAAGACATTACACAGATGAACAAACTACCTACTATAAACTCTGAATTCTATATGAGAGTACAACAGATGATTTCAATTTTCATTACTAACGTATGATATTCATTTCATGATGCTAGATAATTGATAATCAGTCAATCTATAAAGCTTCATCTATTCACTTTGATAAGTGTAAATGAGAAGGATATGAGATATGTGGATTGCCTTATGCTTATTTATGTTTAATCAGCAATAATAAATTACTATTTATTTATATCTTCTAAATTTGTGCGGGCATGGGTTCAAGATTCAAGTATTTGAAGACTAATATCAATATTTGCTACTGCAGGACTAAGTTAGGCCCTAAATATCCAATCATTGTTTTGAATCATCTTTCTCCAATATTCAAGTTCTTTGAAATTATTGTCTATAACAATCTTCTATTTGCAAAGGGATACACTACTCCTTGCGTAGAGGATGACTTTTCTAATCTATTCCACTATGAATTAACTTTAAGGAATATGCAAGTATTCCTGCCATGAGGTAAATCCCATCCTAAGGCTGGCTTGATCCTTGGGAGCATGAGGTTGACAGGAGAACACAGAATCTTAGTATCTTGCCATCACCATGAGATCTTAGGGGAGAACTCATGTCCCATCCTCTGCTGCTCCCCAAAAATTGGCCACAGCAGGTCCCCTAAACAGATTCTCCTACCCTCTTACCTTGAAGAAACATGAATTTGATAACTAAAGTTAGACAGAAAGCATTGTCATTGGTCCAAGCATACACAATCAAGTTTCTGTTTTGGAGAATTAAATAAAGGAAAATAAATCTGTACTTCCAAAAGGGATGAAAAGCACACGGTTTCCTCCCAATCTTAATAAGAGAAAAAGACAATGTTTTCTACTTCCAAACATACACAGAGAAGTTAGATTGCAGTTGTTTGATCAGAAAAAGTTTTGTCTTTCCAGCCATATACACAGAACTTAGATTTCAATAATTTGATCAGAAAAATGTATCTTGCAAAACTGAACCATCTATTAATCAAACGAAATTCCTTGAACTTTCAACATTTACAAAATGCAGAAACATGAGTAACTGCAGGTCTTTAGAAAATGCAGAAACATGAGTAATCTCAGATCTTTGCAGACTGCCTCAAAAGAACACAAGCACAGTCAATCTGTTAATATGCTATGCATAACTCCATATGAGAACCAAGATTTACATTTAACAAAAAATATCTTGCAAATCTCAAAATAAGTTACTATGGAAATGTGACTCTGACAACACGACAGCTGAAAGAAACTAAGGACTTACATTGCCCAGAACTTAGCACATATTTAAAAAGGATAATTGAAAGTTTGACACTTCTCTTCTCTCTAATGCAACTGTCTACTGTCCGATACAGCTAATTAGATTTATATCCTAGCTTGCAGCGCAATATAAGGTATATGCCGACCTAACATTGATGTTTAAAAATTTAAAAATGCCATATGGGGTTAAATTATATATGGCATCTCAGTCCATACATAAACACAGGCACACTCAACCTGTTGATATGTTATGCATATCTCTATACAACAACCAAGATTTACATTTCACAAAAAATATCTTCAAAATCTTAAAATAAATTACTATGGGAATGTGACTCTGACAACACTACAGCTGAAAGAAACTAAGGACTAACATTGTCCAGAACTTAGCATATACTTAAAAAGGATAACTGAAAGTTTGACACTTCCCTTGTCTCTAATGCTACTATCTACTATCAGAAACAGCTAGTTAGATTTGTATCATAGCTTGTAGCGCAATATAAGGTATATGGCGACCTAATATTGACGTCTAAAAATTTAAAAATGTCATATAGAGTTAAATTATATATTCCATCTCAGTGCATACATGGGTTAGAAATGAGTTATTCTTAATATATTTCGCTATGAATTACCCCATAAATAACCCATTTAATATTTCAGATGGCTTACAGAGAAATACAAGGTATATGTCAAATAGTAAAGATGAGAACCAGATAATTATCATACTACGTATGCAGTCCTGAAGATTAGAACCAGATGTTCTCAAGGAAAATTCTGGCAACAGTTTTTGCGAGTACTAAAAATCTTCAAAACAAAAACAGAATCATTGAAAAACACTCTGAAGTATAAAATGCAGTAATGCAAAAGAGAATGTTTTATCATTGCAGATGCGTCCTGGACCTATTGGTCTATGCAATTGATAAACAAGCATAATTTCCCATAATCTGCACCAAAGCGTATATATTTCGTTGATGACAATACCCAAAAGAAATCTCAAATGGAAATATGCAAATTGGGTATTGATGGCGAGTATTAAAACCCCTGTTTCTATATTGAGTAAACCCTCCTAAAGGGTTTGATATTATGTCCATCTTATCTCGAAGTACAGAGCAAATCAAAACAAACAGAAAATTAAGGATTGCAGAAAGAAAAAGAAAACATAGACCCCTCAACAGCAAGAAACCAAGCTAGTTTATCCTTGCTGCTGCAATAGTGGCAATACATTATGAAGGATGACTCGATATGAGGTTGATGAACCATTTCTTCTTCTTTGCATTTGATGGGAGCTCAACCAACAAAGGTGCTCAAATTGGCTATCAAAGAAGAGGAATCCTCGCTAAGTGAAAAGATCATTGCCTTGAGCTTAGCGCACTCTTCTTCCAACTCCCGAATTTGTCTTTTTTGCTTTACCAAAATATCCATCATCATGCCATGTTGGGATGTTTGTTGATGCTCAAGTTCATATGTCTTCAAAGTAGCTAAAAATATTGAAGTTATGTTACAATTAATTAAAACTCCATTTCTCTAAATGAATATTCTAATCTCCTAAATGTCCCTTTGAAAATTATGTTAATGCTTGTGCATAATGATTCTTAGTTATTCCATTATATTTTTATTATTGTTTTCCCAATGAACATAACTGACAGTTTCAAGAGTATGATCATGGCTTCCCTGGTGCGTTACTCTAAATGGACTCTGAATATATACAGACTAGCAAGAATTTCCTTCCAAATGCAGGTGCAAGGCCATTTACTTAGAGCATTCCTATGTCTTGAAAGACCCCAGCTAGAAACGATTAAAAAAACCCATTAACAATTAAAAAAAAAAGAAATTTTTCCAAGTCTAAAGTTAAACATTGCATCCACCATATATTTATCAACAGCAACCCAAACTAATGCCCTTGACCGAAAAATAGATGTCGGGAACATAATAAATGATACTTGCACACAATATTTGAATAGTGGAACTCATTAAATCCGGATGCAAGACCCCAACTTTCATAAAAGCACATACATATTTGTTGTAGTGCCATATTTTGACATTTAGATGTTTTGTTAATTTTGGCATGTAGAATTAAGATCAGAATGCTCGAGATCATTTAATAGGGAAGACTTGGACGAATTGAAGAAGGATCTGAAAAAAACATTTAATAAGGAAGACTTGGATGAATTGAAGAAGGATCTGAAAACTACAAGTTAAATATGGTGTTGTTTAAATATTCTATGTAGGATCTGAAAAGTACAAGTTAAATATGTTAAATATAGTTAGGATCTGTAGGATTTGTAATGCAACTGTTTACTGTCAGATACAGTTAGTTAAATTTGTATCTTAGCTTGCAGTGCAATATAAGGTATATGTCGACCTAATATTGATGTTTAAAAATTTAAAAATGTGATATAGGGTTAAATTACATATGCTATCCCAGTCCATACATCGGTTAAAAATGAGTTATTTTTAATATATTTCGCTATGAACTACTCGATAAATAACCCATCTAATATTTCGGCTGGCCTACAGGGAAATACAAGGTATATGTCAAATAGCAAAGATGACAACCAGGTAATTATCATACTACATATGCAGTCCTGAAGATTAGAACCAGGCGTTCTCAAGCAAAAATTCTGGTAACAGTTTTTGGTAGCACCTTTATTAACTAGTAATCATCATTATTATTAACTTACTTTAATGGAACTAATATGAGCTTCATTTCCAATATCTACAAACTACTACAGAATCAAGTAATGAAAATTAGAATACAACCAAAGTCATATGAAAGTATCAAATGACTTTTATTCGTGCTTCAAATGGTTGGAAAAGGAATTCTTGTTGTCACCTGGCATGTAAAAACTATTCAATTTCAAACTCACTAGCTTGAAATGGCACCAAACACGTGATCATTTCCCTTTGATCTCATACAACCCAAGTGTTGTAAGATTGCTCTTATACCAATTGTAATATACCTCTCTACAAGCATATATTTGCGGTCAATTTGACATGTCACTTATGGCATTGGCTACTAGTTGACTAGAGATATAGTCACTATCCACAATTGTTTGCAGAATGTTGATCTTGCAAGTTGTTGTCATATTAACCCGCACATGAAAGTGAGAAAAATCTCAACTCACTAAGAAAAAGTCAATGAGTTGGGTACAACTATCACCATAACACTCTACTCCTCGCTTTAGGCTAACTTCTAAACAAAGTCAAAGGAAGTGGACCCTAACAAAATACTAAGGATAATTGCTTTCGGAAAAGAAACTTAGGAATTTAATGAATTGGAAATTGTTAATCTATTAGTATATGTGACAAGTAAATCAAATGTGCATTCACAAAGCTCACAGCCTGTATATATTTTTTAAGATCAACGAATTCATCCAATGGAAAAAGCATATGCAATTTTAAAACAAGCTCACAACTTGTATATATTTTTTAAGATCAGTGAATTCATCCAATGGAAAAAGGATATGAAATTTTAAAAGAGATTGCAAAACTTGAAATGAGTTGTAAGCTAAACTATGAATTAATTTACCAATGAAAGAGGGAAATTATCTCATTACTAGAAATCAAAAGCAAAGTCAAATTGTGAACTCATGAGAAGCAAGGATCGGCTTGCTTGTTAAATGGGGGAACATAAAAGTAAGAACAAGTGTCGAATTGTGAACCTGCTTGGTGCAACGATTAACAACTTGTAAAACTAAACTAAGTTAACACAATAGTCAAATTGTGAACCTGCTTGATGTAGGGATTGACAGCTTTTGAAACCAAAGTAAGTGTTATCTAATTATAGTTGGCATCCATATAGACATGCACAAAAAGAAGACTAAAAATTTCTAGGGTTAATTTGAATGCACCAAAGTAAGTGTAACTTAATATAGGTTAGGATTAGCAATTTGAGTTAGTTTGTGGAGTTAGATATGAAATTGAAAAAATGCAAAAAAGTAACTCGAGGATACAGAATGTGATCTACTGCCCCAAACGGATAGTTACAAACACAATTAAATCCACTAATAAATGCTTACTATTGGTCCTTAAAGGCAGACAACCAAACTTATAAGTGATGGAAAACGCTGAGCAGAAGAGGCAAGAAATAGCACCTGTTTGCCGAGCTAAACTGATCAAACTGGTGGATGATCAGGGCTGCCTCTTGGGTTCCATTTTTTTTGTCCAAAAACAACGAATTAAAAAGATCCTAACAACAAGCTAAAGAAAAATATCCTAAAAACAAGCAAAATTTAGCTACAAAGTGTTCCTGAATTGCATCGAAAACTGTGTTAGATCTATGAAATCAGAGGACACTCGGAAGCATGTATCAGAGAGTTAGAACTACAAATCTAAGTGGACATGAGTGTCTGTAGCATGCAAAATTATGACTTTTTGGAGAGTGAACAGCAAACTAAAAGTGGCCAAAAGTGCACTGAAACGCACTTAAGACAACTGACAAGGTACTAGTCTAAGTGGGAAATAAATCAAGCTTGATTATGCAAAATGATTAGTACTTGCAAGATCTACTTGAATGGTGTACTTCAGAACATAAAAAGATCGAACATATCTAGGATAGATATATCGTTTATAAAGTAGATCTAGCTATGACAGACATATAAAACTAGTATTTGAATTGAAGTAGATAAAGAGGAGGGTTATAAAACATTTGTCCAAGAGTGCTTGTTCAATTAGCTTTGAACAATTGAGATTTCAGAACTATATTGAGCGACTAGTCCACAAATGCTCGGGGATCTGAAAAGACATTTACTAGGGAAGACGTGGATGAATTGAAAAAGAATCTGAAAAGTACAAGTTAAATATGGTGTTGTTTAAATATTTTATGTAGGATCTGAAAAGCACAAGTTAAACATCTTAAATACAGTTAGAATCTGTAGCATCTGCAATGCAACCATTTACTGTCAGATACAGTTAGTTAAATTTGTATCTTAGCTTGCAGCGCAATATAAGGTATATGCCAATGTAACATTGATGTTTAAAAATTTAAAAATGTCATATAGGGTTAAATTATATATGTTATCTCAGTCCATACATGGGTTAAAAATGAGTTATTTTTAATATATTTCACTATGAATTACCCGATAAATAACCCATTTAATATTTCAGATGGCTTACAGGAAAACATAAGATATATGTCAAACAATGAAGATGAGAACCAGATAACTAGCATACTACATATGCAATCCTGGAAATTAGAACCAGACGCTCTCAAGGAAAATTCTGGTAACAGTTTTTGGGACTACTAAAAAGCTTCAAAACAAAAACAGAATCATTGAAAAACAATCTGAACTATAAAATGCAGTGATGTAAAAGAAAATGTTTTATCATTGCAGATGCCTGCTGGATCTGTTGGTCTATGCAGTTGATAAACAAGCGTTATTTCCCATAATCTGCACAAAAGCGCATGCAAATTGGCTATTGATGCCGAGTATTAAAACCCCCGTTACACCTGAAACGCTCAGACCTA
Source organism: Larix kaempferi (assembly GCA_027924585.1). NCBI lineage: Eukaryota > Viridiplantae > Streptophyta > Pinopsida > Pinales > Pinaceae > Larix > Larix kaempferi. The sequence goes on along the minus strand of BSBM01000372.1, from coordinate 14,421,427 downwards.
TGGGATTTCTACAAACTCTCGATTCATGGATTCATAGTAGCAATTATGGGTACTCTTGCTGGAAATTTCGAATGTACCGCAATAGTTTACCGTAACATGGACAATTTGAAACCATAACCATCTATATTCTTCAAATAAGTATATTAAATGACTTCCAACAATGTTATGAGGATAATATCCACATACCATGTATCATTGTCTTAAATTGTTTCCCCACTATGAAGATGAGCTAAGATTGGAAGAGCGTGCCTTAACCACCCCCACCCAACTCAAACCCAAGCACCAGTACTCTATACGAAAACTAATCAAAAACAAAGAAAACCAGCTCGCAAGAACCAGTAGAAACCAAGTTCATATGCTAAAGATGGCTATCCCCTATACGAGGCTCCTCTTCAAAGACATATCTTCATAAACATGTTGTTTCCAAACCCTAGTCGAGCTTCAATGCATTGCCGCTTCGGACCAATTTTCCATAACTGAATTCCTTCCATTTACTGAAAAATGGTCCATGCTAACTTAATTGGTGACCTGATTAACTTATTTGGCTAAACATCAATGTCGATAGCAGTCATCTACAACTAAAGACAACTAAGGAACAACCGCATGGACGATAAAAAAAAAAACAGACCTAAGCAAACAACACCAACAAATAGCTTTATCGCATGCTGATTTAAGGCGAAAAAACACAACAATTATTTGAACGCATGAATGCCATTAAAAACCAGAAGACAACAAAGGGTTCCATTTATCATGTCTTCGAAATCATTTATCATGTCTTCGAAATAAAAAAAACCCTAACTAGAAGAAACCAATGAACAGGCCCTGTTACACTCGAAACCCTAAACCCTGTCTTTTCTTTTCACTTAAAAATTGCACAAAAACATGCTTCATAAACATGCTGTTTCCAAAGCCTAGTCAAGGTTCAATGCATCACCCCTTTGGACCAATTTTCCATCACTGAATTCCTTCCGCTTACTGAAAAATGGTTCATGTTAACTTAATTGGTGGCCTAATTATCTTATTTGGCTAAACATCAATGCCAATAGCACTCATCTACAATTAAAGACAACCAAGAAATAACCACATGGACGAAAAAAAACACAGACCTAAGCAAACAACACCAACAAATAGCTTTATCACATGCTGATTTAACGCGAAAAAACACAACAATTATTTGAACGCATGAATGCCATTAAAAACCAGAAGACAACAAAGGGTTCCATTTATCATGTCTTCGAAATCATTTATCATGTCTTCGAAATCATTTATCATGTCTTCGAAATAAAAAACCCTAACTAGAAAAAACCAATGAACAGCGCCCGTTACACTTAAAACCCTAAACCCTGTCTTTTCTTTTCACTTAAAAATTGCACCAAAAATACAAAGGCATACCTGGTCCAGCAAACCAGCAACAAGACTTCAAACCGGCGGAAAGCAACAACTGGAGATATCATCCAAACCAAGTAGACAACAACAAAACCGAAAATGATACAGAACGCTGAACCGATAATGCCGATAAAATCACAAACAATCCACCATAAAACAGAGCTGAATATAATAGCGGAGGCTGAAGCGAGAACGCTGATAAAACCACCCAAAATCCGCCATAAATTACAGCAGATGCCGAAATAAATGCTAAACATAAATTCGCCATCGCATCCAAGGATTTTTTTTGCTCACCCATTTTCTGGGCTGCCAACACAGTGCAACCACTATTACCTCTTTTTGGACCAGAGAAACTCCACCATTGCCACCGAACTTGCAACAGACGGCACATCTGAAACGACCACCTCACAGCTGGCAAAACCACGTCGAAATCGCACATTGCCGCCGAATTTGCAAGTGAACGACCTCAGCAGCGGAAGGACGACCCACAGGAGAGCGAAAGGACAACCCACAAAATAGCCTGCAACTCCTACAACAACAATAAAACATAGAACCATGCACACACCTCAAACCAGACATAATTGAACCATACGAACTCCGTAATTGCCGCCGAATTTGCAGGGGAAGGACCTCAGTGGCGGAAGGACGACCCACAGACGAGCGGAAGGACGACCCACAAAATAACCCACACCTGCAACAACATTTATAAAACATCGAACCATGCACAGACCTCGAACCATACACACACCATCGCATTAAATATCATTTATTTCAAAACGCCAATCGGAAAACGTCGACGGCTGGGAGCATGGAAAACGAGGATCGAAAACCCATCGCTAGCTCGTCAATTAAAACACCTTTACTATCATCGAAAATGAAAAACCCACACCACGAGGCGTGACACCATCGCGCCGCCGCCTCCTGGGCCACACCATCCGAGGCAGACGTCACCGCGGACGGCCCCAATCACAAGCTAATAAAATAGCCGATTTACAATTAAAAATAAATAAAAAATTTCCAACTATAAAGTTAAACATTGCCTCCACGATAAATTTCTCAACAACAACCCAAACTAATGCCCCCGACCGAAAAATAGATGTCGGGGACATAATAAACGTAAATGAATCCCTCAACCATGGATAAATAAAATTGTTCAAAAAACCAAAGATTCAAACGATATATATCCAAAGGTTAGGGAGAGTTGGAAGGCGAAACACTAACACACTTTTTTATAAAGGGAATTTCCATTCCAAAGAGTTGGGGGAGGCTTTTTCTTTGGCTATGTAAACTATTTTAACATTAATGGAGAAACCATCATTGGCCACTTTGTTTTGCAAGAGATATTTGTATGTTTGAAATTAACTATAGACTATTCTCTTTGCTTTCATGATGTTGTGAAGTCTGATGCTTTATGTTATATACTATTCTTATGGATTTAATATTTTTCCTCACTTTATTTTGTGTTATTTTAGTTAACCTTTCATATGTAATTATATCTAGTGGTTTTACTTGCAACCTCCCCTCTGTCTATTATTAATAGTTATTGGGTTCATGCAATTTATTTGACTGTGAACTTCTTCCATCTCATAATGTTGCATTTACCTTCAATATAATGCCTTTCCTTTCACTTAGTAGATTGGTCTGGGTGTATGCATTTACATTTTCATTCTACACTATGCATCTTTACATTTAGTTTTAAAAATCAATTTAAACATCATAAAATATTAATCATAGCGAGGCCAAATCCAAAGGGTTCTCTATTCCAAATGGTGGAAAGTTGATTGGGATTTCTCTTTGAGATGAATCCCTGATACGGGACATTTTTCCATGTCAAAACATGTCTTGATTTGAGATTTTTTTTATTCCATTGATGTGTGGAAAATCATAGAAGATTTTCGATTGTTACAATCCAATGTCATATAATGTATATAACTTGTTTTCTCCTAACCATGCATAATTTAGTTATTCCGCTAATTGTTTTCATATCAGCCGACAAACAACCCTTCCTCGAATTCATTTTCTTTCAATTTGTACCATGATATATCTCTTCATTCTGGCTTTTGTCATAATCCGCTAGAATTGTGACCATAATTTGTTCTCATCTAGTCACTTTTAATTTATTCTTGTGTATTCTTCATTGATTCTTTAATTTCTTATCTTTCTTCAATTGCTATCCTTATAAAAGTAAACTAACACTTCTTTGGAATTATAGTTTATCTTTCAAATATAACCGACATGGTTTATGTCCATAATGATTTCTCCATGCAATGTCATGTGTCACTAGTGTTGCATATAATCTATCAACCCAATCTAATATTTTCAAGTTGTAAACCTTAGTTCATACAAAAATCAATATCATTGTGGTTCTTTCAGTTTGTCCATTTTCTCTTAAATAAAAGGGGTTTCTCTTGTTGTGGATTACATGGTTGGTCTTCATGATTCTTTGATATAAAGTGAGTAAATTGATTTAATGTGATTTGAATTTAACAACCAAACCTACAAAATATTGTTTCAAATATGAATGTTGCAACAACTTCTATTGCGATTTCTCTAATAACTCTTGCTTCTTACCACTTGGTATACAATTTTGTTGCTGCAATTACCAATTGTATTTTGTTTGTTGATAAAAATGGTCCAATGAAATCAATTCCTCGAGTTTAAATCTAATGCACTTGTAATATCATATTCAATTCAATGCAATATCTATTTAGGTTTAATTTTTGACTTTTGGCATTGTTCACATTTCCTTACTTTCTTGAAGCAATCTTTGAACAATGTGAGACACCACATGTTGCACACACTATATTTGTGTTGTTATATGGGTTGAAAGATGTCATTTTTCCGCTTCATAGTTGGATTATTTAATCAATTCTTCATTTTTTATAGTTTCCCACATCTTCTAAGTTCTCATTATTCCATCTACATATTTGTGTTTCCATATAGTGTTTTTAATCTTGGTGCACCATACACCAAACTTCTTTGTTGCACAATCATCAATTCTTGAGATGCTTGTCCATGTTGGAGGAATTAGAAAGATCCTACAAATACCCCGATGTTACCTATACCTAAAATATGTTAGAATAAGGGAAATCATCTTCCCTTATATTTCATGTTCACCACTTTCTCTTATTTAAAGTTGGTCAAGTCCCATATGGGATTTTCCATGGTTTACAAAGACTTCAAATTAATTCTCAAAAAAGTACTAACCGTCTACACTCTTAGTGTTTTTGGTAGAATTGGTTTACTTTCAATGTACTTTATTGCTTGATGATGAATGTAGAAATGAATCGTGTTTATTGGAAATAGCATTTGAACTTTTTTGTAATGAATAGATCATTCCTAGAAAGTCTCTCTTTGTAGTGTTATAGTTATTTTATGTCATTGAAACTCTACTACTTGAATAGTATATTATCAAGAAATTCAGATATTTATCTTGTAGTTAGCTTAATATTTCCTAGATGGTCATCAATGATGCATCTACATGCACATCATATACCTTTCCCCAATCAAGAAACCTTAGTATTAGTACACTAATGATTTTAGATTTCATTTTTTCAAATCCTTATTGACATTTTTATATCCTTCTAAATATTGATTCATTTCTTAGTAGCATTTCCATAAGATAAGTTGTTTTATCATATCCCTTCACAAATTTTCTAGTATACCCTATGTGTCAAAAAAATACTTAACTTTGAAGGGCTTCCAAAAAGTACTAGTATTTTTAGTACTATTAAGCATTACTTTGATACTATACGTCCCAAGAACTTCCCAAAAGGTTGTAGAAATTGGTATTTTTACATTTCATCAATTCTCTAATTTCTCTACATGTATTCAACACATTCTAAGATCTAATGTGGTTATTTAGACATCCAAAAACTGCTCATCTATCTAAAATATACTTCCAAGAATCCATGGATAAAATACTTTAAGATTTTCGCAATGGTTATTAAAAAGCATCCTTGAGTATTGGCAAGTTCAAATGGAATTTTTCTATATGCAAATGGTCCCAACTCAATTTCAAGGTAGTTCATTCAAAGTGCCACAAGTTGTATCTTGGTTCTTAAACATTGGTTTTAGAAATAATTTCCAGGACCAATGAAAACTAAGAAAGTTATGAATGGATAAGGGAACCTATTATCTACAAAGATAGAAGCTAAGACTTAAATCAAGGAATTATGGGAGGGAGAGAAAAATAGAGGAACCTAGGGAACATAAAAGAAGATGTATCTAACACCTAAGATGGTAGCCATGCATAGAATCCTTAATATGAAGAAATAAATATTAGATGTAACTTACTTAAGAAATCAATGGAAATTATTAGTAAAATGGGGAGACAAATATCCCAAGAGAAAATAGTAATAGATGGATGATGCCATTGCTTTATTTGGTGTTGGCCTGCTTACAATTCAGAACATGCCCCAAGTCTAAAAGTTTGGATTATTAAATAAAATACGATGAACAATCTGGTCAATGGATACCACAAAGGGTAAATTTAGTTGGTTAAGTGAATTACCATCGATGGCAAACTAATCTATTCAATCACACCCTAGTATTGAAATCAAGGGAAGAGAAAATTAGAGGAACCTAGGGGACATGAAAGAATATGTATCTAACACCTAAGATGGTAGCCATGAATAGAATCCTTAATATGAAGAAATCAATATTAGATTAAATTTACTTAAGAAATCAATGGAAATTATTGGTAAAATGGGAGAGAAATATCCCAAAGGAAAATCATAATAGATGGATGAGGTCATTGATTTATTTGGTGTTGGCCTACTTACAATTCAAACATTCCCCAAGTCCAAAAGTTTGGATTATTAAATAAAATACAATGAACAATTTGATCAGTGGATACCACAAAGGGGAAATTTAGTTGGTTAAGTGAATTACTATCGATGTCAAACTAATCTATTCAATCACACCCTAGTATCTAAATCGAGAAATCAAGTATTGCAAAAGACCGACATCAAAGCCCCTGACAAAGTAATACAATAATTCATTAGAGATGTTGGGGATAGATCAAATCTAGGATCCTAGCAAAATATGGGAATCCCTCACCATGGATTCACATTTGGAAAGTTCAAGTAGGAGTTATGATATTCCTCAATATGCTTTAAATCCAAAATCAGGCATTTAAAGATAAGAATATCTACAAGTTATCTAAACATATATAAAAATGAATCAAAATTAAATGTGAAGAGTACTATAGAAAGGACACCCCCATTAAATACTCCTACCCATTAATTTATATTGAATTTAACCAAATCCCACCTAACAATGCCCCAACCCTCTTGTTGAAGGGTCCTCCATACTCGGCTAAAAAATACACATTATTTTCAAATTAATGGAGCTTGAACATTGTACCCAAACCTAAAAAAATATTCACTATTTGGGTTTGGAAATCATCATATGGTACCATGTTGAGGGTTTTGAGAGATGTTAGAATGAGAAACCTGAAATTCTCCCACATTCATCCTCTAGAAAATACAATAAAAATGTGGGATTAATTTCAAGGTACATGTCATCTAACTAAATTAGAATATTATATTGAAGAGGCATAAATTATTGAATAATTCTCCAAACAATTAGAGAAGATAATCCCTCCCCCTTAAGAAATATAATAATCAAAACCTACAAATGGAGGATAAATAGAGAATCAAACAAAATATGCATGATATTTGATGGATTTTGTTACTTCATCATCCTTGCCAAAATAAGAGATCAATTTATAGGACCCATAAGGGCAATGCAAAGAATATAAAAACTGAAAAAGGATAGAAAGTGTGCCTTGGTAAGAAGAGGATTAGAGCTCTAAAAATACAACAAGTGACCTTGGAAGCATGGAGGAAAACCACGGAGAAGAAGAAAAATTTGAACATAAAGAAATAAGGTTATCTAAAATTCAACTAAATTAGATTATCACTAGAATATTTGGTCTAATTTACATTTATGATGACATTCATGGTGCATCTAGATGGGAATTTCTATAAAAAAATGTGTAGAGAAGGAGCTGAAGAGAGATGTGAAAAGTGCAGGAATAAAAAAAACAATTGAAGAACATAAATCATGCTATACAAAAAACACCAACCCAACGCCATGTTTTAACACCAAATTGAAGAATAAAAATTCAAGTAAGCAACACGATGCACATACCTAGAGGCTATTAAGTTATAGAAATTGAAAAAGATGGAAAATAATAATATTAGTAATGGAGAGTGGACTTGGAAGTCCCAACAAAACCCACCTACACATGGAAAAAAATATGCTCATAAATCATATCTGTGAAGCAAGCAATTTAGATATAACATGATGAGGAAGATACTTTCGAATCCACCATTCTAAAGGAAACAAAAAAATAAAACATTTTTATCAATTTGAATATACTTTTAGTGGTTGTCATTTATAAGGAGAAGAATAAACCAAATATCCAACATAGACACTAAAAAATCCATATGATCTTGCTACTCAGTAGAAGCTACAAAACCTCCTTTTATAAATGTTTCAAATTTAGATGCCACTGAGAAGATGTTATATATTGAATAAAACTCCACCCCTAGTGATCCTCAAACTACCACATGATCCATTTTCATCTACATTGATCCTCAAATCACAACCTCTCACCTTTGCTAGATTAAAAACTAACCTAAACATTAGACCACCACCAATGAATCCTTCTACAAATTTGGAAAATTACTTGAAGATAGTAAAGATCTATACTGCTAAATTTGAAAAAGAATTCCATGCGACTAATCCCTAGATAGTCTCCACACAAAATTCCAACCCAAGACAAATAAGTTTATTTGGTTCAGTTACCCCCTAGTCTACATCTCATTTCATATGCCAACGTCTAAACACAAGGCATTGACTAAAGCAATTCTTGAGTATGATCAAGAACCTACTCAACCTGCAAATCATTTTTACCCATACATACTTGAAGATTCTCAAGCTTATCACTCAAGAAACGTAATGATTAATGAAGTTGATGGAATAAATGACAAATTAGTTACAAAGCTACAATAGGTAATCATTCACTAGGTGGCCACATTAAAATAATTGAAGGAGAACATTAACGAAACTGATGACATCCCAATATCTTATGAGAGGACAAGGTTGATAACATAAATAAGGGAAATCACACTTGCATTAGTTGAGAAAGTAAAGCATTGCAGGTGGAGAACACTGCAACAATAACAAACAAAGAATATCATAATTTATTTTCTCTTTCAAAATCTTTGTAATTAGTTGTAGCATGAGAGTGATATGATGGGAAAGATATGTTGTATAAAGAGAAAGAAGCCTCGAAGAAGAAATTGAATGGATAGAAGAGAAAAGAAAATTGTGAGATATAAAAGAGGGAACTGCGTGAACATATGGAAGCCATTTAGTGGAAAAACAAAGTGTTACAAGATACCATTTCTAATGAGGAAGAATCAATATTGATGCAGTGTTTAGAGAATGAAACAAAAGAACTACAAAAAAATAAACTATAAAGAACTCTAGAAGAAAGTGTAGTTGAGAAAGTTAACCAACTCTTGTAACAATACTATAATTTCTATGGATTTGTTTTTTTCAAAGTTACGTTTAAGAAGAAGTCAATTGATACCTATGGGAATTATTCAACCTAGAATTTATGACTCAAAATTACACACACACACACACAATGAAACTAATAAGACTACATGACCAAGAGGAGTTATAGAAAATAAGGAATTGTAAGAGACAATGGTTAAAACGAGGTCCTACATTATATGAAGAAATCAACACCTCATTCTCCAAGTTGAAGAAATCAACACCTCATTCTCCAAGTTATTGCATAATGAAGCAAATATAAGGTTTATCATAAGACAAGTATAGGTAGCCCTACACAATAGAGAGAATATTGGTAAAGGTGAAACCCAAATGTACATTCAAAGGAATAGAACGATGAAATCCCAAGTTGAACAAGTGCTACAAACTTGGCACTTATTTGAGACAATAATAAGGGAAGATGCACCAACCATTTATGATGCTCTCCTAGAATCAATCGTCAAGAATCCAATGTTAAAAACACAAAGTACTTTAATTGACCCTACACACTGATTGGAACCATGTGTGACACAACATTTATTTGAATGGATAGCAGTGCTTCATTTTTGTAAGAAAAAATTTCCCATTTCAAATTTACAAAATTTTGTACCTAAAATTTTTTGGGACACAAACTGGGAGATAAGGACCAACCTTAAGGTTTTTCGAGATGAATAAAACTTTAGGCTTGGGGAAAAATGAGAGGATAATTTTTGAAGAATTAATCCTACAATCCCCATTCCTTAGAAAATGAACTAGCTAGATTAATGTGTCTACTACATAAGGCATGCCAACATAAGAGAAAATATTTTTGAAAAAGTAGGCATGTTGAAAGAAATTAAGATGTAATGACAATAAAGTATACATTGACACCAACAGTAAGTTCCAACATGTATATATACAGACAATGGAATCATTTACCAACAAATTGGTTCTTCTAATGAGAGGGAGAATCTAAGACTATGAATCCATTAGGTAAGCATAACCCCAACCTATAGCATAATCCATTAGAAAAATGCCTATCAACATTGATAATAGCGTGCTACTATCAACAATGTTGATGATTCCATATTAACTTCTCGTGACAAGCATGGAGACTATCAACATCAACACACCCCAACTAGCCAATGCCAACACTATGGAAGAACACTATACTTTTCAAAACAATTATCAAGGTGAATTCTATATTAGACTCAACTTCAATTTAGAACCTCCATAACCACTTTCCAATGTAATGATGACATATATCCACCTCTCATTGAGAAAGGTTGAAGAGTTTGGAAATTGTAGGTATATGTACTTATGAGATCTTATAAAACCTCATGTTTGTTTGTTGCTCATGTTTTCTCTATACCTTTATGTGCTAGAATGTTTAATAGTTTCGAAGTCGTAGCCATCAATAGATTAGACTAAAGAAAGTGTACCAAGAATTTTCATGAATCCAACAGTTTGCATCTCACATAAATATGAAATCACACATAAAAGACAATATGACACAGTAACTCCATTTTATTTAATGTGGGGTTGAATTATCTCTAGAACTATTACTCCCGAAAGTTAGCGGTGTAATTGTTTTGAGACTAAGATGACTGTGAATGGGGATCACTTCATAATATCTTGCTCTGTAATTGTTCATTTTGTTGTGTGTTAAATTATTCTCTATAGTTTCACATTAAGAAAAAACAATAAAATCATTGCACTATCAAGTCACTGAACAAGATGAAGCTTTCTATAAAGTGGTAGTTAGTGTAAACACCCAATCTGTTTTGAAAATGCTAAATATCCTATCCCAATATAATTATCTCCACCCATAGCCAATGATCATATGAGGCATGAAAATGACTCTATAGAAAAATCATATTAAGTCCTATTTCGCACACTCCTCAGTATGAATATGACATGAAGCATGAGGGACCTTCACTAAATGTAAAGACTCCATTCATATATTCCATATCATATTAAAGTCCAATAATTTCCCAATGTTTTGGCACACACATAGATATTTATATAAAACTAAAAGCTTGATTTTCCAAAGGAAGAAAATGTACATGAGGGTTATTATAAATGAAATCTTAGGGAGGCCCTTCTTAGTATCATTTCTCCAATGTGTTAGTAGGAAGCAATGTACCCATGCAAGTCTACATTCAAGAATTGTATCATTCTAAGTCTTGAACATGTCAAAGTCAAGAATAAAAAACACTTGAATCCTATTGAAAGCAAGAGCCTATCTAAGGAGAAACAAATGGATAGAATGACAAAGAAAATTGGTTCCATCATGATCCATATTGATTCCAAAGTGGATAAAATATAGTTTTATCATCAAGCGGTGAAAGAAGAGAGGAAAATAATAAAGGAAGGAATTCAAAGTTTGAAGCTTGCCATGTTTGGTTAAAGGAGTAATGTAAAGGAGGAGGAAAAGGGTAAGCATATGAATAAATCAAGGCTCAATGCCACACTACTTTGTTTTGGCATTACCTAACTCCCTTGGTGGAATTCAATATGTAATAGATATTAATAGTAGTAAAGCATATGAGTAGCATATATAGGTTCTTTGTTATATATGGGTTTTATGATGCATAACATATGAATAGTGAAATACCAATAGACAAAAAGTTCCAAGGATTTTTTCTTTACTAAGCTCTATACCTTATAGAAGTTTGGGGCTCCATTCATAGTTTTTCGAAATTGTTCCAAAACCATACGTTTATGTAAATTCTCATCATCTTTTGTGCTTCTATATAAATAAATTCTAGTTTTTTCATAGTTTCTCATTTTCAAACACAACAGGGCCACAATCTCAGCAACAAACTAGTTCAATCACACATGAGTTAAAGAGATTCATGCAAGATAGGAATTTTCCCCAAAGGCATCCCCTGCATTAATATACGTAAATTATGTCAATTGTTAGCCTCTTTTAGGAGTTTGTGTCACTTTATGGAGACCCCTATTGTCAACACACCTTACCTAGTCAATGTTGGCTCTCTAGAAGCAAAGTCTCCTCATTAAAACATGTAACAAACAAGATTGTTGGAACAATTATCATGACAACATTTAGCCTAGAATCAATTGTTGTTTAGTGTTTGCTCATGTTTACTCTATACATTTTTAATAGTTTTCAAGTTCTATGTATAGTTGTATAATTCAAGCAATGGTGTAGTGATATTACTTGTAGACCTCCACGAGACCAATACAATTAAAATCACCAATTAATTTTAAAATATTCATTAAATAACTAAATAGTATGAATTTTTGTATGACATATTTCCTTTGAAGGACATTCTACCACCCACATACTTTATAAAACCTTTTTGAAGAAAAGGCATAGGATAATTGGCCAACTTTTTGGCCATTTTTTGGTTAGCTAAAATAATGACAAAAGAAATTGCTCCAAGTGGGCCAAAATATGGTAAATTTATTTTTTGTTGGTGAAAATTGCCTATGCTAAAACCATAGATTATATAATAAAGGTGCAATGGGAGTTTTCAAGGCTCCTAAATAGTTATGTTCTGACAAAATCTACGAATTTAATAGATTTCATGCTCAAATTTAGTAAACTTTAATTGTGAGGAGAATAACATGTGTTAAACCTAAAACTGGTTCAATTTTTTTTTTAACAGAAACGGTTGAAGAGATTTTGATTATGTATAAAAAGGAGAGTACAGAGAATACAGATAGGATTGCTCCCATAACCGGACAACATCCGTTACGCCTTGTTCATCCTTCTCTAACTTGTAGCTATCATGAAAAATGCCTAACCTGTGGAAGTTATATCTTCTTACATATTGTCTGAGCAAAAAAATGCAGAAGCAAAACATTGCATAAACAAAACATAGAAGGGAGCTTACTGTCTGTCCAGAATGAGACTTCAATCAAAAGTAGACTGACAAAACCTATTCTATACTTTCGGGAGGCTAATGCCTTTGGCCAAATATCCAAATAATACATAGAACTAAGAGACCAAAAAACAAAATTCATAATTTATGCAGAAACATAGTGTAACCCGAAACCAGGAGACTAGTGCCAGAGGCATGCTTCCAGGAAGTTGTTTTCATCATTCACTGCACTCCTACTTGTAGCGTCGAGTTGACCAGTTCATTTTTTAGCACATCTAGCTTCTTGCCGACTTCCAGAATTTTACTGATTGTAACCTCCATTTGACCATCTTTTATGCCCGCAGCCTCTAGCTGAAAATATTTTATGCCTGCAGTATCCTTTATGCCCGCAGCTTCCTTTATGCCCGCAGTTTCTTTTATGCCCGCAACTTCCTTTATGCCCGCAACTTCCTTGATGCCCGCACTCTCCTTTATGCTCACAGTTTCTTTTATGCCCGCAATCTCCTTTATGCCCACAGCTTCGTTTATGCCCGCAACTTCCTTTATGCCCGCAACCCCCATCTGAGCGACTTCATTATGCCTGCAACCTTCATTATGTCTGCAGCCTTCATTATGCCCGCAACCTTCATTATTCCCATAGCTTCATTTATGCCTGTAGCCTTCATTATGTCCGCGCCCTTCATTATGCCCGCAACTTCAATTATGCCCGCAGCCTTCATTATGCCCGCCTTAGGGTGAATTGCGCCCATTATGCCCACGGTTTCCTTTATGCCCATAGTCTCCTTTATGCCCACAGCTTCCTTTATGCCCGCAGCCCCTAGTTGAACGTCTGCATTTATGCCTGCATCCTCTATCTAAGCTTCCCTTATTCCCGCAACCTCCATATGAGCTACTCCCTTTATGCCCGCAACGTCCTTCTGAGCCTTCATAATGCCCGCATTAGGGTGAATTGCGCCCATTACTTCTTCAAGATTACAAACTCGAGCCACCATCCTGCTTTTGTGATGCTTGACCTCAGAATGAGTTGCTTGAGCAAGGGAAAACAGACGGGCTAGGGCCTGCTTCATTTCAAGGTTCTCATTTCTCTCCAGCCTGATTTGGTTTTCCAAGTCATTTATATGAATCATGACTTCCCCGAAGTCATATTTTCTTTCATTTCCTTGTCCACCGTCAGGGTAGGCATGGTTTTTCTTTTCCAGGGTGTTACCCAAGCGCTCCTCCACCCCTACCAATTCAAAATGACAGTGACCATGAACTGGGAATTTACCTGTACGTCGTCATTCACAGTGCCATGTGCTCTATCAGAAATCGAGTGTACGCAACTATGAGCACCAAAAACACTTCTGCGTGTTTTTTTGCAGCGAAGACAATTCGTCAGAACCTCAGGGCCACTCAGGGTTTGAGGGTTAGAACTAAAATGCTCCATGTTCATGCAATGCCTCCAGCACCAAGCAAGATGTGCGAAGTTGAAAACGAAAACATAACTCCCTGAAACAAAACACAAGGTAGAGGTTCGAATGAGGGCAACAACAATCCGTCTGGAGATTAAAAACATTCCTCAAAACTGACAGTTCTCCTCTGTTTTGCGCATGCGAGCCATGTGGATAAGGAATGGGACAATCCTTTGGCATTTACAAGTGCAGCATGTGGAGATCCGAGGTAGATCCAGAGGACAGGCTTGGAGGGAATGATAGGTTGTCGAGTGGTCCATGGGGATGAAGTAAAAAAAGTGGTGTATTAAAACGATTTTATTTCCATTAAGCACAATCCCAAGGGAGATCAAGATCAAGATTTGGTCATTGATTCTGGAAGGAGGGAAAGCAGAGTTAAGGTATCCAAATGTTTTCAAGAGTAACATTATCCCTCTCTAGGACACCACATCTCAGAACAACACCTTTATTATCCATACTATCCGCCTGGCGATTATGGCTTCTTAGAACATGAAGGAATTTAATTGATTTAAATTCCTTGGCTAGACAGTTTAGAAGGTGGTGCATCTTGGAGGAGGGGCTCTTTCGGTTTCTTGAAATGACTTACATCCCTAATGACAATTAGGGAGTCTCCTATGGCAATCATTTCCTCAAGTCCCGTGTCTCTAGCCAGCTCCAAACCCTTAATTAAAGTGAGCCATTCTACACCATTATTCGTTGTTTTCCCAATGCCTCAGGCGTATTCTTTTTGCGTGTTCCCCTTGGAGTCAAAGATAACTCCACCCACTCCTGCCAGCCCTGTCAAACTGGTTCAATTTTCACCTAGAAACATGTACTCAATATTCAAATTTGAAAAGTTGGTCCTCATTCCAATTTGAAGTGTATATAATCATCCAATGCTTTTATGATGAAAATTTGAAAGAAAAAAGTTACACTTCATTTTACAAGTGTAAACCAGGAAAACACTTCTTAAAACAGATGTTAAATAATTAACTAGAAAATTCAAACACATTTAAATAAATTGGTATATGTATTATGTGTTTTTTGGTTTGGTATTTCTTTTCCATTTCATCAATGGTAGATTTTGATAAAATAGATCAATCATGTTTATTTTTACTCCAATTTTACAGGTGCATGGTGAAGGTTAGTTTAATGGAGTAACTAAAATGTCCTTCATCGATCTAACATCCAACTTAGGATGTGGATGGGGGCTTCACAATATGTATAAAGCCTTGACTTCTGGCATGCGATAACAAAAATTGCCCACCGTGATTTTAGGTAGTTGTTTATTTGATATCATATTCATTCTTAAAGATGCCAATAAATGTTATAGATAAACATACAATATTAGATAACAACTATATGATGAATACAAGAATCTCAAAACACGTGCATTGATTCAATTACATTATGTATGAGTAGTTGTATCATTTGATATTGTGGACATTCTTCCACATGTTATATAAATTGTGGTGAAACATACTCTTTAAAATAATAACTCATTTTCCCATTAATCAAACCTAAGTTTAAATTTCAACAGTATTAAAAAATCTACAAGTTTAAAATCCAATAGTATAAAATGGTTAAAAGTTTAAAATTCAATAATATTAAATATCAATGTTTATATCATCATCAAATATTGAATGATCTAAGTTTAAAAAATGGGAAAAATCATTTCATATGAACCATAAAAATTTGAAGATTAGATAAAATGTGTTAATTAAATTTGTATTTAATTTACAATATGGCATATATCACCACTAATACATATTAATTTGGAATAATGGAGTGTAAGACAATTGGTTAACATTTTGTCTATTTTCCAATCTACCAAAATAAAGTAAAAAAGTCATTCCAACAAGGCAAAATCGGTTGATTTTTGTCTTTTTTTTAATGAAATTAACCATGGCAAAGCCATAGATAACATGATCTAAGTCTAACAACGGTTTCAAGGATCCCAAGAATGTACTAATAGAATTTACAAATTCAACAAATTTCATACCCAAATTTAACAAAATTTGGTCATTAGATTTCAACAAGGATAAGTTCGAAAAGGGACACAATATTGACCCGATGACTAAAGTTCCACTACATAATTTAAAGGGAGTTAAAGTTCCAAATAAATCATACATATCCTACTGTTATATGACAAGTCCTAATCAGATCTAAGTTCATGTACAAAATTTGGAGATTGAAACAAAATTCAAAGGAAATTTAAGTATGGAGTACCTTTTTGAATTCCCTCCTAGTGTTTTGGGTGAGGGATGTCTACCCGACAAAGTACCAATTATTGTTAAGTACCCTCTTCACACTATTAGTCGAGGGCCGAACACATCCATGCCCTGTGACAACTACCATTCATGGTGGGTATCCCATCGCTTCCATCTCATGATGATCATGATTCTATGGAAATTATTCGACAAAACCTAGTGTTAATGTTTAAATGACTCCACCAAAGAATATCATGCACACTGGGATGGATATTAATTCATGCAATATCCATAGATGGGCCATTTGTTTATGTGGAAATCTAGCGCCTACCACTCCAATCCTTTGTGTCTTTGATTTCATATGCCCTTGTGGTTTTACTTTGGTCAATACCATCCATCTCCAGGATATTGAACATGAACCAAGCTGCGATTCAATTGCCTATGGGTTTGAATATATGTTAATATTTATAAATTTGTTTAGTTGCTCATATATACAATATCATTTTCTCCCCTTATTGATTATTTTGGCAACCCAAAAGTGGATTCAATCTTCTTATACATATTCATCCTCTCAATGTGCAAAACCAAGAGACAACATATTGGAGAATACTATTACAACTTAAGCCATTCAAATTCTTTTAGGAAATTATCAATCATACCAGTATTACCAAACAATACAAGTAAGAGTTTAGGAAATATCTCAATTTGTAAGTTACTATAGGGATCTTAACTCCCTTTCTAAGAAGTGACCTTCTATTGTGTTTATTTAAAATTGAATATTGAAAAATCTAGAGGGATTGTCTTAGAATAACACGAATATTGTCTTGCACTTATGCTAATCAACATTAGTCTATTAATGATCCCTTGGGGTGTAAACCAGTTGGCGATATGGTGCGCTGTTAAGGCACTCCTTGTGACGTCACAAGTTCAAACATTGATCAAGCCCTATATGACATGTGTGGGGTAGCGTTGATATGCCGAGCGGTATAGTGGTAGCGGACCGAAATCAACCCCATATCATGCGAGTACGAGCCTAACCCTAGTTGTTGATTCCCCCATATACAAAAAAAACACATAAAACATTAGTCTATTAATAAAGGCCAAAAAAAACATGTATAGTTGAACTAATATTGACACCAATCATATTCTCTTAAGAAAGTTTGAAATCAATTATGCAATTTAAAGATGAAATAAATTTGATATCATGTAAATCTCAAATACAATACTCATGATAGTTTCTTCTAAAATCCTATATATTATGAAATTATTCAATATTATTTCATGCAACAAGTTAATGTACAAGGAAGTAGATCAACAAGTCAACCTACTAGGCTTGAAATTATATTTTCATATGCTTTCAAAATATAACATAGGTATAACATGTTGGACTTTATTCACATAAAAGACAGGAGGTTACCTATAAGACACTGTAATATGTCACAACGGCCAAAGAGTTCAAATATATAGAGTTGATAATGGAGAGGGTTGTAGTAGAATCATATAAGGAAAGTGGTCATATTCGAAATAAACAAGTTTCAAATAAAGACTAATCCAATCTTGGAAGGAGATATTTTAAACACTGACAATGGTGCTATATATTTTTAAATGATAGAAAATTTAACGGTATTATTAAGTGTTCAACCAACATTTACAACGAAGTGTAATCAATTTATATATTAAAGATAGACCAACCAACCAATCGTAATTATGTTATAACAATAGTTATGGGAAGTTATATAACTTGGTGAATATTGATATTACTTTGTAGGTTCAATGTAGGATAGATAAGCAAATTATTTATTATTATTAATTTAAAAAAATATTATTATTATTATTAACTTTATATAAATTAAAAATTTTAATAAAAATTATTCATCCTGGAATATAAACATTTGAAGAAAATAAAAAGTTTAAAGTATTTGGGATTTTATCTTAAGCCAAACTCTTATTACAGATTAGATTGGGATTGGCTTATAAAAATGGTGAAAAAAAAAATCAATGTTTGGTTTTTCAAATGGTTGTCGTTGGGTGGCCGATTGGTCCTATCAAATGTCGTATTGCAGAGTATACATGTATATTGGTTTTCGTTGATGCTAGTTCCTGTTTCTGTTGTTTCTATTATCAGACAAAGGATTTTTCAGTTCTTATGGGCTGGAATATTAGATACTTTCAAATTCCATCTGGATGCATGGGAGAACATTGCTTTACCAAAATAATCAGGCGGTTGGGGATTAATTTTTTTTGTTTTGGTTCAATAAGGCTCTATGCGCAAAAAGCCTATGGCGAGCACTGTTTGGGAGCAATCTTTGGAACAAGGTCTTAATCACAAAATATATCAAATTCTCCTTTTTTCAGTGGTGGAGAGAAAAGAAGAAGCTTGTGCAGAATTCGTCTATCATATGGAGAAGTTTTATGAAAGTTCTTCCTATCATAAATTCTCATGTCAGCTGGAGAGTGGGTAGAGGCATCCATATTTTTCTGGGTATTGATCCTATTGTAGGTTTACCTAACTCTTTTAAATTATCACGGGCTTTAATTAAGGAACTGCATAACGGGAATATTATGGTCCTTTCTCAAATTAAAAGGAAAGGGGATATTTTAAATGCCTTGGAAGAAGATGGTCGATACTAGATGAATGATGAACAACTTAAACTCCCGAGTTATGTTTCTTGTGAATGGAATAATTTTATAGAATCCATTTCACATGCGGGTATCGGGCTCAATACTCAAAATGACTCTATAATATGGGTGAAAAACAATATTGATGGTGTTGTTTCTGCAAATTTGGCATACGATGTTTATCTCGACGATCAGATTGGTATTGAACATAAATGGTGGGAAAAATGTTTCTGGAGACTGTGGATACTGTTGAAAATAAAGTGCTTTGGATGGTTGGCGTTGTTTAACAAAATTCTCTATTGGGAAAATTTACAGAAAATAAGCTTTGCAAGTCCGGGGCTTTGTATATTATGTCGGGATGATATGGAAATAGTCACATCTTTTTTGTTCTTGTTTGGTTTTGAAAACTATATGGATAGACCTGTGTCGAATCCTTTCAATTAAGGAGGACTAGGGGATGACGAGTTTCGAAGATTCTGTGTTTTCATGGCTGAGGAAAAAATCAAAATTCAAAACTCTTCCATTTACCACCTTTTGGGAAATATGTAAGCTTCGAAACAGAGTTATTTTCCAGGACCACAACATTCATATGCCTCTCTTATCTACTAAAATTGTAGCAGGTTACAAAGAATGGAATAAAGACGTTCCACTGAAAAATCCTAAGATGATGATTCGTCCTTCCTTGGATGGGAATAATATAACAAGTTTCTTTGATGGGGCTTGTAATGAAGGAGAATGTGGTATTGGTATTTATCTTTCTATCAAAAGGAACATTGCTATCAAACTATGGATGGGTGTTGGAAGAGGAATCAATACCTTTGCTGAATTGCTTGCATTATGGGCATTACTCTGGTTTGCTAGAAAAAGAAGTTTCTTGGAACTAAATTTTTTGGGGGATTCTAAGGTTATTGTAGATTGGGTGAATGGATTCTCTTCTCTTCACTCTTTGGTATTACAACATTGGATGAAAATAGTATTCTCTACTTGGAGGAGTTGATCGATGAAGATCTTTCTGATTCGGGTTCCTATTTTATGTTTTGAGGACTTTTTGAAGTTCATTATTTTGACTATATATCTGCTATTTTGCTTCTGACAGTATCTCAGTTAGCCCAGTTAGTTATTTTGGAGGACTTCTAGTTGTTTATGGCTTATGTTGGTTTAGAAAGAACAACTTTTTGATGCAGCAAAGTTGGAAAGGAATGTAATTCCTGTTCCATTATAAAGTCAAACTCGATTATATGTAACTTTGATTTCAATATGAATAACAAATTAAATGTTTTTTCTGCTGAAAATAAAAATAAAAAGTATTCATCTAAATAATATAAAATTCTTTATTATTATTTTTTTTGTAAATAAACACAACTATCTATTACTGCTTGTAAACAGAGTACAGAGCTTGTCCCATATTTTTCAGACTGTCACAGAGCATTCCCGGCTGCGAGCAACCAAACAGGAATCCCTTTCTAAAAGTTTGCAAAAAACTGAACTGGACTATTCCCGGCTTAATCTTCGCCAAATAGGAATTTGACATAAACTTAGATGTTCAATTCCTATTTTACACAGCCTATCAAAAATGCAGAAAAATACTAGACTTTGCAACAAAAAACCTGGTAGCCTGAGCATGACCAGCAAGACAAATTTAGTCAATATTGACGACTGGAAGGCCCCTATCCATCGAAACTGTCTCCTGCATGTAGGTGCCGGGCTCACCCAGAGTCTATGTCTACACCCCAGCAACAACTGGAGGATTTCTGGAGCAGTCACCTACCATATTTCCTGGTTCCTCGTCCCCTTTCTTCTTAACAACAAAATCCATGCCAATTTTCTTGGCAATTGCATCAATCTTGGCATGCATGATTCGGTTATCCGTATTATGGATCTTCCAAGCCTGCATAGGCTCGACATCCCCATGTTCCTTGTTATATGCCTCCATCAACACATTAGCAAGAAGGTTTTTTGTGACCCAATAAATCATCAGGGTCCTCTCATAGAGGGAGGCACGACCAGCAGTATGGCCCGGGTCCATCACCCACTCTGTCGCCTCCTTGACAAGCTCTTCTCGGGGGATAGTCATGACCTCATCCCACAGAGCCGGCTCCATTTCCTCGACTTCCTCTTGGACAGCCTGTGGGATACGGCCACGAAAGAAAGAAACGGAAGCCCGAAGACGAGCTCTAGTTGAGGCCCGCATTACTCTGCAACCTTTAACATTTCCCTGCCCAGAGGAGTCCCCAGCCTCCAAAATCTGTGACCCTTCCTGTCCAGACGGAGAGAAACCCTTATAGCAACGGGGAGGAGCCATGACAAAGGGAAATCTGAAATCTGGTGGTCTAGCTCTCATAAACCACCCTTACTCCGGCTTACAGAAGTTCACAGAACACACAATGCACCCACATAAAAGCCTATGGTTCGAGACGCAGATGCCTTGGTTGATGAACCTCCCCCATTTAAGGACCTGAATCAGAATAATTGAAGCATCTGTGACGAGATAGCCAGCCCGCGGGAGGTACAAGACGTCCTGCTGCATCCTTAATAAAACTGCTACCCAGATCATTGAAAAGCCAGGTCTGGTACTCCACAATCTCCCACCACCTTGTTCATTCATATTACCTCGCCTTAAGATGCCTTCGACCTTAAAATCTGACATGACCATTTGTACAAGAGACGTCCTGCAAAATCATGACGAGTTCGGGCGCGTGGCTCCCCACGCGTAGCGTTGTCAGACCTCCTTTCATTCTCTGATGTGGTGGCCACCTGTATCCTATGCTGTCTCTGGCCCGTCACATCCAGCTCCGCCGGGTGGCAGCAGACTCTTTTCCAGTCTTCATCTGGGAAATCCGCAACAGAGCCAGAAGCTAAGTGGATGCCAGCATTAATCCCCTGATTGGCTAAGAGGTCCGCCACTTTATTGGCATCCCTCTTAACATGGGAGAAAGATATGGCATTCTGGGTAGATAGTAAAGCCTTCAGATTCTCTAGCCTGGAAAGCAGACACGAGCTAGAAGAGACTTTCACAGGGGTTTGTCCGTGTTGGAGTTTCTTAGCCATCCGAATCAAAATTTGAGAGTCACCCTCAATAATAGCAGGGAGCCAAGCCTCAGAAAGGACCAACCTCAGACCCTGAAGAATTCCTTCAAGCTCAGCTGAGTTATTGGAATCATGACCAATGTATCCAAAAAATATTTTTTGAATGACCCCCGCGCTGTCTCTGCAAACCCCACCGAACCCTGCAGGACCTGATTTCCCCACGACGCCCCATCGAAATTGATCTCGAACCCTCCCTAGCTTGGAGGAGACCAACAGGTTGGAATCACTGGGCGACACATTATCGTTTTCCTTCGTAGACCTTCCATATCTTCCTGGGTCAGACCCCATCCTTCAGCAATTCGAATGTCCTGCGCATTGAATTCTTTATCTTTCTCACTCCATTGCTGGCTCTGAATTGTTTCCTTCATGTTTCGAACGAGGCGTTTCCAAACTTCCTCCTCCCGCTGCTGCTTATCCCTGAAGATACGATTATTTCGCTCCTTCCAGCTTGCCCATACCACCATCCCAGGGAAGAGTGACCAAAGAGTAGTGATAATTGGGTTTGAAAAATCTTTCAAATCCCAAGATCTAAGGGTCTGATTAGGCTGCCCCTTGATACGATTGTTGCGTCTGAAAATAGAGGCTCCTCTATCCCATAACGAAGATGAAAAGTGACAAGAATCCAGAAGGTGACCCATGGTCTCTTCGTGATTATGACAAAGAGGACACCGAGAAGGTCCCATGATGCCCCGCTTCCTCAGGTTCTTACAGGTCAGAATCCTACCACGAATAACTAACCAACAAAACAACGAGATTTTGGGCCAAATGTTCATGGTCCAAATTTTCCCCCATATTTTATCCACCTCCTCATTAGTTTGGGTGCAGATATCGTAGGCCCCCTTAATGCTGAACATCCCCTTCTGAGTATGGCCCCATCTAATTTTATCATTCCCCGGGTTTCGCCTGATGAATCGTTCTTGGAGCAAACTATTAAAGGATGCAACCAATTCCTCCGAAGAGGTAGAATCCCATTGCTCTGCGTCCCTCCATTTCTGATATCCTTCTTGAGCCTCGGATTCCCAGTAATGCCCAACCTGTATCTTTCCTGCGGCCATGCCCTGGACCCTTATGGGCTGCCATCTAGGATCATCACCCAATTTGGGTAGCTGGTTCCACGAGTCTTCCCAAATGTTTGCATCCAACCCATTTTGGATTTCCCAGAAACTGTGCTCCTGGACCACCTTTCTCCCCTGATATGCTTTATTCCATATGTGGGAGCCCTGCTTTTCTTCATTAAATATGATAAGCTGACTTCTCTCTTTATCCCAAGCATACTTAACATGCCAGATTCGCGCCCATGGTTCACTATCATGAGTGCACCATCTCCACCAGATTTTGGCTTCGTAGACCTCACTCAAAATTGCAGGATCCCGCATACCCAAACCACCCTGGATCTTGGGACGACAAATGGTATCCCAATTTACAAGAGCAAATTTTGATTTCTCATTCCTTCCTCCCCACAAAAAGGTTCTCTACATACCTCGGATCTCTTTCAAAACCGTTTTGGGAGCCGACAGCATGGAAAATAAGTAAACCGGCATCGCTTGGAGGACAGCTTTGACAAGCACCAGCCTACTAGGGAAGTTTAGTGGGCGTAATGTCCAGCTATTTAGTTTCCTTTTCAACATGTCTAGCAGATCCTTCCAAGACACCTGTCGAATCATACCTTCATTTAGAGGAACACCAAGATACTTGGTCAGGAAAGATCCCCGGTTGAAACCCAGAATTCTCAGAATGTTGCGTTGTGTTGGAACTGGAGTGTTGAGGAAAAAGACCTGAGACTTTCCAGGATTGACTTCTAGGCCTAAGGCCTTTGCAAACTGAACTAGGCAGTTTTTGAAGGACCTTACCTCTTGGACTGAAGGGTGCCCCATAAGCATAGTATCGTCCACAAATTGCTGGTGAGTCTGTTTCTCCGTAACAACATGCAACTGAAGACCCCTAATCCCCCCATTAGCCACTTGGGCCTGCAGGAGTTTACTGAGACCTTCAGCCATAAGAATGAAAAGAAAGGGGGAGAGAGGATCCCCTTGTTTGATTCCTCTAGAGGCTTGAAGAATTATGGTTGGAGAGCCATTTAGAAGAATGGAGAAGAATGGGGTAGAAACCAAATTCATAATCCAATCCACCCATACCCTGCAAAAGCCAAAAGCCTCCAGAATTCCCCGCATGTACTGCCAACTTATCTTATCATAGGCTTTGGCTATATCTAGCTTGATAAGCATGATAGGTCTCTTAGAGATTTTGAGGGAGTGCATAGTCTCTTGAACAAGTATGATACCATCAACAATTTGTCTCCCTTCTACAAAGCCAGATTGTTCCTGGCTGATCAACAAGGGGAGAATGGGTTTAAGCCTATTGGCAATCACCTTGGTGATTAACTTGTAAATCACATTGCAGAGGGCTATTGGTCTGAATTTTATTGGAGTATCAACACCCTCTTCCTTGGGGATAAGAGAAAGGAAAGTGGCATTAAAGGCTTTTAGCACTCCCCCACACTGCCTCGATTCTTCCACAATTAAGTGGACCTCAGACTTAATAAGATCCCAGAAGAAATGAAAGAAGTTGGAGGTGAAACCATCCGGTCCCGGGGCCTTACCTAGAGCCATCTGATTCATAGCATCCTCAACCTCCTGCATGGAAATAGGCTTGTTTAACATCTCATTCTGCTCTTGACTGACCAACCTAGGGATAAGGTTGGTAATTCTGGAGATGTCCTGGCTATGATCCAATCTGTCTTCTTTGAGGATTAGTTCAAAGTGGTTGACTAGTTCATCTGCTATGCTCTCTCTGTTGTCTAGAAATTCCCCATTAGCCGATGAGCTTAAGGATTTTAGATCTATGTCGATTTTGAATGACAGTGTTGTGAAATAATTTTGAGTTCCTTTCACCCTCCTGTAACCATTGGACTCTTGACTTCTGCTTCCAATATATCTCCTTTTGTCTCTCTCTAGCTTCTAATTGCTCCATCAGCACTTATTCCTTCTCTCTGAGATCATCACTCCAACCTTCAGCCATTCCCTTCGTCTGCAAGATTTCCATCTCCTCTATCAACTTCTTTTTATCCTGAAAGATATTCCCAAAATCCTCCTTATTCCAAGTCCAAATTTTGCCTTTCAGGATCTTCATCTTTTGTTGAAATTGGTACATTATTGATCCCTCAGGGGGACCATCTCCTGCCACCATTGCCCCACCAAATCTTTAAAGTCCTTGTGTTCCAACCAAAATTGCTCAAAACGAAAAGGTTTGAAAAGATTGCTATTGGTCATGTCCCAACCCAAACAGATTGGCCAATGATCAGAACCTGCCGCAGGGAGAACATTGGCATTGACTTCACTAACCCCACGTGCTATATCCTCCGAGGCCATAAATCTGTCCAATCTGGAAGCAACTAAATGATTGCCTCCTCTTTTATTATTCCATGTGAACCATCCATTCCCTGTTTCTACATCGATCAACGGGCCTTGACTAAGAAGATCCCTGAAAGCTTCCTGGTACCTATCTAGACTCCTTCTCCCACCTTTCTTCTCTTCCAATGAAGAGATTAGATTAAAATCTCCCCCAACAATCCATGAACCAACCTGAGCCTACCGGAAGATCCACGAGAGGAAGTTTAGAAATTGGTATTTTAGGGGAGCAATGCTAGGGCCATACAGATTGACCAGAGAACCAGACCGACTAGAGTTAATGATCTGGAAATCACAAGATAAAGAGAACTGGTTTGCCCTCCAATTATTCATAGAAACTACCCCAGGTTGCCAGAGGACAGCAAGACCACCTGCGTATCCAGCTGCATCCACCGCCATAACCTCACACCCTTTCCACATTCTTTGGCCTAACTTATCAAGAGTAGTAGTAGAACATTTAGTTTCCTATAGAAAAAGAATATCAGGCTTCTCCATTTTCACCTTTCTTGCTATCGCTTTAATTTTGCAGGGATGATTACAGCCCCTTATATTCCAGGATATCACTTTCATTGGAAACTTGGTTTACAGCAGAAAATGCCGCCTTAATAGACGGGTACTGCCCAAATTCAATAAGCCTTACTCCAATCTCTGTTATTCTCTGTCTATTGGGTTTCCTGCCTCGCTTCAGATCTCCAGCCAGGGATTTCCTCTTATTCCCCATTTGGGATTCAACACGAATGCCCAGGTTTTGACTAGCTCTGGTCTTGATGATTGCATCCTGGAGGAGTTCTAGCTGTCTCCTGGAAACATACCCTTCTCCCTTCCTTTTTTCACATTCTCTTTTCAACTCATCCAGGTCTAGTTCTCCCAGATCTACTTCCTCTTCCCCATCTTCCTCCATAGCTATTGTCACATCTTCCTGTGCTGCGGCCGGGATCACTGTTTTCGAAGTTTCAACTATCCCAACTGCCTCTTTTTCCTTGTCTTCATTGCGGATCTCACCTTCCTCATTGACTTCTTCCAGGATTTGAAACGAGTTTTTACTGTTAGCCCCATTTTCGGTCCTCTCCTTCCCTTTCCTCTGGTTTTCCCCCAAGCGAGGCTTCCTTCTGTTACGGATCTGGGTAAACCCCTCCTTGTCTTTTTTCCCCTCCTGATCAACTTGGGAGAGAGGCTTTGCCTGGGAATTCAAAGGACGGTTTCTCCCCAAATGGCCATATTCATGCAAGTTCTGCATCGAAAGGGTAATTGTTCATAGTCCAGAGGTTGGATCCATTCTTCATCTTCCCATGTCAGATTAATGGCTTCTGGGATTTCCTTCGACAGGTCCATGTAGACACAGATTCGAGCACAAGCAGTGTACCTTTGTTGCCTAGTCTTTTCCTCCACCTTGATGAATTCTCCGATGGTATTACCAATGTCCTGCAAAATTTTCGGGTCCCAAAATTCACAAGGTAGCGAGAACAGCCTGATCCATACTGGGGCCACCTTCATGTCCTCCGTTTCTGGGTTAAAACGTTCCTTCCATGGTCTAAGATACAAACCAACAGAAAAAAAGAAATAGGGCCCCCCCTCCAGTACCTTGTCTCTATCCTCCACATTGAAGAAGATGATAGTGAAGAAACCCTTGGCACCTAGGTGTAGGTCGTATTCTCCCCGCGGGTTCCAAGTACTCTTGATCCACCTGATCAAATCTTTCTCCCGTGGCCAGAGACCAATAAAATTACCAATCAAGGCTGGCTCCTTCCACAATTCCACCTTCTCCCGAACTTTTTCTGCACGGATCTGTAGTGCCAGGATCACAGAGGATTTCGGGAGACATCCTCCCGGACCCAACCTCCTCTGCTGTCCACAATCCATAGTGCCATAATTGTCTGAGCCAGTATCGCGGGGGACCCCCGCCGTCGGCATGCCCTCAGACCGAAGGCCTGGGGCTGTCAACCCAGGGCTCACCGTGAAGGCAAAACCCCCCTGCTCGCGTTGTATCCGCCAACTGCTTCACGAAAACCCTAGACCCCGCACCTTCGCCTCCAAATCTCGCATACCATCAGATCATTCCAAATGGAAGGATGAATTCATATAAAATTCTTTATTATTATTAATATATATATATATATATATATATATTAAATGTTATATATATATATATATAATTCTTTATAAAAAATATAAATGTCATCTACAGTGAAACACCCTTTATTATAAAGTATGATAAAAAATAAATGGCATCATAGTTTAATATTTGGCATACCATATTTTAATCGTTGAATGACAACCTATATTTTTCATATTGTTGTTTTATAAAAATGAATGCATTAAATTATATATATATATATATATATATATAAGACTTTCTAATTTAATGCATTCATTTTTATAAAACAACAATATGAAAAATATAGGTATATATAAGACTTTCTAATTTAATGCATTCATTTTTATAAAACAACAATATGAAAAATATAGGTTGTCATTCAACGATTAAAATATGGTATGCCAAATATTAAACTATGATAAAAAAATATAAATGTCATCTACACTGAAACACCCTTTATTATAAAGTATGATAAAAAATAAATGGCATCTACCTTGAAAGAGTTAGAATCATATTCCTCACATACAAGAGGAAAAAAGTGTCACCATCATGTGATCGTATTATATTCGAAGAATATCTGGTTGTATTATATTCGAAGAATATCTGTTAGTCGGATATAGTCAATTGGGGGTGTGGTTTAGTATGAGTTGAAAATGTGCAAATTTAAGTATAAAGGTGTATAATTGGGGTTACAAAAATGGATTGCATACATTTTGTAAACGATCATTTTCAGTTACTTATGAATGAAACAACAACTCATTAATTATGATTTCTACGAATATAGTTATAATAATATAAGTAAATAAGTAAAATAAATTATAATTTTATATATGTTATGATTATGAATTTTATAATATAGTTATAATATTATAATTAAATAGATTAAATAAATTATAATTATATATATATGTTATAATTAGGGTGATAATTTTTTGTCAATGAAAAAATCATATTTTTGTTATTATTTATATATCTATATGAATAAAAAATTACATATCTCTTAAATAATAATTTAAGATTGATTATGTATTATATATAAGCTATTGATCTATGTTGTTCATCATATCTTAAACTAACCTAGATCCAAATCCTAGGCTCTATCAAGCATGAGAGGGATCATGCACCTAATTCTAAGCTCTAAAGTCTTTAGTTTAAGTCTCATATTTACTTTTTACTTTGTATTATTTTTTTTTGTTTACTTTGTATTATTTTGTTATTGGACGAAACATGGACAAACACTCTAAAGTCTCATATTTACTTTTTACTTTGTATTATTTTTTTTGTTTATGGCAGACATAATATTTACCACCTAATCCTAAGCTCTAAAGTCTCTAGTTTAAGTCTCATATTTACTTTTTACATTGTATTATTCTTTTTTGTTTATGGCCGACATAATATTTCATACTTTTTACTTTGTATTATTCTTTTTTTGTTTACTTTGTATTATTTTGTTACTGGACAAACACTCAACAAACAACTCGACAAACACTCGACTAACAAGATCTCCCCCATACTGTAAAGTGCCTCTCGGCACAAAAACAAAGAATACAAAAGATACGAAATAATCATAAAATTATGATGATAACTACCATCCATTTAAACTCATATAATATTTGAAATATTTATTATATAATTTTTTATTAAAAATAAATAATAAATAAAATAATTAAATTTTAAAAAAACATTCCAATAACAAAATTAGATTATCTATCATACCTATTAAATAATTATTATCTATCACGGTCTGCATGGAATTATTATTATAATTCTTTTTATTATCTTTTTATTATTTTTATCTATTCCAAAAATTAATTTATTTATTTATTTTAAATTTAATGGTTGTTTATATTAAAAAATTAAGAATTTTTAAATAAAACTATACTAAATATATCATATCCTTATTGTTTTAATAATTTAAAAAAAATATCATTTAAAAAAAAACTATTATATAAATAAATTGATAAATATTTCACTAAATTACATATACTAGATACTTCATAATCTACTAAGAGGTTCCAAGTTGGCTATTGGTTATTCCATTTTTGTATGTTGATGTATATGTATTTTCATATATACTGGAGGTCTATTATCTCTTGTAACTTTGGTATTGCAGACCTGTATATAGCCTTGTAGTAAAATATGGTTAGGTAGACTTGGCTGAACCTTTTTTTGGTTAAACAGTATTGATCGATGAAAGATATGAGATGTATGTAAACAATTATCTTTATTTATTTTTTAAATAAGAACTATTTTTTATTATAAAAAAAGTATTTCACTAAATTCTATAAAAGAGCATATTTTATCGTTTAAAAATATAATAAGTTGTTTTATTATAATATTAAGAGATTAAAAAAAAATCATTTCCTATTTTTTCTTATTTTGATCAAGTTGTAGCTTTTAGAAGAGAGAATTTAACGTCTCCTTCTTGACTTATTAATCCACTTTGATACAAAATTAAGCAGGTATGCCTCGATAAAAAAGATATTTCACTAAATCCCATAAAAGACCACATTCTATCGTTTAAAAATATAATAAGTTGTTTTATTATAATATTAAGACATTTAAAAAAAATCATTTCTTATTTTGATCCAGCTATAGCTTTCAAAAGAGATAATTTAACATCTCCTTCTTGAATTATTAACGCACTTTGATACAAAAGTAAGTAGGTATGCCTTTATAGCATGATTTAAGTATGTCTATATAAATCTTTACATAAGTGTTTAAAAGTAGATATGTAAAATTTTGTACTAACTTAGAAGTTATATATAATATTTAGATAAGTGTTTAAGAGTAAATAGGTCAAATTTCGTCCTCACGGCAGGTGGACACGGAGATGGTCAGGAGGGAGGCACGTGGCGGGATGTTTTGCCCCCCATGCACCCACCTCATCATTCCCCTTAAATATTTCAACATCAAGATCATTCTCCCTCGTGGAGAGTAATTGATCCCTGCTTGCTCGTACAAGCTCACATCAGCCGAGGGTGTTTGGCAGTTATGCGATGGAGGCTTGGATCTGAGGCAGGTTGGATGTTCATTATGATGGAGTGTGAGGTCTTTATGGTTTGGTCAGAGGCATTATGGAAGAGGCATGGGCGGTCATCCACCACGCAAGTTAATTACTCGTTTTTGAAATATTCAAGAGTCCATTCAGGTAAGCAAAGCAACTCCTTTGCTCGCATTCTGCTCGTCTCTTTGAATTTCATTCACAATCTCAGTTTGGATAGTCTGTGGAATCCTGGTATCGTTGTTTCCCGTGCCTCCGACCCCACAGTTTGGACTATTATCCTTGGTAAGTGGAATTTTAGCTCTGGATCTGTTCTATATTGTGTTTCTTTGGGTGACTTTCTAAGCGACCTGGAGTATGTTCACCACCTTCACTGTTGCTTCAATTTTCGCCACCTTTCCATCGTTTTTTCTAGCATTGGTTGTTGTGCTTCAGTGGACGATTGTCTGTCTTTTCTGGGAGACGATATTGGATCCCTTCACCTCTCCCTTAGTCTGCAGTTGTTTTGTTCGTTGGCTTTGGGCACTCTCCCTGTTGGCAACATGCCTCCTCGCAAGAACCCCTGTCGTGGTTCCACTCTGCCTGCATTCTGCTTTTCAGAACCTATGGCCCCTCCTATTCATTTTCAAAAGCTCTTAGTGGACAAATGCAAGCGTTTCAAGAAGGAGATCCCTGA
Organism: Larix kaempferi; assembly: GCA_027924585.1. NCBI lineage: Eukaryota > Viridiplantae > Streptophyta > Pinopsida > Pinales > Pinaceae > Larix > Larix kaempferi. The sequence continues at coordinate 14,390,114 of BSBM01000372.1, read as the reverse complement.
GTCTGTCCAGGAAAAAATTCAACTGGTTGAGGATGAAACTGATGTGGATAGAACCTGCCTTGGTTTTGAGGAAATTAAAAAAGAGTTCATGGAGATGGTCCCCGACCCGAGCTCCTCTCATGGCAGGCTTACATTGTACCAGCTGTTATCGGACAATCCACTCGAGCATACGCGAGCAGGATCTCCCTAGCTCAAAGTGAGTCTAGAACAAATAGAACAGACTACTAATGCATTTCCTAGATTTACTTAAGGATCGAGTATTAGATGTCTTACCTTTCGCTTCGCAATCCTTTCTCCTGAATGTTGCTCCATGTCTCACGGTCGTCAGATCCAAGCTGCAAGACATGTCAAGACAAGAAACAAGAGAAACAAGTAAAAGACATCTATACTATAAGAGATCTAAGTAAACAGTTAAGCAAGTAAACTACTCAATATCATTACACACATGAACAATATTGGTGGAAAGCATTTGTATTACTGTAAAAAGAGGGGAGTACATAATAGAGATATAGAACTACAACCAAGGCTTAACACTGTAGCCCTTCTCCGACTAAGCCAATTTCCATATCCTTCCAAGGAAGTATGAGTTCTCCAATAGGTGAGTGGAGATGTTCCAAGAGTGATTTCACCAGCATGTAGATACCATAGCCTTCCTCCCTTTGGGATGGGAGTGAGCTTCATTCATATAGGACTAAGTGGATAGGGTATGGATAGGATAGGTTGAGAGATGGTAGGAGAGGCTTAAGGGATCTCACCAAAGTATTAGGAACCGAATGCCAGCTCTTCCAAGAGGTCAGGGATAGGGTCTCAAGTCAGCAAGCTTCGAGAATGACCTCGAAGAAGCTATTTTTTCCACCTAATTGGCTTCGTCTCACCCTGTAATGGCACAAGGTGCGACGTCGCATGTTGCTAGTGTGCAACCTGGGACAACCCTTCAAAAACCTAGCACAATTGGGTACAAATCCTCCCTGGTTGATTACTTAGTCAAGATATCTTCAAGGGTGTATACATTGAATCTTATGATGAGTAGATTTTGGGTGTAACAGAATGCCCCCCAAAGCATGAAGTTGTTGAAGATAGAAAGGTGAAGTGCTTTGACAGAAGTAATGGAAATAGACTTGTCGGACGAAGGACACTGCTGCAGTACAACTGACTCTGAACGGACGATCTCATATAAAGTGCAACATGGTTGCCGACCAATACAGTGCAGATCCATGGTAGTAATGACCAACTGAACACAATCATGGCTACTAGACACAAGCGTAGATCCATGATGAGATGATAACACAGCCACGACCAATACAAATGTGGATCCGTGTGATATAACTCAATACAAACTCCATCGCAACCTGGGTAAAACATGACTCCCCAGGGTCTTCAAGCTGAACTCGCAATGATATGAATCTATCCATGTGATTACAAATGTCTTGACGTCGAACATGGTAGAAACCACTTGATTACCGACCATTGATGTAAACCGTTAACAAGTGCGAGGGAGATCACCATTGATATCAATGATTCCCAAGGTATCACACTACATATCATCAAGCGTGAATAAATGAGTTGAAGTCGAACGCAAGACGAAATCTTTCAATCAAGAGTCAATGATGTAAACTCATGTTGAAAGTGAGGTAACCTGCCATTGAGGCATGCAGGGCCAAGGTACTTGGTTGGTTTCTAGATTCAATCCTCGGATGATGTGTTGAAGTCGACAAGGATGAATCCGTCGAAGGAGGGCCATGATGAATCCCCCATCAATTGACACGAAACACGACAAAAATGTATAGGGTAGATCGGATGGTATAGTAACATGCAAGACTGACTCAGAGTAGACCGACGTGATGGCAAGTATACTGACTACAGATGATAAATGACAGACATATTCTTGAACATGGGCATGGCATGACTTGGCAGTATTGACACGACGAGTGCAACACAAATTCTCAAAGCGACTGATGATGGAATCTTTTCTTTGAATGATTCAAAGGAGTAAGGAGACTCGAGAAATAAGTGGAACTCGAGGACAAACGGATGATCCAAGTGCTGTATGCAAATGCAGATGAGTGCCATGTTCAAGAATGACTACATACTGCCACTAACAAGGTATGTAACACAAACGCTTTCCTTTTTCCCCATCATGAATGATGAGTGCCTCATGTGTTTTTTACGAGCTTGATGAGGGTAACCAGATGCTTGGTATAGCTCATCTCATAGATGAGTCCAATCCCAAACGTTTTCCGAACATGGGATAGGAGGGGTTCATCCCATATGGGCCCTTCAATGTGAGAATCTTAACAAGTCCATAGAAGGTAAACTGGGTCGTCAATTCATGTTTAGAGAGTCTAAAAAGAACTAAAGAAGACTCCAACGGTCCTTTTTCGTAAAGTGAGCCTCATCGCCCAAAAAAGGGTAAAACAATGCGAGAGAGGACTCTTCCAGTCATGATTGGCTAGAGTATACATTTTTCGTAATTAGTGCCTCCTGGTCCGAAAAATGGGTAAACTATCACCAGGAAGACGACCATTCAAATACTTTAACAAGCGTGAACACGACAAATTCGCTTGGAAATCTTTTCGTTTTTCGAGAGCCTGAAAAGAGCTTAATGGTAGACTCCGGGGGGTGTCCTTTTCCGTGGAAGTTTAACGAGCCCGAAAAAGTGATAAATCATAACTCGATACTTGTTCTCATAGTTTCATGAGTACAAGGGCAAGTGAAGAGTAAACTCATCATCACGCAATAATTACAAACTAACTGTTGCAAAAATAACTACAAAACATTCAAGGGAGTTTTCATACCTGTGATGACCGTTGTGATACGAGAAATGGCACAAAAGACTACTTACAACTCCTGCACACTAGAAAATGTGTCAAATAGCCTCAAATACGACAAAAATGGTAAAAAACTATGATAAATGGCCCAAGAGCATCAAAATATTTGAAAAGGAATATTCCATTCTATTTATAAATAGAAAAAATGGGCCAAAAATAGTTTTCATTGTTTCATTTGCCAATTTGGGAGGAGAAGTACCAATTTGGAGCCAAACTTCCTTTGCTGATTCTGGGAGCTACGATCACCCACTGTCAGGAGCAGGTAAGCCTAAACTTCATCCAGCAACTTTCCAGTGGATTAGATTTTGTTTTTAGGTTCAATTTTTGGGTTTTTTTATGAATTCATGGAGGGCTATTGCGTTCTCGGCTCGTCGTAGTTGGCCCTTTCGGGAACTGCGACGAGACCGACTCGGCACAAGTAGCGAATGAGTGAAGTGCAACAACATCACATTGTATGCAAAAGTACAGTGCGACGATGGAGATGCATTTCCCAAACATCAAAATAAACTCAAAAAAAGAACTTGTCGTGGTTGAAGTAGGATCTAACAGTGTTTAAATGTCCCTTTTGGCAGGTTGCTAGTAATCCAACATGGTTTTAGAGTGGCAGGAAAGAGAACACGAAGTAGAAGATGTACAAGATGCCAATGATCCACAATGCGTGGATGCCTTGAGGAACTGCGGTTTGGTCAAGTTCTTTGAGATTCAGGGGATGAGATCCCAAATCCCGTTGCTATCACACATGCTCCAGAGTTGGGATGCGACCCAACAACATTTCGTGATTGGTGAGCACATCCTCACAATAGATGTTGAGGACATCTATTTCCTTACTGGTTTATCCCGGAGAGGGGACCCTATATCTCTTACTGGAACACGGGCCAGTGACCGCACAGTCGATGACATGGTGTCACAGCATTGTACCGCTCTTGCTCGATCTTCCAGTGGGAAGATTCTTATTAGGGATGTGGTGAGCCAACCACTACGTACCATACTGTTTACTATTACTAGAGTGGCGGGAATCCAAGCCCCACACACAGCTACTCGGGCTCAGATGCTTTATGCGGAGGAATGTATGTCCCCCATGGTTTTCAACTGGTGCAAGGGTCTCCTCGCAAACCTCTGAGCTCAGTTGACCAAGTGTCGGCGGGGAGAGATCAAGCAGTTTGGTTATGGATCGATCGTGGTATCGTTCCTCTTGGAGCAGATCCCTCTCTTGCGTCCACAGCTAGTACTAGATGACAAGGAGCCTAGAGATCCCCACATGCTCATATGGGCTGAGGTGATGACCCACCATGGTGGAGGACCTATCATCAGCTTTGGTCCTGAGTTCTTCAACTGGATGGAAGGCCAGTTACTCATGGTTGAGGACTTCTCGTACGGTGGTACAAATTTCAGAGAGGATCCTGACTTGGTGCTTCCCGAGGGTGCAGTATGGGGTGACATAGGTGAGAACAAAAACCCTTGTACTTTTAGTTTTGCATATTTATCATTTTTTTTTTATGTAGTGCTGACAAGTATGCAACATGTGTGTGCACGTGTGGGGCCCATACGGCTGGTAGGACTTTCCCTTCTGGCGAGGAGAGACAGAGGTGGGGAAGCAGTTGTGCCCCCAGGTGCTCATGCTACCATCGAGGAGATGGAGTAGGTATACAAGAACTTGTCCCAGTTGACAGTAGAGGTTCCTGAGCCAGCGATATATGACCTGTCGAGACCTATGCAGAGGTTTGGGGTTGGAGCATTCGTACGCTTCAATGCCCTACTCCGCAAGGTAGCGAGGACCGTGGATTGCTTCCTTACTTAGCGACAACGGGTTGTTCGTGCTAGGGGTGGTGTATGGATCAGGCGTCAGGTCTAATGACACTATTATACTTGTACTGAGAGTTAGAGGCCTCAGATTTTGTACTACTGAAAGCTACGATGCTTCAAATTTTGTAGAGACTCACTGAAAGACATCGTGCTTCAAATTTTGTACCAGCACTACTTTTGAGTGATATATATATATACAGACATTCCTGGTGATTTAAACATTATGTGTTTTAAAATGATGAGTGATGTGATCTTGTTTACATGTTTGCTTTTATACATTGCATTATTTACATGTTGTGAATGCTTTTACATATTATGAATATTATGTGTGTGTGATGTACCAATCCAAAATGAAGTTGGCCATCGAGTCAGAAACTGTGTTTAACTCTCATGGAATGTGTAGGTAATGAACAGATTAAAATGACCTTTCCAGGAGATGTACTCATCTGAAGAGACAAAGTAAGGTGGGATCACGGATGGCGTAAACCCGGTTAAGATGGGAAACCACTAATTGAGAATCCATGTGGATGACAATGTGGTTCATACCCAAGGAAATGGCATTAGCTAGGGTTCTGATTACTGCCTGATATTCTACGGCGTTGTTGGTCGCAAACCCTAGGCAACTTCCTCCTGAGCTAATAAGCTCACCTGTTAGGGAATATAGTACCCAGGCTGTCGAAGCAAGGTTATGGGTATGTCGGCTAGCACCGTCTGTGAATCCATAACACGTTGCCATCTGCACATGCAGACAGAACATGGTATAAGGAGCGGAAACAAGATCTAAAGACACTCAAAAATAAAAGCATCACAGCACACAAAAACACAAAAAACACGCCATGTACAGTATATACAAGAAAGTCTAAGCGTGACGAATTTAGGCATAGTATCTCTTTATGTAAAGCCCATTGTGGGGTTCACCCAAAGAGATTCCACACTCTATAGGTAGGAAAGCCTCCAATCCATAGACTAGTTGGAAAGGAGTGTAACCTATGGCGGTTTTAACGGAGGTTCTGTAGGCCCATAACGCTAAAAAGAGCATGTTATGCCAATTGGATTTCTGCGTACCTACCATCATTTGGACCATGGTTTTCAAGACCTTGTTAATGGCCTCAACTTGTCCATTGGACTGCGAGTAGTAGGGTGTTGAATTTTCATGGCGAAAACCCAACCTATCGCTCAGTTCATCAACCATATGGTTCTGAAAATGGGAACCATGATCGGTAACAATTGCCTAAGGAACTCCGAGCCATGCTATTACATGATTGAACATGAAGAGTGCAATGGTTTTTCCGTCGTTCTGGTATGTAGGCATAGCCTCGGCCCACTTTGTAAAGTAATCCACAGATACAATGATGTAACTATGCCCCCCGGCCGAGGTAGGCTTATAATGCATAAAGTCAATGCCCCATTTTGCGAAGGGGCCTACGACAATCACCGGGTGTAATGGGTGGGATGGGTGCGCTTCTTCGTATGGAAGTGTTGGCAAGGAGGACATTTTTTTATGGCCTCAATACAATCTTTGAAGATGGTAGGCCAGTAATATCCTGTGCGCAAAATCTTCTGGGCTGTAGCCATCCCAAAGAGGTGACCGCCACATGCCCCAATGTGACAGTCATTCAGAACGTGTTCGGCTTCATCGTGAGTGAGACAACGTCGAAGAATTGAATCGATGCCACGGTGATACAAAGTATCATGGATGATTGAATAATACTTCGCATGGTGACGTATCTTACGAAGGTCATTGCGAGATAGTTGAAGGTTGAAGCGTTTGGTTTGAAGATATAATGAGATATCTCCATACCATGGATCAGTCGTATTGATGAGAAACAATGATTCATCCGGAAAAGATTCACTGTGCTCAATTTCTACATCAGGATGGGGAAGGTCACAGATCAACTCGGCAAATACCAAAGAATTTTTTGACTTGGCTTTCTCGAAGAGAAGATCAAATTCTTGCAGTATCATGATCCAGCGTGAATACTTTCCCCCAAGCACCTGATGTGTCAGGACGTGGTACATGGGGTTCAAGTCTACGATGATGGTGGTGGTGCGGAGAAAAATATAGTGCCAAAACTTTTGGACGACAATGACCGCCGCAAATGCGAGTTTTTCGACATGTGAATATCTAGTTTCAGTGTCAGTGAGACCCTTACTTGCATAGTATATTACATGTTCCTAGGCGTTTTGATCCTCCTGTACCAAAACCATGGCGATAGTGGTAGCAGAAGCGGTGAGATATAAGATATAATCTAGATAATAATTGAGCGGTTGGAGCACGGGGGCATGCGTGATGGCATGTTTGATACTTTCGAAGGATTTTTGAGCTTGGTTGTCCCAAATGAATGGGACGTCCTTCTTGAGCAGTCTCATGTACCCCTGAGTCTTCTCCGTGAAATTGCAAACAAAACGTCTTAAATAAGTCGCCTTCCCTTGGAGACTTTGAAGTTCCGTCACATCAGTCGGGGGTGGCAGGTTGATGATGGCCTCCACCTTTAAGGGATCAATGCGGATCCCATCCTTCGAAACGATAAATCCTAAGAGGCGTCCGGACTCAACGCAAAAGGTACACTTGTGAGGATTTAGACGGATATTGTACCATCTGCATTTGAGGAAAATGGCCGTCAGATGATCAATGTGGAACTCGCGCTGCTTTGAGTGAGCAGGGAAATCGTCCAGGTAAGGTTCCACAAAGTCCTTAATGTTGTGGAAGGCATACAACATAGCCCGCTGGAACGTGGCGCCAGCATTTTTAATTCCAAATGGGAGTTTGCGGTATGCAAACATTCCCCATGGGTAGATGAAATCCGTCTTGTGTTGGTCGACGGGGTTGATCTCAATTTGGTTGTAACTAGAAAATCCATCCATAAATGAGAAGATGACGCTTCCGGCACAATTGTCGATAATCTGGTCGATGAAGGGAGTCGGGTAGTTGTCTTTCGGACAAGCCCAGTTAAGGTCGCGATAATCGACACAGACACAAATGGTACCCTTCTTTTTGTTCATAGGGACGACGTTTGAGACCCAATCTGTCAATGGGACAAGATAAATAAAAACGGCCTTTAAGAGCTTTTCAATTTCAGCCTTTATTGCCGCCGTCTTCCGGGGGTGTACCAGTCGCAACTTTTGGCGTACAGGTTTGACGTCGGGATAGGTTTTTATTTCATGAGAAACAATCACGAGGTCTATCCCAGGAATCTCCTCATAGGACCAAGCAAATACGTCTCGAAATTGCTTGAATAAGGCCGTGCCAGTAGCTATTTCTTCAGGGGAACACTTATGGCCTATGCGAATGTGTTCCACTATACCAGGTTTCATCGAGATGTCTACCGGGGTGGTTGGCTCAATGTTGGCCAAGTTTCCCTTCGTGTCCGTAAGACATGTTAGGATAGGGGAATGAGGGAATGGGTAGATGTCTGGTGAGAAGAGGGTGTGGATGTTGTCCTCTATGTACTCCAAAGGAGGAAGAAAAGATGACCTATGGTGGAGATCATCCCAAGGACTGTCATCAACATTCATAACTTCCATGATGAACTCGTTTGAATGAAAAGTCCGAAGTAAGAGATCAGGTAGAGATGACATCCATCGTAGAGAACAGGATGGAGAGGCCACGGTTAAATGGTCCTCCGGTGCTGATTGGATAGCCTCGTAAATACGTTCAGCGGGTGAAGGAGGCATTATATCTCCAAGCAGGTGTGTTGTGGCTTCATCCGGTACAAGCCGAGTATCGGTAGAGTGAGATAAAATCTCTGTGGATATCATGTTCACTGTAGCGACATGATTAGGGGGGTCAGTTGCTGGAAAACTGCCCATGAGAGATTAATCTTTCAAAAGGCCAGCCCCTATACTCTCATACTGTTTTGACATTTGTCCAATGGAAGGAACATGGTCACCAGGATGAGTAGTAGCATCTGGTGTGCAAAAATCTAATTGGTCAATAGTAACAATTCGTCCTTGGTGGGGGAATTGTACTATGCAGAAGACTGAAGAGGCTACCACCTGCATGGCGTAAAACCAATTGCGACCAAGCAAGAGATTATAATCTATTGGGGCCAAGACCACCTCCACGTTAACGGTTACGGTCTTTCCTCCCAACTCAACTCCAAGAGCTTGCAAGAGCTTGTAATAGCCCATCGAGTCTAAGGATGGCTTCTCAATGGTGAGAAAAGTTGATGGTACAGTGACCTCAGTTAAGGAGTCAGAAGCTTTTTCAGTATTACTTCCAGTGGATTCCTTAGAAGGGTCTGGTTCGTAAGATCGCGAACGAGTGTTCAAATTGATCATCTCGTTACGCACCATGAGAACATGTGCGGTATTGGATGGTTCCCCCTGGACTGGGGGGGTTTGAGCAATCATCTGTTGGTTCTAAGTAGGAAACGGATCATTTTGGACTGCGGGAGTTGATTTACCCCTAAGAAACTTTTGTACTTCGTCTCTATAGGGACATTCTTTGGAGAAGTGGTCATCTCCACATAGTAAACAAGGATACTTTAGTTTCTGTTTCTGCTTGGTATCGTCAGGAGTGCTCTTTTGTTCCTGCTGGGCGGAAGACTTTTTGGGTTTCCCCTAGTTCTTATTTTTACCGCCAGACTTCTGAGATGAAGCTGATTGGATAGAATTCACCTCTTCAGTTAGAGCAGGAGTGGTGGATTTGGTGGTGTTGTGGCCAGCCTGAGTCGGTAATGGGGAGGAACCATGAAGGTTGGATGATCCAACAGTGCTAGAAGTAGGCTGGGTGTTAAGGGAACCAATGATTCCATCAGTTTGGAGTCCCTTATGTGGCTTCGTAGGGTCATTAACATCATGGTGTGTGTCAGGAAGAATATCAAACAAAGTGCCGGATTGAGTGTAGACTAGGTCTAGTACATGGGAACTTGCGATGGCTTGTTCTTCGGCGACAGCACCTCGCATGGAAACATCTCTTGCTATGGTAGGGATGAGGGATTTTGTGAACCAGTCTGCTAGGGGTTGATCTGGAATAGGAGCTTTAATGAGACGTCGTCTCCTTCGCCACTCGTGGATATGATCCGAAATATGAGTGGCAGTATTCTGACGGAGCGAGGTTAAAAGCTCGGTACCAGTTTCATACCGTATGGGCAGCTGGAAATGTGTCAAAAAGTTCATGGCAAGAGAACCAAAATCAGGAAAGGAATGAGGTGGAAACTCAATGTACCACTTGGCAGCCGAACTGGTGAGAGTCCTTTGAAACAATCTAAGACGAATCGAGTCGTCCATTAAGGAATTAGATGAACACCATAAATGGTAAGTCATCATGTGGTTTTTAGGATCTTCACCCAGCTTGCCGTCAAATTTGGGGATATCAGATGGAAGTTTCACCGGAATTGGTGGCCAGTTCGATCCGTGGTAAATAGGATCATTGGTTAAACGGGACAGGTCAGGCAGGTCCAAAGTAGTCAGGAAGGGCAGTTGTGGGTTAGGTTGCGCGTATTGATAATACGGATAAGGCATGTATGGACCAAACTGACCGTAAGGTGTACCAGGAGGAAACTGGTCGTAGTGGGGTGTGCTGCCCGGACCTCAAGGGGATCCGCCACCATAAGGTGGTCCATCCCAATAAGGTGGGGGTCCACCTCCACCAACGGGAGGGGGTTGAGGTCTACCTCCACCACCGGGAGGAGGTGGGGGTCCATAACCGTAATAAGGTGGCCCACCACTGCCTCCGCCTGGAGGGGGTGGTGGACCACTTTCGTCGCCAGAAGGATGGGGGCCCCCACCACCTCTGCCACCGAAAGGATGAGGGTCTCCACCACCACTGCCTCCACCATATTAATTAGGTCCTCCACCACCTCCGCCTGGAGGGGGTGGTGGACCACCTCCACCACCCGAAGGGAAATGTCCTCCTCCACCATGATAGGGTGGTCCCTTGCCCCCTCCGCCAAGAGGGGGGGGTGGACCATTCCCGCCACCGCCGGAAGGGTAAGGGATATTGTTGGTAAAATGAGGTGGAACTCCACCAAGGTTAGGTGGGGGCCCGCCGCCTCCAGCGGGAGGTGGGGGAGGACCGATCGAAGGTGGTGGTACCTGAGGGATAGTCGGTTGGGGTCCGTGTTGTAACATAGGTTGTTTCCCCCATAGAGTGTATGGATTCCCGGGATAAGGTATCCCGTATGGTGTGTTTCCGGGATTAGATTGGCCCGACACAAGGTTAACAAAACCTGGATATGCTTGACTCCATGAGGGTAGGGTTACATTGGATGGCCCCCCAATATGAGATAATCCCATGGTGGATGGTCTAGCGGGTTGGGAAGGTCCAACGGAAGGTCCATTGGGGATTCCATCGCCTATGTTCTAGTTAGGAAACGGGGGTTTCCCCCTAGCCACAACAGGTCTACCACTATTAAAAGGTTGAACCAACGTAGGTTGTTGACTAGCTACCATAGTAATAACATTACAAATAGGATAATCCATGGGAATGGAATATCCTCCCCTCAAATTTTGAGGTGGAGGAGGAACTAGTAAGGTAAATGTGGTAGTGATGGGTGTGTTGGACTGTTGTCCTTCCACCGGTTGGTTCACTTGAGGTGCAGGACTGGAATCTTGTGAGGGTTGACCAGTCTTATTAGTGGTCTCATGGTGGAAAGGTTGTTCCGGTGATCCAAAATATATTGGGTGAACCGGGATGGGTCTATCGTCGAATCTTATTTGGAAGTTTCGATTTCGCAACTCTTCAGAGTGTTGCTCGAGACTCTGTCTTCGAAGGTCATCACCCCTAAGGCGTAACTGTTCCACACGTTCATGGATAGGGCCAAAAATATAAGTGGGATCAGGCCTGTAGTAGGGTCTAGAGAGCTCTGGAGTAGTCCAATTAGGTGGGGATGAGATGGCAAAATGAGCCACTGGGTGGTCTGTAGAAGAGGTCCAATAAGCTGCTAAAGGACCAACAGCTGCTATAGGGTCGTCCTGGGGTCGATTTATCCATTCCAACGATCCAGGATCTCCCAATATGATGGGAGAAAGGTCTTGTGAAGCGGGGATTTGTGCTCCTTCATCCCACGGGGGATGAGAGGCAGGTGAATCCGGAGGAGTTTGTGGAAACAAAAGTCCTCCAACATTCAGAGTGGGGTTTGCCACTTCAGTAACTACGACCGTGTTACGTTGATCCATTCTTACCCTCGAAATAACCTCCGGATTAAGGGGATATTCGGGTGATAAGTTTAAGATCCTACGGGATCTTCTCCAGGTAAAATCCACCAGAGCGTCAGGACAATTAGCCAGGATGGATGAAACAACGTTTCTCCTAAGGGTATGCTAAAAGAAAAGCAGTCTAGAAAAACCTACTCAAACTAAGGTAACAAGCAGACTTATGTGACAGAGTGGATTCAAAAGTCTGGAACCTCATGGGATTATCAAGGCATCGCAAACCACGATATACTACAGGGTCCAACAATATGACGCGACAAGGAGGATTGGGACCGTACCCTTTCTTGCATACCCGATTACCTGGATAGTACGTGCATGCTAATCTCCCCGACTGTTGTTCTCAGTGTATTGCTTTTCCAAGATGGCCAAATGGTTAACTTAGTTGGTTTCAGGAATCCTAGTGGTGTCTCCCGATATACGCAAGGTACATGGGAGCTCATATCCATAATGGTGTTGTCTAATGCACAACAGTTCGGCAAGAGACCTTCCGATATACTACCGAGTACGTGATACACCCTTCGATATACGCCAAGTATGGATTATGGTACTTGGTGGGTATGTGAAGGAGCTCGATATACCGATAAGTATGTGGAAAACTATAATACCCCCGGGATACAGTGCTGGAAAATAACAACAGCTGCCATGCTTAACGATGTCGGAACACGTCTCTAACTTACACACAAGTTGCTAAAAATTTTACCTAGTTCTACCGTTAATTTTATCTTGGACGGTTAGGTGAATGCATGAGGTGAGTATATAATCGGAAGCATAATGCAAGTCCTAACTGTTGATTAAGTTGTCATTGATGCCAACAGTGCTTAGTCATTAATGCCAACAGTGTATATTCATTGATGCCAACATGTCTTGGTGGCCCTTAAGGAGCCCCTGAGGGTTAAGTACTTGTCAGTGTCTAGGGAGACCTTTTGATCTTGTCCAAGCCCAAGTTTGAAGCCCTTGGAGCCCTTGGGACAATGAAAAAAGCCCTGAACACCCTGTAGAGTGTTTAAGTACCCCAAAGATGTTTTGCGGCTCCCCAGTTGTTTCTTTGGTTCCTTAGTACCACAACTTATGCCCCAGCACGCTACAAAAGTGTTGAAAAAGTTGCAAGAGTCCAAATGACCCTTTCAGTGGTCATTTGTGTTTATTGAGGTCATGGTACCCCAGGAGAAGGTCTAGCAACCCCACAGGTGATTTCATGATGGATCTTGACCCTTGGAGGTCTCCTAGTGTGGTTGAGGTTGTTGAAGAAGCCTATGAATCCCCTTGCTTGATGAAGAATCTTGATGGCTTAATGGTCCTTGTCCCCTTAAAGGTGATGATGTGGTCATTAATGACTTGATGAAGACTTGGAACCCTTGATGAAGATCTTGATGCCCATGTATCCCTTGTTGGGGTCATGGAACCCTTGGAGATGGTCATTATGCATGAGAAGGTCTGGCACCCACATAAATGGCGGCATGAAGACCCTTGGACACTATATGATCATTGATGGTGCATTTGGAAATGATTTGGGTCTTGGAATCCATACATATGTTGGTTTGTAAGACCATGATTGTTGGATCCTTTGATATGATAGAATCCTTGGTAATGATGCCCTCATCACTTGGCGATGGAGTCCTATGTGATGGGCTTGAAGTCCATGGAAAGTATCTTGTTTAAATATTATATGATATCCTTGAAAGAGTCCTTGAAACCCTTTCATGTGGTGCCTTGGGTCTTGAACCATGGTGATGTATGGTACTATTTGTGGTTATATGGCTATTGGGATGTAGATGGAGGTAGATCCCATGGACGTGCCTTGATATGTTGAAAAAGACTTTGAAACTCTTGTAGTTGGTGGTATGGTCTTTGGCACCCTCATGTGTGGGGTCTTTGATGTCCTGGACATATTGAATAATTTAAGGGTATTAGACCAAGAATTTGCAAATAAACCCATCATAGGGAGATAGTCCTCGTCAAGCCATTTCCATTGATATGTGGAGCATCTTCTAACTCCTTATGGTTGAAGAGATATGAATTTTTGAAGTTGGTGTACCCCACTTTTTTGGGTGAGCCGACCTAACAAAAGAAAATTTAATTATTTGTAATTTTGAATTGCATGTCGGCCCTGTTTGAGGTAATAACTTTCCTCCACGACCTATATAAATAGAATATCAAACATGTCATTTGCTCATCAATTGGAATTTCGCAACTCTTGGAGAAAAGTGCGAAATTTTGTGGAGGATAAATTTTTGGGCATCTTTACTAAAATTGGCATAACTTTCTCATACGGAATCGGAATTACAAAATTCTTGGCTCGTTGGAAAGCTTGTTACGAGGGCTATGTGATGACATGATATAGAGTTTATTTTGGTTTGTCTATTGTTTCTTGACCTTGTGATCTTCAAAAAGGTATGGCTCATGCTTCTGGGTTTCTCTTGTAATGGCACATGTCTCTCATGGATAGAGTTCATCTTTGATATTAGTATGTGATCCTATATATTGGTATCTATATTTGAATTCATTGTGGAGGATATGATGATGATGTTGCATACATTTATGCTATGATATTATACACTTTATGATGATAATGCATGTGATAATGATGTACACTCTATGAAGTTGATGCACTCCTATACAATATGATGTACATGCATACCATAGTGTGATGATGCTCTCCTATGCATTATGATGTATACTTGATGTTGATGATGCATACACGGTGCACACTGAAGTGACAATTATGCATATTTTATGATGATGATGCATACCCTATGACGATGATGCATACCTATGATGATGATGCATGACGATGCATGCCTTATGTTCAGTGGAAGTAGAGAAGGATTATTTGTTCAGTGACTGTGTATGATGAGGTGTACAAGGATGTACATGAGCAGTGTATGGCAGTAAAATGACTTGTTGGTATACATGGATGATTTGGCAGTGATAAGAGTGCAGAGGTTATCAGCAGCAGATTCAGGGTTTGGTGTGCAGTTGGTTAGACTCAGATTGACTGAGTCGGATGATGTGAACAATAGATTGATTGGTGCAAACAGATTGGTTGGTCAGTTGATGAGTAGTGTGGAGCAGTTGTGGTGCAGTGGTCAGTGGAAAATTGATGAGCAGTGAATAGTTATGGTGCAGTGGTTAGTGGACAATTGATGAGGAGTGGTCAGCAGTGAAAGTGGCTTTGCAGTGTGATACAGGTTGTGCAGTGTGGTACAGGTTGTGCAGTGTGGTTTAGATTTTGCAGTGTGATACATGTTGTACAGTGTGGTACAGGTTGTGCAGTGTGGTTTAGATTGTGCAGTATGGTACAAGTGTTGGATAGCAGGTCCGTAGGATCAGTGCAGTTTGTGGTTCAATAGTTCAGTATCTATCTTCATATCAGGGTGGCAGGACGGGGCAAGGAAATCTAGGGAGCTAAGGCTTCCTTCAGGTTGTAGCCTGTAAACCAGAGGGTTGTAGCCTCCTTCCAGTTGTAGCTGGAGAATTGAAGTCTTTGTAACAAAGGGGGTTGTTGCCTCCTTCCAGTTGTTGCTGGTAAATTATTATTATAAAGGCTTCCGTGGTTTTTCCCCCAGGACTTGGGTTTCCACGTAAAAATCTTGTGTACTGTGTTTTGCTATGCTTCCTATATGATGATGATATGATGATATGTGATGATGAGCTATAATTGTTAATAATGCTGATGATATAATGATAATGTGGTAATACATTAATGAATGATGTATTGAAGAAGCAGTTGATGATTATTAAAGTTGAAAAAGTAATAAAAAGCTATACACATTGTTCACCCCCCCCTCTCAGTGTGCTCGGTGTGTCCAACACTAAATCCATGCACAAAATATTATTTTCTTTCAATGAATTCTAGCTATGGGAAGGAGAAAACTTTGTCCAATAGTATTGCTAAAACAAACTCAATGCAACACAATCTCAATTCAAACAAAACTTGACTATGAAAGTATTCTTTTCCTTTTTCAACGAAACACAAAAAATCACAACACTACTATCCAAATCAACACATTTTTCCTTTTCTTTTTCTTTTCAAAGCAAAACGACACTAGGTAATGAAAAGAGAGGATTCTGAAATGTAATATGCAAGTTTTTCAATTTCACTTTCAATGATCTAAAAGCAAGACAAATTAAAAATGCATCTATCTTTCCTTAGCATGGAATCAATTTTGTAACAATCGAAGCGTACTTTGAGTCTTTCAAGAAAATGAGCGATTCATAGTTCGAGAAAAACAAAATAGATCATACATTCATTCAATTTTTCCAAAACACAAACGAAAACGTTCCATTGCACAACAATTTTCTTCAATAATGCTCAAGAAATGATGGGAAAGAAGCACTTTTAACTTTTCAATGGATTCATCAAAGAATAAACTTGATAGAAATTGAGCTTTCACATCTAAATGACTGAAAAGAAAACACTACTTGCAGCACTTAGTACACTCAGAAAACTCGAGAAAAGACAAGCACTCAATCAAGCTGAAAGGCACACTTAACTCAAAATCAAGCAGCAGCAAGCAAACAAAGCAAGCAAAGCTCAAATAATGACTGAAACGAGATCTGGAAGTTGATATAATGTAATGATCAGATCAGGGATGGAAGGAAGGGAATGCAAGGGTGAGCAGATGAAGGTGGAGGAGACAAGAGTATCCACCACTACCGGTCTTCAAGCTTGTCCAAGACGGAACCCAAAATCAATCCAAACAGAACCAAACACTCAAAACACAAATCATGGGTGGGATCCCTAGCTGGATCTTGCAGCACAGAGGGAGTTCATACAACTAACCAAAGTCCAGATTGTCAAATGGAGAAGAGATACCTGCATGCCAAATTTTGACAAATCGGCTCACTCTGTGCTTGTACATAGTGCGACGTCGCAGTTTACCTACACGGGAAGTGCGACGATGTCGCATTTTACCAATGCAAGGGATGCGACGAGTAACTAACAGGTAAAGAATAGAGACCATAAATGACATAGTGTTGCTCTATTCCCACTGCCCAGGTGCGACAAGCGAAGTCTAAATTCAAAAATGAATCAGATCTCTCAGCAATGAACCATGGAATGGTTTGGGAATGAGTCATATAAACTCAGAGGAAGCAGATTAGAGTCTTCAATACGAAGACTTGATAGTGAAATCAACTTCAAGAAGTAAATGGAAAAAATTAAAACGATCGTGTCAAGCAATCAACTGAAAATGACTCTCAGATTGACAACTACTGAACAGATTCTATAGCTCCCCAGTATGGTCGCCAGATTTGTTATCGGACAATCCACTCGAGCAGCCGCAAGCAGGATCTCCCTAGCTCAAAGTGAGTCTAGAACAAATAGAACAGACTACTAATGCATTTCCTAGATCTACTTAAGGATCGAGTATTAGATGTCTTACCTTTCACTTCGCAATCCTTTCTCCTGAATGCTGCTCCACATCTCATGGTTGTCATATCCAAGCTGCAAGACCTGTCAAGACAAGAAACAAGAGAAACAAGTAAAAGACATCTATACAATAAGAGATCTAAGTAAACAGTTAAGCAAGTAAACTACTCAATATCATTACACACATGAACAATATTGGTGGAAAGAATTTGTATTACTGTAAAAAGAGGGGAGTACATAATAGAGATATAGAACTACAACCAAGGCTTAACGTTGTAGCCCTTCTCCGACTAAGCCAATTGCCATATCCTTCTAAGGAAGTATGAGTTCTCCAATAGGTGAGTGGAGATGTTCCAAGAGTGATTTCACCAACATGTAGATACCATAGCCTTCCTTCCTTTGGGATGGGAGTGAGCTTCATTCATATAGGACTAAGTGGATAGGGTATGGATAGGTTAGGTTGAGAGATGGTAGGAGAGGCGTAAGGGATCTCTCCAAAGTATTAGGAACCAAATGCTAGCCCCTCCAAGAGGTCAGGGATAGGGTCCCAAGTCAACAAGCTTCGAGAATGACCTCGAAGAAGCTATTTTTTCCATCTAACTGACTTCGTCGCACCCTGTAATGGGGAAAGGTGCGGCGTCGCATGTTGCTAGTGTGCAGCCTATTGATGTATATGTAACTCTGGAATGTATTTCATCTGTGTATTTTATATATATTTATTGTACCCTTATAAGAGATGTGTCATTCCTCTATAAGGAAGTGTCGTCATGTGGATTGACAAGTGTCGCAAGTGTGTGTACTTGCCGATGGGTTATTAGACCACCATGTGTGGGGTCGGCCTTGAAATATATATTATAATGTGGATGTACCTAGCTAGACAAGTCGGCCCCATAAGGTCACTGGGCAAACAGGTTAGTATAAATAGAGATCAGGTGATCTCTATTTAGATCATTCAGAAAAGTACATCTCTCTCACTTAGAAAGTGGCACACTAGTGAGGAGGAGGATCATCTGCTACTAGGAGACTATCTCAGTGTATTTTGGTTGTACTTTGGTTAAGCCATTACTCTCTCTATCTCTGAGGAAGTTGTGGGGTTTTTCACCTTAGGGTTTTCCCCACGGAAACTCTGTGTCTCTTGTCTCTTATGCTTTTGATTCTTATGATGCTTGTCATACTTATTGTGATTGTCATGCATTGATATACTGTATATGTTATTCTCTCAGTAAATATCCTAGAGTATTGTGAATTAATGCTCAAAATTTAACATGGTATCAGAGCTAACCTGAGAAGAAGACATTTTGCAGTGACGGAAACTTGAGTTTCTTGTTTATTGGGTTTCTCTCCATAGATTTTGGAAAAGGAGTATAGTAGATTGACTCTACCCATCAAGGCGCATCTATCTGTCCAATCAGAATTCAATTCCAAGCATTTTCAGATTTGGCCCTAAAAATTAGGGTTTCCACAAAAATAGGAATTTTTGAAATCTGAAGACATAGTTGGAAGCTCCTTGCAAAAATCGAAGTTTAGAGCTTTGGATCGAGATTTTTGGCTGGGTAGATCTCCGGGAAACTCAAAACCTAATTCAGGGCTCTCCCTAGTGAACCCGGGAGGACAAAAAGACAAATCTGAAGGGTAAAGCTTTGCTGATCTCAAATTCTGAATGCACCAGGCTGATCAGCTCATCACGGTGCATCTTTCTATCCTTTCAGAAATTTGAAATTCACATTTTGAATTCTTAGGGTTTTTTTGACAAACCCTAATCCAGGCCCAGATCTAGTTTTCAACATTTCAAGTGGTAAGACCTAAATCTTTTCTATTTGCATTTGAAGTACTCTTTAAGATGTCTCACCACACCAAGCTTGGGGATAAGCTTGAAGGGGCTGATAACTTCCGAGCTTGGAAGTATAGGATTGGGTTAATCCTGGAAGAGAATGAGTTGGACTCATATATAAAAGAAGACATCCCTATCCCAAAGGATGAAGAGGCTAAAGTATTGCATAAGAAGAACTTGGTTAAGGAAAAGAGAATCATTTCTAATTCTATCAAAGACCATCTCATACCCCATGTGTCTTCTCGAAAGACACCCAAAGAGATGTTTGACTCTTTGACCAAGCTATTTGAAGGGAAGAACATAAATCGGAAGATGACCCTGCGGAACCAATTGAAAGGGGTAAAGTTTCAGAATGGAGAAACCATTCAATCTTACTTTTCAAGAGTCTCCCAGATCAAGGAACAACTAGAAGCAGTGGATGAAATGGTAGAGAATGGTGAAGTTGTCATGACCACTCTAAATGGCTTATCTAGGTCATGGGACTCCTTCATTCAAGGAATCTGTGCAAGAAAGAAGTTGATTTCCTTCAGTAGACTACGGGAAGAATGCTCACAAGAAGAAGCAAGGATTGTGGCACGAGAAGAAAAGATGGGGAATGAAGATCAAGCTCTCATAGCTCACACCAAGAATGGGAATTCCAAGAGAGAGCCATCTCACTCCAAGAAATCTTCACATCACTTCAAAGAAAGAAGAATATGCTTCACCTGTAATGAGAAAGGACATATTGCCATAAATTGACACAAGAACAAGAAGGACAACAACAACTCCAACAAGAAGAATAAGGGTAGCAAAAGAAGGTTTCATGCTAATGCTTCCGAGGATGATGAACCACCCAAGAAGAAGGCTAGGGCAGAAAGTGATGATAACTCATCAAGTGAAGAAGAGTATGTTCTGATCTCTGCTCTCACAGGTACCATCTCCCATGGTTGTAATGATTGGTTGATTGATAGTGAGGCTTCCAAACACATGATTGGGTTTAAGGAATATTTTTTGAATCTATTTGAACATGAATCACCCCATAAGGTGAAACTTGGGGATGATTATCAATACCCAATCAAAGGAAGTGGTGAAGCCTCCTACAACCTAGATTCTGGAAAATATTTGAAGATGAAAGAAGTTCTTTATGTACCTGGGCTCAAGAAGAAATTACTCTCCATCTCTGCATTGGATGCAAAAGGCGTGAGGGTTGCATTTGTGGATGGCCAAGTCCTAATGTGGCCAAAGGGAAAGAACATAGATGATGCAGTAGTGATTGGAGAGCAAGAGGGACGTTTGTATAAATTAAAGGGACAACCTGAACATGCCATGGTACATGAATCCATGGAGCCAAGTGAAATTTGGCATAGAAGACTTTCTCATATGCACTATAGAGCACTTCCAATTGCAAGCAAGGCTGTAGAAGGTCTTCCTGAAATCAAGACCAAACATGAAGGTGTTTGCAAAGGATGTGCAAAAGGTAGGAACATTAAGAAGGATTTCCCAAGCAGTGAAATCAAGGCAGAAGACATCCTGGAAATCATCCACTCAGATGTATGTGGTCCTATGTCATCCAGTTCTCTAAGTGGGTATGTTTACTATGTCTCATTTATTGATGACTTCTCCAGGAAGACTTGGGTATACTTCTTGAAGAACAAAGATGAGGTGTTTGATAAGTTTAAAGAATTCAAAACCTTGATGGAAAATCAAACTAACAAGAAGATCAAAACATTCAGATCCGGAAATGGTGGAGAATTCACCTCAGGTGACTTCAAGAAGCTTTGTAGTGATTCAGGGATTAAGAGGGAATTGACTGCTCCTTATAATCCTCAACAGAATGGAGTTGCAGAAACGAAGAACAAAACTATCATGGAAGCAGCAAGAGCAATGCTCCATGACCAGGATCTACCTATGCATCTATGGGCAGAAGCAGCTAGAACAGTTGTATATGTGCAGAACAGAACACCTCACAAGATATTGGACAACAAGACACCAGAAGAGGTCTTTTCTGGTAAGAAACCTGAAGTCAGCCATCTCAGAATATTTGGTTGTCTAGTATTCACTCATGTCCCGGAGGAAAAGAGGACCAAACTAGATCTTTCAGGAAAGAAGGGTATCTTTGTGGGTTACAGTGAAAGCTCGAA
This sequence comes from Larix kaempferi, assembly GCA_027924585.1. Taxonomy (NCBI): domain Eukaryota; kingdom Viridiplantae; phylum Streptophyta; class Pinopsida; order Pinales; family Pinaceae; genus Larix; species Larix kaempferi. Next base: position 14,369,003 of record BSBM01000372.1, on the reverse strand, counting down.
GGCTTACAGAATATACTTTCCAGGGTTCAAGAAGGTTGATGTCAGCAAGGATGTGACATTTGATGAGAACTCAGCATTCATCAAATCAAGGAAGGCACCGATCGAAGTTTATGAAGAACCTAAGGAAACTAGATTTCAAGACACTACCACGACTGAAGTAGTTCCAGAAGTTGTTCTTGAGATTGAAGATCCACAAGAACCTGTGGATCCACCCCGTGAGGATAACTCTCACAAGAGGAAACCTGCATGGGCTAGAGAGCTCATTCAAGATGCAAAAAGATTTGGCATTCCAGAAGAAGAACACAGAGAAAAGAAGAGAACTAGATCAAATACCATCTATGTTGCTTAACTCTGTGACATTATAAACAAAGAGCCTTCCAGTTATGAAGAAGCAGCGGAAAAGAAAGAATGGAAGGATGCCATGGTTGAGGAATATCAATCAATAATGAAGAATGATGTTTGGGATGTTGTCCCAAGACCTAAAGAGAAGTCTGTTATGACTTCCAAATGGATTTACAAAATCAAGCATGCTGCAGATGGCAGTGTGGAGAAATACAAGGCAAGATTCGTAGCTCGTGGCTTCTCTTAGAAAGAGGGAATAGATTATGAAGAAACTTTTGCACCTGTAGCCAGGTATACTTCCATCAGAACAATACTTTCCCTGGCTGCAGCGATGAAATGGAAAATACACCAGATGGATGTCAAGATTGCTTTCTTGAATGGTGTAGTAGAAGAGGAAGTATATGTGGAGCAGACACTCGGTTTTGAAATACATGACAGAGAGTCATATGTGTGCAGATTGAAGAAAGCCTTGTATGGCTTGAAGCAAGCTCCCAAAACTTTGTATGGTAGGATGGATAGTTTCCTATCTAGTTTGGGCTTTACCAAGAGTAAAGCAGATTCCAACCTTTACTACAAGGTTGAGGAAGGGAATCCTGTGATTCTACTCCTGTATGTGGATGACTTATTTGTAATAGGAGATGACAAACTGATTGTAGATACTAAGAGGAAGCTTGCTGCTGAGTTCGATAGGAAATATTTGGGAATGATGCATTATTTCCTAGGTATGGAGGTGTGGCAGAGTGCAGGTGGGATCTTCCTTGGTCAAGGGAAGTACACAGTAGATATCCTGAAGAGATTCGGGATGATGGATTGCAAGGCCATGACCACACCTATGGCATCGAATCTGAAGCTTCTATGCGATGCTTCATCTAAGCCGGTTGATGTCTCTATGTATCGTCAGATGATTGGGTCCTTGATGTACCTGACGAACACAAGACCAGACATTTGCTTTGCTGTGAACACATTGAGCCAGTTCCTGACGGATCCGAGGAGTGTTCACCTGGTTGCTGTAAAGCATGTTCTGAGGTACCTGAAGGGTATAGTGGATTATGGGCTCAAGTATAAAGTGAATCAAAAGTTTAACCTGCAGGGTTATGTTGATTCAGATTGGGCTGGCAGTGCTGCAGATAGGAAGAGCACATCTAGGTGTTGCTTCAGTATGGGATCAGGTGTGATATCTTGGTTTAGCAGGAAGCAGTCCTGCGTAGCACTGAGTACAGCTGAGGCAGAGTATGTTGCATCCTGTTCAGCTAGTTGTGAGGCAGTATGGCTACGGAAGCTACTGTCTGAGATATTTGATCTCCCGTTGGATGCTACTGGTATCTTCTGTGATAACCAGAGTTGTGTGAAGCTGTCTGAGAATCCAGTGTTCATGACAGGTCGAAATACGTAGAGATCAAATATCACTATATCAGGGATATGGTGCAGAGAGGAGTTGTGAAGCTCCTGTATTCTGCAACGGACGAGCAGATTGCAGATGTGCTGACGAAGCCACTAGCCAGGGTGAAATTCAAATACTTTAGGGAAAGGCTTGGTGTTCTTCAGATCGAGGACACTTCAAGGAAGAAGTGATGGACACATTTTCTGAAGCCATTCTAACCATGTTGGAAGGAGGATCCTTCACATGGCTGTGGATGTAAGCACTGGATGATGTTCTAGTTTCTGCTTTTTATGATCAGTTGGATCGTTTATATGTATGTACGCATCATTTTGGATGTTGGATATGATCAGTTGGATCATTTATATGTATGTACGTATCATGTTGGATGCTTGGACCATGTATCTGTATATGTATCAGGTGGATACATTGTATGAATAGGTAAATCATGCATATTGATATGTATCGGGTATGATCAGGTAGATCATGTATGTTGATGGATACATTTTGTGGATCATGTATCTATGTATCAGGTGGATACACTATGTATGATGATATGTATCAGGTAGATACTTGGTGTGCATCAGATGGATGCACTGTATGATCAGGGTGATCGTGGATGACGAGTTTCTCCAGATGACATGCAGCAGGATGCTGCAGTGATGATGATCAGGATGATCATGTGTACATCAAGATGATGTATGATGAGTATCAGATGATACTTTGTGGCCGTGGATCAGGTTGTGCAGATGAGCATGTCTGGGAGATCCTATAGGTCAGAGTTGCGTACCCATAACAACCTGGGATGCTCTTTCGAGACATTGCTCTGGGAGGACATGTAATTTGTGCCCTGGGAGATCTTCAGGTAGGAGTTGTGTACCCGTAACATCCTGAGATGCTCTTGCGAGGCTTTGTCCTATGGAATTTAATTTGCTCCTGGGAGATCTAGACAGGATGAAAAAGGCCTCAGATGCTTCAGCCAGGTTTTGCCATGACCACATGTAATTTGCTCCTGGGAGATCTGGACAGGATGAAAAAGGCCTCAGATGCTTCAGCCAGGTTTTGTGGTGGACCACATGTAATGTGCTCCTGGGAGATCTGACAGGGAGAGTTGTGTGCTCGTAACAGCCTGGGATGCTTCAGCCAGGTTTTGTGGTGAGATCACATGTAATGTGCTCCTGGGAGATCCAACAGGTAGAGCCGTGTGCTCATAACATCCTGGGATGCTTCAGCCAGGTTTTGTGATGGGTCACATGTAATGTGCTCCTGGGAGATCCTACAGGTAGAGCTGTGTGCTCGTAATAGCCTGGGATGCTGCAGCCAGGTTTTGTGATGCACGTAATAAGTCCTGATAATTCCACAGTATGGACAGTGATGATGAAGACCTGCAGGTGGTGGGCCTACATCCAGTATGAAAAAAGGACTGGATCTGTAGAACTTCCTATGACGAGTAGAGTCAGAGATTGGTTGAGATAACAGCAGTAGTGATGATGATGATGATGATGCATCGATGACAATGATCCCGAGAAGAAGACTTGTCTAGCAGATCTGTGTCGAGAAATACCTTCCTAGTTAAGAGGGAGTGTTGATGTATATGTAACTTCGGAATGTATTTCATCTGTGTATTTTATATATATTTATTGTACCCTTATAAGAGATGTGTCATTCCTCTATAAGGAAGTGTCGTCATGTGGATTGAAAAGTGTCGCAAGTGTGTGTACTTGTCGATGGGTTATTAGACCACCATGTGTGGGGTCGGCCCTGAAATATATATTATAATGTGGATGTACCTAGCTAGACAAGTCGGCCCCATAAGGTCACTGAGCAAACAGGTTAGTATAAATAGAGATCAGGTGATCTCTATTTAGATCATTCGGAAAAGTACATCTCTCTCACTTAGAAAGTGGCGCACTAGTGAGGAGGAGGATCATCTGCTACTAGGAGACTATCTCAGTGTATTTTGGTTGTACTTTGGTTGATCCATTTCTCTCTATATCTCTGAGGAAGTTGTGGGGTTTTTCACCTTAGGGTTTTCCCCACGGAAACTCTGTGTCTCTTATCTCTTATGCTTTTGATTCTTGTGATGCTTGTCATACTTATTGTGATTGTCATGCATTGATATACTGTATATGTTATTCTCTCAGTAAAGATCCTAAAGTATTGTGAATTAATGCTCAAAATTTAAGACAGCTTGTGACGACCCTTCAAAAACCTAGCACAATTGGGTACAAATCCTCCTTGGTTGATTACTTATTCAAGATATCTTCAGGGGTGTAGACACTGAATCTTATGATGAGTAGATTTTGTGTGTAACACCAGAAATCCCTGGATATGTATTAGTCACAAAAAATGGTCCTTGGAAGGACTCTGGTGGAGAAAGACGAGGAGCATGGTGAAATCCTTCTTCTACAAGATGAAATGCTACTCCTTCTGCAGCGCATCCTCAATAATCAGCTTGTAATAGCCAAGCATCTGGGAATTTAGCTTGAGCTAGATTCCACTAGCTGCAGTCAGGAGTAATTCGTTGTTCTCTATGTGCTTGTTAATACTACTCCCTGTAGTAGTTTTTCTCTAAGTTTTTTCTGAATATTTCTGTTTTTACTACTGTTTTTAGCTCATGTTTATAGCATTCTGGTAGCTCTCTTGGATAATTGTTGTTTAAAACTGGTTCTGAATTCCCAAACTCCTAGTTTTGGTCTCGTTTCCCTTCGAGGGAGACTGTTATTTTTACTTTTAAGCCTATTTTCTCTTTGTTGAGAGGGTTTGATGACTTCTGTAAATCTCTATTTTAAGGAAATAGAAGGTTCTTCTTATTTAAAAAAACAAAATAATTCAAATTTCATACTCACTTAGTAGCTAATTAATACACATATATTATTTGCTTAATAACTTTTACATAAGTGTTTAAGAGTATAGAGGTCAAATTTTGTACTAACTTAGTAGTTATTGAATACATATATTATTTACTCAATAACTTTTTCATTATTAGCTTCTATTATATTTAACAACAATCTAATGGAGGAGGATAGAAAGGAAATAGGAGTAGAGTTTTAAGGGAGTGGATGGGAGAATAGGGTTTCTACTTGGAGGTAGTTTTTAGTCATGTAGAGGATGGAGGCATAACTTCTGGTTATGGATTACTCGAAGGAATCTTTGATGGAGGATCAAATTTCCATCACATATTTCAATACCGAATCCTTAGTGCGCAAGTTGCTAAATCGAACAAGGGGTGGTGTGGATGACCCTTTGGTGCCATTTCAAAAAACCTTAGATTATGGGGTCACCAATGATAGCTATGTATAGGGTTTTAATGCGTGTGCAGTGGATTAGGTAGGAATGGACACTTTAGGTAGAGGATCAAATTAGGTGAAATCACTTGGGATAAATATGATAAGTCTAGCGACATTACAATGTGAAGGAGCATTGGTTGCTTAACAACTAGGTTTTATAGTAATGTCTCTGGGTTTTACTCTGTGTCTTCTGGAGGTGAATCTATAGTTCATTCACATAAGGGTTTGTATTTTTCTATCACTACTAGGTTTGTATTTTGTCTACCTTCTAGCAGAGGTTTTTGTGGAACCTCTCCAAAATATGTCTCCTTTATTGTTTATAGTGAAGGTGGGAAGTCCAAGGTTTTAGCAAAGGTTTTTCCTCTGTGGTCTTAATTTTTTATACCACCCAGTGAACTACACAACCATATGTACCAATTCTCTATATAACACAACGTACTGTTATCAAAATACCCCATTTTCTTGTTGAAAAAATATGTATATTTTTATTCTGCCAAAAAACTAGTTGGTATTCCACAAGCATATAAATGCCCCAATGCACTATTATTATAGTAGCGCCCCAACATGTCCATATACATAAAGAACTAACTCCTGATAAAAAAAATATTAATAAAATTTCATATTTTATTTGTTTTAATTAAAAAATGTATCATGTTCATTTTTGTTTCCAAAACACCTCGGAGCATATTATTATATGGAGCACTGGATTAAAAAAAATACATTTTTAACAATTTATCAATGTGCCTAAATATAAAAATTGCACTAGGGCGCATGAATATACATTAAGCATTGGTTTACAATAAAATATGTAATAATTAAAAGTCAACTTAAAAAATAGCATATGATGCATTTTAATTTACAAAACACCCCAGTGTGTATATGTATACAGAGCACCAAATGTGCGAATCATATTGCAGCACACACACACACAAACGATTCAAACCCTTTATTAGTGTGTGTTTATAATACAACCTCCCTAGTGCACATAAATATACAATAAGCACCAACTGACGATAAAAATTTTAATAATAAAAAGTAGGTTTTTATTTTCAAAAATGAAAATAGGATCTAGTGCGTTCATATTTAGAAATAGTTCCGGTGCATATTGAGGTAAAAAAAGCACTAGATATGCAAACTGTTTGTCCCACTTTTACCCCTTTACTGGTGCACCTAAATAACAAGCATGCACCGATGCACACATCTATAAAGCACACTATAATATCCCTCCAAAGGAAATGCTTGGGTTCACCTTGTTTTGACTCTAGGGTTGTAGTTTACAACTGGTTCCAAACACTTCCAAATGATTTCGAATTTGGGGAGGAAGGTATTGATGGGGCATAGGAAACATTAAAACATATATCGAACACCCAAACAACTGATATACCTATCCATGGTCTGTAGTTTTCAAGGAAAGAATTTTCGGGACAAGACTAGTTAATTTGAGAAGTGGAAATCCTCCCTAGGTCTTCCATTAAATGATTTTCCAAACACTGTACAACCTTCACTAATTATTGGTCTGGGACTTGGATCTGTTAGAGGACATTAAGGACAATATGTATGCAGCATTATATTTGGTTTTAGGGTCGAATAGGTAACCGAATGAACAACAACTTCTATAGTCTAAGATTTGTGGTGAAAATGGTGGACAAGGAGTCTCGAATTTAATCATAAACCATAGTAACACTTCATGGATCTGCAAATATCATTTGGAACATCAAAGTAAATTCATATACAGCTCATAATATGTATAAATACTCAACAAAATCTGATACAAAACAGGTACAACATCATTCCAAATTCACTATGCAAATGCTATGGGGGAAAATGGCTTGAATCTCTTTCTTGATTGGAAATATCACTTGAAATACATGATGTTCCAAGCTGTGGCTCTCATGATATGATTATTATATAGATATGAAGAAAGTAACATGTCCATGAAGTGGAAATAACAATCCTCCACTAACTATATGAAACAAGAAGTGTGCCCTTGCACATTTACATGACATTGAGATAAAGATAGTAGAATAGGCATAGAGAAGAATGAGAGAAGATGAACTCGAACTCAGTTGGGGTTTGAAGCTGCATCAAAAAATATCCATGAATCTTTGTTGAGAGGTTTGAATGTCCTCTCCATCAACCAACAAGGATGGGAATCTTACACCCTTGAAATTGGTTCTAAGTCAAGGAGGATAAGCATCCACCGTACAAGGACAAGCTAATCTCTCCAAATTTTTCCAAATGAGAAATGATCAAAAGCTTCTCTCCTTCTTTATTCTTGTATTTTATTAACTGATCCGCATGCGCCTAGGAAGCACGAGGGGGACAACAGTTCGACTGAATGAGTCGGCTCTGTTATGGCATAATTATAATAAGAATAAGCAAAGCAGGAATACACTATGAAGAAAAACACCAGTACACACTGACAATATGCAAGAATGTGAACTGATTTCTCTATTACTGGATGTAAAAGATCATGACATGTGATCGATCTATGTTACAATATTATACATGCTTATATAGAGTGCTGAGACGCTTGTGTGCCTTCCCGTTACGTTCAGTTACAAGAGAAGTCAGAGCGGTTTTGGAAGTTCAACCGTTACAGTCAACTGGAATACAGAGAGACAATCTGTCGTTGTTCAACAGTCGCATGTCGCAAGCCGATGCTGCATGTTGACGTCGCGAAAATGTTTTGAGGTCACTGAACTTGTCGAATTTGTTGATTTTGTCGAAGTCAGAACTTGTCTAAGTTGTGTCGATGTTGATGAATTGTCGTAGTCGATGTTAGCATTCGACAACAATTCCAACTGTGATATGGATCATACCTCCTTCCTTAAGAAACAATGGTCCCCATTGTTTTCTCGGTCATGTGAGGAAACTTTTCGGTCAATTCAACAGCAGAGTACCATTTTCCTTGTGCTGCGATCTATCCGTACTTAGCAACCTGAAACAAGTGAATTGTGTTCATCCTTGTATGGCGTACTCGTCGTCCCACAATGGTGTCGCAAGGAAGAGGCTCTTGAACATCTGGATTGATGCCGTCGGGTTCTGTTGTCGGTAAATCATTATGTTCCAACAGTGGTGCATGGTATGGTCGAAGTGGATCCACATTGAATACTGGATGTAGACCCAAGAATGCAGGAATGTCGAGCTGGAAAGCATTTTCTCCAGTCTGTTGAAGTATACTGTCTGAACCATATCGCAAAGGTTTCAACTTCTTGTATGGACCGGTGAAGCACTCCTTCTTGAGATGTAACCAGACCTTATCCCCAATTTGGAATGAATGAGGAATACGATGCTTGTCATGTCGGGCCTTAGCTTTCGCATTTTCTCGTTGCAACATTTCTTGTGCTTGTCACTGGATATCATAGATCTGATATCGAAACTTCGAGGCTTTGTCAACTTCCCGCTGGCTATAGTCAGTGTCGTTCGACTGTGTCGAGGAGCTGATCAAATCGATAGGCGCTAAGGGTTGAAATATGTAACAAATCTCAAATGGACTCTTTCTCGTAGAGCTATGTTGATCATGATTGTAATTGTGTTGTATGTGTGGAAGAATTTCATCCCATGTTCGTCGATGCTTGTGGTTGTACATGTGAAGTAGTTGTACGACCAAGCGATTCACAACTTCTGTTTGTCCGTTGGTCTGAGGATGGAAAGTTGTCCACAATGAGAGTCATGTGTCTAGTTGTTTCCATAGGGTCTTCCAAAAGATGCTGACAAATCTGGCATCTCGGGCGGAAGTAATGGTTGTCGGTAAAACAAAGTGTTTCCAAACATGTGTGAAGATGAGTTGAGCGGTCTACTGTGCTGTCGTGGTATTCTTGCATGGAATGAGAATGGCCATCTTTGAAAATATGTCGACTACTACTAAGATCACGTCGTGTTGATGTATGGTAGTAGGATATCCCGTCAAGTAGTCCATAGAAATAGATTCCCATGGTCGACTAGGAACTGGAAAAGGTGTGTACAATCCCTGTTGTCAATTAGGCGGTTTAGTAATGGCACAAACCACGCATGATTGAATGTTCTTGTTGATGTCGGTTTTAAGTGAAGGCCAAAAGAAATACTTCTGCAGAATAGCAAGTGTCTTTGCTACTCCAAAGTGTCCTATAGTCTTGTTGTAGTGTGTGTCCCAAATGAGATGTTGTCGATGCTCACATGTCGGTACACAAAGTTGTCCAAGCTTGTATAGCAAGGAGTATTTCCGGAAATAGTCGGAGGTCAATGACTTGTCGATCTGTAGTTGTCAATAGACTGATGAAAATCCGTTGTCGTCCTGATACAATTGAGGCCAAGTGGTAGTGTCATATCCTTGCATACTCATCACTGTAAAAAGGATATTAATGGGTGGTCAACTTAGATAGTCAACGACGACGTTAGCTTTACCTTTCTGATACTTAATCACCAAGTAAAATTTTTGTAGGTAATTAATCCACTTGAGTTATCTAGTTGTTTGTAGTTTCGACTGGTACAGAGTGAACTGAAGAGGCTTATGGTCTGTGAGGATGACCGTTTCCTTGCCAAGGATGTAATGCCTCCACTATTTGAGAGCTTACACAAAGGCGTACAATTATTTTTCATACATCGAATATCTTCTAATAGTGTCGTTAAAAGTTTCAGAATGAAAAGTGACTGGGTGACCAAACTGAGTGATCACTGCGCCCAAGGCATAGTCTAATGCGTCCATCTCAATATCAAAGGGATGATGCTAATCAGGTAACACAAGTACTGGTGCAGTGCAGAGCTTGTGCTTGAGCTATTCGAAAGCTTCTTGTTGTGTCAGTGTCCATTTGAAGACAGTTTTCCCACTTCCCTTCGTCAACGGATTCACGGGCCAGGCTATGCGACTGACGCCGAGTATGAATCGTCGATAGAAATTCGCCAAACCAAGAAAACTTCTTAGTTATTGAATGCTTTGAGGAATGGGCCAATCTTTGAGAATTTTTACTTTTTCTGGATCGACGTGAATGCCTACAGAGTCAATTACATACCCCAAATATTGGATGTTTTTCATCGCAAAGGTACACTTGTCCATGTTCAAGTAGATTCGATGTTGCTAGAGAGTGTCGAAGCTATCCTGCATGTTCTTCCCATGATCGACTAAAAATCAGTATGTCGTTAAGATAGACAATGACCCATTTTCCAATGAAAGGTAGAAGAATGTTATCCATGTATCGCATGAAGATCGCAAGTGCATTGGTTAAGCTGAAAGACATGACTAACCATTCAAGCAATCCTTCATTGGTATTGAAAGCAGTTTTCCATACATCTGAGAGCTCAATTGGAATGTAATGATATCTCGACTTGAGGTCGAGCTTAGTGTTGATCTATTTGTAACTTCGGAAGATATTCTTATATGTATTACATTTGTAATTTATTGTATATCCCACAGAGATGTATTATTCCTCTGAGTGGAAGTGTCGTCATTTGTATTTGCAAGTGTCGCAAGTTACATTGTAAGTGTCGCAAGTTACATTGTAAGTGTCGTCATTTGTATTGATGGGTTCTTAGACCACCAGTGTGGGGTTGACCCTAGTTAGGTCATGTGGTTGGGTTATTAGACTTGATTAGCAAGTCAGCCCCAGTGATTTATTGGCAAGTCAAGTCAGTGTATAAATAGAGAGGTTGTGTCTCTCATTTGATTCATTCACTCACTTCTCAAGCTCACTTAGCTAAGAGAGAAAGTGGTGCACATGTGGAGGAGGAGGAGCATTTGCTAGAGACATCTTATTGGGTTTGATCCTTGTGATATTGTATTGGGGTTTATTTTTTCTCAGAGGAAGTTGCGGGGTTTTTCACCTTCTTGGTTTTCCCTGGTGAAACTCTGTGTCTCTTGTGTGATTTCTTTTGTGTCTATGATTGATATACTGTAGATATGTTGTACATGTTATTCTATTAGTGATCCTAAATGATAATGGAATGAAATTATCGAAAAGTTAACATGGTATCAGAGCTGACCAAAGAATAAGGCACTGTGCAACTATGGAAGCCAGGACTTCTTAATATTTAGGTTTCTCTCCACAGATCATCAAAGGCAGAAGGCTATATTGACCATCTCAGCAAGGTGCATCTTTCTATCCTTTCAAAAGTTTGAAATTCAAAATTTGAATTTTTAGGGTTTCTCTGACAAACCCTAAACCAGCTCCAGATCCAGTTTCCAGAAAATCAAGTGGTAAGACCTAAATCTTTTCTATTTCCATTTGAAGTACTCTTTAAGATGTCTCACCACACCAAGCTTGAGGATAAGCTTGAAGGGGCTGATAACTTCCGAGCCTGGAAGTATAGGATTGGGTTAATCCTAGAAGAGAATGAGTTGGACACTTACAGAAGTGAAGAGGTCCCTATCCCATAGGGAGAAGAGGCTAAATCCTTACACAAGAAGAACCTGGTCAAGGCTAAGAGAATCATTGCTGATTCTATCAAGGACCATCTCATACCCCATGTGTCTTCCTTAAAGACACCTAAGGAGATGTTTGACTCCTTGACCAAGTTGTTTGAAGGAAAGAACATAAATCGGAAGATGCCTCTACAGAACCAACTGAAAGGGGTAAAGCTCCTGAATGGAGAGACCATTCAATCCTACTTTTCTAAGGTCTCTCAAATTAAGGAAAAACTTGAAGCTGTGGATGAAGTAGTGGAGAATGGTGAAATTGTAATGACCACATTGAATGGCCTACCTAGGTCACGGGACTCCTTTATCCAAGGAATCTGTGCAAGAAGGAAATTGATCACTTTCAGCAGACTGTGGGAGGAATGTTCACAAGAAGAAGCTAGGCTTGTAGCCCGAGAAGAAAAGATGGGGAATGAAGATCAAGCTCTCACTACACATACCAAGAAGAGTAAGTCCAGGAGGGAGCCATCTCATAACAAGAGATCTTCACACCACCATTATCATAGAGATAAGAAAGATCTGAGATGCTTTACATGCAATGAGAAGGGACATTTCTCCTCAGATTGTCCTAAGAACAAAAAGAACAACAACAACAACAACTTCAACAAGAAGAAGAACAAGAACAAGAAGAGATATCATGCTCATGTTGCTTAGGATGATGAACCTCCCAAGAAGAAGACTAGAGCAGAAAGTGATGACTCATAAAGTGAAGATGAATATGTTCTAATCTCTGCTCTCATAGGTACTATCTCTCATGGATGTGATGATTGGCTTATTGATAGTGGGGATTCCAAACACATGACTGGGTTTAAAGAATCCTTTGTAAATCTATCTGAACATGAGTCACCTCATAAAGTGAAACTTGGGGATGACTATCAATATCCTATCAAAGGAAGTGGTAAAGCCTCCTACAAACTAGACTCTGGGAAGTCTTTGAAGATGAAAGATGTTCTATATGTACCTGGGCTCAAGAAGAATATCTTATCCATATCATCGTTGGATGCAAAAGGGGTTAGATTTGTATTTGTGGATGGCCAAGTACTCATGTGACCAAAGGGTGAGACCATAGATGATGCAGTAGTGATTGGAGAGCAAGAGGGAGGATTGTACAAACTGAAGGGACAACCTGAACATGCCATGGTACATGAATCCATGGATCCAAGTGAAATTTGGCATGGAAGGCTTGCACATGTGCATTATAGAGCACTACCAATTACAAGCAAAGCTGTAGAAGGTGTTCCTGAAATCCAGTCAAAGTATGAAGGTGTTTGCAAAGGATGTGCAAATGGAAAGAACAGAAAGAAGGCATTTCCATGCAGTGAAAGCAAAGAAAAAGGAATCTTGGAGATTATCCACTCCGATGTATGCGGTCCAATGTCATCCAGTTCTATGAGTGGGTATGTATACTATGTTTCTTTCATTGATGATTTCTCTAGGAAGACTTGGGTTTATTTCTTGAAGAATAAAGATGAAGTGTTTGATAAGTTCAAGGAATTCAAAGCCTTGATAGAAAATCAAACTGATAAGAAATCAAGACCTTCAGATCCGACAATGGCGGAGAATTCACTTCAGGTGATTTCAAGAAACTATGCAGTGATTCAGGGATTAAGAGGGAATTGATTGCTCCCTACAATCCACAACAAAATGGAGTTGCAGAAAGGAAGAATAGAACTATCATGGAAGCAGCATGGGCAATGCTTCATGACCAAGATTTTCCTATGCATCTATGGGCAGAAGGAGATAGGACAGTTGTATATGTGCAGAACAGAACACCTCATAAGATACTTGACAACAAGACACCAGAAGAAGTCTTCTCTGGTAAGAAACTTGAAGTTAGCCATCTAAGGATATTTGGTTGTTTAATATACATGCACATTCCAAAGGAAAAGAGGACAAAGCTAGATCCTTCATGAAAGAAGGGCATATTTGTGGGTTACAGTGAAAGCTCGAAGGATTAAAAAATATACTTTCCAGGGTTCAAGAAAATTGACATCAACAGGGATGTAACATTTGATGAAGACTCAGCATACATCAAATCAAGGAAGACACCTGTTGAAGACCATGAAGAACCAAATGTAACCAGATTTCAAGACAACACTATGAATGAAGCAATTCTAGAAGAAGATCATGAAATTGAAGATCCATAAGAACCTATAGATCCACCCCGTGAGAAGAAATATCACAAGAGTAAACCTACATGGGCTAGAGAGCTCATTCAAGATGTAGAAAGGTATGGCATTCTAGAAGAAGAACACAAAGAAAGGAAGAGGAATAGATCAAATACCAATTATGTTTCCTTACTCTGTGACATTATGAACAAAGAACCTTCCAGTTATGAAGAAGCAGCAGAAAAGAAAGAATGGAAGGATTCCGTGGTCGAGGAGTACCAGTCGATCATGAAGAATGATGTTTGGGTTGTAGTCTCAAGACCTGAAGGGAAATCTGTTGTGACTTCCAAGTGGATCTATAAGATCAAGCATGTTGTAGATGGTAGCATAGATAAATATAAGGAGAGGTTTGTAGCTCGTGGCTTCTCTCAGAGAGAGGGAATAGACTATGAAGAGACTTTTGCTCCTGTAGCCAGGTACACTTCCATCGGAACAGTACTTGCTCTGGTTGCAGTGATGAAGTGGAAGATACACCAGATGGATGTCAAGACAGATTTCTTGAATGGTGTAGTTGAAGAGGAAGTGTATGTGGATCAGCCACTTGGTTTTGAGACACATGACAGGGAGTCATATGTGTGCAGGTTGAATAAAGCCTTGTATGGCTTGAAGCAAGCTCCTATGACTTGGTATGGTAGGATGGATAGTTTCCTATCTAGTTTGGGCTTTACTGTCACATACCCCAATTTTGTAAAAATTATGTAATTGTTTTATTATATTCCTGAGACATTATGTTAAATTTAATGCTAAGTAGGAATTGATGACTCAACAGAGTCACTAGAAATGGAATGTAAATCAAAATATTTTATTATTAATAAATAAATTATGGAGACAACGGCATGGGAGAGCTGTTAAAAGAGGTTACTGGTCAAACTGGTGGATGGAACTAGGTGGAAAGGCAAAAGACAAGTGGCAGCATCCTCAAACACTTCCTAAGTTGCAGGTGGCAACTTCCCTATATTTGGGGTCATGATTCCCCAAGAAAGTGGAATCTGAGCAAGTGGCTCATTAATGACAGTTAACCCAACAAAGACCTAGGCAATCTTTTAAATAGTACTCAATGAACTGAGGTGGGGGTTGGAATTGTTCTGAAGGGAGAATACATTCAAGTGAATGTTATTCAGGAGTCCCATTGAGGAAGAGGGAAAATATACAGTAAGAAAGTGGTTTGAGAAGGATGCTGCAGTAACTTGGTTCCAGTATAGCTGTTTGGGCTGAGTGAATTATTCTGCTGCACCTAGTTCCAGCCAGAGAGACCAAAGCAAGCTCGGGGGTCCTGAGAAGTGTTGTCTGGGCATTCTCCAGGAGTTGGTAGGGAGGAACAGCCTCCCATTGCTGTTGTTGTCCACAGAAACAGTTTCTGCTATTGTTTTCCGTATGTTTATTAAATCTGAATGAATGTATGTTGTGTTTACCTTCTATATGTCTGAAGAGTAATTAGTTAGAGTAATTAATTTTGAAAAGATAAAAATCTCAGAATATCAGTAGTGAGATTTGTGAAGAGTTATGGTGTTTTCCGTATCTTTAATATGAAATAATTAATTAGAAAAGGTTAATATTTCAGAATAGCAGTAGTTAATTTTAACAGAGTTACTGTGTTTTTCAAACATCCCTAGTAAGAAGTAATTATTACTAAATCAGGTATTTATACTGTATTCAATATAATTGTAAGATACTGTTTTCAATATAATAGAAATATTTAAGTAGTAACCTATTATTACCTTTATAACAAAGTATCAATCATATATTCAATACAACTGTGAGACTTTCAGTAGTAGTATATTAACACAATTATGAACCTAGTTTAATCATAATTTATGAATAGCTAAGCAGGGTGTACGTATAAACTATTTATACGTTGTGTAAACAAAATTTAATATACAGACATAGGAAACAATAGTAAATAAACAATAGAAAATACAGAATTTATATATTGGCCAACCACCTTTACAAGAGAATAGTACCCACAGATAGGATACCCTGATGAGGGTACAAACCCTAGTTAAGTTTTAACAAGTCCTTACATAACAATCAATTTATTAATACACAAACCCTAGTTAACAAGTTAACTAGTTATGACCTATCAAACAAAAACATTGTGCAGAAAACCTAACAGAAAATCATCACAAGATTTTATTCACAGTTAGAAACAAACTAGTTTTTATATTAAAAACAGAAGAGTAACAGAACATTATCCAGCTCGATATCGAGCTTAAACAACACAGTAGTACCGTTCATTTGACTCTCAGTGGCCACAGAATCATAATCAAAATAATAGAACAGTATAATTATAGAGCCCAAAACTTTTAGCTATATCCTGCACTCGACTCACATTATCGACAGAGTCATATGTCTTAATGACATAATAATCACTTAAAAAAATCGTAACTGTAAATTTTGAACAGGTTAAACCCTATCATTCCAGTTTCCATAGTTATTTTAAACGCTAAGATTTAAGACCAGGTTTCCAATTTCAGCCGCAGCCTAAATTCATAATATAAGCATTTATAAAAACATAGACATTGCAACCATACGCGTTAAACACTAGCTCGATTATACAGGAGAAACCTTTAAAAGGTTAGATTATCAAAACCTGGAGTGGAAACCCTGATTAATGTAAGGGTTTAACAACAAAATAAAATTTACAAAACCCGTTTACATAAGAAAATTTATATCAAAAACGTATTATCAAACCCTGAGTGAAAATTTTAGAGCCCAGTATTAAAACTACAAGGCCATAACATCATCTACAGGCCGGCTCCAGATTCTTCCTATCTATCTATATTTTATACACAGTATTACATCTACAGGAGTTCTTTAACATGAAAACAAAACTAGTAATACAAAATGAACCAAGGCCGTAACATTTCCTTACAACACGAGGTTAAACCCATAACTTTTCATTTAAAACACACAGTTAAAGGATTTAACAAAGATGTCGTAATCCCTATGTCACTTCGTGCAAGACAAACCCTAAACTCTACAACCAGCAAGGAGGAATGCCATGGCTAATGACCAGGCTTACCCGGATAAGCCAACCGATGAGGTGAGCGTCCTGTACACCTTCGTGAGCAGCCAGGTCCTGCAATAACAATTTGGTACTAGTTATAAACGCATTTATATAAAAACCAAATCTTTAACTGTAATGACAATGGTGAAGTTCTGTAACTTACCGCGTTCGGAAAGTAGTTTTAACACTGTATTTAGCATGTTAACCGCAAGCAAGGTAAGTGTAAGAACCCCTTCCTCGTCAACAAATGCCACGAGCTGGCAGAAACAAGGGTAGCTACCACAATGGAAGCTTCATCAGGACCAAGCCGAGAGTTATGGTAACGCAGAGACAAGGTTAAATTTTGACAATAAAAGGATAAAACCCTAGGATCATAACCAACTACAGTCACCAATAACAAAGCATAATAACTCCCTTGCAATGTAGTTAACAGCATGAAGGATTAAAATTGCAGAGAAGCTGTGTTCCATAACGTATCAGTAGGGTTCGGACAGGAGGGTTTCACAGAGCGACCGAGCCCGAAGGCGAGGGAGAAGTGCCCAGCTAGGGTTGAGTCAACGCTTAAATATCATCAACACTTGGCGTAGAAACAACCACGTAGCCTTTTAATTTTTACATGCAATGGGTCGAAGTTCCATAGTCCATGATGAGATTCCAATCATTTCTACTTTCAATTAAAATCATAGCGGGGATAAACTACAATCATAGCATGGGTATCCTTTTTAAGGTCGAGATACCATACTTTAGACTTGCCATTATTTCATAATGAAAACAATGCTATCGAACTTGCATAGTGAATAGTAATACCTGCCATACAAACAATAGAACCATGCAAATGTCAAGAGTGTTCAATATCGAGTCTTGAAAACTATGTAAACATGGAGAACTTGATAAATATGATAACAATATTATAAGGAGGGGGTCTCCAATTGAGTTATATGTTGTTTGTCAAAAAAAAACCTAGCACTATAATTTTATTTCAAATTATGTTCATGTGATAAAACATGGATCATACTTTCAAATCTTTATGATAAAGGGGTAATGTTAGGATTAGATACTTATAATTCTACAACCTTAACGCCTTTTGCGATAGTTTTTAGGCAGATGGCATTTCTACTTCAGGTGACTGAAAATTGTGAGATTTTAAGTAACATAACACACAATTTCGGAACAGGGTTACTCTAGCCCTTCTCATTTGTTGTAACAATTTAGTAACAATCTTTTAATAGACTCGGATTTTACGTATGGACAAGTAGACTTGGTTATCCTCAGACTCAACAAAGTTAATCAAGATAGCTTTTAGTTTTGTTCTTTTATCCATCGAATTTTACAAAAAAAGAAATAGTTGTGCATTCAAAAACAACCCTGAAAATGTTAAGAAGGAACAGGTAACTGACATAATTCCATGTAATGCGAGAAATAAGCTAAGTATCTATATTGATAGTTCCAGATTCTTTTTAACCAACATTGTAAATCAAAGATATCTTTTAACCGAGGACTTGGCTTGGTACAATAACATTGAATGAATAGAAAATGGGTTTGATAATGATTATCCTATAATGTTCTACTGTGCAAAGTTACAAATCAGGTTGTATTACAATAATACAATCAAAGAACAAATATTCCATAGAGCTGTTTAATTCTTTTGTTCTCAAGAAACACAGCTACCATTTTCTCTAGTAAATTTTAATTTTATATCAGTAAGAACTCAAGGAGGTCAGAGGATGAATGCTACCTCTAAACACTGATAACCTGGCTAGCATGCTTAAACACTTTACTGAACGATTGGTACAGCTAACTGAACTTTAATACTTTAAAGATTTAAATATAGCGACCCGCACATTACCTGTATATCTGTAAGAGAAAGACAATTTGATGGATTAGCTCAGAAGCTAAGTAAGCCCAGTCTGCTATGGCAATTCCCCCTTGAGGTTGCAGAACAGAAAACAATCAGTAACTGTAAATAAAACTCATATTACAATAACAGATACTTCGGACACAATTATGATCATTTAATCTAATCAAAACCTTAAATGACTGCATTTAATCATACTATATGCTATTTTTAAAAAAAATTAAAATTTTCGGAAATTTTGGGTTTTGACATGTGGTATCAGAGCATGGTTCAAATACTAGGTCTTGATGTGGCCCAATTAGTTTTCGCAGAACCATAAAAGAAAAGAAAATTTATGTACTAACTTTGTATTTTTGTTTTATGTAAAAGAGCAGAAAATTTCCTTTTCTGAATCTAACAGACAGGTATGGAGAAGCTAGGAGAATATGCTGAGGAGGAATCTCCAAACACTGAGACAAGACAGATGTCCAGAGAACCTGTGATAGAGGAGGTAATTGCTCACTCCTCGGAGCTGATGCAGACCATAAAGGGGTTAAAGACTGAAATAGAAACAGTCAAGAAGGATAATGAAAGGATTCTGAAAACTCAAGAGCAGTTAAATCAAATTTTGATAGAAAAATTTCAGACTGAAGGAAGAAGCAAAAGAGCTGAATCTGAAGAAGCTAGTCATCAAAAAGGGTCTAAAAGGGTAAAACTAGTTAAATCAGACAGCAGTTCATCCTCTGAAGGAAGAAGGGAACAACACAGCTATCACACTACTAGTGACAGCAGTGAGGTGGAGTTGTATAACAGAAAGAAAAAGTACAGACCTTATGAAGAGATTTCTGGGGAGTTCAAGAAAATAAAACCCCCAACCTTCAATGGAGAATCTGAAATAGGAGAAGAGGCAGAATCCTGGTTATCCGGGATGAGAAAATATTTCCAGATATACAACTATTCAAATCAGTTGAAGGCAAGAATGGCCATCTATAACCTTTCTGGAAAGGCGGACATATGGTGGCAAGACCTGAAAAGGGTCAAGGGGATAAAAGAAAAAGAAGTCAATTGGAGTACCTTTAAAAGGTATTTCAAAAAGAAATTTATGTCTGAACAATACTATGAAGAAAGAGCCAAAGAATTTTATGAATTAAAGCTAGGATCTATGACTATGAAGGACTTGAACAGCAAGTTCTTAAGCCTGTTAAGGTATGTGCCGTACTTTGTTGAAGAGAAACCTAAAGTACAGCGGTTTCTCAGCTATGACAGAATCGAATATGATAACCCCAAAACTCTGGAAGAAGCTATGAGAAAGGCTAATTTATGTTTTGAACAGAATAAAAAGAAAGAAGGAATAGCCAACTGGAAGGCTAAAAAGAACAGTAATCAGCTGGAGTACAGGAAAAAGGAGTTAGTAACTCAGAAAAATTTCAAGAATAACAAGAACAGAAACCATTTTAATGGTAAAGGCTTCCAGGGAAGCAAAAATGGAGCTGCTAATCATTCCAACAACTTCAAGGGCAGCAAGGAGGCTTCTAAAAATCATGGAAATTACACTAAAAATTTTGAACGAAAGGAGCATGTTAAGTGCTGGGAGTGCAATGGCCCACACTATGCTTCAGTTTGCCTAAATCGGAAGAAACCAAATGGAAATATTCACACCATACAAGATGAAATGACTGTTGGGGACTTTGCAGGGACTATGCCCCGAATAAATGCAGCGTTGGAGAACCGCCAAGCTGACTATCAAACTTCCATGGTGGAAGTAGGAGGTATGGTTAACAAAATCCCTGTAACTATTTTAATAGATCCAGGTGCTAGCCTTAGTTATATTTCACCGCAGATAGTAGAAAAATGTAATCTGACTGTTGAAAGATTCGATAATTCTTGGGCAGTACAACTAGCTACTGGGGCAAAAAGGAAGGTGAACTGTTATGTTAAGGAATGTGCTTTAGATATGAAGGATTTTAGAACTACTGTTAAATTAAATATTCTGCCACTTGGCTCGTATGGCATCCTTATTGGTATGGACTGGTTAGAACAGCATAAGGTAGTTTTAAACTGTTTTGATAAAACTTTTACGTGTGTAAATAACAATGAACAGCCTGTAACTGTTAAGGGTATTCCTAGGAAAACAGTAATCAGGCAGATTTCTACTTTACAACTTAAAAGAGCAGTCAGAAAAGGGTGCAAAGCCTATGCTGTAACTATTACAGATGAGGCAGTTAAGTCTGAAATAAGCCAGATAACAGTCGAGGATATTCCGATAGTGAATGAATTTACTGATGTTTTTCCGGAAGAAATTCCAGGATTACCTCCCAAGAGAGAACTGGATTTCACAATTGAACTAGTACCCGGTTTTGTGCCCAATTCAAAGGCTCCGTATCGTATGAATATTTTGGGGCTTAACGAATTAAAAACTCAGTTAAAGGAATTAATAGATAAGAATTACATTCCACCCAGTGTGTCCCCTTGGGGAGCACCAGTAATCTTTGTTAAAAAGAAATACGAAACTATGCGACTCTGCATAGATTACCGTCAACTAAACAAGATGACAATTAAAAACAGATATCTGTTGCCTCGCATAGATGATCTATTTGATCAGCTACGTGGAGCTACGGTGTTCTCTAAGATAGACCTGAGATCAGGTTATCATCAGGTGAGGATTAAAGAAGAGGACATATTTAAGACAGCTTTCAGAATGAGGTATGGACATTACGAATTTGTCGTAATGCCATTTGGGCTTACTAATGCCCCAGTCGTCTTTATGTGTCTAATGAACAACATAATGCATAAGTACTTGGATAAATTCGTTGTCGTATTCATCGATAACATTTTAATTTATTCAAAAAATGAAGAGGAACATAAAGAACATTTACGGATAGTCTTACAAGAACTACAAGAACAACAGCTTTTTGCGAAGTTCAGTAAGTGTGATTTCTTCAAGGATGAAATCCAGTACTTAGGTCACGTAGTGACTAAGGAAGGGATTTCAGTTGATCCTGAAAAGATCCGGGCAATTGAAGATTGGCCAGTACCAAAAGACGTAACAGATGTTAGGTCCTTCATGGGAATTACCGGTTATTACCGGAGATTCATAGAAGGTTTTTCAAAAATAGCCAACCCAATCACTTCCTTGCAAAAGAAAGGCAAGAAGTTTGATTGGAACTTGAAGTGTGAAGAAAGCTTCAAGAAATTAAAAACTTTATTAACAAATGCGCCTATTCTAAGAATAGCTGATCCTAATAAGGATTTCGTGGTTTGTACCGACGCTTGTAATGACGGTCTAGGCGGAGTGTTGACTCAGGATGGGCATGTCATTGCCTATGAGTCCAGGAAGCTGAAAATTCATGAAAAGAATTATGCCACTTATGACCTAGAATTAGTTGTTGTTATTCATGCCTTAAAGATGTGGCGACATCACTTAATAGGCAGAAAGTTTACTTTAATGACTGATAATAAGGGTCTAAAATACCTTTTAGATCAGCCTAACTTAAATGCAAGGCAAGCAAGATGGTTGGCCTTCTTAAGTGAATACGATTTCGAAATTCAGCACATAAAAGGAAAGGAAAATAAGGTGGCTGATGCTTTGAGCAGAAATGCAAGGCTGAATTTTATATCAGCTAGCAGCACTTATACCTCTGATTTAAATGAACAGATGTCTGAAGGGATAAAATCAGATGAAATTTATCAAAAGTTACAGGCTATAGCTAAAGAAGAACCTACAGAAAGTTTAATAAAGGGTTATAGCCTAAACAAAGATGGATTTTTATTGTTTAAGGACAGACTGTATGTGCCTAATGTATCCAAGGTTAAATTACTAATTCTGGATGAAGTGCATAAAACCCCTTACTCAGGGCATCCATGCTACCAGAAGACTGTCACCATGTTGAGAAAAGATTATTTTTGGCCTAATATGAAATCTGAAACAGCTGAGTATATAGCTAGATGTTTGGACTGTCAACAAGTAAAAACATAACATCAACATCCAGCGGGGTTATTACAACCTTTGCCTATTCCTAGTTGGAAATGGGAAATAATCAGCTTAGATTTCATTACCGGTTTACCCAGAAATCAAAATCAGAATGATTCCATTATGGTGGTAGTAGATAAATTGAGTAAATCAGCACACTTTATTCTTGTTAAAACCACTTACAAGGCTGCAAATATAGCTGATATATTTCTGAAACAGATTTTTAGGTTACATGGGGTCCCAAAAGTTATTATTTCAGATAGGGATCCTAAATTCACAGGAAATTTCTGGAAATCCTTGTTTAAAGGATTAAACACAACACTGAATTGCAACACTTCTTTCCATCCCCAGACGGACGGACAAACTGAAAGAGTTAATCAGGTATTAGAAGATCTGCTAAGAATGTATGTTAAGGATCAACCAGGTAAGTGGGAGGATTATTTACATTTAGCAGAATTTGCATACAATAACAACTATCAATCGTCAGCTAAGTTCAGTCCTTTTGAAATTCTGTATGGACGTAAATGTAACACTCCTATCTCTTGGAATAATCCAGTAGATAGATTAGTGTTAGGTCCTGAATTATTAAAAGAAATGGAACAGGTTGTGAAACAAGTGCAGGAAAATTTGAAGATTGCCCGGGATCGGCAAAAGAGCCAGGCAGATTTGAAAAGAACTCCTACAGAGTTCCAGGTAGGTGAACATGTGTTCATCAAGGTAAGACCAAAGAAGAGCTCCCTAAGACTGGGGAGTTGTGCAAAATTAGCGCCACGTTACTGTGGTCCGTTTGAAATTTTATCTCGAATTGGTCAAGTTGCTTATCAGCTAGCATTACCACCTAATTTAAAAGTGCACAATGTTTTCCATATTTCTGTTCTGAAAAAGTATGTTCATGATGCTACTCATGTTATTGATTGGAACATTGTACAGGTAGAACCAGAAGGGGAAGTTCTGGTGGAACCGGATTGTATCCTCGGGAGGAGGGAAATTACTCTGTGGAACCGCACAATTGGACAGCTGAAGGTGCAATGGAAGCACCTTAGTCCTGAAGAAGCTACCTGGGATCTGGAAAGTAAGATGCGGGAAGCATACCCAAATCTGTTCCAGCAGGTGGCTGAGGATGAGGAATAAGTAACATCGAGGACGATGTTACATTTTAAGGGGGTGTGTATGTCACATACCCCAATTTTGTAAAAATTATGTAATTGTTTTATTATATTCCTGAGACATTATGTTAAATTTAATGCTAACTAGGAATTGATGACTCAGCAGAGTCACTAGAAATGGAATGTAAATAAGAATATTTTATTATTAATAAATCAATTATGGAGACAACAGCATGGGAGAGCTGTTAAAAGAGGTTACTGGTCAAACTGGTGGATGGAACTAGGTGGAAAGGCAAAAGACAAGTGGCAGCATCCTCAAACACTTCCTAAGTTGCAGGTGGCAACTTCCCTATATTTGGGGTCATGATTCCCCAAGAAAGTGGAATCTGAGCAGGTGGCTCATTAATGACAGTTAACCCAACAAAGACCTAGGAAATCTTTTAAATAGTACTCAATGAACTGAGATGGGGGTTGGAATTGTTCTAAAGGGAGAATACATTCAGGTGAATGTTATTCAGGAGTCCCATTGAGGAAGAGGGAAAATATACAGTAAGAAAGTGGTTTGAGAAGGATGCTGCAGTAACTTGGTTCCAGTATAGCTGTTTGGGCTAAGTGAATTATTCTGCTGCACCTAGTTCTAGCCAGGGAGACCAGAGCAAGCTCGGGGGTCCTGAGAAGTGCTGTCTGGGCACTCTCCAGGAGTTGGTAGGGAGGAACAGCCTCCCATTGCTGTTGTTGTCCACAGAAACATGTTCTGCTATTGTTTTCCATATGTTTATTAAATCTGAATGAATGTATGTTGTGTTTACCTTCTATATGTCTGAAGAGTAATTAGTTAGACTAATTAATTTTGAAAAGATAAAAATCTCAGAATATCAGTAGTAAGATTTGTGAAGAGTTATGGTGTTTTCCGTATCTTTAATATTGAATAATTAATTAGAAAAGGTTAATATTTCAGAATAGCAGTAGTTAATTTTAACGGAGTTACTATGTTTTTCAAACATCCCTAGTAAGAAGTAATTATTACTAAATCAGGTATTTATACTGTATTCAATATAATTGTAAGATATTGTTTTCAATATAATAGAAATATTTAAGTAGTAACCTATTATTAGCTTTATAACAAAGTATCAATCATATATTCAATACAACTGTGAAACTTTCAGTAGTAGTATATTAACACAATTATGAACCTAGTTTAATCATAATTTATGAATAGCTAAGCAGGGTGTACGTATAAACTATTTATACGTTGTGTAAACAAAATTTAATATACAGACATAGGAAACAATAGTAAATAAACAATAGAAAATACAGAATTTATATCCTGGCCAACCACCTTTACAGGAGAATAGTACCCACAGATAGGATACCCTGATGAGGGTACAAACCCTAGTTAAGTTTTAACAAGTCCTTACATAACAATCAATTTATTAATACACAAACCCTAGTTAACAAGTTAACTAGTTATGACCTATCAAACAAAAACATTGTGCAGAAAACCTAACATAAAATCATCACAAGATTTTATTCACAGTTAGAAACAAACTAGTTTTTATATTAAAAACAGAAGAGTAACAGAACATTATCCAGCTCGATATCGAGCTTAAACAACACAGTAGTACCGTTCATTTGACTCTCAGTGGCCACAGAATCATAATCGAAATAATAGAACAATATAATTATAGAGCCCAAAACTTTTAGCTATATCCTGCACTCGACTCACATTATCGACAGAGTCATATTTCTTAATGACATAATAATCACTTAAACAAATCGTAACTGTAAATTTTGAACAAGTTAAACCCTATCATTCCAGTTTCCATAGTTATTTTAAACGCTAAGATTTAAGACCAGGTTTCCAATTTCAGCCGCAGCCTAAATTCATAATATAAGCATTTATAAAAACATAGACATTGCAACCATATGCGTTAAACACCAGCTCGATTATACAGGAGAAACCTTTAAAAGGTTAGATTATCAAAACCTGGAGTGGAAACCCTGATTAATGTAAGGGTTTAACAACAAAATAAAATTTAACAAAACCCGTTTACACAGGAAAATTTATATCAAAAACGTATTATCAAACCCTGAGTGAAAATTTTAGAGCCCAGTACTAAAACTACAAGGCCATAACATCATCTACAGGCCGGCTCCAGATTCTTCCTATCTATCTATATTTTATACACAGTATTACATCTACAGGAGTTCTTTAACATGAAAACAAAACTAGTAATACAAAATGAACCAAGGCCGTAACATTTCCTTACAACACGGGGTTAAACCCATAACTTTTCATTTAAAACACACAGTTAAAGGATTTAACAAAGCTGCCGTAATCCCTATGTCACTTCGTGCAAGACAAACCCTAAACTCTACAACCAGCAAGGAGGAATGCCATGGCTAACGACCAGGCTTACCTGGATAAGCCAACCGACGAGGTGAGCGTCCTGTACACCTTTGTGAGCAGCCAGGTCCTGCAATAACAATTTGGTACTAGTTATAAACACATTTATATAAAAACCAAATCTTTAACTGTAATGACAATGGTGAAGTTCTGTAACTTACCGCGTTCGAAAAGCAGTTTTAACACTGTATTTAGCATGTTAACCGCAAGCAAGGTAAGTGTAAGAACCCCTTCCTCGTCAACAAATGCCACGAGCTGGCAGAAACAAGGGTAGCTACCACAATGGAAGCTTCATCAGGACCAAGCCGAGAGTTATGGTAACGCAGAGACAAGGTTAAATTTTGACAATAAAAGGGTAAAACCCTAGGATCATAACCAACTACAGTCACCAATAACAAAGCATAATAACTCCCTTGCAATGTAGTTAACAAGCATGAAGGATTAAAATTGCAAAGAAGCTGTGTACCATAACGTATCAGTAGGGTTCGGACAGGAGGGTTTCACAGAGCGACCGAGCCCGAAGGCGAGGGAGAAGTGCCCAGCTAGGGTTGAGTCAACGCTTAAATATCATCAACACTTGGCGTAGAAACAACCACGTAGCCTTTTAATTTTTACATGCAGTGGGTCGAAGTTCCATAGTCCATGATGAGATTCCAATCATTTCTACTTTCAATTAAAATCATAGCGGGGATAAACTACAATTATAGCATGGGTATCCTTTTTAAGGTCGAGATACCATACTTTAGACTTGCCATTATTTCATAATGAAAACAATGCTATCGAACTTGCATAGTGAACAGTAATACCTGCCATACAAACAATAGAACCATGCAAATGTCAAGAGTGTTCAATATCGAGTCTTGAAAACTATGTAAACATGGAGAACTTGATAAATATGATAACAATATTATAAGGAGGGGGTCTCCAATTGAGTTATATGTTGTTTGTCAAAAAAAAACCTAGCACTATAATTTTAGTTCAAATTATGTTCATGTGATAAAACATGGATCATACTTTCAAATCTTTATGATAAAGGGGTAATGTTAGGATTAGATACTTATAATTCTATGACCTTAACGCCTTTTGCGATAGTTTTTAGGCAGATGGCATTTCTACTTCAGGTGACTGAAAATTGTGAGATTTTAAGTAACATAACACACAATTTCGGAACAGGGTTACTCTAGCCCTTCTCATTTGTTGTAACAATTTAGTAACAATCTTTTAATAGACTCGGATTTTACGTATGGACAAGTAGACTTGGTTATCCTCAGACTCAACAAAGTTAATCAAGATAGCTTTTAGTTTTGTTCTTTTATCCATCGACTTTTACAAAAAAAGAAATAGCTGTGCATTCAAAAACAACCCTGAAAATGTTAAGAAGGAACAGGTAACTGACATAATTCCGTGTAATGCAAGAAATAAGCTAAGTATCTATATTGATAGTTCTAGATTCTTTTTAACCAACATTGTAAACCAAATATATCTTTTAACCGAGGACTTGGCCTGGTACAATAACATTGAATGAACAGAAAATGGGTTTGATAATGATTATCCTGTAATGATCTACTGTGCAAAGTTACAAAGTAGGTTGTATTACAATAATACAATCAAAGAACAAATATTCCATAGAGCTGTTTAATTCTTTTGTTCTCAAGAAACACAGCTACCATTTTCTCTAGTAAATTTTAATTTTATATCAGTAAGAACTCAAGGAGGTCAGAGGATGAATGCTACCTCTAAACACTGATAACCTGGCTAGCATGCTTAAACACTTTACTGAACGATTGGTACAGCTAACTGAACTTTAATACTTTAGAGTAAAGCGGATCCCAACCTTTACTACAAGGTTGAGGAAGGCAATCCAGTGGTACTACTATTGTATGTGGATGACCTGTTTGTTACAGGTGAGGATAGATTGATTGCCCATACAAAGAGGAATCTTGCTATCGAGTTTGAGATGAAGGATGTGGGGATGATGCATTACTTTTTAGGCATGGAGGTGTGGTAGAGTGCAGATGGGATCTTCCTTGGACAAGGGAAGTATGCAGTAGAGATCCTAAAGAGGTTCTGTAAGGCCATGGCCACACCTATGGAATAGAACATGAAGCTTCTGTGTGATGCTTCATCTGAGTCGGTTGATGTCACTGTGTATCGTTAGATGATTGGGTCCTTGATGTACCTGATGAACACGAGACCAGATATTTTCTTTGCAGTGAACACATTGAGCCAGTTCCTGACAGATCCGAGAAGTGTTCACCTGGTTGCTGTAAAGAATATTCTGAGGTACCTGAAGGGTACGGTTGATTATGGGCTCAAGTATGATGCGAATCAAAAGTTTAACCTGGAGGGTTATGTTGATTCAGATTGGGAAGGCAGTGCTGCAGATAGGAAGAGAACTTCTGGGTGCTGCTTCAGTATGGGATCAGGTGTGATCTCTTGGTTTAGCAGGAAGAAGTCTTGCGTAGCACTGAGTACAACCGATGTAGAGTATGTCGCAGCTTGTTCGGCTAGTTGTGAGGCAGTATGGCTTAGGAAGATACTGTCTGAGTTATTTGATCTCCCATTGGATGCTACTGGTATCTTTTGTGACAACCAGAGTTGTGTGAATTTGTCTGAGAACCCAGTGTTCCATGACAGGTCGAAGCACATTGAGATCAAATATCACTATATCAGGGATATGGTGCAAAGAGGAGCAGTGAAGCTCCTGTATGTTGCGACAGATGAGCAGGTTGCAGATGTGTTGACGAAACCACTAGCCAGAGTGAAGTTTGAGTACTTCAGAGAGAGGCTTGGTGTTCTTTAGATTGAAGATACTTCGAGGAACAAGTGATGGGAAACATTTGCAGGAGCCATTCCAAGCATGGTGAGAGGAGTATCCTTCCCGTGGCTGTGGATGTAAGCGTTGTGTGATGAGCATTAGGACAATGCTCCAGTTACTGCTTTGTATGTGCATCAGTTGGATGCTTTGTATGATCAGGTGGATCATGTATATGTATATGCATTAGGTGGATGCTTTGTATGATCAATTGGATCATGTATATGTATATGCATCAGGTGGATGCTTTGTATGATCAGTTGTATCATGTATGATGACATCCATCAGGACGATGCAGTGACGATGACCAGGATAATCATGTGTGATGAGTATCAGGACGATACTCTGGATGACATGCATCAGGACGATGCAATGACGATGATCAGGATGATCATGTGTGATAAGTATCAGGACAATGCAATGACGATGATCAGGATGATCATGTGTGATAAGTATCAGGACAATGCTCTGGATGACATGCATCAGGATGATGCAGTGACGATGATCAGGATGATCATGTGTGATGAGTATAAGGATGATACTCTGGATGATATGCATCAGGACGATGCTATGATGATGATCAGTATGATCATGTACATCAGGATTATGTATGGTGAGTATCATGTTGATACTCTGTGGTCGTGGACAGGTTGTGCAGATAAGCATATAATAGCGCCTTGGGAGATTTGCAGATACTCTTTCGAGGTTTTTCCTATGGCATATAATAGCGCCCTGGGATATCTGGAAAATGCTCTTTCGAGGTTTTGCTTGGGAGGACATATAATAGCGCCTTGGGATATTTTCATATATTCTTTCGAGGTTTTTCCTATGGCATATAATAGCGCCCTGGGATATCTGGAAAATGCTCTTTCGAGGTTTTGTCCTATGGCATATAATAGCACCCTGGGAGATCCGATAGGTTGAGAAGTATGCTCGTAATCAGTCCTGGGATGCTCTTTCGAGGTTTTTCCATGACCACATGTAATATCGCCCTGGGAGATCCGATAGGTTTAGCAGTATGCTCGTAATCAGTCCTTGGATGCTCTTTCAAGGTTTTGTGGTGACCACATGTAATAGCGCCCTGGGAGATCCGATAGGTTGAGTAGTATGCTCATAATCAGTCGTGGGATGCTCTTTCGAGGTTTTGTGGTGGGGTCACATGTAATAGGGCCCTGGGAGATCTTGCCAGTCGAGCTTAGGCACATAAAGGATCCTGGGATACTCTTTCGAGGTTTTGTGACGCACGTAATAAGTCCTGAGGATCCACAGTATGGCCAGTGATGATGAAGACCTACAGGTGGTGGGCCTACATCTAGCATGAAAAAGGGCTGGCTCTGTAGAACTTCCTATGATGAGAAGAATTCAAAGATAGCCCAGTGATCGAGATGTTGAGTACAACAGCAGTGATGATGATGATGCTCTGTGATCCAGTGATGATGATCCAGCTCCAGAATTAAAGACTTGCGCCAATATGTATTGATGACCTGTGTTCAGAATACCTTCGTAGTTAAGAGGGAGTGTTGATGTATTTGTAACTTTGGAATATTTCTTCTATGTATTGCATTTGTACTTTATTGTATATCCCACAGAGATGTATTATTCCTCTGAGTGGAAGTGTCGTCATTTGTATTTGCAAGTGTCGCAAGTTACATTGTAAGTGTCATCATTTGTATTGATGGGTTATTAGACCACCAGTGTGGGGTCGGCCCTGGTTAGGTCATGTGGTTGGGTTATTAGACTTGATTAGCAAGTCGGCCCCAGCGATTTATTGGCAGGTCAAGTCAATGTATAAATAGAGAGGTTGTGTCTCTCATTTGATTCATTCACTCACTTCCTAATCTCGCATAGCTAAGAGAGAAAGTGGCGCACATGTGGAGGAGGAGGAGCATCTGCTAGAGACATCTTATTGGGTTTGATCCTTGTGATCTTGTATCAGGGTTTATACTATCTCTGAGGAAGTTGAGGGGTTTTTCACCTTCTTGGTTTTCCCCGATGAAACTCTGTGTCTCTTGTGTGATTTCTTTTGTGTCTATGATTGATATACTGTAGATATGATGTACATGTTATTCTCTTAATGATCATGAATGATAATGGAATGAAATTATCAAAAAATTAACACTTAGTAAAGAATTTATCACCTTTCAGATAGTCAATGAGCTCGTATATCCACGGAAGAGGATAGTGACTCTTACCGAAATTTTGTTGAGGACCTTGTAGTCGATGCACATGCACCAAGTTCCATCTTTCTTTGGAACAAGGATGATTGCAATTCCACAAGGAGAGGAGTTGGGTCAGATATGAACTTTGTCGATCAAATATTGTATTTGTCTACGAATCTATTTTTCGAGAATGGATCTTCTGTAAACAGATGCGTTAGGAAAAAAAGAACCAGGAGTAAGTTCAATGGAGTGTTTTACCTGGAAATGTCGAGGTACTCCGTCCGGCTCCTGGAATAAACTCTAATACTCATTGAGAATGCTGTCGATCAACTGCTTCTATTAGGAGCTTCACTGGTCGGTGATTCGACTTGTCGCTGCAGTCTTCCTAGAATGTTGTGGTTTGATCATGATTAATGTGAACTTCTGAGCATGATTGGTGAGCTTCTTCGTCTATTTAGAAAATATCATTGAGACCGTTGGTGTAGGTCGTCGCTCTGGTATGTCGTACCATCGATTTCGGATTCTGAAAATCACCTTCTAAGGCTGTGACTGGTAACTTCCATGGCGATCCCACAAGTAAGGTTTCCCAAACAAGGTGTCAGCTATGGAGAGTGGTGCCACGTCGCAGAGTACTTCATCTTCAAAAAAAATTATGAAGTAGGTGAGTTTGCATTGTCAAGTGATCCGTAGTTCCTGTCCATCCTTCATCCAACCGATGTTGTAAGGTTGAGGATGAAGAGTGGTGAAAAGACCTAGTTTTTCACGAGATCTTCATAAACAAAGTTCTTCTGGCTACCGTTATCCAAAATCAGATGTAATGGATTATTCTGAACCCATATCCATGTATGGAACAGGCTCTCTTGTTCCTCTTCTTCAACGACATTCGAGGCTGTTGGAGTGGTCGATGTCAATGTCAAAAGGGTCATTACGTCTAGATCATATTCTTCCACAGTCTTTTCAAACGCGTCAGATGTCGACACTTTTTCCAAAAATTTAATCCGAGCTTTGCATTCAAACGTATCATGGCAAGATGAGTGGTGGTAATCACACCATTTCCCGGTGGGTTTCTTGCTATGTTCCCTTTTGTGAAAAGGATTCTTGCTATGATCTGGATTTGGAGGAGTCGACTGAGAATATTACAACTTGTCGAAGTCGGCTGGTGCCTTCTTGTCGGGTGGTCATCCTGATGTTGGCTTTATCGCGAAGTATGTTTTTCCTTTCTTCTTGGTTTCAAGTTTGTTGGCATAGTGGAATGCATCCACGAGCATATTGGCAGTCAAAAACTCCATCTCCTGCTGAAAGTACTGGGATAATCCGCTGACGTACTTCAAAACAAGTAATTTTTCTTCTTCTTGAATGCCAAGTCTAGCCATGCGTCGATAGAACTCATCAGTGTAACTCTATACTGATTAGTATTTCCATTGACTTAGTTGCTTCCACTTCTTATACTTTTTTTCAACCTACTTGGGTGGGTAAAAATCCTTTCAGATGTATTCAAAAAAATTATCCCATGTGTTGGTTGTGGAGCCTGATCTCGAGATTCAGAGATATTATTATTCAACCGTGTTTGTACCCCAGCTTTATATGATATGTAAAAAGGACTATACACTCACCCCAATGGGGGGGATGTGGGGGGGGAAAAGCCTCCCCCCACCAGGGTCTGGGGGTTATAACCCCCAGCTAGGGGGTCCGGGGGCGAAGCCCCCGAAGGAAATTTTTGGGGTTGTTTTACAGGCCCATGGTTTTGGGTAACCCATGGTATTTTCCCATTGTATCTCCCTTATAAAAGAAAGACATTGTAATACGAATAGGGTTGATGTATTATGTATTATGCATTGTAAAAATATCTAAGATCGGAAGAGAGACGGTGAGACAGTGAAGAGGAAGTGCAGCGGCTGTGCTACAAGTTGTATCCCTTCACTGTGCTGGACGGTATAATAATAAGGACTGGCAACTTTAGTGTGGATGTAGCCCAAGTTGGGTGAACCACGATATATCTGTGTCTCTCTTGTAATGTGTTTGTGTGATTATATTTGCATTTATGTTTATTGTTATTGCTCTGCGATCCTATTCTTCTAACAATTGGTATCAGAGCCAAAGGTCTGTTTTGCAAATAAACTGCTACAAACATAAATAATTAATAATTAATAAATAAACATAATTAATTGTACTTAAGAGTGAAAGGGCATGACCTTTCATTCACGATGCCCAAGCCTTACTTAATAGGCAAGTTATCAACCATTGTAGTCATCTTTTATCCTATCATCTAATATATTATTCTTACTTATTATTCAATCTGAGAGTCGGATTCGACCCTTAACTCCTTAACCACACACGGTTAACTCCGCAACCGGATACAGTTGTTGCATTTGGTATCAGAGCCAGGATTGTAGCCACCAATCTAGGACCTTGTCTAAAAAACCAGGCCCTTGGCCCAAAGAAGTAAAAAAGAAAAAAGAGAAAGAAAAAAAAAGGCAAAAGTAAAAGAAAATAAAAAGAAGAAAAAAAAGATAGTGAGAGAAAAAAAGTAAAAGTAAATTTTAAAAAAAAAAGTGAGAAGAAGTAAAAAGGAAAAAAAAAAAAAGTAAAGTTTTGCAAAAAAATAGGACCTTGTCCTAAGAAAAAAGAAAAGTAAAAAAAAGAAGTGAAACTGCACATGGTTTTAAGGTGCACGTGGTTTTGTGAGAAGTGGGTTTGGTTTTATTCCCTAACAACAAACCAAAAGTGAGATTTGAACCTAGGTGGGGAAGGTAACAATCATTCCTCCAAACCACTCAATCCACACCATTGTTATTATCCTTTAACTCCAAAAACAATTATTACAATAATTAATAATTATTATTATCATTAATAATAATTATTATCATATAATATTTATTAATAATATTATAATTATTAACTTTAAAATAATAGTTATTTTTGGAAAAAAAATTGTTTAACCATAACAAAAGAATATTTTTACGAGATAACCACATTAAGGGTTATCACACATTTTTGGTGTCCACTTGTTATCGAAAGAAAGAAGAAAAATCGAAGAAGATAGATTATCGTCGGAAAAGTCAAAATCAAAGGGAGACCAATTATCATCGAAGAAATCAAAGACCAATTAGCACCAAAGTAGTCAAAAGAAGACAAACTCAAAAAAAAAAAAGTCAGAGACCATCTATAGCCTAGATCGAGCATCTAACGTCGAAGAAGTCAGAAACCATGTAAGACGATTTGCGGATACAAATAGAAAAATTAGAAACAAAGTTAAAACGTTATCGAAAAGACAATGAAGAATTGCGCGACATAAATAACAGTTCAGAAATAAGAATTGAATTACAAGCAAGGTGCAATGAAATTAAAATCTCTGACCAGGAAAAGTGTATAGAAAAATTGTATGCACAAATTGATGAATTAAAAACCGAAAATGAATTCAATCAGAGGTTAGGAAATCAAGAGATAAAGAAGGAAATAAATAATTACAAAGCAGAAATAATACGCTTGGACAAGATCCTTAACGACAAGGATGAAGAACTGGCACAGATACAAAAGAAATTAGAGAATCAAGAATCAGTGATCGACCAGTATCGGGAGCAGATAAAAGTTCTTCAAATACAAAATGACGATTCTAAAAAGACACACAAATCAGAGATCGCAAAGAATAATAAAGCATTATCCAACAATGCTGAAGAAAATTTCAGACTAAGAAATCATAACAAGATATTAGTCACAAAAATTAAGAAGTTGAAAAATAGCCGGAAGATAGAACAATCTATGGACGACATTGAAGGGAGACTTTTAGAGAAGTAGGAAGAAAATAGTTGCATCAAAAGTCATAATGAGGATCTTAAAGAACAAATTAAGAAGTCAGAAAATGCTAGGAAATCACAAGTAGAGCTGGTTAAGAAGTTTCAAAATGATAACATGCAGTTAGAGAACAAGTTGGAAAAAATACAGAACGAAACCTTAAACCTCAAGGGATGAAAATAAAACTTCCAACTCATATCAATGCTCAAAAGATGACATTCGTAAAAAAAAATGACATTGTGAAAATTCCCTATCAACACTCCAACCATAAAAACCGATATTCTGAAAAGTGGGAAATGTCGAAAGATAATGATACTAATATGATCAAAGTTCCTGACGACATATCAATATGGACTCCCAACAGTCCACAACAAATCAGTTTGGGATGGATTGATCCATCCACATATCGAAAGTTATGCTCTACACTTAGCAGTTCTTATCGACATGTTTCGTCAGCCACGACATCGCAAAGAACAATGTGAAAACCTTATAAGGCTTTGAGGACAAATCCTTTCTAAGAGAGTGGCAATGCTTCAAACATAAATAGTAAATAATTAATAAATAAACATAATTAATTGTACTTAAGAATGAAAGGGCATGACCTTTCATTCACGATGCCCAAGCCTTATTTAATAGGAAAGTTATCAACCATTGTAGTCATCTTTTATCCTATCATCTAATATATTATTCTTACTTATTATTCAATATGAGAGTTGGATTCGACTAATAACAAGCCAACTGGATACGGTTGCTGCATAAACCCGCAGGAAGCTAGGGTTTCTAGTTCGAGTGGGAGCAATGGAAGAAGAAGGAAAGTTTAGGGTCAAGAAGTTTAATGGCCAAAACTTCCAGTTATGGAAGATGCACATGGAGGACTATCTATACCAGAAGGATCTATTCCTGTCGTTGGGAGGAAGAACAAAGCAGCCAGCGGCCATGAAGGACGAAGAATGGGAGGTTCTTGACAGAAAGGCTCTGGGAACAATACGGTTGAGCCTGGATTCGTAGGTGGATTTCAATATCTCAAAAGAAACGACAACGGAGGGTTTGATGAGTGCATTGGGTAAGCTGTATGAAAAACCCTCGACCTCCAACAAGGTATTTCTAATGAAGCGTTTATTTAATATGAAGATGTCTGAAGGTGGATCTGTTACTGATCATTTAAATGAGTTTAATACGGTTACAAATAAACTAATTTCTGTAAGTGTGCACTTTGATGATGAGGTTAAAGCTCTTCTAATCTTGTGTTCATTTCCAGAAAACTGGAATAGCTTGGTCATGGCTGTAAGTAACTATGTCTCTGGTTCAAACACCTTGAAATTTGATGATGTTATTGGTGTTATTCTTAACAAGGAAATGCGAAGAAAAAGCACAGGTGAGACATCAGGTAATGCATTGACCATGGAGAGCA
Organism: Larix kaempferi; assembly: GCA_027924585.1. NCBI lineage: Eukaryota > Viridiplantae > Streptophyta > Pinopsida > Pinales > Pinaceae > Larix > Larix kaempferi. The sequence continues at coordinate 14,332,933 of BSBM01000372.1, read as the reverse complement.
GGGGAAGATAAAAGGAGAGAGGAAAGGGCCAAGGTAATCGCAGCAACTCTAAAAATGGTAGATCCAAGTCCAGACTGGGAAAGATAGAGTGCTAAAACTGTGGAAAGAAACGACATCTGAAGAAAGACTGCAGATCTCTAAAGAAGAAAGGAGATGCAGAGAAGGAAACTACCCAGGAAGCAAATGTAGCAGGTAATGTGTTACAAGATGATTTGATTCTTGCATTAGATAATACTAGTGATTATTGGGTAGTAGATTCAAGGGCTTCATGTCATGCTACACCCCATAGGAAATACTTTCATGATTATGTTCTAGGCGATTTTGGACATGTTTTATTGGGTGATGATGAGCCATGTAAACTTGTTGGAATGGGTAAGGTATGGATAAAAGTTAAGAATGGAACTGATTGATTGTTGAAAGATGTTAGGCATATTTCTGCTATGAAAAGAAATCTGATCTCAACAGGGCAGTTGGGAGATGGCGGTTGTCTATCTACATTTGGAGAAAAGTGGTGGAATATCACTAAAGGATCAATGGTGATAGCAAAAGGAAACAGGGTAGGTACGTTGTATTTATGTCCTCATAATACTGACCATTCTATCTCTTTAGCTTCCACAGGAACAAATACAACATTGTGGCATCATAGGCTTGGCCACATGAGTGAGAAGGGGATGTAGATTCTCCACTCAAGGAAGTTGCTGCCAGATTTGAAGCAGGTAAGTTTGGAATTCTGTGAAAACTATGTTTATGGAAAACAGAAGAAAGTCATATTTCTCAGGGTTCGGAAACAGAAGAAGAATGAAAAGTTAGAGCTTGTGCATACAGATGTATGGGGACCAGCTCAGGTGCAATCTCTTGGTGGCTCTCATTATTATGTTACATTTATTGATGATGCAACTAGGAAAAATTGGGTTTATTGCATTAGACAGAAATCTGATGTGTTTGCTACTTTTAAGAAGTGGAAATCTTTGGTTGAGAATGAGACAGGAAAAAGGTTGAAGTGTCTTAGATTTGATAATGGAGTTGAGTATTGCGGCAATTCATTTGATAGTTACTATTCATACCATGGGATTCGTAGAGAGAATATAGTCCCAGGAACACCACAAGAAAATGGTGTGTCAGAAAGGATGAACAGAACAATCATGGAGCATGCAAGGTGCATGAGACTGCATGCAAGGTTTCCCTTACAGTTTTGGGCGGATGCTGTAAATACTGTTGTTTATTTAATAAATAGAGGACCTTCAAGTGCTTTGGATGGTGGTATTCCAGAGGAGGCATGGACAAATAAAAAGGTAAACTACTCATTTCTGAAAATGTTTGGTTGTGAAGCATTTGTCCATATTGATAAAGAAAATAGAACAAAGCTTGAAGCTAAATCCAAGAAATATACCTTTATTGGATATGGGGTTGATGATTTTGGTTATCGTTTATGGGATTATGAAAATCACAAAATCATCAGGAGTAGAGATGTAATATTCAATGAAAAGGTCATGTATAAAGATCAGTTGCAGGGAAAGAAACAGGAAAAGGTAAACACAGAGTACACAGTACTTGATGAAATTCAAGAAAATGAAGTTCCAAAGGTGCCAGAAAATCAAGAACAATAGCAAGTACTTGAAACTCCTGCAACTGCAAGAAGATCTACCGAGTTAAGTAGACTCCCTAAACGATACTCTCCTTCTATGTATTATTTATTGATGACTGATCCTGGTGAACTAGAGTGTTATGAAGAAGAAATACAGGTGGAAACAAGAAAGAAGTGGGAACAAGGCATGAATGAGGAGATGGATTATTGATAGGAAACCAGACTTGGGATCTGGTTCACTTGCCTGCTGGTAAAAGAGCATTGCAGAACAAATGGATTTATAGGTTGAAGGAAGAAGAAGGAGGTAAGAAGCGGTACAAGGCCAAACTTGTTGTAAAGGGGTTTGCATAGAAGAAAGGTATAGATTCTGATGAAATATTTTCTCCTATTGTTAAGATGACTTCAATTAGGACTATCTTAAGTCTAGTGGCGGAAGAAGATTTGCATCTTGAATAGTTAGATGTAAAAACAACCTTTCTCCATGGGGATTTGGAGGAAGAGATATATATGCAGCATCCACAAGGGTATGAGGTCAAAGGGAAGGAGAATTTGGTGTGCAGGTTGAAAAAGAGCTTGTATGGCTTGAAGCAAGCTCCAAGACAGTGGTATCTAAAATTTGGCAGGTTTATGACAGAACAAGGTTATAGTAGATGTCATTCTGACTACTGTGTTTATTTCAAGAAGCTAGACAATGAAAGATATATTATCTTGTTATTGTATGTGGATGACATGCTTGTTGCAGGGTATAACATGTAGGATATAAATGTGCTCAAAAGGAATCTAGCTAATTCATTTGCGATGAAGGATTTGGGTGCTGCAAAGCAAATCCTTGGTATGAGAATAACGAGGATAGGAAAAATCGCAAATTGACATTGTCTCAGAGTGAGTACATACAAAAGGTGTTGGAGAGGTTTAGAATGCAGAATGTGTTAAATTTTCAGAATTTACTTCAATCTGATCTAGGATCTTAACTGAGAGAACAACATGTACAGCATATCTATAGCATATCAATCATGGAGACAATAATGCAAGCACACAAGAGACACAAATATTTACTTGGGGAAAACCATAAAGGTGAAAAACCCCAATAACTTCCTCAGAGATAGATAGAGCAATGATACAACCAACCATGAGAGATAGACATAACCTAGCAGCAAATCCTCCTCCTCCATAAGTGCGCCACTCCTCCTTGAGTGCATGAGTGAGAAGTGAGTGAGTAAATAGAGTGCCTCCCGCACTCTATTTATACTTTACTTGACTTTCCTTTTTACCTAACTCATGTAGGCTCGAACTTAACCACATAACATAATGCTGACTGGGCCGACCCCCAATAGGGTGGTCTAATAACCCTTGACCCACATGGCCGACCCCCAATAGGGTGGTCTAATAACCCTTTGACCCACATGACTTATACAGGGCCGACCCCAACAAGGTGGTATAATAACCCATCAAGTATAAGTTACGACACTTACAATATAAATGACGACACTTCCGTATAGAGGAATAATAACATCTCTATAGGAATACAATATACATATATGTGAAATACATTCCGAAGTTACATATACATTAACACTCCCTCTTAACTAGGAAGGTATTTCTTAGCATAGTTCTTCTAGCACAAGTCATCTTCTCTGGATCATCGTCACTGGATAATCGTCATCGAGTCATCATCATCGTCACTGCTGCTGCTATCTCAACCAATCTCTGAATCTACTCGTCATACGAAGTTCTACAGAGCCAGTCCTTTTTCATACTGGATGTAGGCCCACCACCTGCAGGTATTCATCATCACTGGCCATACTGTGGAATCCTCAGGACTTATTACGTGCGTCACAAAACCTCGAAAGAGCATCCCAGGATGTTACGGGTACACAACTCCGACCTGTAGGATCTCCCAGGGCGCTATTACATGTGACCCCACCACAAAACCTCGAAAGAGCATCTTAGGATGTTACGGGTACACAACTTCGACCTGAAATCTCCCAGGGCACAAATTACATGTGGTCCACCACAAAACCTAGCAAGAGCATCTCAGGATGTTACGGGTACACAACTCCGACCTGAAATCTCCCAGGGCACAAATTACATGTGGTCATGGAAAAACCTCGCAAGAGCATCCCAGGACTTATTACGGGCACACAGCCCAACCTATCGGATCTCCCAGGGCGCTATTACATGCCATAGGACAAAACCTCGCAAGAGCATCTGCCAGATATACCAGGGCGCTATTACATGCCATAGGAAAAACCTCGAAAGACTATCTGCAGATCTCCCAGGGCACCGAATTACATGTCCTCCCAGAGCAAAACCTCGAAAGAGCATTTTCCAGATGTCCCAGGGCACCGATATTACATGCCATAGGCAAAACCTCGAAAGACCATCTGCAAATCTCCCAGGGCACTGGATTACATGCTCATCTGCACAACCTGATCCACGGCCACAGAGTATCACCCTGATACTCACTATACATCATCCTGATGTATCCATGATCATCCTGATCATCATCACTGCAACGTCCTGCTGCATGTCATCTGGAGCAACATCCTGAAGCTCATCATCTATGATCATCCTGATCATCACTGCAACATCCTGCTGCATGTCATCTGGAGCAACATCCTGAAGCTCGTCATCTATGATCATCCTGATCATCACTGCAACATCCTGCTGCATGTCATCTGGAGCAACATCCTGAAGCTCATAATCTATGATCATCCTGATCATCACTGCAACATCCTGTTGCATGTCATCATACCTGATCCACCTGATCATCAATGCATCTACCTGATGCATACCAAGTATCTACCTGATACATATCATCATACATGATCCTCCTGATCATCAATGCATCTACCTGATGCATACCAAGTATCTACCTGATACATATCACCATACATGATCCACCTGATCATACAATGTATCCACCTGATACATATACAGATACATGGTCCAAGCATCCAACATGATGCATATACAAAATACATACACATGATCCAATTGATCATATCCTGCATCAACATGATGCGTACATACATACATAAAAATGATCCAACTAATCATATCTAGCATCCAACATGATGCGTACATACATACATAAAAATGATCCAACTGATCATATCCAAGCAGAAACCAGAACATCATCCTGATGCTCATCATCCAGCGCTTACATCCATAGCCATGTGACGGATCCTCCTTCCAACATGCTTGGAATGGCTTCAGAAAATGTGTCCATCACTTCTTCCTCGAAGTGTCCTCGATCTGAAGAACGCCAAGCCTCTCTCTGAAGTACTCAAACTTCACCCTGGCTAGTGGCTTCGTCAGCACATCTGCAATCTGCTCGTCCGTCGCAACATACAGGAGCTTCACAGCTCCTCTCTACACCATATCCCTAATATAGTGATATTTGATCTCTATGTGTTTCGACCTGTCATGAAACACTGGGTTCTCGGACAGCTTCACACAACTCTGGTTATCACAGAAGATACCAGTAGCATCCAACAGGAGATCAAATAACTCAGACAGTAGCTTCCGTAGCCATACTGCCTCACAACTAGCTGAACAGGCTGCAACATACTCTGCCTCAGCTGTACTCAGTGCTACGCAAGACTGCTTCCTGCTAAACCAAGAGATCACACCTGATCCCATACTGAAGCAGCACCCAGATGTGCTCTTCCTATCTGCAGCACTGCCAGCCCAATCTGAATCAACATAACCCTGCAGGTTAAACTTTTGATTCGCCTCATACCTGAGCCCATAATCCACTGTACCCTTCAGGTACCTCAGAATATGCTTTACAGCAACCAGGTGAACACTCCTCGGATTCGTCAGGAACTGGCTCAATGTGTTCACAGCAAAGCAAATGTCTAGTCTTGTGTTCGTCAGGTACATCAAGGACCCAATCATCTGGCGATACATAGAGACATCAATCGGCTCAGATGAATCATCACATAGAAGCTTCAGATTCGATGCCATAGGTGTGGCCATGGCCTTGCAATCCATCATCCTGAACCTCTTCAGGATCTCTACTGCATACTTCCCTTGTCCAAGGAAGATTCTATCTGCACTCTGCCACACCTCCATGTCAAAAACAAATAGTGCATCATCCCCAAGTTCTTCATCTCGAACTCGGTAGTAAGCTTCCGCTGCGTGTCGGCAATCAATCTATCTTCACCATACCAAGTTCTGCACATATATGATTTCCTATCATGTGTCTCAGAACCAAGTGGCTACTCTACATATACTTCTTCTTCAACTACACCATTCAAGGAAGCTGTCTTGAATCCATCTGGTGTATCTTCTATTTCATCACTTTTATATTTCTCAATGCTGCCATCTGCAACATGCTTGATCTGATAGTTCCATTTGGAAGTCATAGCAAAATTCCCTTCATGTCTTGGGATTACATCCCAAACATCATTCTTCATGATCGACGGATCATGGCATTCTTCCCGTATCCTGGGAACTTCAATATCTTCAATAGATCATTTTTGTTGCTGAACAAATGTTGTAGTTCTTCTTTTGTAGGTGATGGCATATGATCTTTCCTACACAACAAGTTAAATTGCATGATTAGAAAACATCTCATAGTTTTCAGAAAAAATTCTTACACATAAATAAATATGTCATACAGTCATGCAATTATCTTAGCCAATGCTTCAATACAACATTTATCCATATCCCGTAACTTTCTAGATGCCTTCCAATCTCTACCAGAACATTGTTAAGAGTGTGCACAACTCCCAACATGTCAGCAAAGAGGTTTCATTCTAGATAAGTAGCAATGGAATGTTGTACAGTGCCATAGGCCACTTACCCATGTATATTAGTAGTATACTGTTCATCAATGCAACTATTCTAATATGCACAATACATATCCTAAGTCTAGGAACATGAGCATATACATCATTGAACAATTTTACTTAAACAAACACATATGCAAGAAATGATAATTAAAATACTTATCTTTGTTTGTTCATTGGGTGGACTCCCTCTGAGTCTTTGCTTCCTTACAGGAGCTGCTGGAGTCCTAATCTGAAGTAGCTTCTTCTACACCTTTCTGTTGTGGAATGTAGAGAGATGGACAACTCCCTCTGAATATCTGCATCCTTGCATAAACCACTGGAGTGTACTCCCTCTTGATCTTTGCTTCCTGGATTACCTGTTCTTGAATCTCATATTCATCCTTGGTCCCTATGCATGCTTATTAGTATCATGAATGTGTTATCCTTGTGATCTCATATAAAATCATACATTCATTAGTATACTATTAAAACACAATAATCTCAAGCATGTATAGTCATGATCATTTCAAACAAAAAATAATAAGAATTAGAATTGTAGGATTCTTAAGGTTAGTCAAATCATAACATGTCTAAACCTATAATTACTCAAACCTATGACTCTTCGGATTAGTTGAATCATCAAACAAGATAAGAGATATAATATGCATAAAACCTGTGATTATTCAAACCTATACCTTCATGATTCTTCTGGTTAGTCATATCATCAATTATGGTAAGAAACATAATATGCATACAACCATGATTATTCAAACCTAAGACTTCATGAATAATCATTATCAACAACAGTATAAGATCCTAACCCAAGGTAGGATTCTATCTTGATATAGGAAAAACATACCTGGATTAGCATGCTAGTTAGTTATGTCTAACATACTCACATGATGTCTTCTTGTTCTTCTTCAATGACTTGTGCTAGTAACCTGTATATCTTATAGGTTAACCATTATAAAACCAAATTATACATACCTCGTAAATGGATCTTTTATGAGATCCATGACAATGGATGAGTCTTTATCCTCATGTCATCATGATCATATGTTCTTGAACTAGAACATGATTTGTATTTCTTGGTGTACCTTTCATGTTAGTAGACAACATAAACCTCATACAACACCATAATGCATTAGTACAATCATAAGTGTCAACACCTTAACCAATGGATATCTTCTATCATGCATTCGTAATTTTGTTAAGGTGATACGACAAATCTAAAATCAAAATTGTACTAACCGTAATAACATGAAGACAAACATACCATAGACTTAATCATGGACAAATATCGAAACATACCTCGATTAGTCATACCTGTCGAGATCGCTTGTAATCTTCTTATATAAGGCCTTAGCCTCATCTCCCTCTGAAACAGGAACTTCTTCACTCATGCAGATGATCAATCCATCTTCTTCTAGGATTAACCCAATCCACTTGATTTGCAAGAACTGGACCTTGAGATGGATATGGGTTTGTCAGATAAACCCCAAAAATCCAAACTTTGAATTTCAAACTTCTGACAAGATAGAAATATGTGCCTTGATGAGCTGATCAAGTTGGTATATTCAGAATTTGAAAATTGCAAAGTTTCACTCCTCAATTTTGCCTTTGAAACTTCCGAATTCACTGGACGTGACCCTGAACTGGGGTTTGATGAAGCCCACTCTTTTTCCCCATCAAAAGGTTTGATCCAAAGCTCTAAGATTCTATTTTTCTGAGGAGCTTCCAGCCGTGGTCACAGATTGCAAAAATTCCCATTTTTACAGAAGCCCTAATTTTCCACTCTTCTGATCAAAGTCCCGAACTAGGGTCTAATCAAGCCCGGCCTTCTGCCCAACCAAAAATTCTGATCTTGGTCTCTAAATTTCTATTTTGATGAGTAGCATCCAGCCGTGGTCTCTGATTACAAAAATTCCAACTTTCTCCAAAGCCCTAAATTCCGGAAGCCATGAATGAAGGTACCAAAAAATAATTCTGTTTTGACAGAAATATGTACCTGATTGTTTCTGGTGTAACTCCAAAATTTTTGATCCACAGGGTCTGAAAACGTTTCCTGAGATAGCCTGACCTGTTAGCTTTCCATCTTGACAGGTCTGACCTCAATTGGATTTTCTGAGAGAGAGTTATACCAAATGTTGCAACGTGACCTGTTTTGGGATAATACAGGAGAGCGAACTTGTACGGCGTGCCACGTGTCACTGTTTCAACTTCGGCCTCTGAAAATATTTCCTGAGATAGCTCTACCTGTTATCTTTCCATCCTGATAGGTCTGACCTCAATTGGATTCTCTGAGAGAGAGTTATGCCAAGTGTCGCAACGTGACCTGTTTATGGGATAATACAGGAGAGCGAACTTGTACGGCGTTCCACGTGTCACGGGTTCACCTTCGACCTCTGAAAAAGTTTTCTAAGATAGTACAGTCTATGTACTACCTGTCACTTTTTACGAAATTTCATTTGGAGCTTCCTAGCCCAAGTTATGACCTTTTTCCCAAGGTCCCCCTGATTTTGACTCAGATCTGGAAGAGGCAGAAACCCTATATTGCACAGATCATAAATCACAAAGTACAACGAATTAGAGGTTTTCCTTTGGACACAAGGTACCTGGAGATTTAACCTTTGTCTTGTAACAATTTCAGATCTGAAAACTTCGCCAAAACGGATTTATAGCGAAAGTACTACGATGACTGGTTTTTGCTATATCAAGCCCTAGCATCGTAAGTGCAACAAGTGTCATACATGCCATATCATGCCTTCTTTCAGGCTAGCTCTGATACCATGTTAAATTTTCAGAATTTACTTCAATCTGATCTAGGATCTTAACTGATAGAACAACATGTTCAGCATATCTATAGCATATCAATCATGGAGACAATAATGCAAGCACACAAGAGACACAAAGATTTACTTGGGGAAAACCATAAAGGTGAAAAACCCCAATAACTTCCTCAGAGATAGATAGAGCAATGATACAACCAACCATGAGAGATAGACATAACCTAGCAGCAGATCCTCCTCCTCCATAAGTGCTCCACTCCTCCTTGAGTGCATGAGTGAGAAGTGAGTGAGTAAATAGAGTGCCTCCCGCACTCTATTTATACTTGACTTGACTTGCCTTTTTACCTAACTCATGTAGGCTCGAACTTAACCACATAACATAATGCTGACTGGGCCGACCCCCAATAGGGTGGTCTAATAACCCTTGACCCACATGGCCGACCCCCAATAGGGTGGTCTAATAACCTTTTGACCCACATGACTTATACAGGGCCGACCCCAACAAGGTGGTCTAATAACCCATCAAGTATAAGTTACGACACTTACAATATAAATGACGACACTTCCGTATAGATGAATAATAACATCTCTATAGGAATACAATATACATATATGTGAAATACATTCCGAAGTTACATATACATTAACAGAATGCAAAACCAGTAAGTACACCTTTGGCCAGCCATTTCAATCTAAGTAAGGAAATGTGTCCTAAGACACAGGAAGAGACAGATTACATGTCCAATATTCACTATCAATCAGTAGTTGGCAGCTTGATGTATGCCATGGTGTACATAAGAACAGATATTGCACAAGCAGTGGGAGTTGTGAGCAGATATATGAACAATCCAGGTAAAGAACATTGGAAGGAAGTACAGTGGATTCTCAGGTATTTGAGAGGTACTACCACTCAGGCATTATGTTTTGGAGGTTCATACATTGTTCTATAGGGATATGTTGATGCAGACATGGCAGGTGATAAGCATAGTAGGAGGAGCACCACAGGGTATGTGTTTACTGTAGGTGGAACAACAATAAGTTGGATTTTGAAACTGTAGAAGGTTGTTGCACTTTCAACAACGGAAGCAAAGTATGTTGCTATTACAGAGGCTAGTAAAGAGATGATTTGGTTGCAGAGGTTTACGGAGGAATTGGGTAAGAAGCAAAAAGATACCAGGTTGAATAGTGACAGCCAGAGTGCCATTCATCTTGCAAAGAACTCAACATTCCATTCCAGAACTAAACATATACAGCTCAAGTACCATTTCATATGCTTTATTCTGGAAGATGAACTGTTGGAGCTAGAAAAGATACACACTGGCCAGAATCCTGCAAACATGTTCACAAAGGTAGTGACCAGAGAGAAACTGAGTTCCTGCTTGGTTTTAGTTGGCCTTCTAGCATGAAGGTGAAGATGAGAAAGTTTCCAAGTCCAAGGTCTAGCAAGTGCAATAGCAGTGGAGTTGTTGTGATCAGCCTCCAAGTGAGAGATTGTTGGTTTTGGAGCCTGATCTCCAGATTCAGAGATATTATTATGCAGTCGTGTTTGTACCCCAGCTTTATATGATATGTAAAAAGGACTGTACACTCACCCCAACGAGGGGGCGAGGGGCGGGGGGTGTGGGGGGGGGCGAAGCCTCCCCCCACCAGGGTTATAACCCCCAGTTGGGGGGTCCGGGGGCCAGCTATCCTCCGGCGGGGGTTCGGGGGCGAAGCCCCCAAAGAAAATTTTTGGGGTTGTTTTACAGGCCCGTGGTTTTGGGTAACCCATGGTATTATCCTATTGTATCTCCCTTATAAAATAAAGACATTGTAATACGGCTATGGTTGATGTATTAGGTATTATGCATTGTAAATATCTCTGAGATCGGAAGAGGGACGATGAGACAGTGAAGAGGAAGTGCAACAGTTGTGCTGCAGGTTGTATCCCTTCACTTTGCTAGATGGTATAATAATAAGGACTGGCAACTTCAGTGTGGACGTAGCCCAAATTGGGTGAACCACGAAATATATGTCTCTCTTGTAATGTGTTTGTGTGATTATATTTGCATTTCTATTTATTGTTATTGCTCTGCGATCCTATTTTTCTAACACCATGTGTCGATGGGGTCTCCGCTTTTCTCCATCTTTGTTGATAGGTTCTCCCACCAACAGTGTACTGATGTTGACATCTTTAAGGATGCAATGGTGATATTTTCAACTTCTGAAAGTTGGTTTACAGAGTAATAGAATTCCAATTTTTGTACCCAATTATCAACGGATTCCGCGTCAACCTTTCCTTCCAGATTCGGTATGTCCAAATGCATTTGCACTTTAAAGGGGCTGATTTTGTCGGAGTTATTTCTCATCAAAAATCCTCTGGATGTCGAAGCAAATCGCGTGAGAATTTTATTGAACTGGACGAACATTTCAGTCCGCTGTCGAGCCAACACTTGCTCAATAAGTTGTGTTGTCTCGTCGGCTAGATGTCTATCGTTTGTTTCTCCTGCCATCTCTGGAGGTAGTGTCTGCTTGGATTGTTGAGATTGCGAGCGTGTTTGAACAGGCATAAGTCAAGTAACTTAGTTGGAAGTGTCTACGCAAAACTTAAGCACGAACAAAGCTAAAAACGCTCTGATACCAAAGATCCGCACACGCCCAGGAAGCACAAGGGGGACAATAGTTCGATTGAATAAGTTGGCTCTGTTATGGCGGAAGCATAATAAGAATAAGCAAAGCAAGAATACACTATGCATATAAAAACAAGTACAGACAAACAATATGCAGGAATGCGAACTGATTTATATATTACTAGATGTAAAATATCATGACATGTGATCAATCTATGTTACAATATTATACATGCTTATATAGAGTGTTGAGACGTTTGGGTACCTACCCATTACGTTCATTTACAAGAGAAGTTAGAGTTGTTTCAGAAGTTCAACTGTTACAGTTGACTGGAAGACAAAGAGACAATCTGTCGTAGTTCGATAGTCGCAAGTCGCAATTCGATTATGCATGTCGACGTCACGAAACTGTTTTGAGGTCGGTGAACTTGTCAAAGTTGTTGAGTTTGTCAAAGTCGAAACTTGTCGAAGTTGTGTCGACATCGATGACTTGTCACAATCATGTTAGAATTCAACAACAATGCCAACTGTGATATGGATCATTAACCTCCCAAGGCCCCCATGGATGTAATTCCCTCCAATATCTTCATCCCAACTAGAATTAGGAAGATATTCCCATGAGTGCCACTTGTCCAACACTTCCTAGCTTTCCTCTTCCATCAATTCCAATGGGGGGAATATTGGCTGCCATAAATCCCCTTGTGCACCCTCTTGGAGGCTATTTTTATGCCTGGCATGTCATATATGTCAGATGTCAAAAATCAAGTCTGATCTTTGTCATAAGTGTCATAGAATATTCATCATTTTTGTCATAAAGGTTAGGGAATCTAGCTCCAAGTGTCACGATGCTTCTAAGATGCCTCTTTCTCTTCCATGGGAGTTAATCTTCCACTCTAATTCGACCCTCCTTGATTCATGCCATGAATAATGCCTTTCCAACTCCCCCAAGAACATTAGATGCCACCTTGGATTTGAATGGGTGAGAATAGGATTCCATGTGGCATTGAGAATCTTGCCTTGTGTGGGTACCACACCACCTATGCGCCCTCATGACCAAGTGCCACCTTATTTTCTTCTTATTATTATTTATTTAGCCCCTTTACTGTATATTTATCAATCTAATGTCCATTTTGGGTCTTATAGCTCCCTTATTCCAAGTCTACATGTTTCCACCCCAACCTAGGGAACTAGTAGATTTGTGGAAATTTCCCTCCATGTGATTTATTTGGATGGGGACAGTACAGTCCTCCCAACCCAAGATTGATTTCCCTCAAGCAATTCCAAATTAGGATGCTGTAAAAAAATTTCCTCTTCCCATGTGGTATCCTCACTTGTAAAATCTTTCCATTGTACCAAATATTCTCTTATGGTTCTGCTCCTCAATTTTTTTTCTCTTGTTTTCAAATTTTTTTCTCGAATGAGTATGATTTTTCCTTCATCGTCTAATGGAGGAAGTGTTTCTAAAATATAAATGTTCTTCCTAATAGCCTTATTAAGGAATGAAAAATGAAACACATTGTGGATTTTGCTACCTTCCGAAAGTTCTATCTCATAAGCTACCTCCCCAACCTTTCTAATTATCTTATATGGACCATAGAACCTTGGTTTAATATTTTATGATCCTTTCCCTTGTAAGGTAATTTGCTTATATGGCCGCAGCCTCAAATAAACCAAATCATTCACTTGAAAATTTATTTCCTTCCTATGTTGATCCACGTACTGTTTTTTTTTTTATTTTGGGCAACCTGCAAATTGTCTTTTAAAAGCTTCAAAATCTCTTGACTTTACTCAACCCAATCTTTAGCTTTTGTAGCTCTACTATCACCAAAAATGTGATCAACAAAGGTGGGTGCTTCATAACCATAAATTTCTTTAAAAGGAGACATGCCAATGGACATATGGAAAGTAGTATTGTAGCAAAACTCACCCAAATGTAGCCATTTAACCCATGCTTTTTGCTGCTCACCAACATAGTTTCTCAAGTAACCCTCCAACCATTGGTTCAGCCTTTATGTTTGGTCATCAGTTTGAGGATGATATATTTTTCTAGGAGTCAATTGAAATACCACCAATTTGAAGAGTTTTTTTCCAAAAACCACTCATAAATTTGCGATCCCTGTCACCCACATGTTTTTGGGAAGTCCATGCAATATGAAAATATCTCTAAAGAATAGCTCATCTACTTGTGCAGCAGTAAAAGATGATGTAATATCAAATAAATGATCAAATTTGTTGAGTCTATCCACCACAACATAAATACAATCCTTACCAAAAGCCTTGGGAAAACCTGTGATGAAATCCATGGAGATGCTTTCCCACTTTTGTTCTGGAATAGGCAATGGTTGTAAGAGACCAGGAGGATGGGTGTGTTCAACTTTGTTTTTCTGACATGTCTTGCATTCATTAACATACTTTAAAACATCTTCCTTCAACCCTTTCCAAGAGAACCTTTGTCTTAACTGCCTATATGTTTTAAAGAAACCAGGATGGCCTGCTAAAGGGAAGGAGCTTCCTTCAATATCTTGTGCTTTAAGTTTGAACCATGAACTAAGTATATTAGGTCTTTATAGTTTATTAGGCCATTCAATATCTTGTACTTATCATCTCCCTTGACCCCATCTAACAATTCACAAGCAAATCTATCTTTGGCATACTCTACTTTTAGCACATCTAATTTCCAATCTTTTGAAATTTCCATGAGGGAAAATAAAGGTCTCCTAGACAATGCATCTGCTACAATATTATTCTTCCCATTTACATATTCAATGTCAAAATCAAAAGCTTGAACCTTAATTACCCATTTCTTTTCCATTCATTGAGATCTTTTTGTGTAAGGAAATGCTTTAAACTGTTATGATCAGTTTTGACCACAAACTTGTTCCCCACCAAATATTGCTTAAACTTGGATAAGGCATGCATGATGGCTAACATTTCCTTGTCATATATGGAGTAGAGCCTCTCACGTGGTTGCAATGTTCTGCTCTCAAAATCTATGGGGTGTTGATTTTTCTTTAGGACCGCCCCTATGCCTTCCCCTGATACATCACATTCCAAAACAAATGGTTTAGAAAAATTTGGTAATGCAAGTACTGGAAAACTACTCATTACCTCTTTCATTCTTTGGAAATCCTTTTCATACTCTTCATCCCATTTTAAGGCATCCTTCTTGGTCAAATCAGTAAGGGGAGCAGTTAGTTTGGAAAACCCCTTTACAAACTTCATATAGTATGTGCAGAAGATCCCAATAAATCCTCTCAATTCATCGATGTTCTTGGGTGATGGCCATTCAAGAATAGCCTTTATTTTCTCCAAGTGCAACTTTACCCCATCTTTCCCAATGATGTGCCCAAGATACAAAAGTTATGTCAACCCAAAATCACACTTGGACAACTTAGCAAACAAAGATTGTTCATGCAATATTTTCAATACAACTTCTAAATGGTGCAAATGTTCCTCCCATGTCTTACTGTAAATTAAAATATCATCAAAGAAAATAAAAATAAAAACTTACGGAGCTGCTTGCAAAATATTTTGTTCATGCATGATTGGAAGGTTGTTGGAGCATTGGTCAAACCAAAAGGCATGACAAGAAATTCGAAATGACCATAGTGACATCTGAAAGAAGTTTTCTGCACATCCTCCTCCTTCATTCGAATCTGATGGTAACCAGATCTAATATCAATTTTGGAAAAGAACTTTGCTCCAAGTAGCTCATCCATGAGCTCATCTATCTGAGGGATGGGATATATATTATTTATTGTCTTCTTGTTTAAATCTCTAAAATCAATGCACATCCTCAAGGTTCCATCGTTTTTCTTCACCAAGACAACTTAAGAATCATAGGGACTTGAGCTTGGTCTAATGAGCCCCAATTCCAATATTTCTTGAATAGCCTTATCCATATCATATCTGAACATTTTTGGGTGTCTATATGGGGGTATTTGGATAGGTGAAGTACCCACCTCCAAAAAAATGGTATGCTCAACTCCTCTGTCAAGTGGCCTTCCAAGGGGGAGGTCTCCAAAAACCCTTTCATACTTGTGTAGTAGCTGCCTTATCTCCCTTGGGTGTTCTTCAATATTTATGTTTGGTTTGGGGGAAGTTATGAGACATTCTGTAGCCCATTCAATGTCCCTGTGTCTCAATATGGACCTCATACTATGGGAAGACACCACTTGGTTTGGATAGGTGTGCATTCCTCTCACTATCCTTTGTTTTCCTTCTGAATCCTTGAACTTCATTTCAGGTATTTGGTAGTTCACTGTATGTTCTCCTATAGATTACAACCATTGTACTCCCAAAACCACATTTGTATAAGAAAATAGAAGCTATCATAAAATGTGTAATTTCCTATGGTAAGTTGTAGCTTTGGAATCCATGTGTTGCATTCCATAGAATTGTTTCCTGGAATGATTACTGTGAACCCTTCGAATGATTCAGTAGGTAACTTTCTCCTCTCCACCAAGGCTGCATCAATGAAGTTATGAGTTTCTCCTCCATCTACCAATACCGAAACTCTCTGCCCTTGTACCACTCCCTTGCATCGAATGGTGTGAAAATGAGGCACTCCTGAAAGCACTGCCATTCTCCCTTTTTGGGGTGATGGATGATCTTCTTCTGCTATTTCATATCCCTATTCTTGGGCTAAAAATTTTTCTTCTTCCTCCATGTCCCCTTCATCATCAAAAAATACTTCAATGAATTGTGCTTTCCCCTTAGCACATTTATTCCCTAGTACCTATGGTTGAAAACATGTGTAACATAGTTTCTTTATTCTGAGTTCTTCCTTTCTTGGTCCCTCTTTCTTGTCCTTCCCAAATGAATCTTTTTGCCATGGTCTCTTTTCAAATCTAAACTTGGAAGGAAAATTTGGCTTGGGAGGATACTTTGTCTTGGGTAGCACATTTTGCATATCTCTTGCTAAGTTCATGGCATATTTTAATGAAGTATGTTTGCGAGATTTAACTAAACCTTTCAAAGGGTCAGACAATCCTTCAGTAAATAGAAATACCAATCGAACCATAGATACATCAGCCACCCTAACTGATAAATTTTGGAATTCCAACATATACTCATCAGGGGTTCTAGTTTGCTTCAAGTGTGTTAGTTCCTTGGAAGGCATTTCAAGGTCTTTTTGCTCAAATATTTCCACTAACCTATTAACAAACTCTTCATATGATGTGACCTGATCATGTCCCAAGGTTTTAAGTCCATGGAACCACCAATCATTTGCTTCTCCCTCAATATGCACAATAGCCATTTTTTAATCATCCTCTTCAACCATTGGATTCAGCTGAAAATATACATCTAACTTTTGTACCCAAGTATTTGCAGAACTTTGAGATGAGACATCAAAGGTAGTAAGGGGAATTTTACCTATGGAATAATTCAATTCTTTGTTTTGGAAAGGATTTTTTTTCCTCCCCTCATTTTGAGCTTGTTTGAGACAATAAAGAATTGATCAAATGGTAAGGTCCTCCTACAATATTCACTCAGCTGCTTCCATTCTGCTAGAACTTCTTGCATTCCATATTGGGTGTGAATATCCTCTTTGGCCTCAATAAACTTGGTTTTGGTGGCTCTTTTTGAGATCTGGAATTCATTGGGTCAATTGTGAGGCCCTTTCTTTGAGAAAATGCTTCCACCAAATGCCTTCTTTTCCTCGAAAGGGGAACTACTGTTGCCTCTTATTTCCAATTTGACTAGCCATCAATTTGAACCCTTGCATTATCTACCTTGTCATGTCCTCAAAAAATGGCTTCATGAATTTCCTAAACTCCTCTTTCTCCTCCATCTCCGAGGTTCCTTTCTCATCCTTAGCCATAGTCTCAACAGAGTGCACCTCTTCTCCTGCTTCTTCCTCTTCACCAAAGGTACTTTCAGTTTTGGTTTCTAAGGGTGGGGGATGAATTATTGAACTCATAAATGGTCACCCAAATCAGGTGCAAGGACCATGCTCTGATACCACAGTAATATCCCTCCAAAGGAAATGCTTGGGTTCACCTTGTTTTGACTCTAGGGTTGTAGTTTACAAATGGTTCCAAACACTTCAAAATGCTTTCGAATTTGTGGAGGAAGGTATTGATGGGGAATAGGACACATTAAAACATCTATCAAACACCCAAACAACTGATATACTCATCCATGGTCTGCAATTTGCAAGGAAAGAAGTTTCGGGACAAGACTAGTTAATTTGAGAAGTGGAAATCCCCCCTAGGTCTTCCATTAAATGATTTTCCAAACATTGTATGCCTTCACTAATTATTTTTCTGGGACTTATATCTATTATATTAAATTAAGGATAATATTTTTGCATCATTATAATGGTTTTAGGGTCAAATAGGTAACCCAATGAACAACAACTTCTATAGTCTAAGATTTGTGGTGAAAATGGTGGACAAGGAGTCTCGAATTTAATCATAAACCATAGTAACACTTTACGTGTATGAAAATATAATTTGGAACATCAAATTAACTTGATATACATCTCATAATATGGATAAATATCTCAGCAAACTCTGATACAAAACAGGTACAACATCATTCCAAATTCACTATGCAAATGCTATGGGGGGAAATGGCTCGAATCTCTTTCTTGATTGCAAATATCACTTTAAATACATGATGTTTCGAGATTTGTATCTCATGATATGATTATTAAATATATATGCAGAAAATAACATGTCCATGAAGTCTAAATAACAATCCTCCACTAACTATATGCAACAAAAAGTGTGCCCTTGCACATTTACATGACATTGAGAGAAAGATAGTAGAATAGGCATAGAGAAGAATGAGAGAAGAACTCGAAATCAGTTGGGGTTTGAACCTGCATAAAAAATCTGGATGAAGCTTTGTTGAGAGTTATGAATGGCCTCTCCATCAACCAACTAGGATGGGAATCTTGCACCCTTGAAATTGGTTCTAAGGAAAGGAGGATAAACATCCACCGTGCAAGGACAAGCTAAGCTCTCCAAATTTTTCCAAATGAGAAATTATCAAAATATGCTCTCCTTCTTTCTTCTTGTCTTTTATTAACCTCCCAAGGCCTCGATGGCTCTAATTCCCTCCAAGAGCTTCATCCCATCTCGAATTAGGGAGAGATTCCCATGAGTGCCACTTGTCCAACACTTCCTATCCTTCCTCTTCCATCAATTCAAATGGGGGGGAATCTTGGCTGCCATAAATCCCCTTGTGCGCCCTCTTGGAGTATATTTTTAACCCTGACATGTCATATAGTTCTTATGTCAGCAATCAAGTCTTATCTTTCTCATAAGTGTCACATAATCTTCATCATTGTTGTCATAAAGGTTAGGGAATCTAGCTCCAAGTGTCACAATGTTTCTAAGATGCCTCTTTCTCTTCCATGGGAGTTACTCTTCCACTCTAATTCGACCATCCTTGATTCATGCCATGAATAATGCCTCTCCAACTCCCTCAAGAACGTTAGACTCCACCTTGGATTCGAATGGGTGAGAATAGGATTCCATGTGGCATCGACAATCTTGCGTTGTGTGGGTCCCACACCACCTATGCACCCTCATGACCAAGTGCCACCTTATTTTCTTATTATTATTATTTATTTATCCCATTTAATGTATATTTATCAATCTAATGTCCATTTGGGGTCTTATAGCTCCCTTATTCCAAGTCTACATGTTTCCACCCCAACCTAGGGAACTAGTAGATTGGTGGAAATTTTCCTTCGTGTGATTTATTTGGATGGGGACATTACACACATCGAGGTAGGTTAAAACTATCATAGATCCATCTTAAATATGGATCTATCAAGCACTGAGAGGGATAAAATCCCTTGAGTTACAAACCCATTTTAGAGTCCTAAACTTGAGGAAAGGTTTGCACCTCAAGGGATTTGATCCCACTCAGTGCTTGATAGAGACAAATTTGAGATGGATCTATGTTGTTTCCAATCACAGTGACCGTAACAAAACAATATTGCTTAAAAACAAAAATTACCACATTGACATAATTTCATCCAAAAAATTTAAAAATATTTACACCATAAAAAAGGTGAATTGTAATACAGTAATAATCGTGTTCAATGATAATACATGTGAAAGAATGCAATGGAATTTAATGAAAATAACATTACAAGGGGATCAATCACAATATGCCTTCTATTTTTCTTTAAGCCACTCCTACCCTTTGCCATCTTCTCATATCAGTTATATGTGAAAATAATTTGAGTTTGAACACCATTTTCCCTTAATTCAAGATATTGTTGTGAATGTGAGACCATGTCTCTTTTTATTAGCAATATTTATAGTTCGTTTTCCAATGTTAATCTTGGTGACTTATGGATTGTCAAACCCCAAGCAAGTTTCAATGGAAATTTTCCTCATTTGCATCATTGTAACATTTTCTTCTGTGAAATTTATTGATGAAATACATATATATATTATTGAATGGTATCATACAAAATGTAATATCGTTTAAATCAATGCATCTTAACAATACTCGTAGATGATATTGCATTTCTTAATGCAAAGACTCCAAATTAGAGGGATGTTAGATCATAATGAAAATATCCTTCTAAATTGGATAACAATTTTGCCTGTTTTTTGAAAATTTCGGTTTCATGTTTACGTCAACATTTTCATAGTTAGTAATCAGTTTTGACTAAAATATTTTTAGAGACTCAAGTATAGGAATAGATGCAGCATATACAATTTTTAAATATATTTTTCCTATAAATATTGGTTATCCCAGCATGTGTCAATGAAAAAACCCTTTGTCATAAAAGTGTTTCCCAGCTTCGAGTTTTCACCCTCTCTTCACATTTCTGAAATCAAAGCAATGCAACAAACTTTGATTTTTAAATTCACACATTTCTACTTGGATAACTATGGTAAATAAATCACATTAGGGTTTTGACTAGTTAACTTAATGATATCATACAAAATAGCTAGAAAAAATATGGATAAACCGTGAGCTTTTTGGCTCCAACAATGTCATTCTACTAAGCTAACTATATGATTCTATCTACTTAACTAAATGTGGTAATTTAATCAGACTAGGATTTCAATTATTTAACTAAATGATATAATACAAAATGCAATAACACTGAAATCAATGCATCTTAACAATACTATTATATCATATTTAATTTCCTAATGCACATATTTCAAATTAAATTGATGCTAGATCATAACCCAAATATCCATCTAAAGACATAGATCAATAGATCATAGATGTCCCTTAGTGTAGCTAAATTATATTAGAGTTTCGACAATTTAATGATTGTGATTCTATCTACTCGACTAATGGTGGAAATTGAATCAAATTAGTCTTTTGACTATTTAACTGAATGATATCATACAAAATTCCAAGAACTAAATGATAACATACAAAATGGCCAAGCCCAGTGGGTTAGCTCAAGTGGTTGAGTGTTGTAATCGCAAGAAGAAGGTCTCGGGGTCAAATCCCAGGGTGGCTATGCAGGGCCTCACTTGATGTCCCCACCGAGTTAGGCCCCGTAATCAGAGTTGGTGGTTTACCTTGGGTACTATCCTCGAAATGAGGGGAAGTACCTGAGGGTTTCCCATGTTGTGTTCCATTGAAAAAAAACATACAAAATGGATAGAACACTTGGATGGAAAGCTTTAGCCAGGACGAATGGATCAATCGCGAATTTTTTTGGCTCAAACAATAACTTGAAGATATGTCAAAATCCTCGATTTTGGTTGATTAGTGTCATTTGTGTTAAAAAGAATAGGGTTTCAACTATTTAACTAGGGTAATTATATTTACAATTGTAGGTAGTTCTTTAGATTCTTTTGGAATTTGTATAGGGTTAAGATACCTAGCCACAAGTACTTCAAGTAGAATATTTCATGTACAAAATTTGACTACTGAATTATAACACGATAATATTAGATGCAAATATGTAGTCAAAACAAATAGTAACAAAATTAGGTTAGGGTTTTGACTATTTAACTGTGATGATTCTATCTACTCCACTAACTATGGTAACTAAATTAAATTACGGTTTTGACTATTTAACTATGGTGATTCTATTACTCAAACAACTCTAGTAACTGAACAAACAATAATAAAATTAAGATAGGGTTTTGAATATTTAACTCTAATGATTCTATCTACTCTACTAACTATGGTAACATAATTAAATTAGGGTTTTTACTATTTAACTCTTATGATTCTATATACTTGGCTACAATAACTGAATCAGAATAGGGTTTTCACTATTTAATTCTTGTGATTCTATCTACTTGGCTACGGTAACTAAATCATATTAGGGTTTTGACTATTTAATTGAATGATATCATTCAAAATGTAATATCACTAAAATCAGTGCATCTTATCAATACTATTAAATCATATTGCATTACCAATGTGCATATTTTAAATTGGAGAGATGTTATATCATAACTCAAATCTCCACCTAAAATCAATAGTGTAAGCAATGTATATTAAAAGTACTAAAAAATAACATTTATGTGATAATGTACAAAATGTAATATCACTGAAATCAATGCATCTTAACAATACTATTAGATAGTATTACATTTCCCAATGCATAAATTTCAAATTAATGAGATATTAGATCATAAGGAAAATATTCATCTAAAGGCATAGATTAAGAGTTCATAAATACCCCCGAGTGTAAGCAATGCATGTTGATAGTGATTTTCACTGATGTCAAAGCCCCAAGTGATGAGAGAAAAATAAGGATTGATCGAAGAGCATGATCAGATTTGTAGATAGTCCATAAACAACCCAAGTAAACCTAGTGACAGTGTGAAAACTTGGCCTTGAAATACATTAAAGAAGTACCGAACAAAACCCTTATGATGGACCCTACAAAATAATTTTGTATAAAGAAAATTTGTTATTAAAATGTTTAGGTTGGCCATACAAACGATATTTTATAAAAAGAAAAATTATTTTTATATAAGTGAAGGTCGACCCTTATGTAAAGTTATAACAAAGATAGACATGTATAAATAAGAAAAGGTTGCACCTCATTTTGTGTGGGTGAAAAATGAAAAATATATGAAATGGAAAAATATTGGGGATAGCAGGAAGTGAAGGTACAACCATATAAAGAAGGTGGAGAGATCAACTACTTGTTGATCCAAGGAAAGAAGAGGAGCTAGAGAATAATTTTTGGGATTTATCTCTTATCTCTATTGCAGACAAAGAAAACTATTTTGGTCAGAGTGATTGAAGGTTTGAAGTAGAGATTTAGTGGGAAAAAGATATTCAGAAGCTAAATAGTGAGGAAAAAATCTCTTGTGGGCAGCACTATTAGTGGGACAAGAAGTAAGTAGTTAGAAATCGTTGCTTGTGGGGTGAGAAATTAAGTAGTGAGAAATCATTGCTTGTGGGATAAGAAGTATAGGCAGTGATAAATCATTACTTGTGGGCTAATAAGTATAGGAAGTGAGAAATCATTGCTAGTGGGATAAGAAGAATAAGCAGTAGTGAACTACTGTTCGTGGTAGAAGATTAATGGTGGTTTACCATCATTAGAGGCTAAGAAGAGGGGAGAAGACAATAATAGATTACCACTAATTTTGTTTCTTCAAGAAAACTGATATGTTCACAAACTAGATGTAATCTATTGAGTGTACCAATTTATATTACTGAATTTCATATCTATTATGTGTCAAAATTTGTAGTACATGTTGATGTGATGGTCGCTTGTATTGATTGGTTGATGAATTCTTATAACTGTTAATAAAGACATATATGTGTTTGGTTGAAATGAAAAAGAAAGTGAATTGTAGGACACTGATTCACCCCTCTTCTTAGTGTCCTTGGTGTGTTCTACAATGCATATATCTTTCATTTACCTAATTGTAACTAGCAATTTACCCAATTATTTATTAATCTACGATTATTAAAAAACTATTATCTAATTCATTGTTCTATTATTAACTTAAAAGCACATAATCTAACATATTTTCCATTATAATCATCCAGACACCAACTATTCCAATTTGGATATCTTACAAATAAGCCAAAGATGCATTAATTAATTAATTATGAAGTAAAAAAGTTATTTACCCAAAACTAATATCTAACTCATTGTTCTATTATTAACTTAAAAGCACATAGTCCATTATAATACATTTTTTATGACTTTCATATGTGTGTGTGTGAACGTGTAAGTGTTTAACGGATGTTGTATGTTAATCATAAATAACAAAGACAACAACAATAGGGGAAAGCCTATCGGTACAATATTATACTGGATTGGGAGGCCAAAGAGAGGGAGAGGGATTTGTACGCTCACACTATTACATCCTATACTTGTCACCTCTTGAGAGATGTTGGAATCCTCAAGTTTTATGAGGAGGTGACATCCTTCAGGGGGGAAACAACATTATTGAGACAATTGATCCATTATTGGACCACCTAAGCATCGGTATGAAACATCTTAGATTGATCGTTCCATCAACAATGTTGTTTACTTGTTAGAGTCATCCTGTGGTTTTATATGACTGTGCATTTCGAATTTTGGAAAATGATTCAAAAAATTCATTTCTTGACTACATGGAAACCATGCCTCCTTGGTATGGAAGAGACCAAATAAAATATTTATTACCTCCACATTTACATTTCTACTAGATTAAAAATTAAAAATCACCTTTATTTTTTTTCAATTAAATCAAGTGGTGTGGTTGATTTCTTCGGCTCGCATCAGAAAAACGGGTGTGCCTTGTAAATACATAATGCACATCAAACTTGGTGCTTCATAGTAAGATTTGAATTTCATAATGAATGATGAATTAATATTATAATGTGCACCCATGTTTAGGAAGTGCATTGTTAAATTCATATGCACCGAGAGTGGTGTGTATGTTTATTATAATCACACTGTTAGACAATGCACTATAATAATGGTGCACCAGTTTTATATTTTAAAATATCCACATATTGGAAATGTGGTATATTGTATATTTTGCACCACAAATAATGCGTTATTGTGATTTACACATTGTAAATAGTGTGCAACTATTTTAACGACACACCCGAATTTTGGCTAAAACAATAAAAATACAAACAATGCATGTGCTTATTATAAGTGCATCGTTAGTGTCGATGTTCTTTAATAACCAACATAGATCCATCTTAAACCCGACTTTATCAAGCAGAGAGAGGGATCCAATTTCTTGAGGTCTGAATTTTTGTTATCTTAAATTTTTTACACATTAAGAAAACAGTTACATCTCAATATATTTGATCCCATGCTTTATATATCAAAGTTTATGATGATATCAATATAATTTTTTTTAAGCCAACATCATTTGTATTTTTATTACTTTTTTATGGGAATGACATGTTACATAACATTACACAACGTTACGTATTACTACATCTCCCCCATATTGGACTGTAGAGCACTTCACTACTCTCAATGCAATGACACACTGATATTCATTATAGAAAACATGTCCTATGTTCAGTGTGGTATAATGTCTATGCGCATTGCCGATGATGTGTTAATTAATTGTATGCCTTGTTAAAGGTGTGTTAGTGGTTTATATGCGCACCAATATTTTTGAAAAAACAAAAATTCCAAACATACCAAACTGATGTCGACTAGTATGAACCCATTGATTAAGGGGAATGTATGTATTATAAGTGCATCGTGATTGTTGGTGTGTTGTAATAAACATGCACTAATGTTAGTTACAAAACCCCACCACAATTGATGTCCAGTGTAGTAATATGGCACATTGGATTCAGTGCATTCATTATTTTGATGCATTGTCCACAATGCACTATGTATTTGTTTGCACCATTAAAAATGTGTTACTATTTTTAAGGCGCGCCGATAATTTTGTTTTTGCAAAAACACATAAATTTATTTTAAAATAAATAAAAATGGTCATTTAATACATTTTTATGATTTACATGTGTGTCTGCGTGTGTAAATCTCTAAAAAATGTTGTATGCTAATTAGAGATAGCATCGACAACATCAATAAGGGAAAGACTATTGGTACAATCTTATACTATATTGGGAGGCCAAAGAGAGGGAGAGGTATTTGTACCCTCGCTCTACTACAACCTATACTTGTCACCTATTGAGCGATGTTGGACTCCTCAAGTTTTATGAGGAACTGACCTCCTTCATGGGGAAAATGAAATTATTGAGATAGTTGATCCATTGTTGGGATCATGGTAAGCATGAATTTAGAGTTAGTCCTGCTATGTGGTTATAGCCCACAGACTCACGATATATATTTCATTATTGGGTTGTCGAGGAGAGAGGAGAATTTTTCCCATATTCCCGATCTCCCGCCTAACGTTGCAGGAGAGCATTAGATGGAATATGTTTAGATATATGGCGGTGATGACATCACTACCCCTTTTGGTTTCTTGTGTTAGTGGCTGATAGGATTTACATGCACTAGGAATAGAGGAGGTTAGGCGCCTCTTTCTTATAGTCACGATAGTGGCCCACCACACCTCTAATGGGAAGCACATTATTTACCCCCTTTGGTATTGTGTAGATTCTTTAGTGCAAACACCAAGATTAATTAGGTGGTATACCATTTTTTGCGAGACTTTTGTTTTGCTTTGGATCTTTGTCATGCTACGTTTGATGGGAGGATAGTCTTCCCATTTTCTTCATTTTTTTTCTTATTTTTAGAAAGGTTTCTAGCCATTATTCCCTCATTCGAGGACCTCCCTCCTAGGTCAAGGACCGATGTGCATATGTGCATGTGGGGGAATATGATGCCCAAGAGGGACCAATCAGATTTACCATGTAGGATCACTCCATAAGTGTTGTAGATGCTCTCTAGTGAGAATAATCATATTATGGATCTTATGCAATACCCATATACAGGGTAAGACCGGAGAGAATTTCCAAACATCTTATTTACCAGGATGAGCCACTAGAGGCTAGAGGTAATATTAAAATTATGTTTTGATTAATCTAGTTGAATTTTATTATCTTATTTAATGCGCATGTGATTTATTGTAACATTTTATTTAAATTGTCTGATTATTGTTGTCTATTATTTTGTAGATATTGGCACATATGATGGGGAGGCGCCTCTCCAACCCAACGAAGAGATATTTGAGGCTAATGAGATACTACAATTATAGATATGAGGCCTATGACATAATCTAGATCATATATTCCATTAGGAGGTGGCGGATCAGTTATGTGGATTGATGGCTCAACATGAAGTGCGCCCAATACGATATAACCATATCATACATGACACTGAGCTTGCAGCTATATGGGTGACCCTTGTCCATGATATGATGTTATTAATGCATCATGTTGTCAGTGTGGTTAGCCTACTCAAGAGGAGGAGGGGTCACCATCCCCTTTAGTATTCTTCATCTAATTCATCTACTTTGGCTAGTGATCCTCCACCAACACCTATTCCTCTTGCTCCATAAGAAAATGACCACCCTCTCCTTCATAGGTATACCAACCACCATAGGCCAACTAACTAATGTAAATGGTGACCGCTCATCCTCAGGAAAAACACACACCCTCTTGTCCACATGTTGACCAACCACCTCTTTGTATATTTTACATATATATATTACATTTATTTTTTACTTTATATATATATATATATATATACCCACATTGAAATAATCATTCATTTATGTGTCCCATTTTCATATCATGTTGATATTCATGTTGTTTTGTTTATGAAATATTATATTACTTGTATGTTAATGATTTATATTATTAATGATTTTTTTCTATTTTCAAATTAAAATCTAGATGTATCACTCATTCAAATTTGAGATGACATATTTGACATGGATATTTGACATATATATTGATTTTGAGATTAGTGCTCATGTATATCTTCTCTTTCCATGTCACATTGACGTTGATGTTGTTTATAACATGTGTTGTGAGTGTTAATGATTAACATCATTAATGATTTATCTATTTCAAAATCAAATTTGAGATGTATCGCTGGTTTAAATTACAGATGCATCATATAATGTTTAACTATTGTGAGTACTAAAGTTTATATTCATACACTTCTTTGTTGCAACCATTGAAGTTTGCTTGGTCATGAATATAATGAATGATTTGTTGATATAGTAATCACTAAAAATTGTATTCATACTCTTCATTGATGTTGATTAATTATTATTTAATTAAAATCTCCTTAATTAATTTAGTAACAATATTTTAAATTTAATTAAAATTTCAATTTCATCAAAATAATTTGTTTTATTTGGGTATTCTTTGACTAAATAAAATTCATTTTCAATCAACCCTTCCATACAATCATTGCAAAATAATAGATAGATAAACACATTATACACTAAATTGATTTTTTAGCAACTAAAATGGTTTAAAAAGTCATCAAAAATATTCTTAGTTATAACCTTACAAACAATTATTTGTAACCTTTGATGAGAGATTTAGATGAAAAATATCAATGTTTGGTAATGGTAAACTTTTAGTTTTTAACGAAGAGTTACAAATTATATATAATGCAAATTATAACATTTTATTGAAATATGTATTTAAGATCCCCCAAAACACAAACTTATAGTTAATTATAGTTAGGATATTTTATCTTAATTATAGATTATATGATAATAAACCACATAATGATATCCATATGAATCTCTTCTTTTAAACCAAAACGGATAGATATTTTTATATTAAAAAGGGAGGATAACTCCTCAGAGGTACATCAAAGAGAAATGTCCAAAATAGATCCAAGGACTAAATAACTATGGCCATTGTGAGCATGTCATTCAAAACCTTAAGCAACTCAAAAATATCAGTCTTTCTTCTATCATCTATCATATTCAGATTATATGTAAACTATCTAAAAAACTGACCTAAAAAGATTATAAAGCAACAATACATAGTCACACTAAAAATGGAAATCCCATGGAACCTAGTATTCAACTTTGATATGTTGGGGAATGAAAGAAGACGCCTCTACTGCCGTAAAGTTTCTACATTTTATTCCAAAATTGCAATCTGTACCTTCATTTTCTCATCTTTATGCTCTTTCCTATCACACTGATCCTTTACCAAGTCCAACTGAATCTGGAAGCCTCTTCTCTCATTATATCATTGTTGTTCCTCTTCTTCCTCCCATTCCTCCCATCAATGCTCCCAATCACTTAAATCCCTATCCATCCCACAAAACTTTATTTTCATCTTCTGCAGATCCTGCAATAGGTTTTGCACTACATTCCCAGTGTAACAAAAATCCTCACCAGCCCCGCCATCTATGTCCATTTCAACCTCAAGATGGCGACTTTCATTGTCTTTCTTCTTCGCCTTCAAAGTCCAACACAGAGAAATAGCAAGAGCCAAATTATTCTTCCAAAATGGATTATTCCTCGACATTAAACTCCAACTTGGTCTAATTAACAACCGGTGTGAATTCCTTCTTTTTCTTATCTCAACGTTCTTATTATGTCCAGAACCATTCCAAGTAATAACTGTCAGGATATTTTTGACACTTAGGAGTTAGTTAAGTTCAACTTGGTCTAATATATCAGTTAGGTATGCATTTGTATATATAAAATCTGACGTTCACGATATAAAGTGATCCAACGGTTCAACTTCTCTCGATCTTAATGGCACTTGATCCGTGGCTTAACACCCAATTGGTCCATGATCTCTATTTAAAGAGCATGGAGGGTCACTTTCCGAATGATCCATTGTCGAGAGAAGCTCATGTAACATTTTTCTTTTGCATAATAAAATGCTTCGTAGAAGCTATTTGGTCGAGGTCGTGGACTGTTTCCCTCTAGGGGATTTTAACCACATCAAACATCTGTTGTACTGTTCTATGATATTTGTGTGTGAGCGGTGTCCTTGGTGTTCGGTCTCTGTGGATGTACCTGTTATTCAAACATGGTATCATAGCACTGTTGAGGGTCGTCTCTGTTTTATTCCGATCTAGATCTAAAGACGGTGCGGGTGCATGTGGGATCTGTTGCCGAGATCTGTTATTTCTAGCCATTTTTTTACTATTTTAAGCGCTCCTTTGTTTTCAGAGCGTTGGTTGCAGTAGGAATCACCCTTCGTTTTGTACGAAAAGGGTTATGTTTTCCCTACCTGCGGCCTTTTTCACAGATCTGAGGTATATTGTTGTGTTTTCCGCATTTTTTTTCTTTTTCTCTGTTTCATTTCGATTTGTTCCTTTTTTATTTTTTTCCTGGAAATGATAGCCTCTTTTCTGCACATACTGGCGGTCTTGGCCGACCACAAACATCAGGAAAGGCATTCCGCTTACAGGAAGGACTAACAGGAAACTAACAGAGAACGAAAAACCCTTCAGTTTTTTTGTCTTGTTTTTCTGTTTCTGGTGTGTGAAGTTGTTTTGCAGGTTGAAACAGGGGTCTGCAGGGTAAGCACGCACAACAAGGAAAGAAGAGTAAAAGAAAAAACTCTTCCTCATTTACAATATTTTCTATGTTTTTACTCTAGCTCACTTGGTTTAAAGTTACTTATTAAAGAGGTCTTATGTTCAAATCCTGCTAGTATTTGTTGCATTGATTTCATATATTAAAGACAAGAAAGTTACTTAAAACCTCACATAAGCTAATTTCTTTCCTTTTAAAGTGTTTCTTTCCTTTTCTTTTCTAAAAGTAACTATATAAAATAAAAATAAAAACAAAAACAAAAGTTTCCTTTTTATTTTTAAGCTGTTTATTTTCTTCTTTTTTAAGCAACTTTATGTAAAAGTGACCTTCACTTATTTATAGAAGTAAGGAATATATATATATATTTTTAAAAAGTGAGCTTAGGAGTTAAGTTAGGACTAAGGGGGAATTTTTTTTTATTGGTGTTCACTTATCTCCACACACCACGTGGTTCCTTAGTTGCTCTTTCAATTTATTTTCAAAAGGGCATAACTTTTTCATCCAGAAGCTTATTGCAGTGCCCTTTTTTTTTAAACCGCTTATTTTTTCGAGCTCTATTATTTTTTCTAGCTTTTTTTCATATTTGAAGTAATATTTATTTCAAAATGAAAATTTCAAATGATACGCTTCTTACCAGTACTAACTATTTTGTATGGAAATCTCGTATGGAAAATATTCTTAGAAGCAAAGGGTTATATAGACTTACCCTTGGCATGAAAACTCCTCCCTCGGATGCTGATAAACTAGCAAAATGGGAAAATATAAATGATTCATCTCGTGGTTAAATTGGTTTGTCAATTTCTCCTGATCTGTAGTTTCATCTTCAAGGCATTCATGCACCGAATGATGCTTGGCAAAAGCTAAATACTGTTTTTGGTATTAAAAATGAGATTAGAGCTCATCAGCTTGAGAATGAGTTGCTTACATTATATCCTAATAATTTTTCTTGCATGGAAGATTTTATAACAAAATTTAAGACCCTTAGAGTCTTGTTGGCTGCATGTAAAGTCATAAAGGCAGATGATGGCCTTATTTACGCCATTCTTGCCAAGTTGGGGCCTGCATATTCTATATTTGTCTCAACCTTTCATTCCACTAGAGAAGCTCTTCTTTCTTTAGGAGCTCAATACAAAGCTCCTTCTTTTGATTTTTTTGTGATTCTTTAATCAGAGAACAGGAAAAACTCTTACATCTTGGACTAATTAATACTTCCAGTACTTCAAAAAGGGCTTTAGTAGCTCAGCAGTCGCATGGTCCGAAGAATTACAAGAATCCAAAGAAGCAATATCCGAAGAAGCAAAATCAAAATAACAAGGGTCCTAAATCTTCTCAAACTCAAAAGTATCCTCAACAAGATAAAGTTGCCACATTTGGTAATCGCGATGGGCATTAAGAGTCAAGGTGTTTTAAGAGGATGGAAGCTCTGGAAGCAGCAATGAAGAAGCATCACATTCAACTTGATTATTCTTCAACTTCATCTTCAGGACAAGCACTTTCAGCCTCTGGTTTTGCACTTACAACATCTTCTCGTTCTTCTTCAAATGAATGGCTTATAGATTCTAGAGCATCTTATCATATGGCTAAGGATAAAACCATATTTTCTTATTTAAATAATTGTAACACCAAACAAATATTTGTTGGTGATGATAGATCACTTAGTGTTGAAGGGTCTGGTACTGTTCATCTAGACAATGGACAGTTTAATGATGTATTATGTGTTCCTACTTTTTCATGTAATCTTTTATCAGTATACCAAATCACTCATTATGGTGAAAGTAAAACCATAGAGTTTTCACCTCACCAAGTTGTAATCAGAAATTTAAAAGATCCACAACATGTATTGGCTACTTGAACAGTTGATGATATTACCAGGTTGTACAAGTTTGACAACTTTGGGTCATCTTCACTTCCATTAGTTTTTGTTGCTCATAGTGATGAACTAAGCAACCTTTGTCATGAGCGATTTGGTCACTTAAATTATCGCTCATTGCAAAAACTATGTAAAGAAAATATGGTGACAAGTCTTCCTACGGTCTCTTGCAAGGATGGTGTTTGTTCCGGTTGTGTACTCGAAAAACATCATCGGGACAGTTTTGACAAACGTGCCTCTTGGAACGCCTCGGCTCCTTTGCAGCTTGTGCACAGTTACTTGTGTGGTCCTCTACCTTATGCTTCCTTCTCTGGTTTCAAATACTTCTTGACTTTCATTGATGATTACTCCATACGCACTTAGGTTTACTTCTTAAAACTTAAGAGCGAAGTTTTTGGCATGTTCTTGGCCTACAAGGCCCTTGTTGAGAAACAATCTGGTCATCAAATTCTTAAGTTAAGATTTGATAATGGGGGAGAATTTGTTAACAACAAGTTCACTAATTTCTGCAATGAACAAGGAATCCAACAACAACATATTGTTCCATATACACCACAACAAAATGGTGTAGCTGAAAGGAAAAACCGCACTCTAAAAGAAATGGCTAATTGTATGATCCAAGCTAAAGGACTAAGTCTTCCATATTGGGATGAAGCTGTAAATTGTGCAAATTACATCATTAATCGCACCCCCACTAAAGCTTTACAAGTGATTACACCGGAAGAAGCAAGAAGTAAAAATAAACCAGATGTCATTCATTTCCGTGTGTTTGGTAGTGAAGCATGGACTCATATTCCGGATGAAAAATGGAAAGCTTTACAACCTAAAAGTGAAAAGTGTATATTTTTTGGTTATTTTGAAGATGTCAAATGCTATAGGCTTCTTCTACCACATTATCATGATATAATTATAAGAAGAGACGTCAAATTTGATGAACATATATTGGCCTGCGAGCCTAATTCGGTGCTTGTGCCATCATCTTCTTCCTCTTCTTCACCTATTGATATTTCTCCTACTCCAGTTACTTCTTCAAATGAGGATGATAGCGAGGATGAAAATCCTCCTCCACCTGCTCAACCTCCTGCAGCACCAGCTTCACAGCTTCCTAAATGGGTATGTTCTACTAGAGAAGTTGTAGGTGATCTTGCTGGTGATCCTACAGATCGACGTCATACAGGCTCTCAGTTTCATCGAGCCTCATTACTTCTGGCTCAAGTTCTAGAAACCTGTGATCCAGAGACATTTAAAGAAGCTTCTGGACATCCAGATTGGGATGCAGCAATAGATGAAGAATACAACTCCTTAATGACAAATAACTCTTGGGATCTTGTTCCCCTTCCCAAATGCAGAAAACTTGTCAAATGTAAGTGGGTTTACAGAATCAAATATGGATCAGATGGAAGTATTGACAAACATAAGGCAAGAATAGTTGCTAAAGGATTCTCTCAAGTTGAAGGCATAGACTACACCAAAACCTTTGCACCCGTAGCAAAAATGAATTCCATCCACCTTTTTCTTGCCCTTGCCACATATTTTCATTGGGAAGTCCATCAGATGGATGTTAAATCTGCCTTCTTGCATGGGAATTTGCAAGAAGAAATCTACATGGGAATTTGCAAGAAGAAATCTACATGGAACAACCTCCTGGTACATTCAGTCTTACTCAAGCCTTGTTTTCCGTATCAATAAATCTCTCTATGGCCTTAAGCAAGCCCCTCGGTCCTGGTATGATAAAATGGACACGTTTCTTCTAGATACTGGTTTTTCTAGAAGCCATTCTGATTCAAATGTCTATACCAAGAAATTCAATGACCATCTCATAATCCTATTCCTTTATGTTGATGACCTAATCCTTACTGGTAGTGACCCCAAACTTTTCGACCATGTTAAGTTAAGTCTTAAACAACATTTTGAAATGACAAACCTTGGACAATTGCACTATTTTCTTGGCCTCCAAGTCTTGCAAACCCAGAAAGGTATCTCCCTTTCCCAGTCTAAGTATGCATGTGATCTTCTCTGCCACTTTCACATGGAATATTGTAAACCAGCTCCCTCTCCTTTCCAGTCTGGAGTCAAACTTTCTACCACTTGTTCAACACCTGAAGTAGATGCTACTTTGTACCGTCAGCTTGTTGGTAGCCTCTTGTACTTAACTCACACCCGTACTGACCTTTCCTTTGTTGTTGGTATTGTTGCCCGATATATGCAATGGCCTCATGAAAGTCATTGGAAAGCAGCAAAAAGAATCCTTCGGTATGTTCGAGGTACAGTTCAATTCGAGATACATTACAGTTCGGAGGGGACTCCTTCTTTAGTTGATTACACTGATTCTGATTGGGCTGGTGACCCCGGTGATCGGAAGTCCACTACAGGATATGTATTCACTCTGGGTTCAGGACCTATTTCTTGGGCTTCTAAGAAACAAAGTGCACTTGCTCTTTCTTCAACCGAAGCCGAGTACCGTGCAGTTGTTCATGCTAGTCAGGAAGCTATGTGGCTTCATCAGATCCTTTCAGAGTTTGGGTTCTAGCAGCAGCATCTGACTACACTATGTTGTGACAATCAGAGTGCCATTCATTTAGCCAAAGATCCAGTCCAACATCAGCACAACAAACACATTGAACTTCACATGCACTTCATTAGAAATCTCCTCCGGGATCATGCTCTTGAAGTGCGATATTGTCAAACAAATGATCAAGTTGCAGACATTTTCACCAAGTCTGTTACAAAAGCGAAGTTTTCCAAACTTCAAACTATGCTAGGAGTACAAGAATAGGACACATCTTGAAGGTCCCATAATTACTCTTCTTTTGAGATTATCGCATGTAAGGATTTTAGCATGAGCTACCAGTGAACAGAAGAAATTAATTTTGGGGTGAGCATTATTTCTCCACACATTTCCCCACAGCTTGGAGACGGAGGAAGCACATTGTTGGATTTGTAACAAATCATACACATACTTAACTGTATAAGTCCCAGTACTTCCCCCCCAACCTATTTTTCCCTTATTATTAGAGCCCAGTGGGGATTTCCCTTTTAACCAACTTTTCAGAGAGGAGGGAGCTTGTTTCAATTTGTCTGAGGGAGATGGAAATTTCCAATCAAGCCATAGGTTCAAGCCCTCCTTCTTGCATAATCCACCTTTGGATTTCATGAAAACTCGAAAGGGACCTAAGAGGCAGGTCTTGGAGAATATGATCATCCCAAAGCCAAATTATTTTCCCACTTCCTAGGATCCATTGCATCTTGCTATGGATTAAAGGCCAAGACTTTACACACAAATTCCATATAATAGTTCCATCATTGAGGTTAGGGGTTGAGTCTAAGCAGTAGAGGTAGTGGCCCTTAAGATATTTCTTCCTTAAATACTGAGAGACCCAGGCCTGATTATTCTCCAGGATTTTCCAAATAATCTTAACCCCTAAGGGAAAATTGGTGAGCTATATATCTCTTATTCCAAGTCCCCCTAGCTTTACTGGCCCCTTTACTATATTCCAGCTCATGATTGAGAATTTGTGCTCATTATGTTTCCATCCCTTCCATATAAAGGACTTGATCATCTGGTTGATCTGCTTGAGAACCAACGAAGGTGCAAGCAAGATAGAACATGGGAATAAAGGCATAGAATCCCATACAGATTTAATTAGAACCACCCTCCCCGCAGGATTGAGCCAAATAATCCCCCATTTTTTTGTTTTATTGGATATTTTATCAATAATATCCTGCCAATTCCTTTTTCGCTGCTTGTCTAGGAAATCAGAACCCCTGGGTACTTGAAGTAGTCCCATAAGCCCGATCCCTGGAAGCCAAACAAATATTTAATACTAGCTAATAAGCGGGGAGAAATGTTCTAGCCTTAAATAAATCTCTTACTTTTTTTACTAAGTTGTTGGAATCCTTACAGAAGGTCTACAATATTTTATTAAATATTCTTGCCACTACTATGGAGGCTCCCCCTATGAGTAAAGTATCATCCAAAAACTATGAATGGTTTAATTCTTTCATAGTTTTGGCTATTTTGATTCCTTGAATTTCTCCAAATTCTCTATCTTTATCTAGCGACCTACTTAATGAATCAACCATAATGATGTATAAAAGAGGGGAGAGGGGAAACCCCTACCGAAGACCCCTCAATCCTTTGAATAATTTCGTCGCTCTTCCATTTACCATAGGGTAAATCCACGGTTTTCCAATACAAGAATTAATCCAAGATATAAACTTATCATTAAATCCCAGCTTCTTTAGGACCTTAAAAAGAAAATCATGATTTACCCTATCAAATGCATTGGCCATATCCAGCTTGATGATCATTCCTTTTTCCGTCCTCTGTCTACTGGAGTGTATGACTTCTTAGACAAGGATGATGTTGTCCATGATATTTATTCTCTGCACAAATCCACCTTGATTTTTTGAGATGATGGTCGGGAGGAACTTTTTTATCCTTTGTGAGATTATTTTGGCAAAAAATTTGTAGGAAACATTGCAAAGGGAGATTGGCTGAAATCTAGCAAAGGAGGTTGGTTTGGACTCTTTTGGAATTAGTGCCAGGAAGGACGAATTGATTGCACCACCTAAATAAATCTTACTTTGAGAATACTCTAGCATTTTTAGAAGATATGTTTGAACTCTAGCAAAGGAGGTTGGTTTGGCCTCTTTTGGAATTAGTGCCAGGAAGGACGAATTGATTGCACCACCTAAATCTGAAATCTGAAATCTAGCAAAGGAGGTTGGTTTGGACTCTTTTGGAATTAGTGCCAGGAAGGACGAATTGATTGCACCACCTAAATGAATCTTACTTTGAGAATACTCTAGCATTTTTAGAAGATATGTTTTATTATACCCGGCACAACCTATAGAAGTGTGCAGAGAATCCATCCTGACCTGGAGCCTTATCTGGATTCATTTTCCATATAACTTCTTTAACTTCTTCCTTTGTGATTGACCTAGTTATCTCAGCATTATATTCATGAGAGATGAGAGGCTAGATGTATTTTGTTGCTTCATCTTGGGCCTCCTCCATCTCTTCTTCCTCATCCATGTACATCTTGCTAAAGTGATTGAAAGCTTCTTATTTGATCTTCTCAAAGTAAAATATATTTTCACCCTCTGAATTTGTAATTTCCCTGATCAATTTGTGATGTTACCATATCTTAGCCTGCATATGAAATTATTTTGTGTTTTTACCCCCAACTTGTAACCAAAGACATATGGACTTAATTCTACAGTAGTTCTCCTCCTTTCGCTGAGCTGAATGCGGATATTTTTGAAGTTCTTCTTCTCTTTTTATATCCTGCAAACTGGATTCCTAACCTTCCATTCCCAATTGTTGTTGAGCCAGAGCTTCTTGACATGATTTTCGCATTGTGGCCAGATGGGGAGAAGAATATTTTGCCCAATTTTTTAGATGCTATTTGACCCTTCTCATTTTCTCTTCCCAAATAAAGAAGGGGGATCCACGGATGTTTGCATACCATGCCCTTAGAACCACTTCTTGAAAATTAGGATGATCCTTCCATTTAGGGGAAAATCAAAAGAGAATTGATCCCGGGTCCTTTTTAGGTTCCACTAAGAGAGAGACCAGATTATGATTTGAAACACTAGAGAAAAGAACCACTGGCGATAACTTTAGGCCCATCATAAATAGAGAATTTGACACAAGGAACCTTTCCATTCTAGTAGTCACATGACTCATCCCAACCCTTCTATTAGACCAAGTAAATTTTTTATTTGCTGGGATACTATCCACCATTCCCTAGTTTTGAATTAGATCCTCGACCCATTCTCTACATGGATCAAAAAATATGGTTCCACCTTTTTTTCCCAACTGGAGAGGGTTAAGTTGAGATCTCCCCCGAGAATAATATTGGGAAAGAGTTGGAATCCTTCCCAATCTAGAAGCAACTTCCAACATTTTTTTTTCTAAAAACGAAACAGGGCTATAAATATTTAGGACTTATAAATGATGATTGGCCAAGACTGATGCATGAAAGAAGTGATAGGCCAATGCTGTGCATAGTGAACTTGGTTTGGTTCAAACCTGGATCTTTCCCAAAACATTTATACTCCTCCAAATGCTCCTTCGGAACTGATTACAATTCCTTGTCCTTACTTCCATATTTTACCCATTTTCTGGAGCAGATCTCTCTCCTCCATTTTCATCTCCTGGAATAAGAGGATTTCCGACTTCTCGCTCCTAATTAAATCCATTACTACTTATTCCTTCATTTTTTAACCGAGTCCTCTACAATTCCAAGATATAACTTTCATTACTTACCTTTAGATTGAAGGGAGCCGACTTTGGGGTCGGTCCTGGATCTTCCTGAAGTTATCCCTCCCGTAGCACTTTTTGCTATCAGCTTCTCAATGGTAGGTTGCTTCCCCTAGTTATTTTCCCTTTCTGCCTCTTCTTCCCTCTTTTCCTTATCCTTTTTTTATACCTTTTCTAGACTGTGTCTCTTGCTCTGAATCCGATCAATCTAAGCCAAAGGATTCTGACTTTGGGGACTTTCTTCTTACTCTTGATAACTTATCATCTTTAGAGTTTCGTCTCCCCGGAGTATGGGGCGATTCTTCCTCATTCCTTTTTGCTTCGTGCATTTCCACTTGATGGAGCGAATTATTGGAGGAGGAGATCTCTTGTACTTCGCGGGACTGGATCACATGTTCCTCCTCCATTTTCTCTTCTGGGTGGGCTTGTTCAAGATATTCACCTGCTTCTTTTATCTCCAGACTTGCAAATATGTTTTGTCCCACCTTTTCATTTTGCGGCTACAAAATTCCAGACTAGTTTTCGGTTGGGCTGGGAAATTTGGATTTTTTCTTAGATTTATTCCCTCTGTTAACTGTCATCCATTTCTCTTGTGGTTCTGGATCTGCAAGAGCAGGGGGGTTTTCTTACATTTCTTGTAAAAATGTCCATATTCATGACAGATCTTACATTTAAATGGAAGTTGCTCATAGTACAGCTCTTGGATGTGCTCCCAGGAGTCAAGTGTTAGCTTAATGGCCTCTATAATCCCAACTTCCAAGTCTAGTTCAAACATAGATCCGAGCACACGAAAATTGATCCTTTGGTTCTACTCGATCAATGATATTTCCCCAGAGTGTTTCCAATGGCCTTTAGAGCTTCGATGTTCCAGCAATGGATAGGGATATGTGGGAACTGTACCCAAATAGGGACTGTAGATGGCACATCTTGCATTGGATCAAGTTCAGGAGACCAACGATTCATATAGATCCCTCTAGATTTGATAAAATATGTCCCATTCTTGAAGATCAAGTCCCGATCCAATTTTTCTACAAAATGGAAGATGAAAAATCATTTTCCTACAAATAAAATTCTGATCTCCCCTTGAATCAGGGCCCTTCCAATTCTTTTGAACCCATATTTCCACAGATATGGGTGAGTTCCAAATCCCCGAGAACTATCCTACCAAAAATTTCTCCGCTAGAGACATTGCGACTTTCTTGGAACTCCCACCAGGAAGAGGAACCTCCAGAATCTTATCCAATCTCTTCATGAACCTCATGTGATCAGCAAGAGGGGTTTTCTTCCCCCGAGCAACAACCAAACTCTTGAAAGTGGAGATTTCCTGGGATAAATGAGGGGGGATCTCCCCCCCGCGGTCACCATTGGACCGTAGGATACAAACCCTAACGCAAAGACAACAACGGACAAAGGCTCCTTTCGATCGTAACTTTTTCAAGGCTATCCATATGAATCTCTTAAACAAATAATCCTAGCCATAATAAAATGTATAACTAATAACTCCATAAACTTTTATCCCTAACGTGTAATCCTTTTGAACTCTTACATGTAACAGATACATTCTCTCATCTTCAAAACTCTTTATGTAAATATTAAGAACCATTATAACCATAACTCTTACTCTATGTAACATTTAATATAACATGTTTCCACTACAACTTATAACTTCTATTGGTACCACCCCAAAACCCCATAATTCATAATTTTTTTCACCATTACCATCCTTAATTGCTAAATCCTAACAACTATAACTTTTGACACTTAAAATACTAAGATCTCCAAAAAAAATATTATTGAAATACACTTTTAAGATCTCCAAAAACACATAAACTTATAGTTAATTATAGTTGGAATAATTTCACTTAATTATAATTTATATGATAATAAAACACATAATGCTAGCCATATGAATCTCCTAAAATACATTATGGAATCCATAATAAAATGTATAATGACTAACTCCATAAATGTATATCCGTGACATTTAATCCTTTTGATTACATGTAATGGATACATCCCCTCAATTTCAAAACTCTTAATGTAAATCTTAAGAACCATTATAGCCATAACTATTACTCTACATAGAATTTAATATAACATGTTTCAACTACAACTTATAAATTTTATTAGTACCACCCCTAACCCTTATAATTCATAATTGTTATAACCATCATTACCCTTAATTGCAAAAATCCTAACAACTATAGCTATTAACACTTCAGAATGCT
This sequence comes from Larix kaempferi, assembly GCA_027924585.1. Classification (NCBI taxonomy): domain Eukaryota; kingdom Viridiplantae; phylum Streptophyta; class Pinopsida; order Pinales; family Pinaceae; genus Larix; species Larix kaempferi. The sequence continues at coordinate 14,292,423 of BSBM01000372.1, read as the reverse complement.
ACACCCGCACGGGTGTGGCTCAATGGTAATTCACTTGATATGAAGTCACATGTTGTAAACATAGGTCACGAGTTCAAATCACACCCGGGCTTACCCATGTCCCATGCTTACGGGCAGTTTTGGGGAACCTAGGGGTATAGTGGTAGCGGGATTGGATCCCTAGACCCCGTGTCACACGAGTACCGGCCCAGTCTCCAGTTGTCGATTCCCCTAGTTAAAAAAAAAAAAAAACACTTCAAAATGCTAAGATCTCCAAGAACATTTAATTGGAATGTGTCTTTAAGATCTCCAGAACACATAAACTTATAGTTAATTATAGTTAGAATAATTTAACTTAATTATAGTTTATATGATAATAAAACACCTAATAATAGCCATATGAATCTCCTAAAACACATAATGCTAGCCGTATTAAAATGTATAACTATTGATTCCATAAACTTGTATATGTAATGCATAATCCTTTTGAACTCTTACATGTAAGTGATACATCCTCTCATATTAAAACTCTTAATGTAAAACTTAAGAACCATTATAACCATAACTTTTACTTTTACTCTATGTAACCTTTAATATAAAATGTTTCCACTACAACTTATAATATTCAATAGTACCACCCCTAAACCCCACAATTCATAATTTGTATAACCATCATCACCCTTAATTGCTATAATCATAACAACTATAACTATTAACAATTCAAAATGTTAATACCTAACCATTAAATCCCATATAATTACTATAACCCCTAAATCCTTTAACTACAAATCTCTAATATGCCCCCCCCCCAAACAAAACTATTATAGCATTTATAACCCCTAATCACTATAAATCTATAAACCTTTGCCTTAAAATACACAGTTTCCTTAATAACTCAAACCTCCTAACAATTGGATTCTTAACCTTTGTAACTCCCAATCCTAGTAACCTCTAACCCCTTTCCACTAACTTATATATCCCATAACCCTTATAAAATCTAACCACTACCCTTGATAATCCTTATATCTATCCCTTATAATCATAATCATTGTGTTTGTCATCGTAATTACCTATATAATCATTATCACGTTAATTATCTATGTAATCCCTTATCATTATAAAGATTATAATCTCTAACCCTTGTAACCTCTGACCCCAATAAAATTTAATTTCTGTTAAAACATGCACACAAACAGAAATATGATGGAAAAAGGCTTTATGTCAGTTCTAACATGTATTCTCTCCAAAGTTACAAATATATAGTACAATGGGTGATGCCACTTTAGTGAGAGAATTTCTCTGTATCCTAACACCTTGCATGGTGATTAGGATATGCAATCTTAACCAAATCTCTTAATCATCATTTAGGATAAATCACTATTATCCTTAATGATTAATACAAATAATGGTGACAATTTAACTTTGATATTGGTAAGGTAAGCCATAGGCTAACATTCCCCCCCTCAATCACGAGCCTATATATCTATATTAGCTAAGCAATAAACACTAATGTTGAAGCTAATATGCTAGATATTTCAGAAGCCTTCATTTGTGCTTCAATGAAAAATCTGCTTGAAAATATGTCAAAACTGTATATTGAATTGTCCATATGAAATTAACTAGAAGAGAGCTGAAATTTGGAAATGAACAGTTGCCAATGTCTGAACATTCCTTATTTGTTTGAAAATTCCATCCTTTTCCAAGTGATTTAGCTAGAAGAGGTTGACATATTTTGCTAATTAGTGAACATGTAATATCACCACTCTACTATTAGTGAACAAGTAGAATCATTGAAGTGATCTATAACTATTGGCATACAAATATTGTCAATAAACATCCCAATCATGTATCCCATATTTGTCTGCCATCTACATACTATTGTTGTCAATTTTGTGATTTGTTTGTCGAAGTATACCATATACAAATTGTTGTTGTCAAAACTTGAAGTCTAACAATCATCATCAATATACCCCCCTTTTCCAATTTCAAGGTGAGAAGATATGGGTTTTCATGTGGGTTACCCTAAAACAATTCATCATTGTATAATTATCTTGATTAAAGTGCTCTCTCCCTTAAGGTGAAAGCGATTTTTTCTAATTTACTAATTTCATTTGTGTACAAGTCAAAGTGGGCATGTGGAGACAACCACATGTTATCTCATCCAATAAGGGCCATGCTTGGAAGCTACTCCATAAGGGGACCACTTTGTATTTATAATCCCTTTTTTCAGGTACAAGAAGGTTGAACGGCTAAGGGTTGTAAGATGGGTCTTTACTCGAGATTGAATTCTTTGGTAAGACCAATGCAACTTCTTGACTTGTTTATTCCATTGCCAATAACTTATCCATTGTTAAATTTTCAGAATTTACTTCAATCTGATCTAGGATCTTAACTGAGAGAACAGCATGTACAGCAAATCTACAGCATATCCTTCATGGACACAATAATGCAAGCACAGAAGAGACACAAAGTTTACTTGGGGAAAACCATAAAGGTGAAAAACCCCAATAACTTCCTCAAAGATAGATAGAGCAATGATACAACCAAAATACAAGAGATAGTCTTCTCCTAGCAGCAGAGCCTCCTCCTTCACAAGTGTGCCACTCTCCACAGTGTGAGTGAGAGAATAGAATGTGTAAAATGAGAGAGAGACACTCTCTATTCATACACTAACTTGGCTTGACCTTTACTCAACTAGGTCGGCCTCAACTTAACCACTTAACATAATGCTGACTAGGCCGACCCCCACTAGGGTGGTCTAATAACCCTTTGACCCACATGGCCGACCCCCAATAGGGTGGTCTAATAACCCTTTGACCCACATGACTTATACAGGGCCGACCCCAACAAGGTGGTCTAATAACCCATCAAGTATAGCTTACGACACTTAGAATATAAATGACAACACTTCCGTATAGAGGAATAATAACATCTCTATAGGAATACAACCACTTCCGTATAGAGGAATAATAACATCTCTATAGGAATACAATATACATATATGTGAAATACATTCCGAAGTTACATATACATCAACACTCCCTATTAACTAGGAAGGTATTTCTCGACACAGGTCTTCTAGCACAAGTCATCTTCTCTAGATCATCGTCACTGGATAATCGTCATCGAGTCATCATCATCGTCACTGCTGCTGCTATCTCAATCAATCTCTGAATCTACTCATCATAGTAAGTTCTACAGAGCCAGTCCTTTTTCATACTGGATGTAGGCCCACCACTTGCAGGTCTTCGTCATCACTAGCCATACTGTGGAATTCTCAGGACTTATTACGTGCGTCACAAAACCTGGCTGCAGCATCCCAGGCTATTACGAGCACACAGCTCTACCTGTAGGATCTCCCAGGAGCACATTACATGTGACCCATCACAAAACCTGGGTGAAGCATCCCAGGCTGTTATGAGCACACAGCTCTACCTGTCGGATCTCTCAAGAGCACATTACATGTGATCTCACCACAAAACCTGGCTGAAGCATCCGAGGTTGTTAAGAGCACACAGCTCTACCTGTCGGATCTCCCAGGAGCACATTACATGTGGTCCACGACAAAACCTGGTTGAAGCATCTGAGGCCTTTTTCATCCTGTCCAGATCTCCCAGGAGCAAATTACATGTGGTCATGGCAAAACCTGGCTAAAGCATCTGAGGCCTTTTTCATCCTGTCCAGATCTCCCAGCTGCGAATTAAATGCCATAGGACAAAACCTCGAAATATCATTTGCCAGATATCCCAGGGCACGAATTACATGCCATAGGAAAAACCTCGAAAGACTGTCTACGGATCTCCCAGGGCACAAATTATATGTCCTCCCAAGCAAAACCTCGAAAGAGCATTTGCCAGATGTCCAAGGGTACGAATTACATGCCATAGGAAAACCCTCGAAAGACCATATGCAAATCTCCCAGGGCACAAATTACATGCTTATCTGCACAACCTGATCCACGGCCACAAAGTATCATCTGATACTCACCATACATCATCCTGATGTACACATGATCATCCTGATCATCATCACTGCAACATCCTGCTGCATGTCATCTGGAGAAGCTCGTCATCCACGATCACCCTGATCATACAATGCATCCATCTGATGCACACCAAGTATCTACCTGATACATATCATCATACATAGTGTATCCACCTGATACATAGATACATGATCCACACAATGTATCCATCAACATACATGATCTACCTGATCATACCTGATACATATCAATATACATGATCTACCTGATCATACAATGTATCCACCTGATACATATACAGATACATGGTCCAAGCATCCAACATGATGCTTATACAAAATACATACACATGATCCAACCGATCATATCCAGCATCCAACATGATGCATACATACATACATAAAAATGATCCAACTGATCATATCCAGCATCCAACATGATGCATACATACATATAAAAATGATCCAACTAATCATATCCAAGCAGAAATCAGAACATCATCCTGATGCTCGTCATCCAGCGCTTACATCCACATCCATGTGAAGGATCTTCCTTCCAACATGCTTGGAATGGCTTCAGCAAATGTGTCCATCACTTCTTCCTTGAAGTGTCCTCGATCTGAAGAACGCCAAGCCTCTCTCTGAAGTACTCGAACTTCACCTTGGCTAGTGGCTTCGTCAGCACATCTGCAATCTGCTCGTCCGTCGCAACATACAGGAGCTTCACAGCTCCTCCCTACACCATATCCCTGATATAGTGATATTTGATCTTTATGTGTTTCGACCTGTCATGAAACATTGGGTTCTCGGATAGCTTCACACAACTCTGGTTATCACAGAAGATACCAGTAGCATCTGTAGCCATATTGCCTCACAACTAGCTGAACAGGCTACAACATACTCTGCCTCAGCTGTACGCAGTGCTACGCAGGACTGCTTCCTGCTAAACCAAGAGATCACACATGATCCCATACTGAAGCAGCACCCAGATGTGCTCTTCCTATCTGCAACACTTCCTGCCCAATCTAAATCAACATAACCCTACAGGTTAAACTTTTGATTCGCTTCATACTTGAGCCCATAATCCATTGTACCTTTTAGGTACCTCAAAATATGCTTTACAGCAACCAGGTGAACACTCCTCGGATCTGTCAGGAACTGGCTCAATGTGTTCACCGAAAAGCAAATATCTGGTCTCATGTTCGTCAGGTACATCAAGGACCCAATCATCTGACAATACATAGTGACATCAACTGGTTCAGATGAAGCATCACACAGAAGCTTTAGGTTCGATGCCATAGCCTCGCAGTCCATCATCCCGAACCTCTTCAGGATCTCTATTGCATACTTCCCTTGTCCAAGGAAGACTCCATCTGCACTCTACCACACCTCCATACCTAGAAAGTGGTGCATCATACCCAAGTTTTGCACATATATGACTCCCTGTCATGTGTCTCAAAACCAAGTGGCTGCTCCACATACACTTCTTCTTCAACTACACCATTCAAGAAAGCTGTCTTGAATCCATCTGGTGTATCTTCTATTTCATCACTTTTATATTTCTCTTTGCTGCCATCTGCAGCATGCTTGATCTTGATAGACCCACATGGAAGTCATAACAAACTTCCCTTCAGGTCTTGGGACTACATCCCAAACATCATTCTTCATGATCGACGGATCATGGCATTCCATTTCTTCATCCCAGATCCTGGGAACTTCAATATCTTCAATATATTCAATAGATATCTTTGTTGCTGGAACAAATGTTGTAGTCCTTTTGTAGGTGAAGATATACGGTCTTTCCTACAAAACAGGTTAAATTGCATGATTAGAAACATCTCATAATTTTCAGAACAAATTCTTACACATAAATAAATATGTCATACAGTCATGCAATTATCTTAGCCAATGCTTCAATACAACATTTATCCATATCCCGTAACTTTGTAGATGCCTTCCAATATCTACCAGAACATTGTTAAGAGTGTGCACAACTCCCAACATGTTAGCAAAGAGGGTTCATTCTAGATAAGTAGCAATGGAATGTTGTATAGTTCCATAGGCCACTTACCCATGCATATTAGTAGTATACTGTTCATCAATGCAATTATTCTAATATGCATAATACACAACCTAAATCTAGGAACATCAGTATATACATTATTGAACAGTATTATTTAAGAAATGACAATTCAAATACTTATCTTTGTTTGTTCGTTGGGTGGACTCCCTATGAGTCTTCGCTTCCTTGCAGGAGCTATTGGAGTCCTAATCTGAAGTAGTTTCTTCTACACCTTTCTGTTGTGGAATGTAGAGAGATGGTCAACTCCCTCTGAATATCTGCATCCTTGCAGAAACCACTGGAGTGTACTCCCTCTTGATCTTTGCTTCCTGGATTACTTGTCTTTGAACTTATGTTCATTCTCGATCCCTATGCATGCTTGTTAGTATCCTCATTGTGTTATCATCTAGGTCTCATACGTAATCAAACATTCATTAGTATAATCTTAATATTATCAAAACACAATAATCTCAAGCATGTATAATCAGGATCATTTCAAACACAGATAATAAACATTAGTATTCAAGGTTTCAGGGAAGTCTTCTTTTACTCATGCATATTCTTATTTGATCACAGGACTCTTTTGGTTAGTTAAATCATCAATCAAGATAAGATATATAATATGCATAAAACCCGTGATTACTCAAACCTATACCTTCATGATTCTTCTAGTTAGTCATATCATCAATTATGGTAAGAAACATAATATGCATACAACCATGACTATTCAAACCTATGACTTCATGAATAATCATTATCAACAACACAACAGTATAAGATCCTAACACAAGGTAGGATTCTATCTTGATATAGGAAAAACATACCTGGATTAGCATGCTAGCTAGTTATGTCTAACATACTCACATGATGTCTTCTTGTTCTTCTTCAATGACTTGTGCTAGTAACCTGTATATCTCATAGGTTAACCATCATAAAACCAAGTTATACATACCTCGTAAATGGATCTTCTATGAGATCCATGACAATGGATGAATCTTTGTCCTCATGTCATCATGATCATATGTTCTTGAACCAGAACATGATTTGTCTTTCTTGGTGTACCTTTCATGTTAGTAGACAACATAAACCTCATACAACACCATAATGCATTAGTACAATCATAAGTGTCAACACCCTAATCAATGAATATTTTCTATCGTGCATTCATAATTTTATTAAGGTGATACGACAAGTCTAAAATCAAGATTGTACTAACCGTAATAACATGAAGACAAACATACCATAAACTTAATCATGAACAAATCTCAAAACATACCTCGATGAGTCATACCTGTCAAGATTGCTTGTAACCTTTTTATGGAAGGCCTTAGCCTCATCTCCCTCTGAAATAGGAACTTCTTCACTTATGCAGGTGACCAATCCATCCTCTTCTAGTATTAACCCAATCCACTTGATTTGCAGGAACTGGATCTAGAGCTATATTAGGGTTTGTCAGAGAAAACCCCAAAATTCAAACTTTGAATTTCAAACTTTCGAAAGGATAAAAATATGCGCCTTGATGAGCTGATCAAACTGGTATATTCAAAATTTGAAAACTGCAAAGTTTCACTCCTCAATTTTGCCTTTGAAATTTTCGGATTCGTTGGACGTGACCTCAAACTAGGGTTTGATGAAGCCCAATATTCTTCCCAATCAAAAGGTTTGATCCAAATCTCTAAGCTTCTATTTTTATGAGGAGCTTCCAGCCGTGGTCACAGATTTCAAAAATTCCCATTTTTGTAGAAGCCCTAATTTTCCACTTTTCTGATCAAAGTCCCGAACTAGGGTCTGATCAAGCCCGGCCTTCTGCCCAACCAAAAATTCTAAACTTGGTCTCTAAATTTTGATTTTGATGAGTAGCATCCAGCCGTGGTCTCCGATTACAAAAATTCCAACTTTCTCCGAAGCCCTAAATTCCGGAAGCCATGAATGAAGGTACTAAAAAATAATTATGTTTTGACAGAAATATGTACCTGATTGTTTCTGGTGTAACTACAAAATTTTCGATCCACGGGGTCTGAAAATGTTTCTTAAGATAGCCCGACCTGTTATCTTTCCATCCTGACAGGTCTAACCTCAATTGGATTCTCTGAGAGAGATTTATGCCAAGTGTAGCAACGTGACCTGTTTATGGGATAATACAGGAGGGCAAACTTGTACGGCATGCCACGTGTCACTATTTCAACTTCGGCCTCTAAAAAATTTTCCTGCGATAGCCTGACCTGTTATCTTTCCATCCCGACAGGTCTGACCTCAATTGGAATCTCCGAGACAGATTTATGCCAAGTGTCGCAACGTGACTTGTTTATGGGATAATACAGGAAAGCGAACTTGTACAGCGTTCCACGTGTCACTGGTTCACCTTCAGCCTCTGAAACATTTTTCTGAGATAGTACAGTCTGTGTACTACCTGTCACTTTTTACTAAATTTCATTTGGAGCTTCCTAGGCCAAGTTATGACCTTTTTCCCAAGGTCACCTGATTTTGACTCAGATCTGGAAGAGGCAGAAACCCTATATTGTACAGATCATAAATCACAAATTTCAACGAATTAGAGGTTTTCCTTTGGACACAAGGTACATGGTGATTTAATATTCGACCTGTAAAGGTTTCAGATCCGAAAACTTCGCCAAAACGGATTTATAGCGAAAGTGATACGATGACTGGTTTTTGCTATATCAAGCCCTAGCATCATAAGTGCAACAAGTGTCATACATGCCATATCATGCCTTCTTTCAGGCTAGCTCTGATACCATGTTAAATTTTCAGAATTTACTTCAATTTGATCTAGGATCTTAACTGAGAGAACAACATGTACAGCAAATCTACAGCATATCATTCATGGACACAATAATGCAAGCACGGAAGAGACACAGAGTTTACTTGGGGAAAACCATAAAGGTGAAAAACCCCAATAACTTCCTCAGAGATAGATAGAGCAATGATACAACCAGAATACAAGAGATAGTCTTCTCCTAGCAGCAGAGCCTCCTCCTCCACAAGTGCGCCACTCTCCACAGTGTGAGTGAGAGAATAGAATGTGTAAAATGAGAGAGACACACTCTCTATTTATACACTAACTTGACTTGACCTTTACTCAACTAGGTCGGCCTCAACTTAACCACTTAACATAATGTTGACTAGGCCGACCCCCACTAGGGTGGTATAATAACCCTTTGACCCACATGGCCGACCCCCAATAGGGTGGTCTAATAACCCTTTGACCCACATGACTTATACAGGGCCGACCCCAACAAGGTGGTCTAATAACCTATCAAGTATAGGTTACGACACTTAGAATATAAATGACGACACTTTCGTATAGAGGAATAATAACATCTCTATAGGAATACAACCACTTCCTTATAGAGGAATAATAACATCTCTATAGGAATACAATATACATATATGTGAAATACATTCCGAAGTTACATATACATCAACATCCATCCATAATGAATTGTTTTCTTTTTGTCTTTCTTTTGACATATGTCTAAAATATGATTTGTATTCCCATAATGAATACAAGGATGGAGATCAAAACATTGATTCTCCATGTGACCAACTCTATGAAAATGTTGGCACTTAACATTCTGAACTTCAACATTTGAAATTGAATATCTTTGAAGGAATATAACACTTTGGAATTGGATTGGTCTAGAATAATATGGAATATGAAAGGTCACTTCCTTATCACATCCAAGACCTACTATACGCTTGTTGTTGTTGATTTCTTCCCAAGGTATGATGATGGGCTTGGAAAGAGTATGTTGAACCTGTTGAGTTAAAATCTGTAAAGTTTGATTTAATGCATGTTGTTGCATTTTTGAAAGGTTTCCTTTAGTGAACTCAAAAGAAAACTCTTAAAATTTAGGTTCATGAATAACTTCATCTTCCCTTGAAACTAATTTTGTAGTTCTTTCATTGAGTTGATCATGTGTTGCATGTTGATTGGAATCATTATCTTTATCATCATCATCATCATCATCATCATCATCACACTAGTAGAAAAATGGGTGATAAATTACCAGGTGACCAAAAATGTTGGTCACCAAGCAAAATAAATGACTAAAATACCAAAAGTGTTGGTCACCATAGTGTTTTTAAGTGAAATATGACCAAATTTGATCAATTTTAAATGATCACAACCAAAAATGACTAATTTAGTCATGGGATAAAAAAAATATGACTAATTTAGTCACGGGATAAAAAAAAATATGACTAGAAAGTCTAAGTTAATAATTATATAAGATGTCTATTGTTAAAATTTACGAAATTGTAATAATTTTATTACAATTTCATAATTTTAATGATGTAGATGGATTCAGAGACCCCTTTTAAGGGGGTATCAACATCCATTGGGAACGTTAAAATTTACGAAATTTTAAAATTTTATTGTCAAAATTGAAATTATCAATTTTTCAAAATGCAAGTTAGAGAGGTAAAAATAACAATTATTATATCCTTTAACCAGGGTCGGCCCAAGAGAATTTGTTGATGCATGAGTCGGCTCAAACATAATTCAAATAGACAAGTTGGCTCTAGTAGAAATTATAATATGAATGAATAGGTCGGCCTAGGAAAAAATTATTTTTCCACGTGCCAAGACAGAAGGTTTATATTTGTGGGATCTTTTTTCAAGCATTCTCTCACATCCTATAGAATTGGGAAGAAGCTCATCCAAGGCCCATTCCTACACCTTTTTATATTCTTTCTCTCTAACTTCTCAATTCCTTTTTTTAGCAATTTCCCTCTTCTTCAACAAGATCTGCTCATATATTGTTTTTATTGTCTATTTTTAATCCCCAATTACAATTTTTTCAATGAGCACTGTTAATTACTAGTATGAAAATGGGTAGCCATAGGAGAACCTATTAAAATTTGTCGCAAGGACATTCCGTCTATAATTTATATTCTAGGGAGATGTGCTTGTCATGTCCATACCTTGTTTCACTATTTTTGCTTTTGTATGCCCCTTTCGACACACTTGTCAAGTTTCATCTTATGTGTCGTCATGTGTCATGTTGAGTCATTCATTTCTCGATATAAGCATCATCATGTCATGATTGTTATACCATTGGGTTCGGCTCATCACATCGATGTTTCATTTGATGAAACCCATCATTGTTTGACCCTTTAGGCAGTCTATCAAACTTTAGGAAAGTGCATGTATTTTGAGTCATCATAGCCAAAAATTGTTAATTTATTGTCCTCCATCAATTCGCAAGCCACATTGCGACCATTTCCTCTTTAAGCAATAATATTAATATAATCTATAATATATTATTATATATAATATATTATTATTAACAAATTAAAAAATATATACAAACATCAACAAAAATATAACAAAGAGAGAGAATAAATATAACAAAGAGAGGGAAAATAAATAAATAAAAAGAAAACATAGAGAAAAGAGAATGAGTGGGAAAATGAATAAATTGAAAAAAAAATAAAGCTGAAAATAAATGAAAAGAGGGTTTAAAAGGGAAAGTGTAACTGGATTATTATAGCTCCTTTTTTAATCTACGGGAATTTCATTATTGATAAGAATCCAATAGAAGGCACAACTCCATCCATATTTTTCATTGAGGTATGTAATGGAATCTTTTCTACTCCGACCGTTTTGATTCATTGTGATTGCCAACCACCAACTTGGACAGATCAAAGACAATAGTTAGATCATACACAATCTATGCCATAAGGTTTTTTTTGTATTTTAACAAGATTCCGATCTCACTGTGTTGAATTTTAACAAGATTGGTCTCACTGTTATTCAAAACTTCATTTGCTGCATTATTTTATCGTTTTAGCAATTAATTTTTGGAAAATATTGACAAATTTAGGGTTAGGGTTTCCCATACTTCCAATTGCCGATAATTTAATTTTCATTTTAATATCTTTTTACTTTATTCAATGTCAGAGCTTTGTGTTTTTATTCTCCGCCTCTGGAAAAAATTGCTCAGCTTGTTTCTTACCAGGGAATCCACAACACAGGTATTTGTTCCCAAACCCTTTCTTTTCACTGTAAAATCCATGGTCTTAATAGCATTTTATCTAACATAGATTGAAAATCGATCAACTAGATTTCATATTAAGAATGTATTTTTAATTTGCAGCTGGTGATTGGCATGGTTAGTATTTTTATTGCCACTACTGAAGATTTAACAGTCTCATCGTTGACTTATAGATACAATGATCGGTTCCCATTGTGTCTGCCTGCATATCGGTTGGTCATGTGTTCACGGTAGGGAAATCTACAGAAACTGGAGCTTATCATTACGGAAAAAGTTGATAAACTAAGCAGTATTTGGGATTACAAGTGATGTATGCCAAATAATTAGTATTTGGGATTGTAATTGATAGAAGTAAAAATAGTAATAGTTAACGATGCAGGAGAGGGGGAATGCAATGGAAAATGAAATAAGGCTTGTGAGGATTCGATCATAGTTACCCTACAAGCGAGAATTGCATGTGAAGGTGGTGAAAATTTTAACATATCTTATCCTATTAAGTTCCTTAATCGTCTTTCGCTTCATCGCGACCTTCACCATGACGTGTTATTTGAATAACATGGAAGTTTTTAACCATGCCGGGGAAGCATTGACGACCCTGTCAATATCGTCTCACATCATTGTTTGTAGTAGTGAAGACTCAGGATCAGGCGAGATTCGAACACTAGATCAGGGATCCTATGATGCTATGATGCACAAGAAAATGTCTGTTAAGTGAAATTGGTATTCAAGCTTAATGATTGTCTAAAGCATTTGTCTTGGATGCTAATGGAATCCATACGTAGGTCTGTTGAACTCGTGGATGTTGTATGCTAATTTCGAGGCTGTACAATGGCCATACAAGTTGTACGCATAGTGGGAAATTTTTCTACTCTTCCCTACGGAGCCTCGAGCTGAAGGGGGCGTAGGATTTGTTTAGATGTTGACTTCTTGGTTTGAAACCGTTGGGTGGTATGTCCTGCCGCTAAAAACGAAGAGTGAATTGGTAACGCAATTGGAATTTGTGCTTCTTTTCATAGGAATGTAGTTGATGATATTATAGGTTTAATGAACGGTTATATTTCATATATGCTGCACAAACCAACATGCCTTCGAATTACATAGGTTATTCTTTCCATGCAAATCTTGTTTACATCGCCATGAAATGAAACCAGTCTTGACAACTTCAGTGCACGATGGACTGGGACAAAGGGCATGTATCCCTCAAGCACACTATATTCCCATAACGCAATATGTAAATAATGAGTTAGATGGCGCAAAAGAAGAGAGTATCAGTATATTCGCTTATAGCACCAGGGTAAATAATTTCTATGACATAGATTGTCAACCTACACCAAATATGTAGATTTTAAAGTCTTTTAATGTTATGGATTTTTAAGACAACAAATTCCTATATTGAAATATTTGGCTATACCTAACAAGCATTAGACTAGAGACTATCTTGGTAAGTACAACAATACATGGAAGAATGATATCATGGTATTTGGGCCAACAAGTAAAATATAGCCCATCATACTTATGCATTATACTCTGGAAGCATTGTGATGATGCATACTTGATTTTTCGATACTAGATTTTCTGAAGGAGCCTATTGATAATGTATGATGTAGACTTGACCTTTACGTGTTTTTTATATAGAAGGTTACTCAAATGTTTGAAATAATAATGTCCACAACACAGACTTGAAAGGATTACAATAATTAGTTAGAACATAATCTCTCAAAGATATAAGCACTTTCCAATGGAAGAGAGTGGTTGATGGGGACTCACTACCAAGGCTAATTGTCAATACTGTTTGAATATCAAAATAAAGAGGGCGAGTCACTATCAGATTCACTAACGTGTCATATAGATTCAATTAGGTAAATCAAAATGGGGACTCAAAATGGTATCTTGGATATCAAGTGACAGGGTAGTTAGTCTCGATAGTGATTCTACCGATCCTAATCACCAACAAGCGTGGATATTTATTGACAAGATAGTTTGGTTTACATTCACTATTAATTATGAATATTAATTAATAATAAGATTATTTTGATAACTATTTACATTAATTTGTATTTATATTTAAAAATGGATAAAACCTATAAATTAAGTTATACTCTAATTTTTATTGATACAATCTTAATAACATCAATAGCATAGTAAAATGAACCATGTTTATTTTCAATTTAATTCTGAAATATTTTCCCTTGTTGCTCAAGGGAAGCATTAGTTGCAAAGTATTTGATTCTTGTTGATCCTTTCAAGCTACAACTAGGAGAAGTAGATATAATTATGTGCAAGGAGCTTCTTGTTTCAATAAAATTGGACAATTTTCAATAATCATTTCATAGTTAGGACACAAATTGTGTAGAAAAAATTATTTTCACACATTTCCTTTCATAAATATATCTTTTTATGTTATATTAAATTGATATTTTTGGCATCAGTAATGATATCGTATTTGATGCATATCAAAATATTGATGATGATTCCAAAGTGGTAAGAAGTCGAGGTAATAATTTTTAATTGGTTTAGTGGTGACCATAATATATATATATATATATATATATTGAAAATATTAGTAGTTTGAATCTATGTTACCTCTTAGTTATTTGGAAGTTATATGTGATATTTATGAATGCATTTTTTGTTACACATTTTTGTTGCAGTTTTGGTTAATGTTCTTATCTATATATTTTGACAAAATTTTCTTATATAGAAAGTTTGTTAACTCTCTTCCTTATCATTATTTTTCTAGTTTCTTGGAATTATTTATCCAAATTATAGTTTCAGCAGCATGTGGGATATCATATCATCCATAATGCTTTGATTTTAAATTTAGGAAGCATACAATGTTTCCAAATCCAAATCGACCAAGTTTCTAAAGTATGACAAAATGAAACATCAAAACTATTGACTTCTAGATACCACACTTATATATATCATATAGACACCCTTTGTGATGGTGCCTTTAAGGTTTTTAAGAGTTTGTGATATTTTTTGTTACATTTGGAATCATAGTGTGTTAATGTTTGTAAGAGTTTGTGATATATTTTTAGTGTGAACTTTGATTCTATTTAAGGGTGCTATCTCAATGGAAGAGCACATACCTTATAGGCATGAGCTTGGTGGTTTGATTCCTTCATGCCCTATCTACATAAATCAATGACTAATTAAATGACTAGTTAACAACAATCGATGACTGAATAAATGACCAGTTAACAACAATCAATGACTAAATATTTAATGGACACTTAACAACAATCAATGACTAAATAAATTACCAGTTAACAACAATCAATGACTCAATAAATGACCACTTAATAGCAATCAATGACTAAATAAATGATCAATTAACAACAATAATGACTAAATGTACTACCAAACAATGATAACTAATGACCAAATATCATCAATTAATTACCAAATAGCGACAATTAATGACTAAATATATGACCAACGCATGAAGAAATTCAAGCAATTTATGACCAAGTGATAAATGACCAATTTGGTGGGGTTATAAGTGACTGCTAATTAATGACTAGAGGTCACGTGACCAAATTTAGTCATTTATCACCAATTTTTAGTCATTTTTTTAATCACTTATCACCCATTTTATACTAGTGTTATCATCATCCTCAAATAGGGGGTTTATAATATTTGAGCATTCATAGATCTAGGTGCAAAATCTAACAAGATATGATGATTAAATCAAGCATGAATAGTTGTGCAATAATACATATTAATCATTACACATTAATTTAGAAGAGAATAAAGACAATGATTTTATTATTAGAGTACTGGAATTAATGGAGAAGCTTAAAATATATAGAGAGGCAATTCAAGATAGGTTAGAAAGAAATTGAATTTCCCATGCCATGCAAAATGAATAGTCGGGATTAACTTAGACCAAATAACCTCAGTTATTCATACAATCTCTCCTACATTGAGTTGAACTATCCTGAATTGAACTGAACTAGCATGTACTAAACTAAAATAAACTAGGGTGTTAATGAGTTTTTGGGGAAGTTAGGTGTCAGTTAGGGACTATTTGGTGAAACAACTTAAGTTTAACTGAGTTATACTTCCTTAAATCAAGGAGAAAAACTCCCCCAAATCATGTAATGCACCCTCAAACCAAGGAAAGTGCCCCTAAATATAGGTATTGGTCTCATGGGTGACTCAAGAAGTGTATTTGAATTTGGTTTATCCCATTAGACTCATCAACATTATCTCTAGGAGGGTTATTTACTCTAACACCCCCCCATAAGCCTAACTAGAAAAACTAAGTAATAAAATGTGAAGAACTTGCAACAATTAATTGATAAGAATATGCGAAATAGTAGAAATGATAGAACTCATAATCACTTTTATTGATCGCAGGCCACTTCGAGGGGGCAACCTCCTTTGAGAAAGTTCAATACAAATAACTTCACGGTACCTTCATTGGTTTCAACACAAACTTATATACTAAGTCTAGGCGCCAATACCATGGGTCAATACCATGTGTCAATACAAACCATGAGCCAATACAAAATATGGATCAACAATTACTACGGGACGACTTACAAAGTATATGCGTCCAACAAAAATAATACGAACTATGGATCAACAAATACTACGGGATGACTTACCATGCATATGCGTCCAACAACAATATACTAACAAAGTAAATAGAAGGGTTGACATGGGTTCCTAATATCCCCTCTCCCTTAGAAAAAGCTTTGTCCTCAAAGCTTTAGATGTGGAAATTGATGAAGAATCTGAAGGAGTGGTTCCCCTGTAGCATCCTCGAGTTGCCTTCCAGCCCATTGTTATAGCTTAAAATGACACTTCTCCGTCCGTGACGACACTTGCATCGCCTGGTCTCATGACGACACTTCTTGAGATCAAGTTTTGTCACACAACAGGACACTTGTGGATTGAAGGGTCATTTGGGACACTAAAAATGGTTGAAATTACCTCACTCTTGGCCCATCTGATGGTTATAACCCTTAGGAACATTTTTCTAGACCAAACCATCTCCTGAAAATCATCAGAAAACCCTGTTTTTGGCCATTTTTCCCCAAAAACGCTGGTATCCTGTGTATAGAGTAGGGCATACTAGGATGTGTGCACGACTCTTATGCCTATAGAGTAGCGCACACCTTGGAA
Source organism: Larix kaempferi (assembly GCA_027924585.1). Classification (NCBI taxonomy): domain Eukaryota; kingdom Viridiplantae; phylum Streptophyta; class Pinopsida; order Pinales; family Pinaceae; genus Larix; species Larix kaempferi. The sequence goes on along the minus strand of BSBM01000372.1, from coordinate 14,275,245 downwards.
AATATGCAACTCCAGTTCAATAAAGTAGCGCACACCTCACAAATGCGCTACTCTACTTCACTAGAGTTACGCACACCTTGAAAAATGCATTGGTTTGCAGTAGGAAGAGTAGGGCATTTTCCTGTACTAGTCAAAATCTTGAATTTTGGTTTAGTTGAGTTGGTTTGGAAACCTCCTGATCAGTTATAACTACTTTTCCTCTCCTTCATTGACTATATAAGGAAGGTAGAAGGGCCATGTGAGGGGACCAATCCTATAACAATGTTATACTGGAGGAATGGAGACCCTCATCCCCCTCTCTTGTTCCTCAGTTTCTGATAAACCCTAGCACAGTTGATTAGAGGCTGGGATCCTTGGAGAACAAAAGCAGGAGACCTTGAATCTAGGTTTCGTGAAGTGCCAAGCTTGAAGGAAGGTATAAATTTATGTACTTGCTTCATTCATTAATAAAGATCGGACGTTCTTCCCTTTCCAAATATGACCTATTCATGTGTGTCTCAGATTTGATTACAGTTTGCTTATAGTCTGATGTCTTCTTCTGTTATGAATATCAGTCTTATATATGTAGTCAAATGTATTTGAGAAAGGTATCAAGTTGTTTTGCAAGTGTGGGCATTGCAACACGGGATAGTATTGAAAAGCAAGAAAGAGAAAGCTAGGATCAACCTTCTGAATAAGGTGCACATATCTCTAACCTTAATCTCTTCACTTACTTGTTGTACTTGCACAACATTTATAGGTCTATCTTTCATACCTGTAAGTTGGTAGTTTCTCCCCTGAACTATAGGTGCATTTTCCTCACAACAAAATGGCGACTCCGTTGGGGACAGCCTAGCTGCTTAGGGGTATCCAAGGTCATTTCTTTAGTTTTGTTTGAAGGTAGTTGTTCAATTTCTTGATTAGAATCAGTTATTAGGCTTTGTTTGACCCTCCTTGGCTCTTACAGACCCTTCCTAGCCCTTTCAGACCCTGGTGGACCCAAGTTGGGGGGTTTTAACCCCATTTTTTCAACTTTTCCCACCTGTGCGCTACTGTTGTGCAACACAGTAGCGCATTCCCTTGTTATGGGCGTTGGTATGCCTCATACACAGTAGCGCACACATTCTGGGTTTGAGTTTTTGGGTTGTGGACCCAAGTTTGGGGGTTGTGGCTGCATTTTTGGGGTCCTCGATGACCCTAGGTCTGAGTTAAACCACTATAAGTGGTCTCCTCTCCTTGTACCGATCCTATGTTCATGGTTTGAACCTCATTTGATCAATTTGGGCTTGTTTGGAAAGTTTTGGGGCTTGTGGACCTAAGTTGGGGGGTTGTGGACCAGTTTGGTGTTTTGTACCCTAATTTGAGTCTGACTGAACCTGCTTGCTCCATTTCAACTGGATTGAAACCTACTGACTCTACTTGACCCTGTTTGTATCTATTTGAGTGAAATTTCTCTTTAGATTGGTTTCTTATCCTCCCTTATGCTTTTAGTTTTTTTTGTAGCGAAAGCTCAAGTGTCTTTGTTGTTGTTCAGGACCTTGACTGCACTGTTTATGTGCAGACCTGACTTTACCAAACCATACTTCTTTGTAGGTCATTTGCTTTGTTAGGGTCTAAAAGTAGTTTTCATACGCTTTTCCCAATGGTTGGCATGCTTACATCAATAAGAATCTGAAAGTCATATTGGTAGCTTTTACTGTTTCAATAAGGAAACCTGAAAGTTCTTTGCTTTTGCTTTGATTGTAGGTTACCTTCAATTTCAATTTTGTTTCTTACCTTCGAAAGAATAAAAAAAAATTGATTTATTTTCTGAGTAGAGTACCTTGCAAGTGGCTTAAAGGATTTAAGAGTGCTTTGCATCAAAAAGAAGAAATTTTTCTTTTGCATACTTATTGGTTTGAGTAGCTGCATTCTTAGGTTTTGAGTTTAATTTTGTACATTTAGACTTTATTTTTATCTTTTTGCATTCGAAAAGACTAAAAATTGCATTTGCATATGCATTCTAGATCGTATCTTTAAGACTTGCATTGAAAAGAAAAGATCTGCTTAATGGTAAATATTTCATTTCAGTACTCTATCTCTGTTATAACCACTCTCACACACCCACTACCTTTTTGAGTAAGCAAGTAACCTTTAAAATGAACCCTAATAAAATGTACTAGTAACATTTTCTTTTCTAGGTTACACTTTTCACCAACTATTCTTGGTTAGGATCTTGGGTTTAAAACATCTTAAACCACCCAAGATCACACATTACGCAAAAATCGTAGTTCGACTATCACAGGTAAACCCACCTCATTCAAAGCTTGCTTGGGATCTATGCAGTAGGTCTTGTGAGATCAGATTGTTGGGAATACACCTCCTACTTTCTGTTTCGAGCATATACCAGGATCGGATCGCGTTTGGGGACTTTTTTGAGTTTCGGGCTTAGTTACCCTGCCCACGCCTTCTGATTCGACCAATGACTGTTCCCCCAAGAGTTTTCGGTGTGGTAGTATCTTTAGTATCTGACCATAGGATCATACACAGGTGACGGCGAAGGGTTATATCTGTTGTACCTAGGACAGACGTGAGAGGAAATCCCTTGCAGGTCTTTGGGAGGGGGGTTGGGTGATTCCAGCGCTTGCACCCTTAGTCATTGTATTGTGGACCCCAGGTAACTGTTCTTCTTCCTTCGTTGATCTGTTCTGGGCCCTCATCATCCTAGACTCTTCTCCGGAAGGAATCTATTTGCCTGGTTTGATTTACCTAGGACCTTTTTTAGTGGTGTGCTCTTTGTGCTACTTGTCTTAGTTTGCCTTATAGAACTTCTTGCTCATTTGAGCAAGAAACTATGTCTAGCGTTCCGACGAGTGCCAATCAAGGTACCCCTATTCCAGGGGATCCTTGTGCTATTCCATTCATTGGAAACATTGGTACTCCCTTAATGGCTACTCTGAATCTTCCTGGATTCACTATAGGGCTGCCGGTTTGGTTGTTCTCCACTCTGAATGCCTTGCATGCTCCTGACGCTTCTGTTGTAAGCACCTCAAATCAAGAGCATCAGAACCCTGTGCCTTCTTTGCCAATAACATCTTCTCCTCCTCCTTCTGCCTCATGTGGCGAAAGTAGCAATACGAGTAACCAGCAGTCTAAAAGGAATAGACGGGGGAAGAATAGGAAGAAGATGCCAAAACAAGGGGGCAGCAACCCAGCCACTGCAAGTCATGCTGAGGGCAAGCACCCTGCCTCTGCAAATCATGCAGGGGGCACCTACCTAGCCTCTGGAGGTCATGCTGGGAGAAAAGTTTTAGTCACTGAAATTTTGTCTTCAACCACTGTCAGTCATGTTGGGTACACGTCATTGATCACTGCTAGTCAGATTAATGACAAGTCACCAGTTCCTGTGAGTCATATTGGAGACACCAAATCAACCACTGCAAGTCATGCTGAGGGAGTTGAAATTGTCGACAAACCCAATAAACAGAAGTATAAGTTCCCTTGCAAGTTTTGTGAGGGAGACCATCTTACTTATTTGTGCCCTGTACTTCTAGAAGTGCAAAAAGTGTGGTCCTTAGTTCAAAATTCTTCTGCTTCTGAGCAACCAGCCATTGCAATTCATGCTGGGGGCAAGATGTTAGCCAATGCTAGTCATGCTGAGAGTACTGACGTTGTAAAGGAGTCTCAACCTATAGGACAGAAACCAAAGTTCCCTTGTAAACTTTGTAAGGGAGATCACCTTACTCACCGATGCCCTGCAATTCCAGAGGCACGAAGAGTGTGGTCCATGTCTGAAGGAACCTCTGTTCCTAAGTTGTCTATAGATTCCCTATAGTCAGATCAACCTTTGGTTGATAAAGTGGTTGAACCAATGCAATCTTTGGTCGACCCCACTCTTCCTTCGGAGAGTGAAGTGATCGAATCGATGCAATCTTCGACCGATCCCATCAGTCCTTTGGAGACTGATGAACCTATCCCTGAAGTCTTCTGCATTACCAGTTTGGATGTTTCTGAAAAAGGGGACACTTCATCCATGCCATGTGAACCCCTACCAAGTCCTAGGATCGTTTCCTTTGATTGGAATAGTCTAGCCGAGCCTCATCTTCCTTCTTCGACACCTTTTCAGATAAAGGTTGATATCGGGAACCATACGGCTGATCGATGCATTGTAGATGAAGGAGCTTCTATTAGTATCTTATCTGCTTATGCTTGGAGAGATTTGGGTTTCCCAAATGTTATTCTAGCTGTTAATTGGTCGTTGACCTTTGATAAAAGACCTAGTGAACCATTCGGATTCCTCCGTCAGGCACCTGTTACTTTGGGTGGAAAAACAGTCTTAGTTGATTTTATGGTTTTAAAGGACCCTATGGAATTTGATATGATCGTCGGGCATGATTACGTTTATTCTATGCATGCTGTGGTGTCTACGCTCTTTCGTGTGATGCATTTTCCTCATAACGAAAGCATCGTCACTATCGACCAGCTTGCATTCGTAAATCCTCCTTATTACCCAACTATAGACCAGTCTGATTCCTCGTCACTAGGCTTTACTATGTCACATGGGACTTATGTGGCATATTGTTCCTTGAGTTCAACTGCTACTGAGAAGAAGTCTCTGATTTCATGCTTACCTTCTTGGGACCTAGTCCCATCTTTTGACCAAGTGACACCTCCATCTGAATGTTTAGATATGTGTTCCATCTGGGATGATATACTTCCTTCCGATGAAGTTTTCCTAGAGTCCATAGTACAGTCTATCATTCATTTGGATGTTGATCCAGTCGTAGTTATGTCTAGACCCAGTTTGACCTTAAAGTCTAATCTTCCTACTGTTGAGTCTTTATACTCTCCTATAGATCCGTAAATCGGTGTTCCTGCTGAGTTTGATTCTGCTTCTAGAATTTTCAACTCTCATGATGATGAATTTGTTTCTGCAGATTCCATCATGTCCTTCAACTTTGATCTTCATCCTGAATTTGATCTTGTTGATTGTAAGTCCCCGGGCTTGGGTACCATAGAGTCTTCATTTGAAAACCCTGCCTTGTTTAGGCCTGTTGTTGATGATAGTGAAGTTGAAAGTATTTCTACCACAGTGACTTGTATCGGGTATTTCTTTACATATGTTTTAGATATGATCTTGGTACTAATGTTTCTTGGAGATAGGATTCTTAGCTGGATTTATACTTGCTTATTGGTCCTTTTCGACACCTTGTGCGACCATGTCAGGTATATTCGGAACCTTGCATATAGGTTTAGGCTTCCCCACTGTTATGTTGCATTTGAACCTTTTGCCATCCGAATTCGCCATAGGGTCGAACCTGTTGGATATTGGTGTGTTAGCCATCTCTTTATGCATTGTGCACCATTCCGACAGCAGAGCCTACCTAACATGGGTCACCCTAGTCAACACCCTTATGCCATTCTGGTGCCCATGCTGAGTTTTTCTCATAGGCTTGGGAGCCTTTTTAGATTTACCATGACTTTGAGAAGAAGCCTCATATCTTTCTTCCTCATATATTTCTGGCCATCCCTGATAAGGCTCCCATCTTTATGTTCAAGTTGCATTTGCATCTGTTATGATCCCGCTTGCGCTAATGAGCTCGATGCCAGCTTCCACGCTTTTAACTCGTTGTATAAGCCTCCATCTCTGATCTCATTTCCGCTAAGCCCTGTATCATTTTGCCTTCGCATTTTGACACCTTTTACCTGGAGGAGACACAACCTGAGTGTCCTTATCTTGCTCATGTTCCTTGCATTAGGCATAGCTTTGTTCCATGCACTTGGAGCTAGTTTCGCATGTCCCTGACACTCGTCTCCTCCCATTTCGAGCATTCTTCCACCTTTACTTCAATCTCGTTAAAAACAGTAAGTAGGTTTTGAGCATTCTTCTACCTTCACTTCGAGCTCGTTAAAAACAGTAAGTAGGTTACGAGCAGTCTTCCACCTTTCCTTCGAGCTCGTTAAAAAAAGTAAGGAGGCTATGAGCATTTCTTTCATCTTCACTTCGAGCTCATTAAAAACAGTAAGGAAGTTATGAGCATTTTTCTGTATCTCCTTTGAGCTCGTTAAAAACAGTAAGAAGGTCACGAGTTTACTTTTTTGGGCTCGTTAAACCTTTACGGAAAAGATCCCTATGGAGTTCTTTTAAGCCCTTTTCAGACTCCTTAAATAGGAAAAGTTTGCCGACCATAGTTGTCTTTTCAGGCTCGTTAAAATAACTGAACCGACATCCACTTAGGTATAGAATTACCCATTTTCCGGGCCTTAGTGGATAATTTACGGAAAAGGTATACTCTAGGTATACTCTGGTATGCACTAGAAGAGTTCTTCTTCCATTATTTTACACTTTTTTGGGGAAGGAGACTAACTTTACGAAAAAGGACCTTTGGAGTCATCTTTAGGGTTTTCAAACTCTCGAAATGTGAAAACACCAAGCGAGCATTAACCTACTCGGGCTCGATGTGAAATCCACGAGAGGGTAAAAAGAGGATCAGGAAAACATCGACGAGCATTAACCTATTTGGGCTCGATATTAAAATCCACAAGTAGGTGTATAGAGGACTGTTTAAGTTTTCAACTCTATAAGCAAGAAAAAAACACCAAGCACAGACCAATCCGAGCTCGATATAAAATCCACGAATAGGTGTATGGAGTTTTCTTCTAGGATTTTCACTCCTTAAATATGAAAATACCGTCGAGCATGCTTTAGTTCTTTGTCAAGCTCGTTAAAAAATGAAAAAGGAAAGGGAAGGGAAGAATATTAAAATATCTTTCAATATGATGGCAGCAAGTCTACTATCTCCTTGAACAAAGCACCTATTTTGATTCTATCAAACAAGTTGGGTTCTAGTGTTGGCCTTAGGATAAACCTGATCTCAGAGTTCTTACTCCTCCGTTTGGTTAGTCTTCCAATCATATGGAGAATCTGTTAATGTCTCCTACATTACAGATTTGCATCGTGGTCTCTTTGTGTTAAAAGATGCCTAAGTCACTCTTGTGTCGTGCTCACTGTTCAAGGATATAACCTGTGTTGGCCACTCTGCAGTTGCCTTGACCTCATGTGTCGGCCATTCTTTAGTTGCCTTGACCTCATGTGTCATCCATTCCTTGGTGTCGGTATGTTTTATCATGTGTTCAGTCCTACTCCAAATTAGCTCATACCTGTTGAGTGTCCCTTGTGTTGGATGATGGAGGATGCCTTAAGGCCTCCCTTCCAACGAACTTCTTCCCATCGACTTCAACTCATTGTGCTCTGGGAATTAAGTTTAGAGTTTCGGTTAGTACCTTGGGGATTGCAGTCGTTAGTGGCAGTTTCCCTTGCTATTGTATAGATGGGAATACATCAATGTCTCCTATCCGATGGATTCTTCAAGTGTTCGACGGCAAGACCATTTATTTGCACTTGCTTGAATGTACTAGGTACCTTGGGTTCCATTTTCATTATTGGTGGATACCCTCGTGTTTGTTAACGGCATACATCAATGACCGGTAATCAAACGATACCTCCCATGTTTGACATCAACTCATTTATTTGCATGGATAGGTTTGTACCTTAGGTTGTTTTTGGATGAAGACCTTGGGATCCTCAATAGCATCACCTCATTTATGTTATCGCCCAAGTTGCGCAAGACTGAGCCACACTCTTTTTGGCTCTTGATGAGACATAGATCTAGCTTGTTCTCTATGGCTATGTTCTCCAGTTTTGACATAGATCCACCTTGCATTTATGTGGCTATGTTTACACTTATGTTCCTCATGGATCCACGCTTGTATTTTAGTGGCCATGATATATGCATCAGTATTTGGATCATTATTGTATCCTCTTGGAGGTCATGTTCCACTATTTGAACATGGACAGTTACCCCAAGGATAAGTTTGTCTGACATTGCCTTTGCTTTCAGGTACTTCATTTGAGCCTATGATTCTTAGTTTCTTCGGTTCCTCCGCTTCCATGATTCAACTCTTTATTATTTATAACGTATTTCGGCCATCGTTTTCCTCACTCCCTCTAACCTCATACATTAGGGGGCATCTGTTATAGCTTAAAATGACACTTCTCCGTCCATGACGACACTTGCATCGCCTGGTCACATGACGACACTTCTTGAGATCAAGTTTAGTCATACAACAGGACACTGTTGGATTGAAGGGTCATTTGGGACACTAAAAATGGTTGAAATTACCTCACTCTTGGCCCATTTGATGGTTATAACCCTTAGGAACATTTTTCCAGACCAAACCATCTCCTGAAAATCATCAAAAAACCCTGTTTTTGGCCATTTTTCCCCAAAAACGCTGGTATCCTGTGTATAGAGTAGGGCATACTAGGATGTGTGCGCGACTCTTATGCCTATAGAGTAGCGCACACCTTGGAAAATATGAAACTCCACTTCAATAAAGTAGCGCACACCTCACAAATGCGCTACTATGCTTCACTAGAGTTGTGCACACCTTGAAAAATGCGCTGGTTTGCAGTAGGAAGAGTAGGGCATTTTCCTGTACTAGTCAAAATCTCGAATTTTGGTTTAGTTGAGTTGGTTTGGCAACCTCCTGATCCTGATCGGTTATAACTACTTTTCCTCTCCTTCATTAACTATATAAGGAAGGTAGAAGGGCCATGTGAGGGGACCAAGCCTATAACAATGTTATGCTGGAGGAATGGAGACCCTCATCCCCCTCTCTTGTGCCTCAGTTTCTGATAAACCATAGCACAGCTGATTAGAGGCTAGGATCCTTGGAGAACAGAAGCAGGAGACCTTGAATCTAGGTTTCGTGAAGTGCCAAGCTTGAAGGAAGGTATAACTTTATGTACTTTCTTCATTCATTAATAAAGATCAGACGTTCTTCCCTTTCCAAATATGACCTATTCATGTGTGTCTCAGATTTGATTACAGTTTGCTTATAGTATGATGTCTTCTTCTGTTATGAATATCAGTCTTATATATGTAGTCAAATGTATTTGAGAAAGGTATCAAGTTGTTTTGCAGGTGTGGGAATTGCGACACGGGATAGTATTAAAGAGCAAGGAAGAGAAAGCTAGGATCAACCTTCTGAATAAGGTGCACATATCTCTAACCTTAATCTCTTCACTTACTTGTTGTACTTGCACAACATTTATAGGTCTATCTTTCATACCTGTAAGTTGGTAGTTTCTCCCCTGAACTATAGGTGCATTTTCCTCACAACACCCACTGACTCCTTTTGAGTTTCAGGGAGGATTGCTTGGAAGGCTGTAGATGAAGAAGGACCATATCAGCTGCATGAAAAGTGCGCTGAGAACGGTGTTGAACGGCTTGTTTTTTCAATCGAATTCTTGCCATGTGAAGATTGTCCTGCAGAATGAGAAGAATATGATCGCGGTTTCAAAGAACCAAGTCAATTGCCTGAACTGGTGAGCTGTTGAGCGTGTATGGAAGAAGAAATGGCGGTGCATGTCCATAAATTGCTTCATATGGTGTCCTTTTATATGTGGTATTGTACCACTGGAGCGCTTCTAGGAAATCCATAGAAATAGCTATCCACATCTGTGTAGGGATGGGAAAGGGTTTGAGCAGTCCCGAAAGGAGTGTCGTTTAACCCTTGTTGACCTGACAAGTATCACAGTAAGCCACCATCTGCTGAATTGTCATTGTCATTCCCTGCCAAAAGAAGTTACATTGTTCCCGGTCACACATTTTGAGGAACCTAGAGTGCCCTGCTGATGAAGAAGCATGGAGTTCATAGAAGAGATAGCCCTGTTGAACAGATTGCAACCAATTTGGAACAAGCAGAGAAATAAATGTAAGAGAAACTGGGTCATCAAATGGGCGAGAAGGAGCATCTGCCACCATATTGTCCTTACCCTTCTTGTAAGTGATCGCATAGGCATAACCCATGAGTTGGATAACCCATTTCAGGTGTGCTGGGGAGGAGACCCATTGTTCCAGGAAATTTTCCAGACTCTGGAGAGCAGTCTTGATGCAGAAAGAATTCCCTAATAGGTATGGCTACCACTTATGTACTGTATGCAAAATAGCCATCATTTCCTACTGAGATGTAGATGCAGCTAAATTCATACTGGAAAGGTCTCTTGAAGGCGACAAGCCCACTGGTTCAGTAAGGACACCTACATAGCTATCCCAGGAAGTAGGGGAGACCGTTGATGGGTGCATCTGAATGGAATGGAGTTGAGCGATGACACCATGTGAATTCTTCTTAAGGATCTTTTCCAGGCGATGTGAACTGATGATTCGGAGAGACCCTTGTTGTAAGCCCTTAAATTTGTGGTGTTTCCCATTGACTGAAAACTGCATCCAAAGTTCAGCAACATCCCATAAGATGGGGCCAAGTGTGTGTAACCATTGAACGCCCAAAACCACATCACATCACATCTGCCTAGGGACAAGGAAAACATGTCAGAGCGCAAGTTATAATCTTCCAGAGAGATACGCACATTGTGACACTTCCCCTTGCAAGGTAAGGTGCCCCCATTGGCAACCATGACTTCAAAGATGGAGCAAGGATGGACAAAACAATCAGCATGTTTGGTGATCCGAGGGTCAATGAAGTTATGAGTGCTACCAGAATCAATGATTATTTTAAGAGGAAGCTTCTTGAAGTAACCCCTGACCCACATTGTTTGGGGGGTGGTGACGCCGGATAAAGCATGGAGAGATCTCTCTGGTTGTTCATCCTGAGATGGGGGGTCAATAGGCTGCTCCTGAATGTCGACCTGATCATCTAGTGTATCTGGAGTTTCTTAACCAATTGTAGAGGCAAGCGGAGAATCCATATCCAAGAGATAGAGATTTTGTTGAACACATCTATGTCCCCAAGTGAATTTCTCATCACAATTATAACAAATCCCTTTTTCTCTGCGTGCCTGCATCTCTGTTTTGGAAAAATGCTTGATAGGAGTTGGTCGCGGAGCTGGCGGGATGGGAGTTCGTTGAGAACCCATATTTCGAAAGGGAACAAAAGTGGGTTTGGAGCACTGTTGGGATGCAATCTTGTCTTCTGCCAACTTAGCCAACCCGAGGACTTCCATCATTGTGTTGGGATGGAACATTTTAACCTCTGACCGGATTTCATCCTTAAGACCACTGATAAAACAACTCCTGTAGAATTCATCAGACAATCCTTCTGTGTGATCGGCTAGTTTCTCAAATTCTGTCTGATACTCTCTCACAGTGCCACTTTGACAAAGTTTAGTGAGTGCTCTAGTGAAGTCATCAAAAGCACTAGGACCAAATCGATACAAAAGGAGTTGGCAAAAATCTATCCATTTTGGCTCGTCATGAGCCTTGATGTACCAACGGTACCATTGAAGGGATTCCTGTTCCAAATGAAAGGATGCAAGTGGAACTTTTTGGACATCAAAAGTATTATGCAGATTGAAATATTGTTCTGCACGATAGACCCATCCAGTTGGATCAGTACCATTGAAGCAAGGAAATTCAAGCTTCAGACCATAGAAATTGCTAGAAGAAGAGAACCCATTGGCTGCCGAAGATTCTTGTTGTCGGTTATTGTTCATGGTTGAATGCTGAAGATAGAGGCTAAGAAATTTTTCATCCAGATCTTGGAGTTTGGTTTGGATGGTTGCAACTGCTTCCTCCATGGTTGTTACTCCTGCGCAGGTGACAACCATAACTATGATTTTTTTTTTTTTGGGGGGGGATGGATAGAAAAACACAAACAAAAGCTTATTTAGTTAAGGGAAATTTGGATTTGGGAAAAAATCGGAGGGGTAATTGGGGTTTGACTAGGTTTTGGGACACTTTCTGATGGACAGGGAAGCAAAAAATGAGGATTTCAGAAGTGGGGTGAAATAATGAGAAAATTTGGTAGTGAGGGACAAAGAAGCATAATTAGGAAAGGAACTCTGTGGTAAAATTTGAAGGCGATTGGGTGAAATCCAAAGAAGTTATGGCAAACCCTAAAAATAGAAAAATGTGGGGATTTCGGGCTTTGGGAAGTGGAATTTGGGATAGGGTCCTCAGGAATGAAATATGCAGAATGGGATTACAGGGTTTCCATGGAAGTTTCAAGGGAAACAGAGTGAAAACAAGGGAGATATGGAGAAAAAAACTGAAATTTTTTTTATTTTTATTTTCAGAATGGAGTTGCTACGGCGCGGAAGGGATCTTAAACAGATAGATCTGCAACGGTGCGGAAATGATTCGAAAATAGAGGGATCTGAAACGGAGCCAAATGGATCGAAAATGGTTGGATCTGAAATAGATCTGAAACGGTTGGATTTGGAATGGCTTTCAGAATGGATCTAGAACGGCTTTCAGAATGGATCTGAAACAGCGCGACAATGATCGGAAACAATTCAGCTGAAAATAGATATGGACCCCAGGTATGTGCAGCTTCCTGTCGGTGCAGGGGATTCACTCGGCCACCAATGTTATCTGACGGCTTTCTTATTGGGGAATTACCCCTCACTCCACGGCTCAGGTAAAACTGATAACCGCTTTGCCACAAACGACAGCTCTTGGTTTACCTCACGGGTGGGAACTAGTCAATCAGGTAGGGGTCGTTGCCCTTTTCGCTGGCAAGTCCTCTCAATGGGAAGCTACCTTGGAGTTCCTGTGGTACTCCTCACAATGAGTTTTAGGGATTATGCCCAAGTGCTTCCCACAGTTAAGCGGATAGGGATTATTCCCAGATCCGAAACTATAACAGATGCAACAAAAAAAATTGGGCAGAAATTTCACCCAACAAGCCCAAGAAAGTGCTCCGATACCAGATGTGAAGAACCTGCAACAATTAATTGATAAGAATATGTGAAATAGCATAAATGACAGAACTCAGAATCATTTTTATTGATCGCAGGCCACTTCGAGGGGGCAACCTCCTTTGAGCAAGCTCAATACAAATAACTTCACGGTACCTTCGTTGGTCTCAACACAAACTTATTTACTAAGTCTAGGCGCCAATACCATGGGTCAATACCATGTGTCAATACAAACCATAGGCCAATACAAAATATGGATCAACAATTACTACGGGACAACTTACAAAGCATATGCTTCCAACAACAATAATACGAACTATGGATCAACAAATACTACGGGACGACTTACAAAGCATATGCGTCCAACAACAATATACTAACAAAGTAAATAGAAGGGGGTACGTGGGTTCCTAACATAAAAAAATGGGTCCTGGCAATTTTCAGCCATATTAGGTACCCATGCACACACAAAGAAGAATTATCTGTAAATTGGGAAAGAAGGAAAAAACCTAGTGGGAAACCCCCCCTAGAAAAATTGGTGCGGAAATTGGTGAGTAGTAGGAGCAAAATATAAGGCTCCGGAGACTAAAGAGACATGTGGGAGGTCTTCTTCAACAAGAACCTAATTTGGGACAAGTTCTCTAATGGACTCTTTCATCTTCTAAATGTAAGTGAATATGTCCTCGTAGGACATGAGTCGTGAAGCTTATGGGGCCTTCTTCATCAAGACTAGATCTAGCATACCAACTATGTAGCAACTTAGTTTGGGAGATAGGAGATACATGGCTAGAAAATATCTCTTTGATGGATAAAGAGGCACTTTGTATGGATTCTAAAGCTCTCTTTGGCGGCTGCAAATGATCTCTTCGATGGCTGCAAGTACACTTCTTTGATGGTTGTAAATGAACACTCCTTCGATGGCTGCAATTGTACTTCTTGATGGTTTTAAATGAGTACTATAAATGGGATATTTTGTGAATGAAAAAAAATTATATTGTGGCTGCAAAATCCTTCTTTGGTGGCTGAAAAAATCTTTCTTTGGTGGCTACAAAAGGCCTTCTTTGGTGGCTGCAAAAATCCTTCTTTGGTGGCTTGCAAAAATATTTCTTCAATTAGCAAGAGTAGTGTCTGCAAAATCCTTCTTTGGTGGCTACAAAATCCTTCATTGCTGGCTGCAAAAGCCTTCATTGGTGGCTATGAAAGCCTTCTTGGATGGCTATGAAAGCCCTTCTCAACCTGCAAAAACTTGATAAACAATACTAGCATACTAGCTAGTTTATCACCCCCTAGCTCTGATACCATATAAGATTTGAGCATTCATAGATCTAGGTGCAAAATCTAACAAGATATGATGATTAAATCAATTATGAATAGTTGTGCAATAATATATATATGAATCATTACACATTAATTTTGAAGAGAAGAAAGACAATGATTTTATTATCAGAGTACCTGAATTAATGGAGAAGCTTACAATATATAGAGAGGCAATTCGAGTTAAGTTAGAAGGAAATCCGAATTTCATGTGCCATACTAAAGGAATAGTCAGGCTTAAATTAGAGAAAATAACCTCAGTTATTCATGCAAGCTCTCCTACACTGAGTTGAACTATCCTGAACTAAACTGAACTGAGCTTAACTGAATTGAACTAAACTAAATTGAACTGAACTGGCATGCACTGAACTAAACTAAACTAGGGTGCTAATGAGTATTTGGGGTATTTAGGTTTTAGTTAGGAATTAGTTGGTGAAACAAATTAAATCTAACTGAGTTATACTTCCTTAAATCAAGGAGAAAAATTCCCCCAAATCAGGGAATGCACCCTCAAACCAAGGAAGGCGCCCCCATATATATGGATTGGTATCATGGGTGACTTTGAATGTGGCTTGGCCCATTAGACTCATCAAAATTATCTCTAGGAGGGTTATTTACTCTAGCAGGGTTGTTATGAACCACTACTAGTTTAGAACGTCGAAGATTCTTTCGTTGAAGTTCATCTTAAAGAAACCAAGTTTGAGCTTGAAGAATATAAAGCTTTGTTTGCATAACTTGCAAACATGTGATACTATTTTTCATTGTTTCCTTTTCCATTATCATTGAATTACTCTTGGTTGTTTCAAGTAAATTCTCCAACAAAGAAACTAATTCCATTGTTTGAGCCATCGCTCGCTTGTATTCTTGAATTCGCTCACTTGCACTTCACGTTCACTTGTACACACTCACTTGATTTAGTTTTTAGCAAGATGAGGGTGTCAGATACTACCGAATATGAACCCAACTCATGATTATTACAATGATTTGAGTTTCACTCAACACAATTATTTCAATGTGGACTTAGAAATACAATGACTTAATCAAGTCTTGGGTGTCGGGTCCAGCCGAGAATGCACCTAAAAATTACAATTCAACTCAAATTTAAATTTTACACTTACAAAGGAACTATTGTAAGTTATAGTTAAACTTGATTACAGGTTAACTTACAAAAAAACAATGTTTGCAAGTTACAATTGAGCTTCAAATGTTCCATGATGTGTTGAGTTCATAAAATTCTCCTTTTATTTGTCCTCTGTTCAATTGATGATAACGTAAATACTTGAATATGAGTGGTAGTTGCTTGATTGTATTTGAATGGCATGAATTTTGATTACTTGTGCTTGAATTGTGTTAAATGATAAAATTGAAATTGTGTTTATGTCAAAACTAGACAATAAACAATATAATCCTCCATGAAAAATCCACGAGGGGTTCACTAGTGAGGAAATATCATATAACGTCCATTCATATTGGGGGGTTGAATACTCTTAAAAAACTCAAAAATATATTGCCCTATATTAAGGGGTCAAGGGGGATTTTTAATTTGACATAGTAATATAAATATTGGGGGTTATTTTATTTGGGAATGTTGAGGAATAACCTCCAAATCATGGGATGGATTTATACGTCCAAATCACGGGCTCAATTCATACCCACCTAAAACTTAAGGACCTTTCATTTTTATTTAATATTGCTTATGATCCTAAGTTTTGCATAAATTTGATAATAGTGTACCAATGATAATATCGATGGAAGTCTCTTTGGATTATTGTCCTTGAGAAATCCTCATTTAATAGCTTATTTAGGCTTGGTTTGAATTTCAGTTAAGAGCTGTAGTTAAATGGGAGTTCCGGACTTGAACAATTATATTGTATTTTTTAGGCATTCAAGTAAACGATTTAACTTTTCATTTTGTAGGTTGGGGTTTAGGTGGGCATTGAGATTCAATTAAACCTTGCTCCACAAAAACCAAGAAAAGTTAGATCAATCTTTCTTGGCTGACTCGAACCAAAAAAAGCTACATTGATGTTTCTTGACTAATTATTTCTTTCAACTTTTTGTATTTTTCTTTAATATTTTCACATTGCCAGTTAGGAATAGTTGTTAGATTGAGTTATATTTGGCACATTCATAATTGTAATTTCAATTCTTATATGCAAGACAACTGTCTTAATATTATATTGGAATTAACATGAAATAGGTGAAAATCTAAATCCTTATTTACATACCCTATGTGTTATAGTTACCATGAAATGGTATCATATAAGTTTCACTATCTATGTATCTTTATAACTATTGCCTGCTTGAAACCTAACAATGGAGATTTTTTCCTATCCTTTAAAGATTAAAAAAAAAAAAAAAAAAAACCTAGATATAACCCAAGAAAAGGTAACTAAATGTTGTTAATTCCCGTGATTGCAAGAATAAATGTAGAGGAAGTGGAGGCAATTCCTTGGATCTTGTGAATGACCCAAATCCAAGCTAAGCACATGATCATATGGTGTTATTGAAAAGAAAAAGGAATTTTTTCTATTTTCATTTGGGTTCAAACATCAATGATGTTTGCTTTGATAGGAAGATAGGGGCGTCCTTCCACAAAAAGGGTTTCAATTTTGCATTTTTATGTTGATTAATTTATTAAGCTTATAGAAAACATGAGTTCTCTATGGCTATATTTGTATTTACATGATATAAAATTGGTAGATTGGCAGGTTGTGGTGTGAAACATTTGCAATTCTCATATTTTCTAAGCATTGCACTAACAATTGGACTATCGGTCTTTTACATTCTTTGTTATGTTGATCTCTTGACTAGGTTGTGTTTTATGCATTATGCCTTCCCCAGTACTATTTCTTTGGGTGTTCCACTCTCCAATGCTACAAATTGATCAGTCGCCCTTGCAATCCTAGTGGGATCATTATTAGCATTATACTATTATTTTATTTAGCGTCTTGTTTGCTTATACTAAGATGTGGTAGAGCTCCTGTTTGTATAACTTGATAATATGATATAAAGGGGGTGTTAAAAATGGGTTGATAAAAATGGATACATACAATATCTGGTGAAACTAGGGGTTTTCTTAATTGGAAAGGCATATTGGGAGGGGGGTTCAACAATACAATTTTAGGATGCATTTTCCAATATTTAGTGAAATTAGGGTTATTCTTTAATATTATGCGAACGATCGTGCTATGTAACAAGTTCACTGAGTGAACCACCCTGGGAAAAATATCACTATTACGCAAGCACAAATTGTCCTTAGACCCCCTTCTTCCAATTTCAGGCAGATCTAGAACGTGGACCACCACCAAAAAGCAATCATTTTATTATGAGATGTGGTACATAAATTCTTTAACTAGAATCCGTTTCTCCTCCTTTTACAAATTTAAGTAATAGATACTTTTACCAAATACAAAGTCTAACATTAAGGAAATATCACTACTCCCAAATACATCATTTACGAATGCACCTATCATGAAACCATTCTTAGTTTTTCACATTCTATTTTCAAGACTATCTTAATAATGGAGCCTTGGAATCACTCACCATCACCACTTTATTAGACTCACTCATTTAAAATGATTTTTTTTCAAACTCCTTTAATAACAGACAAATGTTTTTGCCAAGAGTTTCCAAGTTCGTTTTACATGAAGGATTGTTTTACTTTTCAAATCCTTGCAAAACTATCCGAGTGCCTAATTTGTTAAGATGCATTAATCATGCAAGTTAACATCCATGCATGCATTATTATAGTATGTATTTCTCTTTCCATATGTAGAGATCTATTTCAATTTTTTAGATAACTCTCGGATTCATCTTATTCAATGCAACAACCATTACTTATAATTTTGTGGATGGTTGTTGGTTTTCATCCTCCAACGGATATATTTTTTTTTTGTAAGTAAGATTTCATATTAAATTTAAACAGAGAAATACATAGCTATCAATCTGTCCAGTCGGCTAAAAAACTGCTTGACCCAATATGCCCTTTCAAAAAACTACCCTTCTACTGCCCAAAATTAAACTTGTAGACAGTAATTACAAAAGTGATATTTTCCTTCTGCTTCATCTTAGATTGTTTACCCAAAAGAGACATTGGTGCAAACCCAAAACAACTGCTGAACTACTCAAATCCTGCCCATCCCAGATGACATCCTTTATCATCTGATGACTTATAGACCAAATAGACCTTCTAAGAGACATAGACAGTAGAGAAAACACAACAAAACATACAACGGATTACACATTTGGGGTGTCCTTTTGTTTCTTCATGCCTGGTTGAAGATCCAAACTAGGGCCTAGGGTGTTCGTTATTGCACAGGTGCCTTTGCTGCCTCCTCCACAAGCCTTCTGTCCACGAGATTTGCTTCCAGGATCCATAGGCGCCGAGATGAGAGGAGGATAGAGCGGAATACCCATATTCATAGTGATCAGGTCCACTTTTGTGTGCATTAATCGACATTCATTGTGGTGCTCCTTCCATGCTCGCATAGGTTCTATTTCACCCGCGGCCTTGTTCTCCCTCTCCATCAGAATATGAGAGAGCATCCCTTTATTCACCCAGTAAGCTGTCACAATGCGATTGTAGGCATCCAGATGACCCGTTGTAGTGCCTGGGTCATGGACCCATTCCTCTACCTCGATCCTAATTTCCTCTAGATTTTGCTTATTCACATGAGCTTACAAGCCTTTCTCCAACTAGTCAATCTCCTCTTGAATTGAATGAGGGATACGGTCCTGGAAGAAGAGATTTTCCTGGGTGGCTTTTGCCTGCTTGTGGGTAGCTTTCTTCGGCTTCGAAAACCGTCATTTGCGAGTTCTCCTCCATCCATATTTTGGTAGCCTCTGCGTGGGGGCCATCTTCAACCATAGACGAAGGGGGTAAGGCCTAATACCCAGGAAAAGACAGAGAATAAATCTCACCATCACAACATTAAGGTTAGAATTCAGGGAATTGCATGTCAACCACCATGTTCCTTCCTCATTTATAGCCGTTAAATCCATTCTTTCCTTAATTACAGTCATCATTCTTTTATGCCTCGGATCTGTTTGTAGTACTGAGATGTTCGATCCAGTGTCTTTAAACTTCATTATGTTTTCATGCTTCATTGGTCGAGGACTGTCTAGAGCGCAATCCTCATTATTTTCCACTTGGTTTATTAAATGTCCAGGACAATCATGGTACAATTGGTTGGTGTTCTTGCCTCTGGCATGTGGGCAGCCATCACTTCGCAAGGTGTCATTGAATCCATCCGCGTAGAGTGACGCCTGTAGCCCTAATCTAAATCTCGCGTCATCATTTATCCTGCCTGGGGGTCGTGTGTCCTGGTTAGCCAGCTGGGTACAGCATGGGGCCCATTCCACATCTCCAAAGTATGATAGGTGTCCTTCCCTCTTTCGGCATAGTGTTTCCATGCCCATGTTATCCAAACAGTCATCCACCTTATTACCTTCCCTTCTGACATGGTTGAAATTCCATGTGTGTGGAATACGCAGAAGGGTCTTGAGGTCTTCCACCTTGTGGGCCAACCGCCAACTAACGGCGACCTTGGAAGCTTGTTGTCCTAGTTGGTTTTTTTTTCCTTGTAAATAATTAACCTTAAGTCAACTTATGCTATGAGTGGCTCCCAATTTTTCCTCTTGGAAAGATTCATACCATAGAGCAGGCCTTCGATCTCTGTTGCATTATTTGTGTCGTGTCCAATATGGCCATGGTAAATCTGAAGGATGTGGACTTCCTTATTGCGGATTACTCCCCCAAAACCCACAGATCCCAAATTTCCTTTTGAGGCTCCATTGAAGTTAATTTTAAATGAGCCCTCCGTGGGGGGACCAAGAATTTGGGCTCATTTGGTTTCGGTTCTTGGCCCGTTTTCTGGTACATCCCTACTCCCTTTTGTGAAGATTCAACTGAATTAGAATTCTTTGCTCCTGTTCATCCGCTTCCCAATATCTGTCATCCCCTTCACCGTCTCCTCTATGTGGTTGACAATTTTGTTCCAAGTCACATGAAGAGAGGGCGTGGCATCTTGGAAGATTCTGCGATTGCGTTCCTTCCAAAATTCCCAAATCAAGAAACCAAGGAACATGAGCCAAATTTGTGTCACTATGCGATTGTTGAATGATTTTTGGTCCCATTCTCTGATTGTTTGGTCTGGTAGCCCGGGATGTCTATTCGATCATCTGAAAAGTTCCACGCCCCAATCCCATAGGGTAGAGGTGAAATGACATGAGTCAAGGAGATGATTGGTCGTCTCTTATTCTCTTGTGCACAAGGAGCATTGTGAGGGATCAACTACTCCTCTCTTTTTTAGGTTATCTCCTGTAAGTATCCATTGGTAAACAACAAGCAAAAAAAAAATGGCAACTTTCGGCCAAGGATTAGAGTTCCAAATATTCTTCCATATTTCTTCTACAAGTCTTTCTTCTCGATTTTTCCATAGTTCATACGCCTCTTTAATGTTGAAATTGCCTTTGTATCCACATCTCAGCTTATCTGGCCCCCCCTTGGATTTTTATCATCCTTTCTTGGAGAGCATCTTCCATATGTCTACCGACATCTTCTGATCATCTCTGCCACCACCATCCTGGTTGGTGCCATTCCCGAAAGTTATGTCTTTCCTCTTCTAGTTTCTAGAATTGATATACTTTTGAGAGACCCAGTTCTTTGCATCACTCATGGATTTCTTGAAAGAGAGGTTGGGATGAGATTTTGCGCATTTGCTAACAAGAATCCTCCCATAAATCTAATGTTTTTCCATCCCTAACTTTACAGAAGCTGTGGTATTGGATAATACTCCCACTACTCATGGAAGTTCTCCATATGTGTGATCTGTGTTTCTCCTCGTTGAATCTTATGAGTTCCTTCTTGGGTATGTCCTGTGCATATTTGCAATGCCACAATTGTGCTCAAGGCTCTGTGTTGTAAGTGACCCATTTCCACCAGATTTTGGCCCCTAAAACCTCATTGTTTTTTCCAAGGTCGTGTAGTCCCAGTCCACCTTTGTATTTATGTTGGCACACTTTCTCCCAGCTCACCAGTGCCCATTTTGGCTTCTCTGGACGCCCTCCCCACAATAAATTTCTCTAGAAGGATCTCATTTCTCTGATGACAACTTTAGGGGCCACTATGACCGAAAAAAGGTATATTGGCATTTCTTGGAGAAACAACTTGAGGAGGATAAGTCTACTTGCTATATTAAGAGGTATGACAACCAGTTAGTCAGTGTTTTCCTCATTCTATCCAGTGTCACGTCCCCACTTTGACCCTTGTAATATTTTGGGTTATAATGTAAATATTGTATGCATATTATTTATGATTCCTAGCGTGGAGCTCAAGGCCAAGGCCCCACTAGCGAACGCTCGACCTAGAAGAGGCAAGTATTTGAAATTATGCTACCCATGTGCTAGTGAACCAAGGGAATTGTAAATATGCATCTTAATAAATACCCACAACTAGCTATGCAATGCAACAAGAGATGGGGGCATGATTTTTCAAGGAATTGGGAGGGAAAAAATTCAAACCCTTGGAGCCAATCAAGTCAAGCCAAGTGTCAATGAGAGAACCCATAAAACCCTCAACTACCCATGTTGAATTTTGTACCCAATCATTGATTTCTCCCAAGAGTTGGTTCAGGTAGTTAATGCCTTGGGGAATGAGAGGTATGGCTGTCCAATTTTGGGTATGAGTTGATGGTTAATACTGAGAGGGGGGGTGAATCAGTATTGTTATTTTTTTTTACCAATAAAGCCATTTATTAAACTTTAACCAAAATATGGAATCAACAAGAGACACTGAAACAAAGATTTTATCGCGGAACCCCAATTGGGTAAACCACCAACGCTTTTCTATTATCTGCAAAATTGCTTTTTACACGTTACAATAGAATTTGATCAGCACCAACCAATCAGGATGCACCAACACCCTCAATTCACCAGCACCAACTAGTAGGAGGCTACAACCCCCTGTTTAGTCAGCGACAACTGATAAGGAAGCAACAACTCCCTTTCGTAGGCACCGACCTGCCCTAGCACCACCCTGCCGCCCTTAAGATATTACGTCTCCACACGCTTCCAGGACTGCATCGATCCCTTGGCCTTACTTCTTCTTCAAGTAGTGAGATGAAGAAATCGAGAGACACAATTACAAATGATTTCGTCTTCTCTATATATATTTCTCCAATGTACATTTTGAAATGTCACACCTCTTCGTAACAACCCACTTCCAAAAAATAATATTATATTAAAAATCTTTTATTTTTATTTTTAATATATACCTATATATATATTATTATTGTAATTAACCTTTAACAAAATGACTTTAGTTTAAAATCATTTTTTATTATTAAATCTAATCACATATTTGTTTAATTAATTAAAAACTTTTAATTAATAAAACTTTATTTTATTAGCTCGCATTTGACTTTCATGTTCACGAATGTTTTAACCATTTGACAAATCCACTACCACATCAACCAACTCAACGCCATCTTAGCCCCTGCCACGTCGACGTCATGCCATCTCATCATCTGCCACATCGACGCCATCTCATCTTCACGTTATTGTCATTTTTAACTATTTGTCCATGCAGCAAGCCACATGTAGAAAAAGGATAGGGGGCCTGATAGGTCGTCCCAGGTGTTGGGCTGGTGATCTTCTCGTGGAGTCCATACACCCAGCACCCCCGCCTATCCTTTGCACTACGCGTCAATGGAATTAGTAGTGACGGGCGTATATAAACACATACAAGGTGTTATCCCTTTTCAATGTGGGATATATCCATTGAGCCAACAAATCACAACCCTCGATTTGCTAATCCGACGGCTGCTGAGTCTTCAAATATGGTATTTTTCATTTCCCCTGGCTAGCACAGTGATCACTACATTTTTTACATCAAATTTGAGGTATGCTTCGGCTATCTTCATTCCCTCGAATAGCAAGTTGCAAATGTCTGAGTGATATGTTTAACCTTGAGATCTTTACTTGTATTTCTCTGCCATGGGAACAGTTCCACCAGCTTCTACAATTTGTTTCTCAAGTTGTAATAGAGTCTCCATCTTGTTTTTCACAAGGTAACACTCCTGCTTCATTTGTTGCAAGAAATATAAGCATCCTTCTTTATTTTTATCTTGAAAAAATCCACGAAACGATATACACGTATTCATTACTCGTCATGCTCCTATACTTGAGATGCTACCCTTGAATTGGTGCACACAGCCATCAATTCTCTTGAAATCAATTGGTTCCTGATTGAGAATCTTTGACAAGTCACCCAACAGTTTCTCGAAATCCTCGAAGAACAAAGAAACGACCTCTGCAACAAAATCGGGATTGCTCTCATCTTGCAGCTGCTGAAGTTGTGTGAATTGCTCATCCATGAATCCCTCCTGGAACAGAGAATTGGTAAAATTAATGTAAAGTTGTTGTATTTGAGAAACTACCATTCCTCCCTCTCCTACCTCTTCTTCTCCTTCTGGTTTGAATTAAGTTCGAGCCCTGGAAGATTCAGAGAAAAAAACAGAACGAGATCTTGAAAATTTATGCCAATATCTTGGGCCCCATGAGATCCGTAATATTAATGATGAAGGATAAATGCCTTGAAGCCACAAAATAGCAGTAGAGAGCTTGACATGTGTACCCTTCTCAGATCCCTGCTATCCTCTGCCCTCTCTGCCAAACTTACGATTTTATCCTCACTAGATTCATCATTACTTCCAAAGATAGCAGGACCACGCACCACTTCTTCTGCCATTCGTTTCAATCCAAATTATGATGGATGAACTGCTACTGTCAAAATCTGACCACTTTTAGGAAGAAATGAATTCATACATACTAGCAAATTAACAGCCTCGTATGCATGGCTCTATTTGTTGTTCTGCTCACAACATTCTCCATTCATATATTGACATCAATGCCAACAAGGCCATCTTCCCAATGCCATATTGCCAACAATCTCCCCCTTTAACATTGATGGCAATATCACTTCCATTTCTCCCCCTTTAACATCAAGACAAAGGGCTAATAAGCTCCCCCTGAAAGCAATCACTGTCTCCCCCTATCCAGATGCATCACCCATTTTTTGTTTTAAATTGGAGAGGGAATTACACCCAGCTTTTGCCTGAGATGCTCAAACACGTCCCTGTTCAGTGGCTTAGTAAATATGTCTGCCACTTGTTCCTGTGTCGGAATATATTCAAGTCTGATATTCTTGCTTGCAGCTTGCTCTCTCAAATAGTGATATTTTATAGGAATATGTTTTGCCTTGGAGTGTTGGACATGGTTTTTGGACAAGCTTATGGCACTTGTGTTGTCACAATGGATGATAGTGGGTTCTTGAAACACAACCTTGATATCTTGTAAGGTTTGTTTCATCCATTCGACCTGTGTACAGCACTCTACTGCTGCAATGTACTCTGCTTCAATGGTGGATAGGGAGATTGAGGTCTATTTTTTACTTATCCAAGAGACAAGTGATTCTCCCAAGAAAAAGGCTCCTCCACTTGTGCTCTTCCTGTCATCTACACACCCAGCCCAGTCAGCATCTGAATAGGCTCTTAAGGAGAAGAATTTCTTCCTTGGATACCAGAGTCCAAAGTTTATAGTTCCTTTTAGGTACTTGAAGATTCTCTTTACTGCGTGAACATGATTCTCTTTTGGTACTGATTGGAATCTAGAAACCATCCCAACAGCTTTCTTGACATCTGGCCTGGAGGCTGTGACATATAGTAGACTTCCAATCATTGACCTATAGGTTTTTTTATCAACATTTTTGGACTCATCTTCTTTACTAAGCTTACATCCCACAGTCATAGGTGTACTCACTGGTTTACAATCTTCAAATTGGAATTTTTGTTAGGATATTCCTATACTCCATCCTAGTCCCACCAGTATTTTGATCATTTACATTTTCAGTCATGCATGCACCTTTAGGGTTTACATGCATTCTAGGGTTTGCATGCATTTTGCATGCATCCCAGTCATCAGTCTAGCACTTATCCCTCAATTAGCCAGCCCCCAGGAGCTTCTCACTATTCAGTTTTAGCCCTCCAATTGCTTAATGCGCCCTTCTTCCTTGATTTTAGGGAGCAACTCGCCCTTCTTCACCTACCAGTCCAGTTGTCACTCAGTTACACTCAGTTACAGTCAGTTACACTTAGTTACATTGAGTTACACTCAGTTACACCTACCAGATTTATTTGACCGATGGTTGACAGTTACTTGAGCATTGATGACTCCACTGATGATGATGAAGACTTCCAGTTGCGCTCCGATGATCATGAGGACACCTAGTTGTGCTCCAATGACACTCTATTGATCTTATGATCACTCTGAGAGGCTAATTCGAATTTCCACCTTAGGCATTCGAATCCTCTCTACCATTGTACTATTTATTTGTCCATACTGTGATTAATTAATTAGTGTGTGTGAAGTATTATTGCTTCTATCTAAGTTCTACTGTACCATATTATTTTGTTGCTCATTATATTGTATTGTTCACTCTTCTTCTATTTTACTGCTTAATCATAATTACTCTTGTGAGGTAAACATCATCTCTTAGATATGCTGTGAGGATTTTCACATGGTATCAGAGCATGTTGAGAGTATTGTTTATCTCCATTCTTGAGAGTTTTTTGCAGGTTATTACCAAGATTTCGAGTGCAGCAGTTGCAGTAGTTTCTGCATTTTTGCAGCAATAGCAGTTGCAATTAGAAATTGCCCACATAAGATCCAAAGAGATGATGTAAACCTCACAATGAAAGAATTTAGGAATAATAGAAGAAGAGACAAGCAATAGAACTTAGATCCAAAGAAACTCTGATTGAGGCAGAATAATTACACATGTTTTCAGAAGGTCATTGAAGAATATGGCCATTGCCATTCGCTTGAGATAATTTCTCATGCATCTACTGGTTTTGATCTCACCTCTCATGGTTCAAAGGAGATCTCAAGAAACCATGATTCAAGTCTTGGATCTAATTTGGATTCTAAGCAATTACTGCTTGGAATAATTTCTCATGCATATGATAGTTTTGATCTCACCCCTGCTGGTTCAAAGGAGATCTCAAGAAACTGTTTTTTAAGTCTTAAATCTGATTTTGATTTCAAGCAAACATGTAATAGTTATTTTTGGCATAATCTCACCCATGGTGGTTCGAAGGAGAAGACAAAACACTATATGCACTTTCACAAATTTGATCCTACCTCAGCTAATTCGAATCACAGGTTCAAGGATCATTCTCATACTGTTGGATTTGTTCTCATCACATTCGATCTGAAGAGCAAGTACAAGCACATGCTTTTTGAGCATGATCCACTTATTCCCAAGAAGAAGATACCTCCAGACATATGACCAAGCATCACACATGCTTGAGTTTGGAGCATTTATTTTTATGTGTGCCTTACAGTCTATTTTTTGAGGAGGGGGTATGTTTCCCATGGAATTTTCCCACTTACTTGGTTTATTGATTGTTATTATTCATTGTATTGGGACCTTTGGTCTTAGTTACCAGGGCCCAGGATGGATTAAGGGGGGGTGTTAGGATATTCCTATACTCCATCCTAGTCCCACCAGTATTTTGATCATTTACATTTTCAATCATGCATGCACCTTTAGGGTTTGCATGCATTCTAGGGTTTGCATGCATCCCAGTCAGCAGTCCAGCACCTAGACTTCAGTTAGCCAGCCCCCAGGAGCTTCTCACTATTCAGTTCTAGCCCTCCAGTTGCTTAATGCGCCCTTCTTCCTTGATTTTAGGGAGCAACTCGCCCTTCTTCACCTACCAGTCCAGTTGTCACTCAGTTACACTCAGTTACAGTCAATTACACTCAATTACACTTAGTTACATTGAGTTACACTCAGTTACACCTACCAGAGTTAGTTTGACTGATGGTTGACAGTTACTTGAGCATTGATGACTCCACTGATGATGATGAAGACTTCCAGTTGCGCTCCGATGATCATGAGGACACCTAGTTGTGCTCCGATGACACTCTATTGATCTTATGATCACTCTGAGAGGCTAATTCGAATTGCCACCTTAGGCATTCGAATCCTCTCTACCATTGTACTATTTATTTATCCATACTGTGATTAATTAATTAGTGTGTGTGAAGTATTATTGCTTCTATCTAAGTTCTATTGTACCATATTATTCTGTTGCTCATTATATTGTATTGTTCACTCTTCTTCTATTTTCCTGCTTAATCATAATTACTCTTGTGAGGTATACATCATCTCTTAGATCTGCTGTGAGGATTTTCACAATTTTCTGAGCATATCTTTTACATATTTAGTTTGATGTATAAAAATTCCCTCATTGGATTGTATTATTTGCAAACCAAGGAAGAAGTTGAGTTCTCCAAGCAGAGACATCTCAAACTCCTATTGCATCAATTTGGCAAATTCCTTGCTCATCTTTTCATCATCACTTCCAAATACTATGTCATCAACATAAACTTCTACGATAATCATGATATCATTTATAGTTTTATAGTAGAGATTATTGTCTGTTGATCCTCTTTTAAAACCTTGTAATTGCAAGTAGGAATCTAATCTTGCATACCATGCTCTAGGTGCTTGTTTTAGCCCATAGAGTGCTTTCTTTAATTTGTAGACATAGTCTCCTTTATCCGTCAACTGAAAACCTTTTGGTTGCTCAATGTAAACCTCTTCTTCTAAGTATCCATTAAGGAATGCTGACTTGACATCCATCTGATATACTTTCAACTTTTTGTGACTAGCAAAGGCTAAGAACATTCGAATTGCTTCCAATCTGGCCACAAGTGCAAAAGTTTCTTCAAAGTCAACTCCTTCAACTTGGGCATAACCTTTACACACCAATCTGGCCTTGTTCCTGACAACTTGTCCATCTTCATTCATTTCATTCTTAAATACCCATTTGGTCCCAATGACATTCTTGTCTTTTGGTCTTGGAACCAAATCCCAAGTTTGATTCTTTTCGATTTGGTCTAATTCTTCATTTATAGCATTGACCCAATTCTCATCTTTCCATGCCTCTTTGATTGAGCTGGGTTCAATATGTGATAGGAGTGATATTTATGTTTGATACAACAGTTTTCTTCTTGTTTGTACTCCTGCATCTTTATCTCCAATGATCTAGTCTTCAGGATGATTCTTTTGGACTATTCTGGAGGGTGTCTTGGTGTCTTTTCTAGGTGATTTTTCTCTTTCTTCTCAAATATCATCCTCTTCTTCTTTGGTGCCTATTTCATTTTCTTGTATGCCTTCTTCATTTGTTTGTGTATCAACTGGCTCCTCATCATCCTCGCTTTCACTATCGAGTGCACTTTTTTGATGTTTGACCCTTCTTGTTTTTAAATCATCCACCTTAACATCAGCACTTTCAACAATCTTATGTAATCTGAAATTGTAGCATCTGTATGCTCTTTTGGTAGAAGAGTATCCAAGAAATATACCTTCATTAGATCTAGTATCAAATTTTCCAAGATCTTCATCAAGTCTTTTAATGTAACATTTACTTCCAAAGATCTTAAAATATTTTACAGAGGGAGTTCTTCCAAACCATAATTCATAGGGAGTCTTCTCACTATTTTTCCTAAGCTGTCCTCTATTTAAAATGTACACTGTTGTGCTTATAGCTTCCCTCCAGTATCCATCAGACAGTTTTGCTTCATTTAGCATGGTTCTTGCGGCCTCCTGAACTGTTCTATTCTTCCTTTCAGCAACCCCATTTTGCTGAGGTGTTCTGGCAGCAAAGAATTGTCTTTTAATTCCATGAGTTTCACAGAAGATATCAAACTCTTTTGAAGTAAACTCACCACCATTGTCTAATCTAAGACATTTGATTTTTGCTTCTTTTTCATTTTCAACAAGAGTTTTAAAAACTTTGAATTTTTCAAATGCTTCTGATTTTTCTCTTAGAAAGAATACCCACGTCATTCTTGTAAAATCATCGATGAATAGCATAAAATATGACTCTCCTTGCATACTTTTGGTCCTTGTAGGTCCACAGAGATCAGTGTGAACCAGCTGTAACGGTTTTGAAGTTGAGTGCTCTTTTGTTTTGAACCTTACTCTAGTTTGGTTCCCTAATTGACAATGTCTGCATATAGGATTTGATGGTTTTGTGATTTTTGGCAAGTTTCTAACTGCCCCAAGGTTGCTGACTTTTACTAAATTGTCAAAGTTGATGTGTCCCAACCTCCTATGTCATAGCCAACTTTCATCTAATAAATTTATATGGCATTCCTCATCTAGTTTTGTATTTAGTATGTATACATTCTCAGGAGTTCTAGATGCAGTACCAACTAATTTTCCTGAGTCCTTTCTCCTAATCTCACATTTCTTGGAATCAAAGATGCAAATGTGTCCCTGATCACAGGTTTGGCTGACACTTAGTAAGCTAGGTTTCAAATTTTCAACTAGAAATACATTCTTGGCTTTCGCCTTTCCTAATTTCACAGTGCCTTTCCCAAGAATGTTACCTGAAGCATTGTCACCAAATGTAACCTTGCCTTTATGTTTTTTTAAGTTCAACAACTTGTCCTTATCTCCTGTCATGTGTTTTGAACACCCACTATCAACATACCAGAGATCTCCTTTATCTTGGACTTTCATGGCGATAAGACATTTTTCTTCTGATGTTTTTCCTTTCCAGAGCTTCTTTGGTTCTCTAATGTCTTTTGATCTTTCTAAGTTTTTCATCAATCTGCAATTTCTTGCATTATGTCCATAATTATGACAATTGAAACATTCTAAATTCCTTTCCTGCAGAGGTGCAAAGGAGTTATAATTTCTGCTCTTAATTTGACCAGCTGATTGTTTGTCTTTGAAGTTTATAACCTTCAGATTTTTCCTTCCATATGCTCTACAGTTCATAGCTTTGTGTCCAAAGTTAGAGCATGCATAACAATAACCAAAGAAAATGTGAGGATACCTATTTTGATAAGTCTTCTTTGGGGCTGTCTTGAATTTCTTCTTGATGGATGGAAGTGATCTCCTAGAGTTCTGAGAATTCTTTGTCTCTTCTTTCTTCTTGAATGTGCTGAGAAGAGCAGCTGCATAGGATTTTGATTGAACTTGATTTTCTCCTTGAAAATAACCTATTCCATTTTTCTTACTTGGATCTCTTTGAGCAGCTATAATCTCATCCAAAACTTTAGAACTATTTTCATATTTAGTTTGAATCAACTTTGTATCAAGCTCTTTATTTCAGTGAGCCAATTCTGCTTCCATTCCTTCACATATTAGTTGTTTTTCATTAAGAGATTTCTTCAGCCTTTCTTCTGTTTCATTTGCATCTTGTATTTCGAGTTTTAGATTATTCATAATTTTCTTCATCTCCCTCTCTTTTTGTTCATGCTCTTCCTGTTGTTCAATTACATAACTTTTCAACTGTCTGTATTTATCTTTGTATCTTTTCAATCCATTCCAAGCTCTATGCAGTTCTTCTTTCATATTATCCTCTACTTCATTTTCTGACTCTTTCTTATGCTCAATTTCTTATGAATCATTAGATTCTTAAATGCCAAGAAACAATACTTCATCATCACTGTCACTAACATCAGATGAACCACTGTCTTCTTCTTCTTCTTCTTCTTCTTCTTCTTCTTCTTCTTCTTGTTTTGAATAGTAGTTCTTTTTGTACTTTTTCTTATAATCAAATTTTCCTCTTTTCTTGTATTGTTTACTCTTGTCATCTTCATCCTCAGAGTCTTTCTTGGGATAAGGACACTTGGATTGAAAGTGCCCAATTTTCCCACAATTGAAACACTTGAAGGGAAGCTTGCCTTGATACTTTCCTGATCCCTTCTGAAGTTTCTTGATAAAATTGACTTCTTCCACATCATGTTCTTCATTGTGGTCGATCTGATTATTTTGCTTTTGATTCTTTATTTTCTTGGTCACTTTGAAGGCTGCTTCTCCTTTCGAGGTATTATTTTGTCCTGTTCTCATCTCATATGCAATGAGAATTCCATGTAGTTGATCCATTGTCAAGAGATCAAGATCATCTCGTTCCTCTAAGGTGGATATTTTTGAATCATACTTCATGCGCAATGTCCTTAGCACCTTTTTAACCACTTCTTTTCTTTTAATTTTCCTCCAAGTCCTCTAATAGCATTAACTATCTCATCTATTCTTAGAAAATATTCCCCAATATTCTCTTCCTCCTTCATTTTAAGACTCTCAAATTGTCCCCTATATGTCTGAATCTTGGATTCTTTGACTTTAGATTCACCTTCATAGATAATTTTTAACTTATCCCAGGCTTGCTTGGCAGTGTTGCAACTCATAACTTTTGTAAAGATAGTGTTAGTCAATCCACTCAAGCTTTCATTTAGGGCTTTGGCATTACTCTCATATTCACTTAATTCCTTTGGATCTGTAGGTGCTTGGTCTCCTATCTTATACACCTCTTGAGTTGCTGCCCACACCTTCCATCCAAGGGACATCAGATGGCACCTCATCCTCACGCTCCAGTATGCATAGTTTTCTCCTGTAAAGAGTGGGGGTTTGTTAGTGGCTAACCCATTTTGTTGAATCATAGTGGTCTTTGAATAAGATCTTCCTTCCGGTGGCTAAACCGTGGTGAAGGACCCTAGCTCTGATACCAATTGATGGTTAATACTGAGAGGGGGGGTGAATCAGTATTATTATTTTTTTTTACCAATTAAGCCATTTATTAAACTTTAACCAAAATATGGAATCAACAAGAGACACTGAAACAAAGATTTTATCGTGGAACCCCAATTGGGTAAACCACCAACGCTTTTCTATTATCTGCAAAATTGCTTTTTACACGTTACAATAGAATTTGATCGGCACCAACCAATCAGGATGCACCAACACCCTCAATTCACCAGCACCAACTGGTAGGAGGCTATAACCCCCTGTTTAGTCAGTGACAACTGACAAGGAAGCAACAACTCCCTTTCGCAGGCACGGACCTGCCCTAGCACCACCCTGCCGCCCTTAAGATATTACGTCTCCACACGCTTCCAGGACTGCATCGATCCCTTGGCCTTGCTTCTTCTTCAAGTAGTGAGATGAAGAAATCGAGAGACACAATTACAAATGATTTCGTCTTCTCTATATATATTTCTCCAATGTACATTTTGAAATGTCACACCTCTTCGTAACAACCCACTTCCAAAAAATAATATTATATTAAAAATCTTTTATTTTTATTTTTAATATATACCTATATATATAGTATTATTGTAATTAACCTTTAACAAAATGACTTTAGTTTAAAATCATTTTTTATTATTAAAGCTAATCACATATTTGTTTAATTAATTAAAAACTTTTAATTAATAAAACTTTATTTTATTAGCTCGCATTTGACTTTCATGTTCATGAATGTTTTAACCATTTGACAAATCCACTTCCACATCAACCAACTCAATGCCATCTTAGCCTCTACCACGTCGACATCATGCCATCTCAGCATCTGCCACATCGACGCCATCTCATCTTCACGTTATTGTCATTTTTAACTATTTGTCCATGCAGCAAGCCACTTGTAGCAAAAGGATAGGGGGCCTGATAGGTCGTCTCGGGTGTTGGGCTGGTGATCTTCTCGTGGAGTCCATACACCCAGCACCCCCGCCTATCCTTTGCACTGCACGTCAATGGAATTAGTAGTGACGGGCATATATAAACACATACAAGGTGTTCTCCCTTTTCAATGTGGGATATATCCATTGAGCCAACAAATCACAACCCTCGATTTTCTAATCCGATGGCTGCTGAGTCTTCAAATATGGTATTTTTCATTTCCCCTGGCTGGCACAGTGATCACTACATTTTTTACATCAGATTTGAGGTATGCTTCGGCTGTCTTCATCCCATTGAATAGCAAGTTGCAAATGTCTTGGAGTGATATGTTTAACCTTGAGATCTTTACTTGTATTTCTCTTCCATGGGAACAGTTCCACCAGCTTCTACAATCTGTTTCTCAAGCTGTAATAGAGTCTCCAACTTTTTTTTCATGAGGTAACACTCCTGCTTCATTTGTTGCAAGCAATATAAGAATCCTTCTTTATTTTTATCTTGAAAAAATCCACAAAACCATATACACATATTCATTACTCATCGTGCTCCTATACTTGAGCTGCTACCCTTGAATTGGTGCACACAGCCATCAACTCTCTTGAAATCAACTGGTTCCTGATTGAGAATCTTTGACAAGTCACCCAACAATTTCTTGGAATCCTCGAAGAACAAAGAAACGACCTTTGCAACAAAATCGGGATTGCTCTCATCTTGCAGCTGCTGAAGCTGTGTGAATTGCTCATCCACGAATCCCTCCTGGAACAGAGAATTGGTAAAATTAATGTAAAGCTGCTATATTTGAGAAACTGCCATTCCTCCCTCTCCTACCTCTTCTTCTCCTTTTGGTTTGAATTAAGTTCGAGCCCTAGAAGATTCAGAGAAAAAAACAGAACGAGATCTCGGAAATTTATGCCAATATCTTGGGCCCCGTGAGATCCGTAATATTAATGATGAAGGATAAATGCCTTGAAGGCACAAAATAGTAGTAGAGAGCTTGACATGTGTACCCTTCTCAGATCCCTGCTATCCTCTGTCCTCTCTACCAAACTCGCGATTTTATCCTCACTAGATTCATCATTACTTCCAAAGATAGCAGGACCACGCACCACTTCTTCTGCCATTCGTTTCAATCCAAATTCTGATGGATAAACTGCTACTGTCAAAATCTGACCACTTTTAGGAAGAAATGAATTCATACATACTAGCAAATTAACAGCCTCGTATGCATGGCTCTATTTGTTGTTCTACTCACAACATTCTCCATTCATATATTGACATCAATGCCAACAAGGCCATCTGCCCAATGCCATATTGCCAACATGTGCAAGCCACCTTGCATGGGAAATCGTGTTTTTTCTTCTTGGGCAAGAAAAGAGCCATGAATTGCTCCCCAAGCCATTATCCATCAACCAGTTGCTCTCCCTCACGAGTTTGGAGCTACCTGGGCATTTTCCAGCCATGTTTTCCTATGTTTTCCTTCATTCTTAGCTGGGAGAAGGGCGTTTTTGTGTTGTGCCCCAGTGGGGAAGAAGGGGAATGGAATTGGGGTTCCATAGATATCGTTTGGATGCTGAATGCTCAGTTAGTTGGGGAAGAAATCGTTTTCCTCCCTATGATTGTTTCTCCCCATCCCATAATCCATTTTTGGCTGGAAACGAATTGGGGAAAACCCATGACCATCCTGTTGTAAATTCCATTGTTAAATGTGTATCCCTGCCCAATGATTGTGCTTGTTGTGTGAGAAAAGAGTATGTTGGGGTATGGGTTATGGGTCTCCATTGTTTTGGCTTGAGCTTGAGTGCAAGCATCCAGGGTTCTGATGTAGCCTGATAAACCCAGCTATGGACTGGCTTGGCTCAAATGAAATGCTTAATTGGCTGCATATGAGCTGAATGTCCCCTCTTTCCTTGTAGGAATCATGCCCAGCTTGAGGGTGGCAGTTGTGTTGAGAGATTGATGAACACAACTGGCCTATGGTTGGGTGGAACGTTGCAGAGACATAGCTAGTTGTTTGGGACAATTGCAAAATGGAGATAAGTGTTTTTCTGTCTATGTATTTACTTCTGCACTATATTAATTTGATGACTGTTGATATGTTGTATGCATGAGTAATGTGTGTGGATAACTTAATTCCGTTGTGCATAATTGATTTGTTTTACATCTGCACACAAATTATTTATTCATATGATTCTAATGAATGGGCTGAGATTATGTGAAATCCCCAGATATTGGCATCATGTTCCCTCCCTTGCCTTGGATGGATGGGTGGGTACGTTACATCCATAATATCCATCTAGGAAACATTTTTTATGACACCTTCATCCAGTGGAGTGCCAAGGTATTTGGACGAAAGGGAGCTCCCCTGAAAACCCAGAATCTGTAGGATATTCCTTTGGGAGATACTGGGGGTGTTAAAAAAGAAATATTGAGACTTCTCTCTATTTATTTCCAAACCTGAGGCCTTGGAGAAAGCGTTGAGATAAGTTTTAAGGGCTCTTGATTCCTGAACCGATGAATGGCCCATAAGCATGGTGCTATCCACAAATTGTTGGTGAGTATTTTTTGTTTTTTTTTTTTTTTTTGCAGTTGGATGGATATTGAGACCTCTAAGTTATCCATTGGCTAACATGGATTTGATTAATCTGTTGAGGCCCTCTGCCATCATAATGAAGAGGAAAGGAGAAAGAGGGTCCCCCTGACGAATTCCTATTGTGGGACATAAAATATTAGTTAGGGATCCATTGAGCATGATCGAGAAGAAAGCGGAGGAGGTCATGCTCATAACCCAGTTAGTCCAGTCCCTCTCAAAGCCATAGGCTCGTGGCATCTCTCTCATGAACTTCCAGCTCGGTTTTTCATAGGCTTTGGATGGTCTAATATCGGGAGCATCCCCATTATTTTGGTTACCCTGAGGGAATGAATGACTTCATGGACCAGGATGACTCCATCCAAAATATGTCATCCTTCCACAAATCCAGATTGCTCCGAGAAGATCAGTTTAGGAGGAATTGGCTTCAACCTATTTGACATAAATTTGATTATGACTTTGTATATCATATTACACAGAGAAATAGGTCTAAATTTACCTGGTGAGTTCGCCCTCATATTTTGGGATTAGGGTTAGGAAAGTAGCATTAAAATCTATGAGCACTCCTTTTTCTTGACCAGAATCCTCCACATTTTCCATACATCTTGTTTGATCATGTCCCAGAAGTGGTGGAAAAAGTTGGTGGTGAATCCATCCGGTCCTGGGGATTTCCCATCTGCCATCACTACTACATATGGCTCAAAATTTCCATGAAATATTGCCACGAATAAGTTAAAATCGAAACTTTCATGGATAAACAGATAAAATTTTGGAAAAAAATGTTCTGGCCCCTGATGATCGTCGTTATAGCGACGTAAGCACCATAATGTCGCTATAGCGACATATATGCGTTCATCGCTATAGAGACACTAAAATTCACACGTGCAACGTCAGCGATAATACATAGTAACAGTCATTGACTTTTTGTTTTTTTTTAAATTTGATTGTTGTGCATTTTCGCCGGAACCGCGACCCTCATTGATCTATAAATACATGTTATTAATTCATATTTCCACAAATCATTTGCTATAGTTGCAACAATTTTTCTACTAATTGTTCGTCCGGTGATTTCAAAAGTCTAGTACTGGTTTGACACTTCGAATTTTTTATCTCCTTTGTTTTCCATGTTAGTTTGACTGCAATGCACTAGTATTTTTTGTGGTTGCGCCCTTTGTGTTCCAACTAGGGCTTCAATTCAATGGATCAAATGTTTATATAGTTTGGGATTTTTGTGTCAAAAATAATTTTTTAAATTGTCGTTTCTGTTAAAATGAAAATTTTTAAATTTTCATTCTGTTAAAATGTAATTTTTTAAATAGTGGTTTGTGTTAAAATGTTTTTTTTTGCTCCTATGTTTTTTATTGGTAGCCTTTGGTTCTATCTAGGTGAATGAAAAATAATAGCAAGGATATCTCCAAGCTAGATAGATTTAAAATTAACTATTTCAATGAAATTATGGATTATGCATCTTTTGGATTCATAAATTGTTATGACTTCAAGAAAATCCTAGAATATACCTCTTCCCATTTTAAAATTATTTACATTGACCTTGGGCCTATAAATTTGAATGTTTCCCATGCCCTACTTTAGAACATTGTACAAAAAAATACAATTGTTGATAAGTCACATAACAAATCACAAGAAATATAGCATCCATAAACCATGGAATTAATATAATTTCCAATGTTAGTACTGAAATTGGAATGTTCTGATATAACTTATGTATCGATCACATTTTATTTTCCATCCCTTTCCTACAATCGTTTAACAATTGATCTAGTCTGGTGTATAACTAGCAACAACTCACACATCAACCTAGCAAGTTGGAACACAATGTTAGTGATGGTGATGCTAACAACGTCAACGTCAATGAAAATCATCATCATCACCATCAACACCATCCTGATCATCATCACGATAATCAATGTCATCATTATCACATCATCATCATCATAAGCATCTTCGTCATCATTAGTAATCATCGTCATCATAAAAAACAACACCAACATCGTCATCGTCATCATCATCATCATCAATGGTGATGATGATGATGATGATGTTGATAATGAAATCATCGTCATTGTAATCAATATGACCATCATCGTAGATTTCAACACTATCTAATTAGATTTAAGCCCCCTCATAGATAACCAATGAGACCACAAAGGTGTATCCTTTCAAACTTTGATAGTCATTTGACAATATCATTATCATATATATTCATAATCCCATTTGACAACCCTTTCAAATTTTGAGGGTCTACATCTATATTCATAATTCCATTTGACAATATCATTACAATGTGTTGAAACCTTTTAACCTCTAGTATAACGAACATGAACAATATTACCGACCCCTCAATTTCTTCTACATTAGATCCATTGGCACCATAATGTAGACTTTCTTGCAATTAATAATTATAAACCAACTTAGGGAACCAATTAACTACTCATTATGCTATGGGTATTACCACTTGGAAAAATGGTGTAACGACTCCTTTCACAAATACACTTACAACCCAACATACTAACCCGCTTGGACATTTAGATAGCAATTCATTACTTTATAAGGAAACACCATATCTATTAACATACCAACACATGCATTGAAGTAATATGTAAACTCCTAATTTGTGACATCATTAACACAATTCCTTAGCCCCTTTTTTAAGGCAATATCTAAAATCATGTTATGTAGAATGAATAGCCATTACCCACCATATGTCAAATCTTATTGGAACAACATGTAGTAATCCAAGGGAGTTACATAAGTAATCCTCTACACATCCTTAGGTAATCCTCTAATCACGTCCTTTAATTTTTGGTCTCCTTTAATATATATATATACTCTATTCAATTTACTTATATATTGATTAATGAGTTTTTTTTTTTCTTATAGGATATTAGAATGTCAAATAAATATACTTGGGAAGAAAATAATAAGAGGTATGTTGAGTTTAAGGCAGCATTGGAGGCGAAGGGTGATGGAAAGTGTTATTGTCCTTGCAATGATTGCAGAGGTTTACAAACGAGAAGAATTTTAAGAACAACAGCTGAAAAACAATGTAAGGAGAAGGGGCATGTTGAAGGGGGGTATGAATATCATCCCTTGGTAAGACATTATTCATTACATAATGTACTTCTTGTAATAGTACTGATAATGTATTCACAAAATGTTTTATCATTTTAAATATATATGTTGTATATTATACACTAATGTTATTGCATTGTTTGTAAATATAAAGGAAATGTCCCCTAAATGTCGACCGCCCAAGAGCTATTTTCCACATAATAGTAGAAATACTACTTTACAGGGTGACGAGCATGGAGATCAAATGATCCTATGGACGAAGATGACGTCATTGATAGAAATGGTGAAGATGAGATAAATAGATTTCTCTAAGACACATTTTCTCCATTGGATGAGGACAACCTCCATGATATTCATGATGTTCCTCTACTCGAGAAGTCCCAAGAACCTCTTTATGAAGGCTCAACAACCAATATTCTATCTGCTATATTATTGTTGGTGAACTTGAAGTTTTTGAATGGTTTATCAAACACTTGTTTCACACAGCTCCTAAGGTATGTAAAGTTGACTATTTTCCTCTATTTTTAGTGTTAATTAATTCGTAAATTAGGGATATGCAATATTTATAACGTATATTGTTTACATTTCATTTTTTTGTCAATGCTGCAGATTGTTGGATGAATTTCTATTACCACCATCAAATAATTTACTACGCACATGTCGAGAGGTATTCTTGATTATGAAAGAAATTGGAATGGAGTATCAAGTTATTAATGCATGTCCTAATGATCATATTATATATTATGGATAGTACATGCATCAGAAAAAAAAAATGCTCACAATGTGAAATTAGTAGATATCGAACTAATCAAGTAACAAAAGAGGTCCCTCGCAAATTTCTTCATTATATTCCCATAATTCCACGTTTCCAATGATTATTCAGGTGCCAAAGTATAGCACAGTTTATGGATTACCATGCGAAGAACATAAGTGAAGATGGTGTTCTTCAAATGCCTGCAAATGGTTCTGCATTGAAGAACATCGAAGAAAAATGACCAATTTTTAAAGATGAACCTCGTAATGTTAGACTTTCATTGGCAGCTGATGGTTTGAATCCATTTGGTGAGCTTCGTTCTACTTACTCAGTGTGGCCTGTTTCCGTCATAAACAATAACCTACCTCCTTGGATGACAATTAAGAGAGAGCACACAATGTTGGCAATGATTATTCCAGGTATGTTTTTTAAAGTAATTATATTATTTCATTAATGTATGTGTTTAATTGTTGCATGAGAACACCTTTTATATATTGGGACATATAACTAAATAGCAATATTGTATGTTGAATGATCAATTAGGTAAGTACCAAGTTAAAGATATGAATGTATATATTGAGCCTCTTATCAATGAGATATTGAAGTTATGGGCTAGAATCACTATGTATGACATCTCCAAACCAATAGGGCAGAAACAATTTCAGTTCCATGGAATTCTTTCATGGACAATTCATGACGCTCCCCGGGTTAACACATTTTTGTGGTATGTAACTTTCTGTTGCACGTCGTTAAAATTATATGTTTTTAAGGTAAAAAACATGCATTTTTTTAAATTAATAATCGTTTGATGCTATAACATTAATACATGTATCTTGCAAGTCTTCAAACAAAGGGAAAATTTGCATGTCCAGTATGTGGTCCTAGGATAAAATATCGTCATTCAAGAAGTTCAGCAAAGGAGGTGTTCGATGAGTATAGGCACTTCCTCTCTAAGAACCATAGGTATCGAACTACCGAAAAAAAAAAATCAATGGTAAATAAGAGAATGGAAAGAAACCACAAAGAATGACACCTCGCCTATGGAAGTTGGAATATGACAGAAATCGTCGAGGTATGCAAATTGTATATGTAGCATATATGTGCACGTAATATTATGATTTTTATATTTTTACTGAATTTTCTCTACCATGGGTGTCATGAATTATTGTTAATGTGTTTTCGTTTATGTTTAATGAATGTCTTTAAGGCATGAATGGGATTCCACGAGGAATGAAGAGTTATCCCATACAATTCAGTAGGTTTCCTTACTACGAGCACCTACAAATATCTCATTTGTTCGATACAATGCATATCGGGAAGAATGTAACAGAAATGATATGGTGGATATTAGATGGAAGGTCTGACAAAGATAAAATTGAAAAATTTTGTAGTGACTTTGCAAAATCCAATCACGCATTGAAAAGTGTAATTATTTCCAATTCCGGATATGGGGACCGAAATATTAGTCTTCCATGGTTATTGACAGAGCAACAAAGCAATGCTATAAAAGAGGTCGTTCAGAAAATAAGGTTTCCGATGGGGTTTTCGTCGAATATACAAAATATCTTAACCAAAAAAAGGTGATTTTGGCAGTGTTAAAACTCATGACTGGCATACATTCATTAAGGTAATTATTTACGTATATAATTTCGATTAAGTACATATTTTTAGTAATTGTTCTCTCCTATTTGATTACATTAGATAGTGATTTGATTTTTGCTACAATGCGTTCTACCTCTATCTCTCCCAGATAGATTTGACGACAATATAAAACAAGTTATATATGATTTTGGTAAATACATGAGGTAAGTAACAATTTATATGCATGAAAATATTTGTTCTCTTTGTTGCATTGCTTATTGACATATTGTGTTTTACAACTCGGAAATTTATTATATATGCCTCAATATTGTTGATCATTGTTATTTTCTTGCATCTTTTGTAGGTGGATTTCATATAAAGTAATCCATAAAGAATATATTAGGTATTGGAAGAGAGAAATTCCTCGTCTAATGTGTGAAATGCAGAAGTATTTACCTCCAACATTTTTCAATGCACAAGAACACTATCTCATACACCAAGTTGAGGAGATTGAATTGTGTTGACCTGTAAACTCAAGGTCAATGTGGATGGTGGAAAGGCATTTTAATTCATTGAAGGATTTTTGTTAGGCAAAGAGCACGTCCTTAGGGTTCTATGGTGCAAGGATATATGCTATATCAATCCATGGTGTACATTAGTCAGTATCTTCCAAATGTAGCAAAAAATATCAATCTGCCTCGCATTTGGCATGTCAACTCCATCAACAAATTTGAAGGAGAGGTCCTGTTGGGGAAAGGTAGAACGAGGAAAGTGAAAGGTAATTGAATTGTATACATTTAATTTATTATAAAATTAATTTTTCAATTTATGTAATTTTTATTACTCCATCAGTATTTTAAGGTAAACTTAATTGCCTTTAATGATAGCTAATTTACAATTTTTAATTGTTATTTTTTCATATAGTTGGTCGTGTGTGGGATGCAATACATTTATACATTTCAAACCATCTTGATTGGATGGAGGAATGGATTGAATGATGTGCATAATACAATGTTACCTTATCATGGGAAGGGGTTAGTAAAATTATTAAAATAGTGCATCGTTATCGAGAAGAATATCCCGCGGAACTTACGCAAAGGGAAATTGATTTAGCATGTGGTTTAAAAGATAAAAATGGGAGTATATTTACCCTGCTCATTTTTTTGGTTGTTTCCCATTGCATAAAAATATTTCTTTCATTTATTTCTTCTTATATATTTATTTACCGAGTTGAGCATGATGCAACTGATCCATCACATTGCTATGTGGTGAAATGGTCGTAAATTTCACATCAAAAAGTTGGATGACAAGAAGAAAACATTTGATTGTGGGATAACTGTAGTTTTTCAAGTCACCAATGTTTCCTCTAGAAGTGACAGGCATCCAGAAGTATCTAAAAATAAGTACTATGGTTATTTGAAAGATATAATTTAGTGTGACTTTAATTCCTTTAAAATAGTTTTGTTTGAGGTCAAATGGTACAGGATATGAATGAATGAATGTGATCCCAAAAGAACTATTATTGAGCATGCCAATGGATTTACCATGGTTAATACAAGGGCACTTGAACCAGGTACAGAGCCTTATGTTCTTCCAATTCAATGTGAGAAGGTATTTTAATCAGAGGTTCCAGGTAAAGCAGGTTGGTCATACATTGTTAGATATGATCCAAGAGAAATAACGGTCAAGTATAATGCAGAGGAAGAAGACAGTGTTGAAGAAGAAGGTGATGCAGATCAGGAGCATTTGGTCGTCGATGTAGATGTGTCAGATGAAGACTCCGATCAAGAAGTTGATCATCCAAATGATGTAGCATACAATGACGTAGTCATTGATGATATTGATGATGAATATATAACCAAAAATGACATTGATGTTGATGTTGATATGAGCGATATTTTCAATGATAGCGATTCTGAACCAGATGACGATACAGATGTTGATTCAGATGAAGAAGAATAACAATGACATTGTAGCAATGTTGGAATCTAGGAGGTATGTGAGAACATATTTTTGCATAATGTATTATGTTTAAATTATTTATTTATGTCATTTTTTATTTAGTATGTTACATCATCACCATCATCCTCATCCTCATCCCTATCCTCATCATCATCATCACCATTGTTGTCGTCGCCATCACCGTCATCTTCATCGTCTTCATCATCGTCATCCTCATCGGCATCCTCATCATCATCATCGTCGTCATCATTATCATCGTCGTCGTCATCTTCTTCATCATCATCATCATCATCATATTCATCTTCGTCATCATCATCATCAACATCATCAACAACAACATATTCATCATGATCTTCATCATTATCATCATCATCATGAGCGATCCTTTCAACGATAGTGATTCTGAACCAGATAATGATACATATGTTGAGTCAGATGAAGAATAATAATGACACTGTAGAATAATGTATTATGTTGAAATTATTTAGTTTTGTCATTTCTTATTTAGTATGTTACACAATTATCATCATCAAAATCCTCATCCTCATCCTCATCATCATCAAAATTCTCATCCTCATCCTCATCATCATCAGCATCATTGTTGTTGTCGTCATCGTCATATTCATCATCATCATCATCATTGTCATCGTCGTCGTCATTGTCGTCATCATCATTATCATCCTCATCCTCATCCTCATCATCATCATCATCCTCATCCTCATCCTCGTCCTCATCCTCATCCTCATCATCGTCATCGTCATCATCATCATCTTCGTCGTCATTGTCGTCATCGTCATCATCATCATCTTCATATTCATCATCATCGTCGTTGTCGTCGTCACCATCATCATCATCATCATCATCATCATCATCATCATCATCATCATCATCATCATCATCATCATCATCATCATCATCATCCTCATCCTCATCTTCATCGTCATCATCATCATCA
This sequence comes from Larix kaempferi, assembly GCA_027924585.1. Lineage (NCBI taxonomy): Eukaryota > Viridiplantae > Streptophyta > Pinopsida > Pinales > Pinaceae > Larix > Larix kaempferi. The sequence goes on along the minus strand of BSBM01000372.1, from coordinate 14,231,785 downwards.
TCATCAACATCATCATCTTCATCGTCATCGTCATCATCATCTTCATCATCGCCATCATCATCATCATCCTCATCCTCATCCTCATCCTCATCCTCATCATCCTCAGCACCATCCTTGTCATCATCATCATCCTTGTCATCACCATCATCCTCGTCATCATCATCAACATCATCATCATTGTCTCCATTGTCGTCGTCATCATCATCTTCATCATAATCATCGTTGGTGTCATCGTCATCACCATCATCATCCTCATCCTCATCCTCGTCATCGTCATCATTGTATTCATCATCATCATCATCATCATCATCATCATCATCATCATCACCATCATCATCGTCATCGTAATCATCATCCTCATCCTCATCTTCATCATCATCCTCATCCTCATCATCTTCATCATCATCGTTGTCGTCGTCGTCACCATCATCATCATCATCATCATCATCATCCTCATCATCATCCTCATCATCATCCTCATCATCATCATCTTCGTCATTATCGTCATCGTTATCATCATCATCATCACCATCATCATCATCATCGTTCTCGTCATCGTCGTCATCGTCATCGTCATCATCCCCATCCTCAACCTCATCCTAATCACCATCGTCATCATCCCCGTCCTCAACCTCATCCTAATCACCATCGTCATCATCCCCATCCTCAACCTCATCCTCATCACCATCGTCATCATCATCATCATCATAATCATCATCCTCATCATGGTCATCATCGTCATCATCATCATCATACTCATCCTCATCCTCCTCCTCCTCATCATCATCATCGTCGTCGTCGTCGTCGTCGTCATCCTCATCATCGTCGTCATCATCTTCGTCATCATCATCATCATCATCATCTTCATCATCATCATCATCATCATCATCAACATCAACATATTCATCATGATCTTCATCATCATCATGAGCAATCCTTTCAACGATAGTGATTATGAACTAGATGATGATACAGATGTTGAGTCAGATGAAGAATAATATCAATGATATTGTAGCATAATGTATTGTATTTAAATTATTTAGTTTTGTCATTTTTTATTTAGTATGTTACATAATCATCATCATCATCAACATCCTCATCCTCATCCTCATCATCATCATCATCGCCATTGTTGTCATCATCCTCATCTTCATCATCATCATCATCGTCATCATCATCTTCATCATCATCATCATCATCATCATCCTCATCCTCATACTCATCCTCATCATCATCATCATCATCCTCGTCCTCATCCTCATCCTCATCATCATCATCATCATCATCTTCCTCGCTGTTGTCGTTATCGTCATCATCACCTTCATCATCATCATCATCGTCGCCGTTGTTGTTGTCGTGGTCATCACCATCATCATCATCGTTTAATTCACCATCACCATCATCATCATCATCATCATCATCAACATCTTCATCATGATATCCATCATCATCATGAGCGATCCTTTCAACGATAGTGATTCTGAACTAGATGATGATACAGATGTTGAGCCAGATGAAGAATAATATCAATGACATTGTAGCATAATGTATTATGTTTAAATTATTTAGTTTTGTAATTTTTTATTTAGTATGTTTGATCCACACAACAGTTAGCATTATTTTCGGATGTTAACATCAACTGTGACAAGTCATCGACTTCGACATGACTTCGACAAACTCAACAACTTCGACAAGTTTAGCGACCTCAACAGTTCTACGGCGTCAACATGCATTGTCGACTTGCAACTTGCAACTGTCGAACTACGACAGATTGTCTCTCTGTCTTCCAATCGACTGTAACGGTTGAACTTCCAAAACCGTTCTAACTTCTCTTGTAACCGAACGTAACGGGAAGGCACCCAAGTGTCTCAACACTCTATATAAGCATGTAAAATATTGTAATATAAAAAGCTTTCGATCTTATGATCTTACATCCAGTAATAGAGAAATCACTTTGCATTCCTCCATACTGGCTGTGTGTTCATATATTTTTGTGTGTAGTGTATTACTACTTTGCTTCTCATTCTTGTGCTTCCGCCATAACAGCACCGACTCATTCAGTCAAACTGTTGTCCCCCTCATGCTCTTGGGCACGTGCGGATCATTGGTATCATAGTGCATCAGCTTTGTTCATGCTTAAGTTGTGCATAAACACTTCCATAGAAGTTACCTGACTTATGTCGGTTCAAACACGCTCTCAAACTCAGCAATCCAAGCAGACACTACCTCCAGAGATGGCTGAAGAAAAAAGCGATAGACATGCAATCGATGAGACACAGCAACTCATAGAGCAAGCATTGGCTCGACAACGAACTGAAATGTTCGCCCAATTCAATGAGATTCTCATGCGATTTGCTTCGACATCAAGAGAATTTTCGACAAGATCTAACTCCAGCAAAATCAATCCATTCAAAGTGCAAATGAATATGGACATACCAAATCTAGAAGGGAAGATTGACACGGAACCCATCGACAATTGGGTACAACAATTGGAATCCTATTACTTTGTGAATCAACTCTCAGAAGCCGACAAGATCACCATTGCAGCCTTAAATATGTCAACATCTGTGATCTGCTGGTGGGAGAACCTTTCGATGAAGATGGAGAAAAGCGAAGACCCCATAAACACATGGGAGAAATTTTTTGAATACATCCGAAAGGAGTTTTACCCGCCCAAGTACCTCGAATAGCAGTATAAGAAGTGGTAGCAGCTAAGGCAACGGAAAGACTAGTCCGTACAGAGTTACATCGACAAGTTCTATCGACTCATGGCTAGACTTGGCGTTCAAGAAGAAGAAAAATTGCTTGTTCTGAAGTATGTCAGTGAATTATCCCAGTACATTTAGCAGGAGATGGAGTTTCTGACTGTCAATACGCTCGCGGATGCATTCCACTATGCCAGCAAACTCGAAACCAAACAAAAGGTAAAATCACACTTCGCGAATAAACCGACATCGGGACAACCACCCGACAAGAAGGCACCAGCCGCCTTCGACAAGTCGAAATCTTCACAGCCAACTCCGCCAAAGCCAGATCACGAAAAAAATCATTTTCACAAAAGGGAACATATAAAACAACCCCTACCGGGAAATTATGTGATTACCACCACTCATCTTGGCATGATACGCCTGAATGAAAAGCTCGGAAGACCTTTTTGGAAAAAGTGTCGACATCTGACGCATTCGACAAGACTGTGGTGGAATCTAACCCAGAAGCAACGACTCTTTTGACATCGACATCGACAACTCTAGCATCCTTGACTATCATTGATGAGGAGGAACAAGAGCGCCTATTCCATACACATATATGGGTTCAAAACAATCCATTGCATATGATTGTGGACACCGGGAGCCAGAAGAACTTTGTTTCTGAAGAACTTGTGAAGAAACTAGGTCTTGTTACCACTCCTCATCCTTAGCCTTATAACATCGGTTGGATGAAGGATGGATAGGAACTACGGATCACCCAACAATGCAAGCTCGCCTACTTCATTAATCCTTTTGAAGATGAAGTACTTTGTGACATGGCACCACTCTCCGTAGCCGACACCCTATTTGGGAAACCTTACCTATGGGATCGCCATGGAAGTTACCAGTCACGACTGCAGAAGGTGATTGTCAGAATTTGAAATCGATGGTACGGCATACCAAAGTGACGACCTACACCAATGGTCTCAATGATATCTGCTGAACAGACAAAGAATCTCATCAATCATGCTCAGAAGTTCTCATTAATCATGATCAAACCGCAATATTCTAGGAAGAATGCAACAACTAGTCGGCTTATCGACCAATGCAGCTCCCGACAGAAGCAGCAGATCAACAATATTCTTGACGAGTACCATAACCTATTCCAAGTTCCAAATGGAGTACCTCGACATTGCCAGGTAAAACACTCTATTGAACTTGCTCCTGGTTCTTCGTTACCTAACACATCTACTTACAAAATATCCATTCTCGAAAATGAAGAGATTCGTAGACAAATCCAAGATTTGATTGATAAAGGTCATATCCGACCCAGTTCCGCTCCTTGTGGAAGTCCAGTTGTCCTCATTCCAAATAAAGATGGGACTTGGCGCATGTGCATCGACTACCGGGCACTCAACAAAATTTCGATAAAGAACAGATACCCTCTTCCGCAGATAGACGAGCTCATCGACTATCTGAAAGGTGATAAGTTCTTTACTAAGCTCGACCTCAATTCGGGATATCATCAGATTCCAATTGAGCCCGCAGATGTCTGGAAAATGGCTTTCAAAACCAAGGAAGGATTGTTCGAATGGTTAGTCATGCCTTTTGGATTAACCAATGCACCTTCGACCTTCATGCGATACATTGATAACATTCTTCGAACTTTCATCGACAAATGGGTCATTGTCTATCTCGACGACATATTGATTTTCATTCGATCATGGGAAGAACATGTCGGACAGCTTCAACAAGTCCTCGACACTCTCCAGCAACATCGACTCTACTTGAACATTGACAAATGTTCCTTTGCGATGAACAACATCCAATATTTGGGGTATGCAATTGACTCTGCAGGCATTCACGTCGACCTAGACAAAGTGTAAATCCTCAAATATTGGCCCATTCCTCAAAGAATTCATGAACTAAGAATTTTTCTTGGTTTGGCAAATTTCTATTGACGATTCATACTCGGCTTCAGTCACATAGCCTGGCCCTTGAATCAATTGATGAAAGGAAATAGGGAAACTGTGTTCAAATGGACACTGACACAACAAGCAGCTTTCGAACAGCTCAAACACAAGGTTTGTACTGCACCAGTACATGTGTTACTTGATTTGCATCAGCCCTTTGAGATTGAGACGGATGCATCGGACTATGCCTTGGGCGCAGTGATCACTCAGTCTGGTCACCCGGTCGCTTTTCATTCTGAAACTTTTAACGACACTGTTAGAAGATATTCGACATATGAAAAAGAACTGTACACCATTGTGCAAGATCTCAAGCAATGGAGGCATTACATCCTTGGAAAGGAAACTGTCATCCTCATTGACCATAATCCTCTACAGTTCGCTCTGACCCAATCGAAACTACAAACAACCAGACAAATCAAGTGGATTAATTACCTACAACAATTCCAGTTGGTAATTAAGTATCGGAAAGGTAAAGCCAATGCTTCCAGCGATTGTCTCAGTTGACCACCCATTACTCTCATTTTTACAGTGATGCGTATGTAGGGATATGACACCACCACTTGGCCCCAATTGTATCAGGAAGACATCAACTTTTCACCAGTCTATTGACAACTTCAAACTGACAAGTCGTCGGCCTCCGACTACTTCCTAAAAGATACCTTGCTATACAATCTTGGACAGCTTTGTGTACCGACATGTGAGCATCGACAATAGCTCATTTGGGACACGCACTACAACAAGAGTGCAGGACACTATGGAGTACCAAATACCCTTACTATTCTCTAAAAGTATTTCTTTTGGCCTTCACTTAAAACCGACGTCAACAAGTACATTTTATCATGCGTGGTCTGTGCCCTTGCTAAACCGCCTAATCGACAACAGGGAATGCACACACCTTTTCCAGTTCCTAGTCGACCATGGGAATCTATTTCTATGGACTACTTGACAGGATATACTACTACCAAACATCAACATGACGCGATCTTAGTAGTATTCGATAGATTTTCCAAGATGGCCATCCGCATTCCATGCAAGAAGACCACAGCAACGTAGCAAACCGCTCAGCTCTTCTTCGAACATGTCTAGAAATATTATGGCTTACCGACAACCATTACTTCCGACCGAGATTCCATATTCGTCAACATATTTTGGAAGACCCTATGGAAACAGCTGGAGACATGACTCTCATTATCGACAGCTTTCCATCCTTAGACCGATGGACAAACGTAAGTTGTGAATCGCTTGGTAGTACAACTGCTTCACATGTACAACCACAAGCATCGCCGAACATGGGATGAAATTATTCCATACATACAACACAGTTACAATCATTCTCATAACAGCTCTATGGGAAAGAGTCCATTTGAGATCTATTATGGATTTCAACCCTCAGCACCTATCAACTTGACCAGCTCCTCGACATAGTCGAACGACACTAACTACAGCCGATGGGAAGTTGATAAAGCCCCAAAGTTTTGAGTACAGATTTGCGACATCTAGAGACAAGCACATGAAATGTTGCAACAAGAAAACGTGAAAGATAAGGCCCAACATGAAAAGCATCGTACTCCTCATTCATTCCAAATTGGGGATAAGGTCTGGTTAAATCTCAAGAAGGAACGATTCACTAGCCCATACAAGAAGCTCAAACCTTTGCGATATGGTCCATACAGTATTCTTCAACAGATTGGAGAAAACGATTTCCAGCTTGACATTCCTGCATGCATGGTTCTACATCCAGTATTCAATGTGGATCTACTTCGACCATATCATGCACCATTGTTGGAACAAAATGACTTACCGATAGCAGAACCCGAAGACATCCATCCAGATGTTCAGGAGCCTCTTCCTTGCAACACCATTGTGGGACGAAGAGTACGCCATACAAGGATGAACACAATTCCCTTGTTTCAGGTGGCTAAATCCAGATAGATCCCATCATAAGGAAAGTGGTACTCTGCTACTGAACTGACCGACAAGTTTCCTCACTTGACCGAGCAAACAATGGGCACCATTGTTTCTTAAGGAAGGAGGTCTGATCCACACAGCAGTTGGCATTATTGTCAGATGTTAACATCAACTGCAACAAGTCATCGAATTTGACATGAATTCGACAAACTCAGCAACTTCGACAAGTTCAGCGACCTCGATAGTTCCGCGGCGTCGACATGCAGCGTCGACTTGCGACTTGTCATTGTCGAACTACGACAAATTGTCTCTCTTTCTTCCAGTCGACTGTAACGGTTGAACTTCCGAAACCATTCTAACTTATCTTGTAACTGAACGTAATGGGAAGGCACCCAAGCTTCTCAACACTCTATATAAGCATGTAAAATATTGTAATATAACAAGCTTTCGATCTTATGATCTTACATCCAGTAATAGAGAAATCAGTTCGCATTCATGCATACTGTCTGTGTGTTCATATATTTATGTTTGTAGTGTATTCCTACTTTGCTTCTCATTCTTGTGCTTCCACAATAACAGCACCGACTCATTCAGTCGAACTGTTGTCCCCCTTGTGCTCTTGGGCGTGTGCGGATCAATGTTACATAATCATCATCATCAATATCCTCATCCTCATCATCATCATCATCCTCATCCTCATACTCATTATCGTCATCATCATCATCATCATCTTCGTCGTCGTTGTTGTCATCGTCATCATCATCATTATCGTCGTCGTTGTCATCATCATCATTATCATCATCATCTTTATCATCATCGTTTAATTTGTCATCACCATCATCATCATCATCATCATTCTCATCCTCGTCCTCATCATCATCCTCATCCTCATAATCATCGTCATCCTCATCATCACCATCATCCTCATCATCATCATCGTCATCATCATCAGCATCATCATCATCGTCGCAGTTGTCATCATCGTCATCATCGTCATCGTCGTCGTCATCGTTGTCGTCGTCATCACCATCACCATCATCATCATCATCATCCTCATCCTCATCCTCATCCTCATCATCATCATCATCGCCATTGTCGTCATCATCGCCGTCGTCATCGTCATCATCATCATCATCATCACCATCATCATCATCATCATCATCATCATCACCATCATCATCATCATCGTCGTAATCATCATCCTCATCAACGTCTTCATCATCATCCTCATCCTCATCATCTTCATCATCATTGTTGTCATCATTGTCACCATCATCATCATCATCCTCATCCTCATCCTCATCCTCGTTTCCTAGGGATTTATTTTCCAAGGGAAAAAAGTTATGGTTAAAACTTGTAATTAATAAAACACAATCTAATATGTTTTATGGTAGTTTGTGTTGTATGAAGTGATAATTTTATTTGTTCCCGAAACAAATCTAATTTTTCAAAATATATAAAGAAAAAATCAAATGAAGTGGTAATAACTAAAATAAAACGGCACGTTGATAGTCACACAATTAGTGATATTATCCATGTAAAGACATTAGTGGTTGCTTAAAACATTTCAATTTTTATAGATATCACTTCTACACCCATCATAAATATTAGTTTATTAAGTAATATATTTACATGAAGGATTCGATAACTCTTCCATTGTCCCAAAATTTGGGCCAATGTAATACCACTTAAAATATCAAAATGATATGCATGTTGTTTAAAGCCTCAACTAGGCTACAATCGGTTATAGCGGGAATGAGAAATTCCTTTTATTGGTCGAGTTTCTTCTTTGCATCAATGCTTATTACTTCTTCCTTCTTCTCCTCATCCTGAGTGATAATGCTAGAAAATAGCATACCTTATTCACCCCAAAATCTGTCAATTGCAATGATTTGCTTTGAAAAACATCACCAAAGAATATTTTACTTCTGGAATTACCTAGAAATAATCTAGTCAACACAATTACAATACATTAACAAAAACTAATACATTAATATAATGAAATAAAGAGAAAATATATGATAGTGTTTTCAACCGAAAAGTTTTCCACCCTATAAAATATAGCAAATATTATACTTTGCATGTCACCAACAAAAGAGTTGGCAATCAACTAGGCATGATACAAAGGAGGAAGCACAACAAGAGAAGCTCATGTATCTGTAACATAACACCTAAAAGGAACTAGGTAACCAAGCAATTAGAATCCAATGTATTGGTAGGTAAATTAATTGCACACATTCAAACATTGAAAACTTCAAATTACCTAGCCAAATAGAAGAATCTTAATGGCACTTGATCCATCTAAATATATTATCTTATATCCTAATCAAACTTACCTGCAACAACAAGGGATTCATTGTTTAGGCACAAAGATCCCCAACTCTTAAGGTCAATAAAATTGAATTGTTCATACTCAAAGGCATGGACCTTCAAATCAATTTCTAAACCACTTTTCTGTCTATTTCTTCTTCTACATTTATTTGGAGGGATAAGGAAACTCTTCTTTCACTACAAATATGACTCAAAATTCACAATCCAAATTTGAAGTCAAAATTCACAATCCAAATTTGAAGTCAAAATTGAAAATTTGTTAATTACTGGCCTCATACAACATCCTTTTGACTAGGCCAACTAGTTGTTCAATTTTTCTCAATATAACTTAGGTCGAGGATTTTCCAAAAGAAGATCTAGGTATCCAAACAACACTTATGTAACCAATGGAAGTCCCTCGAAATATCACTCAACACTATCATTCATCACAATATTTATGTGGACATCTAATTAAAATTTTGGTGTCTCTATATTTACCTCTAGAGACTCATTTAATATACCAAGTGCTACATATTTATCTGATAGCTACTCTAAACCATATGACTTAAAATACAACCAATCAAACTTTATGGCATGTTTGCAAATGTCTTTGTGATGAGACTACAAGTATTCATGACACTACTAAATTTGTGTGATACCAAGTAACAAATTATTGCTTGTCACAATCAGTTTGACTCATCACTGAGTAAGTGTGAGAGGTTCTCTCATGAGACAAATAATCACTATCAAAAAAATTCTAGCAAAGTTTGTATTGATGTTTCAAACTATCTTTGTTTCTTGTAGTTGTTAAGATATCCTTCTTACATAGTTTCCTTTAACCAATAATATGGTTTAGCATTTTTAGGAGCATGTATATCCTATCGGTGCATTTATTCTTTCAATCACTTCGAAATTTTGTTTTCAAGAAACAATATTAAGAGTCTATGAAATTATTCATCTCTTCATTGGCATGAGCAAAATCAATGTAACAGTCGACCAGTATCCCTAATTTAAAGAGCAATGTTAGTGAATTGAGATTTTTTTTCATTATATAAAAAGGATACCTATCTACCAATTTGTGCAATACAAAAACAAAAACACAAATGAATATTTTATGAACTTACTTATCTTAACTCCCACTAACCAATTCCTATCAAAATATTCCAAAAAATTATGCTCAATTACGAAAATGTTGAAGAATATGCATATTTCATTAGTAGTTGATTCAACATTGGTACAATTGATCATGATATAATCTAACCTATTGAACTTTGTGTCTATGTTCTTTGGACAAGTGGCCAACATCTGCACATTTTTTACAATGTATTTTGTACATGCCAAACGCGTACAATTAATTTATTCTTGATGTTCCTATAAAACTCAATTTGTTTTTGTAATACAAATATTAGAATACATACAACTTGCAATTACCATATTGGATGTGTTTAAGTGTTACAATCTTAGAGTACATACAAGTTGGGAAATGGGCAAATTAAAGTTATCTGAAAGCATCTATTTCAACCAATGCATCGTCAACCATGAATGCATTCTCTCCAATTAGGATGGAATTGGTAACCCCTCTACACGATTTTCTCCAACCTTTGAGAAATATATGACAATCTATTTCATGACACAGAAAACCATGCCACTAGTATACCACTTTCTTATTCATCAAACACCACAAGTGTGCACAAGTAATACTACCATATTCAAAGAATACACATATTGTAATTGAATAACAACTCAAACAATGATATTGTATCAATCATTCAAATCACTCTTGCATCATATTTGTTTGTTTTGAATGTTGAATCCATGTCTCTTAAGCTATTGTAGGATAATTTCATCATGGTCTCCAACATCCATTTCGTTTGAAAACCCATTATAAATGGTATCTCTACACCACTTGGATTTTAGAATAATAAAAAAGAGCCCTCTTATGGTTCATAAGTTGACACTCGTTTTATCCTTCTAATGAAGTGGATAATTTCTCTTCATCAAATGTTTTTATATGTTTATAGAATCTCTTTTAGATAAGAAAATATCTCTATCATGATTTATCACATCCCTATCAACATGCCTCTTAATGTGCATTTTATAAACAAGTCAACTAGGACTTCTAAAAAGAAAAAAAATTCTACATAAGAAATAATGTCCCCTTGAAAACCGAGTGTTTTGCAAGGATCTATCCTAGCACAAAACATCAAGTTCTCCATGGCAGAGCCAATTGTACTCATCTTGATTTCCATACATGTTATAAGTCACTACGAGCCATAATCTTCATAATCAAATGGCACTAGAAACCCCTTCTTTGCAAATGATTTCTTTCATTTCGTTGTATGGCTATCTCCTCTTTTATCTTGATTCCTTGGGTCCATATGAGCAAACATAATTACATATGACAAATGATATGTGCATTGTCATTACTAACATCTCAACTATAACTTCTTTTAGTACTTACAAATAGTATAATAGAACCATTGTACTCCTTTGTGTTGCATTTGGCTTACTACACATACAAAATTATGAGTGTCAAGATTCATTTCCCCCGATTGATAAAGTTAACAACTATATTTGCGATGATCAACATAACATGGTAAATATTTCCATCCATTCCATATATTTTACTCTAGACCAAATCTCTACTAGAGAATATGTCCATGTCTCCAATGTCTTGCACATCAAGACTCGTGATAATCGTGTTCTTACATCACTTACCCTTTTCATGTGGCTACCTGCAAATAGTGTTTACAGATGAAGGGCCTCAAAGTTGACACAAGCAATTTAATTGATCTTCTAACAATACCCTTAGTGCTTCTTACTTTTAGTGTACTAGAAAAAAATTATGAAAAAATTACCAATGGCATATAAGAAATATCTTGGGGAGAGAGATAATGTTAAATTTGGTTACAACAATTAAAAAATTGGAAGTAAAGATGCTTCTTATCGACTTACTTGACATTAAAAAATGTACAATCTCTGAAGCGTCCAATACATGAATTAGTAAACTTTACAAGACAAGAACAACCTTAGAAATGAATCAGATTCAAAATATCTTAGTACATCGCATAAATGCATCAAATCCATGACTTAGTAACCAATATATAGAATAACTCAGAATTCTCTCAATTCTACAAATCAATAAACCATATCCAGACATTAATAACTTACACAAGTTGCTCTATGAAATGTTTCATGTCTACAAAGTCATAAACCACATCAAGGCAACAACACCTCATAAATAATGATTCATTAATAAACTATCTTTCATTCCCATCATTTACAAATTCATTTAAAGTATGTCGACAAAAAGGCATTCAAAATACAAAACTTCAATGTCCATATATTTGAAATTATATGAAAAATATTACAAAGCAAGTTGTCAAAAACATCTGTAAAATGCAAGACATTAGTATTGTAATTGTTTTGTAAAGGGCGTTGAATTCTTCAATAGTTTATAGCAATTAGTGCCACATAATCTCTCAAAATGTCTCCAACCTATTGAAAATACCTACAAGTCATACATTCATAATTAATTGAAATTGTAAAGTGCAGACTTGAGTTCAAAATATTTGAAGACAAGTTCAAAAATACTTTAGAGTTGAATTATGCCTTCACTTAGATATCTAAATCCAACACCCAAACCATCACACATGACACAAAATTCATAACAAGGAAGAAATCATATAAATGAGGTATACATCAATATCGATCACTCAATATTGATGGCAACAAAAATTGGCCAACATCATATTTGTCATCCTCACCTATAGTTGACTCTACTGTAGATAATAGATTATGGAGATCACTAGGAATCCTCTAGACCTACATATGATCACTGCCAACATGAGTGGTGTATGGTAAATTATCAAAATTGATTAGAAAAAATTATTGCTTCTCTACAAAATATTTTTAAATTGTGTTTTCTAACTTCAAAACCCATTTCGTCTAGTTGTGGATTAGTAATGAGTTGATAAACATGGTAATATCATTGACACCATATTCTTTTACTTCTTGTAACCCTTCAACAAGAGCATTATAATATACCTCATTGTTTTTGGTCCTCCCATCTACAACCCTTTTACTTTGAAGTACCTAATTTTGTACCTTGATATATAAGACATACACAATAATAGCTTGTCCCGAGATGGGTTTTCATGACACAACGCATAATGATCATTTTTGTATCATTGTATGAATAAATTAAAAAGAATTTCCCATATGTTTTAGTTTGGAATTTGTAGGTTTGGTGTTCACTGGTAAACTAGATTCGTTTTATATTGTTGAATGAAATGTAACAAATGTGACAACTTATTTAGTTATAGGGAATTAATTATAAATATTGGTGTAAAGCTATAGTAGAAAAGGGAAAGTAGAGAGAAATTATTTTGAGTTAAATGAAATTAGTGTCTACTTGAAATTCCATCTCCAATGATATGAGATTACAATTTCAACAATTGAATTCAAAAATTTCAGCATAAGCATCTTACTATACTAACATAAATTGAAGTTTAGGAAAACAAAAGAAACAGTGTCAACATAACCATTTGTAACTACACTAGTTACTCAAGAGATACATTTTATTAACCACCTTAAAGAGAAAGATCACTTAATGGGATATGGAAGTGAATTTTGAAGCCTTTCATTTTCATTTGCCAATAATTCCAAATTTAAAGGGTGTTGGAGTCACGTATCAATCAACATGGCATGGTGATTGGGTGGAAGAGATGGTAGCATATCATATCGATGGGTCATCAAATCAATGTGGTGACCAATTGTTTAATCGATAGTTTGCATGTACCAATGAGCTAGTTTCAGTGGGACATGTACATACAACAACCCTACTAATTAGTACCTTCTTGAAGACAACCAAACAAAACTAGACAACGATGACATAATAAGCCAAAGAATTCCAACAAGTGAATAAACTAGTGAAAGAAATTGTTCGGAGAAATAGGAGTGTTTTGATTGATTAAAAGATTCTGATGAAAGGAACAGATCCAATGAAAGAAAACATTCTAATAAGGAGAAAGAATATGGAAAAATGAAAGTCTTTGATCAAGGGAAACGATCCAAATAGCAGGAAACGTTCCAATGAAAGGAAAGGATCTAACCAAGGAAAGCAAAGGTTCCGAAAAGGATGAAAGACTTCGATAGAGGGAAAGGCTCTGACAAGGATGAACAAATTCAACAAAGGGAAAGTATCCAACAAGGATGAAAGGATTAGATGAAGGGAAAGGGTTTTGACAAGGAGGAAAGGTGTCAATGAAGGGGGGAAGTTTAATGAGAAGGAAAGACATGGATGAATGGAAAGGTTTCGATGAAGAGGAAATCCACCAATGAAATTGGAGAAGTTTTGACAAGAAAGAAAAGCTCCATTGAAGGGTAAAGGTTCTAACAAGGAGGAAGACTATGTAAATGGCAAAGGTTCGGATGAGGAAAGGCTTTGATAAAGGGAAATGGTTTGAATAAAGGAAAGGTTCCAACCAACCTCTCATAGAAAAAAATAGAAATTGTTGACACTCCTCCAAGACCTTTGGCAATTTATCTAAAAGAATGTGTTCTCATGTGTTGAAACCCAAGTAGAAATAGCTAGTTCCTCACCCATTAGACCTCAACACTTCAATTGAAACACAACATGTACTTTCTTAACAATATTAACAATAGGTTATTTGTGTCAATCATGTCATTGTTTTATATTCCTATTTCATATAAAAATTCATAGATATGATAATTGTTATAACCCTTTGGATGAGCAAACTCAAATGCTCAAACCTTGTCTCTTTGTTGGGTTAATCTTACCATAGAAAAACAAGACTATGAGGATATGAGCTTATGCAAAATGGTTTTTTGAAACAACACTTACATGGTAGGCTAAACATAATCATAAATAGGGAACAGTGTATGCAAGAAAGCATGATATATTACCGTGGATCCATGCACAAGCTCTTTACCAGCAATAATAATTGGAAATGTGAAACCATTTTAATCCCATAAGTAGAAGACCCTTGTGTTGGTTATATTCCATTTTGAAAGTGTCACTACTCTTATTTGTGGCCTTTTCACTTTTTATCTAATAAAAAATGTCTAGAGGTAACCTAATGGAGGTATAAATGGAATTTAGACATATGTTTCCCAAGTAAGTATAGGATCTAACATTGTGGTCCACTATTAGCACTAGTTGTTTATGTTAATAAGTTTCAACTATCATCTGCACATAAGTTGCAATCAATTAAGCATAACTAAAAATAATTTATATTTTTCCAAAGTAGCGATTATAATAAAAATTGCATTTGTTTGAATTTTTATGAAGTGTGCATGCATCCAAACTGCAGATGAATGAACGATAACGATCCTCAAATTTGTCGATGGAATGAATATGAAAAGAGCTACAATTTTTTGAAGGAGATATAGTGTTGAACCTACCCTCTCAAGAATAGTAATACAAGAATATGTCTTCTGCTAATAAGACTAATATCGTGAAAAAAAATTCAAACTCAAGAAAATCCATGCCTCGGAGTTATAGATTTTCAATCACTACGATCAAAAAACGGACCCAGGAGCTAGTTTTTATTATTCCAGCGTAGATCTGTCTTAACTTTGGATATGTCGTGCACTGAGAGGGATCAAATCCATCAATGTAGAAACCATTTTTAAGGTGCAAAAACTTGAGAAAAGGTTTGCACCTCGAGGGATTTGATCCCTCTCAACACATGATAGATCCAAAGTTAAAATGGATCTACGTTGGTATTTAATTATAATAAATTTTACCCTTTCAGATTATCCTTTAAAATGGTAACCAAAGAAAGTAAAGGAATCTAATGGCTTTTGAATTAACATGCTCTCCCAAAAACCTTATCTAACAAATAAATTAAATCTACGCATATATTCTAATTAATTCTTTTAGTTTTCATTAATTCGAGTACATATATCTTTGGTTTGAATTTGAGGTTACGTCCAACATCATATATCAAGGCCAACATCATGCCATCGGAGGCATGAAGGCCTGTAATTTTGCAACTAGTGACATTGGTAGAATGATAAATGCCATTGTCACAAAAATCCATCCCCCTAAAGACCCCGATGGAGGTGACATGGATAAGAAGGGGCATGGCCAAGATGATGAAATGAAAATAAAGAAAAAATATCCCTTTGACTCAAAGGTGGAAGGACCAAGAAGGAAGAGGTGGGAGAAATACTACACCAACATTAACAAGCCAAGTATCCCAACCCTTCCTATCACATCCCCTCTTTCATCTTTATTTACCTTGAATCTTACCCTCAAGCTTCATCTCAAAGATTGGATACTCAATACTCAATCATCCTTAATCAACATCCTTTTGGTTCCAGTGGACACTCTTCTCATGGATTCTTACAACGCTGCCACCAATCTCTTTCTAGTTCCAAAGTTATTCCCCAATACACCTACATGCTACCCCTTCAACCCTATTCAAGCCCATAAACCTACATTCTACCCATTAACCCCTAGTTAATCCCATACACCTTCTCTAAGGATGATTGACCTTGCTCATGATTAGCGACAAAATTTAAAGGAGAAGGGATATATGAAGAAAAAGAGCTGACAATTGCAAAAAAAGGAGCTATACTCAACTTAACCCATGAAAAATGGGTTGATTACTATATATGAAGAGGGCCAACTGCATCTAGAAACAATGGAATCCGATAAATAATAGTAACATAAATCACCAGAGCCTCAGATGTGGGTGACCATGTGGACGGAACTTTACATGCAAGAGAATGTGTGGAGAACGGAGGGGATATGAGCGGGAAAGTGGGGGAGGTATGCATAGACTACGGCAATTAGATATGATGGGTGAAGTATGGGCCATTTATGGCAAGTTAAGGAAGAATATAAAGTAGACTGTAATGAACTCAAAATATAATAATGCAAATTTCGATGGAAGGACGAGAGAGGACCTCCGCAACAAAGGCAAATTTATGAAGAATTATGCCACATAGGTGGGAAAAGACTTTGGGGCCAAGGTGAGCTAGAGAATCGAGACCATGGAGGTTAATGAAAACACTTTTGAAGTGAGGCAGTTGTAGGTCAGCTGAGCATGGGAAATTTGGTATAAGAATATATGCAGATGGAGGAGAACGGAAATACACTCACGAACCGGGGAATTAGTGAGTAGTAGACCCAAGCACGAGATAGCGAGCACCTGTTGGTTCTGAATATGTGTAAGAGTAAGAATGGCACCACTTCAATGAATGAGAAGCCGAAAAGGAGGGAGGGGCCAACATGCTAGGAAGTAGGTGGTGAATGAAGAAGAGCATGTTTACATGGAATGCATCCTGCCACATATAGACAATGCCATAACTGTGATGGAAGATGAAGAAATGACAGAACAAATTGAGAAGAAAGGAATGGAGGCGCGGTTGGACCCTTACTGGATTCTGAGAAAGATTCTTGTGAAGACTATGATGGAAAGAGAGAGTTATGGAGATCTGGTTATCCAAGTATTTACCAATCTCAAGGAGGATGTGTCTAGAAACCTGGGGGATATGGAAGATGTGGAAAATATGGCAGCCTCCACTTTCAAGCGCAACCAGGTTAATGAACATCCATAGCCTCTGGCAGCATATGCACCAGAGAAATATCGCAAAGCGGCAGGATTGAGCGAGAGTTCCGGATCGTCGTCAGGCAAGGCGTAATTCAGGGTCTGGTCTTTTTCTTATCTTTGTTTTGCTTGTTAATTCACGGTTATACAGACTGTTATGTTGATAAATTATGGCTTTGTTCCAAGGGATTGTAAAATTTTATTACGCTCTGTGGAGCTGGTTTGATTTATGTAATGTGTGGACTGTTTAATTTTGTGGGAAAGGGGAAACAACTGTCATAGGAATGGGAAGATATCTCATTTTGGTTGGGGAAGGGGGGGGTCCGAAGGAAACTAGCTCTCACTCTAAGAGGGGCCTCTCCATTTTTGTATACTATGTAAATATTTTTGTTCAGTAATAGAAGGATAAGATACTTACTCATAAAAAATAAAAATAAAAATAAAAACATAAATCACCAGAGCCTCAACTTACAAAACAATGGGCCTCTCGCAATGTTGATGTTAGTTGTGCAAGACCTAGTAGAATTTATTTTCCAAGGAAAAACTTGCAAGTAAACCCAAGGGATGTGTCCCCATACTCATAGATATCATCTTTGTTAAACCCATTGACATGGACTAGTGCAATTATCCCAAGAGGATATGAACTAGGTGCCTACTAGCGCAAAACTAGCTAAATGCCCAACAATATTGGTGACAAATAGTTGAGATAACTCCTATGCCGCTTAGTGGGCATTATCCCTCCTACCTTTTACCTATCTGTAGTGGAGTTGGATATAACTGAAACAAAGATTAATCAATACAAGTTATCTATAGATAATGTGTGGGACCATTTTTTCCATCTCACGATTAAACATGCTCTATGAGAGTCTTCCCAAAGAGGTAATCGGTAGAAACAAAAATATCATGAGATGAGGTATAAGTTGACCAGCATAAGTATCAAAGTTTGTTGCATGCATAATTTTGATAATTTGTTGTTCAAACTGGCAATTGAAGAAGAATTACATTCTAATAGTTTGCATTGTACCAAGTGCTAATTTTAGTTGTTCTCCAAATAATTCATTTTTTCAAAATATAAAGAAAAAATAAAATGAAGTGTTGATAACTAAAATATAATGATACATTGATAACCATATGGCTAGTGATATTATCATTGTAAATATATTAGTGTATGCTTTAAGCATTTCAAGTTTGAAGATAATTAATGGATCCAGATATCTTAACTACACCCATCAAAATAGTGGTCTATTAATTAATATATTTACATGTGGGGTTCAATAGCTCTTGTGTTATCCCAAAATCTGGACTAAAGCGATACAACTTAAAATATCAAAATGATATGCATGTTGTTCAAAGTCTCACTAGGCTACAATGGGTTTTAGAAGGAACGAGAAATTCCTTTTATTGGTCAAGTTTCCTCTCTACATCAGCTTATTTCTTCTTTGTTTTTCTCCTCTTATTGAGTGACAATGCTATAAAACAACAAACCTTACTCACCCTAAAATTATTCAATCAATCAATTGCAATGTTTTTTCTTCAAAAACCATCACCAAAGAATATTTTACTTCTGCAGTTACCTAGAAAATATCTAGTCAACCCAATAACAATACACTAACAAAAACCAATATAGTAATAGAAGGAAATAAGGGGAAAATATATGATATTATTTTCAACCAAACATCGCTCCACCTTGTAAAACATAGCAAATGTTATACCTTGCATATCACCAAAAAAAGATTTTTCAATCAACCAATCATGGTCCAAAGGAGGAAGCACCATGAGAGAAGCTCGTGTATATGTACATAGCACCCACAAAGCACTAGATAACCATGCAATTGCCATCCCATGTATTGGTAGGTAAATTAATTACACACATTCAAACCTTGATAACATCAAATACACCCGTCACAATAGGAGAAGCATAATGGCATGTCATCCATCTAAAAACATTTATATTATATCTTAGTTAAACATACCTACTACCACAAGGGATGCATTGTTTGAGTGTGAACATTCCCAACCCTTGAGGTGTCATACTCAAATGCATGGATATTCGATCAATTTCCAAACCACTTTTTTCTTTCTTTCTTCTTCTACAATTTATTTGGATGGATAAGGAAACTCTTATTTTTCTACAAAGATGACTCAAAGTCAATCGAAAATTTGTTGATTATTGGCCTCATTGAACATTCTTTTGACCAATCCAACCAATTGTTCAGTTTTTTTCTCAATGTAGTAGGAGGATTGTTCAGAAGAATATCTAGGTATCCAAACAACACCTCTATATCCAATGGAAGGCCCTCGAAATCGTATTCAACACTTGCATTGGCCTTAAGAGTTGTGCTCCCATCTAGCTCAAAGTTTGGTGTCTCTATATTTACCTCTAGATCAAGGTCATTTAATATATCAAGTGCTACATATCAATTTGATAACTGCTCTAAACCATTTGAATTGAAATACAACCAATCAACCTTATGGCATGCTTGCAAACATTTTTTCGATGAGACCACTACCATTTATGACACTATTAAATGTGTGTGATACTAGATGATAAGGCTATTGCTTGTCTCGAATGATTTGACTTTTCAATGAAAATATATGATAACTATAAAAAAAATCTAGTATTTTCCATTGATATTTCAAAATATTTTTATTAATTGTAGTTGTTGAGATATCCTTCTTCTTACATAATGTCCTTGAAACAATAATACAATTCAGCATTTTTAGGAGCACATATATCCTACATATTCATTTATTCTTTCAATCACTTAGAAGTTGTCTTCAAGAAACAATGGTATGAGTCTATGAAATTATTCATCTTTGAATTCACAGAAGGGAAATCATTGTAGAACTTTACCCATATGCCTAAATTTAAAGAAAAGTATTAGTGCATTGAGAATTATTTTCATTAAATAAAAATGATGCATATCTACTAATCTGTGCAATACAAAAATAGGAACACAACGAAGAGTTTCTGAACTTACTTAACTCAATTCCCATTAACAAATTCATTTTGAAATTTTCCAAAAAAATCGAATCAATTGCAAAGTTGAGGAATATGCCCATTTTGTTAGCTATTGATTCAACATCAGTACAATAGGTCATGATATAATATAACTTATTGAACATCTTGTTAGTGTTATTTTAACAAGTGGTCAACATTTGCACATTTTTTAGTGACACCCTTTGTACATGCCAAATGCATAAGATTAATGCATACCCTATGATCCTCCCATCAAATTCAATGTGTTTTTGTATTACAATTTTAGAATACATACAAGTTGCAACTACCATAATGAATGTTTTTAAGTGTTGCAATCTTAGAATACATCAAAGTATCAATTCAACCAATGCATCATTGATCATGAATACACATTTTGTAATCGAGATGGAGTCGGTAACCCATATGCATGAGTTTCTCAAACCATTGAGAAACATTAAATGATCTATTTCATGACATTGAAAATCATGCTACTAGTATCCCACTTTGTTGTTCATCAAACACCACGAGTGTGCACAATTAATACTACCATATTCAAGAATACACAAAATCAAAATGAATAACAACTCAAATGATGATATTAAATCAATTATTGAAATCACACTTACAACATATTCATTTATTTTGAATATCAAATCCATGGCTAATAATCTATTGTAAGATAGTTTCATCATGGTATCCAACATCCATTTTGTTTGAATACCCTTTATAAATGGGAGCTCTATACCATTAGTCTTTTGGAATAATAAAAAAGAGCCCTCTTCTTTTAATAGCATAAGTTGACACTCATTTCATCCTGCTTATGAAGTTGATTATTTGTCTTCATCAAATTTTTCATATGTTTATAACATTTATTTTATATAATAAATATCTCTATCACGAGCTATCACATCTCTGGAAATATGCCTCTTAATGTGCATTTTACAAACTAAGTCGATTGGGACATCCAAAACGAACAAATTTTCTACATAAGAAATAATGTCCCTTGAAAAGTAGTAAGTAGTGTTGTATACAAGGATCTAGCCTAGCCCAAAATGTCAAGTCAATCATGATAAAGCCAAATCTCCTCATATTGATCGCCATGTTATAAGTCACCCTAAGCCATGATCTTCACAAGGAAATGGCACTAATAACCCCCCTTCTTCACAAATGCTTTCTTTATTTTATAGTCTAGTAATCTCCTCTTGAATACCCTTTATAAATGGGAGCTCTGTACCATTAGTCTTTTGGAATAATAAAAAACAGCCCTCTTCTTTTAATAGCATAAGTTGACAATCATTTCATCCTGCTTATGAAGTTGATAATTTGTCTTCATCAAATTTTTCATATGTTTATAACATCTATCTTATATAATAAATATCTCTATCACGATCTATCACATCTCTGGCAATATGCCTCTTAATGTGCATTTTACAAACTAAGTCGATTGGGACATCCAAAACGAACAAATTTCTACATAAAAAATAATGTCCCTTGAAAAGTAGGAAGTAGTGTTGTATACAAGGATCTAGCCTAGCCCAAAATGTCAAGTCAACCATGATAAAGCCAAATCTCCTCATATTGATCGCCATGTTATAAGTCACCCTAAGCCATGATCTTCACAAGGAAATGGCACTAATAACCCCCCTTCTTCACAAATGCTTTCTTTATTTTATAGTCTAGTAATCTCCTCTTCTATCCTTAGGGCCATGTGAATAAGGATAACTAATTATGCTTAGAAGACTTGGTACATATGACCAATGTTATGTTCATTGTTGTTAGTAACATCTCAAAAATAATGCCTTTTAATACTTGTAAATTGTATCATTGGATGTTTGCACTCCTTTATGTTGGAAGTTTGCTTACTACACATATGAAATTACAAGGAGTGTCAGGATTCATTTCCTCCCCTATGATAAAGTCGATAACTCTGTGTGAATATCAACATTAAACTATCAATACTCACCTCCATTCCATTTTCAAACAAGACTAAGTATTTACCATAGAAAATGTTCTTGTCTCCAATGTCTTGCACATCAAGGCCCATGATAATTTTCCAATTACTCTGCTTACCCATTTCATGTGGATACGTACAAGTAGTGTTAACGGATGAGGATACACAAAGTTGATACAAGCAATTTAATCTATCTTCTAAAAGTAACCTCGATACTAGTTATTGTAGTGTACTAGAAAAAGGTTATGAAAAAATGTCCACTGGCATATAATAAATCTCTTTGGGAGAGAGAATGTTAAAGGGATTTGATTGCAACACTTTTAAAAATGCCTCTTATCCACTCACTTGGCATTAAACAACATGCAATCTCCGACATGGATCAAATTTGAAGGGTGGGGTCCCATTTCACTTTGAAGGGCTATGAGATATTGAACCCTTCAATGCTGCCATGTAAAAATAAGTTATTCTTTTCATTTGAAAATGTACTAGTACATCAAAATTTCAATGTTTACTGACGTAGTAAAGTCGAGAGGCTTTATTTTGCAGTGGATATAGCATCACTGAACATTATATGTGTCATATAACACAACCAAAATTAATACTATTTTACTCTTTCATGATGTGCTTGAACATGAGGAATTTATTAGTGAAACATAACTTAGGAGACTCATAGAAAATCCACTTTCCGAATCATTGTTCAGTGTGAATTGCCATAACTAATTTTATAGATCTTTTTTTCTGCATCAGCTACAATTAGCTTGCTAGCCCAATTCCAATCCAACTTTTAACCAGTATAATAATATTTAATACCTATTAAAATGGGTTCCTAGGATGCTTCGAACAGTACAAGCTCGATGAATAATTGGGTTCTTCAACTCTTCTAAAAGAAACATGATGCTTATTCTTGGAAAAGTTCAATCTTTGTAAATCACTAGCGTTCTTCAAACTAATATAAATTCTAGCCTACTTAACAATGGAAAAAATGATAATGTAAGCAAAAAAAGGAAGAAATTGTTTTAGAAGCCAAAAACATTAGACGTTGAGTTTGGTCTGTATTTGTTGCTAAATTAGTGAACAATAGAGATGTATGTAGAAAGGCAGTAAAAAAGGTGAAGGGAAAGAAACTGAATGGTAACTTTTTTTTACTTTGTTTAATTGAGGACCGTAATTCACTTTCATGCACCTCTATCAAACAACTGCATTGCCATTTATAATCCTCCTTCACGCAAGTATATTAGAGAGAACAGTTCAACAAAGAAGTTGGATTGGATTGAAAACTAATAGCAAGTTTCTTTGTCACTCTAATTGTGTACCCTACGACAGAATTGAATGCCAATGACAACAATATATGTTTTAATTTTTCATTCAACACTATGAATGCCACACGTACTTGGGATAGAATAAGTTTAAGCACTCCTTACATGTTACATGCTATGTTATGGTTTGAGCAAAGAGAACTATCCGACTCCAGGCAACTTTTGTTCTCAATAGCTAATTATGGACCCTGGATGCTTCTTCTTTATAGCACCCCCCCCTAGATCTCGTTATACATACTAAATCTGTGGTATGATGGAGTAGAGGATGGGTTGTGAAGCATAAGTAAAACGTAGGTAGACCAAGTAGAGAGGAGATGCATAGATGGTTGAAGTTCTTGTTATATCGTTGAAGTTCTTGTTATATGGTTGAAGTTCATGTTTTATTCTAGACCAACCGATAAGGGAAACAAAATCAAAAGGTAAAGTAGCACTGTCATTCTAAAAATCAAGATTACAAAAACATTTTTGTCCCAGTTCATAGAGTCGAACGCGGATTGTAAGTGTAGTAGCATCGGTGGTCTTCATATTAATAAATACCAAGAATCTTAAACCGTGTACTAGAGGAAAGGTTTCGATTCGATGACTGAGCAATTGGGGAAAATAGCTCATGTAATACAGTTTTAGATACAAAGTATGGATTCTTGATCTGACTCATTAACTAGATGCATGGAGGTTGGCAGAGTGGGAACTTCCCCAAATCCCCGGGCTTTTTGGTAAAGCTAGGGGGTGCATTGCGCACATCTGTTTCCCATAGGGATGCAACTGTGTCCAGTGGCAGCTGAACGGTGAAGCACTCGGTTTAAGAGTGAAAACAATGGTCTTCCTTGTCCCCTCCATTTCATGAAAGTTAAAGGGTAGCTAAATTCTCAAGAGCTTCGATCGGGCGACAATGGAAAATAGGGAAAGGCAAGGAGCACATGGATTCATATGCATATACACAGGACATATGAAGAAATAAGCAATTGTTGTTGTTGCTACAATTGGGAATTGATAGATGTCGTTCTAAACAGCCTCTGATGGAGATTTGTGACAAACCCACTCTCGGGTCCAAACTTCGAATTTGAAGCCTTCAAGGCCCATTTGAAGTAACAAAATTTCATTCAAATAATAATATTGTGTTTGAACTTTGAAGTTACATAATTTTAATGAAATAACGAAATTTTTAAATAATTGATGGGATCATGAATGGATAAAATGATGTACATACCTGTAAATTCATAGGATGTTAGCAATCTAGTCAGCCTTGAAGTTGAGCTCCTCAAAGAAAACAAATTTCTTTAAATATGTTTATGGCAGGCTGGCATTGCCAACTTCGCTCCGCAAACTCTCCTAGAGGATTGGAGGAGATAGGGTAGGTGGAACTTGGAAGTAGCTCAACCACAGTGGAGTAGGGGTATAAGAAAAAGCTTGTCTGTATTCCTGTAATATTATATATTGATGGTCGGAGCCATGGAAGCATGGAATTCGAGCATTGACTTGATACAACAAAGAAAACACAAGGTGGGACTCGGGAGCTGCAGGATTGACTTGATACAACAAAGAAAACACAGGGTGTGAGGCTGGGAGCAGTAGACGGTAGGATTAACTTGATACAACAAAGAAAACACAGGGCTATAGGTAGGGGCCACAGGCGAGAGCAACAACCTGCAACATTACAAGAAGTTTCTGGATTGTGGATTTTGTTTGAAATGCCAAATTCGGGGCACATTAACAAAATATATTATACATTGAATACTCAATTAACTCATGGAGTCAGTATTCACGAATCGGCATGTGATAACTGGTAACTTGGTAAGCCCGCTTCCAACAACACGTATGAGCCACCAACTAGGTTTAATAAATTTGTTGATGCCATTAAATGTGTTAAACATGTAAGCGCTCACTACAAACACGAGAACTTGGAAGTGTTCAAGCCATGGGCTGCTCAGTGTAAGCCCGTCTACGTAAGTTGGTCAATGATATTATTAGAGGCCCAATGGTCCATGATCCATGCATGATTGAACACGTGGATATTGGAGAGTAACCGAGTCCCACTCCCAAGTCACCTAGCTAGTAGCCGCATTCCCAATTTCCCACTGAAAACTGTTGATGGGTGAAATTTGAAGCTACCCTTCTGTTGCAATTTTAAACAGTAGTGGTTAATTTAATTATTGAAGGGATTACCATAAAATTATTTTTTTTTTGCATGGTAAAATTTGTAGTGGCCTTCTATGACGTGTAAAATGGCCTCTGAAGGGCCCTGAAGGCTTAAAATTTGAAGCCTGATCTCCGAAAGTGTCCAATCCGCAAATTAATAAACTTTGTGGAATAAGTACAATCTTAGTCCATCTCATAAGTGCATCTAACCCATGAATTAACAACCAAATATGTAGAATAACTCATAAGTCTTTCAATGCGACAAATCAATAAACCATATCCACACATTAATAACTCACACAAGTTGCTCTATGAAATGCATCACATCTACAAAGTCATAAACTATGTCAACTAATAACACCTCACAAATTATGATTCATTCATAAAATATCTGATCTTCCCATCATTTACAAATTCCTTTAAAGCATGTTAACAAGATTTCCCAAAAAGCATTCAAAATGTACAACTTCAATGTCGATATATTTGAATTTCTATGAAAAATTTACAAAACAGTTATCAAAAAACCTGCAAATGAAAGACATTACTATTATAATCGTGTGGTAAAGGAGCTTGAATTGTTAAATAGTTTACAGCAAATAGTGCCAAATCATCCCTCAAAAACATCCTCAACCTCTACAAATTCCCTACAAGCCATACGTTCATAATTAATTGAAATTTGAAAGTACAAACTTGAGTTCAAACTATTTGATAACAACTTCAAAAATACTTTGTAGTTATCATAACTTCACTTAGCTATATGTAGCTGAAAACCAAACCATCACACATGCCCCAACAATCGTAACAAGGAAGCAATCACATATACGAGGTCTATATTGATCTCAATCACTCAATGTTGATGGCACCAAAAATTGATCAACATCATCTACGTCATCCTCACCTAAAGTTTACTATGTCATAAATAATAGATCATGGAGATCACTACACATCCTCTAAACCTACATATGATCACTACCAACACGAGTGGTGTATGGTAAATGGTCAAAATTGATTAGCAACAATTCTTACTTCTCTACACAATCATTTTAAATTGGGTTTTCCAACTTCAAAACCCTTTTCATCTAGTTACATGCCAGTTGTGAGTTGATAAACATGGTAATATTATTGACACCATATTTTTTTTTGTGCGTAACTCTTCAACAAGCGAAATATAATATACCTCATTGTTTGTTGTCCTCCCATATACAACCATTTTACTTTGAAGTACCTAATTTTATGTCTTAATATACAATATATACACAATAATAGCTTACCCCAAGTTGGGTTGACACCAACATAGATCCATCTTAAACCTAGATCTATCAAGCACCAAGAGGGATCCAATTTCTTGAGGTGTAATTTTTTTATCTTAAATTTTTTACACATCAAGAAAAAAGTTTACACCTCAAGAAATTTGATCCCTCCTTATGCTTGATAGATCCAAGTTTAAGATGGATCTATGTTGGTTTTAATTTTTTATTTGTTTTATGGTATCTCTCTCTCTCTCTCTCTCTCTCTCTCTCTCTCTCTCACACACACACACACACACACACACACACATTGGTCATGTTACATTACATAACATAACAAACGTTACAACATCTCCCCCATACTGAGTTGTAAAAGCACACGAATGCACAATGACCATTTCTATATAATTTTATGGATCTATTACCAAGATTGTCCCATAAGTTTTATTTTGGAGGTTGTAGGTTTGTCATTTGTTGGTAAACAAGATCCACTTTCTATTATTTGATGAAACATAACAAATGTTACAACTTATTGGTTACTAAAAATTAATTATAAATATTAATGTAAACCTATAACAAAAGTGGACATGTAGAAAGCAATTCTTTTGATGAGTAAAATGCATTTAGTATCTACTAGAACTTCCAACTCCGATTATATGAGATTACAATTTCACAAATTGAATTCAATAATTCAACATAAGCATCTTACTACATTGACATAAATTGAAGTTCTAGTGAACAAAATCAACAATTTCAACATAACCATCTAGTACACTAGTTACTCAAAAGATATGATTTATTGACCACCTTAAAGAATAAAATCACTATATGGGATATGGAAGTGTAGTTTGGAGCCTTTCCATTTTCATTTGCAAACAATTCCCGAGTCAAAGAGCATTGGAGACACATATTGATATACATGACACAGTGATTGGATGGAAGAGACAATATCATATCATATCAACAAGTCATTAAATCAATGTGGAACCCCTTGTCTAATCAATAGTTTGCATGTACTGATGAAGCTAGTTTCAATCGGACATGTATAGACAACAACCCTACTAACAATGATCTTCATGAAGACAACCCATTGAAAACTTGATGACAGGACAAAATAAGTCTTACAATTCCAACAAAAGAAACTAAACTAATGAAAGAAAGTGTTTTGACAAATGGAAGTGTTCTAAACAATTAAAATGTTGCATTGAAATGAAGTGTCCCAACAAAAGGAACATTCTAACAAGGAGAAAGAATATAAAAAAATGAAAGGTTTCAATCGAGTAAGGGAAATGATCCAAAGAGGAGGAAAGACTTCAACAAAGAGAAAGGTTCCAATAAGAATGAACAACTCCAACAAAGCTAAAGGTTTTAACAAGGACAAAAGACTCCAACAAAGGGGAAGGGTTCCGACGAGGAAAGACATCAACTAAGGGAAAAAATTTGACCAAAAGGAAAGACATCAATGAAGGGAAATATTTCGATAAGGAGAAAATACACTAACAAAGGGAAAGGTTCTGACAAGGAGAAAGAATATAAAAAAATGAAAGGTTTCAATCGAGTAAGGGAAATGATCCAAAGAGGAGGAAAGACTTCAACAAAGAGAAAGGTTCCAATAAGAATGAACAACTCCAACAAAGCTAAAGGTTTTAACAAGGACAAAAGACTCCAACAAAGGGGAAGGGTTCCGACGAGGAAAGACATCGACTAAGGGAAAAAATTTGACCAAAAGGAAAGACATCAATGAAGGGAAATATTTCGATAAGGAGAAAATACACTAACAAAGGGAAAGGTTCTGACAAGGAGGGATTACTTCAACAAATGGAAAGGTTCTGACAAGGAGGGATTATTTCAGCAAATGGAAAGGTTTTGACCCAAATGAAAGACTCTAATAGATGCAAAAGGTTCCAACAAGGAGGAAACATATTGATGAAGGGAAAAGTTTCAACGAGTAAAAGCTCCAATGAAGGGAAAAGGTTCCAACAAGAGGAAGACTATGAAAAAGGGAAATGTTCCAACTAGGAAAGGCTCCAACGAAGGGAAAGGTTCTGACTAAAAGGAAGCTCCAACTAGCCTCTCTTAGAAAAAGGAGAAATTGTTGGCGGTCCTCCAAAAGCTTTGGAAATTTATATAAAAGAATGTGCTATCCTATGTTGACACCCATGCAAAAGCAACTAGTTCCTCCCCCAGTAGGCCTCAACCTTTTAATTGAAACGCATCAGGTACTTCCTTAACAATCTTAACAATATTTTATTTATGTCAATTGTATATTGTTTTTCTATCAAAATTCATAGATATTACAAATTTTCCATTCCTTAGCAAAATCGAGCATCCAAACCTCACCTCTCTATTGGGTCAATTTTCCCATGGGAAGGCAAGGCTATGAGAATATAAACTTGTGCAAAATGTTTCTTTGAAAGAACACCTACATGGTAGGATAGACATAATCATAAATAGGCCACATTGTTTGCAATTAACTGTGACAAATTACCATGGCTTCTTACACTAGATCTTCACCAACGATAATAGATGGAAATGTCAAGCCATTTTAATACTTAGAAGTCAAGGACTCTTATGTTGTTTAAATCAATTTTTGCAAGTGTCATTACTCTTATCTGTGGCCATCATACCGTTTTTTGTGTAACCCAATGGAGGTAGAAATAGAATTTATTATTTTGAAAGAAAATAACAATGGCACATTCAAGCTTGAACACAATGCATTTTTTCACAAGTGAGTAGTTCAAAAAAACTCTGACCAACATCCAAAAAATTTAAGTTCACATGTTGTCAATAACAAAAGTTTAGGAACCATTTACATAGGTAAACCAATGAATCAACAATGGAAATCAAACAATTTACAATAAAATGACTCAAAGGTGAGAAAGAGTTTTTAGCATAATTGCAAACTTTAGGAAACCATCAATTCCATGATAGCTCGATACCTATGTTGGGTTGTCATTTATTTGGCACCGAGTACATACCTCATAGGGAATGTTAGGCAAGGAAGAAATTTTTAAAAAAAAAGCAATGAACAAGGAGCCTTGAAACAAGGACCAGCAATAACAAACCTCACTAAATCACCAGCATAGATCCATCTTAAACCCAAACCCATCAAGCACTAAGAGAATCCAATTTCTTGAGGTGTAATTTTTTATTTATTTTTATAGTCAACTCAAAAAATTTGATCCCTCTCTTACTTGATACATCCGGGTTTAAGTCTTAATTTTGTATTTTATAGACCGACATGGATTTTTTTAATTACTTTCATAATTTTTTATTCTATGAGCCAACGTGAATTTTTTTAATTTTATTTTTTTGGTAATGTAACATTACATTACCTTACGTGACATCTCCCCCAACAAGCAACATTACCACCAGCATTATGTAAACAAGAAAGGGTTAGAGGGAGTAAGCTCTCTATATGAGGAATTTGTATCCATGGTACTTGCAAAATTAAATGTTGCATGGGTGGAATGTTACATTTACATGCATGCCCCAATTTAAAGAAGGCATACACACATGTCAACCACAAGCAAAGGGTTTAACGACATCAATTTGAAGAGGCCACCAAAGGAATGAGGCATCGAGTTCTATTAGGATCATTCAACTTGGTAATTTTGGTCTATTGTAATCTTATATTGATCTAATGATTCAAACATCTTTTTTATATTAACAATACTCGATATGTGGCTTGACATCTTCTTAGTCCATGATCTCTATTTTAATAGCATGGAGGTCAATGTCGATGATTGATAGTGAAAAATGTTCACATAAACTATTACTTTTGCATTAATCAATTGCCTCGGGTAGCTAAGTTGGTTGGGATCATGGATCGTTTCCCTATTCAAGGATTTTGAGATCATGGATCGTTTCCCTATTCAAGGATTTTAACTATGTAAACACTAGTGCAATCTTTGATTTATGTGAGAGTTTGTTTAAAAGATTTGAACTATGAATATGTTTTTCTAACATGGTATCACAGCTCCTATGAAGGTCCACTTCTATTGTTGATCAAAATCTTGAACAAGTGTCATTACATGCAATAAAAGACTTCTGTTTTTTGAAGTTTTTCATCATTTACAAGCGAACATCTAGATCATCATTTCAACAAGAATGGTATCCTACTTTTATTCAATAACCACGTTAGATATTATATGAGTTGCATGCTTGAATCAATTGCCAATTACAACTCAAATGTAGCAAAACTTGTACGGATTCATAAAGAAGCCATTCCCCCTTTACCTTCATTCAGAGCAGTCTTTAACATGAAAAATATTCTATCAATCATAACGAAGCTACTCCAACTCTACCTTCATTCATAGCAATCGTTAACATGAAAAATATTCTATCGACTAGTGTTGTACATTTGTGAACATCTTCATATCAAGCAAAATTCAACATTAAAGCCTTCACCATCTTATGAATACACTTCAACGATCTTCCGCATAGACATACCATTTAAGTTTTTACCACATTTTTTCCTAATCAAATCAATTATGATTGTTATTACACTAAGTTATAAAGTAGGTTGTCATACCACAATGAGCTGTCACTGTATTTTAGTAATATATCACTATGATTGTTATTACACTAGTTATAATGTAGGTTGTCAAACAACAATAAGCTATCACTGTATTTTAGTAATACAGCACTGATTGATAGCAAATGGAACTAGTTAAGGCAAGAACAGACAGTACTGCACAAAACAGAAATTAGAGTCGAGCGAAGCAAAGCAGGATTGTGAAGCAAGAGACAAACGAGATGGCCTTAGCTTAAACAAGCCATCAAATTAGATAACATGCCCACACATACCTACTATAAAAATGGGGGATTGGGCTGTCAACCCGTGAGACTAGGAAAAGAGAAATTCAGGATACTCGACTTGGAACATAGACAATTATTCAAAGTCAAGTCTTTGTGCTTGCTAATCCCAATGGCTGGCAGCTATTGCAGCAAACACTACAAAGACCCACATTTACTTATTTTGCTTGGAGTAGAGAGCATCATCTAATTGTTAAAGCTATTGACCAAGGGTGATTATCTAACATAAGAATGATCGAGAGACAATACAACACGATTTGATGTGACTGAAACCCCCAACGCTGAATTGCCAGCAAGTGATATTCCAATTTGGCTCATCGCTGGCTAGCGTCCTTTAAGATGAGGATGCTAATGGTGGTGTAGAAAGCAAGGCACTTTATTCTTTCATTCAAATGGCAGAACATAATAATTATAATTGCCCCAGTTGAAAAATACCGAGGGTTTCACTGAAACCAAGCCTGCTCCTGTATTCCTTCCATTCACCTCACCCAATGTCCGTAGTCAATGGGCTCCGAAGTCAATGCCCACTCGTGAGATAATAGCTTGAAATCTTACAAGTTGAAATGGGCAATTGGGACTAATAGTTCTTATACCAAGTAAAACAAGAAAACGGCATAACAAATAGTTATAATACCAAGAGAGTCCCAGTACCAAAGCACTCACGAGTGAAAGGAAATGCTCTAGCACAGGTGACAGAAGGGGCTAGGTCAAGTTCATACAGTTTTTAGCGCTATTATTGGAACATAACAACGATGTTAAAAGTAGCAAAGGCCTACAAGAAAGCTAATGACGAAAGATCTACAAGAAAGTTAATGATGAAAGATCTACAGCAGTATATAGAAATATCAACTATTGGGGAGAGGAGAAATAAGGGACAATGCTAGTAGATTCTAAAGTTTAACCACAAGCAAATCGAGACAAAATCCATAGACCGAGCAAGAAAGATACTACAACGCATCCAGAAGGTCAACGCATGGATATTAAATTGAATTCAGAAGTAGTGGAAGCAGGCAAGAGGGGCTCAAAAGTTAAAGAGAGGTGATTGTGTGCAACAGGGACAGGAGTGGAAAACTAATACAAGTCACTAGCAAAAGTACCAATGGTCATTAACAGATCATGATACTGAGAGATCATGCAATCTATTAGACAAAGGAAAAAAGAACAAATCCCTCTTAAGAAAAAATGGAAAAAGTCTACTTCCGTTGCGCTGGTACATCAGTTTCAAGAGAAGTAGGAAAAGGAGCACATAAGATTGAATTTTGAAACAAGAGGCCTATGAAATTCATATCTCTCAGGGCTGGTCAACAGGATTCTTGTAAAACACAACTGAGTCCTCATTAGCAGAGTTCTGTGCATGTTATTCTAGACCGTCAACCGCAATAGGAAAGAAGTCTTTCTAAGATGGGATTGTGGACCAAGCCCAAACAGAAGCCTACAAATTAGAGCAAATAATTTTTAAAAGTAGCTTCTTGAGAAACAATTAGTGTTGAAATATCTTAGGAAATTTAAAGAACTTTGGCAAGAGTCAATACTCCGTACTCAATAAGCAACAAAAAAAATTGAAGAATTGGTTAGCAGCAAAGATGCAACAGCATTGGGCCAAACAAAATATGTGATCAACAACACTCTAGGAAGAAGTGAATTTGAAGGACAGCCTAGCACCATGTTTGAAAGGGCAACAGTAATAGAGGATCCCATCCCTGCCAGGAGGGATCATTGCAAAGAACATGAAGCTGTCACCGCAAAGTTTAAATCTCCAAGGGGAAGAGGAAGAAAACCAAAAAAATAACCAATTATAGTTGGTTAGTAGTTAAAAAATACAAAATGCAGTTGGATTCATAATTTCATTGTTACGAGTCTTGAGATTGCTTTATAAATTTGGAAATAATGAACTGTGGGAGCTGAGCACATTGCAGCACAGACAGGTAGCTGACAGTGAGTATTCAATGTAATAAAACAAGTTGATTGACCTGAATTTAGCATGTCATTTGACATGACTGCTATGTTATTGCCATTATATATTATGTTCAATTCCCTTTTATTATAATATGTTGGACCAATCTGGCAGTGTTGCCTACCGTTACGAGTCAAACCAATCTAGGGATAAGCACATTATCAGATATTGCATTGCATGTGCAAAAGAAATACATAAATGCTCAAATTCTGCATAATTAGAATGGCAATGGCAATAACTAGTATGCCAATACTACAGGTATAGCACTGAAACAATATTGCAAGCATATCAATAAACAACAATTAACTTTCAAACATGCCTGGTGATTGTAAGATGTGGCCGATTTACTGACAACTTGCTTTGTGATAAGTAGCTTGGGCATTCTTGCAAGCCCTCTTCAAATCATTGTCAGATGCATTAAATCTACAAATTAATGTTTCAAAATCCTGTTTAAACACAACTTTTTCCTCGTATTTCCAATAAGTTTTCCATAATTGGGAAAACCCACATCCCTCAAAGACCTCAAAACAAGTATCAATATTCTCCAAAACTCTGTACATAGTAACTGCTTCCCTACATGTCATAACTTGTGAAGCTGCAACTCCATAGCACATACTACTATGCTGAACTCATGCAGATCTATGATAGTATTAGTTACAATGCCGTGATAATTTCATACTACAATCTCTCTCTTCTAAAGGTAATTTTCAAACAGTGATACAAAATTATACATACCTACACCTTTCTCAGAAAACCCCATTCTCATTAATAGAGTATTACTATCCCAATCCAAAACAATCAATATATCAGTGAGGAAGAAAGCACGTTGTGTTACCAGTCTTGCTTTGGATTCTTAAAACCTGTATCAAGTTCCAGTGCATTTGTGGACAGCAGAAAATAAGTAGCTTCTATAATTCTATAGATCGTATTATGCAAGTTTAACTCCATCTGGACAAGCTAGAATATTTTGGTCACTAAGAAGCCTCTGAAATCGTACAAGCCGATTTTGCAAGCTCAGTATTCCAGCTGCCTTTCGCGAAAGAACATCATTCAATTTGGAAATGTATCTATCTATCTGGTTTCCTGGTTGATCTACTTCAGAGAGCAGCTTCATTTCCTGCACAAACATAACTCCATAAAATAATCAGTTGTACTCAACAATATACTACTCCTTTACTCAGGAAAGGAACAGCTTTCGTCCCTCAAAAATTCAAAGGCATAATGTATAGTGTTGAATGCAAGCACAACACAGAAGCCTACACACATAAGGGAACCAAAGCAAAATTGGCTACCCAAAAATTAATATGGACCCATTTTCAACTCTATAATGGTTGTTGAGGCAGCCTACATGGTGTTGGTTGAAACTAGGAATGATATTGTTTTGGCAGAAAGACAGAGTTATTTACTAAAGAAGAAATTACTTCATGAGCTTTCATACATATAACTATGAAAATAAATGTTTCTCCACGTTCAGACAGTTAACTCACCTCCATAACAATATTTATTGTGTCTTCAACATGTTTGCGATGAGCAACCACAAGGTCTTCCTCTTCCTGCCATTGTAGGTAAAAAAGACAATGTCATTGCTCATAGATCATATTTAACAGTACAATGCAAAAAGGCTGTTCCAATTAACAATATATTACCTTAAGTATGGCATCAAGCTCCTCATCGGGATCCAAAATATCCATATCTGAATCTGTTGCATCCTTAGACTTTAATCTTGTATGAATTGCACCAGAAATATCTCTCTGCCTCCTATCAGCAGCTGCAATATTATTCATCTTTATTGCTTCTTCTCTTGGATTCTGATTGTAATACCTATCAGCTTTGCCCTTCCTCCAAGAAGGGAGGGGAATTTGCTTGTCTTGCTCCTGTGACTCCTCAGCAGTGCAAGGATCATACCCATTGACAACAGAATTATTACTGTTCAATCTTGCATCTGCATAGGCTGAATATAAGTGGCCATCATCCCGCCCACTTGGAGGACCATGATCCATTATAAAATGCTGGTAACTCTCACCATCTGACTGTTTATGCCAGCCAAATCTATTGTAATCACTTTGAAGATCCAAGCTATTGTTTTCGGAAGTGTACTGTGAAAGCAATGGTGATGACAATGGCAAAGTCAGTGGAGCAGTAGATGACTCTCTCAGTGTCATAGCAGGAGAGTTCATATCCTTCTTTGAATTGCTAGTTTTTGAAAGACTCTTAACCCTGCATAAAAACAAATCTCTGCTGTCAATGGAACACGATAAAGTATTCCCACAGAATGAAAATGTTATTGCTTCATTTTTTAAAGTATTCTCACCTATCAGCATATCTTAGTGTGTTCAGGGTGTGTTCACAAGAGCCCGAGTTTGGAGAAATGCAGGATATCATGACAGTGCGTGAGTCACCAACAAATGAATCCCGTAGTACTTCTGTTAGCTTGCTCCCTCTAAATGGAATGTGAACTTGATCATTATCTAGAGCACGTATGCATTCCTTCAAGGCAAGCAAGCTCTTATTGATCTCTGCTCCTTCCATTCTGCAGGGCGAACAGAATTGCCAGTAGCAAATTACAACTTCAGTATTAACTAACAGATCCAAACTTCGCAGTTAAAAACTGCTGACTTATTTCACAGAAGAAACCCAGCTTTGCTATTGCAAAATAAACAAACAAAGAAATATATCTCACATCCCAAAAGGCAGAGTCCAACACTTATTTGTAAAGAGAACTACAGTTCACAGAAGAAATGAATACTCTACTAATGTCTTACAATCACAGGACATATTACAAATCAGAAGGCTAATTTGCAAACCTTGTTTGGCGATCATTGTCTGTGGTATCAGCACCACGCTCACTACCAGCAAGATCTATGAATGAGAGCTTGCCAACCAAACGAGCAGGCTTTGATTCACTGCCATCAACCGATCTTTTGATGACAAGTTGAAGAATTGCATGAGAACGTGACGACTCCTCATTTGCTCCTGTTGTGCCAGTGCTCCTAGAAGCATTTCCTTTCTCAATGAAATCCTTGATAGTCTCCACATCGAATACTCTGAACTCTTGCAGGCCCACAATACAGACTTGCTGTTTTCCATCTTCTCTCATGCAAAGCTTCCTGTACCCAACACAAAGGTCATCCAAGGAAAACATTTTCAAGAATATTGCTTTAATTAAATGAACAGCCCTAAGGTGGAAAAGACCAAAATTTTGATAGGCTGAAACACAAACCTCCTTTCACTCAGTAGATCATAAAGTTTGCCACCATAAATTTCAAAGAAACTGAAGCACAACTGAAATCCCTGGTTTTTGTAAACTTGGTCCATTAATCTCAAAATGTCCTGGGAGGCTTTCAGTGGCAGGGGCTGCATGGTAAAAGTCTTTCCACTGCCTGCAATGCATCAAGGTCAAAATGAGGGTTTAGGTCAATATCTGTTCCTGCTTGAATGTTTATTTTTATATAGAGACGTGAAAACAGAAGGAACCTATGCTAGTATGCAACAATACAGATCAAAAGACCATATTGGCCCCAAGTTGTCCCCTTTTTCTTTGCTACTAGAGTTTCTTCTGCACAGTAGATGTTTCCCAGTGTTGTGATAACAGTTCAAATTAGTATTGTAGGAATTAATACGGAATGACCTCTACTGAAGAAATACAACAGTCCATGGTATCGTGAGATAGAATGATCTTAACCCTGCTACTAATTACAATGCTATAAATTGGCAATATTTAGGACTTAAAATGCAATGAACACTGCTGGAAAACTTCGCCTTTATCTGTTACTATGGCTTGCGAAGTATACTATAAATCAAGATAATCATTGCAATACAGCCCAGAATAGAGATGACTCGATGAGAGAATATATATTATGATAAACACACTAGGGGTTAGTGTTTAGGTTCTTTAGCAGTTTGCATTTACTATAAGATTTTAACATTGATAAGAAAATCATGAGAAATCGAATATAACCAAAATACTTGCCTGTTTGCCCATATGCAAAGCATGTAGCTTTAGTCCGTTGAAATATTGCTGGAACAATGGGCTCAACAGTGACTCTGTACACCTACAAAACAAGCATAAAAATATGGGAAGTTATTACGTATGCCAATTTCACTGCTAACATATTCTAATCCCGAACTAGCAGTTTATTCAAAAAGAATTTAAAATCATAAAAGTTTATCACTTAGGATGTGAGCTTACTTCATCATTAGATACTTGGTCATCTAACACTGCATCAAAAACAAATTCATGTTTCTCGACGTATGCAGTCAAGTCCACCTGCAGTGTAAAAGCATATTGTAGTTCTTAGAAATAATAGCACATTTCAAGCAAAATAAATATTGACATATAGTTCTTAACTTTTTCCAAATAGGAGTATGCCCTCGGAGTTTTCTTTAAACCATAGACCATAATAAAGTCGAGCAGTAAAGAATTAAAAGGTTATATAATAATCATATGAAGGCTCAGTCAGATAGTAGCAGCTTGCAAAGGATTTTTTAAGACTACAGAACAATGGTTTCTTCTTCAAGCAATTACATTCATACAAATGATCACAGGAATAAATAATTTAGAACAAGACAATACTATTCCCCAAGCAAAAATGCACTGCTCATTTTTATAGCAATTATTCATCTTCTTGACTGTTGAGCATTCAAATTGTCAACATTTCCTTCTGAATTTGAGAAGCTTAGCATTTGAGAGAGACCTAAAGGGATTGATGGAAACAACTGAAGATCAAGGTAATATTAAGCACATCAGCAAGGTAGAGTACATAGAACATATTCATTCTTAAACAAACCAAATTCAAGAGTCAAAATTAAAATTAAAATTAAAAATTAAAAATAAGATGCAAATGTTTGGCATGGACAAGACATTGTGAGTTACAAATCCACTTGTAGTATGATCTGCTATAAAAACACACCAACCTTGAGCTTGGTCTCGTGAACTGTAAGAGAAGTATGGTTTGGTTCAATGGTTATAATATCTTCTTCTCTCTTAGAAATCTCCTTCTTGTTGAGAGGCCTTTTACGAACCTGTTAAGCAACCAACATCACATATGTAGCAAAAGCCAAGGTGTGAGAACCAAAAATTGTATTGCAACAAGAATAAGAGCATGCTCATATCAAGTATCATGATTGCAGAGGATCAATGGAAATCATTGCAATCACTAGCCTATTTCATAGCACATGCATTCTTCATAGTATATGAATTCATCATCAATGCTCCAAGCAAATACACTTAACATGCTTGTAAGAAACATGATAGCTGCAGGTAAAAGAGATTAATAAAAGGAAATAGAAGTCATATGTTGAATCTATTCATATATGAATCTGCTAAAACTAATGAATTGAAAGTGAATCTATCTTACAACAACTTTGATTTTGGCCCCTGCACCAGCTTTCTCTCTATCACTAGGGACACCTCTTAGCATGCCACTGTCCAATGGAACCCTCAGTCTGTTAGCTTGTTGCTTGCTAGCGGATGAAAACACATCGGAATCAATTTCCAGTTCCCTCTCTATTACTGAAATGAAAGGCGAGCTGGTGTCATACAGCCCTGGTACAGATGCCTGCACGAGAAGGGAGTGTACATCAGATGACAATACAGAGCACTCACAACAGAGTTGGTTGGCCTTTAAACTAAATTTATGTACTCCATTCCAGCAAAATAACTGTTCCAACAATGATATTACAACCGGATTCTGTATAAGTGTCAGAATGACAAACAGAATGTTCAATGCCGATGAGGTCTGAACCCATTTACACAAACCAAATCAAACAGCACTATAATTTGCTCAGCAGTTCAACTCAATTTAGTCCATCAGTGAATGGACCAAATTAATGTCCCCTTAGACCAAAGGCCTATTGACCTT
This sequence comes from Larix kaempferi, assembly GCA_027924585.1. Taxonomy (NCBI): domain Eukaryota; kingdom Viridiplantae; phylum Streptophyta; class Pinopsida; order Pinales; family Pinaceae; genus Larix; species Larix kaempferi. Next base: position 14,192,062 of record BSBM01000372.1, on the reverse strand, counting down.
ATTGCACCAAGAATAGAGAGGTGCTCTACAGCCCAATATGAGGGATAGGTTGTCAGTTGTCACATAACTTTACAGATGTGACAACAACTAAAAAATTAATAAAACTATTCAGCAGCATCTGTTGGCTCAATTTTAAATTTTGTACAAAAGCTAAAAAATTAAAACCAGCATACTCTCGGTGTGTCAGCTCAATTTTAAATATTAAACAAAGGCTAAAAAATTAAAACCAGCATAGATCCATCTTAAACCTGGATCTCTCAAACACCAACACCTAGAGGAATCAAATTTCTTGAGGTAAATTCTGTTTATCATTTAGTCTAAAGGAATTAATACATGACATGAAATTAAATGATAAAAAATTTACACACCCAGAAATTTGGTCCCTCTTGATGGCTGATGCTTGATAGATCAGGGTCTAACATGGATATATGCTGGCATTAAAATGTGTATTTAGTTATAAAGATAATGATATCTGCATTCTAGAATGTATGTAATGAGATTTCCCACATGCAAAGATGTCCTGCGTGTAGTAGCTATTGGATAAAATATGCCATTTGGGTTCACATAGATTGGTGATTACCTTGGAGCCCTGCTCAATAAGGCAATGCAAGAAATCAAGGAAACGGATCTTTGAAATTTTGAATACTCTGATACCAGCATTAACATCAGAAGAGGCTTCCATACAAGGCAGATGAGATTGAATGTTTACTGAATGGCAATAATTAGTAGATATGGAAACTTAACTTTCATATCTGCATAATATAAAACCTCAGATTTCAAATATGGGGGAATTCTCATATCTGTAGAGTATAGGCCCTCCATCAATTGGTAGGTTTAACAAAAGTGGGGGCGTGCTAATGGTTGGTGTTTCCCAATAGCCAACGACTGTTATCACTTTCAAACCTTTTGAAGCCATTTCACTTGCAACGGCAGCATAGCCCCCACAACAAAACAGAGATATTCCCAGAAACAGAAACAATCTAATACCCTTATCGGCTATAGGAAGCAAAGCTCTGACACTTACCTCGGGCAAAAGCTCAGTGTCAATGGAGTGCAGGTCCAAAATCCCAGGACTCAATTCACTGGGGGACAGTCTACCATCCACGTTCTTCTGACTTGAAGACCTTGAATAAACTGGAGGAGTTGAAGGCTCAGAATAGAGTTCTACACCACCATTTGCTCCCCTGTTTGTTTTGTACATCCTCGACTTGCTGTCAGCTGCTTGAATACCATAGTTCGTATAATCCTGCTTTACAAATTCATAAAAGTACATCAGGCGTCATCCATTATTTTGATTGATTTCAGAAATGGGACTAAACCAACCTGTAAATTAGAAGCAGATGACAAATGCTGAAGCCCGGCAGATTGCAGCAACTTCCCAAACATAGGGTCACCGGAAGCCTCCATGCTATGGTGGCGTATGTTCTGGATTGCGGCACTTGTCTGCTGCATTTGCCTCCCTATCATGCTCACAACTGGGGATTCCAATAACCCTCAATGTATTCCACAGAGGCTTTGAATAAGTCTGAACCAATACAACCCCACCTCCAAAACTGTGATCAGAGCACCAGTCTAACGATAAACACACACATTCAGAGTGATCAATCCCACAAATAAGATTACCCAGTAGATATACTAAATAAGAGGAAAAACCAAACCCAGCAGGGGAACAGTCTAAACCCTTCTGAAGAGCTCGACTACAAAACCCATTAACATATTCGATAAAAGCATAAGGAAACCAATAATCGGTACAAAATTCCAAACACCTTATTCATCAATATATCACTCCTACGAAAGACAACATTTCCATACTCAACTCTGAAAATCAACACAAACTTGACACTTCAAAAGCAAATTCTGAGAATTGTCAAAGTGTCCGAATGAATCAGAACTATTAACAGCTACAACCAATGCATGAAAAAGTTCAAAATTAGACACAAATTTAACCGAAACCAACAAATGGGTTCTTACATTGGAAATGTGTCAACCAGAAGCAAGCAATTAGAAGGCCTCGGGGCACTAGTATCCCTATCAAAATGCAGGGAAAGCAAAACTCCTGGACAGTACTTGTATAGATAGTTAACAATAGTTAACAAAAGCGGGTGGGTACAAAGGGAATGGAATTCCAAGGAGAAAAGAATGAGAGTCAAGTAGGTATAAACAATGGTGTGTGTATATAATAAGTTCGTCCAAACGCTGGTCCTCTTTTTAGTCCTTTCTGCCTCGGATTTCCTCTCCTATCCTCTGTTCAGAAGGCAGAAATTCACTCAATTATAATTATAAAAACCCATCCACACATTTTTCCTAATTCCCGGATTTTCAAAAATCTAACGGCAAGGTCTAAGTGGGTCGTTTAATTCACCCGACAGGGTACTCCCATTTACCATTAGACAAACTTGACGAGTCTGACCGTTTCCAGTCTGAGAGGCGCTGCTGTCCGTGCCTGCGGTAATGATCCTGTTTCTTGATGAAAATCTAACGGTGAAAAGGACAAATGTAGAAGAGAAATGATCAGGATTAATCCCATGAGCGGAATTTAAACGGGATTGTGTAACGTTGTATATATTTTTAAATAAATAACTAAATTCGTTCAATTTACTCAACTAACCCAAATTCAATTCTCAAATCTGTCTGTATGGCTCTATCCCATAATCCACAAATGGCAAGATTGACCCCACCTAAGGGCAGGGTGATGAGTGGAGGATGTTATTGTCTCAATTGATTGGAATTTGGGCCGTTTCCATTGTTGGTTGGGGCCATGGAGACGCTCCCGCGCGCCCTCCATGGTTTGAATGTCGGGCTGTGGGAGGGAAATTCAAGATTGTAAATCTCGGTCATAGTGAGTGTTTTGAATAAACAAATATTTTATTGTTTGAATTTGAATTTCCTTTGTACGGAGTAGGACTCGGCGTCCTCTTCAAATTTTTAAAAGTAGTGGGTGTTGGGTGTGGGTGTGGGTGTGGGTGTGGGGATTTCAATCTATCCATATGAAGATCCCGTGTTTACATTGGTCCCCAAGGGTGGGGAATGGCTGGCATGATCATTTCCACATGGGAGTCGTATATCATTGATGTTGGGTTTTTGGTTAATTTTATTTTAATGAAAAGTTAAGTTTGTATTAGTTTTGGGTTAAGGATTCATATTCATAGATAAAAAGTTATAAGTATGAAAAGAAGCATTATCAAGTGCCATGCATTTAGTGGTTATATGTTATTATTAATATGTATTGGATATGATTTAAGGATAAATAAATAAATAAGTTTAATAGTTGATGTTTACTTGCCTCTTAAGGTGGAGAATTAATGGCATAATCATTGTAAGATGGGACTCGCATGTTGTTTATGTATGGTGTTTTGGTTTAGGATAGGAGTGTCATGTCATTTGTGTTTTGTGTTTTGATTAAAGATCCATATCCATTGTATGGAATAAGATGTTCATAAGTACAGGCCCATTAATATATGTGCAAATTCAAATCAAATTAGTGACAATATGTCATTGATATTGATTGAGTATGCTTGATCGGGGTTAGTTTTATAACAATTAGGTTGTGTTTGATTTTTAGCACACCTCGGTGATTACCTTTTTTGGAGCTTTATTGAAAAATCCTTAGTGTTCGACTGTCTCTAGCCAACAAAAAGGAGTCACCTGCTAAAATGTACATTGAACAAGTATATGAGTAAATCAAATGAACTTTCATCACACGGATCCAAGCTTATTCTCCTTGAGAACATATTGTCGTGCTACTATGACCTATTTAATGTTTTATTTTATAATATTTTAAAGTCAATTAAGTGTTTATCCTAAAACGACAAAGGAGACCACATACAACTTGTGAACTTAAAACATCTTATATTTAAATATAAAAGCTTAGAAAAAAACAAACCAAAGTCTCAAACAATCTTGGCAAAATACAAACCCATGGGCACACTAAAGCTTATAGAGTGTTTGAAGGACCTAAGTTAAGCTTGGGAAAAACCCTAACGCTCCCTGTACGCGTAGGGGCCTAGATCGGCGGCTAGAGACTGCAGCCAAATTTCAGCCACGAGGGTTTTTGCGGACGGCGACCAAGGAGGTTTCGGATGGCGTCGTTTGGAGGAGGAGGCTCCCCCTCCCACTCCTTGAATCGTCTCGGAGGAACGCAGAACCCATCCACAAATAAGCCAGATCATGGGACAACAAGTCAAAAGACGACAGATACTAAAAGAAAAAAGACTCGGGGGGGGTTGTTTAACCCGATCTGCTGAAAACCCGTCTCTGCAGATCACATCTGAAAAGCTTCGAGACCGAGTAGAACAATGGAAGGAGAAATCCCTCATTGGGAAATTCATTGGAATATGGACAAAGGAGAAGGATCTGATCCGATGGATCAAGGTTACATGGAATCCTAAAGGCCATTACGATCTGCACCTGGGAGCAAAAGGTTTCTTCACCATCATTTTTTTCAACCAAGAGGATCGGGATCGAATTCTGATGGGGGGACCATATTTTTTTTATTCTGCAGGTTTAGTCCTGAGACCTTGGAAAGAGAGGTTTAACCCTGAAACGAAGGATTTGATTATCGCCCATGTCTGGATCAAGCTATACAAGCTTCCTTGCGAGTACTGGGAACCATAAATTCTGGAGGCCATTGGGAATACCCTGGGGAAGTTTGTGAAAGTTTCAGAGCAGACAAAGCTTCAAAGGTATACTACTTATGCATGGATTTGTGTCTACATGAACCTCTCACAAGAACTTCCAGAGGCAATCAATTTAACATGGGAAGATGAAGACTGGGTCCAACCTCTAGATTACGAACAAATCCCCTTCCGATGCTGACAATGCCATGAGTATGGACATCTGAGCAGAGACTGGCCAACCCTTAAAACCACTGCAACCCCAACTCATGAGAAAAAAGAAAAGGAAAAGGACAACGAAGGATTTACTCAGGTCCAAAACCGCAAGAAACAAAGCAAAAAGACCATCCACCCACCCCAATCAAAGCAGAACACAGAGAAAAATAAACAACCTGGGAATAGGTTCGAGACCTTGAGCAGTATGGAGATCGAGGAGGAAGAACTCAACAAGGATAAAACTCCTTGCAAGGAAGGACACAAATCCCCAACCGGGCTAGAAAACATGCAGATGGAGGAGGTAGTGGAAGACATGGAGGAAGAAAAGCCGAAGAAGATAGAGGATATGGACTTAGGGGATCTGGATCTAGATGAGATAGAAAAAGGAATGTAGCAATAAAGGGCAAGGATATGTATCCAGAAGGCAGTTGGAACTTCTACAGCAGGCCATCCTTAAAACAAAAGCCTCCCCTCATCTGGGCATTGATAAAGATCCAACGAAGGGAAACAAGAGAAAACAACCTGAGGAAGGGGGAAAACGTGGGAGAAATATGAATAGGTAGAGAATAGCAAAGATTGGGATCAGGCTGGTTGAATTAGGCCAATACCCTACAATAAGGGCAGCCTTCTCAGAAGTTAATAGGATCACCCAATGAAGATAATAACCTGGAATATCCGAGGGGTCAATAACCCAAGGAAAATGAAGACCCTACGGAATAAGTTAAGGAAGGAAAAACGAGCCGTGTTATTTCTGCAAGAAACCAAATGCATCTCGGACACTATGCAAGTGATAGGAGGGAAACTATGGCGAGGAAGTCAGGTGATAGTTATTGGTGCAAGGGGTGCGACCGGAGGAATAATTATTCTATGGAAACCTGCTGAAATTCTCCTCAACAACTTCAGAGCAACTAGGTTCTCCATCAATGAGGACTTCCAGATTTGCAACTCTGAGGTAAGAGGGATTCTCACCAATGTCTATGGCCCAAGTATTATGGCTCAAAAACCGGCCTTCTTATCGCACCTGGATAAGGAAGCGCAAGATATTGATGGTCAGTTATGGGTTGTGGGTGGTGATTTCAATATGATCACCTCCTTAGAAGAGAAGAAAGGAGGAAGACAAACTCTGGAAGTGACCAATATTTCTTTCAAAAATTTTATACAGGAGAAATGATTGGTTGATATAGAAACTGGGAATGGGTGGTATACATGGAATAACAGAAGAGGTGGTGAGCATAACGTAGCCTCTCATTTAGACAGATTCCTTTTACCTGAGGAAATAATTATTGGGGAAAGGGAAGCAACCGCTCTGGTCCTTCCCTTTGTAGGCTCTGATTATTGGCCAGTTAGTTTGGTTTGGGAAGATGGAGGACCCCCCATCAAGCGCCCTTTTGGATTTGAAATTTTTTGGCTTGAACACAGGAACTTCAAGGAACTTGTCGGTAAATGGTGGGCGGAGATGGAACCGATCAAGGGAACTCTGATGTACCAATTCCAACAAAAATTGAAAAAGTTAAAGGCAAAAATCCGTACTTGGAATAAGGAGGAATTTGGGAACATATTCCAAGATAAGAAGATTCTAAATGAAAAATTGGAAGAACTTTAGCAGGAAGGCATGAATTCTGGATACACTGAAGACCTGAAACACCAAGAACATATCCTCCTAGAGCAACTTAATGCAAGAGAACGAAAGGAGGAGATCTATTGGAAACAAAAATCCAGGAAGCAATGGCTGCAGGAAGGGGAACAGAACACAGAATTCTTCCATCACTCGATGATTCAGAATCGTCGAGGGGAAAAATTAATGAGGCTAAAAAAAGATGATGGTCAGTATATCGAAACACGAGAAGCAATGGAGGCTGAACTTGTGCAGTACTTCGAAACCATCAAGAAGGAAGACCGGCAGGATATATATGAATACATTAGGAAAATTACTAGGCACATCCCTAGGTAGGTAACGACAAACCAAAATGAAATCATGTTGAAACCTGTTGAATTCCAGGAAGTGGAGGATGTTGTTAATCAAATGAAGGATGGAAAAGCTCTGAGACCTTCTGGGTTCACTACTAGTTTCTTCCACCATTTTTGGGATTTAATCAAAGACGAAGTCTGGAAAATTGTGGACGACTCTCGGAAGGATAAAGGAGTCCTAAGAACCTTCAATTCTACCTTTCTCACTCTCATCCCTAAAGAGGATGGGGTTGATTCCCCTGGAAAATTCAGACCCATAGTGCTCTATAATGTCATTTACAAAATTATAACAAAGGTGTTAGCAAACAGGCTTAAGCCTCTCCTTCCAGACCTGGTAGCCCATGAACAATCAGGGTTTGTAGAAGGGCGTCAAATTTTAGACGGAATCATTTTGGTCCGCGAAGTCATCCATTCCCCGAAAGTCACTAAAAAACCAAGAACGTTGTTGAAGCTTGATATTTCAAAGGCCTATGATAAACTAAGCTGTCAGTTTATGAAAGAAATGCTTGAGGCTTATGGTTTTCACTAGGATTGGGTTTATTGGATAATGAATATTACTTCCACAGCCTTTTTCTCTATCCTCTTGAATGGAGCCCCCACTAGAAATTTCAAACCTTCGAGGGGTATCCGACAAGGTGACCCTCTGTCTCCCTTTTTGTTCATCCTTATGGCGGAAGGGCTAAGCAGGGTCATCAAAGACAAGATTGAAAGTAGGGAGCTCAAAGGATTGAATCTCCATACTGGTTCTAAGACTATCTCCCACCAACAATTTGTGGATGATACAATGCTGATGTGACACTCATTGGTTCAAGAAGCGAGGACCCTAAAGAAATGCCTAAGTACTTTTTATAAGGCTTCTGGACTGGAGGTGAATAACACTAAGTCCCAGGTCTTCTTCCTTAACACTCCAAGGATTCACCATTGGAATATACTGTGTATCTTGGGATTCCAAGGGAGCTCCCTTCCGTCCAAATATCTTGGCGCTCCTCTGGCTGAAGGGGTGATCAGGAAGGTCTCCTGGGAAGAGCTTCTAGAGAGAATGAGAAGGAAATTGGACAACTGGTCTTATAGACCTCTCAACCTTGCAAGCAAATTTGTGTTAGTAAAAGCGGTGCTTCAAGCCATGCCCATCTACCTTTTCTCTACTTTGGCTGCCCCAAAATCGGTTTTAAAGCAAATCAGGACAATCGAAAGACAGTTCTTGTGGGGAGGCAACCAGGCCAAACATCGATGGGCATTGGTTGGCTGGGATACTGTCTGTAAACCCAAGGCTCATGGTGGTCTAGGGATGAGAGACCCGAAGAAAAATAGTGAAGTCCTAGGTGCGAAGATATGGTGGCATTGGGTGTTGCACAAAGATGAACCATGGGAAAAACTTTGGCACAACAAGTATGCTCAAGGGAAAGCAAAACAAGATCTGATAAGATTTAATGAAAATATGCAAGGATCCCATATATGGAATTTTGCTCATGTGAACAAAAGAATAATCCAAGAGCATATCTTTTGGGAAATAAGGGGAGGACAAGATGCCAATTTCTGGAATGACTCTTGGCAACAGATGCCAAATGTCATCACCCAACATGAGCTGCACACTAGTTGGTCCAAAGCCAAAGATCTGGGATTGATAAAAGTCTGACAATTCTGGGGAGAAGAACAAGCAAATGAGTAATTTCATGAATGGAAATCACAAAATTGGTGGAACCAAAGATTCCCAGCTGAGGAGATACCCAGTATTATGGAAGCCTTGTAGGATCGATGCATTTGCGTCCAGAATCACTCAGATAAACTGAGATGGGGGTACCAGTCAAAGGGGATTTATAATACTAAAGAGGCTTATGATATTATCTTCAACCAAGAATACATGCAGCACAGGGAGACCTGGAAGGCGATCAGGAACTATAATCCATGGCCTAAAATTGCGACCTTTATCTGGCTGGTCTCGTATAAATGAATTATGATAGGAGAGAACTTAATGAAAAGAGGCATGAATGGCCCTTTTTGGTGCGTTCTATGTGAAGGTGAGGAGGAATCGATGAATCACCTTTTCGACTCTTGCCCTATGGCTTCATCCCTATGGGATTGTGGAGCTGCAATATTTAGGAGGATGAATCGGGTAAGAGGACAACCTCAACAGACAATTAAAGTTTGGGATAAGGAGGCTTTCAAAAATCCGGTTATTCTTAAAATATGGCTCATGTTTCCTGGAACCTTGATGTGGGAAATTTGGAAGGAAAGAAATGGGAGGATCTTTGAAGGAAAGAAAAACCTGCCTCAGACAGTTTGGAACCAAATTAGTAAGCATATACAAGAGACTATCAAAATTACCTAATGGAACGAGAGAGATTGGGAAATAGATGATAACGAGAAGCAGATTTTGGATGGATGAGGAATGGATTGTTCTCCAAAAGGTTGGAGGATATTTAAGGCAAGGAAAGCGGCTCCCACTAGTCCGCGTATCTGGTACCTCCCTCCAAGCGGACATTTCAAGTTAAACTTCGATGGAGCATCCAAAGGGGACCCAGGCTCAGCTGGTTTTGGTGGAGTTATCAGAAACAATGAGGGTGGAAGGCTTACTTCATGGCATCCGACTCTCAATCCGCAACAGTTGGGAACCTCTAATCATAGAGGGTGACTCCCACATAATCATCCAGATGGACAAAAAGTTACAAGGAGGACAAAAGGTATCCAAAGTCATGGAAAGTTGGCGCATGATGTATCAGGTTGAGAGGCTGGCTAATCTCATTCGAGGACACCACGCCTGGTCCTTTTCCCACGTCAAACATGACGGCAATAAGGTGGCGGATTTGCTGGAAAACATCGGGGAGTGAAATGAAGTGGGGATTGTGGAAGGACAACTATCCAATGAAGGATGTAACAAATGGAATATCCAGTGCTCCCACTTGGCAGCCCATGACATCAGGATTTACTGGGAGTTGATGGGGCGCACGAGTCAAGAGTCGAATTACATGCCTGGGGCACACATGTTCAACCCACCCAACACCTGGAGTCATAATCACCAACACTCATTTCTCGATGCTGGTACCTCCATATTTAATCAGGACATGAGTGCCCATGAACTCCCACCGATTATCAATAATGGGGAAATCCTGCAGCCATATCCGGCAAATGGAGGGAAAGGTACAGTGAACCGAGGAGAGCAGTCGAGGGATCTACTGGAGTACCGTGCTAATCAATAACAAGTATAGAGGAATTAGTATGGTTAACCGAATTGGGATGAGAAACCTGGCTATTTATTCGAGGCATACGCCCCATCCTCGCATTTTGTTTTCTCATTTTCTGAGGATTTTTTCTGTGAGCAAGCAGGAGCTGGTGTGGTGTCAATTGCAGTACTAGGTAACTATACTGATGGCTCCTAAAAGGCAAGAGCGAAAGGGAAAAAGGCTGGTGGTGGAGGAAGGAGGAAGCCTTCCCGGGAACTGAGGAAATTTGGGTAGGCGACCCATTTCTTTAGGGAGCGTATCCCCCACTAATTCGTGACGAAATTGAAAGGGTCGAACGCGACTTGTGGAATCGGGTGCAAACCATTTTTCATGGAAACAATCAAGGATGAGGTGGAAGACTGGATTAGTGACCCTGGGACCACGACTGGGAGACTCTCCGCATATGACCGTATGGTCACCACCTACTGGGTAACAAAGGAACTGCTTGCACACATTCTGATGGGCAAGGAGAATAAAGCCATGGGTGAGGAGTAACTTATGAAATCCTGGAAGGAGCACCTACTCGACAATCGCATGATGCACAAGAAAATAGACCATATTGCTCTGAAGCTTGGTCTGATGTCGTAGATTGATGGTGTTGAGGCTGGAACTTATGTGGCTCGTTCTCGGGGTACATGCCTTATTCACGGTCCACCGGTCTAGCCTGCAACTGTGGAAGATAACAAGCTAGGTGGCCTTCGATCGGGGACCATGATCCACAGGAACGTCACCCAGGTTCAGAAGTGATGGGTCTCGGGTCTGTTTGTTTGGGTTAGGGTTATTTCTTTGCTGTGTCTTATTTTGTCTAGGCAGTTTGTCAGTTTCTAGCGGTCTTGTTATGCAGTGCGATGTGTATTGTTGTGGCTTTAGTATTAATTTCCACAGTCACGTTGAATCTTTTTGTGGGTATTATCAGACAGATTTTGAATGTGATAATTGTAATAGGGTTAACAGGGAAGATAGTTTTGTAGAAGGGATAGTTAAAGGAAAAAACAAGCAGTTGAGGAATATCTGTAGACAGTCATGCAAAAAATTTGGGCATGCTAGGCCCTGTAAGTCCTGACCTATATGTACTTGAGACTTTATTATAATATATTTTTCTTGCTTACAAAATAAATCTTATAGAGTGTTAAGCAGAGTGCAACATTAATTCAATGTCTTTAATTTTTTTTGTTCCTCGTCATTTCAAATGTTACTAATCTCGAATATTGAGATGTTGTTTAGTTTAGTGTGTCTTTAATTTTTGAGTTCCACATCATTTCAAATCATGTTCATCTTAAACATTGAGATGTTGTTTACATCAGTGTGTCTTTAATTTTTTAGTTCCACGTCATTTTGAATGTTACTCATCTCAAATATTGAGATGTGGTTTATGCTATAGTGACTTTCATGAAGTTTATTTATATTGAGAATAATAGTACTAACCTTGTGGCTTTTATGATAAGTAGTCACTAACTTAAAAATAATAATAGGGATATTTTTACTAATAGATATTAAGCTTTAAATCTCTCTTATTGTTAAAGTGAGTATTAAACTCCCTTAATGTAGATTTGATATTCATAACTCTTTACCATAAAGTGAACTATTTGTGAATATAATTTTAGGAATAACTTAATAAAGTGGACAAACCCACCTAGCGTAAGGGGTTAGCTCAATCAGTTTTCGTCAATATTGTTGGGTATTTCGCTAGTTTTGTGCTAGTAAGTGCCCAGTTCAAATCCCTTTGGGTGAGGCAGACTAGTCTACGTCAATGGGTTTACTAGGGTCATCATCCGTGTGGGGAAGCATCCCTTGGGTTTCCTCCCAAAGTCTTCCCTAGAAGAATAAAATGGTGGAGAAACCCACCTCCTTTCTAGGGTGGATTCTCCCCTAATTATGGTAGGAATTTTATCAAAAGTCACAATTTCACCTAATCAATAGGAACTTTGATCATATAACTTTGCTCCCAAGGCCTTTGCCTCATTTTAAGACAACCTAGATCATCAAAATTTTGAAAAAATAAGTGGATCAAGATAGAACTTCACATCACCAAAAGAAAAGAAAAAAGGACTCACCGAAAAGGTTGAGTTTTCTGACTTTTTAACTCACTCCTGTAATTTTATTTGTGTCTAAAACGTATCAATATTTTGGTCATGTATATTTCTTCCTGTGGTTGAGAATTACTATTATGTGTTGGTGTCCCTTTATCTCTAAGCAAGGACTTGCATTCAATGTAAAAGAATGACACTTAGCTTTTGTGCCCGACCAAGGGCCATTATAATGTGTATATAAATGCAACAACCAAGAGCAGTATACGCACCTCAACTTGTGCACATCTAACAATGAATATACATGAAGTTGTTTCTTAAGTATGCACCATTCATGTACATATATGAACAAGCAATAATCTTGTTAGTGTCTCATGGGATTCCTCGATCTTCGTACAACAAGTTGAGTTCTTTGAATTGACAAACTTAGGTCTAGAAACACTTAGAATGACAATGTTAATGTGCAATGAAAACCTAATATGGGGATGTGACACTATAATAGTTAGACTTGCAATTATTGTGGACCTTACATAGATAATAACGACGAGCGACCTGTATACACATAAATGAATCAAGTCTCAACATTATGTCCTCCAAATTTAAATCCCTAGGGGTCAACTCAATCATTTGAACCATCCACCCACGGTATGTTGCCAATGGGAAGCCATAGGTCAAGAGGTCAAAACCAATCAAGTCGGGGTTACAAATTACTCTTATGGCTATTGGTTGAGTCGTCCTCCATCCAGATATTCCAAAGAAGAATGGGGTATCTCACAAGGTTTTCCATGGAAAAATAAAGGAAGAATACAACCTCAAGCTAAAGAGAGCCTACAAGTGTAGCGTACCAATCACCATTCCATGGCCTAGAGTACTTAATCATAAAATTTTGATATAATGCCCCTCCATGGCATATTCATTGATCTTCCTTTCGATAGTTGGGTTCCCACGTCTTGAATTTTAAATTTTTTTATTCTACTACTTTAAATTACCAACTACAGTTTGAATTGAAGCTTCCAATGGCTCTTAAACCAAACTTACATGCAAACCAAATGTTGAATTAATCCATGCATACACTAAACCATATTATACAATTAATTAGATTAATTCCATGCATCCTTACATTCTTAACAATATATCTTAATAGATCCCTCCAACCATTACACGAGATTTCAAGTATTTAAAAGTGAGTTAGAATACACAACGTAAAAATATAAAATTTTACTTTTTTTTGCATATGGAAACTAGTTATGTGGGAGTTATTTTCCATCTACTTGAAGGTATCCACTATGGATACCTCCCTCGAGATGGACTATGAAGCAACAAGGGAGAACTCTGCTTACAGGTACTCCATCTCATACAAACCCCAAACATAGTGCCACAAATTCAAGTTAGATATTTGTAACTACCATTGAATCCCAAATTCATGTAGCACCCTCTACTACTCACTCAAAACACAACACTAATATCCTAATACCAACACTCACCAATCCTTCCAATTCCACCATCAAACTCTCACTACAGGGAACCCTTCATAACGAGGCTATGATTATGGCATAGAGATCCCAACCAAACTGCAACTCTAATGAGGGCTATGCTATGAGTATGCAACCCATCAAGAATATGTTAACAAATCTCCCACTAGCATTTGAATGAAATCCCCAACTCCAGAGAACCAAGACTCGAGACATATACATTTAGTAGCGGCAATTCCCTCACAAACTTAACACGCTACATGGTATACATACCATTTCAAACATTGTAACAGTGTCTCTCCATATAGTTGAAAACCATGGATGAAGACAACAAGAGTTGAAAATGATGAAAGGAAGAATAATCCAAACATTAGGAATGGAATTTTGTATGAATCCATGCATGTAGAGTATGAGGTGTCAAATATGTATTTCAAAAGACAAAGACACCTATCCAATTTCCAACGGTGGGTTCTCCACTTGAAAATTGGCAAGGCCAAAGGCTTACCATTTTTTATCTAACCTTTTTCCCTTTTATTGATCTAAGATTAGTGCTTGGGATAAAATCCCATCACATCCCTTATCTATGTATATTTTGAGCTTAATGATGTAAATAGTTAGTTAGCACATGTGTCCTATGTGAAAGTGAATGTTGGCTTGTTGTATAAATGTGTGTTTGGGGTTCAAAGTTGGTTCATTGTTGAGGCTTTGAGCATGTTTATAGCTCATGGTTGCAAAGGAAAAGACAATAAAGTGAGATATTTTATTACATTGTAAACTAGATTGCAATAATAATCTATATTGAAAGTTTTCTGGTCAACACTATCTATGTGTTATGTGAATATGGTTGTGTTCATCACTTTGTTGAGTTAGACCATGATCTATATCATCAGTATAACTTATCACGTGCAACTAATGATGGATAGTTGTTGTTATGTGATTTATGGTTATAGATTAAGTAGGTTAATGTGCCAAGATGTGTTGTCCCTTGTTTCTACTCATGCAAATGTAAAAGGAATAGAAGGACCAAACCATGACTAACATTAGTTCCATGCCTAAATTGTATTGTCTATTGCACTATCAAGTTTGTATGGTAAATTACAGTGGTTTCCACTTGTCTTAGTGTGTACTTTTCTCCTCTGATTGAATGTGTTCAATAGTGGGACAAAGTTTCTTAGCATTTTCTGCACACTCCATACCTCAATCCAAATCCTTTTCTTCTTCAACACAAATAACTCCACTTATTCCCATATACACGTGATTTGAATTCCAACCACTTAAATTTTGTAAATGCAAAGTGTGTAGACTTACAGGTGGTGATAGAGAGATTGGTCATAGACTTGTCTGATTGCATGATAGATGGTAATTCCTCTCATGGTCCATAAATTCCACTCTCTTGTATGTCCATGCACACCTTTGTAGTTGTCATTCTAGTAGTTCAAAATCCCATTTCAGTAGCCATGCAGTGCCCTACATTTGGTTTAGGTTCATGTGTTTCCATGGCCACCCCAACTATCTATGCCAACAATATTACCCTTGCATGTCTTTTCCCTTGCAATAAACACTTAGTGACCAAGACCATATGACCATAGTCTAGAAATACTTGGATCTCCTCCTGGTGACGTAATTAATGACCAATTCAATATCTCTTATTTCAATATAACCCTCAAAAAACAGTATCTTCATTGGTGAGAACAACTACAACCTACAACCACTAGGTTAGATGAAGTTTTAAAAAAATTACAAAATTTTTGCAAGATGGTGTAACCATCCACTAGCATTCCTGTGCCACATACCCTCTTGTTCATCCTTCCTCACCTCTACTATGGAATGATCATTGGCCATCATCATTTGATTTTGTTAGAGAATTTAATTCTATCACTTCTTGTAGAGCACATGATAGATGCATTCTTTTACACCTACTTCACATGCACTCTCCATGAAGTTACTTTGAGATGATGGAGTAATCTCACACCATGACCTACCTCCTTCCAAAACCTATGTGACACATTCTTTAAATATTTGTTGACATTGACTAAAGTGCTTTGTACCTCTCATATGCTTACTCAATGAAGATATGGGTAGTTTTAATAGTATCAATTCTCTATGCATCTTAATACTTTTATTTTAGAGACTTTCAAATAGATACACAAATATAACTCTTATGTTTGTGAAGTCATTCATGATGTTCATGCTTGTTAAGATTTAATATGCTAAGACAGAAAATATCAATATTAGATTCCATTTCACAACAATAGAATATACAGGATCACTGAAAGAACAACAAGCACAGCATATACACAAGAGACACAAATTTATCCTGGGAAACCCTCATGGGGTAGAAAACCCAGCAATGCTTCCTCAATATAGATGGTCAATAATACATAGATGTATATCCCAAACATGAGCTCCTTCTCATCCATAGTCGATCTCTCTCTCTCACCTATGCGCCATTCACAAGTGAGTGAATGTGTGTTAAATGAGGAACACACCTCCTCTATTTATACACAACTCAGACTTGTCTTTTATATTAACCAGGTCGGCCCCCAACTTAACCACTTTACATAATGCTGACTGGGTCGACCCCTCTAGAGTGGTCTAATAACCCTTTTACCCACATAGCACATACAGGTACGACCCCAATAGGGAAGTCTAATAACCCAAGTTACCACAATCTCTACGGAGGAATAAACATCTCTGGATATACAACAAAGTCCCGTCGGAGGAATGAAACATCTCAGGAATAATAAAGTACACAATATAATATTCTTAGAAGTTACAATATTTCAACACTCCCCCTTAACAAGAAGGATATTATAACAACATCTGCAGGAGCAAGGAGTCATCAACTACATGATACATGATACATCTATAGATCATTGGAAGCTTTCTCAACATCATTAGTAACCCAACCAGTTACTGGAATATCTTCAGGTCTTCAATACCGAAATATCAGCATCGTCAGTATTGAGTCTTCACCTTCTGCAGCACTTGAACAACTACAACATCATCATCATCCTGATCACCCGATCAACAACCTCATCGTCTAGATCTACTGATCAACATCATAACAGCATCAACTGGATCCTCTTGATCAACAACATCACATCATCAACTGGATCCCCTCGATCAACAGCATCACATCATCAACTGGATCCTCTCGATCAACAGCATCACAGCAGCATACCCTGCAACACACATGATCCAATTACGGGATGATTAATCCCTCTCCTTTTAAGACAAGTCTCATGTCTATGGATGATGAAATCCAGATCCAATTCCTAGGATGATCAATCCTTATCAATTTAAGACAAGTCTCATGTCTATGGACGATGCAATCCAGATCAAGTTCCCAGGATGATCAATCCTTATCAATTTAAGACAAGTCTCATGTCTATGGACGATGCAATCCAGATCAAGTTCCCAGGATGATCAATCCTTATCAATTTAAGACAAGTCTCATGTCTATGGACGATGCAATCCAGATCAAGTTCCCAGGATGATCAATCCTTATCAATTTAAGACAAGTCTCATGTCTATGGACGATGCAATCCAGATCAAGTTCCCAGGATGATCAATCCTTATCAATTTAAGACAAGTCTCATGTCTATGGACGATGCAATCCAGGTCAAGTTCCCAGGATGATCAATCCTTATCAATTTAAGACAAGTCTCATGTCTATGGACGATGCAATCCAGTCACATACATTTTGAACTAAATGTTCAGGGACGATGCAGTCCTATCATCAATTCTCAGAGACAGATGTCTACGGATCAATTCAGGGACCTAAGTCCAGGGACGATGCAATCCCTCTCGTCCACTAGGGACCACTTCTCGGAGACATCTGTCTACGGATCAATTCAGGGATCGAAGTACAGGGATGATACAATCCCCTCTTGTCCACTAGGGACCACTTCTCGGAGACATATGTCTACGGATCAATTCAGGGACTGAAGTCCGGGGATGATACAATCCCCTCTCGTCCACTTAGACAAATTCTAACGACCATGCATCGACCTCATCGTTGTAACCGATAACCTCATCATCGACCTCACTGTCGAAACAGGTAACGTTATTATCGATACAAGTATCCACATCATCGACCTTTCCGTCGATATAGACAATCTCATCATCAACGACCATATCACTCCCCCTTTCGAGGAGGGTTTTTCTGAACTACACCAAGCTTGTCTCGGAGATACTCAAACTTTACTCGAGACAGAGGTTTGGTCAAGCAACTTGTTCGTCAGTGCTCACATACTCGAGCTTGATAGCTCCTTTCTGTACCATAACCCACATATAGAAATATCGAATCTCTATGTGCTTTGACTTATCATGGAACACTGGATTCTATGTCATCTTGATACAACTCTGGTTGTCACACAGGATCACAGTGGGGTCCATCTCTAAGTCAAACAATCCGGATAACAGCTTTCGAAGCCATAATGCTTCACAACTAGCAGAGCAAGCAGCTATTTATTCCTCTTCAGCCGTGCTGAGAGCCACACTAGACTGCTTCCTGCTAAACCACGAGATCATGACAGATCCCAGACAATAACATCCACTCGATGTTCCCTTCCTGTCTGATACACTTCCTTCCCAAACAACATCTTTGTATCCATACAATCTGAAGTCATGATCTCCAAAATAATATAGACCAAAGTCTATCGTACCCTTCAGGTACCTCATCACATGCTTTGCAGCTATCAGGTGAACTGACTCAAGGTGTTCACAGCAAAGCATATATCTGGCCTAGTATTCGTTAGATACATCAATGACCCAATAATATTCCTATACAAAGTTACATCCACTAACTCTGATGAGTCATTCGCTAACATATTCAAGTTGGAATCCATGGGAGTGGCCATGGCTTTACATTCCAACATATCAAATCTTTTCAAGATTTCCACAACATACTTTCCCTGGTTGAGAAAGATTCCTTCTGGGCCTTGCCATACTTCCAGACGTAGGAAGTAATGCATCAATCCGAGATCTGTCATCTCAAATTCTGTAGCTAGCTTCTTCTTGCTTTCCATGATCTATTTCTCATTCGCTGTCAGAAAGAGATCATCCACATACAATAATAGTATCATCCATAATCTTAAGGTAAAGGTTAGGATCGGCTTTACGTTTGGTAAATCCCAAGCTTGTCAAGAAGCTATCAAATCTCCCTCTGTGACTGAACATCATTCACACTCTGCATTGAGTGATCTTCTGCATATCTATCCGTGCCATCTCCCGTCAGATGAATATACTGATATGAGCCTCAAGATCATTCGAACTCTATGGTGAGTTCCTTCTTACATCCATGTTATCTGCATATATAAACCATCTTCAACCTTGTAGCAAAGGTTGAAATCCACATCACCCATGGTGATCATCAAGCTCATCAAATGACTATCGATCTTGGGTTCCTGTTGAACCCATACAGAGCTTTCTTGAATCCTGGGAGTTTTCTCGATTCGAACTTCTTCTTCAATTACACCATTAATAGATTGGTTTTATCTAACATCTCGTCATGATCCTCTTCCTCTTTCTAAGAGAATCTTCTAGCCACGAGCTTTCTATAGTATGTTTGATTTGTAAGTCTTCTTGTTGAACATCCATCACTTGTTTAGTGTTCATCATTCTTCATGATCTTTCCTACAAATCAAAGTTAATTACATGATTAGTAATACTTCATAATCATCAAATCATGTTGACATGATAACCTATTATGCATACAGATATGATTCACATAGTTATGCAACTATCTTGACCAATACTTTGGCACAACACTTTTCCATATCCTATGCATACAGTGGCTATCTAGATGCCTTCCATCTCTACCAGAACAGACTATCAAGAGCGTGCATAGCTCTCAACATGTCAGCAAAGAGGTTTCATTCTAGACAAGCAATAATGGAATGTTTCTCCAACTTACCAATCATATGCATATTAGTAGTATACTGTTCAATGCTATATGAATGCTTACACTCAGCATGATATATTATAGGAATACAAATATGCATACAACTATTACGAGCAATATCATTGACTATTCAAAGATTCAAGAAGTAACTTAAATACTCATCTTTATGTTTGTGTGGTTGCCTCCTGCTTGATCTCTATTTTCCCTTCATGATTATATGTCTTTGAACTTCTATCCATCCTAGACCACTATGCATGCTTAAGGGTGCACTAGTGTCATCATCATGATCTCATACATAATCATACATTCATTAGTATAGTCTTAATACTATCAAAACATTATGATAATATTAAGTATGTATGGTCATGATCATTTCATACACAGGTATACTTACCTAAGATCCTAACAAAAAGTAGGATTCTAACTTGATATAGGAAAACGTACCTGGATTATCATGATTGGTTATGTCTAACATACCCAAACAATATCTTCTTTGTTCTCTTCAATGATTTAGAGACCTTGTGCCAGAACCTGCATATTTCATAAGTTAAGCATAGTAGAACAAAGTCATGCATACCTCATAAGTAGAGCTTCTATGTGATCAAGGAATATGGATGAGTCTTTGTCTTCATGTCATCATGGTCATAGAGCTTGATTTGTCTTTCTTGATGTACCTGTATCTTGTTAGCAGACAACATCATCCTCATACAACACCATAGGTGCATTAGTACAATCATAAGTGTCATAAACCTAATCAATGAATTTCTTCTATCACTTCACATGCATTCATTTTCAAACAATCATAATTGTACAAACCTTAATAGCACGAAGACAAACATATTATGAACTTAATCAAGAATCAGATTTCAAAAACATACCTTTGTCTTCTCAAGTCATACCTGTCGAGTAGTCTTCTCTATAAGGGTAAAACCCTAACCATCCAAGGTAGATCACTTGTAAACATATTATGTATGTTCATGGTGCTAGGATTATAGGATATCATCGCCATTTAAACCTTCTTCATCGCTGCCCTATGAGTCTCCCAATTTTGCGAGGGTTTCTTCTTACTTGGAAACCCTAATCTTCAATCTCCTTCCTCCCACAACATTTTGATGGAGGATCAATATGAATGGATTCCAAATCCATTATCAAAGCTTCCAATGTTGTATCAGGTGTCTCCAACATTGTATCAGGTCCTTCCAGACCTAATAACTGAAAACCCTAAGTGAGAGCTTCTTTCTCCTCATCTTAAATTTCCTCCGTTTAGCCATTTCAGATATGTCGTATTGTTTCTGGTGCATCTCTGAAACTTCAGATCTACAGGGTCTGAAACTTAGGCCTTTGGTAGCCTGACCTGTCATCTTTCCAACCCCACAGGTCTGACCTCAATTGGATTCTCTGAGAGGGATTTATGCCAAGTGTCGCAACGTGACATGTTTAAGGGATAAAATAGGAGAGCGAACTTGTACGGAGTTCCACGTGTCACTGGTTCAACTTCGGCCTCTGAAAAGAGGACCTGTGAAAGTACAGTCCGTGCCCTACCTGTCACTTTTTATGAAATTTCATTTGGAGCTTCCTAGCCCGAGATATGACCTTTTTTCCTAGGTCACCTGTTTATGACTGAGATCTGGGAGAGGCCGAAACCCTAACTTGTACGGATCATAAATCACAAAGTACAATGAATTAGAAGTTGTGCTTCGGACACAAGGTACCTGGGGATGTTATGTATGACCTGTAAAATTTTTATATCCTGAACCTTCGCCAAAATGGATTTATAGCGAAAGTTCCACGATGACTGGTTTTTGCTATACAAAACCCTAACTTTCAAATTGTCACAAGTGAGACAAGTGTCATAAGTGCCATACATTGCCTTCCTTCAGGCTAGCTCTGATACCATGTTAAGATTTAATATGCTAAGACATAAAATATCAGAATTAGATTCCATTTCACAACAATAGCATATATAGGATCACTGAAAGAACAACAAGCACAACATATACACAAGAGACACAAATTTATCCTGGGAAACCCTCATGGGGTAGAAAACCCAGCAAAGCTTCCTCAATATAGATGATCAATAATACATAGATGTATATCCCAAACATGAGCTCCTTCTCATCCATAGAAGATCTCTCTCTCTCACCTATGCGCCATTCACTAGTGAGTGAATGTGTGTTAAATGAGGAACACACCTCCTCTATTTATACACAACTCAGACTTGTCTTTTATATTAACTAGGTCGGCCCCAACTTAACCACTTTACATAATGCTGACTGGGTCGACCCCTCTAGAGTGGTCTAATAACCCTTTTACCCACATAGCACATACAGGTACGACCCCAATAGGGAAGTCTAATAACCCAAGTTACCACAATCTCTACGGAGGAATAAACATCTCTGGATATACAACAAAGTCCCGTTGGAGGAATGAAACATCTCTGGAATAATAAAGTACACAATATAATATTCTTAGAAGTTACAATATTTCAACAATACTATGTTAAGTTCCTTGCAAGCATGCCTCAACCATGCCTACATGACTAACCTTGTAGGAACCCGTCCAAGATTTTCTAAGTTTATCAATAAAACTACTCATTTTTCTCTGTTTACATACTGTGTCAAATTTATGTTTTATGTTTTGTGGTTTATGGTTAAGTTTCATGCCTGTAAAAACATAAAGTTTACATTTCCAGGTTTGAAATTATAGGTATTATTTTATTGTTTCTAACAATTTTGCAGGTGTAACAGCATAAAATATATGACAGTACTAATTCACATAAATTTCATTTATCAAATAGCTTGAATTAATAAAATTTACAAGGTAGAAATTATCAATATACCTGTAGGATAAGTACATGTATTTAGCTTAGTAGATCCCTGTTGTTGCTCTTTTTCTCTGTTGTATGCCTTGTTGTAGCCCTGCAACAAAGACTTCCCAAACCGAATGAAACTCAACCAACCAGACAATCTGGTATGCCACCCTGCCAACTGGCGAGGTCTCGCCGACCACCCAGCTCCAAAGGTACCCCTTTGGACCCCCGAGCCCAAACCGAGTACAAGCCAACCACAGTTTCTATCCCTTTGAAATCTTCAACAAGAACCCCCTTCTTATTTTTCTCTGAAATTTTCTATCTCTCTGCTCTTATTTTCCAAAAATATGCTAAGGTGAAGATCCCCCAAATTCCCTTCTCTTCTCGACCTTATTCCCCCTTCCATTGTCGACTCTCCTTTTTCCATTACTACCCCTATCCTCATCATAAATGCTTTTTCCCCCAAGTCAGTCCTCGAGCCCCTAACCCATGACTCAAACATTAGTTTCCAATATTTTAATATTCCTTCCTTATTTCAAAATACAATATTTCATTCAATCAATATTAAAAGTGATATATTATAGTTTAAGTTTTAGGTCAGTTTTCAAACTAACCATAAGTGTTTTACACTTACACGTTTCTCCTTATTAATTACTAGTCAACCTTGGTGACCTCATAATTAAATGCTTCTTAATTGATTTATAATTAATTCATAATTAATTCATAATTAATTTATAATTAATTCGTAATTAATTTATAATTAATTCATAATTAATTTATAATTAATTCGTAATTAATTTATAATTAATTTATCATTTTCATGAACAATTCCAAAGTGTGTACCCGACACTTGTTTATCAATTTCATATTACATCTATTCATAAATGATCCTATGTTCTAATTAGCTTCGACATGATCATAATAAAATTTAATAGATATAAATTACTTCTTATCCATACATTTTAATTAATTAACTAACCTTGCAATTAATATTAACCTATCAATTTAATACTACTTTAATTAACATTACAATAATCATTTAACATTTTAATCCTTAGTCTTGACTACTTAAATTTATTAACAATAAATCAAACATACTAATCAATTACATTAGTTACTACTTAGGTTAACCATAGTTCATTTATTAATCAACACTATTAATCATTAATTGATAATAATTAACATTAATCAACATTATTAACATTAATCAGCCATGACTAACATTAATCAATATTACTAACCTCAATCGACGATAATTAACATTATTACTTAATCGTCTTTCATTACCACCTAATTCACTCCATTACCCTATTCATTTATTTAAACCAAAATTTACTAACTCGACGTATTAATTTAATCTCCTAGTTAGATAAGTAGTAATGATGTAATTAATGCCTAAACATTATAGTTCAGTTTTATTTCATGCAATTTATAAATATGTAGGCGAGTTATGTAAGCGTAGCTACTGCTTACATACCTTGCATAAGTACACTAACAGTAATAAATCACACATCAATCATAATTACGAAATTTATTGTTCACAAACACATGTTTAACATAGTTTGCAAGGTACAATCTTTTACCTAACTGCATCTTATTAAGTTACGACAATTCATCCATTACTGAGTTACAACACATAATCAATCAAGGGTTTTTCAACAAACACAGTTAGATCACGTTTTCTTCCCAACTTCAAGCTACACCTATCTACCTATATCATCTACCTAATCACAACTAACTTCAACATCCTATCCTTTCCTTTGTTGGACTACCCTGAAGTGCCAAGCCATGATCGGCTCCAGCTAGAACCCGTAAGAGGAAGTGTCGACTACATCGACCAAGCTTCCCTAGCAGGAAACCACCAGTCATCATCACACACCTTGGGGAGCGCACCGTAGCACAACCTTCCCATGACTCTGGGTTTCGGGGATAAATGGTGGGTAAAGCCTCCACCCCCCTAATGGAACAAGGGACTATGTCTACCCAACATAATAACTGCGTTGCACTTGTACTCAGTTTGTCATCGTATAACCAATCTGGGCGGTTGAGTTTCCTGAAACCCTATCCCATCCATACATCATAATAAACAACATAATAATCATGCGAAAGTAAATAATGCATCACCTGCATACCATTTATCTTTCGGAGTCCATGTCCCCGAGGCTCTCTCACCTTGTAGGATCCAGCTATCACTTAGCCACTTTAAACTGTAAGTCATTCCTCGACATACAATATACAATATCGTGCACAAATCCTCAACATGTACACATACATCTCGTCATAACATAACAACAATAATTTCATTTATTTGCCATGCACCCGGCATAACATTCATTTATTCAACATATAACTGTAACGGTATCCATGTACCCATCATTCAGTAATTTGCATACATGAGACATAATTAACATATGATACATATCTAAACATGACTATTGATCATAATACTAACATCACACGCACACACATATATCAACAAAATAATAGAACCATATGTCCACACTGTCGTCAAACCGACGAAGTCTCCCAATCAAACAAATACAACATATAATAGTAGTTTAGGTAGTAATGTCAAAATGGGGCATTACAAACCCCTCCTTGAACATTGGGCTAATCCCAGTTCTTTTATTACTATGATGCTAATATTCATGTATCCCTCGATGTTGCCCAAGTTATTTATGTATTGTTGTTGACTTGGATAATGTCATCATTGATAACACCTCACACAATTTCCCACATCACTTTCCTTTGATGCATCCATGATAGTGAGTTGTTGAACCACTAGACCCTACAATCCATATGTCTAATCCTCTACCATCCCAACAACTACCACAAATGGAGTGCTTGGTGCATGGACCCTGTTATTGAGCTTCTCAACAATGTCACATGCCACATGAAGTTATGCAATGGAAAACATCACCCACTACACCTCTCTAAAAGCATACTCCTAACTGGTATTGTTTCCTACAACAAACATGCCAACATAGTGTCATTGAATGTTGTATTGTTCATCACCTCTTGCACCCTATTCAACGAGAATATAATAAAATGAAAATGTCTTGTTTTTGTTGGCATAGAAGTCGAAGAAACAAATAAATAGATATTGCAACATATTTAAGAGAAGCAAACAAATGGATATGGAAAGATTGAAATCTTAGAGATGTGGAGGGATCTTTTTAATGATATAACTACACTTAGTTGCTCTTTCCTCCTCAGTTTTTTTTTGTTTTATCTGACTTGTTTTCTACTGACTCTCTTTAAAAAATTTGTTTTCATCTATCAAAATTGCTTAGGTGCATTTTTCGTACACCATGGAAATCCTTAACACTCTTGAACCTATTTATTTCGTTGTTAAGAAAGGCAATTCCACCAAACCCTCTTACCGTCTAAAAATGCATGGCATATTTTGCATTTTCATGAGCTTTCTTCTCTCACTAGCATAACAAAAAATCCTTGGATTTTAGTGAAAGTTACAAAATCATGTTGTAGGTGAAGGGTAGGTTGAGTAGACCTCCTTAGGTTTGAGTGCTTGGTTTCAGAGATATGTGCATATATGGAACCATTCACTACCATCAAACAATGTATTTTTAATGTTGGAAGAGGAGTGCTCCACTCCTTGGAGCACAATGAGGTGACTAGGGTTGTCTTTACATGAAAAAACACCAACTAATTATTGGAAGAATAGGCTATGTAGGTTCATCACACCTATGGATCTTCTGGAGATAGTCAGTCAATGGTCAACTAGAAGAGTTCATTGTGTGTTCAACCAAGTGATTGAATAAGGGATTGTTTAAATGGTCAACTAGGCATTTGATTAGTTAGATAGTTACAACGTATTAGTTGACTAGTGCATAAAACAAGGCAGGAATTAAGGAGTTTGCTTTGTGCCCTAACCAATCTATATGGACCTCATGTTCCTCACTTCAAGGGATTTGGTTACATCTTGATTGCACCAAGAGGAGCGAGGTGTTCTACAGCCCAGTATGGGGGAGATGTTGTAATGTAACGTAACGTTACATTACCAAAAATAAAAAGTAAATAAAAAAACTTATGTTGGAATACAAAATTAAAACTTAAACTAAAATCTATCAAGATAGAGAGGGATCAAATTTCTTGAGTATAAGATTTAAAAAAAAAAAATCACATCGAGAAATTGGATCCCTCTTGGTGCTTGATAGATCCAGGTTTAAGATGGATCTATGTTGGTGCTATATAATATGGCCCTATGGGTCAATCTACATAACAGGTAGTGAACATGTGTGTAGTGTACTGTGTATGAAAGTCTTTTGGTTTCTTACACTAATATGTATGTTGATCTATGCTTAGTTGTAATTAAATGTTGTAACAATGTCTTTATACACCAACACTTAGTTGGAATACTAGCTCTTTAATCTACCTAATCCTCTAATTCTCTGTCATGGTATCAACGCTAGTGGTTTGAGATCTAGCATGTTGTCTACAAGTCTTGTGGAGTTTGTTGGTTGTACGCACTCCTGACTTGTTGAATCTATCTTGTAGATTAACTCAAAGTTTGGACTTGCAAATTAAATCTAGGATTAGATGAGTAGATCGACATTATGAGTTCCAAGCAAAAACCTATGGTTTTGAATGGCCAAAAATATGGGACTTGGGCATAAAATATGGCAACATTGTTGAAGAGTAAGGTGTTGTGTTAGTTTATGAAACTTGTGGTTCTATATCCAAAGGATGAACTATAGAACTTTGTCATCTATAAGAATAAGGATGAGGCTATAGGAGTCATGACCAACATCTATAGCAAGATTCACTTTTATACAAGTGGTATCGATTACCTGAATGCTATCTAGAAAAAGTCAGAGATTCTGCTTGATAAAACAAATTAAAGTTGGGTTATATCAATTGAGAAATAATTGATCTCTCTGGATCATCTTTCTTTTAAAAGAATTGAAGAACTTTAGTCAAAACTAGGTGAATGCGGAAAGGATTTCCCCAACAAGGATGGTCAACTCATAGAACTGATCCTAATGAATCTAAATGCACCATATGATCTGTTATGTTTGACATTCCATGCTTGCTATACCTCCATAAAAGATGATGTTAAGGATTATTCCTTTGTCTCTTTATATGATTGATTGATTACGGCACAAGAAAGATTGTTTGACGAAGGGAAACTTGAGATCAAGCAACATGCCCATTTGTTGAAGGGAAAAGATCAATAAAATTACAGAGAAAGAGGTCGATAGGAGAAACAACATGATAGTATTGACCAAAGTGATAAAAAACACATGATGATTAAACTTCGACTAGGAAAGTTAGGAAGAATAAGTCCCGCGACTATGACAAAAAATTGGGACATATGGAGAAGACTTGTTGGTAGAATACCAGGGGATCGGAGGAGGAAGTGAAGAAAGTTGAAGGAGACATGTTGATTGGAAGATCGACTAACCTACAAACATGAACTTCAGAAGGTGAGGCATATACTACTATATGTTTATTGTTAATGCCTCTCAATCCTTGAATGCTCCTACTTCCCAAAGTGAATGGATAGTTGACTGTGGTTGCACCCATCACATGGCTAACAATGCTTCCATCCTCTCTTCATTAAAAGAGGCTATAGAAAAAAATATCTTTGTAGTAAATGATTATGCACTTATTTTTGTTGGTTGTGGAATGATTGAATGCCAGAATAGTGTGATCATTGATGTGTATCATGTACCTATCTTGAGTGCAAATTTACTATTTGTACCCCAACTAACCTGTACTAGCAAGAAGGTAGAGTTTTGGCCAAATTGGTTTATTATGAAGGGTATGCACAATTTGTTTATGTTTTTGTTGACATTTCCTTGATCCAAATGATAGATTGTATAAGTTCTATGATTTTCACAAGAAAGACTCAAAACTGACTACACTCATAGTTCACACTAACGATCATAGTAGAGTTTGGTGTGATTGACTCGAACATCTAAATTTTGGAAGCTTAAAACTAAAGGTGAAACACAACATGTTCCCAGAATACCTAAGGTTTCTCTCCATGATGGAGTATATGAAACATGTATGGTTGACAAGAATCATCAAGTTTCCTTTGAAAAAGGGAAAGCTTAGAGAGTAAATTCTTGGTTGGAACTTGTCCATAGTGACCTATGCTCCTTGAACAAACCATCACTATCTAGTGCAAGGGATGGATTTTTATTCATTGATGATTTTTCTTGGTATATTTGGGTGTATTCCTCAAAGAATTAGAGTCTCATCTTAAAAAAGTTTAAGGAATTTAGTGCATTTGTTGAAAAACAAAGTGGTTGACCTATGGAATGTTTAAGATTGAACAATGGATGAGAATATGTAGGCAAAAATTTTGAAATTTACTTGTCACATAAATGAATCTCTTGGAAAATATGTGTACCTTACACACCTCAATAGAATGGCATTGCTAAAA
Source organism: Larix kaempferi (assembly GCA_027924585.1). NCBI lineage: Eukaryota > Viridiplantae > Streptophyta > Pinopsida > Pinales > Pinaceae > Larix > Larix kaempferi. The sequence continues at coordinate 14,163,416 of BSBM01000372.1, read as the reverse complement.
TAAAGAGTCAAACTTTGGTAGAAACGATACATTGTTTGCTTCAAGCCAAAGGTCTATCAATTAAGCCTTGGGCAAAAACTATATATTATTCAAACTATTTGTTAAATTTGATTCCAACTAAAGCTATATGGGATGTGCTCCAGTCAAAAAATGGAGTGGAATAAAATCCCCAATCAGACATCTTAGAACCTTTGTATGCATAGTGTGGGTTCATATTCTAGATGACAGAAGGAAGAAACTAGATGTGAAAGGTCATGCTTGTATCATGATGGCTATTCTAAAGATTTAAAGGCCCACATGTTGTTTGACCTTTCCAAATAGGAGACTATCTACCCAAGAGATGTTGTCTTTGATGAAATGATTTCAACTATATATTGCTCCATTGAATTCCTCTTATGGCTTGTTGAGCAACAATCTTTAGAAATATTAGGGAAATCTGGATCGATTGACTACTTCGTAGCACCTTCGACTAGTCAATTGAATTATTTTCCTAAATTGATTACAATTGACATTCCACAATAGAACTAACTACAAGCTTTGGGACCCCTATTCGATCCAGAAATGATGATCTTGACATAATAACTCCTTCAACAATTAGGGTTTGTGTTCCCAAATGGGTGAACAAGACCATTGAAGTTGATGGAGTTGATGTAGGAGACATCAATGACTCAAGAAAAACTCAAAATTTGAACTAACATGGTAGTGTTGCTCTAATGACGTGTGTGCCAAAAGCACGTGATCCATATGCATACGCACATGGTCGACCTAAATAGGAAATTGCTATGGTTGATGAGTATCGTTCCTTGATGAAGAATTACACATGGGATTTACGAAATAATATAATGAAATGTCGATGGGTCTACAAGACCAAATTCACATTTGAAGGCATTGTTTAAAGACATGAGGATTGTTTGGTAGCTAAGGGTTTTTCTCAACAAGAAGGCATTGACTATACTGAGACCTTTTCCTCGCTTGCAAAGATGAAATCGATTCCATTGGTTGCTTACTTCAAATGGGAGGTACATTATATGGATGTCAAAAGTGCTTTTTTGCATGGTGATCTCATTGAAGAGATTTATATAGATCATCCCCCTAGTTTTCATAAGGATAGCACTAGTATGTGCCTATTGAAGAAATCCTTGTATGGTTTGAAACAGACCCTCAAGGCATGGTATGAAAAAATTGAACACTTTTTCCTCAATACTGATTTCAAATGGTATGAATTAGATCATAATATCCATGCATTACATGTAAATGGTGAGACATTAATTATTACATTGTATGTGGATGACCTAGTCATTATTGGAAGCAATGTTAATTTAATTTTGGGTTTGAAGAAACAATTAACATGTACATTTAAGGTGACTGACCTTGGTCTATTGCATTTCCTTTTGGGCATCGAAATCTTATAAATGGATGATGGTATATTTATTTCTCAACCTAAATATGTGCTGAAAAATTATAGAATTTCATAATGGAAGACTAAAAAACTTGCACTACACCTTATTAGTTGAAAGTGAATTTAACCAAGAAGTGTGATTCTTTGAAAGTTGATGCTACACTCTATTGACATCATGTTAGTAGCCTTATTATTTTAACTCATAGTCAACTTGATATTTGTTTTGTTGTTTGTGTGGTTTCTTGATTTATGTAGGATTGGCAAGAAAGTCACCTTAAAGCAACACAGATATTAGGTTGTTATATCAAGGGCCCTTATCAGCTTGGTGTAAAGTATTATAGTAATGAAGTGAACTAGTTAGTTAGTTACATTGACTTACACTGGGCTGGAGAAGGTGACGCCATAAAGTCTACATATAGCTATGTGTTTCAACTTGGATCCAAACCCATTGTTTGGTCCTATAAAAAGCATAAGTTGGTTTATTTATCAACCACAAAATCATAATATTGCAGTGTAGTGCATGCTAGCATAGAGGCCATGTAGATTTGACACCTCGTGCGTGAACTTGGTTTTCTAGTCAAGTCATCGAATATGGTATAATGTGACAATCAAAGTGCAAAACAAGTTGTAGAAAATCATGTTGCAGACAACAAAATGAAGTATGTGGAATTTCATGCTCGTAATTTGAGATAGTCAATACACAAAATGTTGTGAATCTTCATTGTTATAGGATAGATGATTGTGTTACTATTATATTTACGAAGCCTCTCTTGGAAGCTAAGTCTATGAAACTTTGGGCTATGCTTAGGCTTTAGGAAGCTACAATTATGGGAGGGTGTATAGAATTAATTTTGCCTCTTGAATCTCCAAAGAATTATGCTAATGGGAGGGGGGGTGTTGTTGGAATAATAGGATATGCGGGGTTATCACACATATGGATCTTCTGTAGAGAGTGAGTCAATATTTTACTATAAGAGTTATCCAAGTAGTTGATTGAGTGATTGAATAAAGGGACTGATTAAATGGTTGAGTAGGCTCCAACCAATCAGACAATTAGAACAAAACAACCAACTAGTGTGTAGAACAAGGTATAAATCGAGGAGCTTCTTACGTGCCCTCACCAATTTATGTGGACCTTGTATTCCTCACTTTAAGGGAGTTGGTTACATATTGATGCTATATAAGATGGCCCTATGGATTGATTTAAACATGTATTTGACATGTTTGTAGTGCATTGTGTGTGGAAATAGTTTGGTTTCTTACATTTATATATGTTGAGTTATTCTTGGTTGTGCTTATAAAGTGATGTAATCGTGTCTTTAGACACCGCCACTCTATTGGAATTCTAGCTCATTGATCTACCTAATCCTATTATTCTCTAACACCAATGAGGATTTCCCTACCTTATTAGAGGATTGGCTACAAGTTTGGGGGCATGCATCACTACTTTATTGCATCATTGATGGAGTGCCCTACACATAGACCAACCTAGGGTATTGGGACAACATGGATGGATTATGTAAGATTGAAGGGAGACTTAGATGAAGAACAACCATCCTTGGGAAATTTCCAAGGCACAGTTTATGGCAAGGTAGGGGTCAAATAAATCCCAAAGGAGAAAACACCGTACTTGTAAAGGTGCCTTGTGGCTCTAAAATTGCACTAGGAATTGTAGAAGTCCCACTTAATATTAAATTCCCTCTTGAAGGTGATGGTTAGAACATGGCACATGGTAAGAAGGGGTGAAATAATCCTAATGGAGGAGCTTCCATGTAATTGGAGGTGTATTTCACATTTGAAGAGGTATTTTGGGGTAAATACATTATGTTTAAGGTATGTTTCACATATTTTGAGTCATTTTTAACCTTTGAGGTATTTAGGGGTAAGGACACATTGTGAAGGTGCCACATGGCTTTAAAATTGCACTAGGCATGGTCAAAGGACCACTTAATGTTGAACGCTCTCTTCAAGGTGGTGGTTAGAGCATGGCACATGTCAAGAAGGGGGTAAAATAATCCTAATGGAAGGGCTTTCGTGTATTTGAGGTGTATTTCACATTTGAAGGGGCCTTTTGGGGTAAATACACAGTGTTTGAGGTGTGTTTCACATATTTGGAGGCATTTTTCACCTTTGAGGTATTTGGGGGTAATGACATATTGTTCAAGGCATTTTATACATATTTGGAAGAGAGCTATTTGCATGCGGAGATGCTATGTGCCATAATTTACATGGTAAAAACCTCAAATGAAGAATAAATTAATGTTTTCAGAGGATATCATGGAATAGAAATATGCCAAGTGGAAACATACGCCATTTCAAAACATTATATCCAATCAAAAGGAAATAGGGAGCACTCCACCTTAGGAGGATTCTAGGACCTTTTAAAGAAATAATATTTTACTAGAGAAGTTGTTGAAGGGAAAACTATAAAAGGAGATCTATTCTCATGTGATGGAGGCATTGTTGGAAGATAGGGATTTCCCTCCCAAGTACTTTGTCAAATAGATTTTAGTAGAACTGGAAGAATGACATTGATTCAAGTTGAGGTTTCTTCATCTCTATATTATTTTCATGGATTGTAACCTACTTTTGAAGAATTCCAATTACCTTGTTGCTAGAATAATCTATGTAGAATGGCAGATTTGTCCCAAAAGAAGAGATTAGGGTTGACATTGTTAAACCCTTTCTAATCCTCGATGTAATATTGAATTATTGAAGGAATTTATTGTTGTCATTTATATTGTTCAAAGAGGTCATGGTTGCCTTATTTATGTGTTAGTTGCACATTATAGTTGGTTGTAATTTCATGGTTATGATAGTGTGTCTTGTTTAAGTGCTCTCAATTTATTCCTGCATATTTTTTAAATAATTATGGCTTATCTATGACCACTTAATTATGTATTATCCACCATATTCAAGCCTTATTGTTCTAAACCTACCCTAACTCCATATCCCATTTGCATAGGCAATAGTCTTGATAAATTCTACCACTATACTATTCTAAAAATAAGAAAACACTTATTTTGTATGGCTCCACCCTTATTCCATAAAAAGAATTAGGTGAAAGAGAGATGAAGTATAGCAAGGTGACAATGGGAAATTTTCCTAAGTGCCCCTTGGGTTTCACTTTGTTAAAGGATTTTGTAACAATTGAAGTGTAGGTTTGGGAGGTAAAAAATTGGTGTCATTGTTGAGGACAAAGTCTAGGTCCTGCGATTGAGTAGATCAACTATGGTGATTTGATGAGGATATTGATTTGAAGATGTTTTCTCGTTTGTCGAATCTACAAAGGAACAAAGCTACGTTCCAAAAGATTTTGAAGTTACATGTTGTTTGCAGAGTTGATGATATGTAAACTGACGTGGATATTCCATTGGAACAATGTTTATGGATAAGTCTGTAAGTGCGGATACAAACTGACCTCCCTAGTTTAGATAGTTTAAACCGGAACAAAACATATAGAAACACAACTCTTTCCCCAAGTTCTCAAAGCATGAATGTATTTAGTCTGGAGGCTAACCTGTGATATGAAGGTTGTCCTCATATTAGTCTTGTATCTTCCACTCTTATACGATCTTGGTAGAACACCTGCCCAAGATAAGAAAATAAAATATACAAGTGCAATTACATAGAACTTATGCATACATCCAAGAAAGAGTGCAACAAAAACTTGAACAAGTTATTGTGGGATAAGAATGCATTTCCTGTATTAATAAATAATGAAGAGAGAGAGAGAGATACAACCAATAGCCTTGGAGTTGTAGGCTTCCTCCCAAAGGTGCCTTTTCCTCAACTTGCTTGTCTTTCTCCAAGAGAATGATTGTCAAGGAATGGCAACAACACTGTGGAAATATAAGAATTTCTCCATCATTTGGCTATGAAATCAAAGATTTCATACTTTACTCCATGAGCTTGGGCTTGTATTTATAATCTCAAAGGGATAGTTGGGAGATGAGATAATGAGGGGAGAAGGATAGGGAAGGATTCCAAAGGTTCAGGAATTCAGCTGAGATCCACTCAAATAGGAAGAGATGAATGTCCATGAGGGATTTATTCTAGAAGCTCCTCGAACCTTCTCTTTTTCTTTTCGTAAAGAGAGTGTCACACCCTGTACAAATGCAACATGAGAGAATGTAACAATCTGGGGTGATGCAACCCGCGACATCAGGGGTTGTCGCATTTTTTCAGAAATCAAGATGGACAACCTCTTAAATTAGGGTTTTTTCAAGGGAAATTTCCTCATAGGTTTCATCTTCCAAGCAATCTTCTGCATATCCTTTATGGATTATGGCAAAGGAAAAGGCACATTATCCATCATCACAATGATGACAAAAATTATGTGTAACAAATAGTTCGTCACAATGGATCATACCACTAGTTCTTTTCATTAGTTTATTTTTTAGAACTGTAAGAGAAATGATGAAACAAGAAATACACAATCCACACACATTCGACACAAAATTTATCCTGGTAAAACCCCTATGGGGAAAAACCCAACTGGAATGAGGACCATGCCTTGCTCTTTTATGTAGAATGAAAATGCAAAAGGAAATTGGTACTTGTGATGGAGTTACCTTGGACACTATGGCCTGAATGGATGCTACAAAATATATTACTCCCTATGTATTCTTCACCACCACCCCTTATTACTGCTCACCTATGGAACAATACAATAGAAATGCAACCCCTTCTTCTCCTAATGGTATGGTATTTAACATGCCTCGATTTTTGTTTAGATTTAGGGTTCTAGATATTCTAGAATGTTCTTGAAATTCCACAAGTGACTAGATCCACATGTGCGAGAAATGAGAGGTGTTGTGGAATCAACTCAAAACTATGGTGTTCAACTAGATGGGTCAACTTGCAAGAGGCATAACTTCTTCATACAGACTCCGATTGAGGTGATATTTGGACCATTAGAAAGGTCTCCAAGTGTAGAATCGTTTCATAAACCATGGCACTAGTGAAGGGTTATTTTACCCCCCAAAATTCCATAATTTATACCCTCAAACAAGCCTTAAAAGGTATCGTATCCCAAATCGACAAAATGAGACCTGCCCATAAAATGGGCTCTACAAGCCAATTCATCCAATCTTTCGATTGTGAAAGCTCCAAATAGATGAAAAATTATATATTGATCCATTTCATATCACACCTCCCCATTTTGGGATGCTTTTGGTCCCCACAATCTTTTATTAAATGAGGTGAGGAAATTTTTCCTCTACCTTCTCCTTGGGGTACCATTAGCCGTTGTTTGGAAGTTGTCCTTTCAACACAACCTACCATAGTTCATACTTTACCTACATGGTAGTTATGGACTTCTTCGGAAAAACTGTGTCTTATGCTAACTCTGATTGAGCCTCTAATGCTAAGTCCTCTATAGAAGGTAATACTTGCTCAGGTTTCTGATCCAACATGGAAGGTTCATATAGTTTCAGTTTTTTCACATTCACTACAAAGTAAAAGCACATGTATGGGGATAGATTGAGTTTGTAGGCATTATCTCCCACCTTTTCCAATACCTCGAAAGACCATACCTCAGAGCCTTTATCTTCTTACCATGACCCTGTATTATTTCCTTGTTTAGGTGTAACCATACTCTATCTCCCACTTTGAATGATTTTTCAACCATGTGTTAGTTATACCTAGCCTTGTATTTTTCCCGTGACTTATTCAATTCTTCCTATACTTATAAATGGATTTGGCCAATCTTACCAATGAAATTTTCAACTCTTAATGCTTCACTTGTGGTGTCTTCCCTCACTCCCTCGTGTTGTCCATATACAACATCTAGAGGTGAAGGTGGTAAATATCCAAAAGAATTTTCAAAAGGAATCTTACCAATGGAAGTGTGGACTGTTATGTTATAAGAGTGTTGAATATATATCAAGTTTTCATCCAAGCCTTTAGGTGCTTCTGATTGTAACCCCCCAAAAGTTGTACCAAAGTCCTGTTGACTATTTCTATCTAACCATATGTCTGTGGATGTAATGATGTAGATATTTTCAACTTCATGTCTATTTTCTTCCGAAGTGTAATCCAAAAGGCACTAAGAAATCTAGTATCCATGTCTAAGATGATGCTTCTAGGTATCCCAAAGTGCTCCCAGACATGTTCAAAGAGCATGTTTACTGCTTCCTATCCTCTTATGGTCTTTTCACAAGGCATAAGAATGTACATCTTGTTGAAACCCACAAAGTCCATGGAGATGCACTCCCATGGTCTTGTAGGAAAAGGTAAGGGATGGTATAGACCTTGCTTCCTATTACTGGGCTTTCTTGTACAAAAAGTATGCATCCTCTAATAAACCGAGCTACATCTTCTTTCATTCTAGGACAATAAGCATACCTATGTAAGTTTGCAACTATATTCTCTACACCAAAATGCCCTGCAAATTTGGAGGTGTGTGCCTCTTTAATAAGTTGAAATCTCTCACCTCAAGGATCACAAAGGTTGTCCAACTTGTACAGTAACCTATCCTGGATATTATAGTCATCCTTGTTATCACCTTCTTCTACATGAAATTGGCCTTGTAGTTTTTGAAGTAACTCTTTTAAGTCCTCATCTTTTGTCTATTCATCCTTTTATGCATTGTGGGTATCGTTCGATATTCGACATAAAGAATCTAGAAATAACCGTATCTTGTGATCCACCTCCCTCTGCGGAGGTATCCCTTTAGGCTCCTAGAACACTTCTCTAAATTCCCGCAAAAGGTTCTCCAACTGGTGTTTATGCTCTTTGGTACATCCCTTTAGGGATGCCTTCACTTTTATTGTTTCATCTTCTTGTTTATTTTGTCTTAAGAAAAGCAATACAAACTTCCTACTTGGATTGATCAAACTTTTTGCTTGGTTGGAACTTACCAAAGAGATCTTTGATTTACCTTTATGTGTGTTGATGATGAAGGATCTACTGTCCTTGATCAAGCGGTATTGATTGGTTCTCCTCAAGAAGATTGAATCCCTCATATACATGTAGGGGATTCCAAACACTACGCCACAAACATCCTTGGGTACTACGTCTACCTCCACTTCATCAATATACTTTTCACTTATGGAAAAATTAATCTTGAATTGTTTTGTGACTCTGAGCTTTGCATCCTTATTTACCCATCCCAATGGGTAGGGATTAGGGTGACCATGTACTTTCAATCCAGGCTTACGTACCAGACCCTCTGCTAACCAGAATCAAATAGAGTATCGATCTTGGCCTTCTTGACTTAGACCTTAATGTGGAAGTGTTTTTTCATCTCTTTCTCTTCCTTAGGGTGAAGGCTACTTAGATTCACCTACTTCTGCATTGTGGTACAAATAATCTTCTCTTCCACATTCCAGTTGCTTTCTAACTCCTTACTTGACTCTAAGGCTAGAAGGTTCTTCTTCTTGGCATCCTTCTTGGGGTTTAGCTCATGAATTAACTCCAACACTTGTCTTCAGTGTGGCTATCAATGTTTAGTGGCTATATTGGTTTTTTGGATCCTTGCACTGATGTGCTATGTCTATAGTCTTCCTCTCCTTTATTTTCCACTTCTTCTTCCCCTCCTTGGTAGCATCTTGGATCTCTTTCTATTTTGAATTACATCATGGCACATAGATCTAGTAATGGGTTGCTTTACCCCAAAAGATTCCATTTAGATCCTCAAACAGGCTTTGGAAGGTTCCAGACCCCAAATATGCAAACGAGGCCTGCCAATAAAATTGGTCCTACAAGCCAATTAATCCAATCTTTCGATCCCGAAAGCTCCAAATAAGTGACAAATTATATATTGATCCAGTTAGGATCAATTGAGGACATCCAGTAGGGTTTAAAGGATTTGAATAATGACTCAACGACTCCAATTATGTGGAACAGAGGTATGTTGGTAGCGTGTTATTTTAAAGAAAGTGCATCATCATTGAAATATGAAGATTTGGAAGTAAAGCAATATGACATTATTCATATAAAAGTTGGGGGTTGAATTGTTTGGTCCTTTAGATTTCTAAGGTATTTTAGGATGTCTGAATGATATCCCTAATTCAAGATGGGTCAAGCATATGTACAAATCTCCATGGAAACACTCGTCTAGTTGCACAACATGTTACATATTTCATTAAAATTATTTAGATCTTAATGTTTCCCATGAGGTTGTCATGATGAAATGTTTGTGCGTAACTTGGAAGATGATGAAAATGTATGGTTTAAAAATTGTATTCCAAGGGAAATATCTTTATTTGTAGATTTAATCAAATCATTTCACAAATATTGAAATCTTAGTTATGAATAAGAACACGTTAAAGATCTATTTGATGAACCTTGTGATGCTAATTTTATGATTGGTGCTTTCCATGAAAAAAAAGAGATAGAGTAGCCAATCTTTGTATTTCATAGTAACCATTTGAAGGGATTAATATTAGCTGAAATAAAGGAAAACTTTGAAGCATTAAACGCCCTTCTTATCCCCTATAAGAATAAAGTTATGGATCAACTAATGAGTAACATGGATATGAGTTTCAAGAGAATTTCTATATAAATGACCATCATTTTCCTTCATTATAAGATCCATCGCTATATGATCTCATAGATCAAAATGTTGAAAACCTTGAAGATTTTGTTGATAATTCTCCCGAGGAGGATGCACTCCCTCTTGTTCTAAGAGAATCATCTTGTGATGCTAATGTACACTTGAATGAAGAGACATTTTAGAATCTATCTTCATTTTTTAAGAAGATAAGGGCTTGGTAAGCGATGGTGAACTTCCTTTTCAATTTTTTAAACATGACGATGAATTTTTGAAGAGTAAAAAATGATAGATGTTGTAAAGAAACCCTTGTTGGATGAAAATGTTTTAGGAGTTTTCATATTCTTTAATGACAAAGAACATGGCTTCCATAACCATGGTGATATTGGTTCTCTTGCCTTGATTAGAAGGTGTAATTGGGATGCTGATTACTATGTTGCTTTTTGGGGATCTCAATTATAATACCGATATTGAATGAATTTTATGCACCACTATATACCTTCCATTTAGATCACTCTTGAGGCCAATTTCATGATGCAACAAAATGATGATTCATATTTTATTGCCCTTGGTTTTGGACATCCAAAGAATGTTGAGTTATGCTATGGATTTGCTTCTATTTCTAATGATCAACATTTGTACATCTTTAGTAGGGAAGAAAATTTATTGCAACATGACATAAATAAACATTATGAGATAGTTATGCATGAGAGAAAATATAGAAAATGACATTTGCAACCAACACTCATGTTAAGTGTTTGAAATCAACAAAATAGTACATTTTGGGGAAACCACATGTGTGAGCCAACAATATAGACATGTGTTGACATGTAAAATATTTTTTCAACCACCAAACAAGTGGCAACAAACCCTAACCTCTAGTACAATATATTTTTCCAGATATGATTTTTCAAGGAATATGACATGTGGAGGATTCATGAATGGTATTAAAGATGGGCAATTTATTTCTTGTAGATTTTTCTTGGAGCTTCCTACTAATCCCTTGTTGTTTGATATAGTACCGATGGAATTTTATAACAACAAGAGAGGATAATTGTTAGAATATGGTAATCAACCTTTGGAGAGGTATTTTGCAGGGAATACTAATGGTTCATGGCTTAATAATGGGTTTTCCCTTTCATGTCTGGCAGATAGTTTTTATATCAATACTATCTAGCAATGCATATTCCATGCATACAACAACACAAGTCAATCTTGGTGTGATGTTGATATTTCCTTCTTTAATTGGGAGTTGAGCTCATTTTTTAGCTACTCAATATCAAAGATTCTAATATACATTTGCAACAATTTGATGCATCCTTCTTTTGGTTCATTACCAAACACAAAGGGATTATCTCATACCTTTAATGAGATGTGGCAACAAGACCCAACCTCTAGTCTAATATATTTTTTTAGATATGATTTTTCAAGGCATATGACATACAAAAGATTCATGAATGGTATTAAATGTTAGAATTGAGAAATATGCATTAACATATAACAATAGATTACTAACATTTAAATCGATAACTAAAATCTTACTAGTCTAATCTCCTTTCAACACAAGCATAAAAAAATCAATATAATATGCAAGACAAGAAAGAGAGAAGATAAGGATGATTCTACATGGTAAAACCCCAAATGGGGAAATGTCCATGAAAGGTTGAATTCTTATTCTTAAGGAAACTTTCACTCTTACAATATTTGGCACCCTCACATATGCTTTATACCACAACTGAAAATATTTAAAAATATCATTTTTCATGTACCCAATGGGTCTCCTTCACCTCTATTATATATGCTAGAGGGATGGATGTTCATATCCCATAACACATGCAGGATAAATATTTTTCCACCTCTCTTATATAAAGAATGGCAATAGGAGAATTTTACTCCATGATGCATGTGGGATAACTCCTTTTAATAAGATAGAGAGTCATGAAGAGTATCGTGCCTTCCTCTTCTAGGTAGGACTCATTGTGTCTACAAAATGCTTTATCTAGGATTCTACAACAATAAATGAGATCACTAGACATCACGATATCATGATAGACATCATTACATATTCCTTAATTCCCCTTCAATGATAATTAGAGGGATAAAACACAAATGGAGGATGATGGAATTACATTAACATTCCCCCTTGATGACAATTTCCCACATTCCAAATAAGTTGTGAAGATGCTCAAATTTCACCTTTTGTCATGGATTTGGTGAAGATATTCGATGCTTGTTGTTCTGTGGGACAATACTCCAAACAAATAACACCATCCGCAACAAGATATTAAATGTAATAAGTATCAAGGTCTATGTGTTTGGCCTTGGAGTGATACATTGGATTATATGCAAGCTAAATTGCACTATGATTGTCACATCTTAAATTAGTAGGAGAATTCTGAACCAATCCAAGCTCGTTAAAAACATGATGGATCCACATTGCTTCTTTAGTTGCTTCCTTAACTACCTTGTACTCTACTTCACAAGAAGAAATAGAAAGTGTTCTCAACTTCTTATTGGACCATGAAATCAGACTTGAACCAAGTTGAAAGACGTACCCTACAATAGACCTTCTATCTATAGTATCCCATTCCCAATCGAAATCTCTATCACCGAGAAGTGAAACTGAAGCCCTGGTAGAATAGAAAACACCATAATGTAAAATCCCTTGAAGATATTTGAGAATTCTCTTGGTTTCTTTCCAATGGTTGTCACGAGGCTTTTGCATAAACCTATAAAACACACTAACAACAAAGGAGAGATAAGGCCTGGTATGTGTCAAATATATCAAACTCCCCACAAGTTGACGATAAAGAGTGGCATCAACAAGAGGAGTATCGTAATCCACCGTTGATTTTACTCCTGACTGAAATTGTGTTGGTGAATGCTTACAATCACTCATATGAAACCATGCTAGTAAATCATAATCATACATAGGATGAGAAAGGAAAATATCATCAGCCATGTGCCAAATTTGAAGACCCAAAAAATAATGCAATAGGCCTAAATCTTTCATTTCAAATCATTGCTTAAGATCGTTTTTCAATTCCTAGATCAATGAAAACTGTATGCTAGTAAGGATTATATAATCCATATAAATAACCACAACGAGGACATCATCATCAAATAAATTATCATATAGATTTGGATCATATCTACACCTCTTCAAACCAATTTTCAAGAAATAAGTATCAATTTTCTCATATCAAGTCCTAAGCACTTGTTTAAGACCATATAAAGACTTGTTCAATTTGCATACCAAACTTGAAGTTTCAAAGTCGATAAAACCAATTGATTGTTGCATATAAATTTCTTCACAAAGAACACCATTTAAAAAAGTACTCTTAACATCCATTTGGTGAATTTCCCATTGAAAAGATGCAACAAGAGAAATTATGGTTCTTATAGTGTTCATTTTAGCGGCAAGAGAAAAAGTTTCAGTATAATCTATACCTTCTTGATGAGAAAAGTCTTTAGCTACTAATCGAGACTTATATTTTTCAATCTGTACTTCTACAATAAAATTTGTTTTATACATCCATTTACAACCAACTAAATTATTTCTAGGAGGAAGGGGAGCAAGAGTGCAAGTCTTGTTCTTCATTAAGGAGTCATACTTTGTAGTCATTATATTTTCCAATTCAAGTTTGTCTCTAGCTTGAGAATATGTGGAGGGATCATCTATGGATAATACTTTTGTCTTGAGAGCAGAATAAGATCTAGTATGTCAAGTGTCGAATGGAATACCAACCTCAGAACCTGTAGATTCAAGTGTTTTTTTTCGGGTCCAAATTGGAAGAGGAGTAGTAGTGGGAAACACTCTAGTATCTTAGGAAAGGTTAGGTGGATCACTCAAAGTAGTCGGTGAAATAGGATCTAGATAATGCATAGAACTAGAGGAAGGGGTAATAGATATGGGAGCAACACAAGATGGAGGCAAATTCAAGGTAACATGAGGTTTTCTAGATTTAGGTGGTGGAGAAACTTCATTAAACTAAGCATCTAATTAAATAGTGACATTTTGGGTAGATGGATCAAACAATCTGTAAGCTTTAGAGTCCTCACTATGACGAATGGATATACATTTGTGAGATTTAGAATATAATTTTTTTTGTTTTTCATCAGGAATATGGGCCCAACATTCACTGCCAAATACCTTAAAGTTACTAATGTTTGGTTTCCTTCCACTCCATTTTTCTTCAGGAGTAACCTGTAAAACTGCTTTAGTAGGAAATCTGTTCAAAATATGGTTAGCACAAAAAATAGCTTCAATCCAAAATATTTTATGTAATCCTTTAGAATAAAGCATACATGTAATCATTTCAACCAAGCTTCTATTTTTCCTTTCAACAACCCCATTTTATTGAGGTGTATAAGGAACCGTATTTTTGATGTTGAATAACATGTTTAGATAAGTATGCATTAAAATTATTTTTATTGTACTCTCCCACATTATCTGCTCTTAGTTTCTTAATACTTTTACCATATTCATTTTCAACCAAGGCTTTAAATTCTTGAAATACAACAAAAGCTTCACTTTTATGCTTAAAAACATAAACCCAAGTCTTCCTACTGTAACCATCAATAAAAGTGATAAAATAGACAACATGAGATAAAGAAGGTGTTTCAAAAGGACCATATATGTCACTTTGAATTAGTTGCAATTGTTCTTTAGCATGCTAGGATTTATCCTTGTCAAAATTTTCCTTATGATGTTTACCAAGCACACAACCTTCACAAACAACTTGAGTGGAAGAAATTGTAGGTAATCCAAGTGCCATTTTAGATAACAATTTCATTTTACCATAATTCAAGTGACCTAATGTTTTATGCCATAATTTACTTTGCTCATCAGCGTGAGAAATAGAGGAATAAAATGGTTGATTTTTAGGTGTATTAAAACCAATAAATTCAAATAAACCAGCTTCATGATCAATAGGGCCAGAAGAAACAAATTTGAAGTTATTTTTAATATCTTTAAGAAGATATTTATCTGGCCATGCTTCAAATTTATAACCTTTTTGACAAGCATGGTAAATATAAAGTAAATTGATGGGCATGCTTTCAACTTGAAAAACATCTTCCAATGTACCATTAGGAGCTTTAATATCACCAAAACCTATGAATGAAAGTTGTTTACCATCACTATTTGAAACTTTCTTTGTTGTCTACTTTTGAGTGTCATGAGATGAAAACAAAGAAGCGGTATGAGTCATATGATTAGAAGCACTTGAAGCTATAATCCATTCCACATAAGAAGAGGAATTACCTAAGTGAACATAATAGGCACAAAGATTTACCTATTGTTTCTTGGAGGATTTCTTCTTGGCTTTAGCAAGTTCATTTCTCCTTTTAAAGCATTTCTTCTTGGGGTGGTTGGTTTTTCCATAATATTTGCAAGGATTAAATACTTTCTTTTTAGGAGCATCATTAGAAGTGTGATGGGATGGACCATTAGTCTTTGGTTTAGGGTTCTTATTAAAACTTTTATGTGGATTCTTCTTACTGTGTGTCATAAGAGATTTACCAATAACTAATTGACCTAATGAGACTAAGCGATCTTGCTCACAAAGCAAACCTTTGCAAAGATATTCAAAGGAAGATTTCATAGATCCCTTGGGAATTTCAATAGCCCTATTCCTAGTTTGTATGAACAAATCAAAGGTAGAAGGCAATTTTTGCTCTACAAGAATAATAAGGGCAGTATTGGTATTCCGTATCTCTACCACAATTGTTAAGTTTTTCATTATAAGTTTTTAATTCAGCAAGAAATGACTCAATTTTATCAAAATATTTAGGATCAAGCTCATGAATCTTCTTTTCAAGATAATAAGATGAAACATCATGATATTTATCATACAAAGAAGCTAAATTTTTCCATAACTCAACCGACTATCTTCAGCCTC
Source organism: Larix kaempferi (assembly GCA_027924585.1). NCBI lineage: Eukaryota > Viridiplantae > Streptophyta > Pinopsida > Pinales > Pinaceae > Larix > Larix kaempferi. The sequence goes on along the minus strand of BSBM01000372.1, from coordinate 14,147,617 downwards.
AATATGTACATGTAAACCATCTGATACAGTTTGACCAATGAGTCCTCTTTCCTGATCACAGCACTCTTCCCATATCACTAAGTCTTTGGAATTGGTTGGTTTATGATGTTCACCATTGACTAAACGCCAAAGATTGTTTCTCTTGAGAATGCCAATCATATTTCTCTTTCAAGCAAGATAATTGGTACCAATTAACTTAGGAACAAAAGCAACCTCTAAACTCATGATGATTAAAACATAAACTAAGAAACTAATGCAATAAAGACAAGAAGCTATTGACTAGAAGAAACTGAGAAGAATAAATGAAACTCTCACTAATGACGAAACCTTGAAGCACCTACAAGGCAGGTCAAGTAAATCCTCAGTAAAAGAAAAGTAAAAAATCAACTTACAACAATTTTTTGCTTTCAGAAAGGGGTATACACACTTTCCTATAGGTGAAGGAATGTATGTGCACAATTACCAAGAAGGAAAAGTGCATGTGTATGGACTTGCCAAGACTGTAACCTGCATGTCTAATTGTAAGAATAGAAACTTGTGGATACTGAAGTCATTTGGACATAAACCTGTGAAAAATGCAGCTACACAGAGGCAAACAACCATATCTTTTGCAATAGAGGGAGATCCTTGGTTAGGATATTATGAATTTCTACATTAGATATAAAGAAAAATCAAGTAAAAATTGAAAATTTCTCAAAATTTCTGAAAAATAATGGTGAGGTTAGGGTTTTTAGAAAAAAAAACCATATATGTAGAAAAAATGCCCAAAACTAGTGTAAAACCTCTATTGTTGTCTAGATCTAATGACAAATATACAAGATAAGGAGAGCCCAATAAAAAAAATGATTGAATTTGATGCTTGATTATTTTAAAGAAAAATTATAAAAGGAGGCAGAGTTTAGTAACCAACTCTGATACCATGTTAGAATTGAGAAATATGCATTAACATATAACAATAGATTACTAACATGTAAATCAATAACCAAAATATTACTAGTCTAATATCATATTAACACAAGCATCAAATAATCAATAGAATATGCAAGTCAAGAAATAGAGAAGAGAGGACTTATTTTACGTGGTAAAACCCCAAATGGGGAAACATCCATGGAAGGTTGATTTTCTAATTCTTCAAGAAAATTTCACTCTTACAATCTTTGGCACCCACCCCCACATATTCTTTATATCACATCTTTACAATATTTCACAATATAACTTTTCATGTACCCAATGGGTCTCCTTCACCTCTATTATCTATGCTAGAGGGATGGATGTTCGTATCGCATAATACATGCAGGATAAATATTTTTCCACCTCTCTTATATAAAGAATGGCAATAGGAGAATTTTACTCCATGATGCATGTGGGACAAATCCTTATGAAGATAGAGAGTTATGAAGAGTATTATGCTTTCTTCTTCTGGGTGGGACTCATTGTGTATACAAAATGGCTTATATAGGCTTGTACAACAGTAAATGAGACCACTAGACATCACAATATCATGATAGACATCATTAAACATTCCAACATTAAAGATGGGCAGTTGATTTCTTGTAGATTTATCTTGAAGCTTCCTACTAATCCCTTGTTGTTTGATGTGGTACTAGTGGATTTTTATAACAACAAGAGAGGAAAATGTTAGAAGATGGTAACCAACCTTTAGAGAGGTATTTTGTAGGGCATACTAATGGCTCATGGCTTGATAATGGGTAGTCTCTTTCATTTATTGGAGAATTTTTTTATATAAATCCTATATAGCAATGGATATTCCATGCACACAACAACAAAAATCAATCTGTTCGAATCTATTTAATACTAAGAGGGGAGGGGGGGTCTGAATAAGTATTAGAATAGTTATGAACAATTTTTAACTTCTTAGCCGATTATTTAGATCTTAAATTATGCATCCATAATAGATAAAACATTCATCCACCTATGCACAAAAACACATAACACACAGAATTTTTACGTGGAAACCCAAATGGGAGAAAACCATAGAATGCTCTTTTATAATATGAATATTACATTCAAGGAACCACCAACTTCCTAAATTCTCCAGCACCAACTGGAAGGAGGCACTGAACCCCTGGTTTTATGGCACCAACCTAAAGGAAGCACCAACTCCCTGATTTACTAGCTTCAACTGGAAGGAGGCACCGACCCCCTTCTCCTTGCCCTGTCCTGTCGCCTGGATATACAAAAAGAAGATATTACTTTATTGCTCTTCTGATCCACACACTCTTCATATTTTCTGCTGTTCGTTCTGACGTGTGCACCTTCTGTATGTTGTAATATTGTTGTTGTTGTATTGCATACTTCACTTGACTTCACACTTCACACTTCACAACATTACTGACTTCACACTTCACAAACTATGTGCTGCTTTATCGAATATTGTAGTCTACGCCAAGGTTCAATGTTCCATTATGCTACTACTCATCTATAATCTCAATTGATATTGCGCATTTTTTGTAGTACTATTGTTATAACTATGCGCTATAGTATCGATTGATCTGCGCACCTTCAGTGATATGTCTGTTCTATCTAGGTGCGACAACCTTTAGATAATCTGCGACTCTTTGTGCATGATTCAGCCTTTCTATTTAACGCACTTGTCTCATATCATCCTCATCATAATGCACATCCTTTACTATGTTGCAACTCTGTCTCTATGCATCTGATGGATTGCTTTACTTTGCACACCTCATGATATACTTCAACTCAGTATTCGTTCATTTGTCTTAGAACATTTGTGTTATCCGCGAAACTGTAATTTTGTTCTCATGAGCTTGCACATCAACTATAGTTTTGCATTTATGTCTTCACGCAACTGTCACAGATAGACTTGCATCATATTGCACACCATCAACAATTTCATTCCTCTACTTGTGCGCACTCGGCTCTTTGCTAGATCAGCTGTTCTAGTTCCATAAGCCCTTGATGCCCCAAGAATTAGAAGCTTGATAAATCTATATCTTCCAGCTTTCGACTCACAAGCTTCCTTCCCAATATTACTTCATTCACCAACTCGGCTTCTTATTTATACTTGATCTGCGTGGATGGTGATGTCCACAAGTTGGTCGTAGTGTCCCTTCTTCCTTGCTTCACGGTTCTGCTGCTTCATGCTTCCGCCACTTGTCATCTTATGCGCCACCAAGGTTTCATCTCTTTGTGGGTCTCGCGCATACTTGGTCCTTTGGCTAGTGGGACTTGTTCCCTTGTGGTTTGGTCTTGCGCCCTTGATGTATCGTTGCTTGTGGGACTTGCGCACTTGACTCCTTCAACCACAACTTCCTTCTTGGTACTTTTGTGCGCTTCAACCACTTGTATGCTTCTTCTGATTCGTTTATCTTGCATGCTTTTGGGACTTGCATAACTTATTGGCCACTTCTTATTCTCAAGCCTCTTGCACACTGCTAAACCTTGTCCAACCAACTCTGTTGACTTACCTAGGTGGACTTGGGACTTGCGCATGTTCCATATGTATTGAGTGTATTCCTTATGTACTTCTTCAAGCTGGATATGCTTGATGAACTCCTAGATATACTTCTTTGGACTATATTCCATGTATTTCTTCAAACTTTCTTACATATACTTCTTCAAAGTGGTTTTCATATATTTCTTCAAACTGGCACATGAATATTGATTCTCTTTAACATTAGTTGATATGAATGACAACCAAAAGTTCAACACAATCTTGGTGTGATCTTGATATATCCTTCTTTGATTGGGATTTGACCTCATTTTTTAGCCACTCAATATCAAATATTTTGATATACATTGCAGTAGTTGATGTATCCTTCTTTTGGTACATTGTCATGTCCCCATTTTATGTTCCCTGGCTTTGCGAGGGGAGATGGCTTTCGAAGTTGTGTCAGCCTGATCAACAAGGGGAAATAATTAATTATTTAATGTCACCAAGCAAAAAGTAATTTTATAAAGTGACCTTGAGTAATTAATTCGTAAAGTGACTATTGAAACAGTCACTTTATGAATTAAAAGGGGAAAAAGGTAAAGGTGGCCAAAAAGAGTCAAAATGAAGATAAAAGGGAAATAAGTCACTCTCTCACTCATTCATTAATTATTTTTGAAAAGTGATTTTAGAGAGCTCTTGTGGCCTCTTTCTCTTGTGATGAAAACCCTAAGGGAGAAAAATATTTTCAGTGGTGAAACCATCCACCCTAGCTATTCTAGGGAGAAATCACTTCATATTTCTCACGATACTTCATTGAGGAAGAAGAAACTAGTTTCCAGTCGACATTGAAGGTGATTTTCAGAGGTATTTGGCATGTCAGGAGGGGCACATTCACTGTTCATAGTCTGCATACTCTCTAGAGGATGTACTATCATTTTCTAGCTACAAGCAGAAGAGGATATCAAGTTCTCACTTGGGAAGGAATATTACAGATAGAGTTCATGTTTATTGGTTCTGTGTAGAAGGAAGAGGGGTCAGACCATTCCCCGGGTTGTGTTCTCTATTGCGGGAAGTTCATGGGGCCAAGAATGAGCTCAAGTTCCATATTTATAGTTTGAAGAAGGGGCTTGTGGGGGTCGTACTATCATCTATTCTACTCGGGAAGCTCACAACAGACAAAATATTTAGATCTGGGTCATTTCCTCCATAAAAAGGGTTGAGTTTACTAAGATTTGCGCATTGAAATTTGTGCCACTCACTCAAAGGGATTACAAGACTATGATAGAGGTGGTTTGGTAGTGACTTTTGGGGCCATTTGTATTGCTGGTAAAATTTAGGAGATCTGGGCTCATTCTAAATTATTTACCTCAACATTTGGAGAGGGTTGGGCACATTCTTGGAAGTTTCCATCTCCAAAATAGTCATCTCTTGAAGTTTGGGCATCAAATATCTTATTCCAGGTGTCCAAGGAGCTGGTACAATCTTTAAAAATATGCCACTTAACGGTGGTTCATCTCAGGTGTGGAATTTGCAAAGTAAATATGTATTTTACGGTTCCTTCTTTACATTTACTTGCCAAATTGTATTGTTGTTATAAAGAATTATAAATTTGTTGTGTTTGGGATTAATTACCCTTGGTGTTAAATGAAATAAATTCTCTTGGAATCAATTTTATTCCCTATGTTATATATTTATACACATATTAATGGCATCTTGGTTAGCCCCATCATTCAACATCATTCATATGAATACATAAGCTACCAAAACAACAAGCCCAGGTTTGGATCAACAAGTGTTTGACGAAATGCACCCACCACAAGCATCTGAGACATAGGAGTAATGAAGGGAAATTTTCAAGTGCATATCTAGGGGGAATATTACAGTGGTATCAGATCCTTGTTGACAAAGTGTTTGATGAAAGTCCCACACCGAAATATACATGCAGTTTAACTTAGAAATTAGCATAGGTCTAGTTGGGGATATTACAATGGTACCACTAGTGTGCATCCAACCAACCTAAGGTGTTATCGATGATAGGTACTTTTAGATTGCTTGTTGAGTGACCAACACTTATTAGTTTCAGTCCAAGTAGTTGTTCATTGGGAAAGATGAAGTCTAATCATGAATTCATGGTGGAAATTTTGCAAGTCTTCAGGGATATCAGAAGAATTTAACATCACTCTTAGAGCATCCAGAGTTGTTGGAGCCTCACTCATCAGTTGTGGAGAGGGAAGAGAGGTTCAAATCGAGAGTTGTTGGCATCGATAATACCTCATCTTAGGAGGGAATTTTGACATAATTCCAGTATGAATTCTTGGAATTGCATGAATATGTTCCTGTAGAGGATGTGTACAATGAGGTTGATAGCACAATCGAGGAAAAGGATGACCATGAGAAGCATGATTGTGAGTATAAATCGGAAAATTTGGATGAAGTTGATAGTTTCCATGAGTCCCATCATTTGACAGGGTAATTGAAGGAAAGCGAAGACCAGATTATGGAAGCTATGAAACATTTTGATGATATGCATGCATTGGTGACAAATTGTTGTTGGAGAGCTCCAGGGACATGTGATAGTTTGGGAGGAGAACCTTCCCTTTCCGATTTTCACGAACTTATAAAAGCAATGGTAGTAATAAAATCTAAATAACTACACTTGCTTTCCGATAGAGATCATCTTCTCGTGCCTTATGAGATGTGCCATGGTGCGCTACAAGGGAAAGAAGAGGAAGTTGACATGATTAATCATGAGCTTGAGATTACCCAGGATTCCTTGTCACCTACCCAAATTTTGAGAATATTTATTTTATTTCCAAATACTTTATGTTAAATTATAATTACAAAGTTTTGTAATTATAACCAAGTCTGGTCAAGGATGATTGTAATTACTGATTATTATTATTTAATAAATTAAAGTAGGAGACAAACACCCAAGGGAACTGTTAAATGAGTGTTCACTGATCAACTAGGAGGGATGGAAGCTGTTAGAAGGCATGGGATAGATGGCAGCATTTGCACTCCACCACTAGCTGTTGGTTATGGGACAACTACCCCTAAATTTGTGTCATTATCCCCCAGGTAGGTGGAAGAGATCAGTCAGCTCATTAATGACCAGTTAACCACTAAAAGGCCTAGGCAGCCTAGATAAGGCAATTCGAATTGAGCAGGCATCTCCCACAATATTTTCTGCAAAAATATTCCTCAAGTGTATCAGGTGATCACTGAGAGATTCGAATAGGGAGGCTAAATTGTGAGTGCATTGTGAGTCTGCTAGTTATTTTGAGAAGGAAAACCAGAGGTGCTGGTGCAGGTCTCTTTGACTGCTGAGTCTTTATGACTGGATAATCTATATTCTACTGCAAGTTGATGAAACAAGGCTTCTACAGATTCTTCTTCCTGGTGGTTCAGTGAACAGGCTCGGGGGTCCTAAGGCAAGTAACTTGGCTTTCTTCAGGAATAGGTTGGGTGGAACAGGTTCCTTGGGCTGTTTGTTTCTCCTACAGTCAACCAGGTTCTACTGTTCTGACTTCTTATTTACAGTTAAATGTTTTCTGCATAGTAGAATTATTATTTACAGTTATACAGACGAAACTATTTTATTTTCTGACTTAAAGATGATATGTTTTAAGAATGATTAAGTAATTTAAATGAATGATTAAATTATTTTATGTATTTTTCCCATATTGTTATCTGTATAGTACTCTAGTACATAAAAGTAAAATTAATAGAGATGAGTGATAGGCAGAATGCCATTTGAATGAATAGATAAACACAGTAATATTTCTTTTAGATTTTGTCATCTCAATCATATGTCTAAAACGCGGGAAATAGTACATAGTATAAACAGATGTGTAGCATTCCTCAATTTTCATAATAAAAGAAAAACACTTTTATTTCTGCACAGATCTATATTTTCCAATTCAATTCAATTTATTTTCGGATAATAATAATATGCATTCCAAGATTATAAATTCAATGTTTTCAAGCATTTATATTTTAGAAATATATAGCAGTTGCAATTATTCTCTATACAGAGTGTTACTTACCAATGATAAGTAAAGACTTATTATTTTTCATCACTAGTTATCGTAGTTTGATTTAATATAGAATCAAACCCTAGGATTTTACATACTCTAGATTCTAAACACTTATTGAGTACACAGTTCAATAAATTACATATCAAGCCATTCATAGCAAACACAGTAAATATTTCTAAATTTATAGCAGACATGTTTTTCGAAACCCTAAACAATATTATTTTAACTTACTATCTATCATTTCGCATTAAGAATATCAACAAGGCACTTAACATCACATAACATTACTTATCAGAAGGCATGATTTTGTTTTGTATCGTCATCTATCAAACTCTAACAAGAATTATACATAGTGTCGAAACCATTACATGCACATGTTAAGGCCCAGTTCTCCGGCTTGATTTCTCAACACAAGCAAGGTTGCCATTGAAACCTACAGGGTAGGGTTTCATTCATTGAAAACAAAATCGAACCCTGTAGCATTACCCATTTCGAAACATATAACAGACCAAACTTTAACACACCATTATTTCAAACTTGAATTTCAAAAACGATACGAAGTACAGGGTCTATCTACCAATAGACATACAACCTACTACTCTCGACCTAAGACCACAATCGTTGATTCGAAAACAATCAACCGTTTATACAAACGTTTTCTCAAAACATCATTTAAACAAAACTATAACATTTCAGTACAAACGAGCCATTATTTTACAGAAGCGAGTGAATCCTCGGCTCTATAAGTTTCGTGTTCAAAACTATAATAAAAATTTGACTAAGTTTACATTGCATACCTTTCAAGGTTCCAAAAACTACACAGGGTCTTTCCCTTAACAACCAGCAACACTAAAACAAGTTCAAGGTCACTTTTAAACGACGCAGAAAGGCATTACAAAGCCGAATAACAACTAAATACTGAGGGTTTATCCTCTTTACAACATTGATCAAAATAAAACATTAAAACTCAGCCATTACTCCGAACAGGGTTGTATTTCCAACTCTCGACACATCGCATTCACTAGCTAAACCATGCCAAAGGTACCTACGAGGTTTCAAGAACCACCGAGGCTTACCAGGAAGTAGTTGCAGCATCCCCTTTCCAAGTCTTGTTCATAGAAACCCTCCGACGAAGTAGTACCTACCAATCAAAGTTTGAAAGGATTAAAAACAAGAAAAACGCAGGTATAAAGTAAGTATTACAGTATTACTGTCACTATCTTTGAAAACTTACCTTTAGCGTTGAAGCTCCTGAACTTAGACACACCATACCAACAAAACGACGAAGCCTGATGGCATTTGCAGCAAACACGAGTTCAAACTTAGAAGACTATTTCATAAATTGGAGAATCGAACCCCAGTTCGAATTACACTCAACAAATTGACAGAAGAACCTCCTCACAACTACATTGGTTGTATCGTGGCTCTATTGCACAAGATTATAAGCCTGTAACATATAAACTATCTCTCACAGGTCTAAGGTTCGAAATCGAGGAAGGAGTCCTCCCAATAGTAAACTCCAAACCCTACATTGCAGCGATACTGTCGGCCTTTCAACCTTACCACTAAATGCGAAATGAAGACCAGGAAAGCAATACATTGCTACTTACCAACGAAAGACTAGGGTTCTTTCTAAGCCCTAGATCTTTTAAAGATCAACGATGGATTAGCTGCCAGTCGGGCACGTTGATATTCGAGCGATCATTGCAATCAATACACATTGATTGTTGCATCTACCAAGTTGCCAAATCAGCAGACCGAGGGCTAGTGCATGGCACAACTCAACAATATTTGGTGCTTATTGTAAACTCAATCACGTGAAGACCATCCAACCAAGCTTTCCACTTCACTTAACAGCTGAGCGACATTAATGCTAGGACCTGTCATCGCCAGTTTGAAAGCATGCCAAGAACGAGCGTTAATACCCTATCAACATCAAAATCATTGCAAATGTTAGATTCATAGTTTACATCTTATAATAGTTACTAAGGTTTATTTTAGGTATCGTAACAATAGTAATATATGCCAATGTAGGTGCGTGAGTGCATAGTTACTATAGAGTGTATATATTTCCTTTCTATAGCTTATGTATAGACTTTTAGGTATAGTTAAAGTCGTGTTGATACACATTATAATGCTAGTTCATAGCATAAGCACTATATTCACAATATATTTCATACTTTAGCTATGTAATGTAATCAATTGATATAAGTCAGACTATAGGTATAGTTTAAGATTCTTTTAATGCACAAAATAATGATAGTTCATTTTGAAATAGTATAAACACTATTTTCACAAGATTTCAAATAGATTTACAATTGGACGATAATACCATCGTTTTGATATTAATATTAAGAGTCATATTAGGTTGATTTTTCTTAGATAATGAATATAGTAATATAAAAACAAAAATGACAACGTGACTGTAATAACACTGAAAAGTGTGTAAGCTAACACATAAACGAGAATTGAAACCAAAATATCCGTACCTCCAGTAACTTGTCTTGCAAGGAAGTACTTAGTGTTTTTCATATTACATTGACGATGAATTGAAAGACACATGTACTCTTAACTCATGTTTGTCATAGAATTTCTTACCTGCGTTATGCACATGGAAACAGGATTCAAATGCCTTAGCTAAACATATCTAAGTAAACCTTAGGGCACCTTGTAGGACCCCTTCGTCATCATTCAAAACAAACTGTCAGCACATTACCAAGAAAATTATAATAATACAAATCTATGTACAACATGTAGTTACATTTAGAACTAAAGCAGATTTGAAGATTGTATTCTTGTGTTATGATCATAAAATGTTCTTTGTTAAAAAGATTAGCATCCAATTAGTCTGCAATAACATTTACAACTAGCATCATATTTTGTTTTGAGAATTTCGGCGTGTTGTCGTTATTAATTATCCTAGTTAAGAGATTTAACTATTTTATATGTTCCGCATTAATAGATTCGATAATTATTGCTATTTTAAATTTTTTTAAATTTTTGGTATTTTACGGGATGTTACATTCCTTAAAGAGCACACAAAGGGCCCTTCAAGAATCAGAGATGCAAGTTGAACACCTTCGTGTGGATTTGAGTTGGTTACATCCTTCATCCTACACAACAAACAGTTAGTCGTATATGTCGGCCTTGACACAAAAGAAGGTTGGCGAAACTTATGACTTATGGAGGAACCTCGCATGAGTGTTGAGCATGAGGGGCATTAAGACTTGCATGCCTTGGAAAAGAAAGATGGCCCTGAGGTTTATGATGTTGTACATATTTTCCATTATAGGGATCATGAGTCGCCTCTTTGGAGATCCCATTGAAGTCTCAAGTCAGATCCCCATGTGACATAGTGTAGCATATACCTTGTGGACCAACCAACAAGGAAGTGTGTGCATCCATGGATTATGGGTGCTTTTTTGCTTTTTCGCGATTTTTGACCCATTGTACTCTATCTAATTCCGGTAAAAGGAATTAGGGTTGTAACCTAATTCGGGTAAACGAATTAGGGTTTTAGATGCTGCAGAATACCATTTATTGTATTGTACATGTAAAATAAACATATAATGAAAAAGGAGCTATGCGGCTCTAAGTTTTGCTGGTTTTTCCCGGTTAAGGGTTTCCAGGTGAAAATCTCTGTGTAATGTGTGTGCCATTGTGTATTTTTCTGTTAATGCTTAAGAATCATATAAGTTTGTACTTCACTGTTAAGGTTTAAAACTTACATTTGGTATCAGAGCATTTTTTGGGTTCAGAGGGATGCCTTTGTTTCCAAGGGTTTGGCTCGATCTTGGATTTGTGATAAACCTGGTTTCAGTGGGAGCTTTGCAGCGGTGATTTATTTATTTTTCTTTAAAGAATGGCGAGCAGTTCTAGATTCGAGATTGAGAAATTTAATGGCCAGAGCTTTGAGCTATGGAAGCTCAAAATGGAAGATCTTCTGGTAGATAGAGAACAATGGATCGCAGTAGATCCAGGTACCATGCCCTCTGGGGCGGTAAAAGAAGAATGGGAAAAGCTGGAAAGAAAAGCAAGGAGCACCATTCGTCTCTGCCTCGCAGATTCGGTATTGGTGAACGTATCTGGAGAAGACAGTGCAAAGAAGCTATGGGACAAACTGGGAAATCTGTATCAGTCAAAGTCCCTGGTAAATAAGTTATTTCTGCGAAAGAAATTGTACCTTCTGAGGATGACTGATGGAGACTCTGTATCAGAGCATCTAAACGCCTTCAATACTCTGGTACGTCAGTTGACATCTGTTGGTATTACACTTGATGATGATGAAAAGTGTATTAGTCTGTTGTGCTCTTTGCCAGATTCATGGGATAATCTGGTCATAGCTATTGGGAGTAATGCAACCACGCTAAACTTCGATGATGTGGTTGCATCCCTACTATCGGAGGAAATGAGGCGGAGATCCATAGATAGTTCAGCCAAGGATGCCTTATTTGTAAGAGGTCGCCCTGGAGACAGATCTAAAAATAAGTCTTCAGGTGGTAGATCTAAATCTAGAGGGAGATCTAAATCTCCAGGACCTTCTGTAAGAAAATGCTGGAAGTGCGGAAAAGCTGGGCATTACAAGAAGGATTGTAAATCGAAAATTACTGATAAAAGTAGAGGACCTAATGACGCTCCATCCGCAGATGGGAAAGAATCTACAGAGGAAGGAGGAGATGTGTATCTGGCATCTTCAAGTACACATGCAGAGCATGATTCGTGGTTGATTGACTCAGGTGCGTCTTATCATATGACTCCTCACAGGGAGTGGTTTTCTGAATACGAAAAGTATGATGGAGGAGATGTATTTCTGGGAGACAACTCGGTAGCGAAAATCATAGGTCGAGGAAAGGTCAAGCTACTGCTCAAAGATGGAAGGGTTAAAACTCTTCCCGGGGTTCTGCACATTCCAAAGTTGGCTAGAAACCTTATATCTGTAAGTAAAATGGATGATGCAGGTGTGAAAACTCTATTTGAAAAGAACACATGCAAGATGGTTCGAGAGTCATTGGTGTTGATGAGGGGAGTTCGGATTGGAACTCTATACAAGTTGTTGGGAAGCACCTTCAAAAATGGATGTAACAGCACTATTGTTTCTGAGGGTAAAAATGAAGGAGACAGAGTCCTTACTGTCTCTAGTGAGAAGACATCGCTATGGCATCGAAGGCTGGGACATATTGGAGAAAAGGGTCTTCGACTATTACAAGGTAAAAGTATGGCTGAAGGCATGTCTGATTTCACATTAGATTTCGATTTCTGTGAACATTGCTTATATGGTAAACAGAATCGGGTACGATTCTCATCTGGTGTTGTAAGAGCTAAAGGAATCTTAGAATTAATACACAGTGATGTTTTTGGACCTGTGCCTGTTCCATCACTAGGTAAATCTGTGTATTATGTTTCATTCATAGATGATTTCTCAAGAAAAACTTGGATTTATTTCCTGCGTAATAAATCTGAGGTTTTTAATAAATTCAAAGAATTTAAGGCTCTTGTAGAGAATCAAACTGAGAAGAAAATAAAAGTACTCAGAACAGATAACGGTGGAGAATTCTGTGAAAGTGAATTTGAGGAGTTCTGTAAAACGTGTGGAATAGCAAGGCAAAAGACTACTCCATACACACCTCAACAGAATGGGGTTGCGGAAAGGATGAACAGGACATTGATGGAAAAGGCAAGGAGTATGCTCAGTGGTGCAGGTCTAGCACAACAATTCTGGGCATAAGCTGTTGACACTGCGTGTTACCTAGTGAATAGGACACCCACATCAGCGTTGGTTGACAAGACACCTCATGAGGTTTGGACTGGTAAGAAATCCTCTCTCTCTCATCTCAGAGTGTTTGGGTGTGATGCTTTTGTACATGTTCCAAAGGAGAAAAGGAGCAAGTTGGATAATAAAGCGGAAAAATGTATCTTCATTGGTTACAAGGATGGAGTGAAAGGTTACAAGCTGTGGAACCCAGTAAAAAGGCAAACAGTTTACAGTCGAGATGTGATCTTCAGAGAAGTTGAAAGCACTTCCAAGATTGAGGATGTACCAAAGGAAAAGGATTCAGAAAAGCTACACTTTGATATCAAGGATGAAAGAGGTGACTCTTTTGAGGAACCAGATTCGTCTGAATCAGATGAGGAGGCAAAATCGTCTGAATCAGATGAAGAGGCGGATCCACAGACTCCGGTATTGAGGAGATCTGACCGAGAAAGAAGGCAAGTTGAAAGGTACAGTCCCCCTGATTTTCGTTCTAATTTTGTGTTATCTATTACTGATGATGATCCTAGAACTGCTAAAGAGGCAATGGATTCAGAAGATAGTAAACTATGGAAGAAGGCCATGATAGAAGAAATGGATGCCTTGGACAAAAATGAGGCATGGGATCTGGTTGAGTTGCCAGAAGGAAGAAAGCCTATTGGAAGCAAATGGGTATTCAAGAAGAAGTTAAATGCAGCAGGTAAAGTGGAGAAGTACAAGGCTCGACTAGTTGCGAAAGGTTACTCCCAAATTGAGGGCATCGATTTTGGTGATATTTTTTCACCTGTTGCAAAATTGACTTCTATTAGATTTCTTTTATCTATTTCTGCTGCTTTTGATCTTGAAGTAGAACAGATGGATGTAAAGACGGCTTTCCTACATGGAAATCTTAATGAAGAGATCTATATGAAGCAACCAGAACGGTTTGTGGTGAAAGGAAGAAAGGAGCTTGTCTATAAGCTGAAAAAGTCTCTCTACGGTTTGAAACAATCTCCCAGAATGTGGTATCAAAAATTTGATACTTATATACTGGGACTTGGTTTCTCAAGAAGCAAAGCTGATCACTGTGTTTATTTTAAGCTAATTGGTGATCATTTTATTTATGTAATATTGTATGTTGATGATATGTTGCTAATTGGAAACAACAAAGAAATCATCAAGGATGTCAAGAATCAGCTGTCATCTGAATTTGACATGAAAGATCTTGGTGCTGCAAATTTCATTTTGGGCATGGAAATAAAAAGAGATCGTGAAAACAGGAAACTCTGGTTAAATCAGAGGAAATATGTTGAAACGATATTGAAGAGATTTAATATGCAGGAAAGCAAACCAGTGAAGGTGCCCATTCCTGTAGGTGTAAGGTTATCTGCAGAACAGTGTCCCACTACACAAGAAGAGGTAGAGGACATGTCTCATGTTCCCTATGCTAGTGCAGTTGGCAGTCTGATGTATGCCATGGTCTGTACTAGACCAGATATAGCCAATGCAGTGGGAGTTTTGAGTAGATACATGTCAAAACCAGGAAAGGAACATTGGACTGCAGTAAAAAGGGTCTTCAGGTATTTGCGTGGCACTACAGATTCTGCAATCTGCTACCAAGGAAGACTCGGTCTAAACAGAGAGATAAATATACAAGGATTTGCTGATGCTGACTGGGCTGGAGATCTTGATCACAGAAGATCTACAAGTGGCTACGTTTTTAATCTATTTGGAGGAGCAATCAGTTGGATGAGTAGAAGACAAGCTGTAGTTGCACTCTCAACTACAGAAGCTGAATACATGGCAGCTACCCATGCAAGTAAGGAAGCTGTATGGTTGCAAAGATTGTGTTCAGGTATTGGTTTTGTTCAAAATGTAGTAAAGATTGGCTGTGATAGCTCAAGTGCAATATTTCTAGCAAAGAACCCTGCTTATCACTCAAAGACAAAGCACATTGATGTGCAGTACCATTTCGTCAGAGACATGGTTGAACAAAACAAAGTGTTGCTGGAGAAGGTTGACACTTTGGTAAATGTTGCAGACTCTTTGACAAAGTCTGTGAGTACTCAGAAGTTCTCTTGGTGTAAAGAGAACATGGGCATTGTTGAAGTCATAAATTTCTCATGTATGTGAAGAGAACAACAAGTGGGAGAATGTTGGGTATGTTATATCTCTTCACATGGTCGCTGCGTGTAAAACACGATTCGCCTGCGCCGGGCGCGTCCGGAGGGGGGGGTTTAGAGGGGGGGGTAGCCCGACAGGGCCCACCCCCTTCGTTTCGGACCGTTAGGTTCCGAAACGACACGGAGGGGGCCATTAGGCCCCCGGAGTCCGCGCGGAGCGCAAAATTTTTTGGGTTGCTTTTTTGCTTTTTCGCGATTAAGGGTTTCCAGGTGAAAATCTCTGTGTAATGTGTGTGCCATTGTGTATTTTTCTGTTAATGCTTAAGAATCATATAAGTTTGTACTTCACTGTTAAGGTTTAAAACTTACAATGGGGACAAGTGTATTATAGAGAAGGACACATCACTCTAGGATACAAGGTCAATTGACATCAATAGAGTGATGGATATAGTAGCAAATACATGATATATGATGGTACAGGGGGATACAATGGTATACAATAGGTTAGGAGAGGATCACTAGATCCATTCAGATGAGATAGGGGGCATTGTGGCCATGATAGAGGTATTTCATTTGGACCATGTGATTAGTGCCTATACTGCTTAAGAGGAGAGCCAAGATCTGCTAGATCGGTTCACAAATATTTCGATAAGCGTTGGGAGGGGTGGAATTCCAATTTGGTGGTGGGATCCTACATTCATCGGAGTGATAGATTGCTTCAGATGATGAGGATGATCGACAGGGCCGTGTTATTCATTGGTTTGTGTCACTGTGGGTATGTTGTGAGAGGAGTTGTTGAGCTTTGTTCTAGTATATAGTGACATAGATTTTCCCTCACGCTACTTGGGATTGATACTATCTGTGGGTTGGTAGACTTTGACAGTGCCCACATGACCATGCGAAGTGTGAAGAATCCCCTAAAGAGATGATGATGTGTTCACAAGACCATGATGATGAGAAGTGTGAAGAAGCCCTAAAGTGATGATGATGTGCCCACATGACCATGTGAAGTGTAAAGAAGCCCCTAAAGAGATGATGATGTGTCCACAAGACCATGATATTGATGAGAAGTGTGAACAATCCCCTAAAGTGATGATGATGTGTCCACATGACCATGTGAAGTGGTTAAGCATCCCCTTGATGAAGCCATGAAGTGGTCATTGACCCATTGAAGAAGCCCCTAAAATGTGGAAGAAAATAATAATAATAAGTTAGGGCCAACCTACCCTAAAGTGATTTAAAAAGTAACTTGGAAAAGTATAAATACAAGTTAGATCATTGCATTTTTATCATCCAATTTCTTCTCTCATGCGCACTTTCAAGAAGAAGTAGAGCGAAATTTAGAGGAGGATCTTATAAAGAGTTTGAAGGATGATCTAGGGTTTTTCTCTTAATCCTTTATCTTGACGGAAACTTGCGTAACGTTCTCATACGGTATTGGAATCACGAAATTCTTAGCTCGTTGGAAAGCTTGTTCTAAGGGCTATGTGATGACATGATCTAGGGTTTCTTTTGGTGAAGGAAATGTCACATGACTAGGGTTTCTCTCTTGTTTCTTCATCTTGTGATCTCGACAAAGGTATGGATCTTGTATATGTATTAGGGTTTCTCTCTTGGTGAATCATGGTGAATATCTTGTATAGATTATGATGATGTTATTGCCATAGATTATAGTGATATTGGCATAGATTATGGTGATGATATTGGCATAGATCATGGTGATATTTTCATAGATTATGGTGATATTAGCATACATTATGGTGATAATATTGGCATAGATCATGGTAATATTTGCTTAGATTATGATGATACTGGCATATATTATGGTGATGATCTTGGCATAGATCATGGTGATATTGGAATAGATTATGGTGATATTATTACTATAGATTATTGTGATGTTATTGGTATGGACTATGATGATGTTATTGTCATAATGTAGGGCTCCTCTCTTAGAATGACCTAGGGTTTGAAGATGATGATGATGGTAAGGGTTTGAAGTAGCGAACAAATGAAGTCTATGGATGATTGCTTCATGAAGGTTATATTGCAGATTTAGAAGATATGTTTTGGTTCTCTTCATGAAGGTTTTATTTCAGATTTGGAAGACATCTTTTGGTCTTCTTTATGAAGGTTTTATTGTAGATTTGAAGGGCTAGTTTGAGGCGGAATTGAAGGTCATATTGTAGACATGTTTTGGTCTTGTTCATGAAGGATTTAATTTTATATTTGAAGGACACATTTCATCCTTGTTTATGAAGATGTGGAAGACATATTTTGGTCTTGCACAAGAGGGTTTTGTTGCATATTTGAAGACTATCTTGGAAGAAGTTGCTTGCAGATTTGGAGGACAAATTTGAGGCATGTACAAGATGACATGTTGACAGTGATAGTGACAGTGAGAGTTGCAGTGATAGTGACAGTAACAATGACAGTGACAGTGATAATGACAGTGAAAATACAGTGATCGTGATAGTGTGAAGATAGTGATAGTATGAAGCCAGTGATAGGGATAGTGACAGTGATAATACAGTTATAGTGACAGTGTGAAGACACTGACAGGGAAATTAACAGTGATAGTGACAGTGACGATGGCAGTGACAATGACAGGTTGATACTCTTATTCATATCAGAGTGGAAGGGTGGTGCTAGGGCATGTTGGTTCCTGTGATATCAGGGAGTTGGTGCTTGAGAACCAAGGTGGCAGGACATGGAAAGGATGGGAGATCGAAGTCTCCTTCAAGATGGTGTCTGAAAAGTGTGAGTTGGTGCTCATAGAGGGGGTTGGTGCCTCCTTATAGTTGGTTCTAGAAAAATTAGGGGGTTGGTGCCTCCTTCCCGTTGGTGTTGGAAAATCCAGGGATTTGTAGCCTCCTTCTAGTGGGTGCTAGATAAATTAGGGAGTGGGGCTTCCTTCAAGTTGGTGCTGGTAAAATAATTGAATGTAATCTTGTTATTATATAATTAAAGCATTTAATGGTTTTCTCCTGTTTGGTTTTCCACATAAAAATACCTTGTACATTGTGTATGATTTATGTGATGATGAATGAAATTGTTAATGGTTATTGTTACATGATGTGCTTAAGGATAAAACTGATAAAAATTCTCAATAATGATTCACCCCCCCCTTCTTAATAGGACCCGACCTCTTGTCGAGATTTAAAAATAGGGAAGAACCAATTGGTATTGAAGATGACCTACCATATTCCGATTTGTTTAAGTCAAAGATATACCATATAAATTAGCTTAAATTTCACAATTTTTATAAGAAGAGAAGGCCCCACACGATCTTATGGAAAAGAAAAAGAAAATCCTTGCAATGAAGGTTTCCCACTATACACTTATAAATGGATGTTTGCATAAGATATGACTTAATGATATATTAAGAAGACGATCCGTAGAACATGAAAATGATAGAATAATTGAAGAAGCAAATGCAGGACCTGTAGAAGGGCATTTCCACTTAGATGCTACAACTAAGAAGCTGTTGGAATCATAAATTTGTGTCCCTCACTATATAGAGAATATAGTCACAAAGTAAACCAATGTGACAAATTCCAAAGAATGGTTTGACCAGTAAAGATGGATGAAATGCCTTTGGTAATAATAAAATCCTAGTCTTCCATTTGAAATTTGGGAAATTGATTTTGTGGGCCCCTTCCCAAATAAGGAAAAAGAATAGGTGCAAGGTATAATATTACAATAGTAGAATATTTAGTTAAATGGGGAGAAGCAAAACCGGTTGGAATTGCACAAAAAGAGGTAGTGGCTAAATACATATATGAAACATAATCACAAGGTTTGGGTTACCTCTAACATTAATAAGTGACCAAGGAACTCACTTTATCAATAACACACGAGGTTTTAATGAAAGAATTTTTAATGAACCATAACACAAGTCCCCCCCTACCACCCCCAAGAAAATAGATCAGTAGAAGCATTCAACAATACTAAAACTAAGGGTTTGAAAAAAATGTGCAATATCGACAGGGCTGAATGGGATGATAAAGTACCTACTATCTTTTGGGCATATAGAACAACCTATAAAAGATCGACTGGTCAAACTCCTTTTAAACTGGTTTATGGGAAAGAAGTTGTAATCCCCTTACACTTCACACCAACTTTAGATAAAATAACAAGTGTATTAAAATATGACTACAACCAAGCAAAACAAGATAGACTTTACCAACTTAACAAACTATAAGAAGAAAGAACAATAGCTCTTCATCATCAAGAAGTGCAAAAGCAACAATAGAAAGCATGGAATGACATAAATATTAAAAGGAAATAAATTGAAATAGGAAACCCTGTCCTTACATATGACAGTAAAATAAAATGAAAACTGGAAACAACATGGTTAGGTCCCTTTGTAATTGAAAATATAAAACCTAATGGGCCTGTCCAACTAAGAACACGCAAGGGAAACTCCTCATCAAAGTAGTCAATGGTGCCTAACTAAGAAGATTCCATGCTTGGAAAATGAATGAATGAATGAATGAATGCATGCATGCATGAATGAATAGATAAATAAATAAATAAAATAAGAAATAAAATACAATTGGTTAGGAGAACAACTCATAGAGGAACGAAAATATTGTGAATTAGCATAGGAATATCATCCAAGGATCATGACGATAAATTGGGAGCAATAATCAACAAACAACAACAGTAAACCATGGTGGTAAGAGAGTTAAGTAAGCGATAGATGAGAGGAGGAACAATGGTCTATTGAACATAAGATAGGGAAGAACATGTCAAAGGATTAGCAAATCATCATAGGTAATTACAAGAAAAAATATAGCGGTTGATACTACAAGGATCGAGAAGCAATAAGCAAACAAAATAATAATAAAATGATAGATCAAAGCAAGTAAAATAATTCAAATCAAAGTAAAACCAACCAACCCTAGGAAATCAGTCGACGAAAGGTCAACGGGTCAAATCACTAGTCAAACACCACATTTGATTAATGACTTAAATGAGCTTCATTGTCAAAGCGACTTTTGCATGAGCAACTAGCACACCCTCAACATTGAATCACCTATAAATACAGATGAATCCATTGGGAAAATAACCAAAATTGTCAACCTAGGTAGAGTTGATAAAATATGAGATATACCCAAGCACAGTTGACCCTGTTTGACATAAACTCCTGTAGAAAGCATGGAACCGAAGATGAGAGGAGAAGTATCACTAGGCGATGCATAAAAAAAAAAGAAAATGGATCCCAAATCCAAGAAAGGGCATCAAAGAACCAAAAATAGAGTTAGAGGCCATAATGACCTATATTCGACACCAAAAAATGGAAGAAATTGACTAGGCTAAGCATTGAAATTTTTTCAAAAAGTGGGAAACCATGTCATACTTGAATGCTCCCTAGGTTAGACGGTTCAAAGGGTGGGAGGAAGAAGTATCTAAGTTCCTTGTTAGTCAGTATCATGGTGGGAAGATATGGATCGATGAACTAGTCGCAATTACACCCGACTTGATCAGTTGGATTACAAGATTGTTGAAGGTAGGAGATCCCATACCAAATATAACATGCAAAATGGAATGGATATGAAATATTACATGATTGACATCAAAAATTAATTCAAAATGCCTGGTCATCAGTAAGGTAAAATAATAACATGTTGAATAGACCTGCATTATAGTTTCCCTTTGATTAACTAGTTATGGTTGGGTGTCAGATGTAAAACTGAACATGTTAGAGGTTATTGGTTAAATAAACGAGAAAGGAAGGGCATAACACTTGGGCGAAATTATAAACACAAACTATGAGGAATGTCAGGAGCGAAGAAAGGCCATTAGATATCCATCACTGTTAATATGGATATAGATGTCTCAAATAAGCCCAGTTGGGGAAACAAACTTTACTCTTAACTTACAACCGACTAATGGAACTTCCAGTGCTTCACCGCCAAATGTAAGGGACAAAAAAAACTTTAGCTCCATAATAATTATTTCAAGAGTGGGTCAAGTCGATGAAGTCGACATGCAATAGATGGAGCCTACACCTCAATGTATTAGAAGAAATATGCCTCCCCTTGTACATATTCACTTGGGACTTGACTTCACAAAGGTTTGGTATGTAGATAGGAAAGGAGGCGAACGAAAAGAGTTGGAGTAGCACCCCACAATCGAGGAGGTATTTGAAGAAATAACAAGATAAGAACATGCAATATACCCAATCCCACCATTAGCAAGGAATCTAATTAACCAGGTTATAACACATATGTCAGAAAGGTGAAATAGAAGAATAAATTGAGGAAACGACTTTCACATTCATTTTGTACAACAATTGGGCATGTTGACGAGTTCCACACCAAGTACACTAGTGGGGAAGAAGCAAAATACCAGGATAGAGCACACTAATCCCGAATCACCTACATTATCGACTGAGGAATATATAGAAACATTAGTCCAAGGTAAAAAATAAATAGACTCTGAAGATCCTTGACTTAAAACAAATTAACTGAAGTTGAACACAAATTCTTATCAGCAAGAGAAGAAGAAAAATGAAAATTCACTAGAGAATAAGCAAAGAAGAGGAAACAAGTGTTACAATCCAGTGTCAGGTCATAATACATTGAAACATTGGAGTGAGCAAAATAAATTATAATAGAGGCTTTGAAAACAAATAACTATCGAAAATCATATACAAAACAAACTATAAGGGAATAGAGAGAAGAGCAGGTAGCTCAACAAGCTAAAAAGAAGAAATTGGAAGGAATAAAATTTACAATTAAAGTATTGACTCAACCATGGGAAAAAGGGAAAGCACTACTTAAATCTCAATCGACTTGACGGGAACACCATCACCACCAAAGCCTAAACTTGTTGAAGAAGAACAACAAAAAAACAATCGACTGAACAAAAGCAAGAGGAGCGAAACGACTAGGAGAAACCTAATTAATACTAATAGACTTATGAGCCTTAGAAGGATAATACCTTGATTGGACAACAAAAGAAAACAAAAGAACCAACATTTGAGAAGGCAGATCAAGCACAAGAATAGGGGAAATATCAAACACATAAGAAATAATAAGATAAAGAAAAAGAGAAATCCAAAGACAAGGAAATAAAAAAAAATCCAGTCAAAATAGAGAAGGTTACAAAGGAGCAATAGATTGAAGCACTGCCAATAGAATGACAAGACCCAATAATTGACTCCTTGGAATTATCTTTTTCAAGCAAGCATAAATTCATTTAAGCAAAGAGAAACAACAAACACAACCACAACAACATCAACCATAGACAGAAGCAACATAGATAGAAAGGTTGATCAAGCACTAAGAACAAGTATACTTACTAGAAGGGAAACATCTGAAAAAAGGGAAGAAAACATTTACAAGCTTCAAAGTACAGGGAGAACAACAAGATTGACCAATGAAAATGCCTTTGACAAATAAATTCAGGAATTATACAAATCAGTCACCAAGTAACTTGACAGACGATGGAGCATATCTAAGAAGATATTGAAGGAGAGAATAAATAAGGTACAAAGAGCATGGGAGACATGCAATGTACATGCACAACAAGCCCTTGGATTTTCATTCGACTCTCCACCTATTGATCTGGTCAACTGCATGAAAATTTTATTGGTAATTGTAATTCACAATCAGAAGAGATTACTCAATGAAAATATAAAGCTCATATCCAACCAGATTGCTGCTATACTAAAATTAGAACATGATAAATTTGAAGATAATAAAAAGAAACTGGAAGAATTAAAAGAGGATGCTCAAAAATTTGGCAACACCTTGAATAGATGGCCGACTTATTTTGCAAATTTGTGCACCCATCTTAAAGTAAATGAAGAGTTAAAAGAAGAACTAAGTGCTCGTAAAAATACTACAACTGATAATAGAAGCTGGGATACATTGAGAACATAGACCTGCACAGATCCATCTTAAACTCGGATCTATTAGGCACCGAGAATTATCCAATTTATTGATGTGTAATTTTTTTATCTTAATTTTTTTACACATTAAGAGAAAAATTACACCTCAACATATTTGATCCCTTTTGGTGCTTGATATATCTAGGTTTAAGATGAAACCAATATATATTTTTTTTAAATTTAAGCCGACATTATTTTATTTATTTATTTTTTATTTTATGGAAACTTGATGTTACATAACGTTACACAATGTTCCATGCTACAACATCTCTCTCATACTGATTTGTACAACACCTCACTACTCTTAGTGCAATTAAAGAAGACGAAAAAAAAAACAAAAGGAATTACAAGGACAAGAAAATCAATGGTTCTAGGAAGGTAGAAATGCACAACATGAGTCTCATAGAGTGCCCAAGCAAGTTTGGGATGTGCTTTGTCAAGTTAGAAAGATGCAGACATAATATAACCCCGAATTAGAGTCTATAGAAGATGCATCCATTGAGAATAAAATGCACTACTTGTCAGAGATGAGGAAGACCATCATTACGACTAAGAAAGTGTAACGTACCCTCGTTACACATACTCATAATTACAGTGTAAAACTATGCAACTAAATTTTTTATGATTAAGTATCTTATTAACAACATTAAAAGACTCAATAGTTTCCCATAAACAAACATAGGAAAGACTCTGAGCTAGATAGGAATATCATAGTTGGCAAGGTTAAACCACACTACATGAAAACATGAAAAACAATCATATTCATAGAAAAGATTCACAAATAGGAATGCAAACATATCGTCCAGTTGTTTCCTATCATTCTATGAACATCAGGCAGTCAAGATAATACCCATACTAATGCCTATAATTCACTGAATCTCATAACAACTTCCATTAGGCATCCAATTAACAACTTCGTCTTTCTCATTATTATCCCATCTTAAACCCGTCAAATGAATTTCATACGATATAACAATCTACAGGGAACTACACCCATATTTAACCCATACAATGAATTGCATACAATATTAAGAGGTACAGATATCCATTAAACATGTCTTACACAAATGAAGTTGAGCCATTCATCCCTCACATACAAATTCATACAACAGACAACCTATGCAAATGAAAGTAGCTACATTCATGAATACAACCTTCTAACAGGCTTAACATAGCTTATTCATGAATTACATTAATTTACACATTCATTCCACAGGTTAAACATAACAAGCATAATAAAACACATGAACATTATAAATCATACACATATACACTTATCTGAATTCACATGAAGATGGAAACTGGATGCATGTGAGCCACGCTCCTCCCAACCTTAGAACTTGTCCAGCCTGTACTATTTCAACTCCCAAGTTCACCCCCGAGCCGAGATCCAGACTTTAACTAGAGGTATCTCACCAATTTCTTCCCAACTGACTCTTAGAGTCTTAGGTGGAAATAACAGAGGTAAACGTTATATACAGGGTTCAACAAACAACCATTGGATAACCAATTCCTTGTCAATTCTACAACTGACCCACCTGAGTTCCTTCCCAAAATGCACAGCGATTCACTTCACTGCAAAGCGTTGGGAATCCCTCTGGGTCTCATGCTTCATTGCCAATTCACTGGCGTATGCAACCAAGGAATACATGGCCAGTTTGGTTTATCTCAGCTTAACAATGTCTAGGTTAGCTCTGCAGTTCGGGTTCAGGATAGTCACAGGAAATCTTTCCCAGTTTTTTTCACTCTCAGAGAACTCTAAAACGCACAGTGAACCTCTTCACTGATCGACGTCTGAGCTTCCCTTCCCCGGATTTCCTTACACCCGTAATTTCCCAGGCAACAGTTTTTCCCTTCACCGTCCTCCCCGGACTCACGTCCCCCCCTGCGTGTGTTCTCTGTGGGTATCCGTCCGGACTCACATCCAACCACCCAGGCGCGTGTACAACAACCTCCCACTTCCTCTGGATCAACAAGGCAATCCCTGTGTCCTCCTTTGGGTGCCCACGTGGCTGTCCCCAAAGGAACACGTTCCCTTCCCCAACTTAAGCATGATTAACCACTTACTCATAACATTAAACAATATTTAATAATAATTAATTATTAAATACCCCCATTGAGTTTAAGGCTTAGAAGTATGGGTTTTTGGGTTTTAACATAAGGTTTTAGAAACAAAGGTTTAGGGAACAAGGTACATAAGCCAACCTTACCCCCTCACAACCCCTTGGTTAATATCTGGATCTCCTCTTCAACGTTTTTGCTCCTCATGCAGCTAGCTGGTATTTGTATTAAAATATAATCAAGCTATGTACATACTCATAGACACAATGTTTAATTACAATAACAGCTCTAACCTGGGCCAGGGGGTGTTACAATTCCCCTCCCCTTAGAGTCTTCATCGTCCTCGATGATTGGCATTGTATCAAAACTTATACAAAAAAAAAATTGTTGTCTTAATGTTTTAATATATACACTTTTTCAAAATAAATGCGGATACTCTTCCCGCATTATATTTTCCAGTTCCCATGTAGATTCTTCAGGACTGTAATGGGTCCATTGGACCTTTACCTGTCCGATGACCCTGTTCCTGAGTATCTTGCTTCTGCGATCCAATATGAAGATTGGTTGAACTTGCATTTCCCCTTCTGGTTCCACCTGAAGAACATACCAATCAAGCACATGATTAATATCATAAACATACTTTTTTAGAAATGAAATATGAAACACATTATGTATTTTGATAGTGGGAGGTAGTGCTAGCTCATAAGTTATCGATCCCACTCTGATCAAGACTTCGAATGGACCACAAAATCTAGCGGCCAATTTCTTGCATTTTCCCAACCGCAAGGAACTTTTCTTTCCTCTGAACTTCAGGAACACCATGTCCCCAACTTGGAATTCTCTGTGTGTCCTTTTATCTGCATAGATCTTTTGACGATCTTGTGCCATTTTCAAATTCTGTTTTATCTTTACCACTTGATTTTCAATATCCTGAAGCATTTAAGGCTCAATGATCAGCTTGTCTACAGGTTTATCCCAATTGATTGGAACATTACACTTTCTACCGTATAAGGCTTCAAATGGACTCATATTCAAAGATTCCTGATAACCATTATTATAAGCGAATTCCACCAAGTACACTCTTCCCATTTGCCTGGTTTGTCCATGACATACATACTGAGCATGTCTTCAATGACTTGTTTTACACGCTCAGTCTGCCCATCAGTTTTGGGATGATAAGCTGTGCTTAAATTAAGCTTAGTCCCAAACTCTTTAAACAAACCTTTCCAAAAATTAGAAGTGAATTTCGGATCTCTATCCGACACAATGGCTTTCGGAATACCATGCAACCTAGCAATTTCTTTCATATAAATCTCAGCAATTTTAGCTGCCTTGAAAGTTGATTGTACTGGAATAAAATGGGCTGATTTGGTTAACTTATCAACCACTACCATGATTGAATCATGCTGCCTCATGGTTCTCAGAAAACCTGTAATAAAATCAACAGTTACTGTGTCCCATTTCCATTCAAGAATAAGCAATGGCTGAAGTAAACCAGCTGGGTATTGATGCTCTGCTTTGACCCTTTGACATTCTAAACAACGAGCAATGTAATTGGCCACCTCCTTTTTCATGTTTGGCCAATAGAAATTCTTCTTTACAGCTGTAAGAGTTCTCTGATATCCGAGATGTCCTGCATAAGGTACGTTATACATTTCCCGCAATATTATTCTTTTCAATTCTTCATGATCAGGTACATAGATCCGATCCTTAAAATAAAGGATACCATTCTTAGCTACTGTAAAATTGCAGAACTTTAATGCTTCACTTCCTTCTTGCAATGCTGTTGTTATTTGTAAATATTTCTTGTCACTTTTCGAAGCTTCAAGAAATCTGATTTGTAAATCATAATTCCAATTGTTGATGGCTGAAACATGCATCAGTTGTCCCCTTCTGCTGAGTGCATCAGCTACTCGATTTTCTTTTCCTTTCAAGTACTTGATCTCAAAATTGAACTCACTTAAGAACTCAACCCACCTAGCTTGCCGGGCATTAAGTTGAGGCTAATCAAACAAATACTTTAAACTGTTATGATCAGTTCTTAACTCGAACTTATTTCCCATAAGATAGTGTCTCCACATGCGAAGTGCATGAACAATGGATGCTAGTTCCAAGTCATGAGTAGAGTAGTTCTTCTCATGCTCCTTCAAATTCCGTGATTCGTATCAAATCACATGTCCTTCCTGCATTAGAACTCCACCCAGTCCTTCAAGTGATGCATCAATACAAACCATAAATTCTTTATCAGGATTAGAAATCTTCAATACATGCGCACATGTAAGCAATTCCTTTAGATTTATGAAATTATCTTCACATTTATGACTCCAGATGAAAGGTACACCTTTATTTTGCAAATATGTAATTGAATTGGTTATTCTCGAAAAATATTTTATAAACTTTCGGTAAGAACCAACCAATCCCAGGAATGATCTTACCTCAAAGACATTGCGAGGAGTAGGCCATTCCAAAATGGCCTTAATTTTAACTGGGTCCATAGCCACACCTTCCTCAGAGATGGTATGGCCCAAATATAACAATTGTTTCTGATAGAACGTTGCACTTGTTGATCTTGGCATACAATTAATTTTCTCTCAAGATTTGTAAAGTAATCCTAAGATGTTCTTCATGCTCCTCCTCGGTTTTGGAATATATAAGTATATCATCCAAAAATACAATTATAAACTTATCCAGAAACTCTGTAAATACACCATTCATCAAACACATGAATGTAGTAGGAGCATTTGTTAAACCAAAAGGAAGCACTGTAAATTCATAATGCCCATATCTGGTTCTGAATGTTGTTTTACATATGTATTCTTCCTTAATGCGTATCTGGTGATATCCAGATCTCAAATCTATCTTAGAAAATATTCTTGCACCTCTTAACTGATAAAAAATATCATTAATTCTAGGTAGAGGATACCTATTCTTAATTGTGGCTTTGTTTAGCTGCCTGTAGTCCACACATAATCTGAGTGTGCCATCCTTCTTTCTTACAAAAATAACTGGAGCACCCAAAGGTGATACACTAGGTCGTATATACCCTTTCTTCAACAACTCCTCAAGTTGCATCTGTAATTCTTTTAACTGCGGAGTACCCATTCTGTATGGTTCTTTTGAAGCTGGCATAGTTCCATGCACCAAATCGATTGTGAAATCGATATCCCTCTTGGGTGGTAACCCAGGAACTTCCTGAAATACATCAACAAATTCTTTCAACACTGGATATTCATCCAAACTTGATTCTTTTCCATTAACCAACTCTTCTACCCGAATAGCATACAACTGAAACCTTTTCCTGATGCACTTCTTCATTTGCAAGACTGAAATCTGTCTTAAAGATATGGGTCAGTGAATGCCTCTTATTTGTACATTAAGGTTTCCCTCGTCATTCAGACATGTAATAACTTTACTGTGGAAATCCAACACAACAAAGTGTTTCTCAAGCCAATCCATACTGATGAGCAAGTCATATGATCCAAGAGGAGGAATGTCCAAAATTGAACATGTTTGGTTTCCATTCATTTCAAAAGAACAAATTTTGACCATAGTTGTGGTCTTCCTCTTCATACCAGTTTCCAATTGAACCATTATGGACTTAGACAACTTATGAGCCATCAATTTACACTTTTCAACCAGGTCAGTATTAATATAGCTATAAGAAGCTCTGAAATCAATTGGAATTGAAATAGGCACATCATTTAGTTTACCTTCAATCTCGATCATAGAAGATTTATGATCAGCTTGGTGATTATCCAATGCTGCATAGATGCGAGGAACACTTCTTGCAACATCACCAATAGTAGAAGCTTCTTGCATACTATATACACCGGTTCCCTTATTTCTTCTTTCTGTACATTTGTTTAAGAAATGGTCACCACCACATCCCCAACATTTACCTTGGGTTGGTTTCTTTCGTCCCGAAGAATTACCAACCTTGGATTATTCTTTCGGTAATGGTGGTTTAAAAGAAGAGTAGGTGTCCTTTGTAACCAGAGGCTTAAACCCCTTTCTTCTCTGATCTTGCTTCTCTTCCAGCTTACCTCTCCAAACCCTTTTTCACTTCCTGCCTATGTTGGCCTTGCTCATACAAGCATCTAGCCTTCCGGAAACAATCCTTCAAGGTGCAAGGTTCAACATAAGTCAATCTATCCTTATAATACGCAGGCAAGCCACTGATAAAACGTTGTATCTTCACCTTTTCATCCTTGATAAAATCCACATAACCCAACAACTCCAAGAATTTCTTTTCATAGTCCTCCATGGACATATTTCCCAATTTATGCTCAAAGAATTCTTGTGTCTTTTTATCATAGTACTGCTGTGAAATATATTCTTTCTTGAAGAGTTTTTGGAATTTCCTCCAATAAATCTGCTTCTCATCCAATTCTTCCACTAGTTTAAGTTGTTTCCACCATTTATAAGCCATTCCTTGCAAATTATATATTGCAATTCGTGCTTCTTGGTTTTATGAGTAGTCATGTAAATGCAAATATTTGTTCATTTCCATAAGCCATAGCTCTGCATCATCACCATACTTTTCTCCATCAAAGGTTGGAGGTTTTAGTTTTTAGAGTTCGCCTTCAAGCATTACATCATGCTTTCTCTTTCTCTGCCTTCTAGGATATTCAATCCGCTGGTTATTTTTATACTCATGAGAACTTTCATCGGTTTCATGATTTGAATGTGATTTCATTTTGTTGTCTTCTCTTTCCTGAGAGAAGTGGTACCTTCTCATGGATTCTCCACCTCTTTCCACATTGGAGGTGACCTGCTGCATCCAATTTTGCAGCTGAGCCAAATTCTGCAGTAATTGTTGGTTAATTTGGTTCTGCTGTTCCAAACTTCGCAAAATTATTTCGTTTCCAAACTGCAAACCCCTCAAAGTTTGCACAACATCCATGGTCCCTGACCCACTTTGGCGACCATTGGATTCGTTACGTTGTTCTTCACTACCGATTCCTTCCCCAAAATTAGAGAATTCAAGATCCTCTGCCATTTCTTCAATTCCGATTGCCTGTCTTTACTGATAGTCTGCAATTCCAATGACTGAATATTTCTGTATAATGCTAACAATCTGAATTCACAATGATTATTAGTCTAAAATTTAATTACAACATATATTCGAATATCTCTTTAGGAAATAATTTCAATCCCAGAGGCCCAAGAGCTGCAACCAGTGCTCTGATACCAATTTGTAATGTACCCTCATTACACATACTCATAATTACAGTGTAAAACTATGCAACTAAATTTTTTTCTTCTTCTGATTAAGTATCTTATTAACAACATTAAAAGACTCAATAGTTTCCCATAAACAAACATAGGAAAGACTATCAGGCAGTAAAGCTAATACCCAGGTTAATGCCTATAATTCACTAAATCTCATAAAAAATTCCATTAGGCATCCAATTAACAGCTTCGTCTTTCTCATTATTATCCCATCTTAAACCCATAAAATGAATTTAATATTATATAACAATCTACAGGGAACTACACCCATATTTAACCCATACAATGAATTGCATACAATATTAAGAGCTACAGATATCCATTAAACATGTCTTACACAAATGAAGTTGAGCCATTCATCCCTCACACACAAATTAATACAACAGACAACCTATGCAAATGAAAGTAGCTACATTCATGAATACAACCTTCTAACAGGCTTAACATAGCTTCTTCATGAATTACATTAATTTACACATTCATTCCACATGTTAAACATAACAAGCATAATAAAACATATGAACATTATAAATCATACACATATACACTTATCTGAATTCACATGAAGATGGCAACTGGATGCAGGTGAGCCACGCTCCTCCCAACCTTAGAACTTGTCCAACCTGTACTATTTCAGCTCCCAAGTTCACCCCCGAGCCGAGATCCAGACTTTAACTAGAGGTCTCTCACTAATTTCTGCCCAACTAACTCTTAGAGTCTTAGGTGGAAATAACAGAGGTAAAAGTTATATACATGGTTCAACAAACAACAATTGGGTAACTAATTCCTTGTCAATTCTGCAATTGACCCACCTGAGTTCCTTCCCAAAACGCACAACGAT
The DNA here is from genome assembly GCA_027924585.1 of Larix kaempferi. NCBI lineage: Eukaryota > Viridiplantae > Streptophyta > Pinopsida > Pinales > Pinaceae > Larix > Larix kaempferi. The sequence continues at coordinate 14,116,277 of BSBM01000372.1, read as the reverse complement.
TCACTTCACTGCAAAGCATTGGGAATCCCTCTGGGTCTCATGCTTCATTGCCAATTCACTGGCGTATGCAACCAAGGAATTCATGGCTAGTTCGGTTTATCTCAACTTAACAATGTCCAGGTTAGCTCTGCAGTTCAGGTTTAGGATAGTCACAGGAAATCTTTCCCAGTTTTCTTCACTCTCAGAGAAATCTAAAACGCACAGTGAACCTCTTCACCGATCCACGTCTGAGCTTCCCTTCCCCGGATTTCCTTACACCCGTAATTTTCGAGGCAACAATTTTTCCCTTCACCGTCCTCCCCGGACTCACATCCCCCCTGCGTGTGTTCTCTGCGGGTATCCGTCTGGACCCACATCCAACCACCCAGGCTCGTGTACAACAACCTCCCATTTCCTCTGGATCAATGAGGCAATCCCTGTGTCCTCCTTTGGGCACCCACGTGGCTGTCCCCAAAGGAACACATTCCCTTCCCCAACTTAAGCATGTTTAACCACTTACTCATAACATTAAACAATATTTAATAATAATTAATTATTAAATACCCCCATTGAGTTTAAGGCTTAGAAGTATGGGTTTTTGGGTTTTAACATAAGGTTTTAAAAACAGAGGTTTAGGGAACAAGGTACATAGGCCAATCTTACCCCCTCACAACCCCTTGGTTAATATTTGGATCTCCTCTTCAGCGTTTTTGCTCCTCATGCAACCAACTGGTATTTGTATTAAAATATAATCAAGCTATGTACATACTCATAGCCACAATGTTTAATTACAATAACAACTCTAACATGGGCCGGGGGGTGTTACAGAAAGCAATAGAGGAATGGATAGACTTCAAGTCTCGAATGGAACATATTGCACCATTTATCTATCAAACATACATAGAAGCATAAAGAAAAAATCACCAACACCTCCTCCCCCTCAATCGTCTTTTTCATGACCGCACTACCATTGTTTTAATCGAAGTGCATATACAACGCAAGAACCATCGAGACAACAATCTAAGAACCTATCAACATTCAAGTAGATACCCCTAAAAATTGAAGATTCATGGCCTTTTTGATTATTTTTGTACTACGTAAAAGTTTATCATCTCTTATGTTCTTCGAGGCAAAGAAGAATACTTTTGATCTTCTAGGTTAGGGTTGATCACCTCCTTATAATATCTTATTTTTCTCTTATCCTCTAACTCTTTATGGCACCACATTGTCTCCTTAAATTTAGATGTAATAATACTTTTAATATTATCACTATTGTGCAAAATGACCTCATTTTTATGCCAACCTCAAGTGGTTTTGACTAGAGTATGAAGCAATCGTAAGGAACATCTTGTCTCCCATGTTGTTCGTCTTGTTCTTGTACATTAGGTACCTAGTCATAGCCATGCTCTCAAGTGGAAAAAACTCACTTTTATAAAGATATGATAGAGTTTTTTTTTTGTAAGCTAGTATCTACAGAGTTTCGAACCAATAACCTAACACAATGAGTGCCTTAACCGTACACCCATTTACCATATATTCTACACTTCATGGACATGATAAGATAACGTGTGTGTATATATATATATATTTAAATTTTTTATTTACTTTTATATAACTTCTTAATTTTAATACTTTTATTTTTTCTTTATATTATTTAAACATTTATTTTGAAATCTACTTTATTATGAATATATACTCATAATAACCTTTTCTTACAACTTTATTATAAATATATATCCTTACTTTTATTTTTTACAATTTTTTTCCTATCTTTTATAATATATAAAAAACTTCTTGTTTATTTGTTTTTTTTTTAATCTTTTTTATATAAATATTCTTTTATTTTAATGCTTTTACTTTTCTCTTCAATAACCCCTCGAAACAAATAAAAGCAAAGGCATATTAATGGTACCTTTCTCTCCTCGTGAGTCTAAAACCCTATACTAAAACAACAATGAATTGTGAGATATGTGCATTTGCATATTCTAGTTTGAATAATAAGCTTTGCTTTCATAAATGAGAATGCAAATATTCCAATTTAAATTATATGCATGCTATTCCAATATTTTTTTTATCCTTACAATATGTTCTTTTAAACATGATATGACCTTATTCTTCAACATGATATGACTAACGTGCTCTTTTTATTCTTCCATAAATCTTCTTTTTAATAATTTGACGTACACCCCTACTTATTATGTAAAAATTTGTCATTTACATAATATAAATTAAATTATATGTGTTTTTCTCATTTATTATTATTATTGATGTTATTGTAACCTATTAGATTAAGTTGAAAGATTTACCATTAAACTTGTTTTTAAGATTATCTCACGGTGAACTACTTTAAAGAATAACTTTCTTACATAAATCAACTCTCAATCCAACTTATCTAAATTACATTTAATAAAAGGCTAACCTAACAACAAAAAATGATGCACACACTAAATACTCAAAAGACAATAAAAATAACATAAACACAACTTAGAGTCATAAAAATAAAAATGCTATAACTAACAATGATGGTAGATTTAGTTAAGCTAAATACCCAATAAGTAATCTTAATTGTCCCCCTCTGATTTCCCAAGAATATGCATAAAACTAAAACCTCTATACTTGGTAGTATAGAGTTCTTTCCACATTATGCTTTCCCACCGATTCGGTGAGTAACCCATTAATACACTTAAATTTGGCAGTTTATCTATTATAATGAGAAATATTTGAAAGATAAGTATTTATAGGATAAGTATTAAAATTCGAGGATGTTTATGTGCGATAATTTTTTGAAAGGGCTATTAAATTTTTAATAATCTGATTTTTATATTAATCAAATCCTGCTTACCCTATATAAATAAATTAGGGTTCTTTCATCACACACTCCCGCGTCCCATGCTTTATGGTCAACCACACTCTTTAACCTCTGTAGATATATGAGCACTAACTTCTCTAACCTGAGATATCCACTTAGAACCCTTCCAGGACTCCCGATCCCCAACTCTCTCAAATTTGTGCACGAATCCAACTGCAGAAGCTTTGAATTTTGGCAACCACTCCAACTGGGAGAGATCCCTTGTGTCGGTGCAATCATACGATGCTACCATGCTTAAACTTGCAATTCGGCGGACTTAAACTTAACCTTTTTAAGAGGATCGCATTAAACTCTGTAGCTTCTTCATGTTCTGCATGTTCCAATGAAGATCTGACAAATGTAAGTAGCTCATTTCTAACCAGGTTCCCATTATGCCGTCTTTTATTTCATTATGCTTCCTCCTTCAAGCTTTTAAAACCCTTCAAACTCCAAGTACTTGCCGGTGTTAACATTTTCAGGCTTAAACTTGTCTCTAATTGTCAGTGAAATTATATTGTCAGTGAAGTAAGTTCTGAGATCTGGCTAGGTGTGATTTTTAACGATTTACACCCCAGCAAACCAAGATGCTTTAGATTTTTAAGCTCTTTAATGTTTAATAGCAATAATTCTAGAAAGTTACATTGTGAAAAATCTAAAAACTGAAGCTTAGAAAGATAGCATATCTCTTGAGACAAATCACTGAAGCAGAGTGATCTTAATGAGAGAAACTCAAGCAGTCTTAGTTGCCTCACTAATAGATTGAAAACCATGGAAGCTCTGTCAAATATCGATTGCCTTCTAGGGTGAGACTCCTGAACTTTGGGCATCTGAAATCAATGGGTAGATCTTCAACATAATTGTTGGCAAGTGACATCGTTCTGCAATTCTCATCCTTTTTCTAGACCACACATCCTTATTCTGGAACAAACAACGATCTACAGGGATTTTTAAGTACTTGTGCCCAATGGCCATGTCCATTAAATGGGTTCCCAGTTTGCTCGAGCTCTTCTCCGATCCACATATGCACTGATTCCTGTGAACCAATTTCTTGATTTTCTATGTACATAGCATTTCATTCCCACTGTCAGTGAGGCAACTAAGACTCCTTGAGTTTCTTTCATTAATATCGCTCTGATTCAGTGATTTGTCTAAAGAAATATGCCATCTTTTTAAGTTTCAGTTTTTGGATCTTTCATACTGTAGTTTTTTAGAATCATTGCCATTGAACACTGAAGGGCTTATAAATCTAAACATTTTGATTTACTCGGCTGTAATCGTTAAAGATCATTCCTGGCCAGATCTTTGAAAACTTCACTGTTGAGAGCCAAAGCGTTTTTACTTTGCTCCTTAAAGTCCAAGCTAGCTGCCCGCACCAGAATCACAAATACAAAGCGATGCAATTTTTCCACAGGTTATGGTCATTGGTTTTAAATTGTCTGCATTGAATGGGTGCCTTGGCGGATTCAGGCTCTTCTGACCAGCTATGGCTTTACATGCAATTGACCTTACAAACAGCTTGGCAATACGGGGAAGATGACGAATTGGGCTCTTGAGGGCTTTCTTCAGTGTCCACTGGCTGTGTTGCTTCTTCCAATTGCTTTACAGGGATGTTACAAGAGATGCAGCGAAGAGGTTTTGAGCAAGTCAATGTGCTGTGTTTTCTTCTCCATTTAAACATAGATTATAAAGAGAAACATGCTCTGCATTTAGGGAAATAAATTCTTGCCATACGATTTGTTTCATGGTTTTCTTGTATTCACTGTTTTATGGTTTTCTTGCATTCAATGTTTGTTTCTAGCTAAATTCGCTTTGTGAATATCTTTAAGGTGCTATGGATTTTTGAGAACGGTTTTTGTCTTTGCTTTTGTTAGTTATTCTGTGCATTCCCGTTCTCTTCTTTCTTAGCATTGCTATAGGTCTTTTCACTATACACGAAGCGGTAACATATATATTCTGTTAATTATTGATGTATTAATGTTTTATAGTCATTATCCCTTAGTTTTAGTTGGACTATGATAATTTAGCGTTAGCAGCACTTAGATTTAGCTTAACTTCGACACTTAGATTTAGCTTAAATTCGACATTTACTCCTCATTGTTACCGGGATTTAACAGAAATTCAACATCCTAGACTAATTTTTACGAAGATTTTATTTAAAGTGAAGTTGTCAATAGATACATTTTATAGAAGGTTATCTAACTGTTTCGCCAAAAACTTTATCACTGAAAAACACTGAATTTCTACTGTCCATTAGAATTTCTCCCCCTTTTTAGTGTTAATTATTAAAGCTTGCAATGACTTTTTGCTCTGCTAAATGTTAATTTATCTGTTACTATTTTCCAGTCTTTGCCTTAAAAGCTGCATTTTCTAGAGGCAGTCAACTAATGGGGCTTTGCTGTGTTCTAAACCTGTGAGGCTCAGGAAAAACGAGTGTATCTAGACATGTGTGGTCCCGTATGGAAATCAGGAAATGCCTTAGGACTAGATGAGCAGTATATTATAAACTCTCTGTATATTCATAAAATCCGTGCTTGTGTATTTTGACGAGGTTATACTTACCTTGATAGTTTGACACTGTAAGTAAAACTTTTTGGTTTTTCTGTTTTCTCACCTATGTTTCATATAAGTTCTTCTTATGTTATAATTTATGTTCAGAACTCAAGTTTAGAATCCCACTACATCCTATACTAAATTAGTGTTACTGGTGTAATAAACTTTATATAACAAAATAAGTTCTCCCATTACTCTGTTATTTTTCTGAAAGGCAGTTCTTACAGTGTTGTGTTAAGATAAATTCCAGTAGTGGTAGACACGTTGATCTTAGACTTTCTCAGAAACAAGGCGAACTAAAATTTACACTAGCATTTGATAATATTGACATACAAATAGAAATGTCTTTCTTCTTTGGCATGTTTTCACGATAAGCGAGTTACATTAAGATCAAGAACAGTAATGGGCCTGAAGGCATACCATCCAAGCTAGACCCCACTGACTAGACCTAATTAGAACTATAAAAATTCTCCGGTTCTGTAATATCGTATTGCATATATTGGGATAATCTTCTTGACAATCCAGGGAAATTAGCTCAAGAGGTGTGACTACTCTCAAAATCTTCAGCAGGAAATAAAAGGCTGCAGATCTCAAGCAGAGAACTTCATTGCCCTTGATCGTAGTGATTATTAGCAAGAGTTGTGAGTCATAGAGAGAGTAAATGTTAGTTGGTAAAGTCCTTATGCAAAAACTTTTAGATTTGAAGCAGAGACCTTCACTGCCCTTGATCGTAATGACTAGTGTCATAAAGAGTAAATGTTTTTGAAGTCTTTATGCAGGATTTCTCAAGGACACAGCAATCAATCAAGTCACTGGATGCTCCCACCTTTCACTAGTTACTTGAATATTGAAGATAAGATATTCAATATTCAAGTAACAAGTTCATAATATAATCCACACAATATGTATATTCCACTTGTAGCCACTTTTCTAGCTCAATTCTCATGCATCCTTCTGCTGTTGATTCTCAAATGTTGGAGAGATTTAGAAGTTCCCTGTTTGTTTTCATCAGCTGCTTATTTAACTTAAAAAAATTGTAATATAGCTACTAGTAAGCAAGACCATGAAAACACACCACATGTGGTTAAGGTGCTTCTATATGTGTAAAATTAATGAAACAAAAACAATAAATTTATTTACCATCATCCCTTCCTACAATCAAATATTTTCTGTGGTACACAATCCATTGTTTTCTTTTTCCTGTAGATGAAGTTGAGTTGGGAAACTAGGAAAGCCAAGTAAAGATACTTTTTAAAGAACCACTGTGAATCTTATTATCTTCACAACAGAACTACGCTTTCCTTCTTTTGATTAGTATGTTCATGATCAAAGCATGTAAATAGAGGTCAATGGATATTGTACATATGTTAAATAACCAAAAGCAGCTGTGATAATCACTACCTCCCTCGCTCATTGGTTTCCTTTCTCCTAGCCAAAAAATGAACATGGTTTCATTAAAGAAAAGCAGCTGTAATAATCACTACTTCCCTTGCTCATTGGTTTGCTTTCTCCTAGCCAAAAATTAACATGGTTTGTAAAAAGGAAATTTTTGTTTCATTTGTAAATAGCCACTATCAAGGGTAGGGTTTAGGCCAGAAAATGAACATGGTCTGGTAAAAGAAATTGTTTATTTCATTTGTAAAGGCTAGGGTTTAGGCCAGGCCATCCTTCCATCCGCGTTTAGTATGAAACATTTTGCTCTTTGTTTGGTGCCAGCGACCCTATTGTTACGTCTATCTATTCCAAGTAAGCCTTGCAAGGCTTGTTGCCAAGAGTGTTTTTAGCAGGTCGGTTTAAACAAGACTCTCTTATAGTTCTTTTGCTCATTAAATATGCTCTTTTTAGTATAATTTATTTAGTATGCTCTTGTGTGCATATCAGAGAAAGTGAAAACTCTCTCCAACCACTCAATGGTAATGAGGCATGAGGAGATGTCTTACTCAATTCAATTAATTATATTTTATTGACTCTACAAAGTCCAGTGTATTATGTAGTTTGGTCTTCATGTGAAAGACTATAGAATCAGTCTTGCAGTTCTAGAATATACAAATTGATAATACAATAAGGTTAGATATACGATTTTTATAGTTTGAAATTTAATGTGTAAATCCCTTTCTTTTGCTCAAGATTGTCTTCCTGATACCATAGGAGCACTGTTAAAACTGACTAAAATATATTTAATAAAACCTTCAAAATTATATATATATAAAAGTTTAACAAGGTGCATAGTAAAGCAACTGGATTGCATGATTCTTTGTAGCACTTATCTTTATAAATTTTTAATTCCATTTATTTCTCTTATCTGTACAGAGAAAACAACAAATAAGCAGATTGGTCACTACTCGAATCAAAGGATGCCCAGTCTCATAATATGTTTTGCAGTTTCATTTATGATTTTTTCGTATTATGTCATACTTTATCTTTTGGTGAAGTTGTTTTTTCAGTCGATTTTGGCGAATGGGCTATCTGATTTATTTTCATGATATGATGATGAGTCGATGAAGATTTTGGAAAATGGGCTTTCTGATTATCTGATTTATTTTCATCATGTGATGATGATTTTAAATGTAACATTGGTAGATGATGTATGGACTATCTACATTCAGATCTATGTATTTTTGCTAGATAGGTTTTGGTGCAGCTTGAACACGCTTGTAGATGAATGTACAACCTACAGATGCTTTTATTTTTGGACAGTTTTTATGCTTAAACGAGGTTGTAGATGTTAATATTCTGGACAACTTTTATGGTGTTTGTGTAGATGTATTTTGAAGATTTTAAATATTTTTGGACCACTTTTATGATGCTTGTGAGGTTTTTGAAAATGTTTTTAAATTTTTTTTGAACTTTAGTTGTATTTTTTGAAGATTATTAATACTTCAAACAGGGTTTTGGAAAATGTCTTTTAGCTGTATCTTGAAGACCATCTGGATGGTTAAAAATGCCCAATTCCTCTGGCAGGTACAAAATTTCTCTTTTCACAATCTATCCTACTGTTCTTCATAAAGTGCTTTTTCAGTACTAGAAAACTTAAGGCAATTCAACATGTGTTGTTGGCTTTAACATTGACACTTGCGCTAGGCACAAATGTTGTGTAGCAATTTTCCCATAAGTGTGAAGAACATCAGCGCAAATCCTATAGAAATAAACTCTTATTATGCCCCTCCCCTTACATCTAGGGAACATTTTCGCGGTATTTTTGTTGGTTTTTGTGTTTATATAGTTTTGGGAGTTGTTTAAAAATTCAACGATTTGATTTGGATGGGAGCTTTTTACTGGAATTAGGCATTTTTTATTTTGTATAATCTGAATTTAACTATGTTTTAATGGCCATTTTGATAATAGAAATGGATTCAACACCATCAAAAACCTGGAGCAGCCAAAATTTCAGAGTTTAAAAGTGATAACCAGGAATTTTAATTTTTTTTTATGAATTTATTCAAAATCTTGCGGGAAAAATCAAATTTTAGATTTGAAATCATAGAACTTTTAAACTTGGATAGTAAATGCATAGTACATTTTCCAAAAAAAATTAATTAACATTTTCTGGTTGTTGCTATTGGTCCGTAAGGCAATGACATCATTTTCGAAGTTCGGAGAGGGCTTTTGGCGGTTTTGGAACGAGCTCTCCTTCTTTAGAGCAGCACCAACCCCCACCCAATTTGGCATAGTTGAAACTAATGGCTACATTTGATCAGGAGCATCTTCGCAGTGCAGGCTTGGAGTGCGACTCTAGATTGCCCGCGGCTGGTATTAATTTTAGCGGATACTCCAGGAGTAGCATACGTGTTGTTTTTGTTCATGATTTCCTGCAAGGATGCCATTAATTGCATTCGGACAAATACCTGATTTTGTTCTGTCGACAAATTAGATTGCAATGCAGCTTTGGAATGGCTTTCCAGATCGATGGCGGCTGGTATTATTTTTAGCGGATACTCCAAGGGTAGACCGTAGCGGTAATTTGATCTCGGGCGTCTTTGCAATGCAGGCTTGGAATCAGGGGTTAAATTTGACAGGGACCCCTACCATCAGTGAACTTTTTTTTTCACGGGTTTGGTTTTCAAACTACCTTGCATATAACTTATAATAAAAAATTACCCTTCTTATGAAATTTATAGTGTCTCAGAATTTGTGGATTTCCTCGTGACAACCAACACTTCTCCTTTGAAAAATTGAGCACAATCAAGTTGTTATGCTCGGTTTTATGCAATAAAGAGTAAAATTAACAAAGATATGGGTTCCATGTGCTTCTCTGCACAAGACAATTTAGTACATTTACAGCAGAGTGTTTTGTTGTTAATATTCATCCAAATATTTCTAGTGACGGGTTGTTCTGCTTTATATTTCTTGTTCATGTTTCTCATTCTCACCATCTCACAATCACAAGACTACCACATTTTGCGGTTAAACATATGATCATCTCACAAAGACAAATAAACCCAGAAAAAGCAATGATAGCTATGCATAGGGTGAGAAAATGCAAACCATTTTAAACTTACAATGGTAACTTCAAATTTGTTGCCTAACCATACATACCCCTTCTCTGACCATCATAATCTAGCATAACAATTCTAAAATAAAAACCATATAAGAAGAATGCTACCAAGCTTTAAGGGCACTGCAGTGAGCATTATGTGTATTTCTTTCTTGAACAATGGTGTGCCCCTCTTTAATATATAACTATGAAGGAGTTGTCCTCCTTTCATAAATGTGCAATAGACAAATATTTTCATCAACATATTTTGATATTTAAATGTACAGTTTCATGTAAACCAAATGTACTTAAGTGGAAACTCATGCTCAAAATCCAGCAACGATAAAAAACTTAAACATGTATAATATCAAGTTTGCTTGAATACATCTGGTTCATTTCTCATATGCTTCTACATAACAACAATTTAATTCTCTTACATAGAACTGTTAGGACAAGCACCTAGCCAACGGAATCCTAGGAACATCCTCTGTACATCCTCTGTAGGGTATACTATCATGGGAAATGGGAAGTTAGTCAGGCTGCACGCATCATCCAATGGTGATGGTCATGACAAAAACATGCTATTTATAACATGGCCATTGGCTATCAATCAAATATAAAGGAAAATTTAAAAGTGCGTTGGAATCCTCCAGAATTTGTATTCTAACCATTATTTTGAAGGGGATGCAGGGCGGTATTCTGGCTAATGGATGCAATGAAATGGTGGTGGATCTGATAATAAACAGTAGACGTAGATTCTTAGACATATCTAGTATCGCCAAAGGCCTGTAATTTGATAATTCTATAATTATTCAAGCATGGGCAATGATTACAGAGTGAGGCGAAGAATGAAACTATCTAAATAAAATTTGTAGAGATTGGGACTCGTGGGTGTTGAGCGGCATGCTTGATCACTGTCAACCAAAAGGTTTCATTTTGATACATGCAATGATGCAGTATACTATTAATGCTCGGTCTATACACTGAAAAGATAATGTGAAAATGTTTCATCGGCTCTGGCTGACATCAGTTTCACTGTGGGTGGGTGTTTATTTGTCAACATTCGCTGCATATTTTGTGTCGAGCTCGTATATTTGAGAATTTATCCTAATGCTTGCAGGAAGGGCGCAAATTTATATGTATGCATGTATAATGTGTTGAAGGAGTTGTGACATTGAAGAGGATCCATTATTACATTGGACATGATATTGAAAGGTGGAAATCATTGTTCATAATAAACAGAATCAAATCATTTGTTTCTATGTCAGTAATCGTTAACACGGAGCATCTCAAGGGAGATATCTCCTACAAGGAAGAAGGTGGTCATCAACCTAGCAATGGCATTTACATTATTACATTGGACATATGATATTGAAAGGTGGAAATCATTGTTCATAATAAACAGAATCAAATCATTTGTTTCTCTGTCAGTAATGGTTAACACGGAGCATCTCAAGGGAGATATCTCCTACAAGGAAGAAGGTGGCCATCAACCTAGCAATGACATTTACGGTTAGTAATTTCCACGGACGAATGCATCAATTGGTTGGCATCTTGAGTTGTTATTCACACAAAGAGTGGTTACTTGAGTTAGCCTATGGTTCTGACCTCAGTCCACTCCACGTTGACATATGTAAATGTTATTTTTAAAACATCTGTGGCAGGAACTAAGGGATCAAAAGGGATCAAAAGTAAAATATGAACAGGATAAATACCTTTCAGGAGCAAGGTTCATTTGGTGTAAGCTTGTGACAGGAGATTGTAGAACCATTCATTTCTGCCTTCATCTATCCGTCCCAGCCCGAGCCACCAGGACCATCTCCTTATCCATTGAGCAATTGGTCACAGTCCCAGCCACCAGAACCATCTCCTTATCCATTGAGCAATTGTTCAGTAACTGTAGGCTGAGACTTAAGTAACTAAGTTCCAACTTCAGATTTCCGAATTTCTGACACAGAGTCACATATACAGTAAAATGTAATGGGAATTTAGGCCATTTGCACTGGAATCTAGCAACAGCTCTTACAACAAATTGTAAATTAGTAATTGCCAGCCGGCTATGCAACACAGGCTGCAGCTACTTCCATTCCATGCATTTAAGATAGACCGTAGACATTAATGTCGCTATTCACCAATTTGCTCTTCTCAATTACCAGAGTACCTTCCAAATTACCAATTACCACAAATACACCAACACATTAAATACTGAGCTAAAATTACTCATTACGGGTAAATCTTCAATATGCCCGTCAATTTGACTACCTGTAAAATTAAGCCCACATCAACAATGACGTGCTTATTTATCAACTAGCTGTATTTTACGGTTAAAAACTGCAAAAACGGGCGTCAGATTTAGCCCCTATGGAATAAGTTTTTTGATCATGGTTGCCATTGGCTACGAGCGCGGTGAGGCTGTGCTCGGGATTTGGAGCGGGCTTTTGGCAGCTTGCAGACGTCCGAGTGGCAGCGTACGCTGGTATGCTGTAATGCAGTTTCCAGCGTGTTCGATTTTATTTTTCCTGGTTCAGTGTCTGTGTCTTTGGGCTGTGGGATTTGGGGTGTGGTGTGAAGAGAAGGGATGAAGGTACGACTGTTGGGGCGAGGTGCGAAGAGCAGGGGATGAAGGTCCGATTTTAGGGTGGCTGGTCCAGAATTCAAGTGGTTTTTGCTTGCGGGTTTTGCTCCGTCTCCCGACAGTGTTCCTGTTCGCCTTTATGCTAGGTGCACACTGTGATGGTACGATGTTTAATGCTGTTTTCAGTGTGTTGGGGTTTTATTGTTTGTGGTTCGGTGTTTCGTGGTTGCGGGTTTTGCTTGGCATCGGGAATGTTCTGGGTGTTAGTTCTGATTCTTGGTTGGTCGGGTGAGTTTCCGGATTTAGACTGTTGCGAGGGCTTGTAGTCCGGACGCTTTCCAGTGAACAGTTAATGTAATTTGATGCCCTTATATTGCATTTGGCAAAGGGCAAGGGATTTGTTCGTGAATTTCTTTTGACTATGCTTCTGTCTGGGAACTGGAACGCCCTAGACGCTGGAGCTTGTATCCTTGATCGGTGTAGAACAATGCGACAGTGGAGGAGTTTGCAGGGGCACGGTGGTGAGGTGAGCTCTTCGTTTTTTTGCTGTGTGAAAAAAAGAAAAGAGGTCGTGGCGCTGTTCCTTGTTCATGTTTGGTTTGACATGTGGTTTGTCTGTTCTTGCAATTGTTAGCAATGGTTGTGTCCCTGGGATATAGCTAATGTTTTGGGCCCATTTGGGTCGTCAATCGACCAAAGTTGCTTAAAATGTCTCTTGCTATGTTTTTATCCGTTTTTGGATTTAGTCGACTGAAATATTGATTGATATTTGATTTAGGGTTTTGGCAATTAGTTGATTGAGAGCAGATGCAATTATATATAGAAATTCTGTGTTTTAATCAGAGTATTTTTGCCCTATGTGCACCATTTTTTCCCGTGGAATGCTTGGGCAACTTGCTGTTGATGTGTCTACAGCTAGTATGGCTCTTTCCCCTTCTTCTTATTTTTTGGCGCTTGGAGGTGCTTTCAGGAAAATGGCCTGGCTACTGGGTTTGAGATGCAGTCTTGACCAACATGGATCGGGTCTTGTGCTTGTGCTTATGTTGTCAAAATATCATTTGTCATTTGTCAATCGGAAAAAATATCTCGGTCCATATATTGGATGCTTTATTCAATAAAGATTTGTCATTGGTGATTTAAGGCACTTGGAATTTCTCATTTTCCACTGCTTATCTTTAGATTATCAAAGATTTTTATGGAGAACATCTTGGCAGTCGTATGCAGCTCATTATAATGCTTCTTCTACTTGCTTACATGGCCACCTGCCAACACCATCTTAGCGTGATTTTTATGGAGTTTGATCCAAACCTGGCTAGACATTTAGTCAAAATAATAACTGTTCCATGGTCGTAAATGCCACTTTTTGTCATTTTCCACTCATGTCCAAAAGAATTAAAGAATAACAAGACAATACCCTTTGGCATTTGCAAGAAGGCTTTTTGCGAGTCTGGCAAAAGCAAGCAATCTTGATCACTTGGAGTTTCAGCTTGGGGACTACCCTACTTAACTATTTCTTATACAAGAATTTTGGAATTGAATTCCAGTTCTCGAATCAATTGTCAGTGGAAAAGTTCTCTGTACTTCATTATACCTCCTAGTCTTTGTATCAATATTTACATGCTTTCTCTAGATAATTGGGTGGGCACCTTCCAACAACATTTAGTGCATTTCCATGGTTATAAATGCCATTTTTTTGGTCATTTTCCATTCTTGTCCAAAGGAATCAAAGAATAGCAAGACAATATCCTTTGGCATTTGCAAGATGGCTTTTGAGGCTTACGATGAGAGAGCTTAGGATTTATCCTTGGCTTTGTAGCCTTTGCATGATTTTTATGGAGAAAAGCTTGGACCTATTTTTTGCTAATTGCCTTCGCTTGGACTTTCCCTTTGCTAACTGCCTTGTCTTTCTTCAAGCATCTCTCTAAGGTCTCTGTACTTCATTATACCTCCTAGTCTTTGTACCAATATTTGCATGCTTCTTCTAGATAATTGGGTGCGCAAACAATAAATTGTCTTGCTAGCTAGACTTCTTTGGAAACAAATGACGGTGGACAAATGAATAAAGGACAATTTATTCATGTTTTGAGCAAACAATTAAATCTTTTTATTTATTTACTGAGTAGATTGCTTCGTGCATCAGTACAAATCTGTCAATTTAGCTGTATAGCTTGCAAGGATTTCCTTTTCGCTGTTCCTAGATATATACTAATGTCTTGGTGGCACATGCATGGAATTAGGCCATGACAATTTGTCAAGTTCCTTTCATGTGCATGAATTAGGAAATGTCAATTTGTTGTTTATGTTTTCCCCATCTTGTATCTAGAAGTAATTGATAGTAGCACCGCAAGTGCAAATGACAAGGTCAATGTATATAGGTGTTGAACACCTTAACTAAATATCAATTGCTATATGGTTCCCTAGGGTTCTGCATTGCTCTCAACCCCCTTCTGATCCAACATGTTTTGTTCCAGTGTCATTTTATCCTATTTGTTGTTAACTCTGAATGCTTTTGCACCCAATATGAATAGAACTCTTGAGAAAGAACACAACAAAAGCAAATGATTTAGTTGATTTTTTACTTATCTTTCAAAGGGTAGATTTACTTGGTCCTAGTCAGTTTCTCATTTCCCCATTAACACCTGCCAACAACATTTACTAGGGTTAAAGAGGCTAGCTAGACTTCTTTCAAAAAAATGAGTGGGCAAATGAATAAGACAACTTATTCATGTTTCCAGCAAACTATGTAATATTTTTCTTCATTTATTGAACAGATTGCCTCATTCATCAGTACAAAGTTGCCAATTTCTCTGAATAGCTTGCAAGGGTTTCCTTTTACTATTGGTGGCTATATACTAATGTCTTAGTTGCGCATGCATACATTTATCTAGTGCCACCTAGTTTCTCTTTTTCCCACTGTCCCATTTAAGTAAACTATTTTCCAAATTCAATTGCATTAAAGTTATAGATTTTAAATGACAGGATAATTTGAAAACAAATCTCCACTACGAAATTTTGTCTCCATTTCAATATTCTTGAATATTCGACTGCATTAAAGTTTACGATTTTTAAATGACCAGATAATTTGCAAACAGATCTCCATCGCCAAATTCTGTGTCCATTTCAATATTTGTCTTTCTCTTTGTTCTTAAATCATCAAAGGTAGTTGTCTTGTGCAGTTAATTTAATAGCTCAGTGAAATACCATTTGCACATCAAGTCTCCATTCCTCAGCGATGTCTCGCCGCAAATTAATGAATTCATTAATTGATATCTTACCACATTTGAGATAGTTCGCATTGGCAACCTTGTTGCTGGTGTTTATAGATGGCGCATCCATTCTTCTTGTTTAGGCATGTGCAACTTTTCCTGGTCAATTGTTGCATGTTTTTGAATAGAGTGCAAATTTGATCTATTCTCTATGCAATTCAAAGAACAAACCAGCATATAGTCATTGAAGAAATTGTTTGTTACCAGTTTCTATATTGGGCCTGCCAAATGAGCAATGTGTTGATTTTTTTAAAACCGGGCCCCTAGAAAACAATGGATGCTGGGACCACCAACTCACATACCTTCATCCTGTGCTCTATGCACCTCTTAGCACTGGCACATGGGAAACACCACACAGCCAGATCCGAGAACCAAAAGACACTGAACCAGGAACAATAAAATCGAAGACACTGGAAATTGCATGAACCAGCGTAGCATTAAACTGCATTAAACAATTTACCCATGTACCATGTCAACAAAACACCAAAACCCTGATCCAAATCGCGAGGACATCGTCATCGTACTTTAGCCAACAGTAACCATGACAAATAGGCAATTAGAAAAAAATGATCAAAAATTGAAAAAATAGACCTCTTGTTCCCGATTTGCAAATTGATTTCTGCTTTTTATCAATGCATGTAAGGTGCTGATCTTAAGTTACTATGTCTAATAGTTTTCATGTGCTTTTAAAAGAGTTGTTTCCAAGTTTTCTATATGTCAAGTTGCTTGATGTATTCTATTGACCCCATGTCTACCCGTATTGACCCCATGTCTACCCGTATTGACCCCATGTCTACCCGTTTTTCCAGTTGCTAGTCCATAGGCTAGTCTCTAGTTTATTAAGTGCATACTAGATGTTGGTCTGAGGTAACTATGTGTAGTGCTTTCTCTGTGCTTGTAAAATCCTTGTTGATAAATTGGCTGCATGCATTCTATGTGCTTTCTTTTTGCTTCTTCATTGCATGTGTCTAATGCTTTACGTGTGCTTGTAGAACCCTTATTGATAGGTTTGCCATTTAAGACATTGTTGTTTGTTGTATTTGTAAAGAACATTTGCCAATGACAATTGCAAAGTTTGTGGACATGAAGATTGTTGGAATATTGGTCAATACTGAGAGGGGGGTGAATTAGTATTGTTAACTTTTTACTATTTTAAATTACTGATTTAAATTTAATCAAAACATGGAATTAACAAGATACACAAAACACAGATTTTTATCGTGGAAGCCCAATTGGGTAAATTACCAATTCTTTCTATATTGCAAAATTATATTTACAATAAGTTTCTGCATGCTACTACATACATGGATGCTACTACACCTTGGTTTATGCTTGCTACTACAAACAAGGATGTTACTACACCCTATTTTCCAATTACTACTGGAAGGAGGCTACGACCCCCCGGTTTTATCAGCTGCTACTGAAAGGATGCTTCGACACCCTTATTTACCAACTACCACTGGAAGGAGGCTACAACTTCCTCACAGGCATGCAGTCTGCCCTAGCACCACCCCACCTCCCTAATCTGACTTCTTGATATCATCCAGCACATCCTTTCTTCAGTCCTGGAAGTTCATTGGTCTCGGCCTGTTCATGCTGCTACTTCAACTAAGACACCGAAGACACACACACCTTCTAATTCGAATCTTCTTTTAAATATATTATTCATGCCTCTTCAATCTTCATACCTTCTCAACTCGTACCTCTTCAAACTGGACAAACACATCTCATAAACACGCATTTTCAAAACAGGCTCATACCTTTCTTCTTCACGCCCCGTCAAATCTCTGTTTTAATAAACTTGTAATTCATAACTCTGTTTATGTTTATCAGTCACGACTTTCCGCAACAAAAATATTTCCGCAATTGCCTTTCTGCAACGATCTTTCCGCAATTACCTTTCCACAGTGACCTTTTTGCAATTTTCTTTCCGTAGTGGCTTTTCTGCAATTTCCTTTCCGCAACGACTTTCCCACAATCTCCTTTCCGCAGTGATCGTGGACCGTTTGATCTTGATCAATGGTGGATTCTCTTTCCGCAGCTTGCGGATTGTGGAACTATATTTCGATTTTTACAAACTAGTTTCTGCAATTTGTCTCCCGCAAGACTTCTTCCACAAGTCTCTTTTCGCAAGGTTCTTTCCGCAGTGATTGTGGACCGTCGGATTTTGATCAACGGTGGATTCTCTTTCCGTAGCTTGCGGATTGCGGAACTATATTTCGATTTTTACAAACTAGCTTTCGCAATTTGTCTCCCGCAAGACTTCTTTCGCAAGGTTATTTCTCCAGTGATCGTGGACCATCGAATCTTGATCAACTGTGGATTCTCTTTCCGCAGCTTGCGGAACTGTATTTCGACTTTTACAAATTGTCTTTTGCAATTTATCTTTCCGCATTCGGGTTGCGAATTGCGGATGTGCCTTCAACTTTTCCCGAAATGGGCTTCCATAATTCATTTTCCACAACTCTTTACAACCGTCGATTTCTTGCGAGTTCTTTCTTGACCGTCGATCTGAGATGAGATGCGGATCTTACCTTATCTTTGCGGATCTGTTATCTTCCTTACACCTTTCTGTTGCGGAATTTTTCTGGGGCGTTAGATCTCTTGCGGCTTTGATCTTGTCCATCGATCTGCTGTCTCCGACGGAGCTTCACTTAATCTTGCGGATTTCTTATCTTCCGTTCACATTCACCTCGTGATCTCTTTCCCATCGTTGATCCATTTTTTCTCCTTTAATCTAGATCGTCCAAATCTCTGCAAACTTCATTCTTTGCAACTCTACGATTCTACATTGATTGATCAGAGAATCAATCAATCACTCAATCGATCATCACCGGACTTGATTCCTTTGCTGGATCTGCACATCGACTCTGTGGTTTTACACACAAAGATCATTCATACATCTGCTGCAACATTCAATCCTCAAAATCTCTTACTTCAGGCTACGTATACACACAGTGATTAATTAAGCATTTACACAGATGTCCCAAAATGTCAATTGATTCATTGATATAGAGATACACTAGTGTTCAACTGTTAACACTTCAAACATAGATTCATGCGTATATACAGAGACAACTTAATTAGCTTTCTTTATTCACACAGGAACTTGATACAAACAGGGTCGCTTCCTCTAGCTTGGTTTACATTGATTTGGCCACCCCCTTAGCCATACTCTTCATAATGATGCCATATTGCAACACTGACTTCATAATAGTACTAAAACGCCATGTGTCTTTTACATGCCACATCATCATCTATGTCATGCCATGTCATCATATCTGCTATATCATCATCCATGCCATGTCATCACTATATTTGTCTTTCACTGAGTTTGCTTTGCCATCATGTCCTTGATTATTCCTTTGTTATCACGGAACTCCTTTGACATCAATGACAACCATATCCAACATTCTCCCCCTTTGGCATTGATGGCAACACCTAAACATTCTCCCCCTTTGACAACAATGACAAAGGACAATCTATTATGCCATTTACTGTAATCATCTTGATATAGAAATTTCAATCATTCTCCTTTTAAACAATTGCCCTTCTTTTTCTTTTCTTCCTCCAGTTAACTTGGTCTTGGTGCTAATCATCTAATTAACATCCTTCTTTACCTTCTTGTAGTGAGTATGATAAGTTCATGGACTCCCCCTATCACAATGCTCCTTCTCTTGCCAACACATTCTTCTTTTGTGACAAATTTTACACTTATTGGTTTATCTTTGAGTTCTTTCATTCAACCTTTATTTTTCTTTCATAGATTTCTCTTTAAAGATACATCATATAACTTGTTCTTTTTTTTAAGGAGTCTTTAATGCCATACAAGCAACTTCTCAACTTTATGTTTTTGCTCCCCTTTTTGACCAAATATCAAAACGATATGCACTGGCTTCATTCCCACTTATACTCTTTTTCCAACACTTTCTTTGATAGCCTTCACCATGATTCCTCAGTCTTTGCTACAGCTTCAAAAACAAATTCAGAGAGAATTTCATCAAACTGACATGTGTCTGAATACCAATTGTTCCTTCACAATCTTCCACTGTTGAAGCTCTAACTGAAGTCCCACATAATTTGCAAATTTTGAATCTGTAGCCTTCTCCTCTTGATTTCTAGGATGTAATCTTACTGCTACTTCACTCATCTTGATAGTTTCCAATAAAAAGAATGACTGCTTATAATTGCCCCATCAGACAGTCCTTAAAATTTTATAAATCTGCTCCTGTATTAATCTTTACACGTGCTCATCAACTATGAAGACAGACTTATTGAATTTTCCACCTAAATAAATAGCCCTATGCTTTTAGAAAATGAGTGTGGGATCTGGTTTGTTAAATAATACAGTTAAATTTTGTTTGTCACAAACAAAGTTTTTGGATTTTTTTATATTCAATTGTGTGATTACAGTTTTTATATAAAGTTTTAGATTTTATTAAATATATAAAAAGAAGTAGTGGTATATTTATTTATATTCAATTGTGTTTAATTTTTTAATAAATATACCACCACTTCTTTTTATATATTTAATAAGATCTAAAACTTAAAAAAAAACTAAAATTATAATGAAAAATTATAATTACAATAATACAAAAAATAAACATTCACTACTTTTTTTAATATTATCACTACTTTGAAGTCTTTTAAAATACAAATCTCACATTAATTAAGGTGCTAGTGGAATAATTTTGAAATAATACAAACATTTATAAAATTAATCTCTTATAAATAAAAATATATAAAATTAAAAAGTATCATAAATAAAAACAATAGGAGAGAGATAAAATATTTTTTTTGCTATTTTTGCGATAACCTTCTTCTCCAAACTCAGAATTTGACACTTTTGGTACGTTTTCAACCATTTTCGGTGATATTTTACGATATGTTTTGTTAATAATATGGTTGAAAATCTTGAAAAATTCTTAGAATGATTGATATCACCTATACAAATTGTAAAATGTGAGTGCCACAAGGGTTTTTGAGGGTTTTTAATCTATTTATGCATTCAAAATCACAATTTAAACACTTCAAAATTTGGATTTCACCCAAAAATAAATTTATCGTATTTTGACAAAAAAACTATTACAAATTTCAAAATGTAGAATAGATAGACTACCAAGGATAATTTTAGGGGCGAAATTTAGCTCATGGGTATTTTTCCATGTTTTTTTCAAAAAAAAAGATTCACCAATTTGTATTTTTTGAAGCCCCATTTTGCCCCATTTTGATGGAGTAAACTTTTTTCACTCTAAAAATCGCCAAATTATTATATAAACTATATAAAATACTTAGAAATTGAAATAATTTTAGAAAAATATCGCCAAATATTTTATAGTTGACATTTTAAGAATTGGTATGAATCGCCAAGGTTTATACACTTTTGAATAAGTATAGGTCCTTAAAATTATCCCTGTAGACTACTTCATATAAATTACTCCACTATCATCTTAATTAATGTGAGATTTATATTTAAAAAAAATTAGAAGTAGCGATAATATAAAATACTCTATATTTATTAATTTAAGTATATTTATCATATTTCGAGATAAACTTTTCAAAATCTTATCCAAGGTGAGGATTATATGAAGCTAGCTATTGTTAAATAAAATTATGACACATAAGCATTTTTGACTTCTTATGTCCAACTCAACCATAATGGTTGACCAAAGTTATTGAAATTCTATTGGTTCGAGAAATCCAACTCATCCATGAGAAATACAACTCATCTGTGGCACAATTTTTTATAAGGCCAATTTTAGACCCCAGATTTCCTCTAATGTCCACTTTTGGAAAGCGATGCCACAAATTGTGATCATGAAAGGATGTGCGATGACTATGATTACCTTGAAAGAATGTATTAGGGTGCAATTTTTCATCTGTTGAAGATTCCCCCATGGGTGGATCCATTTGGGGTTCTGGATCCTTGTCTATTTTGGATTCCAATAAGAATCGTAGATGGTCTTTGAGCTCCCCTATGTTGGTAAAACTATTGGGCAATATGTGAGAAGATTTCAACACCCTATTTATCAACCTTGACCTCAAGCTTAACAAGTGAGTGGAAAAGCTTATGGTAAATAGTTTATACGACGTGATTGATTTCCATGTTAAGAGTATGGGACATGAGACCACTTAATATCCCATCAAAGTGTTATCCTTGACTTATCTCAATAAGATTGAGGACTGGAGGAGAGTCTTTTGAGAGTTATCACCAACAATTGTATTTTTGGGCCCACTAAAAAAGGGTTGTTAGAAAGTGGTACCACAACGATGAACATCGTGCAAGGATTCTTTTGAGATATCGCTCTTGCAAAGGTGTTGTCATAACCCATACTTATTATTATTATTATTATTATTATTATTCTAGTGGGAGTATTATTGCATTGGCAATATTTCCAAATTTCTTTTGCACTCAAAGATTTAGGATAGACCCTCAATTGAATATTTCATGACACTAACTAAGGAGGATATATTATACCCTTAGTAATATTACTTGAATCCATGGTACATGAGAATGATATCCACGAGTATTGTTCTCGGTGTAGTATATCAACATGATGGAAGCATGTTTATGCAAGGTTGGTTTCAGGGGTGCCTAAAGGGATTATGATATACCCTAGGGTACATGGAAGACAATTCTATATGCAAGTGTTGTATGATGCAGTACTACTTAAATGGGTACTGACATAGGTTATAAGGGCATCGAACTAGGTGACATAACTTGTATTTTTTGCAGGTATTCTTCCCCAACTGCAGTTTTACTTATCGAATGACAAATCTCTATATTATAAAACACTAAAACATGTTTCTAGCATCTTTTTTTTTTATAAAAACCAAATGTGTTCTAGCTTATGAAATAGATTTGAGACCATTTGTAGTGTTCCCCAACCCTCAAACTTGAAATATAAACCAAGTATACGGAGATCATATATGCAAAAAACTAGATATAATAGACAAATAAGATGAAATATGTGAAATATGCCTTTGTATTAATGATTTATCAAAAGAAGCCCCCAGGGGTGTAGACCAAGTGGCGATAGAGTGCATTTTTAAGTCACTCATTGTGATGTCACAAGTTCAAACCTTGGTTAGCTAGTGCCCCATACTTGGGGGCTATGTGGGTGCACTTGGACGCTATAGTGGCAACAAACTAAAATCAAGCCTATGTCACACGAGTACAAGCCCAACCTAGTTACTGATTCCGCCAGATACAAAAAAAAATGATTTATCAAAAGACAACAAGCCCCAAATACAACCAAACTCAACAAAACCTTTCATAACCTACTAGCTCTTTAAATAGATTCTCAATAGAAAAACCCTAACTACATGTGGTCCCATCATTAATGAATACCAAGTACCTAGTGGGCCTTATATGACAAAGAGGACCATTTTACATTAAATAATTATCCACTAACTATATAAGGAGCCTTATTCAAAGAGGACAATTACATACATGAATTGACTAACTCCTAAGTATCCTATAGTAGGGAGGTTAGAGTAGAACCCCATCAACTATAATCTCATCTTTGAGGTTAAAGTCTAATTTTAGGTACCATTGGGTTAACATCATACCATGAGATCACCTGAAGTATGAACCAAAGTGAAATATCAACTTTATAACCTCCTTGTTCTGGAATAAAAAATCAAAATACCACTTGCCACAAGAAAATAAAGTTACCTAACCCTTGATATTAGGAAGCCATTGCCCTAGTATCCACATCTCCATGGTCCTTGGGTTGGGCCAAAGGCATGTGAACTTTTTTATAAGAGAAATTTCAGATAATGAGTGCTTTATTTCTTGGATTTGTTGACTCAAAACCAACTTGAGGATGGAAGCCATTTGCTTGATGATTACGTCATGTGTAGGTTGTGTTCTTTTAGTTAGGTTGGATGAGTCTTAAACCAATGAGGTTTGTATGAGAAGGATTTTATCCCATGGTTGTCTCTTTCGTGGACATTTTTTAGTTTACTTATTCGTGCATGGAATTAGTTGTAGAAGGACATATGATCTAGAGGTCGATATGCTGAGTTATGGCTTGCTTCTTTAAGGATTTTGTTTTTGGTGAGTCATGTGTGACAACATCTAATTGAAAATGCAATCTCCATGCTAGAGGACTATTCCAAGTAGTTGCAAATCTCTAACAATGAACACAAAGATCTATTTTTGACAACTAAATCACATTTTAGCTACATAATGTACTCACTCTTCTCATTACTTCCACTTCCATTTCCAACTTTTTAATCTTATAAATTATAATATTTCATTATTATTTTTAAAATTTTAAATTACAATAATATTATTATTATTCCAGGGCTGGCAGGTGTGGGGGGAGTGATCTTTGACTCCAAGGGGAACCATAAGAAAAATATGCCTGGGGTATAGGGAGAAAGACGAACAACGGCGTGGAATGGCTCGCGCTCATTAAAGGACTAGAGATTGCTTAAGCTCTGGGCATTGAGAACCTGAATGTAATCGAAGATTCTCTCATAGTCATTAGAGATGCAAGGAATATTGTCAATAATAAAAAGATCCCCTCCTCCAAGTTACATCACCTTCTTTTCAGCATTAACAAAGAATTTAAAGAGGTCTCCTTTTTCCATGCTTTGAGAAACCTCAATGAACAAGCTGATGCTATGGCAAACTTTGGAGTTAGGCTGCCATATGGATACCTTGACTGTGACAATGTCATCTCCAAAAATACTTGGATCCCCTAACTCAAGTCCCCATTGTGGAACGTTGGACCCTATCTATCCCTCAAGAAGGCCTCCTAATTACATGAATTCAAACTATAGAGCAGCAAATTCTTTGGATTTTGAAAATACCACCACCCAAATTGGCGGTATGCACAATCCCCGTAGAAGTTTGAAGCACGCTAGCATTTATTGTGACTGGCCGGAACGCCAGTTGGCCAGCATGCGAAGGCAGAGGCTCGAGTTAAGACATTGCAGAGGGGATGTTCTTTGCATTCTCGCCGGTCTCCTTTCTCTTTGGATTCTTCTAAGTGTTAAGTTGTTTCCGTCTCTGCTTTGGTGGGTGAATTTTAGCATGGAGCACGCTCATTCACAGGCTGGGGATAGTCTTTATCTGAGGTGTTTTAGGTGCAGCAAGGCCATTAGAGGACTGAATGCTCCTTGTATCGGGGCTACTTCGATGGTCGACGAGGATATTGGCATCACGGCGGAGCACATGCATCCTGCGCATGGTCTCTGTTGTAGGCAGGACAGGGCTAGAAGCACTCAGAATTCAAAAGAGAGGCATGGCCACACAAAATTCGAGTTGGAAATGAAGAGTCGTCTGTTGGAATTGGAAGGCCAAGTCAGACTGATTTGAAATGAAAACTTGGATTTCAAGAAGGTTTTGATTCGCCTTTATTCCTTGACTAAAACTACAAATATTGAGGTAAAACACCAGAATAGTATGGTGGCAGAGAAAGTGGAACATTTGGAGAAGACGTTGGGACTCAGATACCCACACAAAAAACGCAACTCTGGTGTTGACAATAGTGAATTGGACAGTATGTGCAGGAAGCTGGAGAAACTAAAGAAAATCATGGCTCATGTGAGGAACTTCGTCGACCTCAGCCATGACAGGAATGGGACTGCTGGCTCCAGTGGCTCAATCCTGAACATCGACAACCCCTAGTTGCTTATGGTTGGTTTCGTCTTTTTGCCTCTTATGCATATATATCAACTTTTTGGCCTAGGCTCTATTTCTCTGAAATTTTTGGATGGAAGAACTTAGGAAATCCACCGTTTTTGGACAGCTCCAGCTATCAACAGTTTAGTTAAAAGCTACTAGTACAGTTATGTTTTTTTTTCTGCATTATCCTTCTAGGACAGTTTGTCAAATGTTATAGCATACATGGACCTGGAATTTTTTTTCATGGTTGTAAGAATGTAAAAGATGAACTGGATGTTATGGATGCTACCTTGTTAAAGGAGCAGTCTGCCTCGGCACTATGTAAATCTCGGTTTTATTTTTAATCAAAAGCTACTCAACCGTTTGTGTTAAATTTTTTTTTTATTATTATTATTTAAAATTAATATTTATTTTTCCTTATATATTTGTCATTGTAATAATGTATTTTTAATAAAAAAAGGTTTTTGAACCACTTTTTATAATCTTATATCATTATTACGCCATAGGCGTTCACCAACGAGAAGCGTGACCTTCCACCTCATAAAGATTCCTCGTCTATAAATCCAATGGAATCCTGCCGCGTGTTTTTTCGCTTTCGCACACGCCGATCTTATTTGTATTATTTGCATTACTTTGCCCCTTTCACACAAACCCCCGTCCATGTCGCAGCAATTTGCAGACTTCACGCCGACTAAAACGAAGTGTCCATCAATTCGACCATTTTGACTCTCGACCATATCTTACAAATATTATGGAAAACAAAATTACAAATTCATATCAACTGTACCAACTTGACTATCGACCATATTTCTTTTTAACTAAAGTGACCCAACCATTTTGACTCCCGACCATATCTTACAAACCATTTTGACTCCCGACCATATCATACAAATATTATCGAAAACAAAATTACAAATTCATATCAACTGTTTCATATGTCGATCATGTTTACATAGTGAGAACTTCACGACGACCAATTTTTAAAGGCTTGACCAACTCGACTATCGACCATATTTTTTTAAAAACTAAAGTTACCCGACCATTTTGACTTCCGACCCATGTCTATCAATTCCACCATACAATTAAAAGTCAACCAATTTTTAAAGGCTCGACCAACTCGACTATCGACCATATTTTTTTATAACTAAAGTGACTCGACAATTTTGACTCCCGACCATATCTTACAAATATTATCGAAAACAAATTACACAGTTAACAGTCGGGGCGTGTCCATCAATTGGACCACATAGTTAATAGCCGACCAATTTTTAAAGGCCTGACCAACTCGAATATCGACCATATTTTTTTTAAAACTAAAGTTAGCCGACCATTTTGACTTCCGACCCTTGTCCATCAATTCCACCACACAGTTAAAATTCGACCAATTTTTAAAGGCTTGACCAACTCGACTATTGACCATATTTTTTTAAAAACTAAAGTTACCCTACACAGTTAAGAGTCGACCAATTTTTAAATTCTCGACCAACTCGACTATCGACCATATTTTTTTATAACAAAAGTGACCCGACCATTTTGACTTCCGACCATATGTTACAAAGTGTCCATCATTTCGACGAAATAGTTAAGAAGCGACCAATTTTTTAAGGCTCGTCCAACTCGACTTTCGACCAAACTCGCCAGCATTTGGGTTGATACAGTTTAAACAGGTGGTGCAGCTCTGCATGGAAAAAGCTTACGAGATCTATACTTTTGATTAGAAACTTGAGCATTCAATGACGGATTGGACATTGAACAACCTTCTATAAGGTTACCCACGCGAACATTGATTTATTTGTGTTTAATCCATCGCGAAGTTATGAACGTTGCTTCAGTAGTACCGATCTCTGCCTATGGATGTATATCTGGATTTGACGGATTGGACCTGCTGGATATTCGATGTTGTGGAGATACGAGAACAGATTTCAATGCAACAATGGTTAAATTTGCTCAGACACCAATGCATCGCCTTTACTCTTGATCGTTTATAAAATTCAATGGGTAAAGCCTCTCTCATTCTTTTGTTTTTCGATACCGTTATTGTGACATAATCCCAGTTTTTTTCTTAGCATTTGAATCACCTTCAATTTGTTGCTCTTTTACAGACCAACAACCTTATTAAGGAGCCAAAGATTTTTGTTTTCTATTAAAAAAAAAGTTTCTCCTCTCAAACCAAAACTCATTTCACTTGCTATAATTATGCTGTTCTAAATCCTGTATCTGTTTAATATATTCAAACAAGATTCTGCTGTCTTTTTTGATGTTTTTTCTTGAAAACTAGAGTTTGTTTATGTCAATTATTTACTGGTTTCAGTTGAAAGGTTACTTGACTGGTATATATTCATTTTTTTGTCTCCTAGAAAATTTGCCCTTCCAGAAAAGTAATCTTTAATTTAGTCATCTAGTATATGGACAATCCTATCTTGTTCTCACTGTTCCTGTTTAATATTTAAAAACAAGGTTCTCAGAGCAAATTTACCCAGAATTATGTTCCCTTTTTTGTTGGAAAGTAGCTTCTATTTCTACTATATTTTTGGGTGTTTTTTTGTTCAAAACTAGAGTCTGTTTCTGTCAATGGACTATCATTTATTTAATCCTATTACTTGTATGTTCAATCTTGAGAGTAATTATTTGATCATGTACCTGATTTATTTACTGGTTTCAGATGGAATGTTACTTGACTGGTAGATATTCATTTCCTTGTGATTACCAATATATGTTTCTTACTAACTTTGGCAGATAATTTGCACTGCAACAATCTTTGTCTCCTAGAAAAGTTGCCCTTGGAGAAAAATAATCTTTATATTAGGCATCTGGTATATGCAAAATGCTATCTTGTTGTCACTATTTCTGTTTAATATTTAAAAACAAGGTCCTAACAGCGAATTAACTAAAATTATGTTGCCTTTTTTTTTGTTGAAACCTACACTTTGTTTCTGCTGTATTTTTTTGTTGGAAACTAGAATATGTTTCTGTTAATGGACTGTCATTTATTTACTCCTATTTACTACTAACTTTGGCAGATAATTTGCACTGCTACAGTCTTTGTCTCCTAGAAAAGTTGCCCTTCCAGAAAAATAATATTTATATTAGGCATCTGGTATTTGCACAATGCTATCTTGTTGTCACTGTTCCTATTCCATATTTAAAAAAAGGTTCTAAGAGCAAATTTACCTAAAATCATGCTGCCTTTTTGTTTGTTTGTTTGTTGAAAACCAGAGTCTGTTTCGGCTGTCTTTGTCTCCTAGAAAAGTTGCCCTTGCAGAAAAATAATCTTTATATTAGGCATCTGGTATATGCACAATGTTATCTTGTTGTCACTGTTTCTGTTTAATATTTAAAAACAAGGTTCTAAGAGCAAATTTATCTAAAAGTATGTTGTTTTTTGTTTTAGTTGAAAACTACACTTTGTTTCTGCTATCTTTTTTGGTTGTTTTCGTTGGGAACTAGAGTCTATTTCTGTCAATGGACTGTCGTTTATTTACTCCTATTACTTGTATGTTCAATCTTGAGAGTAAGTATTTGATCATGTACGTGATTTATTTACTGGTTTCGGACAAAGGGTTACTTCACTGGTATATATTCATTTCCTTCTGTTTACCAATATATGTAGATAATTTGCACCGCAACAATTTTTGTCTCCTATAAAAGTTGCCATTCTAGGAAAATAATCCCAACATTGAAACTAATTTCAAGCCCTTCATTTTTGTATTCTTTACACAAATATTGCTATGTATTGCATCAAATATCAAATGATATTTTGTCATGTTCTCCTACATCTTCTATTTTTAGACTTAATATCAATATCACACCTTTTTCTCCAGCTTACTTTTGTAGTCCAATTATTCGCAGTACCACGCTATGGACACTCTGTTGACCAAAACGCTGTTTCACTTCTGATGAATGGTGTTGTTGACCTATGTCCACTTGTACAAGTTGTTGCTCTTGATCGACTAAGCTCTCTTAACTCAGCAACTTCCCGCTTTCGAATCTCTATCTCTGATGGAATTCATAAGCACGATACATTGCTTCGCTTCCATCTAGCTACAATAGCGCTGTGGAAAATCACCAACTCCAAAAAGGTTCAATCATCAAAGTCAACAAGTGTACATGCAACACTATACATGATGCAACGTATGATTTTCTTTCCGCATCTTCCTTTTCACTTATTTTAGTTTTCACTCCTCATAATTGTAACATATTTTTTACTTATACTTACTTATGTTCATTCTTCTTGCCAGGACTATCACATTGGGCACCTTCGAAATTGTCACCTTAGAAACAACAATTATTGGAGACCCATCCCCTTTCAACTTCACACCTAGCTTTACAACCCACAACAGTTCATCTATTTCAGAAAACAACGCCCTTGACTCTGAAAACCCTTCACTTGCAATACCTTCCCCAACGCCAAACCTTGTTGCACCTACTCTTCAATTCGCATTGCTCAACCCTTCCAACAAAACTTGGACCATTCAAGGACAAGTTACCGCAAAGACAAGTATCAACACCTACACCAACCAAAAAGGCCCTGGTCAACTCTTTGGGTTTGACCTTGTTAGTGCTGCCAGAGATAAGATTCATATCTCTGCTTTCAATGAACTAGTTACCTCATTATATGACCAAATACAAGTTGGCACAGTCTACATAGTCTCATATGGCACAATAAAACCAGTTAATCCAACATACAACCATTTGAAAAGTGCTTTCGATATTTTCCTTAATTCCTCCTCAACAATTTAATGATGCTTGGAAGAGTGCCCACTTATTCCTTTTCATTGCTTCAACTTTAAATCCATCCATGACATCAAAACTACACCCCTCAATTCCATGGTTGACCTTCTCAGAATTGTCATTTCTGTTTCCCCTGCATCAACTATACGCAAAAGGGATGGCTCTAAAACCATTCACCGAATAGTTGGGTTGAGGGACATGTCTGGGTATAGCATAGATATAACACTTGGGGGGGGGCATTGCACAATTGAGGGTGCCCAACTTGGAAACCTTCGAGGTTTAGCTACTCCCTCTATCCTTGCAATAAAAGGTGGGCGTGTTATAGAATTCAATGGAAAAACCATTGGAACCATATCAAACACCAACCTCATCATAAACCCAGATATCGAGGAAGCTCAAGTTCTCCAAGCATGGTTTGCTGATGGATTTCATTCAGCCTCCCCATCTTTGAGCAGAAAATCCAACTCGTCTTCTTCTACCTCCTGTAAACGCATTTCCATCTCTGTGCTACAATCTCTCCAACCCTCTGAGAAGGCAACTTGGTATTCAATTATTGCTACAATCACCCATATTAACACCAATGACTTTTATTTCCTTGCATGCCCTCTATTTGTTGATGAAATACAATGCATAAAAAAAATTTCCCACCAAGTTGGCAATGTTTGGCATTGTGCAAAATGTGATGGGGAGTTTATAGAGTGTGCTTATCGATACATACTCAAACTTGACATCACGGATGCTACTGGACAATTATACAGTATCATAGCTTTTGATGATGCTGCGCAACAACTCATGGGGGTCTCTGCAAAAGATTTTTGTCTTCTATCAAATGATCCAAGGTCTCTCTTGGAAATTGTTCAGCATGTTTGTGCTCGACATTACCTTCTAACCTTATCAGTAAAGACAGAGACTTTTAATTCAAATGCTCGCTTAAAGGTGCTTCTTGTGATATGAGAAGAGGTTTCTCCATCATCAACCCCTATCGATACTCTTGATGAAAGTGAACACATTGTTCTTAATAAACGTCCAATTGCTCGCAAGCTTTGAACTCTACCTTTACAAACACTTTCCCCAACATCATTCTACTCTTCAATTCTAACTTTTGTACTTTCTAGCTCGTACTTAGCAACTACACATTTTTGTGTATACACTTATACATAGGTGGTACTTGAAACCAGCAATGAGCAGTCTTGAATATATATTATTTAGTTTTGTTGTACCATTGTGTTAAACCACATTTTTTTGTAGCCTATCTTGCAATTTTCAAATTTGTAGTTATAATTTAGATTGCTTTGTCAAGTCTATACTTTTTTTCTTTATAAACACTGTTGAAGAGTGTCTTTATTTCTTTCTTGCAACAACTTCACATTAATTATGCATGTTCCATATATCTTTTACAATATAACTTTGTTTACTCTTTGAATTATTACATATATATTATTTTTCTCTTCCACCAAAGGCACCATAAATGCAACATGGATAACCATTTATCTTATACAATATAACTTTGTTTACTCTTGCAATTATTACATATATAGTATTTTTCTGTTGCACCAAATGCACCACAAAGTCCACAACCACAAAACACTTTTTTTTGTAGGCATGTCAACCAATGATAACAATGATCAACATAATGCACGCAGAAGACTTCTATATGCTCAAAAGAAAAATGAAAACAACAAGTGTCAACGCCTTCTATATAAAGTTTCTCATCAATTTGTTCATATCCTCTCTTCGTTTCACGTTGCTCAACCTCCCCTTACACCCTCCACACCATCTGCATCTACAACAATGCATCCAACAAACATGGGCCTAGATGGTGCACAACAACGATTCCGTACAAGATTGGACAAATTATCTCCCATGAAAATATGCTCTATATGCATGGAGTCATATCTTGGAATTAAAATAAAACACTCTTCTGGTGCATATGCATGTTCTCGGTGCAATGAGGAACAAAATGGCCACTGCTATTCCATTGCAAACAATATGGATCCTGGGATACAATCATCAGTGCTAGCAGCCCTTACTCAAGTTGAAGAAATGCTCATTTCTTGAGTTAACCCAATTTTACAAGTCACTCATGCTCATGGGGGACAATATACATATTCTAGCCACACTATAAGCTTCCCACAAAACATTACTAGCATTGCCACTTTCCTCCCTCATTTACTCTCAGACATTGACATCCTCATTGTTCGTAAATGCAGTCCTACAAAAACGCCTTATGACTTATTTGTTAGTCGAACACGTGTCCTTGCTGCTCTTGAATACAAGCTTTCAAATGATCCATACTACAAAGATGTCCAAGTTAACTCAACTGCATTATCTTCTTTGCCTCTTGAACCAATTGACATTTCAGCCCTCCTTCGTCATGTTACACCTGCTGAAACCCCATTTGCTGAACATACCTCAACTTCTACTACTCAATCGTCAAGCTTCCTCGAACCCCATGAACAACAATCATCCTCCTTTATATCTACACAAACAAATTGTAGAACTGAGGTTGATGAAATCAAACGCTTCTTAGGAAGAAGCCATGCAGGCACTCTACCTTGCATTGAATGGCCCCCAATAGAAATTTGCCCTATCAATGAGTATGACACAATAGGCCTCCTCTCAATGGCCTTCCCAACCTTATTTCCCATAGGAGTCGCAATGCTTAAACAACCACACATTCAAGAGGTTGGTATGGACAATTATGCACTGCACCTTCTTAGATACCATGACAATAGATTTGGCCAACATCCTCGTTTTCGTTATTACATGTATAACCTGATGATGCGACATCGTAGCCAATCTACTGCTTCTGTGTTTGTAAAACGTAACATTGAAGATACATTGCCTCCAACCATATCAGAACTTGTACAACAATTGCAAGATTTGCCTGATGCTAAAATTGCTGAGCAAGTCATGTACTTCGGCTCCACGTTTCATGGGACACGCTCCTATTGGAACAAAAGCAGGGGTGAGCTAACTGGCATGATAACTCAACAAGGGACACCTACATTCTTCTTCACGCTCTGCGTAGCTGACAAAAAGTGGCCAGATTTGCATTCTTTGATGCCTGGAAAAGCTCCATCCACTTCAAATCAACAACACCAATGGAGAATTCGCAACCTTATATCCAATCCACACGTTGCATCTCAATACATGGACAATGGATTCAAAATATTCCTAGAAGAGGTTCTTAAAAAAGGCCTTTCTACAAAAGACTACTGGTGCAGGTTGGTAACAACTCATATTCCCATGAAAGTTCAATGTATTTAAAACCTAAAATATTTGTTCCTAATATTTATATTTTACATGTAGGTATGAATGGAAACACAGGGGATATGCGCATATACATGGCTTCTTATGGCTAGAAAATGCACCCAATATGGACACGTTAGACTGGGCATATGCTACCAAGGTTGAAGATGCCAAATTATACTTTGACAAGTTTGTTACAACATGGAATCCTCGTGTCAACCATTTTCAAACTCCAACCTTACAAGCCTCTACTATAAATGATCCATGCACCATTGGTTCACATTCCATACTTGCAACTAATCACTTGGATGACTATGAAGAACTTGTTAATTGTGTCCAAAGGCACACAAAATGTTTAGAATCTTCTTGCCTACATACAAAAGGATCATCTCTTCAATGTCGTTACGGGTTCCCCTTTGATCTACAACCATACCTCTTCCTTATTCATTGATGCAAAAGGCCGGAAAGCATACAACCCTACAAGGAATGATGCCCTTCTAAATATTCACAACCCTATAATGCTCTCAATTGGGCGAGCTAATGTTGATTGCCAACCTAATCTCTAGACATGCTGTCCTCAAATATATTTCAAAATATGCAGCAAAGGCAGAGCCTAAATTAGAAAGCTACCATGCACTACTTTCTCGGCTTGCACATGCAACTCCACATGATGCCCCCATCCTTCTACTAATAAGACGTTTTCTATCAGAAACTGTTGCAGAGCGAGACATTGGTGCACAAGAGACTTGCCACATGCTCCAAAAACTCCCTCTTTGTCTTTGCAATCGTTCCTTTCTATCCTTAAATGTTAGCCAAAGCGTTTTCCACCGTATTTCCAATGACTCTCCCGACATCCCAACAACACCCACCTTCATTTATGCATACATGCAATGCCCACCTGCACTCGAACAACTTACCCTTCTTGAAGCTACACGCTCTTGGTCATACTCACCTCGTAGAAAGAAATCGCAATGGAAACCAAACTACCCTCCCAAAATTGTTCGTGTCTTTACTCGCTTCACTACCATTCCACCCATTACGACAGATTCCTTTGTTTCCTTTTGCTGGAGTGAGCTCCTCCTATACAAACCTTTTCGCACCCTCCACAATGACATTGGATGCACAACATTGGCCATAACGTCTAATTGGGTTGGAATTAAAGACACATATATTGCATGGCATGTTGATCGTTTTCCAGAACCCCCAAGTACCCCTCCCTTTGATGACTCTACTTCTACTTCAAACCACTTCCCCTTAGCCCCTTCCATGGATGAATGGGAACTCCTTTCTCAACTCCGCCCTGGAAACAACCTCTATGTTGATGAACTTGACATGCTTGGTCATCGTGACTTTGACAAAGAGCACAATTGGACCGAAAACCATATTCCTTCACACATCCATGCAACAGCTATATCATTCATTGACATCATTCGAATGTCTACACATGTAGAACCTAACACCTTCTCATCTTCATGTTCTTCTGCTTCCTTGTCTCCCACACAATGCATGCCCTTTTCCCTTATCATCGCACACTCCACAAATGCTACAACCCTTCCCCCACTCAAAATGGTCATTCAAGGCACTGTGGGAACAGGAAAATCTTTTTTGATTTCTTGCCTTAGATCTACACTCCAACATGCCTCTGCCGATAACCCTTCACCCTTGCTCCTCCTTGCTCCCACCGGTGTTGCTGCTTTAACATACATGCATTAACAATACATTCTTCCCTTCGCATACCCATTACAGAGATGCATCCTCTTGAAGGACAATCCCTTTCAAGCTTCCAACAACAATTCCGCCATATCTGATACATAATCATTGATGAAATGAGTTTCATTGGCCCAAAAATGTTAACCCGAATGGATGACTGCTTACGACAAGCATTCCCGTCCCAATGTACAACTCTATTTGGTGGGTGCTCCATCATCTTCCTTGGTGATTTTGGACAACTACCACCTATAAAGGACATCCCCATGTATGTTGGTGCATCACGAGGGAATGCTCTCTGGCGTACTTTTGCCACTTTTGTCACTCTTTCAACCATCTTTCGACAACAAGGCAGCACCTCTTCTCAAGTTTCCTTTCGGCAACTCCTGCTCAATCTTCGAAATGCAATACCAACTCTTGAAGATTGGACGCTCCTCATGTCAAGAACAACCTCGTCCCTTTCACATGAAGACAATCATACATTTGACCAATGCACTCACTTGTACGCAACTAATAGCTCTGTTGCATTGCACAACAAACAAATGCTAAAAATCCTCAACATGCCATTTGCACATTGCTTTGCATAGCAAAAGAAACAACATGTGTAAAGCTCAATAGATGATGAACAACTTCCATTCAAGGTTCTACTAGCAATTGGTCAACAAGTCATGTTGACAGCCAACTTGTGTGTCTCAGCAGGACTTGTGAACGGCTCACTTGGGAAAGTTATTGCAATTGTCTACAATTCCAATGATCAACCGCCTACATTGCCATCTTATGTTGTAATTGATTTTCTCCACTACAATGGGGCCCCATGGGATTCTTCCAATCCAAATTATGTCCCCATTCCTCCTATAACAAGGGGTTGACGAAGGCAAGTACCACTTCGCATGGCATGGGGTTTAACAATCCATAAAGCACAAGGGATGACCTTGAAAAATGAAACAATAGATATTGGCAACACTGATCGACAAGGACTTACATTCACTGCAATATCAAGAGTAAAATCTCTATCAGGCCTTCTTCGCATATCTCCACCTTTTTCCTTTTGTAGGTATTCTCGTATGAAATATAGTCCCTATGTACAGCGCAAAATCCAAGAAGAGAACTTACTTGCTTCAAAGTCTTTGCAGCCACATGCTCCATAAAGTTATATTCTTGCTCCTTTGCAGCTCCATTTTTTTCAGATCTTGTATTCCTATTGCTACCATCATTGAATATTTTCCTATGAAAGACAAGAAAATACTACTCTATAAAGAAGACAAGAAATTTAATCTTCGTATCAGCACTTTTCTTGTACTACTCTATCTTATTTACTTCAATGTGTTGTCATTACTTTTTTGAAAGCAAGCACATCAACACATTTCATCCCATCTTAGTCTTTTTTCCACTAAATATAAATGTCACTATGCTGTCGAGGGTCTGCCCACAAAATGTGTACATGGCCTGATGAAGTAATGTGATCGAAATGATAGTCGGTTCTCTGTTTGGCTAACACTCTCGGTCGTTATTTTCTATCTTCAGAAAACTATTAAATACACATGGTTATTGTATCCAAGTCGACGGTCGATTAATTGTCTTCCTTGTCGATCGACGACAGTTTCAATACAATTCTATTGACTTAATCGTCGACTTCTTTTGCTGGTCACTCTTTTTATCTCAAACGAACCACTCTTAGTGGATTCTAATACTGGTCAAATTCCATAGTTGACATAAGCAAGAATATCATCCTGGTTGGTGGTCAATGATCCTGGTCGCCGCTCAAGCAACAATATGTCGATCATCTTTACACAGTGACATAATTAAGAGTCGACCAATATTTAAAGGCTCGACCAACTCCGACCATTTTCACTTCCGACCATATCTAAGAAAAAATGTCGAAAAACAAATTAAATATTCATATCAACTATTCGATATGTTGTTAATGTTTACACAGTAACAACTTCAAGCCGACCAAAACGAACTGTTCATCAATTGAACCACATACTTAAGAGCCGACCAATTTTTAAAGGCTCGACCACCTTGGTCAATGCTTAGCATTTACCGACCAAAAATAATGGTCAATGCTTAGCATTTATGTTGGTTGGGTAGAGTTTTTAGAGTGATCATTTTTTTTAAAAGAGTCGGATTTCTGAAAAATAGTCGGACCTCGACTAAAGAAAAGCTCCATTGAAGCGATTGCTTTTTGTTGTATTCTTTCCATTTATAGTTGTATAACTTATATTGATTCAACATTTCATTACTATTGTTTAAGCACAAAATGGACTATATATTCTGCTTACAACAACAATAAAAGTTTACAACTTATGTATGTTTAAGTTTACACATTTAAAGAAATAACACTGATTCCTCTATCTTCAATACTAGGTACCTTGTAAACATTTAAATCAAGATTCCTCGTTATTCACACTGTATGTTTTCAAATTAGGTATGTTGCAAAAAACCGACAAAAGAAAGGCTGAACAGATGGACCTTGAAAAGGAAACAACTCAAAAAATACAAATGGAAACACTATTTAAAGACACTAAACCCATCATAGGCCGCACTGCTGAGTTCAAATGGGGCGAGTTGTACATAGCTATCAGAGACGGAAAAATACCTAATTCAACCTTGGAGGAAACCATAATTTATGAAAACATCAAGAGGTCCAACCTTCACAAGGCAACTACGCGGCCATAATTGTTTGACTGCTCAGAGGTTATTGCATGGATCTTGCCCCATGTAGATACTACAACAAGGATAATTTCAAACGCCATTGGGGAACGGCTCACATCCTTCCAACCGGCCCACCTTGCAGCCGCATACAAGCTGCCTACCTCCAATGTATTTTTAATTGACGATTAGGTAAGATGTGCCAATGTAGATAATGTTGAATATGCAAGGGAAATAATGCTACCAGACAAACAACTTAGACCCAAACATACCAAGAAATATGCCACCCAAAACTTAAGGACCCCCTATAGAATCATAGTCCTATTCTTGAGCAGACTCTTCGGTCTACCAAACGCCAATAACTATAAACTCAGTTGGGTTCCATTGATATACCATGTTGCCACACATGGTATAATCTTCAATTGGGAAACTATTATTTCAGAAAGCATGGCGTCAACCATTTCTACAGCTCAAATCAACCTTTCACAAGGGAAATCAGAATTCTTCATGTCTAGCTACCTTATCGATTGCATATTAGTCAGCCATCCTTTCCCTAATTTGGGATGTACTTGGAATCAGAATGAAACTCCCATTCATGTAGCATATCGGCTAACTTGGGCTCACCGATATGCAGGGTACTACAAATTACTATGTGAAGAACTAATCATGCCCCTTTATTCACTTGTCTTCAATATAGAAGCAAATTGTATGTCAGACAATGCCTTGGATGTAATAGGTGAATATGGAGACTATTACTTCTCATCAGAAGGCACATACATTAGAATGTATGGGGGCACAAAACCTCCTTCTCTATTGCCCAAATATGCTATAGATTACATTGTGCATAAAGAAGCGTTTAGACAAGTGTTCATCAATGGAATTGGTAACTATCTCCATCACAACAAAATAGCCTCTTACCCACCTGTACCATTCAACATTGGTGGATACAAATTTCTTAAGATTAAGTCAGTGGAAGCCTTTATTGCAGACTTGGAACCTTTTCAATTTGGGACAAAACTATTTGTAAGAAATGACAACAAAGGCAAAGTGGATGAACATTGTGCTTCTTATAAAATCACTTTTGAGTACTCAAATCACTTTCTGAAAGAAGAACAAATATATAAAAGGGTACACAATATGACAGAGCTACACAACAAATTATATCCGAAGATTGCATCTACTTCTACCCAAAGTACAACCAAAGAAAAGAAACCAGAAATACATAGGCAAAGAGAAGAGGCAGTAACAGTTGGTCGAATTCCTCAATCGCGCCCGACTAGCCATAGTCGACAATTTCTACAAGCAACAAGCAATCGGGATCGCCGACCAATAGATGGTCAAAACCCACATTCACGCAACAACGCACAGATAGGCTGTCAGTCAGAATTAAATAGGTTTTCAATTCATTATTTAATGCAGTCATCTAATTTTAATTCACACATGCCAAACGCTTCCTCCATAAATGCCGACCTAGAAGATTTTTGGATACTCTTTTTCCAAGCACTGGAGAACCAGACTTCAAAGAAAACAGAAGCCTTTTGCGAACCT
This sequence comes from Larix kaempferi, assembly GCA_027924585.1. Lineage (NCBI taxonomy): Eukaryota > Viridiplantae > Streptophyta > Pinopsida > Pinales > Pinaceae > Larix > Larix kaempferi. The sequence continues at coordinate 14,077,055 of BSBM01000372.1, read as the reverse complement.
GAGAGTTCTACAGAAACGATGGCACCTAAGAAAGGTCAGACTACAACCCGTTCAACCACAACTAAAGTCTGTCAATTGGAGATGGCCCAAACACTGCTGGAAACCTGCTTACAGCTGGTTCGAAACGCTAAGGTACACGAGCCACACTGGTGAAAAAATTGGAAATATATTCTTGCGTGGGGAAAGGAATCAAATAGCAATTGGAGGGAGCCAACCCAAAAACTGTGCACTATTACCATTCTGCTATACATGAACGCACCTCTGCTGGAATAGTTTGGTGGACTCAAAGACATTATTGCTCGATTCATAGAAAGCAGATATCATAATGGAAAATCCTATTTTGACATTCCAGTCGAAATAAATGGTGAGGTCATCTACAAGATCACAGGGTTATCAAACAAAGGTGCAGATGTACCTAGTCGACAAAGACCATAATTGATCAAGCAGTTTACAGACCAACCAACTGGAAAATATTCTTGGGGGTTATTGGTGACCCAGATAAAATATGAAAATTATAAAATAGATTCGTGAATCATGTCGACCGCTTTGTCAAGCTCCGGTCGAGGGTCCGGCTTAAAAATTGAAATGCTAGAGCCTGTCCTAAGCATGGCAACATACGACAAAATATACAACTGGGCTAAGTACCTTGCCGAAATTATCAATAACATATGTATGAAGTGCCAAGAGGATGGAGCGGCCATTCGCTACCCATCTCTAATCATATGGATAGCAATGACGCATATAAGACCAGCAAGAAATAAATACTTTACTAAAGACGGACCTGTGTTAATGCAGAACTTCCGTTGCTTTTCGAAAGGAGGCAGCAGACTTGGGCCGTAAACAGTAAATATTTGGCTAGAAGCCTGGTTTGAAGACTTAAAAGTTCGGTCGACTAGATGGAGAGTATCTCAGAATGTTTGACGGAGTCTGCCTCCGTCCGCTCACATTGAACTTGCACTGGACCATACATCAGTTTGGTACTTGGAAGGAGCAACCGAACCCGCACAAGATCTTGACTATTACCCTTCAGTCGAGGAAATCTTCAATGAGCTTAAAAGGAAATCCAACACAAAATTGATAATTCCTGCTATGGCACACCAAGTCGACATTCCCATAGTCGAACCTTTAATGGATCCAGAGAAAGAAGAAGCGTATGAAAGCCGCCTATATATGGAGAATTTTACTTTTCAACCTCAGCCCGTGGTCAGATCAGAACCTTTAGCACTTACGCTCATTCCACACCAAGATTCACCGGATGGAGCTGAACAATCGGATGAAGAGACCCTGTTGGACAATCCTGAGTACGCCCGACAGCCGACAACATCCAGCAGATGGCCGACCAATTATCCATAGCTCGACAAGCAAGAGATGTACAAATACAGGGCAAGGGAAAAAGAAAAATGACCATTGACGAGCCGACAGTGGAAGATGAAACTGAATTATATGACAGCGCAATGTGAATATTGGAAGATGCAGCTAAGAACAAAATACCTGTCACCGAGCAGTTCAAGAAATTTTTGGAAGCCAAGCACCCTCGACCCAAAAAGAAAGTCAAGCTTATCATCGACGATGCTGTCGACCTGTCAAATAGCTCAGCTCCACCATCGCCGACCATTGTCATGGAGGATACTATTTTTTCTATCCCTGTGGTAAGTACCCCACTTGCACTTCAAGCTCCATCTCAAGTTTCGAATATTGTACAAACTCTTCCTTCCCCCCTTCGAGAAACATTTCAAAATGATAACGACATTACCCAATTCATGACTCAACTCCCGGCCATGTTCCCAGATTGGTGAAAAATCATAACCAAGAAACCTGTATTCGCAGACACTGGTTCACCGACAGATTCTGCCCCTCCTGGTGTCATCCCAACCGAACTTTTGAATCCATCAGATACCTTAGCAACGCAACCAATTGGCATGCACCATACCCATCTACAGCGCAATCTTGACACAAACAATCCAATTTTTGGTCAACAGACTTCTTCGTTCATTCCTTTTCCAGTCAATCCGTCGATGGAATCCCATTCACCTCCCCGACATGTCGTGAACTCACCACAACATTTCCCCGACGTTCAAGTTTTTGATGTAGTCTTGTCCCCTGTAGTCAGTAGGGAACCGTCTGTCAGTTCAAATCCTAACCCTCCTCTTCCAGTTGACAAAACATGTGTGTCATCGACAGGTGAAATCGGTGCAAGTGTACCATTCCACAACCCTGCCAACGCGACAACCACAACATCAGAATCAATCCAACTTCAACAACAGGAAACACCAGTCCAAAAGCCTTGAAAGCAACAGTCGAGTCAGCAGCAGAAACAACTAAACCAACAGTTGAGTAAAAAGAACAAACAACTCATGCAGCAGTCAAGACAGTAGAGCAAGCAAAACAAGTAACAACTGAAGAAGTACTTCCGACAAACACAATAGAAATATCAAGCAGCTCAATACAAGAAGAACAGTCTACTGAAGAAGCACACAAACAGACAGAACATGCATCAGCAATAGTCGAGACTCAAAAAGAATCAGAACAGCAATTAGCGACGCCAAAATCTAAAGGAAAATCCAAGAAAAAGAAACAAAACAAAAAACGACGCCAAGAGAAACATCTTCAGCAACAGCAACAAAATATGCACCACATGTCTCAATTGAGTCGCTTATCTGTACATATCGACCAATTTGGGCCGATCTCGACATACCATTCACAACAGGCACCGCAAGAAGAGCTCGACTTATTGGCTGATGCAATCAACCGAGAACAACGACATAGACGATTGGAAGCAGAAGACCGGATTCACAAGGTGGAACAAGACCAAACTCTATTTCTGACAAAGTGTCAAGACTTAGGGCAACAGGTCATACCAATTCCAGTCACCTCCGACACGAAAAGCACACTTGATAAAGCATTTCAGTTGTTCGAATCTATCACGTCGACATTGTCTGAACAACTCACCAAGGACCGAGAAGAACAAGCCACAGTAATAGCGTCATTGATGTCGCAATAGTTTGAAGCATTCAACTCAGCACACGGTTAGCTCATATAGTATAATGATGAAGCAGAGAAAGCAAACAACGTTATCCGCAATTGGTACAAACATTATGGCAACGTGTTTAGAGAAATGCGGGAGACAAGCAAGACAATTGATAGTCTTCATAAAGAACACCAAGTAGCTGATGAAACCATGGCCAGAAGTATTGAGGAACAACTAATAATGGAAAATAGGAAACTGGAGAAATTGGAAAAAAGTGAAGCACAGTGGTTGAGCCAGGCTCGTCATAACCTTGACAAAGTAGAGCAACTCCGACCACGTCTTCAAACACTGCTTTCAGCTGCAAATGAGAAAATAGAGATCTTTGGTTCCGACCTAATTCATCTACAGGGAAAAACTAGTCAAGAATAGATATCCCACTTGTCGGCCCTTACAACACTTACTATCAACATCCAGAACACACTGCGCCACTGCGAGAGCTTCCAACACCAAATGTCTATTTCAGCTGAAGCAATTGTCGAGGTCTGTCTGCAACAACCAACAGCGCCCAGTTCCACTCCAAACAACTCATAACAGCTGCATTTATCACTTAAAACACAGCTATACACAACTTTTGTTCAGTAATTTTGCACATGTTCCAAGACACTAGAACCTCCGGTGGATTGTTTGCAATATAAGTGGAGAAGACCGTCGACCAGTCCAAATATGTCGGTCAGTTGCACCAAAAATACAGTTGTATAATTGAATGTAAACATCTATATATACGTTGTTGAGCCAATATAATGATTAACTAAGATCTGTCTATGTATAGTTTTACCCTTGATGTCACTTTATTTTTAATAAGGTCAATAGTGTATATGGTTGAACTTGTAGTTTCAGCTCAACATCTTATATGGTCGAATTTTTGCAGCATTGTTGGGTTTAGATTTTGTTATCCTGCACATTTCCCAGTATAGATTTATTGTTTTTATTTGTTAAAAGATTTTTTATCTGGAATTTTTTGTCTCATTACGGTTATAATGTATTGAAGAAAAACCTTCGAGTTATTCAATGCCTTTGATTATAGGAGTATTCTGCAACGTGAATAAACTATAGTACTGGAACAAGTTTGCTTATCTTTTTATTGTAGGTGTTAAATATCGAGTGATGACATTTTATAAACATTAAAGCTTCATCCATCCTTATTCGTTTTCAAAATCGAAATATTAAACACTGACACAATTGGAAAAGTTCATCAACTTTATAAGGTTTCCAGACAGGTCAAAAGGAATTTGTGTTTAATGAAAATTAGGTCAGAGGACGTCGGAGAGGTCAGACGAGGTTGAGGAGGTCGGAGGAGGATGGAGAGGTCGGAGCAGGTTGGAGGAGGTCAAAGAGGTCGGGGGCGGTCACAGGAGGTCGCAGGAGGTATTTGTTTTGTAAAGAGTGGTTAAAACTTCAATATGGTCGGTCTCTTCGGTGGGTGGTAATATGGTTGATGACCAAATGTCATCGGTCGCCTTTGTCAAATATGGTCAGCTCTTTTAATGAAGTCTATAGTCAATTTTATATTTATACAATTTTTTTTAAATTGAATATATAGTTTCTAAAGGAAAAAACGTATGCTTTTAATAGTTACACCCACTTAAATTACAATTTCGTTATCATTAAATATATTACGTCTTTGTGTTTATTGATTCATTGTATACTAAAGGGAAAGAAAAACAATCTCTAACATTGTTACAAAATTCACTCTTTTCCTAAAGGTGTTCACTTTTGCACCTCAAGGGGCAAATGCTAGTATAATAAACGTATCATTTTACACATATATGACGGGATAGTCTCGATATAAGTATATTTACATGAATATGTAAAAGTGTGACATTCTTTCTCAGCCATATGAGGGCAAATCATTTTGCTTTTATGTATAAATACACCACAAGTTGGAGCCTATTTTTTGGGGGGATATATTTAATGGTTTTTGAAATGATTTACAATTTATTGGAATTTGCATGAGAGCAAGATGATTGTGACAAGTAATAAGGCAAGTTCAGTACAAAGTCCAGTGAGGAAAATGATGATTGTGACAAGTAATAAGGCAAGTTCAGTACACAGTCTAGTGAGGAAAATAGTGTCACCACTTCTAATGATATGTTTATTAATATTATCTTCATTTATAAGTTTATTAATATTATTTTTTATGGTTTGTATTATCATATTAAATAAAAAAATGTTAAGAAGTGATCAATAAATAATTTATGTTAAAATGTGTGAGTTTAATACAAATTTTAGTGACGAAAATAATGTCATTATTTCTAGTGATATGTCTATCCTGATTATTTTCATTGTCTGTACCATCATGTTAGACACGAGAAACATGACAAGAAGCATTCATCATTACTATTTTTGTCAAGCAACAAGATTAGGGAATCTCAAATTCTTGCATATTATTATAGTAATCTCATAGAGCAACACCTTAATCACCAAGGGTTGTTGAAATTTTTTAGCATACAAAAGCTTAGTATCCAAGTTGAAAAAAAAACTTATAATTCTTCCATCATATAATATATCTTTATAAGCTCTATTACATTTCAAACTAGATAGGAACAAAGCAATAGAATCAACACTAGACACTAAACACCCTAATTCAAGATCATGAAATTTTTTAAGTATTCACAATTTTCTTAAAGTGTAGAATTTTTGGAGATTTTTACTATTTATAAAATTCCAACCATGAAATGTTTGGCGATATTTAAAAAAAATAAAAATTTCTAAGGGTTTTACATAGTTTTTGGACAATTTTTGCAATTTTTAGAGTAAAAAAATTTAATCCTATGGAATTTGGGTGAATCATATTGGAAAAAAAGGAAAAATGACGAAAGACCAAAGCACATTAAAACTTATGCCATAGAATGGGATACCGCTCCATAACCTCTCAGATGCGTGGCTAGGGTTCCCCTAGCCATCGTCACACTTCGCCTGTGTCCTCCGGTGGTGAGCAGGCCGTTGCTACAGGCTTCTTCGCGTAGCTCCTTGCTGCGGGGTTTTTTGCAGGTGGTCACAGCTCCATCCCGAGGTCCGTGGAACTGTGGGGTTTTTGCAGGTGGTCGCAGCTCCATCTCGAAGCCGGTCCGTGGGCTGCCTTATGGAGATCGATCCGCTTCAGGCCTTCACGTCCTTAGTACAGGCCACCAAACCTCAGGAAACCTCTCGGTCTTCCTCCAAGTTCGTGAAAAAAGTAGACGAGATCCCTTCTTTGGAGCTCTCTCCCTTGGATTCGTGTCGAAAAGCACTCATTCTCTTGGATAAAGCCCTCATTGGAAATTTTACAGGCTTGTGGCCCGGTCCAAAGGCGGTGGAGCTTTGGATTGCAGAGCACTGGAACCCTATTTTGCAAGGACAGGTCTCTCTCTTCGCAGCTGGTAGGGGTTTCTTTGTTTTTCTGTTCCCAAGCAGAGAGGAATGTGATTTAGTTTTTCACTCGAGTCCCTTCTTCTTGGGCTTGAGAGGACTTTTTTTAGCCCCTTGGACTTTGGATTTTAAACCAGATGCTGAGATTATAGCCGCCCCAGTCTGGGTAAGACTTCCTCACCTTCCTCTTCATCTTTGGGGGAAAATCTCTCTGGAGGAGATCGGTAATAAGCTAGGGTGCTACCTGGATAGTGCAGAACCAAAAGGGGGCCAGTTTACTTGTGCCCGCATTTGTGTAGAAGTAAATCTGGAGAAAGGACTCCCGGAAGCCCTAAAACTAAATTTAGGATATTGGAGTCATATCCAAGAACTGGATTACGAGCAGATCCCTTTCAAATGAAACTCTTGTCATGTTTATGGGCACTTTGCCAAAAGCTACCCCAAGTTGTCGGAAACTCAACAACCAACAAAACCTCCTGCAACTAAAGATGCATAATTCCAGACTGTCTCTAATTGGCGCTGAGCCCCCCGGCAAAAGGAGCCCCAAGCTGCTCAGCAAAAGGATCCATCATCACAAGAATCTCTACCCTCTTCAGCAACAACCATTCCATTGGCAACCAAAAATAGATTCAAAGTTTTGCAGGAAGATGAAGTTCAAGAATTTGAAGCAGCGGAAGATCTTGTGCAGGACGAGACCCTTCCAGGTTCTTCCGACCCCGTGGAGACTGTCGCCTCCGCAAAACTAGCTTCTCTAAGCCTTGCCCCTTCAGGTTCCAAGAGAGAGGCTCGGAATTTAGATCACGAGACATCAGCTCTTGCAAGACTGGCAACCTTACTCCCCTCCTTTGGGTCAGAGGAAAATTCGTATCCCAAAGACTACTCAGCTCCTTCTCCCCACCTTACCAGAGGGAGAAAGTCTAACAAAGAACGGTGGGAAAAGGAAGCGGCCTCAAACATTTTTTTGGGCTCTCAGACGCGGTTGGACCCCTTCATTAAGGGGCATTTCACCTCCCCTTCTAATTAATGTTCTGCTTCTGCATTCTTCTCTGCTCACAGTTTGTGAGAGTTTACTCTTGTAAGCATTTTTTGTCATTTTCTCGAAAAAGATCTAGAAGCAAGTGGGATTTGTCTCCCAAGATATTCACAAGAAAGCTGACAGTATTGTTAGAGGTCATCATCCCTCTTTATTTTTGTAACTTTTAGATTCTGGCTCGCTAGAAAACCACATTTTTCACAAACTAATACAACCTCAATTGTTTCTGTTAAAAAAAAGAAGGAAAAATGACGAATATTTTTATTGAAAAAAACCTCTAAAATTAGTCCATAAACTAAATTTCTCACCTAAAACTTTCCTTACTCAAGATTTGCCAAGTTTGTATCCAATAAACCTTTTAAAGTGTCTTACAAAAAATTCCAATACATAAAATTGTAACTTCAAGAACATATCTTAGTGCAAAGAAATACATACTTATTCTAACTTCAACATATATCTTAGTACAAAGAAATACATACTTAGTGAATAAAGCATAAAAAAGGTTTTAATAACTTTAAGAACTTTAAGTACTATGAATTTTATAAGCACTTTACAAAAAAGATAATCAAGTTATAGAGGTGAAAATTATTAGATTCCAAAAAAAATTAAAAGATTAGACGAAAATTAGATTCCCAAAAAATTTAAAATACAATTTTATCAATTAATAAATTTTAAAGATTCCAAAAAAATTTAAAATACAATTTTATCAATTAATAAATTTTAAAACTTTGAAAATTTGAGAAAATTTTGAATCATCTTGAAGCGTCCAAAAATCCATTTTATTCTTGAAAAAACCCGTGTGGATGTTTTGTTAAAAATCCATTTTATCCTTTGAAAGTTTTCTTAAGCATGCACCAACCTTTTTAAGGTGAATAACAATGTTTTTAAATACTTTAAATGTATATATTTTTATTAATATATATATTCTTTTGTTTATAATATTTTTTTAAAATTATATATATATATATATAAATAATTAATTAATTAATTAATTTTGTAAGGTTATAATTAAGTTAGATATTAAATTAGAAATGAGTGTATGAGATTTCATAATTTTATTGTTCAAGTTTGTGGAGGTTCATATACTCTACATAAAAAAAACACATATAAATATATTTTATTTTTTCACACATAAATATATCTCTCTTGTAATTTTCATTTTTTTAAATCATTATTTTTTACTGCTTTGAAATGTATATATTTTTATTTTTAATAATCATTTATTTTCTTACATCTTTTTTATATAAATTTGTTTTATTTTTTTAATTTTATTTTTTATATAAAATTAAAAATTAAAAATATGTTAAATTTTATATAAATTTCAAAATAAAAATAAAAAGTAAAAATATTAAAATTAAAAAATATATAATCTTTTTCTTTTTCTTTTATATAATTTTTTAATTTTAATACTTTTATTTTTTTTTATCTTTATTTTGAAATATAATACCATTCCATGGTACATTGACCACAAATAAAAAACAAAGGCATATTAATAGTACCTTTCCCTCCTCGTGGATATAATATTGGAAATAATCTTCTTGGAGCGACGATTTTTGCAGTAGCTTGGGCGGCCAGGGCTTCGCCCAGCCGCCCCTCCTGTACACAGCATTTGGTTTTTTATTGCAGGTTAACTGATGGACGGATCGGTGGCAAGCTTAAGGGCCATACCCTGTGCAGCTGTGCGATCTCGTCGGACTCGATTGAAGGGAAGCACGCCTGTGCTCTGCGGCCGGCTCTGATCGTGGTGTTGGTGAGCGAGAGCAACGGCGGGTCTTTGATGGTGCTTCATTTTCAGCGGAAAGTGGCTCCCTGGCAGGCATTTGCAGATTCGACGAGATGGGTGGAATTGCAAACGTAGAGATCGACAAGCTCATCCTAGGACGCGCTCCTGCCATGGAACGGCGACCAGAATCTTGTGATGGACCGTTGCTTCAAGATCTCATCTCAGGAGAAAGAAGCGTACCCCGGCACCGCCTGATTCCGAGCAAATCACCGGGCTACTTCCTCGAATCTGGATTGTTTTGCCGGAACGGATCTGTTCTTCTGCTAGATCAAGTAAGCGCCCAAGAAGGGAGACGGGCAGAGGAGAGCGGAGCCGAGCGGGGCAGACCCGAGAGGGGACAGGGCCGCGCGGAGGCAGAGCCGATCCTCGACGCTTCATTACAAATACGCAGGGATTTATTCTTTCGCCAGACATTTTCTTGAACGAACACGAAGATCTTGATTTTTGTGGAGTATCATGTGCTTCCCAATCGATCTTGCTCTATCTGCTCAGTGCCTACGGGCAGTACTCATGGGTCATCTCTGCTGATGCTGGCGTTGGGTTGATTTGGGGCGACGCCTCTGCGCGGTGATCAATCTTCTCTATGGCGGTGGTGGCGATCGTGCCTACGGGATACAGGGTGGGGCGACTTGGCTTTACGGCAACGAGCATGGCGGCTGAGGGCTCTACATCCATGGCCTAAGCTCTGGCACCAAGATCCACAGGTCGAACCGAGTCCTTGCATGATTCGCACCGCCGGCTCTATTGTTTCAAATTAGCTGCAGAAACCTGGATCTGTAGACGCTTATCGCAGGGTATCGCATTTCTGCAAGATTCATTGGGGCTCGCGGAGATCTCGTGTGGTTTTGCCAGAGGCGGTTATCTGAATTCGTGGAGCATCGTGGGTCTGCGTCTTCTGCGGCAGCAGCCCGGAGCTATCAGACCGCTGCTGTAGAACTTGGAAACGAACTGGAGTTGGCCTTTCCCTGTAGATTGCTTGTATCTTTGCAGGAGACGGCGTGCCGTGGAGGCATCGCAGGATCTGGGGCGTAGGGTGTCTGGCCTTTTTCTTCATCAGTAGTTGCTGGCTGTTCGCCGGTTTGGGAGATCCAGAGTTTGCTGCTTGTCCACAGACTTGGATCTGCTGTTTTCTTCTGCTGAGGGCTTCGGTCTGAAGACTCCCAACCACCTGGTCACCTGCTGCACAAGATCTTTTTCTTGTGGCAACGTTTGGGTTTCTCTTTGTTGTTCAAGACTCATCTTCTTGTGGCGAAGTTTTATTGGGTTTATCTTTCTTTTTTTGGTTCAGCTCTTTATAAGCTGTTGTATCTGCTTATATGGGACATAAATATGTGAAAATGTAGGGATCCTTGCGATTCTACTACATCTGCAGAATGTAATTTTAATCATCTTTTTGAAATAAAATTACGGACTTTTTCCCAGGAAAACCTTGGAAAAAAAAGTACCTTTCCCTCCTCGTGGTGAGAAAAACCATTACACTACCTACAATGAAACATGGGATGCAATCATGCAAGGACTTGCATAATCTACTTTGAATCGTAAGCTTCCCCAAATAAGAAAGCAAATGTGTTTCTTTGAATAATTTTGAAGATTTGGCTACAAAAGGAGTGTGGAGTGTCTTATTTTGGGAAATTTTTACAAGTTAGAGGAAATATTTGTGGGTATGTGGTGAGGATTGCTTTTTTTATCTTAATTGGGTGAAAGAGGTTGATAATGCAGGTTTAATGAAGTAAGTTTCTTTATCCGAGCTGGATGAAGCGAAGCATAGTTTACAGAAAGATAAGAGCCCGACGGGAAGCCCATTGAATTTTTCTTAAGTTTGAAGGAGATTGTGGAAGACGACCTGCGCAGAGTTATTGAAGAATTCAGGAAAAAGGCTCCATTCTGGGGGCCTTAAATTTTACCATAAATCTCTTTAATTCCCGAGTCGGATGCTCCTGAAAACTTTATGGATTTCAGACCTATTTCTTTGTGCAACAATATTTATAAGATCAGAGCAAATATCTCCATTCTGGGGGCCTTAAATTTTACCTTCATCTCTTTAATTCCCGAGTCGGATGCTCCTGAAAACTTTATGGATTTCAGACCTATTTCTTTGTGCAACAATAGTTATAAGATTATCGCAAATATCATTGAGCGAAGGTTAAAGAATCTTTTATCTTCTTATATTTCAGAAGAAAAATTTGTCTTTCTAACTGGTCATCAGATTCATGAAGCAGTAGGGGTGGCCCATGAAGGCTTACACTTGATTAAGCATAAAAAGTTGAAAGCAATAGTGATTAAAATTGATCTTTCCAAAACGTATGATCGTGTAAGCTCGGTTTATTTGTGATTTATTGTCTCTCAGGTCGGCTTCAATCTCTCTTTTATTAGCTGGATAATGGGTTGTTTATCTTCAGTTTTGTTCTCAGTCTTGATCAACGGTATAGCTTCTCCATTTTTTTTTACCTGGAAGAGGTCTCAGACAAGGTTGTCGATTATCCTGATTTTTGTGACGGTTCAAGAAGCGATGCTGCAAAGTTGGCAGCGGTATGCGTTTTAGCCTTGTTCTGTAAAGCTTCGGGAAGTAAGCCCTGGTAAGTCTCTTTTCTTGGGTGCTGAAATGAATTCTGAAGATTTAGCTGGCTACAGGTCCTTACTATGTTTTAGAGAAGTTTCCTTTGAAAATGGTTTGAAGTATCTTGGTTTTAACCTTAAACCTCTAGATTATGGGTTAAAGGACTGGGATTTGCTGATAAAAAAATGTGAAAACAGGATATTCAACTAGTGCTTGCGTTGGCTTTCTAAAGGGGTCAGATTGATTTTGATCAAGTCTGTCTTGGTTGCGATTTCGGTCTATTGGTCCTTAGCTTGGATTCTGAAGGGGGTGCTGAATAAATTGTCTTCTCTTCGTATGAGATTTTTTGGTTGGGAAAGTCTGAAAAAAGAGGATTTGAGTGGATAATTTGAAGTTTATTTCTCTCCCAAAGGAATACGGTGGCTAGGGTGTTGCATGATTCCTTTTTTCTAAAGCCCTTGCGACCAAAATTATCTGGAGATTGATTTCAAGAAATGGTTTGTTGGTGGATGTTTTTTTTCAGAAGTATATCTCTCCTTTGTCGTTGCTAGAATTGTTGAGAAAACCTTCTAAGTCTGTCCAAAATGTTTCAATATTTTGGAAGGCAACTATCCATGCTTTCAGTCTTATTGGAGATGGGCGTGCTTGGAAAGTCAGGAATGGTCTCAGTGTACGGTTGAGGGTTAATCGTTGGGTTGGTTGTGGTGATAGACATACTCTTTCCCAACATATGGTTTTGTCGTTGCATGAGAAGGGCCTCTTCTTGCTCAATCAGATAAAAATTGCAAGTGACAGGGAGCTTTGGTCTCGAGTTTGGATGGAAGCTTCGTAGCTGGGATTTAGAGGTGAATATAGTAGAATCTGGAACACCTATATAGGATCCTTAAAGTCTAATATAGTTAGATTAAAAAACTGCAGTGATATTCTGATTTGGTCAGGAGCTGCAAATGTAGATATTATCCAAAGGACGACTACAATATGTTCTTATGGGAAAGGATTTGGTCAGGAGCTGGGGTATTATTATTCTATTTGAGAATGAGTCTGTAGCTTTCAGTGTGGGGTTGGGTAGGAGCTCAAATAAATTTGTGGAGCTCTCACTCTTCTCAGGTTAGTAAAGGAGCATGGAATTAAAAAGCTGAAAGTGTTTGGAGACTCTCAAGTTGTGATTAACTAGATGAGAAAGGTATTCTTATACCATAATGTGTTTTTAGGTGTTGTTTTGGAGAAAACTAGAAAGGTTAATGAATCTTGAGGAAATAAGTTTTAATTATGTGTATAGAGAACATAATTTGAAGGTGAATGCGCTTTCTAAAATATGAGATTTCAATGTAGAAAGGTGGCTGAGTTATCCACCAAAATGGAGAGGCTAAACAAGATAGTTTTGAAAGAAAACCGTGTTGTCACAATGGCTTCCTCGTAGTTCCCTTTTGGGTCCTTGGGTCTGTTTGGTGTAGCATCCAGAACAGTTATAATCTTGTTTTGGTGATGCACAACATACAATTTTAATTTTTACTCAAGAGGAGAATCTTTTGTGTTGATTTTCTTGAAATTCTAAGTGAAAAATTTGTTTATAATGTTTGAATTAAGCTTGAAGATAAATATTGAAAACTTACTATGAAGCTTGAATGCTTTTTTTAAGACAGTTTCAAGATTTTACAGTAAACATGCTTAAATGCATTAAAAAAATGTAATATCTTTTTATAAAAAATATTGCGAGTGTGTTTTCTTCGAAAAGAAAATAAGAAAACAAATATTCCACTCTAATTTACAGGCAAACCATCGTAACCTCCTTTTTCTTATTTACATTGCCTTGCAAAGTATTTTTCTTTAAATACATCCGTCTTATAAATTCTGAGATTAATAATATAATATTTCATTATTAAATATAATTAATTTTCTAAAATGATAATAATAATAATAATAATAATGTTATTATAACATGAAAAAATAACAATAATGTTATTATTATTATATATTTAAAATTAATATTTATTTTTCTTTTAATATTTTTTCTATGTAATAAGGCTATGTTAAAAAAGAATTGTGTACCACTATAACCTTAGAATTAAAAGCAATACTCCTTATCCTATTCTCCTTTTATCGAGAGCATGGCTATGACTATCTTCTTAATGTACAAGCACAAGACAAGAAACATGAGAGATAAAAGACTTCCTAAGCTAGCTCTAGAATCTAGTCAAAACCACCTCCAGCTCAAGCTAGGTTGGTATAAAGACGCCATGACCTGGTTAAACCATTGGGAGATTGACAAAAAAATTCGCCTTGCAAAATATTAATAACATTAAAACTATTATTACTTCTAAGTTTAAAGAGAAAATGTGGTGTGAGAAAGACTTAGAGGTTAAAATAAAATTAAGATACTATAAAGATGTCATTAACCCTAATCTAGAAGCTCAAAAGTATCTCTTTGTTTTAACTAGTTTGAAGAAGAAAATTGATATAGCCAAGATAAGATTGAAGTCTCATGAGCTGTATAGTGAAATAGAGCTTTGGAAAGTTCATAGAAAACTGTGGGAGGAAAGGATTCTCCATCTTTGTGATACTCTGAGAGTTGAGGACGAAAATCACTTTCTCTTAGAATGCTCTGCATAACCTTCCCAACCTTCTAGCACATCAAAATTATGGTGATTTCAGAAGGCTTCTCTCCAAGCTTTCCCAACCTTCTAGCACATCAAAATTATGGTGATTTCAGAAGGCTTCTCTCCAAGCTTTTTGAGCATAGGAATACAATTTTAAAGCAAACTAAATAATTCCTTTTTTTAGGTTCGATAGACCAAAATTGTCTTAATGGACGTTCACCATCATCATCATTGACATTATCATCAATCTTATAATCGTATATATCATTTTACACCTACATTGATGAGATAATATTAATATAAATATATTTACATGAATATGTAAAAGTGTGGCACCTCAATCCAAGAATATGAAGGTACCGTTTTCAATCCAAGAATATGAAGGCAAATCATATTGCTTTTATGTATAGGATACTTCAGAAGTTGGATTTTAATATTAAAAAAATGAGTTTTTGTTTGAGAAGATAGTTAATATAAATAAACATTCTGATTTGTGGGAGAGAAGCACCAGCCTCAATTTGACTGGGTTTTTGGGTGTCGCCTCCGAACTAAGTCACCTCTAAGGGGAATTGAACTCGGGTCGCCTTGCTGACAAGACCCACAACTTAACCGAGTGAGATAAGGGGAATTGACTTTTTGTTAGGAGGACATGGGGTGGGATTTGATTCACTTATGTGTCCACGGGTCACGAGATCATTTAACACAATCTATTTGGGTGAAACCACACGTTTGACCACTACCTCAAGGTGTCCCCATGGCTCCAGGTTCGACCCTTTAGGAAGGTCGGTATTGTAGCAAATATTTTGGAATTGGGCTTTAATTTAGGTGTATGAAGGACATTTTATGAGAAAGTGATTTTCATCTTCAACCCTCTTTGTGTAACAAAGATGATAGATTTTTTCATCCCATAGTGTTTTAGGAATGTCCAAAGCCCTTTCATTATGGCGTTTATGAAAGTTTGTTCTTATTTTAGCATTTGATTTTTTAGTTAAAAAATAGAGATATTAAAGTAGATCACCTTCTTCTAATATCTTAATTTTCAATTATCCTCCAACTCTTTATGCAATACATTTTCTCCTTATATTACTTTTAATAATATGACCATTATGCAAAATAACCTTTTCCTAAACTCTTCAATGATTTAATCAAGTGGTTTAATTGAAGTGGTTTTTGACAATTTACCTATATTGCCATATTGCCATAGTGAAATATAGAAGATTTTTGTATGTTTTAATTTGTTTACTTTTTCTCCGTACCAGTTAAAGATTTATTTTGAATTATCCATATATACCATCAATAGGACCATAAATGAAAGCAAAGGCATATTAATGATACCTTTCTCTCGGGTGAATCTAAAACGGTTAAATACAATCACATGGATTTGTAATTTGAGGAGGTAGTAAGCTTTGCTTTGATAAATGAGAATGAACTCTTTATTAAAGTAAATCACCTTCTTTTAATATCTTAATTTTCTTTTATCCTCCAACTCTTTATGTAATACATTTTATCCTTATATTACTTTTAATAATATGACCATTATGCAAAATAACCTTTTCCTAAACTTTTCAATGAACTCTTCAATGATTTAATCAAGTGGTTTAATTGAAGTGGTTTTTGACAATTTACCTATATTGCCATATTGCCATAGTGAAATATAGAAGATTTTTGTATATTTTAATTTTTTTACTTTTTCTCCATACCAGTTAAAGATTTATTTTGAATTATCCATATATACAATCAATAGGACCATAAATGAAAGCAAAGGCATATACGGTTAAATAAAATCACATGGATTTGTAATTTGAGGAGGTAGTAAGCTTTGCTTTGATAAATGAGAATGCAAATATTCCAATTCTGGAACATCCTTTTCTTTTTCTTATCCTTGCATTATGTTCTTATTCTTCAACATGATAGGACCAATGTGATCTTTTAATCTCCTACAACCTTTTCTTTTTCTCAAGTTTTGTTATTCTGCTTAACCTTCCCAAACAATCTCTCTTAACGCTTTGATTCGCATAAACTTTATTTTAGTTTATCGTCCACGTGCAATCTAGGCGACCTCCCTGCTCTCCATCACAGCTCCGCAACCATGGCAATCGTCCCCAGAGCATCAAGCAACGCCACAATCGACCCAGTCATCCAGGTGATGGAATCTGTTATTTCCAAGGAGGATGACTGTCCGATTCGGCAAACTAACTTGAGGCGTATGGAGATCCTTGTAGAATGTATTGGCCTCTTCCGGGACCAGCAGAAAGCGCTCCCGGAGGTCATGAAGATTTGGTTGCAATTGCTGCAAAATCGTATTGCAGAGGGAAAACGCCTAATCGATCGCTGGGGGGCGCGCCAAAGCTCTCTTTACCGTGTCCGTCGCAATCCCAGGAGAATCTCCACTGAAATAAGAGTTTGGAACGCATTTTTTGATGAGTTCTGTCAAACCTTCCAGAGCGATTTGTCAATATTGGTGACCTCTCCGCAGTTTGTTTCACCGAAACCGTTATCTAAGGAAGAGGCATTCCCTCATTTAGCTGCCAATGATTTTGTGGGTTGGGGGATTCTACATGCTCGAGACCAAGTGACGAGCTGGATTGAAAAAAGTGACCAAGTTCAGATAATTGGTGTTTATGGCAAGCCCGGCGTTGGAAAAACGTCTCTCCTCAATTTGCTCTACAACCATTATAGATATGGTCCGAGCAGCAATGTCTTCAATAAGGTGATCTGGGTAAGAGTTTCTCAGAAAAATAACATTTTAGAGTTGCAGGGTCGTCTTATTGATGCAACAGGTGAACATATCCCAAATGAACGTCTCGCATTTGTTGCTCCCCATAAACAAAGGGAGATGAAGTTGTTCAAATATCTAAAGGCGAAGAAATTTCTTCTGGTATTGGATGACTTGCGGAGTGAGCTCGATCTGCAGGAATTAGGCGTGCCATTTGGGGACCCATACAGTAAAGTCCTATTCTCTACTCGGAGGAAGGATGTGATTCGAAAAATGGGTGCAGAAAAGTTCATCGAAATACAACTACTTTCTAAAGATGAAGGCTGGAAGATGTTTAGCAGTGTGGCTTTCAAAGACGATGAAGTTTCCATGGCCATACAAGAGCGTGCCAGGAGATTTGCGGACGGGTGCAAAGGTGCGCCTTTGGCCATAAACGTAGTCGCAACAATGATTCGCCAATCTTTTCCAATCAGTGATCCTCCCCTTGATGCAGATCTCTATACACTATTAAGACGGAGTTATGATGCCTTGCCCAATTCAAAATAGAAGAATTGCTTTTTATATTGTGCTATGTATATAGAAAATCAAGAAATTGATTCACGCGAATTAGTGCAGATGTGGATCGGAGAAGGGCTCGTCAAGAGCAAACAGGGAACCCATTTAATGGACATGGCGATTGGGCACAAGTACTTAAAACTCCTTGTAGATCGTTGTTTGTTCCAGATTGTTAAGCAGAAAAAGGATGTGTGGCCTAGATACTACCTAAGTGTTCACGTTATTCGCAGAATAAGAGTTCACCATGTTATTCGTGACATGGCAATGTCCATTGGCCAGAAAGAGGAGAATTGTTTATTCATGGCAGGTCAAAATCTGCGATTTTTCCGAGAGGTTCACAATGAGAATTGCAGAAGGATATCACTTGCCAACAATTATATTGAAGATCTACCCACTGATTTGAGATGCCCAAAGCTGGCGAGTCTCACCTTAGAAGGCAATCGATATTTGACAGAGCCTCTTCTATCCCGGACCAATATAATTTCAGTCCCACAGTCAGTGGGGCAACTAAGACTGCTTGAGTTTCTCTCATTAAGATCACTCTGTTTAAGTGATTTGACTGAAAAGATATGCGATCTTTCTAGGCTTCAGTTTTTGGATCTTTCATACTGTAGCTTTGTACAATCTTTGCCATTGAACATTGGAAAGTTTATAAATATAAAGCATCTTGATTTACTTGGTATACATCGTTAAACATCATTCCTAACCAGATCTCTGAACTTACTTCACTTAGCAGACTCCAGCTAGAGACAACTTTAAGCGTGGAAATGTTAGCACCTGCAAGTATTTGGAGTTTGAAGGATCTTCAAAGCTTGACGGAGTTGAATGTACTGATAGACGGGGAGCATAATGAAATTAAAGATGGCATAATGGGAACCTGGTTAGAAATGAGGCACTTACATTTTGCGACATCAAGATGGCATATTGTCAGATCTTCCTCGAGACATGCAGAACATGAAGAAGCTACAGAGTTTAATGCTATCCTCTTACAAAGGGTCAAGTCTGCCGAATTGCAAGTTTGAGCATCTTGAAATGGTAGCATTGTATGATTGCACGGACCTAAGGGAGCTCTCTCCGTTGGAGTGGTTGGACCTAAGGGAGCTCTCTCCGTAGGAGTGGTTGCCAAATTTAAAGCTTCTAAAGTTGGATTCGTGCACTGATTTGAGAGAGTTGGGGATCGAGAGTCCTGGAAGGGTTCCAAGTGGATATCTCAGGCTAGAGAAGTTGGTGCTTATATATCTACCAAGGTTAGAGAGTTTGGCTGGACCATCAAACACGGGAGTGTGGGATGAAAGAACACTACCTCAACTCCGTGTGTTGAAGATATGTAAATGCTCATCTTTCAAAATATTTCCCATTGGAATAGAAAAGCTTCCAAATTTAAGCGCATTAATGGGTTACCCAGCGTGGGAAAGCATACTGTGGACAGATTATGACAGAATTCAAAGAATCTTTAAATATTATATACCAAGTTGGTAAGTAAATGAAAATTTTTTATTAGCTATATTTTCACTTATTTTCTTTTAACTGTATTTTTGTGTTTAAATAGGTAGATGATGATGGTTTCTTACTCTTGGTTACCCACTGTTGCAACAGGAAACGGGCTATAAGCGGAGCAGAGGAGCCTGACCAGGACTAATGTCAAGTGGAATTCTACAATGTGAGAAATGTGATCAAAGAGGTAATCCATATGTGCATTTTGAAGAGATTTCATAAGTTATTTAAGTATCTTGGTTTATATTGTTATTTTATCTGCACGACTGCCTCTGTTAACTAGCGCTTTACGCGGATTTGGGGTTTTGTTCAGTGCCAAAGCGTTTGTACTTTGCTCCTTAAAGTCCAAAGTTAGTTGCCCGGACAAGAATCAAATACAAAGCGATGCAATTTTTCCACAGGTTACGGTCATTGGTTTTAACTTGCCGGCATTGAATGGGTGCCTGGGCGGAGTCAGGTTCTTCCTACCAGTTATGGTTTTACACGCAATTGATCCTACAAACAGCTTTGGCAATAGGAGGAAGCTGGCGAATTGGACTGTTGAAGGCTTTCTTCAGTGTCCACTGGTTATGTTAGTTTTTCCAGTTCCTTTACACGAATGTTAGACGAGTTGTTTTAAAGAGGTATTTGAGCATGTCAATGTGATGTGTTTTTTGTTATTACACCCATAGGTGTTCAGATATTATTTGAGATTTTGGACTTCCTTGAGTGGATCAACAAGATTAACTCGAGTGTATCTTGTTATGCTCAAATGCATCTTGATTAAGATTTAAATAAGCTTTCACTTAAACAGTGGTTGAGAAAATGGGTATGTTTGTTTTATGTTTATATTAATTAGTTTAATGTTTATGTTAATGTTTAGTCTCTTTTAACAATCAGTAATCTCGACAAAACTAAGTGGTTAGCTATATTTATCCGTGTTCACCAGCCACTTTACTTGTGGCTGTGCTAGTTTTATATATACATATATATTTTTATAATTGTTTATTTCAAATTTTCAAAGACTGCCATAGAATCAATTTGAAGTGTACTTCTAGTGCAACCTACTAAAAACATAAATGTTATTCCATTCCAAATTTTAAGATATAAACATCTATAAATATAATTATACAAACACACATAATCTATAAATTTAGAGAAAAAGAAAATCTTGCCCTACTAGATTTTCTTTGTTTCGTGATTTTCTTCTATAAATTTAGAGAGAAAGAAAATCTTGCCCTACTAGATTTTCTTTGTTTCATGATTTTCTTGCATTGACTATTTGTTTCCCGGCGAAATTTACCGTGTGAATATGAATATGGTTTTCTTGCATTCAATGTTTGTTTCCCCACAATGCGGTTTTCTTGCTTTCTTTTGTGTTTTCGTTCTCTTCTTTCCTAACATCGTCTGTACGAGAACCGATATCAGTAGCGGTAACGTACATATTCTGTTACAGATTGATGCATTCAAACTAAATATTGATGTTTCAGAGTCATTATTGCTAAGATTCAGTTGGAATTTGATAATGTAGTTGTTAGGTGTATATAGATTTAGTTTTTAAAATTCTTAAAAGTTTTAAATTTATTTAGACAATACTACACTTAAACAAAACATAAATTAAACAATAACATTCACTAAACAGAAATTTATTCTTAAACAAAACATAAATTAAACAATAACATTCACTACACAGAAATTTATTCTCAAAACTTTTATGATTAAAATCAACTTAATTTAGAGTTTTGAGTTCTGTTTCTTTTTCATTGTATTAATTTAACAATTTACAATACAATATATAAACACTCACCGACCTCCAAAATCATAAGTATCAAACCAGAATTAAATTACAATAGACTAAACCCATTAACCCAACCCAAAAAACAAAAAAATTAAATTCAACATTTACTCTTTTAAATTCAACCTTCATTATTGAGGTAATACCTTGACTTTGATAATTTTGACATTTTGGACTTTGATAATTTTGACATTTTGGTTTTATATGCCATGGTTATGTAATAATTTGCCATCCAGGCAAAAGAGAGATCAAGGATAAGGCTCTTTTATGCACATGCATAACTTTGAAATAATGGTTTTTAATTATGGATGTATGCATGACTTACTTTGAACATAATATTTCCAATAGTATTGATGTATCCACTTCGGTAATGGCTGAGATCAGGCTTTTTCTAAAAGGTAAAGGCAAATTTCATTACCTTCGAAAAGTCAAAAGGGGTTTTATAACAACTCAGCATCCTTATGGTTTTCTGGGTAGGCAATAGTTATGTAGTTCATGAGTTAAAAGGGGTTTTATAACAACTTAGCATCCTTATGGTTTTCTGGGTAGGCAATAGTTATGTAGTTCATGTGTTATTTAAAGTTTTTTTGTGTTGACTAGATTTTTTAATTATATTTTATGAATTAATTAATAATATTTATATATATTTGTTGAATTCACTTAATATTATTTATTTATCTTTTTCTATTTATATAAGATTTTATAAAAAAATGTGAACTATTTTTAAAAAAATATTAGAATGTCTGTTAAAAAGTAGGAAGCTCTTGTTTTTAGAATCTTCTTTTTCTTTATTTATTAAATATTTTTACTCTAATATCATTCTTGAAGAGACTTTTTTAAACACATACATCATTGTAAAAGAAATCTCACGAGGGGACATGATCAGCGTCATCCATTTTAGAAGTTTGTTGTCATCTTCTCCTCTGTTGTAATGGAAGGATTCAAAAGCGTTTCGCTCTCCCATCAACAGCTAAACTACCCAGAAAAATGGCGCGTTTATTTTGTGTGTGGGTTCACTTGACTCCTTTGAGTTGGGATTTCGAGTTTTTGGGAGGATGGAACTCACAAAATTTTGTGGACAACCATTACCTAGCATTATGTTTGATGGTTTAGTAGTTGTGATTTTAATTATGTAGGTTTCGGCAACAGGTTGAAGTTACAGAGGTATTGTTTGGATTTGCAAGAAAAAGTACTCGTAAATGATTTGGAGAAGGCTTCATCATCTTCTCCTTCTTTGTCTCCAAATATTTCATCTCCTATTTTCGTCTAATCTTCTATATATCATCTCGGAGAGCATTTATCATGTCTTTCATTACTTTGGTGCATGTTTGGGCCTTGGCTATTTGGGTTTGCATTGAATAGACAGAAGTTGGAAGTAGTTTTGAGGTTTTTTCCAAGGTGGGTCTTTTTAGTTCAACATTTCTTCTCATGGTTTTGGCATTCAATCAATTGGGTTGAAGAAAGTTCGAACGCAATATTTGCTGATCTGGGTTTCTCAATTTCAGGCCACCTTTTGATCTAGATCTCTAAGTTGCACATTGGTTTTTGATTTGGGCATGGCTTCTTCCGGAGACTTGATATATTGAAAATGCATATATTGCATTCCTGACTCTAAAGTTGGTACTATGGAGCTTTTGGACTTGGGCTTTTGGAATTTTGCTTGATTATACAACTGTGAGAGTGTTGGGATTTTCCGAATTGAGTTAATTTTGCCTTTAGTTTGCTTTGACAAAGGAAAGAAAACATCAAGGAAGTGACATGACCTTGCATCCAAGCCCAAGGACATCACTCATCCACC
Source organism: Larix kaempferi (assembly GCA_027924585.1). NCBI lineage: Eukaryota > Viridiplantae > Streptophyta > Pinopsida > Pinales > Pinaceae > Larix > Larix kaempferi. The sequence goes on along the minus strand of BSBM01000372.1, from coordinate 14,054,372 downwards.
AATGGAAGGTTGCTTGATTTTATAGCTTTGAGAGTGTTGAGCTTTTACGAATTGAGTTCATTTTCCCCTTAGTTTGCTTTGACAAAGGAAAGGAAGTGGCATGACTGCACCGAAGCCTAAGGACACCACTCATCCACCATTGGAACAACTGCCAGGCCTGGATTACTGCGTAGGTTCCAAACACCTTGGCGTAAGCTTCTTTTCTCTCATTTTCTTTCATAGTTTTCTATATTCATGTATGTTTAAAGTTAGTAGTTGTACTTGACATGAGATTTACTACCCTCTTGGTATTGAAAATCAGAATTCCTGCAAGCTCCATTCTATATAGCATTGTCGGGGATATCCCTCTTTCTCATCCTTGCTTTATATCACTCTTTAAAAAGGCTATTAGAAGTCAAACAATGTCACCATGAAGCTGCTTTAAGGTTTCCCCAATATGCAATTTCTATGTAAGCACTTGTTTGTATATTACCTTTGTGTTCTATTCTTGAGTTTAGTGATAACTTTCTTTTTTCATATGTTGGGTATGGTGTTACACCCAAAATATACACCTATGTAACCTCAGTGCCTAAATCCCTGAAGTCCCATGATCAAGTTAATCACTTAGAGTAAGTTGATGGCCTTTATCCACACTCCTAATTAGGCCGGTGCAGGTTGTCTTTGAGCAAAGTGTGTCGGCGCAAGTTGCCCTCATGCAACATGCGCCAGAGTTAGTTTAATGGGATAAAGGTAGCTTTCGAGCGAATTCTAGAAGTTGGATGAGGTGGATCCCTATCCCTAACTCTTAGGTGAGATGGCCTTCGGTTCCCTAACCTAATGGGAGGATCCCTTAACTCTCTCCCCATGATCCTCAACCTACTCTATCCACTTGGTCCTACAAATGTAAGAGCCCTCTCCATCCCAAGGGGAGGAAGTCTATGGTACTCTTATGCTGGTGAAATTAGCTCAGTGGTTCAACACCCTAGTCTTGGAGGCACCTACTTCTCTCTAGGAGCTTTGGTTTGACTTGTTGGAAGGAGATTGCGACATTGTGGCATCGGTTGTAATCCTCTCTTCTATTGTACTTCCCACTTTTTATACAGTAATATAAATGCTTTCCATAAATGTTATTGTGTTAATGATATTTATAGTTCACCTCCTCAACTGTTTACTTAGACTAGTTAGTGTTTAGGCATGTTTTATTGCTTGTATTGTTCCTATGTGTTTTGACAGGTCTTACATCCCCAGATCTGACGACCAGGGGACTCGGAACGACAGTGAGGAGAAAGATCTATGAATCTGAGGTAAGCTGCTTAATTACTCGATCTCTAACTAGATCTAGGAGAGTAGTTTCATATTCTGTCTCATTTGTTCTATACTTGCATTAAGCTAGAGAGATCACGCCTTAAGTCCACTTTTGGTGGATTGTCTGATAACAAATTTGACGACCATACTGGGGAATACGTACGTTGATTTAAGTTTTCAAGTTGAATGTCATATTCTTTGATTTCTTTGCAAGCCATTTCTTTTTCCTCCTGAACCTCTTTCACCATTAGATCTTTTTATTGAAGGGTTTGCTTGCTTTCTCTGAGTCTGTAGGTATAATTATTAAACCATTTCATTGCTCATCCTTGGAGATCCCTTCCATTTTTGTTTTGGGAATTCGCCCGACGCACCTAGGCAGTGTAACCAGAGCGCCATCTTTTCACAAGCACCATTTTTCTTTCTAAGGTTTGCGCCACTAGCGCTAAAGCTCTGTTTTCCTTCTGCGCCACCGATGCTAAACTCCTGTGGATCATCTGCGCTGGGCGCTCTGTGCCTGACTGTAGCCTGCGCTGGGCGCTCTGTGCCTGACTGTAGCCTGTGCCGACCACTCAAACCTAGGGTTTGATTCATCCCTCTCCTTTGCTTGAGTTTTGGTTTCTCTTACAGACCCCCTTTGCACTGTATATTCCAGTTAGGGACCCTTTTTTTGATGCTGCATTGTTGATGTTTGGTTTTGTTGGGTTGTTTCGGAGAGGTTAAATGGGTTCCATTTTGGACGAGTTTGAGTTTCGGTAGTGGTAGACACTTTGGTCTCCCCCACCTTCATCTGCTTGACCTTGCTTTCCCTACTCTCCCCACTTGATCTAGTCCTTCCATTGGCTTAGATCCCAGACCTCCTTTGCGCATGTTATTTAGCTTTGTTTGCATTCGGTTGTTTGATTGAGTGATTCGAGTGTTTTGAGTGTTTTCAGTCCATGTGAGTGCTTGTCATTTTATTGAGAATTTCCGAGTGTTTAGAGTGCTGCAAATAATCTTTCTTTTCAGTTATTCATACTTAAAAATATCATTGTTATCAAGTTATAATCTTGGCATATCATCGGAAAATTAAGAGTGTATCATTTTTTACCATTTTCAAATGCATTTGAAAATTGTTGTAGCAATTGGTTCATGCATTGGAATTTATCATTTCTTAGTCTTTTGAAAAGTTTGAGAGAAAAGTTAGTCATTTGTGCTTCTCCAGAAGTATGAGTCATTTATTTTCTTGAAAATTTCAAGTGAGATCAAGTTTTTACAAAAGTGATTCCATGCTTGAAAGAATTGTATGCATTCTTGGTTTTTTATGTTTTTAATCCATCATAGTGCAATTTGAAAAGTTAGAGTGCTCTAGATAGGAAATTTCTCTCTTTTCATCACCGAGTTTCGTTTTGATTTGAAAAGACAAAAAGAAAATGTTTAGATTTGGTTGTGATGCTTGTTGATCTTTGTGTTTTGCTTGGAAAAACGGAAAAAAACGGAAAAACGGAAAGAATACTTTCATTATCGAAATTGGTAGATTTGGGATTGTGTTGCATTTTGTTGTTTTGGTAAAATCACTTGGAAAGAGATTTCTCCCTCCCATATATAGAGTTCATCAAAAGAAAATGACATTTTTTGCATGTAGTTAGGGCTTGCATTATGTTTACATTTATGTACTCACGTCATGCATTCACCTAACCGTCCAGATAAAATTAACGGTAGAACTAGGGTAAAAAGTTTTTAGTAACTTGTGTGTTAAGTTAGAGACATGTTCCGGCGTCGTAAAACATGGTAGTTGTCGTTACTTGCCAGCACTGTATTCCGGGGGTATTGTAGTCTTCCACGTACCAATCGGTATATCGAAGCTCTTTCATGTACCAACCAGGTATATCGAAGCTCTTTCACGTACCCACCAAGTACTTCACGTACTTGGCGTATATCGAAAGGTTTTTCACGTACTTGGCGTAATAGAAATGTGTTTCACGTTCTCAGTAGTATATAGGAAGGTCTCATGTCGTACGATTGTGCATTAGACAACACCACTACGGATTTGAGCTCCCACGTACCTTGAGTATACCGGGAGACACATTAGGATTCTTGAAACCAACTAAGCTATCCATTTGGCCGTCTTGGTAGAGCAATACACCGAGAACAACACTCGGGGAGATTACTACGCACATGTCGTCCAGGTAGTCAAGTATTCAGGCAAGGGTACGGTTCCAATCCTTTTTGTCGCATTTTACTATTGGACCCTGTGGTATATAGCGAGTTGCGAAGCCTTGAAAATCCCGCGAGGTTCCAGACTTTTGAATCCACACCTATCACATAAGTTTGCTTGTGGCCTTAGTTTGTGTAGGTTTTTCTGGACTACTTTTCTTTTGTTTCGATTACCCTAGGAAAAACTCTGTTTCGGTCACTATGGTTGACTTTCCTTGGAGAAGGTCTTGCAAAATTTTGAACTTACCACCCAAATATCCCCTTAACCAGGAGGTAATTTCGAACGGCCGTGTCAACTGAAGTAGAAAACCCTACTTTGAATATTGGAGCACATATGTTCCCTCCAGATTCACCTGCCTCCAACCCCCCATAGGGTGAAGAGGCGCAAACTTCCACTTCACAAGACTCACCTCCCGTTTTACCAGGAGAGCCTGGATCGATGGAATGGTTAAATCCACCCCAGGACGACCCTGTATCAGCTGCTGGTCCAGATGCAGCTTTTTGGACTTCATCTCTAGGACACCCAGTGGCTCATTTTTCCATTGCATCCCCACCCAGTTGGGCTACTCCTGATGACCCTCTGGCAGCTTATCGTGAACAATTGACTCGATTACGTGCTATGGCTGAGGGGTTTCGAAGACAAAGTCTTTTAGAAAGGGATGAATACCCGATGTTACCTCCTTATCAACCACTCCCAAGTCGTTATTTATATTTTGACTCACTGGAATCATCCACCCAACACGTGACCACTTCTGAATCTGGTCAACCCTCACTTCCTGCACATATACCCCCTAGACAGGAGACCGGTTCTATACCTCAAACGACTCAACCCGTTGAAGGACAATAGTCCAACACACCTGTTACTACCGCGATTACATTGGCCATTCCTCCCCCACCCCAAAACTCGCGGGGGGGATACTCTTTACCCCCTACCTTCCTTACTGGTAATGTTAATCCTACAGTAGATAATCAACAACCCGCATTGGGTCAACCTTCAATTAGTGGTCAACAAGTTGTTGCTGGGGGGCAACTCCCGTCTCCTCACCATAATACTGGAGGAGGAGTTCCCATCGATCCTTCAGTTGGAAATTCCTTACCTGCCAGACCTTCCACCATGGGATTATCCCATGTTGAGGGACCATCCAATGTAATTCCACCACCATGGAGTCAAGCGTATCCAGGTTATCTTAACCCTGTGTTGGGACAACTCAATCCCAGAAACGCACTCTACGGGATACCTTATCCCAGAAATACATACACTCTATGGGGGCAGCAAAATGTTTTACAACATGGACCCCCACCTACAGTCCCTCAAGTCCCACCACACCCGTTTGGTCCACCCCCACCTCCCGTCGGAGGTGGCGGGCCCACACACAATTCTGGAGGAGGCGAACCTCTACCTTTTGGCGGAGGACCATCCCATCCTGGTGGTGGTGGTGGAGGACCATCCCATCCTGGCGGTGGTGGTGGAGGACCATCCTATCCTGGTGGAGGAGGCCCTTACCCTTCTGGTGGCGGCGGTGGACCACCACCTTCTCTCGGCGGAGGTGGTGGAGGTCCATCTTATCCCGGTGGTAGTAGCGGACCACCACCTCCTCCCAGCGAAGGTCCGTCCTATCCCGGTGGTATCATCGAACCCCCACCATTTGGAGGTGGCTCGCCTCCTCCCGGCGATGGAGGCGGACCCCACCTTATGGTAATGGACCACCTTATTATGGTAACATACCACCTTATTACAATGGTGGGCCCACATATGGTCCGGGCGGCACACCCCCTTATGGTCAGTTCCCTCCGGCTACACCCTACAACCAGTCGATTCAAGGTCCCACTAGTCCATACATGCCCTATCAGTACTATCAGTACCTGCATCCGAACCAACAACTGCCCTTTTTGGCTACGTTGGACTTACCCGACCTGTCTCGTCTGACGAATAACCCCATCTTCCACAGACATAATTGGCCACCTATTCTGGTGAAACTACCATAAGATATTCCCAAGTTTGATGGCAAGCCCAGTGAGGATCCAAAAAACCATGTGATGACATACCATTTATGGTGTTCATCCAACTCCTTGATGGACGACTCGATCCGTCTTAGGTTATTTCAATGGACTCTCACCGACTCAGCTGCCAAGTGGTATATTGAACTACCACCCAATTCTTTTTCAAATTTCTGCTCTCTAGCTATGTCAGTTTTGACCCACTTCCAGTTGCCCATCCGCTATGAGACTGGTATGGACTTATTGACCTCCCTTCGCCAGAACACTGCCACTCATATTTCATATCATATTCATGAATGGCGACGAAGACGACGCCTTATTAAGGCTCATATTCCGGACCAACTTTTAGCTGACTGGTTCACAACGTCAATTTTACCCGTCGTAGCTCGAGACGTAGCTATGGGAGGGTCCGCCACTGAGGAACAGGCTATTTCCCATGCCCATTACTTAGACTTGGTCTATGCTCAATCTGACACATTGTATGAAATTGTTCCTGGCGCACCTCGCCCTACGTATGACCCTGCGAAACCACCTAAGAGACCAAACGTCAATGGCATCATTGGTTGCCTTACCTCTCAGCCTTCTACTCAAACTGGTGGCTCGTCAAACCCCCAAGGTTCTTCCCTATCACCAACACAGGCTGGCCATAACACCACCAAGTCCACTACCCCTGCCTCCACCGAAGAGGTGAATTATGTGCAATCAGCTTCATCTCAGAAATCCGGTGGTAAGAAGAAAAACAAAGGGAAACCTAAGAAGCCTTCTAACTAGCAGGAGCCCAAGCCCACTCCCGAAGACACCAAACAGAAGAGGAAGTGCAAAAGTTTGCTATGCGGTGGAGACCATTTTTCAAAAGAATGTCCCCACCGAGACGAAGTGCAAAAGTTTCTTAAAGGAAACTCTACTACCGCAGTTCTCAACGATCCCTTCCCCACTCAGAACCAACAACTGATCGCACAAACCTGTCCTTCCCAGGGAGAGGCATCCTCTACCGCGCATGTTCTCATGATGTGTAGTGAGATTGTCAACTTGAACACACATTCCCATTCGTATGACTCTGCCCCTCCGAAGGAACCCGTTGGAAGTAATACTGAAAAAGCTTCCACTTCCATTCTCGACGTCATCGTACCACACGCTTCTCTCACCATCGAGAAGCCTTCTTTAGAGTCGGTGTTGAGTCCGCCCAAGAGCACGATTCGAAGAGCCGTCTTCAATCCCAATGCTCAGGCAGCTCAAAACTACAATATTGTAGAGGACCTAGAACAAGCTCCTTGTGCTATGTCGACGCTCGAGGTCTTGCAGAACTGCCCTAACCAGTGCAAGACTCTCCTCACTGCCATCGGCGCGGTTGATCCGGATTCTTCTAATACCATCATGTTCTAGCTGGAGTACTTTAAGCCGAGGCTTTCCCATCAGTTGTCATTTCAAGTTGCCACAAACATTGCTGGGAATATAATCCATCGTACCATCTTGGACGAAGGTGCCTCTACCTCGGTCATGTCAATTTCGTGTTGGAGAGCCATTGGCTCTCCCGAGTTGAACCGTTCTCCCACCACCTTGAAAGCATTTGACGAACGTGGCTTTCAACGTCATGTGTTGTTACAAGCCTTAGCGGTCGAGTTGGGGGGTAAGACCGCAACCATTAATGTGGAAGTGGTCACCGCCTCGTTAGATTATAATATTTTTCTTGGTCATAATTGGTTTTACGCCATGATTGAGGTCACGTCATCTGTCTTCCGCATAATAAAATTTCCCCACCAGGGCCGAATTGTCGCTGTCGACCAACTGGATTTATGTACACCTGACACTGCTACTCATCCCGGCGATAATGTTCCATTACTTGGACAATCGTCATAACTATATGAGAGCGTGGGGGTCGGCCTCATAAAGGACTCATCCCTTATGGGCGCCTTTCCAACCTCAGATCCCCCTAATCATGTTTCCACGGTGAACATGATCTCTTCCAGGATTTCATCTATTCCCAACTCTACTGATCAATGTCTTGTACCTGATGAAGCCACTACACAGCTAATTGGAGACACCATGTCTCTTTCACCCGCTGAAATCACTTATGAGGCTATCCAGTCAGCATCTAAGGACCACTTAAATGTGGCCTCTGGGTCCTGTTCTCTACAACAGACGTCATCCCTACCCGATCCTCTGCTCCGGACTTTTCATTCTGACGAGTCCATTATGGAAATCATGAGTGCGGATGACCCTCCATGAGAAGACTTCCATCATCGATTGCCTTTCCTTCCCCCATTGGATACGATAGAGAATAGCATCACCACCATCTTTACACTAGATGTCCACCTTTTCCCCCAGTCCTCGATACTCACGTGTCAAACAGATTCTGAAGGAAACTTGGCCAACATTGAACCTACCATTTCGGTCGACATATCGGTTACTCCTAGTGTAGTGGAACTGTTCGGGTTAACCTTGACTCGGGATTGAGTCAAAGTTGGTTAGGTCTATCACATGCTTTTGGGAACATAGTTTGTTGTAGCCCATGTTATTGCATGTAAGGAAGCCTTTATAAGGCTTGAGGAGGCTCCATTGTAAAGTGGCCTGGAGGTGACCTGTGGCTAGCTCACTTGGCCCAGATGGCCGGTTTTGGCCATGTAATGAAGATCTTCATTGGCTGTTGGTTTTCCCCACATGGGGTTTCCAGGGTAAATTATGTGATTGCTTGTTTCTGTTTATTTCTCTCGAAGGTTAAATTATGTATGCTCGTGTAATTTCTAACAACTGGTATTAGAGCGTATTGGTATTGTTATTGCTCGTTGAATGGTAATGGTAAGTGTGCAGAGTTGAGCCATCTATGGAAGAATAGACCAACCTATTCGCAGTGGCTGGGTGAAGGCTGCACATGATGGTGGAAGTGTGTCCTGCGTGTGGCTACTTCTGAGATCTGTTTTTAAGTGACTGGATCTGGACAGATCCGAGATCCTAAGACCGTGGATCTGAGATGATTGCAGTGGAATGCGTAAATGCAGAAGTGAGCCACCGCGTGTGAAGAATTTCGAAGACCAGTTCATTGTGACGACGCATTTGCAAGTTGAATATTGTTTACAAGAGGTTCGAAATCACTTGGTGAAAGGTGAATGTCGAAGGTAGATGAAGAGTCGGCATTGCTGGAGCCATGGAGATCCATTGCTCCTGCAATAAATCATCGTGATAGAAGGCCCAAACGACTGCCGTGAATATTAAAGATTGTTGCCACAATCGCTAAGGATTTAGTGTGTTAAATCCGTCCAAAAAATCTGCCTGTGAGAAGACCAATTAAAAACAAATGTGCCCGGTTTGCTTCTATTTGAAAAGCACGAGCATTTATATCTACTTGATGTAGATGAGGCTTCTAATGATCATGGTGTTGTATCTGGAGAGAGCCATTTGAAGAGCCCGAATTGCACTAGGTGAGGACGGTTTATTTGAAAAAGAAAAGGGTTCACGTGAATTTTTTGAAAGTAAGGACACATGTCACATAAAAGGGTTTTTATGTTTTCATTATCCATGTCATTTCAAAAAGAAAAGTTTTTATAAATTATTAAAATGTTAAGTGAGGGTGATTTATAAAAAGGGTCACAAGGATGTGCCTCACGTCATATATTAAAAGGGACATAAAAGGGATTTGTCCATGTCATAAAATGTTTTCAAAGTTATTTTTTTTATGAGCATGGGTTTAAGAAATGATGGTTCATGGTTTTATGAATCATGGTCAAGAATGTGGGGCATGGTATATGATAAGCATGGAAAGCATATAGTGTAAAGTGGTGATATGAAAATTCTACACATATGAAGCATGCTAAGCATTTTATATTTTTTGTACCTGAGTTTTAATATTGTATTACGGGTGCATGATCGGTGGTACTCGACACCCCAACATTTATGGTTCCTGGTTAGAATGTAATTTTCCTGGGTGCTAGAAGCATAAGGTATCCCTCTTATGTGCAGAGAAGGGATGTTGCATCAAGTGTGGAATGAACCACTGGATAGGTATGAGGGTGGTAGGTGTACTTGTACGCTAACTTGATGTGGAATCAGAGAAGGTGAATATTCGATTGTAAAGGGGGGAATTTGAGATGGTTTTATCTTAGTGTTGGGACCAAGATTGATGAACCATGTATGCAAAGAGAATTCCTATATAACTGGTGGTTACAGCGCCTGAGGACCCATGTAATCCGGTAGATGGATTCTTCTTTATATAGACATCAATGACAAGGTTGGATGCAAGTACAAAATGAGCATGGCGGAAAATGAGCAAGAAAGTGAGCATGGAAAAGCGAGGGTATGAAGCAATGGATGGTGATGGTGTAGTCACCATGAAGACACTTGAAAATAAGAATAATTAATGGAGCAGTTTGCATGTAAAACGGCATATGGCTGTAAGCCCTGGTAAGGCATGCATACTGTAACTTCCCGAAAAATACCAAAATTAAAAAAAATAAATTATAATAGCAATAATTACCAAAGTTATTAATGTGGAACATATAAAGTAATTTGATTTCTTAACTAAGATCATTTATGACGATGACACGTCATACTTCTCAAATAAATAAAATATAATTATATTTGCTATTTCAGATTTAAGTGGATGTTAATCTCCTTAACGAAAGATCTTTTATGATGATGCATAAGAATACAATTTATAATTTTGCTTAAGTTCTAAATATGATTACATGTTGTACATAGTTTTTACTATTATGATGTTCTTGACGAAGTGCTGACAGTTTGTTTGTATGTTGACGAAGGGGGTCCTACGAGGTACCCTGGAGTTTACTTAGCTATGTTTAGCTAAGGCATTTGAATCCTGTTTCCATGTGCAAACCACAGGTAAGATATTCTATGACAACATGTGTTAAGAGTACATGTGTATTTCAATTCATCGTCAATGTAAAATTAGAATGCTAAGTACTTCCTTACGACACCAAATACTGGAGGTATGGATATATGATTCTAATTCTAGTTTATGTACTGTCATTCAATCTCTTCAGTATTATACTTTCATGTTGTCCGTGTGTTATGATATAATGCTACATAAATTATTATATGACTACTGTCATTCTCATTAAAACAACAATACTAATATCTATGGAGTATATGCTATTATGAATCTTGGAGAGATAGTGTTTACACCTTCAAACTATCATTATATTTTGCGTCAACAGAACTTAGACTACTCTAAGTCATGTATTTATCATTTGAATACATAGTTACAATATGTAAAGTAAAATGACTAAAGGCTAAGCCCTTAGCAATAGAATGAACTATGCTATATGACCTAGCACTTATTCTAGGTTTCGATAATGTATGTTATTGCGTTTGGCAACGGACTCATTAAAAGGTGATGAGTTGACAGGTAATAAAGCTCAGTCCTTAACATGCTTGAACTAGCGATGACAGGTCTAAGCTATTAATGTCGATCCACTTGATGGTGATGTGGAATCTTTGCTGTAAGATCTTCACTTGCTTGTGATTTCAATGATCGCCATGATGAAACTGAGCTGTTCTATGCACAAGCTCTCGGCACGCTTACTTGGTAGTTGGTAGATGCAGCTATTAAATGGTATTGATTGTACTACAGGTTTGATTATCAACGTGCCTTACCGACAGTTGATCCAATGTTGATTTTCCTATGATCTAAGGCTGTGATCAAAACCCTAAACTTGCGATGGTAAGTGATGGAAGTTGGTTTCTTGTCTTCAATGTTACGCTTAGTGGTGCCGACCGAATGCTGCGATGTAGGGTTGTTTGAGTTTTTGAGAGGAGGACTCCTCCTCGGTCTTGAACCTGAGACCTGAGTGAAATAGTTTAAAGTTACAGGCTTATGCTTCGTGCCATAGAGCCACGATACAGTCATAAAAAGTGTGGTTCTTTTGTCATCTGTTGAGAGTGGTTTGTATTTGGCTTTCGATTCTTCCTATAAATGGAATCGTCTTCTGAATCTCTACATGTATGAATGTTGCAACCAACCTCTGGCTTCGTCGTCCTTGCTTGGAGTGAAGCTTCTAAGCTCAGAAACTTCGTTCTAAAGGGTAAGTAATTTGATACTGAGTGTAATACGATGTACTTGCTTTTTATTTGCATTTTCATGCTTTTAACCCTTCGAACTTGTAATTTGACAGGTGCCCACTTCGTTGGAAGGTTTCTATGCAAAGGATTTGAGAATGGAAAGCTGATACTGCTTCCTGGTAAGCTCCGGTGTTTCTTGAAAACCTTGTAGGTGCCTTTGACGGTGTTTTCTGTATGCCGAGAGTTGGAAACATTCGACTTGTTTCAGTGATGGCCGAATGCGAAGTTTTGAGTTTGTCTTGTTTTGATTCAAACTGTACAGAGGGTAACCTCTCATTCTTTTAAGTTTCCACTTGGCTATTTGATGCCTGGCTGTGTTGTTGATGAGAACTTGGTTCTCGTTTTCGTGTTGTTAAAGTCCAGGGGAAACCCTGTGTAGTTTGGTTGTTCCACGGTCTCATCTTAATGTTAAAATATGATGAGGGTAACTCTGTGTACTGTTGGGAACCTTGTAAGGCCATAATGTAATTTCTCTGTTATATACTTTAATGGAAACCCAGAACCGAGGGTTCTTTTACACTTAAAACAATGGATTGTTTCTTTGCAATGGACAATTATGTTTTTAAAATGATGGGTAAGAAAACTGTGTAATAGTTGTTAAAGTGTGCCGAGCCACGATGGTTGACTATAGAGTTGTTTCTGTACTCCATCTTCGTTGTTTGCTAAACATGTTTGGAAAGTTGATGATATAGTTTTACTGCTAAATGTTTTCGTAAAGGCTATGCCTCAATGTTCTAGTTTGTTTTACGAAGGAAACCCTACCTGTAGCATCCAATTACTTATCTGACTTGTAATAAGTTTTTGTATTGCATTAAATGGTTTCGATAATGTATAAGGGTTCTTACTAGGGTTATGTAGTATCTTAGGGTTTGATACAACTGTGTAGATATTCAATAATTGAAATCAAAAGCGATTATTAGTGAAGAAATAAATTATGTATGATTATAAGAATCTATACAGAGAGTAATTCTTACAGCTGCTATAATTCTTGAAATACAATTACTTTAAAGAAATATGAAATGTATAATATTGATGTGTATTTGCTTACTATCTGAAATAAATAAAGTTAAGAGAAATATATAAAACTATGAAGAAACATACTGTGTTTTTCTTTCATATGTTAATTAAATGAATGCTATACTGCTATTGATGTTATACTGTAATGATTATTGTGTTTAATTATATGACAAAATATTAACAAGAATCACTACTGAAATCATTATTCCAATCAATGGCATTCTGCCTATCACTTATCTTTCTTAATTTGCTTCTAATAACTCTAAAGCGTGAATTACTGCTAATAACTCTAAATCATAAGTAGAGTAGTTCTTCTCATGTATTTTCAGCTTTCTAGATTTGTATGCAACAGCATGTCCCTCTTGTGTCAGGACTCCACTGAGTCCGTCATTACATGCATCTGTGCAAACTATAAAATCCTTACTAGGATCTGCAAGCGTCATAAAAGGCATTGTAGTTAGTAACTCCTTTAACTTCTTAAAACTATCTGAACATTTATGATCCCACACAAATTTATTCCCTTTCTTCTGCAAGGAGGTTATGGGGTTTGCAATCTTTGAAAAACCCTCTATAAATTTTTTGTAATATCCATTAATACCCATAAATGATCTTACATCTGACACATCCTTAGGAACCGGCCAATCATTAATGGCTTTTGTCTTATTGGGGTCAACCGAGATTCCTTCCTTAGAAATTAGGTGTCCGAAATACTGAATTTTATCCTTGTGAAAATCACACTTACTAAACTTAGCGTATAGTTGATGATCTCTCAGAACTTGTAAGATAATCCGTAGATGTTCGTCATGCTCTTCTTTGCTTTTAGAATACACTAAAATATCGTTTATGAACACACCAACAAACTTATTTAAGTATTTGTGCAGAATATTGTTCATCAAACACATAAATACAGTCGGGGCATTAGTCAAGCCAAATGGCATCACTACGAACTCATAATGCCCATATCAAGTTCTAAAGGTTGTTTTGAAAATATCCTCATCCTTCACCCGCACTTGATGATACCCTGACCTTAGATCAATCTTTGAAAATATCGTTGCTCCACGCAGCTGATCAAATAGATCGTCTATGCGGGGCAACGGATATCGATTCTTGATTGTCATCTTATTCAACTGGCGATAATATATGCACAGTCTTAGGGTTCCATATTTCTTCTTAACAAATATAACAGGTGCTCCCCAAGGAGACACGTTGGGTCTTATATAGTTTTTATCAATCAGTTCCTTCAACTGTGATTTCAACTCATTTAATTCCAGTATATTCATCATATATGGAGCTTTAGAATTTGGTACTGCTCCTTGTATTAATTCAATGGTAAAGTCTAGATCTCTTTTAGGAGGTAATCCTGGAATCTCCTCAGCAAAAACATCTTTGAAATCTTTTAGGACATGTATGTCTTCTAGTTTCAGTTTGTCCTCTTTACAAATAAACTCATCATTTACTACATTTACTGCAAACAATTGACACCCTTTTCTAACTGCTCTCTTTACTTGCATGGCTAAAATCTGTCTAAGGGATGTCTTTCTTGAAATACCTTTTACTTCTACAGTTTTTCCTTCGTCATTTAAGCATGTAAAACTCTTCTCCTAATGGTTCAGAATGACATGATGGGCTTCTAACCATTCCATTCCAATTATAACATCATAAGATCCTAAAGATAAAACATACAACTTGATTTGTGTCTTTAACTGATTCATGGATAAAACACAATTTTCAATAAAATCTGATACTTTCCTCTTTGTTCCTGTTGCTAGTCTAACTAACTAAGATTTACTGAACTTTTCTGTTTTTAATTTAAAACTTTCTACAATATCTGGTGATATATAACTTAAGCTAGCACCTGGATTAATCAAAATAGTAACAGGATGATTTTGTAGCTTACCTTCAATCTCTACCATAGAGATTTGATGATCTGCTTGTCTGTTGTCGAGTGCTGCATTGATTCTGGGCATTTCCCTTGCCAAGTCTCCAACAATAGGTTCGGTCTGAATAGAATGAATGTTGTTAGCTATCCGCTTCCGCTTGGGGCATTCTGATGCATAATGAGGACCTTGACACTCAAAACATTTGATAGGTGCCTTTTTATCATTAGTCCTGGTAGCATTGGGAGTGTTTCTAGGAGCTATAAAATTATGCTGCTGACTATTTCTGGGATTGTTTCCTTGAAAATTCTGATTCTGAAATTTTTTATTTTGGAAACCAGAATTTTCACTAAACCTGAAATTTTTCTTTTTCAGTTCAAAATTGTTGGGTTTATGACTTTTGCAATTTGATATTCCTTCTCTTTTCCGATTAGTGTCATAACAAAAAGTTGCTTTCCTCATGGCCTCTTCTAAGGTCTTTGGATTGCCATACTCGATTCTATTCTTGATATTGAAAGGTAGAAAGCTCAAGTATCTTTGGATCTTCAGTTTTTCTTCCATGAGGTATGGCACATATCTCAGTAAATTTAGAAATTTACTGTTCATTTCCTTCATGTTCATACTTCCCAGCTTTAAGTCATAGAACTCCTTTGATTTTTCTTCATAGTATTGTTTCGATAATAACTTCTTTTTGAAATATCGTTTGAAAGCACTCCAATTTACATCCTTGTCCTTGATGCCCTTCACTCTTTTGATGTCCTGCCACCAAATATCCGCCTTGCTGATCAAGTTGTAGATTGCCATCTGTGCCTTCAATGATTCAGAATAATCATATATTTGGAAATACTTTTTCATGCCGGACAGCCAAGCTTCTACTGTCTCTCCCTTTTCAGTTTCACCATTGAAGGTTGGGGGTTTGATTTTATTGAACTCCCCATAAATTTGCTCATATTGTTTGTGCATTTTCCTTTTGGGTTTGTAGTCCCCTTCGTTGCTGTCACTTGAATAATTTCTTTTCTTTTTCCATTTTTCATGGGCAGCTTCTGATGATGTCGAAATGCTGTTTGCATCATCAGTTTTCATCTTTTTACTTCTGTCTAGATGAGGTAAATCTTCAATCTTGGAGGTATTTTCAATTTCTCTATTTGTTCATCAGTTGGGCATTATTCGAACAGTACTTGATTTAATTCTTCTTGTGCCTTCAAAATTTTCTCATTGTCTTGTTTTACAGATCTGATTTCTTCCTTTAACTCTTGAAATGCTCGTAACAATTTAGACGAATTGTCGTTTAATTCGCCATGGAATTCTTCTCCTTCGAAATGTTGTCTCGTGCTATGACTGTTGGGTCGAAATCTGTCTTCTAAATGTTCAGCTGATCCTTCCATACCTGTAACTTAAAATAATTTATGTGTAACACAAATAGTTTAAATTTTTGAATTAGTAAGATTTCGGCTGTAAATAAATTTTCTGTTGCGTGTTCTTGGACGTTTTTCAGGCCTAGAGTTTGAACATGAGCTCTGATACCACATGGTACATCCCGAAAAATACTAAAATTTTAAAACAAAAATTATAATAGCAATAATTATCAAAGTTATTAATGCGGAACATATAAAGTAATTTTATTTCTTAACTAAGATAATTTATGACGATGACACGTCATACTTCGCAAATAAATAAGATATAATTATATTTGCTATTTCAGATTTAAGTGGATGTTAATCTTCTTAACGAAAGATCTTTTATGATGATGCATAAGAATACAATTTATAATTTTGCTTAAGTTCTAAATATGATTACATGTTGTACATAGTTTGTACTATTATGGTGTTCTTGACGAAGTGCTGACAGTTTGTTTGTATGTTAACGAAGGGGGTCCTACGAGGTACCCTGGATTTTACTTAGCTATGTTTAGCTAAGGCATTTGAATCCTGTTTCCATGTGCAAACCACAGGTAAGATATTCTACGACAACATGTGTTAAGAGTACATGTGTATTTCAATTCATTGTCAATGTAGAATTAGAATGCTAAGTACTTCCTTACGACATAAAATACTGGAGGTATGGATACATGATTCTAATTCTAGTTTATTTATTGTCATTCAATCTCTTCAGTATTATACTTTCATGTCATCCGTGTGTTCTGATATAATGCTACATAAATTATTATATGACTACTGTCATTCTCATTAAAACAACGATACTAATATCTATGGAGTATATGCTATTATGAAGCTTGGAGAGATAGTATTTACACCTTCAAACTATCATTATATTTTGCGTCAATAGAAATTAGACTACTCTAAGTCATGTATTTATCATTTGAATACATAGTTACAATATGTAAAGTACAATGACTAAAGCTTGTACTAAGAACTTAGCTATAGTGTATCTCGTCAACATTTGAACTATGCCTATAATGATACAATAGTCTTTTTCCTACATGGCTATCATATTAAATTTTATTGTGACTATGGTAATTAAGCTATGAACTAGCATTATAAAACTTCACCCTATTTCTTGTGCAAAACTATAGAAATGAAATAGTAACATTTTAAAGTTACTATGCATCTACAATAATACATTGATATGTATTTCAATTATTACGATGCCTAAGTTCAAACTTTGTACTATATACAATGTGCACTAATATGGCAATACTATGATTTACAATATGAAAATGATATGTTTTACGATATGTAATGATAGGATTTATATTCATTTAAACGATGTTTTCAAACCTTTTAAAGGCTAAGGCCTTAGCAATAGAATGAACTATGCGATATGATCTGGCTCTTATTCTAAGTTTCGATAATGTATGTTATTGCATTTGGAAACGGACTCGTTAAAAGGTGATGAGTTGACAGGTAATAAAGCTCAGTCCTTAACATGCTTGAACTAGCGATGACAGGTCTTAGCTATTAATGTTGATCCACTTGATGGTGATGTGGAAGCTCTGCTGTAAGATCTTGACGTGCTTGTGATTTCAACGATCGCCATGATGAAGATGAGCTGTGCTATGCACAAGCACTTGGCCCGCTTACTTGGCAGTTGGTAGATGCAGCTATTAAACGATATTGATTGTACTACAGGTTCGATTATCAACGTGCCTTACCGGCAGTTGATCCACCATTGATTTTCCTATGATCTAAGGATGTGATCAAAACCCTAAACATGCGATGGTAAGTGATGGAAGTTGGTTTCTTGTCTTCATTGTTACGCTTAGTGGTGCCGACCAAATGCTGTGATGTAGGATTGTTTGAGTTTCTGAGAGGAGGACTCCTCCTCGGTCTTGAACTTGAGACCTGAGTGAAATAGTTTAAAGTTACAGGCTTATGCTTCGTGCCATAGAGCCATGATAAAGTCATAAGAAGTGTGGTTCTTCTGTTAGCTGTTGAGAGTGGTTTGCATTTGGCTTTCGATTCTTCTAATAGATGGAATCATCTTTTGAATCTCTGCATGTATGAATGCTGCACCCAACCTCTGGCTTCGTCGTCCTTGCTTGGAGTGAAGCTTCTAAGCTCAGAAACTTCGTTCTAAAGGGTAAGTAATTTGATACTGAGTGTAATACAGTGTACTTGCTTTTTATTTGCGTTTGCATGTTTTTAACCCTTCAAACTTGTAATTTGGCAGGTGCCCACTTCATTGGAAGGTTTCTATGCAAAGGATTTGAGAATGGAAAGCTACTACTGCTTCCTGGTAAGCTCCGGTGGTTCTCGAAAACCTCGTAGGTGCCTTTGATGTTGTTTTCTGTATGCCGAGAGTTGGAAACATTCGACTTGTTTCAGTGATGGCTGAATGCGAAGTTTTGAGTTTGTCTTGTTTTGATTCAAACTGTACAGAGGGTAACCTCTTAGTCTTTTAAGTTGCCACTTGGCTATTTGATGCCTAGCTGTGTTGTTGATGAGAACTTGGTTCTCGTTTTTGTGTTGTTAAAGTCCAGGGTAAAACCCTATGTAGTTTGGTTGTTCCACGGTCTCGGCTTAATGTAAAAATATGATGAGGGTAACTCTGTGTACTGTTGGGAACCTTGTAAGGCTGTAATGTAATTTCTCTGTTATATACTTTAATGGAAACCCAGAACCGAGGGTTCTTTTACACTTAAAACAATGGCTTGTTTCTTTGCAATGGACAGTTATATTTTTAAAATGATGGGTAAGAAAACTGTGTAATAGTTGTTAAAGTGTGCCGAGCCATGATGGTTGACTGTAGAGTTGTTTCTGTACTCCATCTTCGTTGTTTGCTAAACATGTTTGGAAAGTTGATGATATAGTTTTACTGCTAAATGTTTTCGTAAAGGCTATGCCTCAATGTTCTAGTTTGTTTTACAAAGGAAACCCTACCTGTAGCATCCGATTACTTATCTGACTTGGACTAAGTTTTTGTATTGCATTAAATGGTTTCGATAATGTATAAGGGTTCTTACTAGGGTTATGTAGTATCTTAGGGTTTGATACAATTGTGTAGATATTCAATAATTGAAATCAAAAGCGATTATTAGTGAAGAAATAAATTATGTATGATTATAAGAATCTATACAGAGAGTAATTCTTACAGCTGCTATAATTCTTGAAATACAATTACTTTAAAGAAATATGAAATGTATAATATTGATGTGTATTTGCTTACTATCTGAAATAAATAAAGTTAAGAGAAATATATAAAACTATGAAGAAACATACTGTGTTTTTCTTTCATATGTTAATTAAATGAATGCTATACTGCTATTGATGTTATACTGTAATGATTACTGTGTTTAATTACAGCATAGAATCTTAACAAGAATCACTACTGAAATCCTTATTCCAATCAATGGCATTCTGCCTATCACTTATCTTTCTTAATTTGCTTCCCTATAATATTGTACTATGTAGAGAACAACATGGGGAAAAATATAGAGATGGTTATTAAATCAAATATTTCACAAAGCGTTTTCATTCAAAATAATACTTGGATCAGAAAATAAAATAACTTCTTTTACATGACAGAGTTTAATAATTCTACTAAACATAAACATTAAACTGTAAACAAAAGTAGGAACAGTAAATTCTGGTTGACTATAGTGAAACAAACAGCCCAAGGAACCTGTTCCACCCAACCAATTCCTGAAGACAACCAAGTTTCTTGCCTTAGGACCCCCGAGCCTGTTCACTGAACCACCAGGAGGAAGATTCTGTAGAAGCCTTAGTACATCAACTTGCAAGAGAATGTAAATTGTCCAGTCCTCAAGACTCAGCAGTCAAAGAGAGCTGCACCAGCAACTCTGGTATGCCTTCTCAGTATACTTAACAGACTTACAGTTGCACTCTCACATAGCCTCCCTATTCGAATCTCTCAGTGATCGCCTGATGCACTTGAGGAATATTTCTGCATAAAATATAGTAAGAGTTGGCTGCCCAATTCGAATTGCCTTATGTAGGCTTCCTAGGCCTTTTAGTGGTTAACTAGTCATTTAATGAGCTGCCTGCTCACTCCCACCCACCTGGGGGATAATGCCACATTTTTAGGGGTAGTTGTCCCATAACCAAGAACTAGTGGTGAAGTGCAAATGCTGCCATCTGTCCCATACCTTCTAACAGCTTCCATTCCTCCTAGTGGGTCAGTGAACACTCATTTAACAGGTTCCTTGGGTGTTTGTCTCCTACTTTAATTTATTAAATAATAATAATCAGTAATTACAATCATCCTTGACCAAACTTGGTCATAATCACAAAAATTTATAATTAAAATTTAACATAAAGTATTTTGCAAATAAAATAATATTCTTAGAATTTGGGTAGGTCACACATACCCCTGGTAACTCACTGGTAAAGTCGGGAGAAATACCTAGGTGATAGGGGGGTGTATGTGAGAGTCCTCGGTTAAAACTTTGAGGGGGGTTGGTGATTACTCCTAGTCAAGTTTAAAGTGGGGATTGTTAGGGTTAAACTTGACTCGGGATTGAGTCAAAGTTCGTTAGGTCCAACACATGTTTTTGGGCACATGGTTTGTTGTAGCCCATGGTATAGCATGTAAGGAATCCTTTATAAGGCTTGAGGAGGCTGCATTGTAAAGTGGCCTGGAGGTGAGCTGTGGCTAGCTCACTTGGCCCAGATGGCCGATTTTGGCCATGTAATGAAGATCTTCATTGGGTGTTGGTTTTCCCCGCATGGGGTTTCCAGGGTAAATTATGTGTCTCTATTATGTGATTGCTTGTTTCTGTTTATTTCTCTCGAAGGTTAAATTATGTATGCTTGTGTAATTTCTAACAGGAACACATTCGTCTAGGTTAGAAGTGTTCCCCTGAAGAGATTACAACGTTCACGACCTTGTTCAAGCAATTTCGAGACGTGTTTGCTTGGACCTACGAGGAGATGCCCAGGATAGACCCTGTTATTGTTTCACACACGATTCAAACCTATCTTGATGCCAAACCAGTCCGACAAAAGTTGTGACCGGTACACCCTTGAAAGACTGCGGCAATCAAGGCAGAGATTGAAAAGCTCTTAAAGGCTGGTTTCATCTACCCTGTCCCACTCACCGAATGGGTCTCAAACATTGTCCCTGTAGCTAAAAATCAAGGTACCATTTGTGTCTGCGTCGATTATCGGGATCTCAACAAGGCTTGTCCTAAGGACAATTACCCGACTCCCTTTATCGACCAGATCATTGACATTTGTGTTGGAAGTGTCATTTTCTCTTTTATGGATGGCTTTTCCGATTACAACTAGATTGAGATCCACCTGACTGATCAACACAAGACAACTTTCATCTATCCTCGGGGTACGTTTTCTTATCACAAGCTCCCTTTTGGTCTAAAAAATGTTGGTGCCGCATTCCAGCGGGACATGTTGTACGCATTTCACGATGTGAAGGACTTTGTGGAACCCTACTTGGACGATCTCCCTGCCCATTCACGACAGTACAACATTGATCATATGACGGTGGTATTCCTCAGATGCAGGCGATATACCATCCGCCTGAACCCTCACAAGTGTATCTTTTGCGTCGAGTCTGGACGCCTCCTCGTTTTCATTGTCTCGAAAGATGGGATCCGCATTGATCCCTTGAAGGTGGAAGCCATTGTCGCTCTCCCACCTCCTACTGACATCACGGAACTTCAAAGTTTGCAAGGGAAGGAAACTTACTTATGGCCTTTTGTCTGTAATTTCGCGCAAAAGATGCAGGGTTACATGAGACTACTCAAGAAGGACATCCCATTCATTTGGGACAACCACGCACAACAATCCTTCGATGGTCTCAAACATGATATCACGCATGCCCCTGTGCTCTAACCACCCAATTAATACAAGGATTATATCCTTTATCTTGCCGCTTCCGCTACCACGATTGCCATGGTCTTGGTACAAGAAGACAACAACGCCCAGGAGCATGTGATATAATACTTAAGTAAGGGTCTTATTGACACCGAAACTCGTTACTCACATGTTGAGAAACTCGCTCTCGTGACAGTCACTTCCATCCAAAAGTTTCGACATTATATATTGCTTCGCACCACCAACATCATCGCCAATTCGAACCCCATGTATCACGTTTTGACACGTCAGGTACTTGGGGGCAAGTATTCACGCTATATCGTGATACTGTAGGAATTTGATCTCCTATTTGAAAAAGCCAAGTCTAAAAAGTCTTTGGTGTTTGCCGAGCTTATCTATGATCTTCCCCGTGCCGATGTAGAATTTGAGCCCAATGATTCTCTTCCAGATGAATCATTGTTCCTCATCAGCATGTCTGATCTGTGGTATGGAGATATTAATTTATATCTTCAAACCCAACGTTTCAGCCCCCAACTGTCTCGTAACGACCGTCGTAGAATACGCCACCATGCAAAGTATCACTTGATCATCAGTGATACCTTGTACCGTCGTGGTATCGATTCTATTCTTCGACGTTGTCTCACTCATGAGGAGATTGAACACGTCTTAAATGACTGTCACAATTGGGCGTGTGGCGGTCATCTCTCTGGGATGGCTACAACCCAGAAGATACTTCGCATGGGATATTATTGGCCGTCCATCTTTAAAGATTGTATCGAGGCCGTCAAAAAATGTCCTCCATGCCAGCATTTTCAAACGAAAAAGTGCACCCACCCAGCCCCGTTACACTCGGTTTTTGCCGTTGGCCCATTCGCTAAATGGGGAATTGACTTCATGCACTATAAGCCTACCTTGGCCAGGGGGCATGGTTACATCATAGTAGCCATGGATTACTTCACAAAGTGGGCCGAGGCTATGCCTACATACACTGACGACGGCAAAACCTCCGCACTCTTCATGTTCAATCATGTTATAGCGCAGTTTAGAGTTCCTCAAGCTATAGTTACCGACCATGGTTCTCACTTTTAGAACCACATGGTTGAGGAATTGAGCACTAGATTGGGTCTTCGCCATGAAAAATCAACACCTTACTATCCATAGTCCAATGGACAAGTAGAGGCCATTAACAAGGTCTTGAAAACCATGATCCAACGCATGGTGGGTATGCACAAGTCCAGCTGGAACAACATGCTCTTTTCCACACTTTGGGCTTATCAAACTTCTGTCAAGACCGCCACTAGATTTACCCCCTTCCAATTAGTTTATGGATTGGAGGCCATCCTTCGAATAGAGTGCGAAGAACGCTTTCAAGGAACTTCTCCCTAACACTACTGCCGAGGAAGAACACTTCCTCTACCTGGAAAAAATCGACGAGACTCGCCGTGATGCCGCTCTCGCCAATGAGGCACATAAGAAACACATCAAAGTGCAGTATGACAAATCAATAGAACCTCGTGTTTATAGCGAAGGTGATTTGGTCCTCACATACGACCAAAGACACGATAAGTTGGGTGCAGGAAAGTTTGAGTCCATGTGGAAGGGACCCTACACAGTAAAGCGTGTTTTGGAGAAGGGAGCCTACGAACTAGAAGACTACGACGGAATATATTTAGGTGAACCCCGCAATGAGCTTTACCTTAAGAGGTACTATGCTTGATTTTTTTCATCCATAAGTACATTGTATATACTGTAGATGGCGTGTGTGTTTTTGTGTGGTGTGATGCTTTTGTTTAGTGTGTCTAGATCTTGTTTTCGCTTCTTATACCATGTTCTGTCTGCATGTGCAGATGGAAGCTTGTTACGGATTCATGGACGATGCTAGCCGGCATACTCGCAACCTTGCTTCGACAGCCTGGGTACTTTATTCCCCGACCAGCGAGCTCATTAGCTCAGGAGGAAGTTGTCTAGGTTTTGCAACCAACAACACTGCGGAATATCAGGCGGTGATTGGATCCCTAACCGACGCTCTTTCCTTGGGTATGGACCACGTTGTTATCTATTTGGATTCGCAACTAGTGGTTTCTCATCTTAACTGGATTTATGCTATCCGTGACCCTACTCTAATCTGTCTCTATAGATGAGTTCATCTTTTGGAAAGGTCCTTTGAATCTATTCAATACCTCCACATTCCACAAGATGTGAACGTAGTTGCCGACTCAATGGCCAACTTCATTCTGGATTGGTACATTGCACATACATAACATTTGTATAAAGCATAAAAGCAGACATAACATGTAAATAATCCATTGTATAAGCAAACATGTAAAACAAGATCACATAAATCATCCATTAAAACACATAATGTATAAAGCCGTCGTAAATATCTGTATATATATATATAAATCATACAAAAGTACAAAATGGTAGTGCTAATACAAAAATATGAAGCATGCTAGCTTTCAGTAAGAGTCATCTCTACAAAAAGTCTAAAGCTCGTAAGCTTTCAGAGTATACATGTATAGGACACATGCCTAAACTCTACGAAGCACGGCCCTCGACCGCTCAGCCCCAGGCTGAGCATGGTAACAGACAATGGTCCTCGCCACCTTTCATAGTGGCGTGCCGAAACGAGCTGATACCCCAACTGTCAACTCCTGATATCAGAGGGGTAAGTCATGCACTGCAGGCTCTGGAATGTCGAAGGTCATTCCCCCGAGATTCTCCCCGAGCACCTCTTGCTCCTCAAGAGCATCACGGGTTGCGGGCCCCATCTTTAACACTCCTCCTCTCTGCACCTAGAGGGAGACTCCTAATGGTCTCTTTGGACCCACATATGCATAGAAACATGTAAAAGTTATCAACACTACTACAAAAAAATCATAAAACATATAAAATATAAAAACAAAAGCAGTGATTCTTACCTATGTCACCCCAATGCATCTCCTCTGGAAGCACTAGGTTGGGATCTCCTTGGAATTCTGTACTGGCATATGGATAATCCTCTATCATGAGGATCTGTGCCTGCAGCCATGAGAAGAACCTGGTATCGAAACTGACGATGGGATCGCCGCCACCATGGCGAGCCATCGCATCTTTTCATCTTAGCATGTGAGGATCACGTGTCTCCTGATCCTCGAAATCCAGTTGTGGGCGCAAGAGAGGTACCTGCTCCAACATGAAATATACCACGATCGATCCATACCCGAACTGTTTCAATGCCCCGTGTTGACACTTGGTCAATTGATCCTTGAGGCTAAGAAGAAGCCCCTCGTACCAGTTAAACACTATAGGATCCCTGCACTCCTCGGCATATGTCATTTGCAGTTTGTTGGTCAAGTGAGCAGCTCGGCTACCAACAACTCGCTCAATGGTGAAGAGTATCACTCGTAAGTCTCTATCCATGACATGCTTGATGGGAATTTTCCCACCAACCATCATTGTACCCGGAGTACACCACTGAGCTATCATGTCCTCAATCGAGCGGTCACCACCCCGTGATCCGGGCAAAGACACAGGATTCCATCACCAGGATAATCCTGTAAGAAAATAAATGTCCTCGACATCTATGGTAAGCGTATGCTCACCTATTTGGAAGTGCTGCTGAATGGGGTCCCAACATTGGACTAGGTATGTCAGTAGGTTGACTTGGGATCTCATCCCTGGCACTCGAAAATACTTGAGTAGCCCATAGTTTCGCAATGCTGCAACACTTTGTGGATTGTTTTCCACTTGCAAATCATCGAGCTCATTCTCGCGTTCCCACTATTCAAGGACCATGGTATCACTCCAAACCTGCCAAGTAAACCATTTACACATGTTTAGAACTTTGCCCCTCCATCCAAAATTTTTATTTTTTGCTAGCTTTTGAGTTTCATTTGGCTATTTGCGCCGGCGCAGATCACCCATTCTAAGAGTGTGCCGCTGGCGCAGAACTCCCTTTCGGGATCTGTGCCGACGCAGAACCTGAATGGGATACTTGGACCAGTCCATGAACACATTTCTACCGACTTAAAACACTCAAAAACTACCTAAAAACATGAAAAAAGAAATTCTAATCCTCTGAAAACTTAAATGGGAAGGTTTAGGGTTACCTGTCGTAGACGGCTCGTGAAATGATGGATCGTAGCTCCCAGAAACTACAGTTCAAATTCGGCTCCAAATGGCACTTTGCACTCTTCCAATTTGGTAAAAAACAATTGTAATTTCTTTTCACTATTTCATCCATTTTATAACAAAAAAAGGAATATTCCTTTTATATTTTAATGCTTAGTGGGTTTTTTACTATAGTTTGGGTTATTTATTATATTTAATACTCGGTTAACCACTTTTGACCTAATTTTTGAGCTACAGGTGCCTCATTAGTGCCATTTCTTGACGTGGTGGTCATCTAGTAAGTATCATCAGGTATGAACACTCTCCGAGCGTCTTTTTGTCATTGTTTCGCTCATTAATGTAAATTATCAAATGAAAACTGAGCTAACTCTTTGTTCTTTCTCGTGCTCGTTAAACGATGAGAATAAGTCAACGAGTTATGGTTTATCACTTTTTCGGGCTCGTTAAACTCCCATGAAAAAGGAAACCCCATGGAGTTTTCTTTAAGCTCTTTTTAGGCTCTCGAAATACGAAAAGATTTCCAACCGAACTTGTCGCATTCACGCTTGTTAAAGTATTTGAATGGTCATCTTCTTGGTGATAGTTTGCCCCTTTTTCAGACCAGGGGGCACTATTTATGAAAAAGGAATACTCCAGCCAATCATGACTGGAAGAGTCCTCTCTCGCGTTGTTTTACCCTTTTCCGGGCGAAGAGGCTAACCTTACGAAAAAGACCTTTGGAGTCTTCTTTAGTTCTTTTCAGACTCTTTAAACATGAAATGAAACCGAGTTTTCCTTCTATGTACTCATTAAAACTCAACATTGAAGGGCCCACCATGGGACGAACCCCTCCTTTCCCAGGTTCGAAAAACATTTGGGATTGGACTCATCTATGAGATGAGCTATATTGAGCATCTGGTTACCCTCATCAAGCTCGTTAAAAACACATGAGGCACTCATCAGTCATGATGGGGAAAGAGGAAATTTTGTGTGTTACACCTTTAATCATGGCAGTACTTAGTCGCTCTTGAACATGGCACTCAGCTTGCATTTTTCATCCAGTACTTGTCCTCGAGTCCTGTTAACTTCATGAGTTTTGTTACTCCTTTGGGTCATCCAAAGAATGCTTCCATCATCAGTTGCATTAGTAGTTGGCGTCGTTCTTGATAGGTCAATATTGCCATATCATGCCATGCCCATGTTCAAGAGATGTATTCATCGCTCATCATTTGTAGTCAGTACACCTTCCATCATGTCGGTCTGCTCTGATTCAGTCTTGCATACTACTGTACCATCCAATCTACTCCAAACATCTGTTATCGAGTTTCGTGTCGATGATGGGGGATTCATTATGGCCCTCCTTCGACGGGTCCATCCTCGTCGACTTCAGATCATCATCCGAGGATTGAATTTAGAAACCAATCAAGTATCTTGAGCTTGCATGCCTCAATGGCAGGTTACCTCGCTTTCGACATTAGTTTACATCATTGATTCTTGATTGAAATATCCCGTTGAGCATCCGACTTCAACTCATTAATTCACGCTCAATGGTATGTACTGTGATACCTTGGGATCATTAACATTAATGGTGATTTCCCTCGCGCTTGTTAAGGGTATACATCAATGAACGGTAATCAAGTGGTTTCTACCATGTTGGACATCAAGACATTTGTAATCACATGGATAGATTCGTATCATTGTGGGTTCGACTTGAAGACCCTGGGGAGTCATGTTTTACCCAGGTTGCGATGGAGATTGTTTGAGTCATAATTACACAGATCCACTTTTGTGTTGGTCGTGGATGTGTTATCATCTCATCATGGATCTACGCTTGTGTCTAGTAGCCATGATTGTGTTCAGTCGGTCTTTACTACCATGGATTTGCAATGTATTGGTCGGCATCCATGTTGTGCGTTGTATGAGACTGTCTTCTCAGAGTTGTACTGCAGCAGCATCTTCTTTTCAACAAGTCTTGCCATTCCTTCTATCAAAGAATTTTACCTAATTAGTTTTACCAGCTTCATGCTTTGGGGGGCATTCTGTTACACCCAAAATCTACACCTATGTAACCTCAATGCCTAAATCCCTGAAGTCCCATGATCAAGTTAATCAATTAGAGTAAGTTGATGGCCTTTATCCACACTCCTAATTAGGCCGGCGCAGGTTGTCTTTGAGCAAAGTGCCCTGGCGCAAGTTTCCCTCATGCAACATGCACCGGAGTCAGTTTAATGGGATAAAGGTAGCTTTCGAGCGAATTCTAGAAGTTGGATGAGGTGGATCCCTATCCCTAACTATTAGGTGAGTTGGCCTTCAGTTCCCTAACCTAATGGGAGGATCCCTTAACCCTCTCCCCATGATCCTCAACCTACTCTATCCACTTGGTCTTCTAAATGTAAGAGCCCTCTCCATCCCAAGGGGAGGACGTCTATGGTACTCTTATGCTAGTGAAATTAGCTCAGTAGTTCAACACCCTAGTCTTGGAGGCACCTAATTCTCTCTAGGAGCTTTGGTTTGGCTTGTTGGAAGGAGATTGCGACGTTGAGGCATCGGTTGTAATCCTCTCTTCTATTGTACTTCCCACTTTTTATACAGTAATATAAATGCTTTCCATAAATGTTATTGTGTTAATGATATTTATAGTTCACCTCCTCAACTATTTACTTAGACTAGTTAGTGTTTAGGCATGTTTTACTGCTTGTATTGTTCCTATGTGTTTTGACAGGTCTTACAGCCCCAGATCTGACGACCGTGGGACTCGGAATGACAGCGAGGAGAAAGATCTACGAATCTGAGGTAAGCTGCTTAATTGCTCAATCTCTAACTAGATCTAGGAGAGTAGTTTCATATTCTGTCTCATTTGTTCTAGACTTGCATTAAGCTAGAGAGATCACGCCTTAAGTCCGCTTTTGGTAGATTGTCTGATAACATATGGTTTCCCATACAAAATGCTTCTATTATCTGATAGTTATAGTAATTGATTTGGTGCAGTGGAGACAATTATCTTGGGTTTTCAACACTACATTTTGTTATGCAATAAATTCCTAGAAAAACCATAAAAGGAGTAGAAATAGACCAGAAGAGAGTAATACATGTTTTAATAATGCAGAACAGAGATGAATAGCAAGCCTCTTTGAGGGGGCAACCTCCTTATACAATGTACCGAGTACACGAGACAAGACATGACAAGATACTTAAATGAAAAGATCTCCTTCCTATATATATGAGATTAAGATGTACAATTACAACTCACTGGCCCAAGCCAAAAAAACTAATATAACCATACAAATGACAATTACAACTAATGGATCAAAGCTGACATCAAAGGCTAATGTAATGCACCACAATATAGGGGAAATGTCCCACATTTAGGGCTTAACATGCCCCTCCCCTTCAGACAAGTGTTGTCCTCAATGCTTGATTAGTTGTGGATGCTTCTGTATGAAGGACTCATCTTCCCATGTCGAATCTTCCACTGACAGGTTCTTCCACTTGATGAGGTACTCAATAATAGCCCGATTTCGTAGCTGTTTGGTCCTTGTTTCAGTGATTTGTTCAGGTTCCAATATGAATTTTCCTTCTTGATCAAGCTCATGTAAGATTGTTTGAATTGGGATCTTGTCTCCTATTACCTTCTTTAAGCAAGAAACATGGAAAACTGGACGCACTCTTGAAGATGAAGGGGGATCCAATTTGTAAGCCATACTACCAATCTTCTGCAACAATTTATAAGGACCATAAGAATTGGGTGATAATTTGTTGTCCTTCTTTAGTTTCTTGAGGGACATTTGCTTGTGAGGTTGTAGCCTCATAAATACCCAATCCCCTTCTTCGAAACTCCTTTCACTGTGATGTTGATCAACTTGTTGTTTCATCATGTTTTGTGACATACCTAGGTTGTCCTTAAGTATATGGAGAACTTCTTGCTGGTGCTCTATGTGATATTCCACGACTTGAACTTTATATTTTCCTTTTAAGGGAGATGTGATAGAGGGAGGCTGGTACCCATAAAGTGCCATAAATGGAGACATTTTTTATTATGTATGGAAAGAAGTATTGTACCACCATTCTACCAAATATAAGCATTTCACCCACTATGTTTATTTATCATATGCAAATCAAAGAAAAATAGCCTTCCAAACATTTTTTCACTATCTCAGTTTTCCCATCAAATTGATGATGATAAGATGAACTGTGAGCCAATTGGGTAGCCAAACAAGAAAATAATTCTGTCCAAAAATTTTCAGTGAAAATTGGATCTCTATCACTTACAATAATCTTTGGATTTCCATGTAACTTTGAACTATTTCCATAAAGGATGCAATTATTGTACTTGCATTAAAAGGGTGAGAGAGTGCACAAAAATGTGCATACTTCATGAGTCTATCAACAACCACCATAATAACATTCTTTCCTTCTGACTTGGGTAAACCTGTAATAAAATCCATTGAGACTTCCTCCCAGCAGTGGCAAGGTATGTCTAATGGTTGTAGAAGTTCTGGGTCTTAACTGTTTCAACCTTATTATGTTGGAAAACCAAACATTTGGCCAGGAATCTTTGAACATCAGATTTAAGACATTTCCCAAAAACATCCTTCTTGAGCCTGTGGTAAGTTTTCAGGAATCCATAGTTCCCACCTATAGGAGAGGTGTGTAATTCCGAGAGGAAATTTTGTTTGAGTTGGGAGCTTTTGCATAAATATAAGCGATCCTTATACCATAATGAATAATTTTTCCACACAAAATTATTTGATACACTGGGATCGTTATGTAGCTTTTGAATGAGCGTCCACACAGATAGGTCATTTTTCCATTCTCCCCTTGCTGCTACTACCCAATCGGGTTGTAGAATGGAAATTGCACAAAGTAATGCCCCAACATCTTCATCTTTTCTAGAAAGCACATTTGCCACAACATTCTACTTCCCTTTTCGATAGATGATTTCAAAGTCATATCCCAACATCTTGGTTACCCATTTTTGTTGCTCTTCCGAAGATAGTCTCTGTTCCAAGAAGTATTTAAAATGATCATGATCTATTTTGACCTTGAAGTGCCTACCTATTAGGTAAGGACGTCATTTCTTAAGAGCATGTAGTATTGCCAACATTTCCTTCTCATAAACGGGCTTCTGTAAGTGATTTCCCTTGATTGGATGATTTGTGAAAGCAAGTGAGTGTCCTTCTTGTATTAGAACAACACCAATGCCATTTCCTGAAGCATCACATTCCACAATAAAGGTTTTTGTGAAGTCAGGTGTGGCCAAAACAGGAGCTTTGCATATTGCCTCTTTAAGTTGTTCAAAAGCTTGAGTTGCCTCGGGAGTCCAATAAAATGCGTCTTTCTTCAATAATGTTGTTAGAGGCGCTGCTATTCTTCCATCGTTCTGAACAAACTTGTTGTAGTACCCTTCCAGACCTAGGAATCCTTGAAGATTCTTCATGGTTTTGGGAATCGGCTAGTCTATCATGGCTTTAATTTTGTTGGGGTCTACCTTGACACATTCATGAGATACAATATGACCCAAATACTCTACCCCCTTTACCCCAAAGAAAAATTTGGAAGGTTTTACATATAGTTGTTGCTCCTTTAGTATTTGTAGTACCCTGTCAACATGTTGAACATGTTCTTCCCAAGACTTGCTATAGATTAGTATATCATCAAAGAACACTAGCACAAATTTTCTGAGGAAAGGCTTGAAAATGGAATTCATCAAATCTTGAAATGTGGAAGGCACATTCATGATACTAAATGGCATGACAAAAAATTCATAATGACCTTCATGAGTTTTGAATGTTGTTTTTGAGATGTCTTGATTCTGCATCCTTCATTCTAATCTAATTATACCCGGAACGAAGATCCAACTTTGTGAAGAAAATTGCTCCATGTAATTTATATAATAATTCATTAATGACATGAATGGAAAACTTATCTTTAATGGTGATCTTGTTGAGCTCTCTATAATATGGACACATATGCCATGATCCATTCAGCTTGTGTACCATTACCACTGGTACAGAGTAAGAACTTTGGCTAGGCCTAATTATGCCGACCTCTAACATTTCTTCAACCATACACTCAATCACACTCTTCTGGCCATAGGGGTATCTGTAAAGTCTAATGTTAGGAGGAACACTTCCTAGAATTAAGTGAATAACATGATCGAAATATCCAATAGGTGGAAGACCTTTTGGAATATCTTCAAATACCTTGGAATGCTTATTAATGACCTTCTGGAGATTGGGGGATATGAGACTTACATGTTTGAACATATAATGAGCATAATTGTGCAATTACACCTTGATGTCCCTTTTTCATTAGTTTTTGTCATACCGTTAGAGCTTATCACGTTGCTTGGTTTCCCTGTGATACCATTTAACTCATATTCTTTTCCTTCCCATAATAATTTCATGAAAATATTCTAAAAATTAAAAGCCCCTCTTCCCAATGATTGTAACCATTGAACTCCTAAGACAACATCAACACCCCCATCGGAATAGAAATCATCAGACTATTTAATACATATACCCCCATAGTAAGATTGATATTATGGCGTTTCCTTGAGCAATTGATAGTTCCTCCATCTGCAATCATTACTTGAAACTATGGTGTTGGATATACAAAGCAATTGAGAACTTTGGCTAATTTATAGTGAATAAAATTATGAGTACTACCAGAATCAATCAACACTGTTACCTTTTTCTTTTCGGTATATCCTTCAATCTTGATATTTTGAGGAGTACTAATACCAACTAATGCATGACAGGATACGGTGGGAGTAATCTCTTCGAAAGTATTATCTTCTATTTTTGCATCTTGAGACGGTTCTTGTTCTTTTGGTTCTTCCTCTTCACAATCTATGTAGAATAATTTCTTCTCACCACACTTATGTCCCTTACTATACTTGTTGTCACAATTAAAGCATAAGCCTTTTTCTCTTCTTTCCTCTAGTTGTTGAGGTGTCAACCTTTGAAGTGGGTTAGAATAAGGAACATTATTCTCTCGGTATGTGTTGGAGGTGGTCTTTCTAGTAGTCGTCGTCATATTTTTACTTTCAAACTTCCTTGCCATCATGAAATCCTTCTCCGAGGATGGTGGTTCAAAGAGATGCACCTCATGTTGAATGTTATCCTTCAAAGTTCCAATAGATTATCTTCTGAAATGTTCTTCACTCTAAGACTTTGAAACTTCTGACACTGCTTGATGTGCTCTGTAACTGGACCTCTTTACTTGAGATTTATTAACTGGCTAAAGAAGGTCTTTCTATTAATATCCCTATAATGTGAAATCAATTCTTCGGTGAATATAGACCAAGATATAATAGAATCTTTTTTATGTCACAAAGCCATTGGTACCATACAAATTGATCAGGCTCTAAATATAATGATGCAATAGTTACCTTTTGCAAAGTTGGAACATTGTGTAGATCAAAGAATTGCTCCATCTGAAATATCCATGTTAAATTTAGTAAATTGTAGACCCCCTCATGGATTTAGTGGGTTATTCCCTCATTGTTTCATCAACTAGATTGAGCAAATTACAATTTTTTACCACTGCCATTGAGTGAAACAATTTACATGATCACTCGTGTCTTTGAATCCATCTACATTGTTACAATTTACTAAATTTTAACACTGTAGATGGATTCAGAGACCCCCTACAGTGTGGGTCTCCGAATCCATTTTCAATGTTAAAATTTAGTAAATTAAATGCTACGAAGGAAATTACCACTAAGGATGCGGTTAGATATACTAATTTAGGATTCTTAAAATATATCTATAAAACATAGGGAAAATGATCCATTTCCATATGATCAGGGTGGGATATGATCCCAATGCATATCTATGGAACCGTCTTATGACTTTGTATGCACAAAGTGGGAAATTGGAGGATGCATAATAAGTGTTTGACTAAATGTATGAATGAAAATTTTGTGGAATATTGTGATAAGCGCGCATGTTAGTCATGGTAAGTTGCAGGTTGCACAAAAACTGTTTGAAAAAATGCCCGAACGAGATGTGGTCTCTTGGAATGCAATGACTGTAGGATATGGCCATAATGGACAAGGAAAATAGGCAATCAACTTGTTTGGAGAGATGCAACAAGTGGGCATGGAGCCTAATTAGCGTTCCTAGTTTCAATCATCTTAGTTTATGATTCAATCACTTATTGTAGTCTTCGACTTGTTGACAAATTTGCATTGGATGATGCATTTGAAACGAGTTGCCTTTATTTTTTAGATGTATTAATTATTATTAATCCCTCAATTTGATCCAGCTTGTAGATGATGTAAAAGATATGGAGATTTTGAATTTTCCAATATATTTACAGTGGGTTGCTTTCATTGATTTAGAGATGGAGAATCTTAGGGTTCACACATAACTCCATGGTTCTTAGGAAAGCATGTTTTAAACATTAAAAACAATGACAATTGTGCATTTGCTAGTATATTTGAAAAGAGCTACCTTCATTGATTTCTATTAAAAACTAGCTCAGGGCTCAAACATAAATCCATGATTATGAGTCATCCTTATACTTTTGTCTTCAACACAATTCGCCCTTTCTACCACATTTGCACAATAAACTAACTTCTTGCACAATTGTACTTTATATCTCAATGTGCCAAAACTTCACATTCTTATGATTAGTCTTTCTTGCATGTTTCTTTCCTTGTTCACCTTTATGCAACACATCCTTTTGCACCCATTCATGAAGACTTTTACTTACACATTCCTCTAGCAAATTCATTTTCTTTGAGTTGAAACTATATGCCATTATGTGCTCCTCAAATTGTGTGTTTATTCTTTACTAGGATTATGCACAACTAGACTTTGTTATTCTTGTGAAAACATTTCATAATTATTTTCATTGGTTTCTCTTAGACTCCATGTTATTAATTTTTTGTGCATGCTTTCCTCCACACATGTACTTATATTTTCCATCATTGATGTTATGTTGGATACAAATTATGTCAAAGTTATTGTTGTTTTGAAGAATAACATCGTATTTAGTATTGTAATACACAACTTCTAGAGCAATTTTAAACTCAAATGTTTGTAACACTACTCAAATGCGATGAAAATATAAAATACATTTCTCATCGTGGTGGTTGGAATATTTAGGAATGCAAATGCATGGACTCATATGTGGTACAAAATAGCCTTTTAAGGAAATCAAGTTAGGGTAAGGAGAAAAACATATATATGATGATCAGGGACTTAAAAAATACTACATTTTTTCCAAGGAAAAGATTGCAGGGAAAGCCAATGAATGCTTTCCCATATTCATGGTTATTGTTTGTAGTAAATGTGTTGGTATAGACTAGAGCACTTAACAAATATATATTTGAATTGGGACCATGTTGGCATGAACTAGCCAAATGCCCAATGACATTGGCGAAAATCAATTGAGCCAGTCTCTTGAGCTTCAAACAATACTACACATGCACGGGAGAAGGGAAAAGTAAAAAAGAAGATGATGACGAATATTGATGTGGAATGAAATTCTAACAAAGAGAGATTCTATCATATATATAACTTGCAACATCATATTGATAACAAACACATGTTAAAGATGATCCATAAAGCATAAAATCAAAACAATGAGCAATGTTAATCCAACTCATTATCGTTTCACCCACATGCACCCACAACACGTAAACCTAATCAACTATTATATTACTAAGAGGCACCACTACTTTATCAATATTTCATATAAAAACTCAATTTCATTATAAATAAATAGAGAAATTAAGCAACCCATTTTCTATTAGCAATTGATTTGTGAATATTATTTTGAATAGTTATTTATAAAAAAATTAGGAGAAAACTTTAAATTTTTAACATTTTGAATATCCCACCCTAATCTTAATAGGTATTCCCAATCTGCAATTGGCGGCATCTTACCTCCAAAATCCTTCCACACCTCCAATATATGACCTCAAACCCACAAAGAATTTTTCCAGTTGCTTCGAAATTAAATCTCATTCACGTGGGCATAGAAAATTGATAGCATCCTTTAAACACATTAGATATTTCCACATTTCATCATCAACAAGGAATGCCAACTAAAAATTACGAGCACAGGTAGACAACGTTGGATCCGTGAGACCTCGGGTGATCACTAGTGCTCAACAACCGATACCCATATGGAAGTGTCTCCTCATATCCAAAGATAGCTAACACATAACCAACAAACAAGAAAGCATCCTCCAGATCTAGGCCGCAGGTGGCATCTTATAGATAGCGGGATAGACCGCAGACTATCTCTTCCAGCTCTTCTAGGTCCTCTAGTTAGCCACATGTTAGTTGTTTATTTCGTATGGCTTCAAATTTTAGGATATCGTCAGTTACTAAGGTTTTTGGTTCAAAGGAAGGGTGCAATTGAGGCTCCCTTCTGGGTTCTTTCTTTATAGGCATTCTCCTCCTAAGAGGAAAAAAATAGAAAGATTGAAAAGATTGAAAGTTGGAAGGGTTCTTGTGATTACGAAATATGCCAAAAATGAGATATTAGAGAATGCATGTGATATGCTTGACAAAATTCCTGTGCGTGACGGGGTTTCATGGAATACCATGGTTGTAGGTTATGTTCAAAATGGTATATCGAACTTTGTATGTATACTGTTTGATAAAATGACAGAACGAAATGGGGTTTCATGGACTACAGTGATTATGGGTTTATTATCTTTATTATTGCAGGAAGTGATGAATTCCATAGCTATTACCTATGGGTAAACTGGCGAATGCCCATATCCTCGACTGCTAGGACTTGAGGTGTTTCTCAAATCAAGCAAGGGACTTCAAGGCAGGTATAGCTAAGTCCAAAGTGAAGATTGGGGAATCAAATCGCTCCTTCCTCTGAGATGGGACAAGGGAGTCATATTTGGTTGTGGATAATCATTCAGTTCTTATCCTTGGTGCATAAGAATCAAAGGCAAAGGATTCCCTGCTAATATACATATCTAGAGGAATTTGAAAATATACACACATGGTTCCACTTTATTGATGCCCGGAGTTCCTCACATTTTTGTTGTATTAGGTTCAATAGGTTTGTGTCAAAAATGCAGTTTAGCAAACCCAAGATTTGTCTATGAAAACACAGTAGACTTGCAGAGGTAGCTCTAGACTAGTCTCTCCTCATTTCTCCCAAGGATAACATTGCCTCTCTGCTGTCTGATTAGTCCCCCAAGCTTCCTGAATTTGAGGATTATGCTTATATTTGAGAATGTCTACAGCACCAAGTTCATAGCATAGGCAATATAGTTGTTCTCATAATATTTGAATTATGGTAATTTTAAAAATTTGTTTCAACTTTAAGTTAGTGTACTCATCTTG
The DNA here is from genome assembly GCA_027924585.1 of Larix kaempferi. Lineage (NCBI taxonomy): Eukaryota > Viridiplantae > Streptophyta > Pinopsida > Pinales > Pinaceae > Larix > Larix kaempferi. The sequence goes on along the minus strand of BSBM01000372.1, from coordinate 14,017,259 downwards.
GGGTTTGCTTCAGGTCCATCCTAGAAGTTGGTATGAGGGATCCTCAGAAATTGCTGTAGAAGAGACTACCCTAGACAGGACCCTGAGAGGTGGGGCGAAACAGAGTAATTATTTTTGTCAATGTCAAAATCAAGGCAGATAATGCATTAACACCATTTGGGAAACTTGGAATTGACAGAACTCGTAGTTTATCTGTTACTGACTCCGAGGAGATAAAAAAAGAGATAACTAAATTTTGTGCACGATGGAAATGTTTCATAAATGCCTCAAGACATACTATTAGATACCTTCAACGACAATTATTTTTATACTGGTGATCTATAAATTGTAAGTGTGAATTGGATGGTTTGTAAGTATATTGAGTCCATTTTTTTTTAAGGAGAAAAAGGTGCTAGAAATTGTATTGAAATCACTGGGACAAGCAATAAGCAAGACAATGGCAACCCTAGAAATTATAAAAGTGATCCTTTTAAACTTTATGTTGTTGCTTCTTCCAGCTTGTTGGGAAGAGAAATAGGTCATTGACTACTCACATATATGTTAACTTAAACAAATGAGTAACCCATACTTCTGCTTGGTTAATCTTACAGCAGAAGGTTCCTACATTGTATTAGAATACAGAACTCAACTCGACGAGCATAATTGATGCTTGGGAATCTATTGAAGAAGGACTATTGATGTAAGTTTCAATTCAATGTAATCAGAAATTTCTGTAGTATTGACCAATTCTTGGTTTCATACCCTTATCTTTTCCACTATGACATCTCGTCTAGCTTGACGCCACGATCATTAGTGGAGTGCAGAATACCTTAATCAGATCAGCTAATCTGTAATTCATGTGAGGACGTAGCGATTGATATATGGATCTGTATGCACCCCATAAAAACTCAAGTTGCATTCATTGCCAGAATGGGCAATGCATTTGAATTGACTGAAGATGATAAATACCAACTACACATAAATAAATTAATAAAGAAACAAATTAACATCCCACTAGAACAAAGCAATCTATTAGAGCTTGATTATACATATTTTATGATTTTATTAGTCAGTTTCAAAAGTCTAGGATCACAGTAAAGGAACTTCCCGACTCTTCTTGATTTTTTGATAGAGGAATTTTATCGACTATTGGAAAGACAAGAGTGTCCTTCTGAAATGTTCAGATGGGAAATACATCTTAGAAAAAAATTGCTTCATTCTCTACTTCTCGGGAGCTACACACAGGACAAGATCATTTTTTCCATGGATTTTCCCATGACTCTGTAGCAACTCATAACTGGACCTATAACTAGATAGTAGGAAAACATTAAAAAAACAAGATACATTTTACTAATGATAAGGTGAAATATAACAAGAATGCTACAAAAAACCTTTAGTTACAAACTTATAATTGATAGGTTCCCAAACTTCCCAATAAAGATTCAAATAATCCAACTTTGAATAACTTAAATCCTTTTCATCCCTGATCATCTAGATTTATACCAAGATTAACAGCCATAAAGAAGACAAACATGAGATTTCTAGAAAAGTCAGTAATAATAAAAAAGACAAACATGTGACTTCTAGAAAAGTCACCAATCATAAAAAAGACAAACATGTTGGAAATTAAGATGGTTATTACAACATATAATAGCAATTCTCCATACATAAACACTTGATGTTTTAAGCACCGCTGGTAACTGGTTAGCTAGCTCTGGAATGATCCAACTTGACTAGTTCAACTGAACTCAATATTTTGTCCATTTTCTCTGCCCATTGAAAAATATGACACCAGCCATTGTTGTCTCCTCTCAAATTTCTGATGCATCCGAACATTTCTGCTTCAAACATTTTTAGATGGATACAAAACATTCTTGTCCAAAAAGAGTCCTTTAAGAACTTCGATTAACTTAACAAATAACCAATTGAGTGCCCAATACAATGGGACATTTCAACACACATGTGAAAGTTTCCTTCTACCTCTTTTTGTTGAAGAAAGAAGAAGAAAACTAATTCCTTGTATATTATAGGACAAAATTTCCAAGAGTCCGTATTTTTTCTGTAAATTACTAGAAGTTTTGACAGCCCAAAACCAAAGTTGCACAAAAGCATGCCAAATTGCCAAGCATTGCTTCAGAATGAGGCAATCGTCGTGCAAACAGAGGCATGTAATTTAATTAAGGACACATCCAAAAATTTAATGCTGAAACCCTCATTGAAGATATGCAATGGGTGTTTTTAGAAATGGAGCATAGCGTTTGATATATGGATTTGTATGGACCCAAATATTTTCCCAGGCACTCTGATGGTAGGAAGCAGTATTCAGTGCATGATACATGAGCTTCCCCAACTATTGGAAAGCGAAAAGAATAAAATTTTCCAAGTTAGAAAATTTATAATAAAGGGATTTATTGGGAAGCTACATCTTCCAATTGATTATGCACTGACCAACAAAAATATTAATTCAAAAGATGAAGATATTGAACAAGTGTCTGAACAAATAAAGCTCCCTCAACTATCATCTCAATGGTACAACAAACAAAGAATAAAAAGAACAAAATATTCAAGTATCAGATAAGAGGTAGAAGTTTGGAACCTGCCAATACATAATGCCTTGCACTATGTTACGTTGTCGTCTGCAACAACAAAATCATCAAATATTCAATGTTAGAAATAATATCTCACTGGTGATGGAAAATAAATCAGGCTAACATGACATATAATTAAATAAAGTATTACTAAAATATTCAATTTATGTGAAAAGCAAATTTATCACCAAAAATCCTAGAACAATCTCAGAGTTTGAACTCAAAATGTTCAGCGTTGCAGTGTTTGTATCTATCCACAAACAGTGATCCTCGAAGTATTTTATGTACACACAAAGCAAGCCCAAATATATAATTTTGTTAAAATAATAGCTTATAATATGCATACAATTGTTACAAAAGAAACAAAGCCATAACCAAGATGCCATACATGTTGCAAATGATTTTCCAAATAGCAATGCACACAAACTCCTCACATGCTTAACATGATTTTCCATTCCATTCCTTTCTAATTTTGGATATGGTGATAACAGAGAATGTTTGGTAGTAATAATATCACAAAAGGAAAATTGATATATGAAACCATTAGAGAGAAAACTGGACTCAAAGTTATATATTGATAAATAGAATGGTAGATTTGCAGAGGGCAGGTTCGTGTTCATATTAGAAACAGAAGGGGGATTCCCTAGACTGCATAAGAAATCCAAGAGAGTAAGGAGGGTGGAGTGATTAGCGATTTGATTAGCCAAGACCCTACCATTTACAGATCAACTAATCATATCTTTTGTAAATAGTGATGTGATTAGATGATCTGTAAATGGTAGGTCTATGGCCTCTCTATTTTGCCAACAAAAATCCTTTCTAAGGAATAAAAATATATTGTCTTCTGCAACTGTTGTTAAACTGTAAATATGCTCTTAATATTCTATGCTTGAATAGAAAGGCCCGTCTATTACAGGGTTGGATCTTGGTTTGAATTGGTTGCTTTTGATGCAAAGGAAAATAACACCAATCATTGAAATTGATTTACAATAAGATTTGAGGAGTGGGGTTCAAACCAGCATAACAATGGATTAAGGAATTGCTATGGGTGAGGGACCCTGCCCTAATCAATAAAAACAAATGTTGTATTTTAAAGCAACATTCTATTTACAAACCCAGCGGACAAAGAAACCTTTCCCTATTATGAGGCATGCCATGAGTTTGTCATACGTAAATTTGATAATGTTGATCAATTGTTTGAATGTTCATTTGTCATAGGATATCAAAAACTGAAAACTGTGAATAGACCTTTTCTAGCAATCTAATAGCACTAAGATAAACTTGACATTATTTCTTAGGATTTAATCATAATTGCTACATAGATGCAAACTATTCCACCATCACATGCCCCAGTTTGCAACTGCTCCATTAATGCAGGCCATTCCAACATCAAATTAGTTCTCATCATCCAATCTTATTGCATCATAGATGGAAACTGTTCTCTAGCAGATGTTTGAGCCTAATGTATTTCAAAATTTCGAATCTAAAACAGTTTCTACAGTAATATGTTATGTAGAAGTTTTAAACTCGGTACAAATACAACTAAGTAATGACCTCTCAAAAAGAAAGGGTTGCTTGAGAGTGCCAACTCTTCCCAACAACTGTAAAAAAACACATCTCTCAGTAGGCCACCCCCGTCTTGTGCCATAAAGCAACAAGGGTGAATTTTGTAGCTTGAGGTCTCAACAAAATGCCAACCCAGTTTGCAACATAATGGGCTTTGTTGCAGAATGGGTTGGGATTTTAAGTATGTATACTTAAAACATTTAAGTATGTATGGCACTCGGTGCATTTTGTTATTTTCACCCTTACATTCTATATAATAATAGACATGAGCAAACTTTGCTATTATATTGTGAGTCTCCCTTCAATTCAAAAAATTAATCTGAGGCACCAAAATAGAATGTTGGATGGCCCGAAAGGGAGGCATCTCGTTGGTTTCTTTAAATAGACCAACATTTGAATCTGTGAGTGCCTAAATATTAGTGAGAAGGAGCTTTCCGTTGTTGTCCTTGATTTGGCAGATTGCACAAAGTGTCATGTATTTATTCAAAATTTCAAATTGACTTGTTTAACAGCTATCCTACCAGAAAGGAAAGGATTAACAAAAGAGGTGAGTTTGTAGACCTTGCCATCTTTTGTGAAGCTTGTAGGTGTTGTAATACTCGTAAATCTTAACTTTTAAGTTTGGAGTTTAGCTTAAGTTTTGTCCATTCCAACCCATTATGATCTTGTCATTGTGATAGTCCATTTTTTAAGCTATTTGCAGACAAGATACAGGAAAGAGCTTTTTATGTTTTCATCATGGCACAGACATGTAAATATTTCAAAAACAATCAGTTATTGTTTCACTCTTTTATTCGAATTAACCATATTTTAATGCTTTTAGGACTCACCTTTTTCTGGTGAGAAACCTATGGATTATAGCATTTATGTTTTAAATAGTTCGAGAGTGAGATAAACTGCATACATAAATACATCCCCACTTAGTTTCAAGCTTTGAGTTTTTCGCTTCTAAATATGTGATGATGCATAGCATAAAATTGCTAGTGGAAACAAATCTCGTAGAAATAAATGTATTTGATAACTTCATGGATATTTTGTTGTTGGAGAAAAAAATTCATTATCTTTTCATGTAATAATCAATGTGGTGTTGGTATTTATGTTGTCAAGTCTCTGGTTAGCGTTGGTCCCATGGGAAACGTATAAACCATCCATGTTCCTGATGGGATTGGTACATTTCTTGGTTTAGGTGCAAGAGTCTTTAAATTCTTGCGATTGCTTTTTACTGCAAATTGGGACGTCACTTTTTGCTTGGCATGGAAACTATAGCACATTGGATTAGCAACACTTAGTTGCCAGAATTGTCGAGTTTCTTAAAGTATGTTTTGTTCACACAGAAAAGGATTGTGATACGATTCTGTTTTATTGAAATCCTTTGTTGTCCAAGTACATGCATTTTATTGGAGTTCTATAGGTATTGATGGTTGAGTTCTTCTCAATCTACTCCATGAGTTGATGTCCTTTTGATGGCTATCATTTCATTTAATAATTAGTGGTTTTCTTCCTTGAAATATCAGATAAAAGTTGCATTTTTATGTCTTAATTTTGTCAGCCTGGTACTCTCTTAAAAGCTACGAAGGAAGGAACAGAGCCATCAGCATTTTGGAATGAATTGGGAGGAAAACAAAGCTATGTAACACAGAGGAGAGCACAAGAAACTAGAAAATATCCACATTTATATACTTGCACATTTGAGAATGGTTAGTTGTGATTAGTCAATTTATTATAAAGCTGATATTCGACATCATTTTTTTCCACGATTGTCTTTGTAGGGCTTGATTTCAATCATTTTCCGTTATTTATTTCTTGTTTTGAGATGAATAATAAAGTTTATCTACTACTTTTTAAACTCATTTAGAAGCCATTTTTATGTGCTTTTCAATGTTTTGAAAGAGCTTCTAGACTAAATTTTTCTGAGCAGTAGGTAAACTAACCTTTTGTTTCTCTGTTTTGTCAGCTGTGCAAAATAATCCAGGCATATTGCAGGTATGGTTCATATCTGACCTTCCACGAGAGCACTTCAAGTCTTGTCTTTCTTTTCTTTATTTTTCCAAGATTGAAAAGATGATCTTTTGAAGTTACTTCACATTTGCTGGAGCCAAGTATCGCTATCAAGCGATTGCATTGACAATTTTTTTCCTTTTCTTTTATAAGTAGGTTTCCAAAGTTGTTAACTTCACAAAGGATGATTTGTTAACAGAGGATATTATGATATTATGATCCTAGACACACATACTGATTTTTTTATTTGGGTTGGTCAACATGCTGATACCAAAGAAAAACAACAAGCTTTTGAGATTGGTCAGGTTAGGACATTGTCTTCTAGCTAACAATCCATTACCAAAAAAAATTATTTTAATTTGCATGAGGTTGGTAAGCAAGCAATGAGGATGAGTAAAGCATGAACCAACATTCTTGAAATTCTTAGGAAGTTGGAAAATGACAGAACCAGGTTTTGGAAACCTGGTTTTGGTAGAGGAATGCAAAATAAGGAATTTTGCAAATGCAGGAGTGACGGTGAGGTTGGAGTCAACAATCTGATTATTATGCTCCATCAGATGCTGAGATGCCTCCTGCTTTAAAATAGTCTCATGTCTGTTAAAAAATATTTATATCTAGGGTGCTTTAGAAGTGGACAGGAGCTCTGTAAGTGAAGCTTCTTGCAACATAAGCGTTTATATGATTTGACTAATAGATTGTAGCATAATTTGTAGAAGTACATGGAGCGTGCATATTTATTAGAAGGCTTATCTCCAGACACACCACTTTACAAGGTCACTGTGGGAAATGAACCATATATATACACAAGGTTTTTTGCTTGGGATGCTGCTAAGGCTGTGGTAAGATTCCATTAGGACAAGTATTTACCTTATTGGTCATAGTATGTGAGTTTTAAACTATTATGTGAGCTTGGATTTTAGGTCTGATGCAGAGTTACAAGTTTTTTTATTAGACAAATTGTTTTTTGTTGTCTCAGTGATAGGAGTACAAGTTCTTTGGTTGATTTATTCTTTTATTTTTTTCAGAAGCTTAGCTCACTTCTTTTTGAGAGAATGGAATGATTTTTCCAAGCTTACCATTGCTCATTAAGAAATGGATTTCTATTGCGATTTCTAAGAGATTGTGTTTAATATAGATTTCTGAATTGTCCAAGCATTAGAACTTCTTATGTCATATATATGCTTTAAAGCAATGATTTCTTTTATTGTTAGTTTTGTACCTTGGTCGAGTTCCCCTAGTGATTTAGCCTAAGTCACTAAGAATGGGGTGGTGGGACCCTCACATTAATTATTTAATTAATGAGACCATAAAGTCACTTTTGTCCTAAGTCTAAAAGTGAGTGAGTAATTATTAATTGAGTGAATTAATTAATGAGACTTTACTCACTTCTAATCTGAGCCATTGATTTGATCTAATCTGGACCATTGGTTTAAAGATTCCTTTTAGGGATGGATAAAAGGGAGGGAGGCAAATACCTAAATCATTATGTGATGTGAATAAGAGGAGAGAACTCGAGAGGCTGAAGAAGGAGGTCGAGCTAGCTAGGGTGCAGGTACTGTAAGGTGACTGCAGATTCAGGGCACGAGTTACCATGTTCTGACTCCAGCATTAGCTCAGAATTCGAGGCATACTTCAGGCATGTTTCACCAGCACTATTAATTAGATTGCAGGTGGCTACAGTACATAACCCGTGGAGAGAGTACAGCAGGTACAGGGCACACGTTTTTGGTTGAAGCTGGGTACAAGTTTCATAGGAATCTGGGCGCAGTGGTTGAGAGTTTCAGGGCACAATACCCTGTGAAAGTCTGCACACTTTGATGAAGTGAACCTGGGCACACACCTGTGACAGTCTGCACATTTTTGTAGAGTGAATCTGGACAGAAACCCGTGACAGTCTGCATACAATTTGTGAAGGTGAATCTGGGCACAAAATCGTGAGGGTTTAAGCACAGATTTTGTGGCTGCTCTCTGCCTGAGATAGAAATTGGAGCTCGGTGTCTGGAGACTGCTACAGCACAGGATTCCAAGTGTTCCGTACAGATCTGGGACTGTACTTTCCTGCACATTTCTCGAGGCACTTTCAGCATAGTCAGACTGCTGATTTTGGCACTGTATTCGATAAATCTGCTGGGTGAAAATTCACTGTAGAGATAAGTAAAATATTTCTGCCATGATTTTATGTACTGAAGATAAATGAAGCAATAAGAATCTCTCTCTCTCACTCAACTGGTTTTCCCCGTGGGGGTTTTTCCAGGGCTCGATTTGGCCAAAAACTACTGTGTCAATTTATGTGTGCATGTTGGTAGCTTAGTTTGCAGCCTGTTAAATTCCTTTGCTGTGTGTTTATTGTTTAAATCTAATGTGCATTAAGTAACCTACAGCCAATGAAAAACAGGGCTGTAGGTGAAAACCACCTTAAAACTTGGCATTAAACCAGCAGTCAGTGAGGGCAGAAAACTTACATTTATCACTTGTTTGAAATTTACTACAGATCCAAGGCAATTCTTTTGAAAAAAAATTACATCTTTTCAAGGGATACCTATTGAAGCTGTTGAAGTAAGAAGAGAAGTTATGCATGTGCTTTGCCTCAGCTCTGACTTTTTATCTTGAAAGGGTATAACCTTCTTGAATCTTGCAGAATCTGAAAAGTTCAATGTCATCCGATGATACTACTTCCATTGAAAGTAATATACAGAGATATGACTCCTCAAATTGTGTAAGATGAAGTGGACCAACTCAAAGAGCAGGTGCATTGTCTTTTGTTTTTTGTTTTGGCAGTGGGGATAAAGGTGCACCTAAACTTTCAAGACCATCTAGATATATCGTGAATAAGTCCTCTCAGAGAGGACCTGTTGTTGCAGCATTATCTGGGGTTCTGGATGTTGAGCCAAAGAACAACTTACCTGCAGCCCCACCCTCACCAACAAATATGGTTTCAAATGAAAATGCTTCCTCAATTGAGATAGTTTTAGGTTAGTAGTCTCTCGTACTGTATGTCGCAACATTAATGCTAATTTGAAAACAATTTAAAAAGGTAATACTTATGATGTGTTTGTCCCTAATGGATTTTGAGAGGATAGTCGTCTTATTATTATTTTGTGAGTCTCCCTCTGCTATTATATATTCCTTATACCAAGTGTTAAACATAATTACATAATTGTACTCCTCCAATCAAGGCTTTACCTTTCACCTGGTTGTTGAAATATTTCCCAGTGTTCTCCATATATATTGCTATTATATTGCCTTCATGATCTCTTAATGCTCCCATGTTTCTTGTGCTATGTTGTTTCTCACTTCACCCTCACCGTTATGTAGTCCTGCCATAGCCTTCAAGAAAACCACTTTATTCCTTGCTGATAGGGACATGTGGATGTGGCTTACAAAAACGTTGTTATGACCTGCTGTATGTTCATTCTGAAATGGTTTTTAAAATTATCAGTATCAATCATGGCTATAATTGATCAAATTATCAGTTATGGTACATGAATGGTTAACAACTAAGTTGCACTGAAATGGATACGGGGGGGGGGGGGGGGGGTCACGGATATGGCAAATTTTCAAAAAATCTGGATACGATACGGCACAGAAACGACGTATATATATATATATATATATATATATACGGATATGGCAAATTTTCAAAAAATCTGGATACGATATGGCACAGAAACGGCATATATATATATATATATATATGTATGTATGTATGTATGTATATATATATTATAAGTAAAATTTGACATTCATCATTTAAATTTCAAATTAAAATTTAAAACTACATATTAACATATTACATAATCATCATCATCAACATAAGTCAAATATACAAATTACAAAACGAATTAAGTGGCAACCTACTATCATATTGATATTATGATATTCATTGTTTAGTGTTCATACTTCATTGTTAAAAAGTTCAAAACATAATTATAAATTACATTTACATATCATCAAATGTCCTCGTCCATATGACGAAGATCAACATCAACACTAACACTTCCACCGCCTCGAGAAGTAGAAGCGGGGAGCATTGCTACCATGTCCACTTGATGGTTCCCCCTCATCAAATGTATGCATATGAGACATGGCATTCAATGTCATATCCAAGTCAGGCAACTCTGGTTCTAGATCCCATAGTTTGGTGAGCCCTGATTTGTATTCATCCTTCTTATGTGACAAAAGGGGAAGGTTGGAATGGACATAAACAAGTTCCTCGGCCTTCTTGGAGCCCAATCTATTTCGCTTCACCGAATGGATGAAGCCATATGTGCTCCAGTTCCTCTCTGCTGATGAGGAACTAGAAACTTGTGACAAGATCTTGACGGCCAATTTTTGGATATTTGGAATTTCCCCACCATGGAAGTTCCACCAATTAATTGGACTAAGTCTAGTCTTGTCCCGCATAGTCTCAATATCTGCATCAAAATTTAAAACTTCAAAGTCAAACCCTTAGATCTTAAACAAATATGAAATGATGTAAGAAACCAATATGAAATAACAATGATCTTGATTCTTAAAATGATAAAGGATCATTACCTGCACCCAAACCCTCAGATCCCACAAAATGTGAAAACTCCTCACGAATTTGATATGCAATATCAGGATCTACAAATAGCTTTCGAAAATCTTTCTTAAACCCTTGAGAGACTTCTGGGTTGTTGTTTGGTGCAGTGCTTTCTAGATCATTTAGTAACTCCGCAGAATAATATTTAGGATTCACTGCATAGGCCAAAAGGTGCAATGAAGTGGTCATCTTGTTCCACCTTTTGGTCAATATGTCTTTTACTTCTCTATAAAAGACTTCATCTGGGTCATGCTCCTTGGCATTGATGACCACTCGTATCTTCTCTATCATGGAGTCAATGCTCTCATACACCTCTCCCAAACTGGGCCTATTTGTGTCAAAAATGTGTAGCAAATCCACAATTGGCTTAGTAAATGCCAAGAGGTACTCCACCTTATGCCACCATTCATCATCAACAACCAACCTCTTCATTGCTTGTGCTCTTTCAGTTTGGGATTGCTTACATTGATTCCAAAGAGAACTGCATACCATTGACTGCAAGGCTTCTTTCACCTGCATAAGCCTCGTCAAGACTATGATGTGAGAGGCAAAACGAGTCTCTACAACCTGCAAGTGACAAGATTTCAATAAATTAAAATTTAGAGTCCTAATCTCCCAAATTTTATGAAACAATTAACAAACTTTACAATTTTAAACTTTAATCTTTAAATTTTTGGTACCTTAAGAAGCTCCAACTTGGCAAATTCCCTGTAAATTCCTTGGGACATGTGGTGGTTTGTGATGCCGGCTTGTATTTCCTTTGCCTCTTAAAAAATAAGTCGCATCCACTCAATTTGAGTCCCCATCTTACTCAACATGAGGTTCAATGAATGAACAATACAAGGGGTCCAAAAGATGTGTTGATATTTGCCTTCAACAATTAGCCCCGCTGCTCTGCACACTGTTGCATTGTCCGTTATGACCTGGACAACGTTTTTAGCCCCCACAAATTAAATTGCTTCAATCAAGATGTCAACAATGAATTGAGCATCTTTTTGTTGCCCCTCACAATCCACTGCCTTCAAAAACATTGCCCCTTTGGGGCTTTGAGCAATCACATTGATCAAAGGCCTATTCCTTTGATCTTTCCATCCATCAGAAATGATGGACACCCCTGATATGTGCCATGAATTATGAATGGGGTTCAATGTACCCTCCAAACGTAACTTCTCACCTGTCAACAGTGTAGTGCAAATCTTCTCATAACCAGGGCCAACATATCCTGTTGGGGCTTTATTAACTTCTCTAATCATTTCTTCCCAATAAGGAGATCGCACAAGGTTAAAAGGAAGGCCATTTGCATAAATGCATCGGCCTATAGCTTCATCCGCCGTGCCTCGAGCATCATTATTAAAACTCTTTTCAAGCGGTCCCAAATTAGACCGATTTGAGTTTGAACTTGAAGGACTGCCAAATTCATGAGAGGGAAATGGAGTCCTTGATGAATGTGCCCCCATTCTTGTTGGCTGCTTGAACTGAAAGGCAACATTTGATTCATTTGCTTTAGCATCTGCCTCATCCTGTTCTTTCTTATACTTTGCTATTTTTTCTTTGCTCAAACCCTTTCCATCTTTTCCATCCGATCCAGGTGGACCGGTGCATACTCGAATACCAGTGTTCTTTATCCCAAGCAAATGTGCTTTCACTCGGGTGTAGGATGCCTTGAATTCCTTTTGACATTCATTGCAAATCCATACTAATGACCCCCCTCCCTGGATCTTCCTTACAACAATTACATACTTCCAAAGAGGAGACTTTGGATCAATTTTTTGATTCTCTATAGCGATAGATTCAATTTCTTGCTCCCCAACATTCATGGATGACGATTCCATGATGCAATCTACTGCTCAGTGCTGCTATAGTAATACCCTGCAAAACCAAAAAAAATACAAATTGATCATTACTAAATTACTAATAAAAAGTTAAAATTTAATAAAAATCCTTGCATCAACATGCTGCCACCATATACATTATAATTTATTACATACACTGTCATGAAAACATTATAATTTATTAGTTCTGTCTGAAAACATTTTTCTACTTTTTTTTAATAATTTTTTTTTTTAATTCTGTAACTTTTTAAGTCTGTAACTATGAGTTGGGAGGTTTGTAGAGTTGCATCTGCAGCTGTGAACAGTGAAGCGCCTTCATTCTTCTAGATCAAGATTTTAGTAAGAGTTTCTATTTCTAGTTCTAACTTTCTGGTTGAATAATTGAATTCTGTGTATGGCTTCCTGTATTGGGAGAGCTTCTATCATATGCAAAGACAGGGTATTTTAAATACCATAATTTTTTATTAGTTTTAATTATTATCTGTTGCATGTTGTTTTTTCTTTTTATAATGTTATTAGGTATAATTTATACATTGAAAATCACTACAAAAAACTTAAAAAGTCTTTATATTTTTTTGGAGCCAAGATCACTGATTCACTGAGTCTCACAAGCTCCACTCAAAGTCTCAAACAACAGAAAGATAAGACAGAAATAATGACTCTTTTGAGGTCCAAAAGTTTGATTTTTTAAGTTTGTGATGCAGCCAACTTATATCTCATATTTCCTGAGATTCGGAAATTAGTAATTACTTGCCTTGGCCCCTTACTCATCCATTCAGTCACTGTCTGTTCAGAATTTGAAATATATATTATAAGTTTTAAATTTCAAAGTTTTATAATTACATGAGTTATAATGTTTTTTTTCAATTTTTTTTTTTTAATTTTTTAAGTTTTAAAATCTAACATTATATATATATTATATAAATAAAAATTCATAAGTTATAAGTTATAAAGTTTTACTGTTTTTGTTTGAAATTTAAAGGTTTTTAAAGTTTTTTAACATTATAAATTTATAATATATAATATATATATTATATATTATAAATTTATAATGTTAAAAAACTTAATTTTTTTTTAAATTTGAAACAAAATTAAAAACCGTAACTTATGCAATTTTTATTTATATAATATTAATATATATATAATATATATACAGTAATAATAAATATAGCATAGACCATATACTATATAGTAATAACTATACAATATAACTATTATAATTAAAATTTAATAATTAAACAATGTATTAAAATTAAAATTTTAAAAAATTAAAACTTAAAAAAATTAAAACGATATGCTTACCTGTTCAGCGCACGTGGACTGCGGAAACCACCAACTTTGAACCCGACGACCACCACGTTACCAACCCTCGAGTTCTACTCATGACCCTCACAACCCTCTATGAATCTGCTCAACCTCAACCGTCGAGTTCTGCTCACGATGGCTATGTTTGGAGTTTGTTCTGCTCACGACGGCAGCTGGAATTTGTTCCACTCCGTGCTCACAACCACAGGACGACGTTGTGCTCACGACGACGGCTCTGGAGTCTGTTCCACTCACTGACTGCTCTGCTCACGACCGTGAAACAGAAAGCCCTTTGCTTCCACCACGATGAGCGTGATAGGACGTGTAGGGTTTCCAAAAATTCCGGCTTTCGAACATTGAAGACGCTGCTGAAACGGATCCCGCATTTTCCAGATCCGTTTCAGAAAACCATGACCCGTTCCTGCAAATGCCCGATCCGTATCGCTTTTTCCCGATCCGTATCACTTTTTCCCGATCCGTATCTCTTTTGCTCGATCCATATCTAAGCCTTTTCTAGGCCGTATCCCATCCGTATCCATATCGGAAGCGGCGAACGACGTTTCGGGAAGGCTGTATGGCTGTTTCCGGTAACTTAGGTTAACAATAATATGCATTAAAACTCTGTGCTTGCAGACTTGATCCCTTGTGCTTTTCGTTCTTGTGAGTATTTGTAGTTTTGTTCTATGCACTCATGTAAGTTGGTATTGGAGCCTAAATGACGAGGGAACTTTAGAGCTATGTGATTCCAGCCCCTTGGGATCTTTCCTATCTGAAATTCTCATCTTCGAGTTGTTCAAGTGATCCACAGGTGTATCAACACTCCTCTTCTTGTCTTTAGGTCATTGGCGCATAGGTAAACCCTTTGTCACTCAAACCTCTTTCTCTATTCTACACATTTTTTGTTTTTGACAAATTTATGCAATTTCCCCACAATGGTGGTATTCATCCATTCACTAGTTGTAGTACAAGAAGTTGATTTCAGTACCACGTGTTCATGTGGACCAATACCACAAATTTCTAGGTTGAGAATTTTATCTTAGATTAGATGCTTATCGTGAATTCTACTTATGGTTTGACTTTTCCTACGTCCAAATAAGCATAAATTTGTATTTATGGCCGCGATGGCTCCTTCTAACTCTTGTAGACATTCTGATGGCTCTCAAAACTCCACCCTCACTCAACTCGTAGGATAGAAAATGCAGGAGCAGTGACATCGATAAAGCCAGCTCTTGAAGGGCAATTTGTTATCCAGTTGATGAGACTTAGTCCTTATTTTTCTAGTGGATGTACTTAGACTATGTATTATTATTGTAAATTACTTTTCATTTTAATTTTCCTATTTCATTGTATATAACTCATAAGGAGCTTAATCATTCTTGATCACCCTATTTTATTGTCTCCAACAATTTTGTATTTATATAAATAGTCGATAGACAATGAGGATTGCACATGTGTACATTGTGGCAATATTTCCACTTTGCATGCCTACTATCCCTCTTGGGTATTCTATTCTAGTGTCTGTGTTCACATTGTTGTTTTGTGCTTACAACAATTGGTACCGAAGGCTCAAGATTAGGGATTACCAAAAACTTTGCCAATATGGTCTCCTTTGGAATTGCCTCCCTACCTAATATGTGTCTTCAAGTATTTTAGATCCTAGGCAACAAACAAGCAACCCATTTTTGCGTGATTTTCCCTTACAATTTTTATTTTTAGCAATTTATTTATGTATTTTTTCCTACAGTCACAGGCCCCAGTCATGGCAGTCCATTATGCTCATTAACGCTTCCTCCATTACTTGATGTTGGGCTTTAGAGAGTCCCTTCTCAAACCCCTTGATGTGTTTCCAAATCTTTCATAGTGAGGTCAAGGGATTGGAACCATGGTTTATCCCTTGAAACCCAAGAAGTTTTTTCAGTCCTTCAAATTTGCTCTTATAGTCTGACAGACTTGAAAGTTGAGATGTTGGATGCTTGAAATATTTTCCTAAACCCGTATGTAGATCTTCTACTGAAAGTGGATATTTTACCAATCAAATATAGGTGCCTGGTAGAGAGACCATTGGAGCCATGTGGGGCTCAATATCTATATCCAGTTTGCCCTCCATTTTCCTTCTAAAATTGCATGCACTTAGGATGATTGTTAATTGATTTGTAACATGACTGAATTCTTTTGTTTCATGCTCGAGAATTTTGAAGATGATCTCTACATGATATTTTGTAAATCTCAGACACAAATAAAATAGTTTTAATTATAGTAAGAGTTGAATTTTGAGAACAACTTTCTGTTAAATTGTTTATGAATGTAAAAATCCATGGAGAAAATATGTCATTTTATGATCCCATTAACTACACTATGGATTTCAATTGGAATGATGATAAATATGAAAAATTTGTGCAAAACAATTCCTTATCCTTGAATTAGCGAATAGCTTAGGCAATTGTACTATTGTGATTTGTGATTTTGGATAGTTTTTGAATACTGATTTAATTATTGAGAAAGGTTTGTGTTTTTCTTAGTTGATTTAATGGCTTATTGACCAATTTTCAATTTGAGTTCATCTGAGTTATAACCTTTAGGTACTTTTACAAGGGTTCAAACAAATTTTCAAAATGGATTGATCTCCAGGTTTTGTTTCATCCTATTGGATTTCAAGTTCTTATAGCATTTCTGTATTTATGTGCATGGTTTTCATAACTTGCTTGATCATATCTTATGAACTTATACAATCTATCATCCTTTGCTAGCCATTAGATACTCAAATGCATGTATTGATTTGTTTTACCATTATAGAGAACTCTATAAGTTAGATTCCCAGATTCTTAAAGGGTGCTATCTCAATGGAAGAGCTCTTGCCTTACAAGCAGGAGGTTGGTGGTTCGATTCCTCCGTGCCCTAATGATATTGCAATATTGATTAAAAACGACTAAATTAGTGACAAAAAATGAGAGATAAGTGACCAAACAAAATTACCAAAATTCACATATAAAATGACTAAAAATGAATACTTAGTGACCAAAAAATGAGCAATAAGTGACCAAAAAATGAGAGATAAGCGACCAAAAAACTGACCAAAATTCACATATAAACGACCAAATGGCAGTTTTGGTGGCTAATTTATGGTCTCTTATCACGTGACAAAAAATGTGGTCATATTTAGTTTGGTCATTTATAGCTAAAACTATAGGTGAGTGATGGTTTGTCGATACTCTAAAAGTTGGTCAACAAGAATCGTGCTTGTCTGTGAGCATACTATGATCGACGAAGTTCACACACATTATCACTGATCATATTCAATATTGCAGTCAAGAATACAACTTACCAAACAAGATATCGACTATATTCAATATTGCAGTCAAGAATACAACTTACCAAACAAGATATCGACTAGGCTCTACTAATTCTCATGAACTTGGCATATGTAGATCGACCCTTGCACAAGTTTTCAATGGGTTTCTTTTCTATCTTCTTGTATAGTTTTCTTCTTGGTGAGTCAATTCTTTAAATGAGCATTTCCACAACCTCATGGACAACAACACACAGGTAATCTATCATCCATCCCTATAGGTTTTCGTCATCTCTCGTTCTCTTCCAGGTTCAAACCGCTCCCATTTTATGTTGTTGTCACCTAGACCAAATGAGAATGGAAACGACACCACTGTTGCGATCACAGAGATCATATGCATTCAAGCACAAAATAGAAACACACACAATAAACCATCAAACCATCAAACCATCAAGAAGAACAAATATTGGGCTGAACATTCAACCATTTTATTCCTTCTTGGATGATGTATTTATACAATAGATCATGAAGAGGATGGAGCTGTTACACCCCCTCCAACTACTCATTTGTTAGGTGCAAACATACATATTATTGCTTACTATATTCTTCTATGTACTTTGTTATAGTGTATTTAATATATTTATGTGATAGATAAGGGCCTAAAGGCCCATCCAATTGGAACAATGCAAAAAGCGATGATTCACATGTAATCCAAATAAAAGATCATTTAATTGGAGGTAATTTTCCACAGGGATAGAGTTTGGAAGTTTGCATAAGCTCAAATAATAAATAAATTCTAAACCTCGCAATCCAAGAAGTTCGATAACTTTTATCTTTATGGGCATTGTTGAAGAGGTATGACCAAAATTTCTTGGTTGGACTTTGGTGATTAAATTTTCAAGGGGTGCCATGCATTCACACAAGTCAAAAACCTAACGACTAATACTTACACATATATCAAAAATTAAAATACCAAGATTCATGTGTTTAAAACCCTCAAAGAGAAACAATCCATGATATTGAGGAAATTAATTAATGTAGACAATATTTTACATGAACATCTCTTAGTTCCATCATCAACAAATAATTGTGGACCAATTTGGGGCTAATCCACAAATCAAATGTCATTAATATAGAGATTCTTGAACCATGATATCACTCATGTGTAAGAGATGATTGTGATTGTTGGATTAGTAAAGTACAAAAGAACATTGAATAAATGCACTAAAACAACACTTTTAATTAAAACCACATTAGACCAAGTTGAACTTAACCTAGAACCTAGCGTGGAAATATCCTAGCAGCCCCACTTAAGAAAAAACTAGTTGACATAGGATTGAAGGATTTGAAATATTAACAAAAGAAGGATAGAAGCATTAAATCCTAATCCCCCTTAATGACAACTTCCTTGACACCTAACATAGACCAAAGCTTTAAGAACTTGGTTTTTGTGAGATTACTCATGAAAATGTTAGCAAACCGATCATCTATATGGAAATATAAAATTTCAAGGGCGCAATCCCGAAGAAGCTTTCTAATGAAGTACATGTGTAACTAATTTTTTTATTATGTTTATTTGGTCGAATGTTGCTCGTGGGATCCAAAATTTGTAAGGACTATCTAAGCAAAATAGATTCTTGACTTACATAAATTGTTGTTCAATACACTAATTTTGTTGAATAAAGAGAAAATACATTTTTTAATTGAAATCCTAATTGATAGGTTTGGATCCAAGGTTGAAACATATCCTACAATAGAATTTTGATCATCAAGATTGTCTATCGAATCAAAATATGTAAAACCAACCAATGTAGGAGATCCCCCTGAACTATATTGTACACCAAACTAAATTATACCCCAAATATACCAAAGTATCCTCTTTGATGTTTTCCAAGGACCTATGTGGTGTCCTTTCATATACCGAGCAATGAGACCAAAAAAATGGAAATGTCAAGGTGAGTATGGGATAAATACAAAAGGTTGTCAACTAATTGTCAATACAAAGTGGCATCCACTTTGGGTGAGGTGCAAGTGCCAGAAAGTTTAACTCTTGACTTGGTGAGATGATGGGGTTGGCTTATAATCACCCATGTGAAAACATTGAAGAAGGTTACATGCATACTTAGGTTAGGAAAATTTGGAGGCCAAGAAAATATTGCAAGTGTCCTAAGTCTATCTTGTCAAATTTATTTGAAGGCTTGATTTCACTTGGGTTAGACATTTGTTCTCATTAAGAGTGAGTTTAAGGTTCTCAACATAAAGTAGAAGTATGAGAAGATAGTCTCCTACTCACTTGGTATAGACATTAGGGTTGGAGTATCATTTAGAAAATATGGACTCAAGAACTAATAGTCCACTTTCTCATACAAAGCTTGAGGAGCTTTCTTGAGGCCATGGAGTGATTTATTAAGGTAGTAGACATGACTAGAGTCACTTTGAAAAAATAAAAAAGGTTGCTGCATAGTAATTTTTTCAAGCAAATACCCATGCAAGAAGGAAAATTTCACATCTATTTGATGGACCTTCCATAAATATGAGGTGGTAAGAAAAAGCATAAGGAAAATGGAATTCATTTTGGAAAAAGGGACCAAAGGATTCATTACAACCAATGCCTTCAACCTGTGAAAAACCTTTGGAAACTAAACAAACCGTGTGCCCATCAACACTACCATATGTTGCACACTTTTTCCTACAAACCCATTTTTATCTATAAGTTTTTCTCCTTTCAAAAGAGGGACTAGATCCCAAGTATCATTCTCCATGATGGAAATAAATTCTTCATTCATTGTTCCATCCCACTCTACATGGCTACAAGATTCTTGAGATGTTTATTGATTAAGAGTCTTTGATACTTGAGTGAAATGAGAATAGGCTCATTAGAATTATGAATAAATTTGGCACTGATAAAAAGGATCACTAGCTATATCACTATCTACTTCCCTTGCTGTACAAAACCATCAAGGAAGTTCTGGAGCTAGTGCAAGTTCAAGACTAGTTC
Organism: Larix kaempferi; assembly: GCA_027924585.1. Lineage (NCBI taxonomy): Eukaryota > Viridiplantae > Streptophyta > Pinopsida > Pinales > Pinaceae > Larix > Larix kaempferi. The sequence continues at coordinate 13,997,143 of BSBM01000372.1, read as the reverse complement.
CATAGAATCATATGGAAGAGGATGTGTAGCTACCATTGATGGGTTTTCATCCTTGCTATCATTGTTTGAATAAGAAGAAGAATCATGTATAGCATTAGAAGGAGAAGGAAATGTTGGTAAAGAAGAAGTAAAATGAGATGGTACATGCACCAAAGATGGCACAAACACCAAATCAAGCATGCACATAAAGAGAGATTCATCAAATTTAACATCTCTTCTAACAATGAATTCAATGGTATTAGTTATAGTGAGTTGATAAACTTTTGCATCCTTTGAATAGTCAACAAAAAAGCACTTCTCACTTTCAGGCTATAATAATTCATTTTATCATTAGGAATATGTACCTCTCTACCAAACACATGAAAATGGATTACATTTGGTTTAATGTTACTCCATGCTTATTCCATTGTTATAGTTTTAAAGACTTAGTGGAAGTGTGATCAACTATGTAATTGACAAAATTGATAGCTCTTGCCTAAAGCAAGGACTTAGTTCCTTAGATTATACCATGCAATTATCCATTTCCTTTAATGTGTGATTCTTTCTCTTAGAAACACCATTTTTCGTGTTGTATACAAAACATTATGTTGCATCTACATGCATTGTGTAGTGAGGTAAGTGTTATGTGTTTACATATTCACTACCATTATTTATTCTTGGTTTCTGAAGTTGATATCCAAATTTTTTTGTACAAGGGCCTTGAAGGCCATAAACATCTCGAAAACACTTATAGGTTTTAAGAAGTAAATAAAAGTGCATCTAGAGAAGAAATCAATAAAAGTTAAGAAATATTTGAACCCCCCAAAAAAAGTAGTACGAAACAGACTACACAAATCATTATGCACTACTTGTAAAAGGGAGTTGATGTGTGTTAAAAGGCACATTTTTCAAAACTATGCCAAATTGCCAATCATGTTTGTCGAGAACACATCCAAAATGAACAACTTCTCTACGTAAAACGAGAGAAAGACTAGTAATCATATTGTTTCTTACATAGTTGTTGCAATGAGCAATAGTTTAGATGGGAAAACTACTCATGCCAAAGTTGGATCATGTCATTGCTATGAGAAATAAAAAATTAAGGAAGAATTAATGACCAAAGTTGTCAAATTATTACATCAATGGTTCTTATTGCTAAAACATGCTTAGAAAAATTTAAAACCTTTATTACAACTTGCTGAGATGAAAACTCCATGGTTTTGCTTCACCAAAATGAGTGTTTTGATAGAAAAATAGAAGGTTGCAAGAGAGATTAGGAACACATAGTGCATCATTAAAGTAAGCACTAACTAGTTGAACTATTATTGAACCTAGATTGCCTAAAGACCTATCATCACCAACAAATATATGTTTAGTGTTACATTAATGTAGAGTTGAAAAGACAGTTTTAACTTTAGCCATATGATAAGATGCTCCTAGAGTTGAAATATCCTAACAAGAAAATATATTGGTTTTATATTCAATTGTTAGTTATATTCATGTGTGGCTTCTTGAACCATTTCATTATAATTTCGTGCAAAAGTTGGGTTTGATAAGAATGATAGGAAATGATATTTTAAATGATCAATGATCTTCCAACTATTTTTGAGGTTGTCACTGGAGCTAAGAAAATTCCCCAAAAAGGTAAAATATACAATAATCACTATCAGTAGCAACAAGAACAACTTTCATTTAAAGTAATGAGCGTCTGGCTCTCAAAAAAATACATTAAAGCTACCACAACCTAAAGATGAGGGACATACATCATACAGATAGGATGATAGTTTGCATGGTGACATAAGTTGTGGAAATCATGGTGAAAATTATGCCTCTCATGAGTTCTAAATCTATTGGGATACTAAGCTCAATTGAAATTAATTAGCTACAAAGCACATAATTAAACAAGTTCAGTTGACTAAATGATTTAACAGGTAAAGCGTTTTGAGTGCTTAATGATTACTGGGAAGATAATGGAGATAGAGGATCCTTTGCAAATGAAAATACAAATGTTAACTTTTTTCAACTAGTAGCTAATAGCTATAAGTGACCAAACTACACAATGACATAAAAATACTGCTAAATCAAAAAGAGGATTTTTAGATAGATTTTCCCCCTCTCTAGGGAGTTTCCATCCCTATTTTCTATACATTTAATATAGATAAAATCTACGCTCCTCTAAAGTCATAAACTAGCACTTAAATGCTAGGTTGTTATATATAAGTTGAATTGTTTAACTAATTTGAAGGAATGATGCAATAAATGCTCAATTTCTTTCCCACACACACATTTTTCTAAAGGGTATCATTTTATTTTTTCAAAATTGAATACTTACAAAAAATTCATCCATAAAATGAATTACCCAAATGTAGGCATCTTATGTAAAACATATATCTTAAGAACCAAGGAGACAACAATGGTTACCTATCATGGGAGTGCCTTTGAAAAATTCACATTCCATCTTAAAAGAAACAAAATGAGCTTAAAAACTCAAAATTTAGTGAAGAAATTTTCTATTTAAAATATGCATTACAAATCCCACGTTATGTTGGAAAATGTGTCAATGATAGATTCCAACCATTGCAACCTAAAACTCTTAGAAACTAAATGACCATGTCCTCCCATATTTGCAATTTCAGTAGACTAGAAAAATACATGGTCAGTTCCAACCTCACAAATCCCCAATAACTATTAAAATCCTTTCCTATAAAACAGACAGTTGCACAACCACTGAATACTATTCTAATCTTCACTTCATTATGGACTCACCGTAAAAATAAGTTAGGGATATATGAGAAGTTATTAGTTGTGGAACAACAAAAAAGCTTATCAATTATTTAACAATACCATTTTCCAATGATGTTTGGAAAATATCACAAACACATTTCTCTAGCAAACTCCACAAGAAAACAATTAGCAAAAATGTTTATCAATTATTTAACAATATCATTTTCCAATGATGTTTGGAAAAGTTCACAAACAAATTTCTCTAGCAATCTCCACAAGAAAACAACTATCTAGAGCAAAAGTAAAGAATTCTTAGCCCAACATTCCCACTATAGTACACTATTAGATCATTCATTTGACATTCCATATGGACAAATAAATATATAGAAATATTTCCATATAAAGAAGGAGATGGTACAAAAGATTATATTCATCTTAACAATGAATCCACTAATCACCAAGACGAAACCAAAATGAGGTACAGTTATATATCACAAAAATCTTAAGACATCTAGGTGATTAGAACGTGGCAGTACCTCACAATGCCAAGTAGTACTCTCAATGCTCTCGATTGATTTTAAGCATGTATGATCAATATCATCCAATAAGAAGTAGGAAAAATAGAGAACTAAAGTTTCACCATGCTTTCATTGCCCCCAAATGTGGATAATCAGTGCATCATACAATATTGTGCATGTAATTATGATGATGAGAAATAATAGGTAAAATAGTGTTGAATGTGGTTTTCATTGATGTCAAAGGAGTTTAGAAATGACAAAGGAATAACCAAGGACATGATGGCAAGGCAAACTCAGTGAAAGACAAAGGAATAACAAAGAGAGTGATGACATGGCCTGTATGATGATGTGGCATGGAGTTGAAAATACATCTGATGGTGTTCTGGTGCTATCAGGAAGTCATTGTTGCATCCTGACATCATTCTGGAGAAATATAGCAATTTGGTGAAAATCAGGAAATTGACTAAGTATGGGAAAATTAGTCAAAATTAGTATAGGGAAATGCCCGCCATAATTTGTGGGTTGAAGAAAATTCCCGCACCGTATGGTCATCTTATAGGTGGTTGTTTTTTCTACCTAACCATGTTCTCACATTGACTTGAAAATGCCTAAGGAAGAAGTTATGAATCTGCCAAAACAGGGTTTTAGGCAGTTTTGCACCAAGTTCAGTAAAATGCCCGCCTAGGGCAAATGAAGATGAGTTTGAAGGTGAAACAAGTTGTGTTGTCCTCAGTGAGGTTTCCTACATTCTCTGGTATCATTATTTCATGGTTTTGGTGAAATGAAAAATCCACCTTAGAGTTTGGATAAATTGTCCAAGTATAGAATTAATGGTAAAAATGGACTAAGTGACCTCAGCAAAATGCCCTCCATCTCTTGTGGTTGATATCTTAAATCATTTTGAGAGTATGTATCTCTATTATGTTGGTTGGTGCATCCAACCATGGTATCATCTTTCCCAAAGAGTCTCCGTGGAGGAAGATATCAATATTCCAAAAGTGCCTCTCACCTTGATTTGCACTACTCCAGTAAAATGCCCACCGAGGAGAACGAAAGAAGTTTCAGAGGTTGAAATGGCCATAGATGAAGTCAACATGATGTTATACATACTGTAGATGCTTCACTTTCCATTTTTTTTGAAAAAATAAAATCACATTGGTGACCTAGGGTTTAAAGAAATTTGTCTGTCAAATTAGCAGTTTGGAAGACCACTTTCAAAAGCCTGCCAGATGTTGGTTGGGTGTCAATTAGGTCATCAATTGACATGATCTTGTTCATCATTGAAGTAGTTATCCAGTCACGCTTGTATTTTTCTTTATGGTGACCACATGAGGGAGAAATCAATCTACCAAAATGAAGAAAAAGTGTTTTACATGTTAAAGACAATTTTGTCCAAGTGTGGAATTAAAACAATTTGGAAGCCTATTTTCAAATGCCCACCAGATGATGGGTGTGTATCAAAAATTTAAAAAGGTGACATGTATCTGATCCTTGTTGAGATGGCTATCCAACCATACTTTCATTTTGCATTATGATGGTCATATATGCAAAAAATAAATCCACCAAAAAGGTAAGAAAAATACTATTTTGCATATTAAAGAACAAAAGAAAAAAAATGGTATTAGTGTTGAAAAAGGGGCAAGAGTTAAGAATTCCCGCAAGGGGGCTTAGTTAATCCCACATGGGCTATGTAATGCCCGTAAGGGATAAGGGGAGTTCCCATGGGCTCAATATGCCTGCATGAGCTTGTAAATGCCCGCAAGGGCTTAGGTTAAGCCCACAAGGGATTAGAGATGCCCGCAGGGGTTAATGAATCCCCGAAAAGGGATTAGACTAAGCCCACAGAGGCTTGAAGAATCCCACAGGGGATGAAGGTAAGCCCGCAGAGGCTTAGGGGATGCCCATAGGGGGTAAGGGTAAACCCATAGGGGCTTGAGGATGCCCGCAAGAGCTTTAAAAAGACAGCAAGGTGCCTAAGGCTAGCCCACAAAGATGATGCCCGCATAGACGATGGTTGTTAGCCTGAGATGGAGGAAGGCTACATGCCTAAGATGAAGGGAGCCTGCGAAAGTCTGGACTATGCCCGCAGGTGAAGGGAGAAGATGCCAACAAATCTGGAGGGTTCACAAGAAGACAAGGAGTTCACAGATGGAAGAAGGCCGCAGGCCAGAAGGATGATCAATGGAGGTTTTAATTAATTAAATTAATGAAAATAAATAATAAACAAAATCATGGATTAAAAGCTAATCAAACAAAGATTCGAAGAGGCATGAAGATGAAAGGCTATGAGCCCGTTTTGAAAAGATGCAATGTTCAAGAGAAGAGTAAAAATATATAAACATAATTATGAAGATGAAGATGAGTATCTCTGTAGTTCAGATCGAAGAATTAGTAAGAAAAAAAATTGAGTGCCTCTGTGTATTAAAGATGGATAGATTGAAGCAACATTGAGACCAGAGGAAGCGACCAGGATAAAATCACATTCAAGATGAAGAAGTGCAGAATAGAAGACATAGTATAAAGGAGAAGAACTTAAGCTGTATGCAGTCCAGATCTATGCAGAAACACGAGAAGACAGAGACCAAGTGAAGGAATAAAAATACCAGTGACAGTATTTGAGGAAGATCTGGAAGACTAATAAGAATCAGACTAGGGTGGTAGGTTGGTGCTAGGGCAGGCTACATGCCTTCAAGGGGGTCGTAGCCTCCTTCCAGTGGTAGTTGGTAAATAGGGTGTCGAAGCATCCTTTTAGTAGCAGCTGATAAAACCAGGGGGTCATAGCCTCCTTCCAGTATTGGCTAGAAAAGAGGGTGTAGTAGCATCCATGTCTGTAGTAGCAGGCATAAACCAGGGTGTAATAGCATCCATGTCTGTAGTAGCAAGCAGAAACTTATTGTAAATATAATTTTGCAGTATAGAAAGAGTTTGTGGTTTTCCCAATTGGGTTTCCACAATAAAATTTGTGTCCTATGTATCTTGTTGATTCCATGTTTTAATTAAGTTTGATAAGTGGTTTAAAATGGTAAAAAGTTAACAATACTAATTCACCCCGCCCCCCCACTCTCAGTATTGACCAATAATCCAACAAATAGATGATCCCACAAGATACATTGTTCTTTCATTGGACTTGGTCAATTCATTTGTAACTTGTGCAAGGAAAGAGAAACCCAATCATGTAAGAAAGGAACTTCAAAGGTCCTTTCCATAATGTCTACCATAGTATAGTTCTACTTAATTTCTATAGAAATTTAGCTAACTTTACAAAATCATTTGATCAATCACCTACATGTGCTTTATGCATACCATGATCAAAACCCTAAAATACCATAGGTCAAACGATGTGCAATTATTATTATAAAAGTTAGCTCACACTTATAACCAAAAAACCAAACAAAATATAAATCTAAACTCACAATTTAACAAATTACCAAAGCTAAGCAATATGTCCTTGAATTCAAAATCAAATGTTTATATCAATTAGTTCCTTCCTTATCTTTCTAACCATGATAAGCATCCTTTAACAAGATCTTTATAATAATGATGTTATTATAAACTTGTGAAATTCTGATTTGGCATCACTTACTAACACTTCACTTTGAATGTTGTAGGATTGCAACCATCCTACCCACCAAAGACTAGATGTGTATGGACTCATGGGATCCTTCTCCTTTGTAGCAAGCCTACCATACTAACACTATTACCATATACTCAAAAACATTGTGCAATGAGTGTGACAAATTAGTTTTAGAGAGGAATGAAGGAACGATTGAGTCCACTCATTTTCATTCATGGAAAAAAAGAACACTTGAGTGCACTGATTCTCATTATTATGGAGAAATGAATACTTAGTCCACTCATTCTCATTATTTATGGAGAAAAAGAACACTTGAGTCCACTCATTCTCATTATTCATGAAACATCACATCTTATAATAGCAAGATGGTGAAATTGCATTACAATTGCATTAAATTCACATATCCTTGTAGTATTGGACATTGACATGTGCCATTCATTTTTATTTAATTTAAAAATTACACAACTATTTTTCCCATTTAATAAAATGTTCCATTAAATCAATGGAATTAATAAGGAACAAAATCAAGATGTAGTGTAATCTGTTGGGTTATCCTTCAACCAGTCATAAAATAGTTAGAATAACCTTGATACAATTAATCATAGATTTAACATAGGTCGTTTATGAGGAATGGATTTTGGTTATTATTAATTTCTTTCTCGACAATTTTTTCTGAATAGTAAAAAGAACGTCATTGGTTGTTATTAATTTTTTCCTGCCGACCATTTTGAATAGCAACAATTTATTACAACTGCTGGGTTTTCTGAATAGTAGTTGGAAAAGTACATTGAGTTGCAGTTGGAAAAGTATTGTGGATTCCTTTGGGAAGCAAGAGAGACAACACATATTTACCATTGATTTCTCTAGACAATAGGAAGAACCCATTGAATTGGTAATAAATCCTCAATCTAATTTCATTTCAGCATGTATTTCTGAGTTTAGTCACCGTCTAGATTCATTTAGTTATGTTGACCAAGTTGAGCACTTGATGAAAAATCTATTTTGCTGGTTGTCATAGCAGAGTTGGGATTTCTTCCTTCATTCTAGACAATAATTAGTGATTATGGTTGCATAAAAGTGATGTTTGGTGCCTTTAGTTTCTCTAATTTCAATCATATGATGATAAATGTTAGCATCAGTCAATTCATGGTTGGCTTCACCTGCAAATTTGGCTAGGTTCATCATTTTCACAAGATCAACTACTTGAATGGTTGTCTTTAACAGTTTTTAGGGTATGCTCATCAGACATGTGTGGGAGTTAGTTTGCAAAATAAAAATAAAAATTACATACAATAAAGGTGCTAAATGTCATTTAGGTTTAGGGTTGTTTATAAATTCACTTCCTTTTGGTTGAGTATTTTTTTCTAAAATATCTAGAAGTCTAGAGTCACTTTGCTTTGAGTCTTCAGTTGATTTATTTGCTTCCACATTGTGTTTATTGCTAGTTGGAAGGTGGTTTTAGTTGATTCTGTTTATGTTATGAGGCAATGGTTTTGATTTTAAGTCAAATTAAGTGACTTAAGACACAATATATCATTATAGGATGAATTATCAATGAGAATCTTTCTACATATCTATAACCTATGTACGAGAAAAAAAAACATCTTCGTGAAATACATAGAAAAAGTTAATTGGGAACATTGTCACTTGTTGTATCTTTGAGTCTTAAAGATAAATATGTGTCTTGAGTTGGGGAGAGGTTGCATTGAGTTAAGCCAAGGCCCTATTGTCACATTTGGGGGAGATTTGAGTCATTGACATATTCCCAAGTGTTTGTTCACAAAACATTATCAACATCCATAGTAATGGGATTCTCAACATCCCACAAGGTGAAATTGTCTCTAGTTGGAGCCAATGTTAACACCATATTTGTTTAGACAAATTCGAGTATTAAGTTCCAACACATCTTTTATCAGGTTGGATTTCTCCTAAGTTCCCTTGGTCAGTTCAACATCCACTATTAATGGACATCATATGAGGTGGACTCCAACTATATAAACTTTACTATTCAACATCAATAATTTAGGAGTACATTAGCCACATGGGTACATTATTGCGGATCTTTATTTTAGCCAAATCTTGTTCTAGAGTTCAATTGTATGAATGTTTGCAAATCATCCATATATTAATGTTCTGGGAGGACAACAACATTGTGTTATTTTTAACAAAACCCTAGCTCAAGATCCCCAAACCATTTTTAGCCAGTTTTCCCCATGCATTGGATTGACATTTAGATTTTGGATAATGCATGGGAGGTTGAGGAAAATAAAGTGGGAACTTTCAAAATCATGATTCAATTATTGTCAATAATGTCTATTTTAAGATACTTGTTCTTTTTTAATAACAATTGATTGCTTTGGGGACCTAGTTAAGAGTTCTTCAAACAAGTACTTTCGGAGTTTGAAGATAATTCGCAATCATGGAAATTTTCTCTTTCTTGAAATTTGAAAATTGATTTGGATATCCTTTTGAGAAATGAATATGTGCTTTTGTTTTTGTGAAGTTCTAAAATATTTTGGGTTTGGGTCAAAGACAATTAAATTTGATTAACTGAAGTTATATATATATATATATATATATATATATATATATATATATATATATATTCAGTTTTTGGAGAAAATCACATTTTGGATACCAAGTATCTAGCTTTTCATCCCACTACCTTTTCATTTGAGGGAGTGTGAAAGAGCTTATCATTCATTGAGAGTTAAGGGTCACTCTCATCCTATTCATGTGATTCCTTCATTGGAATCCAAGTGAACAAAGGTGTTTTGGAAGTAGTTTGACATCACCTAGATATCATTGAAGTTGAAACCAATACCTCCAAACTTTAAACTTACAACTTTGGAATAAATCTACCCTTTGATTCGAGAACTAAACCTCATTTATTGATGTGTTTGATTGCTTTTACATGATTTCGTTGAATTGAATGGCTTTGAGAACCACCTCACTCAATCAATTTTCCATTCCATCACAACCACATAATTCAAGACGTTACAGTCACAAATAAATTGTTTAAATCTTAACTATCCTCTTTTTTACTCTTCACACATATTAGAGGTGTTTTCTCAACAAATATGTATTGAAAACAAGGTTGTTTAGCATATATAAGTGTCAATATGGATAATACAAATTGTCTGAAATCAATTTAACATAGATTCCAAGTCTATTATTTAAGTGGAAAGAAGTTGTTTTTGCATATCTGAACTATTTTTTATAGGAAAAGTTCAATGTTTATCTTTGAATTGCATAGGAATTCCCCCTTGGGGTTAGCATGCAATAATCCAAAGTGAATAGATAATGTATGGAGGTGAGTGTACCATCACTAGTTAAATTTGGAACTTTTCTAGTTTCAAGCATTAACATCACCCATGGGAAAAAATTCACCCAAATTTGTTTCCTTGGTATTTGGTCAAGCTCTATTATGTGACTAGTAGAATTTTGTTGTGAAGAGAAGATAGAAACCTAAAGGCAAAGAAGGATGGGAAGTACAATGGTGGTGAGCATCAATCCCACCAAGGAATATTTAGGCATAAATAACCCTACTTGACATGAAGTGTCACTAGCATCCCCGTACCTTAACTCCACCAAGAAATTGTGCTTTCAAATCTATTCCGCAAGAGGAACATCAGGTTAATGAGGATATGGTGATCACAAACACTTCTTGAATGATCTTGGTCCAACACAAGGGGTTTACCAAAAGTGAGGGAAAACCACTTGAAAATTTCCTTCCAATTTTGTGTCTACACTAAATATGGGACACATTAACAAGACTTTATCATCCTTGGTAGAGGTGGCCTTCTTGGCCAACCAATGAGAAACCTAATTGGTAGATGTTCTAACATGTTCACATGTGTTGTCTTCCATACTTAATCTAGCAAAATCATTCAAGGATTTCACCTAGGGTAATTGTTGATTTTTGTACCTTAGAGGTGTTCCCCTAGTAACTTTGTGCCTAAGTCACTAAAGGGGGAAAAGTGACATGACCCTTGCATTAATTTCATGAGATGTGAAATTAATTTCACTTTAGAGACTTAAAGTGAATTTTTGAATTATTTAATGGTATTTGAGAGAAAAATTAATTATGGAGAGAAAAAGTGCATTTATTCTCGTCCATTGATCTCACATCATAAGATCCAATGTGGGCCCTTGGATTTTGTGTCCTTTCAACTACCCTCATGAGACAAACAAAAAGGAAAGGTAAACCAAAAAAGACACATTCTATCATTCCAAGAGAATTGGAGAGAACTCGACTTAAGAAGAGGAGAGGAGTTTGGAGAGAGAGAGAAGCATTAGAGGAAATTTGGGGTTTAAAATGGGCCTTATAAGAAAACGAGCCATCATATAAGAAAACAATCCAACATAATTTCTTGATGAGTTGAAATTCAAGAAACAATAGAATTTTAATAAAATGAGTCAACCATAATGGTTGACTTGAGATATTTGTCATAAAAACTAATTTTTTTGTTCGTATTTTCAACATATCTCCCTATGTTTTTACTCAAATTTCGAGCGAGAGCACTCGTTGGATGCGGAATTAAATTCCGCATCCAACGAGTACCACACTGCATACTTTTGACGGACCTTGTTGCCCCCAAAACAAGAAATACCTAAAACACATGATCATCATCATCACGCTTTTTCAGGTATTTCTTGTTTTTGGGGCAGTGAGGTCTGTAAAATGTATGTAGTGTGGGTACTCGTTGGATGTAGAATTTAATTCTGCATCCAACGAGTTCTCCCGCTCGAAATTTGAGTAAAAACATAGGGAGATATGTTGAAAATACAAACAAAAAAGTAGTTTTTTTCTTTCTTCCTAAAAAATTAATAAATATTATTTTATTATTTTAACTATTATTTTGTAAATTTCCTTAGGAGGCCCATTTTAGACCTCAAATTTCCTCTAATACTAACATGATTTCCTCGGCAATCTACAGCAAGTATAGGTAACATGAAAATCAAGGTGGACACGTAGCTCGATGAGGGTACTACTGCACATAAATCGAGGGAGTTGGCACAAATATCGAGAAGGCAGATTGGGCACAAATCCATGTGTTTGGCACAATTTTTGAGGAGTTTGATTTCAGCATTAATTGTAGTCCATACAGGTAGCTCGTACAACGTATTTATGTGTTGACTGGGAATAATTTTCGAGATAGTGAGGGAACATAAATCGAGGTACTCTATTGCTGTAACAATGGGCACAAAAACTGAGAATGAAGACTCTGTTGAGCATGAAATTCGAGGTGTAGTTCGGTTGTAAGAGGCAGTTCGAACAGGTCTAAGAAAGGATTGAATTTCAAGACAACCTATGCATAGAAGTCAAGGCATCACCAACACATATTTTGAGGCATAAGTTTTGGTCTTCTAGGGTTGATATAATTTGTACTCACTAAGTTGTATGCTGATGTACTTTAATTTTGAAGAAGAAATAAAATAATACTCTCTCACACAGGTTTTCTCCCATGGGGGTTTTTTCCTAGGGCATTGGCCCAAAAATTCTTGTGTCTGAAATTTTTATGTGTTTGATTTTTTTTCTACTCATATGGTTTCATAAAATTTTCTTATGTGTTTCAAGTTTGAATAAGTTTATGAGAAAAATTCATTTGCAACAGTCATGAAATGAATGGGTTGGACATTAAACATGGATGTTCAGTGAAACTTGAAACCAAGATTGAGAAACAATGAAATTTTTTACATGGTATCAGAGCTTGAGTAAAGAGAAGTGGGTAGAATACATAGGTTGTGATATTCAAACTTTCAGAGAGAGACACTTTTGTTCACTAGGAATATTTTTTGGACTTGCATTTTCAGTGAGATTGCTACTAGGTTGAGGTTGGAGGACATGTTGGATGGGGTAACCAATTTTAGTCCTTGGAAAGCAAGGATTGTGTTGATTTTGCAGGAGAATGAGTTGTGGGACATTGTGAATAGTACCACTGCCCATCCTGTGATAGTACCCACAACTACAGATGCAGCAATGTTGGTAGCCTTCAACAAGAATGACATCAAGGATAAGAAAATTATCCTTGATGCAATGAAGGACCACGTGATCTTGTATATGACTGGTAAGGGTCATGCTTATAAAATGTGGGATGCCTTAACCCGCATGTACCATAGTTCCAATGAAAACCACTAAGATGGTACTGAGAGAGAAGTTGAAGAGCATAAAGATGGATAAATCGAAGAATGTCACATCTTACCGTACTAGGATCACACAGGTGAGAGACGAGCTTGGAGCAGTAGGGGAGGTTGTTGTTAGCAATGAGCTAGTGTAGACAGCCTTGAATGGCGTGGCCAAGCCATAGGTTGTGTTTGTGGATGCCATTGTAGCAATGGAAAATATACCTTCATGGGATCGTCTTTGGGATGACTTTGAGGAGACCCAGAGAGGATATCTGCAGGGTAGTTCATCTCACAGTAAAGAGGATGAGGAGAATGTGGCTTTGACAGCTAAGGGGAAGACAAAGAATTCCAAGAAGGGTCCCAAGGGTGGGGCTAAGCAAGAGGGTGATAAAAAGAAAGACATGAGCAAATTCAAGTGCTTTGCTTGCCATAAGTTTGGGAACTATGTTGGATAATGTCCAGACAACAACAACAAGAAGCAACAAACAACAACTTTAGCATAGATTGATGAGTATGCAGTGCGGTTCAAGAAAGAGTTTCCTCTATGTGCTAGTCATTAAGAGAGAGAATCCATTACCAACATAGATGTAGAGGATGAGAGAGAGTACTCACTATTGGTTGGCCATTCTTTGAGTGCATCCACCACCACATGCACCTGGTGAATTGATAGTGGAGCTTCTATCCATATGACAGGTGTGTGGGATATGTTTTCAGAGCTCATAAAGACAGGTTTGGATTCAGAGGTGCTGTTGGGAGATGACACTATTATCAAGGCAGATGGGCGATGGACTATTACCTTTCAGAGGGAGTCCATGGAGCCCATGACTTTAAGGGATGTACTGTATGTCCCTGGGATGAAGAAGAACTTGATTTCAGTTTCCACAATCGAGGATAGGGGATTTGGAGTGTACTTCATAGATGGGAAGGTGCACATTTATCTCAAGGGATTGAGTCCAACTACATTTATTGTGATTGGAGTCAAATGTGGGAAACTATACAAGCTCATGTTTTAGCCTCTACATGATTTGGCACACAACAATAATAGTAGTTATGATCTATGCAAGCTATGGCATAGGAGGATGGATCACTTGCATCATCCAAATATGAGGATGTTAAGAGATATGGTGACAGGGTTGCTTGAGTTCAGTACGGAGCACAGTGATGTGTGCAGGGGGTGTGCTCCTGGGAAGTACACCAAGACTGCTTTTCCAAGCAATGGTAGTAGATCAACATGAGTACTTGATTTGATTCACTTTGATTTATGTAGTCTAATGTCTTATGTTTCATTGACTAGTTTTGAGTAGTATGTCACATTCACTGATGATTTCTCTAGGAATACCTAGATTTACTTTCTGAAGAGCAAGAAGTCAGGAGAAGTATTGCAGAGGTTCCAAGAGTTCAAATCTCTTATGGAGAACCAAACAGGGAGGAGGATTCAGGTGTTGTGTTTAGATAATGGGGGTGAGTATACCTCCACTGCTTTCAATGAGTTTTGTGCACAAGAGGGGATCAAGAGACAGTTGAAAGTTCCGTATACCCCACAACGGAATGGGGTTGCTGAAAGGGAGAACAGGGCCATTGTGGGTGTAGTGAGAGCGATGCTTCATAATAAAAAATTTCCTTCTTTTTTTGGGCCAAGGCTTGCAGTATTGTTGTATACATTCAAAACAGGAGTCCCCATAGAGCATTGGGGTGTATGACTCCTGATGAGGCTTTTACAGGGAAGAGACCCGAGGTGGGCCATTTTTGTATATTTGGTTTTCTGAATTACTCTCACGTCCCTTCAGAGAAGAGGACAAAGTTGGATCCCACATCAGAAAAGGGCATTTTTGTGGGGTGTTAGCACTCAAAATGACCCTAAGGTTGTGGGAAAAAGTCACTTCAAGGTAACCACAAAAACAAGCTTTAGGAAAGAGAGCTGGCTTCTTTCTTTCCAAAGAGGGATCTCTCAATGTTGTCTAACAAGGCCATATATATGAATAAGAATTAAAATCATATTTTTTGTTTGCTTGAAACAAGGTAAGCATTCATTGGGCAATGGAGTCAAAATATAACACATATGTCAATTAACAGTGCTGTGGCATGGATATTTATAAAAAAGGCAAGATAGTTACTCATTTACAGTCAAAATGTTGTTGTTTGGTGATTGAGAAAAAATGAAGAATATTCCATTAACATGGGCATCTAACAAGGACGAATCCAATGCTAACTTTAGTAGAAAGATTTTGTGAATATCTGAAACCAATAGATAGAGCATACATCTATGAATTCTGCACTATCAGACACTTATTTCAGACATGAAAAAGATAACAAAGTGGAATAGATAACAAGGAACACATTTACACGAGGAAAGAAGATACAGACTGTAAAATGAATAACACGGGAATCTCTGCAAAATGCCAGCCTCGGCTCTGTAATTTCTATTAAAAATAGATCTCAAATACAAAACTCAAGTTCTCATGGGTTTCAATCCTTTTTTCTTCTCTATTACATATGATTATATAGGAGCAGACAACCCTTTGGCCTGATTCACCCTAACAGAAAATTGTTATAACTGTGATGACACCTATACAGACAAGTCCATCACCCTTGAAGATTAGTTACAATAGAAACAACAAAAGCTGACAAGTAGGATTAACTTTCTTTTACATGTGTCAATGAATATTTACTGACTAGTAACAACTCCTAGTAAATAAACAAATCCTGGTAACTAATTCTTCAGCTTGCAAAATCTCCACGATCCTTATGCATGCATCGTTAGCTTGGATTTTCCATATTTCTCCACGATCTTCCATTGGTCGGCAGCTGGAAAATCTATAGTGGCCACCTCCTTTAGCAATACCCTTAGCTCCACGTGATCTCTGTATGAATAGTTTTGTAGGTGTGCACATACTTCTTTGACCATCATGACCAACTCAAACTCCTTCGCCAGCTTTTCCACAACTATTTTACCTGACACTGATTGGCTCATGTTAGCAAAGTTCGCATGATCCAACCTGCATTCCATCAACCTGTTCTGATACTCTTTTTGAGTCAGCATGGTACCATCTTCTTCCCAAAAGAGTGGAAGCCCTTTCTTGAACAAAGGATCAAACATATCTCTAAAGAGCTTCACTTGGTGCTTCATAATATCTATTATGGCCTGAATTGTATCTAATAGTTGATGTTTATTTGCCACCTTCTTGGCCCAAATAATGGTAGATAACCTGTCTTTTATGCCCACTGCTTTCACTTCATCCTCAGTTAACCCATTCAAAAACTCTATGGCATTTTCAACACACTCAATGGGCTTCTTGTTTAACTTTTTTTTCAC
Source organism: Larix kaempferi (assembly GCA_027924585.1). Classification (NCBI taxonomy): domain Eukaryota; kingdom Viridiplantae; phylum Streptophyta; class Pinopsida; order Pinales; family Pinaceae; genus Larix; species Larix kaempferi. Next base: position 13,980,906 of record BSBM01000372.1, on the reverse strand, counting down.
TGCCGTTACACTTTGCTTGGCCAATTTGATTACAGTCTCTTTGTCCAAAACAAAGTCAAGATAGGGTCTGAATTTGTCTGCTTGTGTAATGATATCATCAAATTACCTGCTTTGATTCTTGCAATGATGTTTGACCTGTAGCTTGCTTCATCAATTCTTCATTTTTAACCCGCAACTCTTGGCATTTAGCTTCCCAAGTCTTTCTCTCCTGTTCTCCCTTTGAAACTATGTTTTACAACTTTTCTAGCTCTAAGTCTTTCAGACTTACCTGTGCCATAGCTTGAACAATGGAGAAAGATTCAATGGAAGAAGGAACAACTATGCTTTCCAATTCTTTGTCTTTCTCCTGTAGCTTCTTTTCCAAATCTCCAGATTTAACCTTTAAAGCCTTCTCACTCTCTACAATAAGAGACATATCTTTTTGCCATTGTTTTTATTTCTCTTCAAATTTCAATAATTTGGCTTTATAATCCATTAATTCACCTTTCATCTCTTCTCTTTTCTTCTCAAGCTCTGTCAGCTCAGATGCTTCTCCCAACTGAGTGGAAGGAATCTTTAGTTTCTTCTTTAGTGCTTGAATAGTATTATCCTTCTCATTCAACAGATTTTGTATGCTTTCCCTTTTGTCTGCTTGGCCTTCAGTAGCCAACAAGTCTGTCTGCAACTTCTTGATTTGTGCCTTGTGAGCTTTATTCTCTAACTTTTCTTGCCTGAGCTGATTCTGAATCTTGCTCTTCTTGGACTGTAATTTGGACAGTTCTAATGCAGCTTTTAACAATTTGGCATAAATTACATCCCCAGTTTCCTTATGTAGATGGATCATGTCAGGAATGGGAATGTCCTCCAGGTTCATTTTCACCTCGGTCGCCTTATCTTTGGTTGCTATGGCCAAATTCAGAGTGTTCTGAGCATGGCTCCTGACAGTGACTAAGGATACATTCTTGTTAGAAATCTATCTAACCTCTGCATACAAATTCAATCCTTATGAAGCTGCATCTTTATCCCCTTTATATTCAGCCAACGACTCTGATCTACTTTTTCCTTGTGCATCAGGATCAGTAGCTACTTTACTAACTACATAATCCTTGATTTCGAAGGCAGGTACTTTGGCTTTCACCTGCTTCTTCTTACCTTTATCACCTGTCACCAACACCAACTGCTTTTCCTCTTCTACCTTCTGTTTCTTTGGGTCTTTTTCTGTGTCTTCATCTTCTATATCCATAATCTCGGGAAATCTCTTTTATTGCTCTTCTCAGAGGAGCTAGCTAAGGGTGCAAACTTCTCCAATGCTCGAATCAAGCTATAAATATCAAACTGTGCTGGAGTGACGTCCTTTACTGAGGCAGTGGAACCTTCCTGTATATTAACATCCTTCTAAGACTTATGTGGATATTCCAGCCAATTAGCAGTCTCTGCCAGACCTGCAAGCTCGAAGTGTTCAAAGGCTTTCATTTTACTGTCTTGCCTTCTACTGGAGATAATGTGATGGGGATCATAATTGATGGTAGCATGTGCTTGAAATCCCATTTCTCTTATCACACACTCAATGGTTGAAAGCGCAGCTTTATTCTTAATGATGAATGGGCCTACAACCCATGGAAATGTGATGTCAGAAGCTTTCTTATGATCTAGGAAATGTTTAGTTTCTTCCCTTAACTTTTTCCTGATGAATTCTAGAGAAAACACTCTAGGAGTTAAGAATGTTGGTAGCACATAAGGTGGATGGGTAAACCCATATACTCTGATTATTGTGTTGTGCTCCAAGAGAAACCAATCACCTATTTTTCTTTCAGGAGAAGGTTGCAACATCTCCTTCATCTTTGTTAACACCCTAGGCAATATTTCCTGATAACAAACATTGTAAATCTCTGACATGAGGTTGTTCATGAACTTGTTGTAATCTATTTTCATTTCCTTTGTGAGCATCATCTCAGGAAGCTACAAATTCTCTTCATTAAATGATAAAAACATCCTTAACAAATAAGACTGAAATCTGAAACTTTTGGTGTGTGGAAGTTCACTAGCTGAGAATGGATATTCTCAGCTAAGAACTCATCAAACTTAAGGCAAGCACACTAGACTGACTGGTCAGACTCTTCAGATTCTAATGGGTAGATGCTAAGGAAGAACAATAGACTTATCAAGGGTTTAGTGACATACATATTTGTGTCTAATCCTAAGAATTGGCTTACCATGGTTATGACACACTTAGATTCTTCAGTAAAGAGACTGACTTTGACTGGGAAAGGATGGTCCAGCAATGAGACACCAGGTTTAAGGAAGAACAATAGACTTATCAAAGGTTTAGTGACATACATATCTGTGTCTAATCCTAAGAATTGGCTTACCATGGTTATGACACACTTAGATTCTTCAGTAAAGAGACTGACTTTGACTGGGAAAGGATGGTCCAGCAATGAGACACCAGGTTTCAGGAAAACCATAAAGAAAATTTGCTTTACCTCAACTGTAGACTGTCTAAAATACTGAATTAGGGACTCTTCCTTGTATTGTTTAGACTTCAGATTGAATTCGTCAGGAATCGACAGGGCTTTTCTTATAACGACAGGGCTGATAGGACACAAGATCTTCGAACTGGACGCATCCATAATTACCCTCTCAGAGGAGGAGTAATTACTAGCACACCAGTCGACGAATTCAGGGCAGTTCAGGGTTTGGTCGACTGAGAAAAATTGGAAAAACGACCTATATACCTTATGCACATCTATACCTTGGTTCCTAATCAGTTCCCGTCTATCTTTTACTGCTTCAATAGGTCCATTCAGCAGTACTGTGTCATAAATCTCAACATCCTTATCTTCTAACAGTTCTTCTATCTTCTGGTGTTCAAAACCTGGGGGTTCCACTTCTCCAAGCTCAACCATTTAAATAATTTTATATGAGGACAAGAGGCCTACCTGGTTTAATGACAATTGGTCCAAGATTTGTGACTGAGGTGGCTTCTTTCTAAATAGTCGTCGGATTTCGCTTTCCAATGCATAGGACAAACAATACTCAGATCCCCGTGCAGACGTATTTTTATATTATTTATCCTTTCATATCAGTCTAGCACCTCTTGTGATAGAGGAATTCTTTGAGCCGTCCATCTGCACGCTCGATCTTGTGTCGTTGATCTCTTTCCTTGTTTAACTCCTCAATCCTTCACAGTCTTCATCCTTCAGAAAACCGCCTTCTCGCACCTTCAATCTGCGAATCCAATCCTGATCGTCGATCTGCACCTTCTCCGCATCTTGACCGTCCAAAGGTGCAGCCTCTACCAAGCTACACGGATCCGAAAAGTTTGTTTATCCGCGCATGCTGTATTTGTGAAGTCCATAACCACCGTTGATTGTTATCTCCGCTAGATTTGCACTGTCGAAAGATGTGGAGCCTACCGCCATTTTGTAGATTGGAAAATTTCATTTCTCCACGCACGTCTAATCGGCGAACTGTTTCATGACTGTAGATCCTTTTTCCATCTGTCGATCTGACCATTGATCTGCTTGTGGGTTAACCAAGCTCCGCCCCTACCCAAACCATGCATCTTTCTTTGCGAAGTCACTTTCTAGTCGTCGATCTCCACCATCGCAAATATGCTCTGTTCATTGATGACGTCATATAACCTTGAGCGGATGTTTACATTTACCCTCATTTGCAATGTTAAAACTTAAGCTCTTCAACCATTTTCATTCCCAACCTATGAATAGACATTCAGGGGTCTCATTTGCATTCTGCAGGGTCATACAACTCAAGAATTTCAGACCTTACTCATTATTTGCAGGGATTGAACCTTCTCCACCAATTTAACCCAAAACTAGTGCTAACATGGGGTATGATGAGACTTCGAAGGCCTTCTGCATATATCTTCCTTTATAGAGGAGAGTAGTTGTGAGGAGGGAGGTGAGATTTAAGGAGGAGAGGGCTTTCAAAAAGTCTCGACTGTCAAAGCAGGGGGAGCAGCAGGCTTCCACAACTTAGGTGAGTAGTTCACATAGTCCAGCTTCATAGAGTGTTGGGTCACAAGTATATGGGATGACTGGTCCACATGTTATAGGTGCATCAGGTTCAGGGACACCGTCTACAAGTTTATGAAGTACAAGTTTAGGTTCTCGGGTTACAAGTTCAGCAATTCCATCACATGTTTCCGCTTCACTTGGTTCACTAGCTATTGGTTCATTGGTTACTGATTCACCAACAACAGGGTCACAGATTACTAGATCTACTTCTTCAAGACCGACAACAGATGGGGTTGAGTAGGAGTCCCCCACCACATGAGTCCAATTTAGGGAAGTGGAAGCCCAAATGGATTTAGGACACCTTGAGAGAAGTACAAGAGTCAGTGGGGAATACCAAGAGATAGGTTCGGGAGAGAAGAGTTCTAGAGAGATTTTGCAGTTACATGGCTATGGTGACTAGTCTTTGTGAGTCGGAGCCTTCCACTTTTGAGGAGGCTACAGAGCATCAGGTATGGTGAGATGCCATGATGGAAGAATACCATTCCATCATGAAGAATGATGTGTGGGAGGTGGTTCCAAGACCAGAGGAGAAGTCAGTGGTAACTTCTAGGTGTCTCTACAAGATCAAGAATGTTGTGGATGGAAACATCGAGAAGTACAAAGCTAATTTTGTGGCACGGGGATTCTCACAAATAGAGAGATTTGACTATGATGAGACCTTTGCACCGATTGCTCGATACTCTTTGATTAGAGCAGTGATCTCCATTGCAACGAAGATGGGTTGGAAGATCCACTAGATGGATGTGAAGATCACATTTCTCAATGGATTGATAGAGGAGGAAGTGTATGTTGAGCAGCTATAGGGATTTGAGATACATGAGAGATATTCTCATGTTTGCAAGACGAAGAAAGCTCTCTATGGACTTAAGCAAGCTCCTAGAGAATAGTACTCGAGGATAGATTCTTACTTGTTGCAGATGGGATTTGAGAAGAGTGAGGATGATATGAACCTATGCTTCATTGTGGTTAGTGATGATTCGCTCATTCTTTTGCTCTATGTGTATGATTTGTTCATTACAGGTGCATAGAGAATCATTGTAGGGTGCAAGCGAGATCTTGCTTCAGAATTCGAGATGAAGGATATTGGGATGATGCATCATTTTTTGGGATTGGAGGTTTGGCAGGAGCTTGGTCATATTTTCATTGGGCAAGGAAAGTATGCAGTGGACATCATGAAGATAATTTAGATGGAGGAGTGCAGGCCGATGGCCACAACGATGATCACCAACTGGGAGGTTGAATGCTTCTGAGAGTGATATGGTGTATCCTACTTTATATTGTCATCTCATTGACTCGTTGATGTATTTGGTCAACACCATGATGACATATCTGTGTTTTGCAGTGAACACTCTTAGTTAGTACATGGTTGAGTCGAGGAGAGTGCATTGGGTAGCTGCAAAACACGTGTACAAGTACTTGCATGGTACGATGGATTATGGTTTGGACTACAAGAGAGGGGATGGAGTTGGTTTGGTTGGCTACACAGACTCAAATTGGGTAGGATGTGTGACAGACCGGAAGAGCACTTTCGGGTGTTGTTTCAGTTTAGGATCGGTAGCAATGTCATGATTCAGTCAGAAGAAAAATTTAGTTGCACTAAGTTCTGTTGAGGCAGAGTACATGGCAGCCGGTTAGCCTAGTTGTAAGGTCTTGTGGCTTCACAAGTTATAAGTGGGATTGTTTGGTCAGGAGCTGAGTCCTAAGGTGATATACTGTGACAATCAGAGTTGTATCAATATCTCTGAGAATCCAGTTTTCCATGATAAGTCGAAGCACATTGAGATCAGATACCATTTCATCCTAGACTATGTCCAAAGTGGAGTTGTAGAGTTGCAGTACATATCCATTGATGAGAAGGTTGCAGATCTCCTTATGAAATATTTGGGGAGGGGAAAGTTTGTCATCTTCGGAGACAAGTTGGGAGTGGTGAGGAGCACCTTCCTCGATAAGAGGGAGTGTTGATTTTTGTACCTTGGAGGTGTTCCCCTAGTGACTTTGTGCCTAAGTCACTAAAGGGGTAGAAGTGACATGACCCTTGCATTAATTTCATGGGATGTGAAATTAATTTCACTTTAGAGACTTAAAGTGACTTTTTGAATGATTTAATGGGAGTTGAGAGAGAAATTAATTATGGAGAGAAAAGTGCATTTATTCTCTTCCATTGATCTCTCATCACAAGATCTAATGTGGTCCCTTGGAACTTGTGTCCTTTCAACTACCCTCATGAGACAAACAAAAAGGCAAGGTAAACCAAAAGAGGCACATCATTCATTACAAGAGAATTAATTGAAGAGAGCTCGACTTGAGAAGAGGAGAGGAGTTTGGAGAGAGACAAGACTAACACAATTCCCTAGGCAATCTATAACAAGTACAGGAAGCACAAAAATCAAGGTGGGGTATGCAATTTCGAGGAGGGTACTGCTACATAGAAATGAAGGGAGTTGGCACAAATATCGAGAAGGAATATTGGGCACAAATCCCGAGGTGCTTGTCAGGATTTTCAAGGAGTCTAATTGCAACATTAATTGTAGTACAATATATTTCTGTGTTGACTAGGAAGCCCATACAATATATTTCTGTGTTGACTAGGAATGATTTTCGAGACAGTGAGGGCACAAAAATCAAGGTACTTTGCTGCTATAAAAATGTGCACACAAACCAAGAATGAAGACTATGTTGAGCACGCAACTCAAGGTGCGGTTTCGCTATAAGAGGCAGTTTGAACAGGTCTAAGAAAGGCTCGAATTTCAAAATAGCCTGTGCACAAAAATCGAGGCATCACCAACACAGATTTCAAGGCATAAGTTTTGGTCTTCTGGGGTTGAGATAAGTTGTACTCACTGAGTTGTATACTGTTTTACTTTCATTTTTAAGAAGAAATAAAATAATACTCTCTCACCAGTTTTCCTCCTCGGGGTTTTTCCTCGGGGCAATGGTCCGAAAATTCTTGTCTCTGAAATTTTTATGAGTGTGTGATTTTTGTTTTGCTTATATGGTTTTGTAAAATTTTCTTATGTGTTTCAAGTTTGAATATGTTTACAAGAAAAATCATTTGCAACAGTCATGAAATGAATGGGTTGGGAATTAAACATTGATGTTCAGTGAAACTTGAAACCGACATTGGGAAAAGTGAAATTTTTCCAATAATCTTATTGGAAACTTGTGCCATTTGGTTGGGGTAGACTAATTTGAGAATGGAACCTTGGATGGCTTAATTATATGCTCTCCTTACTAGAAAATCAACACTCATTAGCAACTTTAATCTACATTTTTACTAATATAGTACATGAAAGTACATCAAGATTCTTGAACTATAATTAATTGAATATTTCTTTACTAGAAGTTAATTAGTATGTAGCTTATTAGCGAGTCATCTGAGCATTTGTATATTCTTACCTTTTTTCATCAAAACTTATGACAAAGCTACCTTAGGCCATGCCATCTTCCTGAATTGTCCCCCTACGTGTTTCCAATGTTCATGTTGTTATGTAGTTCCTTTTTGTGAAATGAATTGATACTTTGGCTTAGATCTCTTTCTTTTGGTTAGCATATTTTTCTTATGACACTTTCCAGCAGTCTTCCATAAAAGAATATAGAAATTGTGCAATACGCATCTTTATGAGGGGATCCTTGTTTCTCGAAAGGAGCTTGAGACTATCAAATGTGACACAAGTGGTGATTGAGATGCTCTCCTTGTGTTACCTCCAAGTAAGAAGCCAATCTTTTAATGTTTACAAAGTTGGGTATTATAAGTGATGTGTTCTATATCATTAATTGATTCTTTAATTTGGAAACATGCTCTTACTAATTTGATGGTTCTTATTTAATTTACGGATATGTTTTTACTAAAAGTTCTTAAGTTTTGGGTGTGAACAAATTGGCCGTTGTCTCTTAGTTTTCTAGATTTTCTCGTCTTTGTATAGTTTCACTTGGACTAGCACCAGGACTAGCACCAGACAACAAAAGTCATGATTGAATTTCTTGGGAATTTTCTTGAGAATTGCATGAAAATATAGTGACTCAATTGGGCACGTCTCTTCATTACGGAAAAAACATAACGAGGTCGCTTAAGGAAGTCACAACAATTGTGAAACACCCTTAGGATGTATTAAATATAATTGTGCAACACTCTTAGGATGTATTACATATAATTGTGCAAACTCTTAGGATGTATTATACAAGGGAAAGGGGAGATTTAAGGAATCATTGAGGAACTCAATTAGAAGCCCTCATTTTGGGCATATATTTGAAAATTATTTTTAGAAAAAAATAAGGAGACTTGTAACTCATTATTACCCATCTCAATGGGAGGTTTGTAATCCATCATAGGAAACAACTAATTGAACAAAGTGGATTTGTAGTGGATAGTTCCGAGGACCCAAGACGTTGTATGGTAGAATAGACGTGTACTTGATGAGATTGGACTCCACCAAGAATGATGTGGATCCCAACCTTTACTACAAGGTTGGTGATGGTGACCATTTGATCTTAGTATTGTATGTTGATGATATGTTCCTTACAGGAGAAGAGAGGTTCATAGACGAGTGAAAGAGGGAGTTGGCCTCTTAATCGAGATCTTGACTTAATTCTTGGGAATAGAGGTGTGGCAAAGATCAGATGAGATCTTCCTCGGTCAAGGAAAGAACACAATTGAGATCCTAAGAGATTTAGGATAATGGACTGCAAATCGATGAACACACCTATGATGACATATATGGAGAAGTTGAGTGATTTCACTTCAGATTCAGAGCCAGTGGATCCCTTGATGCACATATCTGGAGAAGTTGAAAGATTATACTTTAGATTCATTTTTGGTGATTGGTGTATTTGTTTAACACAAGACCAGATATTTGCTTTGCAGTAAACACCTTGAGCCAATTTATGGTTGAGTCGAGGCATACACATTGAGTGGCAACAAAGCATGTGCTTAGGTACCTGTATGGTACAATTGGATATGGATTGAGAGATGTCTCAAGTGATGAAGTGAAGCTACAAAAGATATATAGATTTTGACTAAGAGGGGTGCAATGGAAAAAGAAAGCATCTTGAGGTATTGCTTCAGCTTGGATCAGTTATCCAGGATTAGCGGGAAGAAGGATTATGTGGCACTTAGTACATCAGAAGTAGAGAAAATTGCAGCTAGTATCACAGGTCTATTTGATCTAGATATCAAATACCACTTCATCCCATACATGGTCCAGAAGGGGGTAGTGAAGGTCTAGTACATTTCCACAGATGAGCAAATAGCCAACATTCTCACCAAGCCTCTACCCAAGGAAAAGTTTGTATACTTTAGGGACAAGCTTGGTGTGATGGAGAATGTATCTTTGAGTGAGAGGGAGCATTGATGGATGTGTAACATCGTGATGATGAGCTGCTATGAATATTATATGTATTTTAATTAAAGTTATTAGTTATTAAGTGAAAGGGTGTAACCCTTCACTATACACGCTCAAGCCTATAAAAGCGAGCCTCATTGTAATTATTAATCATCCATTATCGATTATATATTATTATTTTATCAAATGGAGTTATTTTCCATTGGAGGATTATTCGCTTGAATAATCACTGAGTATATCCGGACACGGATATAGCATTGGTATCAGAGCCAGCCCTTACTCGGGCTTTTCTGATCTGTGGCTTATAACCAAATTGTCAAGTTTCTTGAATTTGGGTTTTTGACCTAGCATTGGCTTTTAGCCATTTCAATAGTTTACATTTTTTCTCATTGCCCACTCCGATTCACTCCACCCACCTTCACACTGATCCATTTCCTCCCCTCTAAACACCTCATGCCATCTCTCTCCCCACGCAGTCTCCTGCATCTGTTGCACTAACCCCTTGCCCTCTCATACTCACACGTCATCTCCTACCCTCCATCCATTTTCTTCACTACACGGCCACTCTACGCCATTCCATCCAAGCTCGCTTCCCCGCTAAACCATCCTCCTCATCATCACCCCCACTCATTTCTCTACCTCGCATCCACCTGCGCACTCATCCCAATCTTCTTCCGCGCCTTCCAGCTCTTCCCCACGCTACTACCATCCACCATCACCCCTCTCCTCCAGCTCTCCCCCGTGTTACTACAATCCACAATCTTCTTTTTCCCCACGTAGTCCTCTCATCCTCCCTGCACTTCACTGGAACTTTCCGCCACGCCCTCCCCATCACGACCTCCTCCTCCCTCGGCGTCCAACTCTACCACCCGCGCTGCTCCTCCCCTCTGCTGCTACCGTTCCCTCACGCTCCCCACCATCCGCTTGCTCCTGCGTCGCTGCTCCTCCACCACTCTGCTCTCCATCCAATCCATCCACGCGCTCTCCTTTCAGTGCCTCCATTCGCCATCTCCTCTTCCTCCACGCTCCGTCCACTTCTTGTGTCCATCGTCCCCAGGCCTCTGGCTCTTGCTCATCCTCCACTCACCGTAGCCCACATCTTCCTATCCTCTGCGTCTGATCCACCATCATCCACCACTTCCTGCAACTCCATCCCCGCCCTCTTGCATTTGGCAGCCATTTAGACTCCTTCAAACCCTAATTTCCAAAACCAAAAAAAAAAAAAAATTATTATAATAATTTAAATATTTGGATTTAAATTTTTTTTTTTTTTTTATTATTATTATACTACATCATACTTTCAAACCAAAATATTAATAATATTATTATTATTAAATTTTAATAATAATTATTATTATGAAAGAAAAAAAAAAGTCAATTCTTTTGAAATAAGAATTGTTTGAAAAAACAAAGCAATTCAAGTCAAAGAAGACATTAAAGACAAAGTCCAAGCAAGACTCATTATTATCAAAGAAGTAACACTTATCATCGAAGAAATCAAGACAAGGACAATCATTTATCGTTGAAGAAGTCAAAGTAAAGGAAGCCTCATCAAGAAGTCGAGACACGTTAACGACAAGGACGACCAAGTTTAAGAAAGACTCATCAAAGAAATCAAAGAAGATCATTCCACCGTCAAAGAAGACAGAAACCATGGAAGCCGATTTGCGAGAGAATTAGAAGCCAAGTTAAAGCGCTATCGAAAAGACAATGAAGAATTACGAGACATTAATACACAATCAGAAATAAAGATTGAACTACATAAGATACAAGAACGGTTCAATGAACACACAATGTCCAACCAAAAAAATCACATAGAAAAATTATGTGCGCAAATCAAGGAATTAAAAGATGAAAGTGATTTCAATCAAAGGTTGAAAAATCAAGATATAAAGAAGGAAATAAATAATTACGAAGCAGAAATAATACGCTTGAACAAAATCGTTAGCGACAAAGATGAAGAACTAATGTAGTTACGACATAAATTAGAAAGTCAAGAATCAGAGGTCGGCCAGTGTCGACAACAGATAAAAGTTCTTCAACAACAAAATGACGACTCTAAAAAGACAAATAAGTCAGAGATCGCGAAGAGTAATAAAGCATTATCTAACAATGCTGAAGAAATTTTTAGACTAAGAAATCATAACAAGATACTAGTCACAAAAATTAAGAAGTTGAAAAATAGTCGAAAGATAGAACAATCTATGGACGACATTGAAGGGAAACTTCTAGACAAACAGGAAGAAAATAGTTGTATCAAAATTCATAATGAAGATCTTAAGGAACAACTTAAGACATCTGAAGATGACAGAAAATCGCAAGTCGAATTGATTAAGAAGTTTCAAAATGATAATAGGCAGTTAGAAAACAAGTTGGAAAAGATATAGAACAAAAACTTAAATCCTCAAGAGACGAAAATACAGCTTCCAACTTAGATCAATGATCTAAAGGCGACATTCGTAAACAAAAATGACATCGTGAAAGTTCCTTATCGACACCCCAACCATAAAAACCGATATTTGAAAAAGTGGGAAATGTAGAAAAATAATGGTACTAATGTGATCAAATTTCCTGACAACACATCAGTAGGAAATCCTATCAGTCCACAACAAATCAATTTGGGATGGATTGATCCGTCGATGTATCGGAAGTTATGCTCTACACTTAGCAGTTCATATCGACATGTTTCATCAGCCATGTCATCGCAAAGAACAATGCAACAAAATTATAAGGCTTTGAGGACAAAGCCTTTCTAAGAGAGTGGCAATGCTATGAATATTATATGTATGTTAATTAAAGTTATTAGTTATTAAGTGAAATGGTGTAACCCTTCACTATACACGCTCAAGCCTATAAAAGCGAGCCTCATTGTAATTATTAATCATCCATTATCGATTATATATTATTATTTTATCAAATGGAGTTATTTTCCATTGGATGATTATTCGCTTGAATAATCACTGAGTATATCCGGACACGGATATAGCATGAGCAACGGATAATCATATGAGAGATAAATGGCTTAGACACCCTGATGATCTTACAAATCAGCGGTAGACATTCATATGAGGGATGAATGGCCCAGACACCGAGATGATCTTACAGATGAGCAGTAGACATTCATACGAGAAATGAATGGCCCAGACATCGTGATGATATTACAAAAGAGCAGGCAAGCATTCATATGAGAGGAGTGCCTAGACATCGTGATGATTTGATAGATGAGTGGAAGACATTCATGAAGAGTGAATGGCCTAGATACCAAGGTATTAGTACAAATGTAGATGCAATACAAACATAGCAGTATCGATGAAGTTGTAGTATAGAAACTGTAGTATAGATGCAGTTGTAGCATAGACATAGTACAGATGCAGTTGCAGTACGAATACAATATAAATGCAGTTGTAGTACATGTACCGTACAGATGGAGATGCAGTACTAAAGGACAGTCTCACCAAGTATGCGGCTTGGTGTGACGTAGAATGTCTCCCATGCTGAGATGGAGTGTTGATGTTCTCCATGGTTCCATCATCGGGAAAACATTATGCATATCATTCTCCCAAATGGGTTCGCAACCCAGGTAGAGGATGGCTCCGTCGTAGCCCTATCGACTATGTGTCTTAAGGCTTGGATGCTTAGCCTTTGTCGAGCCAAGTGGATTCACTGGAGTGCTAGAAGGCTAGAGGTCACATTGCGTACTCTATGTGGGACCGCTTTGTAGAGGGAGTGATCTATTCTTATAGAGTGAGATGACTTGTCTATGTTACAAGGGGATATTATCTCCTTGTATATTAGACAAAGTCTAATCTAATGTTGAATTTGACATTGGCTCTAAGAAGTGTCTGGGACTTCTTAGAGTATGGTCCAATCAACATTAGAGCTCTTGTGAAGAATTTGACTCGCATGTGATGAGACATCAACAATGAGAAATTTTCAATGATGAATAAATAACCAAGGAGTCAAGGCAATCCATTGAAGAGGTCCTCGAGAAAGTGGAAGGCAAGAAAGAGCAAAACTACCCTAATAAAAGGGGTAAATTGACCCTAGAAAACAAAAGTACAAGTTAGCCTCAAGAGTGAAAATCAAGTCAACTAAAGAATATAAATAGAAGTGTTCTAACACTTCATTTGTCACATTCAAGCAACCTTATCTCTCTCAATTGGTGTGCACTTCTCAAGGAGGAGAAGTGAAGATCACTAGAAGTAATTTTCGGGTTATCTTATCATCTCTACAAGTTCGCTACCCTTGCTAGGGTTTCTTGTGGAAGAAGGATAAATTCTTTTGCTAGGGATTAATCTTCATGATTGGTATTGTTCTTGTATTGGATTAATTTCTTTTGAGAAAATTTTGTTAGGTTTTCTCCTATTTGGGTTTCCTAGGATAAATCTTTGTCTCTTGTGCATGGTTATTTTTCAGTGATCCTTATTTTATTTTCCGCTGCAAATGAATGATGCTATAATTGTGGGATGAAATGAATTATGAAATTAAAGTTGAAAAAGATGAAAATTATACTACGAAGTTAAAATTCAACACATTGCCACCCCCTTAAGGAATGTTTTTTCCTTAAAGCATAGTAAATAGGATTCGCTCTAGCTAAGCATGTTTTCATGGTGACATCATGTTTGTCTAGTTTTAGGTGTTTGACTTATCTCATTCTTTGAGTGTTGGCAAGGTTCCCTTGTATTGTTTGCATCATATCTTGAATTCTTTAACTTGTCTGTTTAACATAAAAGCTTGGTGATTCTTGGTAACATATCTTACTTCCGTTGTAGTATGCTCTTATATGATTAATTTGTTTATGTCATAAGTTGTAATCCACCTTTATTAACAAAAAAACCTTCAACACCATATAATTTATAATGTTAACCTTGCCAATTATATTCCATGAATTGTTCTTAAATATTGGTGTTATAAGTGTCCAACTACACCAACCATTATGCACCTAGCACCATAAACATCTCATCGAGTGGTAGATCATAGAACCATGTTTGTAAATCCAAGATTTGAACTGGGACTTTATGATGTCTACCTACCCATTTTCCCTTTTGTTAATCAATGATTGTAACTATGAGGTATGTGAGGTTCGTGGTGTGGTACACCAAAATATTTAATTAATTATAAACATGGACATTTTTATAGTTAGGAGTACTACTAATCTAGGAGTACTATTACATTTCCATTTTCTATGACTCCTTTAAGCTTCAAGATAGTTGTGATTTCTCTATCATGGTTGCTAGTGGCAATGTAGGCTTGTTTTCTTCTTTTCTTGGAACTTGGATCTTATTAATTTTCTATAGACAAGGTCAAATATACTTTGTAGTATGTTGTTTTATTTATTATTTCCAAGTAAGGGTCACTTCTAGGGACACCTTATCTTCATTCTTATTTTGTTGGGTGCATGATATTGTAGCTATTAATATTGTTGGAATTGCTTCATCATCAATGTTAGACATTTTGATTTTACTCTTATTGGATTGACTTGTTTTACCCTGACTACTTTGGTGATTTAAAGTAGGCAAGTACATACTCAGTAGCATATTTTTGTAAGTTATGGGTTCTATCATTAACTCACCTTGGATTTGAATTTGTCAATCAATCATTTCTCTTGCTCATTAAATTATCTTTGATGTTTCATATTTATCATCATTTCTCGTTCTTATTAGGGTTTGTTATCGTTTCTCAAAATATTTTACTACCTTATCAATCTTGTACTTGTCAATCCACTCACTCTTTTTGTGACTTCTCGTTCTGATCAATATTTTATGTGGCACTACTAACCTCATATTCAGATCGATGGACATCTGCTTGGACACTATGTTGGACAGTGTCCGAACCAGAAGAAGAATGGACAACAGACGACAGCAGCAACAGATATTGATGATTTTGCTTCACGTTTTGATTTTCTCTCTATGTTGGTTGTATAAAGAGGACATCTATCACCAATAGTGATGTGGAGGACCAAGTTTAGTATTCTTTATTGGTTGGTCATTTGTTGAGTGCTACCACCACTACTTCTACTCGGTACATTGATAATGGGGCTTCGAGCCATATGATAGGTATTCGATATGTGTTCACCAAGATGACTGAGACCGGTTTCAGTCTAGAAGTAGTGTTGGGTGATGACACGGTTGTGAAAGCAATTGGGCGAGGGATTGTTACCTTTCAGAGGGAATCCATGCAGTCTATGACATTGAGGGATGTCTTGTATGTCCCCGGGCTGAAGAAGAACATTGTTTCAGTGTCCACTATCGAGGACAGGGGTTTTGGAGTATGTGTCCTAGATGGGAAAGTGTAAATTTTTCCTAGAGCAGTAGGACCATCTACTTCATATGCCATTGGAGTTAGATGTGGGAAATTGTACAAGTTTCTCTTCCAGCCTCATCATGCATTGGCCCACACTAGCAGTAGCAACAAGATGTGTGAGTTGTGGCATAAGAGGATGGCCCACCTTCATTATTCAACTTTGAGATTGTTGAGGGAGATGTCTACAGGTTTACCGCAGTTCAGCACAGAGCAGGGTGGTGTTGTTGAATTAATGTAACTTCGAAGAATATTCTACTTGTACTTTATTATTGTAACTCCGTCGGAGATGTCTTACCTCCGTTCGGGGATGTCATTATTATGTTTGATCATGTAAAAGTCATGAGGTAAAACCTCCATTGTAAGTCAGGTCGTTAGTACCCAAAAGAATGTAATATAAATATTATTTGAGTCTTTCTAGAGAGGTCGGCCCAGTTAAGTTAACGAGGCGACCTAGTTAAGTTATTTGTCAAGTGAAAAGTAAAGTATAAATAAAAGAAGTCTTTCCTTCATTTGTACCATTCACTCATGCATGCATTGCGCATTAGAGGAGAGAGAGAGTTTGCGAAGGAGGAGGAGGATTGGCTTGGCTCTAGAGTTTGGGTTTTTTGTCTCTCTTATTTGTGAGACCTATTTTTGGGCATTGTACTTTGGTAATTTATATTGAGGAAGTTCTTGCTGGGTTTTCTTCCCCTTGAGGGTTTCCCATGATATATTGTTGTGTACCTTGTGATTGTGTATCTTTTAGAGATCATTGTAATGCCGTTATTATGAAAATGTATTAAATGCTCATGAAGTTAGAATTTAGTCTTTAGTAGCATATAATCTTAACACGTGTGTGTAGAGGGTGTGCTTTGAGAAAGTACACCAAGACTGCTTTTCCAAGCAGTGATACTAGATCAAGTGGAGTATTGGATTTGATACATTCTGATTTATGTGGACCCATGACTTCTGCTTCATTGAGAGGATTTGAGTATTATATTAGTTTCATTGATGATCACTCCAAGAAAACTTGGATCTACTTTTTGAGAAACAAGAAGTCCGAGGAAGTCTTGAAGAGGTTCCAAGAGTTCAAAGCTCTTATGGAGAACCAAACATGGAGGAAGCTTCGGGCACTCAGGTCAGACAATGGGGGTGAGTATACCTCCAAGGAGTTTGATGAGTTTTGTAGACAGGAGGGCATCAGGAGGCAGTTGACAGTTCCATATAATCCACAGCAGAATGGAGTTGTCGACAGGAAGAACAGAGCTATAGTGGAAGCAGCTAGAGCCATGTTGCATGATCAGAGTCTTCCTTTCTTTTTGATGGGTAGAGGCATGTAGTACTGATGTTTATGTGCAGAACAAGAGTCCACACTGTGCATTGGGGTGTAAAACTCCTGAAGAGATGTTCACTAGGAAGAGGCCTGAGATAGGCCACTTCCGCATATATGGATGCCTTACATATTCTCATGTCCCTTCTGAGAAGAGGACAAAGTTAGAGCCCACAACAAAGAAAGGCATCTTTGTTGGTTATGATGAGACTTCAAAGGCCTTCCGCTTATACCTTCCTGCACAGAAGTCTTATGAGTCAGAGATGGTGGAGAAGCAAGTTGTGACTCCACAGGTGACAGCATCTCAGAGCTCAGTGAGTCAGAGCACAGGGTCACAGGTCTCAGGGGTGATTGGGTCACAGGTTACAGGTTCATCAGTTTCAGGTACTCAATCTATAGGGACTTCTGGTATAGGGACAGGTTCACGAATCACAGGTTTCAGCTTCATGTGATTCGGGCACACATGGTACAGGTTCAGGTTCACCAAGTACAGGATCTTAGGGCACCGGTACTTCTTTAGGGAGATAGTTGTCAGATGAGATTCATGAGGAGGGCCTACCACAGGAAGCTACTTCCAAGAAACGAAAGCCAAGTTGGCTTAAGGATCTTCTGGAAGAAGCTGAGAGGTCTGTGGGGCCACCCAAGAGGGAGGTCAGAGAGAGCAGGGCACCAAAGAGGTTTTCCAGTTACATGGCAATGGTGACCAACTTGCGTGAGTCCGAGCCTACTACTTATGAGGAGGCATCCAAACACAAGGTTTGGAGAGATGCCATGATGGAAGAGTACAATTCCATCATGAAGAATGGTGTGTGGGAGATTGTTCCGAGACCGGAGGGGAAGTCAGTTGTGACGTCCAAGAGGCTCTATAAAATCAAGCATGTTGTGGATGGAAACATCGAGAAGTACAAAGCTCGATTTGCAGCGAGAGGGTTCTCACAGGTAGAGGGAGTTGATTATGATGAGACCTCTGTGTCCATTGCTAGATTTTCTTCGAATAGAGCAGTGATCTCCATTGTTGTAGAGATGGGTTGGAGGATTCATCAGATGGATGTGAAAACCGCTATTCTGAATGGTTTTCTACAGGAGGAGGTATATCTGGAGCAGTCGCAGGGATTTGAGTTACATGAGAGGCAGTCTCATGTGTGCACTCTGAAAAATGCCTTGTATGGTCTGAAGCAAGCCCCTCGGGCTTGGTACTCGAGAATTGATTCATATTTGTTTTCGATTGGGTTTCAGAAGAGTGAGGTTGATCCCAACCTATACTTCATTGTGGTTGGAGGTGATCCACTCATTCTTCTGTTGTATGTTGATGATCTATTCATTACAAGAGGAGAGCACCTGATTGAAGCATGCAAGAAAGATCTTGCTTCCATTAGAGAAATTTTGAGGTCAAAAAAGGGCCTCAAAACAAAGAAAATGTACTATAAAATACAATCACATTCTAGTAGATGACATCATCCCCCTTGGTGAGGTGGCATTGCATGAGTTAAGAATGCTTATTTGTCAAATTTTCTATGGTGGATGAAAACACATAGTTAACCAAGGTAGTGGTGTAAGTACTTTTAAGTCATATAGTAAAGTACTCATAATGATAGTCTTTTCATAAAATAATATTATTGTCATTTTCAAGTAAAATACTCATAATGAATGTCTTTTCACACTTTCACATAAAATAATATTATTGTCATTTTCAAGTGAAGTACTCTTAATTCATAAAGCAAGTCCTTTCACATTTTTTTATAAAATAATATATTATCATTTTTATGTTTTTAATTTTAAATTATATATTCACTCCATTCTATTTAATAACATAATGTCAAACTAATAAAGAATAATAATAGATTTAATAAATAATAATAATAATAATAATAATGCAATGAGGATTATAATAATATTATTGACATTTTACATGTAAATAAATTCTCAATTAAATTACATTATTAAATTCATTAGAAAAGTACTAAATATAAGAAGTCAACATAAAATTAAAAAAAAAACTCTTAAAAATGTTTTTTATTATTTAATTTCATTTGCAAGTTCAAGACAAATAAATGTTAAAGGACAATACATTTTTGGGAATTTACAATGAATCTTAGTCACATCAATGTAGACTTATTTTATTAATTTTATTTCTAGTGAATTTTGAAAAGTAACTCAACCATGGTTATTTATATTGTGCATAGAAAATAGTGTGGGAGGTGACTTGTCATATATACCTACCCCATAAAACCCCCAATTCATAATATTTTAATATATCTCATATTTTTGTAGTACATCTCTTAGGAGGCCCTTTTTTGACCTCAAAATCTCTCTAATGAGATTTTGAGATGACTAACCTTGGGCTGATGCATTACTATTTGGGGATGGAGATTTGGCAGGAGGATGGACATGTTTTTTTGGGGAAATGAAAATATGTTGCAGATGTTCTTAAGAGATTTCGGATGGAGGAGTGCAGACCTATGTCCACATCCATGATCACCAACTGAAAGAAGCTTCATGCTTTTGAGGGAGAGTTGGTGGATCCTACTTTGTATCGCCAGCTTATAGGTTCATTGATGTATTTGGTCAACACCAAACCAGATTTGAGTTTTGTGGTAAACACTCTCAGTCAGTTCATGATAGAGCCCGGGAGAGTGCATTGGATAGCCGCAAAACACGTTTTAAGATATCTTGCAAGAACAATAGATTATGGTTTGGACTACAGGAGGTCAGATGGAGTGGGCTTGGTCGGTTTCACGGATTCAGATTGAGCAGGCAGTGCTTTGGATCGGAAGAGCACTTCCGGTTGTTGTTTTAGTTTGGACTCGTCAATTGTGTCGTGGTTTAGTTGGAAGCAAAAATCCGTTGCTTTGAGTTCTACAGAGGCTGAGTACATGGCATCCAATCAGGCTAGTTGCAAGGCATTGTGGCTTCGCAAGTTGATGGTAGACTTATTTGGTTAGGCGCTAAGGCCTACAGTTATACATTGTGATAATCAGAGTTGCATCATGCTCTCTGAGAATCCAGTATTTCATGACATGTCAAAGCATATTGAGATCAGATATCACTTCATTAGGGACTATGTTTCGAGAGGAGTTTTTTTTAATAAAGTGTGAAGTACTTTATTTTTTATAAAATCACTTTATTAAAAAATATTTAAGTCATAGTTTATTCCTAAGTACATTTAAGTGGGTATTTCAAGTGAGTGATAAATTAAAAGGTTCTCACCTAATTAAATGATACATGTTCACTAAATATCATTTAATTATTATTGTAATGAGCATTTATTGAGAGCCTTTGATCTAATCTAATCTTGACCATTGGATGAAGTGGAAGAAGTTGCCATTAACAAAAAGGGAGGAATTAGGGATTGAAGGCATTCATTCATTCACCCAAAGAGATTTTAGAGAGGGATAGAAGAGAAGAAGAAAAGAGAGAAAGAAGAAGAAACTCTAGAAGAATTTCAAGCTGAGCATGAGCATAAATTCTAAGAGGAAGGGGCATGATTTTCTAGACAATCCGCACAAGGAGAGAGGAATCCGTACCAATGTTACAAATATCGGTGCGGCGAAAAAACCGGCAGGGATTAGGAAACATCGTTTCGGGATATCTCTGCAGCGTATCAACATACTTAAAAAATACAAAAATACAAACTTTTCCGACCACTAACACGCCTTGTCAAAAAATAGAGATAAATCGGCAAAAAATGGGCAAACAATCGGCTAAAAATCGGCCAAAACTCGGCCTATCAAAAAATCGGGATAAATCGGCGAAAATTCGGCTAAAAATCGACCAAAACTCGGCCTGTCAAAAAATCGAGATAAATCGGCGAAAAACAGCTAAAAATTGGCCCAATTTTTTGGCCGATTTTTCCTTAAAAAATCGGCGCCTTTAAAAAATTGTGATTTTTCAAACGATATTTATAACACTGATCTGTACTGCACAGAAACGAGGAGTCCGTACAGTAGAGAATTTGAGGAATTCTTACTGCACCATACAACACAGAAATGAAGGAATCCGTACTGCAATTAATGAGATGGTATAGGCACAATTTTCGAGGTAATATTCAGACTGGTCTGTACAACATTTAATGCAATAGTACAGTGCCGATTTCGAGGCAGAAATCTGACAGTCCATGCAACATGTTTGGCACATTTTTCGAGGCAGAGTTTGGCTCGAATTTCAAGGTCGTACTGCATTTAATGCAGACCGTACTGCTGTGTTTTCTGGGCACAATTACCGAGGAGGTTGGCACATGTGGTTGAGATAAGTACTGTTGTTGTATTTTTGATCATTTGTTTGAAGAAATAAAATCTATCTCTTGCATCAAGTTTTCCCTTGGGGGTTTTATCCTGGACTATTTTAATAAAAAATACCGAGTTAAATCTTCATTGTGTAGTTGCTATAATTTTCCGAGCAAGAAAAGTTGCGCTGAAATTTAATTTTCTGAGTTGTTTAAGTTGAAAGAATTTCATGTGTTTCAAGTAAAATAATTTTTTATATGTGAAGTATATGCATGTTGGGGTTTGGGTATTAAACGACATGCAGAGAAGTTTTTAAAACTTGAAACCAGGTTGGGGTTCAAAAAACTCTCAATTTCTGCTTAGGTTCAACAATGATATCTTGGTCTAGCAGGAATCAGGGTTCAAATGCGCATAGTACAACATAAGCAGAATATATAGCAGCCAGTTATGCAAGCAGAGAAGCAGTATGGCTGAGAAAACTGGTGTCCGAGTTGTTTTAAGAGAGGTTAGAAACAACAGTTATCCATTGTGATAACCAGAGTTGTTTGAAGCTCACAGAGAACCCAGTTTTCCATAACAGGTCCAAGCATATTGAGATGAAATACCACTATATTAGAGACATGGTCCAGAGAGGCACCCATCAAACTGCAATACATTCGTTCTGATGAGCAGAAAGCAGACATTCTAACTAAGCCTCTGTCCCTTGGAAAATTTGTGCATTTCTGGGACAAGCTTGGAGTAGCTGAGAATGTCTCCCTCGCTGAGAGGGAGTGTTAAAGTTTGTAGCATCGTGAAACATTCTCCAAGATTGCCTTGTGAAAACAAAGCTGACTTGAGACTTGGACAAAAGTCAACCCAAATGGAGATACGCTTTGTGAGTCAGGACAAAAGCCAAGACAAGGAAATTTAGTTGTGTGAGCTTTATGTGTGTCAAAGCAAAAGACAAGACAAAATATGCTGCTTGACAGTCTTATTTGTGACAAGACTGTGTAAAAGTGGTGTGTAAGGTTCTCCTAGGTCAATCGAGATGGATAAGCTATGAGATCTTGCCTAGGGACTGTCCACCCCTAGATAAGTAACTCTAGCACTTGACCATGTGTGGAGAACTAGATGATCAAACCCTGAGACAAATGATATTTTCTTATATGTGAGATGCAAATGATGTAATATGCGATAAGCTAGTGTGCTGGCACATGTGACCATGTTTACCATGAGGGACTTGTGTCTGCTTAAAGAAAGAAAAAAATGCTCCTAGCCTAATATGACTGAATAAGTTATAGAGTTATGATTGTAAAGTGAATGCAAAGTGTAATATCGATTAAGTGATGACAGCCTAGCAAAAAAGGATAATAAGTCCATGTCATGGAGACAAGATCTTCTAGAAGGAGAAGAAGTCAATAATAAAAAGGACTCCTCATCATTTGATACATATCACATCAAAGATTATACAAAGATTATATCTCTGCAGTTCGTGTGCCTCTGGTACAGCCACATGCATCAACTTTCAAGTGAGTCGTTTGGGGTAATGAGACTAGATCTCTCCAAGCGTTCAGTTCCTACTAAGAGGCCATCATCATTGTGCCCTTTTGACATCTTAGCGTTCTGAAAAGGAGAAGATCTGAAACTTGCACAAGCTAAACTCTAATACTGCAGTAAGGCTTTTAATCTGCAGAGAAATGCAGGATTTTGAAGAATTTGATCCAGCAGGTTAAGGAGACTTCAGTCCAAGTGATCAAGCAAGCCAAGATCTCCTTGGATAGGCATTCAATATTCAAGAAGTATTTCAGTCATAGAGCATGGTATGTGACAGATCTAGCCACTAGTATTCTTCAGCAATCCTTCATGGTATGTAAGCCTGTGTGGCTGAATTTATTGTATCTGCTCCTAACTTATTCATTTGCAAATAAGAAAAGATCGTTTGCTGGGATTTTTCCCTGGAGATTGAGAGGGTTTTCCCAGGGTAATTATCCTTGTGTTATTGTAAATGCTATTCACTTTACTTCAGTTTATGTATTACAGTTTATACATTGTGATGAAATTATGATTCAGTAAGAAAAATTTAAAAGAAATCTACAGATCTGGAATACTCTTAATTTTAACAAACTTGAATTTCAAATTTGAAAATAAAGCCAAAAAAAGGAGTTATGATTAAAAGATTACCAAACCCTCTACTTATAAGTGTTGTCACTTATTCTTAAATTAAGGTTTTTGTCCATTTTAGTGCCTGAAACACCTGCTGAAATGGCCAATACAACATTTTAAAAATTAAAAAAAAACATGGGGCATTTTAGCTGTATTTAGAAGTGTTTTGTACAAGCAAACATTTCTGAAATGCCATTAACATGTTTCCAGTGCCTCAGGATGGAGTTTCCATGGGCAGGCTTCAAGCAAACATATTATACAGCTACTGTGCTAAAGTTTTACAGTAGTTGTAAATGATACAATCATAAATGCAACGCCTTCCACATTCTACTCCAACCTGTCCTTTTATGCCTTTATGTTTTCTTCTCATTTATAGTCGTTACTAGCAATCACTAAAAATTGATGCAAAATCCTACTCAGAAATTCGATAAAGTTGAAAGAATATTTGGTGTTTCCAGGAAAACTATTGCCAGTTACAATTTTGTGTCAAAATCTTGATAATTATGAAGAGCTTTTGGTAAAGAAAATGCCAAGACTTAATGGAATTATGATAATCCCGTTCATATAAGAATGAAACACCTGCAAGTCTCAGTCACTGAAACAGGGACTACTATTTGACTGCCAATTTGCAAGGAAATAATGACTCATACCCTTGTGGTAAAACTAGCATCACGTTTCATCGAGTTCTTGTGCCTTTTACAACAATTTATATTTGTAGCTCTTACATGCTTAGTTTCATGCTTTATGATCATTCCTGTTTTACAGTTTATACATTATTGTCACTGAAAATTTCTATCATATTCCTTCACTAAATTCCAGCCAACTTGTTCCCAAAAGAACATGTACTTTGTTTCTCCAAGATGCTGCCACTAGCAATTTTTAACGTGGATTACAAAATAAATGTAACAAGGATCTGTGCAAATGACAGTGGTAAATGGCAGTGTGCTGCATATCCAAAAGGGATACCATTCTTGTTGCATTTTTCACCCACAGATTCCTCTTAAGCTGCCACAGCAGTTGGCAGCAAGCCATTATGCCTGAGGAGTGGGTCTGTAGATGGTTCTCTACCCCGGAAATCCATGAAAACCTGCAGTGAACACATAAAACATAAACGATGTGATCGAGGAATTTATGCTATATGCAGCATTTATCATTTAAAAAGTTAAACAAACATTAGTGTATATGTATCTTTGTTAGAAGAAATGTAACTATTTTATTTACAATCTCATCCTTATAGAAATGTTTTCCTGCAAACTTCTGGACTGAGCAAAAGTTTTCATAAGATAAACGGCTGGCATAGTTCTGGTGCCTAACCCAGAAGGGACATCAAGTGAGGCCCACAATATTATCACAGGCAGCCAGCCTGGGGATTTGACTGCAAGACCTTTTGCTTGAAATCCATAGCACTCTAACCACTTGGCTAATTGCATTATGTGTGTGTGTGTGTGTGTGTATTCTCATTAATTTGTTGAATTTCATTTTTTTCTAGTTAGCTTGCATGAAAAAAATGATTAGGGTTTCTGTGGAAAAGCTAGCCACATGCAGGCAAGATCATACAGAGAGGTGATATACAAAATGGCACCAGGAGGAGGTAATACACAGAATAGAAAAAGAGGTGATACGCAGAGCACACATATTAGTTTTCTTCATCATGAATATCTTCCTTTTGTACTTAGCTGCTTGGTCTTCATATATTTGTCTCACACACATTCTTTATTTCTGCAGCTGCCTCAAAACAATTTCATGCCCGAACTCTTGACTTGCTTTTGTCACGGATTTAAAGAGGATTAATTGTCACTGTCTAAATTGATCTTTTGAAAACATTACTTGCTTTAACACAGGAAGTCACTCTTGCTCCCCCTATCAGCACACCATCTGTACCTTTGCCTTGCATTAATTTTCATGTAATCAGATATCAACAAGTCTTTCCTGAAGACATCCTGGCAGATTAGTTTCAGTGTACTTCTGTAGTTGATGTTGCTGATGAGATCTTCAGATGTCTTATGCTTCTGATTGGATGCCTGAGTCCTGTATTTGTCTTCTTCCAAGTAAACTTATATCTCATGGCTGTATCAATACTGACTTTTCGTTATCTAACCATACTGCTCCCCCTATCAACTAGCCAATGTAGCTATGATCCACAAGTTCTGCTCTTCATTTGTTTTTGAACAATTTAAGCTCCCCCTATCACAATACAATATTTTTCACAACGTTTCCAAGATGTTGCTCCTTCAAATGCTCTGCTGCTGTACTTGTCATCATCATTATTACTCCTTGCCACTCCTTTCCAAACTGTCATGCAATTTTTGTTTATCAATTGTGATTTACCAGACTTCAAATCTGATCTTGTATGAATTCATGCCTAGGCTTTCTTCATAATTACTTCTGTTTTCATCTTTGTAAATTTTCATCTGTTCTCATCCATGCTCAGAGCACCATATGCCAAGTTGAACCATTTCTGCCATGCATTTGTTGTCCTTCTCCAAATACGATCCTAGGACCTATCTAATTGCTTGGAGTAGTCATCAGCATCCCTTGAGTTCATCCTCCAATTTCATGGACTCAAGATGTACTTAAAGTATTTAGAAGACTTCAAGTATGGCTTGCCACATGGCAGCCATCTCCACTTGTGCACTTATCATCCACTTCATTTAGATCTAGCAGAATGTTCTTCCTTGCCCATACCCTAGGATGTCCTTGGCCGTAAATATTGATCCTTTGGTCTTCAAATCTACTGGTGTCATTCTTCTTCCAAGATTCATTGACCTTCCTTGCTGATGGGTATGAGAAGCTTCTCATGAATTGTCTTCTTGAACTTGTGCATACTTGGGCTTTATGGCCAACACCACCACAAGTGAAGCATCTCAAAGTATAACATCTAGCAGCCACATGTCCAATTCGATCACATGCCCAACATCTCATTTGATCACTTCGACTTCCAGCATTTTTTCTTCCTTGGAATGAATAATCCATAGCCCTGTGACCAAATCTTTTACAAGAATAACAATAACCATTAAAATTGTCATCATACCTGAGTGCTCGATTCCAACTTGGAGTTGTCTCTCTTCTTCTAAAGAATTTCCTTTGAGGAGTGGAAGCAACTTCTTGATGCATTTCTGATCTTCCAACTTCTTTGTTGTCATGTGCAAGTGCATGAGGAGCTTTGTTGGATGCAACTTCAGGACTCTTGGGGGACCACATGTCTTCTTCCAATTTGTCTTCTACCTTTTTGTACCCAAGGCCAGATGTGTCAAATGGAGACCTTTGACACTTTAGAATTTCATCCAAGATAACTGAACTTTCATTGAACTTTACATGAGCTTTTGACTTTTCAATTTTCTTTCTAAGACCAACAATTTCCATTTCAAGCCTCTGATTTGTCTTCTCTCTTTCTTCCAGTTGAAGCTTCATGGCTTCTTCTATTCTTCTAGCTTCTTTGAGCTGAGTCCTCAAGCCAATATTATTTATTCTTGTCTCTTCAAGCTCTTTAGGGATTTTACCAATCTTCTCTTGTTCTTTTGCTAATTCAAACTTCAATCTTACAATTTCATTGTTTTGGTCTTCTAGCTCATTTTCCAAATTTTTGCTCTTAAGTTTCACTTTCATGAGCAAAGCTTTTGTCTCCTCTTTGTATTTTTCAAATGACCTCAAAATCTTTTTCTTAAATCTTGGATTGAATTTAAGATCAATATCCAACAAAGTGCATGTAAATGCATTATTACCTTTTAACAAGTCTTCTTTTTCATCTTCTGTAAGTACAACTTTATCATCATTAAATTCAGAATTTTCATCCATTGAAGAGTACTTACCTTCACTTGTATCTGAATCTTGTACCAGCTTTTCTTCTTGCTTCTCATCCTTGACTTCTGCTTCATTTTCTTTGCCTTGATTCTTCCTTTGGTATTCTTCTTCCAGCTTGAACCAGAGATCCTTGGCTGAAGTGTACTTTCCAATACTTTCTTTGATAGAGCTTGAGAGTCCATCCATCAAAAACTTCAATGCAATCTTATTGTCTTTCTCAACTACTGTCTTTGTCTTCTTGCTTGGCTGGACAGGTGGGTTCACCACAATTTCCCAAACACCGAATTTCTTCAAGTAACCTTTCATTTTACTTCTCCATCCAAAATAATCTGATTTCTTCAAGACTGGAACTTCATGGTCAACTTCTGTTGGTCCTTCCATCTTGTGTCCATGGATCCCTTCAAGCTTGTTAGGCTTATGATGAAGGCCCGCTCTGATACCAATTGTTAGACACAATAGCTCACTGAGAGGGGGGGTGAATCAGTGAGCCAAGACTTAATTCAATTTCGACTTTTTCTCACCCAACCCAATATCATTTGCAATTTCAATTTAACATTGATATCAATCTCTAACTATACTTCATCAATTATATTCATCAGTCAAACACATAATCATCAATACATCACAAGAGACACAAGATAATATTTGTAATATTTTTATATTGGTTTCAACTAGCTACAACCGTGAGGTATATCAACTACAATTGAATCAGAAGCATCAACTTCCATTCCAGGACTCAGCTTGGTCTTTTTCTTAGATCCAACTAAGAAAAATGATCACAAGACCCAACTTGTATTTACAAGTACATATTTGTCACATTACATCTCATACATCAATTTTCATATCATCTACAAATACATCAACATTCTGTCTTGTGCCCTGTCATCAGTTGTTCATCATCATTTTGTCTATACATCATTTAGCATATCCTTGTTTTGTCCAAGCACTCATGCACATCAAATAATTATCACAATCATTCTTCCCATGTCATTTTGTTCAAGCATATCATCTTACTACCCACAAAAACATGTCGATAAACTGCCATTTCTGCTGCCCTAGATCATCATCAACACTGTCTCATTTTGTTGTGCATGTTCTCATCAATCAGTTGGTCTTCATCATGTTGCTGCTAAGTTTAACCCAGAAAATTAGAGATAAAAATATTTCAGCTCTGCTACACTGCTCCTGTTGCTCCTTCTGCTCACCACCGTACTGTCCTCATCTCCTCAGACCCGAAATCAGAGCTCCCTTTAACCTCTTAATTCTTCCACTCTCCTCATATTTAATCCAACGAATTGATCTTTTATTTATACTTGACTTGTCCATGTAATTAGGAGGCCGACTTGTCTTTTCTTATTAATTCAAATACGTCAAATGATATTTTTTATTTCCATATTATCCTTAACAAATATATATATATATATATATATTTTATCTTTTTGCCACATCATCATAGTGCCCTTTTATCTTTTTCATGTCATGTCATGGCCTTCCAACATATGCCCGCATGGGTCTCCAACAATGCCCGCAAGGGACTTCTACTCATGGCATCCTTGTTATGCCTGCAAGGGCCTATTACATATGCATGCAGGGGCTACTTTAAATGCCCACAAGGGCCATCAACACATGCCCGCAATGCTTCATGAACATGCCTGCAAGGGCCATCAACACATGCCCGCAAGGGCCATTACAAGATGCTCGCAATCTCCTCTTAAAATGCCCACAGGCCTTCAATAATATGCCCGCAATGAGCTTTTGATGGTGATGTCATGCTTGCCATGTCATCCATCTGCATTGTCATCTTTGTCCATGTCATCAAGCTTGCTTGTCTTCATGCTTTTCCTTGTCCTTGTCCTTGTCATCATGAATGCTTGCTTACTTGTCCACAAGCCATGTCAACATCTTTTGCCAAGTCACCATCATACCATCCAATGTCTTCAAACTTGTCCTCTTGTCATGCTATCAATGCTTGCCATTGTTTGCTTGTCATCATGTCCTTGTCCTTGTTTTTGCCATGTCACCATGCTGCTTTGTCCTCTCCGTGTCATTCATTGTCCTTGTCTTGTCACCTCTTGCTTGTTTTGGCATGTCCTCTCATACCAAATCATCCATGCTTGTCAATGTCATCATGCATGTCCTTAGTCATCAATTCAACCTGTCTTCTTTCTTTATCAAGTCATATCTTTAACCTTTGCCATATCATCATGCTATGTGTGTTCTAAAGCCTTTGTCATTAATGGCTTGTCATCAATGACAATCATGTCTTGTCTTGAATCATATTCATCAGTATTGCTAGGTGATCGAAGGGAGAAGAAGTACATGGTGCGTGGACAGCCCACATGTGGAGGATCTGGGTGGATATCAGATTCTGTATCAGTGCATGAGACAAAGGGAGAGCGAGATGCTCCGGAGATTGAGGTGGTGTCGTGTATTCAGTCTTTGATTCAGGGGAGTGAGTGAGAGGAAGTTTCTTCCAGTATTGGCAAGAGGATCAGCTGGTATGATTTGACACTGATGGAGGCTCAGAAGCGGTATGAGACATCTTGGAGCAAGAAAAGTAGGCAGAGGTCTTCAATTCGATGTCCAGGATCAGTAACAGGGTGAGCTTCAGAGTCAGAGGGAGCTTCTACAACAGACATCGTGGTATATCTAGAGAGGGATTTTGGTGGTGGACTTCTCAAAAGGACCTCCCTCGCTAAGAGGGAGTGTTGACATTTATAGCTCTAGATGTCCTTCATGTGATGAATCCTAGCATGAAGAGACATTAACCATCTCTCTAGAAAGGGCTTTTAGAGAGGGTGGGCATTTATATATTGTGCGAGAAACACATGAGAAGAAGATGACTAGTCTACATGGCTTCAGTGTTGGAAGCATGCAGAGAGGTCTGAGACTTTACTTTTACATGCAAGATATTTTTTAATGCAAAAGTGTAATTTTCAGTCAACGCGTCCACTAGGGTCGAGGGCACACTCCCCTCGTTTTCCACGCCCTGGGGGCTTGGGGACTCCTTGGGAAACGTTTCCGCATGTCCCCTTTTCCCGGAAACACAAGGAAATGCACAAGGAACGTCCTGGAGAGTTGGGGGGCTTATGGGAATCCCCTCACGAAAAAGGGGGATGCCCAGACACCCACAGGATTTTCAATTTTTTTTTCATAATTTAAAAAACCAAAAAAGAAACATGGTTTGGTTGGTGTGCCATTGGTCACTCTTGACAATGGCTCTGACTCAAATAGTGACACTCCCATTGATAGTCTTGATGGCTTCACATAGTGGATGCATGGGATAACCAATCCATGGCACTGTCTCCTTGATGCTCTTTTGATGCTTTCAACTTTCTTTTCGTTACTTTTATTTTCAATGTTCATTGTCCATTATTAGTTTTCAGTTTAACATGTGACTCTAGAAGTAGATACTGTCATTGATGACCTCAAATGGAGTCTTTGTCTCATCACTCTTTTCACTCTTTAAAATTGAAGGTGTTTAAGACTTTATGTGATAGGCCTATGATTCAGTTTTATTATTTTAATATTTTAAATATTCATCTACTATTTATGTTTATAATTCAAATTTATAATGGAAGATGTACATGTATTATAAATTTAGAATTTATCAATGCGAAATCCAAATACTCAAATGATAAAAGATTCATAAATCAATGATGAATTGACAACCGTGTTTACTATGATGAATTTACTATTTTGTATTTACTATTTAAGTTTTAGTATTTAAATGGTGATTGGATGAGGAATTTATATGTTAACATGTTGGGATTTATAAAAATTATATATATATTTTAATAATTTTAAAGACCTCGACGCCCCCCTGTCCCCTAAATTTTCATAAATTTGGGGGTGGTTTCCACACGTCCCCAATGTGTGTTTTCCTGCTCCCGTGTCCCGGAAACTTGGTGGAAGACTGGTAATTTTTTAATGCGTAAGTGAAAACTTTGCATGAAGTGAAATTAGGTTTTTGGAACCCTAATGGATACCGGAGAATTATAAAAGATAGGCAGAGGGTAAAAGTTTGACGATCCAAGAATCAGATATTGATTGAGGGATTAGGGGCACACTTCAGAGAGAGACGGGTGCACTACTTCAACCGGGAAGGAAAAGAGAAACAAAGGCGCACTTCCTTTAGAGACTAAGAGCAGGGCGCATTATACAGTGAGTGTGAGAGATCATCACACTGTCTCATTCAATGATTGATTGAGGGGGAGCGAATTATTGAGCAGTCAAAGAAAGCAGTAAGTGGGGCACACTTCTATAGTTGGGAGGACAATAGAAGCAGGGGCACACTTCTTTTGGGAATGAGAGGGGGCACACTTCTTCCAAAGATTGGTAGAGGGAGCATTCCATCAGAGATTTCAGAGCAGAGCAGAGGGCACAATTTTTCCAAGTAGGTACCTTGGAAACATGTGTGAGCAAGGGCGCATTCCTACAGAGCAGCAGTTGCATTTCTTGTAGAGTGTGGGTTTGACCTACAGATCTGACATGCCTCCCAAGGCATCAGGTTCCTCTACTTGTGAAATATCTAGTGGTAAACATTCTATTATTCTTTCTCTGGTTCAAGTTTCAAGAAAGCCCTAGTTTGTTGGTTTTCCTCATTGGGGTTTCCAAGGTAAAAAAATTTGTTCATTGTTGTGTGATTGGTTTCTTGTTCCGTTGCATAGTATTATCACTTAATGAGCTTATGTATTGTTGTTCATAAAATCAAATCTGAGAATTTAATTTTGTGCATGCATCTGGGTTGTTTAATTGGAAGTAGTAATCAGAATACAAGCTCAAAGAAAATTTAACACACATCAGTACACTTTGGCATTCGTAGTACAATCACCTCAACCTAACCTACATCTCTCAGTTAGCTCGAGAGAAATTAGATCCTAAAAGATAGAAATTAATGATTATAGGTTTAGTGACAGTCATGAAACTTACAAGTTGATGGATGTTCACACCAATCAGTTGAGCTTTAGTAGATATGTAATAGTTGATGAGGATGTTGAACCTTTCTAAGCTTCTTTAGAGTTCAAAATTACTATGGAAGCGCCCATTGTGGCTCAAGATTCAAGTGTTAAGTTTCAAGGAGCCCCACCTAAAAGTGAGGGAGATTATGAACATTTTGACAAGTCTCCTAGGCCCATGCCAATAATTTCTAATGCAAATAGCTCGAACCCATCATATGACACACATACAAGTAGCCCAAGTTATATTAGTGGCAATATTAACTTACATAAAGAGGCTCCCAAGACAAGACCCAAGTGGTGTTGATTGAGTCGTCATTGATGCCCACATGGGACTTGTAGTGGCCCTTTCATTTGTGATTGATGCTACCAAGTCCCTTGTAGTGGACAAGCTTGATGGGCAGGTATGGACTTGATCATGGACACTTGCACATGCTCCTGGTATCTCTTGTGGGATTTGTTGCACAGGCTGGAGTCCTCTACCCACACACAGTGGTCCGCTAGATGATAGCATTTACAGGTGTCAGCAAGATGGTTGATTTATGGTTGTATGGTACTAGTGCCCATGACAGCTTGATATGCATGCTTATTGATGTCCTTGGTATGATGCACCCATACTTTGTTGAAATGTCCTTATGGATCATATTGTTGGTTGATGATGAAATCCTTGATGGTTGATAATGATATTGTCCTCGGCTCATATTGATGATGTGGAAAATCTCTTAGAGAATTGCATGTGGACATTGGAACCCACACATATGGTGGTATGATATCTCTTGCAGCTTTTATATTCTTCATGATGCCCTCATACTCTTACATATGACCTTGAAGAATTGATGAAGACCTCTTGCACATGATGAAGTTTGGTTTGCACTCTTATCAATTGAAGAAGACATGAGTTGGTCATGATATGGACATATGACCCACTCACATATGGTAGCTTGGTGTTAACCTTTGAAACCCATGATGAAAGCCCTTAAGTATGGAGCCCATGAATATGGTCATAATGTCTTTCTTGTGTGGAGCCCACACAGTTGGTAGCTTAACCATTGAGGACCAAACACAAGTGGTTCACATGTTCCTTGATAATGGTGAATGATGATGGTACCTTACAAATGGCAGCTTGGGCCTTGAAGCCCCACACACATGGATCTTGGAATCCATGTACTTGGCATGTTGTTTTTAAAGCCTAAGAGGTATGGTCAAGAAGCCCTGAAGTTGATTGAAGAAAAAGAGTATGAAGGACATTGCAAATGCATGCAAAAACTCCATGGTTTGATAGCCATCGTCATGCCGTTTCCAACTGTAGGTGGTGTTACCCCCTATTTTTGCAGGGGTATCCATAGCAGCAGCAACCTACGGATTACAGTTTTTTGCAGCTTCTCCATGAAATGTTTTTACTACTATAAGAAAAGATGCAGCAGTTGGAGTATTGGTTTCCTTGTGGCATTTATTCGCAAACAAACCAACAGTACCCGGATGCGCAGGGGTAGAACAATTGCAAAGTATTTAAGCCCTGCTGACCATCATAGAAGATGCCGAGGCTGGAATCATTAATGGACCGATGCTGGTTTATATTGAATATCCTTTTTGAAACTTTGAGGCAACTAAAAGCAGAAATTTTTTGACCTCAACACAGGGGTTGTAAATTGTTTCCAGCAGTAGAGAAAAAGGCTCAGCAACAAAGAAAGCATTTACAAACAGCTTGTGGAAGTTCGCTGGGTTTTCTCAGGCACAGAAGATGATTGAGGATACTGTACATTTCAGATATGTTGTTAAGTTCTGAGCATTCCTGCATCAAACCTAGATGAGGATGAATTCATAAAACAAATATGGAAGCAGGGCAAAGAAATTTTCCAACAGTATGGTAGAGTTTCCAGAAGTTAAATGGAAAGGAATACAGCCTCCTCTCCTTTTTCAAGTGGCTTATTCCTCATGCAAAGCTACCCTGGAAAATGCGTGAAGTCATGACATTTGATCCTCAGTTTGTGGTTAGTGACAACCCTGACATACCCACGGTCAAACATAAGCACGGTTTGGTGTCTACAGCATCTCCTTTGACACAATGTTTAGCAAGAATGACGCTCAGCTGGTTTATGGTTAGACGTATTTGTATGGAGACCTTATGTGCAATGTCATTTCACGGAATTCGTGTTCTTTTCCAGCCCACAGATCTTCCCTACGGTTGATCGTTGTTTTCAAGCAGTCAGGAATGCGGGCCATGCTTGGTTGTCGGAGAGTATGAGTTCATTTTCATCCACTAAACCTTGGTCAAGGCAATCACCAGCATCTTATATCTATCGGGGTTGCCTCACCTATGCGTAAATTTTGGAAGGTGATTCAGCTCCCAAGTGCACTTTCCAAACGAAGCCTGTCGTGGTAATATGCCTTAGATTTCGATCGGAAAAGAAGAAAGTATGAGGCCGCCCGATTATCTCTAAAAGAATGAGAAGGAGCCTGGGTTTCATACTAAATACGAGGAGATCCCCTTCGGCATCCAAATCGATTGCTGAAGAGTTAAAAAATTAATTAATTAAAATGCCAAAAGCTTGATGTCAATCACGCCATTGATTTGCCAGAGTTCGGGATTCCATCTAGGGCATATTGAGTACCACGTCAAGCTATACCGGGGGTCGAGCAAAATAATCGACTCGATTTTACAACTTTGTTACGATTCGCCAAGCCATGGGTCCATTTCTCGCCAAGGCTCAGGCTTTCAGAAAATATCAATCACGCCGATACATACAGTTGAAACCACAGTTTCATTAGCGGCCGAAGAACCGGGGTCTCACACTTCTTGACAGTTGACTCACACATTACGAGTGGCAGAGTGAGTTTCGGGTTGAATTCCACGCTGAGCCGATCACCAACTCGGGTTATGGGTTTTTTGATTGCCAGTTGCATGTATTTCGACAGCAGAAACTATGCATCGATCAGAGGTCACAACATGGAAAATCGACATCTCTTGGGCAGTCGATTGCAAACTAGAATTGGAGCTATAGCAATCGGTCAGTTATCCGCTAGTACACTGATACAATCTGGAGCTAGCGGCTGCAAATTCCCTTAAAGTTCCAGTTTTTGTGATTTGAAACGATGCTCCATTTTCTAAACTCAATCAACCATACACGTATTCAACCTTACCTTTTTTTTTTTGGCATCTTTGTGATGTGGCATTTTAGAACCACCAGTCAGTTCGTGCAAACCACCGGTGCCAAACCCGAATTTCTAGTTTAGTGGGTGAAGTGGCAGTCAGCAGGTCTAAGTTAGTGGCAGAAAACAGCCTTTGTTATTTGATGGAGCTAAAAAGGTGGATCTAGGATCCACCTTTTTTGTTAGTTTATTATTTTATTTTTTATCTTTTAAAATAAGTGAAGGCTTTTTGGTCTATAAAGGCCCCAGCTTCTTTCATTGTAAACATGGAAAAACTTGGGATTTTTCTCCCCCTTGAGCGTAATAGAAAAAATATCATGGGATTCTTTGGATAAATTCAGAGCTCTCTTTCTCTTTGTATGCCATTTCTATTTGTTTGCCATCTTTCATCTTGTCTGAGGCGATACCTCTCTTAGTTCATTTCTTTCGATTCTTAAGCTGGGATCATCTGAATAGAAGGCTAACAATCTAGCACAACTTTATTTGACCCATGTTTTTCTCTTAAGTTTTGCGGCTTTCAGGTATTCTCTAGTGCAAGAGCTCGTAGTTGGTCATTACATTCACCTGGCAGCAAGGCCCATTTGAGCTCTCTTCTTGACTCCATTCGCCCCTCTGATATACCGGCACTGGCCATTTCTTCGAGGACTGATCCTCCCATCTTTCCCATCACAATTTTAAAATACATCTTTTGTTACATTTGTTTCTCTAAGGCAGCCTCTTCATATCACCTTGCCCCCCCGTTGCACCTGCCTTAGCGATCCTACCTTAGGGATACCCCCCTAGAGTTGGAGAAGAGCCAACCTAAAGCGAAGAGGAGAGGAGTGTGGTGACATTGGCCTCTCTCCTGAGAGAGTTGTCATCCAGCTGGTGTGTTGCATTTTGGGCTTCAACAACACGCATGCCATTTTGGGAGACAACATTTTTGGTGCTGTTGCCGGGGACAAAGTCCAGTTACCGAAATTTGAAGATTATGCTTCATTGATGACATTTGTGGGAGATTATAATGCAGAATTCTTTTTCTCACATGGCGACTCCACGAAGGGACAGAGCCCTTGTCCTTTTGCAGATTTGAAGATCCTATTGGGTGTAGAGGTGAGCACACTCATTGGAAAGCTTTCAAGCTCACCTTGGCGACTCCACAGTTTGGAATGAGGTATGATTTTATGCATGTTTTAGTTTTTGTACCTCATTGTTTGATCTATGGATGATAGTAAGGAAAAAGTGCGTGATCTTCTGTACGAAGCCACTTTACATGAAGCATTCAGCCCATTGGATTTCTCAAAAATCCATGGATTTCCTAATGAGTGCTACGACCGTGGGAGTGTGCATGACATTCTTCCTGAATTCCGTGGAAATAATGGGGTTTCAGCCACCCATCATGTTGCCTCTCTCTGCAAATTGATGGTTGATTTTAATGTTTATTGTGAGGATGACCTTATGATCATTTTTGCTTTAACTTTAGAAGGAGATGCAGAAAATTGGTTCTATGGTCTTTTGGATGAATCCATAGATTCAGTTGCAAAGTTTTTCGAGAGGTTTCTCCTCCGCTGGCATGATGGAACAGTTGATGAGATTGAGCAGCTTGCTAAAGAATACGATGCTCTCATTCTTAGGGTCCATCTACAGCTTGAAGAGAACATTGAAGATGCAGCTAGGCAACCTCCTGACACTGTTGAAATGGAAAATATTGAAAGTATGGATCTGCCTCAAATCTGTGCCATTAAAAATGATCATGAACAGTTTTATAATGAAGATCCAGAGCTGCCTCAGATTCATTTTATTGAAGATAACAATGGTGGTTTTGAAGATCAACTCGAGCAGATTTGTGATGAAGGTTTGGACCCAGCTGAATTTCATTTTATCGGAAATAATAACTCTTCTATTTCAGATCTGCCTCATGAGAAGTCTTGGGATGACAAAATTCAGATTCAAGAAGGGTTGCCCGCTTATCACTCAAGCCTTCTTCAGCACTATATTGATGGAGCATGCTCTCAAACATGCTGTCCATTTGCAGATCTAAGGTATGGCTCCCATTCAAGTAAAGGATTTGTTCATTACAAACATGCTCTCATTAAAATTCCTGGTCATTTTCACATTCTAGTTGTCGAAGCTTGGTTCTGTTTAAACACTAAACTTAAAGGCAGAAATCTCATTGGTGAGATACTAAAATGGCTTCACTGGCTGTATCATTTCCCTTGATGTTTCTCAGTCTCATGTTAGAATAGGTAGGTAGGAAGAATAAAACTCTTGCATGAGCACTTGAATATTTTCAGTATGCCTTTTTGCTTTGTAATAAGTGGACGGGATGTGAATTGAGCCATCCCTACCACACTGTGTTAATGGTCTGCGAATAACCAAGAGAGTTTGGGATTCTCGTGCACTCACAAGGTGAGCACACGTCCCGCAGTTGGAGCCAGATGTTACCCCCTATTTTTGCAGGGGTATCCATAGCAGCAACAACCTACGAATTACAGTTTTTTGCAGCTTCTCCATGAAATGTTTTTACTACTATAAGAAAAGATGCAGCAGTTGGAGTATTGGTTTCCTTGTGGCATTTATTCGCAAACAAACCAACAGTACCCGGATGCGCAGGGGTAGAACAATGGAAAATTATTTAAGCCCTGCTGACCATCATAGAAGATGTCGAGGCTGGAATCAATAATGGACCGATGCTGGTTTATATTGAATATCCTTTTTGAAACTTTGAGGCAACTAAAAGCAGAAATTTTTTGATCTCGACACAGGGGTTGTAAATTGTTTCCAGCAGTAGAGAAAAAGGTTCAGCAACAAAGAAAGCATTTACAAACAGCTTGTGGAAGCTCGCTGGGTTTTCTCAGGCACAGAAGATGATTGAGGATACTGTACATTTCAGATACGTTGTTAAGTTCTGAGCATTCCTGCATCAAACCTAGATGAGGATGAATTCATAAAACAAAGATGGAAGCAGGGCAAAGAAATTTTCCAACAGTATGGTTGAGTTTGCAGAAGTTAAATGGAAAGGAATACAACCTCCTCTCCTTTTTCAAGTGGCTTATTCCTCATGCAAAGCTACCTTGGAAAATGCATGAAGTCATGACATTTGATCCTCAGTTTGTGGTTAGTGACAACCCTGACATACCCACGGTCAAACATAAGCACCGTTTGGTATCTACAGCATCTCCTTTGACACAATGTTTAGCAAGAATGGCGCTCAGCTGGTTTATGGTTAGACGTATTTGTATGGAGACCTTATGTGCAATGTCATTTCACGGAATTCGTGTTCTTTTCCAGCCCACAGATCTTCCCTACGGTTGATCGTTGTTTTCAAGCAGTCAGCAAGGCGGGCCATGCTTGGTTGTCGGAGAGTATGAGTTCATTTTCATCCACTAAACCTTGGTCAAGGCAATCACCGGCATCTTATATCTATCGAGGTTGCCTCACCTATGCGTAAATTTTGGAAGGTGATTCAGCTCCCAAGTGCACTTTCCAAACGAAGCCTGTCGTGGTAATATGCCTTAGATTTCGATCGCAAAAGAAGAAAGTATGAGGCCACCCGATTATCTCTAAAAGAATGAGAAGGAGCCTGGGTTTCATACTAAATACAAGGAGATCCCCTTTGGCGTCCAAATCGATTGATGAAGAGTTAAAAAATTAATTAATTAAAATGCCAAAAGCTTGATGTCAATCACGTCGTTGATTTGCCAGAGTTCGGGATTCCATCTAGGGCATATCGAGTTCCATGTCAAGTTAGACCGGGGCTCGAGCAAAATAATCGACTCGATTTTACAATTATGTTACGATTCGCCAAGCCACGGGTCCATTTCACGCCAAGGCTTGGGCTTTAAGAAAATATCAATCATGCCGATACATACAGTTGAAACCACGATTTCATTAGCGGCCGAAGAACCGGGGTCTCATGCTTCTTGACAACTGACTCGCACATTACGAGTGGCAGAGTAAGTTTCGGGTTGAATTCCATGTTGAGCTGATAACCAACTCGGGTTATGGGTTTTTTGATTGCCAGCTGCATGTATTTCGATAACAGAAACTATGCATCGATCAGAGGTCACAACATGGAAAATCGACATCTCTTGGGCAGTCGATTGCAAACTAGAATCAGAGCTGTAGCAATCGGTCAGTTAACCGCCAGTACACTGATACAATCTGGAGCTAGTGGCTGCAAATTCCCTTAAAGTTCCAGTTTTTGTGATTTGAAACGATGCTCCATTTTCTGAACTCAATCAACCATCCACGTATTCAACCTTACCTTTTTTTTGGGCATCTTTGTGATGTGGCATTTTAGAACCACTAGTCAGTTCGTGCAAACCACTGGTGCCAAACCCGAATTTCTAGTTTAGTGGGTGAAGTGGCGGTCAGCAGGTCTAAGTTAGTGGCAGAAAACAACCTTTCGTTATTCGATGGAGCTAAAAAGGTGGATCTAGCATCCGCCTTTTTTGTTAGTTTATTATTTTATTTTTTATCTTTTAAAATATGTGAAGGCTTTTTGGTCTATAAAGGCCCCAGCTTCTTTCATTGTAAACATAGAAAAACTTGGGATTTTTCTCCCCTTGAGCGTAATAGAGAAAATATCATGTGATTCTTTGGATAAATTCAGAGTTCTCTTTCTCTTTGTATGCCATTTCTATTTGTTTGCCATCTTTCATCTTGTCTGAGGCGATACCTCTCTTAGTTCATTTCTTTCGATTCTTAAGCTGGGATCATCTGAATAGAAGGCTAACAATCTAGCACAACTTTATTTGACCCATGTTTTTCTCTTATGTTTTGCGGCTTTCAGGTATTCTCTAGTGCAAGAGCTCTTAGTTGGTCATTACATTCACCTGGCAGCAAGGCCCATTTGAGCTCTCTTCTTGACTCCATTCGCCCCTCTGATATATTGGCACTGGCCATTTCTTCGAGGACTGATCCTCCCATCTTTCCCATCACAATTTTAAAATACATCTTTTGTTACATTCGTTTCTCTAAGGCAGCCTCTTCATATCACCTTGCCCCCCCGTTGCACCTGCCTTAGCGATCCTACCTTAGGGATACCCCCCTAGAGTTGGAGAAGAGCCAACCTAAAGCAAAGAGGAGAGGAGTGTGGTGACATTGGCCTCTCTCCTGAGAGAGTTGTCATCCAGCTTGTGTGTTGCATTTTGGGCTTCAACAACACGCATGCCATTTTGGGAGACAATAGATGGCACATCACATGGTTCCTTACATGTGAAAAGATATGAATTTTTTAAAGTTGACAATGTATTTTACCCCCTTTTGATAGGTCAGCCTGCTAAAAAAAAGGGCATTTAATTATTTTCAATTGATTTTTTTAAGGTCAGCCAGCTCACAATTGTTCTCAACGACCTGGGCTATTTACCTATAAATATAACTCATTGCCAATCCAAAAAAAATGCAGAAGTTTGAGCTCTGATTTTCTGATCTTTAGTTGACTGAGGCAGAAATTCGGACTGAGGTAGCCGCAGAGAAAAAGCAGTGAAGTTTTTGAAGAATCCTTCTCTGAAATTTGGGTTTTACAGAGGCAGAAATTCGGACTGAGGCAAAATTCCGTGGTCTGAGGTTTTTCAGTGGTCAGTTTTATGGACTGGTTCTTTTTCTGAAAAATTCGGTGGTCTACAATATTTTTGGGACTGCTTCCATGATGGTTTTAAGCACTTCAGGTTGTCTACTTCATATATGCACAACATGACAAGTAAGTATCATATGCCTATATACTCAGAATTGCCATGATGTATACACAGTGAAGTTTATAAACACAGTGAAGGTGATATACACAGTGATGTTAAAGTGATATCTACAATGATGTTACAATAGTTACACAGTGATGATGATATTTATACAGTAATAATGACATACAGTGATGATGATATTTATACAGAAATAATGACATACAGTGATGACATAGTAATATACACAGTGATGTTTTATATACACATCAACATTCATTGATATTTGCGATGACTATATGAATCCTCAGTCATTAGACAGATGAACACCTATGATATGATGTGCCAATGATTAGTGATGATTGTGATGATGATATGATACATATAGTGATGAGATCGTATACACAGTGAAATAAACACTGATACAGTTAGACATGATGCATATGTGCTGATTCTAGGACTAGGACCATACTTCTTGATGACTGGTTTGAACAGCCTATGAACAGAACTTTTGATGTCTTGACTTGAGCAGATGATTGTTTGGGCATGAAACAATTGACAACAGTTGACAGTGGTTTGGACATTGATCTATGTATTGTGAAGACTTCTTGTTGATTGACTGAGCAGTTGTGAATAGATCTTTGATGACTTGTATGACAGTGACAAAGATCATGATAGCCTTGGCATGACAGTGATAGAAAATTGAAGGCTTCAGATGACATGGGCAATGTCTTGACATAAGCAGACTTTAGATGACAAAACAGACCTCTGATGAATTGGCTTGAGCAGTACATAGATGATTGGCTTGATAGTTGGCATATTTTTTATGACAGACAGGTGACTTGGCATGATCAGTGAACAGCAGAGCATATGATGAAGAGCAGCAGATGATTGAGTTGGGATAGTAGACAGTTGTTTCAGATCACATTGCAAGCTGAGGCTTGCATTTGAGGATTGGATTCCTCAACCCTTTCTCAGTTGGAGCTGAGAAGACCAGGCTGGGTCTTGGATTGAGAGTTGGTGCTCTTTGTATCAGTTGGTGCTGAGTTAATCGCGA
Organism: Larix kaempferi; assembly: GCA_027924585.1. Taxonomy (NCBI): domain Eukaryota; kingdom Viridiplantae; phylum Streptophyta; class Pinopsida; order Pinales; family Pinaceae; genus Larix; species Larix kaempferi. Next base: position 13,938,951 of record BSBM01000372.1, on the reverse strand, counting down.
AGATTGTAGTCTTCCATTGTACATCACATAAAACATAAATAAAGCTTACCAAACATATCTTGCTGTGTCATTTGATGATGCGATTTTATGTTGATGTTATGCTTATGATCCATTAGCTAATAAATAATAATGATGTACATAGTTGATAAATAATAATGATGTAATAGACTTTGCTTAACTTGTAGAAGTGAAAAAGGGGTTTAATTGCTTACACATTGATTCACCCCCTCTCAGTGTGACCATTGTGTCCAACAATTGGTATAAGAGCGGGCCTTCACCACAAGCTTTTCCAGCTTGAAGGGGATCCGTGGACACACAATGGATGCAATAGCAAAGTTCCCCAGCAATGATGTTCCGGTATTTGATGTGACAGATTAATTTAGTTGGAGAAGCAAGATGAAAGCCTACTTAAATAAGCTTGGTGTTTGGGAGATTGTGATCAATCCACCTGTTCCATCCAATAAGAAGACCAAGTCATCTGCACAGAAAGAAGCTAAGAAGGACAACACCACCACCTTGAGGTTTCTAATGGATGGACTTCCAAGCTCCGTCAAGGAAAGTGTAGGGGAATGCACTTCAGCCAAAGACGTATGGTTCAAGCTGGAAAGTGAATACCAAAAGGGAAGACAAGATACTGAAAAAGCACATCAGGAAACAAAAGTCAAGCCCTCTAAAGATGTGAAGCAAGAAGGAAAGGAAGAATTGGACTCTAGTAAAGGTATGGACTCGTTTGATTGTAGTAACTCTATATTTGATGAAATTGAAAAGGTTCTTGCAGATGATGAAGAAGACTTGTTGAAAGCGACAACGCAAATAACACATACCTTCTTGAATATTGATCTCAAAGCTTATTGGTTCATGAATGTTCTTAGTCTAAACCAATATGACTTCATGAGGTTTAAGAAGAGAACTTTGAACTCTTTAGATAAGTACCAGCATAAGATCTTGGCACTAAAAGAGCTACTCACGAAACTTAAGCACAATGAAGTCGTGTTGCAGGTTCAGTTAGAAGGCAAAAAGGATGAAGTTGAAAGACTAAAGACAAAATTAGCAAAAGAACAAGAAGACACTAGTGAAGACCTGAAATAGCTTGAAGAGACAAGAAAGGCTATATCGATTTGAAGATTCACTTGGAGGAAGCCAAAAGAATAGAAGAAATCTTGAAGAATCAGCTGAAAGAAAAAGAGAAGACAAACCAGAAGCTTGAGATGGAAGTTGTTGATCTTAGAAAGAAGGTTGAAAAGTCAAACGCTAATGTGAAGTTCAACAAAAATTCAGTCGTCTTGGATGAGATCTTGGATTGTCAAAGATATCCATTTGACAAATCTGGGCTTGGCTACAACAAGGAAGCAGTAAAACCTGAAGTTTGCACATGGACTCCTAAGACTTTTGAAGCAAGCCCTTCATTCTCAAAAGGTGAAAGTAAAGTTGCTCCTCATGTACCTGCACAAGACAACAAAGAATTTAGAAGATCAGGAAGACATCAAGAAGTTGGTCCCACTCCTCAAAGTAAACTCAGAAGAGAGACAACTCCAAGATGGAACCAAAAATCTAGGTATGAAAACAGTTTCAATGGTTATTGTTACTCATGTAATGATTTTGGTCATGGGGCATTAGATTGCAGATTCTATGCAAGAAGTGTTGGAAACTCCAACAACACAATTAGATGTTGGACTTGCAACCATGTGGATCATATTGCTGCATATTGTCGTACAATGAGATGCTACAACTGCAGTGGTTTTGGGCACAAAGCTCAAGACTGTTGTAATACAAGGAGACGATCTATGAGAAGTGTATCATTCAGTTCAGCAAGGAAAGCCAATGAACTAAGGAAGACAAATAATGATAAAGGAGCAAATGCCAAGACAAGTGCCAAGAAAAAGGTATGCGTGAAGAAGATTGAACAGTTGCACCTGGGAGAGATTGAGCATTGCAGAGAAGATGGCTGCCATATGGCAAGCCCACGTTGAGGTCTCTCAAAGACTTTGGAGTACCTTGAGTTCATGGGAGTGGTAGGAGGAACTCAAGGGTTGGAAAGAGCTGTTGATGGCTCTTTCAAGAAGCAGTACAAGTCCTTGGATCGTGGTTACAGCTAGACAGTTATGCATGTTTATAGGAGGAGCAGCTAGCAGTGACTTCATTGTGAGAAATGCAGATTTGTGGTCACCCTTTGCTATTGATGCCAAAGGGGGAGAGATGAAGATGAAAGGAGGAGCATGCTCTTAGGGGGAGCATGAGTTGTTGTCATTAATGACAAAGGGAGAGATTATTGATTGAGTTGTCATTGATGCCAACATGGGACTTGCTGTGACCCTTTCGTTTGTCATTGATGCTACCAAGTCCCTTGTAGTGGACAAGCTTGATGGACAGGTATGGACTTGATCATGGACACTTGCACATGCTCTTGGTATCTCTTGTGGGATTTGTTGCATAGGTTGGAGTCCTCTACCCACACATAGTGGTCTGCTGGATGATAGCATTTACAGGTGTCAGCTTGATGGTTGATTGATTGTTGCATGGTACTAGTGCCCCTACATGTGGTAGCTTGGGCATTGGAGCCCATTCATAGATGGTGTGTGCCTTGGAGCACTTGGTGGTACAAATGACCCATTCTATGGTCATTTGTCGAAGATGGTGTGGCTCATGTACGTGTGAAACCCTTGGATGTGAAGCCTTTGCTGATAGTATCATTGTACATGGATGCTTGGGACTTGGAACCCACACACATGATGGTATAGTGCACATGATAGCTTGATATACATGCTTATTGAAGTCCTTGGTTATGATGCACTCATACTTGGTTGAAATGTCCTTATGGATTGTCACCAACTAAGTTGTACTTCGTTGGACTATCAAGTCAGGCAAAGTTGAACATGTTACATGTTCGTTTTCAGTGTTTTTGAAGTCAATCAGGCCTTTATAAAGGCCCTTTTTTTATTTTTTCTTCACATGTCCATGCCCTGCAGGGTTTGTAATAAAATGTGCTAGCATGGTATTTTTGTAAAGGACCTAGCTTCCTAGGACTTATCGATCAAGTCGGGTATTTCAAGGAGTTTTTTCACTTATTAATTATGTCTTGCATTTTTGCATAACATAATTTTTGAGTTTTTCTCCTGCTCCTCCAAAGTTGGAATGCTTGATGAGGTTTATGGGCCCTTAGGGGGGTATTAGAGTCCATGGATCAATGTATATCAACGTGCTAGGCATTAATTTTGAGTCATATGGACATGTGCTAGGTCCCCCTAGGTTTTTTTAATTCCGACAAAAAAATATTTTTCATTAAATCTAAAGCCATTTTTAATGGTTTAATTAAAAAAATGAAAATGATGTAAAAGTGTGGTCTAGGGGTCTTTTTTGCCATGGGGGTGCTCGTTTTCTAGCTTACAGCAGCCACCATACCCCAAAACCCATTTTTCATAATTGTTTAGTCATTTATTTTTCACTTATGCCCAAAAAACCCAAAAAAGTGAAAAATTGGCAAAAAAATGCAAAAAAGTCAAAAATGGGGAAAAATTAAATTCCAATTTTTATGGGATTGTAAGTCAGATTTAGATCAGCTATATAATAGGAGATGTAAGAGTGACTTTTGGAAGGTTTATGGGCAGCTTGGAAGGTGGTATTAACTCCCCACTCAAGGGGGGCGCATTTCCCCATGAGGTGGGCGCATTCCCCAAGAGAGGGAGCCCACAAGTCAAGGAAAATGCAGCTATATCTTTGGCTGATTTGGGCTGCGTTTTGGAAGCTAAGAAGGAGGAGTTAGCAGCCCCTTTCATGCCCCACTTCATGGCACCATCTTCTCCATAATTGCACCATCTTCTCCCTCACTAGTGCGCCCTCCCTCTCCTTGCTTCTTCTATTTATTGGGCAGCTCTCTCCCATTTTGCCCTGGTTGGAGTTTGGGAGTTAGAGGTTGCCATTGTAATTTGCTTATGTTTCTTATGAAATAAAGAGACTTTGGAGGTCAAGTTTGGTGTAGTGCTTGTGATGAGTGGATGAATGTCATGGTTTTAATTGAGGTAACATGTATTTGAGCTACTTGTTTTTCTTTTGCATCTAAGTCTAGCTTTGGGAATGATCAATACTGATTTATAAGAAAGGTTAGATAATATTTTCATTGTTTAATCTTTTATCTATGCATGTGTAGAGATCTGATTTTAATGTGTCATTTGTTTATGAGCATTATCTGTTGATTTCTCATATGTATATTTCTAGATTTGATCTTTTGGTTTCAAGTTGATGTGATTTGCAGGTTATCTCAAGTGGATGAGTGAAGTATCTTGCTTGTTTCCTTCATTTCTCTAACTTCTTTTGCAGACGTAGTCCCTCAGTTCTCCACCAAGAAGGATCCAAGGCTTCTTCTCAAAAAAAAATTATGGATAAAAAGTAATAAAAACTCTTCCTTATCTCCTTCTCTCTCTTTCATATACTTTTTTCTGGTTATTGGTTACAAGAAAAAAGAGTAATAATGCATTACATATATTCTTAAGTAGATTACTCTTTAGAAATCTGATCTAGTTCATTTGCAAAATATTTATCTTTCTTAGATTAGATCTCTTTGATGAAGCATCTCATTTCAAGTTATTTTAAAAAAAAATTGTCAAATTTTAAAGCTTGAACTAGAATGCTTAGATTTGAATTTTAAAAGTATTATCTTGCAAGTTAAAGTGCATTTCATTGGCTTCCTTAAACAAACAGACCAAGATTCCAAGGAAAGCTTGCTTTCCTTGGTTATTTTTGTCATTTTTATCATAAGATTAACTTACTAAATTTTTTCGGTAGATTTTTTGGGTGACCCAAACACACTCTTAAAGTGTTTTTGGGCATCTTCTATTGACATGTGCTCGTTGTTTTGCAGCGATTCATGAACATATAGGAGGAAATGCTGCTCGAATTTTGGTAGATCGGGCCATCTGGAGCACCCAGAACCATACTTTCTTAACCCGAAAACTTTTTCCTTTTGTTATTGTAAGCCTTTGAGTCAATTTTGCATGACTGGGGCACTTCTTATCACATTGTAAAGCAAATATTAAATGAGAGCAATTTGGCTAACCAACGCCCACACCCCATCCCCCCAGGGGGGAACTGTGTCAACTCAATTTTTTGTAGCGTGCATTTTTAACTTAGATTTGCTTTTCCAACACTTTAATAAAATTAACTAGGGATAAAATTAACCTTGTTGGTCCGTTCCATTGGCGGGCCACAAGTTCCCTTGCTTTCTCGAAGTACGGTTTCAGAATAAGGGCTTGCCCGAGTACTGGCCTGAAAAGAGACTCTTGGGGCTTAAAAAAGTAATTTTTTTGTTCAAAATACATAAAATTAACAAAGCTTTGTCCCCGTATGCTTTGGATCACCGCAACTTTGTCTGAACATGTTGATTAACCAGAAAGGGACTTAGTGACTAGTAATATGTTTAACATTTCCCAATAAACCACCCTTTACGAAAATCCAGCGTAAGCCTTTATTTGACTCTGGTGGGCAAATTTCTCAAAGGAAGCGGGAAGCATTGGGTAGTGACCTCGGGATTCCGTTAGACTATACCCTCATTTGGTATAGTGTTGAACACCTCCCAGAGACTCTGATCCAGCCCACATGTCCAAGTGAGGAGCCAACTTGTCAAATTCCGGACATATTTCCAGTACCTTACAGTATATTGAAAATACCCCATCCATAATAAAAGCTCATTAACACATAATAAAAAAATTTACCAAGAACAATTGCACAGCATTGTCATTTTGTTTCAAGCATTTTATTTTGACTCCATTTATCAGTACTGGTCTTGTTATTTATATTTTATGATGATGGATGTTTATATCTCAAATGACAATGATGATGTGGAACAATGAAAGATATTATTTTTTTGTTGAATTGATCATGTGTAGAATTTCATAACTCCTAGATTAGTTTTTTTTTATCTTCCATAGATTAAACACCTTAGATTTTATTTTTACTTTTTAGGGTCCACCCACCTTGGCTTTGCTAGGAGTAAGCCTAGATGGAGGAGTCGAGTTTTAGGTGACAACACTTGACTCCGACTTGCCCCCAAGGCCACACCAGCGACTTGAATATTTTTGCCACGTTTTCCCAGGTGTGATGCTAGGCGGCAACATGGATCATATTGCTCGTTGATGATGGAATCCTTGATGGTTGATAATGATATTGTCCTCGGCTCATATTGATGATGTGGAAAATCTCTTAGAGAATTGTATGTGGACATTGGAACCCACACATATGGTGGTATGATATCTCTTGGAGCTTTTATATTCTTCATGATGCCCTCATACTCTTACATATGACCTTGAAGAATTGATGAAGACCTCTTGCACATGATGAAGTTTGGTTTGCACTCTTATCAATTGAAGAAGACATGAGTTGGTCATGATATGTACATATGACCCACTCACATATGGTAGCTTGGTGTTAACCTTTGAAACCCATGATGAAAGCCCTTGAAGTATGGAGCCCATGAATATGGTCATAATGTCTTTCTTGTGTGGAGCCCACACAGTTGGTAGCTTAACCATTGAGGACCAAACACAAGTGGTTCACATGATCCTTGATAATGGTGAATGCTGATGGTACCTTACAAATGGCAGCTTGGGCCTTGAAGCCCCACATGCATGGATCTTGGAATCCATGTACTTGGCATGTTGTTTTTAAAGCCTAAGAGGTATGGTCAAGAAGCCCTGAAGTTGATCAAGGAAAAAGAGTATGAAGGACATTGCAAATGCATGCAAAACCTCCATGGTTTGACAGCGCTCGTCATGCTGTTTCCAACGGTAGGTGTCACGTCACATGGTTCCTTACGGGTGAAAAGATATGAATTTTTTAAAGTTGACAATGTATTTTACCCCCTTTTGATAGGTCAGCCTGCTAAAAACAGGGCATTTAATTATTTTTAATTGATTTTTTTAAGGTCGGGCAGTCTACAACTCTTCTCAACGACCTGGGCTATTCACCTATAAATATAACTCATTGCCAATCCAAAAAAAATGCAGAAGTTTGAGCTCTGATTTTCGGATCTATAGTTGACTGAGGCAGAAATTCAGGACTGAGACAGAAATTCGGACTGAGGCAGCCGCAGAGAAAAAGCAGTGAAGTTTTTGAAGAATCCTTCTCTGAAATTCGGGTTTAACAGAGGCAGAAATTTGGACTGAGGCAAAATTCAGTGGTCTGAGGCAATTTTTTAGTGGTCAGTTTTATGGACTGGTTCTTTTTCTGAAAAATTCAGTGGTCTGCAATATTTTTGGGGCTGCCTCCATGATGGTTTTTAGCACTTCAGGTTATCTACTTCATATATGCACAGCATGACAAGTAAGTATCATATGTTTATATACTCAGAATTCCCATGATGTATACACAGTGAATTTTATAAACACAGTGAAGGTGATATACACAGTGATGTTAAAGTGATATGTACAGTGATGTTACAATGTTACACAGTGATGATGATATTTATACAGTAATAATGACATACAGTGATGACATAGTAATATAAAAAGTGACGTTTTATATACACATCAACATTGAATGATATTTGTGATGACTATATGAACCCTCAGTCATTAGACAGATGAACACCTATGGTATGATGTGCCAGTGATTAGTGATGACTTTGATGATGATATGATACATACAGTGATGAGATGATACACACAGTTGCATACGCTATACAGTAATGATGATATGATGATATACAGTGATGATTTGTATACACAGTGATGATACACAGTGAAATAAACAGTGATACAGTTAGACATGATGCATCTGAGAAGATTCTAGGACCAGACTTCTTGATGACTGGTTTGAACAGCCTATGAACAGAACTTCTGATGTCTTGACTTGAGCAGATGATTGTTTGGGCATGAAACAGTTGACAACAGTTGACAGTGGTTTGGACAATGATCTATGTATTGTGAAGACTTCTTGTTGATTGGCTAAGCAGTTGTGAATAGATCTTTGATGACTTGTATGACAGTGATAAAGATCATGATAGCCTTGGCATGACAGTGATAGCAAATTGAAGGCTTCAGATGACATGAGCAGTGTCTTGACATATGCAGACTTTTAATGACAAAACAGACCTCTGATGAATTGGCTTGAGCAGTACATAGATGATTGGCTAGATAGTCAGCATATTTTTTATGACAGCCAGGTAACTTGGCATGATCAGTGACCAGCAGAGCAGATGATGAAGAGCAGCGGTTGATTGAGTTGGGATAGTAGACAGAGTTGTTTCAGATCATATTGCAAGCTGAGTCTTGCATTTGGGGATTGGATTCCTCAAGCCTTTCTGAGTTGGAGCTGAGAAGACCAGGCTGGGTCTTGGATTGAGAGTTGGTGCTCTTTGTATCAGTTGGTGCTGAGTTAATCGCGAAGATTGTAGTCTTCCATTGTACATCACATAAAACATAAATAAAGCTTACCATACATATCTTGCCCTGTCATTTGATGATGTGATTTTATGTTGATGTTATGCTTATGATCCATTAGCTGATAAATAATAATGATGTAATGATGATGTACTCAATAGCATAATACCTTGATAGACTCTACTTAACTTGTAGAGGTGAAAAAGGGGTTTAATTGCTTACACATTGATTCACCCCCCTCTCAGTGTGACCATTGTGTCCAACAAGTAGTGGCACAACACCATTGAAAATGTTCGGGTGGCAGAAGTGAGCAAGGGACAATCATCAAGAGGTAAGAGCAAACAAAAACCAAAGATGATTAACTTTGCTCGAATGGCCAATGCTCAGGAAGTATACGAGCTACAAGTTTTCGAAGAGGCAAAAAGGAGACCTGAACGGTAGAAGCCCATGATAGCTAAACATGAAAGATTGATGAAAAATCAAACTTGGAATCTCACGGCTCTTCCACTAGGGAAGAAACCTATTGACTACAAATGCGTGTTCAAGGTCAACTACAAAGAAGATGGCACACCTCACAAGTGTAGGGCACAATAGATCACAAAAGGGTTCTCTCAGCAAGAAGGCATTGATTATGAGGAGATCTTTGCTCCTACAACAAAGATGAGAACCATCCAACTAGTTCTAGAGATGGTAACACAATTTTTCTAGAAGGTCAATTGATGGATGTGAAGAGCGCCTTCCTCGATGGAGATTTGGAGGAAGAGGTCTATATGTATCAACCATAGGGGCTTCAAGTTTCAGGGAAGAAGAATCTTGTTTGCATGCTAAAGAAAGATCTATATGGCCTAAAGCAAGCACTTAGGGCACAGTACATTAAGATTGGCAGGTACTTGGATGGGCAAGGGTTCCAACAAAGTCCTTCAGATCCTAACTTATACGTCAAAAGCATTGGTAATGATATTATCCTACTCGCCATTTGTGTAGATAATATCATTATTATTAGTGAGGCAAGTGTAATTAAACCTATGTTGCACAGGGACCCGTCTCCCCCAAAATTTCATATGTTTCATACGTTCTCGTGTTACGGGGACTTTGGAACCCCTCGACAACTTCCCCAATTCAACAAGGATTCCATTGGGGACTTCTCAGTCTTACCCTAACCGTACCTGTCAAAACCGGGGACATTTTAGGAGCGTGCCCAAAGTCCCTCAAGCAACTGGGGACTCCTGGACGTCCCTTAACTTGCACAATTTAAAAAAAAAATTAAACAAATTGACTTACAAAATTTAGAGACTTCCTTTTTTGTTGTCTTGAGGTGTCAATGAGTTTATGACAGTTTTGAGGAATTTGATATATATATCGTTGTGATTTTATTAATTCTCCTCCTGGACAAAGGCTTTGGAGCAAATACAATATATGTAGTGCCATTAATAGACGGGTGCAATCGTTTGTACGTTTGGAAGAACAAATTGGTTATTCTGTCTTCTCCTTCCCAAAATTCCCACCCATAATGATAGCTGCAGTTACAAAGAAATAAAGAGATTGTTGTTGATGATGTTGTTTCAACCATGGTTATAGATTGAAGAATGTAATTGACATGTTTTTAGCCATTGCTCAGCGAAAGAATGCCAAACGTATATTAGAGGCCACAAATGGGGTAAAATGTGCACGTCAAGCTATAGTTAGTGGATGTTTTGTTAACCCCAAGCTGCATAGAGTTGACTTTAGGGGCAAGGTGGGTCAAGCACCACTGGGTCATGGGGTGGCCATGCTTTAATACACCTATAAAGGGTTTTCTAATGGCCCGTCCACCATTTGGAGGGTTTGTCTACATATACATTGTGGCCATTTCTTGGACGTTGGCATTTCATTTCCTTTTCATGTGGCAATTACATGTCAATTTCCTTTCAAACTTTCCTGCAGGCTACAAACATGAACTATGGTCACCAAAGGGAAAGGCTGAAAACATGAATTGTGGTCACCTAAGGGAAGAAACACATCATAACCAATATATCTGCTACATAATCTACGATTATAAGCAGTAAAATATTTTATATTTCATTTTGTAATTTGAATTTCATAATTAGTTCTAATTTTTCTCAATGTTTTTAATTATATATATTATAATTTATTATATATATAGATAATTATATATATTTATTCATATTAGATAATTTTCGTCCCCAACCTACCGTCCCCTAAAAATTGGGGGTGCGCTCTAGCAATCCCAGAAACTCGTCCCCGAGGCCATTGCAACATAGAATTAAACAGCTAAAATCCAATATGAGTAAAGCTTTTGACATTACTGATCTAGGCCTCCTACATTATTGTCTAGGTTTAGAAGTTTGGCAAACAAGTAGCAACGTTTTTGTCTCACAAACAAAATATGCTAGGAGTTTGCTTGACAAGTGAAGAATAGCAAATTGCAAAATCTTTCCTACACCTATGGAGAAAGGGTTGAAACTATCAACCATGACCGACTCTAAGGAAGCTAACGAGTTAGTCTACAACGAGCTAGTGGGGAGCTTGATATATCTTAAAACCGCTAGCCTGATTTGAGTTATGTTGTGAGCTTCATTTCCAAATTCATGATAGCGCCAAAGGCAGAGCATTGAACTACATCAAAGAAGGCATTGTGATATGTGAAAGGGGCTCTTGACTTCGATATTCTACATTGCAGAATCAAAGATCCTAGGTTGTGTGAATATACAGATTAAGACTGGGAAACTTGTGTGGATAACAAAAAATCAACCTCTAGATATGTATTCAACCTAAGCAGGGGTGCAATCACATGGACCAGCAAGAAGCAGCATGAAGTAGCCCTTTCATCAAGAGAAGCATAATATGAAAGAGCAATGAAAGGAGCATTTGAGTTAGTCTGGCTTGAGAGGATGCTTTTAGACATGAAGATGCAACAAACAAAGCCGACACCCCTACTTTGTGACAATCAAGGGGAGCTCAAACTAGCCAAGAATTCAATCTTCCATGAGCATACCAAGCATGTTGAAATACATTGCCATTTCATTAGACAACCTGTAGAAGATGGATCTGTTAAGCTCCAGTATTGTCCTGCAAAGGACCAAATCGTAGACATTTTCACCAAGCCTCTGGGTCTTGAAAAGCATGCAAAATTCTAGAATAAGCTCGATATAGTTAGTAGATTAAGCATCAAGGGAGGGTGTTAAAGAAATTTACAGCTTATAATGGTCAATTAGATATTAGACATAACCATTAATAGAGTCACTTCAGAATTTCAGTTAATTTGTGTTTTATGCTTTGTTTCACTTTATTGTGTTTCTCAATCTATCCCACATTCATAAAGTGGATTGACTCACCCTGACTATAACCCTTTAAAATAAAGCTTTCGCTTTCTCATTTATGCAATGCAATATAGATAACTCTTCTGAGTTAAGCTTGGTTTGTTTGAGTTCAATTTTCGTGATACATAGGAAAGTAGACGAAAGGATTAATTCAATAGACTTTTAGTTTTCAATACTAGAAGTTTTCATAGTGCAATGATGCACCATACAAAAGAATTTGGTCAAGGATATATGAGGTCAAAGAAAGGACATATATGAAGTAGATAATACTTATGAAGGATAAAATCAAATATTTTGTGTAATTACCACTCGTTTAAATCTCCTAACACATTATTGTTGTTGCAAATGAAGCCATGGGCTATGGACTCACATAAAGTTCATGACAAAAATCTTGGTGGAAGTAAAATAAATCAACAAGTATACTAAAGACAAACAAATAGATGTAGTTGTCCAAATTAAATACATTAAAGCATAAAAACAAGCAAATCCCACTGAGAGCTAACAAACTAATCATATGAAAACCAAATACAACTAAATATTATTTAATTTAATAGTAATTTAAATATTAATGTCAACCAAAACAAAACTAGACAAAGAATTATTAATTATCGATAACATTATTAAAATACATGAAATATGATTCTAAAAGCAAGTAAAACTATGATTTTGCTTCACCTATTATTCCTCCTTTTTATGCCACCACTACTACACTTGATCAAGAACCCACACACCTTGATTCATTTGAAGTCGAGTATGTAAATACCTACATAGCCTGTCTTTCCTATCTCATTCCTCATTTCAAACTCCTCTTCCTTCGAAATAGTGAATCGAAAACATGACTTAGTTTCCAATTCCATGTGAGAAGTTGCTTTGGATTCCTACCCCATACATTGACCACAAGAAGCTTTCCCAATACTAGGGTAATTGCCCCATGAATTGTTGGTTTGGTAAAGAATGTAAGGCTATTGATAAATATATTTGATTTTACTTATCCACTAGCCCATCCACCTAACAAGAATATCATTGTCTCTTTTGACGTAAGAAACATAGTTTTCTTTCTTCTCAGAGATGTAAGCTCCTCTCATCCCTTTGGCATACCCTCCTTTTGAAGAAAACTTCCATTTGCTCTAACAATCATTACCAATCTTGCATTCAACATGTTTCCTTCTATGACTACCAACTCAATCCCATATCCCTATCCTTCCCTGCACTTTGCCACATATTTTTAAAGAGTTATCCAAGTTTTGGTTTGAATGGATCCATTGACTGCAAGGACTTCCAAGATGAATTCCTTAAGTATGGTATGGATTATCTTACACCCCACATTGTCGATCTGTTCAATAAGGTAGTTTACTTGAGATTTCTCCATCGTGGCCACAACACATCATCCACCTGATTTTTGAATTGGTTGATAGTTCAAATGCAAACAACACAAGACCTAGGATGTGAATGCAAACTTTATGCCACTATGAATATGTAGATATCAAACCATTTTGAAAGAGACAAATTCAAGGCTGTAGGCCAAGCAAGGTTCTTAAATATCCACTAAACTATGGATCACACCTTCACACACTATACTATTATTCTGGAGGATAGGCAATGTTCTCTTATTGTTTAGTAGAGTTTTGAAAGTCTTTTGACGCAATCGTGAGGGCATCCCTATGTCAAAAATCAGGTTATGTACGTTTTATCGCATAAAAAAAACTTGATACAAGAACATGTAAACAAAAGTAATGCTTAATTAAATCTAAACTAAATCAAAACAAAAATAACATAATTTTCATCTCTTTCAACTTAATGCTCCATTTGGTCACTGCATTAGAGTTGGTCCTCGAGAATCATCAAATGCACAATATATAAAATAAATTTCAACTGACATGAATAGTAAACTAAATTTCAAATGCCATGTACATGAGAAGTAGCATTAAAGAATTATAACCATTATTTGGATTGGCCTTATACTCAGATATTTCTGAGTTTGATCTTGTCACTGAAAGGACAAGTCAAACTGGTTAAACCATATACGTACCTAGAGAGAGAGAAAAGGTTCAGGTAAAAACAAACAGATCTCGAGTTCTTCAATCAATAAGCAAATGATAGGGATAAAAGAAACACATAGGTGCAGCAGACTCTGAAAGTCAAGCACGCAAATAATTCCCACACATAAGAACTCAAACAGACAAAGACAAGTCAATCATAGCTGAAGTAAATTGCAGAGGTAAGGTGGGTCTGAGCAGAGATCAATCAGTCCTGAATAAGATAAAATAAATTATGCAGAAATAAATCTGAGTAGAGATCAATCATGAAAGACAAGCTGAGAATGCATAACCCGTGAAGCAACCCGAGGAGAGATTGAGGCAAACAGTGAGACAGCCGTGAAGGAAACCCGTGAAGGAATAGAGAGACAACTGTGGAGAGAGATACGTGAGACTGCTAAATCAGTGAGACAGATAAAACCGTGAGACTGAGACAAATAAAACTGTGAGCCAGATACAGAGATAAAACCGTGAGACTGCTCGAAATAACAATTGTTGAGTTAGACTCGCGAGACAGCCGTGTAGAGAGATAATCCATGAGATAGTCCGAAATAACAAATGCTGAGATAAACCGTGAGACAACCTAAAATAACAATTGCTGAGATAATCCGTGAGACAGTCGAAATAGCAAATGCTGAGATAATCCGTGAGACAGCCTACCCAAAACAATTGACCCAAGTAGAAGAGTAGACGTGAAGATTAAGTTCACGGTGAGTTTTTTCACGTTTGTTGAATTAGAGTTAAGTTTATATATAGTTTTAGAGTTAGAAAACTTAGGATTAAATTAATAATAAAAACTTAGAATTAAAAAAAAGAATAATAAGAAATAAATAATAAATAAAATAAAAAGTAGGGTAACAATGGTCCAAGGGTTTTCAAATTAAAAAAAAAAAAAAAGATAAGACTTAAAATAAAAACTTTATTAATAAACTCATAAAGTCTTTATTAATAAAGATTTTATTAATAAGACTAAAAAATAAATATTTAATGAATTTATCATAAAGTAAAAGTCCAAAGGTCCAACAAAAGGTAAAAAGACCAAAATCATAAGTGGGTCAAGGGTCCTATATCCAATGGTCTTTAATAAATCAAATAGATAAATACACTCCATAAAGTAGGAGTCATCAGGGTCAAATGTGCACATAAGTGAGAGTGCTAGGACCAAGTAAGAAAAGGACCATGAGTCAACAACCACAAGACCAAGGTGGACAATCAATCAGATAGGACCAATAAAGACCAAAGACTTTTCTCTCTCTCAAGATACATAGTTTATATATTTTCATCACTGTATAAGGGAGAAGATCCAAACGGATGGTACAATCCTTTTGTCCTTAATACTGCTCCTAAGAGTTAGATACTAGGGACATCGTCAAGGGGTGGGCAGTCCCTTGAGAAGCAACCTAGCAATAACCGATTAGGAGAGGGGACAACAATATCTTCCATTCTCAATGAATGGCTTTCAGCTCAAGGCTGAACCTCAGTCCTAGACTAGGACATGTTGATCAACCATCTGGTCCATGACCAGGATCTCCATTCTCCCAGTGAATGGTCCTCAGCCTCAAGCTGAGCATTCAGTCCTAGGCTGAATGTTGATCAACCATCTGCAGGACCTAGGAAGTCTCTGTCTCAACCTGCAGGATCTGCTTGGTCATCGTGACCAAGAAACCGTCTGGTTCTGGACCAGAATACCCTAGAGACAAATAGGGGCCCTAGCCACATGCTAGGGACTTTGCCATGGCATCAACCTGCTTGGTCCTCGACCAAGAACCCCAGGAGACAACTGGGGGCCCTAGGGTACCTTCTAGGGTCTTACTCATTACTCTGCCTGGTTAACTTGACCAGGAACCCTAGTTAACTGACTAGGGTACCATTCTCTCTAAGAATGGGTCTCGTAGCTGCACTAAAAAATTAACACCCTATTCCATAGAGAGCGAGACACCAGTCCCCCTGAGCATCCCATTAAGGTTGTCTTGTGGCTTTAAGAGATAGTTATAGGTCAACTCCACATGAAACTAGGATTTTTTTTACTTCATGAGTAACACCAATAGGACCAAACAAAGTTGTCTACTTTCTCCCACATGGTTTGGGATCTACATTTACAAGATGGATAAGTATCTTGGGGAAAACAACCATGTAGACGATGGTTTCCTCCTAGACCATGTCTTGATTGCTATACTATTGTTTGCAAATGACATGGCCCTTTTGCCCTCCTTCCTCTAAAGTCTTCAAAGGCAGTTGGACATTCTCACCAACCTCTATGATCTTAAGCATAATGGCAATCAACCTTAACAATATTAGGGTCATGATCTTTACAACCTCCAAGAAATATCCCACAAATTTCCACTTCTTTTTTTGAGGGGGTAGGCCATAATAATCTCTACTTTGCCACTTGTCATTTCCTATCCTAATTGCATTCAACACCATCAGATACATGACCTCAAGGTGCTCAGTTACTTTTGGGTTTACTCCCACCACCAGTGAATCGAGGAAAACCACCACTTCAAACAATTGAAGATGACATCTCAGTTGCACATAGACATCCAGTTTAAAGAGCAAATTATTTTCATATGTCCCATTTACTATGAGATACAAGGGAAGTTCCAAAACTTGCTTTGAGAATTTAGGTGTTACTTGGCGAATTTCTTTTGCTAACTTGATTAGAAATCACTACCTTTACACATCCGAGGGGGCATTATCCATAGACAAGAGATTTTTTGGTACCTCGCCAACATCAATGTCCTTAGACTCATTACCTCTTCCTTTCAACCTATATCAACTACTAGAGGCAATACATGCCAAGCAAATTTGCTAGCCTTAGATACTCTTGGTCGCAAATCTATTTACACAAGAGAGTTCCTCAGGTTTGAAAACTAACAAAAAAGGATTTGCTTTAGCCTCTTCACAATAATAGATGATGAAAGGGATGCCTTTTGTCCCTCATTCTTTCAATCTATCTCAACTACTAGAGTTGGTACATGCTAGGTAGATTTACCATTAGATATTATTGCTCACATATCTATTTAGACAAGAGAGTTCCTCAAGTTTGAAAACCAACGAAGAAAGTTTTGTATTAGCCTCTTCATAGTGATAGATGACGAAAGGTCCCTCCACCTCTCATTCTAATTCCATTTCTAGGTTGAGCTAGAGCCTTGCACTTATTAGGGTTTACACTTCTCTTACTTATCCTCTCTTATGCTTATTACAGTATACACTTAAAAATCATATTAAGGTATATACTCTTTCTTCTCTTCCATTTATTACATTTGTATCACTTTTACTTTGTTATCTTTTCTTTATTTTCAGGAATGTTTCGCAATGCTCCCATCGTCCATGGATGGATGATTGCACTTTCTGGTCCCACTGACCCTTTTCGTTGCTCCTTTCTGGACATCAATAAAATAATCTTATCTTATACCCACATTTCTCCTTTTTGTTGTACTTTACATCTTTGGTGTTGTTGTTCCTTGTAACTTGAGAGTTCCTCTAGCTCAAATTTGTGTTTATTCCCACCCGTTATGGATAAAACAAAGCACCATATTCCAAATGAGTATCATATCTACAAATTATTTTTCCAAGGACCTAACTTAGAGGCCCCACTTACTTAGGTGGTTAAAGAAACCATGTGAACGTCTTTGCACATCTTCCTATGGTATTATCTTGGGGAGCGCATGGTTATCTTCTTGCTAAGGGCCCAAGTTATTTTGGGCATGGCGTTAAGTCTTCCAAGATGGTTAAATTCTTGATCTCGTGGAGCGCTCCCATATGTGGCCTATTGCCCCATTTGTTGAGGATGGTGTAGCTACCTTGGCACAACTATCTAGGGCGCATTCCACTTGGGGATTGTTATATTATTTGTTGATGTGAGTCTATACCTAATTTTCCCATTCTCCAAGGGCACAACCTACAAGGACTAGTTTAATACTATCTTGCTCGATTAGTGTGTCCCATAATTACCTAGCACACTTCTCTAGGGCACACCACTTGGGGAGTTGATTTGGCACATCTATTGAGGAGATCCAACCACTTTGGCACGTATATTGAGGTCACATCATTGGAGGAGTAATTGATTGCATATGCATGCACATGGACCTAGATGTTTGCACACTTATGAAGGAGTCCTAACAACCGTCCCAATATTTCGAGGTCACACCTCCTCAAGGATTATTTTATGATTATCTTGCTTGGTCAATGTGGACTCATTGCACATTTCTCAAGGGTGCACTTTCTCATGGAGCATTTTACATTATAAAGCATTATCAAAGTGGTCCAAAGAGTCCTTGCACATTTATCTAGGGCACACCTCTTCCTTTGAATATTTTATATTATTTGGTGTTTAACAACCCTTCTTGATGAGCAATCCCTTCACTTTGACTAAGCAAGATTTAGTATTTTATTTTAAGGAGGTTGTTCAAGGGTTACATTGGAGAGCTCACCAAGGAAAAGTGTCATTTTGCATGGAGGGCGTTTTACACTAGAGGATATGTGGCACCCCCACTATCTAGTCCATTTTACTCGGTTATTTTATTGTTAGGGTTTTGACTAGTCATTTGTTAGTTAGGGGGTATTGTTTGTTTACTCCCCATAGGATATATCTAGCATCTAGCAATGGATATTATCATTTTATTGAAGGAGGTTTTGAGCTCTTCATCTATATAAGATGAGCTCCTCCTATTGCAGTGGTTGTTGATGGTTTGAGGAGACAATACTCATTTGGCTTGGCATGTATTGAAGATCCTTAGAAAGACTCTAAGAGGTCAAAGGTTATTCTATCTATGTGTGGCTGCTCATATTTGTCACATTTTATGTTGGATTATTATGCTAAATTATGCTAGGGCAGCCATGCCATTGAGAAAGGATAGTTAAAGAGGTGTTACCTCCATGCCATTGAGAAAGGATAGTTAAAGAGGTGTTACCTTTTTTCTTTTCTTCGATGGAATGCACATCCCAAGAAATCCTCTAAGTACTTCCATTCATTTCAAGGATGGTACTAAAGGTAAACTAACTGTTTGCAGTTTTGACAACCTAACCCAATGGGGACATCAAGTGAGGCCCACAATATTCATAGAGGCAACTAGCCTAGGGACTTGACCCCATAACCTCTTGCTTGTAATTCACAACACTCAACCACTCAAGCTAACCTGGCTTCATGAGGTGTTACCTATTGCTTTAATTGTTGTTTTTATATTCATGCTGAAAGTATTCATGTTATGTCATTCCGGGAGAAGATTGAATGATATTTATTAGTTTGGAATAAAATCACACTTTATTGTGTGCATGTTCATACATAACGCACCTATTTTAGGGTCTTTAATTTCTATCAATTTCCAGCCATTAAAATATGCATTCATAGGTTGACTTCTGCATGCTGGGACGGCAGATTTGCCCCCATCCTTCCAATTTTACCAGCCCTCTTAGAAACTTTTGACTCCATATTCCCTCTTGGATATTTGGCACTAGTCATTTCCCATCACCACCACTAAAAGAAATCTATTTTGATCATCCATAAGTATGTTTTAATAAGACAAACTCTACACTTTACCTCGAGATCTATATGTATATGTCTCCGTTATCCTATTCCAGGGACACCCCCCTTGTACTGGAGGAGAGCCAGTGTAAAGTGAGAAGAGGGTTGTGCAGTGACAATGGGATTTGCCCCTCTTGAGTTGGGTTAGCACTAATCTTAGACTTTTGATCTCAAGTGCTAGTTTGATAGCTAACAGCCCCTTCATTTTCAAATATTCTACCTACTATGAGATCCAGGGACATTATCAATGCTTGTTTAGAGACTCCCACAAATCCTTGAGGATTTCTGTATAGTACAAGGACTAGAGATCTCTAACATTGTTCCTTTGTGAGATGAGTCACTTCTGACATACTACTCTGTATGGCAAGTCTTGATTCCAGCCACAAGAAGCATAAAACAAAATCTCCTCTTGAGGTGAGTCTGTGGTGTAGAGTCCATAGCCACCAACTGATGGATGAAAAGAATCTCATCATCGATTTCTTTTTGGCCTTGGATGTTAGGAGAATTGCAAGATGATAACATTCTTGGTTTAAGGCAAATGTCCTGATGTAGTCCACCTTCTATTTGAGGCTCTTGAGTACTCGGTAATATCTCTTGATAACCTTTTTGCTTCTCCTCATATTGCCCTTCCAGCTTATTTTTACAACTGCTATGGTGCTCTCAATATGTTCTATAGCATTTCTGGAGATGCTTTAGCACTCCCTATCCTCACTTATATACCTATATTTGTACTTTTCAGTTACAATGGCAGAATTTGGCCACCAGTGTACATTAATATCTAGATTAAATTAAATTAACATTATATTAAATTAAAACGGTAACAGTTGATCTATCAACATAATCATATTGTTGAAGGCCTTTCAACCAAGAATTTATAAAAAAATTGCACTGATTGCCTGATTTTTCTGCCAATATATCAAGGAAAAGAAAGACCCTGCAATCCAAATCCTATAATTATCAGTGTATTTATTGGCATTGTTATTTACAACTTCAGCATCAATTAGGTTGAAGCCAAATCTCACATTGCAAGATCTCTTCTTAGAAAATAAAAAGATGAGCTATTGCACGTTTGAAATTTTACTTACAAAAAGAAAACCAACACATAAAAATATTATTTCTTAATTACAGAATTACCTGCAATGGTGGCCGGCCACCTCCCAAAGCAAGAATAGTATCCCTAAATCTTCTACCAGTCTCCTTGACAGCCTGAAACAAAAATTCATAATTGTAAGAGTTCTACAATAATTGGTATTAAAAAAGAAGTAAAAGAGATTGAAATTATTAATGGTCAAGCTCAATTGAAATAATTTTTAGTGGACCAGTTCTACTATCTATCTATCCACCTATCCATTCATCCATAAATCTATACGTCAGTGAGTAAATCAATCAATTTATACATCTATCCATCTATCTCACCATCAGTCAGACAATGATTAATTCGATCCATCTATCTATAGTCACTTGATTCTTAAGAATTGTTGAGCATTTATTTGGGCAGCAATCTGCACTACTGCTTCAACTATTGGCTCTTTTGACTCATCATACTTTAATGATAGATTTTGCAATCATGAAGATTATGGCCCAATATGTGTTGTTACAATGTGAGTTATGAGCATAATTTCAGCCAAAATAAATTCAATCAACCTATCTATAGCCACTTGATTCTTAAGGATTGTTGAGTATTTATTTGGGCTGCAACCTGTGCTACATCAACATCCCTCCTCTTGCCTTTTCCAAGTCATCATACTTTAACGATAGACTTTGCCATCATAAAGGCTATGGCCAGATCAGGTGTTTTGCATGTTTTACTTCTACAAATGTAATGGACTATTGTGGGGTATTGTGGGGTACTTTGAGCAGATTCATCTGCCTCCCCTTTTTATGAGGCTGATAATTTTGTGGTCTATCTCTTGTTCATGACTGAAAAGTTCAATTTTCTGGTCCATTTGCAAATCCGTTCCCTTACGAAATGATGTCATGATGTATGATGAATGCAACATAGATGGAAAAATCGCCAAAATTTTGAAGACATCACGACTTTTTATGATATAAAACATCAAATATAAAATCGACCTGAAAAAATCGCAAAATTTTGAAAAAAATGGCATATGAAAAAATCAGCAAAATTTGGAAAAAAATAGCGAAAAGTGGAAAAATCTGCAGGCAAATTTTCACCCTATTAAAGTGCTGATAGTGGTGTCCTTTTAAACTTATTTGTCTTTGCAGATGTTGTGGAATGAGAGGGAAGGCGTTTACCATCATCAACAACCCCAAACCATTGTTCTCATCACAATAAAAAAAAAAATTATTGGAGCAGAGATCATCACTGCAGAAATAATTTTAGCAATGTATTTGATTGCATTCCAAGACATTTATGAACTATCTTGTTTATCACTAGAATCTTAGAAAGCCTTGGACGAACTAGGTATGTAGCTTCTCATTCATCCAGAAAGAAATGAGACTCAAAAGTTATATAGTGAACACTGAAGACGCTAGCAACAAGGGCTTGTAAAATAACAGTTTCATGTTGAAGCAAGATGACTAGTGAAAAGTGAAATTTCTTCTATAGTATGTGTAGCATTTGGTGTAATGAGGATTTGAATTTTGATTGGAGGGTAAGATCGGAGGTAGTAAATTAGTAAATATTGAAACGTTGATATATTCTAGAACACCATCTATATCAAATAAAACCTTAAGAGACATAACTTCAATTATTGTCTTGCACATTTTAAGTGACTTCCGCCTTCACCTTTTGCAACACTAAAATTCAACGGGAAGACACCAAAACATTAGCATTTATGTATACATCCATCCTCATGGATCTAGGGTTTTAGATTGCAACTGCTTTGTGTTGATTCATAGCATGGATTAGATACTTCGACTGCAAGCCTTCAGAAACACAAAGGGATAATGACCATAGATAAGAGGACAAACCTTTTCAATTATTGGACCATTGACCATACACCTACCTTGTTAGATTTTTAACTTTTAATCAATATTATCTAAGATCTTATCTGAAAGAATGACAAGCACAGCATAACACAATAGACACAAAGAATTTCCTTGGGGAAACAATAAAGGAGAAAACCCCACAACTTCCTCAGAGATAGAACCTTCACCAATACAATGTCACAAAAGTAAAACCCCAAAACAAAGATGGTCTTCTGTAGCTCTCTCTTTTTCCTCCTATGCGAACTTGTCTTCTCTCCCTCACTAATGCGAATTGAGTGAGTGAGTGTTGTGTCCAAATGAGAGAGCTATGCTCTCTATTTATACTTTACTTTTGCTTGACCTTTTCACTTACTAGGTCAGCCCCAATAAAACTAACCGGCCGACTTCTCTAGGAGACTCAATAATACAATTACATTTGACTCTTTAAGGGGTCTATTGCCCCAACTTACATGGGAGGCTTTTACCTCAATGACCTAGGATGACTAAGCATCATAATGACAAGAGCAGAGGAAAAACATCTCCAATGGAGGTACAAATGAAATACAATAATAATAATAATATAAAATACAATAGAATATCTTTTGAAGTTACAACTACATCAAAACTCCCTCTTAACTAGGAAGGTATTCTCTAGCCACAGTCATCAACCCCATTGGACACAAGTCTGGATATCATCATCACTGGATCATCATCAATGTTGGAACTGTTGTCCGCCAGATTGCACACCAGCAGCGGAAATCTTTCGAAAGGTGTCTCTTCACTACAAGTGAGAAAGGTGTGGCCTTGGGGGCAAGCAATGAGCCAGGTATTGTCACCTAAATCCCAGCTCCTCCGTTTAGGCAAACTCCTAACGAAGCCAACGGGGGTAGTCCCTATAAAGAGTTGTCTAAGGCTCTTGTGTGTTTAAAAATGTTTTTGGTGATGTGATGCGGATGGGTGTTGTTTAGGAGTTTTCTGAAAGTGAGAGACACAATAATACTTTAAATTAGATCAAGATAACGCAATCCACGTTGCAAAATAGAAGATGAGAAATACACTTGGATAAGAAATAAATCACTCTTTACGCAAATCAAAACAAGTACTCCAATATTGATATTAAGCAAATAAAATATTGTGATGAAGGACCAGCGCCTTATGGAGTCAAAATGTAAAAGTGATTGTAAAATGCTTGATACAAGTGTTTTGAGATGAAAGTTTTTGAGAACGTTTTGCATCTTATCTTGGTAAATTAAAGATTTTAGTGGTCTTGATTATTATGGCTAAGAACAAGGGGTATCAAAAGGAGTGGAACCTTAACCAATAAAAACACTGGCAACCTTTTAGGTGATAGGTCGGGAGCACCCAGATTGCAAAGAGGGCAAGTGTGCTTACGGCTTGACCGCCCTCGAGTCTGACAGTGGATTCCCGACACCACCTCTTCAGGAAGAACTCAGTAATTTTGCCTTGGTTGGGGTTTTGGGTAAAATTTTAATTAATGTTATCGCTTGTGAAATTAACAGGTCTTCCACCTTTCTGAGTACTAGCCCAACCGTTTCCGGTTGGCAGAGCATACGGGTGTAGGACACGAGACCAAGATAAATTAATTAAAGGGGTGTATGAGTGGAAAATTTTTATTATTAGAGCACTTTGTTCAACTCTCCGACAGAGAGCGCTCTTGACTTGATCTTACGACCACAATTCAAGAGACTTGCTAATTAACAAATGCCTAATGCAGGAAAATGATGCAAGACTAATAATGCCCTCCGATAGAGGGTGCTCTTGACTTGTATTTGGCCAAGTTCAAGAGACTTTGGTTCGTTTTAAGAAGCAAATAGTGGTTGTGTTGTAAAAGCAATAAATTTCAACTTGAAATGATTAAACAATGTAATAGATTGCAAAGATATGAAATATTGCTTAACAATACTATTTTGCCAAATAAAATAAACTTGAAAAATCTAGTGTTCTACCACACAAATTCTAATCTAAAAGTGGGATCAATCTCCGAACAAGATCAACCACTAGAAGCCACCAGTCTTGGAAACCTTCCAGCTAGCTGGATGTCCACAAGAAGCTGATGGGGGAACGAGAAACTACCACAAAGTTATGTGGCCTTTGGGATACAATCCCAAAGTTAGTTTTACTCTGGTCAAGGCTTGGAAGAGAGAATACAAGATGAAAAGTAAAGTACTAAACAAAAAAAAGACTCTAATCTACCCAAGAATCTCTTTCAGGTTAAAGACCGTACTCGGGAGAGCATGGGGGTAAGTAAATCGGAAAATATAACCAAGATAACTTATTGAAATGAAAACTAATCTAAGAGCATATTAAAGATCTAAACTAGAAAATCAAACCACTCAATGAAGACTACAAGACTTCCCCAAATGGGGGAAGTGAATGTGGGGGCTTAAAAAACCCCACTTGCAACTTTATTGTGAGAGTACAATTGCCCTTGGCAATGAAACCCTTGTAGGGACTTTGAGAGAAATAAATTGGGAAATATTAAAACAAACTTCTAAGAACTATTACAAAAGGATAATACTAATCTCTTGGCTTTGATTTGTCCTCTTGTTTCTTGATGGCTTCTTGTTTTGGAAAACCTCTTGACTTTCCTCTTCTTTGAAAACACCTACACAAATCCAAATCAATCTAACAAGGCACCCTTTAATGTTAAAGAAAACAATAATGAAATTTGAAAAATAGTTAAGTCCTAGATCCAAGATGCAACAATGAAACTAACTAGAACTAACTTAATGTAAATCTGAATGCAACTTCTTAAAAGAAACTAGATGCAAACTCAAAATTTAAGAAAAAGAGCTAAGATGCAAACCAAGCAAGCAAGCAAAGGCAATAGATTCTTAAGACTTTGAACTTTTAAACTACTTGCAAGGTTGAGTGAAGGGGTTGACGGGGCAGCCAATGAACTTTTACTTTATGACAGTCAATTCAACACTGTTTTGTGGCAGCCAATGCACCTTTAGATAGCACTGTTCTTGAGGTATCAAATGTAAAATTTTAAACAGTCAACTCACTGTTTTATGGTAGCCAACACAATCAACCAAAATGGAAATTAGTGGATTAGTATATTGACAAAATGAAACTAGATAACAACAAAGCGTAAGATCTACACTAGTAATGTTGAAATGATATAACTAACTACCATAAGAAAAACACTAGATCCTAACTATGAAATGCCACAATGAGATCTAAGATTAAACTTCCAATGAGATGCAAATAACTATTAAGACTAAACTGAACTATTACTAACAACTTTTGTGTTTTTGTTATGTTTTAGGGCATGAAAAGAGATGGACGAGAGGAGACCTAGAGAGATGGGACGAATGGGAAGGAGGGAGGAAGTTTGAAGTGGGACAAGGGCTGAAATTAGGTAGAGCGAATGCAATGAAGGGCAAAGATTTGAAGGGAGACGAGGGCAAAGAGAGAGGACCAAAGAGGTGGGACGAGAGCTAGGGATGGCTAGGGCTAGACTAGGGCAAGGAGGAATGGGCTAGCAAAACAAGAGCAAAGGGTTTCAAGGAGAAGACAAGATGGCTTGAAGAATGGAAGCCTAAAGTAACCAAGTTGATTTTAAATGAGTTCGAAAGATGGAACCTTAGATTTAGGCTTTTTGCCAAATCCTTTGATGCTTGAGATTGACTCTAGAAGGATCCTGAAGCACACACAATTTGTTAGAAAATGTAGGCCTTTTGAAGAGATGAAAGATGCAACCTAGCTCAAATCTCTCTTCAAACCTGTAGGATCTGCACAAGTAATCACTCATAAACACATCTTGATCATAATTGTATGCAAAATAAAAGTGGGATTAGAATAGTATAGGTATTTCCAACTACAGTCTACTCCTAGATCACACTCAAACCAAACATAAATGGACAACTTGTATTCAAATGCCCATCCTATGGGCTTAAGAAAGCCTTCTAAGCAAATTATAGATCAATATATGAGATTACAAGCAAATAACAAGAACAAATTCACCTTGATATTATGAAGACATTTCCATGAAAAGCATTTGACAACATATAGATCTCCAAAGTCGCTTTATTTCCTTAAGCCAATGGCTTTGCAATCACAAAATGGCAGAGTAACTTTACATCAAAAATTCCATGAGATAATAACCCCAAAGGGCCTCTCTTTATAGTAAAACTATAAGCTAAAACCCTAGGTCGAATTGGCTTGAGTGAGAGCCAATGGAAATAGACATGTAGTTCGAATTCCAATAAACACCAAGCTTTGGAGAGCTAACTCGAATGACAACTCGCACTAGTTGGTAGGTTGAATAGATAGGTGGCAAGCTCGACTTCATTGAGGCATGGGAAGTATCACCCAACGAATAGACATGCTACAACAAGGATTACGTGAGGATAAGGTAGGAATGACGTGAGCTTTGTGGAGAGGTGCGAATTAGTTGGTGGGTGACAAGTGGAGAAAAGGTAGGTACTAACTCGAATTGCAAGGAGAGCCAAGCTAATGGTGATTGATGAGTCATGAGGGCGCCTACTCTAGACTTAAATGCAAATCCACCAAACCATTTATCAATTGACAACTCATCAAATCGACTTTTGAAGGAAGAAGGGCGAATTAGTTTAGGGAGATCTCTTGCTGGTGACTGGATAGTTGACTTAAGCCACTTGAAGTTGATTGGAATCCTCATAAATGTCTATTGCCATGTCATTTAGCCTTTTATTTTAATCAAATTGATTAATTTTGGAGAGATTTGGATTATCTCCAAAATATTCAATTTTATTATTTTAATTAATAATTTCTCTGTAAATGACTTTTCAGAGAAAATATTAATTATGAGGCTGAATTGACATCCGAAAGTTGGGTTTAGCTGCTCCATGGGTCATGTGTGATTTTTGGCTTATGAAACGAGCCATCAAACACTAAATTCGGGCCCAGGATGACTGACATATTACAGACTCAAATTTCTCTATTTAAACTATAGAGAAATTTAATTAAAATTTAAAAATAATTAAAAACCCCAAATCCGACGCGTCCGGTAAAAAATTTTCGAAATTTTTTCTGGGGGTCCTAGAGACTTAGGACATGACCAGAACCTATTCTAATAGTGTCTAGTAGGTTTATACATTACAGTTGGACTCTAATAACCCCCCATGGCAAAAATTTCCAAAATCGGGCATTCCAGCTTTGGAGGAAGCGGGAGAAAAACCAAGAGATTATATCCCGCCTGAAGCAAAGTATAATCTGACGGTGAAAAAACTCCCTGGAATACCTTAGTTGTTTAATCCAGTAATGGGGAACCAAGCCACTCAGGCCTTACTAGCACACTTTATTACAAACCCCCATGGGGCCATGGTCATGTCGACTCAAAAACAAAACTGGCTAGACCCAAATATCTAAAACCCAGATACTCTGGAAGTGAACACTGATGTGTTCCAACACTGGCGGCTCAATAAGGTTTCAACTATTGTACAAATCAGTTGATAACAGGAACATCATCATCAACACCGGATCATCATTGTCATTGTTGCTGCAATCCTCATCATGTCGATCATCGATTGGTGACATCTCTCGAATCTACTCGTCATAGGAAGTTCTATAGAGCCAACCCTTTGTCATGCTAAATGTAGGCCTAGCTCTCTTGTAGGTCTTCATCATCTCTGCAAGAATCCATCAAGTAGGTACAACCCAGGACCATTCATTACATTGCCACAGCAATCACTTGCGTCTCCTACTATCGCCTCATCGTATCCAGATCATCTCATCATCTCACAGAGCACAGCCCAGATGCACATCACATGTCCCACAATTGTCATCCCGCATCTACCAACATGGGAGGACTTTCCTACCACCATGCGAGATCCTGCCTAGGTGCACACACAGTGTCTTAAGACCGGTGAACATCACAACGTCTCTAGTATGGGAGGACTTTCATACCACCATACGAGACCTCGTCTACCAACATGCGAGGACTTTCCTACCAACATGTGAGACACAGCACTAACATCAACCGACATGGGAGAACTTTCTTACCACCATTCGGGAAAAGCTCAGCACTTACATCTACCGACATGGGAGGACTTTCCTACCACCATTCAAGAAAGGCTCAGCACTTACATCTACATCATGGGAGGACTTTCCTACCAACATTCCGGAAAGGCTCAGCTCTTACATCTACAACATGGGAGGACTTTGCTACCACCATGCGAGAAAGGCTCATGTGCATCTGCATCTTCCAAAGTCATCACTCCCTCTTAGGAGGAACCTTGATCTGGATTACACCAAGCTTCTCTGTGAAGTACTCAAACTTCACTCTGGCTAGCGACTTGGTCAACACATCGGCTATCTGCTCGTCTGTCGCAACATACTGGAGCTTCACTGCTCCTCTCTACACCATATCCCTGATATAGTGATACTTGATCTCAATGTGCTTCGACTTGTCATGGAACACCGGGTTCTCGGACAACTTCACACAACTCTGGTTGTCACAAAATATACAAGTCGCCTCTAACTAGAGATCAAACAAATCAGACAGTAGCTTCCCAAGCCATACTGCCTCACAACTAGCCGAACAAGCTGCAACATACTTTGCTTCGGTTGTACTCAGTGCCACGCACGACTGCTTCCTGCTAAACCAAGAGATCATACCGGATCCCATACTGAAGCAGCATCTTGAAGTGCTCTTCCTATCTGTGGCACTGCCTGCCTAATCCGAATCAACATAACCCTGCAGGTTAATCTTCTGATTCGCGTCATACCTGAGCCCATAATCAACTGTACCCTTCAGGTACCTCAATATATGCTTTGCAGCAACCGGGTGAACTTGTCGCGGATCCGTCACAAACTGGCTCAATGTGTTCATAGCAAAAGCATATGTCTGGTCTTGTGTTCATCAAGTACATCGATGATCCAATCATCTGACTATACATCGTGGCATCAACTGACTCTAATGAAGCATCACAAAGTAGTTTCAAGTTCGATGCCATAGGTGTGGCCATAGCCTTGCAGTCCATCATTCCGAACCTCTTCAGAATCTCCATTGCATACTTCCCTTGTCCAAGGAAGATTCCATCCTTACTCTGCCACACCTCCATGCCTAAGAAATAATGCATCATCCCCAGGTCCTTCATCTCGAACTCTGCGACAAGCTTCCTCTTCGAATTAGTGATAAGCTCATCCTCCCCTGTCAGAAACAGATCACCTTCATAGAGTAGAAGTATCACTGGATTTCCCTCTTCAACCTTATAGTAACGATTGGAATATGCTTTACACTTGGTAAAGCCTAAGCTCATCAGAAAGTTGTCCATCTTGCCGTACCATGTTTTCCAGAACCCAAAGGTGCCTTTCCAATAGGGGGTTCTCCTCCTTTTATAGGATAATAAAGACCAAAACCCTAAACTACAAAACCACTTTTTAAAACCAGTGGTTGAAATCAAACGATATAACAATCTAATCAATGGCTAAGATGAGCCAATACAATATATCACATGGATCACTCAAAAGGAGGGTGACGTCATACATAAAGTGTCTCTAAGGAGGGTGATGTCACACCTAAAGGGTGGCTAGATAACATGGAGCCACAACATATGACATGGACAAGTCACCTAAAGAACATGGTTGGGATAGGAGGCATTAATCTCCTTCACTAGCATGTCCCCATGGCACAATAATATAGAATATAAGTCTATGACATGTCCAAGTAACACAAATGACCAAATCCTGTCCTCAAAATTTGAGAGAGACATGCAGTAAAAGGCCACCTGTAGCCACTGTGGACCCCAGTGACTGGTGCAAACTGATCTAGAAGAAGGGGGGTTCACCATGGATGACCTCAAAGTAGACCAAGTGCCAAAACCTTGCCTCAATTGCCCAAATTGAATTTTTCAGTGACCTTTTTATTCCATTTTTGAATCCTCCTGAAAACCCTGAAAGTGCCCAAAAATTGCCTCTAGGGTGCCTGCGCTATCAAACTGAAGGTGCCATCATGTCCGAAAGTGGGGGTATAATGGTAGCGCCCTAGGAAACAACTTTCCTTCAATGCTCCTGTTGGACAGGCTGGATCAACATGCCCAAACTGGTCAACAGGTGGATAACTGCAACTATCATGCCCAGAAGTGCTCGGAACTGAAAGATAAGTGTCTCAATGGATCTAGAAGACCCAAATACACTAGAGATGAGTACTCATACACCACATGATAACCTATGGGGTCATTTGTAGGGTCCACCATACCCAAATAGTGTAAAATATGATGATCTGGGAATAATAATAAAACTGACCAACTGCATCCATCATCATCTTAAGCATATATCCAACAAATGGAATCATCAATAGGTGTATGTGGGACCACAGATCATCATCAATAAGCACATATGGTCCATCTCATCACGAATCCCAAGAATGACCATGGTCAAACCATGTTTGACTAGGTCAAAATACAACCACGGAATGGATTATAACAAAAGACTAAGACATGTTCTTTTAATCATATTTACAGCTTAACTTAAAGTATAAACATCATTCAGTGGCAGTTAATACATATATATTTCAACATTGTTTATAGTTTACTTGCACAAAAGCTTTAAAGACATACTCATCCAATGGACATGGCCTAACTGCTAGCAAAGGGTAAAGGCTAAGGACAAGGCTAGGCAGAAAGGGATGACTTGACCAAGTCAACTAAGTTACACTTTGGACGGGGAAAGGGGAAGCTACATTCTGTGCTGGAAAATATAACAGAGGGAATGGCAGTGCCTCACAAATGGATAAGTTGTTTAGAGAGTACTTGTTCAACTTAGGCATCATATCTACATCAAGTTTATCCAGGTTCATTAGGATCATTCATGTAATTTCCATGGCCTTTTTGGCCTATATGACCCCTCTGGGATTTCACATACGCTAAAAAGCACAACTAATCGCAGCTTGCATCTGGGGCATATTTACATTTATGAGGTCCGCAATATTTAGATATAACATTTGTTTAACCATTGCTTTCCAGACTTTTCTATACTCTTCATGGGGTATTTTAGCATTTCATTGCTTTAGCCTTTATTCATCGTGTGTTGAGAAACACATTCTAGAATTTTAATTTCATAGGCTTTTATAAGAGATTTCCAATATAAGTAGTACATGTGCTTTTAGTTTTAGCCAACAACAACTCATGTGACTTAGAGGGAATTCCGCGCTAAGCCAAACATCGGGGCAACCAACTAGAGTGATCTAGGCATAAAATCCAACTCACCAAAGGCAAGTTCTGTCACCAACTCAGAGCCGAAGCACAAAACAAACGTGGATGCGATCCAACACAGAGGTAGAAATGGGGAAGTCCTCCATATCAAACAGTCAAGAAGGCAAGTCAAGGTGAAAGCCAAAATAAGGAAGGTCATGGATGGATGGAGTCAAGTGAATGTGGTGCCTAGGCTAGCAAACAAAGATGTCAAGAAAAGCCATGTCCATGCTCACAGGAGGGTAATGAAAGCAATGAGTATTGTCAGAATACCTTAGAGTGCAAGTAATAAATCCAATTTTATATTTATAAAACCATCCAAGATATTTCATTTCATTATTTAAATAGTACTTCCACATCATGAGTTATGTACCAAGTCAACGCTATGAAGATGACTAAAATAACAAGATAATAGTCCAATGTTAACAATCATAAGTCTAAATGGTCACATCAATGCACATCATAAATAGCCATCATATAGAACCACTGAAACACTGCTGCAACAATACACCTGGAATTCTGGGTACTGAACTGAAAATGTATGGAACAAAAGGTCACATCGGTCATCAAATCTAAGTTCTCAAGGCTCATCCTTGGCACAAGGTTTACTCAATGTCATATATACTGCTCTGATATGTGAGTGATCTCAAATAACTCTGCTCATCATAACTGATCTCTGTAAAAACTAAGCTCTGAAAAGTACAGATATCTGCTCAGCAAGAACAGTAACCCCGCTACTATGGTGTGATAACAAGTACACTCTATCACCACTTGGTCTACACATTAATACAATAGATTAGGTAACATTGAAAAATGCGGTTATATATAAGGTGGTTAAACCACGATAACCATATTTGGTATTATAAAATGTAACGAACATGGTGTAATGGTGTATAAGAATAGAATAGAACCAAACTTTATTAAAAGTACACTAGGAAAATTTGTCTATGGGAAAAAAAAACTTACATTTCATTGTAGCAATCCTATACAAAAGTGAGAAATTTAAAATGCAAAAAGGAACAGAATTGGAAGAGATATAATATAGCGAACGCAGATATCAGTAGAGGTGTTGTTCTACTTATCCAGATGTGCCCCTAGAAGAGGATCACTTATTCAAGCTGGGTTGAATAACAATATCCCATCCCTAGGGACCATCATCTTGGCTGTTATTTTTTTGTGGTCATTAGTTGGACACTAATACAATTATCTTATCTTATCTTATCTATTTGTGAATCCCAGAATCCTAGAATATTGCATCACAACTGAAAAATCAGAGTTTCTAAAAATAGAAACTGCTAAAAATAGAGGAATCAAGATTCTGAAAATGCCCAGCTGACTATCCTCATCCCCCATGCATTCAAAATCTGCACCTAAATCAGATGCATATGGGAATATTGTTAAAAAAAGTGCCCCAAAAGCCTGAACTGGAAACCTGCTAGAAATGGCACAACTTGTACTAGAACCCATGGAACCGATATCTGAATGATCCCCAAAACTCATACATTGCAACTCTAAAACAAGGTCAGACTGGAAGAATACTCTGCAACAAGGTACCCATATCACTAATCTACTCACAAACCATCAATGCTGAAAGGTCAAGTCTGTCATGTTGAGTGCACCCCGTATAGCGTTCACAAACCATCAATGCTGAATGGTAAACTCTGTAATATTGAGCTCACCCCATATAATATCCATGAACATATATTAGAACTTAAAATCCAGATATGTATAGGTGAATCTAGTGTTAACAGTTACAATGAAGCAGGAGCCTGAGCCTGATTACAGATAAATGTCAAGGGGTACCTTTAGGTTCCTTTATGAATAGCCATGTCCTTTACATATTTATTATGCTTTATTATTTTTTATTAGTCTTATTTTATCATCATGTTAATTATCCCTCCTATCTTTATTATATTAACTATACAACAATTGACTAAACTTGCAAACACTGACATTACTCTAAACAAGGTTAATACTCTGTTTACATTATGAAGAATAAAAATCCCAATATAACATGGAGTCATAATCAACGACACGCTAATCATAATAAAATGATTCAAGATCGAAAACCTTCTCACAGACGATCCCAATAAATATCTACCTAGGATGGATTGATCCTTTTACAATACGAAAATATTGTTTAGAAGCTTCAAATACATTTTTGTCTCATTTCTCTAAGTGCTTTGAGGACAAAGCATCTCAAGAAGGAGTGACTTTTAATGTACATAATTAATACTGTTTATACTTAAATCATTGTCTATGTAAGGTCGTGTCATTTAGCAATTGCGGTGTCTCTTAGCAATAGCAGTCTTATCAACTGCATATTCATCATCAATTGTACCATTCCTTTTATCAATAACTATTTTATATTTATGACATTTAAGGGCTGGTCCCCTTTTCTATGAATGCTCCAGTAATGAACTGCTATGTTAATTACGGAAAATCATTCACTTACAGCATAGACATCCTCAACAAGTGAACAGAACAACATAAGAATAGATTCAGAAACATAATCTCAACGTGTTCATGGCAATTATTCATCAATGAACTGCTATGTTAATTACGGAAAATCATTCACTTACAGCATAGACATCCTCAACAAGTGAACAGAACAACATAAGAATAGATTCAGAAACATAATCTCAACGTGTTCATGGCAATTATTCATCAAGTAAATTCATTGTCATTGCTCAACACTTCTTTCCCTACAAGGCTGACAATAATTTATTTGTGCAGATTTTCGATAGTCTAACTTGATATGCATTGGCAAAATATCATAAGGACAGTTCAATATACTAATATCACAATGACACAGTTGAATATATAATCATTAATATTAAACAGGAAAATCCATTCAATAACACTGATACTCCAAAATCAACATATATTTTTTTGCACTCATCACAAAATGCTGTCACACCAGTTTTCAGAAGATTCAAAACCTATATGGTGATAATATATCCCAAGAAACAGGCAATCTATTCAGGATAAATAAAATTATATATTATATAAGGCTTGATAAAACCAATACCTTTTCATTATCCAGTCCAGCCTCTTCAAATGCTGAGAATGCATCTGCAGAAAGAACCTCAGCCCACTGTAGCAAATTTGCAACAAGTCAGCTTGCTCTAGAGATTGAAGTTCAAGTATAAAATTATGTAGTATATGCATTTGAAAAAATACTATCAAATGAACAACTGAATATAAACCTAATTAACAATGCCCAGTAAGATATATGAATGATGATATTCATGTCACAATATTTGCACTTCATGTAAAGTACTCTTACCAAGTAATGTCCAACAACAATAAATAGGTCAATGGGACAAAGAAGTGCCACCCAATGTAGATATATAGTGAGAAAGTGATAAAAGCCCCCGAAGCTATGCTATCTGTTATGCCCCAGATTCTCTGCAGCAATGTTATCAGAACCGGACCGGTTTTAACAAAACCGGCAGGTCTGACTGGTTTACAAGCCTCTGAGCAATCTGAACAGTTGCACAAAACCTGAAAGGGCTAGTTCCGTACAGAACTGGCCGGTTCTGTACAGGCCATACAGGGCACGAATTTTTTCTTTTTTTTTTCTTAAAGAAACCAAAACACTAAGTGAGGGGGGGTGCAAACCCTATGCTCCTACTAATGCTATATAAAGCTAGAAAACAAAGGTAAACCCTAGACCTAGTCATTATTGGCAGTATTAAATGGTAATATTAAATTCTTAAAGTAAAAGTGATCTTTTACTTAAATTTTTAACATTACCATTAATTGTTTCAGGATGTTTGAGAGTGGTTCCAACCTCAACAGATTTCAAATGCAAAAAGTAAATTTTTTTATCCCATTCAAAATTCAATAGGCTTAACAGTTTTTAGGATTTAAGGATTGCAATGTTTCCATTAGATTCTATCATGTATGAGGGTATGGGATTGGCATTTAATGAAGCACATCAACCCCTATATGTACCTTGATGTTAGTGGTGCTAATTGTTCATATTGATATCGGTGGCCTCAAAACTATTTTTTGAAGAATCTCTAGTTTATAACCTAATTTACTACTGTACTTTGGTTAAAATATGGATTACACTTAGTGCTATTTTTGTTGTATGCACTCTTACTTCCTATATACATGAGAAGCTTTGCAGATTTGTGTATAAAGGTTTGAATTTTGATGGATGCACATGAATATATATTTTCTTTTTCAAATTTTGAATATTTTATGTATAATTAGGTCAACAGGCTTTGTGGTCCGTTTTTCTTTTCTGATTTTTTTCTGATTCTGGTCCAGTTTCGGTTCCTGAAGTCAGCCGGTTTGATGACCGGTCTGGTTCTGATAACTATGCTCTACAGTGCACCCTACCAGATGTGCCAAAGAGGGGGGTCTTTTTGGCCTATGTAGCAAAGCTACCCATACCCGGGGGTAGGGTAAATGTATCCATACATGGTACTTGGGTACGGGTAAGGTACGTACCATTCTGTATCTTGCACTAGCTCCACATACACAAGACATCGTTATAAAAAATACGTACATATAGGGTAAAGGGTACGGCGTACGCCGCGTTTGGGTACTCCGGAGGTATGGCCATCTCAGCAAAATGCAAATCTGCTGGGGAAAAAATCGTCAATTTCATTAAATTATGAATTAATTTAATAAAAACAACATAAAAAGTAAAATCATGTGCCCTACCCCCTCATAAACCTCAAAGCTATCCCTTCATAAGTAAACGACCCCCACCCTCGGTAACCATTTCATTGCTCTCTGAGTCGATAATGGACACTCTTCAACGGCGGACAAACACACTTCAGCCACGGATAGCAGCAAGTGTTTCATCAACAGACATCAGCCTAAGTCACCTGGTTCGAGTTCGTGTTCAAATTCGGAGACCTTGAAATTCGACAAAAAACCGGCAAGGAAAAATTTGGCAATAAAATTCGACATAAAATTCAGCATTAAGTTCGAGTGACTATAAATTTTGGAAATTAAAAAATATTTCATTATATATATATAAATATTAAATATAATAATGATATATTGAGTTATTTAAATATTATATAATTTATTTTCATTTATATAAATAAGTGAATCTAATGGTTAAGATTAAGAATTTGTGGTCTATTTTAGAAGGTCAAAGTTTCAAATTTAAAAATGTATCAGTAGATTATTTACATCTCTAAAATCTCATTTTTATTGGCAAGAACCATAAGATGTATATTTTAATTTCATTCTTAATAAATTAGAAAATATATGATTATTTTCAACAAAATGCATTACATGTTTGTTGTCTGTCATTTCACCCCCTCGACCGACCGATAGCCCATTCGGAAAAATCAATCCAGCCACCGACTTGGCAAACAACCCACGATCCACCGATCCACCAACTTGGCACATGATACGCTGCTACACGAAGACTACACGTCCCCCTCGCAAACTTGGGTGCGTGCAAAGATCCATGAGCCAACCACTTCAAGGCTCACGAAACTCGATATGAAACCGACCCTGGTACAAAACCCACATGAAAATTGACGATTTTTTTCGAACAAGTTCAGCTTGCTGCAAAAATCAACGAATTTTGATTTTGAAAGCAAAAAACCGCCGAATCCGGTGACTTAGACAGAAGCACACCGACACGGTGGACTGGGGACTATCAAGAAAAAATAAAAATTGACCAACAAATCGCAAGCAAGCTTACTACAGTGTTGCTTGCAGTGAGGAGAAAAATGACAAGGAGATTGGCTCCCACATTTGACAATTTTAGATAGTGAAGAGATCGACAGAATCAGCAGTGAGGAGAAGTTGAATTGTTGAAGGTATTAGAATTTTTCATTTGACTCTTTGAGTCATTTCATTTCCAAATTTGAAGATTTCACTTACAACTTCAAGTTTACTATTTTTCAGTTTCCCTATCTCTCCAAATTTCCAAAAATCACCAAAATGTCTTCATCAAAACAAAATCCTCCATATCCACTATGGAAATATGTGGAGAGGACTGTTATCACATATACAGTAGTTGGGCTACCATATTTTTCAGATCAGATTCCAGTCCTTTTTTCAGCCAGTCCTTTACATTGAGATGCTTGAGATGAGTATTTATTTCAGGATCACTCCTATTTTATGAACAGCCAGTATATTCTTATGCCACGACTGAGTCTCAGGAAACTCAGATTTGATGACCGATGTAGCCATTTTTGCCATACAGAACAGTATGCAGTGTCGAGATGTGCAGCAGTAGTTTCCAGTTGACAGTTGATGATTTAGGTGATTGGTACAAGTATATGATTGTGTATTGGTTTATTATTTCTTTGTTGGTCATTCTTGTAGCTTGATTTAGCATTTAGTGGTCGTGACCTGGCGGTCTATTTATAGATTATGGACATGGTTGTTAACTTATATCTATATAGCCTTGCCTGTTGAGAGATATGAAGTTCTTGTGTATACTCATGGGTTTCACCCTCCTTAGGAGAATGGAGGTGATCATTCCCACCATTATATGGCTTGCTAGTCTTGGCATCATTTTCACTATCACCATCCATCCGCTACCTTCCAATTTTAGTTTTATCCCAACTTACATCTTAACCTGTGATATGGAGGACTTCCCCACTCTAACCTCTTTGTTGGATAAGCTTCCCTATTTAATTTGTGTCTCGGCTCTGAGTTACCTAAGTTGTGTTGGCTAAAACCTAAAACAGATAGTACTACCATCATTACATGTATCTGGAAACTATTGTGTATCTTATGAAAGCCCATTGAAATGAAATTCAATAAAAACTGTGTTTCTAAAAACAAATGAAGTAAGGGCTATGGAAATGTGAAATGAATGAAATGTAAATCCCTTAGAAGGGATATCTAAAGGCCTAATAAAAGCAGTGGATAAATAAATGCCATATCTAAAGACTATTGGCTATGGAAATGAAATGAAAGGCCCAAATAAAGCAATGGTTTAATAACTGCTAAATCCAAATATTGCCGGCATTATTTCAATGTAATGATTATTTCCCCACGGAGCCTACGGGTTGTGATGTGAGATGGAGTAAGGGGCAGCTAATTCTAAGTGTCCCTAGAGTCTCAAGTTACAGTTAGCTGGGCACCTAGTCATGGCGGCTCTAGAAAAGATCCTCACGGAGCTGAATCAGCTTGGATGTGAGTTGTAGACATTTGTCAAGGTTGAATAAGCACTTCCCAAACAGCTTATCCATTTGTGAGACTCTGCCATCCCCTGTGATATTGTTTGTCTAGCATATGCTTGAGTGTGTATCCCCTTTTCTACATCCAAAGTATCATAGTGTGAAGTTTGTACAGTCATCCGTTAGCCTAGCCTTGTATTTATCCACCCTCACCCATTACTCCCGAACATGTTGTATTTAGTTTTGGCCCTGGGTGACCAAGCAGTGAGTTACAGGCTAAGTTGCCAGGAAATGTGGGTGTGGGGGCGGGTGCGGGGACCGGGACGCCACTTTTTGAAATATGGTACTCGGGTTCGTCGGGGTACTATATATATATATAAGTAGCTGTAACAAAACAATAAAATTAAAAGTTAAAAACATGTCACATGCACATTTCTTCATAATTCAATGATTCATCATTCATTCAACATTCACATTGGAACATAAAATTTGATATCAAGTGGAAGTTACTGTTATCACACCATAGTAGCAGAGCTACTATTCTTGCCTAGCAGATATCTGCACATTCCAGAGCTTGGATTATTCAGAACTTGGCTATGATGACTTTATATTTTGAGATCACTCATGATTAGAGCAGTGTATTATTCATACTTATGTTAGACCTTGTGTCAACGCTGGGCCTTGAGAGTTCAGATTTGATGACCGATGTGACCCTTTATTCCATACAGTTTCAGTTCAGTGCCTAGAGATGTATTGCAGAAGTGTTTCAGATGATATATGATGATTATTCTTGTGATGATGTTGTATGACCTATGGATTTCTGATCATTGACTGTGGATTATTATCTTGTTGCTTTAGTCATGTTCACAGCATTAGCTTGGTATATAATTCATGATGTGGCAAACTCTGTAAAACTTAAAATGGACTATCTTGATGATGAATTATAAAATGGACATTTTACTTGCACATTTAGGTTGTTTGGCAAAACTCACCGGTTTACTACCTTGCATAGATATGGTCTTTCTTGACACCATTTGTCTGCTAGCTTAGGGTCCACTTTCACTTGACCCCATCCATCCATGACTTTCCTTATTTGGCTTTAACCCTTCACTTGTCTTACTTGACTTTCTGATATTGAGGACTTCCCTTTTTACTACCTCTGTGTTTGGACCGCATCCCTGTTTGTTTAGTGTCTTGGCTCTGAGTTGGTGACAAAACTTGCCTTTGGTAAGTTGGATTGTAGGCCTAAATCATTCTGGTCGGTTGTCTCGATGTTTGGCACTAGCTCGAACTCCCCCTAGTCACTTGAGATGTTGTTGGCTAAAGCTGAAAGCTCATGTACAACTTATGGAAACTTATATAGATTCACCCATTGAAACTAAAAAGGGCAACAGCGATGAACTGCTAAAAATACTCCTTGAAGAGTATAAAAAAGGTCCAAAAAGCAATGGTTCTTAAATTCTATATCTAAACAATTGTTGACCTTATATATATTTACAAACATGCCCTGGATGCAAGCTACAATTAGTTGTGCTTATCAGCACACCTGAGATCCGAAGGGTTATGTAGGCCAAAAGGCCATGAAATGAAATCAATGGATCCTAATGACTTTGGATCGTCTTTTATAAAAATAGACATGATGCCTAAGTTGAATAAACACTCTCTAAACAACTTACCCATTTGTGAGGCATAGCCATTCACCATGTTTTATTTGTCCAGCACAGAGTTTGTAGCTTTCCCCCTTCTCCCAGTCCAAAGTGTCTTTTAGTTGAGTTTAGACAAGTCACCCCCTTTGCCTAGCCTTGTTCCTAGCCTTCATCCTTATCTAGCAGTTAGACCATGTCCAATGGGTGAATTTGTCATTTAAGCTATTGTGCAAGTAATTATAAATAACAACGGAATGTGCTAACATGATTAATGCCATTGAATGATGTTATACTTCAAGTTAAGCTGTGAGTATTGTTATCACATTTATAGTAGCCGAGCTACCATACATTATTTTTCTGATGCCAGTACACTATTCAGCCAGTTCCCCTACATTTGAGATGCTGAGATGAGCATCTATATTGGATCACTATCAGATTGTGGACAGTAGTGTATATTCCCCATGCCATGACTGAGTCTCAGGACACTCAGAGAGATGACCGATGTAGCCATTATACCATTGGTACAGAGCAGTCAGTAGTGCCCAGAGTTACAGCAGCAGTTTCAGAGGACAGATGATGGTACAGGTTGATGAGCAGTCAGGTATATGACTCAGCAGGTATATCATTGTGTCATGGTTATATTGCTTTTATATTTATTCTTATAGCATGTCTTAGCACTTAGTATCATGATCTGGCGATCATATAGATATGTGGACCTGGTTGATCTTATTATATATATATTATTGTCCCTACTCAGACTTAGAAGTTCACTATTCATACTCATTGGTTTTACCCTCCTTAGGGAGAATAGAGGTGATCATTCAACCATACCCTTGGCTTGCTAGTGTCGACTCCATTATTCATTGTCTTCATCCATCCATGGCCTACCTTTTAGTTTATCACCCTGACTTACTACTTGACTAGTGACATGGAGGATCTTTTCCCCATTGTAGCCTCTGTATTGGATGAGCTTCCCTGTTTATTGTGTCTCGGCTCTGAGTTGGTGACAAAACTTACCTGTGGTGAGTTGGAGTTCCTTGTGAATTCCGCCTAGTCACTAAAGTTGTGTTGGCTAAACCTGAAGCTTTTAGTGCTGCCATGAATACAAAATCTGGAAAAATGAAATGCTATATATTGTATGAAGAGCCCATTCATGCAATGTGTTTCTAAACACACATGAATGAAAGGCATGCCAAATGAAAATGGCTATAAAAATAAAATGTTATATCTTTTGGAAAAATAAATACCTAGGTAAACAAGTTGTCCATGACACACCTAGAAGTGCTCAGGTAAACAAGTGCCTTAAAAACACACCTGCAGCAAAAAGCCTAAAATAAATGTAAATCTATGCAATGTGTTTATAAACACACATAGATCAAGGCTATGGAAACTTCAGGCCCAAAAAGCAATGGAACTTAAGTGTTATATCTAAACAATTGCTTGCCTTGTTTGTATTATGGATTGTGCACATCTGTGAAGGTGAATAAACCCTCATTGAACAACTCATCCATTTGTGAGACACCGCCATTCCCTGTGTTATTGCTCATTCAGTATATACTATGGTGTGTATTCCCTTTCCCTTTGCCAAAGTGTCACAAAGTTAAGTCAATCAAGTCATCCCTTAGCCTAGCCAGTTATTTTAGCCTTCACCCTTCACTAGAAAATTGATCACAGCTATGAAGTGAGTATGATATTGAAAATCTGGTCTGAGTAATAATAATAATTAATGACACTATATATTTGGATTTAGATCGCCAGTAATGATTACTTTGTGTTATAATTGTTATTTGAATAAGTTGTAGAGCATGCATTAACCTTTGACACTTTGCAGCAGCTTCTGATGATGATCTGAGTTATATTTGGTCATGTTGACTTGGTTAGGCCTAGTCTGACCAAGGTCAAACATAGGACATGAGATGGTTGGACCTTATGATGATATGGACAGATGATATATGGTCTATGTATACATACATGATGATTCTATGCAGCAGCTACAGGGTTATGATGATGATTCTTGGTTTACAGCAGTGTTTGGTCATTTACAGATTATTATTATTGGCCCTGTTCCGGTATATTGGATATATATTTTGATTATGCAGAGACTCATATGGTGTATGACTACACATCTTGGATGAATTTGGACCTTCTGAGTCCAATGAGACAGTTTGTTTTCAGTTCCGGGCACTTACAGTGATGATTGAGCCTCAGTAGGATGTCCTAGTGCAGTTTTGGCCTGTCGGAGGCCCTGTCAGAGCAGATGTGAGTTTTATCCGGTTCACCTAGGGCGCTGATGATGGAGGGGGTGGTCCAACCACTTGTTTTTACCATATTACCCCCCTCTCGGACACATTGGTGCCCTCACCTTGACAGCGCGGGCACTCCAGGAGGCAGTTTGGGGCAGTTTCACGCTTACCGAGGCATTTCAGGATTGGTAGAAATGGCTATTGAGGAAATCGATTTGGGCTACTGAGGCAATGTTATGGCATGGGATGATCAGTGATGATAGATCGGGATCCTCCACACCTTCTCCAGCAGTTTCAGCTTCATCGGGGCCTGCATCCATCACTTATGGCACTTTCTGAGGATTTATGAGGTCTTTTTGAGGCCTACGATTTGACTATGGAGGCACGATTTGGTACATGGGTGATTATTTTATGATTATTGTGCTATGGGGATTGACCAAGGAGGGATAAAATTACCCCTTGGACCCACCATAAGCATCTTATTATATTTTGTCATCATGATTTGGTGGGTTTCCCCTCTTCTAGGGCGATTTTGTCCACTCACATAATATTTTATTAGTGATCCATGTATTTTATTGTTGTGCTCATCTCAACCATTGATTAGACATTTGTATCTTTTAATCTTAGCCACTCATTCAAAAAGTGGTTAGGGTTTTGGTGCCTCTCCTTCCTATTTAAAGGAGAGAGCTTCTCATTGTAAGGGGTCTTTGGCTCTTGGATTATTGGTATAGAAAAACTTTCTTGTGGAAATTCTTGTGGTCTCCTTTGCATCTGGTGTTCTTAGATGGTGATTGGAAAGTCTATTGCAACCTAGCATTTGGAATTTGTGGTAAGATCTATCTATTTTTGGAAATCATTGTCTTGTCTACAAGAGGGCGACTTCAACAAGGGCGATTTTGCAAGGCTGCTTCAAATCGACTTTCTTGGCATTCGCTTGTATCAGGGAGTTATCATTAGCATCATTGTGATCTATGCTTTCTTTCTGTTACTTCTCTTGTGGCATTAGTCTTATCTCTTGATTGCATCAAATCTGATATTGTTGGCATTTGTTGTGTAGGAGAGAGGGCGCATTGGCTTCTTGGATCAAATCGACTTGCATAGAAAACTACCTCAAAGCTTCTCAAATTGATCGGGTTTGCATAGATCATCATCATCAAGGCATCTACAAGGTTACCCAGGTAAGATCCACAGGTTTGTTTCTCTTACCTTGATCCAATCCATTGACATAGCTCATAAATTGTTAAAACCCTAAATATTTCAAAACCCCCATTTTTACATTTTCTCAGATCTACTTAGATCTAGTGGGTTGTTGGGCATAATATTGAAAACCCACCTCTATAGCATCCACGGCATCCCAAATCTATAGTTTGGTGAGGATTGGCTTCCATTTGACCCCCTTCCCAAGCCAACTTAGCTTCTCCCAAGCAAGGCGCACTTCCTGGTGGTTGTGAGTTGACCTAGATCTAGGTTGTGGGTAGTTGAGATCCCGCTTGATCCATAATCTACACATCAAATAACCTACCCCCAGATTGTTACTTTTCTGATTTTCACCTTGTGGGCCCCATTCCACATTTCAAGGGATTTAATCCCCATTTTGGACCACTGGGTGCATTCAAACTCAGATCTAGTAAGATCTAGCTGTCGGATTGCCACGAAATTATAGATCCACACTCCCACTTGACTAACCTACCCGGATCTAAAGTTTGGATGCCATTGGACTTGTCTTGACCCACCTAACCCACCTTTTAGGCCTCCTTGGGTAAAGTCGCACCACCTTGGAGAAGTGAGTTAACTCACTTCTAGGACGTGGGTACTTGAGATTCTTGCGGATTTGGAACGGGAATAATTCAAAACCTAGGTCTAGTGTGTCACTTTGTCAGATCTTGCCTTGGGGATAGCATTCCTTGTTTTAAGGGATTGTGGTCCACTTGGGTTAAACCTAGATCTAGACCTACTTATCCATCAAGACCTTTATTGCCCACTTGTCCCATGTACTAGGAGTCTTCAACCACAAGTCAACCATAATTTGACTCCATTATCCCAATTCCCAAGGCACTGGTTACTCTCCACGTCAATTCGACTTTCCTAGATTGTTGGATTAACTTGTGGTTTGACCTTAGTATGGTGAACCAAACCCTTGATGCCATCATGTATCATGGTCAAGCTTGTCATGTGTACTAGTTAGCCCCAATTCAACCCCTAAACTACCCTGCATTGGACACAGTTCCCAAGGCAGTGGATTTTCCAACATTGAACTAGTACTCTATCCCTAGATCTCACTTCAAACATCTTAAGTCACTCTCACATCAACTATGAACCAAAGCTATACCCATTAAACCCCTCACTTGGCTTGTGACTTCATCCTAAGGTCTAGGATAAACCATACACCTTACTTCACTTAGAAACAACTTGATTTGGTGTCTTGGTTTTGATCTCTCCTGTCGGGAGTA
Organism: Larix kaempferi; assembly: GCA_027924585.1. NCBI lineage: Eukaryota > Viridiplantae > Streptophyta > Pinopsida > Pinales > Pinaceae > Larix > Larix kaempferi. Next base: position 13,894,117 of record BSBM01000372.1, on the reverse strand, counting down.
GATCGGGTCTCCTCCGTTGTTGTCTGGGCTAGATAACATAAAGTGAAGGTTGCCTCGACTGGCGTGACAACCATATATTGGAGGTCGAGGTGATCGTGGTTGCACCTTTTGAGTTTCCCTTTCCCTATTGCCATCCATGATTGGATATATCCATAGGGGTAACTACAGTTTAGGTGATAACAAGTATGATTAGAGGAACATGTCTTAGTCTATTGATATGATTTATCCTTGGTTGTATATTGACCTAGTCAAACCTAGTTTGACTATGGTCATTTCTTGGGATGTGTGATAATGTGGGCCATGTGTGCTTATTGATGATGATTGATGGGCCCACATACTCTTGATGATGATACTATATGATGAACATATGATTCAGATGGTGATTAATGCAATTCAGCAGTTTTATTTATTACTTCAGATTATGCATTGTCCATATATGGTGGACCCTACAGTTAGCCCATCAGGGCAACCCATGGTGTATGAGTACACATTCTTAGTAGATTTGGGTCTTCGGGATCAATTGAGACACTTATCTTTCAATTTCAGGCACTTCTAACAGTGATAGATGCAGTTTTCCACTTGTTGAGCAGATTTGGGGTTGATTTCCCAGCCTGAGCACCAAGGGCCATGAGAGGCCAGTTCACCTAGGGCGCAGTATGAAGAGGGGGTGGTCCAGCCACTTGTTATTACCATTTACCCCCCCTTCTGTAGAGCTTGGTGGGCTCAAATTGACAGCGCAGATGCCCTAGGAGGCAATTTCAGCACTTTCACAATTACCGAGGCAGGTTAAAAATGGAATAAAAGGGTCACTGAGGAATTCAATTTGGGCAATTGAGGCAAGGTTTTGGCACTTGATCTTCACAGAGGTATTCCCGGGTGAACCCCCCATCTTCCAGCCAGTTTTCATCAGTCAGTGGGGTCCACAGAGGCCATAGGAGGCCATTTATTGCATGTCTCTCACAGATTTTGAGGACAGATTTGATCATTTATATTTATTTTGGACATATTATATTATTTTATTATGCCATGGGGATGAGCTAGCAAGGATTGATGCCTCCTAGCCCCACCATGTGCTTTATGAGTCATGTCCTAGTCATATGAGGTGGGCCCATGTACCATTGCCCCCTCTAGAGGATGACGTCACCCTCCATGAGTATCTTTTAGCTATGACGTCATCATTATATTGAGTGATCCATGAGTTATGTTGTTATGATTCATCTTAGCCATTGATTATGTATTGAGATCTTTTAATCTCAACCACTCATATTTTGTAAAGTGGTTTTGAGATCTAGGGTTTTGGTCTTTATTCTCCTATATAAGGAGGAGACCCCTATTGTATAGCTCACCTTTGGAGCTCTGGAATATTGGAATAGAACAATTCTTTGTGGAGCATATTTCTCTTGTCTTGTGGATTCTCTTGCATCTTGAGTATACAGTATCTCTTGTATGTATCATTGTGGATTTTGGAGCTACATCTTGTTTTCTTGCAGGGAGGCCGAATTGGTGGAGAGAGGATGATTTGAACAGGGTTATTGTTGGAGGGATCCACATATTTTCTCTTGGGTTGATCTTGGTGACAGGGAGTATCATTATTGTATCTTTGTGACATAGTTGATGCTTTCTATTACATCTTTCCATCATTTTCATAATCATCTTACTTGGCTTGTTTCACTTGATCTTGTCTTGTAGGAGGAGGACGAATTGGCATCTTGGAGGAGGACGTTTTGGCTTGGAGCTCTTGGAGCTCTTGGATCTCACTCTGGAATATACACATAGGAGAATGCGATCAATTTGCAAGGTGGCCATAAGCAATTGAGGTAAGTTCTACAAGGTATGTGCCTAGATCCATCCATTCTTCTTCATTGGTCACAAACCCTTAAAATTCAAAACCCTCATTTTTGTTTTTCGTAGATCTACTTGGATCTAGCTTGGCTTTTGGAAAGATATTGAAAACCCACCTCTATAGTATCCACGGCGATTCGGATCTACAGTTTGGTGGTGATTGGGTTCCATTTGACACACTTTCCAAGGCACCTAGCCCTCTTGAAGGCAATTCGCACACCTTAGGGGAAGCTAGTTTGATTGGTTCCAAGACATGGGTAGGTGAGATCCCACTTGATTCATGATCCTCACACTTGATAACCTACCCCTAGTGCTTCACTTCATTGATTTTTACCTTGTGGGCCCCATTCCTAATTTTGAGGGTTGTGCCCCACTTTGGTCAATTTGGTGATGCATGTTCAATCTCATATCTATGGAGATCTAGCCATTGGATGCCCTTGATTTTCAAGATCCACATTGATAATTGCCTAAACTACCCAGATCTAGACTTTGGTGGCTTTTGGACTTGATTTGACACATTTTCCATGCATTTAGCCCTCCTTGGGCAAAGTCGCACTTCTTGGGGGTTTGAGTTGACCCACTTAGAGAAACTGGGTGTTTGAGATCCCGCTTGTTTTGGAAAGAACATACCTTGAAACCTACATCTAGTGTCTCACTTTGTGAAGTTCTGCCTTGGGGGTATCATTCCTCATTTTGGGGATTGTTGTCCACTTGGGTCACTTAGTGAAACGTTAGATCTAGTAAGATCTAACCATCACACTCACGTGATCTTGAAGAGCCTCCTTGGTTTACATCTTAGGTGTCCCGATCTACATTTTCACATTTTTTTGACTCCATTTGCCCATCCATTTCAAGGCACTAGTCCACCTAAGGCAATTTGCACTTCTTGGGAGTAGTGTCAAGTGCTAGATCCCATATGTGGGTATCTCTAATTTCACCTTAGATCCATAGATCTAATCCTTGCATACCCCTTGGTACCATTTGCACCCTTACCTTCACCTTGTGGGTCCCATTTGAACCATTTCCATATCACAAGGAAGTGGGCCCCACTTGTGTATTTCATGGTACTAGATCTTGTTATGTGGCCTAAATCATTCATTGGTTGAAACACTAGTCATCCCTTAAGCCTCTTTCAACCACATTTAAACTTCTAGGTCCACCTAACCTTGCATTGGTTTCCGTAACTCATATTTCATGCTTCCCTAGAAACCTTTGCTTTGGTCCAATCACCTTTGATTAGCTATAGGGTCTCCCCCTTGGTCTTGATTCATCTAGATCTAAAGTGAAGAGTGCCTCGGTTGTCGTGACTCCCAGGTTGCATTGGGAACCGTGGCATCTCTTGGGTCACCCCTTTAGTTGTCCGTCTCCTCTACCATCCCGGATGGGATTCCTTTGGGGACAACTACAAGTTGTGTGATAACAGTTACATTATGCTTCCATTGTCATACTACATTCAAAATTTGCCTAATGGGCCGATGGCATTTCTAAACATGAAATAGAAAATACAAAATTCAAAAAACACTCAACAGTGATTTCATTCAATGATTCTCCTTCTTGTAACAGTGTAACCTTGTCGATGTATTCAACGTGGAAAGCCCTTCACGGTTTCACCAAACACTGTCGCTGTGGAAAGCCCTTTACCAAACACTGTCACTGCTGAATGACATGATTATGAGATGTTTGAATGGCAAATTATGATGTTTGAAGAGTTTGGGGGTCGTAATTTTAGGATTGGGAGGGGAGGCACCCTTTCCCCCTTCCTTTTATTTGTTTCACTGCTTAAAAAATCAAGGTACGTCACCCCCTTTAAGCCAAACGAACCCATTTTTTCAAGTCAGCGTCTCGGGTTCTTCAGTCAAGAACCCGGTTCGTATGGGCTCGCCAACCAAGAAACCAAACCCGAATCGGAGACGTGGGTTCCTGAACCCGGTGCGGGGACGTGAACCCTACCCCCGAGTATGCAAACCCATGCAACTAAGGTTACAGGCATTTCTATCTTTTACAGGTGATTTACAAAGGAATAAAAAATGGTAAAATGGCTACAAAGCAATTCGATTTGGGCTACTGAGGCAAGGAAATGGCATGAGGATGATTTTGATGATGTGTGTGACATCTCCCACACCTTCCAAAGCAGTTACAGCAATTAGTGGGGCACACGCACTTCCCAGGCTCATATTCGATGGTTTTATTGTGTCTTTGAGGGGACACAACTTGGCCACATGGTCACATTTTGTACTTTTGATGATATATTTGATGATATTGTGCCATGGGGACACACTAGAGAGGGATTATATCACCCCATAAACCAACCATGAGCTTCATGTTATGTTTCTTACTCACTTTATGTGGGACGTCCCCCCTAGGGCCATTTGTCTAGTGCACCCTCTTGTATTTTTTAGTTGATCAATGTACTTTATGATGAGCCCATCTCAATCGTTGATTAAAACTTATGTATCTTTTAATCTTAGACACTCATTAAAAAGTTGGTTAGGGTTTTGGTCTCTCCCATTGCTATTTAAAGGAGAGACCCTCTCATTGTAAAAGGACCTTTGGCTCTTGGAATTTAATAATAGAAGAATTATTTGCAGAGATTCTTGGATCTTCTTTCATGTGATGCTCTTAGATGTTGATTGTAAAGTCTATTGTAACCTAGCATTTGAGATTTTGTGGTGAATCCAAATATATTGTGGAAACAGTGTTTGTCTACGGGAGGGCGACTTCACTTGGGCGTTTTTGCAAGGGGCTCCTCAACTCGTCTCACTTGGATCTGCTTGTATCAGGGGGTTTTCAATAGTATCATTGTGATCTTTGATTTCATCTTGATATGTCTCTTGCTACTATAGTCATTTTCCCTTGATGCTTCAAATCTAACTGAGGTAGTTTGTTGTGCTTCTCTGGGAAAATCGATTTCACTTGGACACTCGCTCAAATCACCTCAAATTGATCGGGAATGCATAGATCATCATCATCAAGGCATTCGCAATATTATTTAGGTAAGATCTACTCTTGATTCATTTATTCTGGGTTCCAATCCATTGACCATTCTCATTTATTGTCAAAACCCTCATCCAATTTTATTCGAAAAAATCCCTAGCTCAAACAACTTAGTTTACCGCCAAACCATTTCTGGGTATTTCACCTTAGGGATAACCCAAGGTGGGTTCTCCAACACGTCATCATTGGAGGACTTTTGTGGCCCAATTCCCTAGGCACTAATCTCTCTACCCTTGCACATTCCCTGTTGTGGCCAGTTTCTCTGTTGATTGATGCTTGTGTTGGGCTTGTGTGTTGATACTATCATATCTCTTAATCAAGTCTATCTAAAGGTACTAGATAGCCCCAATCCTGATCTTAACATATCTGCCTTGGACACATTTCCCAAGGCAGCGGATTTTCATATCATTTGCTAGTACCTTGATCCTGGATCTCTGACCTAAAGCTTATAAGTCACTTGTACTTCCATATTGGATCAAAACTACATCTTTTAAGCCTCTTGATCCAACCCATAACTAATCTTGTAACTTCATCCATAGATCTAGGGTTCATCATACCTAACACCTTACGTACTTCATCCATCTGATTTGATCTGGTGTCTTGGTTGGATCTCTCTTATCGGGAGTTGATCCGAGTCTCCCCCATTGTTATCTTTGGCTTAGATAACATAAAGTGAAGGCTGCCTCGATTGGCATGACAACCAATCCTTTTGGAAATCGAGGTTCTTGTTATCACATATATAGTAGTCGGGCTACCACACAATATTTTTCAGATTCCAGAGCACTTTTCAGCCAGTTCCTTTACATTGAGATGATGAGATGAGCATCTATCTATGGATCACTATCAGATTTTGGATAGCATATATATTTCCCATGCCATGACTGAGTCTCAGGACACTCAGAGAGATGACCGATGTAGCCATTATACCATTTATGCAGAGCAATCAGTAGTGCCCAGAGTACAGTAGCAGTTTCAGAGGATAGATGATGGTTCAGAGGATGAGCATTCAGGTATATGACTCAGCAGGTATATCATAGTGTTATGGTTATATTGCTTTTATATTCATTCTTATGGCATGTCTTAGCACTTAGTGTCATGATCTGGCGATCATATAGATATGTGGACCTGGTTGATCTTATTATATATATTCTACTGTCCTTACTCAGACTTAGAAGTTCACTACTCATACTCATTGGCTTTACCCTCCTTAGGGAGAATAGAGGTGAACATTCCACCATACCTTGGCTTGCTAGTGTTGGCTCCATTATTCATTGTCTTCATCCATCCATTACCTACCTTTTAGTTTATCACCCTGACTTACTACTTGACTAGTGGCATGGAGGATCTTTTCCCCACTATAGCCTCTGCATTGGATGAGCTTCCCTGTTTATTGTGTCTTGGCTCTGAGTTGGTGACAAAACTTACCTTTGGTGAGTTGGATTGTAGGCCTAAATCATTCTGGTCGGTTGTCCCGATGTTTGGCATTGGCTCAAACTCCCCCTAGTCACTTGAGATGTTGTTGGCTAAAACTGAAAGCTCATGTACTACTTATGGAAACTTATAAATTCGCCCATGGAAACTAAAAAGGGCAAGAACGATGAACTGCTAAAAAAATACTCCTCAAAGAGTATAAAAGAAAGGTCCAAAAAGCAATGATTCTTAAAAGCTATATCTAAACAATTGTTGACCTTATGTATGTATAAAAACATGCCCAGGATGCAAGCTGCAACTAGTTGTGCTTATCAGCACACCTAAGATCCGAAGGGTTATGTAGGCCAAAAAGGCCATGAAATGAAATTGAATGATCCTAATGAACCTGGATCAACTTGATGTAGACATGATGCCTAAGTTGAATAAGCACGCCCTAAACAACTTATCCATTTGTGAGACACCGCCATTCCCTGTGTTATTGCTCATTCAGTATATACTATGGTGTGTATCCCCTTTCCCATATCCAAAGTGTCACAATGTTAAGTCAGTCATCATTTAGCCTCACCATTTTATTTTAGCCTTCACCCTTCACTAGCAAATTGATCACAACTATGAAGTGAGTATGGTCCTGAAAGTCTAGTCTGAGTCATATAAATAATTAATGACAATATATATTTGGATTTAGATCGCCAGTAATGATTACTTTGTGTTATAATTGCTATTTGAATGAGTTATAGAGTATGCATTAACCTTTGACACTTTGCAGCAGCTTCTGATGGTAGTCAGAGTTATATTTGGTCAATATTGACCTAGTCAAACCTAGTTTGACCAAGGTCAATCACAGGACATGAGATTATATGACCTTATGATGACACAGGTAGATGATATATGGTCTATGTACATGTACATGATGGTTCTATGCATCAGATACAGGTTTATGATGATGATCTATGGTTTTCAGCATTATTTGAACATTTACAGATTATTATTATTCCACCTGTTCCGGTATATTGGATATATTATATGATCATGCGGAGATCTATATGGTGTATGAGTATACATCTTTGATAGTTTTGGACCTTTTGAGTCCAATGAGACAGTCTATTTTCAGTTCCGGGCAGTTATAGTGATGATTTAGCCTCAGTAGGCTGTCCTAGTGCAATTTTGGTATGTCGGAGACCCTGTCAGAGTAGAGATGATTTTTATTTGGTTCACCTAGGGCGTTGATGATGGAGGGGGTGGTCCAGCCACTTGTTTTTACCATATTACCCCCCTTCCGGACACACTGGTGCCCTCACCTTGACAGCGCAGGCACTCCAGGAGGCAGTTTGGGGTAGGTACACAGTTCCCGAGGCAGTTTTGGATTGGTAGAAATGGCTACAGAGAAATTTGATTTGGGCTACTGAGGCAAAGTTTTGGCACGGGATGATCAGTGATGATGAGTGGGATGTCTTCCGCACCTTCTCCAGCAGTTTCAACTTCATCGGGGCCCACATCCATCACTTATGGCACTTTCTGATGTTTTCTGAGGTCTTTTGAGGCCTACGATTTGTCAATAGAGGCACGATTTGGTATATTGATAACTATTTTATTATTATTGTGCTATGGGGATTGACCAAGGGTGGCTAAAATTACCCCTTGGACCCACCATAAGCTTATTGTTATATTTTGTCATGATTTGGTGGGATCCCCTCTCTTAGGGCGATTTTGTCCACTTATGGGGTTGATCCATGTATTTTAATGTTGAGCTCATCTCAACCATTGATTAGATCTTTTGATCTTTTAATCTTAGCCACTCATGTAAAAAGTGGTTAGGATTATGGTCTCTCTCCATCCTATTTAAGGAGAGAGCCTCTCATTGTAAAATCATCAAGAGATTTTTGGCTCTTGGCTCTTGGAATAAAATTTCTATCTTTTGGAGTACATGCTTGGGTTGGAGTGGATGTTGGTTGTTTTGATTGTAAATGCTTTTGTCCATTGCACTGGAGGATCTATTGTAGCTTTGCCATATCTTTTTACAGGTGGAGAAGACTTCTTCAACAAGTGCGAATTGGTGGGGAGGCTTGCCCTTCAAGCTTGGAGGAGGACGTTTTGGGTTAAACAAGGAGTGGTTTGTCTTTGCACCAACTATTCTTTGCTTATCTCTTTCTTGCTTGTATCTACCTTCAACATGTTAAACTGATTGATGCTTTGCTCCTTGGTTTTGACAGGTTAAAGGGACACATATGTGGCTTGGAAAAATCGATTTTGCAAGAGGGTTTCAAAAATTCTCCATTTGATCTTTGGCAAAAGTAATCCTCATCTCAACTAGCATTCATCTCTTCATCCAGGTATGCTCCAAAGGTATGATCTTCTTCTTCTTTGAATCATCCATAATTTCTAGATCATAAAAACCCTAATTAATCAAAACCCTCATTTTGGTTTTTCTTAGATCTACTTAGATCTAGCCTTGCTCTTGAAGAGATTTTAAAAACCCACCTCTATAGCATCCACCCCTAGTTGGATCTATAGTTTGGTGGTGATTGGGTTAAAATTGACACACTTTTCAAGGCAATAAATCCCTCTTGAACCAAATCGCACTTCCTTGGAGAGGCTTGTTTGGTTAGATCTAGCACATGGGTAGGTGAGATCCCACTTGATTTGCAATCTACACACTTGATAACCTACCCCTAGACTTTTACTTGGGTGATTTCTACTTTGTGGGCATCATTCCACATTTTAAGGGATTAAAGCCCCCTTTTGAACTACTTGGCACCTCAAAACTCAGATCAAGTAAGATCTAACCCTTGGATTGACTTGAATTTCTAGATCCACGTAGATCATTGCCCAAGCTACTTGGATCTACAATTTGGTGGCCATTGGACTTGATTTGACACACCTTATCCACCTTTTGGCCCTCCTTGAGCAAGGTCGCACTTCCTTGGGTGACTGAGTTTGCCCACTTCTAGGACCTGGGTAGTTGAGATTTCAGTGGATTTGGAACGGGCATACCTTGAAACCTATATCTGGAGTATCATTTTGTGACGATTTGCCTTGGGGGTAGCATTCCTTGTTTTAAGGAATTGTGGTCCACTTGGGTCATTTCATGAAATCCTAGATCTAGCAAGATCCAACCACTCTATCACAATTAGCCCACTTGTCTTGACCTCTAGGTGTCCCGATCTACACTTTGGCATATCTTTTGACTCCATTAACCCATCCAACAAGGCACTAGTCCTCCTTAGGCAAGTCGCACTCCTTGGGAATTGTGTCAAACCTTAGATCCAGTAAATGGGTACTCCTAGTTTCAACTTAGATCCATAGATCTACTCATTACATATCCTCTAGTGCCAATTGCATCCCTTAATTTCACCTTGTGGATCCATATTAAGCAATTTCACATATCCCAAGAAAGTAGGACCCACTTGTGTAACACATGGTACCATATCTTATCATTATAACTAATCATGTGGCCTAAATCATTCCTCAAACCACCTTCAACCATACTTTAATTTCTAGGTCCACTTTACCTTGCATTGGTTTCCGTAACGTACCATTTACTCATCCTTAGGAACCTTTGTCTGGGTCCAATCATCTTTGATTGGTTATAGGGTCTCCCCCTAGGTCTTGATTTATCTAGATCTAAAGTGAAGAATGCCTCGGTTGACGTGACTCCCACCTTGCATTGGGAACCGTGGCATCTCTTGGGTCACCTCTTTAGTTGTCCATCTCCTCTACCGTCCCGAATGGGATACCACTAGGGGAAACTACAAGTTGTGTGATAACAGTTCTCTTGGTTCACTTCTTTGGTTGCCTATCCCCTCTGCCATCCTGTATAGGATCCATCATTAGGAGCAACTACAAGTAGTGTGATAACAAGGACAAAACAAACAAAGGGTACAAGGGCGGCAACCACGATAAAATGCAATTTTTGTAAGGCTGAATGGAAAGGTACTTATACAAGAGTTAAGGCCCATTTTATGCAAATCCCAAGGATGGGTGTTGAGCTTTGTAATGGAGACTTGGAGGATAACAGTAGACTCCCTAATGCACAAATAGAGCAGCGAAGAGATGAGGGTAGGGCAGGAAAGGAAGTCTCAAGGAATTGTCCTAATCCTCGTGATGATGTGGATAATGAGTCCATTGAGGTTGGTGATGAAAATCAATCTAAAGATGAAGTTCAATTTGGTGGTGAAAATCTGCCATCAAGAGCATCCAAAAGCACTACAGCTCAAGCACGCAAGAAACCAAAACTTGGTGGCCTTTGTGACATGTTTGATTTGATGTAATCATATCAGCCTACTCACCAAAGACACTAAAGAGATAGATTAATGTCCTATCCAATATTAACAATCGATGGTTATCCTAAGACTAAAGTTATGAACTTCAACGCATCAAAGTGACCCTCTATAACTACCACTTTCACTTTTGAGGTGAAGAGATCAAGATCACCATGGGCTATACATATTTAGGGGCACAATTCTTAGGACCTTCGTTCAGTGCAAAAAATGCTTTCCATCCTTGACGTAACAAGCGAGATGGCTCACTTACCCTACTTGAGAGACAATGCTTCCAAAGCCACTTCTCTTATATCACACTCAAGACTGAAGATACAACTCTTGGACACAATCATCAAAACCACTATCCTTTATGGTTCAAAGATCTGGGGACCTGGTTTGCTTCATACTCATTGGGCTAGGGAGGAGAGTATAGATCCTTGTGTTGCAGTGCATCATTCACTGTAAACAAACAGTCGCTCAACCCGTCATTAAAGTGGAGTTCAAGGCCCATCCTTTGTGCCTCAAGACAATCTTCAGACATGTCTCTTTCCTTTACATACTCAATTGTACCCTCATCCATTAATTGCGTGCTGTAAATGAGGTGAAATTTTAGAATTACACTAATTACCCAATTCCCAAAATTTCTACACAAGGCACTGACCATCATAAAATATAGTTGATTTTCTAACCATTTTAAGGCAAAATACATGAAATACACTTGTTGCAGATTTGTGAGAAAAGTACTTTGCTTCAATTGTAAACCAATGATCTAAATTGTTTTCCTTGCATTTTAGGTCGATTTACTTCACTATTCTCCAAGTTTTATTGCAGAAACGAGGGGAGATTATAACAAATTTATGATTTTTTCAACTCGTTACTCACCAATTTAAAGAATATGCTGTAGATTTCTAAGTATTTCAGTACATATAACAAACTCTTACTGCAGATTTGACATGTTACATTCCCCAAAGAGTTCATAATTGAAGCCTTGAATCATCTAGGAAACCCCCTCTAAAGTTAGCAAAGCACTAACACATAGTCAGTGGGAGTGTGTGAGGTGACATTGGCACTTTGCCTTAAATTATCTGGACAGTTTTCTGTCCATTCAGCAAAGGTATTTCCAAGTGATAACAGAATCTCACCAAGGAAATCCAAAAGCAGAACTCTGTGTACATATGCTGGAAATGAAAGAAATCTACAAAAACTGTTTGTCCATATGCTAGAAATAACAAGAACACATTAGCCACTTCTTATATATTTATGTCTACAATAACCACAAAACAGAATAAAACCTGAAATAAAAACGTGAATGAATAAATTTCAATGGATCAACAAACCAATCATATCCAGAAAACTTCCAAACACAAAACACAATTAAACTTGATTTTTGGGAGGACTCGCATGAGAATACAACTGTACTAGTCCATCTTTAACCCTTTCCAATTGATAACAGTAAAATTATTACTAATACAACTCGACATCCATAAATCTTTAGAATGAATTATGAGCAACTAAGAAAATGGACTACCTTGTAGCTATAGTAACCTGCTCCATATCCACCTGTTCAAGAAACAACACAGTTCCATGTAAAAGAGCTTCTAGATATTAAAATGAATACCAAACATGTCTCAATATCTCATAAACCAACAGTTAACAAAACAGAGAAGAGCCTCTCATTAAAAATAAAATTGCACTAACCTGCAAAGATATGAAGGAAACTGCATAAGAACCTATCCTCCTGCAAATGTGGAAGAACCTGTGTCCTCTGAGCTACCATCTGATCAACATCGAAAATACTCTCCGAACTACCAGGAACATACTTTGAATGCAGTTCTAGATCAATACTGGCAAATCGGATCTACACCGCAAAACATCTCTATCAGATGAAGAGAAATAAACAATAAAATTCATATGGACGCTGGCAATCAAATAATGAAGAGGAAATATAGTTATGTGAAACTGAAACACCAAAATTATCTTTTTCCATTAATCTGAATGTAAAATTGTTACTCTGGGATACATTTAGTTGAATAGTACCCATCATGAGCAATATACTAGGAAAAATTATTGTGCTCTCTAAACGTAGATTTCTTAGATTTTTAGGTATAATACAAATCCTAGAAGTATTAGATATGTTCCTGGAAACAATATAAATAATGTTAGACCTACAAAAAGTAAGGTGGATTTTCTTCCTCAAAGTTTGCTTCCTTTCTTTGTAATCAAGTATTTTTACACTGGCAATCAAATAATGAAGAGGAAATATAGATATGTGAAACTGAAACACCAACAATTATCTTTTTCAATTAATCTGAATGTAAAATTGTTACTCTGGGATACATTTAGTTGAATAGTACCCATCATGACCAATATACTCGAAAAAAATATTGTGCTCTCTAAATGTAGATTTCTAAGATTTTTAGGTATAATACAAATACTAGAAGTATTAGATATGTTCCTGGAAACAACATAAATAATGTTAGACCTACAAAAAGTGAGGTGGATTTTCTTCCTAAAGGTGTGCTTCCCTTCTTTGTAATCAAGTATTTGTACTATATTCCTACGAAAATACTATAAATCAAGGCACAAGGAAGAAAGAAAAGTTGGCAAACAAAAAAATGACACAAAGAACAGATGGAAAGGAGATTGGCCAGCTACAGCAAGACTGAATAAGATTGAACATCACCACAAAAGACATGTTCTAAATATTCACATCAATTTAAAGATTAAGGGTTATATAGACATTAAAATGGAATGTTAAAAGTTACTATCAATATGGTTTGATGTAGGGATTCAATTTCCAATCTAATAAATATGGTTGTATTCAGAGCAAAATACCTGAAAACAGTGGCTCTTTGTATGGGACCAGGTTCCCATTATATTGGTGGCAGTGGGACTAGACTATTTTATCCCACATCTAACTTTGGTTTAATGTAAACAAAACATACGTATACAACGATGGGACTATTAATGAACATATCCAACATAAGAAGTATTACCTCTCTTACAAGTTACAACAGTTCATTAATGGAATTTCTTCCTTGTTTATTTTATATTTTAGCTTTGTGGCTTGTCTTGTGATTTGCCTATGTTGATTTTTGTACCTAGGAAGTGTATTTCCCTAGTGACTTTTGCCTAAGTCACTTAAAGGGGGAAAAAGTGACCCTTGCATTAAATGACTTGTGAAAAGCATTTAATTTGACTTTAGAACATAAAGTCACTTTTTGGAAAATTTAAGTGGGTGAATGAAATTAATATTTATGAGAATTAAATGAGAACATTTAATCGCATCCATTGATCTAATCTAATCTCATCTGTTGGATTTGGAGAACCCTAGGGTTTAGACAAAAAGGCAAGGGAGGCAAGCATAACTCACTTTTTGAAAGAAGAGTGAAGTGTGGAGAGAGGAGACCAAGGGCACGAATTTCGAGGAAGGTACAGCATTAATGACCAGCACAGAAATCGAGGTTCAGCATTTAATGAACACAGAAATCGAGGAGCTGCATTAATTAGCAGCACTAATTTCGAGGTCAGCATTTATTATCAGCACACAACCCGAGGTGACCGTACTGTACAGATTTTGGGCACACAGTTTGAGGGAAAGATTTCTGGGCACACACCACGAGAATAGCAGGCTCGGTTTTCGAGACAGCCTGCTGGGCACATTTCCCAAGGACTGACAGGCACAGTTTTCAAGGCTCTGTTAGGGCACATTTCCCGAGATGGGTCTGCACAAATTTTGAGAAAGGTGCAACATGAATTTCAAGAGAAAGGACAGCACAGAAATCAAGGTGTACGGTTTTCTGTCTTCTCTTCCAGTATGTTTTTCGAGGTCCAGATTTGTACAGAAAACGAGGCAGCTTCAGCACGTTTTTCAAGGCAGTCTGTGGGTGTATTTTCTGGTTGAGATAAGTAGTTTTTGACTGAAAATTATTGTACTGAAATATTGTTGAAGAAATTAAAATCTCTCTCTGTGACTGGTTTTCCCCGTGGGGGTTTTTCCAGGGCTATTGGCCAAAACTTCTGAGTCTGAAATATTTTATGGTGTGCATGTGCATTTAATTTTTCTGCCTGTAAATGTGATTTTCAGTGTGTTTTAAATGTCTGAAATTTTATAAATAATTTCCAGCCAATGCAAACACTGGGTTGGGGATGAAACAGTGAAAACTTGACATAAAACCAGCAAACTGAAAAATCTCAGAAAACTACATGGTATGAAAGCTTGGGGGCAGAAAACATTAAAATTTCAGACAGTTCCAGATTTGAGTATTTTCTTCTGTTAGTGAACAGCACCTTGTTGGGTTGACAAAGATGGCTACAGGACTTAGGTTGGAAGATAAGCTAGATGGGACATGAAACTTTGTGCCATGGAAGGCTAGGATTTTGTTGATTTTAGAGGAGAATGAACTGTGGGAGGAGGTGGTAAGAAACACTACAGCAAAACCTGTTCAAATTCCCGCTACTACAGATACAGCAGCATTATCAGTCTTCAACAAGAAGAACTGTAAAGCTAGAAGAATAATTCTTGATGCAGTTAAAGACCATATCATCCCTCACATTTCAGGTAAAGCTAGGGCACATTTGATGTGGAGTGCTTTAACCAGTTTATACGAAAGTACTAATGAGAACCGGAAGATGGTTCTCAAGGAGAAACTGAAAAGTATAAAGATGATAGGTGGAGAGGGAGTGACATTTTACTTTACCAGGATATCTGCAGTTAGAGATGAGCTAGCAGCAATTGGGGAGGTGGTCACTGCTACTGAGCTTGTGGGTACAACAGTGAATGGGGCTTCCAAGCCCTGGGGTGCATTTTTGCAGGCTATAGTGGGCAAAGAGAACTTACCTTCATGGGAGAGACTGTGGGATGATTTTGTGCAGGAGGAGACCAGGAGAGATCTTGTACAGGGCAATTCTTCACAGGGTAGGGAAGATGAGGAGAATGTGGCTTTGACAGCAATGGGGAAGAAGAAGAAGAAGGGTCCCAAGCAGGGTGGGGCCAAGCAGCAACAGCGGGGTGGGAAGAAAAAGGACTTGAGTAAAATCAGGTGTTATTGTTGTCAGACATTTGGGCACTATGCTTCACAGTGTCCAAGCAAGAAGAAGAAGAGACGGCAGACTGCAGCTTCAGCGAAGGTTGATGACTTCGGAGATAGATTTCAGAGAGAGTTTTCTCTGCGTGCTGGACAGATTGATAGAGAGAGAGCCTCTTTATTTATCAGCACTGATGTGGATATGGAGATGGAGTATTCCTTATTGACAGGCCATCAGATGAGTGCATCCACCACTGGCACTTGGTATTTTCACAGCGGAGCTTCGAGCCACATGACAGGTGCTCGAGAGATGTTCTCCGAGCTTTCACAGACAGGTACAGATGTGGAGGTTGTACTAGGCGATGACACCATTGTTAGAGCAAGTGGTCAGGGGACCATTACATTTCAGAGGGAGTCTATGAGTCCTATGACTCTGAGGGATGTGTTATTTGTCCATGGGCTGAAGAAGAACCTTGTATCAGTTTCCACCATTGAGGACAGGGGTCTTGGGGTTTGTTTCTTGGATGGGTGAGTGCAGGTATTCCCCAAGACTACAGGATTATCTAGCTCCATGGACATTGGGCTTAGATGTGGAAAACTATACAAGCTCTTGTTTCGGCCGCAGCACGCTTTGGCACATAGCAGCAGCAGTGAGCTTTGTGAGCTATAGCATCGGAGGATGGCCCACTTGCATCACCGAGCTCTGAGATTGTTGAGGAGCATGGTTACCGGTTTACCCGAGTTCAGCACAGAGCAGAGTGATGTGTGCAGGGGGTGTGCTTTGGGAAAGTACACCAAGACTGGTTTTCCAAGCAGTGACAGCAGAGTAGCACGAGTACTTGATTTGATCCATACTGATATTTGTGGTCCTATGTCATCAGTTTCTTTGACTGGATTTGAGTACTATATCTCTTTCATTGATGACTACTCCAGGAAGACCTGGATCTACTTCTTGGGGAGCAAGAAGTCACCCTTAATATTGAGAGTCTTCAAGGGTTCAAACCCCTTGTGGAGAATCAGACAGGAAGGAGGATTCGGATGTTGAGATTGTTAATTTTTCTGAGCAGCATCGAGTGCCATTCTCTGGGAGAATGGAGGCACCTGGTCAGTTACCAGGATATTGACCCAGTCTGGGACTGGAAACTCAGCCTGGGGCTGAGAGCCATTCTCTAGGAGAATGGAGGCACCTGGTCAGTTACCAGGATATTAATCCAGTCTGGGACTGGAAGCTCATCCTGGGGCTGAGAGCCATTCTCTGGGAGAATGGAGGCACCTGGTCAATTACCAGGATTTCACTATAAGCCCTAGACCGGGTCTAGGCAAGTGGTGTACTCCTCCCCTTGATCTATGGGCTATGGGACCTTCTCAAGGGACTGATCAACCCTTGTGGAAATACCTAGCACTGGATTTTGGTGGAAACAAGGAGGGTGAAGTAAAAGCAATTAATAATTCTCCTAATGATGATGTACTTGGAGTGGACATGAACGGATCATTGAAGAACACCTGGATGGCTTATTGTAACCACTTGAAGAACCATGAAACCCAAGTATAACTTGGCTTGGTCCGTGTACCCACCTTTTGACGAAAAAGAAAAAAGAAAAAAGAAAAAAAAAATATATATATATATATATATATATATATATATATATATTCATGGGTCGGCTCAGTTAAAAGAAAAAAAAATTTATATATATATATATATTCATGGGTCGGCTCAGCTCAGTATTAAAATGAAAAAATATATATATTTAAAGTCAAGTCAGACCCAATATATTTTTTTATTTTTTCCATTTCAACTCACTATAAAAGAAGGAAGTTTTTCTCATTTTATCAATGAATTCGGAGTGTATCTTCTCTGCTCAGCTCGTGGACTTTTCTGTCTCCTCTGATCAGCTCGTGGGTGGTTCTATCTTCTGCTGGGTTCTATTTTTTGTTGATTTAAAGTACCCTATCTCAGCTACGGTTTGCTGCCACCCCGAATTTCATTTGAAGTTTTATGCAGTGTATATCAACCCTGCTAGGGCTCTCATCCAAGCACCCAAGCCCAGTTAGGGCAACTATCTGTGCATCAAAATTTTATCAAGATCTGTCAACGAGTTTGGCAGCCTTAACAAGGCACCCACAAGTTACAGCAGTCCACGGCAGTCCTGAACAGGTCATGACAGCCCAACAGAAAATCTCGGCCCCCTCAGTAAAGTATACACCTAAGCTGCGGGGAATCAACCCCCCCCCCCCACGAATCGATCCCGAATCGCACTCCGGAAGGAATTGGTGAGGAATCGATTCTGGAATTGCGATTCCTCATCGATTCCTCCCGGAATCGATTTTGTAATTCGCGCTTCCTTGGAGAAAAAAACGCTCCCTGGAATTTTAGGAATCGATCCGGAATCGCTCCGGAATCTACGCTTCCGGATCGATTCCTCATCGATTCCTGAGCGCTCCCGGGCAAAAAAATCGCTCCTGAAAACGCTTCCTGAGCGATTCCTCCTTTTTATCTTTCTGGGTTGGCTAGGGTTAATTTGGGCAAATAAAGTCTATTGGACTCATTCTATGCCCTCAGTGGTAAGCCTATTTCCATTTTTAAGACTCTGATTTTTTTGTATTTAAGTTGAAAATCCTTGCTTGTGCATGTAGACTTTATGTTTCACCTTCCAGAAAAACTTCCTTCAGAAGATATTTTCATATTCTGGAACCAAATGATATGGAAAAGTCATCATCTATATTTCCCTGGGAATGAAAGTTTGCAGAATCTCAGTGAAGTATCAGGACATGAAAAGCCACAGCTTGGGAATGTATGGATGGAAAGGAAGAAAAATAATCAGTGTCCATTGATATCCAAGAGTGGCAGATATATGAAATACGTGAATACAGTGACGATACATCTAAATAAAATTCTTCCCATGGACTGAGACATAGAATATAAATCAATAGGTTTGGTGGTTGGCGGTGTTGCTTGGAAGCTCAGGTGACACATTAGGAGTCCTACAGTGAAGCATAAAGCTCAAATCATGTACGTTATTCATCATCTATATACATAAAGCTCCCAAGTGTTTGTTACATAATATCTTTTGCTCTAAACAAATGAATAGTCGGATGACAATATTCTTCTGATATCTACTGAAGTGCTAGTGTTTCAAAATTTACAGTAGAAAGAGTTGTAGTTTTTTGAGTAACTGTAATACTTCTCAAGGATTACCTAACATTTGTTGTTGCTGCATGTATTTTTGCTTCCTTCTCTTTTTTGCTTCCTTTCCCAACACCATTGACATCATTATCTTCAGAATATCTTTTAAGCTCTTACTCATCACCTAGCTTCTTCCTATGAAAGAAGCCCTGGTTGCTTGTCTTCTATGTGAAAGCTTTGTCTATTATTCAACAAGCATTGAAATTGTTCACCATTTTTCATTTAATTTGAGCATTATAATGGTTTCCCCAAACACTGGTACCAAAAAAAAAGTTCATTTGATGCACTGCCTAATTCATAAAATAATCCTTGGTATGAAGTGAGATTAACTTCCAATGACAATTTTGTTGCCTAATAAAATGAATCCTTGATATTACTCGCAAGATACATACATTTTCATGTATTTCATTTTCATGTTTATTTTGGCGGTTGGCCTATTTTGTAAACATTATGGCCTAGTTTGATGGCAAATATTATATGTTGAAATTTGAAGGTTGATGTTGTTGATGATTGATGATTGATGATTTGATGATGATCATTTAATGACAATGTTATAAGTTATAGCTCCTAGAATCTAGAAGACGAGATGATTAATCATTAATGTTATATCAATGTGTACTAAATGGTTATATGAATATCTAGATTTTATGTTTTGATGTTTTCTATAGCTAATTTGGCATAATACATGTTTTTTTTAATTTATATGCATCAAAATATATTAAAATATATATTATATAAAAAACGCTCCCGAAACGGAAGCTTTTGAAAATTTCGCTTTTCGCTCCCGCTCCCGCTCCCAACAGCCTTGGTATACACCAACAACTTCTGGCAGTTACAGGCTTGTACAAGTTGACTGTGTTTGAAGCTGCTCCAGGCAACATCTTCAGTCATTGTACAAGGTTCTTCTTGATCAATATTCTAATTTGTTGAAGAGGCTGTTCTTGGCCTACCATTGTAAAACTCAGTCATCTCATTCAGGAGATAAACTATTATTAATTGCTTTGGGGTTTTTGTCCTTGAAAGGTTTCCCCGTGAAAAATACTGTGTTCAATTTTTGTGGATGTGTGTTTACTGCTAACAATCTCTGCACTATTTTATTTACAGTCTGTTACTGCTATCAAATGTTAAATTTTAACAGAGATCGGACAATGAGGGTGAGTATACCTCCAAGGAGTTCGATGAGTTTTGCACACATGAGGGTATACAGAGACAACTGACAGTTCCCTACACTCCTGAGCAGAATGGAGTAACAAAGAGGAAGAACAGGTTGATTGTGGGAGCAGTGAGAGCGATGCTCCATGATCAGAGTTTATCGTTCTTTCTATGGGCAGAGGCACGCAGCACTACAGTATATCTGCAGAACTGGAGTCCCCATCGTGCCTTGGGGAGGAAGACTCCTGAGGAGATATTCACAGGAAAGAAGCCTAAGGTTGGCCATTTTCGCATATTTGGTTCTTTGACTTACTCTCACATCCCTTCTGAGAAGAGGACAAAGTTTGATCCCACTGCAGAGAGAGGCATCTTTGTGGGATATGATGAGACTTCGAAGGCTTACCGGATTTACCTTCCTGGCCAGAAGAAGGTTGTTGTGAGGCGGGAAGTGAAGTTTGATGAGGAGAGAGCCTCAAGAAGTCCAGAGAGTTGGATCATGGGGAGCCACCGGCTTCCACACCTCAGGTGTCTCAGGCTTCTTCAGTACAGATCTCAGGTCCACAGGTTTCCGGAGTGAATAGATCACAGGCTACAGGAACTGGTTCTACAGGTTCAGTGGTTCAGGTGACAAGTACTTCAGGGACAGGTTCAGGTTCTGGTTCTCAAGTTACAGGTTCTTCAAGGACTAGTTCAGAAGTCACTGGTCCTCGGGGTATTGGACCATCTGCTTCTGAGAGTTCTTCAGATGAGGATAGACCAGTATGGGAGGAGCCTTCAAGGAAGAGGAAGCCTAAATGGCTTCGTGATACCTTGGAGGAGGCAGAGGCATTTAGTAGACCCCAAGAGGACATCAGGATAGTAGTGACGCCGGACAGATTGGGTATGGCTCTTGTTGCGAGTCTTCGTAATTCAGAGCCTTCCACATTTGAGGAGGCCTCTCAGCTTCAAGTTTGGAGAGATGCCATGATGGAAGAGTACCATTCCATCATGAAGAATGATGCATGGGAGATAGTGCTGAGACCAGAGGGGAAGTCTGTTGTGACTTCCAAGTGGATCTACAAGGTGAAGCATGTTGCGGATGGCAGTATGGAGAAGTACAAGGCTCGATTTGTGACACGGGGGTTTTCACAGGTTGAAGGAGTTGATTATGATGAGACCTTCGCGCCAGTTGCTCGTTATTCTTCCATCATAGCAGTGATTTCTATAGCAGCAAAGATGGGTTGGAAGATCCACCAGATGGATGTGAAGACCACATTTCTCAATGGTCTTCTGCAGGAGGAGGTTTACCTAGAGCAGCCACAGGGATTCGAGATTCATGGGAGAGATTCTCATGTGTGCAGGCTGAGGAAAGCCTTGTATGGACTAAAGCAAGCTCCTACAGCTTGGTACTCCAGGATTGATGCGTATTTGACATCGATGGGTTTTCAGAAGAGTGAGGTTGATCCCAACCTTTAATACATTGTGGTTGGTGGAGATCCTCTCATTCTTTTGTTATATGTTGATGACTTGTTTATCACTGGAGAGGAGCGTCTCATTGCACATTGCAAGAGAGACCTTGCTACAGAGTACGAGATGACTGACATTGGGTTGATGCATCATTATCTAGGGATGGAGATTTGGCAAGAGCCTAGTCATATTTTCATGGGACAGGGGAAATATGCAATTGATATTCTGAGGAGATTTCGGATGGAGAATTGCAGGCCGATGTCCACACCTATGATCACCAACTGGAAGCAGCTTCATGCTTCTGAGGTAAGTTGGTGGATCCTACACTTTACTGTCAGCTCATTGGGTCATTGATGTATCTGGTCAACACCAGGCCAGACTTGTGTTTTGCGGTGAACACTCTTAGCCAGTTCATGGTGGAGCCTAGGAGTGTACACTGGACTGCCGCAAAACATGTGTTGAGATACCTTACAGGTACAATGGCTATGGTTTGGACTACAAGGGTTCGGGTGGAGTTAGTTTGGTTGGTTTCACAGATTCAAACTGGGCAGGCAGTGTGAAGGATTGGAAGAGCACTTCCGATTGTTGTTTCAGTTTGGACTCGACAGCAATGTCGTGGTTCAATCGGAAATAGAAGTCCGTTGCGTTGAGTTCTGTCGAGACTGAATATATGGCAGCCACTCAGGCTACTTGCGAGGCATTGTGGCTTCGTAAGTTGTTGGTAGACTTGTTTGATCAGGAGCTTAGGCCTACGGTGATCTACTGTGACAATCAGAGTTGCATTCAGCTCTCTGAGAATCCAGTGTTCCATGACAGGTCACGAGATCAGGTACCATTTCATCTGTGACTACATTCAGAGAGAAGCAGTAGAATTGCAGTACATATCCACTGATGAGTAGGTAGCAGATATCCTAACGAAATCTTTGGGGAGAGGCAAGTTTGTCTTCTTCAGAGACAAGTTGGGAGTGGTGCATAACACCTTCCTCGGTAAGAGGGAGTGTTGATTTTTGTACCTAGGAAGTGTATTTCCCTAGTGACTTTTGCCTAAGTCACTTAAAGGGGGAAAAAGTGACCCTTGCATTAAATGACTTGTGAAAAGCATTTAATTTGACTTTAGGACATAAAGTCACATTTTGGAAAATTTAAGTGGATGAGTGAAATTAATATTTATGAGAATTAAATTAGAGCATTTAATCTCATCCATTGATCTAATCTAATCTCATCTGTTGGATTTGGAGAACCCTAGGGTTTAAACAAAAAGGCAAGGGAGGCAAGCATAACTCACTTTTTGAGAGAAGAGTGAAGTGTGGGGAGAGGAGACCAAGGGCATGAATTTCGAGGAAGGTACAGCATTAATGACCAGCACAGAAATCGTGGTTCAGCATTTAATGAGCACAAAAATCGGGGAGCTGCATTAATTACCAGCACGAATTTCGAGGTCAGCATTTATTATCAGCACACAAGCCGAGGTGACCGTACTGTACGGACTTTGGGCACACAGTTCGAAGGAAAGATTTCTGGGCACACATCCCGAGAATAGCAGACTCGGGTTTTCGAGGCAGCCTGATGGGCACATTTCCTGAGGACTGACAGGCACAATTTTCGAGGCTCTGTTATGGCACATTTCCCGAGATGGGTCTGCACAAATTTCGAGAAAGGTGCAACACGAATTTCGAGAGAAAGGGCAGCACAGAAATCGAGGTGTACGAATTTCTGTCTTTTCTTCCAGCACGTTTTTCGAGGTCCTGATTTGCACAAAAAACGAGGCAGTTTCAGCACGTTTTTCAAGGTAGTCTGTGGGTGTATTTTCTAGTTGAGATAAGTAGTTTTTGACTGAAAATTATTGTATTGAAATATTGCTGAAGAATTTAAAATCTCTCTCTCTATGACTGGTTTTCCCCGTGGGGGTTTTTCCAGGGCTATTGGCCAAAACTTCTGACTCTGAAATATTTTATGGTGTGCATGTGCATTTAATTTTTCTGCCTGTAAATGTGATTTTCAGTGTGTTTTAAATGCCTGAAATTTTATAAGTAATTTCCAGCCAATGCAAAAACTAGGTTGGGGATGAAACAGTGAAAACTTGACATAAAACCAGCAAACTGAAAAATCTCAGAAAATCTACAGCCCATTTTAGAAGGAGTTACAAATCGAGCTTGCATAGGCTAGGATATAAGCTAGGGTTATAGATTGAAGGTGTGTGCTTAGGCCACCCTTTCTTGGTAATTTTGCATGATGTTTCAATAGCTTAGGGTAGGAGTTTGTCTTAATTTTTTGCAAAAATTCCAATCAAGCATTTTCGAACAAGGCCCAAAGAAATGATCCCAGGACCCCATTCACCCAAAGGATTGAAGAAACTAATCATTGCTCCATCTCTTCAACCAAAAATCCCAAAAATAATTTCTTTCCTTTTTGTTTTGTTTTAAGGGTTAAATCACAAAATCTCAAAGTGAAAACCCCTAGGATTTTTCCCTAAATAAGCCTAGGTGAGTTTTTGGTTTTTATTTCATCTTTTAGGCTTAAATTTCAAGTTTATTTCTGTTTTACCTCACTGGTTTATTGCAGAAGAGGCAGAGATAAAAGTAACCCTAATCAGTCTTCAAATCTCATTTTTTAATAAAAGGTTACATGCTAGAATTAAACAGTGAAATTTCTAAGTTTTAAAACTTGAATTTCTCAGTGTTCCACCAAGTTTCCGGGATGCGGGAGCGGGAAAATGCACAGTGGGGGCATGTGGAGACCACCCACAAATTTTAGGAAAATTTAGGGGGCAGGGGGACGTCGAGGTCTTTAACATGATTAAAAATATATAATATATATAAATCCCAACATGTTAACATATAAATTCCTCATCCCATCACCATTTACATACTAAAACTTAAAAGTAAATAGCAATGTTTCACGACTCGGACTCGGCAAAGACTCGACTGGCATATGACTCAACTCGGGAAAGACTTGGGGAAGACTCAGGACAGACTCAGCGAGACTTGAGATTGAGCGACTAATGATTCGATGAATGAGTGACTGAATCACTGATGAATGAACCCTTTATCATCTCTCCCACGTTGTTTTTCCCTCAAAAATCTATCACGCCAAACTGCATAACAGTTGGTGTCCGCAGGGTGCTTTCTGTGCCGAGTTTTCAAGCGATTCCATGCCGAGTGAGGCAAGTCTGTGCCGAGTGAGGTGAGTGCAACGAGTTTGTTGAGTCGGCAAGTATGGGGCCGAGTCTTTGCTGGTTACTCGAGCTAGAGTTCCACTCACCCAGACTCACGAGTCATGCTTCACTGGTAAATAGAAAATTCATCATTGATTCATGAATCATTTATCATTTAAGTATATGAATTTCACATTGATAAATTCTAAATTTACAATACATGCACATCTTACATTATAAGTTTGAATCATAGACATAAACAGTAGATGAAAATTTAAAATATTAATTTTTTTATTATAAATCATAGACATGTCACATAAACTTCTCTTAAACACCTTCAAATTTAAAGAGTCTGGAGGTCATCAATGACAATATCTAATTCTAGAGTCAAAAGTTAAACTAAAAACTAACAATGGATAATGTGTTAGTTTTTGGTAGCTCAGAAGGTACTTCTACGCCGGAGCTATTCTAAATCATAGACATGTCACATAAACTTCTCTTAAACACCTTCAAATTTAAAGAGTCTAAGACTCAGTCTAAGGTCATCAATGACAATATCTAATTCTAGAGTCAAAAGTTAAACTAAAAACTAAAAATGGATAATTTGTTAGTTTTTGGTAGCTCAGTAGGTACTTCTACGCCGGAGATATCTAGCAACGCAGAAGAGGTTGAGCGTAACTCTCCAGACAGTCTTAGTGCTTTTGTAATACTTTATTGTATTGGGTGGTATTTGTTAGCCCATGGTACTGGAGGGTTAATGGTATTGGCTGAGCCCATGGTATTGGATAGTGAAGCACTACTCGCGAGTCTGGGCAAGTGGAACTCTAGCCCGAGTAACGGCGAAGACTCAAACCCATACTCGTTGACTCAAGAAACTCGTTGCACTCACTTGCCTTACTCAGCATGGACTCGCCTGAAAACTTGGCACGGAAAGCACCCCACGGAAGCCAACTGTTATGTAGTTTGGCGTGATATATTTTCGAGGGAAGAACAACGTGGGAGAGGTGAGAAAGGGCTCCTTCATCAGTGATTCAGCTACTCATTCATTGAATCATCAGTCGCTCTGTCCCGAGTCTTGTCGAGTTTGTCTCGAGTCTTCCCCGGGTCTTTCTCGAGTCAACGAGTTAAATGCCAGCCGAGTCTTTGCCGAGTCCAAGTCGTGCAACATTGGTATTGGGTGTCCCACGGTATTGCCCGTGGTATTGACATAAAGTGACGTTATAAAAGAACTCTACGGAGAGTGTTCTAAGTATCACAGTCACATGAGTAATGGAGATCTTTTGTAGTGGTCATGATCACAGTTTTTCCAGGGAAGAGTCACTTCTCTGTTGTCTATTGGATCCAGGGTGAATCTAGGGTTTGTCTAGTTTGTAGAGACAATTCGGAGCATATTCCTATGTGCTTTGGTCTAGATACGGAGGGTTTATCCAAAGGACTACTGTAGTGTCATTGAAATCAAATCCTGCAATAAGAAGACAAACATTTGTTGGTTTCCCCGAAAGGACTGGGGTTTCCAAAGTACATCTTATGTTCGGTTTTCTCAGCATTTATTGGTTAGCTTAGACAGTGTATTTTCAGATATTTAATGTTCAGATTTGCCTATGTGTTGCTGTTTAAATCTGAAGTGAATCATTAAATAGGAAGTTGATTATGAGGTCTGTTTAAGAATTAAAAATCTCACATAATGAACACTGAAAATAAAAGTAGCGAAAAGAAAGTTGAAAGCATCGAAAGAGCATCAAGGAGATAGTTCCATGGACTGGTCCTCCTCATGCATCTGCTGCGCGAAGCCATCAAGAGCATCAATGGGAGTGTCACTATCTGAATCAGAGTCACTCTCATGAGTAACCAATGGCACACTAACCAAACCATGCTCCAACCTTCAAATTTCAAACCCCTTGCTCCAGCCTTCAAACCCCCCTGCTCCAGACTTCAAGCAATGAAATAGCCCTTCCCTTGGCAAATCGCTCCTTCCCTTTGTCAAATCAGTCTTATCTTCTTCGCTGTCGACCGCTTTTCTCTAAGGAAATCTGTTTGCATAAGATAAATGTGAGAATGTGAGACTAAGAGATGGTTTGGGCTTTTAAGAGAGGGGTTGGGTGGGGTAGCTTTTAGGTTTATTAGTTTAATGATTTTTTTTGTTTTTTTAAGTTATGAAAAAAATTTAAAATCGTGTGGGGAAGGCTGGGCATCCCTCTTTTCGTGAGGAGGTGCCTAGACACCCCCCACCTCTCAAAGACGTTCCTTGTGTGTTTCCTTGAGTTTCCGAAAAGGGGGCGTGGGGAAACTTTTCCCAAGGAATTCCCAAACCCTCGGGGCATGGGAAATGACGGGATCACGCCCCTGACCCTGGGGGACGAGTCCCCATCGAACACTATAGTTTCTTGATAATTTTAATGGTTTAAGACTTAAGTTGGCCAAATTTGCATTTCTGCATTTCTGGAAAGTATTACAGCAAGTACTCTTAATTCTGAAAAGTGTAGGCCATTCTAGCATCTCTAAACTTCAGATTTTAGTGCTTTTTAAATTTTTGCATTATATTTTCTGGGTTACAAACTGACTTTCCATTAGTTTTCTTGGTCATTTTCTCACTGCAAAGTCTTTGGGACAGCAAGTTTAAATTCTGAAAATTTTCACTTGGTTAATAATTGCCATTCATATGTTAAATTGTTCTTAAACTATTGACTAAAGTGGGTTATTTCAATTCTGGAATTTTCTGAGTTCACTATTACATTGAATATCTTATAACAGGTGTTTATTCAGTTAATACTGGTTCATAATAATTCTTTCCTTTAAACACATTGGCTAAATAACCACTCTTAAATTTTGGAAATATCATTTCGGTTGATGGTTTAATACAATTGCTTAAACTCACATAATCATTGGTTAAGTGTTCATTGAATTCTGGAATTTACTTTTTGTGCAACTTTATTTGTCAGATCTTTATATTGCACAAGCTCTTGACGTTACTTTTATCACATGGATTATGGATGTAAGAGACAATGTCATTTGATTAAATTAATTTCAAGTTTAGGCATCTAAATCATAAAGATTTAAACAACACACTTGGAGAAGTGATCCTAGTCACTTCAACAAGTCTGGTTACACTAATAAGTTTAGGTGACACCTTGTTTCAGAGATCCTTTCTCCCAAGCAAGGCCTCATTCAAAGCCTTAACTTCAAGATCTCCAAAGAACAACATTTAAATACTTGTCTCCTATGTAATTTCACTAATGGATGTACTTTATTTATAGCAATGAACATACTTACTTAAACACATATCATTTTTAAGTCTTGTGATTTATTGCTGCTATCTCTCTCTCACATTTTGTTATTGTTAAATGTTCATGGTTCATTTCATTTTACGTCTTTGAGGAAATATCTTTCAAGTGTCTGATTTAGTGGTTATTTCATATCTTAAATGGTTAATCGCTTCTTTGGGAAAATTAACTAAATCCCACATGTCACATATCATAACTAAATTTAATTTCCTTTCCCTTAGCTCTCTCAAATCCCACTCTAATCAACCCTAGGGAAGCCCCCTTGACCTTGAGAGCTGGTCAAAATACTATTAAATTAGCACTGAGGTGACAATGGTGCTTCTTGCCAAAATTGCTCTTGATAACACTAGTGGATTGGGACTTTTCCACTTAGGTGCTAAATCAAGCTGTAACAAAAAGGACAGAGTTGAAATCCATATCGGACAAATAATATATCATTGAATAGTGATTGCAAGAGATACAATGCTTATGATGGTATACTTCCATGCATTGACTAGCAACAAAGGTGAATGGTTGTGACCATTAGGATGTGTCCCTTAGTTGTTTTTGTAGGTTTTTCTGGGTTTTACTGCTAGCTGGTTTATGTTATCTTTTCAGTGATTTTCATCTGCAGCAGGTTTTGCATAGGCTGCAAACTACTTATGAAAAAATACAGTAACAAATAAACACACAGTAAACTACCTCTTAACAGCAGAAAACAAATATTTAATCACATGCACGCCATAAAAGAGACTCAGGAAATTTTTGGCAACTGTGCCATGGAAAAACCCCCACGAGGAAAACCAGTAAGAGAGAGAGAGAGTTTCTTATTTCTTCAATAAATCTCAGTACATAAATTTACAGCAGAAATTTTACTTATCTCCACCATGAAATTTCACCCAACAAATTTCTCGAAATCTGTGCCAATCTGCAGCCTCGATTTCTGTGCCTGTGGGTGCCTCAAAATCTGTGTTGAAGGTACAGAAACCATACAGTATGGCCTTCCTTGAAACCTGTGCAACTTTCCTCAATTTCTGTGCACTAATACTGCCTCGAAAACAGTGTAGCAAACCTCGGTTTCTGTGCCAAATATTCTGCCTCGAAATCTGTGTAAAACTTCTCCGGATTTGTGTCCAGAGTTGCCTCGAAGTGCGTGCAGACTGTCTGGGAAACTATGCTCAGAAAAATGCCTCGATATGTGTGCCCAGAATCACCTTGAAAACTGTGCTAACTTTCTGCTGTACCTGTCACCTCAGGATGCGTGCAGTAAAGAAGAAATATCCAGCTATTAATCCATACAGATCATTAATGGCTCAGCAAGTGCCTTGAAAATCGTGCCAAAGGAAAATGGCTGCCTCGATATTCGTGCAGAAGCCCTAGCTCTCTCTTCTCTCTTGCTCTCTTTTCTTCAATCACAAAAAAAGTGAGCTCTCTTGCCTCCCTCATGCTTTTTGTCTAACCCTAAGTAGGTATCTAATCCGACAGTGGAGATAGATTCAATCCAATGGCTAAGATTCAATGAGAGTGAAAAATCACTTTATTTAAATCACTTAAATAATTATTTCACTCACCCACTTAACTTTAGCAAAAAGTGACTTTTCAATGACAATTAATGTGAGGGTCACCCATTTTCCCCCTTCTAAGTGACATTAGGCTATTGTCACTTGGGGAACACTTCCCTAGGTACAAAACTAACACTCCTTACCGAGGAAGGTGTTCCGCACCACTCCCAACTTATCTCTGAAGAAGACAAACTTCCCCCTCCCCAAAGACTTAGTCAGGACATCTGCTACCTGCTCCTCAGTGGAAATATACTGCAACTCAGCTGCCCCTCTCTGGACGTAGTCCCGAATGAAGTGGTACCTGATCTCAATGTGCTTCGACCTATCATGGAACACCGGATTCTCAGAGAGCTGAATGCAACTCTGATAACTCTTCAGAATCTCCGTTGCATACTTCCCCTATCCTAGGAAAATATGTCCAAGCTCCTGCCAAACCTCCATCCCCAAATAGTAATGCATCAGCCCAATATCAGTCATCTCATACTCAACTGCAAGACCTCTCTTGCACTGTGCAATAAGACGCTCATCTCCAGTGATAAATAAGTCATCAACATATAACAAAAGAATGAGTGGATCTCCACCAACCACAATGTAGTATAGGTTGGGATTAGCCTCATTGTTCCGAAATCCCATCGAAGTCAAATATGCATCGATCATGGAGTACCAAGCTCTAGGAGCTTGCTTCAGACCATACAAGGCTTTCCTAAGCCTGCACACATGAGAATCTCTCCCATGTATCTCGAATCCCTGTGGCTACTCAAAATACACCTCCTCCTGCAGAAGACCATTGAGAAACGTGGTCTTCACATCCATCTGGTGGATCTTCCAACCCATCTCTGTTGCTATAGATATCACTGCCCTGATAGAGGAATACTGAGCAACTGGAGCAAATGTCTCATCATAGTCAACTCCCTCAACCTGTGAGAACCCCCTAGCCACAAACCGAGCCTTGAATTTCTCCACACTACCATCTGCAGCATGCTTGATCTTGTAAAGACACTTGGAAGTCACCACTGACTTCCCCTTAGGTCTCGGCACAATCTCCCAAGCATCATTCTTCATGATGGAATGATACTCTTCCATCATGGCATCTCTCCATACCTGATGCTGAGAGGCCTCCTCAAAAGTAGAAGGCGCAAAGTCACGAAGACTCGCAACAAGGGCCATCCCATATCTGTCTGGCTCAACTACAGACCTGATCGCCTCCTGAGGTCTACCAAATGCTTTTGCTTCCTTCAAGGTGTCCTGAAGCCACTTAGGCTTCCTCTTCCTTGAAGGCTCCTCCCAAACTGGTGTATCCTCATCTGAGGAAATGCCAGAAGCAGAAGGTCTAACACCTTGAGGACCAGTAACTGATGAACCAGTCCCTGAAGACCCTGTAACCTGTGAGCCTCAAACATGTGATCCTAAACCTGTGCCTGTCCCTGAACCTGTCCCTGAAGTACCTGTAATCTGAACCACTGATCCTGTAGAAGCTGTGCCTGTACCCTGTGATCCAGTCACCCCAGAAACCTGCGGACCTGAAACCTATATCGAAGAAGCCTGTATCAACTGAGGTGTGGGAGCTGGTTGCTCCCCCTACTCCATCTCTCTCAACTTCCAGAAGGCCCTCTCATCATCAAACTTCACTTCCCGCCTCACTACAACTCTCCTCTGGCCAAGAATGTAAAGTCGATATGCCTTCGAAGTCTCATCGTAACCCACAAAGATACCTCTCTCTACAGTGGGCTCGAACTTCGTCCTCTTCTCAGAAGGGACGTGAGAGTAAGTCCGAGGGCCAAATATCTGAAAATGGCTCACCTCAGGCTTCTTGCCTGAATACATCTCCTCTGGAGTCATCCTCCCCAAAGCACGGTGAGGGCTCCTGTTCTGCAGATACATTGCAGTGTTGCATGCCTCTGCCCATAGAAAGAACGGTAACCCCTGATCATGAAGCATGGCTCTCGCTGCTCCAACGATCGACCTATTCTTTCTCTCTGCTACTCCATTCTGCTCAGGAGTGTAGGGAACTGTCAACTGTCGATGTATACCCTCCTAACTGCAAAAAGCATTGAACTCCTTGGAGGCATACTCACCCCCATTGTCTGATCTCAACATCCTGATCTTCCTCCCCGTCTGCTTCTCCACAAGGGCTTTGAACCCTTGGAAGACACTCAACATTAGTGGGGACTTCTTGTTCCTCAAGAAGTAGATCCAAGTCTTCCTGGAGTAGTCATCAATGAAGTTAATATAGTACTCGTGACCAGTCAAAGATACTGAAGACATAGGACCGCAAATGTCAGAATGAATCAAGTCAAGCACTCCTGCTGCTCTCGTGTCACTACTTGGAAAAGCAGTCTTGGTGTACTTTCCCAAAGCACACCCTCTGCACACATCACTCTGCTCAATGTCGAACTTAGGTAAACCTGTGACCATGCTCCTCAACAATCTCAAAGCGAGGTGATGTAAATGGGCCATCCTCCTGTGCCATAGCTCACATAGCTCACTGCTGCTGTGTGTGTTAGAGCATGTTGCGGCTGAAACAATAACTTGTACAATCGTCCACATCTAACTCCAATATCCATGGGGGTAGACACACCTGTAGTCCTGGGGAGCACCTGCACTCTCCCATCTGAGAAACACACCCCACGACCCCTGTCCTCAATAGTGGAAACTGAAACAAGGTTCTTTTTCAGCCCAGGGACATACAACACATCCCTCAAAGTCATGGGACTCATGGACTCCCCCTCAAATGTAATGGTCCCCTGACCCACTGCTCTAACAATGGTGTTGTCACCAAGTACCACCTCCACATCTCTAGTTGTCTGTGATAGCTCGGAGAACAACTCCCGAGTACCTGTCATGTGTCTCGAGGCTCCACTGTCAATGTACGACGTACTAGTGGTGGATGGACTTGTCTGATGCCCTGTCAACAATGAATGCTCACTCTCCATATCCATATCTGTGATGGTGGCTAAGGAGACTCTCTCTCTCAATCTATCCAGCATATAGGGAAAACTCCCTCTGAAACCTGTCACCAAACTCATCAACCTCTGCTGAGGCTGTTGTCTGCTGTCCCTGTCCCTTCTTCTTCTTGCTTGGACACTGTGAAGCATAGTGCCCAAATGCCTGACAACGAAAGCACTTGATTTTACTCAAGTCCTTCTTCTATCCACCATGTGGTTGCTACTGCTACTGCCTCTTGGCCCCACCCTTCTTGGGACCCTTCTTCTTCTTACCCTTGGCTGTCAGTGCCACGTTTTCCTCATCTGCCCCACTATGTGATGAACTGCCCTGTACGAGACCCCTCCTGGTCTCCTCCTACACAAAGTCATCCCACAGTCTCTCCCAAGACAGTAGGTTCTCTCTACCCACTATGGCCTGCACAAATACACTCCAGGACTTTAAGGCCCCGTTCACTGCTATGCGTACTAGCTCAATAGGAGATACCACTTCACCAACTGCTGCCAGTTCATCCCGAACAGCAGAAATCCTAGTGAGGTAAGCTGTGACTCCCTCTCCTCCATTCATCTTGATACTCTTGAGTTTCTCTTTGAGAACCATCTTTCTGTTCTCATTGGAACTCTCATACAAGCTGGTCAAGGCACTCCACATCTCATGTGCCCCTGGTCTTCCCGGAAATGTGATGGATTATGTGGTATTTTACTGCATCAAGGATAATCCTCCTAGCCTTACAGTCCTTCTTGGGAAGGCTGAAAGAGTTGCTGCATCTGTGCAATCTGGAATGGCAATGGGGTTGGCTGTAGTGCTCTTAACTGCCTCCACCCATAGCTCATTCTCCTCCAAAATCAACAAATTATGGCCTTCCAAAGCACAAAATTCTCAGTCCCATTCAACCTATCCTCAATCCTCAGACCTGTAGCCATCTCAACTCCAACCCAACAGAATGCTGATCACTAACAGAAGAAAATCTCAAAATTTATGAGTTCTGTAAATTTCTGTATGCTGCAAAAATACTACTGTTTTCTGCCCCTGCGCTTTGATACCCATGTAGATTTTTCTGGGTTTTACTGCTAGCTGGTTTATGTTATCTTTTCATTTATTTTCATCTGCAGCCGGTTTTGCATAGGCTGCAAACTACTTATGAAAAAATATAATAACAATAAACACACAGTAAACTACCTCTTAACAGCAGAAAACAAATATTTGATCACATGCACGCCATAAAAGACTCAGGAAATTTTTGGCAACTGTGCCATGGAAAAACCCCCACGAGGAAAACCAGTAAGAGAGAGAGAGTTTCTTATTCCTTCAATAAATCTCATTACATAAATTTACAGCAGAAATTTTACTCATCTCCACCATGAAATTTCACCCACACAAATTTCTCGAAATCTGTGCCAATCTGCAGCCTCGATTTCTGTGCCTGTGGGTGCCTCAAAATCTGTGCTGAAGGTACAAAAACCGTACAGTATGGCCATTACTTGAAAACTGTGCAACTTTCCTTGATTTCTGTGCACTAATACTGCCTCGAAAACAGTGCAGCAAACCTCGGTTTCTGTGCCAAATATTCTGCCTCGAAATCTGTGTAAAACTTCTCGGGATTTGTGCCCAGAGTTGCCTCGAAGTGAGTGCACTGTCTGGGAAACTGTGCTCAGAAAAATGCCTCGATATGTGTGCCCAAAATCACCTTGAAAACCGTGCTAACTTTCTGCTGTACCTGTCACCTCAGGATGCGTGCAGTAAAGAAGAAATATCCAGCTATTAATCCATACAGATCATTAATGGCTCAGCAAGTGCCTTGAAAATCGTGCCAAAGGAAAATGGCTGCCTCGATATTCATGCAGGAGCCCTAGCTCTCTCTTCTCTCTTGCTCTCTTTTCTTCAATCACAAAAAAAGTGAGCTCTCTTGCCTCCCTCATAGCTTTTTGTCTAACCCTAAGTAGGTATCTAATCCGACGGTGGAGATAGATTCAATCCAATGGCTAAGATTCAATGAGAGTGAAAAATCACTTAAATAATTATTTCACTCACCCACTTAACTTTAGCAAAAAAGTGACTTTAATGTTATAAAGTCTCATTAATGACAATTAATGTGAGGGTCACCCCTTTTCCCCCCTTCTAAGTGACATTAGGCTATTGTCACTTGGGGAACACTTTCCTAGGTACAAAACTAACAGTTTTTGTTGTTGTTATTATTTTAATTATTGTATTTTATATCTATTACCTTGCCACTCCCATAAAGCATGCTTTGTCCCCAAAGTATCTATGGCAAAAGTTGTCTTTGTTCTGGCCTGCAATGCCTTCTCATGATTCCTTCATTCTTAAAGTTGTGATGATTGAAAACATGAAACAATATTAATTACAAAAGCACTGGGCAAAATTGTCGAATTTTAAAAGGGTCAGATCACCCTAATTCAATTTTATTTTGAACTGTGTAGTGACAACTTCTGTGATTTGGGAGATGATAAGATACAACAACTGAGTTTCCTTCTGAATTTCTAGGATTGTCACTTAATTTTCTATATCGATGTTATCTTTGGCTAGTAATACGATGATTATCATAATTACGATGACGAAAAGGCATCTTTGTATCTTATGTCTCGTTTTCGGAACATTTTACTTTGGATACTTCTGATGATTCGTTGACTGGTAACTGTTACCCGGATGAATTAGCAGGTCAACTCATCGATAAGCAAAGCAGTATCCCAATGTCACCTCGGATACGGTGTGCTACTTCTTCGGAAGTCAATAACCTCCAAGGGGAGAGCCCTTAGGTAGATCACCTGAAATGAGCTAGATGGCCAAACACAAAAAGGTCTATGCAAAAAAATACCAATGACCAGTGCCTTATGGAGTCAAAAGGACAAGTCAAACCAAGGAATCACATTCAACTATTCAAAGTGATATTTTCATCCTGTGATGAAATATCTAACTGTCATACACTATGCAAGTAGTGGTATAAAATTATAAATAGTCACAAAACTTACCCAATGTTATTAAGGCCAATAATGTCATGCATCAATGATTTACCAACCGCATACAATAATAGATAAATGTATCTAATTATCATGAACCATAAATATCACAATGTAACATGCTACTTCAAAATAGCCAACACGTCAGTTCCAGATCTGTTTGTAAGTATATTTCACACTGTATAGCTACCCCTCAACCTTCAAATGTCTATAGGACATAAACTCAGCTTTTGTAATCACACAGTAAACTATAATAGCAGCAGAATTATAATATTGTCAACCTGAAATAAATTGCGATACGAAAAGCCAATAGGTAAACCATGTCAATGAATTACTTCAGAATTAAGATCAAGATGTCAAGGTAAATATTATAGGTTGATGTTACCTTCAGAAATTAGCAAGCAGAAAAAACTGAAATGTGTTTAAAAGCATCAACTTTCAGCACTTGCTCACTCCAATTTCAAACCATTAGACACCTATTTCACATATCAGAACACTAACCCCTTATACTGTGCTTGTATGGCAGTTTCATAGTGGTCCTCCGTAGCAGCCCTAGTGAGGGTCTGAACTTGGGCCGTCAAGGAGCAAGAAAAGGGGATACCGAGGGGCCGAGGGAAGCCCAAGAAGGCTGGCAGAGAAGGATGGGGGTGGCAGCGAATGTAAAAAGGGAAGGAGCAGGCCCGAGGAGGAAAAGAAGGTGGCCGAGGATGAAAAGGAGGAGGACGAAGGTGGAGTGGGAGAGAAAAGGAAGAGGCCGAAGCCTTGGGAGAGAGGGCGAGGTAGATGAGAGGAGGATCGTGGGTAGGAAAAGGAAAAGAAGGGACAGGGAAAGGGGATGCGAGCAGAGGAAAAGAGGGAGCGAAGGTTTGCGAGAGAGACAGGAAGGAGCCCGAGTTGGAAGAGGGGAGGAGCGAGGGCAGAGAGAAAGAGAAAAAGGAGCGCATCAGGGTTTTAGCTTTCTGCAGTTAGGTTTTAGTACAGACTTTTAGGGTTTTCAGTAAAAGAAACTAGTTTTTTAATTTTAGAGATAAAAAACATAGACACAAAAACTAATTTATCCAAATAACATGAGCAATAACTTAATAATTACAACAAATACAACTCAGGAATTTGAAATAAGTACAGAAATTACGACAACTTTAGGGTTTAAGAGGACTTTAGCCTAACCCAATGGCATCAATGAAAAAGGTTTACCTCTTGAGATGGTACTTAGCAAGTTTGGCACTAGGGCCTACCTTAACAACCTCAACTGTTTGGTTAGAGGAGCCCTAGCTACAGCAAAACTTGACAACCTAAAGCTCAAGCCCAAGGACTCCTTTGGGGGGAGGTCCTAACAATGCTATGGTGACTAAAATCAGAAAATGACCTAGTTGAAGACAAAATGCAGCATTAATGGCCACCATTCAATCCTAGACAAGCATCATTCTCCAATAATTAACAAAAAGACATCAAAAAGAACATAGATACCTCCTTGTGCATGTGTTAAACCAACAACTCTAGCATCACCATTAGCAAGAAGCATGAACAAGAGAAACTCCGACTATTGCTCCAAAGTTCAAACCACCAGTAGAACTCTCCTCAAGAGGTGCATATCAATCAAAGAGCCCTAATGAGGGAAAAATCAGACATAAAAAAATTTTATCCCATAAGTTGTTTGTGTTAAAATGAAGTGAGGAGAAGTGTATTTATACTTTTTTAACACTCACTTTACAAAAATAAAAAAATATCCAGGCCGACATGCCTTTTCAAATGTTAATTTGAAATTTTATAAATGTCAACTTAAAATTAAAACAATAATAATATAAAATAATCAAATCTATGGGCAATTTGGGACATTTTCCCCAAAATTTAACCAACATGGCTAAAATAGCTAAAAATAAGCATATCGTTCCGTTCGGAAGGCCAGACCACGGAGGGGGGGGGGGGGGGGGGTCGTCATGCCCCATCTAACCCCAATAGTAGTGAAAATCCCTCAATGCCCCCCCTAATCAAGCACTGCAGCCTGGCCTGGAAGATGTCGTCATCATCAAGAGGACCCCAAGGAGAGAGGGCGCTGGTGAGCTGGAGGGCCAGGAGGGTGTGGGAGGTGACCTGGTGGAGAGGCATATGCCTCAATACTGAAACAACTGTCACCAAAACGATAAATCAAAGTCGGGGACATGTGACCCAGTGATCCACCCCTGGAAGCCCCAGACACCAACCTCAAGGCTTCAAGCCCTTTCATGAGGCAGTCAGCAATGCCACTAAGTCATAGTACTTCCAAAGAAGAAACCAAGGGATCTGGCCATAACCCCTACCCAAAAAGGATGGCTAAACAACCCTCCTGGTCAGAAAAATGACCCCCCTCTCCCTGGGGACCTCTGCAGGTGAGTTGGTACTGGTACCACGTAACAGGTAACATTTCGATATAAGCATCTTTCTGATTTTTTATGTCAACTAGATTAGTATTGTTCCCTTTCTCTATGGTCAGGATTTTTACATCTGATAACTTTATTTCAAAGGAGTAGGACAATGTTCCTTTATTGATCTACAACTCCTTGTTGGCAAGTTGCTCCAACTTTCCTGATGCAACTTCTTCCCTTTCTTCAACTTCTTGATTTGTGTAACCAACTTTTGATTATGATTCTTTCAATAATCTTAATAATATGCTAGTTCATGTTGGAAGTTCAAAGCAATGTTGTTAGACTCTTTCGATACTCACGAGTCTTGTCGAGCGGTAGGTGAAACGAGTACTCGCTGCAAACTCGTGGGGTGAAATCGACACCCTTTTCACTCGCCTAGAACTCGTCGCACTCACTGGAACTTGTCGCACTCGTCGTAACTCGCGGATACTCACACGATCAGTCGCCAATTAGACAGCTGACCATAGAGATTTTGTTTTGGAGGGAAAGTTCGGGCTCCAGAGGAAAACTCATGCCCTATGCCTTTCAAAAGGCATTTCCACTACTGCATTCACATTCCAGTTCACGGTTCGAAGTGAGTTGCGAGTCTGCATTCACATTCCAGTGCATTCACGGTTCACAGTTGAAGAATCTCCGTTCGACTGGGCCATCATTTGCGTGGAGGAGTTCATCGAGCCATTCTCTAGCATTGAGTGGGCCATCATCTACGTGGACTCCGAAGGAGTTCATCTGCATGGAGGAGTGGAGATTTGCGTGGAGAATTTCATCTGCCATCGACGGGCCATGATTTGCGTGCGCATGGAGTTCATCTGGCATCATCTGCATGGAGTGCAGGTTGGTGGTGTTAACTACTTTGTTTTGTATTTTTTTATCTGTATTTTTTAATTTTCATACTATTTATTTAAGTTTTGTTTAGAACTTTTTATGTTTTGGGCCTTTTGGCAGCCTGTGGAGGCTGCCATCATGGCTTACAAGCTTGTAGGCAGACACCTCTGGCAGCTTGTGGAGGTTTCCATCACAGCCTACAAGCTTGTAGGAAGGTACCTCTGGCAATCTACAAGCTTGTAGGCCGTGATGGCAGCCTCCACAGGTTCCCAAAAGGCCCAAAACATAAAACAAAATTAAAATAAAACTTAAATAAATGTCATTATGTGTTTTTTTTGCACAAAAGATACTATTTTTTTTTTTTTTTTTGCATATTTGTCGAGTCTTTGCCGAGTCACAGAGTCTGTCGAGTCCCAAGCCAACAGAGTATTTGCCGAGTCCGAGTTTGACTACACTGGTTCAAAGGACCAACTTCTTCACTATCAAATTGGATATCCAAACCCTAAAATACAACATTCTTTTTTTCCTCAAAAAATATGGCTTTCTTATCTCCTTTACTGCTTTCTTATTTCCTTTTGATGGTCATTTACAACTTTGATCTTTGGCAACTTTTAGTTGACCCAATTTTTTATTATTATAATAGCTACCCTAGTTTTTTATTGTTATTTTTGCCCTTTATATGTATATAACTTATTATGTACAAATACTTATTCCCACCTTAATATGAACTTCTCATAAATCAAAATACAGCAAGAAGCCGCAACTCATTCCCAGCCTGCGATGATCGGGGATTGGACACCTACAATCTCTAATATTGTTTATGCAAGATGGTGGTTGTCTGACCTTAGAATTTTATTGGATAACCTTTTCCTAACTATCACAATTCTCTCCACAGCAGGACTCTATGGCGGTTGATAATGGTGGTTGCTTATGGGACACATCGGTTTACTCAATAAGATGACCTATTATAATTTCCTTTGTGCTCATAGATAGGAAGGATAAGTAACAGCTACACTGTCTCATGAAGATATTACCCTAAGTTGCTAGGAAACATGGGTTCGAGGATGGGGACGGGGACGCCACTTTTTGAAAGAGGGGACTTGGGTACATTGTGTGTGTGTGTGTGTGTAGAGAGAGAGAGAGAGAGAAAGAGAGAGATAAATATATATTAATTTTGTATAATTATAAATTATAATACATATGAAATTCAAATCATTTTCACTATTGAGCAAGTAATACACTATAAAGTCTAACATACTAAGTTGAAGCTATGTCACATGGTTCGGGTTTGGCAATGTTGAAATTCGATTCGAGTAAGAATTTTCCAATGAAATTCGGATAAGGTTAGTCATTAAGTTTGAGTCCATTGGACGAAGCTTGGGTGGTTGGGAGGTATGTCTATCATCCTCCCCACCCGGGTTCACTCCTTGTAAGTGACATGTTGGAACCATTAATGGGCATATATGATGCTCTTGTTGAACCACCTTCACAGCGACAATATTCGGCCTTCCTGCCCAGGGGATTTTCCCATGAATGTAGCAAGCACTGATCTCTGGTGTCGTGAACCACATAAATATATATATATATATATATTAGTTAATAAATTATATAGTTAATAATTTATAAATAGATATTAATAAATTATATATATATATATATATATATATATAAATTATTAACTATATAATTTATTAACTATTTAAATTATTAACTATATAATTTATTAACTAATATAATTTATTAACTATTTAAATTATTAACTAATATGAAATGTCTTCATTTAAATTTAAATTTTAATATATAATATTTCAACTAAAATTTTAAAATAATATTTCACCTTTGCCCATCAAACATGAGTGAAGTCGTGACTGAGGAAATTGCAACCCTATGCTAAAACCTAGAGAACCGAGCTACATCCTTGCATGCGGATAATTATAGCCCAACGTAAAATCAAAAGCATAAAATAGCGACATACCAAGTCATCGAACCTACTTGTCATCAATTTTAACTCTAACCTACTACCTGTTGTAGAGAATGGTCCCAGTAGCCACATCTTAAACGTATGTAGCCGCTAGTTGCTTAGTGCAGCATTAAGCAGCAAATCGTGACAATGCAGAGATAAGGTGTGCGGGAAGTATGCGGAGGGCGTGCAAGTGAATAGGTTTGATTGGTTGTATACGGAGGATGTGCGACGGTTGGAACTCACAGCAACACGTGGATATGGGCCAACGACATCAAACCTGAAACAAACGCTAACCGAACCTCAACGAATTTACAAAATTTTTGGGGGATCACTGAATTTCGAACTTCAACCAAGAAATTCAGAGAAACCTGTGACATAGAGATGAAGTTACTAACTAAATAGTAAAACATGCACATTGGGCCAAAGTTCATTGATAAAAAGTGGAAATTACATATGAAACATAAGTCTGAATATGATAAACCAAGTGGAATTTTTTTAATATTTTTCGTTTTTGGGGACACATACATCTGTGTATCAGTCTTCAGGTGTCCCCAACAATATTATCAGAACCATCTCGGCCATCAAACTGATCAAGCCCAACATTCTGAACTGGATCGAAATTGAAAGAAAAAAAAGCGGACCAAAAAAATAGTCGACCAAAGGTCATTGAACCTACTTGTCATCAATTTTAACTCTAACCTACTACCTGTTGTAGAGAATGGTCCCAGTAGCCACATCCTAAACGTATGTAGCCGCTAGTTACTTAGTGCATTAAGCAGCAAATCGTGACATTGCCGAGATAAGGTGTGTGGGAAGTATGCGGAGGGCGTGCAAGTGAATAGGTTTGATTGGTTGTATACAGAGGATGTGCGAAGGTTGGAACTCACAGCAACACATGGATATGGGCCAAAGTTACAAATATCGTGTTGGCAAATATATCGCTGAGGGTCCAAAAAGAAATTATCGGATTTATCGGCGAAAGTGTTGGCAAACATCGGCAATATATCGGCAGACTTAAAAAAATACAAAAATATTCATTTTTTTTCAATTTTCTAAACATCTAAAGCAACAAGAACATCAAGTAAACACATTACCACATGAATATGGAAAGAAAACTGATATATAAGATGTATAAGACATCTAGTGATAGTTCACACAAAAAATGAATCGTGTCTTGGATCCCGAGTCCCCGACTATTGAATCACCAAAAAAATACAATCAATGTATCTCATATACAATGAAATCAAGTAAATAAACAATTGATTCCCTCTACCCCTTTTACAAGCAAAGGTAATTGCTTTAGTAATGGCTTTGCCTCTAGAGCTAGAAGGCCCTAGCGGTCATGGGGGTTGTAGTGGACTCTATGTATATTTTAAATCGCTATGTATGTATATGCATATTTTTTATTAATAAATGAGCAAGGACATTTAAAAAAATGAATGTGAAACATAAACCATAAATAATACATGTTGGCGAATCATTGCCTATATTGGGATCCTATTCATCAATAACACCCTATGCCTCCCTCCTCTAGGCTCTAGTCCTTGCCTCTACCTTAAATCTCAAAGTTGATCCTCCAAGGACATTAGTCAACAACTCAACACCTTATAATTTTGATGAAACTTCCTAATCCAATCGTTAAAATAAGGTAGAAAAACTTCCCATGCTTAATAAGTGATTTTGATTGAGTGAAGAGTAAATTTTTATTAAGGTCGTGACAAAGGAGTTCAACAATCAACACGACCAACATCAAGGTACATTGAGGGGTTGATGTGCTTGATTAAATGCCAATCCCATACCCTCATACATGATAAAATCCAATGGAAACTTTGTAATCCTAAACTCCTGAAAAACTATTAAGTCTGTTGAATTCTGAATGGGATCTAAAACTCTACTTTTTGCATATGAAGTCCAATGAGGTTGGAACCACTCTCAAACATCCTGAAACAATTAATGGTAATGTTAAAAATTTAAGTAAAAGGATAGAAAATGAAAGCTAAGGAGAATGTCTTACCATTTAAT
The DNA here is from genome assembly GCA_027924585.1 of Larix kaempferi. Lineage (NCBI taxonomy): Eukaryota > Viridiplantae > Streptophyta > Pinopsida > Pinales > Pinaceae > Larix > Larix kaempferi. The sequence goes on along the minus strand of BSBM01000372.1, from coordinate 13,851,676 downwards.
ATGACCAATTACTAATGAAGAAGGCAACATTTTTTATGGGCACGACAATTTTTGTTTTCAAAACACGGCAAATGAGCAAAAAAAGGCAAAAAAATCGCGAAATATTGAAAAAAATCGCCAAAAAATCGCGATAAAATTGGGAAAAAATCGGCAAAAAATCGGGGGAAAATATCGGCCGATATATTCCCGATATATCGCCGGAGGGTTGGCATCGCGATATATCGCGATGTTGCCGATATATCGGCGATGTTTGTAACTTTGATATGGGCCAACGACATCAAACCTGAAACAAACGCTAACCGAACCTCAACGAATTTACAAACTTTTTGGGGGGATCACCGAATTTCGAACTTCAACCAAGAAATTCAGAGAAACCTGTGACATAGAGATGAAGTTACTAACTAAATAGTAAAACATGCACATTGGGCCAAAGTTCATTCATAAAAAGTGGAAATTACATATGAAACATAAGTCTGAATATGATAAACCAAGTGGAATTTTTTTAATACTTTTCGTTTTTGGGACCCATACATCTGTGTATCAGTCTTCAGGTGTCCCCAACAATATTATCAGAACCATCTCAGCCATCAAACCGATCAAGCCCAACACTCTGAACTGGATCGAAATTGAAAGAAAAAAAAGCGGACCAAAAAAATAGTCAACCAAAAGATACATAAAATATTCAAATTTTGAAAAAAATACATATATGTCCATGTACATACATATGAATCCAAACCTATGTTGCATTGGCTTTGAGGATGGGGGGATGAGTACCCGAGATGGCTAGAGCACACCCCCAATTTTGCAAGGGAAAGCAGGTTTGGGACAGCAATAATATATATATATATATATATAACTTTTAAAAGTTAGAATTCACCATAAACATTTGTAGTTGCTTCTAGTTTATACTTATATTATATATATATATAACTTTTAAAAGTTGGAATGCACCATAAACATTCGTAGTTGCTTGTAAGCACAATAGTTTATACTTTATAGTATTATGCACATCCCTTACACTTGCTAGTTTTGAAAAAACTCGAGCAAATAAGAAAAGGGCAGAGTGACCATTATTGGCACTTGAACGTGAACAAAATGTAGTTTAGTTCTAGGAAACTTAAGTTTAACTATTTTCAATATGCATTAAGGTCCATCAAGGGTCTAAGAGAAGAATGCTTGTCTCTATAACAACTATTCTTCCTTAAATTTCTTGTTTATAATGATTGGGTTAAAAAGCATTCCCTTCACAACAGGATCTACAGATTTTTACAGTGGTGTTGAAAACCACTACAAAACACGTTGGGATATACATGCTAGCATTCTGTAAAATGATTAGATTCATATTTTAGATAAAGAAGGCTATTCAATAGGAATTTATTCAAATGTTTAGTACCCAATCTAAATCTTGAATAACTCCTGGACACCTATGCACAATGTGTTAAAGCTAAGGTGCCCCTAAAAATGAGAAGAACAAGAGCACTACCCAAAAGGATCAAACCATTGAGTTGTTGCATTTCTTAGTTTGTTGACATGGAGGCTTTGTTACTTGTAATGATGTTGCTAAAAGGACAATAGTTAAATCACCAGAAACCCAAATCAAAATCCATCATACACCACCCATATTTTCATTTTGAGCTGCAACTTGTACAACTCTAGATTTAAATTTAGAATAATACGAAAAATATGGATGGGATAACTGATCATATTGTCCAATCATCAATGTCCATTGTCAAAACTAAAGATACATGACCAAAACATCTCCAAAATATGACTGGGACATCTCTGAAATCTACTTGGAATGTCTCCAAAATCTTGTCGGAAGTCCCCGAAATCTGTTGGGGACGTTTTGGGTAAGACTAACAAATCCCCAAGTCCCTAATGAAGTCCCCAAAAGGTTAGGGACGCTTCCTAGGGGTCCCCAAGTCCCAGAAATGCGGGGATGCCGGGTACAGGACTTTTTTTGGGGGGGACGGGTCCCTGTGCAACATAGATCCAAACCCTTATACAAAATATGCAAAGCTTCTCATCTATATAGCAAGGGTGGTTATAACTAAAATAGCATCCAATGCAATCCATATCGGACCCAAAATACATAAACAAAGAGACTCTAAATGGCCTCTAAAGTCCAAAAATCTTCATGCCACAACAAATAACTACATATCATCAAAATCATGACAGACATCTCGTGTTCGCGGGTGGAGTACCCAGTTCAGCAAGGTATGTCTGGGGACGTGGGGACATGAACTCGAGAAGATGGGACATGAACCCAAGATGGGGACACAAACCCTACCCCCAAGTTCGGGTACCCATGCTACCCTGATATTACCTCTGATTCTAATTCAACTAACGAGATCTTGTACACAACCTTAGATGCTTTCATACATCAGTTTATGTCACTCCGCTAATCTGTGATTTTATTGAGGTCGCCTTGTTTCTCCGTGTTCTAAAATGACTGCACGATGGGATCGTACCCTAAATACAATCACCTTGTTTTGTGGATACCAGTGTTATTGAAACCGGACCGGAACTGGAAAAACCGGCCGGTCCGACCGGTTTACAGAGGTAACTGGTCCAGTCAGAGACCAAAACCGGTTGAACCGGATTTTTGTCCGAACCGGGTACTGAACCGGCCGGAACCGGTCAAAACCGGCCAAACCTGCCGGAACCGGTCAAAACCGGCCCAAACCGGCCGGTCTGTACAGTGGACCCATGAAACTGAATTATTTTTTTTATAACACAAAAAAAAAGTTTTCTATGCTTCTATGATCAGTTTATTGTTTTTCATTAGTACTATGGTTGCCATTTCAAGCCTCTTTGTTGATGTACTTTGGTTCATAACCTCAAAGATGTATTGCACTAGGTGTTGTTTTGGTTATTTGCACCCCCATACTTGCTATATATATGAGAAACTTTGCATATTTGTGTATTACTGGTTTGGATTCATATGTATGCACGTGAATATATATATGTTTTTACAAAATATGAATATTTTATGTATTTTTTAGTCAACCGGCTTTTTTCCCGGTGTTTTTCCGGTTCCAGTCCGGTTCACATTTTGGGCTTCGCCGGTTCGATGACCGGTCCGGTTACGATAACATTGGTGGATACATCTGATCTTGCCAAAATATTTTCTCTTTTGTACAACAGCTTCATTCTAGTGCCAGCTTTACTCTAGTGACAACAATATATAAAGCTCCAATATTGTTCTGAACCCTGATGAATTAATTAATTGATGGAATGAATTAATCTAGACAGAAAATCACCTTTCCACGGATAACATTTTTGGAACTATGATTTCTAATATTCTTAACCATATTGTTTATACCAATATCTATGCCTTCCTGAAACATCACAATGTTCTTGGTGATTTTTGCTTTTTAGTTGTGATTTCACCGATTTCACAATTACTGGCAACGACTTTCCTTTATCTTCATGCAGGACTGATTTCTTCCTTGATAATTCTTTTAATAATTTAAATTTCTTGATTCTGGTTTTCCTTGAATTTGCAACGGAACAGTTTTTGTATTCATTCTTGGTGCTTCTTGACAGTAATATGGCCAAAATCCAGTTTGTGGTAGAAGACCCAAGGATCAGAGAAACTCTGAAAAAAATTCAGCCAAAAGTCGAATCAGACAGGGTCTGATAGAAGTGTGGCCAAAGCCCAACATTAGACATGGCTCTGATACCAATGTAATGAACAATAGTTCAATAACCGGATATCAACCATAAGGACAGAGTTGAAATCGATATAGGACAAATAATATATAACTGAATAATCATCGAATGAGATATGATCATGATGAGATACAATGCCTTCTGACAGTATACTCATGTCCATTGACTAATCATGAAGGTGAACGGTTGCGACCATTAGTTAGGCTGTGTCCCTTATCTATTATTATTATTATTACAGACTAGTCATCAATACTTGTGATATATTATCACCGAAGAATACAAAGTTTAATCTTGGCATAATATATTGTGTAAATCTTTAGTATGCGACTATTTTGGCTTTCTTAACTGTTCCAAACCAAGCCTCATCCTTCTGGTAGGACATCATTGAATCCATGAAATGCCTCTTCAAGTAACCTTCCTTGCCACACTTCTAATGCTTTTCATTTTACAAATTATTCTCTCGACTTGCACCTATAGACTTCTTCACCAATGCTTGAATCTGAGACCAAACGCTCACATAAAATGTTTGGTGGTCGATCCCCATCCCACCATGCTGGTGGATTCTTGCCAGTGTTTCAAAAACCAGTCAACTTGCACTGGGACTCAGCCGAGTTCACCAAGTTACCCCCCATGGGTTTTAAACTGGCTCGGCCGATATGGTAAACTTTAAAGCATCTAGGGGTAAAGCATTGCTTTGATATGGGTCGCAAGAGTGGTACCAAATTGAAACAAACTATGATACTAGAATCAGCCTGTGAGACGATGGGGGATAAGCTTCATCGTTGAGAGGGGAACAGCCCAGCACCAACTAAGGACCACTCAGTGATGAAGGAAGTACAAGTGCAATGACAACCAAGAACTTTGCTTAGAAGTAGCCAACCTTGAATATGTGTGTAATACCTCATTAATCGACTGTTCTTGCACCAACGATGAACGATTCTGATATAACCATATCGATGTTCTCTGGCTTATATCCTAGACTATAGGGGTGAAAGCTAATTTGAAAAAGAAAGAACCAATGCTTGGACTTCATCTAGTAATTAGGAGGTTTGTCCAAGGACTTCTTTTATTTGCACATGCTAGTCATCCTTGGGCCTTTGTGTTGTTATATGTAACTTTCAAAGTTTAGAAATAAAATGACATTTTCCACAAGAGAAAAAAAACACATATAGAGATAGACAGATAGATATAGAGCCTTCTATATGCAGTACACATGAAGAACAATCCATTATATACTCAAATATATATCATATGTCGGGGTTAAAGCCACTATATAATTGAGGACACACCTATTACTCATCATCAATAGTGGTAGTGGACGGGAATCGACCCGGTATCACGGGAGTACAGGCCCCGCCCCAGTTGTCGATTCCCCTAGTTAAAAAATATAAAAATAAAATAAGATGTTATTTGCATTATGATGACGGTCAAGTATATACAATGTTTAAGCAACAAGGCATATGATGTTCCCAAGGAATTCATGCATCCAAAAGCAATCAAATTTTAGCAACTGAACTGGTGATCATTTAATCTCTCACTGCAATAATAGAAAAACCTTTATCTTCAAATTTCCCTTTGTTATTTTTATGTTTGAACGAAAACTCCAACCAACCACCATAAGAATGAGTTTAAGTTTTGCACTAACGAATGACCATCAACTTCGCCATTCTATGCTATCACAAGCTTTACTTTTCTGGCATAAACAGGTTTTCTCATCATACAAAATACAAACTTATTACCAACTAAATATTTATAATATTAGACTGGAAAATAACACCTTCCTCAATTGCACTCACAAATGTTGGCATTCAACCAAACAAAGAAAAATGACACCATGTCCTAATGAGAATGAAATCAAAATATCAAACATAATGAAATTCAAATAATAATAGGAATAATAACATTCTAATTCAGCACACCTGACGTAAGTTCTGTGAAGCTGCCCTGAATGTTTTAGCTTCTACAAGCTTCACATATATTTCTTCAGAGAGTGTCTCACCAGTTTTGTAATGCTTAGCAATGCCCATAAGTGTGTCTCTGTAGCCAAAATAGGTGAAAGAAATAAACATATTATTCCTTATTTACAGCCTAAAAATACAACCAAAAAATAAATATCTAGATCAAGTTTCAGGCACTTCTACAACCTAGTCTACCAAATAGCAACTTGCATTCCATAGAATAAACCACCAGTTCAAGCAAGCCATTAAATTTACCTCCACTATGAACAGAGCAAAAGGATACGAATTTATCTATTTCAGCATCAAAGGAAAAATGTTAAATTGTATTACCAATATGATTGGTCGAGTTTAATTCAGTTGTCCAAAATTATGACATCAGCTATATTGCAACTTATGTCCTTTCCCATTTCGAACCGATACATAAAATTAGTGTGGAATAGTACCAGGCTCCACACTTTGAATATTTCTGCATCCCTTACTGTAGCTATTTAGAGCAGTAAATAAGTAAGCTATCTAAGCAGAGCTTCACAAACAATGTTATAGCTATTTTCTATTTCAAATTTTACCAAAACAATGGTGAAAAATTTTGTGCTTGAGGATTCACCTGAACAAGAGTGGTTACAAATATTTTTGTTGTTCCAATACATAACTCCAATATAACAACTTCAAGCTATTCATGATATAGATCTATTTAACAACTCCGTTATGTACTTAACTTTTCTTCATAACCACATTCATTTGGAAAAGTGAATTGTGTTGTGTGATATAATCCTTTCGGTCCACTACACCAAAAACCAAAATGGCTCTTGCCACCATTAGAGAATAATCAATGTGTACACTAGTGAATATAGGTTAAGAATCACAAATGCAGATGATAATTGAGAGAACTGGATGTGCATATATGCATAAATTTCAAGTCTAATTAAACATGGACACATTCATCATCAAGCACAAATACATGCATATCAAGATCTACTAATGAATACGGTGATTGCAACCTGTTGTTGTAAATGTAACTTCAGAAGATATTCTTTTGTATATTATTATTATATTATTATTGTACTTTTAGTGTACCTCCGTCGGAAATGTTTTTCTTCCGTTCAGAGATGTCATTATTGTTTTTGGTCATGTAAGAATATCGAGGTAAAACCTCCATTGTAAGACGGGCAATAGTCCCCAATAGAATAAGTGTAAAATGTATTTTTGAGTCTCCCTAGGAGAGTTCGGCCATGTCAGTTACGCAAATCGGCCACATTGGGGAATTAGGTCAATCTCACTTAAAGTATAAATAGAGAGTCTCTCATTTGCATATCACTCTCACCAAGCAAGTTCGCATCAAGGAGGAGAGAAGACAAGTTCGCTGGAGAAAAAAGAAGGAAGCTACAGAAGTCATCTTATCTTTTGGTTTTCTATCTTGGTTTGATATTGTACTAGTGACGAATCTATTACTGAAGAAGTTGAGGGGTTTTCTCTTTTATGGTTTCCCCGAGGAAATTTCTTGTGTCTTTTGTGTATTGTTGTTCTTGTCTATCCTTCAGTTTAAAGATCTAGCATAATTGAATTAAAGTGCAAACAAGGTAAGAAGGCATTTGCAAGGGATGTGCACAAGGGAAGAATGTGAAGAAGTCATTTCCTAGCAGTGAAAGCAAGGAAAAAGGAATCTTAGAAACAATCCACTCAGATGTGTGTGGCCCCATGTATTCCAGCTCATTAAGCGGGTGTGTATACTATGTTTCTTTCATAGATGACTTTTCTCGTAAGACATGGATTTATTTCTTGAAAGGAAAAGATGAAGTGTTTAGCAAATTCAAGGAATTCAAAGCCTTGGTCAAAAATCATACTGAAAAGAAGATCAAAACTTTCCGATCAGACAATGGCAGAGAATTCACCTCAGAAGAATTCAAGGACCTTTGCAGAGAATTAGGGATTAAGATGGAGTTGAGCACTCCTTACAATCCTCAACAAAATGGTGTTGCAGAACGTAAGAACAAAACAATAATGGAAGCAGTGAAGGCAATGCTCCATGATCAAGACCTCCCAATGCACTTATGGGCGGAAGCAGCAAGAACAGTTGTGTATGTACAAAACCGTACACCTCACTGTGTATTGAACAACAAGACTCCAGAAGAAACTTTCTCAGGAGAGAAACCAAAAGTCAACCATCTCAGAATATTTAGCTACCCTGTGTACATACACATCCCGAAAGAAAAGAGAACAAAACTAGATCCTTTAGGGAAGAAGGGCATATTCGTGGGATACAATGACACATCAAAAGCTTACCGAATATACTTCCCAGGATTCAAGAAGATCGAAATCAGCAGAGACGTAACTTTTGAAGAAGACTCAACCTACAACAAATCAAGACAATTACCCACTGAAGAAACTGAAGAACCTGAAGTTTACAGAGACATAGTTATGGAAGAAACAATCCAAGATGATCACGAAGACCATGACATAACAGAACCTCAAGAACCTATAGATCCACCTCGTGAGAAGAACCCCCGCAAGAGAAGACTAGCATGGGCACGTGAAGCAATACAAGATGCAGAGAAGTATGGTGCTCCAGATGGGATACACAACGAAAGGAAAAGACCCAGACCATACTCCAGCTATGTGGCCCTACTATTGAACATCATTGATAAAGAACCTTCCAACTATGAGCAAACAGCAGAAAAGAAGGAATGGAAGGATGCCATGATCGAAGAGTACCTATCGATTATGAAGAATGATGTCTCGGCAATAGTTCCAAGACCAAAAGGGAAGTCTGTTGTGACTTCAAAATGGATCTACAAGATCAAGCATGTTGCAAATGGTAGCATCAAGAAACAGAAGGCAAGATTTGTGGCACATGGCTTATCCCAGAAAGAAGACATAGACTACAAGGAGACATTTGCACCTGTAGCAAGATACACTTCCATCAGATCTATACTTGCTTTAGCCACAGTAACGAAATGGAAGGTACACCGGATGGACGTCAAGACAGCATTCTAGAATGGTGTAGTGGAAGAGGAAGTGTATGTGGAGCAGCCACTGGGATTCGAGACACATGACAGACAGACTCATGTGTGTAAACTAAAGAAAGCCTTGTATGGTTTGAAGCAAGCATCCAGGACATGGTACGGCAGGATGGACAGCTTAGGCTTTACCAAGAGTAAAGCAGATTCCAACCTCTACTTCAAGGTTGAGGGCAGAAGACCACTTATATTACTGCTATATGTAGATGACCTGTTCGTAACAGGAGAGGATGAGCTCACTGTGACATTTTTTAGTAACACTCAAATAGTGTTTTCTGCATTTCACTTGGCATTCTGTGACATTTTTTAGTAATACATATATATATATATATATATATATATATATATATATGCGTATGGAACATTCCCAGAAACAATTTGACCCTGGGGATTTTTGGGAAGTACCACTGCCACAGTCACACTCTCTCTCTCTCCAAACCCCCACTTGGTTCAGTGCCCTGGCAAAACTGTAATTTTGACTAAATTTTACTTGTATGTTTCATGGTGCCTCATCCCCTTTGCACGCTCATAAAATTTATAGAGTCTCTCCATCACCTTCTCTTTGAAACTAACCACAGTATTATGACCCCCAGATATAAAGTGTAAGACTATCCCTGTCACAAAGTCACAGAGAGCATGAAAAACATAAACTGACAACTTTTTACTGGCCTGACAATACTAAGATTGTAGTGGATATGATCCTGATGTCAGCAAATATTTTGAAATAACATCAGAGAATACTAAAAAGCATGATGCACGTGAACCAAAAAAACAATGAATTAAATGTTACAACTCTACAGTGAAGTTTTTGAACATTTATCTCACATTGATGCAATGCTCATCACACGTCTGCAACTCATTGAGCTTCTAATACTGCTTTCAAAGTGGGACTGACCAACAAGGCAGAATAATGAAAGACAGGCAGGCCCAGCTTTTTAACTGATCATCTAAACTCAATGCATTAGAGGGCAATCAAAAGGAATTAGGAACTAAAAGTAAGACAGCAAATAGAACCCAGAATACACACATAAATAGGAGGACACAACTGGATAAGACAAAGCTATGTTTATTATCACTGCAAAGTGTCTTCCATATGTTACATGAATCAACTAGCATACGAGCAACTAACAAAACAATAAGAAATTGTGCACACTAAAAAATACCCTCTTTCTTCTACATCCGAATTCATTATTCTTTATTTAATTTGCGTATTCAAATTTTGACTATTGCTCAATATTATTCCTTTCATAACTAACAATCCAAAAACCCTTGTAATAAAGTGGCTCCTTTTATAAAGTGGCTTTCATGTAATGTTCCTAGTCCATTATAAAGTGATTGTTGTTAGTTTTGTACCTTGGGATGTGTTCCCCCTAGTGATTTTAGCCCAAGTCACTAAGAAGGGGGTAATGGGACCCTCACATTAATTAAACACATTAATGAGACTTTATGATTTTAAAGTCACTTTTTGTCTAAAGTTAAAGTGGGTGAGCAATAAATTAATTTAAGTGATTTAATTAATGTGACTTTTGCTCACATCTAATCCTAGCCATTGGATTGGGAGATTCTCCACCATTGGATTAGAATCACTTTTAGGGATTGGACAAAAAGGGAGGGAGGCTCCAAACCTAAATCATTGTTGAGTGAATGAAGGTGAATGAGAGAGAGGTTGAAGAAGAGAAGCTAGGGCACCAGCGAAAGTCGAGTTTGTCATTCCATTGGCATGAGTTTCATACTTAGTTCCCAGGCACGAGTTCAGCTTTAACACTGGCTCAGATCTCTAGGCATGTGATTTGCAATTTATTATCAGCATTGGCTCCTGTTAGCAGCTGTCATCTTCAGCAGTAAACCCGTGATTCATCCTGTACAGCAGCATTCTCATTAGCACGCAGTTCGAGGAAGTTTGTGGTCTCAGATTTCGAGTACCTTCACACTGTTGAAGCACACATTTCGAGACAGCAAACCCTGGCTCAAATCTCGAGGTATACTGCTTGCATTTAGTGGATGTACTGCTGCACGGTTTTCTGAAATGACTGGCACTGTTCTGGCCCGTACTAGCTGTCATTTCTGTTAAAGGTTTTGAAGTTGACTCAAGATCAGATTTCGAGGTAAAGTTTGCAGTGATTTCAAGGGTGTTTTGAAACTAAAATCGAGGAGGATACAGCATAGGAACCAAGCTATTATTTGCACAGAAACCGAGAAGATTCTGCACACATTTCTGGGCAACTGTTGTGCACAGAAATCGAAGCAATCTGGGGTGCATTTAATGTGGAGATAAGTTGTGTTTTTCCTTGTACTGCTGTTACATTACTTTGCTGAAGAAATAATAAATCTCTCTCTCTCTCAACTGGTTTTCCCCGTGGGGGTTTTTCCAGGGCTCAATTTGGCCAAAAATCACTGAGTCAATTTTCATGTGTGATTGTTATTTGTTTACAGCCTGTTAGTAGCATTATTTTGCGTGTTTGATTGTTACAGAGAAATTAATAAGTAACCTGCAGCCAATGCAAAACAGGCTGTAGGTGAAATCCACAAATTGTTAACACAAACCAGCAGGCAATTAAAGTGCAGAAAATTCTACAATTGTTTATAAAGTGATTTTATGAAGTAAAAGTGCACATCTTTCATAAAGTGAAAATACTTTATTAAAAAATTATAAGTGAATTATTTTGGAGGGAATAAATTTCATCCCTTGATCTTTGTCAAAACAAGATTAGATCTTGACTGTTGGATTTAGGGATTGGGAAGGTGAAAAGTCACTTTCATGTTATAAGAGCAAGCCTAGGGCAATGTGCAAAGACACAGTGTTTCCAAGAGTGAGCATTTTGGGCATTTGTGAGTTTTTTGAGAGTGTGAGCTAGAGTTCTTTTGGGTGGCTTGATTCCCTAGGAGAGGGATTCATCCCAAATAGAAGGTGGCTCGAATCCCTAGGCAGCTCTGCTGCAAGCTTTTGCTGGGCCGTACTTCTCAGCTAGCACATTTTTCGAGAAATTGTTGGGCAGTGGGCACAGCTTTCGAGGGTTGGCACACAGTTCGAGAAAAAAAATCTGCACAGTCTGTACAGTCGTACGGTGGCACAGATTTTGAGGTACTGCATGGGACAAATTCGAGGTACTGTTAGGCATGAATTTTGAGGTACTGTTGGGCACGAATTTCGAGGTACTGTTGGGCACGAATTTCAAGGTGTTGGTACAGTCATTAAATGCTGAATTTATTGCTGCTGTAAGTCTGATTTTATGCCTGCAAATTGCTAAATAAAATTGCTCTTGGACTGGTTTTCCCCGTGTGGGTTTTTCCAGGGTCTAGTTTGACCAAAATTCACTGTGCATACAATTTACAGTCTGCTGTTCGATTTGTCTTCCACTGTTTATTTATCTCAGCATGTGTATTTCAGTTTGCTGATTCACTGTTTAAATGTCTGTTAATTGTCATTTAGCTGTGACAACTTAAGTCTGAAATCTAAGTGTTTTTGCTGAGTGGTTTAATGGCTGTAAAAACCTGATTTTTAACATATAGTTAAGCACCCTTAGCACTGGTGTCTCCTTCACGATATATAGCACTGCATAGGATGGCCATGGCACTAATAATGTTCTACTTCTAAATGAATTTTAACTTGTCTTTAGAAATTCCATCCATCATATTATTCAAATAGCAATTCAAAGGCATTAGCAAGATGATAACAAACCCCCATATGCTTGGCTTTCAGTTTACGTAGAATCAAAAGTATAACCCATACTGGCATTTTATAAAAATTTAATTGAGCAAAAGCACCACCTCTCAGCCAAATATTAACCTGTCTTTAGGAATTCCGTCCATCGTATTATTCAAATAGCAAAGCAAACGCATCAGCAAGATGATAACAAACACCCATATGCTTGGCTTTCAGTTTGCTTTCAGTTTACGTAGAATCTGTTGATTTTTAGTGCAGCTGAGAGACCCATTCTCAGAGAGAATGGTACCCTAGTCAGTTGACTAGAGTTCCTGGTCAAGTTAACCAGGCAAAGTATGAGTAAGACCCTAGAAGGTACCCTAGGACCCCCAGCTGTCTTATGGGGTCTTGGTCGAGGACCAAGCAGGTTGATTCCATGGCAAAGTCCCTAGCATGTGGCTAGGGCCCCTATTTGTCTCTAGGGTATTCTGGTCTAGAACCAAACAGTTTCTTGGTCACGAGGACCAAGCAGATCATGTAGGTTGATACAGAGACATCCTAGGTCCTGCAGATGGTTGATCAGCATTCAGTCTAGGATTGAATGCTCAGCTTGAGGCTGAGGACCATTCTCTGGGAGAATGGAGAACCTAGTCATGGACCAGATGGTTGATCAACATGTCCCAGTCTAGGACTGAGGCTCAGCCTTGGGCGGAAAAGCCATTCCTTGAGAATGGAGGCACTTGGTCAGTTACCAAGATTACGATGTGTGATGTCCTTTTCTCCTAGGTCTTCGAGATGGATGAGTTAGTTGGTCTTCAAGATGGATGAGTTAGTTGGTCTTCTCGAGGGACTGGCCACCCCTTGATGAAACCACTGACATTTGACCTTAGGAGTAGCTTAGAGGACCACATGATCACATCATCCGTGTGAACCCTTCCCTATAAAGTGATGATGAACTTTTAGGTTATATGGAACATTTGTACATTTGAGAGAGAGATGATTGGTTTCACCTTCTCCACCCCGGTTGATTTACTTTTGGTCCTTACACCTTATTGTTCTTGGTCTTGTGGTACTTTGTGTTGTTTACCCACTTTGAGTTGTTTTGATGTTTTTGGGTATTAGGGTTGTGTGCCCACCTTTGTGGTACACCCCTTGGTACTAGGGTTTTGGGTCATGTACCCATCCTTGTTGTATGCTTTGACTTATACCATCTTATTGGTCTTTGTACCCTAGTACCCACCTAAGATACCCACTTTTATATTTTATGGGTTGACAACCACTTGAGTCTATATTTTATTTTTTTATTATTATTTATTTATTTTTATTTTTATTTTTTGTTTTTTTTTAATCTTTTGTTTTATTTTATTTTATATTTTATTTTTATTTTATTATTTTTATGTTTTATTTTTTTTTTTATCTTTTGATTCTTTCCTATATTTATGGAATCCTAATTTAAAGGATTAATTTAATGATCTATTTTGAAGACCAAAATCTTATTTATAGAGAACTATTGTTTCTCATTTGATTCATTCATAAAGTAACATCTCAGCTCTGTTTTATGATCCTGCTTGACGTCCAGGGTTATTGGTTTATCTGCTGCTGCTCGATCACTTGCTTTGAGGTCATCCACCTGCTGAAACTCACCTTTTTTATCTCAGATCTGTTTTGTGGACTTTCAGTTAGGGCTGATCTTATTGCTGCCATCTTCGATCTGCCTGCTGAAGCTTGTTTGAAGTGGGATCTCACATCTAATGTCTGATCTGACCTGAACCGTGATCTTGGATAAACTTGGCCTGCTGTTCTTGTTTTGCTTGAGGCTCGATCTCTGCATATTTGACCTAGCCGTGAGCTCCTGAAGTTTGGATCTGCCACCTGTGAGTCTGTTGTTCAGTGTTGAGGAAGGCCGCATGCCTTGTGGAAGACACTTCGGCCTGTTTTAAGCTCTGATCTGCTGAGTAAGGGTTTGATCCTTTATATATATGCTCACTTGGTGAAGGCCGTGAGGCCTTAGGGTCTGATCTACCCTACTGTGTGCACACCTGTGGAGGACAAGTGCTGTTTCAGTATGGTGACAGTTCATTTGTGAAGGCCTCAGTTTGTTTAGTCTATGCCCTTGATTTTTTTGTTAATGCTGAGACTTGTTGAGACTTGCCCTGGACCAGATCTATACTTGATCTTTATGCTGAGAACCAATTAGGGCCTATCATTGAACTAAAGGTTAATTGTGATCAGATTCCCTGTGTTACTTGTCTGAAGCTTTAATTTTTTGCTTGGTGTATTGACCATCCCTGTTTGACTGCACTACACCTGTCATCTCTCTCTCTGGTTTGTACTACCCTCTTGTAGGGTCAGCTAGTTCCCAGAATTTGACTGGCCTCTCTGAGGCACAGTCTTTTACTGAAAGTAACTCTTCTGAGTATTCTTATAGGAAGGGTTTCACACTCAGGTAAGTATCTTCAGCTATATCTCTTTAATTATTATGTGATCAATTTATTTATTTACGTTACATGTTACTGAAGATTAATTCAGCACAGTGATCTAACTGGTAGTGTTAAAATTACCTTAACACAGTGACCGACCTGATAGTGCTAAAAGTGTGAAGTTGAAAGAGATGAAAATTATGTTATGTTAGAATTTAGTATTTACTACTGCACTATTTCATAATTCAATGTTTGTAAATGTTTATTAAATGTATCTTTTGCATTAAAGTATATTGAATTGTTATTTTGCTGCCTATAACCCTAACCTGATAAAATTTTAACAGAATCAACTGTATAACCCATACTGGGAGTTCTAAAAATTTAATTAAGCAAAAGCACCACCTCTCAGCCACAAATAAAGCTAGTACATTCAAGAACAGCCTGAGTCTTACATGCCAAAACAATCCATGCAACAGAGATGCTAGAGCCCAATCACCTGTGGTAACACCAGTTCTCCATAAACTGAGAAGGAAGTTCAACAGCATCCCACTCCACACCACGAATACCTGCTACTAAGCCTTCGTCTTGTTTGGTAAGCATATGCTGTAATGCATGACCAAATTCATGGAATACGGTCTCAACCTAAAAGCAAAGTCAACAACTCTATCAACATTCATATGCAATCCATCCCCCATGACGGTTTTTTAATAATGACCAATTTCTCATGAGCTTGAATGTCCAACTAGCACTCATTGCACCACATAAATGATAATGCTCATTACATCATTCTATTGCAAAGCAAGAAAATCACATGCCTTCTTTCTTCTTAAAATTTGTTAGCTGTTTATAAATCTCTCTAATGCGGCCACCTTGTCAATTATATATATCAACCAATAAACTACAAACATTGAGATGGACCATCACTGCCACAATATCTAGATAAAACAGTTGCACTTTCAAATGAACATACAAGTATTCTACGTGTATGCTGAATTAAAACAAAGCATATTGGAAGGATATGGCCAAACATTTCAATGCTGCTCTTGATTACGGGGCAATATCAAAAATCTGCAAAAAAAACAGAAAGACTGTTCAATATCTCAAACTCAAAGAGAGTATGTGCCAGTGGGATTGGTGGTTCTATATAGAAAATTTAAGATACATAGAATCCCAACCAAAAACAATCCTACATGGTTAAAGGGCCAGTCTCGAGTAGTCTCAATGCTAGGGACCCTAATCTAGGCAGGTCTGTAATTTTCAGTCTATCGACAAGCTCATTTTTAACAGAGCATAAACAATCCTGCAGGACGAGTTGGATCAGGTGTAGCTACTTGTGAACAAATAGGGCAACTATTCAAGGATTATAAATTAGGGATGGCCCAAACATCTAGTAATGAACATTAATTACTTCATAGGTTTAGGCCTTTAACTGCACTTTCCTGACAGGAAAAATGAACCTAGTAGAGGAAGGAAGCTCCATGCTTATCATAAACCTAGCCATGGAAAACAACGATGAATGTTAGAAGTTAAACTATCTCCTTAAAGAAACTACGAGACTGGCCACCAGTTTAGAGATTTCAACTTCAAGGATTGATTCAAGAAAATCTAATGACAAAAAGGATAACCCCTTTGCAAATGAGCCAAACTTGGGCTGCTTATATGCCAGTCCCAATAATAGTGGAATGCAAAGAAGGAAAGTACTTTGAACCAGTGTTGCAAACATCAGCATCGACCAAAAAATTGTGGAGGCTCTTAACCTCGGTACATCAGGAACAATGGTAAAAAATATCGGTAAAAGTCCACAAATGCAGTAAGCATTAAAAAATAAAAATATTTTTTGTTTTATTTTCAAGTATAAACTAACAACAATATAAAATTATTACAATGCCACATAAATATGAGAAAAACACTCATATATAAGATGTATAAGATGCCAAATGATACCACAAACATTATCTGCCAACAAAGAACCCTGATAGCTGTCCAGTGAAGATTCATGGCATCAAATACATAATAACAGTATCTCATCATCACAAGTCCCCTACAATAATTAATCTAACAGCTAGCCATCGATTCCTTCTGCCCCTTTTACGGGAAAAGGTAATGGCTCGTCCTCTAGTAAAGGAAAACAACCACTGCTAGGGGTCTCACTTTGTGTAGAAGATAAGTGTTGAGGTTAGCACATCAGTCTACTCATTCCTCCACTAATGGTTGTGAGTCATCCTCTCCTCCCTCCTGCTCCTATTCCTTCTCATGTTGGAGTCTCTTGATCTCCACTCAGACACAGTGTCAATGTTGTCTAAGGAAATGGTGTCCACAATGCACATTAGAGGGTCTCTCAAGTTGCTTCACCAACAACTGTAGATTGTAGTAGACGTAAAACATATTATTAAAGCACGCATACTCACCTATTAGAGGTTCGTATTAAATTTAATTGCCCATGAGGGTCATAATAAATGTTAGAAATCAATCCCCTCAAAATATGAAAATGGCAGATAGAAATCAATACCCACTCCATAAAAGTTTATTTGATGGTGATAAAAACCATTGCTTGGCCCTCCTAAGATTACTAGTAGACGATGATAAACTCTTTTGTTCTAAATCCCCATACACTTCAGAGAAAATTACCCAAGCAAATTGAATTCCAGGATTATAAAAGCATTTTTTCACCTTGCAATTTTTTCTTGACTTCATGACGTCTTGATTTTCACATTGCAATTTAATCTTAACATCATGTCAACTTGGACATTTCAATAAATCAACAACACTTGTAACATTGCTTTGTTAAACTGTAAGGCCTACTTGATGTAATAAAATCACGTTTTCAAGTGACCTGGGCTAAATTTAAGGTGTAATTCAGGTTTTTGGATGTGTGTCAATCACAAAATTTAAGCTCTATAAAAGAGACTTAAGACTCATGTATTCACTTGACTTGAACCTAAGACTGAATATCATTTTTGAGTCCATCTCTATTAGGGTTTTGTTCATGCCTTCATGTTTTATATATTCTTTGTTACGTGTTACATGGTTTTAGAGCAAGGATATCCTCATGGCCAAGTATAAGCAATTGATTGCAAGGTGAAGAGGGTCATCTAGCAACCAGGTGAGTATAAGGTGATAAGGTGATTATATATATATATATATATATATATATATATATATATATATATATATATTCAAAGGAATGTGTGTGTGTGAGTGTGTGTGTGTGTGTGTGTGTGTGTGTGAGAGAGAGAGAGAGAGAGAGAGATTCACCTTAAAAGGAAAAGGACTTGTAAGACTATGAAAAAGTCCAATATAAAATAAAAAGTGCCACTTATGGTCCTAATCTATTTAATTCAATAGAGAAAAAGGTACCATAATAACTGTTATCACATTTATAGTAGCCAGGGCTACCATATCTTCAGATTGGATTCCAATCCTTTTCTTAGCCAATCCTTTACATTGAGATGCTTGAGATCAGCATTTGATGAGCATCCATTCTAGGATCACTCATGCTTTCATGCAGCCCTTGAGCAAGCAGTACAGCCTTATGCCATGATTGAGCCTCATGACCTCAGATTTGATGACCGATGTAGCCATTTTTTCCATACAAAGGAGTATGATAGTGCCCAGATGTGTACAGTAGCAGTGTTCCAGTTGACAGTTGATGGTTCAGGTGATATGTACAGATATATGACCCAGCAGGTATATGGATGTGCATTGGTTATGATTTGCTTTGCTCTTCTGCTCATTATGGTAGCTTGACTTGGTATATGGTAGTCACGATCTAGCGATATATATATGTTATATGGACATGTTTGTTTCAATGATTATCTAAAATGGTCTAATTTACTCTGAATATGGAATTCTTGTTTATAATCATTGGTTTTACCCTCATTAGGAGAATGGACGTGATCATTCCACCATTTTTGGTTTGCTAGTATTGTCATCACCTTTCACTTTCCCCATCCATCTGTTCTCTTCCACTTATTGGTTTTACCCTGACTTACACCTCAAACTGTGATATGGAGGACTTCCACACGTCTTCCTTTTTGTTGTGTTACCGGATCCGTCAGGGGTGACTCGGGGATCCGTGGATCTGCGGTTCCAATCCGGATCCGGATCCGCCAGGATCCGCAACAAAACTGTGCCTAAACCGGATCCTTTGAAAACAAAAACAGATCCAACCATAGGTAAACGGACCCTACAAATTTTTTAGTGGTTTTCCTGTTCTTTCGACATTTCTGCTTCCACATTTTGCCCTACCCTCCTTTCGCCGTAGTTTTTCTGCAGCCGCCTTTCGGGTTACCCCACAAAACAGCAATAAGGCAGACAGAGACTGACAACTATCGTGCGAGTAGCTTGATGTTCGGCTAAGTCAAAATATTTGTCCGATGTTTTTTTCTCTTTACCAAGTTGTTCTATGGTTTTAAGTTTTTAAGTTTCCAACTTCGTGTAACAATAAAGTTAAAGTTAAGGTATAAACTATAAAGTTAATTTAAAGTATTATAAAATTAAAAATTATATAATAATAATGTTAAATCATAAATAGCCCCAAGAGTTAGCTCGATCGGTTGAGTTCTCGTAAGTTAGGCCTCCCAGCATGCGAGGTCGTGGGATCTATCCTCATAGACCCTCTTGGGGTTAGGCACGCAGCGGCCGCAAGGCGGAAACCCCTTCGGGGCGGGTCCGTCGGAAATTATTTCGTGGATGTAGCGGTCGGCTAAGCCGATTAAAGTGAACCACATGGAAAAAAAAAAAAAATGTTAAATCATAAATATTAAAAATTTTAATGTTATAATAAATTTATATATTTTTAAAAGATATTGTAAATTTAATAATATATATACATATAAACAAGAGAATTATATATAGTAATAATTTTATATATATTAAAATTAAAAAATATTATTATATATTTTTGTACTTGACGTATCCTGGCTGTATCCGGATCATGGCTTTTAAAAAATCTGGCGGATTCGTATCCGGATCCGGATCCAGATCCGTATCCGTATCCTGGTAACCCATCCTTTTTGTTGGATAGCATCCTTGTTAGTTTGTGTCTCAACTCTGAGTTGGCAACAGAACTTACCTAAGCCTTGATCCTTCTGGGACAGGAGTACCCGCTGGTGTTGGTTCCTAAGCTTAGGTGAGTTGGATTTGATACCTTGATCTCTCTAGTCGGTTGCCTCGATGTTTGGTCTTGATTGTAGATAATCCCCCTAGTTGCATGAGTAGTGTTGGCTAAAACCTTAAGCAAATAGTACTACCCTAAGCTGCGGGGAATCGACCCCCCCCCCCAACGAATCGATCCCGAATCGCGCTCCGGAAGGAATCGGTGAGGAATCGATTCTGGAATTGCGATTCCTCATTGATTCCTCCCGGAATCGATTTTGTAATTCGCGCTTCCTTGGAGAAAAAAACGCTCCCTGGAATTTTAGGAATCGATTCGGAATCGCTCCGGAATCTACGCTTCCGGATCGATTCCTCATCGATTCCTGAGCGCTCCCGGGCAAAAAAATCGCTCCCGAAAACGCTTCCTGAGCGATTCCTTAATTTTTTTTTTTTGTTAATCTTTCTGGATTGGCTAGGGTTAATTTGGGCAAATAAAGTCTATTGGACTCCATTTGGACTCATTCTATGCCCTCAGTGGTAAGCCTCTTTCCATTTTTAAGACTCTGATTTTTTTTGTATTTAAGCTGAAAATCCTTGCTTGTGCATGTAGACTTTATGTTTCACCTTCCAGAAAAACTTCCTTCATAAGATATTTTCATATTCTGGAACCAAATGATATGGAAAAGTCATTATCTATATTTCCCTGGGAATGAAAGTTTGCAGAATCTTAGTGAAGTATCAGGACATGAAAAGCCACAGCTTGGGAGTGTATGGATGGAAAGGAAGAAAAATAATCAGTGTCCATTGATATCCAAGAGTGGCAGATATATGAAATACGTGAATACAGTGACGATACATCTAAATAAAATTCTTCCTATGGACTGAGACATAGAATATAAATCAATAGGTTTGGTGGTTGGCAGTGTTGCTTGGAAGCTCATGTGACACATTAGGAGTCCTACAGTGAAGCATAAAGCTCAAATCATGTACGTTATTCATCATCTATATTCATAAAGCTCCCAAGTGTTTGTTACATAATATCTTTTGCTCTAAACAAATGAATAGTCGGATGACAGTATTCTTCTGATATCTACTGAAGTGCTGGTGTTTCAAAATTTACAGTAGAAAGAGTTGTAGTTCTTTGAGTAACTGTAATGCTTCTCAAGGATTACCTAACATTTGTTGTTGCTGCATGTATTTTTGCTTTCTTCTCTTTTTTGCTTCCTTTCCCAACACCATTGACATCATTATCTTCAGAATATCTTTTAAGCTCTTACTCATCACCTAGCTTCTTCCTATGAAAGAAGCCCTGGTTGCTTGTCTTCTATGTGAAAGCTTTGTCTATTATTCAACAAGCATTGAAATTGTTCACCATTTTTCATTTAATTTGAGCATTATAATGGTTTCCCCAAACACTGGTACCAAAAAAAAAGTTCATTTGATGCACTGCCTAATTCATAAAATAATCCTTGGTATGAAGTGAGATTAACTTCCAATGACAATTTTGTTGCCTAATAAAATGAATCCTTGATCTTACTCGCAAGATACATACATTTTCATGTATTTCATTTTCATGTTTATTTTGGCGGTTGGCCTATTTTGTAAACATTATGGCCTAGTTTGATGGCAAATATTATATGTTGAAATTTGAAGGTTGATGTTGTTGATGATTGATGATTGATGATTTGATGATGATCATTTAATGACAATGTTATAAGTTATAGCTCCTAGAATCTAGAAGACGAGATGATTAATCATTAATGTTATATCAATGTGTACTAAATGGTTATATGAATATGTAGAATCTATGTTTTGATGTTTTCTATAGCTAATTTGGCATAATACATGTTTTTTTTAATTTATATGCATCAAAATATATTAAAATATATATTATATAAAAAACGCTCCCGAAACGGAAGCTTTTGAAAATTTCGCTTTTCGCTCCTGCTCCCGCTCCCGCTCCCAACAACCTTGGTACTACCATCATTACATGCATGAATGAACTATCATGTATATCTCTTATGCAAGCCCATTGAAATAAACTAAAATTGTGCTTCTCAACACAATGAAAGAGGGCTATGAAATTGAATGAGATGTAAATACCCTGGATAAAAAGTTGCAATTAATTGTGCTTATAAACACACAAGAAATCCAAAGGGCCATAAGGCCTGAGAAAGCAATGGTTAAATGTATGCTAAATCCAAAGACAGCTGGCCATGAATTAAATGTAATGATTAAATTCCTCACAGAACCTACAGGTTGTGATGTGAGATGGAGTAAGGGACAGCTAATTCTAAGTGTCCCCTAGAACCTCAAGTTATAGTTAGTCGAGCACCCAGTCATGGCGGTTCTAGAAAAAATCCTCACGGAGCTAGACTCATCTGGGATGTGAGTTGTAGACATTTGCCAAGGTTGAATAAGCACCTCTCAAAGCAACTTATTTCATTTGTGAGACACTGCCATTCCCTGTGTGTTTATTATCCAACATAAGCTTAAGTGTGTATTCCCTTTTCCCTTATCCAAAGTATCATAATGTTGAGTCAGTAAAGTCATCCCCTTAGCCTAGCCTTGCATTTTTCATTCTCACTCAATCTTAGCAAAATGATCACGGCCATGAAATGAGTATATTCTTGAAGTTCTATTTTGAGTAGTTGATTATTTTAACTTATATTTAATATTATTATTGCTTAAACCGCCAGTGATATGCTACTTTGTACTTTGAGTCTTGCTATTAGAATGATTAAAAGGAGCATGCTTTAACCATTTGCACATGTAGCATCAGGCAATCTAGGCCTGCGTCATATTTTGATCAGTCTTGACCTAGTCAAACCTAGTTTGACCAAGTCAACCGGAGGATCTGAGTTGAGTTGGACCAGTGATGTTTGATGTTGATGATTTATGGTCCTTTTATACCCTTTAGATGGTTCCATGCAGCAGACACAGGTTTCAGATGATGGTTTGATGGTTTGATGGTTATTATTATTATTTACATACCATTATTTTTATTTGTCTGGGCATGGTCATGATTACAGATGATTATATAGATAGCCACAGGGTGTATGGGTACTCATCTCTAGTACATTTGGACCTTCTGAGTCCATTATGATACTCAGCTTTCAGTTACAGGCACTTCCAGATGAGATTTTACTCAAATTATCACTTTATTGCAGATTTGCCATTAAAAATGGCTTGGCAGCACAGTTTGATTTTTTATTTGATTCACGTATGGCACTACAGAGGGAGCATGGGGTCCAGCCATTTGTTATTACAATACTCCCAGACATTTAGGTGCAGTCAGTTTTGGCCCCGGGATACCAGGCAGTGAGCTACAGGCATTTTATTATTTCACAGGTGATTTTTCTAAGGATAAAAAATGGTAAAACGGTTACTGAGGAATTCGATTTGGGCTATTGAGGCAAGGAAATGGCACGAGGTTGGTTTAGATGATTTGTGTGATGCATCCCACACCTTCCAGAGCAGGTTATAGCATTCAGTGGGGCCCACACACACTCCGGGCTTTCATATTGTGTCATTGAGGGGGCACGATTTGGCCATGTAGTCACAGTATTGTATTATGATGAGTTATTATATGTTATCATGCCATCGGGACATGCTAGAGAAGGATAAGTACACCTCCTAGCCCCACCATGAACTTGTGTCATGTTTCCTAGTCACTTTCATGTGGTGCGTCCCCCTAGGGCGACTTAGCTAGTGCACTCTCTTTATTTTTGAGTTGATCCATGTACTTTATATTTGGGCTCATCCATCATAGTCGTTGATTATCACTTAAGTATCTTTTGATCTCAACCACTCATTAAAAAGGTGGTTAGGGTTTTGGTCTCTCTCATTCCTATTTAAAGGAGAGACCCCCCTCATTGTAAAGGGACTTTTGGCTCTAGATCTTTGGCAATAAAGAATTATTTTGGGAAAAAACTCTTGTGCCTTTGTCATAGATTGTTCTCCTGTTTGATTGTACCTCTGATAGCCTGTCACATCTTCATTGTTTGATGAGTTTCCATGCTAGACGTTTTGCTTGATGCGTGCTCTGCAGGAGGGCGACTTCATTGAAGGATTTCGTGGGGCTTCTCCGAATCTCTTCACTGGATGAGTAAAATAATCAGGGAGTAGTTCTTATTGTATCTTTGATCAATATTTATGCTATCTGATTCTTCTTCCATCATTTACTTTCCATTTCTATAAATCAATTCTCATCAAGATTGTCATCTGCAGGAAGGGGGGCGCACTTGCTATTGGAGGAAAATTGATTTCATCTTGGAAGCTGTCAAATCAACTTGGAGTTGTTTCGAGGGAGTTGGAACATCATTGCACTTGGCATCTGCAAGTCACAAGAGGTAAGTACCCTTGTTTTTCTTAAGTTATTTATCTATCCCATCTGTCTAATGTTATTTCTATTACAAACCCTAAGCTGTTTTTTCTTCTGAAAATTCCCTGGCTCATTTAATTTGGAATCTTGGCAAAAGATTTCTGGGTATTTCACTTTAGGCCTAACCCAAAGTGGGTTCTCAAGGACGTCAACCTTGAGGGACTCCTTGCGACCCAAATCCCTAGGCACTGGTCATCAAAGCCTTGTGCCCTCTTGTTTTTTTGCCTTCTTTTCTGGATTGTGTGAGCATCTTTCGGGCTTGTGATCTTAAACACTGTCATTTCCATTATCAAGTCTCATTTACAGGTACTAGATAGCCTCATCTTAGTCTTAACCCTTCTACTTTGGACACGTTTCCCAAGGCAGAAGAAATCTTCTCCATTTGCTAGTACCTTGATCCTAGATCTAGTTTCCATACTTATAAGTCACGTGTACTTTTACATTGGGTCAAGTTTACATTCTTTAAGCCTCTTGATCCAACCTTAACTCAATCTTGTGACTTCATCCATAGATCTAGGGTTCATCATACCTTACACCTTACATACTTCATTCATCTAATTTGATTTGGTGTCTTGGTTAGATCTCTCCTATTGGGAGTTGATCTGGGTCTCCCCCATTGCTATCTAGGGTTTGGATAGCATAAAGTGAAGAGTGCCTCGATTGGCATGACAACCAATCCATCTTGGGGATCGAGGCCCTCTTGTGTCACCTCTTTGGTTGCCCGTCCCCTCTGTTGTCCTGTACAGGATCATGCATTTGGGGAAACTACGAGCTGTGTGATTGCAATAACAAAGAGCAACAAGAAGAATCTCATAATTTCATGGGTCCCTCGTACTTCATGCCCCCACTAATTATTAAAGAAGCATGCCTTGGAATAAGTAAGCTATGAACTATGAATTACACAAATAACCCAACCTTTTTGAATAAATGACTTTCTCTACAAGGAAGTTTTAGTATTAATCAATCCTGGGAGATCTTGCAGGTCTTGCAAGTGGCATATAATCAGTCCTGGGATGCTCCTCAAGTTTTGCAGAGGCATATAATCAGTCCTGGGAGATCTTGCAGGTTTTGCAAAGGCATATAACAAGTCCTGAGATGTACATACTTGATGGCTTGCTCGCAGAGATGATGAAGACCTAAATGGAGGATAGGCCTACATCCAGCATGAAAAAGGGTTGGCTCTGTAAAACTTCCTATGACGAGTAGATTGGAGACTGATAGTCGAGATAGCAGCAACAGTGGCGATGATGATCCAGCTTTGATGATGATCCAGTGATGAAGACTTGTGCTGATGAACTGTGTCAAGAGAATACCTTCCTAGTTAAGAGGGAGTGTTAATGTATTTGTAACTTCGGAATGTATTCACTTGTATATTTTATATTGTATTTGTATTTTATTATTGTACCTACGATGGAAATGTTTATTCCTCCGGTCGAAGAAGTCATTATTGTACTTGGGTCATGTAAAGTCATTGAGGTCAATCCTCCCATGTAAGTCGGGGCATTAGTTCCCCTAGAGTCATTTGTATTGGGGTGTTTAAGTCCCCTAAAGGAGTCGGCCCAGTCAACTTTAGTTGAGGCCGACTTGTCAAGTGGTAAAGGTAAAGTATAAATAGAGAGCTAGGCTCTCTATTTATTCACTCACACACTCACTCAGTTCGCATAAGTGAGAGATAGAGAAGTTCGCACAAGTGGAGGAGGAGGAAGTTGCTGAAGACCATCTCTTTGTTTTGGGGTTTTGTATTATTGCTCATTTTATCTCTGAGGAAGTTGCGGGGTTTTCTCCTTTATGGTTTCCCCAATGAAATGCTTTGTGTCTCTGGTCTCTTGTGTTTGATTTGTTGTGCATATTATTCTCTCATATAAGATCCTAGATCATATTGAATTAAATTATGAAAAACTAACAAAGCCAGATCCAATTACCAACTTAAACAAGCATGCATAAATTTGAACAATATTACCTCATAAGAAATCACCAATCCCAGACATGCACCATTTGACCTCCAAAGTCTCAATTTTATTCAGATAGTTGCACAAAGGCAACAAACATTATAGTACAAATCAAGCAAAGGTTCTTTGCATCCGTTGTATGGAGAAGGATTGCCTCGCTTTTATAGAAGAACCAGAGAGAGGAGGTGCACATGGATCCATAAAGGCAAGGAGGGCGCATGAGTCAATCAAGGGAATTATTAAAGGATGGAACCACCACTTGGTTAGTGTAATGTGAAGAGGTGGCAGCCACCTCACAAGAGGGTCGCCCCTTTCACATTGTTATCTCCTCCAACGAATAAGAGACCAACAAATAAGTAAGTCGCCCACACGTGAGATATGAAGGATAGCGCATCTCTTCAAATTTGATATCACTCACTCCCCTAAGTTTTTGACTACATAACATGTGCTTTATCCACTTCATGAGGTCGCACATCATTAGAGAATACATTGCCACCTTTTCCCCACATGTTTCAAACATGTTTTTTCGATTTTCACAATTTGTCCTTTTGTGCAATTTGTAGCACTTTTAGCATTTCTATGTCATTTTGTCAGCTCCTTAAGAAAAAATGCCATAAGTGATAATTTAATCACCCGAAACCCAAGAAAAGTGGGTCCTAGGCTAAAGAGGACGCTCTGAGTGTGAAAACGAGCATCCCTGCACCAAATTCCGCCTCCCGGCCATACTTTTATTACAATTTGAAATTTTCCAATTAAACCATTAAAAAATGCTCTAATTTTACGGAAAATTTTATTTTTGCGAGAATAAACTCAAACTCCTAGGGGACCTGATGCATGTCCATACGACTCATTACTGATGGCTAGCATGTTAAAAATACATAAATACTTAGGCTTTAATAACCTCCTTCGACCACCATGGAAAATACTTCAGGTTTGGAGGTGTGAGTGAAAAACTCAAGAATTATACGCAACTAAAGCGCAATGCATAATTCCTAAGGAAAAAACACTCTAGAGTATCCCCTTGACAGCTAAACCTAAGGTAGGCCAAGCCTTTTACAAAATGACCATGCTTAGACCAACTTATTACAATCCCCCAAGAGGGTCTAGACATGCAAATTTTTACAAAGAAGTAAAAAAATTTGGCCTGCTGAACTTCTGAACACTAATGATGAACAATGAACATGTTCATAACTTTGGCGGCTCACAAGAAATCCAACTATGGTACAAAATAGTTGGTAACATCTGACTCCAACTGCGAGACGTGTGCTCAATCTGGCCTTTACGCAAGGAGAGGATGCAGGAAGATCATGAGAATAATCGAGAGGCCAAGATGGCCGACTTGCTCATCCAATCCAGAGGGTCGATCCGTACAGCTGCAGGAAGAGATCCGTACAGTAGTCGTGCAGAGGTGACACAGGGGCCGATTTGCTCAGTGGGTCGATTTATTGCGGGCCAATTTCTCCAGGGGTCGATTTGCTAGAGAGAGGCGACTTTCTCAGAGAGGCCGATTTGCTAAAGAGAAACCTGACTTTCTCAAAGAGGCCGATTTGCCCAAGCAGGCCGATTATCCAAACAGAAAAAGTTACAGGTTCCATTGTTATAAAATTCTGAATTTCTCTGTGAGCCAAGAATTAATAAAAGAAACGTTGAATGCTGGATTTTCCCCAATGGGGATTTCTGGAGTAAACACTTGAGTCAAATTTGATTGATTTCTTGTTTATTCCGTTGCATTTCATTGGCTAAAATATCAGTCTATTTCTGTTTATAATTTCAGCAGTAATCTATTTCTGCGGATAAAAAATTATTCAAAAAAAAAATCAGATCTGCTATTGAGAATTTAACAACACTTGTGCTGGAATGTTATCAACTGATAAATCACCAAAGGTGGCAAACCATAAATGTTTCAACACTGAAATCACGACACAAATTCGGAGGATGCCTTATCATCATCCAGATCACAACAGCCATCATGATCAAAAACAAAATCAATATGCATATAGACAATATTTTCATACATTCAAAAGAACCACAACTCCGATCAAGAGTGGGGACAATCCAACACCTTACTTGGAAGCATATGATGAGAAGTTCTACCCAAACAACCAACCGACAAAAAGTCCCAATGAAGACAGACATGGGATGGATCGATCCAGATTCAATGCAACAGTTCTGTTCAGCACTTCAAAGATCATATCATTTCATTTCTTCAACCACGACAACGTCAGGAAAAAGCATTACATGCAAGAAGTAAGGTGCAGCCTTTTCTAGATTGTGATTTGAGGACAAAACCTCTTTGAAGGGGGGCATAAAGTAATGAATATAAGATGTGTAACTAAACATTAAATTTCAATTGGGTGCAGCTCAGGTGGCGAGGAGGAATGTTATCCTCTCCACCCGGGTTCAAATCGGACCTCACATGATCACTCTTTGTGAGGCAATTGTTAATGGGGTTGGCAAGGCACCAACAATCTCAGTCGCATATACAAGCTTCAGATGGGATGATTTGTAGTCTGAGGAAAAAAATAAATAAACAAATAAACACTACATAATAATAATTAATAATAGCAATACCAAATTATTAACTAAGAGACAACCCTTCACCTTCATGGCTAGCCAATAAATAAAGTATACTATCACAAGCTTCGATGTAACATCAATTATTCATTCATTCAGTTATATTGATATTTACATCTTATATGAATTTTCAAGTTTATCATTCTTATTTTGGATATTTTCTAATATATGAACTACTGTTCATTACAAAACAAAAAAACGAGGGCAAAATCTTAAGTGGGAGCCAATGAAGTGTAAAACTCATTTAGCAAAAAAAAAAAAGAAATCGTATATCAACCTTTGCTCACATGACACAGAAATATGGAAGAATAGCAGCAATTGAAATAAGCATTCGCAAACTTCAGAATGAAGTTTCTTAAGCAAACACTTGAAAAGATTGAGTTAGAAAACGAAAACAAATTCTTCAATAATGAAATTGTTCACATAAAATGCTAAGCAGCAAAATATTAGGAACCACAACATAACAAGCAAGATAAGATAAGGTAACATACTTTTATTAATGTTCAGCAAATGATAACAATAATAGGTCAATGGGACTCAAAAGTAAAACTAGTGGAAGCAGCAAGCATGAGTGCAAAGCATCTCCTATCACTAATCTACAAAAAGCATAAAAGCTACAGAGGTAAACAATACTAATCAAAATAATACAAAAATAAAACCCATGTCAAACATAAAATGTGGATGTCAAGGTGCATTAGAGCTAGAAGACTCCAGAGCATATTCATTGTCCTTGAGAAGTGACCAATAAATTGTTTGATAATTTCAATCAGGGAAAACCTAGACAAAAAGTCTTGTCCATAGGGGATATGGATGGCACAATTTATGCTGGCTTAACCTACAATACAAACTTTTCTATCAATCTAAGTCCACTATTTTAAAAAAGAGACTAACAACAATTAACATTGACAGAAAATATCTAATGGCAAACCAGATTAAAGTATCAGTTGCTTCTGGACACTTTACCTCACGGAAAGTCATTAGACTTGGCTTATCTCCAACCGGTGGTGTCTGGTTGCAAACCATGTGTGCTATGGGTAGCCTTACTGAACTACCATCCTGTGCAAGCACACGACTTCGGCCAAAAACTTCATCCATCCATGCACCACCTCGCTTCTCTGAGGGCCTAGAGTATGGATCAAAATAGAAATACGCAACTGGACTTCCTGATAAGTCTTTGACTGCATAAAATCTTACATCATTGTTCCACACCTGTGGACCAAAGTCAGGATATGTAAAGCCACCAGAAAACTCCTACAGAATACAAACCAATAACTCTTATTGCATAACAAAAAATATGACTTGAGTCAGTGCAAAACTTGGCTCTTACTGGAGCAAGACCATCTGCAGGTTCAATATCAATTTCGAAAAGCATTTTTGCAAGGGCGAAAAGGCTTTCCATTACTTTTGGCAATGAGAAAAATGGGCGCAACTCTTCCTGCAGAAGACAGTTTATAGCAATATGTTAAGGCTATGAAGACTTCATTCAAGGCTTCCCGCTGAACAGTTTTAAGGTTCTCATTTCTGGAAACATTCTTGAAAATGAACAAAAATATATTAAGTTCTGGTGTATATAACACCAAGACACTGTCTCAATTTTTTCCAATATAATGAAGCCATCTTTAAAATTAGAAGAAAGAGGGTACTATTTCAAAGCATGATGCAATAAAGACCAAGATATGATGGTCGAAGACTCAAAACACTCTGATATCAACACAATTCTTAATAATCGCCTGCTGAACTGCAATATTTATGCAGCTTATTTAAACACCATGGTCTTCAAGAGAAATTTAAGTCAGCTCTAATCCATAAATGACTATAACCAAGATTTTAAATGCAATGTTTTGCGATTTGCAGGGAATCAAGGCTCACACACTCATCTGGCAAGGTGCAAAGACCAATGGAGGAGATACAAAGAACTCAAGACCAACTACCTGCAGACATCAGTCCTTAACAAATATGTTAGATGGGATGGCCATTCAGCAAGGTACCAATGTCGTTGATAGAAATTTAACCATCATACGGAACCTACACTGAGCTAAAGTAATTGTGTATAGTTTTTCCAAGAGTAAGAAGTTGTTTGTAAAATAAAATGTACTGTGCAGCAGAGTGTGACGTCATTGTTCAGAGTTGATGACATTCAGGTATGCCTGTTGAAAAATTCTTGAAGAAACCAGCAAAGTGTTACCCCATATGTTACAGGGGTGATTGGAAGATATTTCAATTGTAATTTTTATCATAATGGGAAGGTTTGCAGCTTGATGGGGCAATGGATAGCCTATGTCTTTTGGTTGATAGATCACTACTTCATGATGTTGCCCTAAAACATGATTTTCATGATATTTTGGACTGGCAGCTATGAGATATGGTCGATAATGATTCGCTTTCCTATAGAGGATTATGGGCAAGGTTCTATGGTGATGGTGCATCCCACTTGAATGACACTTGTTCATGCTTCACTGCTGCTTATATTTCACTGCTGTTTTGACATGATATCTGGGCAATGATGGTCAATGGTGCCATGTTTTGTGACATATGGCACCCCTCTTTCTTAGAATTTGGCCATCAGAACTGCAGGGTATATCTCACAGATTCATGATGTGAAATCTATAGCTCAAATTGATTAGGTACCTAACTAATGGAAAAGGCTGATATTAGACAGGTTCTATGACCTGGTGCAGTTCTGGGCAATATTCAATAAGCCACATGTCTTTGCTTTGACCGAATATTGTTGTGATAACCCAGCCCGCCCAATTCAGATAGCTGCAGCTGCTTTACCTCAAGGACTTTACAGAAGCACAATAAACAGAAATGCAGCCTCCTCTTCTTTTTCAGCACTGTTTGAAGGGGGTTTTATATTCTAATTGAGGAGGACTCTATCATGGCCTCATACATGATAGAGTCCAGTGGAAACGTTGCAATCCTGAAATCCTTAAAACTATTAAGTCTGTTGAATTCTGAATGGGATCTAAAATTCTACTTTTTGCATATGAAGTCCGATGAGGTTGGAATCACTCTCAAACATCCTGAAACAATTAATGGTAATGTTAAAAATTTAAGTAAAAGGATGGAAAATAAAAGATAAGGAGAATATCAGAAAATAAAATATAAGGAGAATGTGATGGAAAATAAAAGATAAGGAGAATGTCACTTTTACTTAAGAATTTAACATTACCATTTAATATTACTAACATCAATATCACTTGTACAAAACTAATCAATTTTTTTAGAAAGCCATGTTTTTAAAACTATGAAAAAATGACCTAGGAGTTTTCAAACTTGCCCTTAAAGCATGCGACCTTGGCGATTTTTTCTATCATGGAGCTTTTTTCAAAAAAATCACCATTTTTTTGTAAACCTTGCGTGGTGCAATTTTTGGTTAAACTCTTGCAGCCTGAAAAAAATTGCAAAATTTCGGGACATCGCCGATTTTATCAACTATGATCATAGCTGTTTATATATGACATATATTGGCAAAATTGATCCAGGAACTGATGATAATGCACAGGCTTCTCTTCCAAAAGGTGAGCAATGGATAGCTGAAGAGTGACCTGCCAGTGAAGAACAAAAGTCTACAGGTTGAGCCTTGAAAATGTTCAGAGATACGCCACAATACATCCACTTCAGGTCTGATTGTCCATCATTTTGTGGCCAAATCTGAAATAGTTATCAACGTTCTGCGGTTTAAAACCTGTCTACAGGGAAGCAGGGTGCTCAGGAAGATGATCTTGACAGCACTGAATCAGAGTGGCAACTTGGTAAGACCAACATAAAGACAACGTGGTTTCCAAATTGATGTACCAAATATCTAAGTTTTGATGGGTTAATGTGCTGATCAATATCTGTCCGCCCAGCAACACTTTTAAAGAGTTATCTATGAATATTTGATAATAGAAAGCCATTAGTTAGTCCATGAAAA
This sequence comes from Larix kaempferi, assembly GCA_027924585.1. Taxonomy (NCBI): domain Eukaryota; kingdom Viridiplantae; phylum Streptophyta; class Pinopsida; order Pinales; family Pinaceae; genus Larix; species Larix kaempferi. The sequence goes on along the minus strand of BSBM01000372.1, from coordinate 13,819,046 downwards.
TAAAATGTTTAGGCACATATTGCAATGTCGTTACATACATTTGCAATCGGCTCATCTCTATATAAGAGAGCCTCTTCCTCATTTGTAATCAAGTTTGGATTGGGGGAGAAATCACATTATACTGATGAAATATCTCTCAGCTCTTATGGATGGATGATTCTAGCACTCCATTGAAGGATTTTCTCATGTTCTTATGTTTGGTTGATGGATGGATCTGTTGCCCGCCGGATGTGCACACCAGCAGCAGAAATTTTTCGAAAGCTGTTTCCCAAGTGGGAAAGGTGTGGCCTTGGGGGCAAACAAAGAGTCAGGTGCTGTCACCTGATCCCGACTCCTCTGTTTAGGCAAACTCCTAACGAAGCCAAGGGGGGCAGACCCTACGAAGAGTTTCTAAGGCTCTTGTGTTTTAAGTGTTTTTGAAATGTGTGATGCGGATGGATGTTGTTTAGGAAATTTTTCGAGATTTACAATAAGAAATTGTAGGTTCCAAAGATATATTTGCAAAATGGTAAGATACACAACCACTTGATAATTTAACAATTCAAATATGAAGTATCCACAGCTAAATATGATTTAACAAGTAAAGCAAATTTCTCCAGACAGATAATAAGCAAATAAATGATGTGTTTGAAGGACCAGTGCCTTATGGAGTCAATGTCTTTGAGTGCTTGGGACGCTGAATACAAGTGTTCATGTGTTTGAGATCGTTTTGCAAGCTCTTTGTAAATTTTATTGTAATTTTTATTGTAAATTTTGAATGGTGAGTTGATTATTATGGGTGAGGGAATTTCCAAGATATACCTTGCGGTACGGGAAATATGTCCGGAAAATACTCTAAGTGACTCCGTACGACGACACGTTGGCTTCCAAAGTCTCAAAAGCGTGTTCAACACTACACCAACTAGGGATGTAGTCTAACGGTGCCCCCAAGATCTAAGTACAGTGGTTCCAGCTTCCTCAGGCAGAATTTGCCCACTTTCGAGTATTGCAATCAACGCCGTATTTTCGTTGGTTTTGCGGGAGAGTGTTTTATTATGGTTGAAATTGGATTAAATGTGAAAAATTAAGAAGTCTATACTGTTTCTGAGTATCCCAGGAATGGGTAGAGCATACGCAGTATAGCAAATAGTGAATTCCAATTTTAAGGGGATGTCTGAAAAGAACCAAAAGGAAACTCTCCGACGGAGAGCACTCTTGATCCACTTTATGGCGAGATTCAAGAGATTTATTGTAAAAAGAAATGACTGAAATAAAATCTAATCTACCCAAGAGTCTCTTTCAGGTCTTAAGACCATACTCGGGAGAGCAAGGGGGTTACTCAAATCAAAGCAAAAGAACTCTCTGATAGAGAGCACTCTTGACCCACCTTTCGGTGAGATTCAAGAGATTTTGAATTCTTTTTAGTTTTAACAATTTTATATGAAAATGACGAGTATTGAAACAAGACTAAACTAGCAGTATATCAAAATTGAAACTAATCTAACTTACTCTAACAGTTTATTGTGCAGGTATAAAGCAAAGTAAAATGCGAAAATCAGACAGTGGGCGATATAGGCTTCCCCCAAATGGGGGAAGTGGGGTTGTGGGAGTCGTTATCCCACTTGCTCTTATTTGACTTTTTACAATATTTTTTTGTTTTTATTCTCTACTTGAAAGCACGAAATGGATGGGGGAATGAAGAAATTGGGAAGTGCTTTTCAAGGAGTTGGTTGTCTTGCTTGTTTGCTTGCTTGGTTTTGCTACTTAGCCTTTGGGCTCTTTACTTGTTTTGATCTTCTTGTTTTACCTGTGGATAAGAGGTCTCAACAAAGACTAGTTAAGGTGTTAGAGAAAACCAAAATGACTTATGATCTAGAAATGGGCAAGTATGCAAGATAAGAAGATGTAATGCATGCTAAGTGTGAAAATGGAACTTTGATTTGATGTAAGCTTAGAAAATGTGAAAAATTAATCAAAGTACAAATGGATCTTGATGAAAAAATAAAAACTAAGCTAACAAAGATTGAAGAAGAAAGAGAAGATGAATAAATCAAAGAGAAAATGAAAAAGACCAAAAATGGTCAACCAAAGTCAACCAAAATGAAAAAGTCAAAAAGAGAAAGATGAAGGGATCAAGAAGAGGAATGCCAAAGAGATAAAAAAAGTGACGAAAAACAGTGATCTAAGACCAAAAATCAGCAAGTTAAAAGAGCTGGAAATTGCACGCTTTTCAAGGCAATCTATGCATGTTTTTCGAAACAAATTTTTTGTAAATTTTTTGAAAAAAAATTGGACTTTTTTGGACTGTTTTAGGCAAATTTCCATATCTGTAAGTTGGTGAAAAAAAAGCAGAAAACAGTGGCTAAAAAGGCTGAAAATGGGCATGCTTTTAGAGAAAAATTGTGCGCACTTTTCGAGGCAAAAAAAGGGACTGTTTTTATGACTTTTTGGGACTGTTTTGAACCAATTAGAATGCTGAAAACAGTAAATTAGGAAGGCTACCAACAGCACGCAAAAAGAGGTAAAGTTTGGGCACGCTTTCCAATGCAAGTTTTAGGCATTTTTTAAGGTAATTTTTGGCACTTTTCTCAAGGTGTTTTGGGCACTTTTTAGATGTTTTTTGGCACTCTTCTTAAGGTGAAAAAGACAAGCAATCAAAAATAAAAATGGCTTTACAAATTTTTAAAGAAATCAAGCAAAGACTAGACTTTGAAAATTGAAGCTCTGAACAAATAGATCTAGAAAATTGAAAACTAGATAAATAGAAAAAGATGGATTTACAAGCTTGACGAAATGACATTGTTACCAACTATTTTGTACAATACTTGAACTTCCATTGAGCTGCCAATGGTTGAACATGATCCATGTTCATATCCAGACTCCAGAGTATCAGAAGTCCAGGTTTTCAGACTTAGCCAATTTTGGCTAGCCATTTTTATTTTTGTGTTGAAATGACCATGCCCCATGGGGTTTTTGTAATAAAGTGTGCTAGTAGGGGGTCTTGAGTGGCTCGGTTCCCTAAGACTTGACAGTCAACTAAGATATTCCAAGGAGTTTTTTCACTTGTCGATTATGTTTTGCCTTTAGCCAAGTAATAATCGATGAGATTTTCTCCTGCTTCCTCCAAAGTTGGAATGCCCAATTTTTGCGGTTAGGCCATGGGGGGTTATTAGAGCCCAGCTGTAAAATATGAACCTACTATACACTATATGTATGTCCTATGGTAATTTCCTAGGTCCCTAGGTATCTTTAACAATTCGTCCAAAAAAAATTTACAGGACGCGTTGGATTTTTATTTTTATATTTTTAATAATTAAAATTTTCAATTAATTAAGCCATTTTACTATGGTTTAATTGAAAATTTTCAATTTGTTATAATTAAGTGGTTTGGGGGTGGATTTTAATAATTGGAGGCTTAATTCCTAAGCGGAAAATCTTAGTTAAACCCCAAACTCACTTATCCTAAGTTTCAAACATTCATTTGGCCTTGGAATTAATATTTTCTCAAAAAATCAATAAATGAGAAATATTAATTAAAAAATTCAAAAAATAATAAATTGGAGAAAATCCAATTCTCTCCAAAAAAGGCCAAATTGATTAAATAAACAGGCTAAATGACATGGCAGGAGGCATTTAAGATGATTCCAATCATCACCTACCAACTTCAGTTAGCATTCAGTGCACAACAAATGACTGTTTCTTGGGAAATGCGCCCTCTCCTTTAGATTGGGTGATTTAGTGATGTGGCATCTGTGGATTAGCTTGATGGAGTTTACAATGCAGAGGGTGGGCGCCTTGCCTAGGTGGAGACCACCTCACCATCTCTTCACCTTTCAAGATCCAGTTAACTCCAAATCAATGCATTGGAGCTCCTAGTTTATGGTTGGAATTCGATTTGGGTTGGCTCTCTCTATGCCAGTTCGACTTAGGGTTTAGATGTTATCTCTTTTGTATAAGTATGAGGTCTTGCTACACCATTCAGTGTGTATCATTTGTGAAAGAAACCTCTGGTTATTTTTTCATGTGTAATGCTTGATGCTATTTGGCATGCAAGTTGGAATAAAGTGAAGGCTTTGGAGGTCAAATAGTGTGCAAATTTTTCATGGCTTGTGTCTAAATCGAGGTGAAATCTACCTAGTTCTTCAATTCTTTATGCATTTGTTTATGATCTTAGGTTAAGAAGGTTAAAATTCTAATCCAAAGAATAGATATTTGTAGTTACAATTTATCTATTTGTGCAAGGTTATTCAAGATTTAGGAGTTGCATTTTGTAGTCAGTTATACTTGTGCACTAGCAGTTTTGCTTAGCTAAACATACTAAGATTGGGAGAGCATCATAAGGCAAAGTAAGATTGGCAGTTCGGTTGCATCCCCTTCTTCTTCGTCACATTTTATGCTAATAAGTTTTGTCACACAGGAAATCTCAAAGACTTAGTTTGTTCAAGCTTGGGCTTGACGTTCTCTTCTCATCTCCACCATCAAAAGATAAAATCTCTCTCTCTCTCTTGGCTACTACAAGCGGGTCACAATCTCAAAGGTTCTCATCTCTCTCATTTTCGCTTGTTTTATACAAAGTGCAATTGTTTCAAACTCATAATTATTAAGTTTTGCACTTCTTTTGGCTAAGTAGATCAAAGTTTCTTAGCTTTGATCTACTTCTTGGGTCTAGATCTATTTTTATAAAGCTTAAAACTCAAAGATCCAAGATCTAGTTTCATTTTTTCAAGTTTGTAGATCCATTTTCCCTACTTTGCTTGTTTTCCAATTTTTCTATCTTTTGAGTTTGTAGATTCGCAAATTAATTTTCATCTTTGACCTTTCATTTATTTGATCATAAGAAGAGTGCCAAAAACACCTAAAAAGTGCCCAAAACACCTAGAACAATTGCCAAAAATTACCTTAGAAAAGTGCTAAAAACTTGCATTGAAAAGCATGCCTAAACCTTGTCTCGTTTTACGTGTTGTTGGCTACCCCATTAATTCACTGTTTTCAGCCTTTAAAGTTGTTCAAAACAGTCCCAAAAAGTGCCTAAAAATTGGCTTGGGAAACGTGCATTTTTGTGCCTTGGAAAGCGTGCCCATTTTCAGCCTGCTAGCTTACTATTTTCTGCTGATTTTCATCAATTTACAGTTCTGGAAATTAGCCTAAAACAGTAAAAAAAATCCAGAAACTTTTCCAAAAAAAATTCAAATTTTTTTCTCAAAAAACGTGTCATTTTCAACCTATTTAGCTCCTCGTTTCTTGCTGATTTTTGTTAATTTACAGTTCTGGAAATTAGCCTAAAAACACTAAAACATTTCTTCCAAAAATTTTATCTCGGAAAACGTGCCTAAATTGCCTTGAAAAGCATGCATTTTCCAGCGTTTTTAAAGTGCTGATTTTTTGTTTTAATTCTCTGTTTTTCGTCACTTTTTCATTTCTTTGGCATTCCTCTTCTCGATCTATTCATCTTTCTATTTTTTGACTTTTTACTTGGGTTTGACTTTAGTTGACCATCTTTGGTGTTTTTCCATTCTCTCTTTGATTTTCCTCTTGCCTTTTGCTTCTTCAATTTCTCAATTTTGTTAGCTTAGTTTCATTTTTGCATCAAGATCCATTTTGTACTTTGAACAATTCTTTCACTTTCCTAAATTTGCATGAGTTCAAAGTTCCTTACACTTAGCTTGCATTATATCTTCTCATCTTGCATCTTGTCAATTTCTAGATCATAAAATCATTCTTCGATTTTGCTAACACATTAACTAGTCTTTGTTAAGAGCTCTTATCCACAAGTGAGCAAGAAGATCCAACAAGCGAAGAGCCCAAAGGAGAGCAAACAAAACCAAGCAAGCAAATCACTCCTTGAAAAGCACTTCCCAACTTCCTCATTCCCCCATCCTATTGTGCTTTCAAGTGAAAAGGAACCAAAAAATATTGTAAAAAATCAAATAAGAGCAAGTGGGATAACGGCTCCCACACCCCCACTTCCCCCATTTGGGGGAAGCCTGTATCGTCCACTGTCTGATTTTCGCATTTTCATTTGCTTTATACTTGCACAATAAGCTAGTAGAAAAAGTTAGATTAGTTTCATTTGATAATTTGCTAGATTTAAATTTGATAGCTTCGTTTGATTTATTGTTTCAAGTTTTTACTTAGTTTCAAATTTGATATAAAATTGTTAAAGCGAACCAAAATCTCTTGAATCTTACTGAAAAGTCGATCAAGAGTGCTCTCTGTCGAAGAGTTCATTTTCAATTGTGTTTTATCTGCTAACCCCCTTGCTTTCCCGAGTACAGTCTCAGACCTGAAAGAGATTCTTCGATAGATTAGTTTTATTTCAGCATTTATTTCCGTGCATCATAAATCTCTTGAATCTCACCATAAGGCGGATCAAAAGTGCTCTCTATCGGAGAGTTTCTTTTTGGTTCTTCACAAACATATCCCCTAAAATTGGAATTTATTATTTTCTATGCCGTGTATGCTCTACCTAGTTTTGGGATACACAGAAACGGAATAGGTTCTTTAAATTTTCACATTAATTCCAATTTCGACCATAATCAAATTTATACCCGATAACCAACAAAAATCCGACGTTGATCGCAATACTCGAAAGTGGGCAAATTCTGCCTGGGGGTGCTGGATCACTGTACTTAGATCTTGGGGGCACCATTAGGCTACATCCTTGTTTGGTGTAGTTGAACACGATCTTGAGGCTTTGGCAGCCAACATGTCCCCATACGGAGCCACCTAGAGTATTTTTCGGACATATTTCCAGTACCTTAGGGTATATCTTGGAAATTCCCTTAGCCATAATAATCAAGATCACCATAAAATACACAATAAAATTTACAAAGAACAATTGCAAAACGGTTCCCAAGCACACAAGAACTCTTGTATCAAGCAACCCCAGCACTTTGACTCCATAAGGCACTGGTCCTTCAATCTGTTTTATTTCATTTACTTATTTGGATCGTACAATGATTATACATATTTTAATTTATGTTGTGGATATCTTGATTGAGTATCACTTGTTGGGCATCTTAAATTCTCCTTTTTGCAAGTGTATTTTTGGATTATATAAATATTATTGTGAATCAAAAAACTCCTAAACAACACCCATCCGCATCACATCACCTTTCAAAAAACATTTAAAATCACAAGAGCCTTAGAAACTCTTTGTAGGGTCTACCCCCTTTGGCTTCTTTAGGAGTTAGCCTAAACGAAGGAGTCAGGATCAGGTGACAACACCTGACTCTTTGCTTGCCGCCAAGGCCACACCTTTCCTACTTGGAAAACAGCTTTCGAAAGATTTATGCTGCTGGTGTGCACATTCAGCGGGCAACAGACACTGGATACTAGATCTTAAGTGTTAAGCTTATAAAAAGTGGATCTAGACCAATGAAGTAGATCAAAGCTATGAAACTTTGATCTACTTAGCCAAAGAAGTGCAAAATTTAAAAAATGATGAACTTGAAACAATTGCACTCTTTAAAAAGCGAAAAACAAGAGAGATAAGAACCTTTACGTTTGAGATCCCCTTGTAGTAACCAAGAGAGAGATTTGAATTTATCTTTTGATGGTGGAGATGAGAAGAAGCCAAGCACTTTTAGATCGTTGGATCAAGAAGAGCCTATATAGATGTCATTGAGCATTCAAGGATGATGATACCTTTGAGGCTTGAAGAAGGGGGAGATGCAACCTAGCTCATCCCTTACTCCAAGATAACCTGAAAATTATAGCCACACACTTAAACAGAGGAGCTTCGATCTTAATATGTTAGTATTAAAAAAAAATCCAAAGAGCATATATTGAGTCCAACTAAAGCATGCTACTTTAAAATCGTTTAAATACCCAACATAGACAAATAATTTGAAGCCTACAAATATTTGCCCCATGTGCTTGATAACAAACCTTCTAAGCTAGATCCAAACTCAAATAGATAAGCATGCATAAACTTGAATAATATTACCTCAACAAGACATCATGGACCATGCATGCACCAAGTGGACCTCCAAAGTCTCAATCTTATTCAATGTTGCACAAAAGGAAAAAATATTACACTATAATCTTAGCAGAGGTTTCCTGCACAAGTATCCACCCAAATGGTGAAGCAAGACCTTGCTTTTATACAAAAAATAGAGTACCTAAACCCTAAATCGAATTGGCATGAAGAAGAGAGAGCCAAGCCATTGATTTGGTAGTTAACTGAGCTCTGGAAGGTGAGGGGCGAGGTGGCCTCCACCTAGGCAAGGCGCCCACCCCTTGACATTGGAAACAACACCAAACTAACCATCAATTGCCACATCACCAATTCACCCAAGCATGCAGAGGAGGGCGCAAATCCCAAGAGAGATGAGCTTGCAGAGCTCTGAAAGCTAACTGAAGTTGGTAGGTGATGATTGGAATCTTCTTTAATGCCCATTGCCATGTCAACTGGCTCTTTACTTTATTCAATTTGGATTATTTTGGAGAGTTTTTGACTTGTCTCCAAAATAATAATTTCTGATTATTTTAATTAAATATTCCTCATTTATTGATTTTGAGGAAATATTTAATTAAAAGGCCAAATAAATGTCCGAAACTTAGGATAAGTGGGTTTAGGGGTTAACTGGACACTTTGGCTTAGAAAATGATCACTTATTTGCCAAAATCCACCCCCAAACCACATAATTATTACATTTCGAAATTTTTCAATTAAACCATAGTGTAAATGGTTTGAAAAATTTAATTATTAAAATAATAAAAAATAAAAATTCAACGCATATGGTAAAAAAAATTCAGACGAATTTTTTAACACACCTAGGGACCTAGGAAATGACCATAGAACATACAAATAGTGTCTACTAGGTTCATATTTTACAGTTGGGCTCTAATAACCCCCCAAGGCCTAACCGCCAAATTCAAGCATTCCAGCTTTGGAGGTTGTAGGAGAAAAACTCATCGATTATTACTCAGCTAAAGGCAAAGCATAATCGACGGGAAAAAACTCATTGGAATACCTTAGTTGACTGTCAAGTCTTAGGGAACCGAGCCACTCAAACCCCCATACTAGCACACTTTATTACAAACCCCATGGGGCATGGTCATTTCAACACAAAAATGAAAAGTCTAACCAGAATTGGCTTAGTCTGGAACATTTGAACCTCTGAACTCTCGAAATGAACATGAATCATGTTCAATAACTAACGGCTTGATAGAAGTTCAACTATTGTACAAAATAGTTGGTAACAGGATCTTCAAATTGTCAATGGATTTGAGCTAATAAAAGACTAGGCACTCTCTCTTTTATGGATTGTTATCAATTGGAAGTGTAGTTTAGGTGCCCCTCTTCTGCTCTAGATCATTTGTTTTCCGATGCCTTCCATGATAGTTTTCCTCCTTAACATTCATTTGAAATTCCTGCTATAGAATTTTCCCTTTCTTTGATCTTGAAATAAGCCCAGCCATTAGAGGCCAACCAGGTTTGTGCACTACAACCCTAGCCCTTTCTGATCATTCCTTGAAACCCTCGTGCAATCCTTGGTTGACCCGATTTGCCCATTTGAGAAGACACTGGTCTCCAATCCCTTCATCACCTTTATCTTTTCCTTTCATAAACACACATTGTTTTGCTGGAGTTGCTCTTCAAATTCACCTTGTGCCTCATTGTTGAGCTCTAGTAATCCTATCATAGGGACTCCTCCCTTGAGATAGAAAAGAGCTACCTTAAAGAGCATAAGAGACCTAGGTGTGGTGACATTGGCCTCCTTCTTGATCATCCATAAGCTATCATTAATTCTAGGACTTCAATCTCAAGATGCTAGTTTGACTGATAACTAATAACACAAAGCAATATCAGAAATATGCATACACAATTGCAAATTAGCAAAATGCAATTAGGCGAGAGAATAACTCAGAAGGTTGTGTTATTCCAAAAGATATGAGAATGATTTACATAGCCTCAATCAGAGTGACTATTTGTTTCATAATTCACATCTAATTATTATATTTGATTTAATTAAGCCATCACAACTTAAATGTATAACATGACTTAATTATAAATATAAAGCACACATAAATTAAACCGCTAAGTTACAAAATATTGAGTTTATTGCTCTCCCTTAATAGTCATAATGTGTTCCCGGTGTCCTATACGACTAGTTACAACATCAATGGCGATCAAACACACAAGATGTGTATTTAAGCTTCTCTGTGAGAACCACTATGAAATTTCCCTTGAATAGGATGTGTATTTAAGCTTCCCAGAAAAACTTTAATTCTGGAAATTATGACTGTAAAATACAGAAATTTAAAACAAATTCCAGAATATTAAAATCAGAAATTTTGCCCAAGAAAAACAGTAAACAATTAAAATTACATAGGTTAATGGAAAATTCTGCAATATATGATCTATATAAGAATTCATATGTCTGGACATAGAGAAATTAGATAACCAATTAAAATATATGATAGATTTAACCCTTAAAAATATGAAATGAGTTGAAATTTTTGTTCTAATGCATAAAAGAAATGTAATTTCAAGACTGTAGAATTTTAACAATTACTCACTAATAAAGTCAAACTACTCAAGAGCACAAGTGAGTAATAAAATCTGAATATGCTAGGGATAAATCTATGATGAAAAATTCAGATTTATAGGGCTAAATCTTCTTCTTAAACTCTTAAAAATTATGAGAAAGAAGTCTGAAAATAAAATGAAATAAAATATGACCCTATCCATAATTGGGAGTACATAGTGATACATATTAAATTATGAATGGGTCGATGCCACAAGTACAAATTTTACCAATAATTCCGACATGCTCAAATTATCTATCGAATCATCTATTCCTGGCAATGGAAACCTCTACTTGAATGTGAATTTATCAATACTCTAATGTCTAAACACATCCTCTCGTCCATCTTTCTTCAATGTTATAAAATTTGGTATCAAACATGGAATCATACTCTTTCTTCAATGTTATAAATCCCCTATCTATTTGATCCATAATTACCAAATTCGACCCAATCAACCAAAATAATACAAAAAATTCAAAAAAATTGATTCAAATGGCAAAGAATTCAATTTGATTCAAATCAGTTATAGCAGAATCGAGGATGCACTTCAAATGTCGCCTGTCACTTTCTAAGTGCAAGGTTTCAAGCTAAAACGGAATGAATATTTTAGTTGTAGTGTGATTATCATCGTTCTGATTCATGCAGCTAGGCATGCAGCTAGCCAACAGTAGCAGTAGTTACATTAACCTCTTTATTGGACATGGTCAGGGAGTGAAATTGGGGAAGGAATGAAGTCCTAGAGATGCAAAGGCCTATAACATACCTACAAGTTATCAATCTTTACCTATCTAACCATCAACCAACCTTAAATCAAACGTGAACAGAATATATGACAAACCTCCTTTGATATCCAGTCATGTCCAAACTACACATCAACAAATAATATAAAAGTGAAAAGTTTTGCTCGTTTGTGTGATTAATGTCATTTTGATTCGTGCAGATAGCCAACACTGGCAGCAGTTACATTAAACTCTTTATTAGACATGGTTGGGGAGTGAAATTGGGGAAGGAAGTCAGTCCTAGAGATACAAAGGCCTATAATACAACTTATCATTCTTTACTTATCTAATCATCCACCAGCCATGAATCAGAGTGGACAAAATCTGTCACAAGCCTCCATTGATATCATCCTTTACTTATCTAACCATCATCCTTTACTTATCTAACTTATCATCCTTTAGTTATCATGCACACTGAATCCAACAAGAACAAATGGATTAATCCAAAAAGGATAGAAGGAAAACAGATTAACCTCATTTATGTCATACTTAGCCTCACGAAGCCGCTCGCTCCAAAAGCTGATATCCCAATGGCACATATCATTACCTTCTTCAGCATGTTGTTCTATCGCAAACGTCTTCAAGTCTTCCAGCTCTGACAGTAACACAAATAACCTCGCACCATCAGTCAGTCAAGATCACAACAGATGATGACTGCACTTATTATATCTGACATTGCAGCATTACAGATTAAATAAATGTTGTATTAGCGATTCCTGTTGCATAGAAATACAAGCAACATGCATTTACCATGAAATTTACTGTAGAACAATCATTTAATGGTAAAAAAGGCAACAACATAAACCATTGTCTGTGAATGAGATAAGATAAGATCCTTTTATTAATGTCTACGAATGACCAAAGAATAGGACAATGGCACTAGAAGATATACTGAATTAACATCAGACTATGGGAGTGCCATGATCACTCTTAAGTGCTAAAAGATGAAAAGACAAATATGAAAGTACAGAAAAGAAAAGAGACACATAGGAAGGGTCAACTGAAAAGGTAAACCATACAAAGAGATGAAAGCTAAGTAGCATGAAACATCTGCCTATCTCAATTTCCAGCACTGAAATTTTTTGAAACAAGTGCTAAAAGATGAAAAGACAAATATGAAAGTACAGAAAAGAAAAGAGACACATAGGAAGGGTCAACTGAAAAGGTAAACCATACAAAGAGATGAAACCTAAGTAGCATGAAACATCTGCCTATCTCAATTTCCAGCACTGAAATTTTTTGAAACAAGAACATGCATTTCAAAACGCCCCAAAATGTTTCAGGCAGCATTTCTGCCCAACAAGGGTGTGTTTGTTGGGCATGTTTTGGAACCACATTCTCATTTCAACGGTTCAGAGAAAGCCCTAAAATATTACTCTCCTTACTGGAATTGTCAATAACTTTTGATCTCAATTCTTAAACTTGATGTTGACATATAACTATGTTTTTATTTTATTTATGAGGGAATGAAGTACAATCTATATTTATCTTGGAATTGTCATTAAAATATAACTAAAGGTAAATGTCCACAACAACTTGAATTTTTTTAAATCAAATGTTAAATTGGGACACAATATCAAGAATGTTTGGCGAAGGAATCAGGCTCATTGGACCTAACACGAAGAAGATACAAATTGTGGTGCTTTTCATCTTTCAGCACACTTTAACATTGTTTCCAGCATTTCAACATATATTCAAAACAGAACCATATTCCCCCTGTTCCTGCACCCCTTGAGGAAGAAAGTGGGTGATTCTAATTTCTAAGGTAGAAACCTAGTGCAATAGGCTGCTCAATGATGAATTATATGCTGCCCAATGATGCCCATGCCAACTGATTTATAACATCAAATAGCAGCAGTTGCCAAAGCCACCCACCAAGAGAAAGCAAAATTCAGATTCCTGGACTCGGTTGAGTCAGACAACTGAGCCAAACTTCAGATAAGCTATGTAATTACTTACTATATAGTCTGATGAATTTTTGGACTTTAGAGTCTATAGGCCATTTAGAACCTCAATGTTTATGCATTTGCATTCATAGCTTCAATTATATATATCACAGAACTTAGACCTCGATGGAATTTGCTATATTCATACCTACACACTACAAGTACATACATCAGAAAACTTTGCGTATTTGATGACTAATAATTTGGATTTACATTGATGCACATAGATAATGTGCTATTTAAAAAAAACAAATGTCTTTGGCAAAACTCAATATGGCAACCTTCAAAATTTGGAAAAAATCAGAAATATCAAGGAAAATCATATATATTTGCAACAATGGTGGTAACGACATCTAGGAATGGTATGCTTTCATTGTCCTCAACCTCCGTCGATAACTTTAAGTTCTTGATTTGGTAATTAAAATTTTGAAAAGACCCTTTTAAGTCGGTTCTCCCAAGCCCCGGTTGTGTGCATGTCCCAATCGTCCTTGTCCTCTCCCACATCCTTAGCTCCTCCCACAAGTTGATCCCTACTCTCCTAGCTCACCTCTCTTCACCCCATAGCCTCAACATCTCCCTCCCTTCCTCCCACTGCCCCCTTCTCTCCTTTACTTACCCTATGACCTTGCCTTCATCACTAGTCTTTCACTTGCATCCTCAACCTTAACTCCCTTCACCTAGTCCTCCCACACATCCCGGCCCTTCTCCCTTCCCTCTCAACCCTGCACATCCCCCCCAACCCCACCCCTTACTCTCTTCATTAGCCATAATTCATCTAGCCACAGTCCTACTTCCCCTTCCCATAGGGTCCCCAACTCCACCCTCACCTCCTCACACAGGCCCAACTTTGGCCCAACCCACCCTGTCCCTCACGGTGGCATTCCTAGGGTACAACAGCAGCACAAGATGAAAGATGGTGATGAAATGGACATGATACAAATTCCAGTGGTTTGGGCAAATCAACCCAAAAATTTGGCAGAAAAGTTTGAGTAGCTACAGGCAACACAATTTCATGAGAATGGACAAATTACAGGGTAAGTTTCACAGTGTCAAACCAGGTTTTGGAAGTGAAGTCTGTGAACCCTATTCTCCAACAACTACTTCAGGTTGCGAAAACATAGGAAACCCTCCAACCACATAGCAAGCCATTGCAGAGATTCTCAATCTCAACAAGCAAGAGGGTTTTGCTCCCAACAAGAAACCTTCAAATAGGAAATTAAGACTCACCTTAAATCTTAGACATTCGTTTGAGGGAGAGATAAGACCCCCACACTTACAATGAGGAAGGAGGTGGTGCGGGCCAAGTTTAACAAGAAACGCACAAAAAGGGCTCGAGAGGCAAACCTGAAGGACGTGGGACTCCCTTCACCTCCATCACCCCATCCAAACCACATGTAGATCAGGGCTTCTTTCCTTCAAGAGATTTTGGACGTCCCAAATATCAGTGTAAGAAATCTTGGTTCAGTTTGGACTTTGAATTCCATATTTTTTTTTCTAATTCAAGTCATTGGGCAGTTGACTACAAGCCCTTTGGGCTAAGCAACAGCTATTCTCCAATTCCCAGAACATTTACTTTACAACATGTTACTTTCCTCCCATATCCTCTAGGTTTGTTCTAAAGCAGTCCTAAATTCCAATGAACAATAGTTGTTAAACGAAATATCCAACATAAGGACAAAGTGTTGAAATTTATATAGAACAAATATATTATTGATAAATATATACTTATATGCATTAAATAGTCATGAAGGTGAATGATTGTGTCCCTTAATTAGGTTATGTCCCTTACTTTATTATTATTATTCTTTGCATTGCCTCTCCATTCAAGGATGATTTCTCATCAAAATCATTTTATGGAAAAATCCAGGTCTTTTGTCTGTGCTGCAATGCCTTCCCATGACTCTCCATTCCTGAAGTTATGATGGTTGAAGACATGAGACAACAGTCAATTCTCTATGGAACTGTGTGGCGACAACATTTGTGATTTGGGAATGATAAGATTCCACAACTGAGCTTCCTTCTGAATTACTAGAATCATCACTTAGTTTTTTAATAGATGTCTTCTTTGGTTAGTTTGTTGAAAAATATGATGACTGTCATAATTAAGAAGGCAATAAGGAATCCTTGTATATTGTGTCTTGCTTTTGGAACATTCATTTTTTATACTTTTGGAGATTTATTTGTTGACAACATTTCAATATAACCATCTTTGATCTCAACTAGATCTGTATTGGTTCATTTCTCCATGGTTAGAGTTTTTACATCAGATGACCTCTATATTTCAACGGGGTCAATCGTTCTTTCTTTATCAACCAATGAATCCTTGTTAGTAAGTTGATCTAGCTTTTCTTCTTGTGACTTCTTGTCATTCTTCAGTGCCTTTATTTGGGCAACCAAACTTTAATTATGGTTCTTTTAACAAGAATTGTATTCTTATTTCCCTGATAGATCCTTGTCAAATTTCCTCTTGAGATCTTTAATTTTTTGTTGTGATACTTTCTCATTTTGTTGATGTTTTGCTAAATCATCATCTAATTTTTTATTTGTGGCACAAATTTATACAATTGTGTGTTACCTTGATATTCCTTTAGAATGAATAGTCTTTGACAATTTGAGCCAAAGCAATTTTGATTTTTTAAGGTCATCAAACACTCGAGCTCAATTGCACAAAAAGCGCATTTAGTCCAAAAAGTTGAATTATTTGTGGAATTCACAGCTCACTGCTTACTTATTCCAAGGCTTACTTCTTCGATAATAAATTGGCAAAAATGATGCAAGGGCCCCACTAACCTTTGACTATATTGAAGCATAAACTATAAACTCCACTTAACACATACTATTTTTGCTTTATTAAGTGGCTTCCTTAACTTCAAAATGTACCTTTTTTATTTTTACCCTAGTCAAGTGATTTTTCAACTTAAAATGGGACCCTTTTACAACGTTAACTGTTTATTATGATTTCACTTTAGTCGGCAATAGCTATAAAATTCACTTACTTTAAACAAACTCTCATGCATTTGGTGGCCCATGACCCTTTGTTTCCTTTTCATGGTTTTTGACCTTTTGCTTCTTTATTTATATATCTTGCAATAAGTATCGAAGGAAAACAACAGAGAAACAATGCGCAAGGAAAAAAAATCAACCTTGACAGTAGAAAACCCTTCATTTTATTGATCTGAGATTTTAATCTGTAAAATGCTATCCACAGCTTGATACAATAGACACCAACCAACACAAATTTTACTTCTCACGAATCGTGAATGGAACAATGTCATGAGTTCAGCAAATAATGGAAACTATGTGAATCAGACAGGATGGGCACTGTTTAACAATCTCTACAATGCCACTCGGATCAACAAATAGGTACAGGGCAAGACACACGTGATTTTAAATCCTTCACTAGTGATTGCAGCATGTAAGCCCTTATTTAAGACAGCCCCAAGAGATACTACAAGTAGGCGGCCACGAAGTATTCTATCATTCAATAGTTTGTTCCCCTTGCCTGACGTTATGCCTTTTTCATTTGTCATCAATTTTAATTGTACTTGTCAAGATTCCATTCCAATTTCTGATATTTGATTTGTTTTTCACATGTGCAACACATAATGTTTCTTCAGTGAAATTCTTAACTCTAA
Source organism: Larix kaempferi (assembly GCA_027924585.1). Lineage (NCBI taxonomy): Eukaryota > Viridiplantae > Streptophyta > Pinopsida > Pinales > Pinaceae > Larix > Larix kaempferi. Next base: position 13,802,171 of record BSBM01000372.1, on the reverse strand, counting down.
ATGGACAAAAGCTGATTTGTGGTCAAAGACACATATCAGAAAAGCTTTAGTAAATGTATGGACAAAACTTAAAAGTTGATTTGTGGTCAATGACCCATATCAAAGAAGCTTTGGTAAATGTATGGCCAACAGTTGGATCAGAAGAAATACCCAAGAAAAGGGCTCCGATACCAATGTGATGAACAATAGTTCATTTATAGAATATCCAACATAAGGACAAGGAGTTTAAATCCATATATAAAAAATATATAATTAATAAATAAATGAATAAGATGATTGTGTTAGAAAGTGACAACAAGGAAGGTCTGCCTGCATTGCATGTGTCCTTGCATGCAGAAGACTTACATGAAGAAGCCAATAAAATGTATTGAATGTATTTTTCCTAAGTTTACTTTGGAAAATATATTAAAGTGATCTAATTATTAATTGACTTAATGGAACACTTTTTTTATAAAGTGAAAGTGAAAAATATTTAAGTGATGGCTAATTTAATCTTGGCCATTGATCAATTGGTGGAGAGGACACAATTACATGCCGACAGAGATGGAGAGAAAGAAGTGTGAGAGAGAGAGTTTTGCAGAGAAGACGGAGAAGCAGAGAGTCAGAGCGATCGAGCATCCAGGCAGGAGTGACCATACGGATTCGCAGAGGAGAGAGCCAAGGCCGAGTTGCAGAGGTGGACCGTACAGCTGCAGGCCGTACAGACCATACAGCAGACGGTCGTACAGACCGTACGGATTCCGTACAGCAGGCCGTACAGATTCCGTAAAGGTCATACAGCAGCATGCCGTACAGCTGCGTTGGGGACCATGCCATTCCACAGGTTTTCTCAGTGAGTTTGTGTTGGTTCGAATTTTCCAGGTTGGGCATAAATCGATTTTCTAAAATTGTAAAAGCTTCATATTTTCTTAATAAAATATCCTCTCATACTGCTGCACCGGTTTTCCCATCTTGGGTTTTGTCCGGGGGTTTATACCCAAAAGGATTGTGTTGTCTCTATTGGTGTGATTGATTGGTATTTCTTTCAGTATTTATTTTCCGCTGCATAGTGAAGAAATCCATGTGTGGTTAACAGTAATAATTTGGGTTTAATCAATTAATCTAGCATACTCTAGCCCTAGAGTGGATTTTAAGGAAATTCGAATGGTATCAGAGCTCTTCTGAGTAGACTAAGAGAAAGCAGCAAGTTGATTGGATAGATTATTGGCATATCTATCCAAGGGTTTACAGGCACTATTCACTATGGCCGTACAGTTGAGAGTTGAGGATAGACTCCACGGGGCACGGAACTTTCTTGCTTGGAAAGAGAGGATCACCAGGATCCTAGATGTCAATGATGTTGAAGAGCACATTAATGATCAGAAGTTTGCTCCCACAGATCCGACAGATTTGGCTAGATAGAAGAAGATAGATTCCAGAGCTATGTTGATCATCTTAGATGGGGTGAAGGACCATATAGTCCCTCATCTGTCTGGGAAGAAGACCGCATTAGAGATGTGGAAGGCTTTGGAAAGTCTCTACCAGAGCAAGAATGAAAACCAGAAAATGGTGCTGCAGGAGAGATTGTGTAGCACGAGGATGGCCAAGGGTGAAGGAGTGGTGCCTTATCTTACAAGGCTCACACAGATTAGGGATGAACTTGGAGCAGTGGGCTCTAAGACTGAGGATGAGGAGCTAGTTCGTATAGCTCTCAATGGTTTTTCTAAGCCACGGGACGTCTTTGTTAAAGGCGTGGTGTCTAGGGAGAAGCTCCCTGACTGGCAGAGATTGTGGGATGACTTGGCAGAGATTGTGGGATGACTTCAGCTTCATCTAACGGTGCTCCACAGATCGTGGATAAAGAGGCTCTAGCCCTAGCAAGCAAAGGTAAGGGGAAGGCAAAGAAGAAGAAGGGTGGTAAGAAGAACTTGGACATGGCAAAAGTCAAGTGCTTTATATGCCACAAGCATGGACACTTTGCTTCCCAGTTCCCAGATAGGATGAAGAAGAACAACACACAGATGGCAGGTTCAGCAGAGGTGGATGACTCCAACAAGAGTTTTGACGAGGACTTTTGCTTGATAGCTTACATGGAAAGCTCCATCAGCAACAGTATTTGGTATGTGGACAGCGGTGCATCTTGTCACATGGCAGGACATAGAGCGTTCTTCAAGAACTTGCAAGAGGGTGGAGTAAATCTCCATATTGTGTTAGGAGATGATGCGCGGTATCAGGCGCAAGGAGTTGGCACTGTTTCGTTTCAGAGACAGTCTAGAAAGCCCATTAGCTTTGTTGATGTGTTATATGTCCCAGAGATGACGAAGAATCTCATATCAGTTTCCACACTAGAAGACAAGGGTTTTCTAGTGACTTTTCGGGACAGGAAAGTATATATCAGGCCACATGGGTCAGCTCAGAGATTGGACAGGACGATAGGGGTTCGGAGTGGGAAGGTTTACAGACTACAGTTTGAGCCTGCAAAGGCTCTGGTCAGCAGCAACAGTAGTGATGGTGAGTTATGGCATAGGAGGATGGCACACTTACATCATGGTGCACTGAGGCATCTGAGATAGGCAGTTATAGGAGTTCCTTCAGTACAGGAGGAGAAGCAAGAAGGAACACATTGTTCCTCACACCGCGCAGCAGAATGGAATGGCAGAGAGGAAGAACAGGACACTGGTGAGTGCAGCTAAGGCCATGCTATTTGATCAGGGCTAACCACTATTCCTATGCACCGAGGCATTTCGGACTGCAATATATGTCCAGAACAGGTGTCCCCACACAGCATTGGGGAGAAAGAAACCTGAGAGGTATTCACAGGTACTAGACCGGATGTGAGTCATTTGCGCATATCTGGGAGTATCTGCCATTGTCACATTCATGCTGACGACACTAGGAAGAAGCTGGATCCTTCTGGAGAGAAGGGGCTTCTAGTTGGTTATAGTGAGACTTCCAAGGCTTATAGAGTATATGTCCCAGCTCGCAAGAGGATCATTGTGAGCAGGGATGTCCATTTTGACGAGGACAGAGCCTTGAGAAGATCTATGGACTTACCAGCAAAGGAGCAGCTAGCTGAGGACTCGAGAGGAGTCAAGTTGGAGGAGTCACAGGTACATGTTCAGACATAGGGCACAGGTTCTATTAGTCAAAGGGAGTCAGGTGGACAGGATCCTCCTATCATTGATTTGGAGAATGAACAGCAGCAGCAACAAGATATCCAACAATCGGAGGAGTCCATCACCAGGCCACGGCATAGGTGGTATAGGACCATTATTCAAGATTCCAAGCAGGTGAGTCTTCCACAGAGATCCATAAGGCGGAGCAAGCCACCAAATAGATTGAGTTATATGGCACTGATGACAGAGTTGATTGACTCTGAACCTTCTACTTTCACGGAGGTTGCACAACATGATGTGTGGCAAGACACCATGGTAAAGGAGTATGACTCAATCATGAAGAATCAGGTATGGGAGGTTGTTCGATGGCCAGAGGATAAAAAGGTGGTGGGATCCAAATGGATCTACAAGGTAAAACATGCAGCAGACAGAAGTGTGGAGAAATACAAGGCACACCTCGTGGCGAAGGGGTATTTGTAGAAGGAAGGTATTGACTATGAGGAAACCTTTTCCCTTGTCGCTAAGTATTCTTCTATTCGGACTATCCTATCATTGGCAGCAGAGATGGGTTGGCGCGTTCATCAGATGGACGTGAAGACAGCTTTCCTCAATGGAGTTATTGAGCAAGAGGTTTATATTGAGTAGCGAGAGGGGTTTGAGGCGGAGAGTAGAGAGTCGCATGTATGCAGGTTGCAGAGAGCTCTTTATGGGCTCAAGAAGGAACCTCGAGCATGGTACTTGAGGATTGACAGCTATCTACGAGAGATGGGTTTCCAACGGAGTCAGGCAGACCATAACCTGTACTTCATGTCAGGGGAGGTACCTCTCATACTGGTACTATATGTGGATGATCTCTTTCTTACAGGAGATGAGAGGTTGATCAGGGACTGCAAGTCCAATCTTGCAATAGAGTTTGAGATGAAAGTCCTTGGGTTGATGCATTACTTTCTAGGTCTGGAGGTTTGGCAGAGAGATGGGTGCTTCTTCATTGGCCAAGGGAAGTATGCAGTGGAGATCTTGAAGAGATTCAGGATGGAGGACTGTAGATCTATGGACATACCTCTAGTTACCAACTGGAGGAAGATAGATGTATCGGAATCAAAGGAGTTTGATCCTACACTATATAGGCAGCTTATCGGGTCGCTTATGTATCTGGTCAACACTCGACCTGACATTAGCTTTGCAGTCAACTCCTTGAGTCAATTCATGGTGAACCCTCGAAGAGTACATTGGACAGCTGCGAAGCACATACTTCGCTACATCAGAGGTACAGTGGAGTATGGTTTGGTTTATGAGCGCAGTGGGAGTATGCAGTTGGCAGGTTTCACGGATGCCGACTGGGCAGGATGTGTAGAGGATCAGAAGAGCACTTCGGGTTGTTGCTTCAGCATTGGATCAAGGGTTGTCTCTTGGTTCAGCAGGAAGCAGAAGTCAGTTGCATTGAGTTCAGTAGACGCTGAATACATGGCAGCCAACATGGCTGCATGTGAGGGGATGTGGTTGAGGAAGCTGCTCTCAAGATTGTTCGAGAGTGAGTTGGAGACTATTATAGGTCACTGTGATAATCAAAGTGGTATCAACCTTTCTGAGAATCCAGTGTTCCATGACAGGAGTAAACACATTGACATCCGGTATCACTTCCTCAAAGATTGTGTTCAGAGAGGAACCATTTGGTTGGAGTACATTCAGGCAGATGAGCAGGTGGCAGACATATTCACCAAGGCACTTTGAAAACTCAAGTTTGTAAAGTTCAAAGACAAGTTGGGGTTGTATCTGAATCCCTTCCTCGTTGAGAGGGAGTGTTAGAAAGTGACAACAAGGAAGGTCTTCATGCATTGCATGTGTCCTTGCATGCAGAAGACTTAAATGAAGAAGCCAATAAAATGTATTTAATGTATTTTTCCTAAGTTTACTTTGGAAAATATATTAAAGTGATCTAATTATTAATTGACTTAATGGAACACTTTTTTTTATAAAGTGAAAGTGAAAAATATTTAAGTGATGGCTAATCTAATCTTGGCCATTGATCTCACCGGAGGATCACATCCATTGATCTATAGTGAGATTAGGTTTTTCGCTTAGCCAATGAGTTGAAAGGAAAGATCAATTGGTGGAGAGGACACAATTACATTCCGACAGAGACGGAGAGAAAGAAGTGTGAGAGAGAGAGTTTTGCAGAGAAGACGAAGAAGCAGAGTGTCAAAGAGATCGAGCATCCAGGCAAGAGTGACCATACGGGTTCGTAGAGGAGAGAGCCGAGGTCGAGTTGCAGGTCGAGTTGCAGAGGTGGACCGTACAGTTGCAGGCCGTACAGACCGTACAGCAGACGGTTGTATAGACCGTACGGATTCCGTATAGCAGGCCGTACGCATTTTGTACAGGTCGTACAGCAACAGGCCACACAACTGCGTTGGGGACCGTGCCATTCCACAGGTTTTCTCAGTGAGTTTGTGTTGGTTCGATTTTGCCAGGTTGGGCATAAATTGATTTTCTAAAACTGTAAAAGCTTCATATTTTCTTAATAAAATATCCTCTCATATTGCTGCACCGGTTTTCCCATCTAGAGTTTTGACCGGGGGTTTATACCCAAAAAGATTGTGTTGTCTCTATTGGTGTGATTGATTGGTATTTCTTTCAATATTTATTTTCCGCTGCATAGTGAAGAAATCCATGTGTGGTTAACAGTAGTAATTTGGGTTTAATTAATTAATCCAGCATACTCTAGCCCTAGAGTGGATTTTAAGGAAATTCACAGATTGATACAATGAGCCTTGTGACATTATAATTATATTCATTAACTAGTCACGAAGGTGAAGAGTTGTGTCCCTTAGGTTATGTTAGTTTATAAATTATTATTCATTACATGAACCAGTTAGAACTTGTCAAAACCAGTTGGTTCACCACAAAACAAGGCAGAACCAGTTGGTTTGATCGAATTTGTACTAGTGCACCTCCTTTCCCCAAAAAACAAAAATAAAAATGAAACCCAAAAAAGTAAAACCCTACAACTACCCTAAAACCTAATTTGATCTGATGCACCCCTTTTACTGTGAATGGAATTATCCTGGATGACTTGAAACAGCTTCCACCAAGGTAAGAATGGACATTGGTACTTAAACTTCAAAGGGCATCAAGTCAAGATGCTGAGTATATGCATGCAAAAAATATAGAGAATTAAAATAAGGATGATTATGTAGATTGATTTATTATAGCCTATCAAATTATTATTTTTCAACAATGTAAGCCATTTAGAGCCTCAATGTCAATGTGTTTTGGTTCAAATGTGTATTGCATTTGGCACCATTTTGATATATCCACCCTTACAATTCTATATACATGAGAAAACTTTGCATATTTTTATGTATTTTTTCATCGATCTGTTTTATTTCTGGTTTTTACCAGTTTCGATTTTTGGGGTCAACTAGTTTGATCACCAATTTGGTCCTGATAATATTGATTTATTATTGTAGCCTTCAAGCATTTGGGTTTGGCCCACCCTTGTTAGAAAGGGTTGATTAAAATGATTTGTGTACTTGTTTGTATCCTTGTGAGCAGTGTTCACAGAATTAATGTAATTCGCATTGCCTTAGTACCGACAACCTCACCCACAACGACTACAATTACATGAGGTCGGGTAGAGATTTTCCAAGTTAACCATCCAAGTAAAAATAAAGTGACTTTCCTATCAAAAAAATATCCTTCGAGAGCACTTCTTGAATCTTTCAAAACTTGACACTTCGTGCTCCCACTTCTGCTCTGCACTTCACTCCTGCACCTACTAGAGTTGGTAACATATCAAAGGCTTTCACCATGTATAAGAATACTAATAGATATAAGTGGTTGTGTACTAAGCAAGTGTTGGAAAGATTTCTTAATAATATATGGAGATGAAAATCTAAAACAAAAAGGCTACTACAAAACCTACAAAAGCTTTCTTTGAATGGTCATTAGTTATGGGAGGTTTACCTATTAATGGGATACTCACTGTTACACCTCATTGTATGAGGTTTCTGCGAAAATTTTCAGGTAAACCAAATCCGATTGATATTAATCACTAGTCTTTATCACAGTCTTAATATAACACATAAAATTGAATCAGAAACAGCAATACACTAAATCACAGAGAAAACCGAACACAAGATATACCCTGGAAACCCAAATATCTAGGGAAAACCAGCAACAGATTTGTCTTTTGATGTATATTCGTTCAACAACACTTAAAACATCAGGATTCCGGATATGACACACCAGATCTTAGAATTTTGACTCTCATTGTGCCCAAAACCCTCAACAGTAAAGACAAGCCCAGCTTGAGTGAAACTCTCACTCCCAAGCCAACACAAGAGATATGACTCACTCCTGTCCAACACAAGATATATGACTCACTCCTGTCTGGTGTACCTACACAACTCTCCGTAGACTCTTTTATAACATTCACTTTATGTCAATACCACGGGAAATTCCATGGTAGACATAATACCATGGACCCTTCAATACCATTGACCAAAAAATATTACAAAAGACACTTTTACAAGGTTGTCTAGAGAGTCTATCCCAGCCCCTTCTACGTTGCTAGACACCACCAACACTAAGTTACCGGAAACATCCCAGTAGCCTTGCTGAAATGTCGTTCCCCGTTTCGGATCTTGAAACGGAGGGGATACAGCCTTGAAACATCACTGATACATATCAGATTGGTATGGATACGTTTCAAGGGTTTTGGATACGTTTCAGACTAGAGGTGATACATTTCAGGGAAACTATGAAAAGTATTAGAGAGAGAGGGCCACGTTTCTAACGGTTTTTTATTCTGGAAGCCGAATTTTGTTTTGCTTCTCTAATCTATATTGAAACCCTGAAGGACCCACGACCTCTCCATGGGAGGTATAAAGAATATTAAATGGTAATATTAAATTCTTAAAGTAAAAGTGACATTCTCCTTGTATTTCATTTTCGTGACATTCTCCTTATATTTCATTTTCTTGTATTTCATTTTCGTGACATTCTCCTTATATTTCATTTTCTATCCTTTTACTTAAATTTTTAACATACCATTAATTGTTTTAGGATGTTTGAGAGTGGTTCCAACCTCATCGAACTTCATATACAAAAAGTTGAAATTTTAGTCCCATTCAGAATTTAACAGACTTAATAGTTTTCAGGACTTCAGGATTGTAACGTTGCCACTGGATTCTATCATATATGAGGGTATGGGATTGGCATTCAATCAAGCACATCAACCCCTCTATGTACATTGATGTTGGTGTTGTTGATTGTTGAACTCATCTATCTTGAATGGACTTGGACCCACTTCCACAGTCAAAGGATGTGAACATTGGTGTTGGACGGGTGCCTTCAAGCCCTGAGGAATCAAGCCAAGCTCGGGATCCATATTGTTGGTCTCCTTTTGTTGAGGACAGAGATGATGACTCTTAACTCTGAGCCTGAGGATTTAGATGATATTAGTTAAAAGTTTTCATAGTATCATGTTACATGTATGATTAATGATATTCGCTAGTAGTGTCAGGTGATGATGATGATGTACAATGATAATATTATGTTGATTATGATGACAATGATAATATTTATGATGACGACGAGCAGGCTTGAGTAGACCAGGGCAGAGACAACGGTGTATGTGCACACCAACCTTCATCTGGTTTACAGGAAGTGGGAAGAGTGGTTGAGGGAAAGACAAAGATGTTACATTTAAATAATGAATTGGATGTATTACTTGCACTTAAAGGTTCACTGACTATACTCATTGGTTTCACTACCCTCCTATGAGCATGAACATGGTCTTTCATGACATTTATGTTTGCTAGCTTAGGCTCCACATTCACTTGACTCCATCCATCCATGAACTTCCCTATTTTGGTTTTCCCCCTGATTTGCCTTTTTGACTATTGATATGGAGGACTTCCCTTTCCCTACCGTTGTGTTGGATTGCATCCATGTTTGTTTTGTGTCTTGGATCTGAGTTGGTGACAAAACTTGCCCCTGGTGAGTTGGATTTTATGCCTAGATCATTCTAGTCGATTGCCCCGATGTGTGGCTTAGCGCGGAATTCCCTCTACTCACATGAGATGTTGTTGGCTAAAACCAGAAGCACTTGTACTACTTTTTGAAATTATTGGAAATCTCTTATGAAAGCCTATGAAATTAAATTCTAGAATGTGCTTCTAAACACAGGATGAATTAAAGGCTAAAGCAATGAAATGCTAAAGTAACCCATGAAGGGTCCAGAAAGGTCTAAAAAGCAATAGCTAAATCTAAAGATTGTTGACCTCATAAATGTAAATATACCCGAGATACAAGTTGCGATTGGTTGTCCTTTTAAGCACATGCAAAATCCCAGAGGGGTCATATAGGCCAAAAAGGCCATGGAAATTAAATGAATTATCCTAATGAACTTGGATCAACTTGATGTAGACATGATGCCAAGGTTGAATAAGCACCCTCTAAAAAACTCACCCATTTGTGAGGCACTGCCATTCCCTTTGTTTATATTGTCCAGCACAGTGTGTAGCTCCCCTCTTTCCCCGTCCAAAGTATCTCTTAGTTGAATCGGTCAAGTCATCCCTTTTACCTAACCTTGTCCTTAGCGTTCACCCTATCCTAGTAGTTAGGCCATATCCATTGGATGAGTATGTCTTTAAAGCTTTGGTGCAAGTAAATTATAAACAACATTAAATATTTATGTATTAACTGCCACTTGATTGATGTTTATACTTTAAGTTAAGTTGTGAATATGGTTAAAGGAACATGTCTTAGTCATTTGCTATAATCTAGTCTTTGGTTTTTTTTGACCTAGTCAAACATAGTTTAACCATGGTCATTCTTAGGATCCATGATGAGATGGACCACTTATGCTTTATGATGTTGATCTATGGTCCCACATGCACCTATTGATGATTCAATATGCTGGACATATGCTCCAGATGATGATTGATGCAGTTGGTCATTTTTATTATTATTTCAGGATCATCATATTTTACAGTGTCCGGGTATGGTGGACCCTACAGATGACCCTGTCGGTTATCATGAGGTGTATGAGTACTCATCTCTAGTGGATTTGGGTCTTCTGGATCCATTGAGACACTTATCTTTCAGTTCTGGGCACTCTTGGGCATGATGTTAGCAGGTATCCACCTATTGACCAGGTTGGGCATGCTGATGTGGCATGTCCAGTAGGAGCATTGGAGGCAAGTCGTTGCCTAGGGTGCTACAGAGGAAGGGGTGGTCCAACCACTTGTTTTTACCATTATACCCCCCTCACAAGAGACACAAGATATGGGCTTTGTAAACAATTTATATTTTGATTTGAGACTTCAATCTCCAGAATGGGCTACAACCCAAAGGTGGCACCAACCACAAAGTAATTCTGTCAACTGCAATTGACTAGGATGCACCAAAACCCCAAATAACAATCTTACAAGGATGTCTTAGGAAACACCCAAAACACTCATATATAGCCAAGACCAAACAAGGATCTCTTGTTTGTTGTTAGATCACTGAAGCTCAGAGTTCAAATCTGGGCCTTTCCCTGGTTGCTTTTACTGCATTTTATTTGTTGTATTCCTTCCTTCTTATGCGAACATCTTTGTCACTATCCTATCAACCATTACTTCAACATTATGTCTTCATCAATCTGTTGCCAAAAAAACATGACCACGGTCATATCATTCTATCCACACCAACACTTTCTGCTCCTCCAACTGTTGCTGCCCTGAAAATTTCAGACCCCTAAAAATAGAGCTCCTTATCACTCCACCGAACCACACACCTCTAAATCCTCCTCAAAATCCACACATCAAATAGGACTTTGTCCTCTTTATTTATATTCGTCATTTCCATAACTTTTAGAGGCCGACATGTCATATTCATTTGATTTTATCATTTAATAATTCAATTAAATCAAATGATTTTTTTCATTTCCATATTTTCCTCATCAAATATATATATATATAAATATATGTATTTATTAACCTTCTTTGCCACATCATCATTACTTAAATCATCATGAGTGAGTTCCAAACCCAATCCTTCACTTCATCATTTATGCCACGTCATTGAGTGACCTTGCAATATGCCTGCAGGCTACTCTTATATATGCCCGCAGTTGACCTTGAATTTGCCCGCAAGGGTCCTTTGAAGTGCCTTTCAAACATGCCCGCATGGGGCCTCTAAAATGCTCGCAAGGGGCTTATATAAATGCCTGCGAGGGATTTAACAAATGCCCGCAGGGCACTTATAAAATGCCCGCAAGGGCATATAAATATGCCCGCAGCACTATCCTGGAGATGCCCACAGCTCTCCATAAAATGCCGGCAGGCTGCTTCATAAAATGCCCGCAAGGCCTTTAAGAGAATGCTTGTAGCACCACTTATGGGATGCCCGCAAGGGCTCTTTGTTATGCCCGCAGGTGGTCATCTGTGATGCCCGCAAGGGTGTAACATGAAATGCCCGCAAGGGCTATTTCAGAATGCTCGCATGACTTTTAAAAATGCCCTTATGACTATATAAATGCCTGCATGACTTTTAAAAATGCTAGCGTGACTCTCTTAAAATGCCCGCAAGAGGTATTATTGTTATGCCTGTAGGCTCCTTCAAATGCACGCAGGGATCTTCCAAATGCTTGTCACGTTTTTCATACTTTGTCATGTCATCCATGCTTTCCATGTCAGCACTTGTCATTACTTCAAGGTCACCAATTTAGTCTTTCTTGCTTGATCTTTGACCTTATCATTCTTGCTTGCCTTCTCCAAGTCCTCATCCTTCTTGTGCCATGTGTTTCTTCATGTACCAATTTAGCTTTTGTCATTAATGTGTTGTCATCAATGACAACCATATTCATCACTGGTCATAAAAACCCTCATTTTACATTTTGTTAGACCTACATGGATCTAGCTTGCTCTTCGGTATAAAACTTAAAACCCACCTTGGTATTAATCACGGTAACCCCGATCTATAATTTGGTGGTATTTGGACCTTATTTGACCCACATTTCCAAAGGCACCTAGCCCTCCTTGAGTGAATTCGCACTCCTTGAGGAAGGCTAATTTTGCTAGTTCCTAAACAGGGGTAGGTGAGATTCTTGTTGCATTGAATAGATCAACCCTTAAAACCTACCCTAGTGTCTCACCTTGTTGATTTTCACCTTGTGGGCCCCATTCCTCATTTTGAGGGTTATGCCCCACTTGGGTCACTTGGTGATGCATTAGATCTATGGAGATCTAGCCATGGCATGTACTTGACCTTGAAAACCCACCTTGATATTCATTCATCTTAACTATCCCCATCTATAATTTGGTGGACATCTGACTCCATTTGGCCCTTGATCTAAGGCACTAGTCACCCTTGGGGCAATTCGCACTCCTTCGGTAGGTGGCCATTTGCTAGATCCCATACTTGGGTATTGTTATTTCTTCATCAAACCCTTAGATCCATGCTATAGCATACCCCTAGTGCCATTTCATTTTAACTTTGACCTTGTGGACCCAATTTGGACCATTTTCCACTTTTTAAGGAGTGGGCCCCACTTGGCTAACATTCATGGTACTAGATCTATCTAGATCTACTAATTCAACTTCATAAGTGGCCCTTGTCTTTCATTGGTTGAACCATTTGTCACTTCATAAATCCTCTTCAACCATATCCTAACTCTTTGGGTCCACTTAATCACCCTAGATCTAGATCTTGTCCCATCTTGATCTCCTACTCTTTTATCATCACATTTCCCTAGGAGATCTAGATTTCATTCTCTATCCTTCATTGGCTAAGCTAGGGTCTCCCCCTTGGTCTTACTTAGGTTTGATCTAAAGTGAAGGTTGCCTCGATTGACGTGACACCCATCTTGCATTGGGAACCGTGGCAAGCCTTGCGTCACCTCTTTAGTTGTCTACACCTCTACCGTCTTGGATGGGATATCATTAGAGACAGCTACAAGTTGTGTGATAACACTACCATCGGACCACTCACCCTTAGCCAAGACACATGGCTAATACTTGTCTGATATTGCAATCATGCTGATCACATCTCCCTCTGTGCTAGAGCGTCCTGCTCCCTCTGTATTTGAGCATCCTGCTCCCTCTCTGGAGCTATCCACAAGTAGGTCCATCAGCCTATCACTTCAGGTGCCAATGTGAGCACCAGCTTTCATAGAGCAAACAAGCACAGTTCCTTACTAAGATGTAAGTATCCATCCTGGTGACGACCAGGTACATCAAGGATTCTCTCAACTGTCTGTCTAAATCAACCAGCAACGTCATCAGTGTAGCTAGGTACTCACATTCATCATGCTGGATCTAATCGGGATCTCAATTGTGTTCTTCCTTAACCTAGGAAGATCTCATTAGGTTTCTACCACACCATCAATAGGCCAAGATCCTCATCTTAAGGGCTAACTCTGTCTGTCTCGGTGAGGAATAGATCATCAGTATACGACATCACAAACAAGGGATCATTGTTAGCAATATGTTCTGAATCCTCGGGCACAATTCTAACTGAACATATGTGCACCTCCTCAAAAATCAACTGACTAACTCTCGTCATACTCTAATACTTCTGTCAAGACTCTAACTAGAAACCAATTTCTTTCCATAATCATTTAAGAACCGAACATCTACAGTAGAGAGAGACCGACATCCGTTGGAGCCTTCGGCTCCCAAACACCAATCTCTATATGAGATCCTCTGGGACTGTGGGTCATGCATCAAATATAGCTGGATGTATTAGGTCCTCATCTGTCCGCTGCTGTATAGTCATGACTGCCATCTAACTGCTTTGTCTAGGAGTCATCCTTCTAGGCTGAGAGTCATGCTCCTAGAAGCTTCCTACTTTTGATTATTAACGGGATTCATGTATCCACCATTTGTTCATCGGAACAAGTCTCATCATCCTTCTCTTGTAGGCCATATCATATGGTCTTTTCCCTACAAGTCAAATCCCGTCAGATGGTTAGCAACATTGCATAATCAAATTTAACCAATTTATAATTCAATGCTATCGCAATAGTTTACACAGGTATGTAGACATCTTAGCTAATGCTTCAGCACAATAATCATAAACATGTATCCTAAACGCATATGGTAACTATCTAGATGTTTGTTATCTCCACTAGAACTTGCCATCAAGAGTGTGCACTACTCTAAGCATGTAAGAAGGAGATATCATCTAGACTAGCTCCACCAGGTGTTGTGCAACTCATATGCATAACAAGTACAACAAGTGCCTACGATACATCAATCAGTGAACTATATCAAATGCTCAACAAACTTCCTAATAGATCTGCATACAACTTGTTAAGAAAACATATAAGACAAAATAGATCTATGTGAGCAATAAATCCAAATACTTATCTGTTATTGTTTTTGTGGGTGGGTTCCCACTGCTTCCTTGTGATAATGAGAGTCCTTTGTTCTTCATTCTTCTTGTTGGGAGTCCATCGCAGTCTGAATCTTCATATCATCACCTCAACATGGGGAGTACTAGAAGAAGAACGCCATATGATCATCATTCCTTGACTTCTTATGAGAAGTATCTTCATCAATATCTGCAATTGATGATTCGTGCATCCTTTTATTTGAATGTCGACAATATCTAGCATAGTGGCCATACTTATTGCATTTGAAGCATTGAATATGAGAGAGATCTTTCTTCTTCTTCTGATGTGGTGGCGGGCTTGATCCTCTATCTTTGTTCTTATTGATATGTAACTTTCCTCCTTTTCCTTTTCCTTTCTTGGCATGAGATGTAAAAGCTTGATTTTCTTCGGATTGAGTGCCATGTAGTTTATTTCGAGCTGCAATTCTCGTTTCTTCCTAGATGTAATTTGCCCATAATCGATCAAATTTGGGCAACTTGGTTCGTCCACTTAGACTTTGAATAAATGGTTCCGAAGAGGGAGGGAGACCATTAAGAGTTGTTATAACAAGTTCTCTATTTTCAAGAGGTTCTCCACTAGCGCTTAGCTTATCTCTTAGTTCAGAGATCCTCATGAAATAAGAAGCAATTGATTCGAACTCTGACATCTTAAGATTTGATAGTTAATTCCTCAATGCAAGAGTACGATTGATGCTACTATGTTCAAATAACGTCTTAAGGGTTTTGAACATCTTACTAGTTGTCTTCTTCTGTAAGATCTGAGGAACCAAATGATCTTTTATTGAATCTACTAAGATTCTTCTTGCTTTGGCATCATTCTTTCTCCATTGAGTCTTGTCATCTTCTGCTTATGGTTTTGGAACCTTCTCATTGACGAACTTCAAGAGATCATTTTCTTCTAAGATAATGAAGGACTCTAGACTTCCAAGAGATGAAGTTGGAAGCCCCATCAAGTCTATCTTCAACCTTCATACCAATCATCTTGATAGTGGTGTTGAACCAAAAACCCTAGTAGGAGGTAGGTCAAAATTGAAGTTTGGACTTTTGCAAAACTAATTCCACAGGGAGATGCGCCCTATCAAGGCGTGTTGAATACCCCTTCTTTTCTCTCAGATCTATGGCCAGAACAACTCAAAACTAGAAACCATAGTTTCCTAATTTCGATAGAGAATAGGCCAAAAATGAAAATTTTTGGATCTAAAGTCTGCTTCCATAGATAGTTGTGCCCTACCAAGGCGAGTTGGAGAAAGATAAGAACAAACCAAAATGGTGAGCATAAGGGTTGGATTCAACAAGCCCTAGTTTTGACCCCGGCACAATATTAGGTCAAAAAATGAAAAGTCACCAATCTGGATTTCGCCTCCACAGAAAGATGTGCCTTCCCTAGGGTGAAATTCTCAATGCTCTTTTCAGGGCAAACTGAGGTGGGAAGCCTTCAAAATATGAAACCCTATTTTTCGGCAATGGCATCTTTTAGCACTGCTCTAATACCATGTTAGATTTTGTACAATTCTAGCAGTATAATTATTTGCAGATAATAAAACAGGATCACTAAAAGAATAACCAAGCACAAAAACAATAGACACAGTTTTATCCTGGGAAACCCAACAGGGAGAAAACCCAACAACCTTCATATAGAGATAAATAGTTCAGAGATCGGTGCACATCCAAATATCAATAAAAGAAAGAGAAAGAGAAACTTCTCCCAGTGTAGCAACCCCAAAAAGTCTTCTCCTAGCTGCAATAGCGAACTTCTTCCTCTCTAGAGCAAACTTGCTTGTGTTGAGTGAGTGACCAAATGAGAGGTGCGACCTCTCTATTTATACACATCAAAAAGTGACTTTTTCCTTATTGGGCCAACTTGTCTTGGGGAAAGATAAAATTACATTTAATAAATCTTTTCTTTAGGTAATTCCAACCCAAGGTTTACATTGATTCTTTCAAGGCTTTTACATGATCAAATACATCAATATCATCTCTCGAAGGAGATACAACAATAATATAATAAAATACAATAAGAATAACTTTTGAAGTTACATTATTTCCAACATAATTTACATTATATAATATATAAGGTTTTTAATTGGTGGATAAGGTAACGTTTTACTTTTTATAACCCTTGTAGATAAAAGATAAGAAAAATAATAATGACTTTGAAGGGGCACACCTTAGTTTACTTTAAGTTTATATACTATACTATGTGTTGCCACCGAATACGCACCTCGGGGAAAAGGGGGTTAGCATGGAAAAAATCTTCAAGCCATTGGATGCGTCCTTGGGGGCAAGCAAAGAGTCGAGAAACTGTCACTCAACACTCAACTCCTTCATCTAGGCCAACTCCTAGCAAAGCCAAGGGGGGTGGTCCCTACAAAAAAAAACTAAAGCCTTTAAGCTAAGTTAGAGAAAGTGGAATTAATCTAGGAGTTTGAAATACAAGTAAACACTGAACAAGAGAAAGCAACTATGAATTAAAACAACAGCATGAGTAACGGTAAATCCATCTAACACATTGATTCACTTAAAATGTTTGATTGTTGCAAATTAGACCAGTGCCGAATGGAGTCACATGAAGTTATTGAAGTGCTACTATGTCGTGAAAGTATTGCAAGTCTTGTTGGTCAATTTTAAATGTTTTATTATGATGTGTGGATTAAGGAGTTGGTTAGTTCTTGGTTTGGCCCAACTCTAACTTAGTCCTTCGAACTGAATGTAGTGACAACTAAACCAAGGGTCCAACGAGGCGAGGCATAACTTGCTTAAAGTAGCCCACTGACTCTGTACACCAACTAGGATGTAGTCTGACGGGGCCCTACAATCGCTCTCTAGTTGTTCCCGCTTTCTTGTGTAGGACCACACTTGGTGAGTCTGGATATATTCCCAGTATCAATTTTGGTATATCGAGAATCCTCTCCCCTCTAATCAACTCATCATTTTTAATAATTAAAATTGACCAAGAGCATCAGCAAAACATTTTTCAAGTATTACAACAGCACCCTATTGGACTCCATTTTCAGCACTGGTCATTACTATTTTACAAGCTTTATTTTTCTGTCATGTATTAAGTGACTTTGTGTTCTTTACAATCTTTATGCTGTTGTGACTACAATTTTATTTGCAATCTCTTGTTTCAATTCATTTTCATAAAACTCCTAAACAACTTACCCATCCACAAAAACTAATTAGCTTAATTAGCCTTAGCAACTTTAGGGGCCACCCCCTTTGGCTTCGTTAAGAGTTTGCCTAAACAGAGGAGTCAAGAATCAAGTGACAGTACTTGACTCGAAGCTTGCCCCCAAGGACACACTTAGTGGCTTGAAGATTTCTGCCACGTTAACCCCCAGGTGTGTGAAAGGCGACAACACTATGTATATAAAGTTGAAATATTTGTTTATAAACTAAGATTTGATTTTTATAAAATGACTTATAACCCAGAGCCAACCTTATCATATAAATTCCAATGCAAAAATAAAAAATGAAAATTTTAGAAGGGGCAACTATACATAATCAAGCGATGGAAATAAAGACTTATGAATAAAATAATTAATGGGCAATACGGATTCAGCTGAGTTTAGAATTTGATTGCTGCAATTAATTGAGATTGTACAGATGCACAAACGATTGTCTTATGGCAAAGAGAAATCGTACAGAATTAAAAATGACAACTGCTGGAATTTTTGTGCGGAGGCTGGTACAACAGTGTATGGAACAGTTAATGCATACGATGTGAAAGGAAATGGTGGCTAGGTGAGCGAACAAGTAGGATCTATGGTTTGGCAGCTGAAGACTGCAACCAGCACAGCATTTCAATGCAGATTGTACAATGATGTACGGATCAGGGCCCCAAGGT
Organism: Larix kaempferi; assembly: GCA_027924585.1. Classification (NCBI taxonomy): domain Eukaryota; kingdom Viridiplantae; phylum Streptophyta; class Pinopsida; order Pinales; family Pinaceae; genus Larix; species Larix kaempferi. Next base: position 13,783,844 of record BSBM01000372.1, on the reverse strand, counting down.
GTTGTACGGTGTTGTCCACCAAACTGCACACCACCAGCAGAAATCTTTCGAAAGCTGTCTCTTCACTACAAGTGAGAGAGGTGTGGCCTTGGGGGCAAGCAATGAGCCAGGTACTGTCACCTGAATCCCAGCTCCTCTGTTTAGGCTAACTCCTAACGAAGCCAAGGGGGGTAGTCCCTAAAAAAGAGTTTTACTAAGGCTCTTGTGTTTTAAGTGTTTTTGTATGGGGTGATGTGGATGAGTGTTGTTTAGGAGTTTTCTTGTGATGAGACCAAAAATATGTAAAGATGAACAACAGATAATAAGCAATCCACGTTGCGAAATAAGATAACAAGATGGCAGTATGATTCAAGGTCTGATAAATCACTAAAGCATTCACAATATGAAATAAACACAAGGACAAATGGTCCTCATCAATATATAGGCTTTTAGATAACCAGTGCCTTATGGAGTCAAAGAAAAGTAAAGTTTGTGATGCTAAAAGTGTGGGTCTTGAAAAATGTCGTTTGTGAGATCGTTGTGCAGATTATCTTTGTAAATTGAAGATTTTAATGGTCTTGATTATTAGGATAAAACCAAGGATATTCAAGAGAATGTCCGGAAAGACAGTATCAAGTGCCTCCGTTCAAGGACATGTCGGGCCACCCAGTGCTCTAGCCAGGTCGCGCAATGCTAACCAGCAAACTAGAGGCTGAACATGGAACCCCGGCGCCCCCAACTAGGAGATTACCCACCGAACTTATCTTATCGCTCAACTCCGGATTGGTTGGTTATGGGGGTGAAAGTTTTATTAGTTATTGTTATCACACAACTTGTAGTTGCCCCTAGTGGTATCCCATCCGGGACGGTAGAGGAGACAGGCAACTAAAGAGGTGACCCAAGAGATGCCACGGTTCCCAAGGCAAGGTGGGAGTCACGTCAACCGAGGCACTCTTCGCTTTAGGTCAAGGTGAAACAAGACCTAGGGGGAGACCCTATAACTAATCACAGTTGATTGGACCCAAGCAAAGGTTTCTAAGGGGAAGTAAATGATGAGTTACGGAAACCAATGCAAGGCTAAGTGGACCTAGAAGTTGAGGTGTGGTTGAAGGTGGTTTGAGAAATTGTTAGTGTTTCAACCTACGTATGGTTTAGGCCACATGATTGGGTATGATGACAAGGTGTAGTACCATATGTTTACACAAGTGGGTCTTATTTTCTTGGGATGTGTGAAATGCCTTTAAGTGGGCCCACAAGGTGAAGTTAGGGATGAAATTGGCACTAGATGTTCTGTTATTAGTAGATCTATAGATCTAAGTTGATTTTACGAGTACCCATGTACTAGATCTATGGTTTGACACAAATCCCAAGGAGTGCGACTTGCTTTGAGGAGGACTAGTGCCTTGTTGGATGGGCTCATGGGGTCAAAAAGTATGTCAAAGTGTAGATCGGGACACCTAGAAGCCAAGTCAAGTGGGATAAATGAGATCTAATGGTTGGATCTTACTAGATCTAGGTTTTTCAAGTAATGACCCTAAGTGGACCACAATCCCTTGAAACAAGGAATGCTACCCCCAAGGCGGATCGTGACAAAAAGATACTCTAGACCTAGGTTTCAAGGTATGGCCGTTCCGAATCCCCAAAAATCTCAACCACCCACCTCCTTGAAGTGGGCAAACTCACCTTCACAAGGGAGTGCAACTTGCTCAAGGAGGGCTAAAATGAGGGTTTGGTGGACCAAATCAAGTCCAATGGCCACCAAACTATAGATCCAAGAAGCTAGTACCCCGATCTATGTAGATCCCAAAAATCAAGTCAATCCAAGGGTTAGATCTTTGTAGATCTGAGTTTTGAGGTGCCAAGAAATTCAAAAGGGGGTTTTGACCCCTTAAAACATGGAATGATGTCCACGAGGTAGAATTCACCAAAGTAACAATCTGGGGGGTAGGTTATCAAGTGTCTAGATTGCAAATCAAGTGGGATCTCACCTACCCATGTGCTAGATCTAACCAAACAAGCCTCTCACTAGGAAGTGCGATTTGGGTTCAAGAGGGCTTTTTGCCTTGAAAAGTGTGTCAATTTTAGGCCAATCACCACCAAACTATAGATCCAACTAGGGGTGGATGCTATAGAGGTGGGTTTTCAATATCTCTTCAAAAGCAAGGCTAGATCTAAGTAGATCTAAGAAAAACCAAAAACAAGGGTTTTAATCAATTAGGGTTTTTATGATCTAGAAATTATGGATGATTCAAGGAAGAAGAAGATCATACCTCTTGGAGCATACCTGGATGAAGAGATGAATGCTAGTTGAGACGAGGATTACTTTGCCAAAGATCAAATGGAGAATTCTTGAAGCCCTCTTGCCAAATCGATTTTCCCAAGCCACATGTGATTCCCTCTAACCTGTCAAACCAAGGAGCAAAGCATCAATCAGTTTAACATGTTGAAGGTAGATACAAGCAAGAGAGAGATAAACAAAGAATAGTTGACACAAAGGCAAAACCACTCCCTGTCAGACCAAAACGTCTTCTTCCAAGCTTGAAGGGCAAGCCTCCCCACCAATTCGCACTTGTCCAAAAACGTCCTCTTAACCTGTAAATAAGATATGGCAAATATGCAAGATAGCTACAATAGATCCTCCAGTGCAATGGACAAAAGCATTTACAATCAAAACAACCAACATCCACTCCAATCCAAGCATGTACTCCAAAAGATAGAAATTTTATTCCAAGAGCCAAGAGCCAAAAATCTCTAGATGAATTTTACAATGAGAGGCTCCCTTCTTAAATAGGATGGAGAGAGAGTACAATCATAACCACTTTTTTACATGAGTGGCTAAGATTAAAAGATCATAAGATCTAATCAACGGCTAACAATAAATCATAACAATATATCACATGGATCACCCAACATAATGATAGCGCCCCCACTAAATGGTACAAAAAGGGGGGTGACATCATCCACTAGAGAAATATAGGTGCCAAAATCCACCTCATGATGACTAGGACATGACAACATAAGCACATGGTGGGGCTAGGAGGCATCAATCCTTACTAGCTCATCCCCAAGGCACAATAAGTTGATAAAATATGTCCAAGATAATATAAATGACCAAAACTATCCTCCGAATCCATGACAGTCAAGCAGTAAATGACCTCCTGTGATCAATGTGGGCATACCCACATGGTGAAAACTGACTGGAAGATAGTGAGATCACCCCAGAAGACCTCTGTGAAGACCAAATGCCTAAACCTTGCCTCAATTGCCCAAATCGATTTCCTCAGTGACCACTTTACCCCATTTTTTAACTGCCTCGGTAACTGTGAAAGTGCCAAAACTGCCTCCTAGGGCACCTGCGCTGTCCATCTGAGCCCACCAGGCTCTCCAGAAGGGGGGGTAAATGGTAAAAACAAGTGGCTGGACCACCCCCTTCATCATCAGTGCCCTAGGTGAACTGGCCTCTCGGGGCCCCTGCTGCTCAGGCTGGGAAATCAGCCCCAAATCTGGTCAACAAGTGTAAAACTGCATCAATCACTATCAGAAGTGCCCGGAACTGAAAGATAAGTGTCTCATTGGATCCAGAAGACCCAAATCCACTAGAAATGTGTACTCATACACCATGGGTTGCCCTAGTGGGCCAGCTGTAGGGTCCACCATATATGGACAATGTATAATCTGCTGATCTGAAGTAGTAATAAAACCTGCTGAACTGGATCAATCATCATCTGCATCATATGTCCATCATATGATATCATCATCAAGCATGTGGGACCATCAATCATCATCAATAGGCATCTATACATGGCCCACATCATCACGGATCCGAAGAATATACAACCAAGGATAAATCACATCAGTAGACTAAGACATGCTTCTCTAATCATTCTCACAGCCAAGCTCAAAGTATAACATCCATTCAGTGGCATTAATCAAGTTAGCACATTCCTTAGTTATTAAAAAAATTACTTGCACGATAGTTCAAATGACAAACTCACCCATTGGACATGGTCAAACTGCTAGTGAAGGATGAAGGCTAGGAACAAGGTTGGGCCAAGGGGTTGACTTGTCTAACCTAACTCAAAAATACTTTGGACTGGGAGAAGGGGGAAACTACAAACTCTGTGCTGGACAAAATAACATGGGGAATGGCTATGCCTCACAAATGGATAAGTTGTTCAGAGAGTGCTCATTCAACTTAGGCATCATGTCTACATCAAGTTGATCCAGGTTCATTAGGATCATTCAATTTTATTCCATGGCCTTTTTGGCCTACATAACCCTTCGGATTTCAGATGTGCTGAGAAGCACAACTAGTTGCAGCTTGCATCCAGGGCATGTTTTTCAAATATTTATAAGGTCAACAATTGTTTAGATATAACTTTTAAGAATCATTGCTTTTTGGACCTTTCTTATACTCTTCGAGGAGTATTTTTAGCTGTTCATCGCTCTTGCCCCTTTTTTTTTGTTTCCATGGGTGAATTTATAAGTTTCCATAGGTAGAACATGAGCTTTCAGTTTTAGCCAACAACATCTCAAGTGACTAGGGGGAGTTCGAGCCAATGCCAAACATCGGGACAACCGACCAGAATGATTTAGGCCTACAATCCAACTCACCAAAGGCAAATTTTGTCACCAACTCAGAGCCGAGACACTGAATATACAGGGATGCGGTCCAAACACAGAGGTAGAAAAATGGGGAAGTCCTCGGTATCAGAAAGTCAAATGAGACAAGTCAAGGTTTAAAGTCAAACAGGAAGGTCATGTATGGATGGAGTCAAGTGAATATGGAGCCTACACTAGCAGACAACTGGTGTCAGGAAAGACCATATCTATGTAAGGTGGAAAACCAGTGGGTTTTGTTAAATGACCTAAATGTGCAAGCAATTGTCCATTTTATGATTTACAGTTCATTTTAAAAAGTTTGCCACATCAGGAATAATATACCAAGCAGATGCTGTAAACATGACTAAATCAACAAGATAATAATCCACAGTCAGTGATAACATATCCATAGATCATACAACATCATCATAATAATCATCACGTACCATTTGAAACACTGCTGCAATAGATCTCTAAGCACTGAACTGAAACTGTATGGGATAAAGGGTCACATCGGTCATCAAATCTGAACTCTCAAGGCTCAGCCTTGACACAAGGTCTAAATAATATACTGCTCTGATCATGAGTGATCCAAAATATATAGCCATGCTCTGGAATAATGGAAGCTCTGGAATGTGCAGATATCTGCTGAACAAGAATAGTAGCCCTACTACTATGGTGTGATAACAGTTATCACTTATGAACTTAACAAGTCTTCCACCTTTCTGAGTACTAGCCCAACCGTTTCCGGTTGGCAGAGCATACGGGTGTTGGACGATCAACCAAAAATAAATTTATTAGGGGGAAAATGTGGGTTGAAATATTTTATTAAATTAAGAGCACTTTGTTCGACTCTCCGACAGAGAGCGCTCTTGACTTAGTCTTAAGACCACAGTTCAAGAGACTTCCTACTTTAAAATGCCTAATGCAGGGGGAAAATGCAAGTTTAACAATGCTCTCCGACAGAGAGTGCTCTTGACTTGGATTTGGCCAAGTTCAAGAGGCTTTGTTCGTTTTATGAAGTAAGAAGCAGTTGTGATAACAAGATATTGCAATTTTGTAACATTTAAATCATGTGATAGTTCAATAGATGTGAAACACAGCTAGCATGCTACTTGCAAAATAAAATGAAATAACTGAAGGATCTAGTGTTCTACCAAGCAATTTTACACTAAAGGTGGGATCAACCTCCGAACAAGGTCAACCACTAGAACCGCCTGCACTTGAGAACCTCCAGCTAGCTGAAAGCTCTACCAAGGAAACCGACAGGGAAGGAAGAGTAACCACAAATTATGTGGTCCTGCCCCTGGGATGGGATCCCAAGGATACAACTTCCGGTCGAAGCTTGGAAGAGAAATATGACAAGAGGAAATAAAGACTAATCTAAAACATGAACTGAAAAGATCTAAGCTAAGCAAACCCAACACTCTTTCCCAAATGGGGAAGAAACCCAAAGGTGGAGGACTCCTCCACTAGAAACTTTTATTGATTTTTACAAATGCCTTGGGTTTTAAAACCTTGAAGGACTTTTTGAGAGATAGGACTTTAAACTTGAAATGAACTCTTGAAGGGTTTTACAAAGGATAATAAGATCTTGTATGTTCAATCACTCCTTATGGCATTCATTTGATTTTGCTTTGATCTTTTGCTTCAAGATCTACCAAGTATCTCTCTCTCAAATCACCTACACAAGCTCGAAACAACTCAACAAGGCACCCTTTAGTGTTAGAAAAATAAAATACACTTTGAAACTAAGTCTATATTTGCAAAATGAGATCTAAAACATAGAATGACATGAAAAATGGTTCAAAAGTGATAAGATGGGAAAACGGACCAGCGAACAAAAGATGCCCTAAATATGCTAGAAATGAGATCTAAGACGTAAAAAATTTAAGAAATTTTTATGAAAAATTTTCTATCTTTAACAAGGAAACTTGGAAATTTAAACTATGCAAGCTATACTAATATGGAATGTGATCTACAATGCTTCTAAACTAACCTTTCAATGCATGAGATTTGATTTATAAAAGAGATCTAACTACTAACTTTTCAAAAATGCAACTAGCTAACTCTAACTTAACAAGTTTTTGTTTTAATGTTTTGTGTTTTGTTGTGATTTGGAAGGTGGACGAATGGGAAAGTGGAGAAGCAAAACTAAAAGCAATGGAGAAGGAGGGCCGAATGGTAAGGTAAGGGCAAATGAGAAGAGATGAGGAACAAGAGGAGAAGAAGGTAGGGAGACGAGAGCTAGAGGGAGGAAGAAAAATGAGGGATGAGAGGAGAAGAAGGAGAGGAAAAAATGAGAGCTAGAGGGAAAAAACTAGGGTGAGGAAGATGAAAACGAGGGCAAAGGAAGGAAAAAAAAATGGCTAGAAGAAGATGGCTTAGCAAGGCAAGGGAAAAAAGGCTTTCAAGGAGAAAAAGAGTGCTGGAAGATAGAAGCTCATAGACCAAGGTAACCAAAATTTGAATGAAGTTCTTTGTTGGAGAAGACAAGAAGTACTTGGAGAAGCTTGCAATCCTGCAAACAAAATATTAAGACAAATGGAACACTTGAATGGTGAAGGTATTAGATGCCAAGAGCTCCTAATAGATGCAAATCCCTGAAGACACAAACACTCAATGCAAATAGATAAGAGCCTAAGTACTAGATTGTTAGTCTTCAATAAGCACAATAATCAAATTTGCAATACAAGAGTAGGGTGAAAGAGATATTACTTCATGTAGGATGAAGACACAATGCCAAAAGCCCACCAAGTGACCTCCAAAGTCTCAATAATTTTATTAACAAAAGAATGCTTACAATTTCATCAGAGTTTCTTTGCACAAATCTCCATGACGAATGAGGAAAAAAGAGCCTCATTATATAGCAAAGGCTAGCAACTAAAACCCTAAGTCGAATTGGCATGATGGAAGCCAATGGCACCTAACTAAAGTCGATTTCCAATCAATAACTAGTCTCAACCAATCGAAATACATGTCAATCAAACTTGGAGTGCTAACTCCAATCTAGAACTTGAGTTCAAAGTCTACATGGATGGATAGGTGGCCTCCACCTAGGCAAGGCGCCCCCCATCCCATTCTTGGAATAATCACCAACCAATATTCAAATGCCACATGTGAAACTCGAGCTCCAAAAGAGGTTGACGTGAGCTAGCTTGGCAACTCGTGAGCTCTTGAGGTAGGTACTTGGAGTTTAACAAATCTTTGATTGCAATCATGGTAGTTGAGAGTGGGAGGTGGCCTCCACCTAGGCAAGGCGCCCCCACTCTTCATTAAATGCAAATCACACCAACCAAATTCCATTAAATATGAACTCCACATCATCAAACTCGACTTTGCATGCATGGAGGGCGAATTTTCCAATTGGAGTTCTCTTCTGGTGACTGGATAGCTGACTGGAGTTGCTTGGAGTTGATTGGAATCCTCATTAATGCTAGGTGCCATGTCATTTAGCCTTTTACTTTATTCCATTTAGATTATTTTGGAGAGATTTGGATTATCTCCAAAATAATCATTTTTATTATTTTAATTAATAATTTCTCTGTAAATGGCTTTTTAGAGAAAATATTAATTACGAGGCCTAAATGACATCCGAAACTTGGGTTTAGCTGGTCCATAGGTCATGTGTGATTTTTGGCTTATGAAACGAGCCATCAATCACTGAATTCGGACCCCGGATGAATGACATATTACAAATTATTATTTCTCTATTTAAACTATAGAGAAATTTATTAAATTTAAAAAATAAAAACCCAAATTCGACGGACTCGGTAAAAGATTTTTGAAATTTTTTCTGAGGGTTTTATGGACCTAGGACATGACCGACACCTATTCTAACAGTGTCTAGTAGGCTTATATACATCAGTTGGACTCTAATAACCCCCCATGGCTAAAATTTTCAAAATCAGGCATTCCAGCTTTGGAGGAGCGGGAGAAAACCTCATCAATTATAGCTCGGCTATAAGCAAAGTATAATTGACAAGGGAGAAAACTCCCTGGAATGCCTTAGTTGCTTAATCAAGTCATGGGGAACCGAGACACTCAGATCCTACTAGCACACTTTATTACAAACCCCATGGGGCCATGGTCATGTCGACTCAAAAAACAAAACAGGCTAGCCAAAACTGGCTAGTCACAAATGCTAGATCATCTGATACACTGGAGTCAAACACTTATCATGTTTGTCAAATGGCGGCTCTTCAGATAATCCAACTATGGTACAAATAAGTTGGTAACATACGGCAACAGCAATTACTTGCAGTGTATGGATGTCTGTACAAGTTTGTAATTTGACAGTGCAAGAATGGTGGTTGTATGAAACAGCAATTCGAGGGCTCTTGAAGTTAACCCACAATTGGCTCTGATACCATGTAAGAAACAGTCCCTGTTTCTACTATTCAATTGACAGAAGATTTCTGCAACGTATACAAGATATATAAAATAATAAATAATTGATTGAATGAATGATTACAATGAGCCTCATTATGATATACTGATACACATTCACTGATCATATGGTGAAGGGGTACATGCCCTTTGACTTTTCACTTGCCTAATTGTATTATTATTATCATCTTTATATCCGTGTTTGCTACAGTGGGCATAGTGGGAGATAAGATAAGATAATTTTATTAATGTCCGACAAATGTCCAACAAGAATCAAATCATCTAGGCGCAACTATGACATGCCAAAAAGAAATTTATTTCTTTGGAGCCAAGTACAAGGAAACCTCAATTGTCCAAGTGCCTACCATCAGGAAAAGGAGACAGGAAGTCCTCCTCTAAAGTCAAGTGTGAAGTGCTCCCTACCATCTGAGACCGAAGGAAAGAAACACTAAATAAAAATATAGCTAGATTAGTTAGATCTGGCGTGTGGGATGTCTCTCAACTAGTCTACTAGAAGAGGTGGCCTGCATGAGTCTCACTGCGAGGGGTTGGCTTCCTCCCAAGGTCTGATAGATCTGGGGTCTAGAATGGTGTTTCACTCTTCCTACCTCTCGGTACCCCTATCCACCGGGAGCACCAAGAAGAAACTCAAGAAAGATGTAATCCTCTAAGTAGTGTCTAATCGAGTGGCAACGTAGAGGATGCAAGATCCGACCCAGGGTGCTTCTCCCAAGTATAAAGCTAGGAACCATTGGTCTAGATACAAAAAATATGTGGATAGGGAGTTCTGAGACTTCCTAAATAGGCAATGCAACTGACCGCATATCTCATAATAGCAAGGGGCATCTGAATATAAAGTGCTCCTCTGTTTCTGCCTCGTGTCTATGGAAAAAGTTTTAATTTGGTATAATCTATCCTCCTGAGGTATTTGGTGCTCAACTTATGCAAGCCCACTCTGAACTGGTTGAGGGGGATCCTAAGCCCATTGATCGAATGTAGAAATGTTTAAACTTTAAGGGGGGTGTACTTTGACGCCATCTCTGAAATCTAGGATCTACTCAGCATAAAAGGTCATCTTAGGTCTCAAACTATGTTGCATGGGAGCACCCCCCCCCCCTGTCCTCGCTCCCGAAGCTCGCTCCCAAATTTGGGAGTGCTCTTTCGAGGCGCTCCCTACCTCTCCTATACTAAAAGCTCCTATACTAGGTTGATCATTTGATGGCAATGTTATGGTACCTCCCTTCTTTGCCAAGCTCCTATAAACGCTGTTATGGTTGATCATTTGATGACAATGTTATAAGTTATAACTACTAGATGATTGATCTTATATGGTTTAATCCATGTTTTCTATAGCTAATTCAAAATCCTACATGTTTTTTAGATATAAATCCATCAAAATATATTAAAACATATACTATATAAAAAAAGCTCCCGAAACGGAGCTTTTGAAAATTTCGCTTTTCGCTTCGCTCTTGCTTCCCGCTCCCAACAGCTTAGGTCTCAAACCCCTTGGGAGGACAATCCAAGTGACCTAGATATACTGTCTATAAATATCCTCCCTGATGATCACACTCCTTATCAGGAAAAAGGTGGCCAAGAGCACTCAAAACTACCTAAACAGGGGAAGGCGTTCTATCCGTATACCAACCCACTAGATGAGACAGGAAGCCTTTGAATACCAACACCTTGCTCTCCCAAAGGGGGAATTGGGGTGCAGACTACGCAATGGCCTCTAAAGATCACATTCAGTCAATGTCACACTCCATTCTACCATAGGAGAGCAGTAAGAAAAGGAAGAACTATGTTATGTAACTAGTCTCAACAAGGCTCTCCATGATATGCTAGGTAAGGATCGTATGAGTATAATCACATGTATATGGAAGTTTCAACCTAGCAAGTTAACCCCCTCTTGGAAAAATAATCAATTGGGAGATGAGGGTATTTCCAAGAGATTAGACAAGTTTTGTGTCTCTGATGGGATATTGGCAGAAACAACACAAATCAGATCTTGGGTCGGTTCAAGGGAAATGTCCAAGCATTCACCTATTTCGGACACTAAGGAACCTCCTAAGTCAGACGATGATGGGTGGGACCCAATTATCATGGAAGTTGAGCCTCCTATGACTAGTTGGGGACCAATTCCCAACTAGGGTGATGATCCACAACATGATGTTGGGATAGACCTTGTTATGAAATTGTGTTTGTGCTTGGGCCTACGGTCATTATGTATTTATGTGTCATACAGTGTTTCTGTTAAGTTTTCATGTATAGCCTTCATGAACATGGACAAGATTTGCGGGCATTTGTGTAGTTAGCCAACCGTTTTTTGAATTATGATAGCCCTTGTGGAAGCTCTGTTTGCAGCCCATTAATGCACATGTTTTCAAAAACACTCGATTGGCACATGTTTTCAAAATATTAATAATCAAAGGAAGCTTTTTATTCAAATTATTAGACAAAAAAAAGAACAAACTGATCAGGCATGCCTTAGCTGCTATGAGAGTTCATACTTAATGATCACCACCTCATTAAGTTACTATTTCATAAAGCTTGTGAATGCCCACTTTCTGGAGCCATAGGTAGCTCTGAAAGGGAAGTTCTAATTCATTGTTCATCTTTGATGGATATTGACATTAAACCACCATTTTATAACAATTGCCACCTGTTACCTTGCACAGCAGAATCCCATGAAGCACTCCGAATCTTTTCCAAGAGTTCTTCAGCTTTTCTCAACAGTTGCCATTTTCATGGCCATACTTACCTGGAAACAGTACAAGTTCATTAATGAATCAATCAGCTTTAGCCAGCAAAGCTGGGAAACATCTAAAGGGATATAATATACCTCTGCATAATTATTGTATCCAAGCAGTTTAGCTCTCTCTGATCGAAGTCTCAAAATCTGATCAATAACTGGTGTGTTATCTAACTTTCCACTAGATGCACGAGTAACATAAGCACGATAGAGCTCCTCACGAAGACTGCGATTACGTGCATGCTGTGCAACGGGCAGGTAGCTTGGTATATCTAATGTGATAACCCATGGCCCATTCTCAGCAGTTGCACCTTCATAAACCCTGGAAATCAATACAGCATTAGAATGATTCCCCACAAATTCAGAACTAGAACCTTTTGTTGTTCTTAAAATGTTGTGACAAACTTATAATAAGATACAGTAATTTCAGCTCCATATACAGATGCATACAAACATTCATGGCAGAGATATGAATCACCTTAAGAGCATCCATAACAAAAGAGTTTGAAATGTTTACAAGGAAAAACAGAAAAATAAATTACTCCTGAACTATATAGGAAGCAACAAACAAAACAAAAACAAGAATAACACTAATATGACTGTCTCGATTCTCAACCTTGCAGCACTTGCATTGATAGAAGTTTGTGTTGGCCTATAGGCTAAGAGATACCTTAGATACTGCTGTTTGAGCAGCAAGACCAAGAGCAGTCGGTGGCAATCCCTCAATATCCTGCTTGTCTGTTATTATCTTCTCAAAGCTTTTTGTTGAATCCAAAACGTTTTCATTAAATTTTAATGAAAGTTTTCTAACTCCTGCAAAGAAAAGTAAGTAAAATATAAAATCCCATGCAAAAAGAAAGATATTACATCTGCAATTCAATTAAGTGAAGCTACACCCAATGTAAATGAAGTAATGAAAGCCTAAGTGCCAGGGGATGCAATTCAAAATTTAATTAGTCGTAGAAAATGAAGGAAAGCAATCAAAAAGCTTTTTGGACTTGTTGGAGATCTCCATAATCGAATCCAATCTCTGTGATATTGACAATTTTCTTAGTCATAAAGGTCGATAGTCCTTCTATACACTCATAGTGCTTTTATGCAAGGTTATATTTGACACTGATATGGCAGTCTTACACAACATCTCTATCAATTTCAACAGAACTTGGAAACCTTTCCTCAAAAATCTCCAAGAATTTGAATTGCACTGGAAACTATTTAAAACAGGATGCCATATGTGTGTGAGCAAGAGGGGCACTCCTCAAAATAAGCATAGGCATCATCAACATGTGTCATAACAAGTGTTATATCACATAGAGACACTGGAGCAATGGAAGTGAACTAATCTGGTTCAATCCACAAATATCCAAAATAAATAGGATAGCCAACAATAATCCTTAAGGACAATAAACTTTTTCTCAAAAACTCTTCAAGAATTTGAATTGCACTGGAAACTATTTAAAACAGGGTGCCATATGTGTGGAGCAGGAGGGGCACTCCTCAAAATAAGCCTAGGCATCAACAACATGTGCCATAACAAGTGTTATATCACATAGAAACACTGGAGCATCGGAAGTGAACTAATCTGGTTCAATCCATAAATATCCAAAATAAATAGGATAACCAACAATAATCCATAAGGACAATAAAATTATATATATATTATTTTCCTTAAGGACAATAAAATAATATATATATTATATTATTGTCCATGACCATGACTATCCATTATTATATATATATAATGACCATGACAATAATATAATATATATATTATTTTATTGTCCTTAAGGACAATAATATATATATATAAGGACCACGATATATAATGACAATGCGATCGTGTACTTATAGCATTGACTGGACACAATGGTAAGTCATGTCCTTTCAATAATAAGAATAGATAAGATGATATATAATGACCATGTGACGGTGTGCTTATAGCATTGACTGGTCACAATGGTAAGTCATGTCCTTTCAATAGGACATGACTTTTAGATAAGCTGTGACCTTTCATTAGTCATTAATTGTAAATTATTAATTATTATTATTATTTATTTATTGCTATTATGTATATTTATATTGCCTTCCCCTTTAAAAATGTTTTGTCCTCAATGCATCCAAAAGTTATGTCTTCGTTCTGGTTTGTAAAGCCTTCTCAAGATTCTTCATTTTTTACGTTCATCATTGTTGAGGAGACAAGGTGATATGATCTTCTAAGTGATGAGCAGATTGTCAAATTGTGTAAGAGTCAAACCACCCTAATTCGATATTTTTTTTATTTTGTTTGCCAATGACTTCTATGATGATAGGATTCCATACTTGAACTTCTTGTCAATAGAGTAGAATCTCTACTTAGTTTTCAATAATTATTTTGTCTTCGGTTAGTCCGTTGATGACTTGTATAATTAGGATGACGATAGGGTATGCATGTATAAGTGGGCAAAGCTAGTTGAATTCCCAACATTATGTACAAGCATATTCCTAAGAAAAAATAATCAAAAGATTTTTCCATTATAGGAAAAACAAAGATACAGTGGTACTAAGATGATGAGTACAGAGAAAATACCGCTCAAATTTTATTAATGTCTGTAACTTTCCCCAATTAATTTAAAGTTTAAACATCATTACAAATAAACAAAAATTAAGCATTAGTTTTAATAATGGATAAAACAAGTTTGCACATTTTTTCCACCACCTTTAAGTACATTGTGTTTACAGTCACGTCACTTCACTTAAAAATAAGCATATACACATATAAGGGACCAACGATTAATAACATTGTGGATTTTATCTATGAAACTGCCACAATGCACATTTAGAAAAAGAGCAAACCAGCTCCCTCTTTGGTCTCCACAAAGATTCTCTTCTTTCCATTTCATCCTACTAATGTAGGTTTGATATATTTGCTAACTTCACATAAAGTCACCTATCGTGGAACTTCTATAGAACGATGACTTTTTGATATATATTACCACGAGAAATCTTAGTAATAAAGGTTTACTTTTGTGTCATAAAAAAAATTGGTATGAAACACACAACTAAGCTGCAATGTTGATTTACATGCATATGCAAATGTCTGCACACAAGTTTTTTCTGAAAATTAACTCATCCAAGGAAATCTTGAAATCAATCTAGATGATCTTAAAATAAAGTATAATATATAAAGGAAACAATCCCACCTGTTGGATTTCATTGAAGCGCTCTTTAGCATCCCCTTCCAAGGCAACACCATTAAGTGTGGCTTCCTTAATCTCAACTGCAATTGAAAGAAAATTTGTTGAATTTAGGGACTAGGGAATCAACATTCAAACTGTATTATCAATCAAATGTAGAAACATATACTTATGGTGGGAAACATAAGACGACATAATATTACTGCAAGAGAGTCAAACTATAATATCAAACAATAACCTGAGCAGATAAAATGAAAAGATGCAAATTCTGAAACAACATGCTTGATATTTGACATTTGTTGTTATGGTTAAAGGAGTTATCCCAGGAAAACAAGTTAATGTTAGGATATTCAAAATGTCCATTTTCACAGAGCTAGGCATAAAAATAGATTTATAAAAGCTTCAGGTAAAATGGTATATTTTAGGAAATACCATAGATCTAATTTTATCTTCAGCAACCAAATTTGAAACAATTTCATATTTATGAATGTGCAATCTTGTTAATGAAGTTAGATTCCTCCTTCAAACCTGTGTTTTGTCACATGCATATGTGATCTGATAAATCTGTATGTTGCCGTTGCATGTTGATAACCTACTGAGGTCTGATTCTGCATTAGAGAGGGTAGATTTTAGATTAGAGGGTTCTCATCCTATGTTACAGTGCGCTGATTTTGCATAGCTGAAGTTTGATTACATCCTAAATTATATTATAAACTGTTTGATGTCAAAAAAAGCTCATTTGCATATCTAACAATCCGTTCAAGGGCTGATTCAATGCACAGTAGCATTTAGAGGTTTGAATTAATGGCCAGTCGTATTACTGAGGGATGACCTTGTGCAGATGTTTCAAAGTTTTTATTTCAGGGCAGTAGGTGCATCTGAGACTTATAATCCAGAATTTATTGTTAGAGAACTGTCAGATTTTTACCTTGTTTGCTCAGTAGTTGGTTCTTCTTCCTTGTAACATAGCACAGTACTGACAGTAGATCCATACCTGGGCTCAGTTGATCCATAACTCGAGATGTGTGTGCAGCATTGATGGCAGATGGAGCTAAGCATCCCACTAGTTTGCTTTGGAAGGAGAACTTTTGTTCTGTAAACAGGTTAGTAGAGGGCATATGCATGCACCACCATTAGTTAGTTTCCTGTTTTAGATTTAGACAAGGTGCAGTTATCTAGGAGAGGAAGGTGCTTTACATAGTGAGGCTGATCTCGATAAACTTTGGCAGCAACCTTACTGACCCACTTCCCATGCAGGCAGAGTGTTTATTTTGACTGCTATCAAGTATTTCAATCCAGTAGTTGTGTCCCAAATTCCGACAATGTTTATCGACTCACGAATTGAATGATGGCTATCACATCAATTTCAGTGGCAGTTCAACAGTAATTTTAATGGTGACTTGATAATAGGTTTCTCCTTTCCACTGGCTGTAGTCTTATAGATGTTAAGTTGTTAACTGTTATGAGCTGCCTGTTTGGTATCAGTCTGTTTATTTTAAGTTCCATCCAAATCTTTGCTCCAGGTAGATTAGCAGCTATTGTTCTCTTCTATTTCTCCTTTTGCTACAAACAGATATGTACAGATGTGTGTAAATTGTATCGAATGGAAGCAGAATGTCTCTGACTTGTTTGCTTTCTGCTATGAATCTTTGCAATCTTTCTTTCCCTTCTTCTTTCTTTTTTTAATATGAAAATAAATTTACCAAAAGAAATGGCTGAGGGCCAGTTGTGGCCAAAGTCCAAGATCTGATAAGCTCTGAAAAGTGTGACCAAAGGATGGAAATAATTCACTATCTGCGAGGAAATGGTTCTCTCTGAACAGCTGTGGAAGTGCCCTGGAAGGGGTTCTGGTATCAATGTTATGAACAATCATGTTGGATAAATATTAATACATTTGACACCCCCTTGACCACCGATTACAACATAATGATATATTTACCCCCCCAAGGGACCCAAAAATGTCACATTTTACAATAAAAACATGGTGACACACTTAACAAATGACATCAGACCTAACGACTCAAACACCAGCTTGAGGCAGATGCATTATTACGTACTCTGGCTTTGGAAGAGTGAGTGAAAAGCCTAGACAAACTCAGATTGCCAAGTTCATCTAAGTGAAAAAACACTCCAGAGTAGTAATAGTACAAGTGACTTATTCGGGCTAGCCCTTTTACACATATAATAGGATGTCATGCATTTTTTACAATCATCTTCTTTTGACCATGGGCAAAAGAGATGTATAAGATGAAATACAAACAGCAAAAGATTGCTTGAGTTGGATCATGGAACTGGAGGTTCCCTGGTTCTTTGATATCTTTTGTCTCCAAGATCATCCTGGTGCAAACTGGGTGGTAACAGTCCCCTAGTATGAAGTTGAACTAATCTCTGAAGAAAAATTGATTGCAAGATCAACACAAGACAACTCTGGAAATAAACATATATGGCCATGTATCTCCACGAACCATCAATGTCGAATCCACTGCTAATGTATCTCCACAAACAGTCAATGACAAATCAGTCAAGTTGACTTTCAAGAAGTTCATCCTAGTTCTCGAAATGTACTCACAAACATTCTGGAAAATAACGTTGAACATTACATGCCTAGGGAAAATTCACTAGCAAGTTTCTCAATCCACTTTTAGGCAAAGTTTATAGATTATTTTGAACTGTCTATTTTGTCCTTGACTCTTCATCTTGCCTCCTTCCTTCATATCTTTCTTCTATGTCTCCCAACTTCTTCATGAAGCCAACCTGATCTACAATTTCAATGATGCTTCCAAGTCTTTCACCTCGCAATGGTTCTTTCTCTCTTTGAATTTCGTCTGCATACCCTTTAATGCATGCTTGAATGACATCTGTAAAACGTTGGCTTTGCCTTTTGATAATGAAGGAACTCGATTTTCCAAGTGGAAGTCGTCTAGGCAACTCGATTCTTCTTACATTCATCTCTCCTCTTCTTTCACCCAATCCAATGTTATCCTTCTTTGAATTAAAAGCAACCCATTTGATGCTTTATGTCAATGTGATTACGGGTTTAGGCAGCTATACAATTGTCACCTTAATCAACATAATGTTAAATTTTTGACATCTTTTATAAGCAGGTAATTATGTGTGCACATTTCTCAAAATTTCATCCATCATATCATAATTACACATGAAAGTATCAACTTCATTAAACACATATGAGCAATATTACTTTAACCAATAATAATAGTAAGGGTAAATTCAACAGAAAACATCACATCACATAAATGGCCATGAATACTAGACACCATGATTTTTATTTTGGGAAAACCCTCTCTCCTCTTGAGGGAAAAACCTAGCAACCTTTCTTATGATAGATTCATTAATAGAAAAACAAGTATACATCAAGTGACCATAAACATCAAACCCTTCTCACACATAAGGGTGAATATAAACAGAGAGACCAAATACTTATCTTTTCATATGAAGCTGAAGAAGCAAGCACTGCTTCAAATGCTACTCTCTCTCCATCATGTGAGACCACCCTCAAAAGCATAACAGAAGCAAATCATCCTTGTACAACTTCTAGAGATGAACCCTAGCTCATGTAGCTCATCACCCAAGCAAGAACATAACTAAATAGTATAAATTCTCTAACTGCTGATATAAATCTCTGTCTGCTGATATGAATTTCTGTCTGCTGATATAAATTCACTGTCTGCTGATGTGAGCACTGTGGGGCTCAATGATAGGCCTGATCTAATGATTTGAGGCCTCGGTCTGCTAGGAGAAGGCCATATCTGACTGTGTAAAGAACTGCCCTACTGATGTAGGCCCTTCTAGACCCTTCAAATTTTATTACAGATCTGATTACAAACTTTGCAGGCAAGAGAAACAGAGTTGAAACCTCTAGAATCTGAAGGCAGCCCACTGTCCACCTTCAGATGATGACATTAGACCTGCTGTAGATGATGACAGCCCTAGGGAGATGATGCAAGGCCTGGACTTGCTACAAATGAAGACATCAACCTTAATGGAGATGATGCCAGCCCTGAACCTGCTCCAAATTGACAACGGCAGCCTTGATCCTGCTCAAACTGCTGACGGCAAGCCTGTAGGAGGAGATGCAAGCTCTAAATCTGCTTCAGATGCTGACAGCATCCCTTCTAGGGTCTGATCTGAGTCACGGAAGCCCTTCTAGGGCCTGATCTGAGCCACGGCATTCCTTCTAGGGCCTGATCTACAAACTGGTGAGGCTGATCCAAACCTTCAATGCTGAGATCAGGAAGACTAGACAGCTGAGATTGATCAAAGCCTCAATGCTGAGATAAAGAAGACAAGCAACAGCTCAAAATACCCCATACGAATTTTTGGACAGAGATAATGATGATAGAAATGATATATCTTTGATCTCTTGAGAATGCTCCTTATTTATAATTCATCATTGAGCAATACAAGGGGTAAATACCATGGGTCATGGAATCCACTAACCCAAAAAAGCTTTAGTGATTTTTAATTTAATAATTAAAAATAACTTAAAACACTTTAGTAAAGGTCCTTATAATTTAATGTTGGGCTTTTAACACTTCATTAGGGCAATTAATCAAATCTTCTTAGACAAGTCATCTTTAGGCAACTTCTTAGCCCTTCTCTTAGTCTTCATGG
The DNA here is from genome assembly GCA_027924585.1 of Larix kaempferi. Taxonomy (NCBI): domain Eukaryota; kingdom Viridiplantae; phylum Streptophyta; class Pinopsida; order Pinales; family Pinaceae; genus Larix; species Larix kaempferi. Next base: position 13,764,317 of record BSBM01000372.1, on the reverse strand, counting down.
TCCACACGTGCCCTAGAACCCTCAGAACATGTGCTCTAGGAGAGGAGGGGTCTATCCAACACATGAGATGTGTCTTAGGGTCTTTTAAGTGCTTTTGGCTTGAGTCTTTACACTGGGTCCTCTTTACTTATCAATGATCAACTTATCTTCCAAAATCTTCATAAGAAAGGTTTTCTCATGTTGATGTTGTCCCCTCTTGGACAAGATCAAGTAACATCAACATCCTAGTCCCTGACTAGGTCCTCGGCCCTGTTATCACACAACTTGTAGTTGTCCCTAAAGGTATCCCATCCAGGATGGTAGAGGTGTTGGACAACTAAAGAGGTGACCCAAGAGATGCCACGGTTCCCAATGCAAGCTGGGAGTCACGTCAACCGAGGCACTCTTCACTTTAGATCAAGACTAATCAAGATCAAAGGGGAGACCCTAGCCAATCAATGAAGACTAGCTGACCCAAAGATTCCTAGGGAAATGTGTAAAATGAAACAAGGAAATCAATGGTGAGTTAGATCTAGGAAGGTTAAGTGGACCCAAGGGTTAAGGTGTGGTTGAAGAGGCTTAAGGAGTGACAAATGGTTCAACCAATGAACGATAAGGGCAAGTTATGAGGTTCAATTAATAGATCTAAAGATGATTTAGTACCATAAAAAATAGCCAAGTGGGACCCACTCCTTAAAAAAAAACTTAAAAGTGGAAAATTGGTCCAAGTTGGGTCCACAAGGTCAAAGTTGGAATAGAATGGTACTAGGGGTATGCTATGGCATGGGTTTATGGATTGGCCAAGAATTAGCAATACCCAAGAGTGGGATCTAGCAAAAAGCCACCTGCCCAATGAGTGCGAATTAACTCAAGGATGGTACTAGGGGTATGCTATGGCATGGGTTTATGGATTGGCCAAGAATTAGCAATACCCAAGAGTGGGATCTAGCAAAAAGCCACCTGCCCAATGAGTGCGAATTAACTCAAGGATGACTAGTGCCTTGGATGGAGGGGCAAATGGAGTCGAATGTCCACCAAATAATAAATCGGGATAGTCAAGGTGCAAAACAAGGTGGGTTTTCAAGATCAAGAGCATGCCATGGCTAGATCTCACTAAATCTAATGCATCACAAAGTGAACCAAGCTGGGCACAACCCTCAAAATGAGGAATGGGACCCACAAGGTGAAAATCACAAAAGTGAAGCACTAGGGGTAGGTTTTCAAGGTTGATATATTCAATGCAACAAAAATCTCACCTACCCACGTTCAAGAACTAGCCAAACTAGCCTCCTCAAGAAATGCGACTTCCCTTGGAGAGGCTAATGTGCCTTAGGAAATGGATCAAATGAGGTCCAAACACCACCAAACTATAGATCCAAATCGCCGTGGATGCTATAGAGGTGGGTTCTAAATTTTATACCCAAAGCCAAGATAGATCCAAGTAGATCTAAAAAAATGTAAAAAGAGGGTTTTGAATTTTAAGGGTTTATGTGACCAATAGGATGGAGAACAAGCGAAGTGGAAACATACCTTGTAGTTCTTACCTCAAAATCTTGCGGCTACTTTGAACATAGATGATTCTTTCCTTTAGTTACAATTCCAAGCTAGCTCCAAGTGAATCCAAGCATAATCGTCCAAGCCCTAGGAGGAGAGATGCCCCATTCAACTTGTAAATCAAACTACAAGATGTCATATCAAATCAATGAGATCTAAGCATGTCATATCAAGAAAGCAATCAATGGACAAAGCACAATTGAAAAAATCCCTCAAGATGAAGACGTCTTGCCCATGGGGGATGTGAGCAACCCCTACAATCTTCCCATCAAGCAAGTCGCACTCTAGCTCCAAAGCAATTCGGCCTCCCTCAGTAGATGTCGATTTCACCTGTTACAAGCAAAGATGTCTAAAAGAAGAGATGCATAACCATGTACAAGAGCAACCCAATCAAATAGTATTTTTATTCCAAGTTTTCCAAATCCCAAAGGTGCCTTTACAAAAGGGGGGTCTCCTCCTTTTATAGGATAATAAAGACCAAAACCCTAAACCACAAAACCAATTTTTAAAACCAGTGGTTGGGATCAAAAGATATAACAGTCTAATCAATGGCTAAGATGAGCCAATTCAATATATCACATGGATCACTCAAAAGGAGGGTGATGTCATACATGAAATGTCTCTAAGGAGGGTGACATCACACCTAAAGGGTGGCTAGATAGCATGGAGACACAACATATGACATGGACAAGTCACCTAAAGAACATGGTTGGGCTAGGAGGCATTAATCTCCTTCACTAGCATGTCCCCATGGCACAATAATATAAAATATAAGTCTATGACATGTCCAAGTAACACAAATGATCAAATCCTGTCCCCAAAATCTGAGAAAGACATGCAGTAAAAGATCTCCTGTAGCCACTGTGGACCCCACTGACTGGTGCAAACTGATCTGGAAGAAGGGGGATACACCATGGATGACCTATGAGCAGACCAAGTGCCAAAACATTGCCTCAATTGCCCAAATCGAATTCATCAGTGACCTTTTTATTCCATTTTTTTATCCTCCTGAAAACCCTAAAAGTGCCAGAAACTGCCCCTAGCGTGCTTGCGCTATCAAACTGAAAGTGCCATCATGTCCGGAAGGGGGGTATAATGGTAAAAACGAGTGGTTGGACCACCCCTTTCACCGGTAGCGCCCTAGGCAACGACTTGCCTCCAATTCTCATGCTGGACAGGCTGGATCAGCATGCCCAAACTGGTCAACAAGTGGATAAATACAACTATCATGCCCAGAAGTGCTTGGAACTGAAAGATAAGTGTCTCAATGGATCCAGAAGACCGAAATCCACTAGAGATGAGTACTCATGCACCGCATGATAACCTGTGGGGTCATCTGTAGGGTCCACCATACCCGGACAGTGTAAAATATGATGATCTAGAAATAATAATAAAAATGACCAACTGCATCAATCACCATCTGGAACATATATCCAACATATGGAATCGTCAATAGGTGTATGCGGGACCATAGATCAACATCCATAAGCACAAGCGGTCCATCTCATCACAGATCCCAAGAATGACCATGGTCAAACTATGTTTGACTAGGTCAAAATGCAACCAAAGACTAGATTATAACAAAAGACTAAGACATGTTCCTTTAATCATATTCACGGCTTAACTTAAAGTATAAACATCATTCAGTGGTAGTTAATACATATATATTACAACATTGTTTATATTTTACTTGCACAAAAGCTTTAAAGACATACTCATCCAATGGACATGGCCTAACTGCTAGCAAAGGGTGAAGGCTAAGGACAAGGCTAGGCAAAAGGGATGACTTGATCAACTCAACTAAGTGACACTTTGGACGGGGAAAAGGGGAAGCTACACTCTGTGCTAGACAAAATAACAAAGAGAATGGCAGTGCCTCACAAATGGATAAGTTGTTTAGAGAGTGCTTATTCAGCTTAGGCATCATGTCTACATCAATTTGATCCAGCTTCATTAGGATCATTCATTTAGTTTCAATGGCCTTTTTGGCCTACATGACCCCTCTGGGATTTCACATGCGTTAAAAAGCACAACTAATCGCAGCTTGCATCCGGGGCATATTTACATTTATGAGGTCAGCAATATTTAGATATAGCATTTGTTTAATCATTGCTTTTTAGACCTTTCTATACCCTTCGTGGGGTATTTTAGCAGTTCATTGCTTTAGCCTTTATTCATTGTGTGTTGAGAAACACATTCTAGAATTTTAAGTTCACAGGCTTTTATAAAAGATTTCCAATATAAGTAGTACATGTGCTTCTAGTTTTAGCCGACAACAACTCATGTGACAAGAGGGAATTCCGCGCTAAGCCAAACATTGGGGCAACCAACTAGAGTGGTCTAGGCATAAAATCCAACTCACCAAAGGCAAGTTCTGTCACCAACTCAGAGTCGAGACACAAAACAAACGTAGATGCGGTCCAACACAAAGGTAGAAATGGGGAAGTCCTCCATATCAAACAGTCAAGAAGGCAAGTCAAGGTGAAAGCCAAATAAGGAAGGTCATGGGTGGATGGAGTCAAGTGGATGTGGTGCCTAGGCTAGCAAACAAAGATGTCAGGAAAAACCATGCCCATGCTCACAGGAGGGTAATGATAAATAGTATTGCCACATCATGAGTTATATACCAAGTCAATGCTATGAAGATGACTAAAACAACAAGATAATAATCCAATGATAAACATCAAAAGTCCAATGGTCACATCACTGTATATCGCAAATAGTCATCATAAAGAACCACCGAAACACTGCTGCAACAATACAACTGGGCACTGAACTGAAACTGTATGGAACAAAAGGTCACATCGGTCATCAAATCTAAGTTCTCAAGGCTCAGCCTTGGCACAAGGTCTACTCAATGTCATATACACTACTCTGATCTGTGAGTGATCTCAAATAACTCTACTCATCATAACTGATCTCTGTAAAACGAAGCTCTAAAAAGTGCAGATATCTGCTCAGCAAGAATAGTAGCCCAGCTACTATGGTGTGATAACAAGCCCCAGGCTGATGCCAATCTCCTGGAGAATGGTTCTCGATGCTGCCCAAACATCAACACTTCCTCTCGGCCAGAGAGGCATTCTCTGTCAAGCAATCTCCAAGCATTCTATCTAGAGACAAATCAAAGAAGTAGCTCGAGTCACCACACACACATTGATGCATCTCATGTGTCATCAATGTCCTGGTAACATACCAGGTACCTCAGCTCTAAGCTGCATCCATTCTCCTAGAGAATGGTACTCGATGATGTAATCATCTCTAGACAATGTGATCATCTCATTCTCCCCACTAACACCAAGGTCATATGCTAGTTACTCCAGCAATGGGTGCACCGTCCCTTTAGGAGGTCCCATAGCTCAACCATCTCGAATGACCAAGGAGAGGAGGACATCACACATCATTTGCCTAGACCTAATCTAGGGCTTCCTGTGTTGGCCTAGCAACTGACCAGGTGCCTCAACCCCAAGCTAAATCAAGTTGACCAAAGTCAACATCTTGGTAACAAAGTAAGTGCCTAACTCCCAAATTGAATCATCTTCCAGGTAACTGACCAAGTGCCTCCATTCTCCCAGAGAATGGATTTCGTGTGTGGTGCTCATTGCTGATCTCAGCAAGTGATCCATAGGGCAATGATCCTCCATCTCATAACCAAAGATTGACTCCCTCTTGTTTTTTTCCAAAGAAGAACAAGTTATCGTTGAGATCAACAAACTATCTCATCCACATCACTTCTTGGTGAATTTACTAGGTACCTTTGAATACCATACTCTGGGAGTCTGCAAGGTACACATAAGTCTATCTCTGAACTGGACGAACCAATTGTCTTTGTTGCAACTCTGATCACAAGTCAAGTTATCCTCAACCATCAATGACATAGATCAAAACTTATAAGAAGAGCCTCGTGCTCCCCTTCTATCACTGAATGGATCTCCAACGTCCCTCTGAGCCCAACAACAAACTATCTCAACAATCTACCTAGGAGAGGAGGGGTCTATCCAACACATGAGATGTGTCTTAGGGCCTTTAAAGTGCTTCTGGCTTGAGTCTTTACACTGTGTCCTCTTTACTTTTCAATGATCAAATTGTCTTCCAAAATCTTCATAAGAAAGGTCTTCTCATGTTGATGTAGTCTCCTCCTAGAGAAGATTAAGTAACATCAACATCCTAGACCTTGACTAGGTCCTCAGCCCCAGGTTGATGCCAATCTCCTGGAGAATGGCTCTCAATGCTGCCCAAACATCAACACATAAGTCATCAACCTTGCCATACCAACCTCTTGTTAGTTTTTCATCATTTAATTTAATCTGATCTAGGATCTTAACTGAGAGAACAACATGTACAACATATCAAACACAAGAGACAAGAGACACAAAGCATTTCACCAGGGAAAACCAAGAAGGTGGAAAACCCCGCAACTTCCTCAGAGATAGAATAAGCACCAATACAAGGATCACAAAGATGAAGCCCCAAAAGATAAATGTCTGCGGCAGCTACTCCTCCTCCACTTGTGTGCACTCCTCCTCTCTCTCACTAATGCGAAGTGAGTGAGTGTGTGAATGAACAAATGAGAGAGTCACACTCTCTATTTATACTTTACTTTCACTTGACCTTTACTCAACTAGGTCGGCCCCAACTTAACCACTTAACATAATGTTGACTGGGTCGACCCCACTAGGGTGGTCTAATAACCCTTTAACCCACATGACTCATACAAGGCTGACCCCACCAAGGTGGTCTAATAACCCATCAAGTATAACTTACGACACTTACAATATAACTTGCGACACTTGCAAGTACAAATGACGACACTTCCAATCAGAGGAATAATACATCTCCATTGGGGATACAATAAAGTACAAATGTAATACATAGAAGAATATCTTCCAAAGTTACAAATACATCAACACTCCCTCTTTAACTAGGAAGGTATTCTCTAGACACACGTCATCAATACATATCGGCACAAGTCTTCAATTCTGGAGTTAGATCATCGTCACTGGATCACGGAGCATCATTGTCATTGCTGCTGTACTCGTCATCTCGATCACTGGGCTATATCTCAATTCTTCTCATCATAGGAAGTTCTACAGAGCCAACCCTTTTTCATGCTGGTTGTAGGCCCCTTTTTCATGCTGGTTGTAGGCCTAACCTCCTGTAGGTCTTCATCGTCTCTGCGAGCTAGCCATCCTGTGGATCCTAGGACTAATTACGTGCGTCAACAAAACCTCGAAAGAGCATCCCACGACTGATTACGAGCTTACTGCTCAACCTATCGGATCTCCCAGGGAGCTATTACATGTGACCACCACAAATCCTTAAAAGAGTGTCCCAGGAACGTTTATGTGCATAGCACGACCGACAAGAACTCTAAAGAGCATCCCAGGACTTTTACGTGCCTAGCACAACCTATCGGATCTCCAATACTGATTACATGCGGTATGGCAAAACCTTGAAAGAGCATCCCAGGACTGATTACGAGCTTACTGCTCAACCTATCGGATCTCCCATGGAAATATTATATGCCATAGGACAAAACCTTGAAAGAGCATTTGCCAGATCTCCCAGGGAGCTATTATATGCCATAGGCAAAACCTCGCAAGACTATCTGCAAACCTCCCAGGGCAAGATTATATGTCCTCCCAAGCAAAACCTCGAAAGAGCATTTTCCATATCTCCTAGGGAGCTATTATATGCCATAGGAAAAACCTCGCAAGAGTATCTGCAAATCTCCCAGGGCAAGATTATATGCTTATCGCACAACTTGTCCACGACCAACCTGTAGAAAAACCTCGAAAGAGTATCTGAGCTCAAACTATTGGATCTCCCAGGATCTTTTCTATGCTACCTGCACAATCTGTCCATGGCCAACTTGTAGCAAAACCTCGAAAGAGTATCCGAGCTCAAACTATCGAATCTCCCAAGATCTTTTCTATGCTACCTGCACAATCTGTCCATGGACACAGAGTATCATCTTGATACTCATGATCATACTGATCATCATCATATAGTACATCATCCCGATGCACATCATCATCACATGATTACCTTGATCATGTACACAACATCATCCTGATGCATATCATCTGGAGCATCATCCCGATGCTCATCACACATGATCATCCTGATCACCATCATAGCATCGTCCTGATGCCTATCATCTGGAGCATCGTCCTGATGCTCATCACACATGATCGTCCTCTTCAGATCATCTCATCATCCACAGAGCACAGCCCAGATTCACATCATAGAGCACTTACACCACCGACATGGGAGAACACATCTACCACCATTCGGGGAAGGCTCCGGACCTTACTTTTTCACCATGGGAGAACACATCTACCACAATGTGAAAAATGGCTTCAGCCCTTACATCTACACCATGGGAGAACACATCTACCACCATGTGAGAATGGCTCCAGCCCCTACATCTACCACCATGGGAGAACACATCTACCACCATGTGAGAATGGCTCAACAATTACATCACAATCATGGGAGAACACATCTACAACGATGTCAAGAAATCCCATGTGCATCAGCGTCTTCCAGACTCATCACTTCCCCTTGGAAGGAACCTTGATCAGAAGTACACCAAGCCTCTTTGGTCTGCAATCTGCTCATCCGTTGCAACATACAGGAGCTTCACTGCTCCTCTCTGCACCATATCCCTGATATAATGATATCTGATCTCAATATGCTTCAATTTGTCATGGAACTGATCCGGATTTTATGAGCAGAACGAAATGAATACAGATTATTACCAGATGCTTAACACAAAATAACAGAGTACAGTAAAACTGGTTTTCTATTCAATAAGGAAATAAGCTAAAACTGTAAAATGCAGCGGAAAACAAGCTTGCTGGAATGGTGGCGGCTTATCTCTGAGAAGAGATGTGACGGCTGCGCTCCTTCGGAACAAGATGGTCACAATGAGGTTCTGAAGGCCTTTTTTTACAATAAACAGGAATGTCAAAAACCCTAGACATCCAAAAACCTAACCCTAGGAGACGAAGCGCCAAAAGTCATGTGGGCCCCGTTTGGGTAAGTTAGTACATCAACTTCCTGGGGTCATAACTCTTGCATACGATCTCCGTTTGGGGCGTACAATAGCTCATTGGAAAGATCTATTCAATGACTACAAAAAGATATGGCAAATCTCGATTCTGGCACGTGGAAATGACAGGCGCACAGTACTCGTATTTGCTCGAGAATTCAACACCGAAAAAACGTCGTTTAGGGCCTCAAAATGGCTCCGGAAGTTCAGGACCCGAAAAACTGCTAAAAATAGTATATTACCGAAATTGCCAAAAAACTGTTTTGAGCCAGTTGGAAAGGTGGGTGGCCACCGATATCCACCTAGATTAATCCTCCCTCCTTAGGAAGCAATGGTCTCCATTGCGTTGAGTTCCCCCATCAGATGAGGAAATTTCTATTGAATTTGGCCCCGAGTGAGCCACTTGCCCTGGTGCAGGAGCTTCCTTGCTTTGACAGCTCGAAAAAGTTGGACCCTTTGATGTCGAGTGCCCTTGATCTGTGTGTCTGCAATATGATCATTGGATGCCTGTTGCAGGCAGTCAGGGTTGAGATTTGTTGGTGTCAACTGCTCTACTATCTCTGAGGTGTCTAATAATGGTGGGAAATATGGCCGAAGGATAGCCACGTTGAATATTGGATGCAGACCAAGGAAGGGGGGAATGTTGAACTCAATAGCATTGTCACCCATTGCCTTGGTGATGGTGTATGGGCCATAATGGAGTGGGCGAAGCTTCCGATGGGGCCCTGTAAGGTGCTCTTTCTGCAAATGCAACCAAACTTTGTCTCCCCCCTGAAACTTATGTGGCACCCGATGTTGATCATGGCGCTGCTTATACTTGGCATTAGACTTCTGTAGAATATCCTGAACCTATTGGCGAATATGTTGGATCCGTTTAATGAACCAGGTGGCTTTGTCAGCTTCTGGGGACGAGTCAGCCGAGGTGGTCGCCAAGGGAAGTGCAACATCCATGGGGCCCGATGGTTGGAATCCCAACCCCACCTGAAAGGGGCTGTGGCCAGTTGAGCTATGCAGGGCTCGATTGTAGCTATGTTGGACATAGGGCAGACTCTCATCCCATGTACGGGGGTGTGTTGAATTGTACATGCGCAGGATATGTACGACCATCCGGTTGACGACCTCGGTTTGGCCGTCTGTCTGGGGATGGAAGGCAGTGGATTTGGTGAGCTTGGTATCCAGTAGTGACCAGAGGCTCGACCAGAAGGAGCTGAGGAACCGACTGTCATGGTCTGAGATATTGGTTTGTGGGATCCCAAAATGTACCCAAACTCGTTCAAAGAAGAGCTTGGCAGTGGCTTCTGCTGTGATGTTCTTCTTACAGGCGGCTAGAATCGCCATCTTGAAAAATGGATCAACAATCACAAAAACACAGTCATTCCCCCTCTTGGTGGAAGGGAGGCCCGACATGTAGTCCATTGAGATGGATTCCCACGGCCTGTCAGGAGTAGGCAGAGGGGTGTACAGGCCCTGTTTCTTAGTGGTCGATTTGGCAATAGCGTAAGCGATGCAGGACTTGATATACTTGCCGACATCCTGTCGAAGTTTCGGCCAGTAGAAATCTTTCTGCAGTACTGCCACTGTCTTCTCGACGCCAAAGTGTCATGCCACCCGACTGTAGTGAGCTTCCCAAATCAGCTTCGCGCGCTCGCTTGATAGAACGCAAAGATGGCCCAGACGACACAACAACCCGTCCTGAAGATGGAAATTAGCGACCACTGAGTTGGTGCCTAACATTTGGTAGGTGGTGGAGAAATCAAGGTCTGTCTCGTAGAGGTGGGGCCATCCAGAGGTCTCGTGGCCGCAAGAGTCTAGCATTGTGGTGAGTGTCGTGACTGGAGGTCGACTGAGGCAGTCAACAACTCGGTTGGTACTCCCTGTTTTATATTTGATGTTGAGGTGGAACTGCTACAAGTATGTTGACCACTTCTGATGGCGGTCATTTGATACGAACCATTACACCAAAACCTCGAGGTGTTAGTGAAGGCCACCCACCAGGATCTTAACATCCCACCACACTCCGCAGTCCAGACTTTGGGCTGGATGTGCGCCCGTACGGTGGTGTCCCCTTTGCGCCATACGAGCCCCGGGCGAACACTGCAATGCCGGCGTTGCCACCCGCTCTGTGACTTGAACCTGGGTGGAGGCTCTGATACCAGATGATACGAACCGTTACACCAAAACCTCAAGGTGTTAATGAAGGCCGCCCACCAGGATCTTAACATCATTCTGCAACTTTCCTTAGGTCTGCATGAACTGTAGTGGCTTGTGATCGGTGTGGATGACTGTCTCCTTTCCAAGAATGTAATGTCTCCATTGGCGATAGGTTTGCACAATGGAGTACATTTCTTTGTCGTAAGTAGGGTACTTACGAACAGCATCTGATAGTGTCTCACTATGATATGCCACGGGGTGGCCATGTTGAGTGAGAACGACGCCCACAGCATAATCTGAAGCATCTGTCTCGATCTCAAAGGGATGTTGCAGGTCCGGTAATGAGAGTACTGACGATGAGCACAAACGCTTCTTCAAGTCATCGAAGGCTTGTTGTTGGGACAGGCCCCACACAAATTTTGCCTTGCCGTCGCCCCTGGTTACTTGGCTGAGGGCCCATGCGATATGAGAGAATCCCAGCACGAACCGGCAATAGAAATTGGCAAGGCCCAAGAAGCTCCGAAGTTCAGTGAATGTGGTTGGGGATGGCCAGTCACAGATGACCTGGATCTTGGCGGGATCCACATGCACACCATGTCGATCAACAATGTAGCCTAAGTAATGGACCCTGTCCATGCCGAAGGAGCATTTTTCCAAGTCTGCATATAGTTTGTGTTGCTGCAGGGTGTGCAGAACCTGCTGAATATGCTGCAAGTGTTCCGCCCAAGTCTTGCTATAGATGAGGATGCCATCCAGATACACCACTACAAACTTATTGGTGAAAGGTCGTAGGATATCATCCATCATCCTCATAAAAGTCGTTGGAGCATTTATCAAACCAAAGGGCATGACCAGCCATTCAAAAAGACCTTTTGACTTGAAGGCAGTCTTCCATACATCTGTCTGTTCTATTAGGAGCTGGTGGTAGCCAGACTTCAGATCAATCTTACTGAAGTATTTGGCCCCCGTGAGCTGATCAAGGAGGTCGTCGATTCGGGGAATCGAGTACCGATTGCGGACTGTGATTTTATTCAGGGCCCGGTAATCAATGCAGAGTTGCCATGTCCCATCTTTCTTCTGCACCAGCACGATTGGGCTCCCACAAGGTGATGAGCTGGGACGCATGTGCCCCTTATGGAGCAATTCTTGGATCTGCCTCTTGATCTCCTCGTTTTCCAACGGAGAGCGGCGATAGACTGGCCCGTTGGGTAGCGGTGCGCCTGGGGTCAGATCAATCGGATGCTTGACCTGGCAGTGAAGAGGTACCCCCGGTAGGAGAGGAGAAGATATCTGAGTATTTTTCCACCACCTTATCCACTTGCTTCTGTTGTGTAGAGAGATCAGCCGCAGAGGCCCTGGATGTGGCTGCGATCTTTCTCTTATTCTGAGAGCGAATCACAAAGAAGACAAATTTCTCGGTCTAAGAGATGACCTTCCTGCATTACTTGGCAGAGATCAAGGAAATAGCACTAGGAGGGGTTGCCTCGGGTATCCTGTACAATTTCCTGTTCAAAGAAATAATAACACTACGAGGCCTAGACTCATATACAGCATGATGTTTCCATAAATAAGGTTGGCCCAAAAGAACATCTGAAACTTCGAGAGGAGCAACATCACACAATACCTCGTCCTTGAAGGGCTTGATGTCGTACGACAGTCAGCATTGTTGGCTGACGCGGAGATCGCTTCCTTTGCAGAGCCATCCAATGGTGTAGGGTTGTGGGTGCGGCGTTGTCAGAAGGGCTAGGTGATTGACGACCTCTGCTAAGATGAGGTTCTTCTGGCTACCGCTATCAACAATGAAGTGCAGCGGGGTGTCTTTTACCCACATCTGTGAATGGAAGAGGCGTTCTCCTTCTTCTGGCTCGTCTAGCTCATCAGGCTGGAGCTTGGTGGTAGCAATGGTGGCACTGGGTTCCGCATCAATGATACGTCCTCCCCTTTATGGTTCGGACTCAGAGTCAGAATCCGCATCTGATTCAGATGCTTTCACTTCGGCCACCAGCGACTGCTTTGACCAACAGTCAGCAGTGTTATGCCAAGGGCTCTTATGGAAGTCGCACCACTTCCCGGTATCTCTCTTTGTCTTTCCGATGTCCTTTGCTTGCGGTTTGGACTGGTTGTCCTGATATTGTCCATCTTTGCTCTGTCCTTTATTCTGTGGGTTGAGGCCGCCCTTTCCTGTCTTTTGTTGTGAGGGGTTCCCAGGCCCAAACTGCCGCGTCTTTTGTTTGAGCTTCTGCTCGATTTTGATAGTATATCGGTAGGCCACGCCCAAGGAAGAGATGTCCAAAAATTCCATTTCGGTCTAGATGTATCTATGCAAACCACCGAGATACTTGAGCACCAGTTGTCGCTCTGAATCCTTGATACCCAGCTTGGTGTGCAGGGTATGGAAGATATTTGTGAACTCTGGCACTGCTTGGTCTCCTTCCTATCGAAGCGTGGTCCATTTGGTATACAAGTCGTCATAACTTCCAACAGGATAGTATTGTTCCTTAATAGCATCCTTGAAGGATTCCCAGGTGGCCTTGACTGAAAATAATGAGGTTTCATCTGTGTCCTTTTGTTCGCAGACAATTTCCCACCAATCTTTGACATGGGGAACGGCTTCGAGGAGCGCAAAAGTAATCTTTTCTCTATTCGAGAAGTTATGGACAGAAAAATACCCTTCTAGTAGATTCAACCATTTATCTACAGCATCTGCGTCTATCTGACCTTCAAACATAGGAATATTGAAGTTGATTTGTAACTTGAAGGGAGCGGCGCCTCCGCTCAAGGAAGATGTGTCGCTTGTTGGTAGTCGCCGAAGGATTTCCGTGAAACTATCCATCATCTCGTTCCTCTGTTGCGTGAGGGCTTCCTCAAGCAACATTTTGAAAGGATCTCCTGTCTCGTCATCTTTCTTTTCTCCTGCCATGAGAGGTCGCTTGGGCGTGCGAGAGCTTTTGTCCTCAAGAGAAACAAGCTCGAGACCCAATTCTTTGTACCCTGACCTCGTTGGGGACATGCATTAAGACGACAAGGAGCAGACCGCTCTGATACCACTGATCCGGATTTTATGAGCAGAACGAAATGAATACAGATTATTACCAGATGCTTAACACAAAATAACGGAGTACAGTAAAACTGGTTTTCTATTCAATAAGGAAATAAGCTAAAACTATAAAATGCAGTGGAAAACAAGCTTGCTGGAATGGCGGCGGCTTATCTCTGAGAAGAGATGTGACGGCTGCGCTCATTCGGAACAAGATGGTTACAATGAGGCTCTGAAGGCCTTTTTTTACAATAAACAGGAATGTCAAAAACCCTAGACATCCAAAAACCTAACCCTAGGAGACGAAGCGCCAAAAGTCATGTGGGCCCCGTTTGGGTAAGTTAGTACATCAACTTCTCGGGGTCGTAACGCTTGCATACGATCTCTGTTTGGGGCGTACAATAGCTCGTTGGAAAGATCCAATGACTACAAAAAGATATGGCAAATCTTGATTCCGGCACGTGGAAATGACAGGCGCGCAGTACCCATATTTGCCTGAGAATTTGACGCCGAAAAAAAGTCGTTTAGGGCCTCAAAATGGCTCCGAAAGTTCAAGACCCGAAAAACTGCTAAAAATAGTATACTACCGAAATTGCCAAAAAACTATTTTGGGCCAATTGGAAAGGTGGGTGGCCACCGATATCCACCTGGATCAGGAACACCAGGTTCTCTGACAACTTCACACAACTCTGGTTGTCACAATAGATACAAGTAGCATCCAACTGGAGATCAAATAAATCAAACAGTAGCTTCCTTATCCATACTGCCTCACAACTAGCCGAACAAGCTGCGACATACTCTGCTTCGGCTGTACTGATTGTTATGCAAGATTGCTTCCTGCTAAACCAAGAGATCACACCTGATCCCATACTGAAGCAGCACCCTGAAGTGCTCTTCCTGTCTATAGCACTGCCTGCCCAATCTGAATCAACATAACCCTTCAGGTTAAACTTTTGATTCACATCATACTTGAGTCCATAATCAATCGTACCCTTCAGGTACCTCAGAATATGCTTTACAGCAATCAGATGAACATGTCTAAGATCCGTCAGGAATTGGGTCAAGGTGTTCACCGCAAAGCAAATATCCGGTCTCGTGTTCGTCAGGTACATCAAGGACCCAGTCATCTAACGATACATCGTGGCATCAACCGACTCTGATGAAGCATCACTCAATAGCTTCAGGTTCGATGCCATAGGTGTAGCCATGGCCTTGCAGTCCATCATCCCGAACCGCTTCAAGATCTCTATTGCATACTTCCCTTGTCCAAGGAAGATTTCATCTGTACTCTGCCACACCTCCATACCTAGAAAGTAATGCATCATACCCAAGTCCTTCATCTCGAACTTGACAACAATCTTCCTCTTCGTGTTGGCAATCAACCTATCC
This sequence comes from Larix kaempferi, assembly GCA_027924585.1. NCBI lineage: Eukaryota > Viridiplantae > Streptophyta > Pinopsida > Pinales > Pinaceae > Larix > Larix kaempferi. The sequence continues at coordinate 13,749,153 of BSBM01000372.1, read as the reverse complement.
TCACCATGTCCTGGGTGCTTGCTTTAAGCCATACAAGTCTTTCTTCAATTTGCACACATGTGACTCCCTATCATGTGTCTCAAATTCGAGTGGTTGCTCCACTTCCTCTTTGACTACACCATTCAAAAAAGTTGCCTTGACATCCATTTGGTGTATCTTCCACTTCATCACTTGCCTTGTATTTCTCTATGCTACTATCTGCAACATGCTTGATCTTGTAGATCCACTTGGAAGTCACAATAGACTTCCCTTCTGGTCTTGGGACCACATCATTCTTCATGACCGACTGGTACTCCTCGATCATGTCATCCTTCCATTACTGCATCTCAGATCCTGGGAACTCCAGATTCTTCAATATCTTCAATAGAAAGTTTTCTTGAACTTCGTTGCCGGAACAAATGTTGTAGTTGAGTCTTCGTCGCTTGATCTTCGAAACAAGTCTCTCCTGTAGGTGATGGTACACGGTCTTTCCTACAAGACAAGTTCAATTGCATGATTAGAAACATCTCATAGATTTCAGAACAAATTCTTACACATAAAGACATATGTCATGCAATCATGCAATTATCTTAGCCAATGCTTCAATACAACATTTATCCATATCCCGTAACTTTCTAGATGCCTTCCATCTCTACAAGAACATTGTTAAGAGTGTGCACAACTCCCAACATGTTAGCAAAGAGATTTCATTCTAGATAAGTAGCAATGGAATGTTGTATAATACCATAGGCCACTTACCCATTACTATATTAGTAGTATCTTGTTCATTAATGCAACCTTTTCTAAAATGCATAATATACATCCTAAATCTAGGAACATAAGTATATACATGACTGAACAACATCATTTAAGTAATCATATACAAGAAATGACAATTCAAATACTTATCTTTGTTTGGTTGTTGGGAGGACTCCCTCTCAATCTTTGCTTCCTTACAGGAATTACTGGAGTGTGCTCCCTCTTGATCTTTGCTTCCTTGCAGGAACAACTGGAGTGTGCTCCCTCTTGATCTTTGCTTCCTTTATGATATCTTTTATGTCTTTGAACTTCTATCCATCCTGGACCACTATGCATGCTTAAGTGTGCACTAGTGTCATCATTGTGTTATCCTCAAGATCTCATACATAATCATACATTCAATAGTATAATCTCAATACTATCAAGATATTATGATTATAAATAATCTTAAACATCTATGGTCATGGTCATTTCATACACAGGTAGTTTGTCACAAGTGTTAGTATTCAAGGTTTCAGGGAGTACTTCTTTTACTCGTGCATATTCTTATTTGACCATAGGACTCTTCTGGTTTGTTATATCATTAATCAAACTAAGAAGCATAATATGCATAAACCCACGATTATTCAAACCTATAACTTCATGAATAATCATCATCAATCATCTAAGATCCTAACACAAAGTAGGATTCTAACTCGATATAGGAAAACATACCTGGATTATCATGCTTGTCTAACATACCCAAACAATGTCTTCTTTGTTCTCTTAGAGACCTTGTGCTAGCAACCTGCATATCTCATAAGTTAATAATTGTAGAACCAAGTTATACATACCTCGTAAGTAGAGCTTCTATGTGATCCATGACTATGGATGAGTCTTTGTCTTCATGTCACCATGGTCATATGTTCCTGATCTAGAACTTGATTTGTCTTTCTTGATGTACCTTTCATGTTAGCGGACAACATCATCCTTATAAAACACCACAGTGCATTAGTACAAGCATAAGTGTCATAACCTTCATCAATGAATGTCTTCTATCATTCACATGCGTTCATACTTTTACTAAGGTGATAAGACAAGTCTAAAATTAATCAAGATTGTACTAACCTCAATAATATGAAGACAAACATATCATAAACTTAATCATGAACAGATTTCAAAACATACCTGAATCTCCTCAAGTCATACCTGTCGGGATTGCTTGTAGTCTTCTTATGTAAGGCCTTAGCCTCATCTCCCTCTGGAACTGGAATCTCTTCACTTATGTAGGTGTCTAATTCATCCTTTTCTAGGATTAACCCAATCCACTTTGATTTGATGAAGCTAGATCTGGAGCTAGCTAGCGTTTGACAGAGAAACCCTAAAAATCCAAACTTTGAATTTCAAACTTCTGATTGGATGAAAAGATGCGCCTTGCTGAGATGATCAAGCTGGCATACTTCAATTTTGAAATCTCCATAATTTGACCCCTCAAAATTGACTTTGAAAGTTTCGGATCTGCAGCTTCTGCCAAATTCTGGTTTTCTGGTTTTCTAGTCAAAATCTCGAACTAGGGTTTGATAGAGCCTGGGGTTCTACCCAACCAAAAACTTCGATCTTGGTCTCTAAATTTCGATTTTTCTTAGTAGCATCCAGTCGTGGTCTCAGATTCAAGAAATTCCAACTTTCTCCGAAAACTTAATTTCCCGTAGTAGTGACAAACCAAAAATGAAAGTGCTCAAAATCCAATTCTGGTTGGACAGAAATATATGCCATATTGTTTTTGATGTATCTCTGAAATTTCGCATCCTCAGGATCTGAAACTTCGGCCTGTGATAGACTGACCTGTCATCTTTCCAACCCCACACATCTGAAGCTTTAATGGATTCTCTGAGAGAGAGATATGCCAAGTGTAGCAACATGGCTTGTTTATGGGCTGAAACAGTATAGCGAACTTGTACGGCGTGCCACGTGTCACTGTTTCAACTTCGGCCTCTGAAACCCGGACCTGTGAAACTATAGTCCGTGCCCTAACTGTCACTTTTTACGGAATTCCATTTGGAGCTTCCTAGCCCGAGATATGACCTTTTTGCCTAGGTCACCTGTTTAGGGCTGCATTTTGGAAGAGGCAGAAACCCTAACTTGTACGGATCATATCTCACAAAGTACAACGAATCTGAGGCTATCCTTCGGACACAAGGTACATGGACATTTCATCTTCAACCTGTAGAAGTTTCAAATCCTGAACCTTCGCCAAATGGATTTATAGCGAAAGTACCACGATGACTGGTGTTTACTATACCAAGCCCTAGCTTTCAATTTGTTGCAAGTGAAACAAATGTCATAAATGCCATACCATGCCTTCCTTTAGGCTAGCTCTGACACCATGTTAGTTTTTCATCATTTAATTCAATCTGATCTAGGATCTTAACTGAGAGAACAACACGTACAGCATATCAAACACAAGAGACAAGAGACACAAAGCATTTCACCGGGGAAAACCAAGAAGGTGAAAAACCCCGCAACTTCCTCAGAAATGAAATAAGCACCAATACAAGGATCACAAAGATGAAGCCCCAAAAGATAAATGTCTGCAGCAGCTACTCCTCCTCCACTTGTGTGCACTCCTCCTCTCTCTCACTAATGCGAAGTGAGTGAGTGTGTGAATGAACAAATGAGAGAGTCACATTCTCTATTTATACTTTACTTTCACTTGACCTTTACTCAACTAGGTCGGCCCCAACTTAACCACTTAACATAATGCTGACTGGGCCGACCCCACTAGGGTGGTCTAATAACCCTTTAATCCACATGACTCATACAGGGTCGACCCCACCAAGGTGGTCTAATAACCCATCAAGTATAAGTTACGACACTTACAATATAACTTGCGAAACTTGCAAGTACAAACGACGACACTTCCAATCGGAGGAATAATTCATCTCCATTGGGGATACAATAAAGTACAAATGTAATACATAGAAGAATATCTTCCGAAGTTACAAATACATCAACACCTCTGAGTTTCCTTTTTTGGTTTTCTAAGATGTATTTGGGTTTATTCTCAAAGGGCTATATCTCTTCAATCTAGCTTCATTATCAACTTTTAACAAAACCAGTGCTTGAAGTGCCTTCAAATGTACAGAGCCATTAGCTCCAATATCCTCCACTATGCAAGGATCAAACAAAGTTGCTTCAAATTTTCTTGGCTTGCCCTCAACTTTGAACTCATAAAGTATGTCCAAGTCTCCACTCTTCCATCTCTTCTTCCTAACTTGTCGATCATGCCAAGATTTTTGTTGCTTCAATTGTACTTCTTGATGGTGTAGAGCTTGCTACTGGAATTTATCAAAATGACTCAACTAATACAACCTTTCTCCAATTGTTGATGCCACATTGAATTTCAATATGTTTGCAATTCTAATTACAAGTCACATAAACTGCAAAGGGTACAATGCCTCTTTGCCATAGAACTTGAAGGGAGGTTAGCTAGTTGACTTTTATAGGTTTTTTGTACACCCATAACATTGTTGGGCACTTGCCATCCCAATGATCCCTTGCAATATTGTACATCTTTGTCAGCTCTTTAATTAGAGTCTTATTGAAAGACTCAACAACTTTATTTGCTTGCCATTCATATGGGGAACTCTTCCTATGTATTATCATAAATTTAGACATCAAAATCTTGATCGTCTCATTCACAAAATAGGTTCCTTGATCAAATAGGAGAGAGGAATTTGAGGAGTTTGCTTACTTTTATGTGAAAGAGGTTTTGAAATTCACAACAGTTAGTAAGAAAATTCCACCGAACCAAAACCAACCCAAATTCTGCAATAAATAAAGAGATAAACAGCACTAGGGATCTCTCAAACTTTGGGTCAAGACCAATGACCACCTTTACAGGCCAGACAGGAAATTACCAACTTTTTCTCCTATAAGAAATAAGGACTTGCCATTCAAAATCTGAAGCCATAAATCACCTATTAGTAGACAAATTCTTAGCAAGTTTAATGGAGTAGCAGGTATCTATCAGAAAATTCTTCCCATCGGCCTCAGACATTAGGAGAGTTGGGCTCCCTCGTGCCTGTGCCCCCACAACATCGTACAATCAAGCCCCCTCAAACTCGACTACTCCCCAGAGGTTATTATCCTTCAGTGCATTGGCCTTTTATCATGCATGATTACTCTAATGGTAACTTGGTAAGCCCACCTCTTGGTTTCCTCATCCATCCTTGGCCACTAGCTCCAGTAGGCCTTGGCATCCCCTCTTTTGCCCAATACCGGGATTTCCAAAGCTTCAAAGTCTTCAGCACTTCCATTGTATTAGGCTTTAGCACATTATCTTAAAAACTCTCTCTCTCTCTCTCTCTCTCTCTCTCTCTCTTAGATACGTTTTAAAGCTTTCTTTAGCTAGACACCTCATAACTAGTCACTAGCCAACTCATAGATCTTAGTTCTTACTACCTTTCTACTTGTAGCATTGCTCTAGGAGATTCCTTGGCACTCCCACTTTGTACCAATACTCGATGTACCTTTTAGTCCCTCTGACCTACTTTTGTGGTCCTCTGTTGGACATTAATAAAATTATCTTCCCTCATCTTACCTCCAAATGCTCAGAAAACTACATTTTCAAGACCATAGGTATGCATGTTCATAATAAACTTGTGATTATTTAAATCAGAACTATCACCCGATTTAAAAATAGGATGTATGTAATAATCTCTCTCTTTAAATCCTGACCTGAGGGCTTCCCAATTCCTCCACAGATGGGCATACCATTTCTCTAGTAATCAATTTTTAGTATCCTCCCTATTAGTTATATAAGGAATCTCAGCATCTCACCAAGACCAAGTAAGTTTATGGCTTGATGCAATCAAATATGCATCACATCTCAACAGTATACTTCCACCAATTTTTAGAAGAAACATAATTTCTAGAATCATTCCAAGTTTTCAAGAAAACAACTAAAATGTGTACAAGTGAACACTTGGTAAAATGATTGTCAACTAGAAAGGGTAGACAGTAAAGAGATTTTATCCCTTCTTGAGAATAAGTTTGTCAACGGGATTATTTTAATAACTACAATTATGACATGAAGTCAAACCATAAACATTCAAATTTTATGCTAGAAACTAAACAATGTATTTCACCTACTTCATTTAATAAATCAGGTGTTACTTCAGTCTTGAAAACTAATATTAGCATGCCTCCTAAATCGATAAAAAATTTCCAAGTCTACAAGAATAATATGCGTTAGTAAGAATGTAGAAAAATTCACAAGCAAAGCATTTAAACGAGCAGATTCAGTTCAGATAAGTACCTTCAACTATCCGTTTTTGGGCTTCACTCAGTGTCTCCCAAATAGGACCTTCCTGAATAGCTTTGAATGCATTGAAGATAGGTTTGCTTTGTCCTAGTCTAAGTTGAAATTTCACTTTTTCAGGCTGCATTTTGTAACAAAAAAGATCAGAATGTGCTTCTGACTAAATTAAGGATATGGATAACAGAAACCAATCACTAGCATTAAGCATCATAGGAAACAGTTGCTAGTTCATATAATAATATATCCAAAACTTTTATAATCATTATATGATTTGTCTCTGGTTACTAGTTTGTATGGAAGATCATATTAAGAAAAGCATAGTTGTAAGTTGCACTACTGAAACAGTTTTGCAACAAACATTTCAAGTTATAGATGATAACAGTATTTCAAATCTTCTTTTGATGGGAAATTGTACTTGGAATAGTAACCCACATTTCCAGTGCTGCTAAGTCAAGAAAGCAACAATCAAGCATTACAGAAGTTACAGCACAAAAATAAACAAATCCCAATTTATATGCTTCTAGTTGACTTAAGCACCCTCTATTTCCTTCCAAAATCATTCATTGGAAAAGCAGCACCCCTCATGCTGATAGTGGATTTCTAAAATATACTGCAATAGAGGTTTGAACCTACAAGATCAGATTTGAGTAATAATATACAATACCAACGTCTATATGAGAATTTATAAATAAAGGCTGAATATAGATAACAAATTGAAATAACTACATGCAATCAAAAAGGAAAGGAGGATGGAGAATTTATCTGATATTAGATGATAAAAGATTTGACTTACCAAATATCCTCAAACAATCACATGACACATCCATTAATTCCACCCAAGCAATAGTCTGAAACCATATTTGATATGAGCAACAAAAATTTGGGGGGCAACTCTCCTCCCAACCAAACCCCTCATTCGAATACTGAGAGCCCCCAAATCCTCAAACAATAAACCATGCCACCCTACCTTCCAAAATTATCAACATCAAGCCCAAGCCCCATCAAGAAAATGGTATCTCACCACTTCTTCCAATTCTCTTTAAATAAGGTTATATTCATTTTATCAATTTACCTCCACAACTCCACTTGTCATTATTTTATTTTATTTAATTCCTCTTCGTTAGTTAATATAATGTTTATTAGTTGTTCTTGATTTTTTTTTATTATATCATTATTGCTATTATTATTTCATTATTATCTCCTTGACATTCTTATTATTTCATTTTTCATATTATCCCTTAGTTACAATAGTTGTTGTTGTTGTTACTTAAGTGGGGCATTACACCCGTACCTGTACCTACTAGAGCATGGGAGAGCATCTCCATGGATTTTGTGGGTGGTTTGCCAAGGACAAGGACAAGACATGACTATCTATTTGTGGTAGTTGACAGGTTCAACAAGATGTGCATTCTCATGACTTGCAAATGTTGAGAAATGTAGCTTGGACAGGAACTTGCACAAATTTCAGTGTGAACGTGCAGGAAGCAGTTAGAGACATTTCGTAAAGTGACTACTTAGGAAAAGTTGGTAGTATGTATATTGTGTAATTTACTTACGAAAAGTGAAAATCTAATGTTTAGAAGTAGACATAGACTTAGGAGTCTAATAAAGTGTATTTAATGCATTAACAACTTAGACTAGATTTAATCTCAATCTACCCCCATATATGTGCATTTACTCATTAGTGAATGTGGAGAATCCGAAACTCTATGAGCCTTCCATGTCAAACGAGGAAACTGGTGAGCAAGTCCTACCTATCATAGAGGACTTAGTACCAAAAGATCAGGTAGAGTTAGCAAAAGATACAATTTTGCAGAAATCTAGAACAATTAGACAAGGGCAGCATGAACTCTAGCAAGATGGGTTGATAAGACAACACCCAAGCAAGGCCAAATGGTACTCCAAGGAGAAGGTAGAGGAAAACTTTCCTCACCTCCTTCAGTTAAAGCTTTTGGGGACCAAAAGCCTCCCTAAATGGGGAAGTATGATCTGAAATGGATCGTTATATAACTTGTCATCTATTTTGGTACTATCTAGGTGGAAAAATTGGGGGTATTGTAGGGCCCATTTTATGAGTAGGTCCCACTTTGATGATTTGGGGTTCAAAACCTTCCAAAGCATGTTTGAGGACTTAAACAATTGTTTTTTGGGACTGTTGCCGCCGGGTTAGCACACCTGGTTAACGTAGCAGAAAATCTTTGCTACTACTCGGTGTGCCCTTGGGGGCAAGTCTTGAGTCAAGGCTGAGGCTGTCACCTGATCTTGACTCCTCCATTTAGGCAAAACTCCCAACGAAGCCAAGGGGGGTAGTCCCTAAGGAATGTTTCTAAGGTTGTTAGAGTTCCCGTGTAAATGATTAAAGTGTTTTTATGTTTTTTAGGAGTTGTTTTTTGGGTAGTAATTAAAAGGTTCCAAGATGATTGCAACAAGGTTTAAAGAGTCTTTCACCAGCATGAATTAAAAATAACTGTAAAAAATATAGCAAATGCACGATACTTGATATTGATAATAAGCAAATAAAGAGTGCAAGGACCAGTGCCTTATGGAGTCGATACAGTGTAAATGATAAGTGTTGAAAAAGGGAAATGTAGTGCAATTGTCTCTTGGTTGATTTTAGATTAATTAAATGTGAAACTTGATTAAGGGAAAAGGGGGGAAAACTCCCGATATACAGGGAGGAATGTCTGGAAATTTAGAAATTGGTGGTTCCGTACAAGGACATGTTGGCTGTCCGGAGTCTCTAGAGCGTGTTCAACACTACACCAACCAGGAATGTAGTCTAATGGTGCCCCAAAGGTCTCAGTACAGTGGTTCCGGCGCCCCCAGGCAGAATTTCCCCACACAAAGTCTAATCGAAGTGTCGGATTTTCACTTATCTTAAAGGGATGTTAATTTTATTAAATGACTTATTAAGTGTGGAATGTTATAAAGTGCTTCCAACTGTTTCTAGGTATCCCACAGGTGGGCAGAGCATACAGAGTATAGGCAAAATAGTTTATTCAAGTTGAACAAGTAACCATTGTGCTCTTCGATAGAGAGTGGTCTTGACTTGCTTTTCAGCTAAGTTCAAGAGACTTTAGGTTCTTTTTAATAAAGAGTTAAGTTATGGAAGTAAAAGACAAAACTTATGGAAAATATGTGAATGGCCAAACTTATGCGTCACTTTTCTCGTCAACCTTCACTAATGGGCAATGCCTTTAGGTGAAGGTGAGAGCATAATTCGTGGCGACGAAGGATGGCTTTATCTCTAAGTTACTTTTGCAAAATTAAATGATTAAAGATGTGAAATACAAATGAAAGTATACACCCTGCACTTAAGAAGTGAGTGTATTTATCCACCAATATTGAAAAAATGCAAATCCCCCCAGGGGGGATGGGATGTGGGTGTTGGGTATCCCATTGCTCTCATTTAATAATTACAATTTTGAAGAAGAAAAGAAGTGTTCCTTAGTCCTTTGTACTTGGATCTAAGGGCTTACAATGCTAGAATTTGAAAATAGAAGTTTATGGGTGTCCACCGAAGGGTTTTTTTCACTTTTAGGGCTCTTGATCACTCCAAAACTTCGATTTTATTTGCAGACCTCCTAAAAACCAGCAAGTTAAATGTCTGCAAAAAAGTGATTAGAATGCACAAATTTACTTAAAAAATACAACTTTTTACTTGTAAAAATTTATGGAAAAATTGGACACATACAAGCATGAAAGTGAAATCTAAATTTAGCCATTTGATATGAAATGAATGCAACTTTCTAGATCTGAAATTTGAAACAAACTTAGAATGATTTCAATCTTTTAGAAGTACTTATGCTTGTTCCAAAAAAAGAAATATATGAAGAACAAAAGGTATTTTGATTTGAAAGGAGGAGAGTGGATCTTTTCAAGCCAAAACTTGCTTGTTGGAGTTGCTTCTTGGAGAAACCTGTAACAAAATGTAAGTAAAAAGATGCCCAAAGTATAGAATCTTCAACCGAGTTCTAGTCCTTGTGGGTTTTCTGTGATCTGCAACTTACAAAACAAACTCACCACACGAATTAATAGACCTAGTGTGTTAGAAATCAAAGAAATGAAGAAGAGCCTAAGTATAACCGAATACAGTTGGCTACTTCTCTACCTCTAAAACTCATCCACAATTATACAAATTGACAACTGCAAATGTTTAATCAATATCAATATGCTAGATCTACTAAAGCATGAAAGTATGAAAGCAATAAGCACAATATCACCTCAATAAGCTCAATACATTTGCACAAAATGGACCTCCAAAGTCTTCAACAATATATTCAATGATCAACAATTACAAATTGGCAGAGGTTCTATGCATCCACACTGAAGAAATGAGCATGAGATACCTTGCTTATATAGAAAAATGAGAGAGGGGGAGGTGCACTTCCCAAGATAGATCCTCTTTGACACTTGGAGAAATGGCTTGATACACTTGGAAAAGGCTTGTTGACACATGTGAGGGGTTTGGGGAGGTTAATGACACATTTCTCCAACCATTTGACACTTTTCAACCTCCACTTGACACCTCTCCAACCACAAATTCCCCCCCCCCTTTTGTGGATCTCCAATCTTCAATCAAATCATCATTTATTTCCTCAATATTCTCCCTAATTTGATTGTCAATCAAAGGAGATTTGATTCCAACACATTTCCTTGATCCATGGGATTGGGATTTTTCCTTAAATGCAACTGCCAACTCAACTAGGCCTATGTCTGGGACAAATTCCTTAAATGCAACTGCCAACTCAATCAACTAGGCCTATGTCTGGGACAAATTCCATTGATTTAGGAATTTGATTTTCTCTCATATTTATTATTTTTTAATTAAATAATTCCTCAAAATTAATTTTGAGAGAATTTTTATTTAAGTGAAAAATAATCACTTAAAACTTAGAAAAAGTGGGTTTAGGGGTTTTATGGGTGCTTTGGGTTAGAAAATGAGCACCCCCATGCCAAATTTCACCTCCTTACCACACTTTTATCACTTTTTTATTTTTTTAATTAAAATATTAAAAAATCTCATAAACTGAGAAAAATTATTTTTTTCAGAATGACTCAAAAATCCTAGGGGACCTAGTGCATGCCCATATGACTCAATATTGATGGCTAGCATGTTTAAAAAATACATACACACAGGCTTTAATAATCTCCCTAATTTCGACCATCATGGAAATACTCAAGCTTTGGAGGTGTGAGTGAAAAACTCATGGATTATACACATCTAGAGAGCAATGCATAATTCCTAAGAAAAAAACACTCTAGAGTATCCCTATGATAGCAAACCTAAGGTAGACCAAGCCTCTTACAAAATAATCGTGCTTAGACCAACTTATTACAATTCCCCCGTAGGGGTATGGACATGCAAAATTTACAAAGGACCAAAATTTGTTTGGCCTGATGGATCTCGGAACACTAACAATGAACATTGAACATGTTCACAACTTCAACGGTTCACTCGGAATCCACTAAGTGCAATTTAGTGGATAGCGGGGACAAAACATTGTAAGTTTAACTTTCATCCTTTTAACATTGTTCTACACATCAAGGGATTTCCAATAGTGTGAAAATCACCTCAATCAAAGTTCGTATGTGAAAATTATACCTCCTGCAAATTGACTTTCTTGTTGACCACCATGGGACCAAGTGGATGCCACATCAACTTCCATTACTCACATGTGGACCTCAATTTCATATTATCGACCTCCTGCAGGGAATAAGAGATGCAAACTTGGTGCATGTTAGAAGAATCAACTACTGAGTAGTTGATCGACTTGCCAATCAAGCTACCGAGTTGGCTAAAGGAGCCCTTGTCCAAAATGGGGGCCAATATTTCCACAAGTGTATCCCCTAAGGTGTTAATTATGAGTTTGAAACTTTGGTCTATTTCAACTCAACTATGCATGGACGCCACCCACCAGTGTTTCAAGTTTCAAAGCTTTGCCATTGAGGCTCTTTTAACCTCACACATGGGAGAAGCCCCGCAAGGCCTTGTCCTAGCGTTCTTCGCTCCTTGCTCGGGTTATATCGTAGTTCATGGATTTCATTTCGATGCATTTGGGACTTTGTTGGAGCTCTAGCTCTAACTTGAAGAACGCAGGGGTATCTCTCTCGTGGCAAGGCAAATAGGTGTTGGCTTCCCTATTGGCTCTCCACCGTTTGAAGATTCTTAGGCTAGTGGTGGTTGCATTGGATGGCATCAAGACTCTCCCTCTCGATTTTTTGTGGGGGTGGGGTATGACTTTGTCTGGACAGGGTTTTGGAGGACCAATTCTGTTCCCAGTACGAAAGCAGTGGACGATGTTGCGACTGAGATGGCGGAATTGGTAGTAGGCTTGAGGGATGTGAAAGCGGATATTCGGGACCTGTAACCCATCCTGCAAAGGACGAACTCTCAGTTGGAAGGTATCTTGGCAGATATTCAACAGATAACCTCTCATGTTTCCCAGTCAAACCACCGGTTTGATGATTTGGAGGACAAATTTTGTGTCCAAGGCACCCAAATGGAAAGATCTCTTATAGTCTATCTTTACCATGAATTGTTGGCCGACAACCACTCTAGGCATACCCAAAATGCAAGCTCTAGGCCTATGGACGAAGAATTGATTCATCAACCTTCACATGTTGTAGTAGACATTTCAAGCTCCCCACGGCAATCAAAGGACAACAAAGATGCTTAGGGCATTCTTAGAGGTTACTCTCTTTGATTTTGGTTTGTTTCTATATTTTCTTGCTCGGCCAATATTTGTAGGTTTACAGTTGTTCAGTAATAGTTGTACTCGTTATAGCAGTCTTGAGATTGCAAGCTGATGATAGGTTGCAGAGTAATGCCCTATTGGACAATGGGCTATTTTGTCTCTTGGAAATCTCTGTAATCATTTTGGTTGTATTCATCAGCTTTTTAATATAAATTTTACCCGTTTTAGTTTTAAAAAAAAACATACATGTCATGAGAATGACCCAATTGAAATCGAAATTTTTATTATTGTCCATTAAATACCAAAATAGGTCAAAGCAGCAGCTAATTACAACTTGCAATAATAGCCAAACCAAAACAAAGGGGTACAAAAGACCCCCTAAAATAAGACGACATAAAATAAAAAATGATTACAAGAGCATCAGCACACAAAATGACATAAGCATAGGAGTACAAGTAGGTTACCCCAAAAAGGAAAACCCCATAGGCCATGTTTTGTTACAGCAAGCATTAAAATGTAAAAATACTAAATAGCTAACACACGGTACCTAAGATAAGTTAGATAAGTACAAACCAACCACAATCTTTAATAAAAATTCCCAGTCCCTGCTCAAGCACTTTTTTCTCATCTATATTCTATACACACTAATATAATCTCTTTCTTTCTTAAAAAAAATGCAAAGGTACTACAATGTCTTGATCAATGTATCCCAAAACCCAACACTCTACAAAACAATATTTTTGACAAGGTTTATCTCAATGCAAGACTAGTTTCAATACAAGAAACTTCTTTTGTAAAATTTAAATGTACGCTTTAACAATAGGACTCTTAGTTGATATCTTACATGCATAGTACTAGTACTTTTGGGCAAATTCAACCTCCAGTAACTCAACTTTTGAAACATAAGTATAATAAAAAATTAGTAAGAGCTTTCATCATTTTACTTTCATGAACACTCCAAATTGGTAAAAGAGTTGCCATGTAACTGCATCAATTCTTTCATGCTTTCCCCTATAAGCCTTAATGTTTGACAATCACAATTTCAGAGAAAGAAAAAAAGTTAAATGGGAAATGGGCTCATAAAATCTTCTAGTGTTTATGATCTAGACTAGAGATCCTAATTTGCATTGTAATATTAGGAACGAATTGATCATAAAGTACATTAGTTCACAATCTTTACCTTGAGATTTCAAAATTTAGCACTCTGACTATATTGCTGAAGAAAACTTGAACTGAGTAAATACCAATCATAAAATTCCATTCACAACATATTTTGACTAAAACCATACCTGCACTTCCTCAATAGCTGAACGAAGATCTTCAGAATCTTTGACAGATTTAAGATGGTTTACAACTCCCCATACAACAGTGAGACGATCCACAATTTTCTCCAAAGGCTCAACTAGTCCAGGCCAAGTTGGCTGCACTGTTCTTTCCAGTTCAGCTAAATCATTTTCCTGCAAAATAAAATTCGCACTTTCTTGAGAATATTTTTTAGATTAATCATAAAACATATTATTCACATAATAAGGCAGAATACTTATTACAACTATCAAGACAAAGTTTCAAAATTTAAACCTTCTTCCATGAATAATTAAATATATATGAAGCTTCAATGTGATGGAACACCGAAGATTAACAAAAACCATGAAGAGATGTGGGAATGCAGGGTCTCGATCATGGTGGGAAAGGGCAACAAGGCTCACCACATTTCACATTCCACATGCGAAATGCAAAAATGGGGAATAGCAAAACAGAAAAGAAAAACCATGAATCTAGACTCCACGCTCCACATTGGACATGAGATGTAGGAAATTAAGAATGCAGGCAAAATTATAAGTAGGTTTTTGAAGGAGGAAAGCTCCGCATTCAAAATACTTGGCAAAATGGGGAAGCAAAGGAAAATCATTAACAAGGTCCCTGATGCCTTGTCTGCTCGGGGATTTTGTAATTTTACCTAATTGCAAAACATATATAAAAAAGATATTCTTACTGATCCAAAGAGAATATATCACAATATCAGTAATATAACAAGAGTTAATAGAAAATATCGTCAAAGGTGTGATAACTTGCCTATAAAGCCCGAAATTTTCACCGTTTTTGTTCATTTTGAAAAGGAGAAGCAGGGGATTGAGAGATAATAAGTTACTCGCTGTCTCCCATGGAGACTAAGAGGGGAAATTGGGTGTTTTCATCGCCATTAGCGGGGGATTGATTCCCATCTACTGCTATCATATTTCCAAGCATATGTTAAAATTTCAGCGTTTTTTTCATTTGTTTTTTGAGATTTAAGCAAGATTAGAAACGTCCATTAAATTTGTCTCCTCTGGCTAATTTTAAATGGAAGATTTATCGTTTATGTAAGTCTGGTTTTTTTCTTGTAGCATGATTTTATGTTCACCTCCATTTCTATTTGTGCCCTAGGTTTGATCAGTACCCTACAGAAATGCTAAGGCTTTGGATCCATTATGGGAATATGGTGAACCCATTGACCCTCATAATCAACATCTATACCGTCAAATTTACCTAGGATAGCAATAGTGAACTCAGCTGGTCACATGAGTACGACGATATGTCTTGAACCCAGGTCTGAACACTGAAAATGCTTTGATTTATCCACTTGACCACAACCCGCGTGACTCCTTTCTAATAACTCTTGCTATTTTTAAAATTAATTATATTTATATGACAATCCATACTCGAGGTATTGAATAAGCCGCCATTGAGGGTACTGGATTACCTTTCTACAATATGCACATTGCCTCGTATTTTTTTCGTTCTGATTCTACAACTTAGTATTCTTATCTTGTTCATTCAATGCAAAAATTTAAATCAAAGTCCAACCAGGTGAGCACATTATATTATGAAGGTTTCAACGTTACCAGTTGTTGCAAGAGAGCCCTGATGCCAGGGCAAACGTGCTTGGACTCCACAGCATCGAAACGAGGAAAAGGTCCATCTTGCAGCAGTGGGTTCTCCAATATCTCTACTCCTCCGGCCATTCTTTGCACCTCGCTCAGACTCGAACTCGCGCAACGGGGATTTGAAGAAAATGTTCTTTTGAACCTGATACCTGCTGAAGGCCTTGCAGCAGTGAAAATGGTGGTGGAATACTTCGCAAAGCTGGAATATGAAACAAGCCTCCGAGAGTCAACGAAAATGGAGGAACGGGTGAAGGGTTTCCAATGAATGCAGCCGGGAACGACGCGACATAGGCGAATAGAAGAAATGTGTGACGCCATTGCTTACTTATAATTTAGAAGACCCACTGTCTACTCCCTTTTCGATCCCAGAGCAAGGTACATAGCCCGGCGTTCTTGTGAATCTTTTGGTTGGTATTAGTTGGGTTAGATAAATGGGATATCTATGGGAATATGACAAAAATGGTGGAACATGTTGAAGTTTGTATGGTTTTACGTGATTAGTGAACCAACCAAAGTTTTGAGACGTGCAGAAGTATCTTGTCCATAGAGCATATGGATGAAATTAATTTTAGATGCTATAAAATTGACTTCTGCCATTTGGGGGGAGATTGTATTCTGGTAGCTGATTGTACAACAGGGTTATATATCACTGATAAATAAACCTAATTCAATATTATTATATTTATTTAAACAAAAAAAATTATATTATAAGTTATGTTAGTATATAATCTTTCACTACTAAATTATAATATATATCATTTTCACCACTATGTTACAGCTTATTAATGTATGTATAATTTTTTTAATAGGATAGGTGGACACTTCTCTCACCTACACTAATGCATGCATTCTTTCTTTTATTATATTATTTTATAGGATAAACTCACACTTTCTCACGATATAAAAATGTTTCTCTATATATACTCCTCCGGATATTATGCAGTGCAGCATGATTGCATTAAAAATGTTTTCATAATGTGAGGTTGATGTTCATAAACTGAAGACTGATAGAGTTAGTCTTTTTGCACTCAAAGTGGATCAGTCTGTTCTTATCTTCGACGGAGCTTCTCAAAATGGGTTGTGTGCAGTGGGGGGTGTCATATATCTAAATGAGTCTCATTATTTTACCATTAGGCTCAATTGTGGTACAGGGAGCAACATGAAAGCAGAACTTATGGCTCTCTGGTGTGTTCTAAAAGTGGCAAACATTTTTGGCTTGGTTAATATCAAGGTTTATGGTGATTCCAGGGTTACAATCAAATGGGCTGCTGGTGATTTCAAGCTAAATGTTATGAATCTGAGACATTGGGCTCTTAGAACACATAATGAAATTGCAAAACAGTAGAATATAATGTTCGAACATATTTATAGAGAACATAATTCGCTCGTCGATAAGTTATCAAAACAAGCACTATCTGGTATGGATGGATAGTTGGTTTGGGAGGAATGGTGTGATAATTGCACTATGGATAGTGGTATCACATATTTTTTTTATTAACTCTTGGAGGGTGTTTTCTACAGTTGCCATCTGATATCTGCTATTCCTCTTTTATGTATTTTGACAGTATGTTTTTGGCGGTCTGAACAATAGTGGTCTTTTTTTATCATGGCTTGATCCTGTAGTTATTTTTGCATGTCAGAACTCTCTTGACAGATCTTGTAATGATTCGGGCATAGAATCTTGAACTTCTTTGTACTATTTGATTCACATGAATAACAATAGTAGTCTTTTTTCGCCGGAGAAAAATGTTTCTCTATATATAAAAATGCACATCCTCCACTTAATAATTTTTAAAAAAAATACATTAATTAAATTTTTTTATTTAAATAAAGAATATAAATATATATTTAATTATTAAAAATATTTTTAAAAAATAATACATTACAACTTATAAAGCATCATTTTTAAAATAATATATATCTGGTTATTAAAAAGATTTCAAATAATAGGAATTCATTTCCTCATAAAATCTAGTGTTACTTGTTTACGAAGAGAGTTTATGTTTTTATATAAGTTTTATATGAAAAAATTATATCTTTATAAAAGTCTAAATGGTTATGGTTATGCTTTTAAAAGATTTGAAAACAAAAAGTAATGTTTATGCTTTATGAAAAATATATATTTTTATAACAATCTAAATGGTTATAATTAGCATTTGCTCTTTGAGGGGTAAAAATGAACGTCGCGGTGGATAAGCGATAGACTCGGGCAGAAGTGACAAAGGAAATTTTGGCGTTGGCATGAAAAAGTTGGGTCGGCAGTGGATGGGCTAAAACTCTCAACTCCTTTGGCGGAAGATAGTCTTGAATTATTAATATTAATAATATTATTTAGATATTTTTTTTGGCCACAATGGTTATTAATAAAATTAAAAAAAGAACAAATTTTGGCCCTGGAATAGTCTTCAATTTGATGGGTGGCATGATCATTAATCTCTTGGCAAGTTTTATTTCATATTTCATAGAATAGATTTGAAGGTCAACTCTCACTATATGAAAAAACGACAATTATTAAAAAATATACAAAAAGAAGGACTTTCCTTATCATTGCAAGCAACATCTATTCATAACAATGCGAGGTTTCTAATGACAATCACTAAAGTGTACATGCTTTACATCATTAATCTCTTGGAATGTATAAACCATAGGATTCAATGCACCAAGCCAAAAGAGAACATACTTGCATTGTACTCACAAAATGACATCCCTAATTCAAAGTAAAGTTTGTTTTGCCTCTAAACTTTGATTTTGTTGATATCCATCTTAATTTTAATAATATTTTGAGATTTTTAACAAGATCAATTATTTAAATGAAATGAAACTATCTATAATTTGAATTTGTAAATAATTAAATATCCTTTTGAATAAAAAAAAAAATGCTTAATCGTAAATTGAAGCAATTAACACTATTTTTAAAACCCAATATTTATTATTTATCTCAAAATTTAAAAACAAAACCTATTATGTCAACTTAAAAAGTATCATAAAAATGTAATTAAAACTTAAATATAATTTACTGTTTTTAATATGTAAAAAAATTAAAATATATATATTTTATATATTCACTCATAATTTAGTAATATTAATATTGATATTAATATTCTTTTTTTTCAAACATTCAATAATATTTAGAATATATATTTTAAAATATTAATAATATTATTTAGAATTTGTTTTAATATTAATAATATTATTATTTTTTTTAAATTAATATAAATAATATTATTTAGAAAGTATTTCATTATTAAAATAGAAATTAAATGATTTTATTATACATAAAAGATAAAAATAAAATAAATAAATTATATGTTAAAAAATATTATATATTATTATTATTTGTTATTAAAATAATTTAAGTTAATATTTTAAATTAACTTAATAAAATATTTAAAAATATATATTTTTATTTAATTTTACTTAAAAATAAAATAAATTTTATTTCAATAAAAATTTCAATTATAAGGCCTCGCGAAGGAATACAAGGTGGTTATGTACACTTCTTTAGACATTTATTTTAAATTTTGGGGGTAAAAGGAAAAACAAGTGTTTAGAGAATGACTAACTCGATATCATTTTTAGTATTTTTATGAATATACCATTTTTAGTAGGCAAGTTGTCTATGAAGACATTTCATCATGGATTTAGTGTCTTAGAGGACGTTTTATTTTGAATAATGTTTTTTTAAACAAGAATATGTATTGTTTATATTATATAAAAAAAGGGCAAGGATGTGGTTGAACCTTTTCAACATTTAATATAAATAGGGAGATGTAAACCCTTTTAAATAACTTTCAAGAGTTTCAAAATGATATATCAATTGTTTATTTATTTATTTTATCACTAGTTTGAATAAAATCTTACATGTTGAATGTTTTGCTCTGGTGTGTCTTCTTCTATCAATTGTTTATTTATTTATTTTATCTTTAAATCTGACGTTGTTATTAGTTATCTAGTTTGTATAAAATTTTACATATTGACCTAAATATAAAGAAATCTTGTAGAACATATATGTTTAAGGTCATGCTCATGATGAGTAGATTTCTTCTTTCTTGCAATTGATGACAAGATCGAGAGATTGTCCATTGTTGATCATTTTGTGTTTTGCTCGACTGTGTCTTCTTCCATGACCATGATGTGGTCCATTGCAAACAACCTAATTGAGGCTACAAGCAATGTCGAATGTATCAATTCTGTGAATCTCGAATATTGCTATAATTCCAAAAGCTTTACCTTCTCCTTCAACTTCAGCTTTTCCAACTTGTCTTTCATGGCAATTATCTGTCACTTGTTGGATTTTAAATCTCTACGTATACGGTTAACTAATTTTTTATTTCCCCCACATCCAAATCTGAAGACGACGGTTAACTAAGGTTATGCAAGACATCATGCAGTGATAGCAGTATCGGAGAAGCATTAACAGTCATTGGGAAGCCGTGCTCCATTAATCTTTTTATCGTTACAGGGGCCAATTTTGTGATTTATGGCGGTGTGAGTATCGTTGTATTTTGGATGTGATTTGTGTTTCTTTGTTTGAATTCCATTAATAATAATACCTAGTGTTCAGCAGAAGAGAAGCTGCTCTTGGATTTCAATAGAGGCTCATCCAAACACCTCGAGAGAAGCTACTCCAAACATCTCCAACATCAGCTATGAAATTACAACTTACAAATAGGTATATAAATCCATGGGCTATCAGTAAGATGGTGAATATAACTTCTTTTAAATATCAAAACTTGGTTTTCAAATTTAACAATATTGATATACACGCTATTCATAATTATACATATAAATATGTCCCACAAATTACATATATGTCTATTTCTCCACATACACGTATTATAGAAGATCTTTGGGAACATTAATCCCCTCAATGTCTACACAAAATTCTCCATAATTGCATTATCGACAAAATCTTTTCCTTTAACGACAATATTTAATTTCGAACTGTAAGATTCATCGAATTTAATAACATAGACATAAATACATGAATTTTTATCATAGACATATTATATAATATATATCCAATCCTCCCATTCATCACCTTACAATTTCAAAATCTCAATCCTTAACTTTGGCTCTCCATTGCCTCTTTGTTTCTTTAAATGATCAAAGGGTTAATCAATAAGATGGGTTCTCCCTTCTCTCCACGTTTCCTTAAATGACTTTTTTACATCCTTGTTTGTTCTTTTATGCACTTTTTAACATACTTGGTTTTCTCTACTCTTTTATGGTGATTAGTGTATTTATAAGTCTCATTTTATGAGTGGCATTTTCTAGCATCTTGTAATCATCTTCTAACAATCTTGGGCTCATGCTATATCTCTTCCCTTGGTCCATTAATAATCTGTTGTCAAACCTTTTAACTTCAATTTAGAATCACGCTACCCAACATCTAACTTTTGTTTGTTTTGTACATATAACAATTTATTATCTCATTTTTTTATTATGTTTTTTCTCTTTATTTTCTTCTCCTCATTTTAATTTTTCTCTTAAGAGATGTTTTTATAAAATAAATCTCATTTATCATTTTTATTTCAATCTCTTTTCCTCAATTATATTACTTTTGTCATTTTTATTTGATATCATATTTCATATATTTTGTGATATCTCGTATTTTTATTCCATTCTTAATTTGGATACTTTTAATTATTTTATATTTATTTGTTTGATCATGTTATTATCTATATATTTTTACTGAAAACTCAATTTTGGTTGATTTGCATTAGTTTGTTTTTAATCTATAAAATTTCACAAAGTTCTCTAAATGTTTGCTTAATTTTCATATTAAATTTAATTTTCGAAAAATTTAAAATAATTTAAACAATTTTGAAAATATAATATTTCAAATTTTGTATTGGTTTATTCTCTTTTTAATTTAGATGCTTTTAATTATTTTATATCTATTTGTTCAATCATGTTATTATCCCTATCAAGGCAGGGATATATTTTTCTTGAGAAGTCAATTTTGATTGACTTACATTAGTTTATTTTTAATCTATAAAATTTCACAAAATTCCCTAAATGTTTACTTATTTTTTATATTAAATTTAATTTTCTAAAAATTTAAAATAATTTAAACAATTTTGAAATACAATATTGCAAATTTTTTATTGGTTTATATCTTCAATGAGATATAACTCCTTGTAAGAGCAATTTTAATTATTAAAATATAAATTTAAATAATAAAATTTCTACAATTACCATATGTCCACGGTACAATGTAAATTTATGGGTAGAGTGTTTTCCAATCAATTTTGACTGTCGGCAACTTCCAAAACCTGGTATAGTTCCCACACCCAATCGAATAAATATGGCATGACTTCTCCTGTGAACTCCTGTTAGTCTACGGGAGAGTTTTAGCTTGTGCCAACGATCTTTCTTTGTGGGAACTTATTATCGATGCAGTTGAAGGACATAAATGGTCCTCCGGAAAAGAATTATAAAATGAGCACGATCTGGGAAGTTTCGACAAAAGAATTATAAAATGAGCACGATCTGGGAAGTTTTGACAAGGAGCTAGATTTGGGTTTCCTGACGTGGTGTGTGGACATTGCAATGAATAATAGTGTTGTGTATTAGCCTTTCTACCAATCACCCATATCACAATCTGGATTGACTCATGGAAAATATTGTTCAGAAATCATGTTTGCATGGCTCTTTTCTGGTCTTTGTTCTTCTTACATTGGAAATTGTAGTAGAGGAAATTCAGCAACGGAACCATACATTGTTGGACACAATATGATTCTAGCACATGCTACTGCTGTAGACATATACAAGAGGAAATACCAGGTAGAAAGCAAATAAAATTGTAAGGGAACCACTGAAAAATTACATTAAACACACTTCTAATTATTTCAGTATGATCTGTTTTATGGTTTTGTTTATGCATAGAAGAGTTTGCATGTCATTGATTTATATTGAAAATTGAATCCCTCAAAATACTTAATGAGAAAGCTAGTGCTATCAGAAAGAGGGATCCATGGGCATTATACAGGTTGCTCTGTGGATTGTACCTTATTCAGAAAGTATATTTGACAAAAGGGCAATCAAAAGATCTATGGACTGTATGATTGAACTTGAAGTCTCTCATTGAGAATTTATTTTGCTCAGTTAAGAGAGATTTAGAGACAGTTTCCGAAGATTGTTTTACTTATCAAGAAAGTTGTTTTTTTTTTAATTTATCACCAATCTGTAATTGCATGCTCCCCTGAAGAGGCCGGTCTCCCAGAGCTCTCTCCTCTCCATGCATGGGTTGAATGGCGCATAGCCTCAAAGTTCAATCCAAGTGAAAGCCTTCTTGTGAAAGCCAGAATCTCATCCTAGATTTGGCATAGATGATACATGTGCTTCTCTACCTGTTACTATACGATTGGCGTCGAGTCAGTCCAGAAGAAGAGTTGGTTCCCGGCTTTCCAAGAGTCAAGGGTCGAGCTGGGCTTCCTCTTGCCTTGCATAAGAGTAAGGTCGTGTAATTGAATGCTCGGGTCGCACGAATGTTTGCAAAACCTGACCAATCGTCGGTTGCCGGTCGGGAGTATTCTTGCAAAAGCAGCACAAAGTGCAAATATAGCGAACAGGGTCAAGATGACTGATCGTAGATCGCTACTGTCGCCAGTCGCACAAATGTTTGCAAAATCAAATAAAAAAACATGGCTGCCCCTAGCGAGATGACCAATCGCCCGTCGCCCGTTGCGAGTATTATTGCAAAAGCAGAACAAAGTGCGAATACAATGAACAGGGTAAGATGATCGGTCGTCGATCGCTACTGTCACTGGTCGCACGAATGTTTGCAAAACCAAATTGCCAAATATGGCTGCCTTAATTTTTATTTTTTTAGTACAGCTGCCTCGTTTGATTTAGTCGCTACCGTTTCAATATTACAAATGGACATCTCCAAACATTACTTATTTACTGTATTGGAGTTGAGTAAGAACGTCAAAGAACACTGACAGTAGACAACAAATAAGATTACTTTCATTTGGAGATTACAGTCTGAGATGGGTTCTAAGGGCGATGATGACCATACCAATCCGTTGATTAGCTCGGAGGAGAACAACGATACAGCTACATCTAGTTCAAGCCTAAGCAACGTGACCACTAGGCAGCAACTACAGGAACCCTTATTGCTGCCATTGCTGAAATAAGATAGCACGAGTTCAATTTAATTGCATGGGAAGCTTGTTGGAATGTTAGAAATCAAAGACTGTATGATTGAATTTGAAGTCTCTAATTGAGAATTTATTTTGCTCAGTTAAGAGAGATTTAGAGACAGTTTCCGAAGATTGTTTTACTTATCAAGAAAGTGTGCAATGACATTCAGAAACATATTGTCAAAAAATAGAAAGGAAATTGAGTAGTTTATAAGAACACGCCTCCTCCTACAATCGCACACATCTTCTTCATTAATGATGAGAGAATATTTTAAAATTTAAAAGTTTATAGGTATTATATTATAATTTCTATTTTTATTTTTGAAACTATATTGATATTTAAGAAAATAATTCTATAACCATAATAAATATTTAGAAGATATCAATTAAAATGTTCACTCATAAGGTATTTCATTTTCATAGTAATTTGTTTGAGTTTAAGTTACAATAGCAAAGGTTATTGATTAGTTGCAATTTGAAGAGTCATAAAAGGGATATAATTTTTTTTTAATAAAAATGGTTAACATTTGTATTAAGAAAAGTTGCTTGGTTTCTTCAAGCAATAGAAGTACATAACAAAAACAAGTTTGCTGCTAAATTCAAGAGTTTTGAAAATATTACTAAAATAGTTATGAGACCACTTACAGACCATACTGTTTAGTTAAATTTTACATACAAGTCTTCTTGAAACAAAAAGCTTGAGGGCATTCAATCTAGAAACAACTTAGCAAAAGATACTTGACACAAAAAGACTGACATGACTCACCGCCTTCAAATGGAGTAGGAACCTAGAATGGAATTCTAAGTCTCTAGCGCATGGATTTTTTACTTGAGGACCACCAACTTTGTTGGGATGAACCGTTGTTGTTGTCGAAAAGAGGGCAGGAGGAGCAGCCAAAACGAGAGTCTACTTGGACGCCGCCCATCTCCAAAGAACTAACTCAAATTTGCAGAACCGAGAGCTGAGCTTCAATTGTGGCGATTTTGGTTGAGAGAATATTGTTCTTCTCTTTTTCTATCTTTATTTTGTCTCATAATGCCTGCTCTTGCTATCTAGTAATCTCATGTTCCAAGTCTCCCATTGCTTCCTCCTACTCCAGGAATTGCTCTAGTGCCTGGAAATCATGCTCACAATTTCACAAAAGTCTTCTCAATGCTCTGTCAAAATTACAGGCTTCATCTTCCACTCTCATATCATAATAGAGATCTTAGCGAGTGTTGTAAGTGTTGATTGTTCTATATGATTTTTTGGAATTCATTATGGATGTTTCTTTTTTCTCTATTAGTTATCTAATAGCACAATAAATATATAAAAATAGTATTAATTAGTTAAAAGTGGTGGATGAAGGATGCAATATAAATTCAATTTCACATTAGTTAGAATGCAAAGGCTATCTATTGTAAATGTCTAGGCTGACCAATGTTAATGATACCCAGTGTAATTGAATTATAATGCTACCTACCTACTTACGAAAACCCTTCAAAATTCTCATTTTTTAGAGGTCGCATTTAGTCTTGATCTTTATTTCAATAAAGTTATGCTATTGCTAGCACTTTTTTTTTCTTAGTTAAAATTACCACATTTTTCAACCATGGCCTTAACACTCTCTTAATGTTGCCAACAAAAACCTTAAAATTGACAACAACAAAAAAAGAGTGGCACATTAGTAAGAATGTTAAATCTACTTACTATAATTGACTAAGTTGACTAGGCTCTTATTGACAAGAATGGATTTACAAACCTTTCAATGTCAATTAAGACTTAAAAGAATTTCTAATGCAAAATACTATAAAAGAGATGCCACATAAATCCTCCAACTTGGCTATTTATCTCTTCATATGTTTGACAATAATGAAGGAGGATGCAATCTAAACATCATTGCAAATTAGTTAGAATGGTGTGGCTACCTAAAATTAATAATTTAGTTAAATGGTTTGGTTATATTTTTTTGGTATCTATGATCAATGGTTAATGCACCCAACATGTAATTCATGAGTTGAATTTTTAATTGCAATAATGATGAAGAAATTGTAAGCAGCATCCTAAGTACTAAATCCTTTTATATAGATAGTACCAAGGAATCAAAAGAAAATTTGTAGGCTTTTAGCTTCACCTTAGACCCCTCTTTTAAGTGACTTTGTTTGATCGTTTTAGTGAATCTAATTTGAAGCAAAAATTATGTCAGTGTCACTATTATGAATAAAATCATCAACTGATAAATTAATGATCGAAAACTCATAAGTGGTTGGTGCAAACAATTTATACCATAGTGAAAACATGGGTGATCAAAACTCATAAGTGGTTTGTGGAAACAATTCATACCATAGTGAAAGCATGGCTGCTTAATAAGCCTAGATTTATTTATGAGCTGTGAGTTTTAATAACTCAAAATCAAAATCAATTCATTGCATGTCAAAGACATCTACTTTCACATCAAAGAAAGTAGAGATTAGATGTCGATGGGATTTTAATTCAATAGTAAAGATGATGTCGCGTTGAGCCACCCACCAACTTCAATTCCCCTAAAAGCACAAACAAGTGGTTGGGATCATATATGAATCTTGTGTGCTTTAGGGAGAAGAGCCCACCCACCCTAGGACACCAACCAAATAAGAGTACTAATTTTTAGTGGTTTTCCCTTTTGGATATTTTTCCAAGAAAACATATTATTTGTAATGCTTTTATTTTGAACTTAAAGAAGTACTTCACTGTGTATAAGATAAAGATAATTTTATTTCAGACTCTAGGTTCTGCAAATTATCAGCGAGAGCTGTTTATTTAAATATATATAAATTATCAAAGTTTTTATTTTATAAAATAAAAATAAAAACATTAATTTAAGAAATTTGATTTTGCATATATATATATATATATATATATATATATATATAATTTAGTTATGGTGTGGAAAATATTTTATAGTAATTTAGTTTTTCTATAATAAATTTCAATTACTATTATTATTTTAAATATGGAATTTAAACTAATATATTCAACACTTAAACATTAAAGAACACAACTACTTATCCCTCAAATTTCAACTTAATATAAATTTAATAATTGCTTTTTAAAAATGTTTTTCATTTATTAAAACATTTATTTAACATAGATTTATTTTAAACATAAGCAAAAATAGAGTTAAAATGTAAAATCAATTGAAAAATATCCCATTAAAATAGGTTTACAACAATTTATTTTTATATGGTCTTTTTAATATAATAAAATTAACATTATACTATAATATAGTAACATAAATATGTTATACATATAAATGCATACAAATATTCTTCCAATTTAAAATATAATTTACATGATTTCTCACTTCTTTGGGTGGAAAATGGATGCAATAGTGTCACTACTAAGTGGATTATTATTTATTATCAATGTAAATGCATTATTAATTATAAATTATATTATTATGAGTAGAATAGATTTGGTTGTTTCCCAGATTGATCAAGAGTGTCTCTCCATAGTTTAAGTATTGGAATTTAATAAGTAAAATGTTTTCATATTTCTCAACGAGCAAACGATGGTTCATTTAAATTAAAAAACAATGGAATTGAAACTTAAGCATAATGAATTAAGTGTATACATTGTTATTGAGCCGATGCTTGGATGCTCTTTGCGCACCGTTGTAATAGTCATTTCTTTAACAGGTCGGCGCTTCGTATTCTGGTGGGGAATTGAACCCCGATTGACAATTACAGAGCCAGAGCTAATCAAGGAACTCCTTTCTGCAAAGCACGGTCTCTCATTTGGAAAATCCCAGTTGCAGCAAAATGGTGTGAAGGATTTCATTGGAAAATGCTTGTTGATGGGTAATCGACAAGACTGGGAAAATCAATGACGTGTTATAGCTCCTACCTTCCACCACGAGAATCTCAAGGTAGTCCACACTGCAATTCAATGCACGTAATGAATATTAACAATCATAAATTAGAGATGGGAAAAAAATCGATGGAGCAAAAATGGTAAAACTTGGCCAAGATCTGAATATACAAAACAAACCAAAATCCAAAACATAGAGAGATTTTTGCAACAGTTAGCTTATATCTATTTAACTGTCACTTACTAGATTTTAGAGAGCGAAAAAATTGATGAAAATAATGTTTGTGCAGCAACAAGTATCACACATGATCGAAAGTACAGAATGTACGATAAAAGAATGGGAGAGAAGTGCAGAGGAAGGGGGCGGAGCTACGGAGATTGAGGTGGGCAAGCATTTTGCCTGTTTGGCTGCAGATATTATATCTAAGACGGAATTTGGGACTAGCTATGAGAAAGGAAAACGAGTTTTTGAGAAGCTGTGTCTCTTGCAGAAGCTGGCATCTCATGCGCCTGTTCGTTATTCTTGGTTTCCCGGTAGCAGGTAAATCTGAAATTGCCTGCTTACCTAATTTGGGTATATGTAAAAATCATAGAATGAATGAATAAATGTAGCAAGAATCATCTAAATTAGTAATGGTTTCTGCAACAAAACAAACAATCATGTTCAGTAGTATCTGCTTTCTAATTGCAAACAAGTAAACAAACAAGGTGGCTATCGTTCAGTAGTATCTGCTTTCTATAGCAAACAAGTAAACAAACAAGGTGGCTATATATCATTCTATGGACTCTCGGTTCTGCAAATTGATGATATATAATTTTATTTTATGTCGTGCGGCTAGCGACCAATGACGAGAGGGGATTTTCGGTGGACGGCAGTCGCCGATCGCTTTGAAAGGAATAACAAACTAATTTTTTGTGCGGCAAGCGACCAGCGACGAGGGGCTTTTCAGTGGACGACGGTCGGCGGTCGCTTTGAAAGGGATTTGAAAGGGATAAGAAACGAAATTTTTGTATTGTGCGGCAAGCGATCAGCGACCAACGACGAGGGTAGGGTATCTAGCAGCGAACAGACCCGAGAGACAGTATGAACACTTGTTCTATTTATGATGGTTTTTAGAATTTTTTCTTGATTTATCAACCAGTAATAGATCGAGTTCCCCGGATAAGTCCTTTCAGTGGGGAATTCCCTCGGATTGCAAGAACTGTTGCTACCAACGGAGGACGAATGGAAAGTTCAGTAAGTTTTGCACGAATGGAAATTGGATATATAAGCAAATCGGAAAGGTCCCAACTCATTGGTCTCGGATCCGTTCAGGCAATAATGCGAGCAGGTTTAAGCACAGTGCAGCAGACTAATGCGAGCAGGTTTAAGCACAGTGCAGCAGACGCTAACCCTGGTCCGGAGGCAGCTGCGACGTTTAAAAAAAATATTTGCCAAGCGCTCGTTGGCCTTTGACCGGTGTAATAATAAATGAGAAGCTTGCTCCACGTGGAAAAATTTCATTCGCTCCATGAGCGAGGAATCTTGATGATGTGGAAGTAATGCTTCTCCATGGTGAACACCTACGGCATAATTATGCTTTTAGAAGATTTGGAAAACAAAAAGTCATATCTTTAAAAGATTTGGAGAATAAATAGTTTTGTATAAGCTTTTAAAATATTTAAAGTTTTAATTTATTTTTTTGTTTAAAAAGATGTGCAGAACAAATAATCAAGTATATGTTTCTAGAAGATTTAAAATCAAAATTGTCTAACATTTTTTCAATATCTTATTTTTTTAAATAATATTTTTTAAAGGTGTAGTCTAAATATTATAAGTTTTTAATTTTTTTCGAGCATATTTTTCGTTTAATTTTGTTCATATTTTGATTGGAAATATGAGCCTTATTCACCCGCGAGTCACTCGTGCTTGTATCCTTACACAGTCGTGGGTACCTCTTGAGCATGAGTTTTTCAATGTTGAAGCTCTTTGGGGGGTTCTTTATTGCATTTTTTGGATTCCCTGTTGATCCTAGGTCTATGTAAGACCCCTTGGAAGTAGTGTCTTGTCTTTTGATTGATATTATTTTGATGTTTTGGATCTTTTTGAAGCAATTTGGGCTTGTTTGGAAGAGTTGGGGCTTGTTGACCCAAGTTTGGGGATTGTGAACTGGTTTGGTGTTTTTAACCCTAATTTGAGTCTATTTAAATCTACATGCTCCAATTCGACTGGATTTGGAACCTTTTGAGTCTATTTGACTCTTTTTATATCTATTTGAGTGAAAATTTCTCTTTTATATTGGTTTCTTGTCTTTTCTTGTGCTTTTGGTCTTTCTTTTGTAGTGAAAGCTCAAGTGTCTTTTCTGTTGTTTAGGACCTTGATTGCACTGTTTGTGTGCAGACCTAGCTTTACCAAACCGTATTTCTTAGCAAGTCCTTTGATTTGTTTGGGTATAAAAGTAATTGGCGTATGCGTTTCCAAAATTTGGCATGCTTACATGATACGAATCTAGAGGTTTATGGCTGCTTTCACTGTTTAATAAGGAGATCTGAAAGGTTTTGCATTTGCTTTGATAATATGTTACTTTGAATTTCAGTTTTGTTCTTACCTTGAAAAAGCATAAAAATTTGGTTCATTTTATAAGTTAATACTTTGCAAGTGGCTTAAAGGATTTAGGAGTGCTTTGCATCAAAAAACAATCAATTTTCTTTTGCATAGCTAGTTGTTTGAGTAGTTGCATGTTTATGTTTTCAGTTTGATTTTTCACATTAGACTTTAAATGTTTACCTTTTGCATTAGAAAATAATAAAAATTGCATTAGATACAAAATTTTTGCATATGCATTCCAGATTATATCTTTAGGACTTGCATTGAAAAGAAATGGAGAGTGGGTAAGTGCATTTTTGTGGTGATTAAGTGCTTCATTTCAGTTAAAAGATATATTTCTTTAGTTGCACTTGTTTTACTTCTTCTGAAAGTTTTAGAAGTACATATTTAAAGCAAGCAATCAATAATTTGGATAGGATCTTAGGTTTTCTTCTAGTTTAGAAACACACTTAATAGCTTAAGTAGGATTGTGGGGGTAGGGAGTTGTGAGTTAACTCCTCCACGGTCACTCAAACTTGTCAAAACATAAGTGTCATTCTTTTAGGGAGAAAATCCAACTTTGTAGAAGGTGAACCGGGAAGCTCCACTCAAATCGGAGTTAAGCATGAGATCATGCGAGATTGAGTAGGGGAGAAACCCCTTCGATATTCAATTGAGCATCATCCATAATTGGTGCACATACAGGGACTTATTAGTACCTTTTGGTGCTTTTGAATTTCGGGCTTTGTTACCCTGCCCATGCACATTGATTTGACCTGCGACTGTCCCCTCAGACCCTCTCTGCAAGGTTGGTAACCTTATTATTCCAGACTTTAGGGCTCTACACAGGTGACAACGGAAGGCTATTTCTGTTGTACCTAGGATAGACGTGGGAGGAAACCCTCTACATAAATTTGGGAAGGCGGATTGGTGATTCAAACACTTGCAACCAAAGGACCTGTATGTGGACCCCTGGCAACTGTTCTTCATCCTTCATTGGTTTGTTCTGGGCCCTAATCATCCCAGGCTTCCCTCCGGAAGGCATCCGTTTTCCTGGTTTGGATTACCTATGACCTTTCTAGTGGTGTGCTCTTTGTGCTACTTGTTCTTAGTTTGCCTTAGATACTTCTTGCTCATTGAGTTGAAAACTATGGCTAGCATTCCGGTGAGCACCAATCAAGGGACCTCTGTTCAGGGGGGTCCTTGTGCTTTTCCATACATTGGGAACGTTGGTACTCCCTTAATGGCTACCTTGAATCTTCCGAGATTCACCATAGGGCTACCGGTTCGGTTGTTTTCCACTCTGAACGCCTTCCATGATCCTGGTGCTTCTCAAGTAAGCACCTCAAATCAAGAGCATCAGAACTTTGTGCCTTCTTCGCTAGTAGCATCTTCTCCTCCTCCTTCTACTTCATGTGGTGAAAGTAGTAATACTAGTAACCAGCAGTATAAAAGGAATAGACAGAGGAAGAATAGGGAGAAGATGCCAAAGCAAGGGGGAAACCACCCAGCCTCTAGAGGTCATGCTAGGGGCACCCACCCAACCTCTGGAGGTCATGTTGGGGAACTCATTCAGAAACCATAAATCATACCGAACCTATGCAACCAGCCTTTGGAGGTCATGATGGGAGCAAACTCTTAGTCACTGCAAATCATAATGAAAGTATGTCTTCAACCACTATTAGTCATGTCGAGGACACGTCATCGATCACTGCTAGTCATATTAATGACAAGTCACCAATTACGGTAAGTCATACTGGAGACACTAAATCAACCACTGCAAGTCATGCTGAGAATTTTTTTTTTTTTACTGAAACGGTTGAGAGCTTTATATAATAATAAAAAGTAGGAAATTACATAAGTCCGAGAGGCTGTTCCCATAGGACCCAAAGTTGTCGAAGCAAGCTTAACAATGTTCAGCCTCTAAATTTCAAAAAAAGGTAGCCCAATACCAGATACAAAAATAAGCGGGAAGGACTAAAACAAGAGCTAAAACTAAAGAAGTGCTATTACAGAGCTTCTGGAATACATAAGAAAACCAAAAGATGGGTACATAGAGCCTGGAGGTGCAGGAGCCAAGTCAATTGGCCTGATGGCAATTGACAAGGTCCGTGGCTGCATTTTCCTCGTTCAGGTTCAGGATCATAGAGGGGCTGCTTCCCTTATTGACCATTGTGTTGCCATTGTTGGCCCTAATGCAGTCTACTTTGGCTTCCAGAATTCGAAGACAGTTGAAGAAAGTGTCATGCTTACCCATTATTTTTTCGTAGTAATCCTTCGCCTTGCCAGCACTGTTCCTAACTTTCGAGTTGGAGATCTGTACGAAGGTGGCAAGATTTGAAATTGCCTTCTTGGTATCCAGTAGGTCGCCACGAAGCCAGCGAACCTGGGCTTCCAGGTCTTGTATCTGGGTGTTAGCTTCAAGAGTGGGACTTGCATTCCGGTGAGGAGAGTCCATAGCAATTAGGTTCCCCTAATAGCCCATATGCTGCTTCAAAATTTCACTGCCATAACCATTCGGACTGTTACATACCAGAATATGAGGGCCACTATACCCAGGTTCCGGGGATTTAAATTACTTCCTGCTTCTGCTACCATAGTCGAGCCCACTGCCAAGGCACTGCATTACATTCCTATTGTCAGCACTGGTTCCATTTTCCAGGGGAACCCAGTTCTTCCTACTACCACGCTCCTCGTGCTGACGTGAGTTATTACAGGCTAAGCCCCCTCGCTCGTCGGTGCTTTCATTGCTATATAGAAGCTCATTCAGGTATCTCTTCTTGCCTCTGCTGGAGCTATTTCCCAAGGCACAATCCTTGCAGTGTGGAGAGTGGCAGATACCCGCCATGACAAAGAGCATGAAAATGGAGAAGGGAGCGCACAGGGAGATTGCAGGAGAAGACTCTAAGGGACGATGGGGAGAAATGCCGCCACCCTGCGAGATATAAGGGAAAGGTGGCCTGGGGAAGAGCTCGGAGTACATGCTGCAGCATGCGTGACAGATGGGGGTGGTCAGACGCAACCGCCGATTGCGTTGGAGGAGATGGTGGAGGGACGTGAAGGAGATCCAAGGTGGATAGTGGGAATTAATGCCCCCATTGGGAAGAGTGAGGGAATAGGTAGTGGGACGTGCCATGGAGGGGGGTGATAAGGGTGATTAAGGGACCCAAACATTGGGGATGAGGGTATCATTGAATAAGGCATGACCACAGTCCAAAGTTGCTCCGGCATTTGCCATTCTATCAGCAACATGGTTATTGTGTCTTAGAATGTGCAAGAAGGTGATAGAGTGAAAGCCTGTGGCTGCAAATTTGAAGTGCTGGTGGATATGGTGTGTGGCCTTGCGTTGGTTGTTTATATACCTTCTGGCCTCCCTTATAACCAATAGTGAATACCCAAAGACCACGAGATTACTGACTTGATTTTTTTTTGCTACTTCAAGACCTTTTATCAACGCAAGCCACTCTGCAGCATTATTGGTCTTCTGTTCGATCCCCCATGCATAATCTTCAACTTTGGTTCCACCGGAGTCCGAGAGAACTCCCCCCGCACCTGCCAACCCTGGATTGCCTTTCGAGGCACCATCAAAGAAAAGAGTGTGACTGTCCAAAGTTTTAAGCCAGCTTTGGAAATCTTTTGTGTCTATTCTGATCTGCCAGCCATGGGCCTTTTTGAATTTGGGGAGATGGTGGGGGGAGGAGCTTGGTGGGATCAGGAGATCTGAGACCCAAAGTTTCTCTTCCACACTAAGAGGCTCTTTACATAAATTCTTCAGATTCCTATTCCTGAGAGTGCTGATCTAAAGGGTTTTAGTAGGGTTGACAATCTTGTCCGGAGCTGCTCTTGCTCCTTCAAAGATTTCATGATTTCGAGCTGTCCAGAGTTTCCAACAGAGGAATTTGGGAAAGGCGAGCCAGGCCCTTTTGAAGTTTGGCTTCTTGTAGAAGGTGCTAGTGTAGTAAAGGTGCCATTTTGCAAAGAGGTTATCCCAATTGGTCGGGAGAGTGAGAGTGGGCTGGATGTCCTGTAGGGCCCTAAGCCAAACTTCTTGCGAAAAATTACAGTCTAGGAAGAGATGGTTGACTGTTTCTTCTTCATTTTTGCATAGAACGCATCTAGCCGGTCTTGTAATTCCCCTTTTTTTGAGATTATCTGTGGTGAGAATCTTTTTTTTGAGCAAGAATCCAGGTGAAGGCATTAATTTTCGGGAGTCCATCCTTGTCCCAGACTCTCTTCCATTTTCATCTTTGCTACAAATGTTATTTAGGCGATCCAAGTAGGAGTATCCATCCTTCACAGAGTAGATCCCATTAGAACCCCAACAACGTGTGTCTTTGACAGAGGAGTGGACAGGAATGGCTCCATGCAGGTAGGAAAGAAGGGCGTTGAAGTCAAATTGCATATGCTCAGGGAGATTAGGTTGTATCCAACCCAACCAATTACCTTGGGGGGACCAGTTAGAGAGTTGATGAAGAGTGCGGATATTTGCATGGTCCATCCAGATTCTCAAATCGCTGAGGCCAGATATTCTTGCAGGATTACAGCTGCCATAGTTGTCCTTCCATATGTGAATTTTTTTACCATTATCGGGGGTCCAAGAGAGATTATCTTGAATAATGAAAGCTAACTTTTTGCACAAGTTCCATATAGCCGTTCCTTTTTTCTTTAAGTCAATGTGTTCCACTCTTTTTTCCCTGCTTCCCTGCATATATTTTTTGTGTAGAATTTCTTTCAACCAGGCTGGTTTCCCAGTGATTAGTCTCCAAAGGATTTTTGCACCAAGAGCCAGATTCATTAAAGAAAGATCTTTTACACCAACCCCACCATATATCTTGGGCCTGCATACTGTTTCCCATTTTATCAAATGAAATTTCTTTGTGCCATTTGTTTTCCCCCCCTACCAGAGGAAGCAACGGAGGGACTTGGAGATCTCCAACATGACAGATTTAGGGGCAAGTGAAATGGAGCAGGAGTACAAGGGGAAGGCTGCAAGAATAGAGTTTATTAAGATCAACTTCCCTGCAGGGTTCAGCCAGCGAGATCCCCAAGAGCTAATCTTTTTATTTTAGTTTATCCGTTAGCCTATTCCAATCAATTATACGTTTCTTGCCTTTGGATATTGGGACCCCAAGATATGTGAAAGAACTCCAATCTTTGATCCCTTCAAAGCCGAGGATTCTCGCTATCCTCGAGATTGTCCCTTGAGTGCAATTCCAGCAGTAGACTTTGGATTTTTCGAGATTGACTTTGCCATCAGTAGCTTTTAGGAAAGTGTTGAGAGTAAGCTTGAACCTGGTTGCAATTATGGTGGAAGCTCCCCCCAATAGAACAATATCATTGGCGAATTGTGAGTGATTAGCAGGCTTGACCCCACGAGCAATCTTAATGCCTTTGAGGTCCCCGGAGTCTTGAAGAGAGTGGAGTTTCCTGCTTAGGGACTCAGCAACAAGAAGAAAGAGGAAGTGGGAGAGGGGGCACCCTTGACGCAATCCTCTTGTGGCCATGAAGAAGTGGGAGGGTCTTCCATTAACAAGGGGAGCAATCCAAGGAGAGTTGACACAGGCTTTTATCCATCTGATGAAGCAGCTAGAAAAACTGAATTTTTCCATTATTACATAAAGGAAGTTACGATTGACCCTATCAAAGGCATTAGCCATGTCCAGCTTAATGGCCATGCCTTGATGATTTTTTTCTATACTTGAACGCACAGCTTCCTGGATGATTACTATGTTGTCCAATATTTGACGGCCAGCTATAAAACCTCCTTGAGAGTGTGATATTAGTTTCCTCATGATCTTTTTCATTCTATTGGCGAGAATCTTGGTAAGGATTTTGTAGGATGTGTTGCAGAGGGAGATGGGTCTGAACCTGTTCATGGAGTTGGGAGATTTCTCTTTAGGAATGAGAGCTAGGAATGATGAATTGGTGGCTCCACCAATTTTCTCTTTTCTCCTGGTCCAATTCAACATGTTTTTTAGATCCTCTTTTATGATTTCCCAAGTGGCCCGATAGAAGTTTATAGTGAATCCATCAGGCTCGGGGGCTTTGTCCAAGTTGAGGGACCATATAGCCTTCTCGATTTCATGCTCTAAAATTGGCTTGGTCAGCTCGCGATTTGTGTCATCAGAGACAAGTCTGGGGATTTCAACAAGGAGGTCAGCCTGTGCTTCAGGGTCAGTTTCTCCACTATCGGAGAAGAGATCTTTGAAGTGATTGTGGGCCAGAGCTTCAAGTTTTTCTTGCCCACTAACCCTTTCACCATTGTTATTTTTAAGTTTAGAAATAGCGTTTTGACTGCGACGGACTCTTACCTGGTTGTGGAAGTATTTTGTATTAATGTCTCCTCCTTTGAGCCAAAGTTGTCTTGATTTTAATCTCCAAGTTTCTTCTTCCTGAGCAGCTGCTTTAAGTAGATCCAGTTCTAAATCTTTTTCCTCAAGGAGGATTGAGGGAGTGACTACCTCAGTTTCCATTTTGTGATGCAGATTGGAAAGCTTGGATTTTAAGAGGAGTTTGGTGCTATGGGGATTTTTGTAGGATATTTTTGACCACTTTTTCAAATCGGTCTTGACTTTTCTGAGCTTAGACTCCCATATATAGCTGGGGGATCCAGAGAAATGAGAGTTCCAAGCATGAAGAACAATATCATGGAAGTTGGGGGAAAGGATCTAGAGGAGATTGAAACGAAAGGGGATGGGGCCCAAGTTGGTGGGGGGGAGAGACAGAGAGGCAAATTGGCTTGTGATCTGAGGAGGCACATGGGATGGTGGAGGAGGAGATTAAAAAATCAGAACTGAAGAGAGAGGAACTTACCAGAAAATGATCTAAGCGAGCAGCAATATGGCTGGTTCCACATCTTCTGTTATTCCAGGTGTACTTGGCATTTTTTAAGGGGATATCCATTAGATCCAGCTCGTTGAGAAGGTCCTCCAGCTTTTCTCCAAAGGGGTCCCTAACAATGTTCCCTCCACGCTTCTCGTTCTGATTTTTGGTGACATTTTAATCTCCTCCTATGATCAAGGTTTCCCCTTACATACTATCTTTTAGATTACTGAGTTCTTTCTAGAAATTGAGCTTGTCGCTGTGATGTAGAGGACCATACACATTGCAGACATAGTAGGTTTTATTACTGTCTTTCGACCTTATTTCAGTCAGGAGCCAGTGGTTATTTTCAACTGCGGACATAAGACTGAAATTGGGGGATATCAGAGTAGCAATACCTCCTGAAGCTCCATGAGCATTGATTGTTGTTCCATGGCTATCTTTCCAGATTGAGCCTGAGATAGCCAGTGTCTCAGAGCTCTGCATTTTTATCTCTTGGAGTAAGAGGAGATCTGGTTTCTCGGACTTGAGAATGTTCTTTAGTGCTTCAACTTTATTGTGTCCTCCTAGACCCCTGCAATTCCAAGAGACAACTAACATTACTTCTTAGCTGTACCAGGCCCTGCTCGGGACCTACCTTCTTTCTGACTGATTTGCAACTTTGATTGCTGAAGGATTTTCATGTCCTTTAGGCTTTTTTGCCTCTCGAGCTCTATTTCTCTTTCAGTTTCTACTTCCCTGTGGTATCTCTGAGACTTTCTGCCTCTTGTGTTTGGAGGTTGTATTGATTCTCTGTCGTATAGGGAATCCGAGGACATATCTAAAGAAGATGTGGATGGAAAGAATTTGGTTTTCACCTTATCTGCCCATGATCCTCCCGGTGTGGTGATGTCGTCTGCTGGTTCTTTTTCTGGGGCGTCAGGTACTGTGGCTTCTTCTCGTAGTTGTTCTTCTGTGGATCCCTCTTTGTTGTTAGTCGGTTCATCTTCATTTTGTAAGCTCTGAAAGTTGTTATTGGTGGAGATCTCTTTGCTCTTTTGGGTTTGGTTGGCGGGCGGTCCTTGAGAGCTTTTTATGGTCTTTCCCTTTTTAGCTTGTTTCCATCCCTCTTCCTGCACTTGTTCTACATTATCCTGTGCATTCTTAGGGCAATTTTTCATGAAGTGTCCATACTCATGGCATTTTTTGCATTTGAAGGGAAGTTGTTCATAGTCGACTTTCTGCATGTGTTCCCATCCATTCATCTGCAGATTAACTTCTTCGGGTAAGCCTTTTTCCAGATCTACTTCTACACATATTCTGGTGCAAGCAAACAGAGGGCCTTTTGGTTCGGCTTTATCGATGTATTTGCCTAATGAATTTCCAATAGCAAGAAGGGTTTCATCATCCCAGTAATGCAGGGGTAAATGAGGCAACTGGACCCAAACTGGAACCGCGGATGGAATGTCTTTTTCAGGATCAAGGGAGAGATTCCATTTGTTGAGATAGAGTCCTCGAGGGCCCATGAAGTATGGGCCACTTCTGAAGATAAGGTCCTTATCAGATTTATTCTCAAAAAGAAAGATGAAGTAGCTCTTACCACAAAAACAGTGTTGCAGTCCTCCGGTGATCAGAGGCATCCAATTTTTGTTTATCCAGGAGTCCATAGATTTGGGGGACGGCCAAATTCTTGTGAATTGACTGATCATCCCACGCTCGCTCAGAGCCAGAGCTTTCAACTTTGAAGCTGACAACAAGATCTGAATGCATGGAGTAGTTGCGCATTTAATGAAGTCCGAGTGTTCAGAAGAGGCAGGAGGGGAGGGGGTGTTGGCGACCAGGGAGCGGAAGGCAACCTCTAAAGCATGTTTGCGCTCTTCAGAGGATGGTGCCGATGGAGGATCCATGGGGGACTGCATGAGCCCGCAGCCAGGGCGCGCAGAGGCGCAGGACTAGCAGGGGGCAAAGGCTAGGGTTTCAACCTGGAGGAGGGCGAAACAATATCGAGTCATGCTGGGAAAGTTGACATTGTCGACAAACCTAATAAACATAGGCGTAAGTTCCCTTATAAGTTTTTGTGAAGAACCTACAATAATTAATTAATGAAAACACACGAAATAGCAGAAATAACAGAACTCAGAATCACTTTTATATTGATCGCAGGCCACTTCGAGGGGGCAACCTCCTTTGAGCAAGCTCAATACAAATAACTTCACGGTACCTTCATTGGTCTCAACACAAACTTATATACTAAGTCTAGGCGCCAATACCATGGGTCAATACCATGTGTCAATACAAACCATGGGCCAATACAAAATATGGATCAACAATTACTACGAGATGACTTACAAAGCATATGCGTCCAACAACAATAATACAAACTATGGATCAACAAATACTATGGGACGACTTACAAAGCATATGCGTCCAACAACAATATACTAACAAAGTAAATAGAAGGGTTGACATGGGTTCCTAACATCCCCTCTCCCTTGGAAAAATCTTTGTCTTCAAAGCTTTAGATGTGGAAATTGATGCAAAATCTGAAGGAGTGGTTCCCCTGTAACATCCTCGGGTTGCATTCTGGCCCACTGACGCCTTTTGAGTTTCAGGGAGGATTGCTTGGAAGGCTGTAGACGAAGAAGGACCATATCAGCTGCGTGAAAAGTGCACTCAGAACGGTGTTGATCGGCTTGTTGTTTCAGTCGAATTCTTGCCATGTGAAGATTGTCTTGCAGAATGAGAAGAATCTGATAGCGGTTGCGAAGAACCGAGTCAATTGCCTGACCTGGGGAGATACTGAGCGTGTATGGAAGAAGAACTGGTGGTGCCTATCCATAAACTGCTTCAGATGGTGTCCTTTTAGATGTGGTATTGTACCACTGGAGCGCTTCTTGGAAATCCATAGAAATAGCTATCCACATATGTATAGGGATGGGAAAGGGTTCGAGCAGTCCCGAAGGGAGTGTCGTTTCACCCTTGTTGACCTGGAAAGTATCACACTCAACCACCATTTGGTGAATTTTCATTTTCAGTCCATGCCAAGAGAAGTTACACTGTTCCCAGTCATAGGTTTTGAGGAACCCAAAGTGCCCTGCCGATGAAGAAGCATGGTGTTCATAGAAGAGATAGCCCTGTTGAACAGATTGCAACCAATTTGGAACAAGCAGAGAAATAGTTGTAAGAGAAATTGGGTCATCAAATTGGCGAGAAGGAGCATCTGCCCCCATATTATCCTTACCCTTCTTGTAAGTGATCACATAGTCATAACCCATGAGTTGGATAACCCATTTCTGGTGTGCTGGTGAGGAGACCCATTGTGTCAGAAAATGTTCCAAGCTCTGGAGATCATTCTTGATGTAGAAATAATTTCCTAAGAGGGATGGCTGCCACTTCTGTACTGCATGCAAAATAGCCATCATTTCCTGCTGAGATGTAGATGCGGCTAAATGCTTACCGGAAAGGTGTCTTGAAGGCGGCAAGCCCACTAGTGCAACAAAGACACCTGCATATCTATCCAAGGAAGTAGTGGAGACCATTGGTGGGTGCATCTGAATGGAATGGAGTTGAGCGATGACACCATGTCAATTCTTCCTAAGGATCTTTTCCAGGCGATGTGAACTAATGATGCAGAGAAACCCTGGTTGTAAGCTCGTAAATTTGTGTTGTGTACCATTGACTGAAAACTGCATCCAAAGTTCAGCAAAATCCCATAAGATGGGGCCAAGTGTGCGTAACCATTGAACGCCCAAAACCACATCACATCCGCCTAAGGACAAGGCAAACATGTCAGAGCGCAGGTTATAATTTTCCAGAGAGATACGCACATTGTGACACTTTCCCTTGCAAGATAAGGTGCCCCCATTGGCAACCATGACTTCAAAGTTGAAGCAAGGATGGATAAAACAATCAGCCTGTTTGGCGATCTGAGGGTCAATGAAGTTATGAGTGCTGCCAGAATCAATGAGTATTGTAAGAGGAAGCTTCTTGAATTAACCCCTGACCCGCATTGTTTAGGGGGTGGTGACGTCGGATAAAGAATTGAGAGATATCTCTGGTTGGTCGTCCTAAGATGGGGGGTCAATAGGCGGCTCGTGAATGTCGACCTGATCATCCATTGTATCTAGAGCTTCTTCACCAATTTTAGAGGCAGGCGGAGAATCCATATCCAAGATATAGAGCTTTTGCCGAAAACATTTATGTCCTCGAGTGAATTTCTCATCACAATTATAACAAAGCCCTTTTTCTCTGCGTGCCTGCATCTCTGTTTCGGACAAATGCTTGATAGGAGTTGGTCGAGGAGTTGGCGGAATGGGAGGTCGTTGAGAACCCATATTTTGGAAGGGAACAAAAGTGGCTTTGGAGCGTTGTTGGGCTGCAATCTTGTCTTCTTCCAGCTTAGTAACCCCAGAGATTCCATCATTGTGTTGGGACATAACATTTTAACCTCTAAGCGGATTTCATCCTTAAGACCACTAATAAAACAACTCCTGTAGAAGTCATCAGACAAGCCTTATGTGTGATTGGCTAATTTCTCAAATTATGTCTGATACTCTCTCACAGTGCCAATTTGGCGAAGTTTAGTGAGGGCCCTGGTGAAGTCATCAAAAGCACTAGGACCAAATCGTTGCAAAAGGAGCTGGCAAAAATATGGCCATTTTGGCTCTTCATGAGCCTTGATGTACCATTGAAGAGCTTCCTGTTCCAAATGAAAGGATGCAAGTGGAACTTTGGTGACATCAAAATTATTATGCAGACTGAAATACTGTTCTGCACAATAGATCCATCTAGTCGAATCAGTACCATTGAAGCGAGGAAAATCAAGCTTCGGACCACGGAAATTGCTGGAAGAAGAGAACCCATTGTCTGATGAATACACGGACTGTCGTTTGTTGTTCATGGCTGAATGCTCAAGATGGAGGCTAAGAAATTTTTTATCCAAATCCTGGAGTTTGGTTTGGATGGCTGCAAGTGCTTCCTCCATGGTGTGTGCTCCTGCGCGGGGTGACAATCATAACCAGGTTTTTTTTTTTTTGTGGGGGGGGGAATGGGTAGAAAAACACAAACAAAAGCTTATTTAGTAAAGGGGAATTTGGATTTGGGAAAAACTCTGATGGATAATTGGGGTTGGAGTAGGTTTTGGACACTGTCAAAAGGATAGGAAAGCAAAAAATGGGGATTTCAGAAGCGGGGTGAAAGAATGAGAAAATTTGGCAGAGAGGGGCAAAGTAGCAGAATTAGTAAAGGAACTCTGTGTTAAAATTTGAAGGCGATCCGGTGAAAATTGAAGAAGTTATGGCAAACCCTAAAAATAGACAAATGTGGGACTTCGGGTGTTGGGAAGTGGAATTTGGGATAGGGTCCTCAGGAATGAAATCTGCAGAATGGGATTGCCGGGGTGTCAGAGAAGTTTCAAGGGAAACAGAGTTAAAACAAGGGAGATATGGCCGAAAAAACAAGATTTTTTTTTTTTTTGGGGGGGGGGATGGGTAGAAAAACACAAACAAAAGCTTATTTAGAAAAGGGAAATTTGGATTTGGGAAAAACTTTGATGAGTAATTGGGGTTGGACTAGGTTTTGGACACTGTCGAAAGGACAAGAAAGCAGAAAATGGGGATTTCAGAAGCGGGGAGAAAGAATGAGAAAATTTGGCAGAGAGGGACAAAGAAGCAGGATTAGTAAAGGAACTCTGTGGTAAAATTTGAAGGCGATCGGGTGAAAATCGAAGAAGTTATGGCAAACCCTATAAATAGACAAATGTGGGATTTCGAGTGTTGGGAAGTGGAATTTGGGATAGGTTCCTCGAGAATGAAATCTGCAGAATGGGATTGCAGGGGTGTTAGAGAAGTTTCAATGGAAACAGAGTTAAAACAAGGGAGATATGGTGGAAAAAATGAGATTTTTTTCTTCTTCTTCCAGAAATGGATCTGCAACGGTGCGGAAGGAATCGGCAACAGATGGATCTGAAATGGCACCGAATGGATCGAAAACGATTGGATCTGAAACGACGGCTGGATGTGGAACGACTTTCAGAATAGATCTAAAATGGTTGGATCTGGAACGAGTTTCATAATGGATTTGAAACAGCACGGAAGTGATCGACAACAGTTCAGCTAAAAATAGATATGGACCCCAGGTATGTTCGGCTTCCTAACAGTTCAGGGGTTTCACTCGGCTACCAATGCTGTCTGACGGCTTGCGTATTGGGGCAGTACCCCTCACTCCACGGTTCAGGTAAAACTGATAACCACTTTGCCACAAATGACAACTCTTGGTTTACCTCACGGGTGGGAACTAGTCAAGCAGGTAGGGGTCGTTGCCCTTTTCGCTAGCAGGTCCTCTCAATGGGCCAGCTACTTTGGGGTTCCTGTGGTACTCCTCACAATGAGTTTTAGGGCTTATGCCCAAGTACTTCCCACAGTTAAGCGGATAGGGATTATTCCCGGATCTGAACTTGCAACAGATGCGAAAAAAAAAACGATCCCAAGAAAGTGCTCTGATACCAGATGTGAAGAACCTGCAATAATTAATTAATGAAAACACATGAAATAACAAAAATAACAGAACTCAGAATCACTTTTATATTAATCTTAGGCCACTTCGAGGGGGCAACCTCCTTTGAGCAAGCTCAATACAAATAACTTCACGGTACCTTCATTGGTCTCAACACAAACTTATATATTAAGTCTAGGCGCCAATACCATGGGTCAATACCATGTGTCAATACAAACCATGGGCCAATACAAAATATGGATCAACAATTACTACGGGACGACTTACAAAGCATATGCGTCCAACAACAATATAATAACAATGTAAATAGAAGGGTTGACATGGGTTCCTAACAGTTTTGTGATGGAGACCACCTGATCTATTTGTGCCCTGTACTTCCAGAAGTGAAAAAAGTGT
Organism: Larix kaempferi; assembly: GCA_027924585.1. NCBI lineage: Eukaryota > Viridiplantae > Streptophyta > Pinopsida > Pinales > Pinaceae > Larix > Larix kaempferi. The sequence continues at coordinate 13,705,236 of BSBM01000372.1, read as the reverse complement.
GGTCCTTAGTTCAAAAGTATTTTGCTTCTGAGCAACCAGCCATTGCAAGTCATGCTGGGGGCAAGCTGTCAGCCAATGCTAGTCATGCTGAGAGTATTGATGTTGTAAAGGAATCTAAGCTTATAGGATGCAAGCCAAAGTTCCCTTGTAAAATTTGTAAGGGAGATCACCTTACTCGCATGTGCCCTATTATTCCAGAGGTGCGGAGAGTGTGTTCCATGTCTGAAGGATGCTTTGCTCCTGAATTGTCTATAGATTCCCAACAGCCTGGTCAACCTGTGGTTGAACCAAGACAGTCTTTGGTCAACCCCACTCTTCCATCATAGAGTGAAGTGATCGAATCGATGCAATATTTGACCGATCCCATTAGTACTTTGGACACTGATGCACCTACTCCTGAAGTCTTCTGCATTACCAGTTTGGAAGTTTCTGAAAAAAGGGGCACTTCATCTATGATGAGTGAACCCCTACCAAGCTTTAGGATTATTTCCTTTGATTGGAATACTTTAGTTGGGCCTCGTCTTCCTTCGTCTACACCTTTCCAAATAAGGATTGATATCGGAAACCACGCGGTTCATCAATGTATTGTAGATGAGGGAGCCTCTATTAGTATCTTATTCCCTTATGCTTGGATAGATTTAGGTCTCCCTAACCTTGTTCCAGCTGTTAATCGGTCGTTGACCTTCGATAGAAGACCTAGTGAACCGGTGGGATTCCTCCCTCAAGTACCTGTTACATTGGGTGGAAAAACAGTCTTAGTTGATTTTATGGTTTTAAAACACCCTATGGACTTTGATATGATCCTCAGGCATGATTACGTGTATGTTATGCATGTTGTGGTGTCTGCGCTCTTTCATATGATGCATTTTCCTCACAACGAAAGAATTGTCACTATTGATCAACTTGCATTTGTTGATCCTCCTTATTACCCAACTGTAGACCAAGTAGATCCCTCGCTAGTAGGCACTACCATGTCACATGAGACTTAAGTGGCATATTGTTCCTTGAGTCCAATTTCTACTGAGAAGAAGCCTCTGAGTTTATGCTTATCTTCTCGGGACTGGGTCCCGGCAGTTGACCAGGTGATAGCTCCATCTGAATGTTTAGATATGTGTTCTATTTGGGATGATATACTTCCTTCTGATAAAGTTTTCCTAGAGTCTATAATGTAGTCTTCCATTCATTTGGATGTCGATCCAGTTGCAGTCATGTCCAACCCCGATTTGACTATAGAGTCTGATCTTCCTACTGTTGAGTCTTTTGACTCTCCCATAGACTCACAAATCGATGTTCCTCCTGAGTTTGATTATGCTTCTAGAATTTTCAACTCCTGTGATGATGAATTCATTCCTACAGATTCCATCACGTCCTTCAACTTTGATCTTCATCCCGAAGTCGATATTGTTGATTGTAAGTCCTCGGGCTTGGGTACTATAGAGTCTTCATTGGTTAACTCTTCCTTATTTATGCATGTTGTCGATGATAGTGAAGTTGAAAGTATTTCTACCATAGTGACTTGTATCGGATCTTTCTTTACATACGTTTTAGATATGATTTTGGTACTAATGTTTCTTGGAGATAGGATTCTTAGTTGGACTTATACTTGCTTACTGGTCATTTTTAACACATTGTTCGATCATGTCAGGTATATTAGGAACCTTGCATATAGGTTTAGGCTTCCCTGCTATTATGATGCATTTGAACCTTTTGACATCCAAATTCACCATAAGGTCGAACTTGTTGGATCTTGGTGTGTTAGCCATCTTTATATGCATTTTGCACTAGTCCGATAGAAGAGCCTACCTAACATGGGTCACCCTAGTCAACACCCTTATGCCATTTTGGTGCCCATGCTAAGTTTTGATCATAGGCTCGAGAGCCTTATTTTTTACCATGACTTTGAGAAGAAGCCTCATATATTTCTTCCTCGTATATTTATGGCCATCCCTGATAAGGTTCCCATTTTTGTGTTTAAGTCACATGTGCATTTATTTTGATCCCGCTTTCGCTAATGAGCCTGATGTCGGCTTCCACGTTTTTAGCTCGTTGTATAAGCCTCCACCTCTTATAGCATTTTCGTTAAGCCATGTATCATTGTGCCTTTGTGATTTCGCATCCTTTACCTAGACGAGACACACCCCAAGTGTCCTTATCTTGCTTATGTTCCTTGCATTATGCATAGCTTCGTTCGATGCGCTTGGAACTAGTCTCGTATGTCCTTGACACTCGTCTCCTCCCATTAAGAGCATTCTTCCACCTTTCCTTTGAGCTCGTTAAAAACAATAAGGAGGTTATGAGCATTCTTCCACCTTCACTTCGAACTTGTTAAAAATAGTAAGGAATCTGTGAGCATTCTTCCATCTCTCCCTTGAGCTTGTTAAAAACAATAAGGAGGTCACAAGTTTACTTTTTCGGGCTCGTTAAACTTTTACGGAAATTCTTTTATGGAGTTCTCTCTAGTCTCTTGTTAGACTCCTTAAAATTGACAAGATTGTTGAGTCTACTTGTTCACTTCAAAATCACTAAAGGAATTGAAGGGACATCCACTTAGGTATAAGTTTACCCATTTTCCGGACCTTTGTGGATTATTTACGAAAAAGGTATACTCTAGTGATACTTGGCTAGAAGAGTTCTTCTCTCATTGTTTTACCCTTTTTTCAAGTGAGGAGACTAACTTTACGAAAAAGGACCCCTTTGGAGTCTTCTTTAGGATTTTTAGACTCTCAAAATATGAAAACACCAACGAGCATCTACCAACTCGGGCTTGATGTGAAATCCATGAGTAGGTATATGGAGTTGTTGTTTAAGTTTTTCAGACTCCTTAAATATGAAAACATCGACGAGCATGAATAGATCTGGGTTAAATATTAAAATCCACAGATCAGTATCTTATCGAGTATTAGTCTATATTTTATTCAAACTCGTAAAACAATGAAGAAAGTCTGGAGTTTCCCTTCCATGGACTCATAAAATCACACATGGTTGGATCCTTATCGAGCATGCTTTAGTTCTTTGTCAAGCTTGTTAAAAAATGAAAAAGGTATCTAAAAAGAGAAAGGGAAGGGAAGAGTGTTAAATATATTTCAATACGATGGCAGCAAGTCAACTATGTCCTTGAACAAAGCACTTGTTTTGAGTCTATCAAACAAGTTGGGTTCTAGTTTTAGCCTTAGAATAAACTTGATCTCAAAGTTTTTACTCCTCTCATTGGTTACTCTTCCAATCATATGGAGAATCTGTTAATGTATCCTACATTGCAGATTTATATCATGGTCCCTTTGTGTTCAAAGCTGCCTAAGTCACTCTTGTGTAGTGCTCACTGTTCAAGGACACATCTTGTGTTGGCCATTCCTTGTTGTTAGTATGTTTCATCAGGTATTCAGTCCTACTCCAAATCAAATAAACCCTTGATTGTTCCTCGTGTTGGATGATGGAGGATGCCTTAAGGCCTCCCTTCTAGCGGACTTCTTCCCATCGAATTCAACTGATCTTGCTCTGGGAAAGAAGTTTAGAGTCCTCGGTAGTACCTTGGGGATTGTAGTCATCAGTGGCAATTTCCCTCGTCATTGAGTTATGGGAATACATTAATGTCCCTTACTCGATGGATTCTTCAAGTGTTCGACTTCAAGAACATCTATTCAAACCTGTTAGAATGTACTAGGTACCTTGGGACCAATTTTCATTATAGATGGGTTTCCCTCGCGTTTGTTCACGGTATACATCAATGACAGGTAATCAAACGGTGTCCTCCATGTTCGACCTCAACTCATTTATTCACATGGTTAGGATTCGTACCTTGAGACGGTTTGGATGAAGACCTTAGGCCTATGATAGCATCATTATATTTTGTTATTGCTCAAGTTGCGCAAGACTGAGCCACACTCTTTTTGTCTCTTAATGAGACATAGATCCAATTTGTTCTCTATGGCTATGTTCTCCAATTTCGACATAGATCCACCTTTGTATTTATGTGGCTATGTTTACACTTATGTTTCTCATGGATCCACGCTTGTATTCCAGTGGCCATGATACATGCAACAATATTGGATCATTGTTGTATCCTCTTGGAGGTCATGTTCCACTATTTGAACATGGACATTTATCCCAAGGATGAGTTTGTCTGGCATGTCCTTTCTTTCAGGTACTTCATTTAAGCCTACGATTCTTGGTTTCTCTGGTTTCTCCGACTCCAGGACTCAACCCTTTATTATTTATACTATATTTCGGCCATCGTCTTCCCCTCTGACCTCATACATTAGGGGGCATCTATTATAGCCAAAATTGGCACTTCTCCGTCTGTGACGACAATTACATCTTTTGTTCGCATTACGACACTTCATGAGATTACTGTGAGTCATACAAAAGGATATTTTTGGATGGAAGAGCCATATTTGGGAATTTAGATGGATGGAATTACCTAATTCATGGTCCATTTGATAGGTAATAACCTTAGGAACAATTTTCTAGACCAAAACTTCTCTAGAAAACCCCCAAAAAGGGTTGTTTTTTACCATTTTTCCACAAAAAACGTCGGTTGCATATGCTAAAAGTCACGGGTTTCCTAAAAATTCGGAAGTTGCATATGGTAAGAGTCGCGGGTACCCACTGGTTGTCCCTGTTCAAAGCCGCACACACCTCAGAAACACTAAAAATGCATAAAATCGCCAAAAAGGGTCTGTTTGGGTGGTTTTGGAACCTCCTTTTCGGTTGTAACTAATTCCTATTCGACCGTATATTCTTCACTTGCTATATAAGAGAGGGATAGGGACCATGAAAGTAACCAAGCCCATTATATTTTTATGCTGAAGGAATTGAGACTCGCATCCCCGTCACTTGTGCCCTAGTTTCTTGTAAACCCTAGCACATCTTATCAGAGGTTGGGATCCTTGGAGAAGAGGAGCAGGAGACCTTGAATCTTGGTTTCATGATGTCATGCTTGAAGGAAGGTATAATTTGATGTACTTGCTTCATTCATTAATAAAGATCAAGATGTTTATTCCTTTCCCAATAAGATTATTAATATCAACCGTTGTTTTGATTACTAGTTGATGTTATGCTTTATTGTTAATATCAATATTTATTGGTAGTCAAACTGGTTTGAGGAGGGTCTGGTTTGTTTTGCAGGTTGTTGTTGTAGCAGAGGACGAGAGAAAATCTAGGACCAACCATCATAAACAAGGTACATGTTTCTCTTACTTCAACTCTATTGGCTTATAACAACGTATACAAACCCTTGTATGTCTGTCTTATCAACCCCAGTATGTTGGTAGTCTCTTCCCCTACTATAAGGTAAATTCCCTAACAACAGAAATGGTGACTCCGTTAGGGAGAATCCTATCTGCTTTGGGGTATCCAAGGCCATTTTTTCCAATATATTTGAAAGGTTTGTGTTTAATTTCATGTTAGGACCAGTTATTAAGCTTTGTTAGACCCTTTCTTGCTCAATTTTGAGTTGGATTTTGCATTTTTTGGGGACTTTTTTGCATACTCGCGAGTCTATGGTATGTACAGTCGCGGGTCTGACCCTTGTTCACCCGCGATCCACTCGTGCTTGTATCCTTACACAGTCGCGGGTACCTCTTGAGCCTGAGTTTTTCAATGTTGAAGCTCTTTGGGTGGGTTTTGATGGCATTTTTTGGAGTCCCTGCTAATCCTAGGTCTGTGTAAGACCCCTTGGAAGTAGTGTATTGTATTTTGATTGATCTTATTTTGATGTTTGGGATCTTTTTGAAGCAATTTGGGCTTGTTTGGAAGAGTTGGGGCTTGTTGACCCAAGTTTGAGGATTGTGAACTAGTTTGGTGTTTTTTACCCTAATTTGAGTCTATCTGAATCTACTTGCTCCAATTCGATTGGATTTGGAACCTTTTGAGTCTATTTGACTCTTTTTATATCTATTTGAGTGAAAATTTCTCATTTAGATTAGTTTCTTGTCTTTTCTTGTGCTTTTGGTCTTTCTTTTGTAGTGAAAGCTCAAGTATCTTTTCTGTTGTTTAGGACCTTGATTGCACTGTTTGTGTGCAGACCTAGATTTACCAAACCGTATTTCTTAGTAGGTCCTTTGATTTGTTTGGGTCTAAAAGTAATTGGTGTATGCTTTTCCCAATTTTGGCATGCTTACATGATACGAATCTGAAGGTTTATGGCTGCTTTCATTGTTTTATAAGGATATCTGAAAGTTTTTGCATTTGCTTTGATAATATGTTACTTTGAATTTCAGTTTTGTTCTTACCTTGAAAAAGCGTAAAAATTTGGTTCATTTTATAAGTTAATACTTTGCAAGCGGCTTAAAGGATTTAGGAGTGCTTTGCATAAAAAAACAATAAATTTTCTTTTGCATAGCTAGTTGTTTGAGTAGTTGCATGTTTACGTTTTTAGTTTGATTTTTCACATTAGACTTTAAATGTTTACCTTTTGCATTAGAAAATACTAAAGATTGCATTAGATACAAAATTTTTGCATATGAATTCAAGATTATATTTTTAGGACTTGCATTGAAAAGAAATGGAGAGTGGGTGAGTGCATTTTTGTGGTGATTAAGTGCTTCATATTTCAGTTAAAATATATCTTTCTTTAGTTGCACTTGTTTTACTTCCTCTGAAAGTTTTTGAAGTAAATATTTAAAGCAAGCAATCATTAATCTGGATAGGATCTTAGGTTTTCTTCTAGTTTAGAAACACACCTAATAGCTTAAGTAGGATTGTGGGGGTAGGGAGTTGTGAGTTAACTCCTCCACGATCACTCAAACTTGTCAAAACATAGGTGTCATTATTTTAGGGAGAAAATCCATCTTTGTAGAAGGTGAACCGGGAAGCTCCACTCAAACCGGAGTTAAGCACGAGGTCATGCGAGATTGAGTAGAGGAGAAACCCCTCCAATATTCAATTGAGCATCTACCAGAATCAGTGCGCGTATGGGGACTTATTAGTACATTTTGGTGCTTTTGAGTTTCAGGCATTGTTACCCTGCCCATGCGCATTGATTCGACCTACAATTGTCCCCTTGAACCCTCTCTTCAAGGTTGGTAACCTTATTATCCAGACTTTAGGGCTCTACATAGGTGACGTCGGAAAGCTATTTTTGTCGTACCTAGGACAGACATGGGAGGAAACCCTCTACATAAATTTGGGAAGGCGGTTTGGTGATTCAAACGCTTGCACCCAGAGGACCTGTATGTGGACCCTGGGTAATTGTTCTTCATCCTTCGTTGGTTTGTTTTGGGCTCTAATCATACCAGACTTCCCTCCGGAAGGCATCTGTTTTCCTGGTTTGGATTACCTAGGACCTTTCTAGTGGTGTGCTCTTTGTGCTGCTTGCTCTTAGTTGGCCTTAGAGACTTCTTGCTCATTGAGTTGAAAACTATGGTTAGCATTCCGGTGAGCACCAATCAAGGGACATATGTTCAGGGGGATCCTTGTGCTTTTCCATTGATTGGGAACGTTCGTACTCCCTTAATGGCTACCTTGAATTTTGAATCAAGATTAAAGAAGTGATCATTCTCAGATTTGTTGAGTGCATTAGTTTGGAAAATAATTTTTTTTTTACTATCTTCATTTCGAGTGGATTGCTTGAAATTGTTGAGAAGAGTGTTTTATGCTTTGGATAGTTTTTTAAGAAACTTTGGAAGAGCTGAAGTGTTGAATGCTTACGTTTTCTTGGTTTTGAAAAGTTCATATTCACCTCCTTGAAAATATTAAGTGAATTTAGCCCTTCTCGAGGTATTGAAAAAGCTAGTGAATGCTCTCATATTTTTTATTTCCCTTTCACCTCTTTTATTCCTTGATTTCAAATTGGAGTTATTGCAATAAAAAAAGGAGTTCATCTTTTCATTTTTGCTCATAGATCCAACTTAGTTGAAAAGAAAAAAGAAAAAATATTTTTGGTTTGGTATATTATTTTCGTGTTGTTGGATGAAATGAAAGAGTGTTTGTAGTCTTTTGGTTTGATTGGAAAATAAAATAAAAATGGTACTTTGTTCATTTACTCTCGGAAAAGAAAGATTTCTCCTTCCTTTAGCTAGTTGTCATCGAAAAAACGAACGAGTTGCACTTCATTTAGCTTAGTTGTGCATTTTGTTTATTTTACAAGTCCACACTTCATGCATTCACCTAACCGTATAAGTTAAAATCAAGTGGTATCCTAGGTTAAAATTTTATAGAAACTCGTGTGATAGGGTAGAGACGTGTTCCAACGTCTTAAAACATAGAAGCTGTCGTTATCTTCCTGCACTGCGTCCCAGGGACTTGCAGTTCTTCCACATACTAGTCGGTATATCGAACAACCTTTCACATACCTTCGGGTATATAGAAAGGTACACCACGTACTATACAATATATAGAAAAGCTCCCGTCATAAGGTTGTGCATTAGACAACACTAATACAGATTGGAGCTCTGACGTACCTTGTGTACATCACGGGATACCCCACTAGGTTCTTGAAACCATCCGAGTCAACCATTGGCCATCTTGGAGTGGAAATACACTGAGAACAACACTTGGGGAGCTACTACACACGTACTTCCAGGTAATTGGGTAATACAGACAGGGGTACGGTCCTAATCCTTCTTGGTTAGTGCTCTAAAAGATTGGGCCGAGTATTACTTTTAGACCCCGTAGTATATTGTGTTTTGCGACTCCTTGATACTCCCGTGAGGTTCCAGACCTTAATCCCACCTATCATATAAGTTTGCTTGCGGCTTTAGCTTGAGTAGGACTTGAAGTGTGTTTTTTCTTTAGAATTTTTTTTTTTAGGATAAGACTTTCATCAACCGTCTTGGACGAACAACCCTTAAGAAGATCCTGCAAAATATTGAATTTTCCACCTAAATATCCCCTTAGTTAGGAGGTAAACTCAAGAGAAAGCATGTATCAAACTACTACCTTTGGATCACACAAAGAAGGAATTCTTATCCCTAAATCAGGGGGGAGCTTTTCTCCTCCTATAAATATGCCTACCATTGGTCCTATGGGACCATTTCCGGTGTAAAAACCTCCTTCGCATAACAGATCTTTTCATCACTCGCTTGAAGGCAACCCTAGAGCTGTCGACTGCATCTACGCTCAACCCCCAGAGGACCCGATAGCAACTGCTTTTGGTACAACCAAATCATTTTGGGGGACCTCCTTAGGTCATGTCATTTCTGATTTCGGTTCACCTCTGATTATGGAGACTCCAGCACATCCACACCCTACCCGATTTATTCCGAACGACGAATTTATCGCACCAGTTCACGAGACTATCGAGCGTTTACGCACACTTGGAGAACGTGTAAGGTACCATATTTTTCCTCCCTGATCAACCCCGGAGGGAGCCATTCTTGAACATCATTTCCCTATACATTATTTTACTCTCCCTTCATCAGGAATATTTGTGCCTAATATGACCACCTACAAACCAGGCCAACCCTCTTTTCCATCTAGTATGCTTCAAAACCATTTGGTCGGTTCTACACCCCAGTGGGCTGTAATGAATGGAGGGAAACCTTCAACTACTCTTAATTTCGTAACTGGAACAACACCTCCGACTCAAAATTTGAGTGTAGGCTACCCTCTAGTTAGTGGTCAATATATGATCACGGTTCATCCTACGGTTAGTGGCCAACACATAATCAGGGGGCCAACCTCGGTTAGTGGACACAATCTAACTGGGGGGCAACCTCTAATTAGCGGGCACAATCTGACTAGGGGGAAACCTCTAGTTAGTGGAAATAATCTAACTAGGGGTACCCTATAGTTAGTGGACAAAGTCTAAGTGGAGGATTACCTTCGTTCATGACTTATAATATGACTAGGAGTTCACTCCCAGCCAAGGGAAAACCTTCGTGGGCACATCATGCGGGAGGATCATTTGTATGGACCCAATCCCCATGAAGTTATACTTATATAGGCAAACCCAATATACCAATGAATAACCTCTATCAAACCACTATAGGAAACCTATATCCCGGAATACCTTACCCTGGAAACACACACTCCCCATGGGGATGTTGGAGATTACCACCAATTGGACCCCCAGCCAGTGGCCCACCTCCTCCTCTGCCACCACCCCCACCACCTGTCCCATCTCCACCTCTGCCACCTGTCCCACCACCGCCCCCACCATCCAGACAACACCCTCATTCGAGAGGCCCCTCATGGGGGTAGTGGACCTCCATCCGATCCACCTCCTAACGTGCGAGGTCCCCCTCCACATGGACAACCCTCTATGGGAGGACCTTATGGTCAATTGATCTATGGTCCTATTGGTACACAAATTCCTTACCAATACTACCAGTATCTGCAACCAAACCGACAATTAGCATTTCTGGCTGCGTTAGATCTACTAGATCTGTCACGTTTGACCAACGATCCCATTCAACATGACATTAATTGGACACCCATCCCTGTGATGTTACCATCGGACATACCCAAATTTGATGGCAAACCCGATGAGGATCCCAAAAACCAGGTCATGACATATAATTTGTGTTGTTCCTCGAATTCCTTAATGGATGATTCTATTCGTTTGAGGCTCTTTCAACGAACCCTCACTGGTACCACCTCCAAATGGTACATTGAGTTACCACCATACTCTTTCTCCGATTTTGAATCCTTGGCCATGGATTTTATTACACATTTCCAATTGTCGATCGGCTATGAAACCGGTACATATATTTTAACCTCCCTTCGACAATATACCTCTACTCACATTTTGTATCACATTCAAGAATGGAGGCGGAGACAACGACTTATTAAAGCTCATATTCCAGATCATTTATTGGCTGATTGGTTCACTAAGTCATTGTTACCTATCATAGCCAAGGACGTTACTATGGGCGGGGACTCTACGGAAGAACAAGCCATATCGCATGCTTAGTACTTGGACTTAGTCTATGCTCAATATGGCACATTATACGATATAATCCCAAATGCACCTCGCCCTACATATGATCCAACCAAACCTCATACGAGATCACATGCCGATGGCATAATTGGTTTTGTTCACACCCAGCCTGCTACTCCATCGGTTGGATCATAGAGCTATATCGCTGCAACCCCAACCTCATCACAGGCTGGAAACAATACCAACCAGTCACCCAGTCCTGCTTCCACTGTGGAGGTGAATTCAGTCCAATCTACTTCATCTCAGAAATCCAGTGGTAAAAAGAAGAACAAAGGAAAATTGAAGAAGTCTTCTAACCAATAGGAACATAAAAACAACCCCGATCCCCCTGACACAAAATCAAAACGAAAGGCTAAATATCCTTTTTTACTGTGCAGTGATGACCACTTTACGAAAGAATGTGCACATCGTGAAGAGGTCCAAAATTTTCTCAAAGGAAATCCCCTACCCGCAGTTTTAATAGACCCCTTCCCCACACAACAACATCAAATGGTTGCACAACAAACCACTCCTCCTCATGGAGAACCATCCACAACTGCTCATGTTCTCAGGATGCATAGTGAATCGATCAACTTATCTAGCAGGACACACACTTACGACTCTATTCCCAATAAGGAATCTGATGGAGGCAATACTGAAAAACCCTCCACATCTGCATCCACTACTCCACCATCACTAGGTCCTTTTACCATTGAAAAACGTATACCAGATGCAATATTGCGTCCACCAAAAAGCACAATTAGAAAATCCATTTTCAACCCTAATGCCGAGGGTGCTAAAAAATACAATATTGTGGAAGATCTAGACCAGGAACCATGTTCTATGTCAACTCTTGAGGTCTTACAAAATTGTCTGAATCAACGCAAGACTTTGCTATCTGCTATCGGAGTAGTGGATCCTGATTCCTCTAATACAATCATGTTTAGATTGGAATACTTTCTGAGGCTTTCCCACCAATTAGAATTTTAGATCATTACCAATGTCACTTGGAAAAGTATCCATCGTACTGTCTTAGACGAAGGAGCCTCTACTTCATTCATGTCATTGTCCTGTTGGAGAGCCATTGGCTCTCCTGAATTGAACCGTTCCCCTACCACTATGAAAGCATTTGACGAATGTGGATTTCAACCAAAAGGGCTTTTACAATCTTTAGCCGTTGAACTAGGAGGTGACATTGTTTCTATCAACATATAAGTAATTACCGCCCCATTGGATTACAACTTATTACTTGGTCGAAATTTGTTCTATTCCATGGCCGCGGTCGCCTCTTCCGCATTGTACAGTTTCCCCATCATGGGAATATTGTCGCTATTGACCAATTATATTTGTGTACACTGGACACCACAACTCATCCTGCGGATAATGTCCCTCTTTTAGGACACTCTTCACAAATATATGAGAGTGTGGGGGTAGGACTCCTAAAATATTCATCCTTAATGGGAGTCTTTCCAACATCTGATCCCCCATCACATGTTGCCATGGTGAACATGATCTCATATGTGATCCCATCCTCCTCCAACCTGACGTATCCTTGGATTGTCCCCGATGTCATTGATGTTGATTCGATTGAATATCACATGCCTCTCATCCCAGCTGAAGCCACTTATGAAGCCATCCAACCGGCGTTTGCACTACCTAATGAGCACCACGTGGTGGCATCTGACTTAGTTTATCTCCAATATCGGCGGAACTCATCATTGCTATTATCCAATCATATCCTCTAGACTTTTCATTTTGATGAATCAATAATGGAAATCATGATCTTGGATGAGACTCCATTGGAAGACAATCACCATCAATCGTCTTTCCTCCTGTATTTAGACACGATAGAGAACGAGATTCACACAATTGTTTCACTGGATGTCTTTCCTAACCCCCAATATCCCATTCTTACTCAGGATACGGTCACTGAGGGGAATCTGGAAAACATCACTCTTACCACTGCCATAGACATATCGGTAAAAAGGCGTCGTGGAACACATCCACATTGGCCAAAATTGTTCTCCCGATGAAATCAAGACTTATATGGCCTTGTTTAAACAGTTCCACGACGTATTTGCATGGAGCTACGAAGAAATGCCCGGGATTGATACTGCCATTGTTGTGCATGAAATCAAAACATATCTCGACGCAAACCTATACAGCAAAAAATCCGTCTAGTGCACCCTAGAAAGACTACGACTATCAAAGCATAAATTGAAAAGTTGTTGAAAGGGTTTCATTTATCATGTCCCATTGATAGCTTGGGTCTCTAATGTTGTTTCGGTTACAAAAAGACAGGGAACCATCATATTTTTCATTGATTACAGGGATCTCAATAAGGTTTGTCCCAATGACAATTACCCTACCCCATTTATCGACCAAATCATTGACAACCGTGATGGAAGTGTCATCTTCTCATTTATGGATGGATTTTCTGGCTATAATCAGATTCAGATCCACCCATCCGATCAACATAAAACTACTTTCATCTACCCATGGGGTATGTTTTCATATCACAAATTACCTTTTGGCCTTAAAAATGTTGGTGTCACATTCCAGTAGACCATGTCGTATGCCTTTCACGATATCAAGGATTTTGTGGAACCCTACTCGATGATTTACCTGCTCATTCCAATCGTCACGAGTTTCACATCGATCATCTAACGACTGTGTTTCTCATATGTTTATGGTATAACATCCGTTTAAATACCCATAAGTGCATATTCTGCATGGAGTCCTGACCTCTCTTTGGATTCATCATTTCAAAGGATGGGATTCGTATTGACCCCCTCAAGGTAGAGGCCATCATATCCCTACCCGTACCCATGGAAATTACAGACTTTCAAATTTTGCAGGGGAAGGAAAACTACCTGCGTCGTTTCGTGTGAAATTTTGCGGAAAACATGGGGTTATATACTATTGTTAAAGAAGGACGTCCCATTTATTTGGGATGACTATGCCCAAAGTGCCTTTGACAATATCAAGCACCTATTACCCATGCACGTGTGTTACAACCACTAGATTAGACCAAGGATTATATCCTCTATCTTGCTGCCTCTACCTCAACTATTGGTATGTTTGTAGTGCAGGAGGATAGTAACACACAAGAACATGTGATTTACTACCTTAGTAAGGGTCTAACAGACTCTGAAACCCGTTATTCACATGTAGAGAAGTTGGCTCTGGTGGTCGTCATCGCCGTTCAGAAGTTTCGTCATTATGTTTTACTCCATACAACCACTATTATTGTCGATTCTAACCCTATGTACCATGTCCTCACACGTCAGGTACTGGGGGGAAAATATTTGCGCTGGATCGTGATTCTCCAAGTTTTTGATCTCCAGTTTGAAAAGGCTAAGTATAAAAAATCATTAGTATTCGTGAAGCTCATTTGTGATCTTCCACATAGTGATCAAGAATCTGAGCCCATTGAGTCTCTCCCTGATAAGTCATTGTTTCTAATTAGTACTTCTGACCCTTGGTATGGTGATATCACCTTGTATCTCCAAACAAAACGCTTTGAACCTCACTTATCCCGCGATGAACGCCGTAGTATCCATCACCATGCGAAATATTACCTGATCATCAGTGATACCCTCTATCAACGTGGTATTGATTCCATCTTACGACACTGTTTAACTCACGAAGATACTGAGCATGTTCTGAATGATTGCCACTCGGGGGCATGTGGCAGTCATCTCTCTGGGATGGATACAACCCCAAATATTTTATGCGTTGGATACTATTGGCCATCCATTTTCAAATATTGTATGGAAGTGGTCAGGAAGTGTCCTCCTTACCATCTTTTTCATCATAAAAAGCGCACACACCCAGCCTCACTCCATCTAGTTATCGTTGTTGGCCCCTTTGCAAAATGGGGCATTGACTTCATGCACTGTAATCCTACCTAGGTTGGGAGGCATGGTTGTATTATTGTCGCTATAGACTACTTTACCAAATGGACTGAGGCTATGCATACGTACCAGGAAGATGGAGAAATCGCCACACTCTTTACGTTCAATCATATCTTCGCTAGATTGGGAGTCCCACAAGCCATCGTCACAGACCATGGATGACATTTCCAAAATAAGATGGTAGATGAATTAAGCACCAAGTTGGGATTTCAGCATGAAAACCCAACCCCCTACTATCCTCAATCAAATGGACAAGTAGAGGCCATCAACAAGGCCTCAAAAACCATGATTCAGCGTATGGTAGGAACTCACAAGTCAAATTGGAATGTGATGCTTTTTTCAGCCCTTTGGGCATACCAGACTTCCATTAAAACCGCCACTGGTTTCACACCTTTTCAGTTGGTGTATGGACTAGAGGCATTATTTCCTATTGAGTGCGAAATTTGTTCCTTGAAACTAGTCGTTGAACTTTTACCAAACACAACTGTTGAGGAAGAAAGATTCTTATACTTAGCTAGACTCGACGAAACTCACCGTGATGCAGCTCTAGCCAATGAAGCGCATAAGAAATGCATCAAGGATCAGTATGACAAATCTATAAAACCTCGTATCTTCAACGAGGGTGATTTGGTCCTAACTTATGACCAAAAACAAGAAAAGATGGGGGCAGGTAAACTTGAGTCCATGTGGCATGGGACATACATCGTAAAATGTGTTTTGGATAAAGGAGCATATGAGTTGGTTGACTATGATGGAATATCTTTAGGGGAGCCTCGGAATGGGATCTAACTAAAGCGGTACTATGCTTAAGATATCTTGCATTAGTACTCTGTATATATTGTACATGACGTGTGTTTGAGTGACACTTTCTTTTAGTGTGTTAGGGTCTTATCTCGATTTTCGCTTATACCATGTTCTGCCTAGATGTGCAGATGGAAACCTACTATGAATTCGCGGATGGCGCTAGTCGTTACACCCGGAACCTTGCTTTGACAACTTGGGTACTCTATTCCCCTGCCGGTTAATTGATGAGAACATGAGGAACTTGCCTAGGTCCTGCAACTAATAACGTCCCCGAATATCACGCGGTGATTGGATTGTTGACCGACGCTTTTTCCTTGGTGTGGACCACATTGACATCTACTTCGATTCTCAACTAGTGGTCTCCCATCTAAACCGATTCTACGCTATATGGGACCCTATACTACTTCACTTGTTACGACGAGTACGTCTCTTGGAAAGGTCTTTTGAGGCTATTCAATACCAACATATCCCGAGATGCATGAATACAGTTTCCGATTCGTTATCTAACTTTGTATTAGATTGGCACATTGCACATTTGTAAGCATTTTTATTAAAGATGCAAAATTGGCATGACATGTAAAATTTTCATTAATGTATAAGCAAACATACATAAGATCCATATCCATCATGAAAACATATTGTATAAACTACTACGTAATATTTTATATTAAGTCTGGAAAAATGTTGTACAAAAAGGTACTGATACAAAAATCTGAAGCCCATGGATTTTAGTGTATCACATCTACAAAAAAATCTGAAGCTCGTGGCTTTCAGTATATCATCGCATATACAACCCATCATAGATGGTGCTCATGATAACATATGATCTCCCTTGCCACCCGACGGAGTAATCGACCAAAACGACTCGAAACTCCAGCAGTCCTACGCTCATAGTTTCATGGCAGGTCATCTATAGAAATCTCGGGAATGTCTATGGTTAGCCGTTGGAGGTTCTCCTCTAGCTCATCTAGATCCTCCACAACGTCCTGATGAACCACTACCATCTCACGATCCACTCCTCGCCTCTCAATAGGTGAGGATCCCGCTGGTATCGATGGGCCAACATCTGTGTAAGCACAATATCAGATATCAGTACTACAAAAAGATGAAAAAATCATAAAATACATAAAAACAAGAGAGTCTTTTTCTTACCTATCTCTCCCCACTGCTCTCCCTTGGGAAGAACCAAGTCTGGATCTATTCAGAAGTCTTCCCCTACATACGCATAGTCCTCCACCATGAGGAGTTGGATACGTAACCACCTAGAGAAAGTAGGTCCATAGGTGATCATTGGCCCACCACCACCATGAGGGGCTATCATCTTAGCCCACCGATGCATACGTGGGTCGCGCGGGTCAAGATAAATGATATATACCTGGGGGCAGAGAAGGGGAACCCTCTCCAAGAAGAAAGAGACCACAATGGAGCCGTAACCAAACTTCTTAGGCTCCCCTCTTCGGCACTTGGTCAATTGTTGCTTCAAGTTTGCGAGGAGCCCCTCGTACCAATTGAACACTATAGGAGCCATGCACTTGATGACATACAACATGTGAGCCTTGGTGGCCTGATGTGGTGCCCTACTACCTGCCACTCACTCAATAGTGAACAGTACGGTTCTCGAGGGACGGTCCCGCACGTTCTTGATGGGAATTTTCCCACCAAACATCTGTGTACCCGGAGTGAAAAACTGTCTGATAAGGTCCTTGGTAGTCCAGTCACCACACCTAGGTCCGGATAGTGACACTGGGGCTCCACGCTTGGATAACCCCATCATAAAATATATCCTCAATGTCCAAAGTGAGGATGTGTGCTCCAACTCAGAAATGTTGTTGGTCTGCATCCCACAACTGGATCAAATAATCCAATAGTTGTATTTGGGATCTCATCCCCTGTACATGGAAGAACTTGAGGAACCAACACTCTCTCAGAACATTGACGGAATGTGGATTGTTTATCGCTTTCACATCCTCCAGTTCATGTTCACGTTCCTTCCACTGCACCATTTTGAGTATCAAAACCTATATAAACATCAATATCAAAGGTATTAAAACGTTTATGGGGGCAAAATAAATATTCTTTTGGCCCCCATTTAAATGTTTATGGGACAATCTGCATCGACGCACCCCATCTTTGTAGACAGGGCGTCATTGACGCACTTGGTCCATGCGGGAGGTACGTCAGCACTGAGTGACGCACTTCCCTAAAGGGAGAAGTGCATCACCCATGGCGTGCACTCCCCCCTATTAAATGAACCCCCAAAACACTCAAAACATGCATGGAAATCAAAATTTCGACAATGAAATTGAAGGGAAGAGAGTTTAGGATTACCTTCAATTGACGATAATTTGAATGGTCGACCGACGCTCCTACGATATTCACCACAAATTCGAGCTTGAAAGGGATTTTTTCGCACTTTTCAACTTGGTAAAAATAAAATGGTAAATACTTTCTACTATTCATCCTTTTTATATCAAAATGGAATATTCCCTTTCTAATTTTTATTATTCCATGGGTTTTTTGCTATAGTTTATCTTATTTTTGTGTTTTAAATCCTTGTCGTAGCTCTAAACTTTGTTCTAAATCTTGCAGGTTGAAGATAGTAATGTTTGATTATGACGAAGACAAATGTTGACTTTTCAGACTCCTTATCAAGCGTGAAAAAGTTTTAGAGCGTTTTTTATACCATTATCATGCTCATTAAAACTAAGTATACAAGGTATCAAGCTGAGTCTTTGTTCTTTCTCTTGCTCGTAAATACATGAGAATAATTAACCAAGTTAGCTTTTATCTCTTTTTCGGGTTCATAAAATTTCTACGAAATAGGAACCTGTAATGTCCCTTATTAGGAATTTGATTAAAATTGCAATTTTCCACTTTTTTTTCCTAGTTCGACCTTTGACTAGTTTTGATCTCTAGGTCCCAAATTTGCCCCAAATGATCCCAAATATTCTGAGAAGGTATATGAATGATATTAGAACATAAATATGTGTGTTCAGGGATGCCTTTGGACCTTTAAAATACTTCTGTAAATCCTCTTTCAATTCTGATCAATGTAGGTAACTTTACTAGTGATTTTCCTTTGACTAGTATTGGCCTCTAGGTCTCAAATTGACTCCAAATGCCTTCAAATCTTCAAGGAAGGTGTATGAATGATATTATAACTTGAATATGATGTTTATGGATGAAATATGTCCAACAAAAGACCTATGCAAACTCTCTTAATATTCTGGACCAATTATACAATTTTACTAGTGATTTGGGGTTCAAATCCCCCTAGGGTAAGTACTGAAAATGGCTTCCCAAATGCCTCCAAACCCACTCAAATTTATGAAAAGAGGTATTTAATGTGTTAATTATTTTATTAGAGTCTCATGTGCACCATAAATGGATTATTACAACTTTTCTCACCCTCTCCCATTCAACTGCAAAAATCCTCAATTCGTCCCTTGGGGAAATGGCACTATTTCACCTCCCAATACAACTAAACTGAGTAAAAATGATTCAAATGCTCAAGTACAATACGTGAAACTTGTAGAAGACATCCATGGCAGTATATTGATCACAAATATATCATAGAATCATCCATTCATTCGAAATCATCATCAATACATTGGTTCACAACAAGGTAGTGGGGAAATGGCATTGTTCTTCCATTAAAAATGAGATTTATACATTTCTACTTGGAATTTCGACCTGAAACTTTTTGGAGATGAAGAAAAGAGTATTTCATTCATATTAAAAAATAAATGGGGCATTAAAAGCTTCCCCAAAGAGTACAATAGCTCACCAAAAACGCCCTCCCTCAAGGATCAAGAATATGCCATCAAAACTGGAAATGGTTGAAGGAGTGAGCTGCAATAGAAGAAACCATGAGCTGCCCTGTAGCTTACACCTGCAAATAAAGACTCTATTAAAGCTCCAAATGAAAGGTCTGAATGGCCTTTCCAATTACCAACTTGGATGGGAATCTTTCACCCTCGAAATTGGCTAAGGCAAGAAACTAGTCATCCACTAGCTCTCCCTCTTCACAAATGCAATTGCAAATTCTACAAATGATCAAAAGCTGGTTTCATTCTTTGTTATTGACATTTATAAAGTTCTAATTTCCTCCATGGGTTGAATTCCTTCCAAGAGACTCATGCCAACTCAAGTTGGGAAGAGATTCCAAGGAACGCAACTTGTACAACAATTCCTAGTTTCCCACTTCCACCAAATCACATGTGGAAGCATCTTAGCTTCCCTAACACCCTTGAGCGCCCTCTTGGAGTCTATTTTTAGCCCTGACATTTCATATATGTCATATGTCAGCCTTCAGGTCTGATTTGTGTCATAGGTGTCATAGCATCTTCATCATTGTTGTCATAGAGCTAGGGAATCTAGCCCAAGTGTCTCACTAACTCCAAATTGCCTCTTCCTCTTCCATGGGAGTTACTCTTCCTCTATATTTCGACCATGGATGAGTCATGCCATGAATAATACCTTTTGGAATCCCCTAATTATGTTACCATTCACCTTGAATTCGAATTGGTGAGAGAATGATGCTAAGTGTAGTGGGGAAATCTAGCCATATGTGGGTCCCACTTCCTCCATGTGTCATCATGATCAAATGCCACTTTGATTTTCACTTGTATATATTTATTTAGATCCTTTATTAAATATTTATGCCACTCTAATGTTCAAACATCATTTATTATCCCCATTATTCCAAATCCCAAAGCTTCCACCCCAAACCTAGGAAACTAGTAATATTCCTCCTTGGCAATTATTTGACCTTTAACATCAATTTTACAAACTCTAATGAATATGGCCAATGCGATTAGGCCATTGTGACCCAATTCCAAATTTGGGACATGACAAGTCCTCCCTTCCCAATATTGCTTGTCCTCAAGCAATTTCAAACATGGGTGTTGAAGAACCTGCTTCCTGTATAATTCTTTGAAGTTGCCATTGAATTGCCCAACCTTGAGTCTTTGAGTTTCCTTGAAGATTTTAGAGAGGAACCACCATGCTTGCTGCTACACTACTCTGATAAAATTCACTTTATTAAGTGGGAAATCCATCTCCCATACTGCTTGTTTCCCAAAAAAAAATTCAAACCAATGAGACAAAAATTATTCCAGGGTCCCATTGCTTGTATTGCACCCCAACAATTAAAAGTGCTCTCCAACCCATACCATCAGATAAGAGGATTCCTGGATCCCATTTTCTTGTATGCATTCTTCCAAATATCATGAGTACAAAATCTATATCATCAAAGTACACAACAACATAATGAAAATGTACATAAAGGAGATGCTTCATCAAAGAGTCATGAAAGTGCTTATACCTCCAAGCATGTAGACCACCATTTTCCAAGTGCATACAATCTTCAACTGACCCATCAAATCTGCTCCAATGACATAGGTGAGGATCCCATTTCCGATAGTGCTGCTCCAAGAGAATGTGATATGCATCAAAATATTCAGCCATGCATTCTTTCATCCAATAAGTGAATGAAGAATCTCCACTAAAATCTGAACCAAATAATGAGCAGGAAAAACAAGGAGAATTCAAAGGACTCAAAGAAGTCTCATCCATACATCCATGAGGATATGTATCATCATAAGGTAAAGCAATATGCTACTTCAATTCTAAATAATGAGGTGCTCTCTTCATGTCATCATCAAAAGGAGAGGTAGGAGTTTCATACCCCTCATGTGGCACCACTAGGAAAAAACCTTTCACCTAATTTTCATCCCAAAGTGATGTGGCTGGAAAAGAAGTGTGGGGTGAGGAATTATGAACCAACTTTAATTCTTTACAAGTCTTACCCATTGAAATATTTAATTCATCTTCTCCATAATTGGCTGGTCCAACTATTGTGAGATCATGTACCTCTTCCAAGGTTTTGCAACTCTCTCCATGAGGCAACTCATAATCCCTTTGAACAAGGACAAGTGCTTGTCCTTCTTCTTGTTTTAGTGTATCATCTTCAAGAACCTGCATATCAACATGTACCTCATGTTCCACAATTACATTAGGTTCCTCTTTTGTGGCATAAATTGTTTCATCCTTTTCCTTGAAAAGAGAACCATTGCTCATTATTTTTTCTGAGTTGCTTCCAATTTCACTAAGCAACAATCTGAACTCTTGAAAGTATTGTCTCCGCTTGTCTTCAAAGGATGGTTCAAGTAATTTCCTAAACTCCTCATTCTCCTTTAAGGTTCCTTTCTCATCCTTACTCATGGTGACCAATGAATGCACTTCTTCTCCTACTTCTTCCCTTTCACCAAAGTACATCCAGTTTCAGTTTCTAAGGGTGGTGGCTTATTTATTTGAATCCTGGTATTCATTAATGTTCTACCACACCAGGTGCCAAGACCATGCTCTGATACCACTGTAATGTCCCTTATTAGGAATTTTATTAAAATTGCAATTTTCCACTTTTTTTCCCTAGTTCGACCTTTGACTAGTTTTGATCTCTAGGTCCCAAATTTGCCCCAAGTGATCCCAAATCTTCTGAGAAGGTATATGAATGATATTAGAACATAAATATGTGTTTCGGGGATGCCTTTAGACCTTTAAAATACTTCTGCAAATCCTCTTTCAATTCTGATCAATGTAGGTAACTTTACTAGTGATTTTCCTTTGACTAGTATTGGCCTCTAGGTCTCAAATTGACTCCAAATGCCTTCAAATCTTCAAGGAAGGTGTATGAATGATATTAGAACTTGAATATGATGTTTATGGATGAAATATGTCCACCAAAAGACCTCTGCAAACTCTCTTAATATTCTGGACCAATTATACAATTTTACTAGTGATTTGGGGTTCAAATCCCCCTGGGGTAAGTACTGAAAATGGCTTCCCAAATGCCTCCAAACCCACTCAAATTTATGAACAGAGGTATGGAATGTGTTAATTATTTTATTAGAGTCTCATATGCACCATTAATGGATTATTACAACTGTTCTCACCCTCTCCCATTCAACTGCAAAAATCCCCAATTCGACCCTTGGGGAAATGGCACTATTTCACCTCCCAATACAACTAAACTGAGTAAAAATGCTTCAAATGCTCAAGTACAGTACATGAAACTTTTAGAAGACATCCATGGAAGTATATTTATCACAAATATATCATAGAATCATCCATTCATTCGAAATAATCATCAATACATTGGTTCACAACAAGGTAGTGGGGAAATGGCATTGTTCTTCCATTAAAAATGAGATTTATACATTTCTACTTGGAATTTCGACCTGAAACTTTTTGGAGATGAAGAACAGAGTATTTAATTCATATTAAAAAATAAATGGGGCATTAAAAGCTTCCCCAAAGAGTACAATAGCTCACCAAAAACGCCCTCCCTCAAGGATCAAGAATATGCCATCAAAACTGGAAATGGTTGAAGGAGTGAGCTGCAATAGAAGAAACCATGAGCTGCCCTGTAGCTTACACCTGCAAATAAAGACTCTATTAAAGCTCCAAATGAAAGGTCTGAATGGCCTTTCCAATTACCAACTTGGATGGGAATCTTTCACCCTTGAAATTGGCTAAGGCAAGAAACTAGTCATCCACTAGCTCTCCCTCTTCACAAATGCAATTGCAAATTCTACAAATGATCAAAAGCTAGTTTCATTCTTTTTTATTGACATTTATAAAGTTCTAATTTCCTCCATGGGTCGAATTCCTTCCAAGAGACTCATGCCAACTCAAGTTGGGAAGAGATTCCAAAGAACGCCACTTGTACAACAATTCCTAGTTTCCCACTTCCACCAAATCACATGTGGAAGCATCTTAGCTGCCGTAACACCCTTGAGCGCCCTCTTGGAGTCTATTTTTAGCCCTGACATTTCATATATGTCATATGTCAGCCTTCAGGTCTGATTTGTGTCATAGGTGTCATAGCATCTTCATCATTGTTGTTATAGAGCTAGGGAATCTAGCCCAAGTGTCTCACTAACTCCAAATTGCCTCTTCCTCTTCCATGGGAGTTACTCTTCCTCTATATTTCTACCTTGGATGAGTCATGCCATGAATAATACCTTTTGTACTCCCCCAAGTATGTTACCATTCACCTTGAATTCGAATTGGTGAGAGAATGATGCCAAGTGTAGTGGGGAAATCTAGCCATATGTGGGTGCCACTTCCTCCATGTGTCTTCATGATCAAATGCCACTTTGATTTTCACATGTATATATTTATTTAGATCCTTTATTAAATATTTATGCCACTCTAATGTTCAAACATCATTTATTATCCCCATTATTCCAAATCCCAAAGCTTCCACCCCAAACCTAGGAAACTAGTAATTTTCCTCCTTGGCAATTATTTGACCTTTAACATCAATTTTACAAACTCTAATGAATATGGCCAATGTGATTAGGCCATTGTGACCCAATTCCAAATTTGGGACATGAAAGAACCCCCCTAGAGTTCTCTTAAAGCTCTTTTCAGACTCCCTAAATGACAAAACATCACCAAGTGAACTTGATTCTTTCATGCTTGTAACAATATTAGAAATGTCGTCTTTCTGGTGATAGTTTACTCCTTGCTCGGACCAGTGAGACTACTTACGAAAAAGGAATACTCTAGTTAATCATGGCTAGAAGAGTTCTCTCTCATGTTGTTTTATCCTTTTTCGCGTGAGGAGACTAAAATATATGAAAAATTACTCATTGGAGTCTTCTTTAGTCCTTTTAGACTCTCTAAAGATGAAATGACGCCAAGTTTACCTTCTTTGGACTCGTTAAAATATGACATTAAAGGGCCCTTTCAGGGACGAACCCCTCTTATCTTAGGTTCGTAAAACATGTGAGATTGGACTCATCTGAAGGATGAGCTATACTGAGCATCTGTTATCCTTCTCAAGCTCGTTAATAAATAAAGAGGTACTCATCAATCATGATGGGGAATAAGGAAAGAGTTTTTATTCACTTGTATTAATGACAGTTTATAGTTGCTCTTGAACATGGCACTTTTTTTCATCTCATTCAAACCACTTGGATAATTTGTTTGTCCTCGAGTCTTACCAATTCCATGAGTCATCATACTCCTTTGGGTCATCTTAAGAATGCATCAACCATTTGTTGCATTAGGTATTGGTATTCATCTCGGCATGTCAATGCTTCCAAGTGATGGCATTCCATGTTCAAGGAAGTTTTTTGTTGAGTCAGCCTCTGTAGTCATTATACCCTCCTTTGTGTCAGTCATCCTTGAGTCAGTTTCAAAAGTTACTCTGCCATCCGTTCTACCTCAAAACATATTTGGTCTCGTTTCATGTCGATGATGGGGGAAGCATCATGGCCCTCCTTCGACGAGTTTATCCTTGTTGACTTCAACACATCATCCAAGGATTGAACCTAGAAACTAGTCGAGTACCTTGGGCCTGCATGCCTTAATGGCAGGTTACCTCACTTTCAATAGTAAGTTTACATCATTGGTTTCTGATTGAAATATTCCACCGAATGTTCGACCTCAACTCATTGATTCACAATCTATGGTATGTACTATGATACCTTGGGGATCATTGACATCAATGATGATTTCCATCGCACTTGTTAATGGTATACATCAAGGACTAATAATCAAGTGGTTTCTACCGTGTTCGACTTCAACACATTGTAATCACAAGGTTAGATTTGCATCATTGCGGGTTCGGGTTGAAGACCCTGGTTTAACTTATGTATTTTAGGCTGTGATGGAGATTTTTTGAGTCATATCACACAGATACACTCTTGTATTGGTCATGGTTGTGTAATAATCTCATCATGGATCTACGCTTGTGTTCAGTAGCCATGATTGTGTCCAGCCAGTCACTACTAACGTGGATCTGCAATGTATTGGTCGACAACCATGTTACGAGTCATTTGGGACATATATCTCATAGTTATTGTACTGCATAAGTCTTTGTTTAGCACTTTAACCGGTGGTTCTTGCCTCAAATTTCCATATATCAAAGCACCTTACCTACCCTATCTTGTTAGCTTCATGCTTTGGGGGCATTATGTTACACTAAAATCTCATCGTTATGAGTTATGTGTCCTTCATTTGTCCTAACTCTTTAAGCACTTAAGCCAAATTGATTGAAGGAAGAGTTGTGGTTATCATTTTTCCCTTTGTTGTCACCCCGACACACCTGGCGCATTGATAAAGTGCGTCAGACTCTGGGTGACGTGCTATGCACATTGACAGAGCGTGTCACTGATACATTCCGCCTTTGAACAAAGTGCGTCACTCCTTAAAGATGCAGGTTGTCTTTGGACAAAGTGCGGCACTGCCAGTTTAAAAGGAAAAAGAGAAGGTTCGAGTGCCTTCTAGAACCCATGGCTTTGTGGAGGCTTATCCCTATGAACTAGGAAAGGTGGCATTTGGTTCCCTAACCTTTTGGGATAATCCCTTGAACTCCTCCCACAAATCCTCAACCTATTCTATCCATTTAGGCCTATATATACAAGCCCTCTCTTCATAGTTAAGGAGGAGAAATATAGAGCACCTTAATGCTAGAGAAATTATGTTGGAGCTTATTCTCTTTCATCCATTAAGAGGCAAAATAATGATCTTTGAGGCCAGGACCATTTGGAAGAAGTTGGAACGTCAAAGCTTGGTTGTAACCTCTTCCTATGTGTTTCTTTCATTTACAGTAATATAAATTCTTTCCATAAAGTCTTGTTGTATTAATATCTTTAGATTTGGTTTCTTTGAATACTAGTTTAGACTAATCCATATTGCATATTATTGTTATTGGTATTTGTATGTTTCCAAATTTTTTTGCATTGTCTTGCAGTTGAAGATGAGGATCTACATCAAGCAAGGAGGTAGCACTACAATCATAAGGTAAGCCATTCCTCCATACCTTTTGCAATTTGGTTAATCTCGGAAAGATTTTTGCATTCTGTACTGTTTTTGTTCTAGATCCTAACCATTTGAACTAGGGAGATCGGTTAGTGTCCGCATTAATGGATTGTCCGTAAACCACTATAGATCTCCAAGGCATGATCTTCAACACTGGATTTCTTCTTTCCTTCAAAATATAAGAGAAGTCTTGTCCCTTCCGATCAAGTCATTCTAACCAAAAAAACTGTCCCCACTGTAACCTCATCATCTTCTCAAAGAAGATATCTTGATCAATTTGATAAGCTTGGTCATCCTAGACCACAAAGGATTTACTTCCTCATGCACTTTAACATTCTAAAACCGAAAGGAGGCTGCACTCCTCAAGAATACTCTTCTTCCAATTTACCAGTCATTACAACTAGAAGGCGATGATGATTGCAGCTAGTCCACCCCCCATGATACACACAGGAGCACTCTCCACATAAGAGAACATCTCACATAGGGATCATCCCACACAGGGATACACTCCACAAAGGAGTATTCTCCTTAGTCAAAAGAGCAACTAGAGAATCGGCTCTATGCTGACATACACAATGTTAGCACTTCAAGTCTCTTCTTGAGACTCTACCTAAGCTTCTCCTTAGTCAAAATACCAATCAAATAATCAACTCTATGCTGACATACACAATGTTAGCACTTCAAGTCTCTTCTCGAGACTTTACTTGAGCTTATCCTTAGTCAAAAGACCAACTGGATAATCTGCTCCTCTGCTGACAAACATAGTGTTAGCACTTCAAGTCTCTTCTCGAGACTGTACCTGGAGCTTCACCTTAAAAGACCAACCGTAGAATATTCTCCTATGCTGACATACACAATGTTAGCACTTCAAGTTTCTTCTCGAGACTCTACTTGGATCTTCTCCTTAAAATACCAACTGGATAATCTACTCCTATGCAGACATACACAATGTTAGCACTTCAAGTCTCTTCTCGTGACTCTACCTAGAGCTTCTCCTTAAAATACCAACCAGAGAATTTGCTCCCATGCTGACATACACAATGTTAGCACTTCAAGTCTCTTCTCGAGACTCTGCCTAGAGCTTCTCCTTAAAATACCAACTAGAGAATCTGCTCCCATGTTGACATACACAATGTTAGCACTTCAAGTCTCTTCTCGAGACTCTACCTATAGCTTCAACTTATGTAGATGATGTTATTATTCTCCTCACATGCACATATATTAATGTATAAGGCTCTAATGTGTGTGCACCCACATTAGACTAGACATTGTTTATTCCACAAGGGGTAGCTAGTCCCTATCAAATAAACAAGTCAAACCTGGTGTATAATGAGATAGATCACTCCATCACGGATCACTCCCTCACAGAATATGTAATGTGACCTCAAGACTTATTCACACTTAGCCAAATCACATGACTAAGAAAGGCTATGCAAGCACCTCGTGCCCTAATCACACCTAGCCAAACCACATGGATAAGCAAGGCTACGCTAGGGCCATTCACCACTAGCCAAGTCACATGGCATTTTCTTGTGAGTGAATGTATCATTCTACTTGGTCAAATCACATTACCAATCTCGTAGAATGTCCGCTCGATGCTGCACCTTGGAGAAAAATCAACATCTCATCCACAAAATCCTTCCTCTCGAGAATCAATCTTGGAGAATGTGCAAGATATGAAAATATGGGATACCTTCCCATTTATCACAAGATATGAAAATATGGGATACCTTCCCATTTATCACAAGATTATGATATTTGATCCCTCTATCACGAAAGCAATATGTGCATTGAATCCTCTTGAGTCATCTTAGGGACTAGTCTCTCCATTCCATCATAGGGGGTCTGAGAGATCTTTCCACTCCATCACAGAGTGTGTAGGAGAAAGCACTAATATCCCCATCCCATCATAGGGTGTCCGGGAGAAGGCATTGTTCCATATTGAGTCATGAGTTGATGAGTGAGAAACCAGGGACTAATATATCCACCCCACTTGGTGTCCAAGAGAAGGCACCGCCCCACTCTATGCATTCAGGGACTAATCTCTCCACCCCACTTGGTGTCCAAGAGAAGGCACTACCCCGTTTTGAGTCATCTTAGGGACTAATATCTACACCCCACTTGGTGTCCGAGAGAAGGAACTGTCCCACTTGACCCACCCCTATCCAAGTCACATGGATAATACTAGGGAAATGATCAATGCTCAACCTCTAGGAGGATAGTGTGTGCAACTGAGGGATAATATTCTCACCTCGTCACATGATGTCTCAAATAAGGCATTGCCCCACTCTTAGCCATTCACCCCTAGCCAAGTCACATGGCTAATACTAGGGTACCACCTGCTCGATGCATCAACACTACTCATCAAGGGCCAGTCTCCCCACCCCGTCACAGGGTGGTTGGGATCTGATACTTCCCTGTCTCTAAGCCATCTGAGCATCATTCTTGCTTTGTATCTGAGCATCCTGCTCGTTCTGCATCTGATCATCCTACTTGCCCTACATTCGAGCATCTTTCTCCCTCTACATCTGACCATCCCGCTTGCTCGACATCCAGGCATCTTGCTCCCTCTTCATAGAAGCCATCTTGCTATCGTGGGATATGAAGCCAACTCCCTTTGAAAAATGCGTTACTCTTTCTCCTTCTTAAGCCTAAACTCATCATCAATCTTGGAGTATCAATATTCCTCTTGATGTTGAGCCTCACTGCTACATCCTGGGTAGTTGCTCCCTCTGAATATAGAAGTCTATGTCCATGCCATATTCTTCATCAAGCAACTCTTCCGGTTTGAGTTATTCATGTCATCACTTTGATTTGGAATCCATATCATCCTTCATTCCATGCTTGAGATTCCACACCGGATCTCCATGATACAAGTATACCAAAATTAATTAACCATTTTCCTAATCATCAACAAAACACCACCTTTAATTAAATAAGGCTTATTACTCAAGCCATTAAATACTTATCTTTATTGTTGACTTCCTTTAATTGTAATCATTGTTTTAACTTTGCCGATAATTATTTCCTAGTTTATTTGGTTTACTAGGAACAAGGCAGTCTTTGAAGATCAGACCCCATGTATTCATAAAATGTCCAATCAAATTCTGAGTGTTTATCTATCCATCTTCAGTAAGCAAGAGCCTTTAAACATAAAAAGGGTGGGATCTTTTGTTCCTCAGTTCAATTGTCCTATCCTATTCTTCGATGGTGCTGCTCAAGATGGTTTGTGTGCAGCCAGGGGAGCAATCTTCTTGAATGAATGGCATTACTATACATTGAGACTTAATTGTGGGGGAGGGACCAACATGAAGGCAAAACTTCTCGCTTTGTGGTGTGTTTTAAAAGTGGCAAGTGTATTTGGTATTGATGATTTAAAGATCTTTGGGGACTCCAGGGTTACCATCAAATGGGCACAGGATGATTATAATCTTAAAGTTTTATCTCTCATCCACTGGTGCAACCGGATTAAATCTACCATACATCTCTTTAGGAACATCTCAATGGAACACATTTACAGGAAACATAATCTTCTGGCTGATAAACTATCTAAGCAGGCTATTGGCAACAAAGAAGGTATCCTTCTATGGGAGGAATACCATAATTCTCAGGTTGTGGACTTGGGATCTTTGAAATTGTTTTGAGGATTGTATGGTTTCTGGATTTTGTTGTCATTGACTCTTGGAAGGACTGATGTTTTTTGTTAAAGTCATATGAGAGCTAGAATATGCTGTATGCATTTTCTTTTTTGTTTAAGCATGCAAGTTTTTTCTGCCTTATGTAAGTCATGGACAACCATGTACCTTTTGATTCATATGAATAACATTGGTACGCTTTTTTTTTTTTGCTGAAAAAAATTGTTTTAACTTTGGTAAAAGCATTTTAACCTGTGCATATAAATCACCCAACCAATTGGTAAAACCATGTGTTGGAAAGAAAACCGTGTTCATATGTGAAATCCCACATACTAAACCATGTTTATACGTGAAATCCCACACACAAAACCTATCCATAGTTAATAGAAATTAGTAAATACCATATACTAATGAAATACCATGGGTTGGAATTGAATACCATGGGCCAATACCCTTACAACTCCAAACCACTAACCCAACCATTGGTTCTGACACCATGTTGATTTTATGATTATTTTCAGATATTGATGATTACTACCTTATGATATAACACATATCATAGAATAACCATACACTGGAAGTATCAACCACATATGTAATAGGATCACATAAATATAGCCAAGCACAAGAGACATAAGATTTATCCTGAGATTAGAGCTTCATCCTTATCACTTCATTGTGGTAGAGAGATAGATGAACTTATTGGTTGGTGTTATGAGTTGGTACAATAATGAATTGACCTTTAGCAATATATAGGTATTCAAGGTAAATTTTACTTAAAGTCACGTCTTTGCATGATTTTACCTTTTCACTAAATAAATACATTATTAATAATATTATGAGCTTATGGGAATCCCTCCTAAAGCTACATAAATATCAACATTCGAGATTTATTTTGTTAGCAAGAAACAACAAAACCAATATATCTACTAGGTCAGTCCCCTAGTAGGTGAGGAATTGCATATATTGTCTACGAGTGGCTCATGGTTCCATCAAAGCTGCTTCACCAACCCTTTCATCCTAAAGGCTATTAATAAATGGATTGTCGATCCCAAAGGAGATTCGAATGAACTAGTAGTTTTTTATGTCTTTTTCTATTTTGGGATTTTCTTCTTCTTCACAATTTTAATGTGTTTGGAAATTTCATCATGCCCTGAGATTGAACTCATGACTTTTAGGGAAAATTCTCTATTTTGTGTTGGTAGCACTATTGGAAATTGTGGTAATTTATCTTGCCACGTATATTTGGTAGACTTGGTAGTTGGCTTATTAAGGACATCTTTATTGCTACATAACTTATCCAAGAATCCAATCCATATATGTTTCTAGATGTCTTGATCATCTGAGAGAGTTCACCATACGTATAAATCCTTATTCATGGTTAATGGAAGATACAGAGAGTGTTGTGGGCAGTTTTCCCCTTTCACATTGCATTTGTGGCAGTTTATTTTGTATTGTGTCCTGGGAATTGAGTCTTGGGTGAGGTGGTGGCGTTGTACAATAAACCATTGTGAACAAGATAAATGCATTATGTAAGGGCTGCGAAGATGGGTCATGTCTTGAGCTATGTGAGCTGGTAGTTGTGTGAATGAGGCAAAATGAATTAATGGGTCGTAGCCCATGGTAGAAGGTGAGCTTGGTTTTGCATAGGGAAGAAAGTAGAGGGCCTCCCAGGTGTAAAAAAGCAGTCGTGAGAGTCTTCCTTTTCTTCATGTTCCTACCCGACAAGGAGAGGAGTCGCCTCTCTTTTTTGACTGAGTGTGGACAGAGCCAAAATCTCAACCTTGTCCATATTGCTTGGGATCTATGAATGAAATAACCTCATTTTAGAGGCCTCCCTTTGTTGTTGTTTCTTTATTTTGTGGTGATCTTTGCTCTTGGTTGATTCGTTTTAGTCTGGACATAACTTGGATAAAGTACATAGAGAAGTCTCTCGTGTGGTGGGTACCTCTTGTCTTTGCCATATAAGCCTCCCACTTGCTCTCTCAATTCATAGGAATGAGAATTTCTAGAGCTCGCATTTTTTTAGTGAGAAAACTGGGAAGACCCTCACGTGAAGACTGTTGGATGATGTGAGAGGAAGGGCCAAGCAACATAAGTTTTTCTTTGTGTTGCATATGATTAGGATCTCAATATTTCTGCCCAAGAAATAGGAATGTGATGTGGTTAAGCTGCTAAAGTCCTTGGTGGACTCTCAATTATGATGTGTTAATTGTTATCGTGGATTCTCAATTATGGTGGAATCTCAATTCTGATGTGTTAACTGTTATTGTGCTCCCATTGTTTAATGGTTGAGCATAGTGAAGGTTGAAATGCTCCCATGGTGTAGTGGTTGAGACAAAGACTAGTGTTTATACCCCGTAAGTGTAGCCAAAACTCCTTGTAAATGAGTTGAGTGGATGTA
This sequence comes from Larix kaempferi, assembly GCA_027924585.1. Taxonomy (NCBI): domain Eukaryota; kingdom Viridiplantae; phylum Streptophyta; class Pinopsida; order Pinales; family Pinaceae; genus Larix; species Larix kaempferi. The sequence goes on along the minus strand of BSBM01000372.1, from coordinate 13,672,782 downwards.
ATTGAAGGTTGTAACCTGAATTTGAGTAGAGACTCAGTGTAATTTGGAAGCCATAGCTGTGTATGTTGAAGAGGACCAGGTCGAAGCTTGAAGATGGGAATAAGTTCAAAGTATTTGCAGTTTTAGCTACGTTTGATGAAGAGGACTAGTAGTGCTATGTGTTTTAAGGGGGAGAATAACCCTTAATGAGGTGAATCTATGAGTATGTATTTGTTGCCTGCCAGTTGTTTATAGTTGAACATTTGTGAGATTGAAAGCTGTGTAAAGTTTGCTTTAAAAACTTGTTTAAGAAATCCATTCCCTACAAAACTAGGAAGTCCAACTGTAGAGACTAGCTATTGAAAGAGTTGGAGCCAGAAGGTTGACTGTAAATCTTGAGAATTAGGTTTTTCCCAACGGACTATGAAAGTTTTAAAAATGGAAGATATGAATACAAATTTGGTATTTGAATTGTGTGAAGAAGAATGCATTGCTGAAAATACTGTATGTTGAGAGCAACTTAGTATATGCTGCACCACAATATGATTAAGAGCACCTTACTGAAGTAGAGTTGATTGCATTTGAGCTCGAAGCAAAGTTGATATATAAATTATTGTTTACCATAGATAACATGTTTGGATAGGTGGATCAAGTGGATGACAGTCCAATTGTTGTTGCAATTGATGACAAAGAACTTGTTTATCTTTCTACCAATGATGAAGTTGGGGCAGAAAACTTTGATTTTGTCGCAGAATTGAAGTATATTGTTGAATGGATAGAAATGCCCAAGAATGTTGATGTTGTTGATAAATACTACACCATAGTTGTAGAGGTTGAAAACTTGGAAGAAGAACCTGTTGACAACATTCTCACGCTGTGGAGTATTGAAGAAATCAGGTACTATATTGAATTGATTTTGTGGCAACAATCCATTGGACAGGTTGAAGCATGTATGACAGTTGAAGAGGACACGTGGATTTTTAATCTACCCACTGTGCATAAGTTGAAAGAGATGAAAATTGAGCTTGAAGATCAAAGAATGGATAGTATTTTACAGTTGATTGTCTATGTGTATAGCTGGAAGAATGCCAATGAAATTTTTCAAAATGTTGATGGAAGAATGAGGCCAAAAGAAGCTAATCAAATGTCAAAGATGACAAACAAAGTGAAGATGAAGATGCCAAGGTACATTTATTTCAAGGTATGGCGTTGACAAAGATTTAAAAGAAGAAAACATGTTTAAAATTTTAGATGTATGTTTTTTTTGAACAATTTTGTGTTTGTAAGCCTAGATGAGACTTAGATCGGCATGCAAGTTTCTCATCTCTAAAACCGATGTTTTCCGAAATTGTTGTTTCGTAAACCTTGAAAATGTTGTGGCATAGCTTGTATGCATTTTGTTGTGGCTGTAGAAATTAAGGGGGAGTGTTGGAAATTGTGGTAATTTATCCTGCAATGTATCTTTGGTAGAATTGGTAGTTGGCTTATTAATGACATCTTTATTACTGCATAGCTTCTCCAAGAAGCCAATCCATAGATGTTTCTAGACATATCGATCATTTGAGAGAGTTCTCCATATGTATAAATCCTTGTTCATGGTTAATGGAAGATACACAGAGTGTTGTTGGCAGTTTTCCCCTCTCACATTGCATTTGCGGCTGGTTTATTTCATTTTGTATATTTTGTTTTGGGCATTTTCCCCTACTATATGTTGTCCCCTCCTTCAAGCACTAGAGTATATGTCTGAATGGATGTATGGGTATGTATATTCAATATATTTGAATGGTCCTTATCTTTATACAAACTTGTTGATATCTTCTTGGTGGATAGATCGCTCTTCCATTCAATATTGGGGCTGGCCTTGACTGAGGTTATATACCATACTTCCAATGTAGGAATTCCTAGTTGTAAAAAATAAAATGTATATTCATTATAACTATGGACCTCTTGAGTATGAATCTTTATTTACATGATTGGACATATCGCATGATGGGATAAACTAAACAAAAAAAATTATAATTTATAGCCTAAAAATGTTGCAATAATGTTAGAAAACAATTTATAGCCTAAAAATGTTGCTATAATGTTAGAAAACAACATGCATTTAATGAAGCTAGTTTCAATCTCTACAAGAAATGAGACTTTTATGGTAATGTGAGGTTAGGTAGTGCACTGATGGATTTCATTCTTTTTATTTTGAATGTGGTTTACCAAAATTATGCGGGCAACATGGAACACAACTATTGTGCCACCGTGTTGTTGATTATGATTGTTTCAACTAATATGATTTTAGTAAGGCGGTCTATTCATGCCATCATGGCACAAAGACCTTATCACACATTGAATCTTCTTTCATTTTTTAGTAAGGACTTGTCTAAAAATTCGATGATTTGGATTGGACAACCATTTTTAGCCGAAATCTGGTGTTTTTTTATTTTGTAGAATCAAAATTACTGGTGTTTTATTGGGATTTTTTTATGGTAGAAATGGATTCAGCACCCTCAAAAACCTTTGGGGCACCGAAAATTTTAGAATTTGAGAGCTGTAACTTGGATTTGAAAAACTACGGCAGGGTTCTTTCAAAATCATGCCCGAAAAATTCATATATGGCTCAAATCGTAGAATTTTTAGACTACATGTTTTTAATTTAATGATACAATTAATATGAGACACTTGTAGTGTTTTAGATGTGCATATTAGTTTGCTTCTAATCTAGCAATTCTTTTTGAGAAATGACAAAAGAGAGTGATTATTATTTCACTTTGATGTTTTTTTAATTTAATTATATAATTAATGTGAGACCCCTTCGATGGTTTAGATGTGCATATCAATCTGCTTCTGATCCAACAATGCCTTCGTTTGAGAAATGAACAAAGAAAGTTTGATACTTGATTTTATAGTGAAATTGAAATTTTGTCATCAATTTAATATATTCAATGTTGAAGTTTTCCATATGTCATAAGTGAACAATGTTATTGACATGGTGGGAAACCTCTAGGTTTTCAACATTAATATTTTCACTATTCCTTATATAGAAATTAATAATATGCTTTTATATCTTATTTCAAAGCACAACATTGTTGGTTTTCATATCACCAAAAAACCACATTCTAATGAACAACATTGCAAGTTTTTATCAATGCATTTTTGCTGGTCGGTTCACTCGGACCCAGGTTTAGGCATATGTGGCCAACAAAACCCTACATGCAATGACATTTTCAATACTATGCAAGCATAGTAAGGTCTCAACCGAGAGGCGTGCACAAAATTACACAGAAACCTGAATCAAAGATGTGCAGGGCAAGATGGGATGTTTTTCTTCAGCATTGTATCCATTACTTACTTAACCATGTCATTCAAGCATTAAAATGATAATATGCGTCTCTTAAACTACCAAGCATTCAACATACATTCATTCATCAATAAATTGTGCAAGGTAAATTTGAACCAATAGCTGTATTATATTACTGGAAAAAAATGGCTACAATCCATTACTACAAACCCAGCTCAACAACTTAATAATTCTTCATCGATACAATATAGCATAGACAACGCAAAGCTGCATCATAGATATCCACAGAAACAACAACTAACATCACAATAACAACCTTGACCCACATAGATCCAACATCCAACCCAACCCTTTACAAAATAGGCCTTTTATAGGCTAAGGTTTTCAAAATTGTAGGACTATTGGTGGTGCGCAGTCTCTAACTGAACTTGGTGTGTAATGTAACTGTCTTATGTTAGCGCTAACTATCTGGCTCGATGTGTAGTGAATGATCCAAAACTTGGGCACCAACATCCCCCCAACACTAATATGTGGCTCATCCCGATCCATGCGACTTAGGGCTCTAAGACTTCCACCGAGGGTAGACACATGCACAGGATGATGACAAACACCTTGAAGTTGCTACAGATAGGTTCAAACTCACTGGTGTTGTCAATGAGCTAAGCAGTAAATGAGTCCACATCTTCCTTCTTACTCTGCCCTGCTTCTGGTTTAGCCTTCTCTACAAGGGGAAGGAACTCAGTCGCCTTACTTTGGAGTTTTGACAGGATATCAAAGTACCTTTATGCTTGGTCTTGTGCCTCGAAAATAGTCCTCACAATTTTTTGTTATTCGGTTCTACTCGCTGTGATCTGCTTGGTCAGCGTAGTGATCTCATCATTGTTTCCTTCGTGGTAGAAAGAGGTAATTGTGCCATAATCTACTTTTTTGTGTTGACCTATGCCTCATAGTCCCATATTTTCTTATCCACCTGTTGTATCTCTGGGACATCCTGCAGGTGGTTCTAGACATTAACACTATACTCTACGACCCCTCCCAAAGTCGCTACTTCTTGTTTGGTCTGGTCCAAAGCCTGCGCTACTTCTTAAATCTTATTTGCAAGCTCTAGCTCCTCCGGGTAAGGCTTCGACTTGATCTTTGCCCTGATTTATATCGCTTTATACTGAAGTGACACAACTGTAACCTTGATTTGGGAATTTTTTTGGACGCACTGCAGTTGACTATATGCTAGTGAACTAGCCACTAATAGCACAACATAGGCCTTGTTCACCTCTGCTTCTAGTTGGTCTCTCACACCTACCACTTCTCTATGCATCTGCTTGACCTCAGCATAGGCATGGTCCATTTTCTCATGTCTTTCACCAAGCTCGATGAAGATCTCTGTAACATAGTACTACAGTTCAGGAGTCTGGACTAGATGCCGGTTCAAATCATTGTAAGGTAGCGGGTTTCTTTTTGATATTGTCTTTGGCTAAATCGTAGTGATGGCCAATGGGTTCAGTTTCAGCTTCCTGTGAAAGGCATGCTCTGCCTACTTCTGTAGCTCCTATGCTCGGTTGGTGTCGACATATTCTGAAGTCTACGCCACTACTTTCCCCGATGCTATGTGGAGTACCATTCTTATCTCCTCAAGCTATTCCCTTCTATCCTTATGGAGGATCTATGTGCACTCTAGGTTCGACTACAACTGTTGGACGATGTCAGGAATCGTTGCAATGCTGGCTTCTATTTGCTATGTTTGGGGGTTACTTTGTTCTCCTTCTTCTTGACCCATCGCCTCGGGTTTCTCCTGCACTTTCTCTAGTGCTTGCTTTATCACTTACTCTGACGCTTGCTCTGGTTCATTCCCAAATTGAGCAAAATTTTGTAGTGGATTGACCCAGGTGGTCTAGTCCCAGGTGTTCTTATTGATGGGAGTTGTTCTTTAGTTTCTTTTTCCTCCTTCGGGTCTTGTTTTGGCGGTGGGGAATGGATATCCTTTGATTCTTCTTTGTGTTCTCCACCTGCTGCTAGGAATTTACTTATGTTTGTGATTCTCATTCAAGTGGGGTGATTGCCTTGGTGGGGCAGAGCTACTACCTTTGCATTTAGGGTGCTTCTTTTGTATGCCTGCGGCTTCCAGAATCTCTAGATCGGAATCTGAGACTATATGTAAATGTCGTGGTCGCTGAGAAATTGTAGTCTTGACATCCTCAACTATGATATAGAACAACGAGACATTTGCATCAGATCTTAGCTCTGCGCGGTGAAATGAGGATGTTGTGAGAGTCTACCTCAAATATCACCGCATCATTGTATCTGTCCACAATTGACCGTGGTATTCCGAATGCTTCTATTGTAGCATTCAACATTGATGTGTACAAGCATTGGAATACAGTCTCACACATTGACCTGAAATGCTCGGGTGGGATGGCAGTGCAACATCAGAAACTTCGCTGCCAAAAAATATTCAAGGGTGGGGTGGTCGTATGTGAAACTAGGTTGTGGTTGTCAAACCAAAATAACAATCAGTAGTAGGATGAAACTATAATGGAACCCATTTCTCCTGCACATCTAGGTAGGCCTGTAGGAACTCCTATCTAATATATGGTTCCCAAGACATGTGCTTGCCCATTGCACACTTCTCTGTCGCAATGAAAACTCCCGTTGGGCACTCATCCTTGCGACATTTTCTCAACAATTTGCATGCAAGGATCAGTGTTGAAAATCTAAATATGTGCTTTGATATTTCATAGATAATGTACTCGTGCGTCCCCTTGTTTGTGTGATACTTATTGTAGAATTCCTCTATAGAAGCACTAGCTATGACTTCTATTGGATCCGAGCCCTTGAGTGGAAGCCCAGATACTTTACATATTACCATATCTGTGATTTCATACTTCTAGTCGAGCTAGAGGTACCCTAAAATGTGGGATGTCCATCAGGGCCAAGATCCCCAATTTGTGGAGTTGTCGCACCCAGGATTGCGGTTCCATGGTTTCTGTTCCTTTGTTAGTTAGTTTCACTTCAATATAATTTCTCCACTACCAGTTCCATAAACTATGAATCGTCCAAGATATTGAATTCATAATACTTAAGGAAGGGGACCCAACCTTCGACAAAGGTTTCTCCTTCACCGCTTTAGTATTGGTTCGACCCTTCTTCGTGATTGGAGCAGTGGCCATGATTGTGCAATATCTCTATGGCACACTACTCTCAACTTAGGTAGACCTAACTCTCCTTACTGCACTACACACTCAGTTCAAATTCAATTTGCACTCTTTCTTCAACTCTTCAATCTCCCAGAAAAGGGATACCCCCTTTGTATTCCTCGTATCTTTTTTGTATACAGGTGTGACCGACAGGCTTACCTACCACATTAACTGCTCATCCCCCCTATGCCTCTCGCCTTGATTGCTGGAGTGGACGAACACTTATGTGCAACTATCTCGTTTTATACGTGTTTTTTTTCCGTGAATGCTAAACGGGATGACCAACTGTGTGCATGCTCTGTCTCCTTCTGTGCATCGACACCTTCACTCATGTGGGATACCTCTATTTCTGTGTGCCACGAACTCCACCTCATGTGGGCTCTCTCACTAGGGATGGAAACAAATATGTCCTATCCTTCCCACTATTACATTTTTGAGCACTGATTAATGTAGTAATTTCTCTTTATGACCACTTTCCTTCACCAATCTTTCTAAATTTGGCAAAGATGGTTAAGATTGACACCAAATCTGAATGAGAAAGTTGATATAACTTATGCAATGACGACGAACGGCTCAATGAATGTTGACTTGATGACCGGTGAATGGATGAGTGGCGCATTGAGGACTTAGGAAACTTTCCTCATAACTTGACTACTAGCTTTTTGTGTGATTTCATTATGTGTATTAATGACACCTAGCTACTAACACTTGACACTTTTGCTTTGATTTTGTCCTAACTATGGTGAAACTAACTCCACTCTTTCATAACTGAACTAAAACTGACTGTAGGTAAAAATAACAAAGAATAACTGGATATTTCTTTTTTTTCTAAACTGACTTACACGTGTTCTTTCCCTTGTGGCCCATGGTAAGGCTCAAGGCCAATTCATTTATGAGTCCCTTCATTGGTTTCCATACTAAGGTGGAAATCTTTGCTGCGCCTTCTTTAGTGATGAACATGATCCTGAACAGACCCAACCATCTCATCTTGATCTTTCCTGGGTTCTTCAGAAATTTATTGTCATACATCAACACTAGTGCACCAAGTTACAAGGTCTCGTTCTTGATGTTCCTATCATGCAAATATTTATGTCTCTGCTTCTCAACAATGTGAATGAAACCTGTAATGAACTGGTCTTCTTCTAGTTCCATCAATTCTCCCAGTCTACACACAAGCGATTCATCATCTGTCATTTTTGTGGCTAAATTTATGTGCAGGCTGGGGGCAACAATTTCCAGTGGCATCACCGTTTCTTTCCCATTGAACAACTGGAATGGAGTGTGCTTTGTGAGCGTCTTGCAAGTTGATATGTATGCCCACAATATTGTTGGAATGCATTGATTCTAGTCATCTTGTTCTACATTACAGACCTTTGTGATTTCCTACTCCAAACTCTTATTGAATGCTTCCACTGCACCATTGGCCTATGGATGGTATGGGGTACTCTTTTGGCGGTGTATCATGAACTTAGCGCGCAGATGGTGGAATTCACAAAATGAGTTCCTTGATCACTCATCAACACCTGTAGGCATCCAAACCTAGTGATGATATGTTTGAACATGAACCACGCGGAAGTCTCTGAGGTACAAACTTTCACAGATGCAACCTCTGACCATCTTGTCAGGCACTCTGTCGAATTAATGATGTACTGAGTGCAATTTTTGCGCGTTGGTGGGTTAATGGGACCTACAAAATCAATTTCCCATTTCTCAAACGGCTCTAGCGCAACAATAGGGAAGATATGAATCTCATCTCTGCTTGACGACTTCTAACTCATTAGAAAACGCTACACTGTTTGCAATACATATTTTCTTCTTGACATAGCGAAGGCCACCAGGGTCCTACATGAAACACCTTGTGCGCAATAGCCTTTCCTGTATAATGAACTTTAGAAATTCCTTCATGTGATTCCTGTAAGAGAAGAAGTTGTTTATGTTCTAGTACACACCTGCAAAGTATGCCATCAACTCCAAGCTTGCAGAGCTATCCCACGATCAACTAAAAATTTGCACTGCGTGTTACCAGTTGTTTGCATTGCGCAATTGTGTACTCTTCCGGCACACAACCAATAGCCATGAATGCTGCAATTTCATTTAACTGATTGAGTACAAAATCGATGTGAAATAAATGTGCATCAGGGAGATCGTCATCCAAGCTTCTTCCTTGTTCACCAAATTTAATCCTGGACATATGATTTAGTCCAACATTATGTTTCCCTGGCTTGACAATGACCTCAAACTAAAAACTCTTGAAATAGGAGAAACCATTGACATAAGCACCCCCAGAACCCCCCACCAACATTTTCTTGTTGATTAAGTACCTCAAAGCATAATGATTTGTAAAGAACTTGAAAGCACTCCCCAACAAGTAGTGTCAGAATTTCTGAAAAGCATATACCGTCGCCAAGCAATCACACTTAGTGGTGGTATAGTTCTTCTCAGTTGTGGATAACTTTCTACTGGGTAAGGAGATGGGTTGATCAATGTCTCCCTCTCTAGGTTGTGCTAGGAATACTCCCAACGCTACCGAGGACACATCCACATGCACATGGAAGATGTGCATCCAGTATGGAAATATTAAGATTAACGCAGTAACCAATTTATCCTTCTGGGTTTCCAGTGTTTACTGGCACACCTGTGTCCAAACATACTTAACTTCTTTCCTCAACAAACCCTCTAGTGGAGTTGTCATACTGACATAGTTCCTAAAGAATTTTTTTGTAATAGGAAGTATGTCCCAACATTGCGCGCAAGCCTTTGACGTGTGTTGGGGATGACAGATTGACTATGACTACAATATTCATCAGATCGACCAGTATACCTTGCTTGCACACAACATGCCCTAATAATATTCCAAATTGGGTGCAAAAAATACACTTCTTTAGGTTTAGAGAGATTTCGATTTTCCTGCAATGATCTAACATGGGCCTTAACACTTGCAAATGATCTTTCAACAAACTAAACACTGTCCAGTCATCCAGATATACCTCTAAGAACTTATACATGAATTCCTTGAAAGTAGCCACCACTATCCTAGAAAATATGGCTGTCACATTCTTTAATGCAAAGGGAATCACATTATAGGAAAAGGAGCCCCACTCCATCACAAAATTAGTCTTCTTGTGATCCTCCTCTGCTATACGCACCTGATGGTATCTAGAGAATCCATCAGTGAACAAATAGGCTTCTCGTCCCTCTAAATTATCTAACACCTAATATGTGAATGGTGTAGGGAATGGATAATGGATACATGTTGCATTTAGGTTGCACAGATCCAAACAAATATGGATTTCTCTTATCTTCTTGTCCTGTACCACCATCAGACTGGCCCATTCTAATTCTTCAACTGGAAATATAATCCTTGCATCCAACATGCGGTTCAGTTCCTTGTGCACTTTCTCATTATACTGGGGGTTCAATCTATAGGGTCTTTTCTTGACTGGCTTGGCTCCCTCTTTCAACTAAATCTTCATCTCCGCGAGAGGTCCTACAATTACCTTCATCTTTGAGAAGTTGCATGAAAACATATCTTCATACTCCTTTAGTAGGTCAACTATCTGGGTGACTGTCTTCTGATCCTAGTAGTCACCTATGATGTCCATCTTAGGCTTCTCCTTAGTACCAATGTTATATTTCTTTGTCTTGAGGGGTTCTCTAAAATTTGGTGCAGTACTAGTATGATAGTTTTAAACATTAACAGTGCAGTAAAAACTCATACAGATTCTTAACCAATAATAGAAAATACACAATGGCACACTCATAACACAGAGATTTTCACCTGGAAACCCTTAACCAGGAAAAAACCAGCAAAACTTAGAGCCCACAACTCTTTTTATTATATGTTTTCTTAACCATTTACAATACAATATATAGTATTCGCAACATCTAAAACTCTAATCCCTTTACCGGGATTAGAAAGAATACAATGGGCCGAAACAACAAAAAAGCAAAAACAGTCGGGATCGTGGTGTACACGCACCCACCACGTGAAGAGATATAACACACCCAACATAGTAGATGACTCATCCTATACCATGCGCTCACCTACAATCTCCCTGATCTATAAACTATGTGGATTCTCTTCCTCATATGTCTCTTTGCTGTTAAATTTCCAACAATATATTGGTTTGTTCATCATTTCCAAGTCCTAGTGGTAAGCACAGACTACCCCTTGCGTTGCATCATGTCGTAGTCATTCTTCAAAGATAAAATACTTCATTCGATGGAGAACTTTGGCCAAGATAGGATCTGTAATATTGAACCAGAATGTGACAATAAATTCGGTAGACGACTTCTCCCAATTCTTGGTTTTCCTTCTTCTTTCTTTCTAAACATACTACGTGGTATGTCATCCAATGTATGGTAGAACTGGTGCACCCACTGACTGCATGGTACACTCTCCATCTCCCATCGCTACTAACAAAACTCAAGGTGTTCTGTAGGATCTCCATTCCCCTTCAATCTATTGAGAATATCAGGTTCTGTACTAGACTAGAACATCACCTTAATACATGTGTCAACTCCTTCCTCAATGTTCTATGTGTTCTCCACTAGTATGTAGGTGTCCCTCGGGTTATGACATCCATTGATTTTAATTTCCTTTCCTTTGGGACTTGATCTTGCATATGTTTGTGGAAAGTATCCACTTTCTCCATTCCATCGAACATTGATGGATCGTGTAGCTCTTATCCAATCTAGTGCACATAATTTGTAATGCAAGCGCAACTCCTTGTAGACACCTCATAGAGCTAGTTCTGCTAATGATCCAATGCATCTTGTGAATCTGTATCAAAAGAGCACACTGCTCCAACTGATCTCTCCATCCACGATGGGGTTTCTTTAATATTCTTTCCTAGTAGTGGTATTGTATATATTCTCTATTTCAATGCTATTGATGTTATCTTATATTGGATTTGTGTATCTTTCTCCTTTTGTGGCATCCAAACGAGGCACTATGCATAGTTCCTCTGACTCAAAGGACATGCGTCTCTGCTTCAAATTCAGAATGGCATTATTGTCAAATTCCTATTCAATCCCCGATAGTGTTGGATAGGGATCATTGTGCTCCAAGATATCAATGAATTCAAATTCTGCCATTGTCTTGACTCCATCAATATTCACTTCCATGTTAGTTACCCTTCCAAATGGATATACCTTGTACCGGTTGGCTAGCCTCAATTGTATGGGATACCATACCAACTTTGGCTTCCCCGTTAACTCCCACGTATTCTTAGGTAAAATGCTCACATTTTCCCCCACATCAAGCATGACATCTTTCATCTCAAATCCCCCCAATTCAAGGGACAACATGAACTCCTTTCCAGTTCTTCCTTTCTTTCCCACTCTGCATGCATTCCTTTCGGGAAGTGGCACAAAAATAGGGTCTTCACTTCATTGGACATTAGTAACTTTGCAAGCATATTTTTTACTTTATTGACATCATTAGGATCATTCAATATATTCACAAAAATTCACAGAAAGGTATTTACTGGGTTCTCCTAGGATTCAGGTACGTCTTCTTATGCTAGGATTCCTTGTGTTTCGCAACTTCACGCTACATGACCTGTCTTCATTCTTCATTGTGCAGTAGATCTTCTTTGCGCAACCTTCTTATGTGTTCTTATTCCTCCTACAGTCTACACAATTGATCTTACCTGCACAACATTTCTTGGAGCAAGTCTCCCTCTAGCTATGTAACCTCCTTGATCCCCTTCTTTGCATCTCAAAGGAACTGTAACTGGTCCTTAACTTCAAAATTGGGTGGGGGTTGCGTAGATTTCTTTATATTTTCCTCCATTGGTATTCCAGTATTGCATTCTCCAAGAAGATACTCACCTATCCAAGCACTCCCTCGAGTAACTGTATTCACTTTCGTCGAAACCTTTTCAACATTCTCCTCCCTTGGTTCAACAATCACCATATTATAGTGACCTTTCTTATCTTCCCATTTTTTGAGCAAGTCTGGGAAATCTTCTGTCGCATGGTTTGCACTATGCCAGTATGCACACAGAGCATTGTTGATGTATATGTAACTTCGGAATGTATTTCACATATATGTATATTGTATTCCTATAGAGATGGTATTATTCCTCTATAAGGAAGTGTCGTCATTTATATTGTAAATGTCGTAACTTATTCTTGATGGGTTATTAGACCACCTTGTTGGGATCGGCACTGTATAAGTCATGTGGGTCAAAGGGTTATTAGATCACCCTATTGGGGGTCGGCCATGTGGATCAAAGGGTTATTAGATCACCCTATTGGGGGTCGGCCCAGTCAGCATTATGTTATGTGGTTAAGTTCGAGCCTACATGAGTTAGGTAAAAAGGCAAGTCAAGTCAAGTATAAATAGAGTGTGGGAGGCACTCTATTTACTCACTCACTTCTCACACATGCACTCAAGGAGGAGTGGCGCACTTATGGAGGAGGAGGATCTACTGCTAGGTTATGGCTATCTCTCTTGGTTGGTTGTATCATTGCTCTATCTATCTCTGAGGAAGTTATTGGGGTTTTTCACCTTTATGATTTTCCCCAAGTAAATCTTTGTGTCTCTTGTGTGCTTGCATTATTGTCTCCATGATTGATATGCTGTAGATATGCTGTACACGTTGTTCTCTCAGTTAAGATCCTAGATCAAATTGAAGTAAATTCAGAAAATTTAACATGGTATCAGAGCTAGCCTGAAAGAAGGCATGATATGGCATGTATGACACTTGTTGCACTTACGATGCTAGGGCTTGATATAGCCAAAACCAGTCATCGTAGCACTTTCACTATAAATCCGTTTTAACGAATTTTTCGGATCTGAAATTGTTACAGGACGAAGCTAAGATCTCCAGGTACCTTGTGTCCAAAGGGAAACCTCTAATTCGTTGTACTTTGTGATTTATGATATGTGCAATATAGGGTTTCTGCCTCTTCCAGATTTGAGTTAAAATCAGGTGACCTTGGGAAAAAGATCATAACTTGGGCTAGGAAGCTCCAAATGAAATTTCGTAAAAAGTGATAGGTAGTAAACAGTCTGTACTATCTCAGAAAACTTTTTCAGAGGCCGAAGTTGAACCAGTGACACGTGGCACTCCGTACAAGTGCGCTCTCCTGTATTATCCCATAAACAGGTCACATTGCGACATTTGGCATAACTCTCTCTCAGAGAGTCCAATTGAGGTCATACCTATCAGGATGGAAAGGTAACAGGCCGAGATATCTCAGAAAAGTTTTTCAGAGGCCGAAGTTAAAACAGTGACACGTGGCACACCGTACAAGTTCGCTCTCCTGTTTTATCCCAAAACAGGTCACGTTGCGACATTTGGCATAAATCTCTCTCAGAGAATCCAATTGAGGTCAGACCTGTCAGGATCGAAAGATAACAGGTCAGGATATCTCAAAAAATTTTTTCAGACCCTGTGGATCAAAAATTTCAGAGTTACACCAGAAACAATCAGGTACATATTTCTGTCAAAACAGAATTATTTTTTGGTACCTTCATTCATGGCTTCCGGAATTTAGGGCTTTGGAGAAAGTTGGAATTTTTGTAATCGGAGACCACGGCTGGATGCTACTCATCAAAATAGAAATTTAGAGACCAAGATCAGAATTTTTGGTTGGGCAGAAGGCCGGGCTTGATTAGACCCTAGTTCGGGACTTTGATCAGAAAAGTGGAAAATTAGGGCTTCTGTAAAAATGGGAATTTTTGAAATCTGTGACCACGGCTGGAAGCTCCTCAGAAAAATAGAAGCTTAGAGCTTTGGATCAAACCTTTTGATGGGGCAAAAGAGTGGGCTTCATCAAACCCCAGTTCAGGGTCACGTCGAGTGAATCCGAAAGTTTCAAAGGCAAAATTGAGGAGTAAAACTTTGCAGTTTTCAAATTCTGAATATACCAGTTTGATCAGCTCATCAAGGCGCATATTTCTATCCTTTCGGAAGTTTGAAATTCAAAGTTTGAATTTTTGGGGTTTCTCTGACAAACCCATATCTAGCTCCAGGTCCAGTTCTTGCAAATCAAGTGGATTGGGTTAATCCTAGAAGAAGACGGTCACCTGCATAAGTGAAGAAGTTCCTGTCTCAGAGGGAGATGAGGATAAGGCCTTACATAAGAAGATTACAAGCAATCTCGACAGGTATGAATCATCGAGGTATGTTTTGAGATTTGTTCATGATTAGTTTTATGGTATGTTTGTATTCATGTTATTACAGTTAGTACAATCTTGATTTTAGACTTGTCATATCACCTTAATAAAACTATGAATGCACGATAGAAAATATTCATTGATTAGGGTGTTGACACTTATGATTGTACTAATGCATTATGGTGTTTTATGAGGTTTATGTTGTCTAATAACATGAGAGGTACACCAAGAAAGACAAATCATGTTCTAGTCCAAGAACATATGGTCATGATATCATGAGGACAAAGATTCATCCATTGTCATGGATCTCATAGAAGATCCATTTACGAGGTATGTATAACTTGGTTTTTGTAATAGTTAACCTATGAGATATACAGGTTACTAGCACAAGTCATTGAAGAAGAACAAGAAGACATCATGTGAGTATGTTAGACATAAATAGCTAGCATGCTAATCCAGGTATGTTTTTCCTATATCAAGCTAGAATCCTACCTTGTGTTAGGATCTTATACTGTTGTTGATAATGATTATTCATGAAGTCATAGGTTTGAATAATCATGGTTGTATGCATATTATGTTTCTTACCATAATTGATGATATGACTAACCAGAAGAATCATGAAGGTATAGGTTTGAATAATCACATGTTTTATGCATAATATATCTCTTATCTTGATTGATGATTCAACTAACCTGAAGAGTCATAGGTTTGAGTAATTACAGGTTTAGACATGTTATGTTTCTTATGATTTGACTAACCTTAAGAATTCTACATAAACCTTGAATGCTAATGCTTATTATTTTCTGTTTGAAATGATCATGACTATACATGCTTGAGATTATTGTGTTTTAATAGTATACTAATGAATGCATGATTTTATATGAGATCACAAGGATAACACAATCATGATACTAATAAGCATGCATAGGAACCAAGGATGAATGTAAGTTCAAGGACAGGTAATCCAGGAAGCAAAGATCAAGAGTGAGTACATTCCAGTGGTTTATGCAAGGATGCAGATATTCAGAGGGAGTTGACCATCTCTCTACATCCCACAACAGAAAGGTGTAGAAGAAGCTACTTCAGATTAGGACTCCAGCAGCTCCTGCAAGGAAGAGAAGACTCAGAGGGAGTCCACCCAACGAACAAACAAAGATAAGTATTTGAATTGTCATTTCTTAAATAATACTGTTCAATAATGTATATACTGATGTTCCTAGAATTAGGTTGTGTATTATGCATATTAGAATAATTGCATTAATGAACAGTATACTCCTAATATGCATGGGTAAGTGGCCTATGGCACTATACAACATTCCATTGCTACTTATCTAGAATGAAACCTCTTTGCTGACATGTTGAGAGTTGTGCACACTCTTAACAATGTTCTGGTAGAGATTGGAAGGCATCTAGAAAGTTACGGGATATGGATAAATGTTGTATTGAAGCATTGGCTAAGATAATTGCATGACTGTATGACATATTTCTTTATGTGTAAGAATTTGTTCTGAAAATTATGAGATGTTTCTAATCATGCAATTTAACCTGTTTTGTAGGAAAGACCGTATATCTTCACCTACAAAAGGACTACAACATTTGTTCCAGCAACAAAGATATCTATTGAAGATATTGAAGTTCCCAGGATCTGGGATGAAGAAATGGAATACCATGATCCGTCGATCATGAAGAATGATGTTTGGGATGTAGTCCCAAGATGTGAAGGGAAGTTTGTTATGACTTCCAAATGGAACTATCAGATCAAGCATGTTGCAGATGGCAACATTGAGAAATATAAAAGTGATGAAATAGAAGATGCACCAGATGGATCTCAAGACAGCATGGTGTAGTCATATATGTGTGCAGAACTTGGTATGGTAGGATAGACAGCTTTCTATCCAGTTTGGGCGTTACCAAGAGTAAAGCAGATTCCAACCTTTTCTACAAGGTTGAAGAAGGCAATCCAGTGATACTACTTTTGTATGCAGATAACCTGTTTGTTACAGGTAAAGATAGATTGATTGCCGACACGCAGCGGAAGCTTTCTTCCAAGTTCGAGATGAAGAACTTGGGGATGATGCACTATTTGTTTTTGGCATGGAGGTGTGGCAGAGTGCATATGGAATCTTCCTTGGACAAGGAAAGTATGTAGTAGAGATCCTGAAGAGGTTCGGGATGATGGACTGCAAGGATATGGCCACACCTATGGCATCGAATCTGAAGCTTCTATGTGATGCTTCATTTGAGCCGGTTGATGTCTCTTTGTATCGTCAGATGATTGGGTCCTTGATGTACCTGACGAACACGAGACCAGACATTTGCTTTGCTATGAACACATTGAGATAGTTCCTGACGGATCCGAGGAGTGTTCACCTGGTTGCTGTAAAGCATATTCTGAGGTACCTGAAGGGTACAGTGGATTATGGGCTCAGGTATGAGGCGAATCAAAAGTTTAACCTGCAGGGTTATGTTGATTCAGATTGGGCTGGCAGTGCTGCAGATAGGAAGAGCACATCTGGGTGTTGCTTCAGTATGGGATTAGGTGTGATCTCTTGGTTTAGCAGGAAGCAGTCCTGCGTAGCACTGAGTACAGCTGAGGCAGAGTATGTTGCAGCCTGTTCAGCTAGTTGTGAGGCAGTATGGCTACAGAAGCTACTGTCTGAATTATTTGATCTCCTGTTGGAGGCTACTGGTATCTTCTGTGATAACCAGAGTTGTGTGAAGCTGTCCGAGAACCCAATGTTTCATGACAGGTCAAAACACATAGAGATAAAATATCACTATATCAGGGATATGGTGCAGAGAGGAGCTGTGAAGCTCCTATATGTTGCGACGGACGAGCAGATTGCAGATGTGCTGACGAAGCCACTAGCCAGGGTGAAGTTCGAGTACTTCAGAGAGAGGCTTGGCGTTCTTCAGATCGAGGACACTTCGAGGAAGAAATGATGGACACATTTGCTGAAGCCATTCCAAGCATGTTGGAAGGAGGATCCTTCACATGGCTGTGGATGTAAGCACTGGATGATGAGCATCAGGATGATGTTCTGGTTTCTGCTTGGATATGATCAGTTGGATCATTTTATGTATGTATGTATGCATCATGTTGGATGCTGGATATGATCAGTTGGATCATTTTATGTATGTATGTATGCATCATGTTGGATGCTTGGACCATGTATCTGTATATGTATCAGGTGGATACATTGTATGATCAAGGGGATCATGTATGGTGATATGTATCATGTATTTGTATCAGGTGGATACACTGTATGATCAGGTGGATCATGTATGATGATATGTATCAGGTAGATGCTTGGTATGCATCAGGTAGATGCATTGTATGATCAGGTGGATCATTTATGATGATATGTATCAGGTAGATACTTGGTATGCATAAGGTAGATGCATTGTATGATCAGGTGGATCATGTATGATGATATGTATCAGGTAGATACTTGGTATGCATCAGGTAGATGCAGTGATGATCATGGATGACGAGCTTCAGGATGTTGCTCCAGATGACATGCAGCAGGATGTTGCAGTGATGATCAGGATGATCATGGATGACGAGCTTCAGGACGTTGCTCTAGATGACATGCAACAGGATGTTGCAGTGATGATCAGGATGATCATAGATGACGAGCTTCAGGATGTTTCTCTAGATGACATGCAACAGGATGTTGCAGTGATGATCAGGATGATCATAGATGACGAGCTTCAGGATGTTGCTCTAGATGACATGCAGCAGGATGTTGCAGTGATGATCAGGATGATCATAGATGACGAGCTTCAGGATGTTGCTCCAGATGACATGCAGTAGGACGTTGCAGTGATGATGATCAGGATGATCATGGATACATCAGGATGATGTATGGTGAGTATCAGGTTGATACTCTGTGGCCGTGGATCAGGTTGTGCAGATGAGCATGTAATCCGGTGCCCTGGGAGATTTGCAGATGGTCTTTCAAGGTTTTGCCTATGGCATGTAATTCGGTTCCCTGGGACATCTGGCAAATGCTCTTTCGAGGTTTTGCTCTGGGAGGACATGTAATTCGGTGCCCTGGGAGATTTGCAGATAGTCTTTCGAGGTTTTTCCTATGGCATGTAATTCGGTTCCCTGGGATATCTGGCAGATTCTCTTTCGAGGTTTTGTCCTATGGCATGTAATTCATTTCCCTGGGAGATCCGATAGGTTGGGCTGTGTGCCCGTAATCAGTCCTGGGACGCTCTTGCGAGGTTTTGCCATGACCACATGTGATTCGTTTCCCTGGGAGATCCTATAGGTAGAGCTGTGTGCTTGTAACAGCCTGGGATGCTCTTGCGAGGTTTTGTGGTGAGGTCACATGTAATTCGGTGCCCTTGGAGATCCTATAGGTAGAGCTGTGTGCTCGTAACAGCCTGGGATGCTCTTTCGAGGTTTTGTGATGCACGTAATAAGTCCTGAGGATTCCACAGTATGGCCAGTGATGATGAAGACCTGCAGGTGGTGGGCCTACATCCAGTATGAAAAAGGACTGGCTCTGTAGAACTTCCTATGACGAGTAGATTCAGAGATTGATTGAGATAGAAGCAACAGTGACGATGATGATGACTCGATGATGATTATCCAGTAACGATGATCCAGAGAAGATGACTTGTGCTAGAAGAACTATGCCGAGAAATACCTTCCTAGTTAAGAGGGAGTGTTGATGTATATGTAACTTCGGAATGTATTTCACATATATGTATATTGTATTCCTATAGAGATGGTATTATTCCTCTATAAGGAAGTGTCGTCATTTATATTGTAAATGTCGTAACTTATTCTTGATGGGTTATTAGACCACCTTGTTGGGATCGGCCCTGTATAAGTCATGTGGGTCAAAGGGTTATTAGACCACCCTATTGGGGGTCGGCCACGTGGGTCAAAGGGTTATTAGACCACCCTATTGGGGGTCGGCCCAGTCAGCATTATGTTATGTGGTTAAGTTCGAGCCTACATGAGTTAGGTAAAAAGGCAAGTCAAGTCAAGTATAAATAGAGTGCGGGAGGCACTCTATTTACTCACTCACTTCTCACACATGCACTCAAGGAGGAGTGGCGCACTTATGGAGGAGGAGGATATACTGCTAGGTTATGGCTATCTCTCTTGGTTGGTTGTATCATTGCTCTATCTATCTCTGAGGAAGTTATTGGGGTTTTTCACCTTTATGGTTTTCCCCAAGTAAATCTTTGTGTCTCTTGTGTGCTTGCATTATTGTCTCCATGATTGATATGCTGTAGATATGTTGTACATGTTGTTCTCTCAGTTAAGATCCTAGATCAAATTGAAGTAAATTCAGAAAATTTAAGAAGCATGAAGATTAGTACAGAATATTTCAAAGTGGCTTGGATACCAATAGTTAAAATAAATCACTTTCCTTCCACCTCCTCCATATCCTCTTCCATGCCCTTGGAACCTAGTGTGCGCTAATCCTTGCTGTCCCCCTATATCAAGTCCTATGTTTTATTCTATGCTTTGAAACCGGTAGGAATCTGTTGTATTATCCTTCATCAATTTCAGAGCACGACACTTGTTCACATCATTTCTGACTGACTTATATAACTCACAGAATGGTGCATGTGCAGAGATATGTTACTTCTATAGTGATGGGTAGTTGGGAGGTGCATGGTCCCAAGTTTGAAAAATATCCCACCACTCATTTTTAGGTGCCGTAGGAAAAGAATTCGGAGCACCTATTCCTATGTAATTATTCGACGTCAAGTATTCATTCTTGTGATGGCCTTCTATTCTATAGAAGCTACACCAAACATTTTCTCTTATTCTCTTTCCAATAGACAGATGTTGTAGTTGCATGCTCAATGCAACAAGCTATGTGTGTACGTGTCATCCATGGTGATACCTCATCTCTAGTGGTCATTTCCAACCTCATCATGATATCCATGGCCTTTTACTTACTAGCCACCTTTTGTTGTGTCAGTGGAACTTTGACATGTGGCAACAAACCCATAATGAACCATTCACGGTACTGCACATCTTGGATTTGGAAAATCAGTTGGTCCAACAAAATTTTGAATCGCTGGTCATAGTCCGAGGCATACATTCCAGCTCTCTGTTTAATCTCCTTGATCTAAGTAATGCACTAAGACATAGAATTTGGCTTTTGGAACCCTTTCAAAATATTAGCTTTGATCGTTGTCAAAGGTCTGGTCTGGTCTATGATGACAATGCTCTTATACCAATTCAGAGCTCTGTCTCGAAACATGGTCTCTAGTTGTGCACTCTTGGCATCCTCATTTGTGATGTTCTTCACACCCCATATCACCTCGCAAGTAAACCAATGTTGCTCTGCAATGGATTTCCTTGTCCCATGAAAGGTGGACAGTCTCAGTGTGGAATCAGATGTAGTCGCCATTCTTGTAGGTACATGCAAGCTACTCCTTGTGTTTGAAATGGGTTGGTTGGGAATAACACTTTTGTTTATTGAATTTTGTAGATTTGGGTAACCCTCATGGGTAGTACTAGTTTCTATTCCTCTAACTTATGCTTTAGGACTTGCTTCCCATGCAAACTCAAGTAATAATCAGTCTTCTTGATTTAATGAAGGCAACTGGGGGGTTGGGACGAAGCATGGGTTAATTCTTGGCACATATCTTCTCACAATACAAAATCCATGGGAGCTCCCTTCCGGATTTGTAGTCTCTTTTACAATTATACAAGTGCCTCCATTAGTCTACAGTTCCTATTCTTTCACATCTTCTTGATTCTTTTCTTCTCAAGCTACTTCAGGGGTGTGATATTACTATTCTCGTCGGATCTCTCACTTTCTTCTTTCCACACCTCTTTGGGGGTATTTTTTCTTCTGAGCATTCTTAATTCCTAGCCTATATGCACCCTTTTGGCACAGAGGACCCTTTTGCACACTCTTGTCGTGCAGTTCCATCTCTTGCATTCTTCTTTCCTCTCCGCTCCACATTATATTTCCTTGTTGATTGTTTTTCTTGTTTCTTTCTTCTAACTTCCTTCTTTATCTCATCCCTTCTTGAATGTCTTGTCTCCCTCTGGAGTCTCTGCTCTTCTGGATCCATCTCCACACCTATATATTCTCCCACTTCTTCCTACCCTACCCTCGTAGCGCAGGGTTACACTGCCAAGATATTCAGGCTCAGTGTCATTAGCCCCTTCTCAACAAACAACATATTTATCCACAATGGAATTTTCTCCAGGAATCTCTTTCTTGGGCCCTCTTCAAATCTTGCTTTTGTGCAACTATAGGATTCATTTCAACTTATGGAAAACTCTATAATATACCCTTCCTTCATGCACAAGAACCAAAAATCAATAGCTATGGATCAGGTATTAACTAGATTTTTGAGCTCTTCTATCTTTTCATCAATCCATACTATTGGCCAAGGTGCACTCCATGTGCTATCTATCTTAGTCTTCCTCTTGGATTACTCATATAAGAAAATAGGAAGCTCCCCAAAGAAAATTTCATGTAGATCCGAGTAAACATACTTTTCTTTCTAGTGCCGGGGTGAAATTCACAGTCCTCTAGTAGATTTTAGCATGAACTCATCCTCCTTGATTTCCAACCCTTGTCCAATCTCATCTTTAGTGGAATTCCACCTCATTAATTCGTCCTCCCTTCACAATACCCATCAGGTCCCGACAACGGAACCATTGTTGGCTGGTTGATTCAGTCAGACCCGGGGTTTGACATATGTGGCCAACAAAACCCTATATGTGTCAAAATTTTAAATACTCTGCAATCATTGTAAGGTATCATTCGAGACGTGTACAATAAATCATACATATACCTAAATCAGGGATGCGCAGGGCAGGATGGAATGTCTTTCATCAGCATTGTATTAATTACTTACTTAACCATGTCATTAAACCATTAACAAGCTAATATGCGTCTCTTAAACTACCAAGCTTTCAACATACATTCATTCGTTAATAAATTGTGCAAGATAAATCTGAACCAACAACTGTATTATATTACTAGCAAAAATTGGCTACAATCCATTTCTACAGATTCAACTCAATAGCTTAATAATTTTTTATCAATACAATATAGCATGACAAAATATCATAGCATAGAAAACGCAAAATCACATCATATATCTCAACAACAACAACAACTAACATCACAATAACAACCTTGACCCACATAGGTCCAACATCCAACCCATCCCTTTACAAAGTAGGCCTTTTATAGGCTAAGGTTTTCAAAACTGCAGGATTGTTGGTGGCACATAGTCTCTAACTGAATTTAGCGCGCAACGTAACCATCTTCTGTTGGCATGCAATTGCTTCTAATTGTCTAGCTCGACGCGAAGTGACTAATCCAAAATTTAGGCACCAACAAGGTATTATTTGCAAAAAAGAATCAAAATTAGGTGATGCCGGAGCATCGATGCTGAGTCGGCAATGTGATTACATGGTCACATGTTGTGGCTAGTATGGAGGCGAGTTGTTCTGATGTGGACAAACTAAACCGTCTTGAATGATTTGAGATTGTAGGATGGGGCAATCGTCTGATGCGTTGTCTATTTTTGGTAAGATAGGACTAGCGGTGAGTTGATACTCCCTGCATGGAGATCGAGCCAGATTAGGAAGTCGAATGAGTAGTGATGCAGACCCACCATCATGGAGTCTGTTAGGTTGTTGAGTGGTTCGAGTTTCTGGGAGAGAGCCGAATGCATAAGTAGGGCATAGTAGAAAGAGTTAGGGGTTGGCTGTTGGTTGTTTGGTTGTTAGTTGAACTGTGGAATACTTTGGGTCAGTTGGTTTTGTTGGATGACTGTGTGTTAGAGTCATTCTGTAGGGAATGCAATTTTCATACTTTCTGTAAATGAATGTAGAAGAATTGTGTGTGTTTAAGAAATCTTTCTGTGCATTTGAATCAAGAACGTATTGAGTTTCTGACAGGTAGAGTTGTTTGCATTTGTGGCATGTTTTCTGTGTGAATGAATCTCTGTATCGTGTTCATTTGATCTCTGTGTGCAGTGTAGAACCCACAAGTTATTTGAGTGCCAATCACCTTTCAATTGTTTAAGTAGGATTCTTGTTTGTGTTTAGTTTCCTAACTATCCAGATGAGGGTCGAGCTAGGTTGATCGTTTCCATGATCAATTGGCCGAGAAATTCCAAGTAACAGAGCCAAATCTGTGAAGAGAGGTCGAACGACTTAGATTGAAGCCGAAGCGAAGATCGACGACGGGGAAGAGTTAACCAAAGTGAAGTTGCATTCCCACAAGCTTAAGTGAAGGATCCCGCCTTGATCACGGATCAACGGTTGAGATCAGATCCGCAAAGGATCAACAGTGGAACAACGTCCCGCAAAAGGAGAGAAGCGCAAAGGTTAGCAACGAAGAGTTGTGGAGGTAAAGTTGCAGAGAGACTTTACGAGAAATACTTTTTCAAAAAGTCAGGAAAGCACCCTGCAACCCACAATCCGCAAGTGCGGAAGAAGGCATTACGGAAAGAGTATCGCAGAGGAGGTGGTTGCGGAAGGAAGCGTGTAGAAAGATGGTTGTGGAGAGGGAAACCGCGGAAGGCAATTGCGGAAAGTCATCATAGTTGTGGAAAGAGGGATCCCGCAAGATTATTGTGGAAGGTCATTTTCATAGGGAAGAGACCCCAGAATGTTGCGGAAAGTCTACAAGGAAGGTCAGGCCTACGTGGAGGAAGGACTAGGCTGGTTTCTAGCCAAGTCAGGGGCGAATTCTAGTGAGTCACCCCAGATCTGGGTGAGGGTTGAGTTGGCTACGGTCAGCTCGACACCCCACCAGTTTTGGTATCAGAGCCAGGTTGTTTGTGTGACATAGTAGAGACATGGCTGCACACATGGGAAGAGCAAGATTTTGTGGTAGAGGACAATTGGCAACGAATGCCGAAGTCATGGAGGAAATGAGAGAAATGCGAGCACATATGGAAGTTATGTAGATGGGTCGACGGAGAGATCCAGAAGCAGGAGACGTGAGTGATCCTGAAGAAGAAGAACAAGGAGAAGAAGCAACACCTATGCGAGAGACACCTGAGTTGAGATACTTTCGGTCAATTCTTGGAGCAACTTCGAGGCCGAAACCTGAGTTTCCTACCTATGAAGGAAGTCTCACTGCAGAACACCTCATTGATTGGATTAGTGAGTTAGACAAATACTTTGAGTATGATGAAGTTGAGGAGAACAAGAAAGTTAGATTTGCAGTGACCAGATTGAAAGGACATGCGTCCTTATGGTGGGATGGTGTACAAGCTGAAAGAAGAAGGAAGAACAAACCGGTCATAAAGAACTGGGATAGAATGGTAGCTAAGATGAGAGCAAAGTTCTTGCCAAAGGACTACCAGTTGACATTGTACAGACATATGCAGAACCTTAGGCAAAGATTATTATCTGTAAGAGAGTATACATAAGAGTTTACAAAGTAAACCTAAGGGTAGGCTATGTAGAAGAACCAACAGAGAAGACTGCTAGATATGTCAATGGTTCAAGAATGGAAATTCAGGATGAAATCAATATGATATCACCTAGGACAATGGAGGAGGCATACCAATGTGCCTTGAGAGCAGAAGAAAATTTAGTAAGAAAACAAAGCTTCAATAGAGGAAGAAGTTTAACCCAAGGACGAGGACAAACAACTGGAAGAGGAAGATTTGTAACCCACCAAGGAGGGTCTAGCAATTCACACCAACATGAGCACCAAGATAGAGGAAGTAACTCCAGAGAAAGAGGACCTTACCATAGAGGTAGAGGTAGAGGAAGAGGCAGAGAAAATGTCTACAGATGTTACATATGTAACAAGTTGGGGCACAGATCTTTTGAATGTCTAGAGAAGAAAGACGTAGGACAGAGAGGAGCCTATGTAGCTCAGAACGAGCAGCAGCAAGAACGGGAAGCAGTCGCCGAGAACATGCCAGAAAAGGTAGAGTCCCTGATGATGAACAAGATCTTATTAAAACCAACAAAGGAGGAAGTGGAACCTGCTCAAAGAAAGGATTTATTGAGAACCATGTGTAAAGTCAAGGGGAAGTGTTGTAAGACGGTGATTGAGAGTGGGAGCACTGACAACCTTGTTTCCACAGAGATGGTGGAGAAATTGAGTTTGAGGAAGACCAGACACCCTGTTCCATACAAAGTATCATGGTTTCATAAAGGACATCAAATTCTGGTAAGTGAACAATGTGAAGTTGATTTTCAAGTAGGTTCATAAAAGGACAAGATCATTTGTGATGCTATGCCTATGAATGTTTGCCATATTCTTTTAGGAAGACCCTGGCAATTTGATATGAAGGTAGTACATGATGGTAGGTAGAACTGTCAGAGTTTCGTAGAAGATGGGATAAAACACATTCTTCATCCTTTGCAAGGAGAGAGTTCAATGGAGCAACAAACATCTAAAGTGCTGATGTTGACAGGAAAGGAGTATTTGCAGCAGATTGATGAGAAGGAACTGAACTATGCTGTAGTGTGTAAGCCCAGAGTGGTATTGATGAAGACTAACATTATAGATTTGCCTGAGGAAATTCAAAAGATGCTAAGTGAGTTTACTGACATTGTGGTAGATGATTTTCCCGATGAGTTACCGCCAAAGAGGGATATAAGTCACCACATTGATTTTATTCTTGGAGTGAGCTTACCAAACAAGGCAATATACATATTGATACCTCAAGAGAATGAAGAAGTCAGTAGGAAAGTACAAGGATTGTTAGACAAGGGATTGATTCAAAAGAGTCTGAGTCCATGTGCAGTACCAGCAGTACTGACACCAAAGAAGGATGGTGAATGGAGGATGTGTACTGACTCCAGAGCAATGAACAAGATCACCATCAGATACATATTCCATTACCAAGGATGGATGACATGATGGATTTCCTGAGTGGGGAAACATGCTTTTCAAAGTTAGATTTGAAGAGTGGATACCATCAGATTAGAATTCGAGAAGGGGATGAGTGGAAGACAACCTTTAAGACAAATGCTGGGTTGTATGAGTGGTTGGTAATGCCATTTGGGTTGTCTAATGCACCAAGCACGTTCATGAGACTAATGAATGAAGTCCTGAGAGATTTCATAGGTAAGTTTGTAATAGTTTACCTTGATGATATTCTAATTTTCAGTTAATCAGAGAGGGAGCATTTGAAGCATCTGAGATGTGTCTTAGAAAGTCTTCAATAGGAAAAGTTGCTAATAAATGTGAAGAAGTGTACGTTTATGAAATCAGAACTCGTATATTTGGGTTTTTTTATCTCAAGGGATGGATTGAATATGGATCCAGAAAAAGTGCAGGCAATCATTGATTGTCCTTCACCACAGAGAATTTTTGAAGTAAGAAGTTTCCATGGATTGGCAAGTTTTTATAGAAAGCTTATAAAGAATTTCAGTGGTATTTGTGCACCTATCATTGAAACCATCAGGAAGGATCAACAACCATTCCAATGGACAACAGAGGCTGAAAGGAGCTTTCAGTTCTTGAAGAAGAGGATTACTGAACAACCAGTACTGAAGTTATCAGATTTCAAACGCCCTTTCCAAGTCAAATGTGATGCCAGTGGAGTAGCAAGTGGAGCCGTACTCAGTCAAGAAGACATACCTGTAGCATATTTAAGTGAGAAGCTGAATGAGGTAAAACATAAATATTCCTCTTATGATAAGGAATTTTATGCTATTGTTTAGGCCTTAAAGCATTGGAGGCATTATTTGATGCCTGGAGAATTTGTTTTGTTTTCTGATAACCATGCATTGCAATATATCATGTAGCAACCTAAGTTGAACCAAAAACATGTCAAGTGGGTTGAGTTCATGCAAAAATTTACCTTCGTGATAAAGCATATAAGTGGGAAGTCAAATCGAGTAGCTGATGCCTTAAGTAGAAGACAGTTGATGGTGCAAGAGAATCAGATTCAAGTCTTAGGATTTGAGCACTTAAGATATTTGTATGAGACTGACATTGATTTTCAGAATGCATATAGAGCTTGTAGAAATACTGGAGAAGCATATAGGGAATCATGGATTGAGTAAATGTTGCAAGAGGGTTTACTCTTAAAAAAAAGTAAACTTTGTATTCCCAAATGTTCCATGATAGAGAACTTGATACATGAAAAGCACAATGGAGGAATGGCAGGTCACTTTGGAAGTGATAAGACTTTTGGTCAGTTGAGTCATTTTTACTTTTGGCCAAAGATGAGATTTGAAGTTGAGAATTTTGTAAGCAGATGCAGGGTATGTTAGCATGCCAAGGGACGAAGCCACAACATAGGCTTATACACATCATTGCCTATTCCAACTAGGCCTTGGGATTCTGTGAGTATGGATTTCGTTTTGGGTTTTCCAAAAGCTCAGAAGGGATATGATTTTATTTTTGTGGTGGTAGATAGATTCACTAAGATCACACATATTGTTCCATGTTATAAGACTAGTGATGCCACACACATTGCTAACCTGTTTTTGGATGAAGTTGTGAAGTTACATGGGTTACTTAAGAGTATTGTGTCGGACAGGGATGTGAAATTCACAGGTCATTTCTGGAGGACATTGTGGAAGAAGTTGGGTACTAAGTTGAACTTCAGTTCAACATATCATCCACAATCTGATGGCCAGACTGAGGTGGCGAACATGAGTCTAGGAAACATGTTGAGGAGTCTGATTGGAGAAAGTCCAAAGAAATGGGATAAAGTATTAAGCCAAGCTGAGTTTGCCTACAATGATTCACCAAATAGAAGTACGAGGATGAGTCCATTCCAAATTCTGTATGGAATGCACCCAAGAGGAGCATGTGAACTTCATGATTTGGGTAAATTGGAGAAGAGGAGTGTCGATGGAGAAGATTTTGTAGCAAGGATCAGTGAATTGAAAGAGCAAGTTAAGGCAATATTGCAACAGAGTAACAGTAGTTACGATACCCGAGCAGACACTAAGAGAAGGGAAAAGAATTATGAAGTGGGAGATTTAGTCTCAGCACATATTAGGAAAGAGAGAATTCCAAAAGGAGTGTACAACAAGTTGAAGATGAAGAAGATTGGACCTTGCAGGATACTCAGAAAATTTTCAGCAAATTCCTATGAACTGGAAATGCCAACAGGAATTGGCATATCACCTATTTTTAATGCTGCAGACTTGTATGCCTATGTGACAGATGATACAGGACAAGTGCCAGAGGTGGAAGATCTACAATGGCTGAAATAGATGCCTACAACCCAGCCTTCAGAAGCTGAGCATATGTTAGAGACTAGAGTGGCAAGAAGAACCAGACAGGGGGACTACCTGGAGTACCTGATCAAGTGGAAGGGACATCTTGTAGAGGATTCTACATGGATGGATGCCAAGGAATTGGAAACCAAGGGTTTCTCAATAGCTGACTTAGTAAAAAGGGGTTCAGAAATTTTAACCCCGGGAGTCTGATGTAGGAGCATCGATGCTGAGTCAGCAATGTGATTACGTGGTCACATGTTGTGGCTAGTATGGAGGCGAGTTGTTCTGATGTGGACAGTCTAAACCGTCTTGAATGATTCGAGATCGCAGGATGGGAAACTGTTTGGTGCGTTGTCTATTTTTGGTAAGATAGGACTAGTGGTGAGTTGATACTCCCTGCGTGGATATCGAGCCAGATTAGGAAGTTGGCTGAGTAGTGATGTAGACCCGCTATCATGGAGTCTGTTAGGTTGTTGAGTGGTTCGAGTTTCTGGGAGATAGTCGAATGCATAAGTAGGGCATAGTAGAATGAGCTAGGGTTTGGATGTTGGTTGGTTGGTTGTTTGGCTATTGGTTGAACCGTGGAATACTTTGGGTCGGTTAGTTTTGTTAGACGACTATGTGTTAGAGTCATTCTGTAGGGAATGCAATTTTCATATTTTCTGCAAATGAATGTAAAAGAACTGTGTGTGTTTAAGAAATCTTTCTGTGCATTTGAATCAAGAACGTATTGAGTTTTTGACAGGTAGAGCTGCGTGCATTTGTGGCCTGTTTTATGTGTGAATGAATCATGGTATCGCGTACATTTGATCTCTGTGTGCAGTGTAGAACCCCCAAGTTATTTCAGTGCCAATCAAACTTCAATTGTTTAAGTAGGATTCTTGTTTGTGTTTAGTTTTCTAACTATCCAGTCGAGGGTCGAGCTGGGTTGATCGTTTCCATGATCAATCGGCCGAGAAATTCCAAGCAATAGAGCCAAATCTGTGAAGAGAGCTAGAACGACTCAGATTGAAGCCGAAGCGAATATTGACGACGGGAAAGAGTTAAACAAAGTGAAGTTGTGCATAAAATAACATTCCCATGAGCTTAAGTGAAGGATCCCGCCTTGATCACAGATCAATGACTAAGATCAGATCCGCAAAGGATCGACGGTGGAACAACGTCCCGCAAAAGGAGAGAAGCGCAGAAGTTAGCGACGAAGAGTTGCAGAGGCAAATTTGCAGAGAGACTTTGCGAGAAAGACTTTTCGAAAAAGTCAGGAAAGCACCCCACAACCCGCAATCTGCAAGTGCGGAAGAAGTCATTGCGGAAAGGCTATCACGGAGGAGGTGGTTGCGGAAGGAAGCATGCAGAAAGACGGTTGCGGAGAGGGAAACTGTGGAAGGCAATTGCAGAAAGTCATCATAGTTGCGGAAAGAGGGTGATCCCGCAAGATTATTGCTGAAGGTCATTTTCATAGGGAAGATACCCCAAAACATTGCGGAAAGTCTATGAGGAAGGTCAGGCCTACGTGGAGGAAGGACTAGGTTGGTTTCTAGCCAAGTCAGGGGCGAATTCTAGCGAGTCACCCCAGATCCTGGAAGGGTGAGGGTTGAGTTGGCTGCGGTCGGCCCGACACCCCACCATTAGGTATATGTTTACAAGGTTTAGATTTAAAGGGCTTGGATTTGATTAATGTTTGCCCTAAAAGTAAAGTACTAATTAAGATAGATTTTTATGAGCCCTTTAAATTTAGAGGGCTTGGATTTCATTAATGATTAATATGGATTTCATTAATCTTTGAGATGAAAGTTAAGTGACGAGTGTAGGGTTTTATATGGTTGAGGGGTTATAGATAAATTTCAATTGATATGAGCTTGCAAGAATGAAAGATATGAAATCTATATTTTAATTTTTTAAAATTGTAGGGGTTTTATCAATTTTGTGCTCTGCATGGTTAGTAGTATAGGTTTTTTTTTAATTGTATAGGTTTTATCAAATTTGTGCTTTGCATGGTTGAGGATTTTCTTATTTTTATTTCCTACCCTTCCAAAGAAGGTGGGATATACTTTTTGGGGTTTTATTATTTTTACTCCCTTCCAAAGCAGAGATATACTTTTCATAAGTCAAATAGAATTACATTAATACACATACGACAACCCCATTGTCATCAATAATTTTTATCAAATTTTAAAATATCATAAATAAAAAAATTAAAAACATTAATATACACATACGACAACCCCACTCGTCCATTCCATGTTTTTGCACCACTCATGTTATCTCTCAATTTTTCAATCTACCCTATCAAATTTCTCCTTACTCTACCCTATCAAAATTATCAATATGCTACCCAATCATAAATTAATTCTCAATAAGTTATTAAATTTAATGGGAGATTCATTGAAGTGCATTGCTCATGTTATCTCTCAATTTTTGTCTCTACCCTATCAAAAGTTCTCGATATGTGATGAAATTTAATGGGAGAGTATCCATTGCGTGTATCCTGCATTAGTACTTCACTGGATCTAATCAATACTAGCTACTCACATTACAGTCCTAAGCAAGAGGGACAACCATATTGATACTTCATTATGTAATTGATGAGATTTTCATCCTTGTTTGGTGACCATAGTCCACATTTTATTTTATGCTGGTTACATAAATAGTGTCCTATTGCAATGCCAAGTATTATTCAAAATCAATGACACATTGTCTTTAACATTATCAATTATTCTTCAAAATCAATGACACGTTGTATTTGGCATTCCATCAAAAGGGCATTCATGATTTGTTCAAGCAATCATGACCATAGTCCATGTTTTATTTTCTATTGGTTACTTAAGTGGTGTCCCATTGCAATGTCAAGTCTTCTCAAAATCAACGACACATGGTCTTTGGCATTCCATCAAAACGACATTCATGATTTTCTCAAGCAACCATCCCCTGTAAGTGTTTTAATAATCTCAACCTTTATATTTATGTAAGAAATTCTCAATGGTTTATATTCAAGGAATATGTGAAATTTTTATCATGTGGATCTACACAAGCAAATTTATACAATAATTATAGGTAGGCCAAATATTACAGCAGTTGGAAAGCCTCTTCATTTGGATTGGTGCTTTTCCAATCACAAGAAGGATCCCTAGATGTCATACATTGTGACTCATGGTCTGAAAATCTGCATAGATAACTTAGAAAACAATGTACTAAAACTCCATTCATGATTATCTTAAAACATTTAAGAGCAGGGATTATTTCAAGCACCAAATTTCTAAGTTGCAAAGGTATCATTCCCATGGATTGAAAATCCTATACCCAATGTTCCCGCATTCATGTGAACTTGGAAATTGGAAAAAAAACCTTCCAAAATTGGTGGCAACTTCATTGGGTGTTTAGGAGATTTTTTTAAGTGTCCAAATCACGGTTCTAGATACTAGTTTTCAAGGAAACTTCAATGGGGACCTTTAGGAGGCTCCCTATACATGATATCTCTCCCCAGTGTAGGGGAGGTCAAGGCTTCAACTTTTTTTGATTCCTTTCGAGTGAGGTACTTGGAACTTAGTCGCCGTCAATTTTACACTAGGTACCATCCTCTAAATGAGGGGAAGTGTCCGAGAGTTTCCTCGCAAATTATATTCCAAGGAAACAAATTATAAACTTGTGAAGAAGAAATTTGATCAAGCATCAAGAAATAGAGTGTGTATTGATCTAGAGACATCGTTGCTTGATGTGGAGGCATTAAAATGCACAGAAATTGACAGAGGGTTACATTCACCAACACAGGATTCCTCATATGTTTATGGGATTTGAAGGAATAGATAGAGTGCTAGATTTTTCATACAATAACCAGATTTATCCATAGCTACATGTGAAATTAGGAGAGACACAATTTCGACACATAACATTTGACATCATATGTGACCATGAACCTCAATTTTAATATATTTTGTTGTGATTTTTTTTTTATATCCCACATATATATAGTGATATAAACTCCTATTTTTTATATAAAGAAATCTGAATAAAATCCGGTGAGCGGATTTCAAAAGGTGGTTGTAGTAGTGTGTATGTGCTAGTATAGTAGTGTAGTGTATGTGCTAGTATAGATTGTTGGGGGAGATATTATGTATGACTAAATGGGAGAGATATTATGTATTTCATGTATAGTCATGACTAAATGGGAGAGATATTACTAATAATTGTCGATTAAATTTGCAGTCATGACTAAATGGGAGAGAGATTATGTATTTCAAGTGTAGTCATGATTAAATGCAAGCGATATTATGTATTTTGGGTATTTATTTTGAGAAGTCAAGGAAAATTCAAAGTCATCATATTTCCTTCAATCTACGAGGAAGTAAGTGTTTTGTAATTTGTAAAAGAGAGTTCATACATTGTAAGTTCAAAATTGAATCAAAGAGAAACTAAAAAGGAGAGTTATATATTGAAATTTCAACATTTTGCAAAAGATCGGAGTGCAAAATTGGTGGTATGTAACACTTCTATAGTTATTGTGTTTGAGAGATGAATGCATGATTGGTTGTATCCAACACTCTATTTGTTGTGTTGACTCTTTGATAAGCGAGTGTGAATCATATGGCACTTTAAAATGGGTGGAAGAGGAAAAATGTTTATGATGAAATTGAACTACTTCAACAAGATCTTGAAGATGCTTTCCAAGAAATGAACATTTTACAAAAAATGAATAGTTCACAACAGGAAAAGTCAATGAATTTCTATCAAGAATTTGTTGGTTTCACTACACAATGCTTAAGTGAACTGGAAAAAAAAGGAGTCAAGTATTGAAAACTTCATGAAAAGAAAGATCAAATGATTCAATAATTGAAACAAGAGATGTTGATGAAGGAAAATGTATTCTGAGCATAGGAAAGTGAAGTGAAAAAATTGAACCAATAAAAATTAGTGTGATGTGCAATTTGTGACACACATGATTTTCTTGGAAAACTTGATGGTTCTTGTGATACTAGTAATTTGGTTTATGCTAATAATGATAATATTCAGGTGTCCCTATCATGCTATGAGACTTAGAATGATGATCCTAGTTATATTTTTGAAGATGAATCTCATGTTGAAGATGATAAAATTAGTTTTTTTTTAAAATCATACCAAAGGAAATTGCTCCAAACTCATGAATAGAATGGGTTTTGATGGAAAAAGTTTACCTGAAAAATGGGTAAGGAATATAGAAACCCATACAGATATGTATAAGGCCAAGAAATTACGATCTTGGTTAAGAAGTTCCAACAAACAATGGGGATACCTGAATTTTGTAAAAGCAAAAACATTGACAACAAGTGAGTCATCTATAGCTAACAGTGCAACAAATCAAGTGCAAAAGAAACAACAACACTATATTCATTGTGGCATAATAGTACTTGCAAAAGCTAAATGTTGGAACTTGCAACCTTCCAATATTTGTGGTTTTAATAATCATGATCATCACTCATGTTAGACAAATATCATTGCCTCACATACATGTACATTGTGATTAGATAGACATGCATGAATGGTAGAAAGTTGCTTTTATGTTGGAAGGATTCTACAAGGTAAATTATTCCAATATATGATGAAAATTCCCACAT
This sequence comes from Larix kaempferi, assembly GCA_027924585.1. Lineage (NCBI taxonomy): Eukaryota > Viridiplantae > Streptophyta > Pinopsida > Pinales > Pinaceae > Larix > Larix kaempferi. The sequence goes on along the minus strand of BSBM01000372.1, from coordinate 13,638,434 downwards.
GAAAAATAAATCCATGATTTAGTTGGCCTTCAAAGTCGATTGGCATTAACGGGAAGTCAAAAAAATAATGTCAATTTCCCATGTTTAGGTCAAAGTTGTTGGGGAACCTCTTAACCTTGAATTATTGAACAAAAAAGTAAGAAATCATAGAGGGGAACAATATTCCAAGAAAAGAGGTGGTCTCTAAAGACAATGTTACAAGACTTAAGAACAACACATCATGATCAGAACATCACAATGCGTATGAGTATGCAATACATCTCAAATTGTTATATTGGAAAACCAATAGGGTTTCCTTTGTATAGTCTCTAGATATAACCACTTTCCTAGAATTAAGAAGGACATGGTCCACAAATAGGATTTGTTGGTCCTAACCGTTTCCATAAAATCCACAATGTCCCAAGTTTAGTCGGTTGTTGTAGTCGCAACGCCCACGATATTTTCGGCCATTTAGTCGTTTGATCAACCGATTGTTCATTCGTTCCACCGAACTTTCTGATTTGGTCCTCCAGTTGAATACTTCACTAGTCTCCTGTCATCTAGAGATTGATTGTCTCCAGAAGATCCAAAGGTGTGATGAACCACCAATACCTTAGGTTCCAACACCCTACCATCAACACAATGATATAGAGATTCAGGAGGTGAAGTTAATTTCTCTAAACAACCCCCACAATTGCAGCTTCCTGAAGCTCGATCATAGCCCTAAGTTTCACAAACCTTTCTTTTGGTAAAGCTTCGCGAAGATATCATCAACCTGGTCATCTTTTCTTCAATAAATAAGTGAGACAACATTCTCTTGTACCACCTATCTCAAATAATGAACATGAAATTCAACATTTTTCATTTTGCTATGAGCAATAGAGTTGTTAAAAACTTGAATAGCACCCTAATTATCACAGTAAATAACAGTGGAGGCCTAAACAAGAAATCCAAGATCATCGAGAAGCTAGTGAATCAAAACTGCCTATGTACCTACTTTGATAGTGCCACGATACTCAGCTTCTATAGTTAAAATGGAGACTAACTTTTGTTTCTTACACGACCGTACCAAGGGTCTAGAACTAAGGTTAAACACATAGCCAAAAGTGGACTTTGGGTCGTCAATGTCGTTGCCCCATTCAAAATCAGTGTGCCCGACTAATGGTTCTATGCTGCGACAATACTTAATACCATATTGATAACTGCCCTTAATGTAGCAGAAAATTCTCTTTGCATCCTTCCAGTGGATTTCTCGAGGATCCTGCCTTAACTGAGAAACCACACTAACATCAAAGGAGAGATCCAATCAACCGTGAGTTAAATCAATCAAGATACCAAACAACTATCGATGAAGAGTGGCGTCGACTTGTGGAGAGTCACATTCTTTCGACAACTTCACTCTTGACTGATAAGGTGTAGTACACGACTTATAGTCATCCATCTTGAATCGTTTTAAGAGATCCAAGGCATATTTAGGTTGAGCAAGAAAAATACCATCATCTATTTACAAAATTTGAATTCCAAGAAATAAATGAAAGAGACCAAGGTATGTCATTTCAAAGGTATCTACAAGTTCTTTCTTCAAACCCAAAATAAAATTGACATTATTTCCAGCTATGACTAAATCATCAACATATAATTCCACAATCAAAGTATAAGAATGAATATGTAGTACATAAATATTGTGATCAGATTCACAACGGTTGAATCCAATATTGACAAAGAAATGATCAATCTTTCATACCAAGCACAAGGTTCATGTTTCAAACCATACAACGACTTCTTCAGTCGACAAACAAGACCAGAACCTGTCACAAATCCGGGAGGTTGTTCCATATATATTTCTTCAGTCAAATATCCATGAAGAAAAACACTTTTAACATCCATTTGATGCAGATACCATCCAAAATGAGCAGGAAGGGAAAGTATCAGTAGGTCAGAATTCATCTTTGCAACATGAGCAAAGGTTTCAGTGTAGTCGATGCCTTCTTGCTAAGAAAATCCCTTGTTGACCAAGTGATCCTTGTGGTGTTCAACAACATGGTCGGGGGTAAACTTAGTATTATAGACCCTTCCACACTTCACGACATTATTTTTTGTGGTTGAGGGACAAGCTCCCACATCTGATTCTTATTCAAGGAATCCATTTCAGCAGTCATAGCAGTTTCCCATTTTGGTACTCCCCTAGCATAAACATACGTATCAGGATCACAAGTGTCAAGAACACACGCTGTTAGAGCAAACTGCCACACTGTTTCGGGCTTTGGGCCTGTCGACCAATGCTAGGATTTCCAACATCTGATATGACAAGTTCAATCATATTAACAACCCACCAAGGGAAGCAAGTCATCGATGATTCAAGTCAGCTATCATCAGTTGTGTGAGTCGAGGGAGTCGGGCTTCCGGCTTCAACAATCACAATAGACCGACTATTAGTTGACTCAGGAGCATAATCCATTGATATGGTCGGAACTCCATAGAAGGATACAATCAATCCAGACTCTTCAAGGATGTCATACAAATCATTGTTTAACAACCACCATAGGAGGAATTCAACAACTTATTATCTGAAGTCTTTTAATCAAAGATCATACTTATGCTTAAGATAATTTTTTGTTTGAAAGGATCAAATATTCTATAGGATTTCAAATCATTCGAGTATTCCATCATGTTGCAAGCATGTCTCTTTGCATCCAACTTATTTCTGCAATCATCACTGATATGCACCCAAGAAACACATCCAAAAGTCCCTAGGTGTCCGATAAAGGGCTTCCTAGTGTTTGACAGAGGGCTTCTCGCCATTCCATTTTTAGACTAGAGTCGTTTCAACGACAACTTGAGTAGGTACAAGGGTCAGGAGATAATTTGAGTAGTAAGCAGATTCTTCCCAAAACTTTGTCGGGAGATCTTTGGTCTGCATTAGACACCTAACCATTTCTACCAAAGTCTGATTTTTCCTCTCGGTGACGCCATTCTGCTAAGGGGTGTGAGGGATAGATCTCTGCCAAGAAATACCATTTTGAAAGAGACATTCTTCAAACTGCCGGCTCACATATTCACTGCCATTGTCTGATCTGAAACATTTAATGGGTCAGCCACACTGCTTCTCAGCCAATGCTCTAAATTCCTTGAATTTTTCAAATACTTGACTCTTATTCTTCAAGAAATATACTCTTGTGAATCAAGATAAATCATTAATAAAGGTTAGAATATGCTTCACACCTGCTAATGAAGGTTTGTTCAAGCAATGGAGATAACTATAAACAAGCTCCTGTCGGTTCTGTGCACACCATGCTTTCCCTAAATAAAAAGGTGTCTGATGATGATTTCCAAGCATACATCCTTTACAAACTCCATTAGGTGGAACAATATTTGGAAGACCAGTAACCATGTTGTGATTCACAATCATCTTCAAACTTTGAAATTTCAGATGGCCAAGTCGTTCATGCCATGTTCGACTTCTATCGTCAGTTTGAGAAATGAGTGCAGTCAATCCATTCGTCCAGGAAACATTCATGGGACGATCATAGAACTTATAAAGTCCATCTTTGGGATTTAGAACCCCTGAAGAAACAATTGAACCCCCAAGCCTCAAATCCTTAATGGTAAAGCGATCCAACCAAAACTCAATAGTTTTCTTAGTCTTTGTTAGTTGAGCAACCAACAACAAGTTTGCACTCAAAATTAGTACATGATAGACATTGGATATGCAGCCATACTGACATTCAACATCACCGTTTCTGGAAACAGTGAAGGCGTAATCATCAACAACATAAATCTTCTATTCGGGAGCACCACTTAAGGAAGAGAACAAAGAAGCATTCTTTTCCATATGATGAGTACATCCAGAGTCAACTATCCATTCGATTTGAGTGGTGCAGGTATGTAATTCTTGAAAAGTATTGACATAGAAGGTATGATTTGCAGGAGGTTGATTGGTCGACTATCCTGTCGATGCACTATCCTCAAGGTACTTGACCTTTCCTTCTAAATCCTTCATCTTCTTCCAACGTTTCTTCTCAACGTGTCCCACCTTTGCACAATACCAACTAGTCTTCTTCTTACGATCCTTCTTCATTGACGAAGACTCTTCAATATTCCCTTTTGTAGGTTGATTGATACATTTTGGTCATTGATCTTGTCATCCACGTTCTTTAAATTTTGGCTTGGATTCTTTAAAGTTTTTGAGGCATTCTTTGAGTAAATCAAATCATAAGTATTTTTCATCTTGTAATTGTTTAAGGTAATCCATAAACCTATTGTCATGGTTAATATTAAACTAATGAAATTGCCTTATGATGTAATGGTTAAGGATAAGGCAAGGAAAAACCTAGATATGATGAATTAGTTGAGGGAAACTCATAGAAAACACATAAATTCCTCCTCTTCAATATTATAACTTTAATCATTAGTTTGACTCTACTAGACCCTTTGGGGAACCCTCCTACTTACTAGGTTTTGTCTTGGGATCCAACCTTGTGATTTGGCCCATAGTTAGTTGGAGTGCTTAATTTTGGTTCATCAACAACATAACTCTAGGAATGATTAAAAGGGGTCACTCTAGGTCAAACCTTGATTCCCCCTTCTTGATGATGATGATGATATGATGATGATGATGTTGATGATGGAGATGATGATGAAGATGATGATGATGATGAGGAAGAGGGTGATGACGATGATGGTGATGATGAAAATGATGATGATGACGAGGATGATGAGGATGATGATGATGACGACGAAGATGATTATTATGATGATGATGATGAGGATGAGGATGATGAGTATGATGATGCGGATGATCATATTCGTCATCATTATCATCATCTTCATCTTCGTACTCATCTTCATCATCATCTATCATCTTCTTCATCATCATCCTCATCATCAACATCTTCGTCATCATCTTCATCATCATCATGCTCATCATCAACATCTTCGTCATCATCTTCATCATCATCATCTTCGTCATCATCTTCATCATCATCATCTTTGTCATCATCATCATCATCAATGATGATGATGAAGATGATGACGAAGATGATGATGATGAAGATGATGAAGAAGATGTTGATGATGAGCATGATGATGAAGAAGATGATGATTACGATGAGGATGATGAGGATGATGATGATGTTGATGACGGATATGATGATGAAGATGAAGATGATGATGATGGTGACGATGACGACGATGATGATTATGATGATGATGATGATGATGATGATGATGATGATGATGATGATGATGATGATGATGATGATGATGAGAGGAGGAAGAGGGTGATGACGATGACGACGACGATGACGACGATGATGATGATGAGGATGAGGATGATGATGATGAAAATATTAGTCATGATCATGATCATCATCTTCATCATCATCATCATCATCATCATCATCATCATCATCATCATCATGGTCATGATGATCATGGTCTTCATCATCATCATCATCATCCTCGTCATCCTCATCCTCATCCTCATCCTCATCCTCATCCTCATCATCATCATCATCATCATCTTCATGATGATGAGGATGATGATGAGGATGAGGATGATGATGATGAAGATGAGGATGAGGATGATGATGGTGATGATGATGATGATGATGATGATGAGGATGATGACGAGGATGAAGATGATGATGATGATGAGGAGGAGGATGATGATGGTGATGATGATGATGATGAGGAGGAGGAGGAAGAGGGTGATGAGGATGATGAGGACGATGAGCATGATGATGATGGTGATGACGATGATGATGATGATGATGATGATGATGACGACGATGACGACGACGACGACGATGATGATGATCATATTCGTCAATCATCATCTTCATGATGATGAAGATGAGTACGATCTTCATGATGATGATGATGATGATGATGGATGATGATGAAGATGAGTACGATGATAAAGATGATGATGATGATGATGATGAAGATGACGACGACGATGATGATGTTCATGATGAAGATGATGACGAAGATTTTGTTGATGATGATGATGATGATCAGGATGAGGATGATGATGATGATCAGGATGAGGATGATGATAAGGATGATGATGATGATGATGATGAATGAAGATGATGATGTTGTTGATTATGACGATGAATATAAACAACATCTTCGTCATCATCATCATCATCATCAACATCATCATCATCATCATTGTTGGCTTACTATACTATTATAGAAGTTTCCAATGTAGACCCAGGTTCTTCGCAGTTCAAGAACCAACAAAACCTCTTTTAACTGGCCCTTTCAGCAACAGTCTGCGAACAGACTGAGGTCTCACCCGAGGCAAAGACCCGGTTGCGGAGTCAGGTTTCCATAACCTGGTGATGCGAGTTTCGGCTAATTGGCGAGCAACGCGTTGTGGGGCTCGCACTGCAGACTGAAGACTACGCAACGTCCTCTACTTCATGGCTAACGCTTCTACAAGGCAGGATGCTTGCACAACCAGCGCAACCAAGGACTACGCGGTTCGGGCAGGATTCAATGACAGGACAACGCAACTCACTTATATGCTTCCTCTTCGGACTTAACCAATATTGATGACTTTACTTAGTGTTTTTATTCATTCGTCTACTGCCTTAGACTGTTTAGTCTTATGCCTTATGTACGGGACAAAATACACTACTCTGTGCATTTCTGGTGCTGCGCGTCAAGGGAGTCGCATGACGCAATCTATCCTACTTAGGTGCTTATCTAAATGACTTATGCATTCATTAACTCAGAAATACTGTGCATTCAACATTCATCCATACATGTGATACTTAACATATTATTCCCATCTCATTCTCATGGCAAATACATATAAAAGCATGAACATATCAACTGATAAATGAGATTTCAAGCATTCATTGTAAGTAGACAGACAAGTGCAAACACATAAACAATCACAATGCACAAGATTTAACGTGGTTCACCCCCAGGATGGGAGCTACGTCCACAGGAACTATTGTTGTATTAGTCTTTGGGAAGGGTACAATAGTTCTAGTCTGCGCACTCAGCTGTAGACTCTCTTCTCTCTCAATAGGCCTCTGCGCACACAGCTTGTAGAGCCTTTACAAAATTGTCTCTCAACAGAGATCTATTCAGTCTTTTCACTCAGAATATTTCTCAATACTAATCAACCCTTTCCATTACAAAATATGCCCTTTTATAGATCATGCCCGTGGGTCATGTCATTACAATAGCTGGGCGAAACCCTAAGGTTTTCCAAAACTGTCACGGTTTTCAGCTAACTAGACTTGCTGGTTTCTGGTAGAGAATCTTCCATCGTGTCCATCCTCTGCTCATGGTCACGTTGCTATCATCCCCCCTGTCGCTCGCACACCAACATGTCGCTTTCACCGAGCCATTCTTTTCTCTAACGGCCTTTTGCGACCTTTCCATGTAGTGGTTCCTTGCATGTGTGACTGGTCGCTTTCCTCCGCTTTACTCCTTACCATCGCTTGGTAATCATGGAGCATCTTTACCAAAAATAGACCACCAATGGTCTAACCAGAATATGTGTCATCTTCCGTCCAACCTTCCTCCTTGCTGGATCTCCATAGATCAGGCTCATCGTAGTGCTATCTCCTCGCAACGCTGTACTTCGCATCTCTTCTGACACTGCGTTGCGCTCAGCTTCGCATCTTCCCAAAAATGACTTGTACAAAAAGTCTTCAACTGGAATGCGCTTAAATCTATAGTTCCAAAACATGACTTGCACAAAAATGCCCCACTTGGGCCAGGCCCAACAGGCCCCTAACACTTACATGCGGCTTGTCCCCGAGCCACTTTCTATTGTAGGTTCTCTGATCTGCTCGTCCTGTTGCGGAGCTAACTTCGCAACGAACTCTTGATATTTTGTACTCCACTTTTCGACTGTTTCCTTGGTGTCTTGCTCGATCTGCTTGATCATCTCCAACACATCAGATGTTATCTCATCATCCACTTTGTCTTGTACTGACTCCTATCCCTCGCGAATTTCCCTCAATGCTTCTTCAATTTTCTCTTTTAGTTAATGGGCTTCTTCTTGGAGGGGCTGTGACTTATTGCCGACTTTAGTCTCCTTGTCTCTCAACAATTGCACTTGTTTTTTCAATTCCCTAACTTCATGATATCTATGAAGGCGGTCTCTTGGTGGCAGGGCCTTAACCTCCGTGTCCAACAATTCTAATTCTTCCTGCTTATCCTTCAAAGTGTTCTTTATTTCCAGCAACTCCGCGTCTTCTTCAAGTGCAATGAACGTTTTTTTCGCCTCATCTAACAAATTTTGTCACTTAGCCACCTCAATGGCTATACTTTCTGCTGCGGCCTTCACTTCTTTTGATCTTAACTATTGTTGATCAGGTGGAGTCTTTGGTTGATTCTACGCTTCCAACATAGCAATATTCGCTTTAAGTTTATCTCCATACCTTTCATCTCCGCCTTAAGATCGCTGACCACCTCGCCGATCTTAATGACAGTGTCCGCAGGTTCTGGCTGCTCATCACATTCTGATATTTCCATAGCTACTGCAGTGACCGTAGACTCTAGTCTCATTCGATGGTCGTGCTCATCTTGAAGTTGCATGGACCTCTTCAAGATTGAATCCTGCAGCTGCTTATAGTTTGCAACTAATTCATGGTGCTGGTTCCTGGCAACTACATCTCTTTCATGAATCTCCCCCACAACCGACAGGTGCAGATCATGTAGACCCTCCATTGGCAGTACGGAAATGTCAACTTCCACATGTTGGATATTCTGCTCGCCCAAGGTTAACTGCTCGCGCAGTGGCAATATTACACTTAGTGGATTGAGTTTGACTACGCACGGCTTCGATGGTAAAGTCAGGGCTACTTGCGATGTCTTTGGTTGTGAAGTTCCCCCTGACTTCCCTTCTGACTCCGAGTCTCGCGGCAAGGGTAATCTGCGCTATACTCCCTCGATCTTTTCTGTAATTCCTTGCAGCGTGATTAGATTCTTCTGCAGACTCTTCTGAATTGCCTCATTCTTTTTATCTTTTTTGGTCATCAGGTCTTCCATCTGCGATGTTACTATAAACACGATCATCTCGTAATCATCCTTATGAAGTTTGGCTTCGGACGGGCCCTTAACTGCTTTCTGCTTCTTCTTTTGTAGCTTCTGCTGTATAGGACTCTCAACTTCCTTCCTTTTTCCTGTCCACATCTCTTCAACAATGGGCGTAGGAATGGGATTGCTCTCGGAGGAGTCACTTTGGATTTCAACAACTTCGACTCTAAATTCAGCAGGCCATTCCTTCATAGTGTTATCAATGTCTTCTTCATTCATGTGGTATCTTGCTTGGAACCATTCAGGGTTCTTCTTCTGTGCCTTGGTTGAAATGTGAATAGAACGCATGTCAGCATAAAAATTGACAGTGCGAATATACTTAGCCGTTACCTCTTTTGTTATCCGTGGCGTGACGATGATGGCCTCACGCAACTGCTCATAATAAGTGTAGAATACTTCAACTGTCACGTGTTGTCTTTGTGAATTCAAATTAGCCCACAGGTTTGCATAACGAGCTCCTCTGCAATCATTACTATCAGTTCTTACGTCAACGTAATCCTTCGGGTCCTTCCACCCTACGAACGCAATCAACACTATTAACCATGTATAATGGAAATTACCGCCATGTGTCTGTGTATCATTCAGTCCCTTTAGGAACTCATTCAACAAGCACTGACACCTGTTGAATCTTCCAAACTGTCACCTACCCAAATTTCTGAAAATTACTATTTTATTTGCAAAAATACTTTATGTTAAGTTTAATTACAAAGTTTTGTAATTATGATCAGTTTTGATCATGGATGAATGTAATTACTGAATATTATTATTTAAATAAATTAATTAGGAGACAAACACCCAAGAGGACTGTTAAATGAGTGTTCACTGACCCACTAGGAGGAATGGAAGCTGTTGGAAGGTATGGGACAAATGGCAGCAAATTCACTTCACCACTAGCTGTTGGTTATGGGACAACAGCCCCTAAAAATAGGGCATTATCCCCCAGGTGGAGGGAGTGAGCAGGAAACTCATTTAATGACCCAGTAACAACTAAAAAGGCCTAGGCAGCCTATAAAGGCAAATTCCAATTGAGCAGGCAGCTCTTAATCAATATTTTTGCAGAATATTTTCCTCATGTGAATCAGGTGATCACAAGAGAGATTCGAATAGGGAGGCTAGTGGTGACTGTAATCTTAAGTATGCATTATTGCTCAGAGGAACCAGAGATGCTGGTGTAGATCTATTGGACTGCTAACTATTGAAGATTCTGAAGTTAATTGCTACAGCAAGAAGAAGTCCTATTTCCTGAGTTTCTTCCTCCTAGTGGTTCAGTGAACAGGCTCGGGGGTCCTAAGACAGTACTTGACTGTTTTCAGGAATTGGTTGGGTGGAACAATCTTCTTGGGTTGTTTGTTGCCCTACAGATTTTCTCAGGTTCTACAGATTTTCTACTTATTCTCAGTTAAATAATTATGTTCTGTTTAACTAGTATTTTCTGTTTTTCTGTTTTCGAAAAAGAATCTAATCCTATAATTGTTTAAAGTCTGAATGTTTAAGTTTAATGATGATTATAATGGATAAACCAATATCTATATTTTTCCACATGCTGTTTTGAAGCATCGTACTCTAGTATAGATACGCAAATTAAAAATAGATTAGAAGATAGGCAGATTGCCATTTTGAATTCGATAAATAGATAGTAATTATATTTTTATCAGTTTTCTGTTCTAAAGATTAAATAATAGTAGAGAGTTCTGTATAAACTTCATGTATACTTTATAAATGTTTCAGAGTTTTATGAAAACAAACAATGTATAATTTCTGTATAGATGCATCACGATATTCTTATCATTCTTATGCACAAAGGAAATAAATAGATCTCATCTCTCTATATATCATATTATGTTTTGCATATACCCACACACTTTTCACATTATACATACACACACACTGTTTCATTTCTTATTCTATCATTTTATAAATTTATCGAGTTCAAACAAGTATGGAAATAGTATAACTAATCTATTGCTAACAATTGTTGTATTTAATAAGTATTCGAACTGTAAGTATCGAATCCCAAACTGAGTTTCATAACAAACTCGTTATACACAAGTTTAGAATCAAATCAAACTTCCTTAAAAGATATTTTTACAAACTTTTAGAACACGATTTAGGGTTTGATCTATTGTTTTTATTACAATCGAATTCATCACCATTGAAACATCCTACATTATTTAGTTACCATTTGTAACAAAGTATTTAAACCCTAGCTAAAACAATCACAACTTTAACCTACAACTTTAAATAGCTAACACAGATTTCGACTTATCTTTCATACCCTTAGTTTTCAGTTGCTATTACTGTATAAAAACGACAGTATAACTTTCGAGAATCAGAGTGTATTTTTACAGGTCATACGAGCCTCAAATCCAATACATTTACACATTAATGTATATCAACAAGTGGCCTGTCAAAATTTTTTCACTATTATAAGTTTCCATACACAAGGAAGAGAAATCATTCGTTCTCAACAATAGAACCTTACATTATTTTCAAACAAAACCAAAACATGGTTTTATTCTCTTCATTGTCGAATCCATAAACCTGAGTTTACGTTTCCTCTTAAAGGAATTCTAACATCGAAATAAACAAAGAGAGTAGAGACGAAGGTATCTCATTAACACAAAATATTTAGCATACTTTTTCCTTACCGAGAAGAGAATTATCATTTACACAATGAACGAGCCTACGGCTCTACATCATAACTTAACCAACGAAGTCGTGGTTCTCAAAATGATGATTTACAACATTTTATAAACAAAATCATACAGGGTTTTCCCAAGTTTTTCAACAGTTAAAAGAGTCCAAAACATTTAGCATCGACGAGCTACAACTCCAGTTGACGACATAGTACAGAAACCAAGTACCATTTAAATAAACGAAAGTTACAACCGAAACAGTTATCTTTGTTTTTCAACGGTGCTTCAAAGTTATCAAACATCAAACAACAACGAGTCACGACTTGAACCAGTTCCCATCATGAAACCCTTTCACCACAGTCAAGAGCACCTACAAGGGTTTGGAAAGACCCGGAGCTTACCAGTTGAAAGCTTGCCAACCTTGCAGAACCTTTGCCCATTCCTCTACTGCTTAACCTGCAACTGACATGAAACGAAGGTTAAATTTAGATGACTAATACCTTCTCGAAACTGAAAGATGAAAAATATTTTGAATGACTTATTATTCGTTACATAAGAACTTACATTGCTGTAAGTACCAAAGCTTTCCACTTTAACCAGCTATAGGATGATCCCACACTAAAAACGAGATGAGAACCCTCGATCCATTTACACCAGGAAAACCATGGACTCAAACTATAACGACGAGTTCCAGAACTACCAACCATTAACATTACAAACTAGATACACATTCTATCAAACGACGCCATTGCAGAAGGAAGATAACTGTAACCCTCTCAAATCAGAGGTCTCGAGGTCGAACCTCATACAAAGTTTATGCTAAAAATTTGGCAGCCTGTCGGCCACAGACCGAGAACAATGGAGACAATAACCCTCAACTACCAAGCTCATAAACCAAAACTTCGATCCATTTGCTAGTGTTTGATCCAACGGACAATGTCAATGATGATCAACGATCGAAGTTATGCCAACATACTTTGCATTGGGTCGAACAACCCTAACATTCAATGCACTGTCTTTTCACACGTCGGATAATTGACACGATGGATCAGGTTGGATAGTTTCCACTTCCAGCTCGGATAAATTACCACTACGAAGTAGTCACAACATTCACCATTACAATGATTTTACACTACGTGCAGTGACTTAATCCTCGTCACCGAGAGTTATCATGCCAAGTCTTAAATGCAGATCGAAGGACGATATCTTGGTGGCTCAAAGATCGTATCATATTAATGAGCCAGTACCGTCAACCTGTCAACATTCATTTATGTCAATAATATATTCCAACGTTATATTTCAACCATAATATATGACATTATAACATTATATATGGTATTAAGTCAAATTTCTAAGTTCGTATGGACTCTAAGTTACTATGATGACGACCATCATAGTATTTTTATCAACCAACTGTTATATAGTTCCAATTTGAGTCATATCCTAGAGTCATGGAATGACATAGGAAGACTTTTCAAAGTTTATACATATTTTCATCACCCCAAGTTTTATGTCGTAACACTAGGTTTATAATATTATATAGAACAATATTTCAAAGGGTATATAGTCCCAAGTTATTTAATTGTGGACTTAAATAATAAGAGGTAGAACTTAGATATAATCCTTTTAACAAGGTTATAAGTATCACTAGGGTTACAAAGGAGATAGCCCTTACTTAGCAGACTATATTGTGACCCTTGTAATCTTTGGTTGTGATTATACAAGTTCTGTTATCGAAACTATAAAAATAAATAGTTTTGGTATAGTAGTCATTCAAACAGATACAATGACATTTAGATTTAGCATGAAGACCGACCGATGCTATGAGTTCTTACCATACTCTCTCATATAAACATTTAATGACTTGCGATACATGTATTACATCATTGATGGAAAGTTAAAGACGACTTTTAAGCCAGCTACTGCAATGACAAAACCACCAAGCATTTTTGACGTACTGAGATATTTCTATTCTTTTAAACATCGTGGAGTTGTCAGACAAACATTTTAAAATAATAATTATAGTATTGAAACTCTTACCTGGTCATTTCTGGTGAGTCGCAACATAAATTATAACATTCTATTTATTTATGACGTTGAATTGAACTACATGTACTTCATTCTTACCTATCGTCTGCACATAGGACATTCAATAAGCTTTAGTGTTGTAGCTAAGTAAGCTCCAGGGTACCTCATAGGACACCCTTAAGTAGAAAAGTCAAACTGTCAGTATCACCACAAAGGAAAAAGTACCATATCACATTTCTAACCTGTCATTTCATTTATTACTTTAATCATGCTTATCATTGCAGAAGAAAAGTGTCGCATCATAATTCTGATTCATTAGTTCATTTAACTATCATAATCATAGTTGTTATGAATGTATTTAAGTTGTCACTGTCGCATTGTTTATAACAGAATTTTATTTGTGTTTAGTACAAACAGTTGTTTAGTTAATGTTGTTACAATCATCAATTTTTATTTTCCGCAATTATAAATTATCGTAAATTAAGCTATTATTGCTATTATAAAAAAATTTAAATTTTTATGAAAATATGGGATGTTACATGTGGTATCAGAGCACAGATTCGAACTCTAGGCCTGAATGAGGTCCAAAACACGCAGCAGAAAATTTTCATACAGCAGAAAATTGTACTAACTTGAAAATTTGATTATTATGTTATTCAGAAATTATTTTCAGTTACAGGTATGGAGAACTCAGCTGAACACTTAAGCGACAGATTTCAGCCAAACAGTGACAGTTCGGGACAACACTATGTAGAGGAAGGTCACGGGGAATTAAATAATAGTTCAACGGAACTGTTACGTGCCTTTCAAGAATTAAAAGCAGAAATCAAATCTGTGAAACAATATAATGAAAGGATTCTGCAAGCACAAGAACAACTAAATCAAGTGTTGTTTGAACACAGCCAAACAGAGGAACAAGAGAGAAACAATGAAGATATTTCCAAAGTTGAGGACATGCCTCACACTGATAAAAATCAGAACATAAAAATCAGTGAAGTAAAAGATAGCTCAACCTCATCAGGAGATGCTATTGAAGTACGCAAAAGGAAGCGTAACTATAACAGTGACAACAATGAAGGAGACTCCAAACCAAGAAGGAAAAATCATAAGGAATATGAGCAGATTTCTGGAGAATTCAAGAAGATATGACCTCCAACTTTCAATGGAGAAACTGAGAAAGGTGAGACAACTGAAGCTTTGCTGTCAGGGATGAAGAAATACTTCCAGATCTACAACTATTCAGAGTTCTTAAAGGCATAAATGGCTATTTATAACTTGACCGGAAAAGTGGATATCTGGTGGCAGGACATCAAAAGGGTAAAGGGAATCAAAGATAAAGATGTAAGCTGGAGTGCTTTCAAACGATATTTCAAAAAGAAGTATCTATCTGAGCAGTAATACGAAGAAAAATCTAAAGAGTTCTATGATTTGAAGTTGGGAGGTATGAATATGAAGGAAATAAACAGTAAGTTTCTGAACTTACTGAGATATGTACCATACCTCATAGAAGAGAAACCACAAATTCAAAGGTACTTAAGCTGTTTGCCTTTCAACATTAAAGACAGAATTGAGTACGATAGTCCTAAAACATTGGAGGAGGCTATGAGAAAGGCAGTTTTCTGTTATGATACCAATCGAAAAAGAGAAGGAATGTCAAACTGGAAAAATCATAAGCCCAACAATTTTGAGCAGTAAAAGAAAAATTTCAGATTCAGTGGAAATTCCGGATTTCAAAGGAAAAATTCTCAGAACCGGAATTATCAAGGGAACAATTCCAGAAATAATTCACAGCAGAATTCTACAACACCCAGAAATGCACCTAATACTACAAAGACCAGTGAGCCAAAGGCACATATTAAATGTTTTGAATGTCAAGGCCCCCATTACGCATCAGAATGTCCCTTAAGGAAGCGGAAGGCAAACAACATCAACTCTATACAGACTGAACCTACTGTTGGAGACGTAGCAAGGGAGATGCCAAGAATTAATGCAGCACTTGACAATAGGCAAGCAGATCATCAAATCTCCATGGTAGAGATTGAAGGTATGATACATGACCATCCTGTTACTGTTTTAATTGAACCAGGTGCTAGTTTAAGTTATATATCACCAGATATTGTGGAAAGTCTTAAACTGAAAACTGAAAAGTTTAGTAAATCATGGCTAGTTATACTAGCAACTGGAACAAAGAGGAAAGTATCATATTTTATAGAAAACTGTGTGTTGTCCATGAATCATTTACAAACACAAATCAAGTTGAATATTCTACCTTTAGGTTCTTATGATATTATAGTTGGGATGGACTGGTTAGAAGCCCATCATGTCATCCTGGACTGTTATGGAAAAAGTTTTACATGCTTAAATGACGAAGGGAAAACTGTAGAAATAAAAGGCATCCCAAGGAAGGTAACCCTTAGACAGATTTCAAACATGCAAGTTAAGAGGGCCGTTAGGAAAGGATGCCAAATGTTTGCAGTAAACGTGGTAAATGATGAGTTTAAGGATAAAGAGGACAAACTGAAATTAGAGGACATACCTGTCCTAAAGGATTTTAAAGATGTATTTCCTGAGGAGATTCCAGGATTACCACCCAAAAGAGATTTAGATTTTACCATAGAGTTAATACCAGGAGCAGTACCAAATTTGAAAGCCCCGTACAGAATGAACATACTGGAGTTAAATGAATTAAAATCACAATTGAAGGAGCTTATTGACAAGAAGTATATTAGGCCCAGTGTGTATCCTTGGGGAGCACCTCTCATCTTTGTTATGAAGAAAGACAAAACCTTAAGACTGTGCATAGATTATTGCCAGCTTAATAAGATGACGATCAAGAATAGGTATCCATTGCCCCGCATAGATGATCTATTCGATCAGCTGCGTGGAGCAACAGTATTTTCAAAGATCAATCTGAGATCAGGGTATCATCAAGTAATGGTTAAGGACGAAGATATTTTCAAGACAATTTTTCGAACTCGGTATGGACATTACGAGTTCGTAGTCATGCCGTTTGGCTTGACTAATGCCCCGACTGTATTTATGTGTCTGATGAATAATATTTTGAATAAATACTTATACAAGTTTGCTGTTGTGTTTATAGACGACATTTTAGTGTACTCAAAAAGCAAAGAAGAGCATGATGAACATTTAAGGATTATCTTACAAGTATTAAGAGATCATCAACTATACGCGAAATTTAGTAAGTGTGACTTCCACAAAGACAAAATTCAGTATCTAGGACACATAATTTCAACAGAAGGAATCTCGGTTGACCCCGACAAGATAAGGGCCATTAATGACTGGCCGGTTCCTAAAGATGTGTCGGATGTAAGATCATTTATGGGCATTACTGGGTATTACAGAAAGTTTATAGAGAATTTTTCAAAAATTGCCAACCCCATAACTTCCTTGCAGAAGAAAGGGAAGAAATTTGTTTGGGATCAGAAATGTGCTGACAGTTTTAAGAAATTAAAGGAACTATTGATGAGAACACCTATTTTGAGGATAGCAGACCCCAACAAGGATTTTGTAGTTTGTACAGACGCATGCAATGATGAACTTGGTGGAGTCTTAACACAGGAAGGTCATGCGGTGGCATACGAATCTAGAAAGCTGAAAGTACATGAAAAGAATTACTCTACCTATGATTTAGAGTTACTGGCAGTTATTCATGCCTTAAAAATGTGGTGTCACCACCTTATTGGCAGGAAATTTACCTTATTGACAGATAACATGGGTCTGAAATATTTATTGGATCAGACAAACCTGAACGCTAGACAAGATAGATGGTTGACGTTCTTAAGTGAGTATGATTTTGAAATTCAGCATATTAAAGAGAAGGAGAACAAGGTTGCAGATGCCTTGAGTCGCAAGGCAAAACTAAATTTCATTTAAGCAATCAGTACTTATTCAACTGATTTGGAAAATCAGATTCTAGAAAAAGGTGAAACAGATGAAGAATACAGAAAAATGAAGGAAAATACAGCAAACAACAGTTTTGAAAATTGTATGGCAGATTACAGAATGAAGGAAAACGGTTTATTACTATTTAAAAACAGATTGTATGTACCAGATATACCAGAAATAAAATTTCTGATATTAAATTTCTGACATTCTACGTTCTAGATGAACGACGCATCTTTCTTTAACAACTTCTCCATGGCTGCGGTTATCTGTGTATAACCCTTTATACACTTCCTGTAGTAACCGGTATGCCCCAATGTTGTGCACAACTGCTTTACTGAATTCGGTGTTGGCAAGTTTACAATAACTGCGATCTTTGCAGGATCAACCATTAAGCCTTGTTTGCACACAATGTGTCCCAACAGAATTCCATAGGGTACACAAAATATACACTTCTTCAGGTTTAATGACATTTTATGTTGTCTGCACTTTTCTAGGATCAATCTGAGGTTTGCGCAATGGTCCTTCAACAACCCAAATACTGTCCAATCATTAAAATAAGCTTCTAAAAACTTATGCATGAAATCTTTAAATGTTGCGACCATAACTCTAGAGAATATGGCAGGCATGTTCTTCAGACCAAAATGCATTACTGTATACTGGAACGACCCCCATTCAGTGGAAAAAGTGGTCTTATGCCTATCCAATGGATCAATTCTTATCTGATGATATCCCGAAAATCCATCAATAAAGGAATATGCCTCATTTCCTCCAATGTTATCGAGCACCTCATCAGTGAAGGGAGTAGGAAATGGGTCATGCATCGAAGCATCGTTCAATTTTTTGAGATCAACGCAGATCCTGATCTCACCTTTTGTCTTATTGTCTTGGATAACCATCGCGCTTATCCACTCTGACTCTTCAACCGGCTCAATGATCCCCGCGTCGAGCATCGTATCGAGTTCTTCCTTGACTCATTCTTTGTATCACGGATTTAGTCTATAGGGCCTTTTCTTAACAGGCTTCGTGCCTGGATTAAGAGGTATCTTCATAACCCCTAAGTCACCCATAATACCTTTCATTTCTATAAACTTCTTCGCGAATAAATCCTGATACTCATGTAACAGGTCTACGATCTCTGTGATCGTCTGATCATCCCAATAGTCTCCAATAGATGCGAACTTCGGCTCTTCGCTGGTGCCAATGTTCACTTTCCTTGTTTTCACAGGTCCACTCATGTCCATAATTTCCAGTGGAGGTCCCTCTACATCGCGCGCTCCCTCTGACTTAGGTATGTTTATGTTGCGTGGGCCCTCCTCATCACTTTCTTCTTTTTCTTCGGACTCTTCTGCTATATTATAACATTCCATGGCATGTTCTATCTGTTTCGTGCACTTTGGCTGTAGGTTTTCAGGTACTTCTATATCTCCAAAGAATTCCTTTAATGTCATGTTTCTATGTGGACATTCTGGTCTAAATATTCTTTCCTTAATAATCTGCAAAGCATAATTTATGGTAGGACTCTCATCTTCAAAACTGAAGGTCTTTTGGAAGTTAGAAGCTAGGGTATACAAGTCTGTAGTTCCCCTGCGCAACTCCATATCCAAGTACCATTTATTTGGAGTCTGCTCCTCCAATGTATGTACAAACATATGAACCCATTATGTTTGTGGTCTCTCCTCCCATGCTTGTGGATAGATATCAATATGCTCCCTTGGATCCGTCTGTCCATTATATTTTTCAAAGGGCAATGCAACCTTATCAACGAACCTGATTTGCATCTTGATTCTACACTGATCCCATGTGGTCAATGTCTGCTTATACGTAGCACCATTTGGAAGGTGTCTCATGCAGTGCTATGTCTAGTGCTGGTAAGCGATGCTCATTTGCAATTGCTACAGTATATTCTTTGATAAAGGAACAAACATTAGATAAACCATCATAGGTGGGAATTGGGCTTACCTCCTTTCCAATCCAGCGCGGTGACTTTGTAACCTGTGCGCATCTCCTTGCAGATACTTCATGCATACGACCTTGCCATTTCTCTAGTCCTACATCGAAGTCTGAGATGCAAGAGTTGTCACAACACCAAATGAGTGTTCCATCAGCAGTAGGATTAATGTAGTCAACATCATTCATAGTCATTTGGTAAATGCGGTCCAAGTCTTGAGCTCGGCTTTCGTCTTGAATAAGCTCAATGTATCTTTCTCCTTGCGAGGGGTCCAATGGTGTGATGACCCTTATGTCCTAGCCTTCAAATATCATCTTCTTTGTTTTCAAGTTTATAATGGCGAGGTTATCCATAGTCCAATCAATACCCAGCAGAGCTGGATAAGGTTGACTAGCATCCACAATCTCGATAACCTCGAAGTCTGCATGACTTCGCACTCCATCAATGCCAACAATAACGTTGGCTAACCTTCCAAAAGGTATGAATTTCTCCTGGTTGGCCATTCTCAACTGTATAGGTGACCATAACAGCTTTGGTCTCCCCATCTGCTGCCATGTCTACTTAGTCAAGACATTCACTTCTGACCCTAGGTCCAAAATGATTTCATCCATTTCATAGTCTCCTATCTGTGCACTAAACCTCATTTCTTGGCCTGTTCTCTTATGGCCCTTAATATGGTGAACTGCGCTCTCGGAAGTCTCCTTCTCGCTGCGTGGTTCGTATTGATTTAACAACTTTTGTAATTCCACTAGAGAATTTGGGCTCTTCAGCAGTTTCATGCAGCTCCTTAAGAACCGTGCAACAGAGCTTCCTGTCTCTGCTGCGTGGCACGTTTTGTCATAAGTAGCTGGCATATCTTCTATATGCGGTATTTCACTGCGCAACAGGATTCTTAGCGACCTAGGTGCTAACTCTTTGAAGATATCCCATGCTTCTTCAAATACTTTTTTTTTTCTCCAAGTTGAAAGCAGGTGCTTTCCCAGTAACTTTTCTTATCCATATTGTTTCAAGAGGGGTATGCTTAGTGTTAAAGTCTCCAGAATTCGAAGATTCTGCTCCTCTATCACTCCTTGTCATAGTGCCACTTTGCGTCACCACATTGATACTTGGATCCGCAACCCTTTTCTCTGCTGCGATCAACTGAATGTTTGGGTTTAGCACATCTTGCTTTCGTTTCTACATCTCTGCTGCTAAGACTGGACATGCCTCGATAAAATGATCAAAGGAATACAATAACTACACGTAGTACATTCATTGGTACAGTCTCTAGACACATGGCCAGGCTGACCACAGTTATAACAGATTACTTTCCCTCGGCCTCTTCCTTGCATTGGGCCGACATTTCTTCCTCTCCCCCGGTATCCTCCACGGCCTCTATATGGTCCCTGATCGTGTTGTACATTATCTTGTTTCTGCAGAGTCTCTTCTTGGACTCTATATACTCCTCCATACATATGCTCGATATCTTTCTTTCTTTCCAACATGAGCTCGTATGTGCGGCAGTTGGACTCATCATGCCCAACTGACTTACAAGAATTGCAATATAAGTTTTTAGGTGTTCTTACATATTTCTGAATTAAGTAGCAGTCCTCCGGCAGGTGTCCTCTAGTTCTGCAGATCTCACACCATTGGCCTTGGTTATGATTTAATGGGTTTTGTGCACCCATGTTAAGGAATTCTTGGAATAAAGGACAATGATCCTTAGTGTGTCCTTCTCCCTTACAATCTGTAAACCAGAATTCTTGTCTCTCTTGCTTTCCCTTCTTCATATCCTGTAGTTGTAGTGTTAGGGTATCCAACTGGGTCTGAATCTAAGACATCCCAATGCTAGTTTCTCCAATAGGTGAAGCTTCAAACTTCATTGCGATCTCCAAGGCTTTTGCCTGCGAAGACACTTTCTGCTGCATCAACGACAGTCTGATATGGGGCAATAACATGGCTATAAACCATTCCTGGTGTTGTTGTGGTGCTATAACGAAGCTTACTTGGTCCAACAATGCTTAAATTTTTGGTCAAATTCCAAGACTGTCTCATTAGGTTTCTGCTTGATCTCTTTTAACTCTGTGATACATTGGGATTCGGACTTCGGTTTCTTGAACTCGCCTAATAGTGCAGCCTTAATCTCCAATAAGGTTCTTTGTTGTCCTTGTGAGTATTTCATGAACCAATTCAAGGCTCTGTCTCGAAAGGTGGTGATGAGCTGCGCTCGCTTCACAACATCATCCTGAACTTGTTTGAAACTCTATACGACTTTGCATAGAAACCAGTGTTGATCAGGGTCTTCTAGACCCATTCCTTTGAATATCGGCAGCTTAATATCATCAGTCATCCTTCTTCTAGGTGGTGTGGGGTTCTGCGCAGGGTTCTGAGCGACACAAATAAAAGTGGTATTGCGCGGAACGTTCTGATTCAGAATATTTTGAGTGCTAGGGATATTCACAACCGGGGGTTCTGAACTGGTGGATTTTGTGAAATGGGGGGCGTGGTGTTTACAACCGGTGGATTCTGCGGAGTAATAGGCTTATAGGTGGAATATGGAGGTGCAGTTTGGATATCAGGTTCGACTTGTGAATCAATATCTACGTGGAGTCCATGTTCAGTGGAAGTCTTCTTAGGCGTATATTTATATCTTTTTCCACTTCTCAAATTATGTGTCTCTTCGCTAGAATCACTATAAATGTTATTGACCATTACAGATTCAAACAATTTATGTAAACTTTTACTGCATTCTTAAAACGCCTTTCATAGCTAAAAGCATCTTAATATATAAACTCAAATTGTTCAGGTACTTACCTCTGAAGCCCTTGAAAACCTCTACTTCTGCTGCGCTATAGGACTTTAGCATGTCCACAACGAATTGCGTTACGAAGCTCTCTAGTGTACTGTCAACCCAAAAGTCGACTGATCTTGAGATTGGGATATCTGTTTCTTTAATCCTATAAATGAGTTTTGGAGTCCACTCAATAAGTTCTCCTACCTGGAAACAGTTCTTCCGCTCTACGAGCCTCGATAAACACTCGTTTCCAAAACTTGCACATAAAACTTTGTGAACATCTTTCCATAGGTATTTGTTCAACCACTAGATGTCAGAGAGACGTGGGTGTTTATTATCCTTCCTTGCGAAGTCTCTCTCTGTCTTGTCACACCAGTCCCAAATATCTTTCTTGTCTGGATGCCAATTTTCTGCAATCAGCTGGATTTCATCTTCGTTGTACATCACTTTTTCAAACACACTATCGCATCACCGAGTCTTAGCGCGGCAACAGAACCATTTGTTGGCTTACTATACTGTTCTAGAGGTTTCCAATGTAGACCCAGGTTCTTCGCGGTTCAGGAACCAACAAAACCCCTTTTCACCGACCCTTTTGGCAATAGTTTGCGAACAGACTGAGGTCTCACCAGAGGCGAAGTTGAGGGGGTGGCTGCAGAATCAGGTTTCCAAAACCTGGTGATGTGAGTTT
This sequence comes from Larix kaempferi, assembly GCA_027924585.1. Lineage (NCBI taxonomy): Eukaryota > Viridiplantae > Streptophyta > Pinopsida > Pinales > Pinaceae > Larix > Larix kaempferi. Next base: position 13,615,404 of record BSBM01000372.1, on the reverse strand, counting down.
CAGCTAACTGACGAGCAGCACGTTGCGGACTAAAGACTGCGTGACGTACTCTACTTCGCGGCTAATGCTTCTACAAGCTAGGATGCTTGCACAACCAGCACATCCAAGGACTGTGCGGTTCGGGAGGGATTCAACGACAAGACAACACAACTGACTTATACACTTCCTCTTTGGAATTAACTAATATTGATGAATTTAATTAGTGATTTTATTCATTCGTCTACTGCCTTAGACTATTTAGTCTTATGCCTTATGTACGGGACATAATACACTACTCTGCGCACTTCCGGTGTTGTGCGTCAAGAGAGTCGCACGACGCGATCTCTCCTACTTGGGTGCTTATCTAAATGAATTATGCATTCGTTAAATCAGAAATATTGTGCATTCAACATTCATCCGTACATGTGATACTTAACATATTATTCCCATCTCATTCTCATGGCGAATACATATAAAAGCATGAACACATCAACTGATAAATGAGATTTCAAGCATTCATTGTAAGTAGACAGACAAGTGCAAACACATAAACAATCACACTGCACAATATTTAATGTGGTTCACCCCTAGGATGGGAGATACGACCACAGGAACTGTTGTTGTAGTCTTTGGGAAGGGTACAACAGTTCCAGTCTGCGCACTCAGCTGCAGATTGTCTTCTCTCTCAATAGGCCTATGCGCACACAGCTTGAAGAGCCTTTACAAAATTGTCTCTCAACAAAGATCTATTCAGTCTTTTCACTCAGAATATTTCTCAATACTAATCAACCCTTTCCCTTACAAAATATTCCCTTTTTATATATCATGCCCGTAGGTAATGTCATTACAATAGCTGGGAGAAACCCTAAGGTTTTCCAAAATTGTCGCGGTTTTCAGTTAACCGGACTTGCTGGTTTCTGGTAGCGAATCTTCCATCATGGCCATCCTCTATGCATGGTCACATTGCTATCAGCCCCCCTGCCGCGCGCATGCCAACAGGTCGCTTTCACTGAGTCGTTCCTTTCTCTAACGAACTTATGCGACCTGTCCATGTAGTGGTTCCTTGCATGTGTGACAAATCACTTTCCTCCACTTTACTCCTTACACGCTGCTTGGTAATCATGGAGCATCTTTACAAAAAATAGACCACTGATGGTCTAACCAGAATATGTGCCTTCTTCCATCCAAACTTTCGCCTTTCTAGATCTCCATAGATCGGGCTCATCGCAACATTGTCTCCTCACAATGCTGTACTTTGCAGCTCTTCTGACGCTGCGTTGCGCTTATCTTCGCAGCTTCCCAAAACTGACTTGTACAAAAAGTCTTCAACTGGACTACGCTTAACTCTTTAGTTCCAAAACATGACTTGCACAAAAATGCCCCACTTGGGCCAGGCCCAACAGGCCCCTAACACTTACATGTGGCTCGTCCCTGAGCCAGTTTCTATTGTAGGTTCTCCGATCTGCTCGTCCTGCTGCGGAGCTAACTTCGCAGCGAACTCTTGATCTTTTGTACTCCACTTTTCGACCGTTTCCTTGATGTCTTGCTCGATCTGCTTGATCGTATCCAACACATCAGCTGTTATCTCATCATCCACTTGCTCTTGTACTGACTTCTGTCCTTCGCGAAGTTCCCTCAATGCTTCTTCAATTTTATCTGTTAGTTCATGGGATTCTTCTTGGAGGGGCTGTGACTTATCGTCGAATTCAGTATCCCGGCGCAGTTACTTCGCGGTGCCTGATTTCTTGCTTGCGTACTCCTATTGCGGCCTTTTGGGTACCAGCTTCGTGCGGGTACCCAATAACTAGATAATATGCAATTTTGGGTTCAATTGTCTTTAGTTTTCCACAATTCCATATACGATAAAATATGAAACTTGATGTAACTTATCAAAGTATAGAGTTCCACATCCTCACCAATTTGAAAGTTCTCCAATCTTGAATTTCTTTCATGCCAAGATAAGCCATTCCTTATTAATTTTTTAAATGCTTATGGAACATTGATGTACTTCTATAAAATGAATTTTAATAAATAGATAAAAATCTAACACACACAATCACAATTACATTATAATGAGTTAAAATGTAATAGATACTTACCTCCTTTCAAAAACCTTTAAGAGGGTATGAATAAATTATTTTGTGGAATAGTTAGGATAAATTTGTTCGACCTCTTTCCATGTCACTATGTTAGGAACCCATGTCAACTCTTCTATTTACTTTGTTAGTATATTGTTGTTGGACGCATATGCTTTGTAAGTCGTCCCGTAGTATTTGTTGATCCATAGTTTGCATTATTGTTGTTGGACGCATATGCTTTGTAAGTCGTCCCGTAGTAATTGTTGATCCATAGTTTGTATTGGCGCATGGTTTGTATTTACACATGTTATTGACCCATGGTATTGGCGCCTAGACTTAGTATATAAGTTTGTGTTGATAGCAATGAAGGGATAGTGAAGTTATTTGTATCGAGCTTGCTCAAAGGAGGTTGCCCCCTTGAAGTGGCTCGAGATCAATAAAAGCGATTCTGAGTTCTGTTATTTTTGCTATCTCACGTATTCTCATTAATTAATTGTTGCAGGTTCTTCACATCTGGTATCAGAGCACTTTCTTGGGCTCGCTGAGTGAATTTCTACCAATTTTTTTTTCGCATTTGTTGCCGCTTCAGATCTGGGAATAATCCATATCCGCTTAACTATGAGAAATACTTGGGAATAAGCCCTAAAACTCATTGTGAGGAGTACTAAAGGAACCCTGAAGTAGCTGGCCCATTGAGAGGACCTGCCAGTGAAAAGGGAAACGACCCCTACCTGATTGACTAGTTCCTACCCGTGAGGTAAACCAAGAGCTGTCGTTTGTGGGAAAGCGGTTATCAATTTTACTTGAGCCATGGAGTGAGGGGTACTACCCCAATACGCAAGCCGTCAGATAGCATTGTTGGCCGAGTGAATCCCCTGAATCGATAGGAATTTGAACATACCTGGGGTCCATATCTATTTTCAACTGAACTGTTTCCGATCACTTCCGTGCCATTGCATATCCATCTGTTGCCGATCACTTCCGCGCCATTGCAGATCCATCTGTTTCCGATCACTTCCGCGCCATTGCAGATCCATCTGTTGCCGATCACTTCCACACCGTTGTAGATCCATTCCGAAAGCCGGTTCTGATCCAACCATTTCAGATCCATTCTAAAAGTCATTTCAGATCCTGCCATTTTCGATCCAGTCTGAGTCGTTCCAGATCCCGCTGTTTTCGATCCATTCCAAAAGCCAGTTCTGATCCATTCTGAAAAAAGAAAATAAAAAAAAGGTATAAAATTTTGTTTTTTCGTCATATCTCCCTTGTTTTAACTCTGTTTTCCCTGAAATTTCACTGACACCCCTGCAATCCCATTCTGCATATTTCATTCCTGAGGACCATATCCCAAAATCCACTTCCCAAAGCTAGAAATCCCACATTTGTCTATTTTTAGGGTTTGCCATAACTCCTTCGATTTTCACCCAATTGCCCTAAAATTTTGCCACCATGTCCATTCCCTATTTCTGCTTCTTTGTCCCTCTCTAACAAATTTTCCCATTCTTTCACCCCGCTTCTGAAATCCTCATTTTTTGCTTCCCTATCCATTCCAAAGTGTCCAAAACCTAGTCAAACCCCAATCACCCATCCGAGTTTTTCCCAAATCCAAATTTCCCTTTACTAAATAAGCTTCTGTTTGTGTTTTTCTATCCATTCCCGCGCCCCCCCCCCCCCCAAAAAAAAAACTCATGTTTATGGTTATCACCGGCACAGGAGCAAAAACCATGGAGGAAGCACTTGTAGTCATCCAAACCAAACTCCAGGATTTGTATGAAAAATTTCTCGGCCTCCATCTTGACCATTCAGCCATGAACAACAAACGACAATCCAAGTCTTCATCAAACAATGGGTTCTCTTCTTCCAGCAATTTCCGTGGTCCGAAGCTTGAATTTCCTCGCTTCAATGGTACTGATCCGACTGGATGGATCTGTCGTGCAAAACAGTATTTTAGTCTACACAATACTTTTGATGTCCAAAAAGTTTCACTTGCATCCTTTCATTTGGAACAGGAAGCCCTTCAATGGTACCGTTCGTACATCAAGGCTCATGACGAGCCAAAATGGAAATTTTTTTGCCAACTCCTTTTGCAATGATTTGGTCCTAGTGCTTTTGATGAATTCATTGGAGCACTCACTAAAATTCATCAAATTGGCACTAAGCGAGAGTATCAGACATAATTTGAGAAACTGGCCAATCACACAGAAGGATTGTCTGATGAATTCTACAGGAGTTGTTTTATCAGTGGTCTTAAGGATGAAATCCGCTCATAGGTCAAAATGTTCTATCCCAACACAATGATGGAAGCCCTGGGGTTGGCTAAGTTGGCAGAAGACAAGATTGCATCCCAACAACGCTCCAAACCCACTTTTGTTTCCTTCCGAAATATGGGTTCTCAACGACCTCCCATCCCGCCAACTCCTTGACCAACTCCTATCAAGCATTTGTCTGAAACAGAGATGCAGGCACGTAGAGAAAAATGGCTTTGTTATAATTGTGATGAGAAATTCACTCGGGGACATAGATGTGTTTGGAAAAAGCTCTATCTCTTGGATATGGATTCTCCGCTTGCCTCTAAAATTGGTGAAGAAGCTCTAGATACAATGGATGATCAGGTCGACATTCAAGAGCCACCTATTGACCCCCCATCTTAGGATGACCAACCAGATATATCTCTCCATGCTTTATCTGGCGTCACCACCCCCCAAACAATGCAGGTCAGGGGTTACTTCAAGAAGCTTCCTCTTACAATACTCATTGATTCTGGTAGCACTCATAACTTCATTGACCCTCGGATTGCCAAACAGGCTGATTGTTTTGTCCATCCTTGCTCCAACATTGAAGTCATGGTTGCCAATGGGGGCACCTTACCTTGTAAGGGAAAGTGTCACAATGTGCGTATCTCTCTGGAAGATTATAACCTGCACTCTGACATGTATTCCTTGTCCCTAGGAAGACGTGATGTGGTTTTGGGCATTCAATGGTTACACACACTTGGCCCCATCTTATGGGATTTTGCTGAACTTTGGATGCAGTTTTCAGTCAATGGGAAACAACACAAATTTACGGGCTTACAACAAGGGTCTCTCCTCATCATCAGTTCACATAGCCTGGAAAAGATCCTTAAGAATAATTCACATGGTGTCATCGCTCAACTCTATTCCATTCAGATGCACCCATCAACGGTCTCCCCTACTTCCTTGGATAGATATGTAGGTGTCTTTGCTGAACCAGTGGGCTTGTCGCCTTCAAGAGACCTTTCCGATAAGACTTTAGCCGCATCTACATCTCAGCAGAAAATGCTGGCTATTTTGCATGCAGTACAAAAGTGGCAACCATACCTATTAGGGAATCGTTTCTGCATCAAGACTGATCTCCAGAGTCTGGAAAATTTCCTGGAACAATTGGTCTCCTCCCCAGCACACCTGAAATGGGTTATCCAACTCATGGGTTATGCCTATGCGACCACTTACAAGAAAGGTAAGGACAATATGGGGGAAGATGCTCCTTCTCACACATTTGATGACCCAATTCCTCTTACAGCTATTTCTCTGCTTGTTCCAAATTGGTTGCAATCTGTTTAACAGGGCTATCTCTTCTTTGAACTCCATGCTTCTTCATCGGTAGGGCACTCTGGGTTCCTCAAAACGTATGACCGGGAATAATGTAACTTCTTTTGGCAGGGACTTAAAATGAAAATTCAACAGATGGGGGTTGACTGTGATACTTTCCAGGTCAACAAGGGTGAAACGACACTCCTTTCGGGACTACTCGAACCCTTGCCCATCCCTACACAGATTTGGACAACTATTTCTATGGATTTCATAGAAGCGCTCCAGTGGTACAATACCACATCTAAAAGGACACCATATGAAGCAGTTTATGGACAGGCACCGCTATTTCTTCTTCTATACACCCTCAGCATCCCCAGTTCATGCAATTGACTCGATTCTTCAAAACCGCGATCAGAGTCTTCTCATTCGGTAGGACAATCTTCACATGGCAAGAATTCGACTGAAACAAGAAGTCGTTCAACACCGTTCCGAGTGCACTTTTCACGCAGCTGATATGGTTCTTCTTTGTCTACATCCTTCCAAGCAACCCTCCCTGAAACTCAAAAGGCGTTAGTGGCTCAGAATGCAACCCGAGGATGCTACAGGGGAACCACTCCTTCAGATTCTACATCAATTTCCACATCTAAATCTTTGAGGACAAAGTTTTTTCTAAGGGAGAGGGGATGTTAGGAACTCATGTCAGCCCTTCTATTTACTTTGTTAGTATATTGTTGTTGGACGCATATGATTTGTAAGTCGTCCCGTAGTATTTGTTGATCCATAGTTTGTATTATTGTTGTTGGACGCATATGCTTTGTAAGTCCTCCCGTAGTAATTGTTGATCCATAGTTTGTATTGGCCCATGGTTTGTATTAACACATGATATTGACCCATGGTATTGGCGCCTAGACTTAGTATATAAGTTTGTGTTGAGACCAATGAAGGTACCATGAAGTTATTTGTATTGAGCTTGCTCAAAGGAGGTTGCCCCCTCGAAGTGGCCCGCTATCAATAAAAATGATTATGAGTTCTGTTATTTATGCTATCTCGCGTATTCTCATTAATGAATTGTTGCAGGTTCTTCACATACTACCATAATACATGGATTTAGTGTTGCATCTTTGTGTCATAGATGCCCTATCACACAATTTTTTTAATGGTGCGTGGCATTTTCTTTTCATTAATTTTGCATCATCATGTGACTCAAACAACACAAAGTTGTAATGCCAAATATACAAGAATTAAATATTAGGGTTACAATTTTTGTATGCCTTAACTTGATAAGGGTCGGGGTTTTGGACCTTCAAGAATCCTCTTCAAATCTCACATGTGACTAGCTCCACTGTGTGAGTAATGGGAGCTAATGCAATATTCACTTGATACCATGGTGGTCAAAATCATTGGTCAACTTGTGGGAGGCATAACTTCCTCATATGAACATCAATTGGGTTGATCTTTGCATTGCTAGAAAGATCTTGATGTTTTGATCCCCAAAAACATCATTCAATGCCCATATAGGCTTTGAAAGTTTTGAGACTGCATATCAACAAAATAGGACATGCCCTAAAAGTCCATGGCTCCAAATTCTCCACAAAAAAAGTACAAAAATAAATGATAGATTCTATGGTGATCCATTTCATATAAAAACCAAATTTGATTGATATTTGAGATGAAACAAACAATAAACCTTTGTTTGTTCCAATTAGATCTTTTCATGAAATGTTTTTATCATCTATTTTTCTTCCTTAGGACTAAGACTACTTAAATCCAATCCCCATTAAACAAATGTATGAGCAACTTTACCTTCAACAAATATAGCCAATGAAGTCTTATTTTTCTTTTGCTACCCATTAGGACGCAATTCAAGATGCAATTTCTAGCATTTTTCTTTTTGCACCGAGTGTAAATGAGGTGCTTACAACCCAATATGGGGGAGATCTTGTAACGGATGTCACATGTCACATGTAACGTTTTCAAAAGTAATAAAATGTAAAAAGTAATAGTATGGGGGAGATCCTGTAACGGATGTCACATGTCACATGTCACATGTCACATTTGTCACGTTATGTTACAACCCAATATGGGGGAGATGTTGTAACATTTGTCACGTTATGTTACAACCCAGTATGGGGGAGATGTTGTAACGTTTGTCACATTTGTCATGTTATGTTACAACCCAGTATGGGGGAGATGTTGTAACGTTTGTCACATTTGTCACATTACGTTTCCATGTCATCTCATAACTTATAAAAAATCAAAAGTAATTAAAAATTTCATGTTCACTCATAACTTATCAAAAATAAAAAAAAATAATTAAAAAATTAAAAGAGAGGGATCCAATTTCTTGAGGGGTAATTTTTTTCTTAATGTGTAAAAAATTTAAGATAAAACAAAAAAAATTACATCTCAAGAAATTGGATCCCTCTCGGTGATTGATAGATCCAGGTTTGAGATGGATCTACGCTGGTGTAATGAACATTGGGGTGCTCACAATGCTTACTAGAGGCTTTGCATTGTTGTGCAACTGTGGTTGTCTTCTTTCCTTTACCTTTCCCCTTCTTCCTTCCTTCCTCCTACCTTTCTTACTTTCTTGTACCTCTATCTACTTGGACTCATGAGGTTGTCCCTTTATCTTATCCCCAAATTCTATGTTTTAAGAATACACACCGACTTCATGAAAAAATTTAGGTATGAAAAACATTATTTATCTACAAATATGGGTGTACAATCCTACCAAATATTTAAAAATTAAAGTGATTGGGAGAAAAATCCTATTGTATAGTCCTCTTCCTAAATTGTGTTGTGTATGCTTCCATGGTCTCACCGAGATTTTATTGAAAGAAATGTCGTTGCCTTTTATGTTCTTCCTCATATAAAATGGGATAGAATTGAGATTTAATGAGATTATTAAAAGTATCACACTTAATGATTAGTGGTTCTTGCTCTAGGATTCAAGTAATCGTAATGTTCATTTTATATTAATGCTTGGCCTTCTAATTTTAATTGAGGAAAATAATTCCATGTGCTTCATTAATCTCATGAACACTAAAGTAAAATTTGAGTTGTTGTAACCATTAGCTACATAGACTTTGATGTTGATGTTAACTTCGTCTTGGAAATGTTAAGTTTGGTTGATGCTTATTTTCTCAATTAGGTACTTCTTCCTCTTTTGAACTTGAGCTTGATTTATGAAGTATTTTTTGCACTTTTTCTTTGACATTAATGATGCTATAAAGTAGATAAATTCTTGTTCATACTTACCATGTTCACTCGAAGATAACGCATGTTCTTAACCATTAGGTCCACTCAGGTGCTCTTTACTTTCTTCTTCTTGTTGCTTCAATCTTGAGGTCCTCTAGGGACAAATCTCCTCCTTGAACTTTTTGTTGCTTTAATCTCGAGATTCTTTAGGGACAAATCTTCTCCTTGAACTTTTGTGCAGTCGCATTACTATTCACTAGTAGAGATCTTATATTAAAAATTTAAATGTTTCATAATATAAATTTAAATGTTCCAAATGTGTTAAAATTTTTATTAGTGTAAATACAATTAGCACAATTATTTAACTTGTAGTTATAGGTTACAAGTTAAGTACTACAAGTAAATTAAATTTGTTATTTGTTTTTTATATGTGGTTGTAATCACTGGTCTTCTTTTGCTATGAACTGCGTGTGATCCATGCATCATCTACCAGTTATTTTTTATATAATTATTTATTTCAAATAACGACACCATAAAATCAATTTAGACAGTAGAGTTGTCTCATCCTTCTATAATCTAGCATCTAAGATCTGTGAAAATCACTCCATCCCGAATCCCATCCCATCAAAAGTGAAGAGATTCCAACCCCTATCAGTATAATTCTAATACCTATCCATGTAAACAAAAGAACCATACATATGTAACCTAAAGAGTCCACTCACGGAAAACTCTACCAATGAAATGACTATGCTTGGCTCTCGACTCGGGTTGGTTCAATGAGTTTCAGTACTGCGTCACTTGATCTGTTTTTTCAGATAGTCAGGAGGATCAACATTCATATCTTTAGTCAGAAAACCGATTTTCATTAGGTGTGCCTATGTGTTGCATAAGCTTATAATGTATTAGTTACTAATGAATTGAGGAGAATCACCCGTCACCCCCTTTCAAATTACTATAACTCAGTCTACAATTTACCTGGCTGAGTATATCAATGTGGCTGTCCAATGCAACTACATGTGGATAGAGAGGTGTCCACTTTACATAAACTTGTTGCCACTTCCTTTCATACTATTAGTATCATAAGCCTGTTTCTTCACTCATATCTTTTAGCTTTGATGCACTAAATTGCTCTCAACAAAAACCAGCGATCCCTTGTCATTGTTATCATCAAATCCAGTATGCCAGTTAGAAGGATTGCCATGGGCAGGCCCGAGGAGGCCACACACCCGGATTCTCTCAGAGCTGCCCTCGCCGAGTTTTTTTCCACTATGATCTTTGTCTTTGCTGGAGAAGGATCTGTAATGGCTTATGGTAAGAAAGGGGAAAGCTTCATTTTTGGTAGTTTTTTTTCAGTTCTGATCATAATGTGCTTTTCGGTTTCTTGATTTTGCAGCAAAGCTCACAGGTGGTGATTCCACCACCCCGTCAGGTCTGGTAGCAGTGGCTCTTGCCCACGCATTCGGCTTGTTCGTGGCCGTGGCTACTGCAATGAACATCTCCGGCGGCCACGTGAATCCAGCAGTGACATTCGGCTCTCTAATGGGCGGTCACATATCAATTTTGAAAGCCATTATTTACTGGATCGCGCAGCTCCTCGGCGCCGTCCTCGCTTCTCTCCTTCTCAGATACACCTCCAACGGCTTGGTAAACTAACAAACAGTCCTCTTTTTCATTCTGCTTTGTAAATATAATGTGGGTATATCATATGTATATACGTTCGTTTTACTTTCACTTTCATTCTGCTTTGTAAATATAATGTGGGTATATCATATGTATATACGTTCGTTTCACTGCAGTCGACGTCGCCTTTCGCGCTCTCATCCGGCGAAGGTTCCTGGAACGCTGTGGTGCTCGAGATTGTGATGACATTTGGGCTGGTTTACACTTTCTACGCCACGGCCATCGATGCTAAAAGGGGTAGCCTAGGAACCATAGCCCCTCTTGCGATCGGTTTTATAGTTGGTGCCAATATTTTGGCTGGCGGTGCCTTCGATGGGGCTTCCATGAATCCTGCACGGGCCTTCGGGCCAGCTTTTGTTAGCTGGACATGGCGGCACCAATGGATCTACTGGGTTGGTCCCTTAGTAGGTGGAGGACTTGCAGGTGTGGTCTATGAATGGTTGATGGTTCCGTCGGAGCCGCCTCACCAGCTCCTGCAGCCTGAAGACTATTGATAAACAGATTGCTGATGAGCTTCTGGTAGTTTTTTTCATGTCCTTTTCTGTTTTGGGATTTTCTTCTTCTTCATAAGTTTTTTTCTGTTTGGAAAGTTCGCAGTGCCCTGAGGTTCAACTCATGGCTGCTAGGGCGAATTCTCACTCTGTGTTGGTAGCACTAGAGTATATGTATGGATGGATGCAAGTGTATGTATATTCTTCAATATAATTATGGAATCTTTATTTACATGATTGGCCATATGACAAGATGGGATAAACTAAACGAAACATATTCTCATTTACAGCCTACAAGTGTTGCCATAATGTTAGAAAGCTATATGCATTTATGAATCCAGTTTCAGTCACTACAGGAAACGAGACTTTTATGGTTTTGTGTGGTTAGGTAGTGCACACCAATGGATTTCATGTGTTTTTTTGCATGTGGCTGCCAAGATTCCGTGGAAAGCTGGAACACAATTATTGCGCTAATGTGTACTCTTGATTCTGATCGTTTCACCTAATCACTCAGACCTTACGACACATGATTGATTCTTCTTTAATTTTTATGTTTTTTAATTTAATGACACATCTAATCCGAGATACCTTCGGTGTTTTAGTTGTGCATATCAGTTTGCTTCTGTACTATCAATGTTTTTTTGACAACAGAGAGTGATTCTTCTTTCAGTTTGATGTTTTTTTCTGTTATAGCAATGTTTTTTTAATGATTCTTCTTTCACTTTGATGTCTTTTTTATTTATTGGTATAACTAATGCGAGACCCCTTCGATGTTTTAGATGTGCATATCACTTTGCTTCTGATCTAACATCGCCTTCCTTTGCTAAATGACCAAAGAAAGTTTGATACTCGTTTTACAGTGAAAATGAAATTTTATCTTCACTTTAATATATTCAATGGGGCATTTTGCCTATGTAATAAGTGAACAATGTCACTCACTCAACGCTGAGGGTTTTCACTATTCATTAATTAACTCATTAATATGCTTTTATATCTTAATCCAAAGAACATCGTTGTTAGTTTTTATATCACAGAAGAACAACAGTCCAAAGAACAGCATTGCAAGTTTTTATCACTGCACTACAACTCATTAATATGCTTTTATATCCTAATCCAAAGAACAGTCCAAAGAACAGCATTGCAAGTTTTTATCACTGCACTACAACTCATTAATATGCTTTTATACTTTTATATCCTATTCCAAAGAACAGCGTTGTTCGTTGCAAGTTTTTATCACTGCACTACAACTCATTAATATGCTTTTATACTTTTATATCCTAATCCAAAGAACAGCGTTGTTCGTTTTTATATCACAGAATATCAACAGTCCAAAGAACAACATTGCAAGTTTTTATCAATGCATTATTTGCACAAAAGAATCAAAATCAGGGTTTAGATTTAGAGAGCTTGGATTTGATTAATGGTGGAATGAAAGTAAACTAGTACAGCCACAAGTAAAGTGGTAGGTGAACACCGATAAATGTGGTCAACTACTTAGTTTAAATCTTAATCAATACGCATTTGAGCATAACAAGATAAGATGACCATGAAATAAATCTAGTACACTGGTTACACTCATGTTAATCTTGTTGATCCACTCAAAAAAGTCCAAAGTCCAAAATCTCAGATAATATCTAAAAACTATTAATGTAATTATTGATTAAAATGGATTTTTATGAACCCTTTATAGTTTGGAGAGCCTTTATAGTTTGGAGAGCTTAGGGCTTAGATTTGATTAAGATGGATTTTAGGGACTTAGATTGGATTATGATGGATTTAAGATGGATTTCATGAATCTTTGAGATAGAAGTAAAGTGATGAGTATAGGTTTTTTTTAATGGTTGAGGGCGGATTATAGATAAATTTCAATTGATATGGGAATGACAGATGTTAGAATGAAAGATATGAGATCTTTAATTTAATTTTTATTGAAAGATATGAAATCTTTAATTAAGATATAGAATTTTTAATTTTCTTTTAATGATATAAAATTTTAATTTAATTTTTTTAATAATTTTATGCTTGTTAGTGATAAAGGGTTTCCTTTTTTAAATTATATGGGTTTTATAAATTTATGCTCAGCATGGTTGAGGGTTTTCTTATTTTTACTCCTTCCAATCCCTTCCAAAGCAGGTGGGATATACTTTTTAGGATTTTCTTATTTTTACTCGGGATTTTCTTATTGTTACTCTTTTTCAAAGCAGGGATATACCTGCATTATATTAATACACATACGACAGCACCCTCACTGTCAAGAATAATTTTGATCAAATTTTAAAATATCATAAATAAAAGTTAAAATACATTAATACAGGCCATGTTTGTGCACTACTCACGTTATCTCTCAATTTACCAGTCTATCTTATCAAAATTCTCCTTATCCTTATCAAAATTTCTCAAGATAGTCTACCTTATCAAAATTCTCCTTATGCCTATCAAAAATTATCAATATGTAATGAAATTTAATGGGACATCACTTCTCAATATGTAATGAAATTTAATAGGAGATCACTACAGTTCTATCCAGTCCATGTTTGTGCACTACTCATGTTACCTCTCAATTTGTTTTTGTGCATTTCTTATGCTATTTCTCAATTTGTCTTCCCTTTCAAAATTCTCAATATACTACCCTAAATCCATTCTTTAATATGTCATGAAATTTAATGGGAGATTCACTGCAAACAAGTTTTTTTGGTTATCACCTTACTTTGTAAGCCTTGTGTGCTACAAGAATTTCACAAATTCATTTATATATGTATATATATATATATTCTCACTAACCAAAAACAAAATCTATAAAAAAAATTGGCTACCACCTTACTTTAAGCCTCGAGGGCTGCAGGAATTTCACAAATTCTTATATATATATATATATTCACTCGTTCTTTCTCCTCTTTGCAGCTTAGAACATGGCAAGTCATATGGCCAGAGTATCCATTGCATGTATCCTTCATTAGAACTTCAACGGCTCTAATCAGTACTAGCTACGCACATTACAGCCCTAAGCAAGAGGAACAACCATAACGATACTTGGTTATATAGTTGATGAGCTTCTCATCCTCGTTTGGTGACCATAGTCCACGTTTTATTTTCTGCTGGTTACATAAGTGGTGTCCCATTGCAGTGTCAAGTGTTCTCAAAATCAATGACACGTTATCTTCGGCATTATCAAGTATTCTTCAAAATCAATGACACGTTGTCTTTGGCATTCCATCAAAAGGTATTCATGATTTGCTCACGCAACCATTCCCTGTAGGTGTTTTAATAATTTTGACCTTTGTATTTCTGTAAGAAATCATTTATATTCAAGGCATATGTGACCTTGTTACCACGCTGATCTACACAAGCAAATTCAAGTACAATAATTATAGGCAGGCCAACCCTTATCACGGTTGGCCTCCGTTTGGATTGGTGCTTTTCCAATCACAGGAGGGATCCCTAGAGGTCTCCGTTGGGATTGGTGCTTTTCCAATCACAGGAGGGATTCTTAGAAGAGACCTACACTGTGATCTGATCTGAAAATCTGCATAGATAATGTAGAAAACAATGTATTAAAACTCCCAATTCATCTAGGAGATTAATAGGAAGAAAAAAATGTAAGAAAGAATCAAAACAAGAGCAAGTTACTCTCATTAGTTTACCCGCAATTAAATCTTTAACAACTAATGAACGTATAACTAGTATAAAAGCATAATTGATTCGATTGCAAATTACATATTATCAAGAGACTCTCTGCATCATAATGGCTAACATGTAACGGGCTGCCAAAGATCTCCTTGCTAGCAAATGGCGGTAGTGATCAAGGCATGGTGGCTGGAAGTGAGAAGTTGTTCCGCTGCTGCAAATACTGCTCCCAAACTGACTGTCTAACTCATTTTCTGTCCCCAAAATCTGAATATAAAGACAATGCCAAACCTTCCCTGCAGTCGACCTCTCCTTTAAGGAAAAAGAGGAAAGCACTGAAAACACAAAAGCTTGGTTTTCTTGCTGTCTTGTAGGCCTTTCACCCACTTAGAATCATATTGAGTCGACCCTTTAGCACAGTAATCATCCCTGCTGTTGTTTACCAAAGATAACAAGTTGACTTTCTACTGTTTGGTGCCTTCTTCTTACTGTTTCTGACTGGGCGCTTTAAGCAAAAGATGGAAGTGTTTCTCTTTTTAGAAAGTTCTTCGCTGTCTTAAACCAGTAAGGAGTTTTCCTTCCCAGCTATTTTCCTCTTCAAATGCTGGCTCCCATATGCTGCTGTCATTGGACATTAGTATAAGTTTAACACTCTACAGGAAGATACTTCAGAGTGCCCTGTTTTCAAAGTATATCAGTGTTTGGGTGAAAGGAAACTAGGCATAGCTTTCATCCTAGGCACACTTGAAAAATCAACTCCTCTGGATACACCCAGTTTAGATCATCAATGCTTGGAATATTCTCTAAAGAGGGCAAGCAGTCAGTTGTGAGAATGACCCTGTGTCACACAAGCTTTGAAAGCCGTATAGTTCATTAACTCACACTGGTATCCTTTCTTATGAAGACCCAAACCATCCTATTGGAAACAAGGGCAAATCGACCATTCAAATAATCATGACAGTATGGTGAATCAAATAAATAGATGGCAACTCCATTAGATGAGAAAGTGAGATGCAAATCCGCTATCCACCCAGACCACTTGTGAACATCAAGCCTGATTTTGAAAAGTTAATAGGACAAAGGCAGAGGCACCTTACCCCACTAATTGAGCTAATTCACTCGTTTAGCTTGAGGCTATTTTTCTCCTCAACCAAGTCTGCAGGTTCCATCCTATTGGAAACAAGGCCAAATGCGCTGAGTTTAGCTTTCTTTGATCCCTTTTTTGCCCCTTTTTGCCTTCGACAAATTTAGCAAGAATTGGGTTGCCTTATATCAAGTAAATTTGACACTTTAGATTTACCCTAGAAAACTCCAAGTGGGGAAAAACCAGCAAACAGTTTGATTTTATTGGTCCACCCCCGACTCCGTCCCTGTATTTGCACATGTGATGTGACTAACTGATATGTTTCCTCCTCTCACATAGGCTTCCTTTTATAACATTACAATATGCAAATACTTTGGGCTAATACCATGGACTACCAAATACCGTGTCCACCCTACTGTACATAAAGTAATCACATAACTATATTCACTTTTGTAATTCACTTTACTTTATAAATTTATGCACAGCATCCTTCGGGGTTTTCTTATTTTTACTCCTTTCCCGTCCCTTCCAATCCCTTCCAAAGCAGGTGGGATATACTTTTCAGGATTTTCTTATTTTTACTCGGGATTTTCTTATTGTTACTCTTTTTCAAAGCAGGGATATACCTGCATTATATTAATACACATACGACAGCCACCCCACTGTCAAGAATCATTTTTATCAAATTTTAAAATATCATAAATAAAAGTTAAAATACATTAATACACACATAGGACGGCCCAGTCCATGTATGTGCACTACTCACGTTATCTCTCAATTTACCAGTCTACCTTATCAAAATTCTCCTTATCCCTATCAAAATTTCTCAATATAATTTTATCAAAATTCTCCTTATCCCTATCAAAAATTGTCAATATGTAATGAAATTTAATGGGAGATCACTTCTCAATATGTAATGAAATTTAATAGGAGATCACTACAACATTATCCAGTCCATGTTTGTGCACTACTCATGTTATCTATCTATCGATTTGTATTTTTGCATTTCTTACGTTATTTCTCAATTGGTCAATCTACCCTTTCAAAATTCTCAATATACTACCCTAAATATAATCCATTCTTTAATATGTTATGAAAGTTAATGGGAAATTCACTGCAAACAAGTTCAAACAAGTTTCTTTGGGGGTTATCACCTTTGTAAACCTATGGGCTGTAGGAATTTCACAAATTCATATATATATATATATTTTCATCAACCCAAAACAAATCTAGAGAAAAATTGGTTACCACCTTACTTTAAGCCTCGTGGACTGCAGGATTTTCACAAATTCTGATATATATAGATATATATTCACTCGTTCTTTCTACTCTTTGCAGCTTAGAACATGGCAAGTCATATGGCCAGAGTATCCATTGATGTATCCTTCATTAGAACTTCAATGGCTCTAATCAGTACTAGCTACTCACATAATAACAGCCCTAAGCAAGAGGAACAACCATAACTATACTTCGTTATGTAGTTGATGAACTTCTCATCCTCGTTTGGTGACCATAGTCCACGTTTTATTTTCTGCTGCTTACATAAGTGGTGTCCCATTGCAGTGTCAAGTGCTCTCAAAATCAATGACACGTTATCTTCTGCATTATGAAGTATTCTTCAAAATCAATGACACGTAGTCACTGGGGGGCATGATGTCATATTCCAGAGATATCTTGGCCATCTATCTAATGCTAATCATGCCAGTCTGACTCCAGTGATGCTTTTGAAACTCTTTGTAGAAAATGGCTGACCGGTATGCCTTGCATGGCAATGCTATACTGCATATTATCAATGAACTTGTCGTTGTAATGAACTCTTGAATTTATGCTTATGCTGCTTTGGTAAAATACTTTTTACAAATGGTGCTATGAAGCTAGTTTATAAATGTTCATTAATGTTTCCAATTCCTTATTCTTCAGGTTCAGTTTTAATTGAAAAAATTGTTTATGTCAATATTTATTTGTTTTCTATACATTTAACTTTACTCTTATCCATACTTCGTAATGTCCAAGTCTTTGGATCTTCTTTTCACTTTAAAGAAGATGCCACAGAACAGTCGGATCATTTGGAGATTAGGGATATTAGAAATTCTACTAAATATAGATGGTTATAAAAACAAATTCTCTGTATATCATGCTCATCTTTGCTTGATTGTTCATAATTCGAGTTGTCTAAAACCTTAATGATTTCGCTTGGAGAAAATCGTCTTTGCTTGATTGTTCATAATTCGAGTTGTCCAAAACCTTTACAATTTCGCGTGGAGAAAATCGTTTTTCAGACACGAATTTGCTGGAATCCGTGATAGAATTTTTAGAATCTCAAATAAGAGTATTAATCCTGCATAATTTGGATGCCCTGGGGGTTTTCCCGGGTGTTGAATTCATCTAGATGTTCAGAAAAACGATTTAATCAACACAAATCGCTGGATTTTTAGATTTCATATCGCCAGATTCCAACCAAGTTTTGGCCGGACGGCGAAATCGTCGAGGTTTTAGATGACTTCTTTACAATTTGCATAGTTGAAGTGGTGATGACGAACCTAGCTAGAAATCAAAACTAGAGCCAAATCACCAAGCGGACGTGTCACGTAACATAGATAACATCTACTTGACAAAAACCGATATGCGAGCATTGAACTGAGGTTGATCAACTTATAACATCTTCACCATATTGGGTAAGGAGGGCAATAGGACTACATGTGAGATCAGTCACTAGGCCTCAAGTTTAAAGTGTTTTATCTATCCATCATTTCCCTAATTAATTACATAATTAATTATATTGAGAGGTGCTTTTTACAGCTAAGTGAGTGAGATGTGTCATGTGGTCTCTAAAAAAATATTAAACTAAATTGCAAAACACATTTTATATAAATGTATCTCAAATTTCAATTTAAAATTCCATTCAATTCAAACCTAAGAAATTTTATGTACTAGCCCGTGATGCAGGGGCATCCTGCTCTCAAATTTAAAACCTTAAAATCTGCTCAGACCATGAGGTCGTGAGTTAGCGCGAGTAGGGGTGTTTGTACTATTCATTGTAAAATTACGTAAATGTCCTAGGTTCAGTCATTTGGAATAGAAAGTTCTAGAAGTAGGTTGAGGTGTCAAGTTGTAAGCAATTGTGTTTGAAATAGATGACTCGAGAAGACCATGAGAGAAATTAGGAACAAGCAGCAGAAATCCGTTCCAAATAATTTTAATTACTATTTAATTTGAAGATGTCTTTTTTTTATATCAGTTTATAGTGACTATTTAACTGCTTGTGGTTATCTCATGTATTTGACTGCATTTTGGTGTTTAAAACCCCGAATGAAATGATTTAAGTTGTAGATGTTTTTAAATCATCTTGTCTACGATAAATAATGCAAAATTGTGCTTGTGAATTTCTACCATTTTAATTTTAATTGTAGTTGTGTGAGTATGTGTTTCTACTACATGACTTTGAATTACAATCCATAGGCTATATGCCCTCTACCTATTTCAACAAATAAAATTCTAATTGGTCTCTTTCATCTAGTAAGCCTATGTGGTTGATGAGGGTTTTTTTTTTGCATCAACACCAACCCTATGGCACAAGGTCCATTGAGGGGTTATGCATAGCCCTTGTGGGAGTAATTACTATCCTTTAATTGATACCCTAAAGTCTCTGTGCTCTCCTAAAATAAGTTGACATGGAAATGCATTAGATTCTTAAATCTAACAATAGTGAGGTCATCAATATGGTGTAGGATCAAAGTATATCTCTATAGGTTAATATGCATGTCGATAGTTGTATCATACTACTAATGGCACTTACCTCCCTAATTGTGCCATTTCCAAATAGAATAACATCATCAACAAAAATTGAATGGTGTTGTCTTCTTTGGACACTTTGACTCCCAACGCCATTGTGGGTTGCCCGTTTTAGGAGTAGTTTTAGGGTGAGAAGTTATACATAGTTGTTTGATCCTTTCCCTAATTTGGATTTAAATCTAATGTAGTGAATCATTTAGAAATATAACACCTTCCACTCCATTTTTTGTAGGGTGCCTTGACTAGCTCCGTCAAAGTACATGTCCATCCTAGGGTTTATGTCCTCAAACCCTAGGTCTTCAAATCATGACCTTCATGGAACATCACAAGTATAATAAATAAGTCTTCTTCCAATATAGGTATCACACTAAGCTCAAGACTCATCAAGCTAGGTTCTCCATGATATTTCCCTAACCTCCAATCATCACACCAAAACAAGGCTACAATATCATCCAAGGCATTAGCTCTACAACACAAATTGTCACTTCCTCTAGCATCATGTTCTTCTCTAGTATTTACTTGCATAGAAAAAATCCTAGCGTCTTGCAAGAGAAAACCCTAGCAATTCGCAAGATAAAACTCTCTAAGAACATCCAAGACAAATCTCTCTTCTAATTGTACTATATTAAGGTTTACACCATAAACCCTGGTGTCTTCCTTCCTTCAAGACTTATCCAAGACAATTACAAATATAGAATAAATTATAATGATGATGTGTGATGACAAAATCTATATTTTCCTTTTATATACAAAATGTGAGGGAGACTAACATAAAACATGGACTTACTTGAATTCACCAACAAGTTTTTCTCAATTTCAATTTCCAAGTGCCCTCATGCAAGGCATTCCTCCTCTAATTGGGTGGCATGCTACCCCTCATATGACATAAGGCCTTGAACTGGTGTTGAAGTCCCTGTTTCAACAGGTTGCACATGGATATTTTCCTTTGGAGGTCTTTGTAGTAGATGTTGATGTCTTTTCTTTCATGGAGGTTCATATTTTTAGGGAATCACTACACATATGGTGACTTTGAGATTTCATATCCATGCCACAGTTTCTTATGCATTCACATATTTGGGGGCATGCCACGTTATTAAGTGGATAGGGTTTTTCTCTTAGAGAGGAGTGCTATACACATTGAGGGGTGGATTGACAAATAGATGCATCCACACATGTCCTCACACGATTTTGAGAGGAACACCCTTCAACTAAGGGGTTCCTAATGTTTTTTTATTTATATTTGGTTTTTCATTTGTATCCTGGTGGAGGAGCACTCCCATTGTACATATCTTAAGGGTGTTCCATCATTATGGTTTTATGAGTAGTTTGACTTGGTCATAATTCCCAAATTGAGGTTTAATGCACATTCTTTGAGGGAATCCTTGTTTTAAGGGTTTGTTTTAAAAACCATTGCCCACTTTGCACACATATCTATGCATATCCAATTTATATGGGATTGCTTATCATGATTACATGACTGCTCACATTTTTTCAGCACACATGTTGAGGTCCTCCTATTTTGAGGAGTTGTTATACAACTAGTGGATTCTTTTTGGCATATATATCCATCATATCCTAATTATAGGGGCACATAATGGTTCTCCTCCACAAGGCTAGTACAATCTACTAGCTCTCCAAATCCCTAGATAGGGAAAACCAAGAAAACCCTAGCTCACACCAAGGATCTCCAACAAGCATGGATCACACAAGCATGTCATCCAAGGAAAGATGCCTCCTTTTCTTCTTCTCTTATTCAAGTACAACCTAGAGATTCATCTCTTATGAAAAAAATCTCCAGCTTTTCAAGTCCTATCTACCTCTTAATTAAGTCAACATTTTCTTGCAACACTTGCATCTCACAAAAATGTAGCTTCACATCTGGGGCTTCAACCCCAACAACAAGTGTTTCATCCTTTTTGAACCTCAAGAAAGACATGCACAATTTAAGAATTATTTTAAAGTCAACAAGTTGTCCAATATAACTTTCCTTCAAAGCAGCTGATATGTCTTGTTCATGAGAAAAATACAGCTTCCCTTATCATAATTTCCTTGGAGAATCCTCAAGCATTCTTCTTTCCAACCTTCAGACTTTTTTGCAACATAAAGTAATCCTATAGTTGGCTTTGAAACATAGAGCTCAAACCATGTTGAGTCACTCCAAATGGCAGGTCAAGGTTGTGAGGTAGAATGATCTGCAAAAAACACTCTTAATCAAGATATGAAACACAATTCGGAGTTGTGTACGGGCGATCAATTTGCAAATAAAAACTGCACCAAATTTTCAAACCGTGGAAGGTTTGTATATCTGTTGGTTCTCAAAGATTCAAAATACACCTGCATTTGGATCTCATGCACATTTTTCAAGCATTGTACTCCGAGTATAAACAATCCTCACAACAATAGAAACCATGAGTGTTTGACAAGATTATTGTTGAAAATTTAAATGACCAAACCACATCCAGATTCTTAAAATGTTTTAGAGGTCTTGAGTCTCGACTGGAAATAGAGATGAAATGCACTCTGAACGTTTACGAGACAAGTCATATTGTCTTTAAATTTATATAATATTTATTGTTTGTGTTGGCTTATTTGCACTATATGACATATGATTTATTTGCTTGTTAATTTTATTATGGTTTAGTCTTTGAGAAACTTGGAGAAGAAACCTTGGTGCTTCAAATTCTAGCCGTGTGAGTCAAAATATACTCAGACTATAATGCATGAATATATTTCCAAGTTATATGTGTAGGTGTATAGTTTAACAAATGGACGGGTGTTAGCCTTATACATTGTTTAATTGCAAAGAAATTTCAAGGAGAAATTTGCATATGGTATTGTAATCACTTTTGAGTTTTCTTTATGGTATTCCATCTTTCATCCTACTATTATGTTCTTCAAATTTTCTCTATATCTTATGATGTCATCTAATTTCAGGATGCTGGAAGATAATGAAGCAGCGGAACAATATTGTGCAGAGCTTGGTAGACTCGGTGCTTATATGCAGTAAGTTGTGTTTTAGGGCTTATGGTATTGGATTACAGTTATCATTTTAAAATTGTAGGAATTTAATAGCTAATGTTACCTTTTGTCACAGGTTGCTTGACATGTATTTGGAACCTGGAGATGGTAAGGAACCCATGTACAAGGTTGATGTAGACCTACTTCATTTTCATGGTGAATCTTTAGATCCTCTCCAAGTACTAGAGGTATTAGCAAATTACATGGATTTGTTCACTTCTTTGCTCTACATCACGGAGTAGGATACACATAAATGACTTGATAATTCATTGTAGACACTCGAGATAGTATAACATAATTTAGTTTAGATAGTTGTTGCACCTTTCCATTTTTTTATTCTTTCTTCTCAACAAAAACCTATCAATATTTTAACACTATCCACCCCATTCATAAGCCTATTGCTAAACATATAACTTTAGTGTCTTGTAGACATCTACTTTTGCAAATCCATTCTCGATCTGAGAGAGTATATCTACAAAATTATTTTCCAGCTATGATAGCTCCGTGGAACCTCTCCTAAGGTTGTTGCTAAAAGTACTAAAAATTGTTTTCCAAGTCATTGATGACCCCCTGTAATTGCAGATGATATTCTACTTGTGTTCACATTTGCATGTGTTGCCTACTTACCTTATGATCCATTCAAATACAAATAACTACTTCGAAGCATGAAAAATGAACATGTTCATTTTCAGATGTCAATAATGGCTCATATGGGCATTGCACTCCTGGCGGTGCAAGAGAACTCCAGATTCTCCAATGCATGTCCAACTCTACTTTTGTTGTACTTGAAATATGAAGAAAATAATTGACAACTTATGATGGGATGGATCAAAAACTTCACTACATGAGATCTACCCAGATATTCCCTTGTATTTGGAAATGAACCAACACAAGGACACTCTAGTTTTCTATCTATGTAGACTGGACTCTATGATATTCTAAAACTAAAAAAAATAAGGTTGACCTTTGATCAAATAAAGTGCTAGCATCATACCATCATTTATTTGTACCCTTGAAAACATATTTTATCCATTCTTGGATGAAGTCTACATAGAAATCTCCATTGGAAGATGAATAAACCAACCGAACATTAGGCAACCAACCATCACTAGATTTTGCAAGTACTGCAACAATAGCATCCAATGCTCCGTCTTTGTTGCAAGAAAGGTTCTCCTACATAGCATCAAAAAACAAGAGGGTCTTTGGCATCTCGAAGATGAATATGCAACAAGGTGCGCTCTCTCTATCATCAATAAAACCTCTACATGTTTTAGTCGTTGATTTTGAGCTTCCCTTGGCAATGGAAAATTTGATTCCATGTTAAATTGTATGAATAGTATTCTAAAATTTGAACCTGGAACTTATCAACTTTGAATATGGATTTTGTTTAGGGACAATCCAATTCCACATACTAACAACCCAAGCTTCCAAGGGCCTCCAACAGGGGACTTTTCCATTGATGAAGTGTCCACAAAGAATCCATATTCATAATAAGAAGCAACAAGATGTCCTTCCAAAGATCAATACAAACTCCAAGAATAGGGAATGCTTTAATATAAAGAATCCTAAAATATGGAATATGCATCAATAAATCTAGGTTTCGGCCACCCAAGATCCCTCTAATACTAGTGGCCTCCATAGAAAATGTAGTAATCAAGAAAATAAGGCCCAAGTGGGATGGATTCCTTTTAATCTACTCTAAAATTCACCAACAGTGACCAGGGCCATAAAGATGAAAGGAATCTCCAATTATCAAAATCAAGTGAAAGAAAATCCAAAAGTGAGATACTCAACCCTCTCAAATCATGGCATAATACAAGTCCAAAGTAGAATGTTCCTCCAAAAAAAGCATGATAAGAGTGAATGCACTCCCATATATCCTCGAAGGATGTACTAATAGATTCCAAAAGATGGACAATCTAAGCAATAATGGGCCCAAAAATACACCAAATTCCAACATATACCATTTCCATCAAGATCGAAGATCAATAGCACTCATACTCTACCATCTGAAGTGCATAGATCCAATGTATAATTGAGAAAACAAGTGTTTTTTGCTTATTGTTGAAGTAGATCCACCCAATGTAATGGAAAAAGAATCTTGTGTGGGATCTCAAGTCCTCATCCAAACCATTATGCAAGAGTGTAAATTTTTTTACATTCATCTTCATTACAATAGCAAGGCTATAGAGATAAAGTATCTCTTTATAACATTTAACTTCTTCCCTAGAAGCAAATATGAAAAGTAAAACATCATCAACAATCAAGAGGTGGCTTAAGACCTCTTCTCCTCCCACCTTTATAACTTTTATCTACCTCAGTTGTCTTGATCTACCTTAGTCATCTATCCCCCTGAATCATTCTTCCAAGGACTTCTACTACTAGTAAGAATAAGGGGACAAAAGGAAATCATGTATGAGCCCTATTGAGTCCTTTATAAATTGGATATTGACCCATTAATAGGGAGAAAAAAAATTATAGAATGAACACAACCCATAGGAGTGGATTGACAACTCAGAACCTGACTAGTGGGGATTTTAATGGGGATTTGTTATTCTAACAATACGACTTGGGGTTTAGTGCAACTCATTGGAAGATGCAACCTCATGGTTATTGGATGAAACTACTTAGCTTGACATGAACTAAAACAATTAGTGCAACTCTATTGTGTGATCCAACTAAGTTTATTGGTTTAATCCCCTCTACCCCAATCACAAAGATGACATCTCAGTTTTATTGAAAAGGAAACAAACTACGTAAGTTATAGAAAATGATGGACTTGAAATCAACATAAGCCTTAAATACAAACATCATACCTTTATATATGTCAAGATTGATCACAAAAGACAAAATGTCTTTGGCTTTAATTGAGTGTAATATTTCCCAAGACGAGCCTATGGCTTCATGGATCTGTTAACCCTCCAAGAACCCAACTTGATTATTGGAAATACAATGATAAATAATTTGTCTTAGTTTGATGGCTAACACTTTGGAAATTACCTTACAACCATATTTCCAAACAAATATAGGCATGAAAGTGTCAAGTCCCCTCCCATCGATTCGGCGCAAGGAAGGGAACATGACTATTGATCTTGGGATTTTTACCAAAAAATCAGCCCCATTCATCATTGACAATTCATATAAATAAAAGCATGTATGTGCAGATGCATACTCAAATAAACATGCACAACGGAATTTAGCTATCTACACATTTCACATGCATTCAACATATCAATAACAGTCATCAATTAATTAAAACACATAGAGAATACTTATCTCTATTGTGAAGTTTCCCCAAGTAACTAGCTACACAACTGCAGTGTTCCACCCAGCCATAGGCCAATTGTGTTCATCAATCTCTCAACACACTTGCCACCCCAGAGCTAGGCATGATTCCTACAAGGAAAGGGGACACTCAAGCTCATACATAGCCAAAGCAATGGATACCCATCTCAACCCCAACATTCTCTTCCACACACAACAATCTCAAATATGGGGCATGGATACACATTTTCAACAAAGGGAATTTACAAAACCGGGTCCATGGGTTTTCCCCAAATCGTGGGCACACCAAAAACAGATTGTGGGAAGAGGAAATCAACCACAAGGAAGAAACTGATTTCTCCCATGAGTATGTGATCATTCAGATGGCCAAAACGGCCTCTATGGAACCCCAAATCGATTTCCCCTCTTCCCCACTATTATATATTACAAAAATGCCCTTCTCGGCTAGAAACATGAAGGAAACCGCAACAAAAACATGGAAGAAACGTTCAAGAAGCTCAGAGGGCGTGAGGGATCAAAGGAAATGCATGCATAATGACTTGGGGAGAAATTTCGTGGGTGTTTTCTTTCCCAAGAAGAAAAAACATGTTTTTCCAAAATGGTGGCTTGCCCATACTTGAATTTGGATAGCCATACCTCCCCATTTCCAATGCATTAACTACCTCAACCAACTCTTGGAAGAAATAAATGATTGAGTACAAAAGTCAACATGGGTAGTTGAGGGTTAATGGGTTCTCTCATTGACACTTGGCTTGACTTCATTGGTTCAAGGGTTTGAATATTTCCCTCCCAATTCCTTGTAAAAATCATGCCCCCGTACTCTTGTTGCATTGCATAGCTAGTTGTGGGTGTTTTTATTAAAATTCATATTAACATAATATTTACGGTTTCTATTGTGCCTGGCTAGCACACAAACCATATGCATCAATTTTAACACTAAATCAATGGTGGGGCCTTGGCCTTGAGCTCCTCACCACGATTTTATAACGATATTACATCATTTACATTTTAATGCAATGGGGTCAAAATCAGGATATTACAGAAAGCATCAAATGTATCAGGGAAATCCACTTTAGTGATTAAGGATATGAAGATGGAATTGATAGCTCTAATGACCTTCCTAGTAGGTATAACCTCTTCCACCAGTCTAAGAAGATAATCCCCCATCTAGTAAAAGAATCCCAAAAACAACTCCATAGTCCACAAATACGGTCTTGGGCTCTTATCCTTGTGCATTGAAGAAACAATTTCAAGTTCCATATTTGTAGCTTCCTCATACATTATCTAGTTGTCCTCCTTTTTCATTAGTTTGGGAAAGAGGATTACCACCTTGATTATCTTAGCCATGTTAGCTTAGTAGGCCCTTAAATACAATTCTCCCATGCGGTTTTGAAGAGGAGTGCCACTTAAATCCCACTTGTAAGATGATTGTAATGAGAATATAGCCTTAGATGTGTTGCATATCCTATCCTTGATCAAATGGGCATGCCACTCAACATTAAAGTGAAAGAGATCCGTTATAGAAGAAAAATAAAAAAGGTCATGTAAAGGTACACTCATGTAAAGAAGAATGCAAATGAATTCTTGCAAGTGATCACAGATAAAATTTAATGGATATGGCAGTCCCATCCCTTGGACGATAAAAGTAGTGGAAAGAGTACCACAGTTAATTAACTAACTCATTCATGGACTGAGCCATTAGTAGAATGACTACCAAATGGAACATATACAAACATTTCATTTAAAACTTTATTAATGACAATATTATAGCTCAGTGCCAAGGGAAAACCTTAGGGTGGATATGTGTTGTTGTGGGTGGCCACCATTATTGTTATAGTTCATACTCTGTTTTGAGAGATCTATGAAAGTTGAAAGAAAAATTGGATTGAATAATATTGGATCTAGAATAATTGAACATATTGAAGAAGTCAAGAAAAAGAAGAATTGTTTGGTAAGGAGATGACTAGAGTAATAGATGGAATGATTTTGGTTCCACCTACTTGCACCTTATCTATGTCTGTTGTGGTTGATTCCTACATGCTTTGATCTAATTTCTATATTTATTGTATTGATGTGTGTTTCACTCTAAATGTTAGCATAGTTATATTTCCAATATTTCCATCCACTGAAGGATACACACACAACTCATAAACTCACCAGTTCCTTGTGGCCCTTTCCCTATTATAAATTGATTTACTACTTATGTCATTTGATGTAAAAATTGATATATGAACTCAAGCAATGATGTTTGTCTAAGGTGATGCATTGGCATGAGAATCTTGCATGTATCATGCTTGGGAGTTGAGACCAAACTCAATCTATTAATTAGTCACCTTGGTTAAGGGGATATATACAACATTTATGTTGGATAGATGCCTTGTTTAAGGATATATACATAGAAGTCGATTTGTGTTGGTGTTAGTTTCTTTTGGTCTTGGTCTTAGTATGATCAACAACCTTTCTCGGTATGTCGGATCTTTTTTTTGTAAAAATACTTCCCCTCGTTTATATTGCGACGCCAATTACGACAGTACAACAGTTGGATCTCTTACCAGTCATCGGTATTTCGATGCCCTTACGACGGATACAACCATCGGGGCTATGACCGAAACGACGAAACCAAAATGGTTATCATCGATATTGTGACATCCATGTTGTCGCAATAGAGACGCAAAAACGTCTTGTTGGAAGGCGGTTTGATGGGGAAAGATCGCGGTACCACTGACACCGCGACACGCCAGAAGAGGGCGCGAAAGGAGTATTTTGTGCCAAAGGATACCGCAGTTGGTGGGTTTTGGGTCACTTGGACCATACATTATGTAATAGTGAGTCAGTATACCGTGGTATGCGGGTTTTTGGAGTCATTTGGACCAAGTCAGTTAGATATTGGGTCAATTGTCCATAGTGTCGGTTAGGGAGTCAGTTGTAAGTGGACAAATATTGTAAGGGAAAAAGCCTATAAATACATGAAAGTTGTAAGTGTTAAAGGGAGGCATGCATTAGAGGAAGAAGACAAATGGGATGCGAGATCCATGTTTTTGTTGGTGTATTCGCAACAGTAATATAATGATGTTTTGGTACAAACTTTGCACAATTTTGCGATGTATGAATGTTGTTTAATGCAATGTCTGCTTATTGTTTCCTTGATGATAAATGTTGTGATCAAGTAGTATGTTCTATGTAGAATGTGATGATAAATGCTACGATGAAGTAAATGGTATAACCCCTTGAATGTTGCGATGAAGTGATATGTTATAACTCCTTTCCGAATGTTTAATGTTTCTAGTTAAAGTACCGCAATAGAGTCAGTCCATGCAGCCACAACTCTCTTCCTCCCTCAGCGGAAACATGGTTCCGTCTTCTTTTCCTGGACGCCTCGGGGTGAGACCTCATCTGCTCTGCAGGTGTTGCTGGGTGGGCTCAAACCTGCTCGGGCCGGTGCCTAGGGAGACTGCGGTATGCGTCGACAGTGAGGTGAAACCTGTCGACCGAGGGCGCGTTGGTCAACAAATGGTTCCGTTGCCGAGACCGTGTGCAGAGTAGAAGGAGGTCATGTTGTGGCACCCGACGAAGCCGGAGATACATAAATGGTTCGATCAGAAGTTGCAGGAGTTTGCTGAAGAAGAAAGTCGGAACACGCGACTGACAGTAGATCACTGGATGGAGAGATATATTCACGAAGATCCGCATGAATGGTTTTTCTGTGAATTTTCGGTCATTTTGTATGAATGGTTGTCGAAGCTGACCTTTCAAAAGAAGAACTTCCAGGGTGATGAGCCGATGGCTTGGACCCCGGAATTAGTCCAGGAACTGCAGGAAGTCGATAATAAGGCATCGCGGGCTGTCAAAGTTTGGATTGATAGCATCTTGGAAGGGTATATAACTGAATTTGCGGTTGACACGAAGAAATCCTATAGCGAAGCCGAAAGATACTTCTTCCGAGGACTGAGGGGAAGGTTTCTGCTGTCGCAAAAATTGTCGATTAAGATGCTAATCTGCGAAAAGGGTATATTAAAGATGCACCTTGATCAGTAGACAACTTGGTGGGCGGAGGCCATGGGTACCGCGACTGCTGGGGAATGGTACATGAAATGGTAAAGGGGTAGATGGGTGCAGACCATGAGGAGACTGTGAGCGAAGCCGAGGAAGAAAGTGGTATTACAAGAGGAGGAGCGAGGTTTCAACAAGAGAAGAGGCAGAGGACGGGAGAAGGTCCTGCTGCGATCGAACTGCAAAACCATGAAGGAAGACCACACGGGACAAAGCAACCTCACAGTCCTTATAGGGATAACCAGGCTACGCCCAGTATAGAGGCAGGACCAAACCCCATCACCAATGTACCCACACCTCCTCTCACTAACTCTCAACCAGCAAGAAATACTACTTCAACACCGTCGAGTTCATCAGTTCCGCAGAAGTTAATTGGTAGTAGTAGCGTAGCGACAGGAGGAAGGACGCCCAAGATGGCGGGCGATGATGCTAAGTTACCGTTGTTCCACGGAAGTGCGACAAACAACCCGGAACAGTACTGGTTTTTGTGTGAAGCAGTTTGGACCATGAAACAGATCACTGATGCCAATGCTAAGAAAGGACAGTTAGCCACGACATTGTGAGGTCATGCCTTAGATTGGTTCATGAAGTTTATTTTAGTCCCTATGGGGGCCCCAGAGAAGTCATTGGATGAGATTCGGGATGGAATGATTGCTGAATTTAGACGGCCTAAGTCGGAGGCTCAATATATTACTGAATTAAAGGAAATTAAGTAGTATCCCAATGAGACGGTATGGGATTTCGACCAGTGATTCAAGACGCTGATGGCAAAGGTTAGTTTTGATATGAGTGTTGTCCAACATAAAGAATGGTTCATTGCAGCATTGTTACCCCACATTCGGCTGCCGCTGATGCAGCAGAACATATCGACACCGAGAAAAGCTCTAGAGATTGCAATGTGATTGGAAGCGTCACCGATTGGAGATAATGCAGCCGGGATGTCGCAAATACAGACACAACTCGCTAACCTGACTATACAGTTGCAAGATTTGAAGAAGAACAAGGAACAACGTGATGAAGTATGGTGTACGCGATGCCGAAGAGAAGGACATATGAAGGATAATTGTCCAGATTTCCATAATTATTTGGTGTCAGGTGCGCCAAACCCGTTGAATGGCGATAGTATGCCGTGGTGTCGTGTTTGACACGTTTTTTGGCACAGTCACGATAATTGCCCATATATGCAGAAAATGGTCACAACCCAGCGAAATATTTACTACACATTCTGCAAGTCAGTGGGTCACAATGACAAGGATTTTCGTGCATATGGGTTGCTACAGGAGAGGATGTGTGATGCATTCTACGTCAAGGACGATTAGCGCGCGGTGCAACAACCACAAATGCAACCGCAGATAGCCTAGCCGTAGATGCAGTTTGCACCACAGCAACAACAACCGCAGCAATTCATGCCGCAATACACCCCGATGTAGACGACTCCCCCACAACCACAATACATACAGCAACCGCAGTATGCACCACAAGGGCAAGGGATTCCAGCAACACCAATGCAACAACAATACTAACAGCAGGTCGGCTACCGGGGAGGCTATAGGGGCGAACACGGTGGCGAATTTGGTCGTGGAAGAGGAGGCCGAGGTGGTCATGGACCTGTTTAATGTTACCACTATGCGGTATGGGGGAATTATCTGCGTGACTGCCCACTGCTAGAGAATCAGTGTACGTTTTGTTTTGGTAATGATCATATAGTTGAGAATTGTCCACAGTTGATTGCACGATGGCAGGCTGGGAACGCTCCGCAGCTACAGAATCAGGCCTAGCCACAACAACTAGTACAGAACCCGGTACAACAACCAGTACAGAACTAGGCCCCGCGACCACTACCAAACGCCAATCAAAATATCAATCAACCAGGGAATCTGCAGCAGAACTAGATGCAGGGTGTAAATATTGCGACCATTTCTGCAGAACCGGGACCACAAGATGCTTCGGTGGCTGTTGTCACTCGTGGAGGAAAGACGACTGGGGAAGATGGTTCACGCCCACTGATTCGGTTAGCTGGTCAGAAGACGGTACCCTTTGACATTGATATGGAGCGAGAGACATTCCTGGAAGCACGTCGCACATTAGAGAAAGACCGCGGTAACGCTGTTGTTTGCGATATGCCACCTGTCTTTGATTCCACATCAGATGCCAATCGACCACCCCCAGGGACATTACAGAAGTTCCTTAAAAGTTGTATGTCATTGGCACGAAACCCAGCTGCCCTGGTTGAGATTGAGGGATGGTTGCAGTGATTTCCGAAAGGATGGCAGGAGTGTTAAATTTTCAGAATTTACTTCAATCTGATCTAGGATCTTAACTGAGAGAACAACATGTACAACAAATCTACAGCATATCAACCATGGACACAATAATGCAAGCACAGAAGAGACACAAAGTTTACTTGGGGAAAACCATAAAGGTGAAAAACCCCAATAACTTCCTCAGAGATAGATAGAGCAATGATACAACCAGAATACAAGAGATAGTATTCTCCTAGCAGCAGAGCCTCCTCCTCATAAGTGCGCCACTTTCTGAATGAGAGAAGTGTGTGAATGAATGATCAAATAGAGATCTCCCGATATTTATTTATACTTGTCCTGTCCTGCCCAATAAACTAATGGGGCCATGTCTAGCTTAAACCATGGTTAACTTAATCCAGGCCGACCCCACACTTGGTGGTCTAATAACCCTTTTACCCACATGACTCATACAGGGCCGACCCCATCAAGGTGGTCTAATAACCCATCGGCAAGTTAAAACACTTGCGAAACTTGTCAATACAAATGATGACACTTCCTTATAGAGGAATAATAATGTCTCTATAGGAATACAACCACTTCCGTATAGAGGAATAATAACATCTCTATAGGAATACAATATACATATATGTGAAATACATTCTAAAGTTACATATACATCAACACTCCCTCTTAACTAGGAAGGTATTTCTCGACACAGGTCTTCTAGCACAAGTCTTCTTCTTTGGATCATCGTTACTGGATAATTGTCATCGAGTCATCATCATCGTCACTACTGCTGCTATCTCAATCAATCTCTGAATCTACTTGTCATAGGAAGTTCTACAGAGCCAGTCCTTTTTCATACTGGATGTAGTCCCACCACTTGCAGGTCTTCATCATCACTGGCCATATTGTGGAAATCTCAGGACTTATTACGTGCATCACAAAACCTTGTAAGAGCATCCCAGGACTTATTACGGGCACACATCCCAACCTATCAGATCTCCCAGGGAGCTATTACATGTGACCCTACCACAAAACCTCGAAAGAGAATCCCAGGACTGATTACGAGCACACAGCTCAACCTATCGGATCTCCCAAGGCGCTATTATATGTGGTTACCACAAAACCTTGCAAGAACATCCCAGGACTTATTACGGGAACGCATCCCAACCTATCGGATCTCCCAGGGTGATATTACATGTGGTCATGGAAAAACCTTGCAAGAGCATCCCAGGACTTATTACGAGCACACAGCTCAACCTATCGGATCTCCCAGGGCAATATTATATGCCATAGGACAAAACCTCGAAAGAGCATCTGCCAGATATCCCAGGGTGAAATTATATGCCATAGGAAAAACCTTGCAAGACTATCTGCAGATCTCCCAGGGCACTATTATATGTCCTCCCAAAGAAAAACCTCGAAAGAGCGTTTGCCAAATCTCCCAGGGAGCTATTATATGCCAGCGACAAAACCTAGCAAGAGAATTTGCAAACCTCTCAGGGCGCTATTATATGCTTATCTGCACAACCTGTCCACGGCCACAGAGTATCAACCTGATACTCACCATACATCATCCTGATGTATACATGATCATCCTGATCATCATCACTGCAACATCCTACTGCATGTCATCTGGAGCAACATCCTGAAGCTCGTCATCCATGATCATCCTGATCATACACTGCATCCACCTGATGCATACCAAGTATCTACCTGATACATATAATCACACATGATCCTCCCGATCATACAATGTATCCACCTGATACATACATAGATACATGATCCACACAATGCATCTAACTGATATATATCAATATACATGATCTACCTGATCATACACAATATCCACCTGATACATATACAGATACATGGTCCAAGCATCGAACATGATGCATATACAAAATACATACAAATGATCCAACTGATCATATCCAACATCCAACATGATGCGTACATACATATACATATAAATGATCCAACTGATCATATCCATCATCATCCTGATGCATATACAAAGCAGTAACTGGAGCATCGTCCTGATGCTCATCATCCATGATCCTCCTGATCATCACAACATCGTCCTCTTCAGATCATCTCATCATCCACGAAGTACAACCCAGATGCATATCATCCAACACTTACACCACCGACATGGGAGAACACATCTACCACCATTCGAGGAAGGCTCCAGCCCTTACTTTTTCACCATGGGAGAACACATCTACCACCATGTAAAAAATGGCTCCATCCCTTACATCTACACCATGGGAGAACACATCAACCATGTCAGAAAATCTCATGTGTATCTGCATCTTCCGGACTCATCACTTCCCTTTCGAAGGAACCTCGATTTGAAGTGCACCAAGCCTCTCTCTGAAGTACTCAAACTGCACTCTGGCCAATGGCTTGGTCAATACATCTGCAACCTGCTCATCCGTCGCAACATACTCTGCTTTGGCTGTACTCAGTGCTACGCAGGACTGCTTCCTGCTAAACCAAGAGATCACTCCTGATCCCATACTGAAGCAACACCCATAAGTGCTCTTCCTATCTGCAGCACTGCCACACCTCCATACCTAGAAAGTGGTGCATCATACCCAAGTTCTTTATCTCGAACTCGACAGCAAGATTCCACTACGTGTCGGCAATCAATCTATCTTCACCTGTGATAAACAGGTCATCCATTTACAAAAGTAGTATCACTGGATTTCCTTCCTCAACCTTGTAGTAAAGGTTGGAATCCTCTTTACTCTTGGTAAAGCCCAAACTGGATAGAAAGTTGTCTATCCTACCATACCAAGTTCTGCACATATATGACTCCCTATCATGTGTCTCAGAACCAAGTGGCTTCTCCACATACACTTCTTCTTCAACTACACCATTCAAGAAGGTTGTCTTGAAATCCATCTGGTGTATCTTCCACTTCATCACTGCAGCTAGAGAAAGTACGGATCTAATGGAAGTGTATCTGGCTACAGGAGCAAAAGTCTCTATGCTACCACCTGTAGCATGCTTGATCTTGTAGATCCTCTTGGAAGTCACTACAGACTACCCTTTGGGACTGCATCCCAAACATCTTCATGATCGACTGGTACTCCTCGATCGTGGCATTCTTCCCAAATCCTGGGAACTTCAATATCTTCAATATTTTCAATAGATAACTTTGTTGTTGAACAAATGTTGTAGTCCTTCTTTTGGAGGTGATGGTATACGATCTTTCCTACACAACAAGTTAAATTGCATGATTAGAAAGCATCTCATATTTTTCAGAACAAATTCTTACATATAAAGAAATATGTCATACACTCATGCAATTATCTTAGCCAATGCTTCAATACAACATTTATCCATATTCCGTAACTTTCTAGATGCCTTCCAATCTCTACCAGAACATTGTTAAGAGTGTGCACAACTCCTAACATGTCAGCAAAGAGGTTTCATTCTAGATAAGTAGCAATGGAATGTTGTACAGTGCCATAGGCCACTTACTCATGTATATTAGTAGTATACTGTTCATCAATGCAACTATTCTAATATGCATAATACACAACCTAATTCTAGGAACATAAGCATATACATCATTGAATAACGTTATGTAAGAAATGACAATTCAAATACTTATCTTTGTTTGGTTGTTGGGTGGACTCCCTCTGAATCTTTGCAACTCCATTCTGATGTGGATTGTGAGAAGTGGTCAACTCCCTTTGAATATCTGCATCCTTGCAGAAACTACTGAAGTGTGCTCCTTTGCTTTCTTGCAGGAACAACTGGAGTGTGCTCCCTCTTGATATTTGCTTCCTGGATTACCTGTCCTTGAACTCATATCCATCCTTAATCACTATGCATGCTTATTAGTATCATCATTGTGTTATCCTTGAGGTCTCATACATAATCACACATTTATTAGTATAATCTTAATACTATCAAAACACAATAATCTTAAACATGTATAGTCATGATCATTCACAGATAATAAACATTAGTATTCAAGGTTTTAGGGAAGTCTTCTTTTACTCATGCATATTCTAATTTGATCATAGGACTCTTCTGATTCGTTAAATCATCAATGCATAAACCCATGATTATTCAAACCTTTACCTTCATGATTCTTTTGGTTAGTCATATCTGTTGAGATATTGTAACTTCAAAGAATATTATATTTGTACTTTATTAATCTGGAGATGTTTCATTCCTCTGTGAAGATCTTATTGTGTATCCGGAGATGTTTATTCCTCCGTCGGAATGTGGTAACTTGGGTTATTAGACTTCTCTAGTGGGGGCCGGCCCTGTATGTGTTATGTGGGTCAAAGGGTTATTAGACCACCCTAGAGGGGTCGGCCCAGTCAGTTGTAGTGGGGTATTTAACCCATTGGTTAAATACGAGCCTACATGTCTTGTGTAAAAGACAAGTCGGAGTAGTGTATAAATAGAGGAGGTGTATTCCTCATTTGACACACACTCACTCACTTGAGAGAGGCGCACTTGTGGAGGAGAGGTTTGATATGGTGGAGAAGGAGATAATGTCTTTGGTTTGCATCTTTGTATATTGCTGGTCATCTATATTGAGGAAGCTTTGCTGGGTTTTCTACCCCATGAGGGTTTCCCAGGATAAATCTGTGTCTCTTGTGTTTATGCTATGCTTGTTGTTTCTTCAGTGATCCTGTATATGCTATTATTGTGAAATGGAATGTAATGCTACTATTTTCTGTCTTAGCATATTAAATCGTAACATGGTATCAGAGCTAACCTGAAGGAAGGCAAGGTATGGCACTTACGACACTTGCTTTACTTACGACAATTTGAAGGTTAGGGTTTTATATAGAAAAAACCAGTCATCGTGGAACTTTCACCATAAATCCATTTTGGCGAAGGTTGAGGATCGGAAACCTTTACAGGTCGTACATAACATCTCCAGGTATCTTGTGTCCAAAGGGAACCCTCAGATTCGTTGTACTTTGTGAGTTATGATCAGTACAAGTTAGGGTTTCTGCCTCTTCCAGATCTCAGTCAAAATTAGGTGACCTACGAAAAAAGGTCATAACCTGGGCTAGGAAGCTGGAAATGAAATTTCGTAAAAAGTGATAGGTAGTACACAGACTGTACTATCTCAGGAAACCTTTTCAGAGGTCGAAGCTTAACCAGTGACACGTGGCACGCCGTACAAGTTCGCTCTCCTGTTTTATCCCATAAACAGGTCACGTTGCGACACTTGGCATAACTTGGGCTAGGAATCCCAAATGCAATTTCGTAAAAAGTGAAAGGTAGTACACAGACTGTACTATCTCAAGAAACTTTTTCAGAGGCCGAAGTTGAACTAGTGACACGTGGCATGCCGTACAAGTTCGCTCTCCTGTTTTATCCTATAAACAGGTCACGTTGCGACACTTGGCATAACTCTCTCTCAGAAAATCCAATTGAGGTCAGACCTGTTGCATTCGAAAGATGACAGGTCAGGCTACCACAAAAAAAGTTTTCAGACCTTGTGGAGTGAAAAGTTTGGAGTTACAGCAGAAACAATCAGGTACATATTTCTGTCAAAATAGAATTATTTTTGGAGCACCTTCATTCATGGCTTCCGGAATTTAGGGTTTCAGAGAAAGTTAGAATTTTTGGAATCGGAATCCATGGCTGAATGCTACTCAGGAAAATCAAAATTTAGAGACCAAGATCAAATTTTTTGGTTGGGTAGAAGGGTGGGCTTCATCAAACCCTAGTTCGGGTTCCTGTCCAGAAGATCTAGAAGTTTCGAAGGCAATTTTGAGGGGTCAAAATTTTGGAGATTTCAAAATTGAAGTATGCTAGCAAGACACATCCTTCCATCCATTCAGAAGTGTGAAAGTCAAAGATTGAATTTTTAGGGTTTCTCTAGCAAACCCTAATCAAGCTCCAGATCAAGTTTCAGGGGGAGTTGAGGCTAAGGCCTTACATAAGAAGACTACAAGAAGTCTCGACAGGTATGACTTAAGGAGGTTCAGGTATGTCTTGAAATCTGATTCTTGATTAAGTTCATGATGTGTTTGTCTTCATATTATTTATTAGTACAATCTTGATTAATGTTAGAATTGTCTTATCACCCTAGT
The DNA here is from genome assembly GCA_027924585.1 of Larix kaempferi. Classification (NCBI taxonomy): domain Eukaryota; kingdom Viridiplantae; phylum Streptophyta; class Pinopsida; order Pinales; family Pinaceae; genus Larix; species Larix kaempferi. The sequence continues at coordinate 13,577,239 of BSBM01000372.1, read as the reverse complement.
AACAGTATGAATGCATGTGAATGATCGAAGACATTCATTGATTAGGGCTATACGATTGTACTAATGCATTATGGTGTTGTGTGAGGTTGATGTTGTCTGCTAACAAGATACAGGTACATCACAAAAGACAAATCAAGTTCCATGACCATGACATCATGAAGAAAAAGACTCATCCATAATCTTTGTTCTACTTACGAGGTATGTATGAATTTGTTATATTATGCTTAACCTATGAGACATGCAGGTTCTAGCTCAGGATCTCTAAATCATTGAAGAGATTGTTTAGGTATGTTGTACATAACTAAGCATGTATACTAATCCAGGTATGTTTTCCTATGTCATGTTAGAATCTTACCTTGTGTTAGGATCCCTTATATAAGTATACTTGGTATGATTAGTTATGCTTATTCATAAAGTTAGTAATCAAGGGTTTATGAATATTATGTCTCTTATCTTGGTTGATGATTTAACTAACTAGATCAAACAAGAATATGCATGAGTAAAAGAAGACTTCCCTGAAACCTTGAATATTATCTATAATCATGTTGAGAATATACTAATGAATGTATGTTTTTGTATGAGATCATGAGGATGACACTTGAGCATGCACAGTGGTACAGAATGAATAGAAGTTCAAAAGACATACAGAAGATCAAGCAGGATGCAACCACACAAACAAAAAAGATAAGTATTTGAGTTGTTATTTGAAATAGTAAATGATATTGCCTATAATAGGTTGTATGCATATTTGTATTCCTAGAATACATCATGCTGAGTGTAAACATTCATAGAGAATTGAACAATATACTACTAATATTCATATGATTGGTAAGTTGGACAAACATTCCATTGTTGCTTGTCTAGAATGAAACCTCTTTGCTGACATGCTGAGAGCTGTGCACACTCTCGACAATATGTTCTGGTAGAGATGGAAGGAATATAGATAGCCACTATATGCATACAGGATATGGAAAAGTGTTGTGCCAAAGTATTGGTCAAGATAGTTGCATAACTATGTAAATGATATCTGTATGCATAATAGGTTATCATGTCAATATGATTTGATGATTATGAAGTATTACTAATCATGTACTTAAATTTGATTTGTAGGAAAGTTCATGATGAATGATGAACACTGAACAAGCGATGGACGTTCAACAAAAGATTTGCAAATCAAACACACTATAGAAAGCTTGTGGCTAGAAGATTCTCTTAGAAAGAGGAATAGAATCATGATGAGATGTTTGCTCCAAGTCGTTAGATAAGACCATTCTCTTAATGGTGTAAGTAAAGAAGAAGTGCGAATCAGGTTTTGTATGGGTTCCCAGGATCAATAATCAATTGATGAGCTTAATGATCACCATGGGTGATCTCAACCTTTGCTACAAGGTTGAATATGGTTTCTATACACAGATGACATGGATGCAAGAAGGAACTCACCACAGAGTTCGAATGATATTGAGGCTCATATCAGTAGACCCATCTAACGAGAGATGGCACATATAGATATGCAGAAAATCATTCAATGCAGAGTGTGAATGATGTTCAGTCACAAGGGAGAATTGATAGTTTCTTGATAAGCTTGGGATTTACCAAAAGTAAAGTTTTTCCTAATGGTTATGGATCATACTATTATTGTATGTAGATAATATCTTTCTGACAGGGAAAGAGAAACATATCATGAAAAGAAAGAAGAAGATGGCTGCAGAAATGAAAATGAAAGATCTCAGGTTGATGCATTACTTCCTAGGTCTGGAAGTATGGCAAGGCTCAGAAGGAATCTTTCTCAACCAGGGAAAGCATGCTGAGAAATATTAAAAGGACTTGATGTGTTGGAATGGCCACTCTCACGGATTCCAACTTGAAGTTGTTAGCAGATGACTCATCAGAGTTAGTGGATATAAATCTGTACAGACAAATTATTGAGTCATTGATGTGTCTAACAAATACTAGGTCAGATATATGCTTTGTTGTGAACACCTTGTGTCAGTATCTAGTGGAAACCAGATGTGTTCACCTGTTAGTTGCAAAGCATGTGATGAGGTACCTAAAGGATACGATAGACTTTGATCTATGTTATCTTAGAGATCATGACTTCAGATGGCTACACAGATGTTGATTGGGCATAAATTGTATCAGACAGGAAGAGCACATCGAGAGGATGTTACTGTCTGGGATCAACCATGATCTCATGGTTTAGAAGAAGCAATCTAGTGTGGCTCTCAGCACAAGTGGAATATATGGCTGCTTGCTCCGCTAGTTGTGAAGCGGCATGGATTTAGAATGGACCCAACTGTGATCCTATGTGACAAATAGAGTTGTACCAAAATGGCAGAGAATCCAGTATTCCATGATAAGTCAAAGCACATAGAGATCTGACATTTCTATATACAAGATATGGTGCAGAAAAGAATTAAAGTTCGAATTTGTAACAAGTTACCAATGTACTAACCAAACCTCTTCCGATCCGATGTACTAACCAAACCTCTACCTCAAGTAAAGTTTTCCGAGACAAACTTAAATTAGTTCAGAAGGACCCTCCTTGAAAGGGGGAGCGATGTCATCACCTATAATGAGATTGCCTGCATCGACAGTGAGGTCGATGATGTGGATACCTATATTGGTGATGCCGACAGAGAGGTTGGTGGACATGAGGGGATTGGATCATCCCTGGACTTCAGTCCTAAAGAGAGCCGTAGACGTATGTCTTCGAGAATGAAGTCCTTGGTGGACATGAGGGGATTGGATCATCCCTGGAGAACCGTAGACGTATGTCTTCGAGAATGAAGTCCTTGGTGGACATGAGGGGATTGGATCATCCCTGGACTTCAGTCCTAAAGAGAGTCGTAGACGTATGTCTTCGAGAATGAAGTCCTTGGTGGACATGAGGGGATTGGATCATCCCTGGATTTCAGTCCTACAGAGAGCCGTAGACGTATGTCTTCAAGAATGAAGTCCTTGGTGGACATGAGGGGATTGGATCATCCCTGGACTTCAGTCCTAAAGAGAGCCGTAGACGTATGTCTTTGAGAATGAAGTCCTTGGTGGACATGAGGGGATTGGATTATCCCTGGACTTTAGTCCTAAAGAGAGCCGTAGATGTATGTCTTCGAGAATGAAGTCCTTGGTGGACATGAGGGGATTGGATCATCCCTGGAGAATCGTAGATGTCTTCGAGAATGAAGTCCTTGGTGGACGTGAGAGGGATTGCATCATCCTTGAACACATGTTCTAAAAGGAGCCGTAGACAGATGTCTCCGAGAAAGAAGAGGGATTGTATCATCCTTGAACACATGTTCTAAAGAGAGCCGTAGACTGGGTCTCCGATAATGAAGTCCTGAATGAACAGGTAGGGGATTGTAGGGGATACGATGATTGGTTTTTGCTATATCAAGCCCTAGCATCGTAAGTGCAACAAGTGTCATACATGCCATATCATGCCTTCTTTCAGGCTAGCTCTGATACCATGTTAAATTTTCAGAATTTACTTCAATCTAATCTAGGATATTAACTGAGAGAACAACATGTACATCAAATCTACAGCATATCAACGATGGACACAATAATGCAAGCACATAAGAGACACAGAGTTTACTTGGGGAAAACCATAAAGGTGAAAAACCCCAATAACTTCCTCAGAGATAGACAGAGCGATGATACAACCAGAATACAAGAGATAGTCTTCTCCTAGCAGCATAGCCTCCTCCTCATAAGTGTGCCACTTTCTGAATGAGAGAAGTGTGTGAATGAATGATCAAATAGAGATCTCCCGATCTCTATTTATACTTGTCCTGTCCTGCCCAATAAACTAATGGGGCCTACGTGTCTAGATTAACCCATGGTTAACTTAATCCAGACCGACCCCACACTTGGTGGTCTAATAACCCTTTTACCCACATGACTCATACAGGGCCGACCCCATCAAGGTGGTCCAATAACCCATCGGCAAGTTAACACACTTGTGACACTTGTCAATACAAATGACGACACTTCCTTATAGAGGAATAATAATGTCTCTATAGGAATACAACCACTTCCGTATAGAGGAATAATAACATCTCTATAGGAATACAATATACATATATGTGAAATACATTCCGAAGTTACATATACATCAAAACTCCCTCTTAACTAGGAAGGTATTTCTCGAAACAGGTCTTCTTCTTTGGATCATTGTCACTAGATAATCGTCATTGAGTCACCATCATCGTCACTGCTGCTGCTATCTCAATCAATCTCTGAATCTACTCATCATAGGAAGTTCTACAGAGCCAGTCCTTTTTCATACTAGATGTAGGCCCACCACCTGCAGGTCTTCATCATCACTGGCCATACTGTGGAAATCTTAGGACTTATTACATGAGTCTGACATCGACCTTATCGACTGAATCCGTGACATAAAGAAAAGGTCAAGGCGGAACTTGATCGCATGTTGGACGTTGGTATTATCGAACATGTGGAAGAATCCGAATGGATCAATCCTATGGTGGTGCAGGATAAGAAAACAGGAGAAGTGTGCATTTGTGTCGACTTGCAGAAGTTGACCGATGCCTGCTTGCATGACCCTTTCCGGACCGCGTTTACTGATGAAGTACTTGAAGGAGTGGGTGGCCAGGAGATGTACTCTTTCATTGATGGATTCTATGGCTACCATCAGATTCGCATTGCCAAGGAAGATCGCCATAAGACAACCTTCGTTACCGAATGGGGTTGCTTTTAGTACACGGTCATGCCGTTTGGTTTGAAGAATGCACCCGCTATATTCTCCTGGGTCGTTGTTGCCACATTCAAAGATTTTATTCAGAAGTTTCTGCAGTTATATATGGATGATTGGACCATTTATGGATTGATTCGTGATCACTTGGCCAATCTACGGTTAATGCTTGAGCGATGCCGACAACACCAGATATCGCTAAACTTGAAGAAATGTATTTTCTGTGCACCGTTTGGGATATTGCTGGGTCATATTGTGTGTAAGCAGGGATTGCTGGTTGATCTAGCCAAAATTGCACTTATTTTAGGGTTGCAACTGCCGACCACCATTAAGAAATTGCGCGGGACCTTGGGTCATACGGGATACTATCGCAAGTTCATCAGGGGTTATGCTGCAATTATTGCCCCTATGGAAAAGTTGTTGAAGAAAGACGCGGCATTCCAGTGGAGCCCGGAATGTCAGGATAGTTTCAAAACGCTCAAGGAAAAGATGGCGTCGACACCGATTTTGGTCTTTTAGGACTGGAGTAAGGAATTCCATGTCCATGTTGATGCTTCATCGGTTGCACTAGGGGCTGTATTGGCTCAACCAGGAGAAGGCGACTTTGATCATCCCATTTCTTTTTCCAGTCGAAAGTTGTCCTCTACAGAACGCAAATACACTACCACAGAACGCGAAGGTCTGGCCATGGTCTACGCGCTGTAGAAATTCAGGCATTATTTGTTGGGTGGACACTTTAAAATGTTTACTGATCATTCTGCATTGAAATACTTGGTCAATAAGCTTGTGTTGGGGGGGAAGATCTGCCGGTGGCTACTTTTGTTTCAGGAGTTCGATTTCGAAGTCATTGTGAAACCGGGGCAGTTGAATGCTGGACCCAATCATTTGTCACGGATTGATACAGGGGAGGAACCGACTAATATTGAAGATGGGTTGCCGGATGCCCAATTGTTTCACGTTGTTGCTGCTGATCAATATTTTGATGACATCCTTCAGTTTCTGGTGACCGGCACCGCGCCCGATGACTTTACCACTACTCAGAAGAAGCAATTGGTCGTCAAGGCTGCTGACTTTCAACTGATTGCCGGAGAGTTGTATAAATTGGGTGCCGATGAGATATTGCACAGATGTGTCTTGCCGCATGAGCAAGCGCAGATATTGGCCGATGCACATGGTGGAGTTGCGGGCGGACACTATGGCGGTCGGGCGACTTCTCGGAAGATACTGCGTGCAAGACTTTGGTGGCCCACATTACATAATGATGCGACAGACTATGCGCGGTCTTGTGATGTTTGTCAGCGAACTGGAAAGCCATCCAGACGCGACGAGATGCCACTGCTACCTCAAGTGACATTGCAACCATTTGAAAAATGGGCTGTGGATTTTGTCGGACTGATCCATCCACCAGGGAAACGCACAGGTGCACGATAATCACAGTTACAGAATACTTGACCCGATGGGCTGAGGCAACACCTGTAGTTGATTGCTCTACCGCAACGACTGCTCAATTTTTGTTTGATCACATTATCACTCGATTCGGCTGCCCTAAGATATTGTTGAGTGATCAAGGTAGCCACTTTCTGAATCGCACTATCAGCGCATTGACGGAAGAATTGCAGATACAGCATAAGAAGAGTACACCCTATCACCCGCAGGTGAATGGAACGGTGGAGGTGTTTAACAAAGTGTTGGAGCATGCATTGACAAAGGTGTGTAATGCGAACCGCGACGACTGGGATCTGAAATTTCCAGCGGTATTGTGGGCCTATCGCACCACATGTAAAAGGTTGACCGGTCAGATGCCTTTTAAGCTGGTATATGGGAAGGAAGCAATTATGCCTATGGAGTACATTGTTCCCAGTTTATGAATTGCGGCTGTTACGAGCATGGATGATGTTGCAGCATTAGACGAACATCTAGCACAATTGGTGGAGATGGAAGAGGATCGATTTATCGTTGGCTTTCACCAAGGAGTGGAGAAGGATCTCCAGAAGGCATGGCATGATCGCCACATTAAAAGTAAGCAGTTCCAGCATGGCGACTTAGTGTTACTATACGACAGTAAGTTTATGAAACATCCAGGCAAGTTGCAGATGCATTGGCTGGGTCCCTATCACATCAATAGTATTACTTCAGGAGGAGTGGTTCAGTTGCAGTGATTGGATGGGGGGATGCTTTTCAAAATGGTAAATGGTCACAGGTTGAAGCCCTATCGCTCGGGCTTGGAGTAGTGTGATGTCTAAGTCGCATTGGTAAAAAAAAAATGATGATGATTGTTGCAGGTTGCTTGGTGGACGATGGCGCACCAAAGAAGAAGGTATGCGAAGAAGGGAGGCTTGTACCGCAAGTTTGGAGCAGTCGGAGACTCATGGAAGTATTACGACTAGGACTGACGATAGATTTTGTTTAAGGCATTGTAATGATTACGAAGGATTCGGAGGTACGGGGAAGTGTTGTGACTACTGCTGCACTAGTATTTTGTCACCGCTGCCCATCATCCCTATACATGAGTGCACCTCGCCGAGTCAGCCGAATAACCACAAGATGATGGCATGTTTTACACATGGCACGCGGTGCCGATACGATCAGCACACTGTGAGGAGATTGCTCACATGTTGGCACGTAGGATCTTCGGTGACAGTATGGCTACCCCTCCGGTTGCGTCAGTTGATGGGGTCACACACACAGATGAGAGATAGTGGAACATCATTCCCACTGTCATCACCCGGGAACGATCCTGCTATAAGTAGACGAGGCAGCTGGTAGCTTGCTACAATGAAGTTGTTCCGAACTAGAGTGGTTATGTTGGTTGATCAATTTAGGTGTTGATTTGTGAGGAATTCCAAGGAGGCTATGGAAATGCTTCACTTTGTTTCCCGTGGCAACACCCTAGGGGCCCTGTGAGCCTGAACGACGAGTGTCCCTGAGTGCCTTGATACGGTGGGTGCACTTACACTATGTTATGCTCGAGCCGAGGGTCGGTTCACCATGTTTAAGTACGCAATAGTTGTTCAAAGGATCGTGCTTTTCTCGACCAATGAGGTGGTTGGGACCGGAGCTCCCCGACCATAAAAGGAGCCAGTTGCCGGTGCGAAACAGATGTGCCAGAGTCATCTGTGAAGTTCGCATCTGGGTGTTGTTCATCCTCTTTTCCTTCCCACTGGCACCATTCCAAGAGACTCGAGGATGAGTTTGAGAAGTACATGACAGCAAGTCGGGAGCTGACGATTTTGGGTTAAACATACGGCACAATGAGTCGATGATCTATGTAGCAGAAGGTGCGGGACAACACCACATGATCCAGACAGCAAGAACAGTTACCGAAACATAGTTCAGTTCGAAGGCACTCTGTCCAGCAGTTGACGTGGCTCGAGGGCGAGCCACAAGATTGTGTTGGGGGCCTGTTGGTAGGTGGTTTTATGGGGAAAGATCGCGGTACCGCTGACGCTGCGACACGCCAGAAGAGTGCGCGAAAGGAGTATTTTGTGCCAAAGGATACCGCAGTTGGCGGGTTTTGGGTCACTTGGACCATACATTATGTAATAGTGAGTCAGTATACCGTGGTATGCGGGTTTTTCGAATCATTTGGACCAAGTCAGTTAGATATTGGGTCAATTGTCCATAGTGTCGGTTAGGGAGTCAGTTGTAAGTGGACAAATATTGTAAGGGAAAAAGCCCATAAATACATGAGAGTTATAAGTGTTAAAGGGAGGCATGCATGAGAGGAAGAAGACAAATGGGATGCGAGAACCGTGTTTTTGCTGGTGTATTCGCGACAGTAATATAATGATGTTTTGGTACAAACTTTGCGCAATGTTGTGATGTATGAATGTTGTTTAATGCAATGTTTGCTTATTGTTGCCTTGATGATAAATGTTGTGATCAAGTAGTATGTTCTATGTAGAATGTGATGATAAATGTTGCAATGAAGTAAATGGTATAACCCCTTGAATGCTGCGATGAAGTGATATGTTATAACTCCTTGCCGAATGTTTAATGTTTCTGGTTAAAGTACCGCAATAGAGTCAGTCCATGCAGCCACAACTCTCCTCCTCCCTCGGCGGAAACATGGTTCCGTCTGCTCTTCTTGGATGCCTCGGGTGAGACCTCATCCGCTCTGTGGGTGTTGCTAGGTGGGCTCAAACCTGCCCGGGCCGGTGCCCAGGGAGACTTCGGTATGCGTCGACAGTGAGGTGAACCCCTGTCCACTGAGGGCGCGTTGGTCAATACGTCTCCCTTGCGACGCCCCAGAGTAGATCCTAGCTCGATGGCCTTAACATTGATGTTGCATTCCTGACGTCGGATTGTCTAAATAAAGACGATCCTGAGTGGAATCCTAGCTGGGTAAACTTATGGTTTACTAAATTTCTGACGACATATATGTCGCAGTCATGATGAATGGTCATCGCTATAGCGAGGATTGTGTGTAGAATTTCTAAGAGGTTATGTTGTCGTTGCAAAATACATTTGGTCACATGAGAGACATACCTAAATGTCGTAGGATACATCATTAGTCTTGCGACGACGACTTATGCATTTGAATTAACAAATATTGCATGACATGTGTCTACAATAAAATTCGTCATTGTGATGATCAATCTATCGTCGGAAGAGTGACATCCTGTGAAACGACATTTTGAGAACCCATTGTTTGTTGTTATCCTGACAGTATGAAGTCGGAAGGGCGACGAATCTGTCGTCAAAATTTGGTCCAAATGGCCTAGTGTATAACGACACAACTAGGAGCTTAGCAACATTTCTTAAAAGTAACATCAGAACTAAAATACAGGATATATAGAAAGTACTACAAGTCTTCATGACATAGAAGTTTATAAGTTTTACCAGATGAACAGCCTCCCACAAGGAAAATATAGTTTGTAGTTGGATCCTTTGTTTGAATATTTGATCCCAAAATATGTTCAAGATTTGGGAATGCAGCCGAGTTGACTCGAGGGTGATTCAATGCTTGTGGTAGGGTCCTATTGGATCTTTCATTTTGGAAATTCACGTAATTGCAGAAGAAAGCATGAGATACAAGGCCAAAGTTGAGCAAACATCTAACGACCACTAGTGTTTTGGGTCCGCTCTTGAGACTATTTAAAGAGAAAAAGGAAAGTAAAGAAAGAGGAGGGATGAGAAAGGAACAAATTGATAGAAGAGAAGAAGGAACAGAGAGTAGTAGCAGATACGAGTCTTTTGTCCATTCTAGGTTTTGGGTAATGTAATTGAGTTGTGGGTTCTGTGATATATGTAATGTCTTGACGAGTCATTCCACAGATAATAGACTAAGTTTGTAGATCCGTGAAGATGTAACATAACATAGATTTACTGATTAATGCAAATGAAGAATATTGGGCCCCCTAATTTTTCTATGTATTGATGTATAATGCATTATGTTCATTACTTAATATATGTTTTGTATCTTTGTTTTGCATATGATTAAGTGTGTTTGATGATAATATTTTATGATAAGATGAGAAAGAACCATTATACAATATGATAGATAGGAACCCTCACCAGTTTATCCTTGTAGTTAACCTTCCTCATTATACACAGGTCTTGGTTGTGCTTCGATTGAGACCTTCTCCTTCAGGCGATTGAAAATTCCACCACACTAGACTACAATGGTGCCCTTTTTTGGCCCCTATGAAAGAACCCGGTCTCTATTTTGCACTAACACATCTAGCACACTTATTTTCATTATCGGTGCTTACACTACTTTTTGTCTCTCCACTCTATTGTCTTTGTGTGTCATTCTTGTTGCACTTATTTGTTCCACACTCATCTTTGGCACGGTTAATTGTATTGCATTCATTTGCACTACACTCCCCTGTGTTTTGCTTAATTGTATCAAGATTTCTTGTATTCTACTCTTATGGTGTACTAATGGACTTAGTCGTGTTGTAGATGTCCTAAGTCAAATTTATTGTGCAAATAATATAAAGCACGTATGTTGTGCGTTAAAACTACCTATGATAGGGAATTCAAGAGATCATCAACGTATATGTAATTTAGTTACAGAGATAGGATAGAAAACAGGCGCAGCATGCAATACTTTTTCAATGGAAAAGAGCTAAGACATAAAGTCAAAATGAATACCTGAATAATCGGCGTTCGATCCAAACTTTCAAACTTTAGTCTCTTGCTCCACTGCTCTAGATAGATTACCTACAATAAAACACATACCCTTCTCAAATATTTTGACCAAATAGAAATGAATTCTTAATATGAAACTCATATATTAAAGATATGAAATATTCAAAGACATAAATTCATACAATGGACAAATATTTAAGGGAAGGAATGTCTCTGTATTATTAGCATTAAAGGAAATCAACTAAACCTATTCTGCAACCGGCACCATTGAAACCTGATCCTTTTCCTTCAGTGGAGTTTTCTCCAGCACTTCTTTAGAAAAATTGGTTCTTCCTTTCTCAAGGCCCTCTCCTTGTATTTATAGTAAGGATGAGAGGATAGACTCGAAAGGAAGTTGGTTAGGGAGGTTGTGGTAGTTATAATAACTACCATAAATAATCTCTAATAATCTTTTAATATTTTTTCTCGTGATTTAGAGATACCCGCGAGTATGTGTCTTGACAACTAGCGAGTAATTCACGAGTATGTCTTTTGACAACAAGCGAGTGAGTCATGAGTATAGTGTCCAGCAACATGCGGGTGCATCTTTTTAGGTCGCACCCGCGGGTTGTCAATATAGACTGTCGCGGTTAACGCGTGAGTTTTCTGATATGAGAGCCACGGTCTCAAAACATGTCACAAAAAATGGTTATTTTAAGGAGGATATTGCAAAGTATGGGTCAAAGCATCTATGATCAAATAGACTCGTCCATCCATAAGGTCCTTTTGTGTGACCGACAAGGCAATGTAGTCACAGACGGAGAAGTGCCATTTTGATTGATAACAGCTTCCCCCTAATGTATTAGGTCAGAGGGTAAGACGATGTCCAAAATACATTACAAACCAAGAAGTGGAGTGTAACGTACCCGAATTTTCGTAAAATAAAAAAAACTTTTCTAAGTGCCCTAAATGCCACTTAAATATATGCGGAACCATAAGGTGTGGGTTTACTTTCTTTAAATATCGCTTACAAATAATTATAACTCTTCGAATACATAACTCTTCTAAATTCAACACATGGTTTTCTTTCTTTGAACCAATTAACTCTTCATATGTGTGCACCAGATACAACCTTAACAACCATAGATCAAGAAACCATAGACAACTATATTTAAGTCCCATATTTCTTTTAATCACTTCATTCAGTTATTCATCAAATTAATAAAATGCACTTCAAGATGTTAATTCATTTTCAAGAAGCATGTACATCTTTTATCAGTTAATTGTACCAGTACAACAACCTAAATGGTAACAACATAATCATAATCATAAGGGAAAACATATTAGCCATATACATCATATAAACAACCAACTTTCTAACTGAATCATATACTTCAAAGTAATCATAAACAATTTAAGAAAGAAGCAAGTACTCAAACCTAAAGACACATTGAGGAACATCATAAGAGACAAAATATAACGTGGTTCACCCGTACACGGGCTAGTCCACAAAGGCGTGTGTGTATCTTTTATTATTCTTTAAAGGAATCAAGGATTACAATCCAACAACATGGTTGTTGCAACAATATCTTTCTACTTTCTCAGCCCCTACCATGTAGAGCACTATTAAAAATTACACTTGCACCAATAATGCTCCTTTATTCTAGGAGTTGTGTTTAACAACATAATCGATATGAAATTCATTAACATCAAATGCCTTTCTAGGTCCAACTTTACCTATGCATTGTATTAACCTTAACAACAAGTCTAATCCACTTTAGACTCTAACAATTATACAATCTCTTATGCAAGAGTTTATAACATAAATATCTTATGTTAATATTAATAACAAGTCTAATCTACACTTTATACTATGACCTTTACATAATCTCTTATACCAATAGATTATAACATAAACACATTATGTTAACTTTAATGGCAAGTCTAATATTCACTTTAAACTATAACCTATGTATATTCTCTTATATAAGATAAACAAATCCAAGCTTCTCTTTAATCTATAGCATTTTCAAAATATCTTATGCCAATGGTTTACAATATTTATAACATAATATACATTATGTCAACTTACTACTTAAACTATAACCTATGTGTATTCTCTTACACTAAGAATTATGACATGAATACGTAATAAAGCTCTCTATGGACTTTATTTTTAAACCTTTCGAGGTGGAGGTTTCACGAATTATGAAAAAATGTGGGTGATCTTCTAAAGACGTCTTCAAATATATAAACATATATATATATAACCATAGTGCCAAAAATCTCTAATTCATGACATATTAATTCAACGGAAAGACTTTTGGTTGACAAAGGTCGTTTTCCTAACTTGCTGCAATCACTAAGTAGATCTTCGCGCTGAGGATTATTTGGACAATAAGGATATGGAAAGACCCCTATCTGTCTCACGCAGAGATCTCACCCAAGGTTAAGGTAACTTTCACCAAACATATTTGTAAATGCTAAAAGATGCAGCATACAAGGAGAAAAAGACCACGACTCTCTCATACAGAGGTCTCACTTGCTGGACGCAACCTATAGGGTTTCGAAAAACAATAAACACATCTATACAATAAAATTTACATTACGTAATGGTCACCAAATCTAGCGCAGAGATAAATAATACAAACTATAAATCAATTCTCTGTGCTGTCGAGATCCCAATTCTGTCGCAGAGATTAATAATATAAACTATAAAACAATTCTCTGTTCTGTCAAGATCCCAAAGCTATCGCAGAGATAAAAAAAAATACAAACTATAATTAAATAACAGCATTCAAAATATACAGACATAAAACATCGACCAGTAAGTTCGGGTTCTAAGAACTCCTTTCTCTGAAATATACGATCGTTCTATAGCCTTATGGTCATACTTTAATTGAAATAGCCTGCACATCTCTACGGTTCATGACATATATCATATGTTTAAGATGCAGCTATATCTATCATGGGCTTATATTTTCATTTAAATGGTATGCACATTCCTACTATTCGCAGAGGTATATATATATATATATATAAACAATGCTTCATTTTTCTCCCTTTCCTATCGTTATCAATATAAGCTTATTAAGGTTGTGGCTATATACTAGTCTGGATCAAAAATAGCGTTTAGCTACAAGCAACTGAATTATACTGAGGATATGATCATAGACAGAGATCCAAAATTACTTACATGGTACTCTTCTTCATATACAAAGTCAATTTTAGTTGAATACTTAAAACCGAGATGTCTCCCAGCATTCCTCGCCGAGTTCTAAACCTCCCCGCGGAGTACCTTTGTCAAATTCCCCGCTTAGAGGTCCTGCAACTGCGGACCCTTCATAGAGATCTACTCTAGAAAATCTCAGTAGATGAACTTACGGCATTTCCGTTTTCATAATCGCTGCCATAGGTTGTCTCTTAAGCATTCCTTTGATCCTTCGATCGAGCACGGGGAGGATACATTGTGAAATTTCAATGGAGGTCCTCCTTGAGTGCATCGAAAATCACTATGAAATAACCCCCGAGATGCTATGGGGTGCAACTCATTTCCCCAAACTATTCCCTCGCCATCTGTCGCATACCTGCGGGAAGTAGTTTTGCTATTAAACGGTGACCTCTATTCGATTTCACCTTTAATGAAGTAAGATCACACTATTCAATTGACCGAGGAAATTTCTGAGATGTTCCTTGCAACTGAGGTTTAACGCCAATGACCCCAAGGAAAAACTAATTCCCATCCGCCAGCAGTAACCAAACAGTAATTCTCAAATTAAAACATAAATTCATTCTATGACCGGAAGCGACATAAACATACAAAATATCCCCAAAGGGAAGGAACTCGAGATCTCCTTATCTAGGCGCAGAGATCATGATAGGTAAACTCTCCCGAGATTTTGCTGTACAACCAAATATAAAGTCACAACGATGAGCTTGAGGTGTCAAAACAATGCACTCGTGTGTGAACGATATAGAGTTAGGAAGTAAGTATAATACACATAGATCACACTAAGATCGCCTTTCTCCTTGGACCCCTAAAAGTTAGCGTCGATATCCTCGAGATTTCCCAAGAGAGGGAATACCTCCACTTTTTCAGGCATATCATACCTAACACGATCTCCAGGTAAAAGGATTCCTCCCAAGGCTATGATACCCGGTTACTTGATACAAAAAAATATCGATTTCAATTAATGCTCAACTGAATAGTTAATGCTTGTACGTCATGTGGAGGCAGGTAGTGGCATGAACTTATTTCCCTTAACGTCGAGTGATCTCGTGTTAATTCTCTTTCAATATAACGTATAGCTAGTTTAATTGATAGCACCACGAGTGTGTAGATTCTTAAATAAATACTCCTTTATTTACGAACAATACACAAATAATGGTTATCAAAATTATTAACCTTCACAACTCTAAGAGACACACAAATCATACTTAAATGGCCTCAACTATTTATTTATATATATATGATAGTCACCACTACCTAATTTTATATATATATATATATATATATATATATATATATATATATATATATAAACCATTTTTATGGCTAAATCATAACATGATTAAAAATAACATAGGTCAAAGTATTTTAGTTTTAATGGCGTATAGTAATCCTTTCAGGACGAAGTTATGTCGTCACCTATCATATGATAAGTTATGATATGATCAACCAACTTATTATCTTTTCTTATGCATGCGTTTGGTTACTTATTATTTATTTGTATTGCCATTCTATAGTCTTCTAGGTTTAATCTAAGACGTATAGAGCATAACACTAGTTTGGGGCCCACTGGTGGGGCCTTGGCCTTGAGCTCCTCACCAGGGCCATTTACAAAATTCATAATTACATTTATTTAAAAATAACAAAATAAAGATTAAAATAGGTCATAAGGGAGGGATATCACATGGAGGAGCATAGAAACCACAACGACAAGGTTGAAAACAATACTTGAAACAGAAACAAGGTCAGGGAGCAATTACAATATTGATATCAAGAGATCTTCATAATGTTAGAACATGATCTCCAATAAATAAATGAAATGATGTATATAGCATGGCCATTGAAATACAAGCGTGGATCCATGTCAAAAAGGAGATCATAGCCATAGCAACAAACTGGATCTATGTCTCATGAGGATCCAATATAAGTAGGGCTCGGTCTTGCGCAACTTGGGTGATAACGAATGAGCTGTATCATAAACCCAAGGTCTTCAAACCAACCATCGATAGTACAAACCCTAATCCATGTGAACAAAGGAGTTGAAGTCGAACATGGAGGATTTTGTTTGATTACTGGTCAATGATGAGAACCATTAACAAACGCGAGGACACCCACCAATAATGAAAATGGGGTCCAAGGTACCTCATACAACTTTACAAGTGTGAATAAGAGGTCTTGAAGTCGAACACATGGAGAATATGTCGAGTAAGGGACATTGATGTATTCCCATAACTCAACGGCAAGAGAATCTGCCACTAATGACTGCAAATCTCAAGGTACTGACTGGGAATCTCTAAGTCCACTTCCTAGAGAAAAATGTGATGATGTCGATAGGAAGAGACTCGTGAAAAGGAAGGCATTGAGATATCCTTCATCATCTCACATGAGGAAGACTAAGAGAATGAGTTGAAACAAGACTGATATAGGGGATGGCCGACATGAGGAGTCAAGACGAACTACAGAAATGGCCAACACGGGAGTAATCCTTGAACATTGGGCACCAAAGGTAAGTACTTTAGGAAGCTTGGGACTGATAGGAAACATGATATAAGTTTGTCATGTAGGAGACATAACAAACTCTCCATATTATTGGAAGAGTAACCAATCGGAGGAGTACACAAAATATGGAATCAAGTTAAATCCTAAAGCCGAAAACTAAGACCCATTGACTTGTGAAAGTGTTGTGTTCAAGGATGGTTTAGACTTGTTGCCAAATAATGAACGAATAATAGAAATTTCCCTTCCCTTCTCTTTTTAAATGCCTTTTCTTATTTTAAGGAGCATGAAAAGGTTGAAAAGAAAGCTCGATATTGTCTCTCTTATGAAATTTTAATGAGTCCAAGAAACTAAACTCAATAATCCATCTTCATTTTTAAACAAGCTCGAAGAGGAGGGAGAAGAATGAGTGATATAGGTCCAACCATGTGTAATTTAATGAGTCCACGGGAGGGAAACTCAATACTTTCTTCATGTTTTAACGAGTTTGAAGAAGAGATAGATTAATACTCGATAAGGTATTGATTTGTGGATTTTAATATCAAGCCTCGATCTGTTCATGATCGCTAGTGTTTTCAATTTTAAGGAGTTTGGAAAACTTAAACAAGAACTCCATACACCTACTCGTGCATTTTAGTATCAATCCCAAGTTGGTAAATGCTCGCCAGTGTTTTCATATTTAAGGAGTCTGAAAAACTTAAACAAGAACTCCATACTGTACTTTTTCGTAAAGTTAGTCTCCTCATCCAAAAGAGTGTAAAAGTATGCGAGAGAACACTCTTCTAGTCGATAAGACCAGAGTATATCTTTTTCATAAATAATCCACAAAGATACGAAAAAGGGGTAAACTTATATCTAGGGGATGTGTGTTCAATTCCTTTAATGAGTCAGAACAAGACAAGTATGCTCAGTAATCTTGTTAATTTTAAAGAAGTCTAACAAGAACGTGAAAAAACTCCATAGGCATGGGAAACTTGGAATAAAGAGAAAAATTATGTATAATGTATAAGTTCCCAAAGATGTCAAGTGATGGTATGGGTTTTTGGAAAGAGTCAACGACAATGGATAGCAAATGGCAGTTCATAGTGAATGAAGGCGATCCAAATGACATAAAATGACGAAATATAGATTCAATGTATTCATCGATGTCATAAGAAGTCAAACCTTGTATAAAGCACCAATGTGAACTCAGTAGTGAGAAAAGCACATTCTTGTGCTTTTACCTAGTCAAAACAACTTGAAAAGGTCATTATGATTAAGAAAACTGACAAAAAGCAATTTGAAACTATAGAGAATGGGTACAAATTAAAAAAAATGAATAAATAGTAACAAATTCAAAACATAACCCACAATTACCATTTTACCATTGGAGAAGAGGACAAAAGACCTATTACTTCAAACGTTGATTGTGATCGTTCCAGGAGTCAAAATTAGAATCTGTCACTTGCAGGTAACTCATCTCTCCCTTATTTGCAAATTTGATCCATTATTTAATATTTTTAGTGGTTTTTTGAAGTTTTTAGGCAAGTTTAAATTTTTAGGTCTGCGTATCCGTTAGTATGCCTTTTTTTAACGCGCAGGTACGTGAAAAAGGTGTGAGTTATCTTAAAAGATACTCGCGGGTACCCTCCTCTGTATGAGAGATAAACCCATGAGTGGCGCAGTTTAAAAATAAATCTTCAAAAACTAATGCAAAAATGGATGTTTCCAATGTAGGATGGTGCTTACCTGGAGGGAAATATAACATGAATCTATGGACATAATAGCATTGGGGAATCCATTAATGTTAAATGCATTAAGGATATGTGGAGTTCTAAATTTTTTTCGCACATCTAACATGTGAGCGCAATCTCACCTCCTCCAAATGCTCGTGCAGTACTGGGATCCCGATCATGGCATGTTTAATCTCCAAGGGGAGATGCTAGATATCAATGTGGACGATATATATTTTATCACCGAGTCGTCCCGCCGAGGTGATATTGTTAACCTCAAAGGTACATTCAGAGGGGTTGGAGCCCTATTAATACATGACTACATAAACACCTACTGCATAGCTGGAATTGAAAATAGTGGCAATCACGTGTCCATTGGACAAATAGAAATATTCCCACTGAAAGTGATTCTTAGCACTATAAACAAGATTGGGGGAAGTGCAGCACAACACTTCGCACCTCGAAGCTATATGAAAATAAGTGTAGAATGTCTACGCAACGTCATATTTGATTGGTGCTTTGGTTGGTGAATATGAAACACCAAATGACAGAATGTAAAATAGGGAAGAAAAAGAACTTTGGATATGGTGGTATACTGTGTACCTTATTCGAGAGAGAGAGAGATTCCCTACCCTAAGTCCAGGGATGTCTCTACCAGCTTTGAACCCCCGTGAGCCCCTGATGACTCGATGGGGTGACATCTTCCTTTGTTAGGGAGGTGGTGAGACTAGTGCATCATACTCTGACGAGGTCTATCCTGGGTGGTGGAGCCGCCAGGTGTCATATTTTGAGAAGTTCCCTTATGCCTGTATGGAATTTCGGGGAGATCCCGAGCTCATGTTACCTCCAGGAGCAGCCTGGGGAGACTTATGCACTGAATTTTTTTTAAAGTTATTTAATTTTTAATATTTTTGTATATATATGTGATTTTTTGTTTTGAATGAGTGACAGTACTCACAAAATACAAATTATGCAGATGTGGGGCCATCAAGGACATCGAGGAATCCTAGAACATATGTGATACCAACCGAGCCAGGTGGTATTGATGCCATGCTGTGGAGTATTGAGGTAAAGATGGGTCAATTGACCAATTATATTTCTACATAGTAGGATTGAGCGGATGTCTCTAGACATGCAAGAACATGTGGTGGGTGTGCCCCCTACAAGGATCCGGTTGCTTAGGAAAGTAGCCAGGCTAGTGATATGCTATAAGGAGGCCTTAACAGAGCAGGTTGAGGCTCCTGGCTCTCCATAGAGAGAGCAACATCTATTTTTGAGGATGTTATGCCCTTTTTGTATATTGTAATATATTGACAGATATTGACTCAAACTCACATATTTTTTGGACCTTATATATACATACAATACCGATTTATATACATGCTTTGCGTTATGTGTGTTAATGGTTTATTTTATTGTGCATGATACAAATGTTAGTCAAGTATATATTTTTCCTATGCATCAACTTAATGTATTGCGGTTTCTTGAAATATGTTGATATTAAATGTAATCAAAATGTCTCTCAAGCAATTTAACTTGCAAAAATTGACGTAGCAAAGAAGGATCCCTAACTTGATACTCACTCGTCAACTGAAGTACAACTAAATGCGAATTGATTCTTACCTCCAAACATGAAATGCCATGACGAATAGCTTCTCAGAGTAGTTCAATAATTTCACTGTACTCAGCTATATTGTTCATCGTAGGGCCCAAACAAGCACCTCCCGAGGAAACAAGTTGGCTTGTGGGTGAATATATTACCCAAGTAGCTAAATCCAAGTTACGAGTGTGATGACTTGCACCATCAATGAATCCTAGAAAATACTTGCTTGTCATCTAAAAACACAATACTTAAGACACATAATCAAAGTATAAAAAGAACTAACTCTACAAAAATGTACAACTATAGTACAAGAAAAAACATATATTCCTAGGCGTAATACTTTTTCAAGTAGAGCCCATTTCTAGGTTGGGGTAGCTTAAAACCATCATTATCCATCAACTCATATGAACCTTTCCTGAAGACTTTAGAAACAATATAGGGTCTGAGCCACATAGATTTGAACTTGCCTGCCCCCAAGGGATATGTGTCTTGATCATAAACCAAAACAAGGTCTCCTTCAGAGAAAACCCTAGGTTTTACAGACTTGTCATATTGGTGTTTAACTTGGTTCTTGTGAGCTTCATTTGCAGTGAGCGCATCACGGTGTTTTTCATCTAAATGTTCTAAATTAAGCAATCATTCTTCCAAATCAGAAGTTTTAGGTAGTAGTTGGATAGCCAACATCAATGATGGAATCTCACATTCAATCGGTGTGACTTCCTCCATCCTGTGAACGAGTTGGAATGGTGAAAACCCATTAGCAGTCTTGATATTAGAATGATACGCCCAAAGAGCCGGATACAACATGATGTGCCAATTTGACCTACTGACATTAACGATACGTTTAAGAATAGTTTTCAAGGTTCTGTTGACCGCTTCAACTTTCCCATTCACCTGCAGATAAAATGGAGACGAGTGTTCTTGTCGAAAGCCTAGCATAGTGGTCAACTCAATCATCATGTAGTTCTGGAAATGTCGTCCATCATCATTGACGATCTCTTTAGGTATGTCGAACCTAACAATAATCTGATTGAAAACGAAATATGTTGTTGTTTCTCCGTCTGCTTTCACAGTAGGCATTGCCTCGTCCCACTTTGTAAAGTAGTCGACTGCAATGATGATGTACTGATTTCCCCCAGCAAAAACTGGGTTACAAGTCATGTAATAAATCCCCCACTTGGTGAAGGGACCCTCTGTGATAAAAGGGTGAAGAGGAGTCGGATGTGCTCGCATTTTCTTTGTGAAAAACTGACACGGAAGACAGTGTTTCATTGATTCCACACAATATTTAAAGATGGTGGGCCAAAAATACCCAGTACGCAGTATTTTCTGGGTTGTTTCCAACCCCGAAAGATGACCCCACAGGCTCCATTGTGAGCATCATTCAATACTGACTCGGCTTCATCTAGGGTAAATTAACAGTGTAATATCAAATCTACCCCCCGTTTGTATAGCGTATCGGAAATAATGAGGTAGTTCTTGGCATGATTGCTAAGCTTTTGTCGTTCTTCCTTGGATAAAGTTGGTGGACACTTCAAAGTCTGGAGATATATTAAAATGTCTCCATACCATGGATTGGAGGTTGCAATGAGGAAAATATGTTCATCAGGGAATGACAGATCTTCTTCATCATGCGTTACATCACTAGGAAACTCAGTTATAAGTTCCGGGAATACCAAAGACATTTTTAACTTAGCTGATTGGAAGGTAAGATCAAATTATTGCAAGATGAAAATCCTTTTGTTGAATTTACCCTCGATTATGCATTGGGTTAAGACATATTGGAAAGGATTGACCTCTGATATGACTGTGTTCATTCCTAATAAAATATAGTGGCGCAACCTCTTAACGGCATACACAGTAGCTAATGCCAATTTCTCAACATGGGAGTACTTAAGTTCAGGAGTTACCAGTGCGCAATAAACGTAATAAATGACATGCTCTTGGATTTTTTCATCTTCCTGAACCAAGACTATGCCAATGGTAGAAAAAGATGCGGCTAGATATAGAAGAAAATATTGAGTATAATCCAGTGGGCTCAACAAGGGGGCTAACAAGAGTGCCTTTTTCAAAGCATCAAACAAGTTATGTGCAGCCTCATCCCATAAAAAATTGGTATCATGTTTAAGCAATCGCACGAAACATTTAGTGATCTTAGCATAGTTGATAATAAAGCGTCTAAGAAAATTGGATATTCCTTGTAAACTTTGAAGTTGTCGGATAGTACGAGGAGGAGGCAATTTAACAATGGCCTCGACTTTCAAAGGATCGACCGTAATCCCTCGATTAGACATGATGAAACCAAGTATTCGTCCAGACTCGACGCAAAACACACATTTGTTAGGGTTTAACCTGATCTTGTAATATATCCATCGTTCAAACACGAGGTGTAAGTGTCTAGGATGATATATTCTCTTACGAGATCGTGCAAGTAGATCATCCAAGTAAGGTACAACCACATGCTTGATGTCATGGAAAGAAAAGTTCATAGCTCGCTGGAAAGTAGCCCTAGAATTCTTCAATCCAAACGGCATTTTCCTATAGGAAAAGGTACCCCAGGGACATATGAAATCCGTTTTATGCTGGTTTTCGGGTTTGATTTGAATTTGGTTATATCCCAAAAAACCATCCATGAATGAAAAAATTTCATGGCCTGCACACGCATCAATGATTTGATCAATAAACGGTGTGGGATAGTTGTCTTTTGGATGGGCTTTATTGAGATCCCTAAAATTTGTGCACATGCGTATGGTACCTTGCTTTTTATAACCAGGACTAGGTTGGACATCCATTCCAGCATGTCAATAGGATAAATGAAACCGGCAATGAGGAGCTTTTCAACCTCAGCTTTGATGGTCGCAGCTTTCCTAGGGTTAACTGGACAAATATTTTTTCGAACTGGTTTCACATTAGGATATGTCGTAATGACGTGTTCGATGATAGACGGGTCGATGCCTGGCATCTCCTCATATGACTAGGAAAAAAACATCACAGAATTCTTTAAATAAGTTGGTGTACAAACTGATCTCTTGTGAAGAACAATTTTCTCCAATGAAAATATTTTCCATGACATTCGATTTAATGGAAATATTGATTGGGATAGTTGTTAAAATATTTTCCATATTACCTTCATCAAAAATCCCCTATTTCGTTAAAGGGTTAATGGACCAGTCAACATTTCCATCAAGTCTCATTGAAAAATCTCCATTCTCGACTTTGTTCATACTTGGAAGAAAATAGGATATGTGATGCATATGTTCCCAAGGATGATCCAGACCGACCATGGCTTCGAGAATAGCCTCATCTGATGGTAAAATAGTGTCTAAACAATCGAATGAATGGGTGGAGTCCAATTCCCATGCAGGTGCATAATCGATATCTGACTCCATGGAGACCGAAGGAGTCGAGATATAATCTATCGCGACGTTTTGTGATGCTTGATAGGTCACTTCTGCGACGGATAGGGGCACAATTAGTTCCTCTGGAGTAGGAAGGATCCAAGGATCAATTATTTGAATAACAGTGAATAACTCCTTGGATAATACATTAGCGTTACTCATTGAACCAATATAATTCATAGGAGCGGGTAAATCAAAGGTTCCCATCAAATATGAGTACATACCTACCCCTAAACTCTCAGTAGGTGGACGGGATTGATCAATCCATGGGATATTAGAATCCAAAGGATTTGTATTGTTTTTCCAGGCACAGGATAATTAGTCAATCATGACAATATTTCCTTCATGGGGGAACATAAGTACCCAAAAAACGGACGAAGGAATGGCTTGAATTGCATACATCCAAGTTCTTCCCAACAACAAATTGTAGTCGAGAGAAGTATATACTACTTCCATCTCTACTAACACTACCTTACGTGCAAGCTAGATCTCAAATGAGGGTAAGATTCCATGCGGACGGAAGGATCTCCCATCAAAAGCGATAAGCAATGTAACTAAAGGGGCTAACGCTGGACAGTCTAGGGCTTGCCAAGAAGAGATAGACATTACGCACGTTAGCGTGCCTTCATCCACTACCGTTTATCCAATTTTTTTCGAACCATGAACTACTTCGATTTGGAATGCCACTTGATAGGGCGACCGGGGTTTGACATTTGACATATCAAATCTAGCTAGCATATTTGACGAATCCATACTACCTATTACCGCCATAAGTGCATTCCGCTGCGATGGGCAGCTTTGCAGAACTTCTAGAGCGGACATAGCACATGGCGTTTGGGATAGGTCCTATACAACTGAATAGTTTGGAGTGGCCCATGCATTAGGGTTGTGTGTTTCCCATTTGTAGAAACCTTTCGATATCTTCGGCATAGGATTTGTAGGTCTCTCTATATGAAGAGGAACAGATGAATCAAGTATTTCTGTCTTTTTGTTTCATATTCAGGGTATAATTCCTGGCTCTCGTTTGCAATAAAGCATGGGAGTTAACCATATTTATGTAGTATTGATCAGCCTATGTGGCACGAGTAGTTCCCCCAGTATTAGAGCTGCCAGAAGTTGGGATTTTTCCTTTGGGAAAAGGATCCTTTAGGATAGCTGGTTTCTTTTGACTTAACAGCTTCTGGGCTTCATCCATTAGAGGACATTGATGAGTGAGGTGATCGTATTTACAAATTTTGCAAGGAAACTTCACGTTCTTCTTTTCTCTCGTTCCCTCCTCGACATTTTCAATGGTTTTGGGATTTTGTTGGTTTCCTTCCCATTTCTTTCCCTTTTTCTTATTGTTGGGTTGTCGATAACCCTTTTGATTTGACTACACATTTTGTACAGTTTCTGTTTGTGAAGGGGATGATGCAACAGTGGTTGCTTCCCCACCAGAATGCTTTATAGAGAGTGCATGAACTTGCTTCGTCAAATATTCTAATGTGGATGAGTCAGTTGAACCCACAATGCCAACAACATGTGGTCCAGGTTTAGGTTTTCCAAGATCAATGTTTGACCTAGGTGCATCAGGAATTATTTCATAAAGGATCCCATACTCAGCATAAATCAAGTCAAGCCATTGGGTCCTTAGAATGGATTCTTCCTCAGAAGTAACCCTAGAAGTTGACACATCTTTAGAGATGTAAGGTAACAATGATTTCAAGAACCACTCCAATAGGAATTCCGGGGGGATCTCAGCTTTAATGATCTGTTTTCGTCTTCTCCACTCCTGAATATGATCAGATAAATGAGTGGCTTTGTTCTGTTTGAAAGTATATAGAATGTATGTGTCGACATCATACTGAATGGGAAGTTGGAAATGGTTCAGGAAAACTGTCACCAAATCACAAAAGTTGTTATAAATTGTGGCTGGTAACTCGATATACCATTTGGATGCAACACTAGACAAGGTTCTTTGAAAGAGCCTCAAACGAATCGAGTCATCATTTAGCGAGTTCGAGGAGCACCATAGATGAAATGTTGTGACATGGTCCCCTGGGTCTTCACTATTTTTTCCTTCAAACTTTGGAATGTCTGAACGGAGTTTGGTTGGGACCGGAGGCCAAGCAGGATTATGTCACACTAGGTCATTCATTAACTTTGAAAGATCTGACAAGTTCAAAGTTTCCAGAAAAGGTAAATAAGTCCTTGTCGATGGAATTTGATTTTTCGGAATATGGTAAGGAGAACCACCAAAACCATGACTCCCATAAGGTTGGTTGGGGTTTCCCCCAACCATCGGTTGCGGTGAATTTTTTTTTTGGAAATTGCTCTAGCCATAAGATAGTGGATTACTTCCTTGTGTCCCACTCCATTGCGGCTGAGTGTAAGTACTTACGAATGGAGTATAAGTGTTACTACCTCCTCCACCAAAAAGTGAAAAAGGAACACTCCCTATAAGCACATTTGAAGTTTGAACATTTGAAGAATGTACATTAAATATTGTAAAGGGATTGAAACTCGGTATTTGTGCAATAGAAGGGGTAGGCATTGATCCCACAAATGGTGTAGAAGGAGCAATATGCCATCCATGCCAAGGAAAACCTTGATTGAAAGGAGATGAGTTGGTAATAACCTGGAACTGTTCGATGAAAGGGGAAGATGTATACGGTAGTGTAGGTAGCCCTGAAAAGGGAATATTGGATGAACCAATAGTGGATCCAAAAGGAGCCGATGTCAGTTCAAAATGAGTATTAGATGTTCTTGAAGGTCCAGCATTGAAACTAAAAGAGGTGCTCATAGCAGAATACATCTGCAACGAGCTCGGTACCAGGGTATTAATGCGTGGAGGAGACAAACATCCATGTTTGATAGACGATGTGGGAGTATGTGGAAATCCCGATACGTATCTTATATTATCCATATTAAGTCCAGGTGTAAATCTATATACACTTAACTCTAGTAAACCTAAAGAAACAACTCTTTCTAGCAATGGATCGTCTGGTCCAGTTAAAGGAGGGTTGAATTGTCTTTTGAATTTGGTATGTGTTGCTGAGGTGGCGGTGGAGGTTCCACTGTGAGTGGAGGAAGGTTTCTCAACCTTCTTTACCTATGAGGAGGTTGGTCCTCCACAATTACAACCAAACTTTTCTATGTAATAAACATAGGGGCCGCTAGAACTATGATAAACACACAGCACACCACTACAAAAATTTCCTATAGTGATCAGACCAAACAAATGGGTAGTCTCCCAAAGGGAAGTCTGAGATGATTAGGGAATAGAACAAGCCAGTGGAGTAATGAAGAACAGTTATCTGGGGTCCACGATACAGGCACGATGGGGCCAAGTGTTGGAATCACCCAACCACCTTCCCAAAGAGCTGCAGAGGATTTCCGCCCAGATCTATCCTAGGTGAAGTGAAAATTTCCTTTCACTCACACCTGTGTAGAGTCCTATTGGTTAAGATACTAAGGCTACCATCAATGCAAAAAGAGTCTGGGGGGACAGTCACAAGTTGAACCAACACACATGGGCAGGGTAACTAAGCCCAAAATCCAAGAGCACACAATGTACTAATGGATTGTCATATGCGTATCAGTCCTGGTAGATGCTCGATTGAGAAGCAGGGGGGTATCCCCAACTAATCAACCTCACACGACCTCGTGCTTAACTCTGGCTTGAGTGGAGCTTCTCGGTACACCTTTCACAAAGGTGGATTTAACTAAAGATAGTTCACTACGATTTTGAGTTAAAAATGGTTTTGGATAGTTTAAGATGATATGATCCAAAACCCTAGCCTAATCTAGTTGGTGTGTGTTCCCTAGAAAGAAAAGTTACTAATAAATTTTAACTTAAAAATGTTCTTTTTAGGGATTTTACTCACTCGGAAAGGAGTGATTGTGTGCAGGATGGTTACAACTGAAAAAGCAAAGTGTATAAAATGCAACTTCTTTTCGTTTATCTTCAAAATTAAAAGCTTGGAAAGTAAACCTAAAATCTAAAAAATGTTTTTACTTTTTCAAAGAGTTAGCATATACAACTAACATCTAGAAAAATAAATGCTCTTGCTTAAAGAAAGTACTTGTTTTTTTATTTTCTCTTTAACTAAAGAAATGGAAAATAAGCATAAACAAGACAAGAACACTATATAATGCAAGTATAAATTACTATACTTAGACCTATAAAACTCAAAAAATATACCCTTGCAAGACTTTTGAAGATAACAAACCCAAAAAGTTCTTCCAGGTAGCAAGAAGTAACTAAGTTCGGTAAAGAGACACTATGTAATCAACTGACGTAAAGGAGAAAACATAGAATCAAAGAAGATATCAGACTGCCTTTCCACAAACCAGTGACCATAAAAGGAAATATCCAAGGATCAAACAAACACGAATGGATTTGAAAGACCTAGGTATGTCCAACAAGCAAACCAAAGAAACCAAAATAAATCTCAAAAAGAGCCAAGAAAACTCAGTATGAACCTATAGACAAGTATAAATGGTCCAGAAATGAACAGAGAATACTTTCATCAACAAAGTATAGACCTCAAGCTAAAACCCTAACACAAAACCTAAAAACTCAGGAAATAACTGCGACTGTCAGTGTAAGCACCACGTGGGTATCCCGCGGGTCCAAAAATTAGCAAATTGCGGGTCTGCCTTGATAAAAAACAAAAAATGAAAGAAAACTCAAGCAAGACTAGGTTTGAGTCACTATGATGGGTAAAGACACCCTATAAACTCTCCCAGATATCAACAGGAATAATAAAACTAAAGAAAATTAACTTAGGATTCCTAGAGCAACAACAGAAACTCCCCAGCGGAGTCGTCAGTTCTGTTGTGCGGTAAAACTACCTATGATAGGGAATTCAAGAGATCATCAACGTACATGTAATTTAGTTACATAGGTAGGATAGAAAACAGGTGCAACATGCAATACTTTTTCAATGGAAAAGAACTAATACATAAAGTCAAAATGAATACCTGAATAACTGGCGTTCGATCCAAGCTTTCAAACTTTAGTCTCCTGCTCCACTGCTCCAGATAGATTACCTACAATAAAACACATAACCTTCTCAAATATTTTGACCAAATAGAAATTAATGCTTAATAAGAAACTCATATATTAAAGATATGAAAGATTTAAAGACATAAATTCATACAATGAAAAAATATTTACGGGAAGGAAAGTCTGTATTATTAGCATTAAAGGAAATCAACTAAACCTGTTCTGCAACTAGCACCATTGAAGCCTGACACTGGGTTCTTGCTCCTTTTCCTTTAGTGGAATTTTCTCCATCATTTCTTTAGCAAAATTGGTTCTTCCTTTCTCAAGTCCCTCTCCTTCTATTTATAGCAAGGCTGAGAGGATAGACTCGAAAGGAAATTGGTTAGGGAGGTTGTGGTAGTTAGAATAACTACCATAACTAATCTCTAATCATCTTTTAATATATTTTTCTCGTGGTTTAGAGATACCCACGAGTATGTCTCTTGACAACTAGCGAATGAGTCACGAGTATAGTGTCCAGCAACATGCGGGTGCATCTTTTTAGGTGGTACTCGTGGGTTGTCAATATAGAATGTCATGGTTAACTCGTGAGTTTGCTGATATGCCAAGCCGCGGTTATATCTCAAAACATGTCACAAAAAATAGTTATTTTAAGGAGGATATTGCAAATTATGGGCCAAAGCATCTATGATCAAATAGGCTCTTCCATCCATAAGGTCCTTTTGTGTGACCGACAAGGCAATCTAGTCATGGATGGAGAAGTGCCAATTTGATTGATAACAATGTCCTTGTTCTATTCCATCCTCTCCAACCATGTCTTCCTTTGATTTCCCCTTGTGGATTCAATAATACTCTTGCTTAGAAATCCAAATACTCTTTGCATCTTCCTCATCCTTCTATTTGATAGGTAGTTACTTATATTATATGCCTTACCCAATATACTCCCTCATATAGTGCTCACTCGATCTCCTCTAGCTTATTTTTTTACTTCTATTGGCACCAATGTGCCTTTGTGATTTCAATCAAATTCTTCCTATGTGTTACTTAATTTGTCAATGTTATACCTAAAATCAAGTCTTCCTTTTTTAGCTTTCCTATTGCTTCAAATATATTATTTTTGCATTAGCATGCTTAGCAGATTCATACAACATTGGTTTCTATGCAACATGGAGTTCTGCGGATGAGGGCGCCACAATAGAGAAGCCTCTATATTTGAGGTTAAGGTGAAATTACATGCATGTTTTTATCTTTAGTAGGTTTTCAATGTTTATATTAGGCACATACCTTTTTGTATTTAGAATTGCTTTCTCTAGATTTAGTTGGCAATTTGTTTTTGTTTTTAGAAAACCTAACTCCTAGTTTGGAAAAAGCGCATGGTGTTGGTAGTTTCTAGATTTAGGTTAAAATAACATTTTAATGATAGTATTCTTGTCACTTGAAGCTATTAGTTACTATAAACATCAACGTATGCATCATCCATAGTTACACCACCACCAATAGGGTATTGCATAAGGAATAAATCCCTCAAAGGTTTAGTTCCTTGTGCTCATGTGTTGAATGTGCCACATCTCTTGGATAGTTTTTTTTGTGAAGAATGGAAAGTGGATCTTTAAGTATATCTCACTGAGTTTCACAATTCCCTAACTATTATATTCAATGGAGGATTTAAAACACGTGTCATATATTCAAACACGGTTCGTTAAAACTTGGTTCGTGGAAATTGGACTCAACCTCACTTCCATTTCATGTGACACGTACCAATAGTAATTTTCACCTCCATATCATAACTCGTATGTTATGTGATTTTCTAATTCTTTGTTCTTTGTATCCAAAAAGGGAAAGGACTTAGCTACATTGCAGCTCTCCTTCTCTTTTATTTTTTAAATCAAATTAGGCCACATTTAGCACTACCTCCTGGGTTTCACAAAGGTCGATGGTATCGACTATTTTTAAAAGTAATCTTTGAGATTAGAAAGCAAAGTATTTGGAGGCATGCAAAAAGTACTAACATAAGTGAATCCATTATTATTTTCTATTGAATGAGATTGTTCTAATTTAGACCGTATGTATACAATTATTAGGAGGTAATTTCATTTTTATTACACGCTAGCTATGGGTTAGAGAGTTGATATTAATTTGGTGAATCATGCAAAGATGTTCTCAACATTGATGAAGAGTTGTACAAGGATATAGCTTTATTTCCAACACTAGTTACCTTTGGTTACCTTTGAGTTGTTGAGATGATTATGTGAATTAAATTTGAAAACATGGATCATAATAAATATTTTATGGTTGGAGCTCAAGTTGTGTTATTTAATTACAGTAATCAATCTTACAATTTTTTGTGTGAATTAGATTATTACATTATCACATTTGAGTTGTCAATATGTGTTATTTAACTATAGTAATCAATCTTACAATTGCTTATGTGAATTGTATTATCTAATTATGCTAGTCAATCTTATAGTATTAAATTATTACATGATCACCTTTGACTTATTGAGAGCCTTATGTGAACTAAATTTGAAATTGTGATTCATAGTATGTGTTTTGTGGTTGGACCTCAAGTTGTGTCATTTAATTATAGTAATCAATCTTACAATTGTTTATATTTGAGTTGTTTAAATCTTCATGTGAACTAATTTTTAAATTGTAGTTCACAATATGTGTTTTGTGGTTGGAGCTCAAGTTGTGTTATCTAATTATAGTAATCAATCTTACAGTTGTTCATGTGAGTTAAATTATTACATTGCTATTTAATTATAGTGATCAATCGTATCGTTGTTTGGTTGAATTAAGCTATTATATGATCATGTGAGACATTTGGATGTGTGAGGAGCAATATTACTATATTGTTCCTAACCCAATATAATAATTAGTTTTATGAAGTACTTAGATTAAAGGGTTAATATCACTAGATAAGTTTAGTATTAAAAAATGTTTGTCAAATAGTTTTTTTTATGGTTCAATAGTCCAATAAAGAAAATTTTCAATATCCATTATATAATATTATTTTACTTAAGCAAAATATAAGTTGGAAAAATTGCATACTAAATAGGATCAAGGCTATCATCTTAGCACATTGGAGAAATTTTGGATACTTTGGAGATTACACGATTAGTATAATTTGTGGGATTTTCCATATTGCAAGTTTATTATCTTCAACATTTTTTTTCCAAAGAAAACTTTGGCAATATCCTAAATTTCAATATGCTCTTGCATCATGCCATCAACTATCCTTTGACGCTACTTAACATGTCTTTAAAAATTTATAGGAGGTCAAGATAAAATCAAGTAGCCACCAAGCCTCAAGATCTAGTCAACTTCTATCATGTAGATACCATTTGATGATATGAATCGATAATAAATAAAAATTTGCATGCATTTGAACTAAAACTAAAATATTATTACACATCAAAAGTTAGAGCGGCCTCCCAGTTTCACCTTAACATTAGCTTCCAAACAACCCTCAGGGATTTGATAAATTTGAGCATTTATATCATACCATACTTATTCCATGGAATTTGGCACCTTGAAAAATGATTTATATTAAAACATAAAAGCTCTTGTTGAGTATGGAAGTTGATAGGATTCCATGACTTTAGTCATAGTTGGAACCTTCCTCTCTTAAGAAAACTAGTCTCATGTGAATCCCTTAGTACAATGGACACAAATATTCCTAATCAAAAGGTAAGCACCCCATCTAGTAGTCCGATAACCTTGTATTATAAAAAACTCAACATACTGCTTCTAGTGTTTTACCCTAACATTTTTAGCAGGAAACTAAAATCATTATAGAGAATTTACTATACTCCAAACTTATTCTACTATGTTTTTCATTGTAAGTGAGTATATTTTACAAATGATTTAAACTTACAAATTATCTAACATGTGAAGACTACTAAGTGTAAACTAATTATATTCATATATAACATGTGAAGATAGAAGAAACAAATTTACCTAGTGTTCAATTGGTGACAATCAAGGATCACAATTTGTCAAACAGGATCTCCTTTAATCATATGTTTTTTTAATAGTGATTGTTGTTTTTTTATATTAAAAAAAGTGTTGTGTTTAATTCCGTTCAACATTCATACATTTCAAAAGGAGGCCATATTGAAAGGGGAAAACATAAACTAAGTTCCAAACCAACCTAGATACCTCATAGCATTATGGGTATATACCCTTAGAAGCTGGTGCAATAGAAAGAGAGTTTGACAAAACATAAAAATATAGAAATCAAGCCCCAAGAGAGGACGTGATTCTAATGTACCACTACTTTTTCCAAGAGAGGTAGATGATGCTTCCAAGGCAATAAATCTCCAAAAATAGCAGTCAATATGAACTAAAATTTTACTCAACTGATTTGGAGTGAAGTGAAATGGAATTATAGTGAATTGCATGACACTAAAATAGAAATTCCACCAAGGTAGGGTTCACTAGCCTCTAGTTAATATATGTGATCCGGATTTTATGAGCAGAACGAAATGAATACAGATTATTATCAGATGCTTAACACAAAATAACAGAGATACAGTAAAACTGGTTTTCTATTCAATACGGAAATAAGCTAGAACTGTAAAATGCAGCGGAAAACAAGCTTGCTGGAGTGGTGGCGGCTTATCTCTGAGAAGAGATGTGATGACTGCGCTCATTTCGCAAGAAGATGGTTACAATGAGGCTCTCAAGGCCTTTTACAATAAACAGGAATGTCAAAAACCCTAGACATCCAAAAACCTAACCCTAGGAGATGAAGCGCCAAAAGTCATGTGGGCCCCGTTTGGGTAAGTAAGTACATCAACTTCCCGGGGTCGTAACTTTTGCATACGATCTCTGTTTGGGGCACTCTGTAGCCCGTTGGAAAGGTCTATCTGAGATTTACAACTTTCGACTAGGGCCAAATGTGTGTCGGAGGCAACCATTTGGCCCCCCGAATTGCTAAAAAAGGTCGTTTAGGGCCTCAAAACGGCCCCGAAAGTTCAGGACCCGAAAAAATGCTAAAAATAGTACAATACCAAAATTGCCATAAAACTGTTTTGAGTCAGTTGGAAAGGTGGGTGGCCACCAATATCCACCTGGATCAATATGCCAGTTGGATGCATGAATGTGTATTAAGCTTCTTCCTTGAGTGGTACATTGATATTTTCCAAAAATATCAACAAAGATGACATGAAGTGTAGTCAAGTCAACTAGAGTGATTCCTCTATCAAATTAAAGTGTAATTTCAGTAGCTTGTAGTAAAGTCCACCTCTATAAATAGCGCTCATGTAAGGTGCACTTTTCCTAGTGTAATAATAGTCCATGTGGGACCCACTATAAAAGGTTACAAAATCTCCTTAAACAAAGTGCCTTCATCCCCATCGTAGCTAGTAGTATTCAAATTGAATGCAAATGAGACAAATGGTGCACCGCTTTATATGACACATGGCATTGATATAGCACTTTGTAATTTTCCAACAAGTAATCTCTCATTGAAGCTCATCGGAGAACTTGGTCAAATTGAAATGCATGATGTCAAAATATCATGAAAATAATAAGCTTGAGGTCCACCTAATTGTTTTTCATCTTGGTATTTGTTCATATTTCTATGGCCCTTATAATAGTTAAGTGAAAAAATGTCACAGTGAGTAGTGGAAGGTCTCTATCCTAGGAAACCGTATTTGATTTTCATTTGAAACCCCTCGCATGGGCAGACCTATTATATATTTTTTGAAAATTTCCATTTTTTGTTCTTTTCACTCAAGAATGCACCTTTTCACCTTCGAAACCTATAATTTCTTATTTGGTTAATAAATGTATACCTTCATTGTAACCATATTGACGCTCATGGACACTTTCACCCCTCCTCTCGCCCCACTTTCATGAGTGTTACTTTTACCCCACCTCCACCAAATGTGTTATTTTACCCCATCTCCACCGTGAACTTTATGATGAGATGAACCTATTACAAATGTACACTTTACCCTCCACATTCATCATTTTATTTATGGTGATATAAGATGAGGGTGGAGGTGAGTTCACCACCTTGCTACAAATACATATCTTCTTCCTCTATCTCAATTTCCACCACCCTTATGACAAGGGCACAAATGGGGCTATTATAAACTTGCACCCTAACGTTTCCCACCCTCCTTGACCTAGCTTCCATTCAAAATATCATGCACAACTTCATCCCACATTCTTTCACCTCATGTTCATGTATGTGGGATGGGGTTGTTACCTCACATCACCTTAACTCACACCACCCTCGTTCTCCTTCTACCTAGACCCTCGTGCACATTTTTACCTCACCTCAATGAGGGTGGGGTGATGGGTGATTGTGTGCATGAAAGACGCAGATCATCTAGTTATATAATATACACTTTTACCTTCCGCCTCCATCAAACCCTTATGCTAGGGTGACCTTGTTACAAATGCACACTTTTACTCTCCATTCCCCTATATATCATACCTCTATGGTGAGAGTTACTTTTTACAAATGTATACTTTTACCCCATCTCCATCATACCCTTATGGCAGGGATGAGAGTGAAAGTGAGTTTATCCACGTTGTTATAAATGCACATTTTAACCCTCCACCCCAATTGTTATCCTCACTATGAAGGCAGGGATGGGGGTGTTACAAATTCCCATCCCACTTCAGTCCAGCATCATGGGTGGGAGTGGAGGTGAATGCATGCATGAGGGAGAGGGTGGGGTGAATGCATGCATTCATAATAGGGTGAGGTCAATCTGTTCATTTGAAATTGGATACCGCCACCTCATTACAAATGTACACTTCCATCTTCAAATCCACCTTAATCTCCACCTTCTTACACATGCACACCCCTCCCTAATGAGGGTGAGTCAAGTGAATGCATAAATTCTTAATTTGATATATTCAAAACAGAATGCATTATGCCAATCTAATTAGACCATCATGATATCATAAAATAATCCATGCATAAATTCTTAATTTGATATATTCAGAATATAATGCATTATGCCAATCTAATTAGACCATCATAATATCATAAAATAATCCATAATAGACAAAGTGTTTCTAAGTCCTTTTTATTTAAAAAAGATTCTTTAACACACATATCCTTCAACTATAATATGACAGGTCACCAAAACCATTTTGGACATGTACTTAACTTCATTAACACTCATCAATCAATTTTAATCTTCATTTTTTTTATATTTCACAATCACTTTGCAATTTGGTGATTTGTGCATAGTCTTATCAATGCTAAATGTGCCAAATGAATTTCAAAATTTAAATATTTATATATTAACAAATTCAATCAACACTCACTCATTTAATTTTGAATTTTAACCTTTGATATGCATTACTATAAATTAAATAATTTTTACTTTGCAACTTACCATTAATCATAACTATATTTCAATTTTGTTTAAAACAATTATATATAAAATTACAATTTAATGTACATTCACACCTCTCCCTTAGAAAAGTCCCAACTCAAAGCTTTTATAGTTATTAGTCTCTATATTCTCGAGATTCTCGAGGTTATAAAAAAATTACTTAATCCTCAACCAAATTCTAGAAACGATACATCATATCCATCTATTAGAGAACTAGAGTGGCATAGCATATCTTGACTTTCAGTTTGAATTAATACATAATACCAAGGAAAATTTTAGGGGTGAAATTTAGTCCATGGGCTATTTTTCCATGTTTTTTCTAAAAAAAGATTCGCCAATTTGTATTTTTTGAAGCCCCGTTTCGCCCAATTTTAATGGAGTAAAATGTTTTCACTCCAAAAATCGCCAAATTATTATATAAACTATATAAAATCCTTAAAAATTGAAATATTTTTAGAAAAATATCTCCAAATATTTTATAGTTGGCATCTTAAGAATTGGTAAAATTCACCAAAATTTTAACACTTTTAAATAAGTATGGGTCCTTAAAATTTTCTCTGCATAATACTTAATCAGGTTCTAGAAACAATACATACAAATGTATCCATATATTATAGAAATATAAAATGCATATCGTGACTTCTTGTGTGAATTAATGGCCTATAGTGAAGGTTTTGCCTTTGTAGCGGGAGGGATTTTTTACTTATGGTTTGGATTAATGGTTACAATGAAGGTTTTAAAGGACTTGTGTTTTCATGAACATTTGACGTTCGCACTCAAACACATTATAAATAAAAATTAATTTTATGTTTTTTAAATATTCATTTTAATGCAGATTTCCTCCAATTAAACATTAGCCTTCTCGTCAAATGTTTTTGAAATTTCGTACCTAACATTCTTTAGTGTTTGACCAAAACTACATAGAGTATGACATATGATTTAAAATTAATTTTGGAATGATTGATTTACACAAGTGGACAAACATGAGTGGTAGAAAATATATTTAGTTAAGGTGCACTCATTTCCCATCACTGATGTTCTTGGGAGGTGACATTTGTCCTTACGAAAAGTGTCATGGTATGATTTGCAATTTTGAAGAGGTTAAAAGGCTAATGTGGTGATGTGACATGGGAATATCATAAGCCTAGAAATAAGTGGTTAACTCAACTCTTCAATGGATTCCCTTGCATGCAATGTGGGAGGAAGCATTACAAGTGGAGACATGAGAGTGGGATAGGTATGTGGTGGTGAATGCAATTCATCTACAAACCTTGAAGAAAATGCAGAAATAGCTTAGAGACCTCATGTAGATCCATATTAAGAACTGTCAACAGTTAGAAGTGAAGATAGAATAGATTATCTCTTTGGGTTATTGAATACCTAATTTTCTATATCTCCCTCTAGAGTTCTACCGACATTTTTACCCTCAAGCTACTAGCATGTTGGTGGGTGCACATAAAAAGGAGACCGTGAAAACATGGAGCAGATAACTCTAGTTGCATATGTAGAAGAAATGCACCATGCGATCAAGAGAGGTCAAGCTCAAGGAAGTAAATGTTGAAGTCTTCCAAGCAATAGAGGGTACCCTTCATGGACCAACTTTCTAGATTTTATTGCTTAAAATGTATTTTTCAAGTAGTACATCTACCATGTTAGTTACTTTAGAGTTTGGTTGGATAATACTATGGTCTGTAGGAGATTGGGCTCGTCAGTTTTGAACACAACTACAACCTTCTGTTGGTGTGCTTGTATTGCAATTCTTATAAGTCATGTCATGATTTTCTCTAATACAAATTTACTCACTATTATTAATTTTTAATTCTATTTAAAAATTCATTTAAATTCATTTATTATAAGTACCTTTGTAGAAAATTTCAAATGAGCATGACAAAAAAATGAGAACATTGTTTCAAAGATATGAACTCATATAAAAATAGTTTATAAACATAGAATATTCTCTACATAGAATGTTGTGAATTGGTAGATGAACATCATATATCGTGTTTAGGAAAACAACATCATTCTATTATGAACCGTGTCAAAGGTATTGGCGTGTTGTTATTCTTTTGACAATCTTGTCCCTTTAAGTTAAGGTGTAAATCTTTGGCTAGGTTTTTTTGGACATTTAGGATGCATATGTCCTCATTTCATATTTGATCTTATAACTAAGGTTTGTCGATGGCATAATGTCCATGGATTTTTTGTTTTTTTTCAATGATAAATTTTTATGCCAACGTGTTTCAGGTGAAATCTTCACTCCTCTTTAGGACATAAAAAGAAAAAAAATTACTAAATGAGGATAATGCATGGATGTATATTCCTTCCACCTAGAGAATGTGTATATGATCATAATGGTGAATTAATGGCATTAATATCATGATAAATCATATGATCCATCATAAATGCTAATTAATGGTCTTTCTATCATCATACATAATCGTTAATGGTATAAATCATCATCAATTGCACATAGAATGTTTGTATGAGTCATAAATATAATGGCTAATCGATGGATTTCAATGAGGATAGAACCCTTAACCAAGATAATTTTCCATCCACCTTTTTTCTTAATGTTGGGGATAGGGTCTCATTTAATGCATTAATTCCTTTGTTTGTGAGTTAATTTGTCTATAGATAGATTGTTCTTCTCGAACATTCACATCTTCAAAAATTTCCATATTCTACCTTATTCAAGTGGTTGTTTACCTACCTTTTCATGATTCATGTCACCATTATACATCATTATTGGTAGTATTAGCACCATTTGTGTCTCATCTATCTCCACACGACCTTAGCAATGTGACCAAAAACCAAAATAATAGTCAAAATTTGACCATCTCAAGTGCATGAGGGGTTTTCCCTAAAATACCATGGCCATGTTACACTTTTTCCTTTGAAAAGCATTTCTTGGTCCCAAAAGAAAAAAATCGATTATTATTCATCATTGTGCGCTTCCCCAAAAGAAGTAGTGGACATTCAGTGGTCATTATTGCCAAAACTAATTGTTGATTTGGTCTTCCAATGCCTAACCTCCACACTTAGTTATAAATGCAAAGGGGAACATTTACATTGGAGATAGATCTAAGAATTGTGCACCATATTTCCTATAATTACAACCCTTGCGGTTACCATTCGATGTTCATCTTCTCCATAGTGTTACGTTGGTGAAATTCCAATTGAAAGCAAGACAGAGATCCAACATCCTTTCCTTTTTTCACCACTGTGGAATCAACAATAAAATTACTTGGTTGGAGACTTGGGCTTAAAGGAACTAGAAGAAGCCCCATCTATAGCATTGTGCAGGTCCCCTACCATCTACAATCGATACCAACATGCTATTGTAGTCTACCATTCTTTGTGTGATAAAATCAAAAGCATTATTTACATGTGTTATAATTCATTTTCATGACTAGTTTTATGATGTATGTTACATGCATATTGAAAAAGTTATTTGTTTTGTTTAGTTTCCTTTCCATTACTTTGATTTGCTACTAGATATTGTACAACCCTTTAGCAGGTGCTCTTGGCACATGTGAGTGAGAAATCACACACAACATATTTGAAAACTTCAATGGGAATGAATCCTTTTATTCACCTTTGTTGTGTTGAGACCATTTTTTCAACCTCATCCATGGGTGATTAGGATTTTTTTTTGTCGTTGTTCCTTGTTTGTTGTTATATGTTTGTAGATAGTTAACCTAAGTGAAAAACCTTAAAAATTTTGTCGTGACCATGAGCTGCATTTTTATTTTC
This sequence comes from Larix kaempferi, assembly GCA_027924585.1. Classification (NCBI taxonomy): domain Eukaryota; kingdom Viridiplantae; phylum Streptophyta; class Pinopsida; order Pinales; family Pinaceae; genus Larix; species Larix kaempferi. The sequence goes on along the minus strand of BSBM01000372.1, from coordinate 13,537,902 downwards.
TCGGTTTTGGCTTCAACTCATGCTTTTTTACAATAAAATCATAACACCAATCATGATTTTTCCTTAAAAAATTCTCACATCATGGAAAAAGACAATTTTTCCCCTCAACCTGAATGATTACTGTTTCGCTTCATTTCAACTTGATTTGGATCCATGTTACGAGCTATCATTCGGTTCCATTTTTTTGTTTGCAACCCTCTTTTTGATATATTGGTAGATGAGTACTTCCATTTAGATGATGTAGGTAGAGAAAGGATTGAGTGTTAGTTTTGGATCCTAATCTTCCTTACTGAGAGGTCAGGTTTCAGCCATGTCTGGATCCCATCCTGTGGTGGGGGGGGATTTCCTCCCCACTATAGAAATATGAGTGTTTATTGCTTTTAGGGTTCTATATGGGATTTCATTTTAGCCTTTATTCATATTTCAACAAAAAAAATGAGTTAACCATTAGTTGATTTCATGAATTTGTTTACAGCTACTTTATGTGGTTGGTTGAGAGCCTTCTTTTCTCTTCTTTGAAAGTTTGTTTGAAATTAGCTATCCTTTTTCCCCCATCTTTTTGTTAGAGAGAAAATAGTTGAGAAAAGGAACCCATATTAAACATATTAGTATCAATTCTAGTATTTCTTCCATTGCTTAGACTACACTAGTCCATTGCTAGTCCTTGCTTAGAAGTGTTGTTTTCTTGATGATTTAGAAATGGTCCATGGCTTATTAAAGAAAGAAATATAATTTTTTTAAAGAAATAAAATCAATTGCTTTTTGTATTGGTTATTATCTATCTTTCTTTACACTTTACTTCAAGCATTTACATTTCCTTGCAATTGCATTTCTTGTTGTACACACCACTTGTGCACACTAGTGCACCTTAAGTTCAAACACCACTTCGTTCATGACCCCAAGTGGAGATGAAAATTTAAATTCTAATATAAACTCACTAAAATCCCTCACTTGAGGGCAAAAATAATATTTTAGTTAGGTTAGGATTATGTGGACGGGCATCCAAATAATTCCTCTTAGTCATCTCACATCTGAGACATAGAGGTTGTCCTTTTAAGGAACTTAAAATATTTTTTTGAGTGTGGTTCATGATCAGTTTGGAAATAGGCATGCTCTTTAGAGTGGATAATTCCAAGGTTGGGATCAAAGGCTTGATTGGGACACCTATCCATTTCAATAAAGATCCCTCAATTGTTTGATTTTAGCTTGAAGGAAATGTATCATGCTACATGCTCTTAGAGAAAGGTAGCTTAATGGCCAATCATTTACGTACCTACATGGTAGATCTCACAGGAGGGAGGGAACCTGAGGCAGATAGTAGTAGGCCGACCATAGTTTTTCCTGGTGTCCTTCTCTATAATTGTATCATTCACACCTTCACTCACTTGCTTGGTGGAGTCGAGATCCCATAAAGTTAATTGTTTGCAAGATCCTTATTTAGATTTCTAATTCTTTGTTAGCAGTGAATGTCATGAACACTTGCTAGGGAAGATTTGAGAAAGTTTATATTTTCACATCATTGATTTTTTTATAGTTCTCCTTCTAGGACTTGTGAATCTTATTCTTTATAGGATGTTCATTTTTTAGATTAGCTATGTGCCTAGTTAGATTGCTTGTTGCACCCATTTTTCACTTGTTATTTAATTAATTAATCATTCCGAGTGAGTGGTTTTTATTTGAGTTTCCTTTCATTAAACCTCCATACTAGAGATATTTAGTTGAAATGGTGGTTTTTTATGTGCCAAGATTTATACTCTAAGGTACTCTCAACGAATTTGAGGATGCCCCCATATTTTTGGGATTTACAATCGGAGCATCATTCCACCTCAACATGTGAAAATTGGACAACCCCCCTTCTCCCATAGTCCCCCTTCAGGATCATTGGATTCGAGCACCTCACAACCTAGATCGCCACCTTCACATAGTACTTCTAGCTCATTTGGAATTCTAGCATCTAATAAGTCTAGTGCCAATATGTCCTGGTGGAAACCCCATTGGTGGTGAAAACATCAACGAAAATGTACTCCACTAAGCCTATGCAGAGACTTCCTTTCAAGGATAGTCTAAACTTTCCTGACCTAGCTAGACTAACCAATGACCCCATTATACATGACACTACATGGCCTCAAATTCCCACCAAATTACCTTCATACATCCCCAAGTTCGAAGGTAAATAAGAAGAGGACCCTTCTAACTATACCATTCCCTTCCATCTATGGTGCTCCTCTAATAACATCATCGATTATTCCATTCACTTTCATTTGTTTTAGAGGAATATCACTAGAAGAGAAACAAAGTGGTATATCAAACAACCCCCTACAATACATCCTAAATTTGTTTCCTTAGCTTTCACTTTTCTCACATTTTTCCAATTACTTGTCTATTATGATGAGGGTGTAGAGATCACATTCATGAATGTTGGAGACAAAGGAGTATTTTCAATATCAAGCTCTATGAGTACATTTTCCTCAACTAATTTAACATGAATTATTTACTCTCTATTATAGATAAGGATGTTTCTTCCGAGCGACTGTAAATGGAATAAGAAAACATTATGAAGGATCAATATTACAATATCATTTATGCTTAATTCAATTATTTATACTCTATCATCCCAGATGCACTTCATAGTGAATCATCACACAAATATTAGCTGGGGAATCCCATTCTGCAAATGGTGTGATTAGTGTCATGCAATCCATGCCAAAACAACACAATCAATTCCCCACGTCTACAAGTAGTTATTTGTATGGTAATCCCCCTAGTGTCGATAAACCTCATCCAGGGAAACCTTAGACACCCTATTATTCTCGTGATCCTTTGTTCTCATCCTCTAGTGCAGGATCGAGTACATCCTATTAGACTTTGCATCATGCCACCCATGTTCATGGTTCCACATGTAATGGCACTATGTTTGGTAGTGATTCTACCACATATTTGGCCCCACCATCCATTAATCCATATTATCCTTTTCCTAGCCCTCTATCAAGATCTCTAGTACATAATCATCCTCTACATTCTTGTTTTCCTCAATGGAATGTCTATTCTCAACAAAACATGCTTGATCAACCTATGTCCAACCATCAAAATGTGCATCCCAATCCTAATAAAAAGAAGAGTAAAAAGGAGAAGAAAAAGGTAATAACCAAAACTAGGAATATAGGTACCAACCCTCCAACCTTCTTGGAAATACTAAAAGTAACCATAACCTTACAAATCAATATCTGAATAATCCCCCCAAGTAGGGACAGAAACCACAGTTACAAACTAAACATCCATGTTGTTTTTGTGGTGTCTACAACCATTTATTTCATCATTGTCTACATATTTCTTGAGATCACTAGTTGTGGGATGAGGCCAATAAATGTGAAGTTGTCAATATTGCTCAAGGTAAAAATGGTGCTCCACCTCCTCATCCTCCCACATCTAAGTCGATGGTACTGCAAAACCCCTTCTCTCCACAAGAGGGGATAGTCATTAGTCATAGCACATATGGTGATGCCTCATCCTCCACACCTATATACATCTATTCATTCCAATGACCCCTCCTTCTAGAATATCTTCTTGAATTCCATTGAATTCAATCTGCATACTTGACTTAATCAGTATGGTATGCCCTATGAACTTGTTATTTCCAAAAAGAATAAGGATTCAGCTTTACCAGAAGGAAAATTACATCCACCACACCATAATATTGACCCTCCTCTGAAGCTATCTAAGACCGCTTTGTGTCTCACACCTTATAGTCCCAATTATAGAGCCGCTCAAAATCATAGCATTATGGATAACTTGGCCCAATCTCCTTCATCCATGTCTACCTTAGTTTCTCTATAACTATCCCATGCAATGCAAATTTCTTTTGTTTGTATTAGGTGTAATAGACTCTTCCGATGACCTTTGATTTAAATCAAGATGAATACTGCATGCCTTCATCAATCACTTTCTAGGTTCACGCCACCATTAAGAACTTGATTATTCACCACTATATCATTCATGAAGGAGCCTAAACTTGCATCATGTTGACACACATTTGGAAGAATTTAGGTTCCCCTAAGTTGACCCTGTCCCTAATGACATTACACACACATGATGGTAGTCCTTCCTAGTTTCAAGGCCTCCTCCATAATGTTCCAGTTGAACTTTTTGGCAAAACAGTCTTGATTGATACTAAGGTTGTAGACACCCAGTTATACTATAACCCCATCCTTGTTTATAGGTTCATGTATGCCATGAATTCAATCACTTCCACCATGTTTTGATTTATGATGTTCCCTCATTAAGCTAAGATCATTATAATTGATTAATTCACTTCTCATGATCCTAAGGAGCCCATTAGCCTTGAAAATTTATTGCTTGTTGTTGAAGGTACTGTTTCCATGAATTTATTAACTGGATTTGGTCCTTGAATATTCCATGATGACTCTCTGACTCGAACCTTTTCAACACATTCCCCTCTTTCCACCCAAGAAGAGTTCTCCGAGCTATGCACTGTTAATTTCAAGAATCCCTTTGATCAATCGTAAAGTACCCCAAGTCCTATATTTTCGGTATGCACTCATGGGTGGGAGTTCCTATTCATCAACTACCATTCCTCTTTCCTCCTCCTAGGATCATTGGAATCCCTGTGATGGCTATGATGACTATGAGGGGGTGGGTCCCCCTCGAACCCTCACCAGAAGGGAGGTAGTCATGCAAATAAATATAACACATGGGCCAATATTATCCCACTTGTTGTTTTCTATGCATACAAGGAGTACATGATTTTATCATATCAACAATCCAGGGCACAAATTCCCATTTCTTCTCTACACTAAGAAAACTTCTTAGTGCTCAGATATTTTGTCAATGAATTTGCAACTTTCTCCAAAGTGTCGATTTTCAACAACAATGCCTTCTTGCTTTCAACCATGTCTCTTACAAATTGATATTGCACATCAATATGCTTCGTTTTTAATGATAATTGTTGACTCAAACCCAGTCGATAGGGGTTCCCATCACTGTCGACACCAACCCATTGCGATCTCCCTGAGCACCGGCCTAGACAGGTTTTACCCTACCCAGCAACACCTGCAGAGCAGATGAGGTCTCACCCAAGGCAATCAAGGGAGAGTGGACGGAACCATGTTTCCGCCGAATGGAGGAGGATGATTGTGGAAATACTTACTTAACTTATCGGAGCATTCAAGGCAGATCTATGCATTTAAGTTTAACATCATTCATATTCATAGCATCAATCAACATAAACATTCATCGCAATAGATATAACATTAAAGTATTACTGCAACAAAAATCATAACATCATTTGTGAATCGCAACAAGCATTACACAGGAAATTTCACCAAATAGTTTCGTCATGTCATATTACTTCAGCAAAACCCTGATACAACATCTCCTCAAAACCAGATCTCAACAATATCTCTTGATCTCACATACAGACGCAAAGATGCGCATAAACAACATCTAACGATCCGTACTAAGATCAAAAGCCAAAAACACTTGGTCCCTCAACACTTACAATTCTTGTCTATATATAGGCTTCCGCCTTTATAATGCTTGTCCACTTAATAACAACTTCCTAACCGACACTTGGACAATTGACCCAAAATCTAACTGATGTTGTCCAAATGACCCAAAAACCCGCATACCGCGGTACAACTGACTCAAAAATGCATAATATGTGGTCCAAATGACCCAAAACCCGCCAACTGCGGTACACTTGACCCACAATGCATAAAATAATCCCGCTTTCTACCTTCCGGAACCTCTTTTGATGTGTCGCAGCATCGACAATACCGCGACTCGTCCTTACCAAACCGTCTGCCAACAGGCCCCCAACAAAATCTTGTGGCTCACCCTCGAGCCATGTCAAATGGACATGGTGTACTCCATTGTTCTGAGTTTGAAGTCATCATACTGTTGTTCGACTGTCATCACCATTTCCTTGGATTCCGTGGCCATCGCCTGACTGTCGACCACATCTTCTGCAGATGGATGCACAATGAGCTTCACCGCCACCTATTGACGACCTTGCTGCACGGTCTGAAGAACTTTGCTAGCTTTCGTCATGAACTTGGCTCCAACATCCTGGAATTACTCTAGTTGCGCTGCACACTTCTTCTATCGTTCATCATCCTTGGCGACTCATTGCTGCAATTCTTTTAAGTCCTGAGACTTGGCGACCTATTCCATGGGGGGCATTGTGCGCATTGCTTCCTTTAGTGTCGCCAACTGTACTTCTGCGTCCTGCTGATACTTGATCAACTGATCAACTTGCTCGTCCTGAACAATTCGGCTCCAGAACTGTACTGTATCGGTTGTAAGCTTCGTCGCGGTCTTTTCCAGCTCCTCCAATTGAGTTGCAACCTCCTCAATTGCCTTTTTTCGATCGTTGGCTTCAACTTGAGGTGCACCAGGATTCACCTAAGCCTTCAAGTCCTAATTTTCCCGCCGCAATTGGACAATGGTAGCCCTCAGTCGCTGCACCCGTTGGAGCACATCTGGCTCGATAATGGGCTCCTGCACATGCTGACATGCCTCATCAATAGCCATCTTGATCTGCACGCTTTGATCCCACAAATGTGCCTTCTCCGCAATAAGGAAATCATGCTCCTTCTTTATCCCTTCGATTTCGCGAGCCTTCTCAACTCATTCTTTCTTAATGCCTTCTTCGAGCTCATCCACAGCCTACCGCGTTGAAGTAGCCTGTCCTGTCAACTCGACAAGATCACTTTTCACCTCGGCCTCGCTCTCCTGTAGTCGCGAGCAAATACCACTGATCACCCGCAGCTGGTCTGTCATCTCCCGGCTGGTGGCCGCCTGCATAGTGGTCAGCCCTGCCGCTGGAAACGCATTAACGTTGATGTTCACCTTCTTCAACTGCTACAACAATGTGTTCATTTCCTCATCCTCGGTCACAATTGCAGTCGGGGGAATCTCCGCATTCCTAACCCGCAGCTCGGTGCTGATTGTGCCAACTTATGGTACCACTGCTTCCTCTTGTGCCTTTCTTGAAACCATATTGTATAGGGATTCCATACAGGAAGTAAGTGCATGGAACCCTTCATCCGCCTTCTTTGACATCTTGTCAGCTGCCGCAGTGGCTGCATGATTGAGTGCGATTAAGCGACCCAAGTGTGCCTCCGACGACGTGGGAAACCCACTGATTGTCGCATGTTCCTGGTGCCCTTTTCGTCTGTTTTCCTCAGGAAACCAGTCGCTATCATAATCTGACAGTATTTTGGTCGATTCTTGGCCCAAGTCGCGGAGACTCTGCTGGTCCTATGTCGACAGTCGATCGTCAGGGCCCTTCGCCTGTCCTCCAGCTTCAATCTATGCCAACGTCACAGGTTCACGCCACTCCGGCGGCCAATGATTCACAATATCATCTAAGGCTTCCATTATGACCTTATATGGGGTCAACATCCACTGCTGAGCGGGGTCCTGCCTCACTTGTACATAAATAGCATGCGGCCGAATTGCAAACTTCACGATCGACTTAAACTTGGCCACAGTTTCTTCGGATATCTACGGTACCCGCACTGCTGCTTCACAGAGCATTTCCCAAAAAAGCCAGAATTGCAATTAGCAATCCTGGAGTCACTCGGGCTCCCGTACATACCATAAGTTTTGATATCACGTGCCCCGCCGCTCTTTCACAGCCACAACGTCCATGCCCTGGTACGTGTCGGGATCCTTCCAAGCCACGAGGGAAATCAATAGTAAAATCCAACTATATGTGCATGAACCCTTACCTAATTGAACCGCCACAGCATCCTCCTCCAATTGATTCAATAGAAACAATGACCAGTTCATTTGGACACCCTCCGCACACTGGACTGCACATGCAACAATTCTCGAGTTGCACTGGTTAGGTCGACCACCCCTAACAACCTTACAGGGTAAGATCTCGGTGCCAGTGAATACTGCCTGATCATTGATACTGCTGGTGTGATACCCACGGCTGTCCGTTTCCAAGCCATATTTTTTCACCAGCTATCCTGCCCACTTTTTGTCATTCACCTTCCCTTGGAAGAACTGCGATGGATCGACTCCATCTTTCGGCAATCCGGTAATGTGCGAAATAAAATCAACAGTGACCGGTATTTCTCTATCTAGCCACAACGAACCACCATGAAAGCACGCAAGCAGCTGCTTGAAACACGCGTTAACTTCCGCCAGCCACCCAAAATGCGGCATGTTAATGAGCCCTAACAAGCTGGCCTACTTCAATCCTTGTGCCGATTCCTGCGGAATCGGCGTCACAGTCAGTTGGGACCTGGGCACATACGGGGCCGATGCAATTTCTAGGTAGGCCACCATATCATGGTCATCGTATCATAGATGCATCAGCGTCGGCCCAATATCAACAGAGCACTCCATCCTAGTAGGGAAAGCCAAAATCTTTACGCCATACTTCTGCTTTGGGTTCAGTTTGTACGGGGTTGCATCCGGCTGACTAGGAGGGATATACCCCGGGATGTCAACAGCCGACAATCCCTCCCATGGGGCAGACTCGTCAACGTGGCGATTGGACTGGCCTACCTGCACCTGAGCTTCTCCGACCACCGCGGTGGATGATCTAAGCTGCCTCTTGCTCTACGGTGAATCGGAATGCTGACCCCCTCGACGCTTCTTGGCGATTACTGACATTCCCACCGGCATGTTGGCAACTTCTGCTACAAGATTGGCGTCTCCCACAGACACAACTTCTTCCTCAACGACAACCCCGACAAATGGAGACTCTACTTCACTTCCTATCTCAACGGTTTCCAGCATACCTCACATGGATTTCTCAACAGATGACTGCACCGACGGAATTAACGGAGCCACTCAATGTGCAGCAACAACACTCAGCAGTTCAATCCGAACCTTGCCCAACTTGACTGTGCTAACAATGCTCTGTAACACTTCACAAGCACTAAATAACTGAATTCTTGGTGCCTTCCGACCAACGTCGACCCGTTCTTATAGCTTCTAACTCAATCCTCCATAATCATGACTAAATCCAGTATTAACTCAGTCGAATTTCTATATTAATGACGCAAATCTTTCGTTGATCTTGTCAGCCGAACGGCCGGCTCCGCCATTAATGCCCATCATTCGAACACGCGCCCTTAATTAATTGTCTGAACTTTTGGCATTTATTGGTGATTTGACCCGATCGCGACCCTGCCACTGGTCACGGACCGCTCCTAACTTACGACACAAGCCTCCCTGCTTGCGCATTCTTGTCTCCATCGATGCGCCATCCTGCCACCGATCAACCTACATTTTTTATTTTTATTTTTTATGCGACTCAGACATCGCGTCGCTGCAAGCCCGACCGATAGGGCTTCAATCTACTGCCATTGATCAAATTTGGGAGCATCGCTCCGTCCAACTGCTGCAACTGTACAGCACCGCCTGAAGTGATGCTACTGATGCGATACGGACCAAGCCAATGCATCTACAATTTTCCTGGATGTTTCATAAACTTACTATCAGACAACAACACCAAGTCACCTTGTTGAAACTGTTTGTTTTTTCTATGACGATTATGTCATGCTTTCTGGAGATCCTTTTCCACCCCTTGGTGGAAACCTGCAATAAAGCAATCTTCTTCCAATTGGACTAACTGTGCAAGGCACTCCTCCAGTGCTGTCGCAGCATCCATACCCATTGTTGCCGCTATGCGCAGACTCGGAACGATGTACTCCATAGGCATAACCGCTTCTTTCCCATACACTAGCTTGAATGGTGTCTGCCTTGTCAACCTTTTACATGTGGTGCGATAGGCCCACAACACTACTGGGATTTTTAGATCCCAGTCATCGCGCTTCACATTGCACACATTTGTCAGTGCATGCTCCAATATCTTATTGAAAGCTTCCACCGTGCCATTCTCCTGCAAATGATAGGATGTACTCTTCTTGTGTTGTATTTGTAACTCCTTTGTTAATGCGCTGATGATGCGATTGAGAAAGTGGCTGCTTTGATCACTCAACAATATCCTCGGGCAGCCGAGGTGAGTGACAATGTGGTCAAAGAGGAACCGCGCGGCTGTGGCCGCGGAACAATCAATAATCGGTGCAGCTTCCACCCATCGGGTCAAATAATCTATCGCGGTGATGATGTATCTTGCACCAGTGCGCTTCCCAGGTGGGTTGATAGGTCCCACAAATTCTATTGCCCATTTGTCAAATGGCTGCAATGTCAGCTGAGGAATCAATGGCATCTCATCCCTTATGGATGGCTTCCCATTTCTCTGGCAGACATCACAAGATCATGCATAATCTGTCACATCACTGTGCAGTGTAGGCCACTAGAGCCCTGCTCGAAGCACCTTCCTTGTTGTCGCACAGCCGTCATAGTGCCCTCCAACCACTCCTGCATGTGCTTCTGATAGGATCTAATCTTGCTCATGTGGCAAGACACACCATCGCAATATCTCATTGGCGCCCATCTTTTATAACTCTTTGGTGATTAGTTGGAAGTCTTCCGCCTTGAAAACCAATTGCTTTTTTTTATTAGTGGTGAATTCTTCTGGTGCAGTACCTGTCGCCAGAAACTGAATGATTTCTTTAAAATATCCATCAGCTACTCCAACCTTAAATAGTTGCGCATCAGGAAACTCGTCTTCAATGTTAGTGGGATCCTCTCCTATATCGATGCGTGATAGATGATCGGGGCCAGCATTCAAACGTCCTGGTTTCACAATCACTTCAAAATCGAACTCCTGAAAAAGAAGTAGCCATCAACAGATCTTCCCCCCCAACACAGGATTATTAACCAAGTATTTTAATGCGGAATGATCTGTGAACATCTTGCAATGGAATCCCAATAAATAATGGTGAAACTTCTGCAGTGCATAAACCATGGCCAGACCTTCCCTCTCCGTAGTAGTGTAGTTTTTTTCAGCGGATGACAACTTTCGGCTGGCAAAAGAAATGGGGTGATCAAGATCCCCCTCTCCGGGTTGAGTCAATACCACTCCCAGTGTGATCGATGAGGCATCAACATGAACATGGAATTCCTTACTCCAATCCAGAAATACCAATATTGGTGCCGAAGCCATCTTTGCCTTCAAGGTCTCAAAGCTATCCTGACATTTGGGGCTCCACTGGAATACCATGTCGTTCTTCAACAAATTTTCCATCAGGGTAGTAATTGCTGCATATCCTCTGATGAACTTGCAATAATACCCAGTATGTCCTAGTGTCGCCCTCAACTGCTTTACAGTAGTCAGTGGTGTCAAACTCAGAGTAAGCGCGATCTTTGCTGGGTTTACCAGCAACCCTTGCTTACACACAATATGACCCAACCATATGCCAAATGGTGCACAGAAGATGCATTTCTTCAAGTTCAGCGATATCTGGTGCTGTCGGCATCGCTCCAACATCAACCGCAGATTCTCTAGATGATCGCAGATCAAACCATTGACCGTCCAATTGTCCATATATACCTGCAAGAACTTCTGAATGAAATCCTTGAATGCAGCAACGACAACCCACGAAAATATCGCAGGTGCATTCTTCAAGCCGAATGGCATCACGGTGTACTAAAAGCAGCCCCATTCGGTCACGAAAGTTGTCTTATGGCGATCTTCTTTTGCAATGCGGATCTGATGGTAGCCAGAGAACCCGTCGTTGAAAGAGTAAATCTCCTGGAAACCCACACCTTCGAGCACTTCATCAGTAAATGGGGTTGGGAACGGATCATGCGAACATGCATCATTTAGCTTCCTGAGGTCGACACAAATGTGCACTTCACCAGTCTTCTTATCCTATACCACCATAGGACTGATCCATTCCGACTCCTCAATTGGTTCAATGATACCGGCATCCAGCATGCGATCCAGTTCTACCTTGACCCTCTCCTTATGTCGTGGATTCAATCGATAGGGTTGCTGCCGGATCGGCTTAGCATCCGGTTTTAATGGAATATTCATCTCCCCTAAGTCACTTAGAATCCCCTTTATGTCAGAAAACTTCATGGGAAATAAGTCCTGAAACTCATGGAGCAAATCAGTGACCTTGCTTATCATCTCATCATCCCGGTAGTCCCCGACATTTGCAAACTTCGGATTGTCCTCTGTCCCAATGTTAATCTGGTGGATCTTCAGCAACTGACTGATCGGATCACTTGGCGCATCAGGTGGAACCACAGCGCAACTGCCTTCTGATTCCGGGATATTCACATTCCACGGATCATCACCATCTTCTAGCCCACCAGTGATATTGAAGCATTCCATGAGAGACTGCATCTGGCAGTGCATGTGCGGATCCACCGGATATGCCACTGGAACAACCTGCAAAACGACATCATGGATGAGCTGCAAATCATTATTGATCTCTAGATCGGCATCCAAAAAACTGAACGTATGGGTAAAGCACACTGTGATCTCCAACCAAGTGGAAATTCTCCTCGCAACTCAGCGGCAGTAAACCATGATTGTGGCATCTCATCCAAATTATGGATAAAGGCATGGACCCACTCATCTATGGTTCGTGATACCCATAACCGCTGACACTCCATCAAGTGACCGCTAGGATCATTCCGACCATCATACTTTCCTGTGTGGTAAACCTCAGTGTCGCTGAAACAAACCATCATCAACCTCCTGCACTGCGACCAACCATTAATGGATTTCTTGTGTGTCGCCCACCAGCATGCTGGAGCAGCCTTCAATGCTTCCTCCAATGCCAGCATTCGCTGTGGTTCCAAGACTGTTGCCTCAAATGTTGTCAGAAAGTCAGACAAACTAGGAAGTCCTTCATATACTAGGAGTGTAACCATTTTTTCCGCAACCCGACACAGTGACTGCGTAACTAACCCACACTTGCGAAGCGGTACTTCATGCAAGCAGTTCTGCTAATATTCTAGCACATCGTCAGAGTTAGAAGAGGCAGAGCTTTCGCTGCGCCATCCCAGCTCACCATTGGCAGTTGGATGAATATAGTCTTCAGAGATATTGAATGCATGGTCCCATCCACTGGGATCGTCATCCTTCACTAGCTCTATGTAGCGGCGTCCTTTAGCCAGATCCAACAGGGCGATAACTCGGAGATCTCGATTTTCAAAAGTCATCATCCGGCGCTTGAAGTTGATTACTGCTCCGCTATCATTAGCCCATCCAATCCCTCGTAATGCGGGATAAGAGCTCCCTCCTCAACTACTTCTTTGACATCAAAGTTAGCATGTGTCTTCATTCCCTCGATGTCCACCACCATCCTTGGAACTCTCCCAATCGGTGTCACCTTAGCGTGATTAGCTAACCAAAGTTGTACAGGGGACCAACTCAATGGGGGACTCCCCATCTTCTGCCAAGCCTTCTTGGTTAAGATGTTGACATCTGAACCAAGATCCAGAATAACTGAATCAACATCATAGTCGCCAATCTGAATATTCATCTGCATCTCCTTACCCGTCTTTCATTGTTGTAGGGAATTGACCGCGAACTCTTGTCGACCCTGAGCCGGTCGCCGCAACAGAGCTTCAATCTCGGCCAGAGCATCGGGATCCTGTGCCAGGGATAAACAATGCTCCAAAAACGCTTGAAGCGTGCTGGACTGCCACAACTGGCCAACCTCTGAAGTGGCATCAAAAGTAGAGGGCATATCATAAATAACAACCTTACCTCGATCTTTTTCTAATGCACGACGTGCTTGAAGGAATGCTTCTCGATCAGCATCAATGTCAAATGATACCTTTTTCTGTCCTGCTAATCGGATCAGAGAGCTATCCTCTCCAGTCATCTTACCTCCGTGAGTGACAACAGCGACAGAAGCATCTTGCGGTCTTGGTTTTGCAGAAATCGTCGCAATTTTAGCACTTTGGGTCTGGTTCAGCGGCGGATTCCCTGGTGGGTTCACATTCTGATTCTGATTTCGTCGTGGATTTTGGTTCTTGACCGGTTGCTGTACTTGGTTCTAGACAGGCTGATGTGCCTAGGTCTAATTCTGCAACTGTGGAGTGTTCCCTGCTTGCCATCGTGCAATCAACTGCGGACAATTCTCAACTGTGTGATCGTTAACAAAGCAGAACGTACACTGGTTCTGCAGCAGTGGACAGTCTCACTGGTAGTGTCCCCATACCGCAGAGTGATAGCATTGAAAAGGTCCATTACCACCTCATCCTCCTCCACGACCAAATCGTCCATTGCGTCCTCCCTGGTATCCTCCCCAGAATCCTCCCTGCTACTGGTACTGTGTTTGGTTGAACTGTTGTTGCATTGGTGCTGGTTGCATTCCTTGTCCTTGCGGTGCATGATGCAGTTGTTGTACATATTGTGGCTATTGTGGAGCCATTTGCATCGGAGCATATTGTGGAATGAACTGTTGTGGTTGTTGTTGCTATGGTACAAATTGCATCTGTTGTTGAGGTAGCAACTGGGTTACCTGTGGCTGCGGTTGCGATTGTTGTACGGCACGTTGGTTGTCCTTTACATAGAACGCATCATACATCCTCTCTTGTAGCAACCCATATGCACGACAATCCTTGTCATCATGACCCATCGATTTGCAAAATGTACAATAAAGATTCCTCAGAGTCGTAACCATTTTCTGCATCTATGGGAAATTGTCATGGCTGTGCCCATAAACGTGGCAGACACGACACCACAGCATGCTACCACCATTCAACATATTTGGTGCTCCTGAAACCAAATACTTGTTGAAATCTGGGCAATTATCCTTAGTATGCCCTTCTCCCTGACATCGTGTGCATCATACTTCTTCACGTTGCTCCTTGCCTTTCTTCAGATCCTGCAACTAGATGGTCAGGTTAGCCAATTGTGTCTGGATCTGCGACATCCCAGCTGCATTTTCCCTAATGGGCGATGCCTCCAGCTGCATCGCGATCTCCAGAGCTTCACTTGGTGTGGTAATGTTTTGCTGCATCAGTGGTAGTTGAATACGCGGGAGCAATGTCGCGGTAAACCATTCCTTATGTTGGACAGTGCTCATGTCAAAATTGACCCTTGCCATCAACGTTTTAAATCGCTGATCAAAATCCCACACAGTCTCATTGGGATACTGCTTAATCTCTTTAAGCTCTGTGATGTATGGCGCTTCATATTTGGGCTTCCGAAATTCTGCGATTAGGCCTGTGCGAATCTCATCCAATGTTTTTGCTGGAGTGCCGACGGGAACTTGCGTAAATTTCATAAACCAGTCCAAGGCGCGACCGCGAAGAGTCATCGCCAATTGTCCCTTTTTAGCATCATCATCAGTGATCTATTTGACGGTCCATACGACCTCACATAGAAACCAGTACTGTTCAAGGTTGTCTGTTCCATTTCCTTGGAACAGTGGTAACTTAGTATCCTTTACCGCCATCCCGGGCTTCCTTCCTCCTGTCGTTGTACTACTACCGATTAACTTCTGTGGAATTGATGAACTCGGCGGTGTCAAAGTGGTATATCTTTCTATCTGAGAGATAGTGAGTGGAGGTGTGGGTACGTTGGTGCTGGGGTTTGGTCCTGCTTCTATCCTGGGTGTAGCCTGGTCATCCTTGTCAGGGCTGTGAGGTCGCTTCGTCCCGTGTGGTCTTCCTTCACGGCCTTGCGGTTCGACCGCAGCAGGACCTTCTCCTATCCTCTGCCTCTTCTCCTTTTGGAACCTTGCTCCTCCCTTCGTAAGACCACTTTCTTCCTCAGCTTCACTCACAGTCTCGTCATGACTTGCACCCATCTACCCCATATCATTCCATGTATCACCCCTCAACTATCGCGGCACCCACAGCCTCCGCCCACAAGGTTGTCTACTGATCAAGATGCATCTTCAATATACCCTTTTCGCAAATAAGCATCTTGATCGACAGTTGAAGCGACAGCAGAAACCTTCCTTGGGGTCTGTGAAAAAAATATTTTTTGGCTTCACTATAGGATTTCTAGGTATCAACCGCGAACTCTGTGATATAGCCTTCTAGGATGCTATCGAACCACACTTCGACAACCCGCGATGATTTATTGTCGACTTCTTGCAGCTCCTAAATCAACTCGGGGGTCCAAGTCGTTGGCTCACCACCACCTTGGAACTTCCTCTTTTGGAAGGTCAAATTCACCAACCACTCATACAAAATGACCGGGAATTCACAGAAGAACCATTCATGCAGACCGTCGTGAATATATTTGTCCACCCACTGATCTACCGTTAGTCGAGTGTTTCGACTTTCTTCTTCAGCAAATTCCTGCAACTTCTGATCAAACCATTCTTGGATCTCTAGTTTCGTCGGGTGCCACAACATATCCTCCTTTCACTTCGCACACGATCCCGACAACAGAACCATTTGTTGACTCAAACGCAGTCGACAGGGGTTCCCATCACTGTCGACACCAACCCACCGCGATCTCCCTGAGCACCAGCCCAGACATATTTTACCCTGTCCAGCAACACCTGCAGAGCAGATGAAGTCTCACCCAAGGCGATCAAGGGAGAGTGGACAGAACTGTTAGGATATTCCTATACTCCATCCTAGTCCCACCAGTATTTTGATCATTTACATTTTCAGTCATGCATGCACCTTTTAGGGTTTGCATGCATTCTAGGGTTTGCATGCATTTTGCATGCATCCCAGTCATCAGTCCAGCACCTAGCCCTCAGTTAGCCAGCCCCCAGGAGCTTCTTACTATTCAGTTTTAGCCCTCCAGTTGCTTAGTGCGCCCTTCTTCCTTGATTTTAGGGAGCAACTCGCCCTTCTTCACCTACCAGTCCAGTTGTCACTTAGTTACACTCAATTACACTCAGTTACAGTCAGTTACACTCAGTTACTCTTAGTTACATTGAGTTACACTCAGTTACACTTAGCTACATTGAGTTACACTCAGTTACTCTTAGTTACATTGATTTACACTCAGTTACACTTAGTTACATTGAGTTACACTCAGTTACTCTTAGTTACATTGAGTTACACTCAGTTACACTCAGTTACACTTAGTTACACTGAGTTACACCTACCAGAGTTAGTTTGACTGATGCTTGATAGTTACTTGAGCATTGATGACTCCACTGATGATGATGAAGACTTCCAGTTGTGCTCCGATGATCATGAGGACACCTAGTTGTGCTCCGATGACACTCCAGTGATCCTTTGATCACTCCATGAAGGCTAATTCGAATTTCCACCTTAGGCATTCGAATTCCTCATGCATTGTATTATTTATATGTCCATTTGTGAATAATAATCTAGTATGACCGAAGTATTATTGCTTCTATCTGAGTTCTACTGTACCATATTATTCTGTTGCTCATTATACTGCATGTATCACTCTTCTTCTATTTTCTTGCTTAATCATAATTATTCTCTTGTGAGATACATCATCTCTTAGATCTGCTGTGAGGATTTTCACATGGTATCAGAGCATGTTGAGAGTATTGTTTATCTCCATTCTTGAGAGTTTTTTGCAGGTTATTACCAAGATTTCGAGTGCAGCAGTTGTAGCAGAATCTGCATTTTTGCAGCAGTAGCAGTTGCAGTTATTCTATATTGTTTTTTGCAGGTCTTCTACAAACTTCAATGAATTTAGAAGAAATTACTCCTCTTTCTCCATTCAACTATGATGAATGGAAACCAAGAATGATAGCATATTTGAAGAGCCATGATCTCTTTGATTGCTATTTTGAAAGAGAGTTCGAATCCTCTACAAAGAAGATTAAATGGTTGAATAAAGGTGACATGCACATTGGAAGAATGATGCTTGCTATGACCGATTACATATTGTACCCGACCATCATTGATATTGAAACTCCAAAAGAGTTATGGGCTCATCTAGATGAAAGATTCGGCAAAAAGAATGATGGTTTTGGTCCAAATCCCTTCAAAAGCAAGCAAGTTGATGCATTCGCTCCACTTGATGGTCTCTCAGATCATGATGCATTCGCTCCTCCTGATGGTCTCTCAGATCATGTTGCATTCACTCCCCTTGATGATCTCTCAGATCATGAACCAGTATCATCTCATATTGAAGTTGTTGACAAAGAACTTGCAGATTCTCCGCTCATGCTCAAACTTTCTTCTCTTTCTGTGCCAGCTCACACTCTAGATATTGCAGAAGGTCCTAAATCCTGTCTTGCACCAGAGTTTGTTGGTTTGCACCATGATCACATGATTATTTCGGAGGTAACATTAGCTATTGGAGGTAATGCATTCGCTCCTCTTCAGCAAACATCTCTTATTTACTACTATATGATCATTAGCACATGCTTTCAGAAGGTTATTGAAGAATATGGCCATTGCCACCCGCTTGAGATAATTTCTCATGCATCATATGATAGTTTTGATCTCACCCCTGCTGGTTCAAAGGAGATCTCAAGAAACTGTTTTGAAAGTCTTAAATCTGATTTTGATTTCAAGCAAACATGTAATAGTTCTTTTTGGCATAATCTCACCCATGGTGGTTCGAAGGAGAAGACAAAGGACTATATGCACATTCAAAAATTTGATCCTACCTCAGCTGATTCAAATCACAGGTTCAAGGATCATTCTAATACTGTTGGATTTGTTCTCATCACATTCGATCTGAAGAGCAAGTACAAGAACATGCTTTTTGAGCATGATCCACTTCTTCCCAAGAAGAAGATACCTCCAGACATATGACCAAGCATCACACATGCTTGAGTTTGGAGCATTTATTTTTTATGTGTGCCTTACAGTCTATTTTTTGAGGAGGGGGTATGTTTCCCATGAAATTTTCCCACTTCCTTGGTTTATTGATTGTTATTATTCATTGTATTGGGTGACCTTTGGTCTTAGTTACCAGGGCCCAGGATGGATTAAGGGGGGGTGTTAGGATATTCCTATACTCCATCCTAGTCCCACCAGTATTTTGATCATTTACATTTTCAGTCATGCATGCACCTTTTAGGGTTTGCATGCATTTTGCATGCATCCCAGTCATCAGTCCAGCACCTAGCCCTCGGTTAGCCAGCCCCCAGGAGCTTCTTACTATTCAGTTTTAGCCCTCCAGTTGCTTAGTGCGCCCTTCTTCCTTGATTTTAGGGAGCAACTCGCCCTTCTTCACCTACCAGTCCAGTTGTCACTTAGTTACACTCAATTACACTCAGTTACAGTCAGTTACACTCAGTTACTCTTAGTTACATTGAGTTACACTCAGTTACACTTAGTTACATTGAGTTACACTCAGTTACTCTTAGTTACATTGATTTACACTCAGTTACACTTAGTTACATTGAGTTACACTCAGTTACTCTTAGTTACATTGAGTTACACTCAGTTACACTCAGTTACACTTAGTTACACTGAGTTACACCTACCAGAGTTAGTTTGACTGATGCTTGACAGTTACTTGAGCATTGATGACTCCACTGATGATGATGAAGACTTCCAGTTGTGCTCCGATGATCATGAGGACACCTAGTTGTGCTCCGATGACACTCCAGTGATCCTTTGATCACTCCATGAAGGCTAATTCGAATTTCCACCTTAGGCATTCGAATTCCTCATGCATTGTATTATTTATATGTCCATTTGTGAATAATAATCTAGTATGACCGAAGTATTATTGCTTCTATCTGAGTTCTACTGTACCATATTATTCTGTTGCTCATTATACTGCATGTATCACTCTTCTTCTATTTTCTTGCTTAATCATAATTATTCTCTTGTGAGATACATCATCTCTTAGATCTGCTGTGAGGATTTTCACATGGTATCAGAGCATGTTGAGAGTATTGTTTATCTCCATTCTTGAGAGTTTTTTGCAGGTTATTACCAAGATTTCGAGTGCAGCAGTTGTAGCAGAATCTGCATTTTTGCAGCAGTAGCAGTTGCAGTTATTCTATATTGTTTTTTGCAGGTCTTCTACAAACTTCAATGAATTTAGAAGAAATTACTCCTCTTTCTCCATTCAACTATGATGAATGGAAACCAAGAATGATAGCATATTTGAAGAGCCATGATCTCTTTGATTGCTATTTTGAAAGAGAGTTCGAATCCTCTACAAAGAAGATTAAATGGTTGAATAAAGGTGACATGCACATTGGAAGAATGATGCTTGCTATGACCGATTACATATTGTACCCGACCATCATTGATATTGAAACTCCAAAAGAGTTATGGGCTCATCTAGATGAAAGATTCGGCAAAAAGAATGATGGTTTTGGTCCAAATCCCTTCAAAAGCAAGCAAGTTGATGCATTCGCTCCACTTGATGGTCTCTCAGATCATGATGCATTCGCTCCTCCTGATGGTCTCTCAGATCATGTTGCATTCACTCCCCTTGATGATCTCTCAGATCATGAACCAGTATCATCTCATATTGAAGTTGTTGACAAAGAACTTGCAGATTCTCCGCTCATGCTCAAACTTTCTTCTCTTTCTGTGCCAGCTCACACTCTAGATATTGCAGAAGGTCCTAAATCCTGTCTTGCACCAGAGTTTGTTGGTTTGCACCATGATCACATGATTATTTCGGAGGTAACATTAGCTATTGGAGGTAATGCATTCGCTCCCCTTCAGCAAACATCTCTTATTTACTACTATATGATCATTAGCACATGCTTTCAGAAGGTTATTGAAGAATATGGCCATTGCCACCCGCTTGAGATAATTTCTCATGCATCATATGATAGTTTTGATCTCACCCCTGCTGGTTCAAAGGAGATCTCAAGAAACTGTTTTGAAAGTCTTAAATCTGATTTTGATTTCAAGCAAACATGTAATAGTTCTTTTTGGCATAATCTCACCCATGGTGGTTCGAAGGAGAAGACAAAGGACTATATGCACATTCAAAAATTTGATCCTACCTCAGCTGATTCAAATCACAGGTTCAAGGATCATTCTAATACTGTTGGATTTGTTCTCATCACATTCGATCTGAAGAGCAAGTACAAGAACATGCTTTTTGAGCATGATCCACTTCTTCCCAAGAAGAAGATACCTCCAGACATATGACCAAGCATCACACATGCTTGAGTTTGGAGCATTTATTTTTTATGTGTGCCTTACAGTCTATTTTTTGAGGAGGGGGTATGTTTCCCATGAAATTTTCCCACTTCCTTGGTTTATTGATTGTTATTATTCATTGTATTGGGTGACCTTTGGTCTTAGTTACCAGGGCCCAGGATGGATTAAGGGGGGGTGTTAGGATATTCCTATACTCCATCCTAGTCCCACCAGTATTTTGATCATTTACATTTTCAGTCATGCATGCACCTTTTAGGGTTTGCATGCATTCTAGGGTTTGCATGCATTTTGCATGCATCCCAGTCATCAGTCCAGCACCTAGCCCTCAGTTAGCCAGCCCCCAGGAGCTTCTTACTATTCAGTTTTAGCCCTCCAGTTGCTTAGTGCGCCCTTCTTCCTTGATTTTAGGGAGCAACTCGCCCTTCTTCACCTACCAGTCCAGTTGTCACTTAGTTACACTCAATTACACTCAGTTACAGTCAGTTACACTCAGTTACTCTTAGTTACATTGAGTTACACTCAGTTACACTTAGTTACATTGAGTTACACTCAGTTACTCTTAGTTACATTGATTTACACTCAGTTACACTTAGTTACATTGAGTTACACTCAGTTACTCTTAGTTACATTGAGTTACACTCAGTTACACTCAGTTACACTTAGTTACACTGAGTTACACCTACCAGAGTTAGTTTGACTGATGCTTGACAGTTACTTGAGCATTGATGACTCCACTGATGATGATGAAGACTTCCAGTTGTGCTCCGATGATCATGAGGACACCTAGTTGTGCTCCGATGACACTCCAGTGATCCTTTGATCACTCCATGAAGGCTAATTCGAATTGCCACCTTAGGCATTCGAATTCCTCATGCATTGTATTATTTATATGTCCATTTGTGAATAATAATCTAGTATGACCGAAGTATTATTGCTTCTATCTGAGTTCTACTGTACCATATTATTCTGTTGCTCATTATACTGCATGTATCACTCTTCTTCTATTTTCTTGCTTAATCATAATTATTCTCTTGTGAGATACATCATCTCTTAGATCTGCTGTGAGGATTTTCACAAGAACCATGTTTCCCCTGAATGGAGGAGGATGATTGTGGCAATACTTACTTAACTTATCACAGCATTCAAGGTAGATCTATGCATTTAAGTTTAACATCATTCATATTCATTGCATCAATCAACATAAACATTCATCGCAATAGATATAACATTAAAGTATTACTGCAACAAAAATCATAACATCATTTGTGAATCGCAACAGGCATTACACAGGAAATTTCACCAAACAGTTCCGTCATGTCATATTACTTTAGCAAAACTCTGATACAACATCTCCTCAA
The DNA here is from genome assembly GCA_027924585.1 of Larix kaempferi. Lineage (NCBI taxonomy): Eukaryota > Viridiplantae > Streptophyta > Pinopsida > Pinales > Pinaceae > Larix > Larix kaempferi. The sequence continues at coordinate 13,515,643 of BSBM01000372.1, read as the reverse complement.
AACCAGATCTCAGCAATATCTCTTGATCTCACATACAGACGCAAAGATGTGCATAAACAACATCTAACGATCTGTACTAAGATCAAAAGCCAAAAACACCCGGTCCCTCAACAATTACAATTCTTGTCTATATATAGGCTTCCGCCTTTACAATGCTTGTCCACTTACTAACAACTTCCTAACCGACACTTGGAAAATTGACCCAAAATCTAACTGACATGGTCCAAATGACCCAAAAACCCGCATACCGAGGTACAACTGACTAAAAAATGCATAAAATACATAACATGTGGTCGAAATGACCCAAAACCTGCCAACTGCAGTACACTTGAACCACAATGCATAAAATAATCTCGCTTTGCTTTCTACCTTCCGCGACCTCTTCTGATGTGTCGCAGCATCGGCAATACTGCGACTCGTCCTTACCAAACTGTCTGCCAACAAAAACAAGGGTTCTTGGCTAGGAAGATTTCACTCTGACTGTCACAACTTAACATCATGGATTGCTATTCAAACCCAATGTCTGAACAAAACCTGTTTACTTGCATGATTCTTTACATGTATTCAAGTTCTATAGTTGATAGTGCCAGTACAACTTGTTTCTTACTCATCCAATTGATAGCACCTCCAAATAGGTTAAACACATACCCACTTGTAGATATTATATGATCCAGATCTCCAACCTAGTCAGCATCAGCAAATACATGTACATACAACAGTATGTCATGTCCAACTCTTCCTTGATAACAGATTGCACTATCTGTAGTTCCACACAAATACATGAACACCCTCTTTATAGATTTCCAATGCTCATTTCCCGGTTTTGACATATACTTGCTCAAAACTCCCACTGCATGGGAAATGTATGGTCTAGTGCATACCACGGCATACATCAAAATTCCAACTGCACTAGCATAAGGAACACGAGACATGTCTTCTTCTTCTTCATCGACCTTGGGACACTATTTTCTAGATGATCTTACACCTACAGGAATAGGGACATTTACTGGTTTACATTCATGCATATTAAACCTGTGTAGTATTGTCTCAACATATTTTCTCTGGTTCAACCATAGTTTATTTTCTAGACAATTTATTTTGATCTCCATCCCAAAATGGATTGGCAGCATCGATATCCTTCATGTCAAACTTGGAGGATAGCTACAATTTCACCTCCTTGATAACCTCGATGATGTTTCCAACCAACAACATGCCATTGACATACAACACTACATAGACAAAATATTTTCCAACCTGCTTGAGGTAGATAGAGTGATCAAATTTGCTTCTCACAAATCCCAATCCCAATATGTATGTGTTGAACTTCTAGTACCACATCCTTGGAGACTGATTTAGACCATAAAGGGACTTCTTTAGCTTGCAAACCAAATCCTTCTTACCCTTTACTATAAATCCTTCAAGTTGCTTCATGTATATTTATTATTCTAGATCGCCATATAGGAATGTTGTTTTTACATACATTTTATCTACTTCCAGATCAAATGTTGTAGCAAGAGACAATAGAAACCTAATGAAAGTCAATTTTGCAACAGGGGAAAAAATCTCACCATCTCTACCTGAGAATAACCTTTTACTACTAGTCGAGCCTTGTACTTTTCAACTTTTCCTGTTGCATTCAGTTTCCTTTTGAACACCCATTTGATACCAACATGTTTCCTTCCATCAAGCGATTCGACCAAATCCTAGGCCTCATTTTTCTCCAAAGCCTCCATTTCCTCTCCCATGGCCTTTTTCCAAAGTTTGCATTCTTCATAATTGACTACCACTTTAACAGATTTAGGTTCATCAATAATAGCAGATATAACAAAAATAGAGCGAAAAATTGGGTGGGCCATACCTTTTAGCCGACCTCCTTACATGGTCATACCTCCTCAAGGTTGGAGTTTGTGGTTCCACCTCACCATATGATTCAAATGACTCTTCCTCCTCATTTGAATTAGATCCTTCATTCTTTATCTCAAACTCCATTTTCTCTAAGTCCTTTTTCTTTTGGTTCATCTTCATTCCAAGAAGTGCTCTCAACTTCTTTGAAGACTACATCTCAAATGTACATAGTTTTCCTTGTTATAGGATTCCACAGTTTGTAACCTTGCATTCCATCTTTGTATCCTATAAAGATACATTTCTCTTCTTTATTATCCATCTTGCTCCTTTTCTCCTTAGGAACATGCACAAAAGCATCACACCCAAAAAATATAAGATGTGCAACATAAGGATTATTACCAGGCCATACCTCATGAGGATTCTTGTCAACCAACACTAATGTGGGTGATCAATTCTTCAGATAACATGCAGTGCTGACAGCTTCAGCCTAGAATTCTTGTGTTAACCCTACACCACTAAGCATACTCCTCGCCTTCTCCACCAGAACCTTGTTCATCCTTTATTCAATCCCATCCTATTGGGGTGTATGTAGAGTTGTATTTTATCATGCTATACCACACTATTTGCAGAATTGATCAAACTATTTAATACAAAATCCACCTCCATTGTCAGTTCCTAGCACTTTTATTTTCCTTCCTATTTGGTTTTCCACAAGAGCCTTGAACTCCTTGAATTTACTGAAAACCTCAAATTTCCTTTTTAATAAATACAACCACATATTCCTCAATAAATAATATATAAATGACACATAATATACAAATCCAAAAAGTCATGGAACAAGTATAGGACCAAACACATCACTATGTATTAATTCCAGGATCCCCTTTGCCCTTTAAGCACCATAAGGGAATTTCACTCGATTCTGCTTCATAGAAATTGAAATCTAGTTTACATTTAGACATACGTTCAACCATACCTTTACCTTGTAATGCTTGAATGCCATTCTCTCCAATATATCCCAACCTTCAATGCCACAGCATAACATCTCCTCTAAAGACATCTAGGCCTTTAATTTCTTCACTTTTATTCTTAGAAACAATAGAGTTGTTACACCCATTAGTGATGATGCTTCCCAAAAACTTGTATAGAGTTCCAAACCGAACTGCCCTCATCAAAACCATCACTTCTCAAACCATTATACATCTGTCTAAATTTTGAATAAATTATTCATACCTGCACTGCTCATTGTCCTAAAAGATATCATATTTCTGTCCAGATATGGAATGTGCAAAACACCAGGAAGGGTTCTAATCCTTCCATCCTTCAGTAGTAACTTCACTTTTCCACACCTTGTGATTTGGGTTGGCGAATCATCTCCTAGGAGGACATCCCATCCATTATACCTTTCATACTCACAAAACCACTCCCTGTTAGGATTCATATGAAAGGAGGAATCTAATTCCATCAACCAATCATCACTTCCTAATTGTGTACTTGTAGAATCCAAGTACACAACCCCTCCTTCTTTTGAGGAGGACTTTCCTTCTGTGAACGATTATCCTCTAACCCTTTACCTCTTTCAATACTTTTTGATCTACAATTCTTCTTATAATTCCCAATCTTACCGCATTTCCAACATGATTTCTTCAAGGATTCTCCTGGATATTAAACCTTCCCATAGATTTAGATCTCCCCCATGTAGATTTTTTTTCGGTCTTTGGGATGACCTCTCACTCACAAGGCATCAGTGGTATGATATTCCATGTATTTTTAGAGCCTCGTTTCCTCTGATAATAAGGATGCAACTACATCCTCAAACTTCAATTTAGACTGATTAGTACTACCTATTGCTACAGCCATATTATCCCAAGAGTCTAGTAGAGAACATAACAAGGTAATACACTTATCTTCTTCCTCGTCTTAATATCAACTGATATTACTTGACTTACTAGAGTATTGAACGCATTTAGATGCTCTGTCACAGATTCACCATCTTCCATCCTGAGATGATACAGTTTCTTTTGTAGAAACAATCTATTTACTGATATGTATTCCATAACTTTTCCCATAGCTTCTTTGTAGAGTCTTCTCTAGAGACATTCTGTTATCTCCCCAAATAATTTTGTCGAGTTGATCAATTCCAGATGATGGGAGGTCATTTGAAAATTCATTTCTAATTTTTTTAAGGCTCATTTTTTATATCTTTATACATGTAATAAAGTTTGAAAAACATTTGATTGGGTTTTCATTTAAGAAATTTCAAAAGACAAGTTTCGGTAGCTAAGCGCTTATTTAAAACAGTCCCTAAGCTATCAAAAGCCCTGCTTTCGGCAGCTTAAACGAAATTTTCGAGGCTCTCCTAGATACCAAAAGTGAAAGGACATACAGCATGAGTCAGGGGGGAATTTTTGGTGGCTTGGGCGAATACGATGGTGTTCATTAGCCACCGAAAAGGTAAGTTTTGGCAGCTTACAAGTCAAAAGCAAAATTGTTCGAAGCTACCGAAAGTAGAGGCATTCTCAATACTTTTCGGCAGCTTATCTCATAAGAAAAATCCTTCAAGCTAAGGGAAGGTCAGTTTTTGTAGTTTCGGTGGCTTAGGCGAACATGTCAGATTCATTCATTAGCCACCGAAACAAAGCTTTCGGTAGCTAACAGAAATCAAGCTCAGACCTACTAGCTACCGAAAGCCTAAAAATCACAGGAAATTGTCATTTTCGCACAGATCCAAGTTTTATCATTCTAAAGGGCACGAGGATGGTTTCTAAGTGAAATTTTTAATTAATAGGATCTGTTTCAATGTGCTGTTCCAGTTTTGAAGGTGCCAGCAAGATGAAAATAATGAAGAAATGTGGCATTTTTTACTATCCCGAGTCATCATTTTCAAATGATTATTCTGAGCCTCTGGAGGATTGTTTTGCAAAACGATCGAAGGTTTTTATTACTAACATGTCATAGAACAATAACCTCTCCCCGTTTTCCTACAGGTGTTGCATATTGGGATAATCGAATCTGTCACTGAGCCCCAATTTTCGGATCCCAGAATCTTCCTGTTTGACACATGTTTTTGAAATGCATATCTCAGGAAAACCAAAACGAGTTTCAAAGATCTGAGAGAGGTGTTTGCTCAAAAAACATAAATTCACAATAACCTCTTTCAGTTTATACATAGGTGTCACATAGCCGGAGAACTGAACCCATCTCTGAGCCTCTTTTTCAGTAGTTTCAGCAAAAGTGGCGTTTTTACTGTATAGAGTCATAATTTTCAAATGATGATTCTGAGCGACTAGAGAATCATTCTACAAAACGCTCAAAGATTTTTCTTCCTAACATGTCAGAGAAAAATAACCTCTCTCAGTTTTCCTACAAGTGTCACAAATTGGGAGAATAGAATGCATCTCTGAGCTCCATTTTTCAGCAGTCTGGCCAATTAAAAATGATTTTTCCTAGTTTGTTGAAAAACGTTTTTGGATTTTCCATCTGGAGTAATTCAACCCAGCTTCTTAGGATCTGCGGAGTTGTTGTAAAGGCTATAAATCCTGGAACTCATGTAGAACAAGGGTTGGACTTTGGAAACTTCTCATTCTTGTAATCTCAGACTTCTCATTACATATCAGTATTATAAGCTTCTTTTGCCATTGATGTTCAGACTTTCTCCTTCTATTTTTCTGTACTTGCACTTGAATATTATGTTCATGTTGTTCATGCTTGTCTTATGCTTGATAAATGTCATCTTATCATTGTATTGATAAGTTAGAATTTCAAGTATTCCTTACCTATTGTAATTGGCCATTCATATATGCTTTGTGTGTATGTTTCTGCTGGTATAATAGGTTTTCTCCATACATTCAATTTTGATAAACTCTCTGAACAGCAGTGGTTGAAAGCCTTGTCCATCTGAGTGTGTTAATGCATGTTTTGAGCGAGTGATGTTTGATTAATTCATCTAACTTGATCCTATTTCTCATACATTATTGATCTATTTAAGTTACCAGGCTCATTCCCTTCACAGTCAGGGAAAGACTCCTGGAGAGATAACATATTGGCGCCATTGCCGGGGAACGAAAGTGAAAGTAGAGTTTCCCTGGGAGAACGACATAGATCTGTTTCTTGATGGCAAACAAGAGATAGACATAAATTTTGACTGTGACTAGACATAATGTGGAGTCATTTGCTTGTGACTCCACATTAAAGACTCCACTGGGGAGGATCTGCTTGACAGAAGATGAAGAGGCTAAATTTCAAATCCAGGTATCAGTTCATTAGTCTGCTTCATGAACTGTTATATTTCTTTATCAACTCTTTCATGCTTTTCCCTTTGCATGCTAAGAGAATCATTTCTTGTTTTGTATATTCAGAAAATTATCACCCTTCTTTTATTTATCCATCTTTAGAAGAAGAGGAAATCCTGCAGCCCTATATTGTAGATGTTGATTCAATAGCCTCGTCACAGTCTGTTCCTAAAGATTAGTTCTGCATCCCAATTCCTTTTGAAGATGATTATCCTTCTAACTTTGTGGAGATTGAAATTGGTTCAAAATCTGTTCGAAGCTCAGCACCTTTTGGCATTACTGCTGAACCTTCTCATCAATATGCTAGCTCTCATAATCAACCCACTGCCTTTCAAATTAAGATCAGGATGAAGATGTTCAAACCTTTGAGGCTGCCATGTGTCCTTCATCCTTATCCTCTCGACTACTATGAATATCTTCCCCGGTTTTCTGGAGAGAATCAAGTTTCAGCTGAAAGGCACCTGGAATCCTTTGAGAATTTTCTTGAGCAATTCCAGATTGTTCATGAAGATGTGATCATGAGATTTTTCTCCAAGTCTTTGATCAGACATGCTGCTGCATGGTTTAAGGGTCCGAGATTTGATTCTATTGGCTCTTGGATTGAGTTCTATAATGCTTTCATGAAGTATTGGGGTGAGTACAAATCACTAGATTCATATCTTGCTGATTTTTATTCTTTGAAGAGAGAGCAGGGTGAATATTTTTCCATCTTCAATCGAAGATTTTACGGCATCTACCATGACATGCCTTTGGAGGTCCAGCCTACAGAGACAGCTGCCATGATATATTATGTTATGGGTCTTCATTCAGAACTCGTTTTTCTTCTGCTAGAAAGGAAGTCTTCATCCTTAACCCAATTGTTCGAAGACGCTCAAGAGGTTGAGGAAAATATCCGTGCATCCAAGTGGATTCGAATGCAGGTTGACTCTGAAAATCTGCAAGCACATGAAAAAATGAACTGTGAGAATGGTTCAGATTTTGAACAACAAAGTAACAAGTATGAAGAATATTTGGAATAGCAGCAAGCATATGAGCTCATTTCAGGTCAGGATTCTTCAATATTTGTTAAATGCTCTAGAAACAGGTATGAGTCAGAATGTTATGATCAGTTTGGTACCCAGGATGAGCCTATGATAACTGAAGATTGCATAGGCAATTATATGTTTTTAACTGATCCCTATTCATATGATTTTAACACTATTTTATCATCATTTTCTGAGCACTTTTCCGAAGAGACAGTTGTGATGATTGATGATCAAGATCTGAGCTTAAGGGAACAAGAAGGTGGTCAGTCTTCTAGCAGAGGAACAACCATGGCTGAGCAAGAGGCTGCCACAGATGTGCAGTTGTTTCCCACAAACCAGTATGTTTCTGATCTTCCTTTTAAGGATCCGGTGGCAGCATTCATGGAATCATACATTTCAGGGAACTTGAAAATTTCAGATTTCTTCAGCTCTCCCATGTTTCCAGCTGAGTATAGTTTCCTGAATGAGTTTTATTCACTATTGTTACATTTCAAACATCAGTTGTTGAGCAGTGACATAGACAAGGTTTCTTCGGTTTTGAAGTTACTTGGATGGTTGTTATGGAAGTCAGCATTTACTTAACCAAATTGCAGAGTTGGTTAGAGTAGTATAGGGTAGGAAATAAGCTCACTGCCTAAGCATTTCTTTCTTTAGTTTGCAAAAATACCAGTCAGTTTTTGTGAATAAAGACAGCTCTTGAAAAATTTTCAAAGATCGGTTGCACAGGCCAAATGACTCCATGCCCAATGGAACACTAGAATAGGTTCTGTTTTTTGTTTGTCCAGGAAAGGCATCAAATCTTTGGTTCTTGAAACCTCACAGGGAGGCTTTCATCCACGAGTAGGAGCGAGATGATATCTCCCCAAATAATTTTGTCGAGTTGATCAATTTTAGATGATGGGAGGTCATTTGAAAATTCATTTCTAATTTTTTTAAGGCTCATTTTTTATATCTTTATACATGTAATAAAGTTTGAAAAACATTTGATTGAGTTTTCATTTCAGAAATTTCAAAAGACAGGTTTCGATAGCTAAGCGCTTATTTAAAACGCTCCCTAAGCTACCGAAAGCCCTGCTTTCGGCAGATTAAACGAAATTTTCGAGGCTCTCCTAGCTACGAAAGTGAAAGGACATACAGCGTGAGTCAGGGGGCTGTTTTTGGTGGCTTGGGCAAATACGATGGTGTTCATTAGCCACTGAAAAGGTAATTTTTGGCAGCTTACAAGTCAATAGCAAAATTGTTCGAAGCTACCGAAAGCAGAGGCATTCTCAATACTTTTTGGCAGCTTATCTCATAAGAAAAATCCTTCAAGCTAAGGGAAGGTCAGTTTTTGCATTTTCGGTGGCTTAGGTGAACATGCCAGATTCATTCATTAGCCACCGAAATAGAGCTTTCGGTAGCTAACAGAAATCAAGCTCAGACCTACTAGCTACCGAAAGCCTAAAAATCACAGGAAATTGTCATTTTCGCACAGATCCAAGTTTTATCATTCTAAAGGGCACGAAGATGGTTTCTAAGTGAATTTTTAAATTAATAGGATCTGTTTCAATGTGCTGTTCAAGTTTTGAAGGTGCCAGCAAGATGGAAATAATGAATAAATGTGGCGTTTTTTTACTATCCCGAGTCATCATTTTCAAATGACGATTATGAGCGTTTGGAGGATCATTTTGCAAAACTCTCGAAGGTATTTGTTCCTAACATGTCATAGAACAATAACCTCTCCCTGTTTTCCTACAGGTGTTTCATATTGGGAGAATCGAATCTGTCACTGAATCCCAATTTTCGGATCCCAGAATCTGCCTGTTTGACACATGTTTTTGAAATGCATATCTCGGGAAAACCAAAACGAGTTTCAAAGATCTGAGAGAGGTTTTTTCTTAAAACAAATCAATGCACAATAACCTCTTTCTGTTTATACACAAGTGTCACATATCTGGATAAATGAACCCATCTCTGAGCCTCTTTTTCAGCAGTTTCAGCAAAACTGGCGTTTTTACTATGCAGAGTCATCATTTTAAAATGATGATTCTGAGTGATTGGAGAATCATTTTGCAAAACGCTCGGAGATTTTTCTTCCTAACACGTCATAGACTAATAAAATCTCTCATTTTTCCTACAGGTGTCACATATTGGGAGAATAGAATGCATCTCTGAGCCCCATTTTTCAGCAGTCTGGCCAATTAAAAATGATTTTTCCTAGTTTGTTGAAAAACGTTTTTGGATTTTCCATCTGGAGTAAATTCGACCCATCTTCTTAGGATCTGGGGAGATGTTGTAAAGGCTATAAATCCTTGAACTCATGTAGAACAAGGGTTGGACTTTACACACTTCTCATTCCTGTAATCTTAGACTTCTCATTGCATATCAGTATTATAAGCTTCTTTTGCCATTGATGTTCAGACTTTCTCTTATTTTTCTGTACTTGCACTTGAATATTATGTTCATGTTGTTCATGCTTATCTTATGCCTGATAACTGTCATCTTATCACTGTATTGATAAGTTAGAATTACAAGTATTCCTTACCTATTGTAATTGGCCATTCATATATGCTTTGTGTGTATGTTTCTGCTGATATAATAGGTTTTCTGCATACATTCAATTTTGATAAACTCTCTGAACAGCAGTGGTTGAAAGCCTTGTCCATCTGAGTGTGTTAATGCATGTTTTGAGCGAGTGAGGTTTGATTAATTCATCTAAATTGATCCTATTTCCCATACATTATTGATCTATTTAAGTTACCAGGCTCATTCCCTTCACAATCAAGGAAAGACTCCTAGAGAGATAACATATTGGCACCATTGTCAGGGAACGAAAGTGAAAGCAGAGTTTCCCTGGGAGAACGACATAGATCTGTTTCTTGAAGGAAAACAAGAGATAGACATAAATTTTGACTGTAATCATTTGCTTGGAGACTCCACATTAAAGACTCCACTGGGGAGGATTCGGTTGACAGAAGATGAAGAGGCTAAATTTCAAATCCAGGTATCAGTTCATTAATCTGCTTCATGAACTGTTATATTTATTTATCAACTCTTTCAGGCTTTTCCCTTTGCATGCTAAGAGAATCATTTCCTGTTTTATATATTCAGAAAATTATCATCCTTCTTTTATTTATCCATCTTTAGAAGAAGAGGAAATCCTGCAGCCCTATATTGTAGATGTTGATTCAATAGCCTCGTCATAGTCTATTCCTAAAGATGAGTTCTGCATCCCAATTCCTTTTGAAGATGATCATCCTTCTAAATTTGTGGAGATTTAAATTGGGTCAAAACCTGTTCGAATCTCAGCACCTTTTGGCATTACTACTGAACCTTGTCATCAACATGCTAGCTCTCATAATCAGCCCACTGCCTTTCAAATTAAGATCAGGATGAAGATGTTCAAACCTTTGAGGCTGCCCTATCTCCTTCATCCTTATCCTCTCGACTGCTATGAATATTTTGCCCGTTTTTCTGGAGAGAATCAAGTTTCAGCTGAAAGGCACTTGGAATCCTTTGAGGATTTTGTTGAGCGATTCCAGATTGTTCATGAAGATGTGATCATGAGATTTTTCTCCAAGTCTTTGATCAGATATGCTTCTGCATGGTTTAAGGGTTTGAGAGTTGATTCTATTGGTTCTTGGATCAAGTTCTCTAATGCTTTCATGAAGTATTGGGGTGAGTACAAATCACTAGATTCATATCTTGCTGATTTTTATGCTATGAAGAGAGAGCAGAGTGAAGATTTGTCCATCTTCAATCAAAGATTTTACGGCATCTACCATGACATGCCTTTGGAGGTCCGGCCTATAGAGACAGCTGCCATGATATATTATGTTATGGCTCTTCATTCGGAACTTGTTTTTTCTTCTGCTAGAAAGGAAGTCTTCATCCTTAACCCAGTTGTTTGAAGATGCTCAAGAGGTTGAGGAAAATATCCGTGCATCTAGGTGGATTCGAATGCAGGTTGACTCTGAAAATCTGCAAGCGCATGAACAAACGAACTGTGAGTATGGTTCAGATTTTGAACAACAAAGTAACAAGTATGAAGAAGATTTGGAACAACAACAAGCATATGAGCTCATTTCAGGTCAGGATTCTTCAATATTTGCTAAATGCTCTAGAAACAGGTATGATTCGGAATGTTATGATCAGTTTGGTACCCAGGATGAGCCTATGATAACTGAAGATTGCATAGGCAATTATATGTTTTTAACTGATCCCTATTCATATGATTTTAACACTATTTTATCATCATTTTCTGAGCACTTTTCTGAAGAGAAAGTTGTGAGGATTGATGATCAAGATCTGAGCTTAAGGGAACAAGAAGGTGGTCAGTCTTCAAGCAGAGGAACAACCATGGCTGAGCAAGAGGCTGCCATAGATGTGCAGTTGTTTCCCGCAGACCAGTATGTTTCTGATCTTCCTTTTAAGGATCCGGTGGCAGCATTCATGGAATCATACATTTCAAGGAACTTGAAAATTTCAGATTTCTTTAGCTCTCCCATGTTTCCGGCTGAGTATAGTTTCCTGAATGAGTTTTATTCACTATTGTTACATTTCATACACCAGTTATTGAGCAGTGACAGAGACAAGGTCTCTTCGGTTTTGAAGTTACTTGGATGGTTGTTATGGAAGTCAGCATTTACTTAAGCAAATTGCAGAGTTGGTTAGAGTACTATAGGGTAGGAAATAAGCTCACTGCCTGAGCATTTGTTTCTTTAGTTTGCAGAAATAGCAGTCAGTTTTTATGAATAAAGACAGCTCTTGAAAATTTTTCAAAGATCGGTTGCACAAGCCAAATGACTCCATGCCCAATGGAACACTAGACTAGGTTCTGTTTTTTGTTTGTCCAGGAAAGGCATCAAATCTGTGGTTCTTGAAACCTCACAGGGAGGCTTTCATCCCCGAGTAGGAGCCAGATGTTATCTCCCCAAATAATTTTGTTGAGTTGATCAATTTTAGATGATGGGAGGTCATTTGAAAATTCATTTCTAAATTTTTTAAGGATCATTTTTTATATCTTTATACATGTAATAAAGTTTGAAAAACATTTGATTGGGTTTTCATTTCAGAAATTTCAAAAGACAGGTTTCGGTAGCCAAGCACTTATTTAAAATGGTCCCTAAGCTACCAAAAGCCCTGCTTTCGGCAGATTAAACGAAATTTTCGAGGCTCTCCTAGCTACCGAAAGTGAAAGGACATACAGCGTGATTCAGGGGGTAGTTTTCGGTGGCTTGGGCGAATACGATGGTGTTCATTAGCCACTGAAAAGGTAAGTTTTGGTAGCTTACAAGTCAAAAGCAAAATTGTTCGAAGCTACTGAAAGCAGAGGCATTCTCAATACTTTTCGGCAGCTTATCTCATAAGAAAAATCCTTCAAGCTAAGGGAAGGTCAGTTTTTGCAATTTCGGTGGCTTAGGCGAACATGCCAGATTCATTCATTAGCCACCGAAACAAAGCTTTTGGTAGCTAACAAAAATCAAGCTCAGACCTACTAGCTACCGAAAGCCTAAAAATCACAGGAAATTGTCATTTTTGCACAGATCCAAGTTTTATCATTCTAAAGGGCACGAGGATGGTTTCTAAGTGAAGTTTTTAATTAATAGAATCTGTTTCAATGTGCTATTCCAATTTTGAAGGTGCCAACAAGATGGAAATAATGAAGAAATGTGGCGTTTTTTACTATCCCGAGTCATCAGTTTCAAATGACGATTCTGAGCATTTGGAGGACCGTTTTACAAAAACTATCGGAGTTTTTTGCTCCTAACATGTCATAGAACAAATGCCTCTCCCCGTTTTCCTACAGGTGTTGCATATTGGGAGAATCGAATCTGTCACTGAGCCTCATTTTTCGGATCCCAGAATCTGCCTATTTGACACATGTTTTTGAAATGCATATCTCGGGAAAACCAAAATGCTTTTCAAATATCTGACAGATGTTTTTTCACAAAACAAATCAATGCACAATAACCTCTTTCAGTTTATACACAAGTGTCACATAGCTGGAGAAATGAAGCCATCTCTGAGCCTCTTTTTCAGCAGTTTCAGCAAAAGTGGCGTTTTTTACTGTGCAGAGTCATCATTTTCAAATGCTGATTCTGAGTGAGTGGAGAATCATTCTGCAAAACGCTCAGAGGTTTCTCTTCCTAACACGTCAGAGAACAATAACCTCTCTCATTTTTCCTACAGATGTCACAAATTTGGATAATAGAATGCATCTCTGAGCTCCATTTTTCAGCGGTCTGGCCAATTAAAAAAATGATTTTTCCCTGGTTTGTTGAAAAACGTTTTTGGATTTTCCATCTGGAGTAAATTTGACCCAGCTTCTTAGGATCTGGGGAGATGTTGTAGAGGCTATAAATCCTGTAACTCATGTAGAACAAGGGTTGGACTTTGGACACTTCTCACTCCTGTAATCTTAGACTTCTCATTACATATCAGTATTATTAGCGTCTTTTGCCATTGATGTTCAGACTTTCTCCTTCTATTTTTATGTACTTGCACTTGAATATTATGTTTCATGTTGTTCATGCTTGTCTTATGCCTGATAATTGTCATCTTATCACTATATTGATAAGTTAGAATTGCAAGTATTCCTTACCTATTGTAATTGGCCATTCATATATGCTTTGTGTGTATGTTTCTGTTGATATAATAGGTTTTCCTCCATACATTCAATTTTGATAAACTCTCTGAACAGCAGTGGTTGAAAGCCTTGTCCATTTGAGTGTGTTAATGCATGTTTTGAGCGAACGAGGTTTGATTAACTCATCTAAATTTATCCTATTTCCCATACATTATTGATCTATTTAAGTTACCAGGCTCATTCCCTTCACAGTCAGGGAAAGACTCCTAGAGAGATAACATATTGGCATCGTTGCCGGGGAACGAAAGTGAAAGCAGAGTTTCCCTGGGAGAACGACATAGATCTGTTTCTTGATGGAAAACAAGAGATAGACATAAATTTTGATTGTAATCATTTGCTTGGCGACTCCACATTAAAGACTCCACTGGGGAGGATCTGGTTGACAGAAGATGAAGAGGCTAAATTTCAAATACAGGTATCAGTTCATTAGTCTGCTTCATGAACTGTTATATTTCTTTATCAACTCTTTCATGCTTGTCCCTTTGCATGTTAAGAGAATCATTTCCTGTTTTGTATATTCAGAAAATTATCATCCTTCTTTTATTTATCCATCTTTAGAAGAAGAGGAAATCCTGCAGCCCTATATTGTAGATGTTGATTCAATAGCCTCGTCACAGTCTGTTCCTAAAGATGAGTTCTGCATCCCAATTCCTTTTGAAGATGATCATCCTTCTGACTTTGTGGATATTGAAATTGGTTCAAAACCTGTCCGAAGCTCAGCACCTTTTGGCATTACTGCTGAACCTTGTCATCAACATGCTAGCTCTCATAATCATCCCATTGCCTTTCAAATTAAGATCGGGATGAAGATGTTCAAACCTTTGTGGCTGCCCTATCTCCTTCATCCTTATCCTCTCGACTACTATGAATATCTTCCCCGGTTTCCTGGAGAGAATCAAGTTTCAGCTGAAAGGCACCTGGAATCCTTTGAGGATTTTGTTGAGCGATTCCAGATTGTTCATGAAGATGTGATCATGAGATTTTTCTCCAAGTATTTGATCAGAGATGTTGTTGCATGGTTTAAGGGTCTGAGAGTTGATTCTATTGGCTCTTGGATTGAGTTCTCTAATGCTTTCATGAAGTATCGGGGTGAGTACAAATCACTAGATTCATATCTTGCTGATTTTTATGCTTTGAAGAGAGAACAGGGTGAAGATTTGTCCATCTTCAATCGAAGATTTTACGGCATCTACCATGACATGCCTTTGGAGGTCCGACCTATAGAGACAGCTGCCATGATATATTATGTTATGGGTCTTCATTCAGAACTCGTTTTTCTTCTGCTAGAAAGGAAGTCTTCATGCTTTACCCAATTGTTTAAAGATGATCAAGAGGTTGAGGAAAATATCCGTGCATCTAGGTGGATTCAAATGCAGGTTGACTCTGAAAATCTGCAAGCACATGAACAAATGAACTATGAGTATGGTTCAGATTTTGAACAACAAAGTAACAAGTATGAAGAAGATTTGGAACAACAGCAAGCATATGAGCTCATTTCAGGTCAGGATTCTTCAATATTTGCTAAGTGCTCTAGAAACAGGTATGAGTCAGAATGTTATGATCAGTTTGTTAACCAGGATGAGACTATGATAACTGAAGATTGCATAGGCAATTATATGTTTTTAACTGATCCCTATTCATATGATTTTAACACTATTTTATCATCATTTTCTGAGCACTTTTCCGAAGAGAAAGTTGTGATGATTGATGATCAAGATCTGAGCTTAAGAGAACAAGAAGGTGGCCAGTCTTCTAGCAGAGGAACACCCATGGCTGAGCAAGAGGCCGCCACATATGTGCAGTTGTTTCCCGAAGACCAGTATGTTTCTGATCTTCCTTTTAAGGATCCGGTGGCAGCATTCATGGAATCATACATTTCAAGGAACTTGAAAAATTTAGATTTCTTCAGCTCTCCCATGTTTTCGGCTGAGTATAGTTTCCTGAATGAGTTTTATTCACTATTGTTACATTTCAAATATCAGTTGTTGAGCAATGACAGAGACAAGGTTTCTTCGGTTTTGAAGTTACTTGGATGGTTGTTATGGAAGTCAGCATTTACTTAACCAAATTGCAGAGTTGGTTAGAGTAGTATAGGGTAGGAAATAAGCTCACTGCCCGAGCATTTCTTTCTTTAGTTTGTAGAAATAGTAGTCAGTTTTTGTGAATAAAGACAGCTCTTGAAAAAATTTCAAAGATCGGTTGCACAGGCCAAATGACTCCATGCCCAATGGAACACTAGACTAGGTTTTTTTTTTTTTTGTCCAGGAAAGGAATCAAATCTGTGGTTCTTGAAACCTCACAGGGAGGCTGTCATCCCCGAGTAGGAGCCAGATGTTATCTCCCCAAATAATTTTGTCGAGTTGATCAATTTTAGATGATGGGAGGTCATTTGAAAATTCATTTCTAAATTTTTTAAGGCTCATTTTTGATATCTTTATACATGTAATAAAGTTTGAAAAACATTTGATTGAGTTTTCATTTCAGAAATTTCAAAAGATAGGTTTCGGTAGCTAAGCGCTTATTTAAAACGGTCCGTAAGCTACCGAAAGCCCTGCTTTTGGCAGATTAAACGGAATATTTGAGGCTCTCCTAGCTACCGAAAGTGAAAGGACATACAGCATGAGTCAGGGGGCACTTTTCGGTGGCTTGGGTGAATACGATGGTGTTCATTAGCCACCGAATAGGTAATTTTTGGCAGCTTACAAGTCAAAAGCAAAATTGTTCGAAGCTACCGAAAGCAGAGGCGTTCTCAATACTTTTCGGCAGCTTATCTCATAAGAAAAATCCTTCAAGATAAGGGAAGGTCAGGTTTTGCAGTTTCGGTGGCTTAGTTGAACATGTCAGATTCATTCATTAGCCACCGAAATAGAGCTTTCGGTAGCTAACAAAAATCAAGCTCAGACCTACTAGCTACCATAAGCCTACAAATCACAAGAAACTGTCATTTTCGCACAGATCCAAGTTTTGTCATTTTAAAGGGCATGAGGACGGTTTCTAAGTGAATTTTTAATTAATAGGATATGTTTCAATGTGTTTTTTCCAGTTTTGAAGGTGCCAGCAAGATGGAAATAATGAAGAAATGTGGTGTTTTTTACCGTCCTGAGTCATCATTTTCAAATGACGATTCTGAGCGTCTGGAGGATTGTTTTTTAAAACGCTCGGAGGTTGTTGTTCCTAACATGTCATAGAACAATAACCTCTCCCCGTTTTCCTCCACTTGTTTCATATTGGGAGAATGGAATCTATCACTGAGCCCCAATTTTTGGATCCCAGAATCTGCCTGTTTGACACATGTTTTGAAATGCAGATCTCGGGCAAACCAAAACAAGTTTCAAATATCTGAGAGAGATTTTTTATCACAAAAAATCAATGCACAATAACCTCTTTCAGTTTATACACAGGTGTCACATATCTGGATAACTGAACCCATCTCTGAGCCTCTTTTTCAGTAGTTTCAGCAAAAGTGGCGTTTTTACTGTGCAGAGTCATCATTTTCAAATGATGATTCTGAGCGACTGGATAATCATTCTGCAAAACGCTTAGAGGTTTTTCTTCCTAACACGTCATAGAAAAATAACCTCTCTCATTTGTCCTACAGGTGTCACATATTGGGATAATCGAATTCATCTCTGAGCCCCATTTTTCAGCAGTCTGGCCAATTAAAAATGTTTTTTCCTAGTTTGTTGAAAAACGTTTTTGGATTTTCCATCTGGAGTAATTTCGACCCAGCTTCTTAGGATCTGGGGAGATGTTGTAAAGGCTATAAATCCTGGAACTCATGTATAACAAGGGTTGGTCTTTGGACACTTCTCATTCCTATAATCTCAGACTTCTCATTACATATCAGTATTATAAGCTTCTTTTGCCATTGATATTAAGACTTTCTCCTTCTATTTTTCTGTACTTGCACTTGAATATTATGTTCATGTTGTTCATTGCTTATCTTATGCCTGATAACTGTCATCTTATCATTGTATTGATAAGTTATAATTGCAAGTATTCCTTACCTATTGTAATTGGCCATTCATATATGCTTTGTGTGTATGTTTTTGCTGATATAATAGGTTTTCTCCATACATTCAATTTTGATAAACTCTCTGAACAGTAGTGGTTGAAAGCCTCGTCCATCTGAGTGTGTTAATGCATGTTTTGAGCGAGTGAGGTTTGATTAAGTCATCTAACTTGATCCTATTTCCCATACATTATTGATCTATTTAAGTTACCAGGCTCATTCCCTTCACAGTCAGGGAAAGACTCCTGGAGAGATAACACATTCAATAGTACCAAATATGAGAGTTAAAGATGAAACATACTCCTCTCATTTTTATCCAAATTATCTGAATATTCTTTCGACATAGCAGTAGGTTTTGTACCTAGATCCATGGCCACCCACTATTCTGTATCTACTAGAAGGTCCTCCATCTTGAGCTTCCATAGGTCAAAAGTGTGTCCATTAAATTTTTAAATTTCCACTCTAGAACTACTCGCCATTCTTTCAGCAAGAGAATCACCCCTATAGAGCTCCCACTGAAACTGGTTTTATTACAGACCCAAGAACCAAGCTAAACCCTCAACAACAAAGGCATCCCCTTGAATCCAAATACTACTATAATACCAATTGTTAATTATAAACATGTTTAAGTGTAACAATGCATACAATTCTTAAGCAAAACAGAGAGAAAATAATGGCATGCACAAACAGTACACCGAAATTTACCTTGGAAACCCCGAAGGGAAAAACCAGTTGAACTTAGAGCTCCACTTCTCTCTTTGTTTATGTTTTCATTTTATTAATTCAATCATTTACAATAAAATATATAGGCATTCACCAACCTTTGAAACCCTAATTACCAACCAAAATTAGATTACAATGGGATGAAAAACCATTGACCAAAAATAGCCAAAAACATAGCAAAAACAACCCTAAAAAAAATTTCACGAGGGATTTTCCCGGTGTCCCCCATGACCCCCCCCCCCAACCTTGGGGGTGGGCCCTTGGACCCCCTTCATTCAGGGTCCAAGCCCCGAACCCCCACCAGAAGGGGGATAGTCATGCAAAGAATGTAACACATACCCAACAAGATCATGGTTGATGTTGTGGAGACTTCCTTGCTTTCTCAATCCATCACCAATTCTTCCAACACCATTCACCACGACTCTGATACCATGTTGAAGAATTGTCCTCGAAATCACAGTTTTATTAATAAGAAAAAATGGTTGCAAGAAAAAATGAGGACTCAAAACCTACTTCACCTCACTTTGAGAAAGAGCTAGTTTATATA
This sequence comes from Larix kaempferi, assembly GCA_027924585.1. Lineage (NCBI taxonomy): Eukaryota > Viridiplantae > Streptophyta > Pinopsida > Pinales > Pinaceae > Larix > Larix kaempferi. Next base: position 13,496,571 of record BSBM01000372.1, on the reverse strand, counting down.
GCTCACCTCTAAACTAATTTCTAGGAGAAAAAACAATCTCATATGAGTATGAGTATGATAGGTATCATTTACATAACAAGCTAGATGTCATTATCAAAATAAACTAGAGTAATCTAATTCTTAAAACATTTAATCCTAGGAAAATACTTAAGACTATAGAACTTTAGGATTACAAGGCTAACATTTGTGATTAAATGTTATTTATTGTTATGGAAATATATGTATTTACATTATGTATGTATGAATATGTTTTTATGATCATGGGTATTTGATTGCCATGAATTCATATTAATCCATGCTTCCATATTTTATTGCATTTTATTATTTTGCAGGTGTATTTAATTAATTGTGGGACTCCATGGGAGACCCTTCGTTGGGAATATGGAGAAATGATCCCTTGAGTTGAGAATTTTAATGCCCAATTTAGTGACTACCCATCCTGTCACCGAGAGTAATTGATGGGGATTCCACAAAAAATATTATACATCCTTTCACCATAATAAAATTCAGATCATAGTGGAACATTGATATGTTTGGAATTTTTGTCAAATTCTTATAAGACTTGTGACCCATAAAAAGGATCATGTTGCAACAAAATTTGTTTAATCCCTTATTGTCTCCAATACAATTATTTCATTATGACTAATATATCTAATGTTAACAATATTTCTCACTAAGGAGAAAGAAAATTTACAAACAATCTCATTAACCATTAATGTGCTTGAGATACACACCTAGTATCCATTGTAATAATTCAAGAAAAATCAAATTAACTTATTAATGTCCAATTTTTAGTTAAAATATGGTTAATTCCACAAAGTAAATCAATAGTACAATGTAAAATATGATAGAAACAATTTCAATCCTTCTTAGAATTTATTGCACTTAAATCGCCAAACTACCACATGTGGAGAGGTAAATACCTTTATTTAAATGGTTTCACATGTGCTCCTATATATGTCGAATAACTTCAATCAATATTGTGTGTGTGCATCATTAGTGATTTTGTCCAATTTTTTAAATGAGCTTCCTCCTATATCATACTTCACAATGTAAGAAATGGAAAAAATGATCCACCCCTCACAAATCATGCCTTGAACATTCAAGTGATAGGTATCCTACGTGAAACCTTGCAAATTTGCAAGGTTTCAAACAAGGGCCATGCCACTTCAAATGTTTCAGGTTTTTTTAGGGGTGCTTAAGTACATTGAACATTTTAAATTATTGTTAATTTCCATATCGTGGGTGTGATGGATGTTTAATTCCTTTGAATTGTTCTCCACACAACATATGTATTTTTAACTATGGCATCGGAGACACGCCACAATTATTTTGAATTATGGCAATGGAGAGTAGACCATATTATGAATCAATGGGTTTTTATATCGCTCTCTACTATTGGAATATTCACACCATCATTTTTATATTTTGCATGCCACTGCATGCATCCAGTCATCATCATGGTGGTCTCCCTAGCACCTAGAGCTTGCTTCTAGCTCTCCAGAGCCTGTCTTTAGCCCCCATTTGGCCTCCTAACTACCTATTGTGCCCTTCTTGACTGTTCTGCATGACAAGTGCGCCTTTCTCACCTACCACACTCAGTTAGTGTGCCTTTACTCACCTACCTTCAGTTATCACTCAGTTAGGGCGCATTATCTCACCTACCGGGATTTATCATTAAGTTAGTGCATTGATTGAGTAGTTCTTCTACTAATTTCTCATGCTCGCTGCTTGTAGCTTCTGGTTAGCTAGTATTGGAGTTCCACTTGACTATTTGACAGCCTCATGCACCCCCCCTGGAGTCTCCATTCCCTGATTTATTCCTAGATGGTTTTGTTAGACTCAGCTAGACACACTTGACTAACTATTACCATTTATGACTGATACTGCTAATTGGATGATGTCTCCATTGTTATCCAAGCTAGACTCTGAGCTAGACAGCCTCATGTTCCCCCCTTGGAGTCTCCATTCCCTGATTTATGCCTAGATGGTTCTATTAGACTCAGTTGGACACACTTGACTGACTCTTACCATTTATGATTGATACTATTGATTGGATGATGTCTCCATAGTTATCCAAGCTAGACTCTGAGCTCATAGATTCAAATTCCCTACTTGGCTAATTCGAATCCTATATCATGCTACTTGCAGTTCATTGTAACATATTCACTACATTCTTATTCATTGTATGATACTGATATTTTGTCTATTATTCTGTGTTTATGATTGATTATTGAGTGTCTCCTTATCTTCTTCTTTGCAACATACTTGAGATTTTGATTGTGAGTTGCTACAGTTGCTAGATCTCTTGCAGATTATCACATGGTATCAGAGCAGGAAGCAACGATTCTAATTGCAACCATTGCAGCAGTTGTAGCACCAGCAGTTGCAACATTTCTTTGAGAAGCTATCTTTCACTTGTGCACCAGAAGCCTCTGAGTTTCCACAGCAAATCCTGGTGCTATTACTTGAATTCATTGGAGAAATCAAGTGAGGTCTATCTAGGTGTGAAGGAGTTAGTCTATGTGCCAAGTTTTCTTAAGGTAGTGTTTAGTCGAAGTGTAGCATTCTCCATCGGAAAAAACTCTTCTTGTTTTGTAGGTTTATTCACCCGTTCGAATTCTTCTTCAACTATTCGACTTTCTCTGTTCAGATGGATCTAAAGTTCACATATTCCAACTATGTTGAGTGGAAAGCCAATATGTCTCTCTTCATGAGAACCAAGTGCTTCACCCGAATACTCAACGGAATGATGGTAGAACCTCTCAGTGCAGTTGAAAAGTCCAAGTACTTAGATAGGTTTGATGAAGCAGTTGGCCTCCTCCTTCTCTCAATTTCTGAAGATATTCACTTCCATGTCATCGATCTTACATATCCTAAAGAGGTTTGGGACAAGCTCGAATCCCTTTTTGGACAGAAAGATGGTATGAAAGGACACAAATTGGAGAATGAAGGCATAACCTTGAGTCCTGACAGCTTCGACTCTATCAATGCCTTCCTCACCATGTTCAAAAGCTTGATATCACAATTGAGAAGATATGAGATAGTGAAAGAAGACAAGCAGCTTATTCTTGCCATTCTCTCAAAGTTGGGGGAAAACTTCTCAGTTTTTGTCTCTACTTTCCAGTCATCTAAGATGTTCATTCCAAGATAGAAGTTTCCCTTGCTTTATGACTTCATCCAATCTCTTACTCAAGAGGAAGAGAAGTTAATCTCTATGGGAATGCTCAAACCCAAATTGGATTCGGCCCTTACAGCTGCTGAGGCCAAAAGGGCGAATGGTAAAGAAAAGAAAAATATTTCTGATAAGAGATCAAATGATACAAGGCCTACAGATAGTCCATACCAGTCAGATGGGGCTTCGAACTCAAGGAAGACCAAGCATTCTCAGAAGAAAATATCCAAGTGAACATATTTTCATAGAGGTCTCCATCCTGAGAGTACTTGCATGAAGAAGACTATAGATTTGATGGCTTAGTTACTTGAGAAGAACAATCTTCCTATACCTGCATGTACAAGAAAGAAAAATCCTGATACTGAACCTTCTAGATCCGAAGACAAAGAAAGATGTCATTCCTTCATGGCAAGTGCATCAATAGATTCTTTTTTCATCATAGATTCAGGAGCATCAAGACACATGTCTTCCTCCAAAGATCTCTTCTCCAGTTTCAAAATCTCAGGTTGCCATTCCATCGGATTGGGCAATGATTCAGAAGTCTCCTCTCAGGGGATTGGAAGAATCAATCTTGACTATAATTACTTTTCTAATGTGCTTTATGTTCCTTCTCTTGCATCAAATTTACTTTTAGTGTATCAAATGACTCATATTGGAGAGCCCAAAAGAGTGATATTTTCTCCAAATGAAGTCGAGGTACAACACATGGTTTCAGGGAAAATCATTGCAAAAGGAGTTGCAAATCATGAGACAAAAATCTATGAGTTTTCACACTTCTTACCTCTCTCAAAGGAGTCTGCTCTTCACTCTCATACTCATGAAGAGAGTAGGATATCTCATCTAAACTACAAGCATTTGCAAAACTTGCAAGCTCAAGATGTGGTTGAAAGTCTTCCAAATAGAAAGATTGCTCATGGCACCTATAGAGGTTTCTTGAAAGGCAAGGATCGATCTAAGAAGATTGAGAAAAATAGGACTCTTAAATAAGTGTGAATGCTAGATCCAGATCCACAAGAACCTGAAGATCTAGCACCTATTGCTTCAACTCCTATGGCCAAATGGGTCATCACTACTACATCCACTAGTGATCTTGTTGAAGATCCATCTTCATCAGATTCAGAGTTTGGATGTGATGATGAGCCAGCTGCAGATGCATCTTCACATGATATTTCAGATTCAGAATCTAAAGATGGAGATGATGATGATGGAATGCTAGATCCAGATCCACAAGAACCTGAAGGTCTAGTGATGAAGATGAACGAATGAGAGAACCAAATCCACAAGAACCTGATGATCTCTCACCTGATATTCCTCCTCTTTCTCGATGGGCAGCCACTACACTCCGATCTGTTGGTGATTTGGTTGGTGGTCCACATGATCATAGAAGAACCAGATCAGATTTTCAGCATGGAAGGTTTCATCCTTCTCACATTGCTGATCCATTTCAGATCGATCGATCCTTCTTCGGAAAGGAAGGACACTTACCTCCTTAAGGGGTGAGTGATGATATGCTACATTAGCATCCTTCAGTCTATTTTGAGGGAGGGCTTTCTTCCCACTAGGTTTTCCCTCTTTCCTCACTTAGTTTATTTAGATTAATTGTACGGGGTGACCTTTGGTCTTAGTCACCAGGGCCCTATTTTTCATATTTTAGTTTTATCTCATAGTATAGATTGCGGGGAGGTGTTGGAATATTCACACCATCATTTTATATTTTGCATGTTGCATGCATTTTCATGCCATTGCATGCATCCATTCATCATCATGGTGGTCTCCCCAACACCTAGAGCTTGCTTCTAGCTCTCCAGAGCCTATCTTTAGCCCCCATTTGGCCTCCTACCTACCTATTGCGCCCTTCTTGACTGTTTTGCATGACAAGTGTTCCTTTCTCACCTACCACACTCAGTTAGTGCGCCTTTACTCACCTACCTTCAGTTATCACTCAGTTAGGGCACCTTATCTCACCTACCAGGAGTTATCATTCAGTTAGTGCATTGATTGAGTAGTTCTTTCATTGATTGCTCATGCTAACTGCTTGTAGCTTCTGGTTAGCTAGTTCTAGAGTTCCACTTGACTATTTGACATCCTCATGCTCCCCCTTGGAGTATCCATTCCCTGATTGATGCCTATATGGTTATGTTAGACTCAGTTAGACACATGTGACTGACTATTACCATTTATGATTGATATTGCTGATTGGATGATGTCACCATTGTTATCCAAGTTGGAATCTAAGCTAGACAACCTCATGCGCCCCCCTTGGAGTCTCCATTCCCTGATTTATGCCTAGATGGTTCTGTTAGACTCAGTTGGACACACTTGACTGACTCTTACCATTTATGACTGATACTACTGACTGGATGATGTCTCCATAGTTATCCAAGCTAGACTCTCAGCTCAGAGATTCAAATGCCCTACTTGGCTAATTTGAATCCTATATCATGTTCCTTACAGTTCATTGTAACATATTCACTACATTCTTATTCATTGTATGATACTAATATTTTGTCTATTATTCTATGTTTATGAGTGATTATTGAGTGTCTCCTTCTCCTCTTCTTTGCAACATACTTGAGAGTTTGATTGTGAGTTGCTACAGTTGCTAGATCTCTTGCAGATTATCACATCTACATATACAAATAAATATGAATTCAATCATTTATGCATATTAATAGACTTGACAAAATGAACTCCTTGTGTATTCATCCAAAGAAAAAACAAATCTCAACTTGGGTTTCATTCAGCATCTATGAGCACTCACAAGATCGGTGGTCTGCTCAAGATGATAAGTAATGTCAAAGTTGAAGCAAGCTAATCTAGTAGTGAGAGGACCCTCTTGGTTAGGAAAAGTGGGTGGTATGCTCAAGTAGAGAAGTAATGTAGACCTTGGAATAAGTTAACCTAGTAATAAAATTACCCTTTTAAGCAATAAATCTAATAAGAAATTGGCAAAAATAATAGGCATTATGAGAGTTCTACCATGATCCATTTTTTGTGCAAGGTAGAATGATATCCTAAGAATTTTTCCCAATACTAAATCAACCTAGATCGTAAAAAATTTGATTAGAGTTTCAAAGCAGTGAGAACTCTAACTTCCTATATCACCAAATTCTTAAAACTAGAGTGAAGTTTGTAGCAACAAGTTTCGAGGGCTAGTCGAAATCAATAGCTTTGAATTCTTGAATTGTCAGATTCTAAAAACGCATGAGAAATTTGCTACAAGATTAGAGGGCTCTATCAAAATCGACATAATTTCTCAAGAGTCTCCAAAGATGTTATCCTATCTCAATTCCATTTATGGTGTTCAATTTTTTTATATTATGTGATTTTCATATTTAAAAGAAGAAGAAAAAAACTCAATCTATCAATAAACTTATATATTCATTATCTATGTGCAAGATGCAAAGTTTGCACTATGGAATGGGGAATAGAATGGTGAACATGGCTGAAGTTAAATTTGCGTTAGAGAATAATTTGAAATGTCAACCAATGGATATGCCCATGTTAGAGAAGAATTACAAATGTTAATGTGAATTGGAAGCACCAAAGGTGGAGAGTTGATAGAGCAATAGATTAATAGAAAGATTAATGACATTAAAGAGCTTAATAAATAACTAATCTATTTTCAGCGAGGCTCGTTAAGGGGGCATAAATATGAATGTTTGATATATGATGTTGCATGAAGCATTCAAATACAGCAGTTCCACAAAAATCATTGATTTGCATAACAAATTGTTAACACAACATGTCCATGTTCACACCCCTTTGACTAGATTGATCTATAACTAATGTTTTTAATAATCTTCTCTTTTTTGCTTTTGTTTGCATGTGATGTTTCAGTATCGCAACTTAATACTCCTCTCTATTCTCATCTAAATATGATCGGTACATCATTGTCAATCATCACCATAACCAAGTTTGATTTATTTTAGTAGTTCAAATCCCTCTTTTCACATCCTTCTGAGCATTACTGTTGGCTTATATAACTAAGCTAGAGGTTTCTAATGTAGACCCAGGTACTTCGCGGTTCATGGAACCAACAAAACCCCTATTCACTAGCCCTTTCGGCAACAGATTGTGCGCGGCCTAAGGTCTCACCCGAGGCGAAGCTGAGGGGGTGGTTGCGGAATCAGGTTTCCACAACCTAGTGATGCGAGTGTAGAAGGAACTGATGCGCAGCGCGTTAACGGGCTCTTGTTGCGGACAACCGAATGCGCGAAGTCTCTACTTCGCGTTGGATACTTCAACAAGCAGCGGTGCTTGCACAACCATTGCGTCCAAAGACTGCGCAGTATGGGATGCCTTCTGCATCACGACGATAAGCTATTGACAGCTTATTTCGCAGCGCACACAATAGGTCATCGCGTCAACGAGACCGCGTGTCTACTTCAAGACTTGATCAATTCTCTTCAATCTTACTTAATGAACTTTATTCATTCAACAACACTTAGGTTATTATCTTTATGGCGTATGTAGTGTTGAGTCACGGATTTGTCCCTATTTTCATTACTTATTTCATCCATCTTCTTCCAATTATCACCCATTTATCATTCTATTTTCCATCCATTTGCTGTAACTGCTCGAGAAATGCCATATTAATCTTGTTGATGCTTTAGTGGTTAATCATGATTATTTTCCTTTATTTTTGATGAATTGAAGATTCTTATGCATAATTTTACTGATGATGGTTTATGGAGTGATTGTTCATATTAGTAGCTGTAGCAGCTATGGTTCAAGCCTCCAAAGTTGGCATGCTAGCGCACGTCCACATGGATATTTCACAACATGGTTTCAGCTTATGATTAATTATGTGGATTTGTGATTTCAATTCATGCCCAAGTCCAACATGGCAGCCTCCAGCTCATGATCAAACGACCTCAACTAAAAACGCGTGTCAAATAAAAACACAGTGATTTGTGTCTCGATTTGCGGGCAACTGGAGACGAATCTCAAAAATCTGGGACATGGGTTTTGTGCGCAACGGCCTCATTACCTGATTCAGGAGGAAATTGCCAAACAAAGCTACGATTTGAGCTATACAGCTGGTTCTCTGAACATGTAATTCTCAGATTTACTGTTGCGGCCAGTTTTCTAAATTAGCAATTGGTTGAAATAGATCACAAGTTGGGGGTTTGGTTTCTCATTCTCCTGAGAGAATTTTATGTATAAATATGTAATCATTCTGATGTATTGGGAGGAAGAGAGAAAGCAATGTTATAATATACGATTTGATCCAGAACTTTGATGTAATAGTTTCATTCTAATAATACACGCTGGCAGTTTCTTAATTCTGGAGTTGTAGACTTTCATTGTGGAGATTGAGCTCTGCTCAGTGGAGGAAGGGCCCTCTTCCCTGAGCAAATGCTGATAGTGTTGATTGTAATTGTGTAGATTTGTTTATCATTTATTTCATTCATTCTTTCATTCATTATATTTATCATAGTTGTTTTCATGTTAATTTCTTTTCATAGATCATTGGCCAACATAGCATTTCTTTCATATTTATGCAATTAGATCTTGCTTCATAAAAGTTGATTTTGTTTGAAGTGTGATTAGATTAACAGCTTGGTTTTATGAATAGGTTTAAGGTTTGAATTATTTTCAAGAAGGTGTGATCTAGCTACAAAGAGTTTTGATTTCATACCAATAGATCAACAGTGTCAGGTAGAAATTGTGCTTGCACAGATCTTGCACGATAGCTTTGAAATAAAAGACTTCCTCGGGTTGATAATTTATGTTATGGTAGTATCAGTTGTTTAATTAATTAGACAATTAGTCCACCCAACATTTTGGCGTCGTTGTCGGGGAAGTTATCAATAGTGCAAAAGTACATATGACATTGTTTTGTAGATGCATTGTTAAAGTAGAGCATGTAGGTTGCATGATTACTTTTCAGTTTATTGAATTTTCTTTGAGTATGTTTTCTTTTTCTTTTTCTTTCTTTGCATTTAGTTTTATTTCATTTTCAATTTTTGGATCGTAGATCTTATCATCCCCCTTAGTGGTGTTGTAAGCACCACCCATCATACTAACAAGTTGACAGGAACATTCAAAGGATGAGCCTCAAGATAGCACATGAACAATTTAACGAAGAGATGGCAGGTAAGAAGGATGCAAAAGTTGCTACCTTCGAATTTCCCATCGGATATTCAGGAGGAGTGGCACCAACGAAAAGCATTCCCCCACATGTTCTACCAAATTTTCACGGTTTGGAAAATGAAGACCCTAATGTATTTTTATTTGAATTTGAAGTACTTTGTAGAGGATATGATGGTACTAATTATCAGAAGATGAATGTGTTTCCCCTTACTCTAAAAGGAACAGCCCTTCGATGGTTCATGAGCCTCGGTGGGAATTGTATACGAACTTGGGAAGAAATGAAACATGTATTCTTGAACAGGTACCAAGATTATTGCAGGGTCAATGAAGATATCTTCAAAATGACACAAGGAGAAGAAGAGAATTTGGAGGAATATGTAGAACGCTCTCAATACAATCTTCAAAGATCCAAACAAAGACAACTAGGGAAACAGACCTTGAAAACACTCCTACTCAAGGGTATACAAGCTGAATCTTTGGAAATCCTAAATCTGATGGGAACGGGTGATGTATTTAAGTTAGTATATGATGATATTTGTGAGTTGTGTAGAAGGTATTCAAGAGGAAACTTCAAGACTGGTAAGAATTCTAGTAATCATTATTTTCAATCTTTGAAATCTGCTACAAGAACAAGAGTTATGGGAGCTGAAATCAATAATTTATTTGAGAATTCTAATGCTGATATCAATGGTTCACTAAATTCACAATTGAATGCTTTGCAGGTTAAGGAAAATCAGGAGGAGATAAGAGAAGCAAGGGATTTCCCTTTGGATAGTCTTGAAAGTTGTGGTATATGTGACTTGAAGCATTCCACGAATTGTTGCCCCTCCTTACCAAGGATGAAAGAAACATATCAAAGAGATCTAGGAGTTGCAACAAACTCATTGCAACAGTCATGGAAATCGTGGCCTACATGTATGGTTCAAAACTCTATCCCTCCATTTCCTTACTCTCATACTCAATCATTGAATACTCTTCCACCATGGCAGCTATTGCAGCCTCAATTTTACTCTTACCTACCTTATCCACAAGGTTGGAATGACCTATCTTATGATCACATGGCCACTTTCCCTCATGCTGCAACACAGCTCGGTCCTTTACTATCAACCTCACAAACCAATCCTCTACATCAACCACATCTATCTTCTCATCAAACTCCTTGGTATCCAACACAATTTCCTGTCCAACCCACCCTCCACCCTAACCATAATAAAGCAATACAGTATGCTTACAATGCTGAACTGCAAAATTGTCCTACATTTCCCTCTTGTTCTACCTCATCTACACCACTGCAAAAAGACTGTGCACTATTGCAGGCAATCCATACGAGGCCTGGACATGTTTTAAATTCAAGACTTGGAAGTGAAGTTTCTTATGATCATCAACAAGTTAACAAGATCAACAAATCTGATGAATGGACATTGGAACCAAAAGCATCCTTCACATCATTAGATTTGAATCTCTTATGCAATCAGAAAGATCAGTTTACTAAGGAGATTCATGGTGTAACAACCATGAGAAATCAAGGGAACAAAGACTATATTGAAGCTTGGTTTCAATCTGTTATCAATCTGCAATATCATTCCTTACTTCACCAATTCTTGGCACCATCATTTCAAGGGAAGTTGACCTCTCATATCATAGCATTCATAAAGTTATATTTTTCTGTTGGGAGTATGAGAACAATTGAGTCATTTCTTCGAAAGTGGCTCCATTGGAAGTTCTCCTACACTTGAGAAGACTTTGTTATTTCCAAGTAGTGTAGGACATTGTAAATAAATAAAATTCGAGTTTTTTTTCTTCTTTTTTTTCTTTTCACTTAGATCTAGGATGCATAGATAGTATCATTTTGTTTTGAATAAGAACTCTTGGACACATGGTGCAGTAAGAGCCATCCATATTACTAATCTCTTTTTTTCAGGAAGTGGGTAAGAGGAAGGAAGCATTGGTGAATGAAGACTCCATGGAAAATGAGCCAAAGATTATGGAACCCTTCAAGCTTGAACTTGGGCATGAATTTGTTAGCTGCAGCATGCTGTCACAGTGATGTAGATTACTGTCAGCTACAACACCCAGTTGTGATTGTCAGCTGTAACACCCAGCTATGACTCTCAACTGTAATAGTGAGCTGCAACACCCAGTTGTGACTGTCCTGTAGGTGAAAATTTATGAGTTTGAGATACGTGTGTGTTGCACATCATGGTATGTATTTAGTTTTCATTTATAGATAACACATCCATAAAAATACACATGCTTTATTTCAACATTATATCATTTTTTTTAAGAGTTCCAACTACGGCTGTAACACACTGTGTAAGTCAATATAGGTACTCAATGCTTGAAATTTTTGGTATGCTTGTGTGTTCTATTTAAATTTACATCATTAAAAACATTCATACCTATTCCGGTCACTTTTTGGGAGTCAAATTTCATTTATTGGATTTTTGTGGCATTTTGACTTGAAATTTTTACTGAAATACAGTCGGGACAATCCATTTTTGGGAGATCAAATGGTATTGTTTTTAAAACCTGTTTACATCCTAAGTATCCATTTGAATCTAGTTTCCAAACCAATTTGAATTTTTTGAGATTGGGCATCAAACGAAAAAGTTATGGTCAAAATACTACCAGGGTGTCAAGCAGATAGCTTAAGAACAACGCTAGGACAGTCACTTTTTGGATGCCTTATTGGATAAATCTTGAAAAGTTGTTTCATAAGGTATATTCCCCTATGATTCTAGTTTACAAATCAATTTGAATCACTCAATTCCGATATCGTATGCAAATTTTATTACCAAAATACTGACTGCCTATCACAAATCAGCACTTTGAAAACTCAGTTTCCTAGACTGTTCATTGGATTGTTCGACCCATGCATTCTCATTGGAATGAAAACCTGTTTCTATTGGAGATACCTACATGAATCTACTTATCTCCAATTGAAAACTCAGTTTCCTAGACTGTTCATTGGATTGTTCAACCCATGCATTCTCATTGGAATGAAAACCTGTTTCTATTGGAGATACCTACATGAATCTACTTATCTCCAATTGGAATCACGTCAATCCGTTATCAAACGAAAAATTTATGCCTAAAACCGTGATTGTTGGTCTAGTACCGAATTCGAAAGACACCTTGTCATGCAGGTTGTTACTGAGCAATTTCGGATATCATTACATAGAATTTTAAAACCCCGTTTCTAAGGGACATAGACCTATGAATTTACTTTCATTTGGATCTTGAATCACTCAAATCAGACAAGGAATGAAGAAGTTATGATCGGAATACTGTTGGTGATTCTAGATGGCCATCGCTCTCCCGTAGGTATAAAGTGGATTTTGCTTCATTCATTTATTTTTATTTGGATTTGTTTTATAAGTAATTGCTTGTTGTTTTTTTCATAAGTTTTGGATGAAGAGAGACCAATCATATCTCTTCTTCCATCATCTCATGTTTTATTGCAGGCAAGTGCTAGGTTTTTACAGGTCCTTGAAAGAAGAAGGTCAATACATGCACGAGTGACTCTTGAAGACTTTTTATCAATTTGAAAATGGATTGAGCACATAAAAAATGGAGAGATTGATGTGCAAACCATATGAAGACCAATGTTCCATAAGTCAATTTCCTTTGCTACATGAATTTCTACTAAAGAAGCCTCCCAAAAATACCTTTTTCCCATCATGTTCATTCACCAACACCATGCTATGCCAATACAGTTCCTTCTTTCCTCCACCATTCCATCACTTCCATAACCTTCTTCTTCATTTCATCACTTCCATACTTTCCACTCCATTCACTACTCGCCCATGAATAAATTCTTTCATAGTTCCATGGGATCTGCATACATCAATGGTAGATTTCCTTGTTGTTCATCATGGGGATTCATCAATGCCTCTTGATTGATGAATCTTGCAGGTGACTCGACTCCAGCACATTCATTCATACCTGTCAAGATGCACTAAGTTACTTTAGAGCTCACTGTCATCAAAGGTGAGTTGCTTCACATTGGTTAATGACATACATTAATGGACGGTAATACAATGATTTCTTTCCATGCTCGACTTCAACACATTCATTCGCATGGTAAGAATTGTACCTCGGTTTGGTAATGGTTGAAGATTATATGATCTCATGGTTTCAACAGTGACTTGCAGCATCATTTGTTCCAATAGTTTTGCAGTTCCTTTTCATTTTTCATTCCAGTAGTTGATGTTCAGAATAAGAGAAAAAACTCTCTGCCTTTGTGGTAGAATTCCTCCTCATCATTTGCATCAGCAGTTAGTCTTACATGCAACACATTTTATCATGGATCATATTCATCCTTCGTAAGCTTCATCTTCCAGCTACATCTCTCAGCAGCAGTTAACCAAGGCTTCCACTGAGGTAACACTTGAGGTAAAATAGCATGAGTTTTTTTATTTATTAAAGATATAGGAGAAAGCCATGAAGAACCACTAAGCATTATCCATTTCCATTTTTCTATATAGCATTTTCTGACCATCCATTCCCATCATTTCCCACTCAATTCTAACACTTCATAATTCCAATTCATGCACACCCAATTCAAGTCCTTCCCAACATCTAAGTCCCGTCCATAGCATCCAAAGCATGAGAATATGCCTTGCTGCTGCCACACAAGAACCAGCAGTAGGTCGAAAAGATATGTTGCTATTAGGAGCATCCCATTCAACACATGTAACAGCCCACAGATTATTGGAAGAAAAAGAGATGGCTGCCCACAAGAGCCAACAATGAGAAAAGATGCTTTGCTACCACACAAGAACCAACAGTAAGAGATTGATCAAAAATTTTATTGAAAAATTAGTGTGAAATGAATGCATGCTCTGCATTCAGTTTATTGGATTCATGGTTTTAATTCACTTCCACACAATTGTTGAAAAGTTAAACTTGGCATCTTGATACTTGAGCTGATACACAATCATATTTAATTTACATATGCTTTCACAGAACTTAAATGCTTGGGTTTTGTTGATTGGAATATAGACATACATGCTCACTGCCCAAACAAATATGATCTTTGCTCATTAAAAATCACGGTCATTTTAAGCTTGGATTATCCATTTATTAGTTCTGATTTTTATTTATGCAACCATCTTCAGCAAGTATGGAACTCTCTTGGTGTTTGAAAGATGAAAAAGTCATTAATTAGCTTCTCATTCCTTATCGTATATGGGGGTTCTTGTGACAAAAGCTCCAGAAGTTATCATAAGAAAAAGTGCAGCCAAGAGCATCATATACAAGAAATAACAATGTGCATCTTCAACGCAGAATGGACAACATGGGTTCCAAGATATCCACTGTATAATGCTACTACAGTCTTAGAAAGAATGATGAGCATTGCAGCAGGTATCTTATTCTTGTGAGTTGTCATAAAGATGGAATTTCATATAAAACAGTCTAATAATAATGTGCTACTTCTTCCTATAAGAATAGAAATGGATATGAGTTCAGATTTTAATAGTCTATTGGTTCAAATTTCTCATGTGAATAAGATCCAAAGAAGATGCAGCCAAAAGACCATTAATGAAAAAGAGAATTTGTGAAGAAAATATCTGCAGACATGTAAAAACTTCTTTCTCTTTTCCAGACCTCCAAGATAGTAGCAAACAAATTGGATGGTTAACATAATTGCAACTTACAGGAAACACATTGAAATTTCCAGATTTTATGAGCTGGCTCATGATAGGGGGTATACCACAACCTTTGCATGATCTATCAAGTTTCAAACCTATGTACATCTCTTCTTTTACCTGAGGGCATGTAAAATCTTCAGTTTGGGGGAGAAGGAAGGGTTGCTACACTCAGTGGTATAAAAAAAAAATGAATCCTACAGCAATCACATTTTGGTATGTAGAGGGTTGAATCAATGCTTGATGAGTGAATAATTATGTCCAGCATCAAAATCTATTTTGAGTATTTGCAAAGCATTTTTAGCCTTTTCATTGAAAGATGTGGAGCATTTTTTTATGGCAACTCTCAAGACTACAACAGTGCAGAATTTGATTTGAGCATATCTTGCAATTGGTAAGCTGGATTTTCATGAAATTTGGACAGGAAGTGCATAATATTATGAAGAACAGATCTGGTAAGTTTCAGCCCAATCCAATGCACGATTTTTGAGAAAATGGCCATCATCACCTACAACCATTTTGCATATATCTCAATATCCGTGCATTAGATGAATTTGAGATTTGGGGAGCATAAGCATTATGTTAAGAGGAAGATACTCACCAATTGTCAGTAAAAAATACTTCACGGATTGAGAAAAAATGGCCATCATCACCTACAGCCAATTTGCATTTTTCTCGAAATCCGTGATGTGGGTATCTCTGAGTTTTGGTGTGGAGATGCATTCGACTTGTAGTAACTTGCTTGCAAAATTTTAGCCAAACCCAGTTTGTATTTTGGGAGATATTAGTTCAAGAAGTTTACTGCAACACCAACTGTGACTCCGCCAATATTGTCCATTTCCCTATTCTGGCAGCTGTGACTCCGCCAAATTCTCTGCTAAATGGCTGGGACTCCGCTAAATTCTTCGCTAAATTTTTCGCACAACTGTGACTCCGCTAGATTTGGCCATTTTTCGCAACTGTTACTCCACCATATTTGGCCATTTTCGCAACTGTTACTCTGCCATATTTATCCATACAGCAGTTGTTACTCCTCAGCTGTTACTCCAACAGTTGTTACTCCACAGCTGTTACTCCAGTAGTTATTACTCTGCTATTTTTTCGGCTGCAACTCTTCCGGCTGCGATTGTGCCAATGGTAAAATGAAAAACAACAATTGAATGAGTTCTTCTAGTTTGGATGCTATACATGTTTCGGGTTGCATGAGGACATGCAACAAGTTCAGTTTGGGGGAGATGTTGGGTCACGGATTTGTCCCTATTTTCATTACTTATTTCATCCATCTTCTTCCAATTATCACCCATTTATCATTCTATTTTCCATCCATTTGCTGTAACTGCTTTAGAAATGCCATATTAATCTTATTGATGCTTTAGTGATTAATCATGATTATTTTCCTTTATTTTTTATGAATTGAAGACTCTTATGCATAATTTTACTGATGATGGTTTATCGAGTAATTGTTCATATTAGCAGCTGTAGCAGCTATGGTTCAAGCCTCCAAAGTTGGCATGCTAGCACACGTCCACATGGATATTTCACAACATGGTTTCAGCTTATGATTAATTATGTGGATTTGTGATTTCAATTCATGCCCAAGTCCAACATGGCATCCTCCATCTCATGATCAAACGACCTCAACCAAAAACGTGTATTAGATAAAAATACAGTGATTTGCATCTTGATTTGCGAGCAGCTGGAGACGAATATAAAAAATATGGGACATGGGTTTTGTGCTCAACGGCCTCATTTACCTGACTCATGTGGAAATTTCCAAACAAAGCTACAGTTTGAGATATACAGCTGGTTCTCTGAACATGTAATTCTCAGATTTACTGTTGCGGCTGGTTTTCTAAATTAGCAATTGGTTGAAACAGATCACAAGTTGGGGGTTCGGTTTCTCATTCTCCTGAGAGAATTTTATGTATAAATATGTAATCATTCTAATGTATTGGGAGGAAGAGAGAAAACAATGTTATGCTGCAGGAGTTGATCCAAAACTCTGATGTAATAGTTTCATTCTTAATTTTGGAGTTGTAGACTTTCATTGTGGAGATCCAGCTCTGCTCAATGGAGGAAGGGCCCTCTTCCCTGAGCAGATGTTGATAGTGTTGATTGTAGTTGTGTAGATTTGTTTATCATTTATTTCATGTTTTCTTTCATTCATTAGATTTATCATAGATGTTTTCATGTTAATTTCTTTTCATAGATCATTGGCCAACATAGCATTTCTTTCAGATTTATGCAATTAGATCTTGCTTCATAAGAGTTGATTTTCTTTAAAGTGTGATTAGATTAACAACTTGGTTTTATGAATAGGTTTAAGGTTTGAATTATTTTCAAGAAGGTGTGATCTAGTTTACAAAGAGTTTTTATTTCATACCAATAGATCAACAGTGTCAGGTAGAAATTGTGCTTGCGTGGATCTCGCACGATAGCTTTGAAATAAAAGACTTCCTCGGGTTGATAATTTATGTTATGGTAGTATCGGTTGTTTAATTAATTAGACAATTAGTCCACCCAACATGTAGATGAATGAAACATACACTACTGCGCGCTCCAACGCTACGCTCAAATTCGGAGTTCAACTATGTGATTATCCAACAGATTCATACATTCAAATACTTAGAATTGCTGAACACTTTACATCCATCCACACATGTATTACCTAACATATTATTCCCACCATTCCTGCGGCGAATACATATAAAAGCAATCACATAACATATAATATGTGGTATTAAACATCCATACTAAGCAAATGAGCAGTTGCAAACACAAACAATCACACGACACAAAATTTAACGTGGTTCACCCCCTGGATGGAGGCTACATCCACAAGAACTGTTGTTAAATTGATATTTTGGGAAGGGTACAACAGTTAGTCTGCGCACTCAGCTGCAAACTCTCTTCTCTCACATATAGGTCTCTGTGCACATAGCTGCAGAGCCTTTACAATAACTTCAAGTTCAAATATTCTAACAATGTTCAACAATGAAGAGCTAACCCTTTCCCATACAAAAATGTCTTATTTATAGATCACGCCCATAGGTCGTGTCTTTACAATCAGTAGGCCGAAACCCTAAGGATTCCAAAACTGGCGTGGCTAACTGCCACCCTAGCTATCACCATCGACGGCTTGCTCCGCCTGCTCCAGGCCATCCTGCTGGGCCACTCGTGGCTCAAACGCTCGTCTGACAGCCACAGTCATAAAAAACGGTTACAACTGCATCGTGGCTTGTCCCTTTCCACTCCTTCCGCCTTCCTGTCGCCATTGGCGTAGTGGCCTAGCTTCTCAACTGCTTGTCGCCACTCTCCTTGGTAGGTCGCTTTCCTCTTCCTTCCACTTGTCCTTTTCCCAAAATAGGTCACTTCCTTGTCTGACCTTTACCTGTATCTCTTACCAAAAATAGCTCCTGCGCGATACCTACGCATCTACGTTCTTCGGAATCCTACTTAGTTATTATCGATGCGCGGCATGCGAAATTATCAAAACTACTCACATGCCCTATCGCAATGCGCACTTTCTAACACTTGTGCAAGTGTTCCAACTTGGTACCCACCCAACAGGCCCCTAACACTTACATGTGGCGCGTCCCGAGCCACTTCCGTCGTTGGACAATGGTGCCGCATCTTTCGGTGCACCAAGATTTGAAGTGAAATTTTACAGAATAATGGCTAACTCTGCAATTGTGTCCTTGGCCTGTTGCTCGAATCCTCGAAGCGTCTCCAAAGTGTCCTACGAGACCTTTTCTTTGGCCACCTGCTCTTTCTTGGTGCCTTCTACCGTCTGAATTTCTACGAACTTCTCATCGAATTGCTGCATCAATTCAAGGCCTTCTTGTTCAATGGGCTGCAACTTTGCATTTGTTGCAGCCTCTTTCTCTCTTAGCGCGACCAACTCTTTCTGCAGTTCCTTGCTTTCGTTATACTTCTGGACTTTTTCTCTAGCCGGTGCAGTTTTTAACTCTGTGCTTGCAGCATCTACTCGCTGCTGTGTCCGCTGCAAATCCCCCTTAATTTGTTGAAGCACGAGATCCTCATTCAACCCAGTCAATGCGGTATTGACTCCTTCAATTAATTCCTGGCACTTCGTTACTTCCGACGAAATGCTATCCATGGTTGCCTGTACTTCCTCTACTGGAGCTGGGCATTGATCTGGTGGAATAACAGGGTGCCTAGCCTCCAATTCTGCAATCTTCCCTTTATAGGAAGTCTCCATCTGCATCATATCTGATGTGAGGGTTTCTTCCTTTTCCCCCAGCTTCTTAATTGTATCCTCTACATCATCTTCTTCTGCGCATTCCTCAATCTTTGTGCAGACCACTGAAACTGTCTCCTTCAGCTTACGGTCTTTTTCCCTGGCTTCGGTCAATTCTTGCATATTGTGAGCTGATTCCTGCTTCAGCTGATTGATATCTTTAGTGAGCCTTGCTCTCTAATCATATGAGGCAAGGCCTCTCTCATGAATATCCTCCGCAATCTTTATATGCAATTCATTCAAGTCTTCTAGGGGCAAAGCCCCGATATTAAGGTCAAGGCACGCGATCTTTACTGCCTCCTTAATTGTTTCATTCGGATAAATGAGATAGCCCAGCTTGAGGTTCAGCACGCGCAGATACTTACTTACAGTAGGAGGTATCCTCCTTAGTATGCTTGTTCCACCTACCTTCCCTTCGGAGTCTGAGTTGTGCTGGCCCAAACTTATGTTGGAGACCATTGTCTTGATTGTTTCCATAGTTTGGATCAGGCTTATCTACAGTTGTTCCTACTTGGCTTCCTTCTCTACGAGGGTCTCTTCACACACTTCCTGTACCTTTGTTGTGATTATCTCGCAGTTGTCTAGGTGTAGCTGTGGGCTGAACTCAGGTCTTTCGGCCTTCCTCTTTGTACGTCGGCTTTGCGGTTGCGTGGGGCCTTCAGTGGCCTTTCTTTTCCCTGTTGTCGTATCTGTAGGTTCACTCTGCTCGCCCTCCTTTTCCTCCTCAATGGGAGTACCAGCTGGTAGCTCTCCCTTCTTCTTTCTGTTTCCTGCTTATGTTTCGTCGCTATCTTCCTCTTTGCTCTCCTCATTTGAGTCTTTCACATTGATTTTCTCTGAGAGGGGTTCGACATGTTGCTCGTAATTAGATTCATCATCGCGTGATGCGGGAACTTTCCAATCCTCATCCCGTCGCTCTATCATCTACTCGATCATATCCTCATCCAGCCGATAAAACCCTGGATACCATAATTCTTGATCTGTGTCAGTCGTAGGCTGAATGTGTGACCGATGCCTCTTCACCATAAACCTCATGATGCAGGTATATTTTTTGGTCAATGGTTTTGTGATTCGCGGCATCAAAAGAATCACGTCGCACAACTGGTGATAGTAGATGTAAAGTACTTCATTTTTCTGGTGTTGCCTGGATGCCTTCGAGTTCGCCCATAAGTTGGAGAAGTGCGTTCCACAGCCTTGTCCTACTAAGGTTGGGGCACCTTGATACCAATCTGGCTCTTTCCATCCTATAAAGGCTATCAATATTAGCATCCAACTGAAATTGAATGGGGTTCCATTATCCTGTGTGTCCTCAACATCTGCTAGAAACTCATTAAGTAGGTACTGGCACCAATTATAAGGTTTTTTGCGCAGTGTATTGGATGCGAGTTTGATCGCGATCGCGGGTACCTCAGGCGGTCTACACTTGCGCAAAATCTTTCCTGCAAGCAACTGGGTAGTAAACTTTGTTGCGCAGTCATTAATATTGGCAGTTGGGAACCCATGTCCCTTCCGCACTACACCAAATTCTTTTGCCACTTTCGCGCTCATACCTCTATCCTGCGCCCTTTTGACCATTAAGTCGGTAGGGTCCTCACCTCTCTTATTCAGGTTTGTGATCTGATGGATCAAGTCAATATTGATGCCGACGTGCTTATCCATCCATAAGAACCCTTCATGTACACAAGTTAGTAACACACGCACCACCGCCGAAAGCTCAGTGCTCTTCGTAAAATGGGGCATTTGTAGTAGGTTCAATAGCCCAGATGGTTGGATGGCCTTTATCCAATCCTGAGCCTACAGGCTTTCGACACCAGTCTGCGGATTCACCATCCTGCTGATGTAGCCGTCAAGTCAAAATTGCGGGTAGTTCTTTGGCTTTGCCAACGTGTTCTCCAGTAATTCATGGTCATCCAGTTTCCATCCCGACACTTCACCCAATAGGTTTTCCACAATCCTCGCCCGAGTATAAATGGGTGGAATTGGGAATTCATATGCAGCATTCTTCTCCAAATGCACCGGCAGGGCGTCGTCTTTCCGTGGAGGGTTATACTCTGGCACAAGGTAAATGGGTTGGTTCTAGACTGTAGTCGATTGTTTCACTGATGCGTCGGACCTTCCCTGTTTTGTAGCTGGTTGCTTCCCCTTGTCAACCTGCCTTGCTGAGCTTCTGGAAGAAGCTCCTTGTGTTTCCTTCATGACTCCTTGAATTCCTAATTGCTCAAATAACCAGAATAGACCCTGCAAATCGTTCGGCTCTCTCATACGCTACTCTTCTTCACTTGGCTCTATAAGAGTGGAAGCAATGGAAAATACTTCGTAAAGTGGAGAATTCGCCGAATGAGGTCTATTTATAGCCTTAGCTGGTTTGGTACGTGGTCTTCAGCGGTTGCCAAAGCACTTGATGCCATATTTATTATCCAACTCACCCTATGATTTCAACACTACCATCCAATATTTTCCATCGTGCGAATTCTGTTTCCTTAAATGCCAAAAGGTTGCCGGGTAGCCAGACTGTCAACTCCATCGAGTCATCGTTAACTACTCAGCCTACCAGCCGAACTCAAGTGTGATATTGGTCACGTCGGTCTTTATGGTGCTCCAAAGTGTCATCCGCTCTTAAATTTTGAATTTTGCAAGTTCCGCCAAATTGATTAACAGCCCTCTAACCAGTCGACAAATGTTATGGTAACGGTTTCCGTTATGATGTGCTGGTGGTTTTTCGACGAGTATCGCTTCCGGGCGCGCATGCTACATTCTTTTCTGCACGACTGTTGTTCCACCTTGACTGTGCGACTATTACTTGGACTTATGCGGTGCAGCTCTTTTTGTTTTCTTTTTTTTCTCGCACACAACTTCAGTAGTGTTGCACGGTACACCTCCCTTGATCATACAGGAGTCTACGCAGCCAAGATATTGTGGTAAATCTTTAGTCTACTACCATTTATCAAACTTGGCAAGGTATCTCCGGCTAATGTAGCTAACTAGACTACTCCACCGTTAGTAACATGCATTACATTATATGAGCCAAGCCAATGCATCTTAAACTTTCCAGGAAATTTCATGAATTTGCTATCATACAGAAGGACTAGATCACCTACTTGGAAGCACATGTTCTTGATGTGGATATTGTGCAATGATTTTTCACGCTCTTTCTGTACTTGTTGGTGGAAGCTTGCGATGGAGCGATCTTCCTCCAGCCCAACCAAGTGTAGGAGCCTTTCTTCTAGCACTACATGATATTCCATGCCTATAAACATAGCTATTCGCAAGATGGGAATGATATATTCCATTGGCATTATTGCTTCTTGCCCATAAGCCAATTTGAAGGGTGTATGGCCTGTCAATTTCTTGCATGTAGTCCTGTATTCCTATAATACAAATGGAATGCACAAGTCCCAATCGTCCCGATTGATGTTGCATATCTTGGTTAGCGCATTCTCCAATACTTTGTTAAATGCTTCAATAGTTCCATTCACCTGTGGATGATAAGGCATGCTACGCTGATGTGTTGATGTATATGTAACTTCAGAATGTATTTCACCTATGTATATTGTACTCCTATAGAGATGTTATTATTCCTCTATACGGAAGTGTCATCATTTGTATTGACAAGTGTCGCAAGTGTCGTAACTTGTTGTGATGGGTTATTAGAGCACCGAGTGTGGGGTCGATCCTGATTAGTTTAACCATGGGTTATTAGACTAAGTTAGACAAGTCGGCCCTGCTAGATTATTGGGTAGGATAGGTCATGTATAAATAGAGAGAGGGAGATCTCTATTTTGATCATCTCATTATTCACTCCTACATCACTCGGAAATTGGCGCACTAGTTGAGGAGGAGGAGTAGCTGATAGTAGAAGACTATCTCTTGTACTTTGGTTGTATCATTTCTCTTTCTATCTTTGAGGAAGTTGTGGGGTTTTTCACCTTTATGGTTTTCCCCAGTGAAACTCTATGTGTCTATTGTCTCATGTGATTGCTTGGTATGATTGATATGCATTTTTATACTTGATATGTTGTACATTTTATTCTCTCAGTAAAGATACTAGAGAATGTTGAATTAATGCTCAAAAGTTAACATGGTATCAGAGCTAACTTGAGAAGAAGACATTGTGCAATGGCGGAAACTAGGGTTTCTTTTTTATTGGGTTTCTCTCCACATATTTTGGAAAAGCAGCAAGGTAGATTGACTCTACTCATCAAGGAGAATATTTCTGTCCAATCAGAATTCAATTCTGGTCACTTTCATTTTTTGCCCTAAAAATTAGGGTTTCCACAAAAATAGGAATTTCTGAAATCTGAGGACATAGCTAGAAGCTCCTTGGAAAAATTGAAGTTTAGAGCTTTGGATCGATATTTTTGGTTGGGTGAAGCTCCGGGAAACTGAAACCCTAATTCAGGGTCCTCCCTTTTGAATCCGAGAAGACTAAAAGGCATTTCCGAAGGGTCAAACTTTGCATATTTCAAATTCTGAATATACCAGGCTGATCAACTCATCAAGGCGCATATTTCTATCCTTTCATAAAGTTGAAATTCACATTTTGAATTTTTAGGGTTTCTCTGACAAACCCTAATCCAGCACTAGATCCAGATTTATGCAAATCAAGTGGTAAGACCTAAATCTTTTCTATTTCCATTTGAAGTACTCTTTAAGATGTCTCACCACACCAAGCTTGAGGATAAGCTTGAAGGGGTTGATAACTTCCGAGCATGGAAGTATAGGATTGGGTTAATCATGGAAGAAAATGAGTTGGATACTTACATAAGTTTTGAGGTCCCTGTCCCAGAGGAAGAAGACGCTAAGGCCTTGCATAAGAAGAACTTGGTCAAGGCAAAGAGGATCATTGTTGATTCTATCAAAGACCATCTCATACCACATGTGTCATCTCTAAAGACACCCAAGGAGACGTTTGACTCCCTAACCAAGCTATTTGAAGGGAAGAACATAAATCGGAAGATGACTCTGCGGAATCAATTGAAAGGTGTAAAGCTTCGGAATGGAGAGACCATTCAATCCTATTTCTCTAAGGTCTCTCAGATCAAGGAACAACTTGAAGCTGTGGATGAAGTGGTGGAGAATGGTGAAATTGTCATGACCACTCTGAATGGCCTACCTAGGTCATGGGATTCCTTTCTTCAAGGAATTTGTGTAAGAAGGAAGTTGATCTCCTTCAGTAGACTGTGGGAGGAATGTTCACAAGAAGAGGCTAGTCTTGTAGCCCGAGAAGAAAAGATGGGAAGTGAAGATCAAGCTCTCACAGCTCACACCAAAATAAGCAAGCCCAAGAAGGAGCACTCTCATTACAAGAGATCCTCTCACAACCATCAAAAGAATAAGAAGGATCTAAGATGCTTTACATGTAATGAGAAGGGACACTTTGCTGCAGATTGTCCCAAGAACAAAAGGGACAACAACAACAACAAATTCAACAACAAGAAGAAGAATAACAAAAGGAGATATCATGCTCATGCTGCTAAGGATGATGAACCTCCCAAGAAGAAGGCTAGATCAGAAAGTGATGACTCATCAAGCGAAGATGAATCTGTTCTAATCTCTGCTCTCACAGGAAATATCTCTCATAGTTGTAATGATTGGCTTATTGACAGTGGGGCTTCCAAACACATGATTGGGTTGAAAGAATCTTTTTTAAACCTATCTGAACATGAGTCACCCCATAAGGTGAAACTTGGGGATGACTACCAATATCCTATCAAAGGAAGTGGTGAAGCTTCTTACAACCTAGACTCTGGAAAGTCTTTGAATATGAAAGAGGTTCTATATGTACCTGGGCTCAAGAAGAATCTACTCTCCATATCTGCATTGGATGCAAAAGGCATGAGGGTTGCATTTTTAGATGGCCAAGTAATCATGTGGCCAAAGGGTAAGACCATAGATGATGCAGTAGTGATTGGAGAACAAGAGGGAGGATTGTACAAATTGAAGGGGCAACCTGAACATGCCTTGGTACATGAATCCATGGAGCCAAGTGAACTTTGGCATAGAAGGCTTGCACATGTGCACTATAGAGCACTACCAATTGCAAGAAAAGTTGTAGAGGGTCTTCCTGAAATCAAGACAAAACTGTAATGTCCCTTGTTGGGAATTTTATTAAAATGGCAATTTTCCACTTTTTTCCCTAGTTCGACCTTTGACTAGTTTTGATCTCTAGGTCCCAAATTTGCCCCAAATGATCCCAAATCTTCTGAGAAGGTATATTAATGATATTAGAACATAAATATGTGTTTCAAGGATGCCTTTGGACCTTTAAAATACTTCTGCAAATCCTCTTTCAATTCTGATCAATGTAGGTAACTTTACTAGTGATTTCCCTTTGACTAGTATTGGTCTCTAGGTCTCAAATTGACTCCAAATGCCTTCAAATATTCAAGGAAGGTGTATGAATGATATTATAACTTGAATATGATGTTTATGGATTAAATATGGCCACCAAAAGACCTCTGCAAACTCTCTTAAGATTCTGGACCAATTATGCAATTTTACTAGTAATTTGGGGTTCAAATCCCCATGGGGTAAGTACTGAAAATGGCTTCCCAAATGCCTCCAAACCCTCTCAAATTTATGAAAAGAGGTATGTAAGGTGTTAAGTATGTTATTAAAGTCTCATATGAACCATTAATGGATTATTTCAACTGTTCTCACCCTTTCCCATTCAACTGCAAAAATCCCCAATTCGACCCTTGGGGAAATGGCACTATTTCACCTCCCAATACAACTAAACTGAGTAAAAATGCTTCAAATTCTCAAGTACAGTATATGAAACTTGTAGAAGACATCCATGGCAGTATATTTATCACAAATATATCATATAATCATCCATTCATTCGAAATCATCATCAATACATTGGCTCACAACAAGGTAGTGGGGAAATGGCATTGTTCTTCCATTAAAAATGAGATTTATACATTTCTACTTGGAATTTCGACCTGAAAATTTTTGTAGATGAAGAAAAGAGTATTTAATTCATATTACAAAAGAAATGGGGCATTAAAAGATTCCCCAAAGAGTACAATAGCTCACCAAAAACGCCCTCCCTCAAGGATCAAGAATATGCCATCAAAACTGGAAATGGTTGAAGGAGTGAGCTGCAATAGAAGAAACCATGAGCTGCCCTGTAGCTTACACCTGCAAATAAAGACTCCATTAAAGCTCCAAATGAAAGGTCTGAATGGCCTTTCCAATTACCAACTTGGATGGGAATCTTTCACCCTCGAAATTGGCTAAGGCAAGAAACTAGTCATCCACTAGCTCTCCCTCTTCACAAATGCAATTGCAAATTCTACAAATGATCAAAGCTGGTTTCATTCTTTGTTATTGACATTTATAAACTTCTAATGTCCTCCATGGGTCGAATTCCTTCCAAGAGACTCATGCCAACTCAAGTTGGGAAGAGATTCCAAAGAACGCCACTTGTACAACAATTCCTAGTCTCCCACTTCCACCAAATCACATGTGGAAGCATCTTAGCTGCCCTAACACCCTTGAGCGCCCTCTTGGAGTCTATTTTTAGCCCTGACATGTCATATATGTCATATTTCAGCCTTCAGGTCTGATTTGTGTCATAGGTGTCATAGCATCTTCATCATTGTTGTCATAGAGCTAGGGAATCTAGCCCAAGTGTCTCACTAGCTCCAAATTGCCTCTTCCTCTTCCATGGGAGTTACTCTTCCTCTATATTTTGACCTTGGATGAGTAATTCAATGAATAATACCTTTTGGACTCCCCCAAGTATGTTACCATTCACCTTGAATTCGAATTGGTGAGAGAATGATGCCAAGTGTAGTGGGAAAATCTAGCCATATGTGGGTCCCACTTCCTCCATGTGTCTTCATGATGAAATGCCACTTTGATTTTCACTTGTATATATTTATTTATCTCCTTTATTAAATATTTATGCCATTCTAATGTTCAAACATCATTAATTATTCCCATTATTCCAAATCCCAAAGCTTCCACCCCAAACCTAGGAAACTAGTAATTTTCCTCCTTGGCAATTATTTGACCTTTAGCATCAATTTGACAAACTCTAATGAATAGGGCCAATGTGATTAGGCCATTTTGACCCAATACCAAATTTGGGACATGACAAAAACATGAAGGTGTTTTCAAAGGATGTGCAAAAGGAAAGAACATTAAGAAGGCATTTCCAAGCAGTGAAATCAAAGCTAAAGGAATCTTGGAAATTATCCACTCCGATATATGCGGTCCGATGTCATCCAGTTCTCTGAGTGGGTATGTATACTATGTCTCCTTCATTGATGATTTCTCTAGGAATACTTGGGATTTATTTCTTGAATAACAAAGATGAAGTATTCAGCAAGTTCAAGGAATTCAAGGCCTTGATAGAAAACCACACTGAAAAGAAGTTCAAGACCTTCAGATCCTATAATGGTGGAGAATTCACTTCAGCAGACTTCAAGTGCTATGCAGTATTCCAGGGATTAAGAGGGAGTTCACCACTCCTTAAAATTCACAACAAAAAGGAGTAGAAGAAGTTACTTCAGAATAGGACTCCAGTAACTCCTGCAATGAAGAAAAGATTCAGAGGGAGTCCACCCAACAAAAAAACAAAGATAAGTATTTGAATTGTCATTTCTTGTATATTTTGTTTGTTTAAATAATGTTATTCAGTGATGTATATGCTTATGTTCATAGACTTAAGTTGTGTATTATGCATATTAGAATAATTGCATTGATGAACGAGATACTACTAATATGCAAGTAATGGGTAAGTGGCCTATGGTACTGTACAAGATTCCATTACTACTTATCTAGAATGAAACCTCTTTGCTGACATGTTGGGAGTTGTGCACACTCTTAAACAATGTTCTGGTAGAGATTGGAAGGCATCTAGAAAGTTACGGGATATGGATAAATGTTGTATTGAAGCATTGGCTAAAATAATTGCATGACTGTATGACATATATTCTTATGTGTAAGATTTTGTTATGAAACTATGATAAGTTTCTAATCATGCAATTGAATTTGACTTGTAGGAAAGATCGTGTATAATCACCTACAAAAGAAGGACTACAACATTTGTTCTAGCAACAAAGAAATCTATCTATTGAAGATATTGAAGAATCTGAAGTTCCCAGGATACGGGATGCACTAATGGAAGGATGCCATGGTCGAGGAATACCAGTCGATCATGAAGAATGATGTTTGGGATGTGGTCCCAAGACCAGATGGGAAGTCTGTGGATCTACAAGATCAAGCATGTTGCAGATGGCAGCATAGAGAAATACAAAGCAAGATTTGTAGCTCGTGGCTTCTCCCAGAAAGAAGGGATTAATTATGAAGAAACTTTTTCTCTTGTAGCCAGGTACACTTCCATCAGATCAGTACTTGCCCTGGCTGCAGTGATGAAATGGAAGATACACCAGATGGATGTCAAGACAGCTTTCTTGAATGGTGTAGTCGAAGAGGAAGTGTATGTGGAGTAGCCACTTGGTTTTGAGACACATGACAGGAAGTCATATGTGTGCAGGTTGAAGAAAGCCTTGTATGGCTTGAATCAAGCTCCCATAAATTGTTATGGTAGGATAGACAGCTTTCTATTCAGTTTGGGCTTTACTAAGAGTAAAGCAGATTCCAACCTTTACTACAAGATTGAGGAAGGAAATCCTGTGATACTACTCTTGTATGTGGCTGACTTGTTTGTAACAGGTGAGGATAGTTTGATTGCCAACACGAAGAGGAAGCTTGCTGCCGAGTTCGAGATGAAGGACTTGGGGATGATGCACTATTTTCTAGGCATGGAGGTGTGGCAAAGTGCAGATGGAATCTTCCTTGGACAAGGGAAGTATGCAATAGAGATCTTGAAAAGGTTCGGGATGATGGACTGCAAGGCCATGGCCACACCTATGGCATCGAACTTGAAGCTTCTGTGTGATGCTTCATTTGATCCAGTTGATGTCACTATGTATCGTCAGATGATTGGGTCCTTGATGTACTTGACGAACACGAGACCAGATATTTTCTTTGCAGTGAACACATTGATCCAGTTCCTGACGGATCCTAGAGGTGTTCACTTGGTTGCTGTAAAGCATATTCTGAGGTACCTGAAGGGTACAATTGATTATCGGCTCAAGTATGATGCAAATCAAAATTTTAACCTATAGGGTTATGTTGATTCAGACTGGTTAGGAAGTGCTACAGATAGGAAGATCACATTTGGGTGTTGCTTCAGTATGAGATCAGGTGTGATCTCTTGGTTTAGTAGGAAGTAGTCCTGCGTAGCACTGAGTACAGTCGAAGCAAAGTATGTCACAGCTTGTTCGGCTAGTTGTGATGCAGTATGGCTTTGGAAGCTACTGTCTAAGTTATTTGATCTCTTGTTGGATGCTACTGGTATCTTTTGTGACATCCAAACTTGTGTGAAGCTGTCTGAGAACCTGGTGTTCCACGGTAGGTCGAAAGACATTGAGATCAAATATCACGGATATGGTGCAGAGAGGAGCAGTGAAGCTCCTGTATGTTGTGACGGATGAGTTGGTTGTAGATGTGCTGACGAAGCCACTAGCTAGAGTGAATGCAATGTCCCCAGTTTGACCCCATGGCATTAATATTATAAATGATGTAATATTGTTATGAAATCATGGTGAGGAGCTCAAGGCCAAGGCCCAGCCATCGATTTAGTGATGCATATGGTTTGCGTGCTAGCAATGCACATTGGAAATTCAAATATCATGTAATATGCATTTTAATAAAAATACCCACAACTAGCTATGCAATGCAACAAAGAGATGGGGGCATTATTTCACAAGGAATTGGGAGGGAAAACATTCAAACCCTTGATCCAATCAGGTCAAGCCAAGTGTCAATGAGAGAACCCATCAAACCCTCAACTACCCATGTTGACTTTTGTACCCAACCGTTGATTTCTCCCAAGAGTTGGTTGAGGTAGTTAATGCCTTGGGAATGGAGAGGTATGGCTGTCCAAATTCGGGTATGGGCAAGCCACCCTTTATGGAAAAACGTGTTTGTCTCCTTGGGCAAGAAAAGAGCCATGAATTTCTCCCCCAAGCCACAATCCATGATCATTCCTTCTCCCTCACGAGTTGAGAGCTACTTGGGCGTTTCCAGGCATGTTTGTTGTGTTTTTCCTTCATTCTCCCAGTAGAGAAGGGTGTTTTTGTGTTGTATACCAATGGGGAAGAAGGGAATGGAACGGGGGTTCCATAGAGACCGTTTTTGTTGTTAAATGCTGAGAGAGTTGGGGAGAAAACGTTTTTCCTCCCTGTGGATGCATTTCCTTCCCACAGCTCGTTTTGGGTGAGCCATGATTTGGGGAAAATCTATGGCCATCTTGTTTGTGAATTCCATTGCTAGAAATGTGTATCTATGCCCAATGTTTGTGCTTGCTATGTGAGAAATGAATATGTTGGGGTATGGGTATGGGTATTCATTGCTTTGGCTTGAGCTTGAGAATAAGCACCCATGGTTCAATTGTAGCCTGATAAACCCGGCTATGGACTGGCTTGGCTTAGATGGAATGATTAATTGGTTGTGAGAGAGTGAATGTCCCCTTCCCTTGTGAGAATCATGCCCAGCTCGGGGGTGGCCTTCGGACGGACTCAGTATAAGTTGTCGAAGAGCCTATGGCTGGGTGGAACGTTGCAGCGACATAGCTAGTTGCTTGGGACAATTGCACAATGAAGATAAGTGTTTTCTGTCTATGTATTTACTTCTGCAATGCATCAATTTGATGACTGTTTTGATATGCTGTATGGGCATGAATTGTGTGTGTGGATTAGATTTAAATTCCGCTGTGCATATTGCCTAATTTGTATCTGCACACCAATGTTTAAATTCTTATGATTCTAATTAGTGGGTTGATTCTTATGAAATGCCCAGATTTTAGTGCCATGTTCCCTTCTTTGCATTGGGTCATCAGGTGGGAATATTACATTTGGTATTAGAGATACCGATTGCAGCATTGGGCCTTTATGGGATACCTATCATAGTTGCAGAGGTAAGTATGCTTCTTGCTCAGCACTGATAGTTAAGAAAAATTTCAAAAAATTTCAAATTTTCAAAAATTTTCTAAGTTTCTATGAGTTCTGCCCGAAATTTTCAGAAGGAATTCTTTTCCGAAATTGCGGAAGGAATTCTCTTCTGAAACTGCAGAAGGATTCCGCGAGTTGTTCCGCAACGCGGAAGAGTTCGGGAAGTTGTCCCGAAACTGCGGAAGGATTCCACGAGTTGTTCCGCAACGCGGAAGAGTTCAAGAAGTTGTTCCGAAACTGCAGAAGGATTCCGCGAGTTGTTCCGCAACGCGGAAGAATTCGGCGAACTACTCCAAAACAGCGAAAAAAATTTCTAAGTGTTCGGCGTCGAAAGGAAATTTTTCGGAAGGAATTCTCTTCCGAAATTGCGGAAGGATTCCGCGAATCGTTCCGCAACGCGGAAGAGTTCGACGAGTGGGCCCGAAATTTGCGGAAGAGTTCCGCGAACCGCCCCGCAACTGCGGAAAGAATTCCGGATAGTCTTCCGCAACTGCGGAAAGAATTATGGAAAGTCTTCCACAACTGTGGAAAGAATTCTGGAATGTCTTCCGAAATTGCAGAAGGATTCCGCAAATCGCCCCGCAATTGGGGAAGCATTCTGCGAATGGCTCCGCAACCGCGGAAGCGTTCGGCGAATCGCTCCGCAATTGCGGAAGCATTCATCGAATCGCTCCGCAACTGCGGAAGCGTTCGGCGAATCGCCCTGCAACGGCGGCAAAGATTTGTTAAAAAAAAAAAAAAAAATGAGGGCGCTGCCCTCGACCCCCTTGACCCCCATTCTTCCCCGAAGACAGTCATTGAAAGTGTGAAATGCACTCTTGGGATGAGGAGCACAGATTGCATAAAGGATGGAATTCTTAGCAAGAGGAATTGGTTGTGATATCCATTATGGAAGATGAAAGGGAAAATGCCTCACCTTAAAGTATTTATGTTTATAGCATAAGAATTGCATGGTTGGAAAATAGCAAGAATGAATGATTGCACATACGTATATGTTGAATTGCTAATTCATGATAATATCATAGCTAATGATTGCTTGTATGCTTGGTAGGGAAGCCAAGGAAAGGATTAGCTATGATGTGGATGAGGAACTCCATGATGGAATGAGGAATTGAGAAGAATTCCTTAACTCCTCTCTTGCTATTGTATTTATATTCTAAAAAATTATGGCATAGGGATGCTGGAAATGCGAGAGGATAGATAGATGAAGTAAATATGTACTAAATGGCATATTGCACAGTGCACGTGAAAATGGTTTTGCATGTATATGATATTGCATATTGGTAAAAAAGTGAGAATTTACATATGCAATGAGACACTTAAGATCAAATGATGGTGGTTGCTAATAATTAAGTTGTGTTCGCATTGGTTGTAGGACCAGAGACAACCGAAGCATGGCTAAGGATGTGGATGATGATTGTTGCCTACAACCTCCGGAAGAGAGGATGGTGCAAAAAAATCCATGATCATGATGATTGGAAAAAGGACTGAGTAACCTTGGTAAGAGGCCGACTGATCAAGTAACATCAAGCGATATTAATAACATCCATGTAGGTAAGGGTTAACGGTGCTTAATTGCATGAATGTTGAAAGAGGATTTGGTAAGATCTCTTCAACTACAGTTAAACTATGATGATTTGGTTTGCATGTGGTATTGAGTGACTAAATGTGAATGTTAACCTACCAAGTATGGTCAGGTGTAGGTAAATGAAGGCAAGGAGCCTTACACCCTATAGTTTCTAGAAACCTCAATGCATTCATATCATGCCATTTGTGAATATTGGTTATGAGTTTAGCAACCAAAGCAACTGAGGACTTAAGGACCTGCCATGGTAGTGCATGTTGTACGTAGTAATCATGGTTAGGCCATAGTATGTTTGAATGCATAGTATTTATGAAATCATGCAAGATGGCATTGAAGACATGTGCATTGAAATATTTGGTAAATGTTGTAAATATGCATGAATGTGTAGGTACACATGTTGAAAAGCGTTGTACGAATGCATGAGTGTAACATATATATATGTTTCAATACAGTTAGATAATAGATGACATGGTGGACTATTGCGAATCCTGAGACCATTTCATAAGCTGCTATGAATGTAGGAGGATGATTGAATATAGAAGGTAGAAATGTGATGGGCTACTAGAGCACTCTGTTGAAGGGCAGAGCTGCATGGAATATGAAGTAATGAGTATTTACAGTTATTTAAATTGCATGGATATTGTGACTATGTCTTGCAATTTTATTGTAATAATGATGCATATATAGAAATGTATATATATTTCATTGCATTTCAAATGTTAAACAGCTGAAGGTGTTTGAATTATTGAGTATTATAATTCTGAGATCACTTCAGTGACTGTTATGGCAATGAATGATTATGTGCATAGATACTCACAACGTGTTTGGCTAATTGAAGTTTCAGTTTTAGGTAGAAAAGTCTTGTGTATGGCAATGAGGATAAGTCCATAGTAAAGACCGAGATCTACCATGTGCAGAAGAAAAAGGTTATGAGAAGGTTCTCATGGTTGTAAATTTATGCATGAAACAAATCTAAAAATTGTCTGGTTTAAGTTTATGAGAATAGTCTCATAGTTGCAAATCTAATTTCTGTAGGAAAACAGATTTACAAATTTCAGATTTGAGAATTTGCTTATAATTGCTAATGACTGTTTGGCTTATATAGAATTGTGCCAGGAGGACATGTTATAGGTGGATGTTCATGTATGGTAGCAAGGGTGAAACCATAATGGACAAAGTGATACCACTTACGAGATCCAAACAATATGAAGAGGGCCTCATTGCTAAGCAAATCCATTTCTGTAGGAGACAGAATTATAAATTCATATTGAATTTAATTATTAATGCTATTGATTGGTTATGGAACAATCATATTTGAAGCTTATTGCTAAATGTTGCTGACTGTTTGGCTATTTGACAAGGTGTGCCAGGATGACACATTGCAGGAAGACCATGTGTGATGGCCTGCAAAATCCAAACTAGATGAGAAGGATCCCATGCTTTGGGAATGGGTTTCGGGTGAAACGCCATTGTAAATGTTGATAATGTCTTAGCCGAACTGCATGTTGGTAAAGCATGTGAGTGAGATAGTAAATTATGCCAAGAAAGCATGTGTGGGTTATGGCATGTGAAAAGATTGGGGTGGCAAACCGAAGGACTGTTGACTCAGAGAAGGGAGCCCCCATTCTTCGCAAATGAAGAAAATATACATCTGTGAAACGAATGAGTATTCAGTAACCCTAACCAAGGATATACATGTCTGGTTATTAGACTTAATATGCAGAGCATGTTTTATTATTTCATTATTGTTCCAGACTGCTTGAGTGTGACTAAGGCCTACATGGCTCACATCGGAAAGGGATGCATACCTTTCAGGTGATGGGTTATGTTAGGGTTTCAATATTGACTACACCCAAAGGGAATGGACGCATTCTTGGTGTTTCAATACTTGATAGTGAATGTTATAAAATATGGTTACAATTTTAGAGCAGCAATACTGATGAGTCTGCTTATCCTTCTTGTGCTATCAGCTTACACAAATGCAATTTGGTGTTGCACGTAAGAGGTAAAGTGAAGAGAGGGTGCTCAAGAGGACTGTATGGACAGTGGTAACCTTTCTACGCTCACACTAAAGGACACTAGAAGAGATGGATAGGCCCGAGGAGCTGTGTTGCAGAAAAGGGGTATCATCCTTGTGTAGTGTGAGTGGGTATTGTGGGGCCATGCTAGCCTGCAGTCAAGTGAGTCACCTATGGAGTTCCGGGAGGGAACCACTAGTTTCATAAGGAAAGGAGCCACGTAATCATATTATGTTGTTCATATTGCCTGATAAACCCAGTCGATGTACTGGCTTGGTAATGGTTGTTGTATGCCTGATAAACCCAGTCAGTGTACTGGCTTGGCATTCGTTATTTGGGTGTTGTGGCGAATGGTTGTTGTATGCCTGATAAACCCAGTCGGTGTACTGGCTTGGCATTGGTTATTTGGGTGTTGTGGCGAATGGTTGTTGTATGCCTGATAAACCCAGTTGGTGTACTGGCTTGGCATTGGTTATTTGGGTGTTGTGGCGAATGGTTGTTGGATGCCTGATAAACCCAGTCGATGTACTGGCTTGGCTTTGGTTATTTGCATGTTGTGGAGGTATTGGTGAAGGGTTTTATTTCCTGACAAACCCAGTCGGAGAGCTGGCTTGGAAATGGTTATTGTATGCTTGATAAACCCAGTCGGCGTACTGGCTTAGCATACTGATTTTTGAAATGCTTGATAAACCCAGTCAGCGTACTGGCTTAGCATACTGATTTTAGGGATGCCTGATAAACCCAGTCGGCGTACTGGCTTGGCATTTCCTATTCGGATGATGTTGTGGAGCAGCAGGTGTGGCCAAGCATCCACCCCACAGGTGATCCAAGGCTTGTAAAGTAGAGAAGGAAACCTGTGGAGTAGCAAGGAAAATGCACAATACAGATAAGTATTCACTTTCATTTATTTCTTGTTTGGAATAATGAAGACTTCAGGTATAAGTCTTATGACAACCAAGCTAATACACTGTTGTTTCTTTGTTGGAAACCTTGGCCATTACGGGAAGCAAGGACCCTAAAAAAAAAAAAAAAAAATCTTGGTAAACCTAGAGAGTAACTGGTTGGGAGCTATAAATGCTTGGTAAAGCCAGAGAGTAACTGGTTGGGAGCTATAAATGCTTGGTAAAACCCAGAGAGTAATTGGTTGGGAGCTATAAATGCTTGGTAAAGCCAGAGAGTAACTGGTTGGGCTCTATAAAATTCTTGCTAAATTCAGAGAATAGTTGGTGGGAACATTAACCACTGGATGTTGTGGAGCAGCCGATGTGATGGCCAAACATTCCCTTAAACAATTGATAAAATCAGTCAATGTACTAGCCTGGCATTTCCTATTCGAATGATTATGGAGTAGCCTATGTGCTGGCCCAACATTCATTGTTGTATCCACGGGAAATCCAATGCTTGGAAAGCGAAGAAGGATCCTGTGGATTAAAGTGAAGACATCCAATACAGATAAGTATTTGGTTACCTTGTAACTCTTGCTTATGAATATACATGTATATGATTTAATTATGGTTTCTTAAACTCTTGTTTAGAGATAAACCTTATAAAAAAAAAATACACTAAGCATGTGAATTGATTCAATGTTTGAGTGTAGGTATTGCTGGAAGCAAGGACTATGAAAGCATCTAGAGGATGCATGTGGACATATGACTATCCTAAAGAGCTCAGTATGAGCAGTAATGAAAGATGGTGCTAGTGGAACTGTGTGGGTCCTAGCAGCCAAAGGTTCTGTAAGCAACAATGGGGAAGGGTTCCCTAGTTGAAAGGCATTAGACAGACCTTAGACACTAAGTGTCATAGCCAAGAAAGGGCAAGTCAAGCATTCACATTGAAGTGAAAGAGGCTAAGGAGCATAGAACTACCAATGATGGTGTGGCTCCGGATTGGAACAAGACTAAGAGGGGGGAACTCTTACTCTTCTCTTTCCTTTTGACGGATGCATCTCAGTAACAAAGAACTGTTGAGTGCATGTCATAAATTAATTGCTTGAATGAATTGTGATTGCTGAAATGTTTATTTTCCGGTGAAAGGATGAACATGAATGAGTTAATGTGTATATTGGGAAAGCATAAAATGTGTGGAAGTCTCATGAGTAAAGCATGAACGTTCCATGTCAATTGGGCAAATAATTGACTAATTTTAACATTGTGTTATGCTTGTCCTAACAGGAATTGCCATGATGAGTCTCACAGGTGAGAAATTGAAAGCCATTGATTACAGTTGTTACTAGCCAAGTGTTGCTGGTGAGAAAAGAGAGAGCCATTTGTGCACCATGATCATGGCAGCAGACCATTAGCTATTTGTTTTGGCTGGAAGTCTTCCTCAATTAGTTACCAGGACATCAAGGAAGATGAAATCCATGAAATTCCAGACTTGTAGATCAGCTGGAAGATAAACAAATGGAAGGGGTTGCTGTGGAGCGATGCCCACTTGAAGAACTGGAAGATCAAGCCAGCAAGAGCAGCTTGTGGAAGCCAAAGGACTTCGTCCTGAAAGCTCAAAGTAAAGGGATGAAACGCAAAGCAGACCTGTCACATCTTGTGAATTTTGAATCATGTGTAAAGTGGGTATATAATCCGAAGTATTGGAACACCGAGGATGGTGTTATTCCAAGGGGAGGGGAATGTAATGTCCCCAGTTTGACCCCATGGCATTAACATTATAAATGATGTAATATTGTTATGAAATCATGGTGAGGAGCTCAAGGCCAAGGCCCCGCCATCGATTTAGTGATGCATATGGTTTGCGTGCTAGCAATGCACATTGGAAATTCAAATATCATGTAATATGCATTTTAATAAAAATACCCACAACTAGCTATGCAATGCAACAAAGAGATGGGGGCATGATTTCACAAGGAATTGGGAGGGAAAACATTCAAACCCTTGAGCCAATCAGGTCAAGCCAAGTGTCAATGAGAGAACCCATCAAACCCTCAACTACCCATGTTGACTTTTGTACCCAACCATTGATTTCTCCCAAGAGTTGGTTGAGGTAGTTAATGCCTTGGGAATGGAAAGGTATGGCTGTCCAAATTCGGGTATGGGCAAGCCACCCTTTATGGAAAAACGTGTTTGTCTCCTTGGGCAAGAAAAGAGCCATGAATTTCTCCCCCAAGCCACAATCCATGATCATTCCTTCTCCCTCGTGAGTTGAGAGCTACGTGGGCGTTTCCAGGCATGTTTGCTGTGTTTTTCCTTCATTCTCCCAGTAGAGAAGGGCATTTTTGTGTTGTATACCAGTGGGGAAGAAGGGAATGGAATGGGGGTTCCATAGAGACCATTTTTGTTGTTAAATGCTGAGAGAGTTGGGGAGAAAACATTTTTCCTCCCTGTGGATGCATTTCCTTCCCACAGCTCGTTTTGGGTGAGCCACGATTTGGGGAAAACCTATGGCCATCTTGTTTGTGAATTCCATTGCTGGAAATGTGTATCTATGCCCAATGTTTGTGCTTGCTGTGTGAGAAATGAATATGTTGGGGTATGGGTATGGGTATTCATTGCTTTGGCTTGAGCTTGAGAATAAGCATCCATGGTTCAATTGTAGCCTGATAAACCCAGCTTTGGACTGGCTTGGCTCAGATGGAATGATTAATTGGTTGTGAGAGAGTGAATGTCCCCTTCCCTTGTGAGAATCATGCCCAGCTCAGGGGTGGCCTTCGGACGGACTCAGTATAAGCTGTCGAAGAGCCTATGGCTGGGTGGAACGTTGCAGCGACATAGCTAGTTGCTTGGGACAATTGTACAATGAAGATAAGTGTTTTCTGTCTATGTATTTACTTCTACAATGCATCAATTTGATGATTGTTTTAATATGCTGGATGGGCATGAATTGTGTGTGTGGATTAGATTTAAATTCCGCTGTGCATATTGCCTAATTTGTATCTGCACACCAATGTTTAAATTCTTATGATTCTAATTAGTGGGTTGATTCTTATGAAATGCCCATATTTTAGTGCCATGTTCCCTTCCTTACATTGGGTCAGCAGGTGGGAACATTACAGTGAAGTTCGAGTACTTCAGAGAGAGGCTTGGTGTTCTTCAGATTGATGGCACTTCAAGGAAGTAGTGATGGACACATTTGCAAGATCCATTCCGAGCATGGTGAGAGGAGGACCCTTCCATGGTTGTGGATGTAAGCGCTGGATAATGAGCATCAGGACAATGATCCAGTTACTACTCTGTTTATGCATCATGTTGGATGCTTATTATGATCAGTTGGATCATGTATATGTACATGCATCATGTTGGATGCTTCTTATGATCAATTGGATCATGTATATGTATATGTATCAGGTGGATACATTGTATGATCAGGTAGATCATGTATGATGATATGTATCAGGTGGATACATTGTATGATTAGGTAGATCATGTATGATGATATGTCTCAGGTAGATACTGTGTATGCATCAGGTGGATGCATTGTATGATCAGGATGATCATGGATGATGAGCTTCAGGATGTTGCTCGAGATGACATGCATCAGGATGATGCTATGATGATGATCATGTGATGATGTACATCAGGATGATGTATGGTGAGTATCAGGTTGATACTCTATGGCCGTGGACAGGTTGTGTAGATAAGCATATAATTTGGCCCTGGGAGGTTTGCAGATAGTCTTTCAAGGTTTTTCCTATGGCATATAATGTGGCCCTGGGATATTTCGCAAATGGTCTTTCGAGGTTTTTCTTGGGAGGACATATAATTTGGCCCTGGGAGGTTTGCAGATAGTCTTTCGAGGTTTTTCCTATGGCATGTAATATGGCCCTTCGATATCTGGCAAATGCTCTTTCGAGGTTTTGTCCTATGGCATGTAATATGTCCCTGGGAAATTCGATAGGATGGGCCATGTGCCCGTAATAAAGTCCTGGGATGCTCTTACGATTTTTTTCCATGACCACATGTCATTTGGCCCTGGGAGATCCTATAGGTAGAGCTGTGTGCTCGTAACATCCTAGGATGCTCTTGCGAGGTTTTGTGGTGACCACATGTAATATGTCCCTAGGAGATCCTATAGGTAGAGCTGTGTGCTCGTAACATCCTGGGATGCCCTTGCGACATTTTGTGGTGAGGTCACATATAATATGTCCCTGGGAGATCCTACAGGTAGAGCTGTGTGCTTGTAACATCCTGGGATGCTCTTGCGAGGTTTTGTGACACACGTAATAAGTCCTGAGGATTCCACAGTATGGCCAGTGATGAAGACCTGCAGGTGGTGGGCCTACATCCAATATGAAAAAGGATTGGCTCTATAGAAATTCCTATGACGAGTAGATCGGAGATTGATTGAGATAGTAGCAGTAGTGACGATGACGATGATTCGATGATCCAGAGAAGAAGACTTGTGCTAGCAGATCTGTGTCGAGAAATACCTTCCTAGTTAAGAGGGAGTGTTGATGTATATGTAACTTCAGAATGTATTTCACCTATGTATATTGTACTCCTATAGATATGTTATTATTCCTCTATACGGAAGTGTTGTCATTTGTATTGACAAGTGTCGCAAGTGTCGTATTTTGTTGTGATGGGTTATTAGACCACCGAGTGTGGGGTCGGCCCTGATTAGTTTAACCATGGGTTATTAGATTGAGTTAGACAAGTCAGCCCTGCTAGGTTATTGGGTAGGACAGGTCATGTATAAATAGAGAGCGGGAGATCTCTATTTTGATCATCTCATTATTCAGTCCTACATCACTCGGAAATTGGCGCACTAGTTGAGGAGGAAGGGTAGCTGCTAGTAGAAGACTGTCTCTTATACTTTGGTTGTATCATTGCTCTTTCTATCTCTGAGGAAGTTGTGGGGTTTTTCACCTTTATGGTTTTCCCCAGTGAAACTCTATGTGTCTATTGTCTCATGTGATTGCTTGGTATGATTGATATGCATTGTTATACTTGATATGTTGTACACATTATTCTCTTAGTAAAGATCCTAGAGAATGTTGAATTAATGCTTAAACGTTAACATGATGATGAGCGTGGAACTCTTTGGTTAAAGCTTCAATGGTTATGTTCAGAAAATGAGTGCCTTGATCACTCATCAAAATCTTCGGGCATCCGAACCTTGTCATGATGTTCTCATAGATAAACTCTATGGCTGTAGCTGTGCTACAATATTTTACTGGCTTTGCTTCTGCCCATCTAGTGAGGTAATCGGTTGCAATAATAATGTACCTCGCACCAGTTCGCTTCCCTGGTGGGTTAATAGGTCCCACAAAGTCAATGTCCCATTTCTCAAATGCCTGCAAGGTTAACTGTGGATGCAACAACATTTCATCTCTGCATGATGGCCTCCCTGTCCTCTGACAGACATCGCAACTCCGGCAATGTTCCTTCGCACCTTTATGGATAGTAGGCCACTATAGCCCTGTGCGCAGTATCTTCTGTGCAGTAGCCCTTCCTGTGTAGTGATCTCCTGTGACTCCTGAATGCGCATCAGCTAATATGAATGGTTTCTCATGCTCTAATATGTATCTGCGCAGTACTTCATCGGGTCCCAACTTGTATAGATGGCCTGCAATAATGGTGAAATCTGCAGCGCGCACTACCAACTGCTTCTTCTGTTGCGTAGTGAATTCTGTAGGTGCAAATCCTGTGGTTAAAAATTCAATGATGTCTTGATAATAATCATCGGCAATCTGTATAACAAACAACTACGCATCAGGCAGATTGTCCTCCAAATTTGTAGGCTCTTCTCCAGACTCAATCCTTGATAGATGATCAGGTCCTAAATTCAACCTGCCTAGCTTAACAACAATTTCAAATTCATACTCTTCAAAGAGTAATAACCATCTGCATATGCGTCCCCCTAACACTGGCTTATTGACTAGGTATTTCAAAGCAGAATGGTCAGTGAACATAGAAAAGTGTGCACCAAGCAAATAATTCCTGAACTTCTACAGCGCATATACCATCGTGAGTCCTTCTCTTTCAGTAGTGGTATAATTCCTCTCAGCAGATGAAAGCTTCCTAGTGGAAAATGCAATGGGGTGATCAATACCTCCCTCTCCTGGTTGAGCTAACACGATCCCCAATGCGATACATGATGCATCCACATGGACGTGAAATGGATTCTCCCAGTCTGGAAAAACAAGGATCGGCTCAGTGACCATCTTCTCTTTTTGTATGTCAATACCTTGTTCGCATTCTTCGTTCTAGATGAACGGTATATCTTTCTTTAACAGCTTCTCGATAGCTGTGGTGATCTGCGCATACCCCTTTATGAACTTCCTATAATAACTGGTATGCCCCAATGTAGTGTGCAATTGCTTGACTGAATTTGGTGTGGGAAAGTTTACAATGACTGCGATCTTCGCAAGATCAACCATCAAGCCCTATTTGCACACAATGTGTCCCAACAAAGTTCCATAGGGAACACAGAAAACACATTTCTTCATATTTAATGAAATTTGATGCTGTATGTATTTTTCCAGCATCATCCTGAGGTTCGCGGCATGGTTCTTCAGTAAACAGAAGATAGTCCAATCATCGAAATAAACCTCTACGAACTTATGTATGAAATCTTTAAATGCTGCGACTACCACTCTAGAAAATATGGCAAGTGCATTCTTCATACCAAAAGGCATCACGGTGTACTGGAACGACCCCCATTCTGTATCAAAAGTACTCTTGTGCCTATCTGCGAGATCAATCCTGATCTGATGGTATCCAGAGAATCCATCAGTAAAAGAATATGCCTCATTCCCTCCAACATTATCAAGTACTTCATCTGTAAAAGGGGTAGGAAATGGGTCATGCATTGAAGCATCATTCAGCTTTCTGAGATCCACACAGATCCTGATTTCACCCTTTGTTTTCTATTCTTGGATAACCATCGGGCTTATCCACTCAAATTCTTCAACAAGCTCAATAATCCCTGCATCGACCATCTTATCGAGTTCTTCCTTAACTCGTTCTTTGTATCGCGGGTTTAGTCTATACAGTCTTTGCTTCATCAGGCTTAAGAGGAATCTTCATCACTCCTACGTCTCCCTGAATACCTTTCATCTCTGTGAACTTGGTCGGGAATAATTCTCGATATTCCTGTAATATGCCCGCGACCTCCTCAACTGTGTCTTCGTCCCAATAGTATCTGATAGCAGCGAACTTTGGCTCTTCGCTAGTGCCAATGTTCACTTTTCTTGTTTTCACAGGTCCACTCATATCTGGAATTTCTAGTGGAGGTCCTTCTACCTCGCGCGATCCCTCTGACTCAGGTATCTTTATGTTGCGCGGGTCCTCCTCATCACTGTCAGCTTTATCCTCGGGTTCTTTAGTGAGGTTGTAACAATCAAGAGAATGCTCTAGCCGCTCCTCCCATTCAGGCTGTAGGCGCGCAGGTACACCATTTTCTCCAAATAATTCTTCCAATGTCATGTTTCCCTGCATGCAGTCTGGTCTGAATATTCTTTCCTTAATGAGTTGCAACGCGTCATTGATGCTCAGATGCTCGTCTTCAAAGCTAAAGTCCTGCTGGAAGCTCACAGTGAGAACATACCAATCCATTGTGCCCCTGCGCAACTCCAGGTCTACGTACCACTTCTTCATAATTGGTTCCTCCAGCGTGTGCACAAACAAATGCACCCATTATGTCTGTGGTCTTTCTACCCAAGCTTGTACACAGGCTTTAACATGATCCCTTGGATTCATTTGTCCATTATATTTTGCAAAAGGCAGTGTAACCTTCTCAGCAAACCTAATTTGCATCATAATTTTGCACTGATCCCATGTTGTCAATGTCTGCTTATGCGCAGCCCACCATCTGGCAGGTGTCTCGCGCAGTGCCATGTCTAATGCTGATACGCGGTATTCATCTGCAACCACTGCAATATATTCTTTGATAAAGCAATAAACATTAGATAAACCATCATAGGTAGGGATTGGGGTTACCTTTTTACCAATCCAATGGAGTGACTTCGTGATCGTCGCGCATCTCCTGGCATATACTTCATGCAATCTGCTTTGCCAATTCTCTAGTCCTGCATCAGAGTCTGAGATGCAAGAACTGTCACAGCACTAGCTGAGCATTCCATCTGCAGTTGGATTAGTATAATTAGCAGCATTGGTGGT
Source organism: Larix kaempferi (assembly GCA_027924585.1). Classification (NCBI taxonomy): domain Eukaryota; kingdom Viridiplantae; phylum Streptophyta; class Pinopsida; order Pinales; family Pinaceae; genus Larix; species Larix kaempferi. The sequence continues at coordinate 13,452,678 of BSBM01000372.1, read as the reverse complement.
CATCTTGTAAATACAGTCCAAGTCTTGGGCTCTGGACTCCTCCTGAATTGGTTCCACATATCGTTCACCCTACGAGGGGTCCAATGGTGCGCTGACCCTTATATCAGTTCCTTCAAATATCATTTTCATCGTCTTCAAACTTATAATGTTCGAGTTATTCATTGCCTAGTCGATACCCAGCAATGCTGGATAAGGATGGTTTTCATCCACGATTTCAATCACTTCGAAATCGGCATAGCTTCATACTCCATCAATGTCAACAATGGTGTTGGGTAACCTCCCTAAGGGTATAACTATCCTTTGATTGGCCATTCTTAACTGTACAGGTTACCATTGTAACTTTGGTTTTCCCATCTGCTACCATGTCTTCTTGGTCAAGACATTTACCTTGGATCCGAGATCAAGAATGATCTCATCCATCTCATAGTCCCCAATCTGTGCAATGAACCTCATTTCCCTTCCTATTATTTTGGGACTCCTAATGTTATGGACTGCACCATGGGTAGCCTCCTTCTCACTTCATGGCTCGTATTGGTTGAGTATTTTTTCAAATTCCACGAGAGCATCTGCGCTCTTTAATAACTGCATGTAGCTCCGTAAGAACTACACAACAGAAGTGCCTATATCTAGTACAACACGCGTTTGATCATATGCCAGCGGCATATCCTCTATTTGCGGTACTTGGCTGCACAACAGGATTCTCATCGACTCAAGTGCTGACTCTCTAAAGATATCGCGAGCTTCTGTAAATGCTCCTTTATTTTTCTGTAGGTCCAGACCCGGTCTGGTGTTTTTCTTGCCACTTTTATAATCCATACTGGTTCACTAGGAGTCTTCTTAGCATCTGCCATTCCAGAAGTCGAAGCTTCTGCACCTCTATCTCTTCCTATATTGGCACCACTACGCATTACCACGTTTACGCTTGGATCCGCGATTCTGGTCTCTGCTGCAATCAACTGAATGTTGGGATTTGGCGGTTCTGTCCTTCGTTGTTTCTGCATTTCTACCTCCAGCACTGGGCAGTCTTTGATAACATGCTCAAACGATTTACAATAACTGCACGTGGTGCATGGGTTTGTACAATCTCTAGAGACATGACCTGGCTGGCCACAGTTATAGAAAATTACCTGGCCATGGCCTCTCCCCTGCATCGGGTGGGAATTTCTTCCTCTCCCGCGGTATCCACCACCACAGCCTCTATATCCACCCTGATCATGGGCATTCTCTTTTTTTGGCTTATTTTATTCTTGGACACGGTACATTCCAGCACCTCGCATCGCTTCCATATCTCGCTTCCTTTCATTCATCAGTTCATATGTGTGACAGTTGGATTCGTCATGTCCAACTGACTTACAAAAATTACAATATAAGTTTTTAGGTGTCTTTACATATTTCTGTATTAGATAACAGTCCTCAGGTCGGTGTCCTCTGGTTCTATAGATTTCGCACCATGGCACCTAGTTCTGATTCATATTCATTGGGTTCGGTGCACCACTGTTAAGATAATCCTGAAATAAGGGGCAATGTTCTCTGGTGTGGCCTTCCCCTTTGCACCCTGTACACCAGACCTCCTGCCTCTGTTCATATCTTTGTTCCTTTAAGTTCTTCATACTTTGCAATTCTAATGTCAAGGTGGTTAACTGGTTCTGGATTTGAGACATCCTAGAACTACTTTCTCCAATTGGTGAAGCCTCCAACTTCATTGTGATCTCTAAGGCCTCTGCCTGCGACGCAACCTTCTATTGCATCAGTGGTTGTCTGATGTGGGGCAACAACATAGCGATGAACCATTCCTTGTGCTGTTGTGGAGCTATAACAAAGCTTACTTTGTCCAACAATGTCTTAAATTTTTGGTCAAATTCCCACACCATCTCGGTAGGTTTCTGCTTAATTTATTTTAACTCTGTTATGCACTACGATTCGGATTTTGGTTTCTTAAACTCTGCTACGAGTACAGCCTTGATTTCCAGTAGGGTTCTCGGTTGTTCCTGAGAATATTTCATAAACCAATGCAATGCTCTATCTCTGAAAGTAGTGATGATTTGCGCTCTCTTCACAACATCATCCTGAACTTGCTTCACACTCCATACGGCTTCACATAGAAACCAATGTTGATCAGGGTCTTCTAGACCTGTTCCTTTGAATATCGGTAGTTTGATGTCGTTATCGGTCATCCTCCTTCCTGGTTGTGCATATCCTTGGGTAGTGTTCTGATTCTGCGAGGATTTTTGAGCGGAAAAAGTAAAGGGAATACTTGGACTATTCTAAGGATAGGTATTCTGAACTGGAATAGTCTGAGCTGGGATGGTCTAAGCACCCATGCCTGCAGTGCTAACAGTATCAACGTTATGTGGGGTGGGTTGCGCTACACTTGCAGTGGGTAGGTTTTGAGATAGGGGAAGCGCGATATTTGCAACCGACAGGTTTTGAGGTGTAATAGGGTGGATGTTAGCTGATGACGACGCGGTCTGATTGGTAAGGTCACATGGGATTTCGGTATTCACACAAATTCCAAGTCCTCCGGGGTTCTTTTCTTTATTAAACTTATATCTCTTTCCACTTCTTAGATTATGGGTTTCTTCGTCAAAGTCACTATATATACTTTCTACCATGACAAAGTCAAAAATATTACTGCATTCTTAAAATGCCTTTCTCAGCTAAAAGCATTTTAATGTATAGACTAATATTGTTCAGGTACTTACCTCCGAATCCTTCGAAAAAGTATGCTTCGGCTTGGTTATAGGATTTCAGCATGTCTATAGCAAATTCTGTTACAAATCCTTCAAGTATACTATCAACCCAGAAGTTGACTGCTCGCGACAGTGGGTTGTCTATTGCTTTGAGTTGCGTTGTGAGCTCTGGAGTCCACTCTATAAGTACTCCTCCTTGAAAACAGGTTTTCTTATCTACGAGTCGCTATATCCACTCGTGCAGCTTGTTTCCAAATGAAGCCCAGAATATCTCGTGAATATATTTCCACAAATATTTGTTCAACCACTCTACATCAGATAGACATGGGTGTTTGTTCTCTTTCTTTGCAAAAGCTCTTTCGGTCTTATCACACCAATCCCAGATATCCTTATTTTCTGGATGCCAATTGTCTGAACCCAATGGGAACAAGTATTCTTCTTCACACATTACTTTCCAAATACACTATTGCATCACTGGTCTTATCCGAGCAATGAAACCATTTGTTGGCTTATATAACTGAGCTAGAGGTTTCCAATATAGACCCAGGTACTTTGTGGTTCATGGAACCAACAAAACCCCTATTCACCGGCCCTTTCGGCAACAGACTACGCACAGCCTGAGGTCTCACCCGAGGTGAAGTTGAGGGGGTGGTTGCGGAATCAAGTTTCCAAAAACTGGTGATGCGAGTTTAGAAGGAACTGATGCGCAGCGCAGTAACGGGCTCTTGCTACGGACAACCGACTGTGCAAAGTCTCTACTTCGCGTTGGATACTTCAGCAAGCAGCGGTGCATGCGCAACCAGTGCGTCCAAATACTTCGTGGTATGGGATGCCTTCTGCGTCACGACGATAAGCTATTGACATCTTATCATGCAGCGCACACAATGGGTCAACGCATCAACGAGACCGTGCGTCTACTTCAAGACTTGATCAATTCTATTCAGCCTTACTTAACAAACTTTATTCATTCAACAACACTTAGGTTATTATCTGTATGGCGTATGTAGATGAATGAAACATACACTACTGTGCGCTCCAACGATGCGCTCAAATTCGGAGTTCAAGTATGTGATTATCCAATAGATTCATACATTCAAATACTTAGAATTGCTGAACACTTTACATCCATCCACACATGTATTACCTAACATATTATTCCCACCATTCCTGCAGCGAATACATATAAAAGCAATCACATAACAGATAATCTGCGGTATTAAAGATCCATACTAAGCAAATGAGCAGTTGCAAACACAAACAATCACACGACACAGAATTTAACGTGGTTCACCCCCCAAATGGAGGCTACGTCCGTAAGAATTGTTGTTAAATTGATCTTTTAGGAAGGGTACAATAGTTCTTAGTCTGCGCACTCAACTGCAGACTCTCTTCTCTCACATATAGGTCTCTATGCACACAGCTACAGAGCCTTTACAATAACTTCAAGTTCAAAGATTCTAACAATGTTCAACATTGAAGAGCTAATCCTTTCCCATACAAAAATGCCTTATTTATAGATCATGCCCATGGGTTGTGTCTTTACAATCAGTAGGCCGAAACCCTAAGGTTTACAAAACTAGCGTGGTTAACTGCCTCCCTAGTTTTCGTCATCGACAGCTTGCTCCGCCTGCTCCAGGCCATCCTGTTGGGCCACTCGTGGCTCACATGCTCGTCTGACAGCCGCAGTCGTCAAAAACGGTTACAACTGCATCGTTGCCTGTCCCTTTCCACTCCTTCCGCCTGCCTGTTGCCATCGGCATAGTGGCATAGCTTCTCAACTGCTTGCCGCCACTCTCCTTGGCAGGTCGCTTTCCTCTGCCTTCTACCTGTCCTTTGCCCAAAATAGGTCACTTCCTCGTCTGACCTTTACCTATATCTCTTACCAAAAATAGCTCATGCGCGATACCTACGCATCTGCGTTCTGTGCGATCCTACTTAGCTATTGTCGATGCGCGACATGCGCAATTATCAAAACTGCTCCCATGCCCTGTCGCAACGTGCACTTTCTAGCACTTATGCAAGTGTTCCAACTTGGGCCCCACCCAACAATTACTCAATGCAATAAATGCTAAGTGGGCTATTCAACCTCATGAGAAATTGTTTATTAACACTATTAATGTTCATGAAAGACAAGGTCATGCTTGAATAACTTACTTTTGATGGTGAATTCCAATATGATACTTGAATTATTTCATTGATATAGATCTTGATTTAAATGCTTTCACAAATCAAATGGCCAACCTAAGTGAGAATGTCACGAGAGATATTGCTTTAAATGATTTGCAAATGAAATGGCCAATATCAATGAAAATATCATAAAGCCTTTATATTTTGTGGCACAATTGATAATTCACTATTAATCTCCAAAGAAGCATTCAATAGTTTGCATTGCCTTGTACGCCCCAGTGTGTGCCTTCTCCCCTTGTTACAACTATAGATGATGGACAAAATCAAGAATTAGGACCTCATATTTGCATTATATGGAGATTATCAAGATTATAATGTCTTGTATTTCAAAGTTATCAAGATTATTAACAAATATGTAATTAAATACTCGTGTTTTTGTATAATATTGTGTTTACACTTCAATAGAATATGCATGCCCTAACATTGAAATGCTAAGTGAGTTCCACTAAAAACTTTTAGGGAATGCAAAGCACAACATAAGCAACTTGTTTAAAAACTTCATTGGAAGACTTGATATATATGCATTTTATCCCCTATATAATCACTATCATATGTGTGTACATGAAACACTATATCATCATGGAATTTAAAATGGATTTACAAAGGAAAAAAAATTCTAAAATCCCATACAACTCTTTGGATGAAATGAGGAAAATTAATGCTTTCTTATTTCTCTATGATACTACAGATATACTTATTAGAAAGAGAATGCTCAACCATATAAAAAAAAACTATCCATATCTAAAACTACCCTACCACTTACAAATCACCTGAGTAATTTATGAATTACTTTTTACACTTGAAACAATGATGGAATCAATCTTAATTTTGCATATTTATTTTTTTACAAGAAACAATCTTAATTTTACATATATATTTGTTTAGAAACTTTCTCTCAAGTAAGTTAACTGGCATTTGAAAACCCAAGAAAATGTGTGATCAGTTTCTAGCATGTTTTATGTGTTGTAGTGATAATCCACTAAAGGACTTACAACGAGGGATTGTCTACTCACTAAAAACTTTACATCTAAAGAGTGTGATGCAAGCAAATATGTAATTTTTGGATTTGAAAGAACAATTAAATTTCTTCAGTTTGCCAAATTTATGAATTTATAGGGGTCATTTATCATAGTCATTTGGGGTCAAAATGTTGTTTTGGTTGGACTTTTTTAAAGTGATTGTGTTGCATCTATTTAAGCCAGTGTTGGCTTGACTGATCTTTGAGAACAGTTCTGAAGATGTTTCATTTTTTTCTAGTGTTACTTTTAATGGTTGTTTTGGGACAATGGTGGTGTGTAGCAGTGACACTAAATGGGTGAATTAGAGTGTGATAGGATGCCTCTAGGTGGTCTAGGGTATCACCTCCCACCTAAGTAGAAGCATAAATTACATTTCACTACCATAAAAATGAATTACTTTTCAAGTATAACATTTTATTGGTCAGGTTTCACCTCCCCCCATGTAGAAGCAGAAATTACATGTCACTCCCATAATAAAAAATGATGTTACAACAAGTCAAAAATTCTTCCCTTTCATTGAATCTACAAATATGGTTGATAATATCCTTGTTATTCATAAATATGTCATCTACAAATTCAAGGGGAACTAACCTTCTCCCCTAAAAAGTGATTTCAAATAGCTATTTGTTTTTCTCTACTCTAAAACAAAAGATGTTTTTAAACCCCTTTTGATCTAGGCCCTTGGTTTATGGGAAGCGTTGTTTTTTTTACTAAATATTGGACAAACAATTTGAGCCCTTGAAAAATTCTTCCATGTGATTCCTTTATTGGGTTAAACTTCCTAGCCCTTGAATTATAGCATGGCTAGATATTTGATGTTATTGACAACTTCAGGGGATCACTGGAATATTTACGCATTAAAAACAATTTAATAGAAAATTGGACAAGAATATGTATAGACTTGGAATCATAAGAATTCAATTGAAATCAATCAATGCTTCTCTTAGATATTTAGCTTTTAGCTATACAATTAGTTCTTTATCTTTTGTCTTGATCTAAGAGTTGCTTTCGAACATCCACATTGTGTAAAATTACTTTTAGTCCAACTAACTTAATTTTGTCGTTATTAATAAAATTATCTAACCAATATCATCTTATCCACAATTTCATATAGAGAGCTTGTTGATTGGATCTAGCCTGAGTGGTTGAAGGATGGAGTATCGTCCTCTCCCCAAGAGACAATCCCCAATGTATAAATAAGTGATTTCTACACTGAACAAATCAATTCAGGAGTTATTATCTCTGATGGTGGTATCAGAGCTTGGTGAATATTGGCATAACTCTTGTTGCTCAGTCCAGGAGGTCTACCTTCTTGCTTTCTCTCATTTTGGTTAAGTCTTCCTAGTCTCATCATTTGAGAGGTGTTTTCTACACACTACGCCCTCCTCATCCCTCAGACCTGCAAACCCTATTTTTGACACTCATATCCATACCTTCCCATTGTATGCTTGGTGAAGCAGTTCTCCTCCCTTATCCCATGAAGAGACCACCGTAGAGCTGGAAATTTGAAGTATTGTATGAAGACTATTGTTGTGCTTTGTATGTTGTGAACCATTGAGAGTGGAAACCCTAATTTTTGTTGTTGCAACCAAATTGGTGCAAGTGGAGTAACGTCGTTCAATGCTCATGCGATTGGAGTGAAGACTCAATGAAAGGAGATGCACTGGCATCATTTTATCTTTAAATTATTGTTGCAACCTTTCTCAACACCTCCATGAGGACATTTGTTGAAGTGTTGATAGTGTAGAAGTGGTTTAAAGTTGAAGAGTTATGATTTTGCAAAATAGAGATGCGATTTTGTAGACTGCATTGTGTGTGTTGGATACTCTCTCCTCCACTACGTTGAAATCTGAGCTATTGTGGAAGATTGTAGATCCAAGGCCTGAAGAGACCATCGTCGAAGATTGTGGAGCAATTGTTGAATGTTGCAAATAGTTGGAGCTCACGAGTATTGAATGCTCTTGTGTTAAGCTCTCTCCTCTTATGGTGAATGCTCTTGTATATCGCTTGTATACTGTGAACACTCATGCGGTGAGCCCTCTCCTCCTCCTCATCACTAGTGCATGAGCTCTCTCCTTCTCCAAATTAAGGTGAGCTCTATCCTCTTCCATTCATCACGTGCTGCGTGGAACCCGAACCCTTTCCATACCACATTTCTCAGCATTGAAACTGCGTTGTAACAGTAATATGAAAATGGAGTTGCAAGATGCATACTGCATGAGTTGGTGCATACATGAAGTGAACCCTAATTCGAGCCAAGTCTAGAGCTGATATCGGTGGAGATTGGAGTATACACTGGTATTATTTCATTTTATTTTGTTGTTGTGAACTCAATGATTGGAGTATAGCTACTTATTTCCCATTATATCCATATCTGGATATTCTCAATAACTCGGAATAAACTCACAATTTATGAAATAACCCACATTTTGATAGATATAAGATGATATATAATTGGTGATTGAAAATAATTTACAATGCTTTTGCCTTTATCTAATCCTACTAATGCATTTTCATCGAAAGGATATGTCTTTTAATGCAAATGATTTAATTATTATTAGTATTATATTATTATATTACTATTATTGATTATTTAATATTATGTTTGTTGCATTGCCTTCCCCTTAAGGGAAGTTGTGTCATCTGTTATCACTTAGAATTTCTCCTTTGGTTGTGGAAGGATACTTCCAAGGTAACCTTTTCAAACCAATCTTTAGGAGGGAAGTTGGCTTTTCCTACCAGAGAGGGATATCTCAATAAATAAATGCAATAGCCATAAATATTTTAAAAGATAAGATTAATATTGCAAATGGCTGAAACATGGGGATACCATTGGAGATGGAGTCAAAATCAGGAATTTTTAAAGATAAACAGAGTGTAGGCAATATGATTTTTCACAAAGGTAGGATAGTTATTCATTTACAGTCAAGTTCTTGCTTTGAGGTGGTAATAGAAGAAAGATGAACAATCTATTAACATTGGGCACCAAATAAAGATGAATCCAATATTAACTTTAGAAGAAAATATTTATGGATATTTGAATCCGATGAACCAGGGCATAAAAATATGAATTCTGAATCAATTTAATATCATTCAAGTATGAAATATAACACAATGAGAATAGGTAACGGAGATGACATTCACATGAGAAAAAGGAAATACAAACTGTAAAATAACAACACGAGAATCTTTGTTCTGGAAAGTTTATGCTCAACTCTGCAAAAATTTGTTTAATCTTTGAAAATGCTCAATACAACATAAGTTTCATTCTCACGGGTTTCAACCCTAATTACATCTCAAAACATGTATTTATACATAAATCCTCCTTGAGCAAAACCTAAATACCTGTTTCCAAAAATAGAAAAATTCAACTACTTATTACATATTTAGACTATTTTTGTTAAAACTTTAGTCTTAGTAATCTTCAAAATGGAATCTCTTTCCATTTTCTTTATCAAATCCATATTTGGCACAAATTCCTGTTTGGACAAGTTTATTCATTAATGCAAGCTATATTTCATTTTCCCGTACTTTTCAATTGTCTTCCATTGTTCTGTAGAAGGAATTTCATAACTCGTCATCTCCTTAACCAAGACTTTCATTTCCACATGATCCACATAAGATATAGGAGGTAACTTTGATCCTACCATTTTCAACTAATTTAAAATCTCGAAGTCTACTGTTAGCTTCTCCAATATTACCTTCCCTATCAAAACTTGAGTCATGCCTTCGAATTTTTTATGATCCATTCGAATTTGGAACAATGAAGTCTTATAGTTATTTTGAGAAATTAATTTGTTTTCTTCATCCCAAAAGGAAGGGAGTCCTTTCTAAAATAAATATGTAAACAATTTTTTGAAGGAGTTAACCTGTTGCATCATTTGGTTTTCCTTTTCCTGGACATTTTCAACATGGTGATGTTTCCCGATGATCCTTCTAGCCCAAGTTATAACTGCAATCATGTTTTTAATCATAAACGCCTTCAAATCATCTTCTGTTAAAGTATTTAGAAAATCAATCATGTTCTGAGTTGTTTCTCTTTGTTTTTTGTCTAGAGTTTCTTTCATGACTATACAGCTCTGTGTAGTTTCATTTACTAGTGTTTCTTTACTCCTCATAAAATTCAAATATGGTCTGAATTTTGCAGCCTCGGCTATTATCAAATTCCTGGCACCTTGCAACGGAAGATGCCACGTAACCTGTGAAATTAATGTATCATTCTTCTCAACCAATTCTTTATTTTTATTTTCAAATTCTTTTTTCTCTTCCTCTTTTTTCTTAATCTCTTCACTCAATTTATGATTTTCTACTTTCAATTCTTTAATTTCTTCTTCTTTGAGACTAACCTAGGACATAGCTTGAATTAAACTTTACGTGCTTGTTTCTTCATTTCCTTGCCTTGTTCCTTCTTTTTCCTTTGTTGCACCTACTTGCTTTTCTTTCAAATTCTCAATTTGAGCTATAAAACCAGATTTTTCTTTTTCCGGAGTTATAGATATAGCTAAACTAGCTTACCTATCTAAGAAATCAATAACATATCAACATAAATCATAACAGAAAGAGAACAAGGAAAAGAATACACCAGATATACGTGGTTCACCCAATTGTGCTACGTCCACAGGAAGGTTGTCTTCTATTATCTCCAGAAATATCCTTCAATCTTACAAGAGAGCAACTGCAAATAACCCCAATACAATATAGCATAGAGGTTGTGAGCACAATACAATGTGTTGTGATAGTATGATTGAATATATGGATGTGACTCCCTTGATCCTATTATATGCCAAGAGATGTGGAGGAATTACTCTCACATATTTCATGTGGGATAATATAATTCTCCATAATAACATCTATTTATATAACAATGGATATCAAGAGTATAATTTACCATAATGAATAGGGGATATAATGTATTAATCTTTTACATAAGATTCTAGATATCGTCCAACATAATACAAAAACATTATTACCTTCCAAGGAATATAATTAATATATTCCAACACTCCCCCTTAATAATGGTTGGGAGAAAATCCCACACTAGCACTAAAGAAGGAAGGAGTCATTACTGCTCCCCCTTGATGACAACTTCCCTCATCCCAAGCAACGAACGAAGATGCACATACTTCATTGTTATTAAGGATTTGGTGAAGATATCGGTTGCCTGCTGCTCGGTAGGACAATAATCAAGAGAAAGAATATCATCTGCGACGAGACCTCGAATGTAATGAGAATCAAGGTTGAGATGCTTTTTCTTGGAGTGATATACCGTATTATAAGCAAGTTGAATTGCACCCTAATTGTCACATTTCAACACAGTGGACGATTTCGGAACCAAACCAAGATCAGTGAGAACATGTCGTAACCAAACTGCTTCTTTAGATTCTTCTTTGGTTGCTCTATATTATGCTTCACATGAAGATAAAGAAAGAGTCTTCACCTTCTTGTTGGACCAAGAAATAGGACTTGAACCAAGTTTAAATATATAACCAGCAATTGACCGTCGATCAGAACTGTCACCTACCCAATCAGAATCTGTATATCCAGAAAGTGAAACTGCAGCATCGTTCGAATAAAAGACACCATAGTACAATGCCCCATGTAAATATTTTAGAATTCTCTTGGATGCCTGCCAATGACTTTCATGAGGTTGTTGCATGAACCGAGAAACCATATTGATGGAAAAAGAGAGATATGTTCTATTGTGAGTAAATATATCCAATTGCCCACGAGCTGACGATAAAGAGTAGCATCAACAAGAGGAGTGGTACACTCAACAGTTAACTTTACACCGGACTGAAATGGAGTAGGAGCAGGTTTACAATCACTCATATGGAAACGAGCCAATAAGTCTATAGCATACTTCGGCTGAGAGAAAAAAAATACCATCTGCCATATGCCAGATCTGAAGACCCAAGAAATAGTGCAATATACTGAGATCGATCATTTCAAACTGCTTTTGAAGTTCACTTTTCATACTTTGAATTAATACAAGTTGGATGCCATTGATGATTAGATCATCCACATATAACACAATAATGAGTATATTATCACCAAAGTTATTAACATACATATTAGGATCATATATACAATGCTTAAAACCATTGTTCAAGAAATATGTATCAATTTTATCATACCAAGCCCTAGGTGCTTGTTTGAGACCATATAAAGACTTGTGTAATTTGCATACAAAACTTGATGATTCAGCATTAATAAAACCAGGAGGTTGTTGCATATAAATTTCTTCATTAAGATCATCATTTAAAAAAGCACTTTTAACATCCATTTGGTGTATTTCCCATTTATGAGATGCAGCAAGAGATAAGATGGTTCTTATTGTATTCATTTTAGAAACAGGAGAAAAAGTTTCATTATAATCAATACCTTCAAGTTGATTAAAACCTTTGGCAACTAATCTAGCTTTATATTTTTCAATATGTCCTTCTACAGTAAACTTAGTTTTATAAACCCATTTACAACCAACTAAATTCTTTCCTAAAGGAAGAGGAACAAGATACCAAGTCTTTTTCTTCATAAGAGATTCATACTCAGCAGACATAGCTTGTTCCCAATGAGGTTGACCCTTAGCTTGATCACAAGAAGTAGGATCGACTGTGGTCAGAACTTTGGTCATAAGAGCAAAGTTAGATCTAGTTCTACGAGTATCGGAAGGATTACCGATCTCACTGCCTGCAGATTCAAGATCTTTTTCGGGACCAAACAGGAAGGTTAGAAGGAACATAAGTCACTTCAGGAGCTTCAGGACATTCAGGAGGAACACTTGAAGAAGAGGGTGAACTAAGATCAAAAACAGGCACAGAACTGGAATAATGAGTAACATATATAGGAGTAACAGGAGACAATGGAATATCCAGGGTAACATGAGGTTCGATAGACTCAGGTGGTGAAGAGACTTCAGTAAATTGAACATCTCTTCGTATTATGACACTCTGATTAGAAGGATCAAATAACATGTAATCCTTCGAATCCTTGGCATAACCAATGAATATACACTTGTGATACTTGGGTTCTAAATTTTTTTTTTTATCATCGGGAATATGAGCCCAACATTCCCAACCAAACACCTTAAAGTTACTAATATCTCATTTTCTACCATTCCATTTTTCCTCATGGGTAACATGCTTAACAGCTTTTGTAGGAAATCTATTTAAAATAAAATTAGCACAATTGATGGCTTCATCCCAAAAAAATTTGTGTAATCATTTAGAATAAAGAATACATCTAGCCATTTCAACTAAAGTTCTGTTTTTCCTTTCAGCAACACCATTTTGTTGAGGTGTGTAAGGAACAGTCTTTTGATGTTGAATTCCATGTTTAGAAAAAAAATCTTCAAATTATTTCTTAACAAATTCCCCCCCATTATCAGATCTCAAAGTCTTAATCATTTTCAACCAAGGATTTAAATGCTTGAAACTTTGAAAAAGTGTTACTTTTATTTTTCAAAAAATAAACCCAAGATTTTCTACTAAAGTCATGAATAAAAGTAAGAAAATAGACTGCATGAGATATAGAAGAAACTTCAAGAGGACCACAAATGTCACTATGAATTAATTGCAAAGGTTCTTTAGCACGTCAAGCTTTACCCTTATCAAACATTTATCTATGATCTTTACCAAGTACACAACCTTCACAAACACCGTTAGTAGACAAAATATTAGGCAAGCAATGTACCATTTTAGTTAACATTTGCATTTTACCATAATTCAAATGACCCAATCTTTCATGCCATAATTTACTTAGTTCATCAGCATGAGCAATATAGGAATAAAAAGGTTGTCGTTTAGTTGAATCAAAACCAACAAATTTATATAAACCAGTAGTATGATCAACAGGACCAAAAGAAACTACTTTAAAATTATGATGATATCTCTAAGAACATATTTATCAGGCCAAGCTTCAAATTTATATCATTTTTTACATGCACGATAAATAGAAAGCAAGTTGGTTGGCATGTGTTCAACATGAACAACATCTTCCAATTGACCATTAGCAAAATTAACATTACCAGAACCAATTACGAAAAGTTGTTTACCATCAGCTATAGATACTTTCTGAGATGTGTGTTTATTATTGTCATAAGATGTAAATAAAGATGCATTACCAGTCATATGTTTAGATGCACTAAAATCTATTATCTATTCCACATTAGATGAAGAACTACTAGACAAAACAGCAGATGCACATAAAGCTACTTGTGATTCATCGGAACCTTTCTTTTTAGCCTTAGACATTAAACGTTTCTCTTTAAAGCAATTCTTTTCAGGAAGGTTAGTTTTACCACAATGCTTACAAGGACATACACATTATTCTTCTTACTATTTTCATGATGTGCATTAGAAGCATGACCAAATTTATTAGCATGATTTGAAGTGTGTGAACAAGAAACTTTAGCATTATTAAAACTCTTATTAGGATTCTTATTATGTGCCATAAGAGCTTTATTATGTGAGACTTGTCCTGAAACAATCAACCTTTCGTGGTAATTTATCAACCCTTTACAAAAATCATTAAATTAGGTTTCGTGGTATTTTGAGACAATTCAAGAGCTCTATTCCTAGTTTGGATGAACATGTCAAAACAAGATGGCAATTTTTGTTCTACAAGAATTATAAGAGCGGTGTCCGTCTTCTTGTAATCTTTACCACAATTTTAAACTTTTCAATTCAGCAAGATATAATTCTACTCTTTCAAAGTTACTAGGACCTAGCAAGAAAATATTCTTTTCAAGGTAATAAGCATAAACATCATCAAATTTATCAAATAAAGAAGCAATAATTTTCCATACCTCAACTAGGTTGTTTGCCTCAATACTTACCTAAAGACTATCTGAAACCGTTTGACCAATGAACCCTCTTGCTTGATCACATTTATCTTCCCATATAGCCACATCTTTAGCATCAGCGAGTTTCTTGTGTTCACCATTAAAAATCCTCCATAGATTCTTACTCTTGGGAACATCAATCATTTTTCTTTTCCATGCAAGATAGTTAGGACCAACAAGTTCAGGAACAGAAGCTACTTCTGAAGTCATAATGATAGAAATTTTGACAGTAAAATTAAACCCAAATGCTAGAAATGACAAGGAAAAAAGGGTGAATAATAGAGAACTGATACACTTTACTGATCGGATCAGAAGAAACACATTAAAAAAACAAAAAATTTACTTACAGCCCTTCAAAAAAGTGCCAAGAAAATTCACTCGTGGGTCTATCACAGGAAACTCGCAAGTAGATATGATACTCGCGGGTTCTGCACAAGACAGTTGCGGGTTACTTGCGGTTTTACAGTAGAGCTAGATGCGGGTGCGCGGGTCTGTAAAATAAAAGGTCGTGATTCTACAAAGTTACTCGCAGTTTCGCAGTAGGAAAATTCGCAGTTACACGCATTGTCTGCAAAGTAAAGTCACGGGTGTCCAGTTTTAGGCCAAAAACAGTGTCGATTAATCCACTTAAGGAAACCTGCAAAAATATACCAAACTTAGACGAAAAACACCAGATCTGTCAACCATAATATAGATCTCCTTGAGGAAAATCCAAAAATCATATAGATCTACAAAAAAAAAAAAAAACAAGAGACGCTCAAAAAATTTCTGCAAAAATCTACACAACAAAGTTAGGGTTATAAAAAAAACTGCAGAATCATGCCCAGATCTGAAGAGAAGCATAATGGATACCAGATAGAAAGCAAATATACAAAAAATAAATAATGCCTGGATGATAATAGTTATTGATTGAAATTTGTAGAAAGTGCTAGATCATAGCAACCAGCTTTGATACCATGTCAGAGTTATAGATTTAGCTAAACTAACTTACCTATCTAAGCAATCAATAACATATCAACATAAATAAGAACAGAAAGAGAACAAGGAAAAGAATACACCAGATATACGTGGTTCATCCAATTGGGCTATGTCCACGGCAAATTTGTCTTCTATTATCTCCAGAAATCTGCTTCAATCTTACAAGAGAGCAACTAAAAATAACCCCAATACAATATAGCAGAGAGCTTGTGAGAACAATACAATGTGTTGTGATAGTATGATCAAATATATGGATGTGACTCCCTTGACCCTATTATATACCAAGAGATGTGGAGGAATTACTCTCGCATATTGCATGTGGGATAATATAATTCTCCATAATAACATCTCTTTATATAACAATGGATATCAAGAGTATACTTTACCATAATGAATATGAGATATAATGTATTACTCTTTAACATAAGATTGTGGATAACTTCTGACATAATACAAAGACATTATTACCTTCCAAGGAATATAATTAATATATTCCAACATATTTCTCCCAATTTACTTGTTGTTCTATGAATTTAAGCAATTTTGCTTTACAATCATCTAACTCCTGAGAGAGAGTTTCTTTCTCTTATTCTAATACTGTTAATTCGAATGCCTGAATTAACTGTGTAGCTAGGATTTTAAGCTTCTCTTTGAGCAACTAAATTATATTTTCTTTCTCATTCAAAATCTTTTTAGTTGCTTGTCTTTTATTGGGTTCACTATCCATCTCCACCAAATCCACCTGTAAATTTTTAATTTGTTGTTGGTGAGATTTATTCTCAGTATTTTCTTGATTTAATTGGGTTTCCAACCTACTCACTATAGATTGAAGCTTTGAAATCTTCAAAGTAGCCTTCATCAAATCTGTGTATATCACTTCTCCAGTTTTCCTGTGCAGATGAATCTTATCTGGAACTGGTATTTTTTGCAAATTAATCTTCATCTCATTTGACCTTTTCCTCAGAAGCCACTGCCAAATTTAAAGTGTTCCTCGCATGATCTCTGACAGTTGTCAAAGAGACCTCTTTATCTGATATGTCTCTAACTTTAGGAAAAAGCTTATTGGCTTTCTCAGAGGAAGCCTTTTTATCTTGACCATACTTGATGTATAAATGAGTCTTTGATTTATACTTGTCACTAGAATAAGCTCTCTTTGCCTCAGCAAAACTATATTCTTGTACTTGGATTATTGGATTTTGAATCTCTTCCTTCTTTTGTATCTTCTTGCCTCCCATTTCAACCATTTCTTTTCCTGGATCTAGTTTAAGCTTTTTGGTTGCCTGGCCTTGTTCCTCTACCTCCATGTTTGAAGTTTCAGAAAGAATTATATTACTAACAACTTCAATTTTGCTGGGAGTGGGCACCAACATGGCTGAAATTTTTTTTGATGTTGAAGGATTTTACTGCAAGTCCTCAGAAAATTTTTTCTTTGATTCATATTATAATAAATTAGCTTGCTCAGCTAACCCATCCACCTCCTGATGATCAAAAGCCTTACTTTTGTTATGTTGTCTTCTTTGCGATATTATATGATGTGGATCATAATTAATACCTGAAGCCTTCTTGAAATTCATTACCTGCAAAATTTCCTCTACAACTGGAAGTGCAACCTTTTTTATGATTAATGATCCATCCTTCAAAGGAAATTTGATATCATAAGCCTTTTTAAAACTTAGAAAATGCTCATTTTCAACAATAAGTTTTTGTTTGATAAACTCCAAAGCAAAGCTCCTTGGAGTTAAAAGGCAGGTAAAATATATGGTTCATGGACGAAACCATAGAGTCTAATGACAGTATGCTCCTTCAAAAGGAACCAATCACCAACCTTCTTCTCTGGACTAAACTGCAACATATCTTTCATCTCTGGCAAAATTCTAGGCAATTTTTCTTGAAAACGTGTTCTATATACCTCTGACATTATGAGATTCATGTAATTGAATACACTTTTTTCAATTTCAGTGGTAAAAAATGCTTCTGGGTATTGTAAAGTTTCTTCATTTGAAAATAGAAACATCTTCATCAAATAGGATTGGAATTTGAAATGTCTCGTTGCGTGGAAATTCACCAGATGAGTATGGATATTCTCAGCTAGGAATTCATCAAATTTAAGGCAAAAATACTGACCAGACTCGATTTTAGGTGAATGTGAACTCAATCTAAACAGTAAACTTAACATGACTTCAAAGATAAATTTGTCATCATCTAACCCTAGAAACTGGTTGATTAATGAAAGGACAAATTGTGAATTTTCATTGAACAAGGTAATATCCAAGGAAAAAGAGTATTATCAATTGAAACATTGGGTTTGAGGATTTTTGATAGGAAATTCTGTTTAATCTCAACTGCGGAATGTCTCTATAGGTCAATTAGTTTTTCTTTGGAAAATTCTTCAGGGTTCTGAGAAAAGGATGGTGGAACTTCTAATGACTTTCTAACAACTGAGGAATTAATTGGACAAAGGATTTTTGTTCTTTTTGAATCCATGATTACTCTTTCGGCTTTCATGGCGCACCAGGAGATGAAGTCTGGGAATGTTAGGGTTTGTTCTGGACAAAAATAAATCAAATGGGACTTGTGAACATTATGTATGTCTTCCCCCTGCTTTTGTAACTCTTTCAACTTATTCTTAATTTCATTTATTGATCCCCTAGTCACAATTGTTTCATAAACATCCCCATCCCTATCTTAAAAAATTTCCTCTAACTTGGTAAATTCCCTATTCTGAAGCTCCAATTCACCTTGATCTTCCATTTTATAAATATACTGAGTCGTTTCTAGGAAATCGAGGGCCTACCTGGCAATATGTGACTTGGAAAGGATGCTCCGTCAGCTTCCAACTATGTGCAGTATGTCCAGCTTGTCAAGCATGAAATGACAAATGTCGCGTCTTGCACGCGTTTGTCCCTTTATAACTCTCAATAAGGTGGTTTCTCAATCGTGGAAGGTGGTTTTCCCCTACCACCTTTCACCCAGCAAAATCCTCTCACATCGACACGTAGCAAGTGGTTTTGGATTTCGCAACCACTTAACACTTTCATCGTCTGTGCTTGTCTATGGTGTGAAATCGATGCTTCCCGTCGATCTTAGATCCGTTGATCGATGACTGTCCATCTTTTCCTCGTTTTACCATGTTCCAACAGTCATTTCACCAATTTAAAACACTTTATATACCCCGCATATTTCCCTAGTGAAGTTCTCACCAACTATTGATCTCATTTTTGTTTTAAATGTGAGTCGTTGATTTATAAAACTTTTGCGGAACTCGCCCTTTTTCCAATTTTAAACCAATTTATTTATATCACCACGATCGCATGAGATATCTCCATTTGGGACTTGGTTCCTATTCTCTTTATGCATTTTCTCATTACTTCATGGTCATATGGGAGCAATTGATAGAGACACAATCCTATCATTTTGATTCTATTTCTCAAAATCTTTTATCAACACCAAAAATACTTGTGTCAACATCCTCAAAGCTTATTTAGTGAAGGAATTATCAGTTATTCTTGTTCATAACATCTTCTCATGGTCTTTTGAACTTGTAATTTTGATACTTGATGAAACAAGGAGATATAATTTTTGAATTATTGAGTTGAGTTGTCGCATTTCTTGGGAAGTTATCCATCTGGAATTTACCTTCATTGGATTTGTTTCATGGTTTGATGGAATAGAATATCTTGCTTTTTGCTCGCAGGCAATTTGGTGATTTTGTCTTTTCTCTCCTTCAAAGTAGTTAGTTTGTCTATAGAATTAATGTTGTTTATTTCATCTTGATTTTGTCGACTTTTATGATTCGGATGTCGATAAGGGATCTTTGTAACATTACTTTTCTTGTTAATGTTCGTAGTGTATTCCTGCTTCAATTCTTGTGTATATACTTCTTTAAATGGGAAGACATCTTGAGCAGCAACTCAAACCGAGTCTGTAAATGTGCCTTTTAAGTTGTCCTCTAACATTTTGTTATCATTCTGCATCTTTTTAATCATGTCTTCTTGTGATTTCTTATCATCTTCGAACCTCTTAAGTTGTTCTATTAAATGTAAATTTTCTTCCTCTTTATCCAGTAGTTTTCCTTCGGTATATTCATTTGATTGTTCTGCCCTCTTAGTACCTTTTAACTTCCTAATTTTTCCAATTAGTTTCATGTTATGGTTTCTTAACCGATATATTTCTTTAGTGTTATTTGATAACGTGCTTTTGACTGCTTTAATATCCAACTTGTGTGCCTTTTTAGTGTCGTTCTCTTTTTGTTGGAGTTCTTTAATCTGTTGTTGAAGGCGGATATTCTCTGCTTCGTAGCATCTTACTTTTGTTTGAATTTGTGTGATTTCGTCATCTTTGTCCTTGATGATTTTGTTTAATCATTTTATTTCTTCTTTATTCTCGTCCACTTCTTTCATGATTTTTTGGTTTTGTAGATTCTGATTGGGATATTTTTCACTCATTAATTCCTTGATTTAGTAGTTAATCTCTCAACACGCTTTTTTTAGATAACAATTCTCGTGCTCTATAAATCCTTTAGAAATATCTTGCTCTGTAATCTTCAATAGTAGACGATCATTTGTTTCTTTATAATGCTCTAACTCGTCCAATGTTGTTTGCAGATGCGACTTTACTACTACATATGTGTTTGTCATTGTTTGTGACTATGTCTTCGCTTCAACTTTGTCTTCTTTTCTTCAACAATAAAGGGTCTTCGGATTCTCTTCTTATTAAAACTTTTTTAATACTTTAATACTTAAAAATTTCTAAATCTGGGATCTTTCATTCGATGACTCAGTGTTGTTGATGCAGAAAATCCACTGCTCGGATCCAAATTCTGACTGCACCAATTACTCTGGCTCACGAAAATAGTGAAGAATGACTATACACAATGCCACCTTCGTCTCACACTAGCCACAATAGTATTTTCCTTTCTCTGCATACAATGCAGGCTCACATATAGAAAGTTATGCTCAGAAGGCACTTGGATCTCCATGTTGGTTAACCTTTTTCTTTAGATTAACTTCTTTGTGGATTGTGTGTAATTAGGTGGTTGGGAAGAATGATTGTTACCCTTCCCATCCAATTTCAATTCTCACTTGCTCCTTGGTAGCCTTAAGACTTCTTATGCACTTCTAGCTTTTATGTTATTTAATAAAGAAAATTAAAGACTAAACTCAACCTAATTAAAGTATGAGTTATTATTTAATATCCAATAACATTTCAATAAGTAAATAACCTAATTAAGGTGTGACTTGGTTTCTTGATAAAACCAAGGGCTGGTCGGGATGGTTTTATAAAACCAAGGGTTGGTTAAATAAAACCTATGTTGTGTTTTTTTCGTTTTTGTTTTCTTCTTTCCTTTTTTTATGGGATCTTCTTCCTTCTTCTCTTTTTTTTTACTTCTTCCTTTTTTTTTGCTTTCTATTCTTCTTTTACTTGGTCGAAGACCATAATTTTAGGGAATCCCTAGGATAATGGTTAAAAAACCCAATATGGCCAAAGGCCATGAACTAGCCCTGATACCAATGTTATATCCATATCCGGATATCCTCAATCAACTAGGAATAAACCCACAATTTCTAAAATAACCCACATTTTGATAGATATAAGATGATATATAATTGATGATTGAAAATTACAATGCTTTGGCCTTTATATAAGCCTACTAATACATTTTCATCGAAAGGTTATGTCTTTTAATGTAAATGATTTAATTATTATTATTATTATATTATTATTATATTACTATTATTGATTAGTTAATATTATGTTTGTTACATTGCCACTATTGCACGGAGACTTCGATCCATTGGTATGATTTAATGTCTTCAATGATTGGAATTGGATTGAATGATTGTTGTTTTTTTCCCACCAATGTATATTGATGCACAATATATTACATATTGAAGAGTTGCCTTGAAGTTTAGCTATATATTATCGCAACCCTAATTTTTTATGAAGGCATGCATGTAAACTGGTTAATGGTGATATTGGTCATTGTATACTATTGATAGGTTGAAGAGTATAGGAGTGTCATCTTGGGAGGTGTGAAATTATATGTCACAGCAGATCTAAGAGCAGAGGATACTTCACAAAGAAAGAATGAGCAGAAAAGTTGAATAAGAGTGAAAACTGCAGTAAAAAAGAGCAGAAGAATAACTATGCAGCAGAACTCAGATAGAAGCAGAATAATGTCACACTACTCAATAATCAGTATAATGAACAATTATAATACAATGGAGAGAATTCAAATCATGCAGAAGAATTCGAAGCTCGGTTGGTCTAGCATACGGATTATCACCACTGGAGTGCTCTAGAAGACTCAAACTCTACTGAACTGAACCTAAACTCATCTAACTAAAGTCACAATCAGTTAGCTGACTAAGGAGGGTGCAATAGTGATTTTTTCATGCATTTCAATCAAAAATGGGCACATGAGGCCACAATCAGTGGCATTCGGAGCTCCAACCCCCCACAAGAGTTAGCTAACTCAGATGGATTGCACTGGAACACTCAGTTGGTTCCTATAAAATAGGGAACTGACTTAAGTGGTCCTAAAATGATGCATGCAAGGCTCAGAAGGTGGTAGATGGATCCTGGAGGACATCTGCACACCACTAGGGAAAATGAAATCATCAACAACTAGGAAAAATAAATAATGCTAGGTAGGACAAGGATGGAGTATTGAAATATCCTAAAACCCCCCCTTAATCCATAATTTTGCATCTTGGGCCTTGGTTAATAAGACCAAAGGTCACCCATACAATCAAATAAATGATAAAAAATAAAGAACAGCTCATGAACCAAGGAAATGGGAGAAAACCTCATGGAAAAAAACCCCCCTCAAAATAGACTGAAAGACACCAAAATATTAATTGCTCCAAACTCAAGTAGGTGTAATGCTTGATCATATGTCTGGAGGTATCTTCCTCTTGGGAAGAAGTGGATCATGCTCCAAAAACTTGTGCTTGTATTCTCCTTCAGTGGATGCAAGCGAATATGAAGGCTTTTTGAACTTGCTTTTCAGACCAAACATGGTGAGAACAAATCTAAAAATATGAAGATCATCCTGGAACCTATAATTCGAACCAACTGAGGTAGGATCAACTCTAGGAGTGTGTAAATAGTTCTTTGATATCTCCTTCGAACCAACATAGGTGAGATCATAACCAAATGAACTATGGCATGATGGTAGTGGCTTGGACTTCAAATCAGCTCCAAGAATTGATAGATGGTTTCTTGTGATCTCCTTTGAACCAGCAGGGGTGAGATCAAAACCAAAATCACCAAAATATGCATGAGACTTGAACCCTGTTACACCTAAAATCTACCCATCATGAGATTCAATGTATACACCCCTGAAGATATCTTGACTGAGTAATTAACCTGGGAGGATTTGTACCCAGCTGTACCAGGTTTTGAGAGGTCGTCGCAGGTTGTACTCATGCAACATGCGACGTCGCAGCTTGATTCATTGCAGGGTGTGACGAAGTCAGTTAATGGAAAAAAATAGCTTCTTCGAGGTTCCTCCCGAAACTTGCTGACTTGGGGCCTTATCCCTGGCCTCTAGGGGAGTTGGTACTCGATTCCTAACACCTTGGGAGGATCCCCTATCTCTATCCTACCATATCTCAACCTATCCTATCCATACCCTATCCGCTTAGTCCTATATAAGAGAAGTTATACCCCTCTCCAAAGCGAGGAAGTCTATGGTGTCTACGTGCTGGTGAAATCACTCTTGAGAGATCCCTACTCATCCTTGAGAGACTCAAGCTTCCTTAGGAGGAAATGGAAAATGGCTTTGTTGGATAAGGGCTGCAACGTTAAGCCTCGGTTGTAGTTCTAAATCTCTACTATGTACTTCCCTATTTTTACAATAATACAAATGCTCTCCACCAATATTGTTCATTTGTGTAATGATATTGAGTAGTTTACCTGCTTAACTGTTCACTTAGATCTCTTATTGTATAGATGCCCTTTACTTGTTTCTCTTGTTTCTTGTCTTGACAGGTCTTGCAGCTTGGATCTGATGACCATGAGACGTGGAGTAGCATTCAGGAGAAAGGATAGCGAAGTGAAAGGTAAGACATCTAGTACTCGATCCTTAAGTAGATCTAGGAAATGCATTCATAGCCTGTTTTATTTGTTCTAGACTCGCCTTGAGCTAGGGAGATCCGGCTCGCGTCCGCTCAAGTGGATTGTCCGATAAACAAATCTGGCGACCATACTGGGGAAGTCACGTGTCTGATTTTGTAATTGCCTGAGAGCCATTTTCAGTGTATTGCTTGACACAAGCCTTCCATTTGTCATTTGCTTCGTGAGTTGATTTCACTATCAGATCTTTGTCTTGAAGATTCTGATATGCTTCCTCTAAGTTTATACTACTCATTTCCAAACCATTCCATAGTTCATTGCTTGGAGATTTGATTCATTTTTGGACTTAGATCTCTCCCGTTGCACCTGGTTAGTGGAAACAGAGTGACACTATGTCATTTTTGGCCCATGTTCTTTACCTGTTAGTCACTCGTCGCATCCTTTTCATTGGTATACTGCGACGTTGTTGCACTTCCCGCATTGGTGAACTATGACGTCGCACTGTGTACAAGCACAGAGTGTGCCGATTTGTCAAAATTTGGCATGTAGGCATCCCCTCTCCATTTGCCAATTCTGAACTTTGGTTTGTTGTATGAACTCCCTCTGTGCTACAAGATCTAGCCAAAGATCCCATTCCTTGATTCATGTATTGAATGTTTGGTTTTGTTTGGATTGATTTTGGGTTCTGTTTTGGACAAGTCTGAGGACCGGTAGTGGTGGGTACTCTTGTCTCCTCCACCTTCATCCGCTCACCCTTGCATTCCCTTCCTTCCATTCCTGATCTGATCATTACATTAGATCAGCTTCCAGACCTCGTTTACATTATTTTTTGAGCTTTGTTTGCTTGGTTTGCTTGCTACTGCTTGATTTTGAGTTAAGTGTGTCTTTCAGCTTGATTGAGTGCTTGTCTTTTCTTGAGTTTTCTGAGTGCACCGAGTGTTGCAAGTAGTGTTTTCTTTTCGTTCATTTAGATCTGAAAGCTCAATTGTTGTCAAGTTTATTCTTTGATGCATCTATCGAAAAGTTAAAAAGTGCTTCTTTCCCATCATTTCTTGAGTGTTTTTGAAAGAAAAACATTCTTGTAATGGAATGTTTCATTTATCAATCTTTTGGAAAATTGAATGAATGTATGATCATTTGTGTTTTTCTTGAAATATGAATCGCTCATCTTCTTGAAAGACTCAAGCTACACTTCCAATTTTGCAAAAGTATTTCCATGTTAGGGAAAGATAGGTGCATTTTTTATTTTTCATTGCTTTTAGGTCATTGAAAGTGAAATTGAAAAGCTTGCATACTCCATCTTAGAATTCTCTCTTTTCATTACCTAGTGTCATTTTGCTTTGAAAAGAAAAAGAAAAGGAAAAATGTTGTGATTTGGATAGTAGTGTTGTGATTTTTTGTGTTTCGTTGAAAAAGGAAAAGAATACTTTCATAGTCAAACTTGTTTGAATTGGGAACTGTTGCATTGTGTTGTTTTGGCAATCTCATCGGAAAGAAAAGGATTTCTCCTTCCCATAGGTAGCATTCATCGAAAGAAAAGCATACTTTTCGCATGTAGCTAGGGCTTGCATTATGCTTCTGATTATGTACTCATCTCATGCATTCACCTAACCGTCCAAGATCAAATTAACGGTAGAACTAGGTAAAATTTTTAGCAACTTGTGTATAAGTTAGAGATGTGTCCCGGCGTCGTTAAGCATGGAAGCTGTCGTTATTTTCCATCACTGTATCCCGTGGGTATTTTAGTCTTCCACGTACTTATCGGTATATTAAGCTCCTTCACGTACCCACCAAGTACCATAATCCGTACTTGGCGTATATCGAAGGGTGTATCACCTACTCGGTAGTATATCGGAAGGTCTCTTGCCGAACGGTTGTGCATTAGACAACACCACTACAGATTTGAGCTCCCACGTACCTTGAGTATATCGAGAGACACCACTAGGATTCCTGAAACCAACTGAGTTAACCATTTGGCCGTTTTGGCAAAGCAATACACCAAGAACAGCACTCGTGGAGATTAGCACGCACGTATTGTCCAGGTAATCGGGTATGCAGGAAAGGGTACAGTCCCAATCCTCCTTGTTACGTCATATTGTTGGACCCTGCAGTATATCGCGGTTTGCGATGCCTTGATAATCCCGTGAGGTTCCAGACTTTTGAATCCACTCTGTCACATAAGTCTGCTTGTTGCCTTAGTTTGAGTAGGTTTTTCTCGACTGCTTTTCTTTTTAGCTTACCCTTAGGAGAAACGTTGCTTCAGCCACTCTGGCTGACTTTCCTGACGCTCTGGAGGATTTTCCCTGGAGAAGATCTTGTAGGATCTTAAACTTATCACCCAAATATCCCCTTATTCCGGAGGTTATTTCGAGGGTAAGAATGGATCAGTGTAACACGGTCGTAGTCACCGAAGTGGAAAACCCCACTCTGAACGTTGGAGGACTTTTGTTTCCACAAACTCCTCCAGATTCACCTGCCTCTCATCCCCCGCAGGATGAAAGAGCACAGATCCCCACTTCGCAAGATCTTCCTCCCGTCATGTCGGGAGAACTTGGATCGTTGGAATGGATAAACCGACCCCAGGATGACCCTACAATAGCTATTGGTCCTTCAGCAGCTTACTGGACATCTTCTACTGGTCACCCAGTGGCTCATCTTGCCATCGCATCACCACCCAACTGGACTACTTCAGAGCTCTCTAGACCCTTCTACATGCCCGACCCCGCCGAAATCTTTACACCTATTCAAGAACGCTTGGATCGGTTACGTATTAAGGGTAATGAAATTCGAAGACAAAGTCTCGAGCAAAGACCCAGGTATAGAGATACCTCAATTCATCCAATATCTTTTGGATCATCGGAACAATCTTCCCACCACACAACCATTAATGAGACTGGTCAGCCCTCACAAGATTCAAGTCCTGCACCTCAAGTGAACCAACCAGTGGAAGGACAACAGTCCAACACACCTGCTACTACCACAATTACATTACCAGCTCCTCCCCCACCTCAAAATTCAAGGGGAGGATATTCCATTCCCACAGATTATCTCATTGGTAACGTTATTACTACGGTAGCTAATCAACAACCTACATTGGTTCAACCTTTGAATAGTGGTCAGCCTGTTGTGGCTGGGGGGAAACCCCCGTTTCCTAGTCAGAACGTAGGCAGTGGAATCCCCAACGGACCTTCTGTTGGAACTTCTCAACCCACTAGACCATCCACCATGGGATTATCTCATGTTGGGGGGGCATCCAATGTAACCCTACCCTCATGGATTCAAGTGTATCTAGGTTCTGTTAACCCTGCGCCGGGCCAATCTAATCCCGGAAACGCACCATACGGGATACCTTATCCCGGGAATCCATACACTCTATGGGGGAAACAGCCTGTGTTGCAACACGGACCCCAACCAACTATCCCTCAAGCACCACCACCCCCGATCGGTCCTCCCCCGCCTCCTGCTGGAGGCGGCGGGCCCCCACCTAACTTTGGTGGAGGCCCACCTCATTTTACCAACAATATCCCTCACCCTTCTGGCGGCGGTGGGAATGGTCCACCACCCCCTCCAGGCGGAGGTGGCAGAGGACCACCCTATTATGGTGGAGGAGGACATTTCCCTTCGGGTGGTGGAGGTGGTCCACCACCCCCTCCAGGCGGAGGCAGTGGAGGACCTAATTACTATGGTGGCAGTGGTGGTGGTGGAGACCCTCATCCTTCCAGTGGCGGAGGTGGTGGGGGCCCCCATCCTTCTGGGGGCGGAGGTGGTCCACCACCCCCTCCAGGCGGAGGCGGTGGTGGGTTTCCTTATTATGGTTATGGACCCCCACCTCCTCCCGTTGGTGGTGGTGGACCTCCACCTCCTCCCGGTGGTCGAGGTGGACCCCCACCTTATTGGAATGGACCACCTTATGGTAGCGAACCCCCTTACGGTCCGAGCGGCACACCCCCCTACGGCCAGTTTCCTCCTGGTACACCTTACGGCCATACTGGTCCTTACACGCCTTATCCGTATTATCAATACACGCGGCCTAATCCACAACTTCCCTTTTTGGCTACCTTGGACCTACCTGACCTATCTCGTTTAACCAACGACCCCATTTACCACGGAACTAATTGGCCACCTATTCCAGTGAAACTTCCGTCTGATATCCCGAAATTTGACAGCAAACCGGGTGAAGATCCTAAAAACCACATGATCACTTACCATTTATGGTGTTCATCTAATTCCTTAATGGATGACTCGATTCGTCTTAGATTCTTTCAAAGGACTCTCATTGGTTTGGCTGCCAAGTGGTACATTGAGTTGCCACCCCATTCTTTTCCTGATTTTTTCTCTCTTGCCATGAACGTTTTGACTCATTTCCAACTACCTATATGGTATGAAACTGGTACTGAGCTTTTAACCTCTCCGTAAGAATACTGCTACTCATATTTCTGATCATATCCATGAGTGGCGAAGGAGACGTCATCCCATCAAAGCTCGCATTCCAGATCAACTCCTAGCAGACTGGTTTACGAAGTCACTCATCCCTGTCATAGCAAGAGATGTTTCCATGCGAGGTGTTATCACCGAAGAACAAGCCATCGCGAGTGCCCATGTACTAGACCTAGTCTACACTCAATCTGGCACTTTGTTTGATATTCTTCCTGATGCACCCTGTGACACTAACAATCCTGCGAAACCACTTAAGGGACCCCAAGCCGATGGCATCATTGGATCCCTTCACACCCAGCCTCCTCATCAAACTGTTGGTTTTTTGAACCCCCAGGGTTCATCCCCATTACCAACACAAGCTGGTCTCAACACCACCAAGTCATCCGCTCCTGCTGCTACTGAAGAAGTGAATTATGTCTCATCAGCTTCACCTCATAAGTCTGGCAGTAAGAAGAAAAACAAGGGAAAACCTAATAGATATTCTGCCTAGCACGAACAAAAGAGCACTCCTGATGACGCCAAACAGAAACGGAAGCTAAAATATCCTTGTTTACTGTGTGGAGATGATCACTTCTCTAAAGAGTGTCCCCATAGAGATGAAGTCCAAAAGTTTCTGAGGGGTAAACCCACTCCCGCAGTCCTCAACGACCTGTTTCCCGCTCAAAACCAACAAATGATTTCTCAACCTCCCCCAGCCCAAGGGGAATCATCCAATACTGCGCATGTTCTCATGGTGCGAAATGAGATGATAAATTTGAACACTCGCTCGTGATCATACGACACAGTCCCTTCGAAGGAACCTATTGGGAGTAATGCGGAAAAAGCTTCCAACTCCTTACCTGATGTCATTGTACCATCAACTTCTCTCACCATTGAGAAGCCATCCTTCGATTTGATATTGAAACAGCCCAAGGGCACGATTAGAAAAGCTTTTTTTAATCCTAATGCTCGGGCAGCGCAGAATTACAATATCATAGAAGACTTAGCACAAGCCCCTTGCGCCATGTCCACACTGAAATTTTTGTAGAATTGTCCCAATCAACGCAAAACTCTCCTCCCAGCAATTGGTGTAGTTGACCCTGATTCTTCGAATACCATCATGTTCCGACTTGACCATTTCAATCCAAGGCTTTCCCATCAGCTCCCATTTCAAGTAGCTGCAAACCTCGCTGGGAAAATTGTCCATCGTACCCTTCTGGACGAAGGCGCCTCTATGTCTGTCATGTCGATCGCCTGTTGGAGAGCCATCAGCTCTCCCGAATTGAATCATTCTCCCACCACGTTGAAAGCATTCGACGAGCGTGGCTTTCAACCTCTTGGGATCTTACAAGCTCTCATAGTCGAGCTAGGAGGAAAGACCGTAACCATCAATGTGGAAGTGGTCTCCACCCCAATAGACTATAATCTCTTGCTTGGTCGCAATTGGTTTTACTCCATGCAGACGGTATCTTCTTCAGTCTTCCGCATGGTGCAATTCCCCCACCAAGGACGAATTGTTACCATCGACCAATTAGATTTTTGCACGTCGGACACTACTACTCATCTTGGTGACCATGTTCCTTCCATTGGACAAACGTCAAAACAGTATGAGAGTATAGGGGTTGGCCTTTTGAAATATTCATCTCTCACGAGCGTTTTTCCCATTTCGGACCCCCCTAATCATGTTGCCTCGATGAACATGATCTCTGTGGAGATTTCATCTCGCTCTACTGATACTTGGCTTGTACCGGACGAAGGCACAACACACCTGATTGGAGACGCAATGCCTCTTTCATCCACTGAACGTATTTACGAGGCTATCCAATCAGCACCGGAGGACTACCTAACCATGGCCTCCCTATCTTGTTCTCTACAATGGGCATCATCCCTACCCGACCTCTTACTTTATACTTTTCATTCATATGAGTACATCATGGAAGTTATGAATGTTGATGATGGCCCGTGGGATGACCTTCACCATAGGTCCTCTTTTCTTCCACCGTTGGAGTACATAGAGAACAACATTCACACCATCTTTTTCTCGGATATCTACCCGTTCCCTCATTCTCCCATACTTACATGTCTTTCGGACACTGAGGGTAACTTGGCCAACATTGAGCCTACCACCCCGATAGACATCTCGGTAAAACCTGGTGTAGTGGAACACATTTGCATAGGCCAGAAGTGTTCCCCTGGAGAAATAGCTATGGGCATGGCCTTATTCAAGCGATTTCGAGACGTATTCACTTGGTCCTATGAGGAGATTCCTGGGATAGACCCCGCGATTGTTTCTCGTGAAATAAAAACCTATCTCGACATCAAACCTGTATGTCAAAAGTTGCAACCGGTAAACCCCCGGAAGACTGCAATGATCAAGGCAGAGATTGAAAAACTCTTAAAGGATGGTTTCATTTATCCTGTCCCATTGACGGATTGGGTCTCAAACGTCGTCCCTGTGAACAAAAAGCAGGGCACCATTCGCGTCTGTGTTGATTATCAGGACCTTAACAAGGCTTGTCCAAAGGACAATTACCCGACCCCATTCATTGACCAAATTATCGATAATTGTGCCAGAAGCGTCATCTTTTCATTCATGGATGGCTTTTCTGGTTACAACCAGATTGAGATCAACCCACCAGACCAATATAAGACGGCTTTCATCTGTCCTTAGGGGATGTTTGCATATCGCAAACTCCCATTTGGCCTTAAAAACGTTGGTGCCACGTTTCAGCGAGCCATGTCGTATGCCTTCCATGATATTAAGGACTTTATGGAACCTTACCTAGACGACCTCCCTGCTCATTCAAAGCAGCGTGAGTTCCACATGGATCATCTGACGGCCATTTTCCTCAGATGCAGACGATACAATATCCGTCTAAATCCTCATAAGTGTATCTTTTGCGTTGAATCTGGATGCCTCTTAGGATTTATCGTCTCGAAGGATGGGATCTGCATCGATCCCTTAAAGGTGGAGGCTATTGTCAACCTACCACCTCCAACCGATGTGACGGAACTTCAAAGTCTCCAAGGGAAGGCGACTTATTTACGGCGTTTTGTTTGCAACTTCGCGGAAAAGACTAAGGGGTATATGAGATTGCTTAAGAAGGACGTCCCGTTCATTTGGGACGATCAAGCTCAGAAATCCTTTGACAGCATCAAACATTCCATCAGGCATGCCCCCGTAATCTAACCGCCAAATTATTTACGAGATTACATCTTATATCTCGCCGCTTCTACTACCACTATCACCATGGTTTTGGTACAGGAAGATCAAAATGCCTAGGAACATGTAATATACTATGCAAGTAAGGGTCTCACTGACACTGAAACTAGATATTCACATGTTGAAAAACTCACTTTTGCGGCAATTATCGCCGTCCAAAATTTCTGCCACTATATCTTTCTCTGCACCACCACTGTCATCGCAGACTCGAACCCCATGTACCACGTACTGACACGTTAGGTGCTTAGGGGCAAGTACTCACCCTGGATTGTGATACTGCAAGAATTCAACCATCTTTTTGAGAAATCCAAGTCCAAAAAGTCCTTGGTGTTTGCTGAGCTCATTTGTAACCTTCCCCGTGCTGCTGTAGAAGCTGAGCACAAAGACTCCTTTCCAGATGAGTCATTGTTTCTCATCAATACGACCGATCCGTGGTATGGAGATATTTCTTTATATCTTCAAACCCAACGCTTCAACCCTCAACTCTCTCACGATGACCGTCGTCGAATTTGTCACCATGCAAAGTATTATCTGATCATCGGTGATACTTTGTACTACCATGGCATCGATTCCATTCTTCGACATTGTCTAACTCGCGATGAGGTTGAACGCGTTCTGAATGACTGTCACGCTGGGGCGTGTGGCAGTCACCTCTCTGGGATGGTTACAGCCCAGAATATTTTGCGCGCAGGATATTATTGGCCTGCTATCTTCAAAGATTGTATTGAGGCCGTGAAAAGATGTCCTCCATGCCAACACTTCCATATGAAGAAGCGCACCCATCCCGCCCCATTACACCCGGTTATTGCCATGGGCCCCTTTGCAAAATGGGGCATCAATTTTATGCATTGTAAGCCTACCTCGGTCGAGGGGCATAGTTACATCATCGTAGCTGTGGATTACTTCACAAAGTGGGCCGAGGCAATGCTTACATACCAAAACAATGACAGAACCACCGCACTCTTCATATTCAATCATGTAATAGCGCAGTTTGGAGTTCCTCAGGCTATAGTTACCGATCACGGTTCTCACTTTCAGAACCATATGGTTGATGAACTGAGCGATAGATTGGGTTTTCGAGATGAAAATTCAACACCTTACTACTCGCAGTCCAATGGACAATTCGAGGCCATTAACAAGGTCTTGAAAACTATGGTCCAACGAATGGTAGGTACGCATAAGTCCAACTGGAATAATATGCTATTTTCAGAATTATGGGCCTACAGAACTTCCATTAAAACCGCCACAGGGTTCACTCCTTTCCAATTGGTGTATGGATTGGAGGCTGTCCTGCCTATAGAGTGCGAAATTCCGTCTCTACAACTTGCTGTCGAACTTCTTCCTAACACTACTACCGAGGAAGAACGTTTCCTGTACTTAGCAAAACTTGACGAATCTCGCCGAGATGTTGCTCTTGCTAATGAAGCACACAAGAAATGCATCAAAGCTCAATACAACAAGTCAGTTGAACCCCGTATATTCAACGAGGGTGACCTGGTCCTCACATACGACCAGAAGCATGACAAACTAGGAGCAGGAAAGTTCGAGTCCATGTGGAACGGACCTTACATCGTCAAATGTGTTTTGGAAAAGGGAGCTTATGAGCTTGATAATTATGACGGAATATCTTTGGGTGAACCCCGTAATGGGATTTACCTGAAGAGGTACTATGCCTGACCCTCTCATGCATAGATTTTCTTGTATTGACTGTACATGGCGTGCTTGTGTGTTTTTGTGTGGTGTGACGCACTTGTTTTTTATTGTCTTTAGATCTTGTTTTCGCTTCTCATACCATGTTCTGTCTGCGCGTGTAGATGGAAATGTGCTATGGATTCACGGACGACGCCAGTCGGCATACCCATAACCTTGCCTCGGCAACCTGGGTACTATATTCCCCAACAGGTGAGCTCATCAGTTCAAGAGGAATTTTCCTTGGATTCGCAACCAATAATGCTACAGAGTATCTGTCGGTAGTTGGAACCTTAACCAATGCAGTTTCCTTGGGTATGAACCACATTGTCATCCACATGGATTCTCAACTGGTGGTTTCCCATCTTAACCGGGTTTATGTTATCCGTGATCCTACCCTACTCTGTCTCTTTAGACGGGTTCGTCTCTTGGAAAGGTCATTTGAATCCATTCAATACCTGCACATTCCACGAGATTTAAACACAGTTGTTGACTCGATGACCAACTTCATTCTAGATTGGTACATCGCACACACATGATACTCATAAAAAAGCATTCACAACATGTAAATAATGCACTGTATAGAAGCAAGCATATAAACAAGATCACATCATTATTTTTTGAAACACATAATGTATAAATCATCAGACTGTCTGTATATATATATAATCTCAAAAAGGTAGTGTTGATACAAAAATCTAAAGCCCGATAGCTTTCAGTAAGTCTCTACAAAATCTGAAGCTTTCTAGCTTTCAGTAGTACAAAATCTGAGACCTCTAAGCTCTCAGTACACACATAATGACAACATGTGGCCTATCGCCTAGCCCGTACAACCCTAGGTGTTCTAGCAGCCCTAGCCGGCTGAGTCTGGAAACAATCCACTGCTCTCGCAACCTTGTGAAGCAGTGCGTTGAAGTGCACAGTCGCTCCAACTGTGTGCACCTGCATGGGTCGCGGCACCTCATCTACTGTCGACTCAGGAACAGCCAGTGTCAACCCACTCAGGTTGGCATAGACCTTGTCCATCTCCACGATGGCAGCATGCACAGCTGCATCCAGCATCGCTCCCTCTCCTCTCTCTCTCCTAGCCAGAAGAGAGGTCCCCACTGGTCGTATAGGCCCCACATGTGCACACACATGTTGTTCACCTGTCAGCGCTATATCAAAAAAATCATAAATGCACAAAACTTAAAAACTTCAAGGGTCGTTTGTTCTTACCGAGGTCTCCCCATGCTGCTCCCTCAGGCAGCGGCAATTCTGGGTCATCTGTGAAGTCGGTGCCACTATATGGAAAGTCCTCCACCATGAGTAACTGGCCTGCCAACCAAGTGAAGAACTCAGGAGGAAATCCGATGATAGGACCCCCACCATGCCGAGCCATCACATTGGTCCACCTGGCAATGTGTGGATCTCTGGGGTCCCTATCCTCTAGTGGTACCTGAGGACGCAAAAGGGGAACCCGTTCCAGCAAGAACGAGATCATTATAGAACCATAGCCGAACGGTTTGAGCTCTCCCCGCCGACACTTTGTCAGCTGAGCTCGCACATTTGCGAGGACCCCCTCGCACCAGTTGAATATATTTGGAGACAAACAGTCCTCTGCATAAAGCATCTATGCTCTGGTGGCTAGGTGAGGAGCTTGACTCCCCGCCATCCTTGTAATGGTGAATAAAATGGCCCGCAATGGGCGCTCCCATACATCTTTAATGCAAATCTTCCCGCTAGATGCACGGGCATTGGGACCACAATGTTGTCGGATCAAATCTTCCACGGTTCGATCACTCCCACGTGATCCAGTGAGTGTCACATTGTCCCCCCTTCGGGACAAACCAGTCAGAAAATAGATGTCCTCGACATCTATTGGAAGCTCATGCTCACCAATCAGGAAGTACTGTTGGGCCGCATCCCAACATTGGAGCATAGGGTTCAGTAGTGGAAGATGGGATCTCATCCCCTAAATGCGGAATAACTTGAGAAGCCCACAGTTTCTCAAAGCTTCCACACAATATGGATCATTTGCAGCTTGTTCATCATCTAATTCATGTTCACTTTCCCACCATTCCAAAACCATTTTGGATGCTTGGAACCTGTCAACAGGAAGTTTTTAACAATGTTAGGACTTGCTTCACCCACTGGAAGTCCTTCTTTTGAGTTTTGTTTGAGTTTGGGGATGGACGTCGCCATCGTCACACCTCGTTTTTGCAAATAGGGAAACGTCATCGCAATCCATGTATATTCCATTTGCGACGACTCGGTCTCGTCGTAGTTCCTGAAAGGGCCAAATGCGACGAGCCGAGGGCGTAATGGCCCTTCCCAAATCAAGCCAAAGCCCAAAAAAATGACTGAAAATCAAAATTGTAAACCACTACAATTTTTTTGACTGAATTTTAGGGTTACTTGTTCCTAACGGCAAGTGAAATGGCTGATCGTAGCTCCCGGAATCGACAAGTGAAGATCTGGCAGCAAATGGCACTATTCCTCCCAAACTTGGCAAATAGAACAATGGTGACTATATTTGGTTTTTATTTCTATTTATAAAACAAAATTGAATATTCATTTTTCAAATATTTGATGTCGTTATACTATTTGCTATAGTTTGGATCTATTTTATTGTTTGTGAACGTTCGGTTGACTATTTGACCTAGTTTTCGAGTTGTCGTTTACCCATTTTTTCATAGATTGCAATTAATGAGATTACTCTTTGTTCTTTCTGGTGCTCTTGAAACTATGAGAATACGTTACCGAGTTAACATTTATCACTTTTCCGGGCTCGTTAAACTCCTAGGGAAAAGGAACCCCCCGGAGTCTACCTTTAAGCCCTTTTTAGGCTCTCAAAATACGAAAAGATTGCCAAGCGAACTTGTCACGTTCACGCTTGTAAAATAATTTGAATGGTCGTCTTCCTAGTGATAGTTTACCCCTTTTTCGGACCAGGGGGCACTAGTTACGAAAAAGGTATACTCCAGCCAATCATGATTGGAAGAGTCCTCTCCCGCGTTGTTTTACCCTTTTTTTCGGGCGATGAGGCTAAAAAGGACTGTTGGAGTCTTCTTTAGATATTTTCAGACTCTCTAAACATGAAATGATGATCGAGTTTACCTTCTATGGAATTATTAAACTCTTACATTGAAGGGCCCACCATGGGACGAACCCCTCCTATCCCAGGTTCGAAAAAATTTGGGATTGTACTCATCTATGAGATGAGCTATACCGAGCATCTGGTTACCCTCATCAAGCTCGTAAAAAACACATGAGGAACTCATCATTCATGGTGGGGAAAAAGGAAATTTTTTGTGTTACACACTTTGTTAGTGGTAGTATGTAGTCGTTCTTGAACATGGCACTCATCTGCATTTGCATACAGCACTTGGATCATCCATTTGTCCTCGAGTTCCACTTATTTCCTGAGTCTTGTTACTCCTTTGAATCATTCAAAGAAAGCTTCCATCATCAGTTGCCTTAGGAATTTGTGTCGCACTCGTCATGTCAATACTGCCAAGTCATGCCATGCCCATGTTCAATAATATGTCCATCATTTATCATCTGCAGTCAGTACACCCGCCATCATGTCGGTCTCCTCTTAGTCAGTCTTGCATGTTATTGTACCATCTGATCTACTCTATACATTTTTGTCGTGTTTCGTGTCGATTGATGGGGGATTCATCATGGCCCTCCTTCAATGGATTCATCCTTGTCGACTTCAACTCATCATCCGAGGATTGAATCTAGAAACCAATCAAGTACCTTGGCCCTGCATGCCTCAATGGCAGGTTACCTCGCTTTCAACATGAGTTTACATCATTGACTCTTGATTGAAAGATTTCGTCTTGCGTTCGACTTCAACTCATTTATTCACGCTCGATGATATGTACTGTGATACCTTGGGAATCATTGACATCAATGGTGATCTCCCTCGCACTTGTTAACGGTTTACATCAATGATCGGTAATCAAGTGGTTTTTACCATGCTCAACATCAAGACATTTGTAATCACATGGATAGATTCGTATCATTGCGGGTTCAGCTTGAAGACCCTGGGAGAACACTTAAGGAGGTATCATTGGGCTTGTTCTCGAAATAATTTGCACCAATCTCTTCATTCAACTTGCCAAATTCTTTGTCCAGTTGGGCCCATAGATCACTTGGATATTTGGCAGTTTCAATGAGGTAGCGCATACTAGGAGACATAGCAATACACATTGCTCCAAAGGCTCTGTCACAGTCATTTATCCAATCATTCTCCTCTTCATAGGAAGCAAAATCTCTCATAACACCAATACACATATCAAAATGACCTTGTCTCTTCAGATATGTTATCATCTTTGGTTTCCACTCATCATAGTTGAATGGAGAGAGAGGAGGAATTTCTTTCATATTCATGGAAGCTGTTGTAGAATACCTGCAAAAACAATGGAAAATATATATTGTTGCAACTATAGAAAACTATTGCAACTGTTGTTGCACTCAAAAATTTGAATAACCTACCAAAAACTCTCAATTTTTGGAGATAGACTATTGTTGAGCACTGCTTTAGGATAGTAGGAACTTTTATCTGGATCCTTCACACCTGGATAGACCTCATTGGATTTCTCCAATGAATTCAATGAAATGGCACCAAGATTTCCTGTGGAAATCCAGAGGCTTTCGGTGCACTACTGAAAGGAGATGCTCAACCTATTCTCTCATGGGCTCTTATATCATGTGAAATTATATGTCACAACATATCTAAGAGCGGAGGATACCTCACAAAGAAAGAATGAGCATAAAAGTTGAATAAGAGTGAAAACTGCAGTAAAAAAGAGCAGAAGAATAACTATGCAGCAGAACTCAGATAGAAGCAGAATAATGTCACACTACTCAATTATCAATATAATGAACAATTATAATACAATGGAGAGAATTCGAATCATGCAGAAGAATTCGAACCTCAGTTGGTCTAGCATAGGGACTATCACCACTGGATTGCTCCAGAAGACTCAAACTCAACTGAACTGAACGTAAACTCATCTAACTGAAGTCACAATTAGTTAAATGACTAAGGAGGGCGCAATAGTGAGTTTGTCATGCATGTCAATCAAAAATGGGCGTATGAGGCCACAATCAATGGCATACGAAGCTCCAACCCCCCACAAGAGTCAGCTAACTCAAGTAGACTGCACTGGAACACTCAGTTGGTTCCTATAAAATAGGGAACTGAGTGAAGTGGTACTAAAATGATGCATGTAGGGCTCAAAAGGTGTTATATGGATCCTAGATGACATCTGCACACCACTAGGGGGGAAATGACATCATCAAAAACTAGGAAAAATAAATAATGCTAGGTAGGATAAGGATGGAGTATTGAAATATCCTAACAGAAGGTGCGTAGAGGACCGCATTGAAAAGTTGTGTTGAACCTTGAAAAGATTGTAGATATTGTATATTTTCATTGTAAAGAGCTTATTGCATAAATTGCTTTAGCTAGTGTAGCTTGAATATTTGCAAATATTGTATTGAAAAAGGTGGCAGAGACTTTAAGACCTGCACCTTTTCTCCTTCTCCATAACTATATTTATTTGCAGGTGAAAATTGCAAAAGATGCATTCTTTTGCATTTACAGTTGAAGCAGTAAAGACCCTTTTCCTTGCTCAAAATCAATCAAAAGTCTCTTCCAATGGAGAGAACAACAAAAGAGGACAAGGAAGAAGAAAGCTCAGAGGCAAGGAGGCAGAAACAACTCAAGCAAAAGATGAGATTTGAAGTGTAAGCATAGTGGGAAGAATGGACATGAAGCAAATCAGTGTTGGGCCCCTTGGGACTCCATCAAAGAAAGACAAAAGCAAGATCCAAGAGGTTGGTAAAGATATTGAATCTGCTCATTGTATTGTTGTAGATTGTAATCTTGGAATAAATGAAATCACATCTTTTTCATCTTATAAATATTGTTGGTTGCTTGATACTGGTGCAACATCCCACATGACCTTTAGAAAATATTGTTTTGAAGAACTAAATGAAAGTGTAGATGGTATAGTGTATTTTGCAAAAAAATATAGCCTTAAACCAAAGGGAATTGGTTCCATCAGGCTCAAGCTGCCTGGATTCCCTGATTTTTTGTTGCAGAATGTTCTCTATCTTCCAAAGTTGCAGAGAAGCTTACAGTCCTTGGTGCAGATTCGACAGCAAGGCCATTCCGTCCACATGTTCGATGGAATCGTAGAGACAAGGAAGTCCCTTGACAACTAGGTCATCATGAACGTATATGAAGATGGAAAGTTGTTGAAGATGAAAGGATAATTTGCAAGAGTTCAAAACTTTGCCTACCTCTCTCAACATGGAGAAGGTAATTTGTCATCCAGTTTGTTATGGCATGCTAGATATGGTCATTTAAATTATAACAATCTTCACTTGTTGAGAAAGAATGGTGTCTTTGTTTTTCCCACCATTCCTAAGAAGATGAAAAAATGTGATGCAGGCATATAATTTAGGCAAACATAGTAAGCAGCCATTTCAAGAGTCAAAATTCAAAGCATGTAAAAAGTTAGAGTTGGTTCACTCTAACTTATGTGGCCCCATTCCTATTCCATCTGCTAATGGTAATAGATATCTCATGACCTTTCTTGATGACTACACTAGAATGCATTGGGTATACTTGTAAAAGACAAAATATGAAGCATTTCAAACATTCAAAAATTTTCATGCATGGATAGAAAATCAAGCACAATCTCATATTTGTCACACTTCATACTGATAATGGAAAAGAATACACTTCTAATTCTTTTGAATACTATCTTCGTCAATATGGGATCGCACTTCAAACTTCGGTTCCTTACAACCCTCAACAAAAACAGTGTAGCAGAAAGAATGAATATGATACGCTCAATGATGTTTTTCAAGAATGTAAAACTGATGTTTTGGGGTCATGCAGTGCTATGTGCAACCTGTTTGAGAAATAGAAGTTCATATCATGCTCTTGAAAACAAGACTTCCACTTGAAGTGTGGCATGGCCACCTCCCATCGGTGAGACATCTTAGGGTTTTTGGTTCCACCTACTATGCGGCCTTGATACTAAAGGAGCAAAGAGACAAGCTTGGTGCTTGAAGTCGAAAATGCATTTTCTTGGGGTATTCAGACACCTCCAAGGCATATTGCCTTTATGATGAGGTAAACAAAAAGTTTGTTGTTTCCAAAGATGTCATTTTTTTTAAACTAATAAAAATGGTGAGTCTATTGGTATACATCTTGATCGTATGGAGAAATTTGTCCATCTAAAGACATATTATGAAGTTGATAATGCAATTCTACATCTTGGAGAGGGAATCCCTATCTTGGATCATCTCTGGAATTTCTTTTTGAAGCACTAACACCCCCTCATGAAGAAACTCATAAAGAAGAAGTTATTGTCACTTCACCTAAACAGGAGGCTCAACTGGATGATGTGATTGAGAGGATTGGAAGATTGAATCTTGAAGAAAATAAAGCACCACTAGTTGATCAACTTGGACCATCACAGAAAGTTTCTAAATGGGCCACAAAGACTCTTGAAAGTGTCCATCCATATGAAGTTGGAAATACAGGAACAAGAAGTTCAACCAGACAAGAAGATGGAGGAGATACAAATAACTTAGGTGATGATATGGATATCTCATTTGATTGTGAATTGAATTTATCTACTAACTTTGAACCAACTTCCTTTGAAGAGGATGCTACTCACGATGAGTGGAAAGAATCCATGCATAATGAATATGATGCGCTCGTGAAAAATGGAACCTGGAAGCTGGTTGACCCTCCAGTTGGAACCAAACCAATCGGCTACAAGTGGGTATACAAGAACAAATATAGATCAAATGGCTCACTTGACAAGCACAAAGCAAGGCTTGTGGCAAAAGGCTATTCACAGAAGGAGGGAATTGAGTATGAAGAGGCGTTCTCCCCCACAACAAAATGGGCTACCATCTGCACCTTACTATCTTTGGCTGCACAAAATGGGTGGGAAGTCCACCAAATGGATGTAAAAACAGCTTTCTTGAATGGAGACTTGAAAGAAAATGTCTGCATGCCTCAGTTAGAAGGATTTGTTGTGAAAGGGAAAGAACATAAGGTATGCCAAGCTCGTCAATTCCTTGTATGGCCTAAAACAAGCACTGCATGCATGGTATGAAAATCTAACCAAGCATCTTCTGAAGTTAAATTTCAAACACTGCAATCTTGATGGCGCAACATTGTTTGTACAAAAATTTGGAAGATTTGTTGTGTTTCTTGTGGTGTATGTAAATGACCTTTTGATGATAGGGAACAATGAAATTTATATTGTATCTATAAAGAAATATTTAAAGAAGGGATTTGAAATGACATATCTAGGACACCTTCACTACTACGTGGGAATTAAAGTCACTCAACGTCCTAAGTATATATTCATCTCCCAGAAGAAGTATGTTGGAGAATTCTTGAACAAATCTTGCATGGCAGAATGCAACCCTCTCTCAACTCCAATGGAACAAAGTTGAAGCTCACATCGATTGAAGGAAAAGAATT
This sequence comes from Larix kaempferi, assembly GCA_027924585.1. Classification (NCBI taxonomy): domain Eukaryota; kingdom Viridiplantae; phylum Streptophyta; class Pinopsida; order Pinales; family Pinaceae; genus Larix; species Larix kaempferi. Next base: position 13,411,046 of record BSBM01000372.1, on the reverse strand, counting down.
CGAGGATGCGGCCAAGTCCTGACAGCTTGTGGGAAGCCTTATCTACCTTGCAACCACTAGACCGGATATTTCATATGTTGTTGGCATCCTTTCAAGGTTCATGCACAAACCTTGTGAAGGACATTGGTCTGTTGCTAAAAGAGTTCTAAGGTACTTAAGGGGGATTCAAGACTTTGGACTCAAGTACTCTGAGGTGGATGAATTCAAACTCATTGGGTACTCTGATTCATACTTCGATGGCGACAAAGAGACGAGAGTGTCTACTTATAGATACACAATGAGTCTTGGATCAACAATTGTCTCTTGGATATCACGCAAACAATCAACTCCAACATATTCGACAACAGAGGCAGAATATGTGGTTGTTGATGAAGCAACGAAAGAGATTGTGTGGATCAAGAAGTAACTTGAAGATTTGCAGGAGAAACAAGAGAACTCCACTCCCTTATTGATTGACAACACTTTTGCAATCAAGTTGGCCAAGAATCCCAAATTCCATGATCGAACCAAGCACATCAACATGAAGTACCATTTGATTCGACATCATGTAGAGGCCACGATAGTTCATCTACGACATTGTTCCACGAAGAATCAAATTGCAGACATCTTCAACAAAGCGCTCGGACAAGAAAAGTTTGAAAGGTTTAGAAACATGCTCAAACTTACGAACACCCCTTCCGATTAAGGGGGGGATGTTGGAAACCTGTTCCTACGGGATTATGTTTCCACAATTAAATTTGTACATATTGTAAATACTAATTAGTTTAATAAGAATGTGGAGTCGCCTTGGACTCCAATGGATATCTTGGAATCTAAAGCCAGAGAGACAATCCCCGATGTATAAATAAGTGATTTCTACATTGAATAAATCAATTCGGTGGTTATTATCTCTAATAATCTTATTAATTTATTAACCATGTCAAGAGAAAAATAAGTCTTTTTACTTGGTTCTAAACTAGATCTAGAGTTTGTTACAAGAAAATATTGTTTACTGAGAAGGAAGTTGAGTCTCAAGTCTTGTATAGAGAGACTTTCTTATTTTTCTTGTTGGTTGTTGCACGTAAGCTATCTTCACCATCTTAAAATAGTCTATTAAATAAGTTTTCTTAATATAAATCATCTTTCGTTCTAGCGGTAATAACTTGGAGATTTATGTTGATATGTGGCACTCTTCTCACTATTGTGCCTATCTATTGGAGGTAATATTGTTAACATTGTCCATCTTATTTCTAATCCTTAGGACATTGAAGGGATAGTACTATCTAGTTGGATTGAGCTTGTTACCAACTATTTTGTACAATAGTTGAACCTCCATTGAGCCGCCAGTGTTTGAACATGATCAGTGTTCACTTCCAGAGTATTAGGGCTTCAGTTTGTGGTGACTAGCCAGTTTTGTTTTTCTGTTGAAATGACCATGGCCCCACGGGCTTTGTAATAAGTGTGCTAGTAGGTTTTTGAGTGGCTCGGTTCTCCATGACTTGACTATCAACTAAGGAATTCCAAGGAGTTTTTTTCCCTTGTCAATTATGCTTTGCCTATAGCCGAGTAATAATCGACGAGGTTTTCTCCCACTTCCTCCAAAGCTAGAATGCCCGATTTTGAAAGTCTAAGCCTTGGGGGTTTATTAGAGTCCAACTGATGTATATGAACCTACTAGACACTATTTGTATGTTAGATGGTCATTTCCTAGGTCCCTTGTCCATTTAAAACATTGTCCGAAAAAAAAATTACCGGACACGTTGGACAATTTTTTTTTGTTTTTTTTTTATTTTATTATTAAATTTTTCAAATATTTAATTGGAAAATTTCAATTTGTAATAACTAAGCCTAAGTTTCAGACATTTATTCGGCCTCATAATTAATATTTTCTCAAAAAATAAAAATAAAAAATGAGAAATATTAATTAAAGTATTCAGAAAAATAATAAATTGGAGATAATTCAAATCTCTCCAAAAAAGGCCAATTTGAATCAAGTAAATATCAGAATGACATGGCAGAGAGCATTTAAGGTGATTGCAATCAACTCCAATCACATCCAGATCAGTATCGGAGCACTAGGAGCTATCTCTCCCTTGGGATTTGCGCCCTCCTTCTATCTCTCACGTGTGGGTGTGTTGGAGGCTTGTGAGTGGGTTGGTGTTGGTTGGAAGGTGAGAGAGGGAGGCGCCTTGTCTAGGTGAAGGCCACCTCACCTCAATCTCACCCTCTAGCTTAGTTAACTATGCAATCAATGTTATGTGCTCTCCTCTCGTTGGCTCTCACGTTTTGGCTTGGCTCCTTCTATGCCAATTCAAATTAGGCTTTTGGTGCCTTGGTTTTGTATAAAGAGAGGCCTCTTGGGCTCTCTTAGGGTGGATATTTTTGTGCAAAAAACCTCTGGCCATATACTGTGTAATATTTTTTCCTTTTGTGCAATATTGAATAAGATTGAGACATTGGGTTCAACTTGGTGCATGCATGGTTCATAATGTCTTGTTGAGGTAATATTTTTCAAGTTTTATGCATGCTTATCTATTTGAGTTTGGATCTAGCTTAGAAGGTTTGTTATCTCAAGCACATAGGGCAAATATTTGTAGATCAATTTATTTGTCTATGTTGGGTATTTAAACATTTTTAAGTAGCATGCTTTAGTTGGACTCAATACATGCTCTTTGGATTTATTTTTATACTAACATACTAAGATCCAACTTTTCTGTTTAAGTGTGTTTCTAACAAGTTTCAGGTACATCTTGGAGTAAGGGATGAGCTAGTTTGCATCTCCCCCTTCTTCAAAGACCTCAAAGGCATCCTCATCCATTGAATGCTCAATGGCTTCCACTTGATCTCATCTTCATCCAAAGATCTAAGAAAGGGCTTAGCTTCTTCTCATCTCCACCATCAAAGCTAAATCAAACTTTCCTTGGTTACCACAAAGCGGATCTACGAATCTAAGGTTTTTATCTCTTTGATCCGTTTCTAAATAGTGCATTTGTTTTATAAAGTTCATATTTCTAAATCTTGCAATCTATTTGGCTAAGTAGATCAAAGTTTCACACTTTGATCTATTTTGGGGTCCAGTTCTCCTTTTACAAACTCTTAAATTTATAGATCTAAGATCTATTTTTCATTCTCAACTTGTAGATCCATCCCTTGCTCTCAAAAAAGTTTTCTATTTTTCCAGATCTGAGGTGTTCCAAGTTCATTTTTCAAAGATCTAGTGTTTTCTTGTTTTGAGTTTTATTTCTTTTTGTTAGTTTGATTTTCAATATTTTCCCATCATTAGAGTGCCAAAATACATCTAAAAGAGTGCCCCAAACCCTTCAAAATTTTACCAAAATTTTTGCCTTGAAAAGGTACATTGGGATTTGTGCGCATTTTTTGCCTCGTTTTGCATACCACTTCATTGCCCACTGTTTTCTGTATATTTCCAGCATTCTGGAAATTTCCAAGGTAGTCCCAACAAGTCACCCAAAAAGTCATTTTTTGCCATCTTTTTGCCTTGGAAAACGTGCACAATTTTTTCTTGAAAAACGTGCATTTTTCCCACTTTTTTGCTTGTTGATTTTTCTGAGTTTTATGTTATTTTTCAATTCTAGAAATTAATATAAAACAGTACAAAATTTCAAAAAAAATATTTTTTCAAATTTTTTCATTTTTTCTCGAAAAGCATGCAATTTCTAGTCTTTTTCAGCTTGCTGGTTTTTTGTTGATTTTTGTCAATTTTTTGTTATTTTTCAATTCTAGAAATTACCCTAAAAATTCAAAAAAAAAATTCCTAAAACATTTCCCAGTTTTTCCTCAAAAAACGTGTTTTTTTCACCCTAAAAAGTGAGCATTTTTCAACATTTTCAAGGTCTTATTTTTGGCATTATTTTTCTGTTTTGGGTCATTTATTCATTCTATTTGGCATTCCTCATCTCATTCACTTTCACTTTTTTCAAATCATAAGTCAAAGTTGGTTTTTCCTAACACTCTAATTAGCTGTTGTTAAGAGCTATTATCTACAAGTTAACGAAAAGAGGAACAAGCAAGTGAAAAGCCCAAAGGCTAAAAGAACCAAACCAAGCAAGTAAAACCATATTTTGACAAACTCCAAAATCCAAAAAAGATTGTAAAAAATGAATAAAGAGCAAGTGGGATAACGACTCCCACAACCCCACTTCCCCCATTTGGGGGAAGCCTGTATCGCACACTGTCTGATTGTCTCAATCTTTTATTTGTTTTATACCTGCACAATAAACTGTTAGAATAAGTTAGAATAGTTTCCATTTTGATATACTGCTAGATTAGTCAAAGCTTCATTCAAATCGTTTTTTGCTAGTCTAGCCTTGTTTCAGTATTTTTTTTGTTACATAAACTGTTAAAAAATATTAGAAATCTCTTGAATCTCACTCAACAGTGGATCAAGAGTGCTCTCTGTCGGAGAGTTGCTTTTGCTTTGATTTGACTAACCCCCTTGCTCTCCCAAGTACGGTCTTTGACCTAAAAGAGATTATTGGGCAGATTAGACTTTACTTTCAATACTTTAATTCCGTGCATACTAAGACTCTTGAATCTCACCATAAGGTAGATCAAGAGTGCTCTTTGTCGGAGATTTTTCTTGTGTTGTAATAAAATCATTCACAACTCACATTCCCCTTTAAAATTGGAATTTATTTGTTTCTCCTTGCCGCGTATGCTCTGGCCAACCTTGAGAAAGGTTGGAATACTCAGAAATGGTATTGGTTGCCTAATCGCTCAATTTCAAACCATAATAAAATTTTCACCTCATAACCAACAAATCCGGTGTTGATCGATTAATAGTCTAATTGGGCAAATTCCAAGTGGGGGCGCCGGGTTGCCATGTTCAGACTCTAGTTGTTGGTTAGCATTGCGCGCCTAGCTAGAGAACTAGGTGGTCCGTCATGTCTTCAAACAAAGCCATTTAGATTATTTCCCGGACAGCTTTCTAGTACCTTGCATACCGGTTGGAAATTCCCTAGTTGTAATAATCAAGATCACTCTAAAATTTACAATAAAACTTACCAAGAACAATTGCAAAACGATCTCACAAACGTACCTTGTTGAACTCTTGTATCAAACAACCCAAGCACTCAAGACATTTGACTCCATAAGGCACTAGTCCTTGACACCAATTTTATTTGCTTATTATCTATCTGGAGCACCTGTCATTTAAATTCTATATTATATCGTGAGTGTCTTACTCTTAAGTTATCAAGTGGTTGTGCATCTAAATATCTTGCAATTGTATCTGTGATTATCTAAATTGTTATTGTAAATAAAAAAAACTCCTAAACAACACCCATCCACATCACCTCACCTCAAAAAACATCTAAAAAACACAAGAGCCTTAGAAACTCTTTGTAGAGTCTACTCCCCTTGGCTTCGTTAAGAGTTTGCCTAAACGAAGGAGCTAGGATTCAGGTGACAGTACCTGGTTTATTGCTTGCCCCCAAAGCCACATTTTTCCCACTTGTAGTGAGGAAACAACTTTCGAAAGATTTATCTTGCTAGTGTGCATCTCGACGAATAACAGAGCTTATTGTAAGTTTATTTTTGTCTTAGGTTCAAATGTTATTGTGCCTTAAAGGGACGTTATTTTTTGTATTATTACTTCATTTGAATGGTGCAATTCTAACCCCCTTTGTGTACGATACACCAAAGAAAGGGACTAAATGAGTGTTTCTCCTGCCCTATGCAACTGCAATTAAATCCTCAAATACATCTATTGAGTTAAGGTTAACATAGAACAATCTTATTTTGCAAGTGATGTTTTAAGCAAGGCCCTCCAAATAATTCTATGGTGACTCCATTTGCTTCAAGTATTTGACACTAAACTATTTTTGCAACCATCCACCTAAAAAATACGATATTGTTCTTTATTTTTCTTTTATGAAATCTACAACACTAAGGTTAAATATTCATAGATTTCACATAGATCTAATTGATATTAATAAATAATCTAAAACTTAGATCTAGTTTAAATCTGACATATTTGTCTTAGATAAATCTCTCAGACTGGTTTTAATCTATAATCTAAAACTTAGATTAGTTTAAATCTAACATATTTGTCTTAGATAAATCTTTAAATTCAAATTTAATGGTTATTTGTTGATTCCGAAACTATAAAAGATCTTTTATCTGAGTAATTTGCTTCAATTATAAATCTGGAATTTGCATTTTAGGGTTTGAACTTCTATTTTCATATTTGTTTCTTTAAATCTCCATAGAAATACTTATATATCTAATTTGTTTTTATTGCATATTTAACATTCATTAGCATATATATAGTCATTTACTTAATTTATTAACATTATTCATTAGCATATCTTTAGTCATTTACTTAATTTATTAATTCTAGAAATTGCATTTATATTTATGCATTTTATTCATTTCCAAAATTCTCTCTTGTAAATTCTACATTTAAACAATTATTCAATTGCAGGAAGAAAAAAAAATGGTTTTAACAACTAACCTTTTATGTTGAATCACTAAGTGACATAATTTAATTGTTTGTTTACTTGATAGTTATTTTTCATTCATCTTACAATCAAATTTATCATAAGTGGTTATTATCTTTAGCATTCTAAACCACTTAAAAATTGTTTCAAACTATTTTATCATATTGTTGGTTTACTTTTATTGAATGATGAAGCTACATATCTCACATAAGTTATATCATCCTTGAACCTAGTTTTAGACTTAGTCATAAACATTGGATTTGTTATTAATTTATACTCGTATTATTTATGAATTAGTAATAAATCATATTCATGCTTCTTGCTTTACATTTCATATCCATTGCAAGCATTCTCCTTTAATTCTAGTATTACCATTGTATATTCTTTAAATAAATTTATTAGTTATGGTTATCTTTATGGTGTTTTAAGTTTATTTTCCCAAGTACATGTTATCTCATTGCTTATATTTTACATTGTGCTTTGTTAGTCTAGATAACTTTAATCGATAAATATTTCAACTACACCTTAAAATTATTAATTTGATAAATATTTCAAGTACACCTTAAATTATTAATTCATTAAAGACATTTTCCTAAGTTTTTTATTAAAATATTAACCCTGGAATGAGAGGTTGTGTGTTGAGGTGAAAATGACACCCAACTTTGTTGTGCTTTTAGTGGGTTGAGACTTTTCCCATTCACGTACATGTGATCAATGACCAGAGCAATGACAAGACCAATAGAAAATGCCAATATTACATAACTCGCAAATAGGCCAATGTAGTTAGTGCCAGTGTTACAGAACTTACCGATTAATTGGCAATCGACATGCCCATATGTTGAATTGAACTCTCGGCATAAAATAAAGTAATTTAATATAATGTAAAAAAATTAAGACTTTGAAATTTTTTCAAAAGCAACGCACTTGTGCAGAAATTTCCCTCGTCTACTGATAAAAACAAGTTCTTGGGCCAGAACCAATCGGACGAGACAACCGGGTAACACAGCATAAAAGAGTAGTGAAAATACAAGTAACTTCCTGAACTATGAATGGAGACAACTCCGAGGAAGTAGTATGGCCACAATAAGAGAACATCCAAAAATACATAAGCTAGTCAAACTTGTGGGAAGAACTTGTAGAACTGGGTTGGGTGCACAAATTCCATTTGGAACCAACAAGATTTTTTAAGAGCCAAACTTTAGTTTTGTCTACCTTGATACCTCTGCCCATGCATATATGCTCAAAGAAAGTTTAGGAGGCTGATAATTTCCTAGGACATAAAATCTAAATTTTACCTAGAGGATAGTATTTTCCTGTGACCAAAATTCATATCCAATTCCATAACAATGCGTGTTGTCTAAGGACCATTGATAATGCCATTGCCAGCTCAAGAGCAAATATATGAATATCCAAAAAGAGGAAGCAAAGCCCTGCCAAACCTGAAAATCTTACCCACCACAATGGGAAAACTAACAAAACTATCAAACCTGGATGCAAAACAACAATTGAATAGTTTCAGCTTTCAGAGCTGCCCAATTTTGCCTCAATTTACTCGGTCCAAGAGACGCAAATCTGATAAAGCATGAGAATGCAACCGAACAGAATATAATCCCGCTCTTTAGATGTGGCTTGATAGTTTATTGTTACTTTACATTATTAAACAGTTTTCACTTGAAACCTCTGTTACTTGCAAGCCCTTTACATACCATTTTGGTAAACGTCAAGGCAAACTAAAGGGTCCAAATGTATTAATAAACAACAATATGCTTAAAACCATGAAAAATTGAGGGGGCATTTGGCTTACAAAACTATTTTGGCAATTAGTCTTGTAGACAAACAAACAGCCAATAAAAACTGCAGCATGTCATTCACTCTGAGACAAAACCAGTTCATGTGCAAAAAAGCACAAATTTGGAAATAAGAATGAAGTTGCAAAGCGCAAATTTGAAACAAGTATGAACAATCTTCCAGTACGAGACCTTTGACTAGCAGGGCCAGTGAAACTTTGCTGAAATGATAAAAACCAAAGTATATCCCAATCTTATGATACAGATGTACTTCATTGCACCTTTGCAGAATACAAGTCAACAAAATATGCAATTCATTGCACCTTTGCAGAATATAAGTCAACAAAATATGCAAGTACTTTTCACTTTTCTAGTGTGATGCCCAGTAGACTTCGGGATGTCCTGAATTGTTTGTGTCACAACACATTTGCAAGTGTTTAAAAGAGTGCTGCAATATATACGAAAAATATAAATTAAAAATCGTAAAAATATTTTACAACGATAAAAAGTGAAAATTTGCAACTCCATTCTCCATTTGCATGACGCAATTGAGTATAAGTTCAACCTTCGTAACACAGACATCGTAGCATGCATATTGAAGAAGCTACAGGTGACTACACAACTAAAGAATGACCGTCACTACTAAGATAACCACTACCAGCCAATCCCGGTAGTAAATACTTCAAACTTAAATACCACAGGTGGTCATACAGATCCAGCCAAAACTCAGATTGCACAAATTACTGCCGTGCATGACAGTGCCAGATTTAGCAAGCAATCCTTAGGTGAACAAAAGCTAAGCGTAATACCGTCAGTAAATGCTTCAAACTTAAATACCACAAGTGACCATACACATGCAGCCAAAACTCAGATTGCACAAATTATTGCCATGCATGACAGTGCCAGATTTGGCAAGCAATCATTAGGTGAACAAAAGCTAAGCGTAAATTTTATAATCCAGCTTCCAACCATCAACAAATAACATCAAACACACATAAGTGATTACTTCTTAGATACAAGAACAATATAATGAGAAAAATTACACACTTGTCGTGGCCCAATCGAATATGAGTTCAACCTTCGTGACACGGACATGGCATGCCCATTGAAAAAGCTACAGATGCTTTCAGTTTTAGAGCCACACCACTACAGAATATCGTCACTAATATGACCACTACCTGCCAATCCTGTCAGTAAATGCTTTAAACTCAGATAACAACTACAAGTGACAATACACATCCAGCCAAAAATCAGAATGCACAAATTATTGATGCATGACAGTGCCAGATTTGGCGAGCAATCATAACGTGAACAAAAGCTATAAATTTCATAATCCAACCATCAACAAAATAACATCAAACACAAGTGATTAGTTCTTGGATACAAGAAATTATGAGAAAATTGCATACATGTCCAACCAAACCAAAATCATAAAAAGCCATTAGCTTTTCTGTCCGATATCCATACAAGGATCCTACATGTGCTAATATGTTGTGAAAAATACAGTTAGTTATTCCCAGCCGATAGTCAAATGTAGCTAGTATGCATCATCCAACCTATCCCTTCGCCCGACTCTTTTATCATCTCTTCGCCTATCCAAATGAGGCTCTCTATAATAATCCTTTGAAGCACCTCTAATAGGAGACCGACTTCTTTCTCTTGCATCTCTTCCCCATCGATTACGTGGAGGTGGTGAGGGAGGGCGACGATCACTCCTTGCCTCATGTGGTCCTCTTTTGTCATGGAACCTATCATCCCTCTCCCTGTCTCTAGAACCCATTGTAAATCCCCAATCCAGAGGTGGACCTCTATCAAACTTGTCCCTCTCCCTATAGTCATCATGGTCACGATAGTCTGGTCTATCCCTTATGTCTCTGCCTGGGCGGAAATCAGGTAACCTTTCACCAGGCCTTGAAGGGGGGCCCTGGTCAAATTCTCTTGGACCACCTCTACCCCAGCCAATAGGCGGTTCTCCAAATCCATTCACACCTCTTCCCATACCACGGCCAGCTGGTGGTCCACCCATGGGTGGTGGGTGTGACAGTGGGGGCCCTTGAAAACCTCTAGAGGGGCTACCACCCCCAACACCAAATGGTGCCATGTCCCTGCGAGGCTTGTTGCAATTGTTACAATGTGCCCTCCTTGCAAAGTTGAGATTTCCACAACTGCAAAATGAAATATAAAAATTAGATTGGATTTTAAAAACAATAAATCCTTGAGGCTGCATAATAGTACCAACACAATATCTAGAAGATTTATTCACAATCCAGAGCCTAGCATATCCCACAGCAAAAGAAGTACAAATGAAAAAAAAATAGTAAAGCATTGCCTTAAGACTGGCTAGGAAAAGGATGTACAGCCTTGATTGAAGAACAAGAAAAAAATTATTGGAAGTATAAAGCTTGAATTTCTGCAAGGAATATCTACAGAGAGTAAACCTTGTACTTACGTTGGCTCGGTGCATATCCAATCCCCTTCTCTTGGAGTTACATTTGGATTGTTTCTTCCAATGCTTTCTCCCCGAAATGGCGAAGAGGGACCATATCCAGGTCCACTAAACCCTCTGCCCAACAGAGGCCTGCCTCGTCCCATGCCAGAAGGAGGAGAATGGTCTCGAAATCTGCCACGGCTCCTGCCACCCCTAAAACCTCGACCTCGACCTCGACGACCACCACGATCAAAATCACGATAAAAGTCATGACCACCACGATCAAAGTCACGACCAACACGATCAAAGTCATGATCAAAGTCACGACCACCTCTATCAAAGTCACGGCCACTACGATCAATGTCATTGCGACCACGATCAAAATCACGACCACCACGATCAAAGTCACGTCCACCACGATCAAAGTCACGTTCATTGCGGTCATAATCATGTGCATATGGCTCTAGCTTCCTATGTCGCAATGGTGAATCAGAAGAAGTAGGACCTGAAGTTTTATATCCTTTCATGTCATATCCTACAAAAAGGAGAAGAAAATTAGAGTCTAAACATAAAAACTATAAACAGATTCATAACCACAAGCATAAGCAAAAGAAAATTTACAGCAGGTAGAAGATAACCAGGGATGCAGATTCATATCTAGTAGAACTATCATAATGGAAGAACTGTACATATTTATGAGATTATCTAAAAGATCTAAATTTCAAAGGAACTTCCTACCTGGTTGAGTTCAATTTCCCACGATCAACTTGTGAATGATGATTCATCCTACTCAACCAAGTGCATAACCAATAATCCACATCATATCCTTAATCCCCCAACCAGGGCAATAACCAAGCAGTCCACACATGCAGTTAACCATCTTTGAGACCCTTGCAGTCCACAAATGCAGTTTACCATCTTTGAGACCCTTCGACCAGTTTTAAAATCTGAACCAATGAAACCCAACCGATAACCTCTACAATTGCAATTTCCTTCAACTCTGTTAGCTCTAAAATTGTCAACCATCGTAAAGCCCAACCCCCTTGCCCACTGGTGAATTTCATGACACTAATCTCCAATTGGCAATGTTCTTTCAAGTGCCCATTGCATGTCATATCATAGCTCTCATTTGAAAAAATGCATTACTCATCCCATAAAATCTGCATTCTGGCCTTACTCAAAATCAGGCCCCTACATCCATCCTTCCCAGGAGATTCCTTCAGTAATAATGACTTACCATAAGTAAGATAACTGACAGGTTGGGGAATACCTGAGCTTTAAGAAAAGGTCTTCCATTATGTAGCCATCAAAGGGAGCACTTGGACATCTTTCAAGATTTATTAATATGATGACATTAGTCTCTGATATTGCTTTTGCACATAATGAAGTTGACACCAGTGATTTGGAACTATAAGAAGAGGTCTTCCATTAATGTAGCCATTAAGGAATCATTTGGACATGTTTCAGGATTTATTGATATGATGACATCAGTCTGATTTTACTTTCACTTTTTCACATAATGAAGTTGACTGCAGCATTTTGGAGCTTTGACAAGCAAGGCCAACAATTCTGCCCCTCCTTTTGTTTCTAACATTTCTCCAGCCTTGGCTGCTACAACTCTAATGTTTGAATGCCACCATTTGAAAAAATAACACACTTTAAAAATCAGAGATAAAGAATGCAGTGTCCTCATTTTGGAGCTTTGACAAGCAAGGCCAACAATTCTGCCCCTCCTTTTGTTTCTAACATTTCTCCAGCCTTGGCTGCTACCACTCTAATGTTTGAATGCCACCATTGGAAAAAATAACACACTTTAAAAATCAGAGATAAAGAATGCAGTGTCCTCATTCCACCACTGGAATGAATCTATGCCAGAAGAGACACCAGGATTTGATGTCCACAGCTTTGACTCTGCTCCAAATTTCAGCTTCATCCAGCCACGTGAAAATGTCTGGTGACAATTCTAGAGATTTTTCAAACAGCTGTATCTTCATCCTGTAATATGAAGCTAAGAAGCTTAGTAGCATTCCATTCTACATATTGAGAAGCTGCCTTGAAACAATAATGATATAAATGAGGATAATTTGTGTTCTCCGACCCAGACTGCAATATTCACTGATGGCATTTTTCCTCATCATTTATTGGGTGTTCAGAAGACTAATAAACAATGGAACAGAGGTGTAGTATTATTTAATTCATCCCAACCTTCAATCATCCTTCTATTTTGCCTCTCTACCCACCATTGAAGCTTCAATTTACCTCCACAGCCTGAAGTATTATATTTTCAGTTCTTGCTCTTGGCACCATAACATGGTGAATTCAAAAACCCAAAAAACAGCAGAAATACCTCTCTACCCAAATACCCAGACCCTACACTATATACAATATGATTAGGCCCCCTCCTTTTGTTTCTAACATCTCCTCACAATTGGGTGCTACAACTCTAATACATCTGAAGACCAATACTAGAACAAACACCAATAGAAAAGTTGTATGGCCCCCATTCAAAGGCATTTATGCTCAAAGACACCAGTAGTTGATATACATCTTTGCTTTTTTAGCCGTATTTAAACACCTGCTTACATATCTAGATAGTTTCCAACTAGCTATATCTGCATCAAGCGATTATGCAGATTAGTAGTGCATCAATATAGGCTATGAAGATGCCTTGATACTGCCATCCAAAATAGGATACATATTGTATTCCCTGCCAGCCCAGGTACCTCAAAACCAATCTTTATGGAGGACATCTTCCTCTGTCAGTGTTTGGGGTTTGACAAACTGAAAAACATAAAAATACAGAGGTTTAATGTGATGTATTCATCCAAACCTTAGTCATTCCTTATGCTCTGCCTTCCAACTGCTTCTGCAAGCTGCAATATTCATTTTCTTGTATACAACATTTGCCATTATGGCATTGGTTTCAATAACCCAAAACCACTGGAAATGCCTCTCTAGCCCAAACATTAGCACCCTATACCATACAATATAATTAAGACCAACCAGACTGCCATGATATTCATATAACCCTTTCCACTTGTTGACTGACAAGTTTTTATAAGAATTACAAAGCAGATTGACAGCTGCAGATTATAATATACAATATACTCAAGATCAACCCAAACTACTAGTGTAACACTTAGCATTTCTTGCTAACACCTTCCTGCAAGGATCCTAGAGCAACTTAACAGCCCTCAAAAACCGCTGAGCTACATTGCTTCACGGATAGAGCTTTTCTCCTGCCTTTTTCAAACTAGCTATTCTTACAACTTCATAAAATTCATTATGTTTTTCCACCACTTAAATCTTTGGAGAATCCCTTAACCATATGGTTCATCTAAATGATATCCCCAGGTATGTTCCTATGACCATTATGACATTGGTCCTACTGTTTCTGTCTGCAGAAATCAAACTTAATTACACGAGTTCATATTACTGAAAAGCACAACCACAGCTCGACAGACTAACTGGGATGTCTGTGGCTTAACATGTTCTGCTTTATTAAACATAATTGCTTCTCTGCATCATTCCTTTTTGCTGTAACAAAAGCCCATACACATGTTCTATTCTGATTTTCAAATGCTTATACATCCCCACAAATATCTTACCATGGTCAGTCTTCTTGTGACTAAGGGTTCAATCTAGCAGCTATCCCCCCCATGACGGGTGTACTGATAGAATCCTATCACCATCTTCCAGAAATATTAGTTGTGTGTGCAGCATTGAAACATAAACTCAATAGCAACAATTGCCACTGCAGGCCTTCATGAACCCTTAAAATGAACCACTGGTTGTTTTTAACTTTTCTTGCTTCAACTAATTCATCAATAAATCGGACATGCATTCCAACTTAGAATACCCTTAACCTGCAAAATGAACACATCCACTGTATCAAGATTCAAAACACTCATCACAATTTTCCAACCAAACAATAGTCGTGGTCAAAAACACTGTATACCAATGCCAAGATTTGGTAGGTAGTTCTCATATCAACACATCTTAACTGCACACTTATCCACATCTTAACTGCACACTTATCCACGTCTTAACTGCACACTTAATCACATCGCCCTTTCCAGTCCAGTAGCCCTCATCCATTGACCCATGCAGTTCCTAAACACATAGTATATCCTCGTATATCCTCTTTGCTAAGAACATAAACAATGTAACTGCCTCTTTGAAAGCATTTTTCATTCCCAGCATCATGAATCAAAAGTAATACCAGATGAGAGGGTTTACTCAAATTGTTATCCAGTGTTACAATCACTTCTCAGGTAACAAAAGTTAAATCCCAAAGAGTCATCAATTGGACACGTAATATAATCACTGATGGAAAATATTGAATGTACATAGGTCCGTTTGAAGGATATTGATATCCTAGAACTCCAGACTCAGCCTTCTTTCTTTTTTCTTGATCTGAACACTAGATCCCCATAATTGGTTGTTTGAGTGCTTCTTCAAAGTTTCAAACATTCGGTCAATGCATTGGGTTAAGCAGGTAGCCCCTAATCAGCACATGTGATCCATTATGGATTTGAATTTGTGAAGTGAACTTTGAAAGAAGGGCTTGTATCAATACCTCCTACGATCCAGTAATCAACTTATCAAAAATTGATCCTCTCACTCACCTAGAACCTCTGATATAGTTGTGAAATTAATTGATAACAACTTTGCCTGCTCAAGGCACCTTAAAGTTTGTTTGACCTTGCAGAGATTTAAAAAAATGAAGTTCATTCATTAAAAGTCACAAAATTTGCATTTAATCTTGATCAAACCAATTTCATTGACATAGCAAATATGTGAACACAAGAGCTCCCCACAATTGATTATTCACTTAGAATCTTGTTGGCAATTTTTTTATCTAGGAGTCACTTTCGCACTCCCACATTGTATTTACACTGGAATATACTCATTAGTCCCTTTGACCTACTTTTTTTGTGATCATTAGTTGGACATTAATAAAATTATCTAATCTTATCTTATTCATAGTATCATTGAATAAGCACTGTTCAGTCGTGAAAGTAATACTAAGAAATCATGAGAAACAATTGACACAAAAGCTACTTTAATCAGATTTATCAAACCAATAAGAAATCAAAAGAAATATCTAAACAGACAATTTCATCTTGGATGTAATATCTGCTACTGTACTTTAACAATCAGCAAAAGGTCATTCCTATTTCTTTGGAGTGCACAACGGATCAATCCCAACTTCATATTTGATGAGAAACTTAGTTTCAGCTTCTATAAAGAAACTGACCATGGTTGCCCTTGCCAAAATATAGCCAGAATTTAGCCAGAATTCTTGAACCATGTACCTTGGAGCAGAAGCTTGGAACAAAAGGCAACACAAAACAAGAGTGACAATAAGTACACTTCCATCCCAACTTCCTGGAACATCCCGTACTAAAATGTAATCAAACCAGCTGTAAAAACGCAAGCCTCTCGACCAGGGACAAATTTGATGTGAAGGACTTATGATCTTATCCCAAAGATATGCGTTTTTCGGAATACAACCATGTCTTTTGCAAAATCAACAACAATATTACCTCTACAGTCAGTCATCTTTCATCTGCTAAAAAATATAATAATTTCATACAAAATGCAATCCTTTAATGTGCTGATTTATTGCATGCTTTTTAATTTAAATTTAAGCACAATAAGTTACTGATGCATGTGATTTGATCATTTTATTTGAAATTATGCTCCAACACTAGAGCAATATTTGTGAATGTATGTGGACTGGGGCCATGATTTCCCTATACCAAGAGCTCTGCTAATCCAAAAGCTGGCTTCAGGGTGCAATTCCCCGGGTTGATGACATAGATGATAGCATCCTCCCTCATTCCGATACTTACACATCGTCTGGTGCCTGTGTGCTTTGTCAGTACCCTTGCTTGTAACTGTTGTCTTTGTGATGCCTTCTTAAAGGCAAGCTTATTAAAATCACAATGGCATATCCTTCGCTGGGGATTTAGATCCACATTGATATGACTACTAATACTTTCTAAATGGGTTCCTAACAGCCAAATACCAAACTAAGTGAGTTTTCTGCATAAATATCTTTCGTGAACTCGAGCAGTGGACAAAACCCACTGAAAATCTAAGGATGAACACATTTCGTTGCATCTCTTTTTAAGGTTTGATATGCCTTTCCACCGGAAATTGTAAGCCTCCAATATCTTTGTGAAGCCCAAAAACAGTACCGGTAAATTTGGACAGGAAAGCACCACAAAATCCAGTTTCCCAACTTTCCTTACAGACTGTTCAGCTGAACTTTCACAATTAAAAACCGGGTTGCAAGATTTTGCTTAAACCCATTCCCGTTGGCCGAATTTTCACTTTGAAAATTCTGGTAAGACCCATTTTTTGGGACTCGGCAGAGGAAAACCCTTTAACTGAAATTTCATTTAAAACAATCCAACTCCTGAAACTTCCCAGATCCAACAAATATTTAAAACCCCTACTTTAGAACCCCGAATTGCCAAAATCCCATTTGTCAGATTCCCATCTTCCGAAGTTGTTAGAACCCATTTTCCATTTTTAGCAGATATTAAAACCCGTTTTCTGAGTCAGTAAACCCATTATTCTGATAATGGGCTAAGAGAACTTCTAACAGATATAAACACCCACTTTCTCAAACATGGCAATAGTTCCAATCCACTAACAACTTTCTGAAACTTCGCAAACCCCCGGATCTGTTAACGGGATCAAGCAGGGGAGAAAACATTCTGCAGAACCCCGGAGAAGCGGAGCCGTGTTGAAGAACAATAAATTAAAGAAGGAAATGGTGTGAAGGAACCTGAGGGCCGAGGTAATCTGTCACCAGCAGTAGCAGCAGCACGATCGTATACATGGCCGTGACCGTTGGCGCGACGCGGCTCCTCGCGCCTAATCTCTCCGGGCTCGTAATCGTTGCCTCCTCCTCCTTCGCTGTCTGATGGTCTCACCACCAGACTGCTAACACTCCCGTAGACTTGATCTCTCGACCCCATTCTCTCCTCCTCTTTGCTTCCCGCAGATATCTGATCTCTTCTTGTACTGAAGTCTCTCCCTTTGTAGCAGGCCAAATTAATCCCTAGAATGTAGGTCTCTCACTTTGTAGCAACCCAAACTAATCCCTATAAGGAATTTGCACTTATATGATACCATTTTTTATCTAAGAAAGCCAAAATAACTCTAAAATGTGGCCAAAAATCCTTGTTATGTGCACTAAGCCAATGAATATTTTTAAGCTAATTTTGTAGAGAAATTATTTGCACTTATATGATACCATTTTGTATCTAAGAAAGCAAAATTAACTCTAAAATGTGGCCAAAAATCTTTGTTATGTGCACTAAGCTAATGAATATTTTTAAGCTAATTTTGTAGAGAAATTATCATTGGTTTTTTTTAAATGTATTAATACAAGTCTAGATCCAAATCTTAGGTTCTATCAAGTGCTGAGAGGAATCAAATCTCTGGAGGTGCATATCCAAATTTTAAATTTTAGATTTGTTTTATGCATTGTTGAAATCAATGCAACCATGTTTTTTTTATCAAGATCTCCTTCATATTTACTTTTTATTTTGTATTATTCTTTTTGTTTATGGCCGACATAATATTTATTACTTTTACTTTGTATTATTTTTTTTGTTTATGGCCGACAATATACACAAACTCGACAAACGTTACAAGATCTCCCTCATATTACCAAAATAATACAAAGTAAAGAAAAAAAAATAATACAAAGTAAAAAGTAATAAATATTATGTCGACCATAAACAAAAAGGAATAATACAAAGTAAAAAATAAATATGAGGGAGATCTTGTAACGTTCTTAGAGTGTTTGTCTCGAGTAACAAAATAATAAAGTAATAAATATTATATCCGTCGTGTAAGTTTGTCAAGTAACAAAATAAGTAAAATAATCAATGGAATAAAATAAAGAAGTAAGATTTAAAGATAAGATGCATATTGATTTGATTATTTTTTACTTTGTGCAATACCTCTCCTTAAATAGCTCCTTGAATGCAATACCTGAGCAGTTTGCACCTCGGGAAATTTGATCCCTCTTGGGCGCTTGATAGAGTCTAGGATTTGGATATAAGCTGGTATTTATTACTTTTTACTTTGTATTATTATTTTGTGTTTATGGCCGAACAAACTTTACAAGATCTCCCTCATATTTACCAGCTTAGATAGCTCTATCAAGCGTGAGAGGGGTCAAATCTCCCGAGGTTCAAACCGCTCACGTATTGCACTCAAGGAGCTATTCAAGGAGAGGTATTGCACAAAGTAAAAAATAATCAAATCAATATGCATTTTATCTTTAAATCTTACTTCTTTATTTTATTCCATTGATTATTTTACTTTTTTTACTCGACAAACTTACACGATCTCCCTCATATTTACTTTTTACTTTGTATTATTCTTTTTTGTTTATGGCCGACATAATATTTATTACTTTTAACTTTGTATTATTTTTTTTGTTTACTTTGTATTATTTTGTTACTCGAGACAAACACTCTACGAACGTTACAAGATCTCCCTCATATTTATTTTTACTTTGTATTATTCTTTTTGTTTATGACCGACATAATATTTATTACTTTTTACTTTGTATTATTCTTTTTTATTTACTTTGTATTATTTTGCTATTCAACAAACACTCGACAAACACACACATGTTACAAGATCTCCCTCATACTGGGTTGTAGAGCGCCTCTCATAGATCCAGGTTTAAGTTTTAAGTTTTTTGTTTTATAAAGGAACATCTATTTTTTAATTATTTTTTATAATATTTTATTTTATGAACCAACATGGATTTTTTTTAAATACTTTCCATAATTTTTTATTTTATGAGTCGACGTGCTGTAGAACACCTTTCTACGCAACCTTAAGATGTAGGTTTCAAATCCCTTTTACATGGAGAGAACTAATTTGTACATAAATGACCATTTTATATGATAAACAAATGATAAAGAGAACTAATTTGTACATAAATGACCATATTATATGATAAACAAATGATAAAGTTTCATATTCAATTTATCATGATAAAGTTTTGTATTTTGTGTATGGTGAAAACTATATGTTTAAAAGTTTTGCTTAATTTTAAATTCAATTAAATTGTGGAAAATTCAATAAGGGTATATGATCAACATTTTGTCATAGTAAAGTTTTGTAAATTATGTATTTAAAAGCTTTGCTTAATTCTATTTTTTCTCAAATTATGGAAAATTCAAAAAGAGTTATAACCAACATTTTATCATGGTAAAGTTTCGTGTGTTTGTCGTATGGTGTACAGTGAAAACTATGTATTTAAAAGTTTTGCTTAATTCTAAATTCACTTAAATTTTGTGCATATAAGTTTTGCTTAATTTTAAATTCAATTAAATTGTGGAAAATTCAATAAGGGTATATGATCAACATTTTGTCATAGTAAAGTTTTGTAAATTATGTATTTAAAAGCTTTGCTTAATTCTATTTTTTCTCAAATTATGGAAAATTCAAAAAGAGTTATAACCAACATTTTATCATGGTAAAGTTTCGTGTGTTTGTCGTATGGTGTACAGTGAAAACTATGTATTTAAAAGTTTTGCTTAATTCTAAATTCACTTAAATTTTGTGTATATATGTGTTGTCGTTGGAATCACACTTGGGGTTAGCACAGCAGAAATCTTCAAGCTGCTAGGTGTGTCTTTGCGGGCAAGTCTTGAGCTAGGTATTGTCACATGATCTTGACTCCTCTGTTTAGGCAAACTCCTAACAAAGCCAAGGGGGTGGTCCCTAAAAATGAGTCGTTAAGACTCTTCTCAATGTTTTAGTCATTAAGAATGGAAGTGAGTTTTTTAAGAGTTTTTTGAAGTGAATTACTGAATCAAGATTATTGCAAAAATAAGAAATACTTTAACAGCATATAAAAAATAACATCAACATATAAGGATTAAGCAACAACGATGAATTGATATTAAACAAATATAAAGTATTGTTGCCAATGGAGTCAAATAAAATATTGTGCTGCTGAGACAAAATTGTAAATGTTTTGCAATATGTTCTTGGTCTATTTTAAATTATTAATGATGAGATTGATTAATGGGAAGGGGGAACTCCAGGTATACCGTGAGGTACAAAGAGTATGTCCGGAAATTAAATAAGAGTGGCTCCTCATGAAGACATGTGGGTTGGATGGAGTCTCGAGGGGATGTTCAGCACTACACCAACAAGGATGTAGCCTAACGGGGCCCCGAGGTCACGTTTCAGTGGTTCCCGCTTCTTCTAAAGAATTTCCCCACACAAATTCAATTTGTAGCGTCGGATTTTCGCTATGTTGAGGGTGGTTTATTTTATTATTGTGAATTGTTTAAATTAAGATGTGGAAGATTAAAGAAGTGTTGCAAATCGTTTATGGTTTCCCAACGACCAGGCAAAACCCACAGAGGGAAAGAGCGTACGCGAAATTTGCAACAAATGTTTATTCGAATTTGAAACAACTAAAAATAATTGTAAGTGCAAAGCAGGCAAATAAACTTAAAGAAGAGAAATATTAAACTAAAACCACGGACTATGTGTCACTTTTCTGGTCATCCACCACTAATCGACAAACCCTTTAGGTGGTGGAGAGAGCATAATATGTGGCAATGAGTCGGATTCGCTTAATTACTTGCAAAAAGAATAAAGAAAGCAAGACATTGATTGATCTAAGTTATTGCAAAAAATAAAAATAAAACTACTATAAAGCAACAACAACAAAAATTCCAAAAAAATATACAGGCTTCCCCGAAATGGAGGACAGGAGTTGTGGCAACCTTAAATCCCACTTGCTTTTTATTGATGTTTTTGTACAATGTTTATTAAAAGAGAATGCCTTTGATCCTTGAAAAATGGATCAAACAGGCTTACAATAAAGTTAGAAGAATGAGAGAAGAATGATAGGAATTAGAGATGGGTCTTGGTGTTTGAAATGGTTCACTTTATGGACATTTTAACCCAAAATTCCTCATCTTTTTCTTTCAACCTGCTAAAAACCAGAAAACTAAAATTACACGGATTAGTGGATTAGTGTATAAAATACATAAACAATTATACAACCAAATACTTGCAAAAAGTAGATAAACTATACTACTTTCAGTACTAAGTAAATGGAACTAGATCTAAGCTTATGATTGCAAGTAAAAGCACTTTCAGATCTATAAATATGATCAAGTTAAGAAATGTATGATAAACTTTTTAAAGATATCTAAACTTGTTTTAAACGTAACCAAAGAGAGTTTAATTTTTTAAGAGAAGAAGAGAGGGTCTTAAGCTCCAACTTGAATCTTTGTGAGGACGTGGAGATGCCTGTAATACAAGCAGCATTGGAAGCATAAAATTATATGAAGAGAAAAATGGATGCAACCGAGCTCCCACTTCTCCTTCACCTAAGATGATCTATAAGCTACAAAAATCTTTAAACAAGTGAGATCAATCTAGTGTGTTTAATTAAATGATATAAAAAGAACATAAGTATTACCAACTACAGTTTGCTACTCTGTAATCTCAGAAAATAAGACACAAGTAAACAAATTAAGTCTTTAAATGTTTGCTCTATGAGCCAGAAATGGCCTTCTAAGCTAGATAGTAAATATGCAAACTTGTAAAAGAAGAAAGCAAAGAGTTAAATATCACATTGATTAGAGCCCATCATTCACATTCATGAGAAGTATTGCACAGTTTGGACCTCAAAAGCCACAACTTTATTCATCAAATGATAACAACAATACATTACAGGAGCAGTGGTTCCTTGCTTCTTTTAAAATGAAGAGAAAGACCTTGCTTAAATAGCAAAAGGGGAAGAGGAGGGTGCACTCCAAGAGGGAGAGGTAGGGCGCATTCTTGAGGGAATCAAGGGATAGTAGTTGAGTTTGAAACAAGAGGGAGGCGCCACCTAGAAAGGGGTGTGCCACCTCTCCTTTGGTGTTCCCTCCATCACATAAGAAATCGCCACCACATCAAATGTGCCCACCTCATGAGAGAGGGCGCACTTCTCTAAGGAAACAAACTCGCAACCTCTTCAAACTAAATTTAACATGCTTTATTTGGTCCCCAAGATGCTCCAACATGATCTTTAGTTGGACTGGAACATGTCTGGGACAAGTTCCCCCTGATTTAGGGATGATGTTTTTCTCCATTATTTCACTTTTTTTCTATTTTTAATTGACTTTTTTGTTTTTTTGGAGAGATTTTCATTAAAGTGATAAATAACCACTCAAAACTTAGGAAACGTGGGTCTAGGGGTTAAGTGGGAGCTTTGGCATAAAAAATGAGCATCCCCGTGACAAATTTGGCCCCTTAGCTGTACTTTTAAGACACTTTGAAATTTTACAATTAAAATACACCTTATCGATGATTTTATTAAAAAACTAGAAAATTAAAAAATCCTAGGGGGGACTTAGCGCATGACTAGCATGGTATTATACATAGATTATAGGATTTAATAACCCTTTCAGGGCCTATTCATCACTTTCACCACCCCAGCATTGGAGAATTTTGAGTGAAAAACTCGAAAATTATGTGTCGTTGAAAAGCGTCACATAATTAACAACGAAAAACACACTCAAGGGTGATTAGTTTGATGACTAAGTCCCAAGAAGGCCAAGCCATTTTACAAAGGACTACCATGCTACACCATTTATTACAATTCCCCCAAGGGGGTGTGAACATGCGAAAAAGAAAAAGGAACCACAACTAGTCTTGATGAAACCAAGGAACTTCTGTGCAATGAGTGGGAACAATTGACTTGTTATGATCCTTGGTGGCTCACTGGAAAACCCCTAAGTGCAACTAAGTGGATAACACATTGAAAACAATGTATTTAAAAGTTTTGCCTAATTCTAAATTTTCTCAGATTATGAAAAAATTAATGAGAATATATGATTAACATTTTATCATGTTAAAGTTTCATGTGTTTCGTGTATGGTAAAAACTATGTTTTTAAAAGGGAGTTGTCTAAAAATTCAACGATTTGGCCCGGATGAAGGCTTTTCATCGAAATCCGGCTTTTTTTATTTTGCAAAATATGAATTTAACAGTGTTTTAATGGCGATTTTGATGGTAGAAACAGATTTAACACCATCAAAAACCCTTGGGGCACCCAAAATTCCAGAGTTTGACAGTTGTAACCAGGATTTTAGTGACCATTCTCAAGGATCTCTGAAAACCCTTCCCCAGTGTTAAATCCTCCTTAAAATTCTCATCTAAGTCATCAGTTGAAAGAGTATTCGCCAAAACCCCAGAATCTAAACCTAGGGCTATAGTAGGATCCTCTACAGAGAATTCAAAAATATACTCTCCAGAACCCCATTCAAAAGAGTTATCCCTCTCGATCTCAACATTATTCGAACCAAGAAAAGACATTAGAAAAGAAATATCTTCATGTACAACAGGAATATTAACAAAGACCTTGCAAGATCCTTGAAAAAAACCCTTATTTCCTTAAGGTAAAAAGAAGGGAAGTGAAAATAACAACTTTTCAATGGTAGATGAGTTCTTACATAATTTTTTCCTCGAGATAGGAGAAAAACAAGGAGTCTCCAATAATGCATATGGCATTACCATATGATTATTTGGATGAAAAATTCATTTCAAAAACATCTTTGAATCCATGGCATCTTCTTTTAAGAGATCAGAAACGGTCCCATTTAAACATGTTGTTGAAATGGTCTTCTGATTCGCAGATGAGATATCCTGATTCATGAAACCCTTTCCTCATCCATAGACATTGCCTTCTAGAAAGGCTTCGAAACTAGAGAGTGGTGAAAACCCATCATCCATGCCAATGTGTTCTCGCAACATATCACAACTATCTTTTTGAACCGTCGACACTGTCACAGTCTCCAAAACTTTTGAAGTAAAAACATATGGAGGGGTTGACGCCAAAGGGTTCATCCGACCAACATTCGAAGAGAAAGGTGTTTGTTCTTGGATAAAAAGAACCATGTCCTCATTAACCTTCTTTCCTCTCCCAGGGACTAGTTTTTCTTTCATTTTTACCTGAAAGGGATCTGAATGATGTTGGTGGAAAGGTAATGACACTCTTTAACAAGGTGTCCGTAAAGATGACAGTGGTTGCACCTGAAGGGCACCCCTGATTAGTCCAGAGCCTACATAAAAGAGAAATATCCCTTTTTAATTGAGATCTCCTTCACTAAACCATCATGTAGGTCTAAACCCACAAGGATACGAGAAACAATCATAATGCCATTAACCAAGAAAGTCATTGATTTTGTGTCATATAAAATACCAAGGATGTTCACCAGGGTTACTAAGATGTATTTTGACTAGTACTCCGGAAGTAATCCAGGCAATTTTACCCACATAGGAAGTATATGTTGTTTCTCCTTCCTCACATCAAAAGAGGGATGCCATTTGATTCCATGTTTCAATATGGAGTTCAACCATATTGGATTAAGAACTCTCTGACCAAACTTCAACATACAAACATACGCATTATGTCCATTAAGAACAAACAGAGTCGAAACTCACTCAATCTGATGGATCTAGACTTTTTAATGGCCTAGCGCTTCTCAAAATATTTATTCTTTGGAGGGTTTTTGTTCATATACATCCTTGTCAAGCCTATAAGCAATGATATCAATGAAAAGTATCAAGCATCTTGATCATCCTCGAGACATTATGGATGACTGCTCTAAGTTGGCATCCAAGTAAATATAGCAAGAATTGACTCTATGATCCTTGGTGGCTCACTGGAAATCCCTAAGTGCAACTAAGTGGATAACACATTGAAAACAATGTATTTAAAAGTTTTGCCTAATTCTAAATTTTCTCAAATTATGAAAAAATCAATGAGAATATATGATCAACATTTTATCATGGTAAAGTTTCATGTGTTTCATGTATGGTAAAAGCTATGTATTTAAAAGGGAGTTGTCTAAAAATTCAACGATTTGGCTCAGACGAAGGCTTTTCACCAAAATCCGGCTTTTTTTATTTTGCAAAATATGAATTTAACAGTGCTTTAATGGCGATTTTGATGGTAGAAACAAATTTAACACCATCAAAAACCCTTGGGGCACCCAAAATTTCAGAGTTTGACAGTTGTAACCAGGATTTTAGTGACCATTCTCAAGGATCTCTGAAAACCCTTCCCCAGTGTTAAAGCCTCCTTAAAATTCTCATATAAGTCATCAGTTAAAAGAGTATTCGCCAAAACCCCAGAATCTAAACCTGGGGCTTTAGTAGGATTCTCTACAGAGAATTCAAAAATATACTCTCCACAACCCCATTCAAAAGAGTTATCCCTCTCGATCTCAACATTATTTGAACCAAGAAAAGACACTAGAAAAGAAATATCTTCATGTACAACAGGAATATTAACAAAGACCTTGCAAGATCCTTGAAAAAAAACCTTATTTCCTTAAGGTAAAAAGAAGGGAAGTGAAAATAGCAACTTTGCAAAGGTAGAGGAGTTCTTACATAATTTTTTCCTCGAGATAGGAGAAAAACAAGGAGTCTCCAATAATGCATATGGCATTACCATATGATTATTCGGATGAAAAATTCATTTCAAAACATCTTTGAATCCATGGCATCGCCTTTCAATGTTGAATATTGTAACTTCTAAGAATATTATATTTGTATATTATTTATTCCGGAGATGTTCCATACCTCCGATGTGATTATACTATGAATCCGGAGATGTTTATTCCTCCGAATTGGTTGTGGTAACTAGGGTTATTAGACCCACCATGTGGGGGTCGGCCCAGTCAGTTATAATAGGGTATTTAACCTAATGGTTAAATACGAGCCTACATGTACTTGTGTAAAATACATGCCAGTGTAGTGTATAAATAGAGGAGGTATGTTCCTCATTTGATACACTCACACACTTGAGAGAGGCGCACTTGTGGATCAGAGGTCTGCTATGGTGGAGGAGGAGATCATGTCTTTGGTTTGCATCTTTGTATATTGCTGGTCATCTATATTGAGGAAGCTTTACTGGGTTTTCTACCCCATGAGGGTTTCCCAGGATAAATCTTTGTCTCTTGTGTTTATGCTATGCTTGTTGTTTCTTCAGTGATCCTGTATATGCTATTATTGTGAAATGGAATGTAATGTTGCTATTTTCTGTCTTAGCATATTAAATTCTAACATGGTATCAGAGCTAAACTGAAGGAAGGCAAGGTATGGCACTTACGACACTTGCTTTACTTACGACAATTTGAAGGTTAGGGTTTTATATAGCAAAAACCAGTCATCGTGGAACTTTCGCTATAACTACATTTTGGCGAAGGTTCAGGATCTGAAACCTTTAAAAGTCATAGATAACATCTCCAGGTATCTTGTGTCCAAAGGGCACCCTCATATTCGTTGTACTTTGTAAGTTATGATCAGTACAAGTTAGGGTTTCTGCCTCTTCCAGATCTCAGTCAAAATCAGGTGACCTAGGAAAAAAGGTCATAACTTGGGCTAGGAAGCTCTAAATGAAATTTCGTAAAAAGTGATAGGTAGTACACAGACTGTACTATCTCAGGAAACTTTTTCAGAGGCCGAATCTGAACCAGTGACACGTGGCATGCCGTACAAGTTCGCTCTCCTGTTTTATCCCATAAACAGGTCACGTTGCGACACTTGGCATAACTCTCTCTCAGAGAGTCCAATTGAGGTCAGAACTATCAGGATGGAAAGATAACAGGGCAAACTATCTCAGGAAAAGTTTCAGAGGCCGAAGTTCAAACAGTGACACGTGGCACACCGTACAAGTTCACTCTCCTGTATTATCCCAAAATAGGTCACGTTGCGACATTTGGCATAACTCTCTCTCAGAAAATCCAATTGAGGTCAGACCTGTCAGGATGGAAAGAGGACAGGTCAGGCTACTACAGAAAATGTTTTCAGACCTTGTGGAGCAAAAATTTCAGATTTATAGCAGAAACAATCAGGTACATATTTCTGTCAAAACAAAATTATTTTTGGAGCACCTTTATTCATGGCTTCCGGAATTTAGGGTTTCAGAGAAAGTTAGAATTTTTGGAATCGGAATTCATGGCTGAATGCTACTCAGGAAAATCGAAATTTAGAGACCAAGATCGAATTTTTTGGTTGGGTATAAAACCGGGCTTGATCAAACCCTAGCTCGGGATTTTGATCGGAAAGATGGAAAATTAGGGCTTCAGCAAAAGTTGGAATTTTTGAAGTCTGTAACCATGGCTGGAAGCTCCTCAAAAAAATAAGAGTTTAGAGCCTTGGATCAAACCTTTTGATTGAGTAGAAGAGTGGGCTTCATTAAACCCTAGTTCGGGATCTTGTCCAGAAGATCCAGAAGTTTCAAAGGCAATTTTGAGGGGTCAAATTTTGGAATTGAAGTATGCTAGTTTGATCAGCTCAGCAAGACACATCCTTCCATTCATTCGGAAGTGTGAAAGTCAAAGATTGAATTTTTAGGTTTTCTCTAGCAAACCCTAATCAAGCTCCAGATCAAGTTTCAGGGGGAGTTGAGGCTAAGGCCTTACATAAGAAGACTACAAGAAGTCTCGACGGGTATGACTTAAGGAGGTTCAGGTATGTCTTGAAATCTTATTCTTGATTAAGTTCATGATGTGTTTGTCTTCATATTATTTATTAGTACAATCTTGATTAATGTTAGAATTGTCTTATCACCCTAGTAACAGTATGAATGCATGAATGATTGTACTAATGCATTATGGTGTTGTGTGAGGTTGATGTTGTCTGCTAACAAGATACAGGTACATCACAAAAGACAATTCAAGTTCCATGACGATGACAACATGAAGACAAAGACTCACGAGGATGACACTAGTGTACACTTGAGCATGCACAGTGGTACAGAATGAATAGAAGTTCAAGAGATATATAGAAGATCAAGCGGGAGGAAACCACACAAACATAAAAGATAAGTATTTGAGTTGTTATTAGAAATAGTAAATGATATTGCTTGTATGCATATTTGTATTCCTAGAATATATCATGCTGAGTGTAAACATTCATAAATCATTGAACAGTATACTACTAATATGCATATGACTGGTAAGTTGGACAAACATTCCATTGTTGCTTGTCTAGAATGAAACCTCTTTGCTGACATGCTGAGAGCTGTGCACACTCTCGATAGTATGTTCTGGTAAAGATAGAAGGCATCTAGATAGCTACTGTATGCATACAGGATATGGGAAAGTGTTGTGCCAAAGTATTGGTCAAAATAGTTGCATAACTATGTAAATGATATCTGTATGCATAATAGGTTATCATGTCAATAAGATTTGATGATTATGAAGTATTACTAATCATGTACTTAACTTTGATTTGTAGGAAGAGAATCATGATGAGATGTTTTGCTCCAAGGGACTAGATAAGACCATTCTCTTAATGATGTAATTAAAGAAGAAGTGTGAATCAGGTTCTGTATGGGTACCCAGGATCGGTAGTCAATTGATGAGCTTAATGATCATCATGGGTGATGTGGATCTCAACCTTTGCTACAAGGTTGAATATGGCTTCTATACACATATGACATAGATGCAAGAAGGAACTCACCACATAGTTCGAATGATTTTGAGGCTCATATTAGTAGACCCATCTGACGAGAGATGGCACAGATAGATACGCAGAAGATCACTCAATACAGAGTGTGAATAATGGACATTTGACAACTTCATGACAAAGCTTGGGCTTTACCAGAAGTAAAGTTGTTCCTAACCTTTACCTTAAGGTTGTGGATGATGAACCTATCATACCATTATTGTATGACGATGATCTCTTTCTGACAAGGAATGAGAAACAGGTCATGAAAATGGCTGTAGAAATGAAAATGAAAGATCTCGGATTAATGCACTACTTCTTAGGTCTAGAAGTATGGCAAGATCCAAAAGGAATCTTTTAAATCAAGGTAAGTATGCTGTGAAGTTTCTAAAAAGATTTGATATGTTGGAGTATAAAGCCATGGCCACTCCCATGGACTCCAACTTGAAGTTATTAGTTAATGACTCATCGTATTTAGTGGACCTAACCCTATATAGACAAATCATTGGGTCATTGATGTATTTAACAAATACTAGGCCAGATATATGCTTTGCTGTAAATACCCTAAGTCAATATCTAGTAGAACCTAGAAAGGTTCACTTAATAGCTATAAAGCATGTAGTGAGGTACCTAAAAGGTACATTAGATTTTTGGTCTATATTATCTTGGAGGTCATGAACTCCATTTACATGGTTACTCAGATTCTGATTGGGCAGGAAGTGTCTCAGACAGAAAGAGTACATCAGGTGCATGTTATAGTCCTGAATCTGCCATGATCTCATGGTTCAGCAAGAAACAATCTAGTGTGGCTCTCAGTACTACTGAAGCAGAATATATGGCTGTCTGCTCTGCCAGCTGTGAAGCAGTATGGCTTCAGAAGATTTTATATGGAGTGTTTGACTTAGAAATGGATCCCACTGTGATTATGTGTGACAATCAAAGATGCATTAAGATGACTGAAAATCCTGTGTTCCACGATAAGTCAAAACACATAGAGATCCGATACTTCTATATACGAGATATGGTGCAAAGAGGAGTTATCAAGCTCGAATATATAATCACTGAGGATCAGATTGCTGATATCTTGACTAAACCTCTGTCTCGAGTGAAGTTTGAATACTTTCGAGACAAGCTTGGTATAGTTCAAAAGAACTCTCCTCGAAAGGGGGAGTAGCATAGTATCTGATAACAAGTCTGCCTCATCAATGATGAGGTTACCTATTCACTACACTTAGTTACCTAGAATTATTTAGATTTAGGACTCTTATATTTTTACTTTTGATGATAGATGTATTAGTGAGAATACATGCTTTTGATGATAGATGTATTAGTGAGAATACAGCTTTTGATGATGATATACATGTTTTGATATACATGTCTCGATGATGAGGATACATGTTTTGATATACATGTTTTGATGATGATATACATGTTTTGATGATGAGGTTACATGATGCCTTGATGTATTGATACGTCTTTGTACTTGTATGGATGAAGATACTTGTACCCATAGTGATGTGGGGATTGGACAGTCCTAAAGAGAGCCGTAGATGTATGTCTTCGAGAATGAAGTCCTTGCTGGAATTGAGGGGATTGGATCATCCCTGGACTTCAGTCCTAAAGAGAGCCGTAGACGTATGTCTTCGAGAATGAAGTCCTTGGTGGACTTGAGGGGATTGGATCATCCCTGGACTTCAGTCCTAAAGAGAGCCGTAGACGTATGTCTTCGAGAATGAAGTCCTTGGTGGACTTGAGGGGATTGGATCATCCCTGGACTTCAGTCCTAAAGAGAGCCGTAGACGTATGTCTTCGAGAATGAAGTCCTTGGTGGACTTGAGGGGATTGGATCATCCATGGACTTCAGTCCTAAAGAGAGCCGTAGACGTATGTCTTCGAGAATGAAGTCCTTGGTGGACTTGAGGGGATTGGATCATCCCTGGACTTCAGTCCTAAAGAGAGCCGTAGACGTATGTCTTCGAGAATGAAGTCCTTGGTGGACTTGAGGGGATTGGATCATCCCTGGACTTCAGTCCTAAAGAGAGCCGTAGACGTATGTCTTCGAGAATGAAGTCCTTGGTGGACTTGATGGGATTGGATCATCCCTGGACTTCAGTCCTAAAGAGAGCCGTAGACGTATGTCTTCGAGAATGAAGTCCTTGGTGGACTTGAGGGGATTGGATCATCCCTGGACTTCAGTCCTAAAGAGAGTCGTAGACATGATGTCTCCGAGAACAAAATCCTGAATGAACAGGTAAGGGGATTGGATCGTCCTCGGACTATTAGTCCTTTGAATTGAGCCGTAGACATGATGTCTCCGAGAACTAAATCCTGAATGAACAGGTAAGGGGATTGGATCGTCCTCAGACTATGGTCCTTTGAATTGAGCCATAGACATGAGGTCTCCGAGAATTGAATGATAGGACTGGATCGTCCCTGAACTTCGATTCAAAAGGTACATGATAGGACTGGATCGTCCCTGGACTTCGATTCAAAAGGTACATGATAGGACTGGATCGTCCCTGGACTTCGGTTCAAAAGGTACATGATAGGACTGGATCGTCCCTGGACTTCGGTTCAAAAGGTACATGATAGGACTGGATCATCCCTGGACTTCGGTTCAAAAGGTACATGATAGGACTGGATCGTCCCTGGACTTCGGTTCAAAAGGTACATGATAGGACTGGATCGTCCCTGGACTTCGGTTCAAAAGGTACATGATAGGACTGGATCATCCCTGGACTTCGGTTCAAAAGGTACATGATAGGACTGGATCGTCCCTGGACTTCGGTTCAAAAGGTACATGATAGGACTGGATCGTCCCTGGACCTCGGTTCAAAATGTACGTGACAAATCCTAGAATTGTTCTAGGTTACATCCAGCATGAAACAGGGCTGGCTCTGTAGATATGATACATCCAGCATGAAACAAGGATGGCTCTGTAGATGTGATACATCCAGCATGAAACAGGGCTGGCTCTGTAGATGTGATACATCCAGCATGAAACAGGGCTGGCTCTATAGATGTGATACATCCAGCATGAAACAGGGCTGGCTCTGTAGATGTGATACATCTAGCATGAAACAGGGCTGGCTCTGTAGACGTGACACATCCAGTATGAAAGAGGACTAGCTCTGTGGCGGTAAATCCTAGATCTGATTCAGGTCACATCCAGTATGAAAAAGGACTGGCACTGTGGTTGGGATTAGATCATCCCTAGACATGAGACTTGTCTTAAAGAGATAAGGATTGATCATCCTGGAACTTGATCTGGATTGTATCATCCATGGACCTATGTCCTAAAGAGAGCAGGATTGATCATCCTGTAATATGATCGTGTGATGACGATGCTGATGATCAATGCTGATGATCATATGATGACGATGCTGATCGTGTGATGACAATGCTGATGATCGATGCTGATGATCGTGTGATGACGATGCTGATCGTGTGATGTCGATGCTGATGATCGTGTGATGACGATGCTGATGATTGTGTGATAATGATGTTGATTGTGTGATGTCGATGTTGATGATCGTGTGATGATGATGTTGATGATTGTGTGATGACGATGCTGATGACGATGCTGTTGATCGTATGATGACGATGTTGATATTCGTATGATGACGATGTTGATGATCGTGTGATGACGATGCTGATGATCGTGTGATGACGATGCTGATGATCGTGTGATGACGATGCTGACGATCGTGAGGATTCAGATATTGATGTTGTTGTAGCTGTTTGAGTACTGCAGAAGATAAAGACTCAGTACTAAAGATGTTGATGTTCCAGTATTGAAGATGTTCCAGTAACTGGTTGAGTTACTGATGATGTTGAGAAAGCTTCCAATGATTTATAGATGTATCATGTATGATGTATGACTCGTTGCTCCTGCGGATGTTGTTATAATATCCTTCTCGTTAAGGGGGAGTGTTGAATATTGTAACTTCTAAGAATATTATATTTGTATATTATTTATTCCGGAGATGTTCCATACCTCCGATGTGATTATACTATGAATCCGGAGATGTTTATTCCTCCGAATTGGTTGTGGTAACTAGGGTTATTAGACCCACCATGTGGGGGTCGGCCCAGTCAGTTATAATAGGGTATTTAATCTAATGGTTAAATACGAGCCTACATGTACTTGTGTAAAATACATGTCAGTGTAGTGTATAAATAGAGGAGGTATGTTCCTCATTTGATACACTCACACACTTGAGAGAGGCGCACTTGTGGATCAAAGGTCTGCTATGGTGGAGGAGGAGATCATGTCTTTGGTTTGCATCTTTGTATATTGCTGGTCATCTATATTGAGGAAGCTTTACTGGGTTTTCTACCCCATGAGGGTTTCCCAGGATAAATCTGTGTCTCTTGTGTTTATGCTATGCTTGTTGTTTCTTCAGTGATCCTGTATATGCTATTATTGTGAAATGGAATGTAATGCTGCTATTTTCTGTCTTAGCATATTAAATTTTAACATTCAAGAGATCAGAAACGGTCACATTTAAACATGTTGTAGAAATGGTCTTCTGATTCGTAGATGAGATATCCTGATTCATGAAACCCTTTCCTCATCCATAGACATTGCCTTCTAGAAAGGCTTCGAAACTAGAGAGTGGTGAAAACCCATCATCCATGCCAATGTGTTCTCGCAACATATCATAACTATCTTTTTGAACCGTCGACACTGTCATAGTCTCCAAAACTTTTGAAGTAAAAACATATGGAGGGGTCGACGCCAAAGGGTTCATCCGACCAACATTCGAAGAGAAAGGTGTTTGTTCTTGGATAGAAATAACCATGTCCTCATTAACCTTCTTCCCTCTCCCAGGGACTAGTTTTTCTTTCATTTTTACCTGAAAGGGATCTGAATGATGTTGGTGGAAAGGTAATGACACTCTTTAACAAGGTGTCCATAAAGATGACAGTGATTGCACTTGAAGGGCACCCCTGAGTAGTCCAGATCCTACATAAAAGAGAAATATCCCTTTTCAATTGAGATCTCCTTCACTAAACCATCATGTAGGTCTAAACCCACAAGGATACGAGCAACAATCATAATGCCATTAACCAAGAAAGTCATTGATTTTGTGTAATATAAAATACCAAGGATGTTCACCAGGGTTACTAAGATGTATTTTGACTAGTACTCCGGAAGTAATCCAGGCAATTTTACCCACATAGGAAGTATATGTTGTTTCTCCTTCCTCACATCAAAAGAGGGATGCCATTTGATTCCATGTTTCAATATGGAGTTCAACCATATTGGATTAAGAACTCTCTGACCAAACTTCAACATACAAACATACGCATTATGTCCATTAAGAACAAACAGAGTTGAAACTCACTCAATTTGATGTATCTAGACTTTTTAATGGCCTAACGCTTCTCAAAATATTTATTCTTTGGAAGGTTTTTGTTCATATGCATCCTTGTCAAGCCTATAAGCAATGATATCAATGAAAAGTATCAAGCATCTTGATCATCCTCGAGACATTATAGATGACTGCTCTAAGTTGGAATCCAAGTAAATATAGCAAGAATTGACTCTATGATGTTCCTCTCTCCCTTAATACGAATATTCTTCTTCGAATAGGTCAATTTCAATAGTTGGTAACTCCTTCATCGCCTTCATTATTTATAGTATGTTGATCTTTATATGGACAATTTTCTATGTTCAACATTTTATGCTCTATATTCATACTCAATTAGTTGCAACAATAATGAAGGTATCCAAGTTCTAGACAGCAACACATTGGTTATCGTTCATGTTTTTTTATCATTCTCTCAGCACGATTCCCATCACATTTGTTATCGTTCTCTCAGCACGATTCTTCTCATCAATTTTTCTGCCATCAACTCCACTTTGCATTACATCTTTTGGTCAAATAACAACATCAATGATTGATAACTATTCTAATGTACAGGTTTTATTTCTTGTAATCTCTTGTGTAGGCTCCTCCCAAGCTATTGTCACCCACCAAGAAGAAGTCCACTCCAAGATTTTCCTTCAACCCAAGATCATTTTGACAACAACAATGATGCAAATTGTTGAAACTAGGGTTTTAACACCCATTCAAGAAGAGACTACATTACAACATACAAACATAACTACTAAAGGGAGATAAATGGGAAGGAATTCCAACTTAGTTGTATTAATTCTTCATGAGTATTTATACAATCATAAGGATGGTTAGGGTGGCTATAGCAGCCCCAACTAATCATTTGTTATGTTCTCTTACATTCATTTATTACATATTTATTCATATATCCACTTTATCTATTGTATTATTCCTTATTACATTTGTTTGATGACATTTCCAAGGGCCTAAGAGGCCCTCCAACACTTAGTTCTGGAGGTATGTTATTTTAATCTTTAATGGCAATCTTATTTACAATAAGGCATGGCATGACTACATTTCACATTTAGACAACATTCTCCAAATATTCAAAGAGAATCAATAATATTCCAAGAAATCTAGGCGTGCTCTTGGCAAGAAAGTTGAATACATGGGCCAAGTAAATAAGGGATAAAATTTGATTCACAAAATATTCGAGCCATTACATCATGGCCCATGTCATAGGGCCCTAGTTGACCCATTCAATTAAGTAATTAGAATCAACATGTTAGTTGAGTCAGTCAAGTTGGTCGATCAATTGGGTGGGTCGACTGACCGAGCTAGTTAAGGAAGTTATAATTACCTCCATAAATTTAAAAGTATATAAAGGTCTGAGTATGTAAGAAAATATGTCTTGTCTAACCATGTTGATGGTATAATATAATAGACTACTTGATGTTGGTTCCACTACTTGTTACGGAGAAAAACTTCATATGGCTTGGGGTAGACCACAACAGACAGATTACTACCACAAATCAACTCAATTCCCAATGCATGCTATATAAATGTATATGCTAAGATGTGGAATAAATGACCAACCTTCAACCGAACATTCGATGTAGATCCCCGTTGAGCTTTCAAATCGCCACACTTGAACCTGCAGCTTAGTCTCAACAATAAACACAAGCAAGTGCATATAATATATGAAATATGTTAGCATAATCAATAGCATGGTCCATGATATAATAAACGAATGTACCCAATGATAATAAACCATTCACAACATCAATTGGACGACAAAATGAGTATTTCTATTAATGTAAACAAGAAGTACAACCTCTTGCCGGAAACTCATCTGAACCAAGAACTAGGTCCCTCCACTTGTGTCTCCACCACTTCAATCCCCCATGCAATGGAAAACTCAAGATATGGAAGAGTTTGGTAGGTGAACATAAGAGGTTCACAAAAACAAGGATCAATGGATGTAGACTCAAGCTATGGCAAAAAATCCAATAGAGTTTCGATGCTCTCTCTTTCTCCCCCTTCCATGCACCATAAGAGCTCAATATATAACCCTCCAAAGGTAGGTGAAAGGTCGAATCGAGTCGTTTTGGGATACATGGAGGGCCAAAGGTCACAATTGTTAAAATTCAATATGCTAAGACAGAAAATAGCAGCATTACATTCCATTTCACAATAATAGCATATACAGGATCACTGAAGAAACAACAAGCATAGCATAAACACAAGAGATAGAGATTTATCCTGGGAAACCCTCATGGGGTAGAAAACCCAGCAAAGCTTCCTCAATATAGATGACCAGCAATATACAAAGATGAAACCCTGAGATATGATCTCCTCCTCCACAATAGCAGACCTCTCCTCCACAAGTGCGCTATCCTCAAGTGTGTGAGTGTGTCAAATGAGGAACACACCTCCTCTATTTATACACTACTCTGACATATCTTTTACACAAGTACACGTAGGCTCGTATTTAACCAATGGGTTAAATACCCCACTACAACTGACTGGGCCGACCCCTCTAGGGTGGTCTAATAACCCTTTGACCCACATAACACATACAGGGCCGACCTCCACTAGGGAAGTCTAATAACCTGAGTTACCACATTCCGACGGAGGAATAAACATCTCCAGATATACAATAAGATCTTTACGGAGGAATGAAACATCTCCAGAATAAATAATATACAAATATAATATTCTTTGAAGTTACAATATCTCAACACTCCCCCTTAACGAGAAGGATATTATAACAGCATCTGCACGAGCAAGGAGTCATCAACATCATACGTGATACATCTATAAATCATTAGAAGCTTTCTCAACATCATCAGTAACTCAACCAGTTACTGGAACATCTTCAATACTGGAACATCAACATCTTCAGTACTCAATCATCAGCATCGTCATTGTCATCGTACGATCATCAGCATCGTCATCGTATGATCATCGCCATCACTCGATCATCAGCAGTTCTCTATGTCCAGTCATGTCCCTTTTGAACTGAAGTCCAGGGACGATCCAGTCCTATCATGTTCTCGGAGACCACATGTCTACGGCTCAGTTTACAGGACCAAAGTCCAAGGATGATCCAATCCTTACCGTACATTTAGGACAGCGTCCAAGGATGACTTAATCCTCAACCGTTCATTTAGGACCACGTCCAAGGATGACTTAATCCTCCACCGTCCATTTAGGACCACGTCCAAGGATGACTTAATCCTCCACCGTACATTTAGGACCACGTCCAAGGATGACTTAATCCTCCACCGTACATTTAGGACCACGTCCAAGGATGACTTAATCCTCCACCGTGCATTTAGGACCACGTCCAAGGATGACTTAATCCTCCACCGTGCATTTAGGACCACGTCCAAGGATGACTTAATCCTCCACCGTGCATTTAGGACCACGTCCAAGGATGACTTAATCCTCCACCGTGCATTTAGGACCACGTCCAAGGATGACTTAATCCTCCACCGTGCATTTAGGACCACGTCCAAGGATGACTTAATCCTCCACCGTGCATTTAGGACCACGTCCAAGGATGACTTAATCCTCCACCGTGCATTTAGGACCACGTCCAAGGATGACTTAATCCTCCACCGTGCATTTAGGACCTTGTTGTTGCAGCAACACCCCTCCCCAAAATCTTTGTACATGTTGGGGCCCCTCCTGTATATTTTGCAGAAAGTTTGCTTGAGAAGCCATCCCAGCCGTCAGCTCTGTTGTCAACATAAAATCTTTTTTTCCCTGCTGAACATCTTGCCATTAATCCTTCCATGTTCTCCCCAAAGAGCCAAAAGATAACTCAGACTTTTCCCCAACGTTTTGGGATAATTCGGACTATCTCCCGGACTTCAAAGACAAACGTCCAACCTTTCCGAAAGAAGGACTGAGATTTCCTTTGTCAAAATCTGCGGAAGCCATTGAAAATTTGTTCCCGAAACGGCAGAAGCTTTCGTTGAAGCCTTCCGCAACCGCGGACAGGTTCCGGTTTTGCTCCCGAAATTGCGGGATTCATTCACCTTAAATCTCCCGAAAAAGGACTTAGATTTTCTTCCGATTGAAAAAACTGCGGGAACAAAGGGACTTAGAGAACTTTTAGTTTCAACCGCCCGAAACGGCGGGGGAATTCCGTGAACCCTTCCGCAACGGCGGGGGAATTCCGTGAACCCTTCCGCAACAGCGGGGGAATTCCGTGAACCCTTCCGCAACGGCGGGGGAATTCCGTGAACCCTTCCGAAACAGCGGAAGCCGCCGTGATATCTCCCCAAAACGAGACTCAATTTTTGGCCATAAGCTGCGGAAACCATTGGTGAAACCTCGCCGAAACGGCGAAGCGATTCAGGGCTGTCTCCCGAAGCGGCGGAATCCATTCACGTTTGCTTGCCGAATTAACACGAAGGGATTCATGAACTTCTTCCGGAATTGTGAAAGAACTTACAAGAACTTTTCAATAAGCCGAGGAAACTTCGCGGAAGCTTTTAAAAGATCCTGTTCCGAAACAGCGGAAGTCGCTGAGGAATTGCTTCCGAAACGGCGGAAGCCATCCGCATAAGTCCCGCGGAGGAACTCACGTTTTCCTTCCGAAACTGTGAAAAGGACTTAGTTTTTCTTTTTCGAGAAACTGTCGCGGAGGCCTTCAGCCTTTGCTCCCGAAACGCGGAAGCCTTCGGGCTACCCTTCCGAAACGGCGGAAGCCAATCTCTTAAAACCACTCGGCAAAGGACTCCGAAACGACCCCGGGTGAATGTGCGGAAGAGTATGAGTTTTGATCCCGAAACGGCGGGGAATTCGTATAAAGCACCCGGAGAGATTTAGCAAAAGCCTTCCGAAACTAGCGGGAGCCTTCGCCAAACCTTCCCGAAAATCAACGAGACTTCGATATTTTTTGGTTCGCGGAAGCTTTCGCAAGAGCCTTCCGAAAACACCGGGAGCATTCGCCATATCGTTCCGAAAGGGCGGAAGCCTTGGCGTTACCCGTCCGCTACGCGGCGGTCTTTCGCGGGAGGTTTCGACTTTCCTTTCCGCAGTGAGCCCCGAAACTGCGGGAGCTTTCGTTGAACCGCCCGAAACGGCGAAAACAATTCACAAACTGGCCCCGCGAATGACGGTCACACGAAAACCGAGATCGTTTGACATGACCGCTACGCGCGGCGAATTTAAACCTCGTTTTAACCGCGCCACCTACCAAATTAAAGGCTCACACGTGCCCATTCTTTATAAAATACGGTAGGGGCTCGACCCAATACACCATTGTTTTTTGACTCGGCCAACGACGTGCGATACCGTGCAAATCGCTCCAGCTCACCTCGCTCATCCGTGCTCGCGGCCACCTCGCTCAAGCAATCCCCTCGGTGCCAGGTAGGATTCTAACCTGGAATTTCGCCATTGGGTTATCGTTTGTAGGAAGACAACGGGTTCTAGTAGGATTTTGAAGGGAAAAACACCCGTAAAGGGCTATGTTTTACTCGTCAGGTACAGTTGAGTGTTTTAGCCATCATACAAAACGTCATAAGCATCGATTTAAACATTGGCATTTCTTATTTGATTAAGTAAAGGCGGTTGGTGCAGGCCGTTAACCTTGTCCGTTTTACCCCCCGGGCCGCGCACCTCTTTTTGGAAAATTTGTCGAAACCCCATGGGATTTCCACGTCCCCGGCCGTAAACTCCGGACTTAAAACCCTGGGCCCTTCCATAAGCCTCAGCCCCTACACGCGAGCCGGAACCCGTGAATGTTCAAGCCACGTGAGCCGAAACCTGAAGCCATGGCCGCCCTAGCACTCCCCGTCAGCATATCCCCGGCGCCGTCACCTTCGCTCGGACTAAAGTTTCCCGTAGTGACTCGGTGAGTGGCCGCGCGTGACGATAGCATTCAAAGCCCCCACCGAGTCAACCCGCGTCTCCCCGCCATCAACCTCTCCAACCGCATCTATAACGAAAGACATCTCCTTTCGCAAGGCGGAACCGGAAGCCAATTGCTTCCGCAAATCGCCTATCGGTCCGAAAACCAATGGCTTCCGCAACATAGCTTATCCCCTCAGGAGCCTTTCAGACGCGTCTTTTAAGAGCTTCAAATGTTTCAATTTGTGTCTTATGTTGAAATAATGTTTTGCTTCCTAAATATTTTGCTTCATTGACTTATCTCATTGATATTAAAACGATGTTGTTCTCTGCTAAAACCTTACAGCCTGTTGCTCGAATGATGACTTTGATATGGATGTTATCAGGGATAAATCAAGATGCCGAAAACCGGTAAGAAGAAGGCGAAGATGACAGAAAAGAAGCCTGCCCCTCTCAAGATTGAAACCTCGCTCCAGGACACTAAGTGCACCACTGGTGTCCCTCCAGAAATCAGATGGGATGACATATATAGAATGATCAGGGACCAAGAGATCCCTGATATGTTGCTGGAGGAGGCACCAATCTATCAAAATATCAGAGCCTCAGGCATAACTAGAGCCGCTACCCGCCCTGAGCTATTCCCCTGTGCTGAAGTGATCGGGTGGATACTCCAACATGCAGATGCGGAAGGAAGAGTGATAAATGATAGCGGGAAAGTGGCTATTGCCTCGTTTCAACCCGCGTATGTTGCGGCGGCCTACAGATTTCCCCGTGTCCAACAAGCTATGACTGACAAGTGGTTGGGCCAAATGGATAACACCGAGATGGCCAAGAAGCTATTGAGGGGAGGGAAGCATTTGAGAAAGAAGGGAAATGATGAATATGACGTACAGAACCTGAGGGCCCCTTTCAGATTGATTGCTCTAATGCTGTGCAGAATCTTCGGCATGCCCGATGGCACAGTATAGAAGATTCAGTGGGTCCCTATCATTCACTATGTGGCATTTCAGGGGACAGTGTTTGACTGGGCCACTATCCTGTCGGATAGTCTGGCCTCGATGATAGCTGCTGCTAAGCCAGGACTGGCATTGAAGAAGGCTGAATTCTTCATGTCTTCATACCTGATAGATTGTATCTTGGCCAAGATAGAGTTCCCCAAATTGGGGTGTACATGGGATAGGGCCACCGCTCCGGTCTACATCGCATTCAAGATGTTGTGGGCTCAGAATTACAAGCCCAGCTACAAACTTATCTGTGAGGGGTTCATCATGCCCCTGTACGAGAAAGTGTTCAAGGAAGAACCAAATTGTCTGTCAGAAAATGCGTTGGAAGTCCTTGAGGAGTACGGGGACTTTTACTTTTCGGAACAAGGTACCTACCTGAGAATGTTTGGAGGGACTAAGCCCCCATACATATTGCCGCAGTATGCCACAGACTATGTGGTGCTCAAGGAAGCAGTAAGACAACTCTTCTTGGATGGGGTTGGAGCATTCCTCCACAAGCAACACAAGGCTTCCTTTCCCCCTCTACCTTTCTGCATCGGCGCTTACAAGTTTTCAGGGGTTGCCTCGGCCAATGAGTTTATTCAAGAGTTGAAGGCCTTCCACTTCGGTGAGGTCATCTTCCACAGGAACGACAGAAAGGGTAAAGTGGCCGAGCACTGCAAGGGGAACTATGCTTACTTCGAATACTCCCACTACCCTGATACCGAGGAGGAAGCATTCAGAGGTATATGCAACATGGCTGAGCTGCGGATCTGTCGCCAAGGTGCTGGAGCAAGTTCTAGCTCAACCAAGGCCCAGAAAGCCACCCAGCAAAAGGAGAAAGAAGTTGAGGACGCCCGAGCTCAGGAAGAGCTCAGATTAAGAGAGGAGGCGAAGTTACAGCAGGAAGCCGAGGAAGCAAGAAAGCAGCAAGAAGCTGAAAATGAAAGACTGCGGAAAGAGGCTGAAGAAGCCCAAAAGCAGAAAGAGGCAGAGACTGAGCAAGCTGAAGCAAGGAAGAAGGCGGAGGAAGAATCAAAGACAAGGGAAGATACCGAGACAGGTGGGTCCGGTGTCCAAGACATGGAGATAGACACCTCTCAAGCAGGTGTCTCTGGTACCCAAAAGGAAGGAGTTGACCCTGCTCAGGAAGTCCGGACCCCACCCATGGAAGAAGACATAGACATCATAAACCGACCAATTGTCCCGTACACTCCATCTGGGAAGCGTACGGTGTCCAAATGGAACGAGTTTGTCTATGACAAGAAAAGAAAAGCAATGGTCCTCAAATCAGAAGAGAGGATTAAAAGCCCCTTCCATGATGACATCGTTACTCACCGAGAGGTCGCTGTCATGCAGAACACAGATGCAGATCCCATCGCCATGGCATCCGCAGTTATAGCAACAGCGCAGGCATCATTTGCCAATGTAGGGGTTATAGTTAAAGAAAATATATTGACAAAGAAAAGAGCGCGCACGCTGCAACAAAATGTGGCTAATGAGCAAGCCCAAAGAGATCTGGTAGTAAACCAGTATAACTGCTTGTACGCTGAACATAAGGAGCTGTCGAGCAAGTACAGCCAGCTGGAGGAGGAAAAGGACCAGCTAACACTTCAAATGATGATTGTGGAAGCAGAGAAGAATGGTGCAGAAGAAAAGGCATCTCTGCTAAAAGCAGACAAGCAAACGTTAGCTGAGCGTTTAGAGCAAGCGGAGAGCAGAACCATAGATCTATCTCCCTTCCACGAGCTGTCATGCAATATCCTGCAGCAAGTGTGTGGCTCCCAAGAGCTAATCACTGATGAGGTATGCAAACTCAAGGCCATGGTGGTTAGGCTAAAAGAGGTCAATACGGAGGCCCACAGGCTCAAAGCTAAGAACACCCGTGTCAAGGCAAATGTCATAAGTCAGATGGCATGGAGAGAAGGGAAAGGAGGTTTCCCCCCGCATCTTCCTTTTAAGGCCGTGGAAGATTTTAATGAAGATATAGCCTTGTTGGAGTTTGGCAGGAACTGCGCCAATAAGCTGATGGCCAGTGTACAGAGGACAACAGATAGAATCAACAACCTATACCAAAAGCTCAAAGGAGTCCATGATAGCTTCCCATTGAGTTTCCCTCAGACCCTAGAAGACTTCCCGGAAAAGGAACAGCGGCTGTCTCAACTGAAAGAAGAGCTAGGCGTCCAGATGGAGTATGTGAAGGGAATTGATGTCCTGGCCATGGATGATCTCCAACATTACATCGGTTCATCAACACTTCACAACCACCTGCTGAAGGAAGCATATCAAGTTGCTGAAGCAGAAGTACAAAGCATTAAAACAGAGCTCGGGAAGAATGTGACTTCTCAGAAAATCCTGTTTCCTGCGGCAGCAAACATAATCATAAGGGACACAGGTGTGTGGCACAGCTACATAACAGAGGAGGACAGGAAAGCTGCAGCAGCAGCAGGAGCATCAGCAGATCCAGCAGCCTCTCTCCCAGCAGCCTCTTCCCCAGCAGTGGCAGAAAATCCGGCCAGTTCAATTCCCCCTTCCCAATTAGGAGCAGCATCAGCAGGGGATTCGAGGGCCTCTTCCCAGGCAGC
Organism: Larix kaempferi; assembly: GCA_027924585.1. NCBI lineage: Eukaryota > Viridiplantae > Streptophyta > Pinopsida > Pinales > Pinaceae > Larix > Larix kaempferi. The sequence continues at coordinate 13,367,094 of BSBM01000372.1, read as the reverse complement.
ATCAGTGACAATTAACTTGGGCGACCCTTTGCCAGGAGAAGCTCACGCACAGGAATGAGGAGGCCGAATTCAGTAAGACACTCTCTTCAGCCAAACACGTGCCCAACAGGGAAAGCTTTGGTGGCGGCCAATTTTCTGTTATGTATATTTTAAGTATGTAAGGCGTAAGCCCTGGGACAGCTGTCCCTAATTTTTGTCAAAATATTTTGTAAAGGAAATGGCCACTTTTGGTGATCAATTGTAGTAGAAATCCTTGTAAATGACAAGTGGAACGTGCTAGGTGTCAGCCCAAAGGGCAAAGTTGTAGCTATAAATAGCATCTAGGAAAGATTAGAAAGGACTTTTGGCAGGGAATGAAAATTTTGGCAAACGATATGAGCTATCTTGTATCGGGTCTGTAAATTGAATTTTCTAATAGAAGCCATGGGAGATGGACGTTTTGCCTGGAATGTTGGATTGCTCTATATTGGACTATTCTAATGACTGCAATTCTGCAATGTGAGATCATTCTTGACATCTGAATTATTTCTTTGCATTAATGCTTTTGCTCCCCGCTGTGTATGCGTTCTCTCCATTTCGTGAACAATGAAATGTATCGCTGTAAATTTCTTTGTCTAGATCGAATGGCTAACTGTTCTTTCTTCAGGGTAATTCATGTAGCTCATTGTTCATGACTTTAAATTGCTCCTTGCAGGGATCTTTGAATTTAATTCCAGTTTTGTTGCGTTTAGATCTGTTTCTTTATTTTGTTACATAGATTAAATAATTTTGCTTCCTTCTGTTATGACCAATAGATGCGCTCTTTAAATTCCATTTTGATCTGTTTCTTTATTCTTCCCCTTTCTTCTGTTTTATGAGCAACGAATACGTTCCATGATAAACTAGAAGCTATCTTTTAGAAATCCGTATCTTGCTGTAGCTTTGCTTCTGAAAGGACAGTTATCCGTTCTTTCCTTACGCTTCTTGTTACAGCAGATTGCTCTTCCCTTTAGCGTGTTCCCTGCAGGGATAGATAGATCTGTTCCAGTTTTAAGTTTAGATCTGTTTTAATTGCATTTAGATTAAGTATAGTTTAGGCACTTGCATCTCATATAAAAGACATAAAAAAAAAAAAACCAAAAGAAAGGTGGATCGGGCCATAACCGGTAGAGTCGGATTTAAAGTCCAAACCACGGTTGCCGGAACCGCTAACCGGACGGATTCCCTACACCAAACGGGGGATAGTCTAATTGGGACCATCTCTCGGGGAGAATCCCTTTCTGATTGATGCTACGATATCCAAGGCATCAACAGTTTTTGGCGCTAGAAGGAGGGCCTGAAGTGCATGGCTGATAGAGGAAAATCCTCCGCGGTCATAGATAACACTGAAAACCCGCTTAAAGAAAACTTTTCAAACAGCCCAGATCTTGGATTAACAGACCAAGAACGCCTCATTTCTGACCCTGAGTCTCAGGAAGCTTTATACGCTGTTCCTTTTGCAGAAATAGAGGACTTGAGAAGACATACCAGATCCTACGTTAGACAGCTAGGTGGTTTAAACGCCGTCAACTTCCTCCCTAAGAAAACTACACCCAGAAAGGAGCCACAATACACCCGTGATTCAATCCTCGTTCAGAGTTTTGAAGAACTGGTAAATCTGACATTGGAAGAAGTCTCCGGCACTCTTAACAAGACGGACCAAGAAAATCTCGAAGAAATTACCACTCCCAAAAGTACTCCACAGGATTCACCCTACAATTCTCCACCAGGGTCTCCACATCCAAACCCAAACATGGCTGTACCTGCTTGGAGAGCAAGGGGAGCATTGAACCTAGCTGGGCCATTCCATAATCTCCCTAAAAACCCAGAAAAGGTCTTGCCTAAGTACGATCCAGGGAAAGCCATTTCGGCGGAGGATCACCTCAAGAGTTTTTACTTAGCCCTGAACCTTTTGAATGTACAACATGAAGATGTAGTCTGCAGGTTGTTTCCGTACACATTCGAGCCTAAGGTATCATCTTGGTATTTTAGCCTTCAACCCAGCTCAATCTCTAGTTGGGATGATTTCAAAAAGTGTTTCCTTAAGAAATACGGGAACCAAAAGACTGTAGCCACGCTTATGAAAGAACTCTTATCCATGAGAATGGAGAAGAAGGAGAAGGTTCAAGACTTTAATCAAAGATTCACAACGCTGTTAAATAACTTTAGTGGAGCTAACAAACCCGCAGAGGAGTCTTTGATTGAATACTACACAACAGCTCTTGAAGGCCCAATCGCCATGTTTGTAAAACGATCCAAGAAAACAACCCTGATAGAAAATTTTGAGGAAGCCAGGAAGGTAGAGGAAGAGGCTGATAGCATCGCTAAACATGCCTTAGATGTATAAACAAAACCAGCAGCTGGCAAGAAACCTTTGCTCCTCACGAGAGGCAAGGAAGAGCCATCTACGGACATGGAAAATGTAGTTAAAATGATGCAAAAATTATCTAACAAAATCGTAGATCTCGAGAAAGACAAGGCTGCTAGTACATCTAGGAAACCTTTCAAGCCATTCTACAAAAGAAGGGAAGATGGGGAACAGTCTCATCCACCAATGAACACTGCCCCTGTTTTAAACCTGAATGAAATTGGGATGGAAAATTTTTGCACCTTTCACCAAGAACCACACTCGGAGAAGAGCTGCCCACAATGGATAAATTCCATGAGCTTGGTCATGAACCAAATGTTAGATTCTCAGATCCCTGATCAGGATGATCCTCCACAAGAATCGAGCCCTGAGTTAGAAGAACCAACCCCGGACACTACTATGGTGTTGTGGGACTGGGTACCTATGACTGAATTAGTAGAAGAGGATCACATAGATAGTTCTCCCTCCACGGTAAATGTTGCTACTCGTAGCAAAGGCCCTATTGCCGATCCCGTGCCAAGCATAGCTCTTCACAAGCCCAAAGTCTCAAAAGATCCTCCTAGGAGGCATATACCAATCATCCCACCACAGCCCAAAGTAAACCAGACAGCGGCCAAACAGCCAAGCGCTGATAACACAGTTCAGCCACCTAAGGTCACCATGAACAAAACAGATCAGTCAATTCGAATTGGGAATGAATCCGATATAGGGTATGATATTATCGAAGATATCAAGAAAGTTAAAGCGAACGTATCGATATTTGACATGTGTAGCTTGCCCCACCAACGAGACAAACTACTGCATGTTTTACAACCAAAACCCAGCACTGCGTTAACAGATTCTCAAGACAATCCTGAAATTAACGAGGCTAGCATCGGTGGGAAATCCAAATCCCAAACATTGCCATTTCTGTTGACATTCGAAATTTTTAATCACAATGTTCACAACTGTCTGGTAGACTCTGGAGCTTCTTCAAACGTTATGCCACTGTCAATTTGTAGGAAAATTAATGGGCAGCCCGTACCATCTCCAGCTCAAATCATACAATTAGACAGGACTGCTGTCAAGGTTATAGGGGAGATGAAAGATGTTCTAATTAGACTGTCAGCCGACCCTAGAGTCTGTCAATTTATTGACATAATGGTGGTCGATATCCCGGAAGCTTATGGGCTGATTTTGAGTAGGGATTGGTCTACCAAGTTGAGTGGCTACTTTGCTACCGATTGGTCTCATCTATGGCTGCCTTATCAGAACAGGCAGAATCAGATTAAAGTTCTTAGGGAACCTCATATGAAACAAAACGTAACCCAGCTAGAAGAAAAGAATGAGGCTGTAGCTTTCTCTTCCTCGATCCTGGGAAATTACTTCTTAGAAATGGATCCAAGTAACTATCAATCTGAAACCTTGTGCCATGAATCAGATAAACAGTCCGATCTCCTTCATTTCTCTCGGACTGATGATGTTGATTGTAACATAGTCAATTTAGTTGATAACATAGACCACAAAGGAACTAACCCGGCTGAACCTAAAGATATCTTTTGGACATTATACTTTGATGGCTCTAAAACTCTGGAAGGATCCGGAGCCGGTTGTGTTCTAATGGATCCAAAAAGAAACAAGTATTTTTTGTCTTGTAGACTAGAATTCGATTGTACTAATAATACCGCTGAATATGAAGCTTTGGTACATGGTTTAAAGAAGGCCATTGGCTTAAATGTTAAGTACCTGAAGGTTTTTGGTGACTCCGAGATAGTTGTCAGACAGGTAAGAGACACCATTCATTGTCTCTCCCCGCACTTGAAAGGTTACCAGGTTGAGGTATGGGATTTAATCATGTATTTTGACGCTTTCAATATAAAATCAATTCCTAGATTGCAAAATTCTGCTGCTGATTTGTTAGCAACATCTGCTTCTAGATTAGTGCCGTCAAATAATAAATGCTCAATTGAATTGATTTTCAGGCCTTCCATTCCCGATAACATCACAAATTTCAGGGTCTTCGATGATGATGAACAAATTATCAGCTTCCTGACAAACGAAGACAGCTTTCAAGGAGCTGCAATAGATGAGGAAGAACATGATGCTGATTTGATGAAGAAGGAAGAGGAGAAAGGAAATTTCATGCCAAAGGGGGTAAGGTCCCTCGAAATGATTTTCGACCTTCAAAATAAGTTTAAAAGACCAGCTAACACCAAAACCAACAGCTCATCAATGCAACATGAGTTGGTTAATTTGGGTACCGAGGCAGAACCAAAATTTGTCAGCCTTGGCAAATGTTGTTCGCCAGGAGAGAGAGACAGGTTCATTAAGTTGTTTAAACAGTACAAGGATGTTTTTGCATGGACCTATGAAGATCTGAAAACATATGACGTCCGCATCATTCAGCATGTTATACCAATGAAAGCGGGTGTCAAGCCATTTCAGCAGCAATTGAGAAGGATGCATCCCACTCTAGAACCGCTGATCCAAAAGGAGCTAAAGAAGCTCCTGGACGCTAAGATAATCTTCAAAGTTCGACATTCTGAATGGGTTGCAAACCTGGTCCCCGTAAGGAAGAAATCAGGAGAGATAAGGCTATGTGTAGATTTCAGAAATTTAAACAAAGCCTCAGATAAAGACAACTACCCCGTGCCTTCAATGGAGCAAATCCTCCAAATGGTGTCAGGATCCGAATTGTTTTCTCTCCTCGATGGTTTCTCAGGCTATAACCAAGTGCTAGTCGCTGAAGAAGATCGTCTCAAGACCACTTTCAGGACTAAGTGGGGAACTTTCGCCTACAGAAGGATGCCATTTGGTTTGATAAACGCAGGAGCCACATTCCAAAGGGCGATGGATATTGCCTTCCGAGGATTGGGTGGGCAATGTGTTGTTGTTTACTTAGATGATGTGACAGTCTTTTCAAAGAAAAGGGAAGATCATGTTGTTCATCTGAGGCACATCTTTGATCGTTGCCGGAAGTATGGTATTTCCTTGAATCCCAAGAAGAGCGTGTTTGCTGTACCCGAGGGTAAGCTCTTGGGTCATATCATCTCCAAAGGGGGAGTGTCAATCGACCAGGAAAGGGTCCAAGCCATTAATAAGATTCCCATGCCTCACAACAAAAAATCTATGCAGTCTTTCATGGGCACCATCAATTTTGTCTGCAGATTTGTCCCAGATTTTGCACAAATCGTTAAGCCATTGCAACAGATGGTTAAACAAAGCATACAATTTAAGTGGACAGAGTTGGAGAAGGACGCGTTTAGAGATATCAAGGCAGCGGTAGCTAAAGCTCCTTCCTTAAGAAGCCCAGATTTCGATAAAGATTTCATCTTGTATACCTTCGCTTCGGATGACTCTCTCGCGGCCGTACTCACGCAAAAGGTGGAGTTGGGGGATGAATACCCAATCTCGTTTATGAGCACTGGTCTGCAAGGGGCTGAGCTGAATTACCCCGTAGTTGACAAGCATGCCTACGCAGTCTTCAAAGCAGTCAAGCAGTTTAGGCCATACATTTTGAAGAACAGAACTAAAGTTATAGTTCCCCATCCAGCTGTTAGATCCCTTTTCGTGCAAAAGGAATTGGGAGAGAGGAGAGGGAACTGGGTCACAGCTCTGCAGGAGTATGATCTGGAATTTAAACCGGCTACAATCATTAAGGGACAAGGTCTATGCAAGTTACTGGCGGGAAACTCGACTGAGGAAGAGCACCATTGGAGAAATGAAGCTGAGCTTAATTCGGTTGAGGTATGTCATATCTTTACAGCTCCCCAGTCATGGTATAGGGATCTAGTGCACTATTTACAGCAGGGATATCTTCCCGAACACTGGAATTCTAAACAAAGAAGGGCACTCCGCTTGAGATCAGCACCCTATCAGATCATTGATGGGATCCTTTTCAGGAAGAATTATGATGGAGTCCTTCTTAGATGTTTGGAGAAGGAAGATGCAAACAAAGTTGTAAAAGAATTGCATGATGGCCCCGCAGGTGGCCATTATTCAGGAGAGACGACAGCACACAAGATATTGAGAGCTGGTTATTATTGGCCCACTTTGTTCCGAGATGCCCACACATACGCACGGAACTGTGATGTATGTCAAAGAAGCGCTGGGAAGTTACCTAAGGCCGCAGGCCCATTGCATCCGGTCATCATCTCTGAGCCTTTTGAGCAATGGGGCATAGATGTTATCGGAGAAATAAATCCAAATTCTTCATTGCAACACCGATACATCCTGACGGCTACCGACTACTTCACCAGGTGGACGGAAGCCACCCCATTACGCAAGATCAATGAAGACGCAGTCATCAGCTTCTTGAAAGAAAACATCATAACCAGGTTTGGGGTTCCAATTTCCCTTGTTTTTGATAATGCTACTTATTTTTCATCTTGCAAGATAAATGAATTTGTTTATGAATGGGGAATTAAGTTGCATTATTCAGCCAATTACTACCCCCAGGGAAACGGATTAGCTGAATCCTCAAACAAGAATCTGATTCGAATCCTTAAGAAAACTGTGATAGAAAACCAGAGAGGTTGGCATGTGGCTCTCCCAAACGCCTTATGGGCAGATAGGGTGACCCCGAAGAATGCTCTAGGTGTCTCCCCTTTCACTCTTGTCTATGGCAAGGAAGCCATACTTCCCCCAAACATCTTACTGCCATCCCTGCAACTGTCTCAAGCCTCTCGGGGTTCTGGTAGCCAAGCCTTACAATCCAGGATCAACACCCTTCTTCAACTGGAAGAAGCCCGACACAAAGCTAAATATCGATTCCATCAACACCAGGACATAGTTAAGAGATGGTTCGATAAGAAGAAATCCGGCAAGAGGGATTTCGAAGTCGGGGACTTAGTCCTGAAATTGGACCATAATCATGAGGGCAAAGGAATGCATACGAAATTTCAACATCTATGGGTAGGCCCATACCAAATTTCTGCAAAATTAGGCCCATCCACTTATAAATTGACAAATCTCGAGGGAGAAGAAGTGGCCCTTCCTCTCAATGGCCTCGCTCTGAAACAATATTTCGCATAGTCTCCTCGAGACTTCCTGTACATAAATAAAGTTGTCTTTTCGCGTTCGCTTTTAGCTGTTTTATTTTTCGGCCATGTTGTTTCTTCCTTTGTTATTTGAAATTTTCGATAAGTTTTGTTTTCTGAAGGCCCCTTTTTTGTTGAGTTTCCCGTGAAAGATAGCTCTCTCAAAGAAAACTCGCAACCCATGAGTCTGGAACCTTGCTCAGTAAACCCGGTCCGCTGTGCTCTCGCTGAAATGTTCAGAAGAAGGGAAGCCTACCCTGCTAGTCACACTAATCCTGTTAATAGCAGAGACCTATGACCATCTTCACTACTATCGTTGGGCTCCACCCACTCTCACGCTTTAAAGGCATCTCAAGATGGTTACCTGAGTTGGACCCAAGGAAAGTGGCACCTCTCGAGGACATGGGGTATTGAGATGACTCCATGCTGCAGATTTAACAGCCAAAATGGCCTACATTCAAGAGTATGTTTTCCAGGGATTCTCGCCTCAATTAAAGCATGGCTGAGACAAAAGCAAAAGACACGTAAAATCTAGAAGGCTGTCCAAAAGACTCAGCTCAAAATGGGCTCCTCTGCATCCGTGAAGTTTGATCAAATCAAATCAATAAAATTCTAACTCACACAAAAGGACACTATGGATTGAGGAGCCTAAATCAAAGATCGTGTCCAAAAGAAAATATCCCTGGAAGGCTCAAACAGCTAAGCTGTACAAAGTACAAGCATCCCAAAGGGTGCCAGCAGCATGGGAATGAGGAACAAGAACAATAATGTCCATGAGAAAGTGTTGCAAATCCTGTGGGGTCCGGCAGTAGCGACCTTTTGAAAGATGACCCTCCTAAAATGAATCTCATATGCTGGCCCTCTGAGAGTGGTGAAGATGTCTCGGTCAAAGCTCCCCTTTCCCCAATGACTAGCAGGAAAAGTGCCTCTTTTCCCCGCGTGAGCCTAAAATGCTCAGCTGAGTACTACGCCCGAGGTGGATGTTGTTAATGAGGTTTCGGACCATGAAGAGGAATTTTTCAGATATCTGTATTCGCCAGCGACTCGCCATTGTTGTTGCAGCAACACCCCTCCCCAAAATCTTTGTACATGTTGGGGCCCCTCCTGTATATTTTGCAGAAAGTTTGCTTGAGAAGCCATCCCAGCCGTCAGCTCTGTTGTCAACATAAAATCTTTTTTTCCCTGCTGAGCATCTTGCCATTAATCCTTCCATGTTCTCCCCAAAGAGCCAAAAGATAACTCAGAATTTTCCCCAACGTTTTGGGATAATTCGGACTATCTCCCGGACTTCAAAGACAAACGTCCAACCTTTCCGAAAGAAGGACTGAGATTTCCTTTGTCAAAATCTGCGGAAGCCATTGAAAATTTGTTCCCGAAACGACAGAAGCTTTCGTTGAAGCCTTCCGCAACCGCGGACAGGTTCCGGTTTTGCTCCCGAAATTGCGGGATTCATTCACCTTAAATCTCCCGAAAAAGGACTTAGATTTTCTTCCGATTGAAAAAACTGCGGGAACAAAGGGACTTAGAGAACTTTTAGTTTCAACCGCCCGAAACGGCGGGGGAATTCTGTGAACCCTTCCACAACGGCGGGGGAATTCCGTGAACCCTTCCGCAACGGCGGGGGAATTTCGTGAACCCTTCCGCAACGGCGGGGGAATTCCATGAACCCTTCCGAAACAGCGGAAGCCGCCGTGATATCTCCCCAAAACGAGACTCACTTTTTGGCCATAAGCTGCGGAAACCATTGGTGAAACCTCGCCGAAACGGCGAAGCTATTCAGGTCTGTCTCCCGAAGCGGCGGAAGCCATTCACGTTTGCTTGCCGAATTAACACGAAGGGATTCATGAACTTCTTCCGGAATTGTGAAAGAACTTACAAGAACTTTTCAATAAGCCGAGGAAACTTCGCGGAAGCTTTTAAAAGATCCTGTTCCGAAACAGCGGAAGTCGCTGAGGAATTGCTTCCGAAACGGCGGAAGCCATCCGCATAAGTCCCGCGGAGGAACTCACGTTTTCCTTCCGAAACTGTGAAAAGGACTTAGTTTTTCTTTTTGGAGAAACTGTCGCGGAGGCCTTCAGCCTTTGCTCCCGAAACGCGGAAGCCTTCGGGCTACCCTTCCGAAACGGCGGAAGCCAATCTCTTAAAACCACTCGGCAAAGGACTCCGAAACGACCCCGGGTGAATGTGCGGAAGAGTATGAGTTTTGCTCCCGAAACGGCGGGGAATTCGTATAAAGCGCCCGGAGAGATTTAGCAAAAGCCTTCCGAAACTAGCGGGAGCCTTCGCCAAACCTTCCCGAAAATCAACGAGACTTCGATATTTTTTGGTTCGCGGAAGCTTTCGCAAGAGCCTTCCGAAAACACCGGGAGCATTCGCCATATCGTTCCGAAAGGGCGGAAGCCTTGGCGTTACCCGTCCGCTACGCGGCGGTCTTTCGCGGGAGGTTTCGACTTTCCTTTCCGCAGTGAGCCCCGAAACTGCGGGAGCTTTCGTTGAACCGCCCGAAACGGCGGAAACAATTCACAAACTGGCCCCGCGAATGACGGTCGCACGAAAACCGAGATCGTTTGACATGACCGCTACGCGCGGCGAATTTAAACCTCGTTTTAACCGCGCCACCTACCAAATTAAAGGCTCACACGTGCCCATTCTTTATAAAATACGGTAGGGGCTCGACCCAATACACCATTGTTTTTTGACTCGGCCAACGACGTGCGATACCGTGCAAATCGCTCCATCTCACCTCGCTCATCCGTGCTCGCGGCCACCTCGCTCAAGCAATCCCCTCGGTGCCAGGTAGGATTCTAACCTGGAATTTCTCCATTGGGTTATCGTTTGTAGGAAGACAACGGGTTCTAGTAGGATTTTGACGGGCAAAACACCCGTAAAGGGCTATGTTTTACTCGTCAGGTACAGTTGAGTGTTTTAGCCATCATACAAAACGTCATAAGCATCGATTTAAACATTGGCATTTCTTATTTGATTAAGTAAAGGCGGTTGGTGCAGGCCGTTAACCTTGTCCGTTTTACCCCCCGGGCCGCGCACCTCTTTTTGGAAAATTTGTCGAAACCCCATGGGCTTTCCACGTCCCCGGCCGTAAACTCCGGACTTAAAACCCTGGGCCCTTCCATAAGCCTCAGCCCCTACACGCGAGCCGGAACCCGTGAACGTTCAAGCCACGTGAGCCGAAACCTGAAGCCATGGCCGCCCTAGCACTCCCTGTCAGCATATCCCCGGCGCCGTCACCTTCGCTCGGACTAAAGTTTCCCGTAGTGACTCGGCGAGTGGCCGCGCGTGACGATAGCATTCAAAGCCCCCACCGAGTCAACCCGCGTCTCCCCGCCATCAACCTCTCCAACCGCATCTATAACGAAAGACATCTCCTTTCGCAAGGCGGAACCGGAAGCCAATTGCTTCCGCAAATCGCCTATCGGTCCGAAAACCAATGGCTTCCGCAACATAGCTTATCCCCTCAGGAGCCTTTCAGACGCGTCTTTTAAGAGCTTCACATGTTTCAATTTGTGTCTTATGTTGAAATAATGTTTTGCTTCCTAAATATTTTGCTTCATTGACTTATCTCATTGATATTAAAACGATGTTGTTCTCTGCTAAAACCTTACAGCCTGTTGCTCGAATGATGACTTTGATATGGATGTTATCAGGGATAAATCCAGATGCCGAAAACCGGTAAGAAGAAGGCGAAGATGACAGAAAAGAAGCCTGCCCCTCTCAAGATTGAAACCTCGCTCCAGGACACTAAGTGCACCACTGGTGTCCCTCCAGAAATCAGATGGGATGACATATATAGAATGATCAGGGACCAAGAGATCCCTGATATGTTGCTGGAGGAGGCACCAATCTATCAAAATATCAGAGCCTCAGGCATAACTAGAGCCGCTACCCGCCCTGAGCTATTCCCCTGTACTGAAGTGATCGGGTGGATACTCCAACATGCAGATGCGGAAGGAAGAGTGATAAATGATAGCGGGAAAGTGGCTGTTGCCTCGTTTCAACCCGCGTATGTTGCGGCGGCCTACAGATTTCCCCGTGTCCAACAAGCTCTGACTGACGAGTGGTTGGGCCAAATGGATAACACCGAGATGGCCAAGAAGCTATTGAGGGGAGGGAAGCATTTGAGAAAGAAGGGAAATGATGAATATGACGTACAGAACCTGAGGGCCCCTTTCAGATTGATTGCTCTAATGCTGTGCAGAATCTTCGGCATGCCCGATGGCACAGTATAGAAGATTCAGTGGGTCCCTATCATTCACTATGTGGCATTTCAGGGGACAGTGTTTGACTGGGCCACTATCCTGTCGGATAGTCTGGCCTCGATGATAGCTGCTGCTAAGCCAGGACTGGCATTGAAGAAGGCTGAATTCTTCATGTCTTCATACCTGATAGATTGTATCTTGGCCAAGATAGAGTTCCCCAAATTGGGGTGTACATGGGATAGGGCCACCGCTCCGGTCTACATCGCATTCAAGATGTTGTGGGCTCAGAATTACAAGCCCAGCTACAAACTTATCTGTGAGGGGTTCATCATGCCCCTGTACGAGAAAGTGTTCAAGGAAGAACCAAATTGTCTGTCAGAAAATGCGTTGGAAGTCCTTGAGGAGTACGGGGACTTTTACTTTTCGGAACAAGGTACCTACCTGAGAATGTTTGGAGGGACTAAGCCCCCATACATATTGCCGCAGTATGCCACAGACTATGTGGTGCTCAAGGAAGCAGTAAGACAACTCTTCTTGGATGGGGTTGGAGCATTCCTCCACAAGCAACACAAGGCTTCCTTTCCCCCTCTACCTTTCTGCATCGGCGCTTACAAGTTTTCAGGGGTTGCCTCGGCCAATGAGTTTATTCAAGAGTTGAAGGCCTTCCGCTTCGGTGAGGTCATCTTCCACAGGAACGACAGAAAGGGTAAAGTGGCCGAGCACTGCAAGGGGAACTATGCTTACTTCGAATACTCCCACTACCCTGATACCGAGGAGGAAGCATTCAGAGGTATATGCAACATGGCTGAGCTGCGGATCTGTCGCCAAGGTGCTGGAGCAAGTTCTAGCTCAACCAAGGCCCAGAAAGCCACCCAGCAAAAGGAGAAAGAAGTTGAGGACGCCCGAGCTCAGGAAGAGCTCAGATTAAGAGAGGAGGCGAAGTTACAGCAGGAAGCCGAGGAAGCAAGAAAGCAGCAAGAAGCTGAAAATGAAAGACTGCGGAAAGAGGCTGAAGAAGCCCAAAAGCAGAAAGAGGCAGAGACTGAGCAAGCTGAAGCAAGGAAGAAGGCGGAGGAAGAATCAAAGACAAGGGAAGATACCGAGACAGGTGGGTCCGGTGTCCAAGACATGGAGATAGACACCTCTCAAGCAGGTGTCTCTGGTACCCAAAAGGAAGGAGTTGACCCTGCTCAAGAAGTCCGGACCCCACCCATGGAAGAAGACATAGACATCATAAACCGACCAATTGTCCCGTACACTCCATCTGGGAAGCGTACGGTGTCCAAATGGAACGAGTTTGTCTATGACAAGAAAAGAAAAGCAATGGTCCTCAAATCAGAAGAGAGGATTAAAAGCCCCTTCCATGATGACATCGTTACTCACCGAGAGGTCGCTGTCATGCAGAACACAGATGCAGATCCCATCGCCATGGCATCCGCAGTTATAGCAACAGCGCAGGCATCATTTGCCAATGTAGGGGTTATAGTTAAAGAAAATATATTGACAAAGAAAAGAGCGCGCACGCTGCAACAAAATGTGGCTAATGAGCAAGCCCAAAGAGATCTGGTAGTAAACCAGTATAACTGCTTGTACGCTGAACATAAGGAGCTGTCGAGCAAGTACAGCCAGCTGGAGGAGGAAAAGGACCAGCTAACACTTCAAATGATGATTGTGGAAGCAGAGAAGAATGGTGCAGAAGAAAAGGCATCTCTGCTAAAAGCAGACAAGCAAACGTTAGCTGAGCGTTTAGAGCAAGCGGAGAGCAGAACCATAGATCTATCTCCCTTCCACGAGCTGTCATGCAATATCCTGCAGCAAGTGTGTGGCTCCCAAGAGCTAATCACTGATGAGGTATGCAAACTCAAGGCCATGGTGGTTAGGCTAAAAGAGGTCAATACGGAGGCCCACAGGCTCAAAGCTAAGAACACCCGTGTCAAGGCAAATGTCACAAGTCAGATGGCATGGAGAGAAGGGAAAGGAGGTTTCCCCCCGCATCTTCCTTTTAAGGCCGTGGAAGATTTTAATGAAGATATAGCCTTGTTGGAGTTTGGCAGGAACTGCGCCAATAAGCTGATGGCCAGTGTACAGAGGACAACAGATAGAATCAACAACCTATACCAAAAGCTCAAAGGAGTCCATGATAGCTGCCCATTGAGTTTCCCTCAGACCCTAGAAGACTTCCCGGAAAAGGAACAGCGGCTGTCTCAACTGAAAGAAGAGCTAGGCGTCCAGATGGAGTATGTGAAGGGAATTGATGTCCTGGCCATGGATGATCTCCAACATTACATCGGTTCATCAACACTTCACAACCACCTGCTGAAGGAAGCATATCAAGTTGCTGAAGCAGAAGTACAAAGCATTAAAACAGAGCTCGGGAAGAATGTGACTTCTCAGAAAATCCTGTTTCCTGCGGCAGCAAACATAATCATAAGGGACACAGGTGTGTGGCACAGCTACATAACAGAGGAGGACAGGAAAGCTGCAGCAGCAGCAGGAGCATCAGCAGATCCAGCAGCCTCTCTCCCAGCAGCCTCTTCCCCAGCAGTGGCAGAAAATCCGGCCAGTTCAACTCCCCCTTCCCAATTAGGAGCAGCATCAGCAAGGGATTCGAGGGCCTCTTCCCAGGCAGCATCAGTGACAATTAACTTGGGCGACCCTTTGCCAGGAGAAGCTCACGCACAGGAATGAGGAGGCCGAATTCAGTAAGACACTCTCTTCAGCCAAACACATGCCCAACAGGGAAAGCTTTGGTGGCGGCCAATTTTCTGTTATGTATATTTTAAGTATGTAAGGCGTAAGCCCTGGGACAGCTGTCCCTAATTTTTGTCAAAATATTTTGTAAAGGAAATGGCCACTTTTGGTGATCAATTGTAGTAGAAATCCTTGTAAATGACAAGTGGAACGTGCTAGGTGTCAGCCCAAAGGGCAAAGTTGTAGCTATAAATAGCATCTAGGAAAGATTAGAAAGGACTTTTGGCAGGGAATGAAAATTTTGGCAAACGATATGAGCTATCTTGTATCGGGTCTGTAAATTGAATTTTCTAATAGAAGCCACGGGAAGGACGTTTTGCCTGGAATGTTGGATTGCTCTATATTGGACTATTCTAATGACTGCAATTCTGCAATGTGAGATCATTCTTGACATCTGAATTATTTCTTTGCATTAATGCTTTTGCTCCCCGCTGTGTATGCGTTCTCTCCATTTCGTGAACAATGAAATGTATCGCTGTAAATTTCTTTGTCTAGATCGAATGGCTAACTGTTCTTTCTTCAGGGTAATTCATGTAGCTCATTGTTCATGACTTTAAATTGCTCCTTGCAGGGATCTTTGAATTTAATTTCAGTTTTGTTGCGTTTAGATCTGTTTCTTTATTTTGTTACATAGATTAAATAATTTTGCTTCCTTCTGTTATGACCAATAGATGCGCTCTTTAAATTCCATTTTGATCTGTTTCTTTATTCTTCCCCTTTCTTCTGTTTTATGAGCAACGAATACGTTCCATGATAAACTAGAAGCTATCTTTTAGAAATCCGTATCTTGCTGTAGCTTTGCTTCTGAAAGGACAGCTATCCGTTCTTTCCTTACGCTTCTTGTTACAGCAGATTGCTCTTCCCTTTAGCGTGTTCCCTGCAGGGATAGATAGATCTGTTCCAATTTTAAGTTTAGATCTGTTTTAATTGCATTTAGATTAAGTATAGTTTAGGCACTTGCATCTCATATAAAAGACATAAAAAAAAAAAACCAAAAGAAAGGTGGATCAGGCCATAACCGGTAGAGTCGGATTTAAAGTCCAAACCACGGTTGCCGGAACCGCTAACCGGACGGATTCCCTACACCAAACGGGGGATAGTCTAATTGGGACCATCTCTCGGGGAGAATCCCTTTCTGATTGATGCTACGATATCCAAGGCATCAACAGACCTACATCCAAGGATGACTTAATCCTCAACCGTGCATTTAGGACCTACGTCCAAGGATGACTTAATCCTCAACCGTGCATTTAGGACCGACGTCCAAGGATGACTTAATCCTCAACCGTGCATTTAGGACCCACGTCCAAGGATGACTTAATCCTCAACAGTGCATTTAGGATCTACGTCCAAGGATGACTTAATCCTCAACCGTGCATTTAGGACCTACGTCCAAGGATGACTTAATCCTCAACCGTGCATTTAGTATCCACGTCCAAGGATGACTTAATCCTCAACCGTGCATTTAGGATCCACGTCCAAGGATGACTTAATCCTCAACCGTGCATTTAGGACCCACGTCCAAGGATGACTTAATCCTCAACCGTGCATTTAGGACCCACGTCCAAGGATGACTTAATCCTCAACCGTGCATTTAGGACCTACGTCCAAGGATGACTTAATCCTCAACCGTGCATTTAGGACCTACGTCCAAGGATGACTTAATCCCTCACCGTCCACCAAGAACTTCATTCTCGAAGACTGACGTCTACGGCTCTTCTTTAGGACTGAAGTCCAGGAATGATCCAATCCCTTCACATGTTCACCAAGAACTTCATTTTCGAAGACATACGTCTACGGCTCTTCTTTGGGACTGAAGTCCAGGAATGATCCAATCCCTTCACATGTTCACCAAGAACTTTATTTTCGAAGACATATGTCTACGGCTCTTCTTTAGGAATGAAGTCCAGGAATGATTCAATCCCTTCACAACATGTATAACAAAACATGTATCCTCATCATCAAGACATGTATCATCATCATCAAGACATGTATAGCCACAGCATGTATCATCATCATCAAAACATGTATAATCACAACATGTATCATCATCATCAAAACATGTATCAAAACATGTATAACATGTATCATCATCAAAACATGTATAACCACAACATGTATCATCATCATCAAAACATATTTATCATCATCAACAAAACATGTATAACCACAACATGTATCATCATCATCAAAACATATTTATCATCATCAACAAAACATGTATAACCACAACATGTATCATCATCAACAAAATATGTATAACCATAACATGTATCTTCATCAACAAAACATGTATAACCACAACATCATAATGCATTAGTACAATCATAAGTGTCAACACCCTAACCAATGAATATCTTCTATCATGCATTCATAATTTTGTTAAGGTGATACAACAAATCTAAAATCAAGATTAACCGTAATAACATGAAGACAAACATACCATAAACTTAATCATGAACAAATCTCAAAACATACCTCGATGAGTCATACCTGTCGAGATCGCTTGTAATCTCCTTATGTAAAGCCTTAGCCTCATCTCCCTCTGAAGTAGGAACTACTTCACTTATGCAGGTGACCAATCCATCTTCTTCTAGGATTAACCCTATCCACTTGATTTGCAAGAACTGGACCTGGAGCTTGATGAGTTGATCAAACTGATATATTCAGAATTTGAAAACTGCAAAGTTTCACTCCTCAATTTTGCCTTTGAAACTTCCGGATTCACTGGACGTGACCCTGAACTGGGGTTTGATGAATCCCACTCTTCTTCCCAATCAAAATGTTTGATCCAAAGCTCTAAGCTTCTATTTTTCTGAGGAGCTTCCAGCCATGGTCACAGATTTCAAAAATTCCCATTTTTTGCAGAAGCCCTAATTTTCCACTTTTCTGATCAAAGTCCCGAACTAGGGTTTGATCAAGCCCGGCCTTCTGCCCAACCAAAAAATCTGATCATGGTCTCTAAATTTCTATTTTGATGAGTAGCATTCAGCCGTGGTCTCCGTTTACAACAATTCCAACTTTCTTCAAAGCCCTAAATTCCGGAAGCCATGAATGAAGGTACTCAAAAATAATTCTGTTTTGACAGAAATATGTACCTGATTGTTTCTGGTGTAACTCCAAACTTTTCAATCCACAGGGTCTGAAAACGTTTTCTGAGATATCCTGACCTGTTATCTTTCCATCCTGACAGGTCTGACCTCAATTGGATTCTCTGAGAGAGAGTTATGTCAAATGTCGCAACGTGACCTGTTTTGGGATAAAACAGAAGAGCCAACTTGTACGGTGTGCCACGTGTCACTGTTTGAACTTCGGCCTCTGAAAACATTTCCTGAGGTAGCTCGGCCTGTTATCTTTCCATCCTGACAGGTCTGACCTCAATTGGATTCTCTGAGAGAGAGTTATGTCAAATGTCGCAACATGACCTGTTTATGGGAAAATACAGGAGAGCGAACTTGTACGGAGTTCCATGTGTCACTGGTTCAACTTCGGCCTTTGAAAAAGTTTTCTGAGATAGTACAGACTGTATACTACCTGTCACTTTTTACGAAATTTCATTTGGAGCTTCCTAGCCCAAGATATGACCTTTTTCCCAAGGTCACCTGATTTTGACTCAGATCTGGAAGAGGCAGAAACCCTATATTGTACAGATCATAAATGACAAAGTACAACGAATTAGAGGTTGTCCTTTGGACACAAGGTACCTGGAGATTTAATCTTCGTCCTGTAACAATTTCAGATCCGAAAACTTCTCCAAAACGGATTTATAGCGAAAGTGCTACGATGACTGGCTTTTGCAATGTAAAACCCTAACCTTCAAATTGTCGTAAGTAAAGCAAGTGTCGTTAGTGCCATACCTTGTCTTCCTTCAGGTTATCTCTGATACCATGTTAAAATTCAATATGCTAAGACATAAAATAGCAGCATTACATTCCATTTCACAATAATAGCATATACAGGATCACTGAAGAAACAACAAGCATAGCATAAACACAAGAGACAGAGATTTATCCTGGGAAACCCTCATGGGGTAGAAAACCCAGCAAAGCTTCCTCAATATAGATGACCAGCAATATACAAAGATGAAACCCTGAGATATGATCTCCTCCTCCACAATAGCAGACCTCTCCTCCACAAGTGCGCTATCCTCAAGTGTGTGAGTGTGTCAAATGAGGAACACACCTCCTCTATTTATACACTACTCTGACATATCTTTTACACAAGTACACGTAGGCTCGTATTTAACCAATGGGTTAAATACCCCACTACAACTGACTGGGCCGACCCCTCTAGGGTGGTCTAATAACCCTTTGACCCACATAACACATACAGGGCCGACCTCCACTAGGGAAGTCTAATAACCCGAGTTACCACATTCCGACGGAGGAATAAACATCTCCAGATATACAATAAGATCTTTACGGAGGAATGAAACATCTCCAGAATAAATAATATACAAATATAATATTCTTTGAAGTTACAATATCTCAACAACAATGGCCGCTTTTTGGAGTAAGAAAATAGAGTTTTTACTATAATTTACCATTTAACTCGATTTACATGGGCTATAGTGGGACAGCCTGCGCATGCGCGAGTTGCAGTAAAGCAACTCGCGTACATGAACAAAAATAGGGAAAAAGGGGTTCTTGGAGGACAAAAAGTGGTTCTGAGTCAATCAAATGAATAATAGAGGCCAAAGAGTATAAATGCTCACAAGGTGGCAAAATACGCTACAACGCTACTACCTTATCTTCTTCATCTCTTTCTATCTATGCTTATTGTATGTAGATATTGCTATGTTGTATGCTATATTTGTTCTTTCATGTCAATGATAACTACTTCAGTGTAATCCCATAGATTCCAACATTGGTTTCATTGTCGGGACCTAGATTTTTGGGATTTGCAAGTAGAGAGGACATACAAAGATGATAACTAAGGAAGAGATATGGTTGTGGTGGAGAAGAAAGGTTAATACTTACTTTAAAATATATGCTAGAAGGAACCAACTATCAGTCCGGGGAGAAGGAACCTTATTCTACATAGAAACTCATGAAGATTCTTGGAAAATGTCCCATGTGAGATCAAAAAATGGTTGGATATCCTTTCTAATGAATAAGATAATTGAAGAATAGGTGTTTCTATTGAAACTAAACAATGAAGGTTGAATGAACTTGTATGAGTGGTTAGAGCAAATCTTTGATGAGTTATGTGAAGAGCAAGCGGTAGAAGAAAGAACATCTTTTGATAAAATAAAAAAGAAGGTTCTAAGACGACCTATAAGAGAATTTATTATGCTTTGTAACTGTAATATTGCATAAATTTCTTATAGACAAAGGATCCAAACATAAAGTTGAAGTAAGAACGCCAATAAATACTCCCATCTTAACTAATTGGAAGAAAAAATAAGAAGTGTGGGACATTTTTTGAGTAAATGAACACCATGTATGCCCTCTTCAACCAAGAGTAAATTTGGGGCTATCCATGGGGGGGTATAACACCTGTGATATGCCTCAACCAAAGAAAAAATATATGAGAATGTATGAGATTAGACATATGAAGATTCCCTTTAGAAGGAACATCAAATTGAGTCAGACTATAATGGAATGACTATCCTAAAAAATAGAGGACTAGAGAAAAAGTTGGAGATAATACAAAGATCCATCAAAGAACTGGCTTTAAAAAGATTTGACCTATTGTGCACAATACACAAAAATGATGGGCATACTAAAGACGAGTGCAAGTATAGAGAACTGACTCGAAGACATCAAGATGTACAAACAATGGATATCACAGCCTGCACAATCTAAAGAATGCAAAATCCAAGTGGTGTTCCATCTACAAAGAATCTTCCCATAATATAGTGGAATTGCAACCTAATTGAAAGAACAAGCCAAAATACTAAAAATTATATCATACTCGATCGAATGGCCACAATCAACAAAATAATGGATGCAGAGGCAAAGGTTGGGGAAGATACAATGGTCATGGTCGATATGGCAAAAGAGAGGGTTGACATGGAGGATGTGGAAGATTCGACATAAAATATTGCTTCATTTGTTATAAAGAAGATCATATAAGTCCCGACTATCACCTCAAAGAAAAAATTGACTTTAAATTTTGTACTAAATGTGGAGTTGAAGACCATTCTTTAGAAGATTTTCCCATTATATTGAAAATTATAATGAATAAGAAAATTGTAATTCCACTGTAGAGCATATGGAAAGATAAAGATTTGAATTTCAAAAACATGCATGTAGTTACCAGATCAAGACCAAAAAATAATGAAAACATCATTCATTAAGGAAATGAGAAAGGAAAAGACCGTTACCCCAATCCCAAGAGAGAAAAGTTAATATGCAAAGAAACTATCAATATTATTGACGAGCTATCCAAACAAAAATACCTGCAGAATAAAAAGGACACAAGTCGACTCGACATGTCCAATGCACTTGAAAAAATTATAATGTTGTTGGGCAAAGAAAACTCAATTGCATGATTGACAAAATTAATGTAAATCTTGAAAAATTATCAAGACGGAATTAAAATTGTGAAAATTTGTGTCACTTGAATCAAGAAGATAAAACTGTTAAAGACTTTGACCCGCAGGTCGATCTAGAGATACAAGGTTGTTTCATCCTGGAAGTTGTAGTCGACTTTTGATCTCGAGTAAACATCATAACTACAGATACATGGATCAAACTAGGACAACCTAATCTTACCTGCCTAAGGAACTTCTCAAAAGTTGTAGACCAAGGATTTGTGGAACCTATTGGATTCCTAACAAATTTTGAAACAACAATAATGGGAATCATAATAGAAGTCGACTTTGAGATAATCGACGTAATCGATGGCATGACTACATATCCTACGTATTTGGTCGTCCATGGGGAAGAAAAATGAAATCCAATATTTCCCTTGAGAAACATAAAATTAAACTAAAAGGAGATGAGAGAAAAATAATCATTACTTTGTATCCAAAAGAAGGTAAACCTTGGTTGGAGCCATGCAATGAAAATGAAAATGCTAGAAATCTATACTAGGTGATCCAAGATAATGAAGATCATGCTAAAACCAAACACCCACGAATATTTACTCTTGGGATCTCCTCTGTCACTTGGACAAAATTCCAACACATAACTATATGACTAGAAGATGGAGAATTATGAAGCAAGAGCAAGAGATTGTTAGACCATAGAACCTATACCTAAGAATAATTTTAAAACACGCTTCTCTATTCAATCAATTTTATAACTTGAATAGAAGAAAGTCTAACAATTCCTTAGCCCAATACCGATAGATATTGACTCCTCTAAATTACCAAAAATAAGGTTCATAGAGAGAGATTGTCCTGCAGATCATGTATATGAAGTATCGAAAAATGTCAGAGATCAGGGTTGACTACAAACACTTGTTTAGTCATTTACCGACCAAGTAGCACAATAGCGAGGAGTGTGTGTCTCACGTCTTCAAACCTGGACAACAACAACTACATACTTTGTCGAAATATTTGGTGGAAATAAGCTCACAACTATAGCACAAATCACCAAATTCAAACATAGATACGATCCAAAAAAGCATATTGAAGAATGCAACTAATGTGAGTGGTGTAGAATTGGCTACAAATATGAAAGAGTATAGCGACATTTGTTCCCTGATAGTTTGGAAGGCCTGTCCAATAAATGGTACAAAATAGAATAAGAAAGAGGATATACATTGAACTGGGAAAACAAAAAAGAAAAGATTGTCAAGGATTTCTCCTTTACACTGACAGAAATGGAATTAGAAGAAGCAATGCAAGTAATCCAAAAATGTATAGAGCAACCAATTGAAGGAAACAATGAGGTCATTGGAAAGGAAAAAGTCGACATAGGATCGAATCCAATTTGAAATAAAATTGTATGTCATGAAAACCCTAAAATAACATGACAAGAGATGGAAAACAAAAGCTTTATTGACAAAAGTTTCAAATGGAGAAGAGATCATCCTGAAGTTGTCAAACAATTAAAATCTTTATTTAAATCAACTACATAATAAAAAAGTGAGGACAAGAAAAAATATCGACTTCCCCTCATGATACAACGAAATCAAAAAAGGAGAACATAAATTTGATGAATCCAAACCCTCGAATGGATGGATATAGAGATAAAAATCAAATAAGCAAATATCTCAAATGATGATCGATAGAAGATGGAAAATATAGGTGATTACTAGTCGAACCGACAAACAACATCAATAATAGACTTGCTTATGAAATACCAAGATGTTTTTTCATGGGATTATAAAGATAACAAAGGACTGGTTAAAGAAATAGGTGAACTTAAGATTGAATCGATTCCTAATGCTAAAATTGTGAAGAAAAGACCATACAAACTAGCACATAAATATAAGGAGATAGTTAAGAAAGAAATCCAAAATATGTTAGCAACAAACATTATTTTCCAATCGACGAGTCGAAATGGTCTAGTCCAATGGTCATTCAACCTATACTGGCACAACCCAAAGAGTCTTAGAATATGTGTCAACCTCATAAGTGTCATCAAAATGACAGTGATAGATCCCTTCCCAACACCATTTGTAGATGTAACAATCAATGAATTCGTAGGACATGAGTGCTATCCATTTACATATGGATTATGTGGGTATAACCATGTTCCAATAGCAAAAGAGGAACAAGAAAAAACCACATGTGTGATAGAATTCAAATCATTTTCATACAAAGTCATGCCATTTGGGTTGAAGAATGCATCGACAGTTTTTTCAAGAATAGTCAGGAAAGCCTTTCAATAATACATTATAAAACCATGGCAGCATACTTTGATGATTGGACAATTTATATCCTACTAAAGAACCACATGCAATTGCTTTAACTGATATTGGAGTGCTACATACAAATTTGACTATCCTTAAATATAAAGAAATGCATATTTTTCACATCGATTGGAATCCTTTTGTGTCAAGTAGTCTGTAAAGAAGGCATCAAGGTCGAATTAGAAAAAATAAAGGTGATACTCAACTTAAAGACACCAATAATGATCCAAAATGATCAATATATGATTTTTCATCTATTTTGTTGCTTCCTGGGTGGAAAGATTGGATGAATTGGCATATAGGGCCCATTTTAGGGGTAGGTCTCACTTTGAAGATTTGGGGTACAGAATATTTTGGGTCCCGTTTGAGGGTTTAAATGATGTTTTTAGGGTCAAATTTTCATCACTTATTCAATGAACCTAGACGTTATTCTACACTCCTAGACCTTTCCAATGGTCCAAGAATCGCTTCATTCGGAACCAGTATGAGGAAGTTATGCCTCCCACAAGTTGACTTATCCAATTGACCACCATGGTACCGAGTGGATTTCACGTTAGCTGTCATTTCTCACACATGTAGAGCTATTCATGTGTGGACTTTCAAGAACATTCTAAAAGTTCCAAAACCCTAACCCCGATCAGGAATTGAGGCATGTAAAACCCTAAAATTAACCCTAGATGACTATCAGACTATGTTAAATTCCGGGTCATTATGAAAATAAGAGGTTCCATTCTTACGATGTTATGGCATTGTTCCATCATTGCACAACAACACAAGAGTGGATATTAGAGCAACACATAGGAAGTAGGAGATCATGTAGTAACCACTATGATCGCAAAGGCATAGATAACTCCATGGAGAGTACCTTCCCCTTTGTATTTGCATTCTAAATAAAAGAGCAAGGCATAGTCCTCATTTTTTGTTGGGTTTTTCCCCATAGTGGATTTCCCTAGGGTAAATCAAGTGTTGATTGTGTATTTCTTTTCTCTACCTATTTTTCTTACAATTCTAGTTATGTAGCATTCACTATAAATAAGCTAAAAAAATAAGTATATTGTAAGATCCATTGTGACAAACTATTCCAATGGAATATCCAGGGCAGTTTACGGATCATATTAGTACCAGAGCAATTTTCTTTTGGGTTTTTTTGGGAAATCACGGGATTTAGTGGCCGAATAAAGAAAAATTCTTCAAACCCTAGCCATAGTAGATGAGTTTGGTGAAGAAGCAGTGAGTGATTATGAGCGACGATTTACAAAGTTGGAAATACAAGTCGCCAATATCTCACAGAAAATGTCAATCCTCATGGTGTCTTTGGAGAGCAAGTTTGGAACTTACTATAATTTTGAAGGCTCTGACTCAAAGATTGGATCACAGGACAAATTTGAGTTAACAAAGGTTGCACAATTTCTATAGGAAGGGAAAGCCCTGGAGGATCTTACAGAAAAGAAGAAGAAAATGTTAGCAATGAAAGATGCCCCCTATACACTTATAAATGGATGTTTGTATAAGTTAGGACCTAATGATGTATTTAGAAGATGTTCCCTACAACATGAGAGAGATAACATAATTCAAGAAGTGCATGTAGGATCTGCACGTGGACATTTCTACTTAGATACTACATGTTGTATGTGATTTCTCACACACATGTGAAAAAGAGCACCCACCAAGGGGTTATGCAATCCTCGATAGAAAATTAAACGGGAAAAACAAAACAACAAAAAACTAAACTAATCAATCGATTCACACTCTTCAAATCATGATACAAACATACATCACCAAGATATAATGCATGGAATCAAAGAATGTGTTTTCAATGATATTACAAAGGGAGTTACAAAATCACACCTTAGTACAATGTAGATTATATGGGGCCTCCGTAGTTTTCCAAGGGAATGTTTGTTCAAATCCTTTTGGGACCTCCAATCTCCAGCCAAATGTCATGGGTGGATCTCCTCAATGGAGAAAGTAGAAAGCATAAAATTGTATCCTTCTATTTCTGGAGGAATTTCAGTAGAGTGGCGACGTGTTTATGAAATGGAAATTGTGTGTATGGAATGGTGACATTGAGAGCTTTTTTATAGGCACCAGAGTGGTTAAGAGAAATATTTAGATCCAATGTGTGTGCTCTCCATATCCTTGAATGCTTAATGGAGAAATTACGGTTTTGGGATCTATATCCGTTATTGGGTTTGGACCACGTCAAGGGTTGTGCTCACTTTTGGCCCCTGCTTTGTTAGGGAAGCAAGAAATAACAAAATTTGACTTAAAAATCACTTGTTGGGACCAAGTCACATCTTTTGGGACAATAGTATGGATTGGGTCGTCCCTTTTTAGGCAATATTAGGTACTGTGTTGCGCTTTTCGGAGGAAAAGTAGGGACCTCATCTTTATGGTCAATTTCATGGTTTGACTTTCAATTTTTGGGAGTTTTGTCACTTCCTCGGGTTATATGGATGATATGAGATGGAAAAATAGTGTTTATAATGTTGATGATGATGTATAATGATGACGAAGATGATGACATGGTAGGTGAACAATTTTTGGCTATTAACAAATTGCCCCCTGATGTGTGAGGTCAAGAGTTCATCGTATTGCCGAAATACATCATAGGACTTTCCAATACTTTCGGGAGAGATGGCATGGCATTTGGATAAGAGACCAGAATCACAGTAGAGAGGAATTCCCTTCCAAGGGAGTACACAGGCCCATAGATGTAAACAAAGCACTCAAAATGGATGAGGTGTATATAATCTTACATATATAGAAGAGACAAGCATACCCGTGCTCGTATCAATGTCTCAATATAACTGGGATCTAGACCAAAAATGGGCCTGATCAATACAAGAAAAAGTGTTGGATACAATAAATCATGAGGGTCAATGCAAGACCCAATATGGATACATAATAGATACATAATCATGGTCCAACCATGGCTGATTTGAAGAACACATGTCAGAACAGTGGCATCCAAATGGAATGTTGAGTCACAGTAATTGAAGCCCTACTGAAACTGAAGAGGCCCAATATATGGAAGGAGTAGAGAGGATGTCACTCCTCACAGGTGACTCAAATAATTGAAAGACTGAATCAAACAAGTCTAGGGAACTACAATTAAAATTGGATCACTATCACCAACACAGCTCAGAAACCACAAGAAGCATATGACTAGAGGGCTTCTAAAAAGACTCGAAAATTGGATAGAGTCAAGGATATATAGGGTCTTTGACCAAACTAGATAAGGGAACCATTAACTTGTACAATTCACAATGGTGAAATAACGAGTTGGAGTCGAGCACATGGGAAACAACCATTCTAATGGGTACTGAGATCTCCCCTCAGTCGGTCCAAGCGATCCCATCAGTGATGGTTATGGGGCCAAGGTACACGGTGCCTCTATGTCTATCCTTTGGAATAGATGTGTTGATGTCAATAGAGGAAGACCCACTAACAACAAGGCAATGAGGGTTTCTTGTTGGAAGCACAAGGGATATGACTAGATAATGAAGAGAACTAAGGTGTTGCGACACTAATGGGGGATATGGGGGTCACTGAGTGGGGGACTCAAACTTCCTTAATTCAAAACATGAAGACATGGCTAAGTTTGCAACATATGTGAAAACTCATGATGATATCAAGGGAGGAACACAAATTTGGGTACTAGGGGAGACATAATTGCAATTTGGGACTTGGGGATGGAAAGGGAGACTGGATTCAATAAAACTTTATGGATGACTTATCGAAGAATGCTTTGAATAAAGGCGACTAGGCATGCTACCATAATAACATCATATACAATTTGCAAGAGTGCCAAGGAGCACTATTTTTAAAGGTTTGTTAGGTGCATGGGAATTAGAGAGAGATGATAGAAGGAGGAAAGGAGATAACTATCCAATATACAACTAAGTGAATCAATTGATTAAGTGATAGCAGATGGAACTAATCAGGGGTAGGACACCAACCGTAATCTCCTTGAGAATGCATATTGGAGGCAAAATAGTGTAACTTTTACAATATGGATGGAGTGTTGGGATCATGAATGCATAACATGAAACATCATCACCATAAAGGCCATCAGATTGGGAGTCTAGGGTGTCAGCCAATGAGTGATGACGATGAAGTATTATGCGTCTAGGTGCAAAATCATAAACTAGACAGACTCCCAATACTACGAAAAGAGAAACAACATGGGCGTTGAATGGCAATAGGGGTGCTAATCGATGGCACCCATGTAAGGAAGGCTCTATTATTCGGGTTGGTTGAATTACCCAAAAAAAAGGGGGTCCTACAGGTGTAAAATGGGGTCAAACAAGGTTTGTGCACATGATTTTTACATAGAGAAATGACCTATATGCTAGTTTGAGAAAATATAACTCCAAGATGAGGACACATTTTGAAACATGCGAGTCTCGATGCAACCTAGACCTGCACACATGGAGACGATACCAAAGTGTAAAAGTGTGTATGGAAAATAAACCAAATGTACAAGTGAAATGTGACCTTAGGGAGTGGTTGATATCCCATGTTTGAAAATGTGAGTATGTAGCGTTAAGGACCTAGCCCCATGCTATGGGCATGGGGTTTGTGACTTTGGATCACATATGTTTTGGACTGAGCTATGGACTCACTTAAATATAGATGTAGATGTGACGGGGTAGTTTCAAAATGATCGATCACGCCCCCCTCTCCAAGGTCCAAGATAATCGACCCTTTCCTCCAACCTAGAGGTGTCAATGTAGTGTGGATGCTATCTTGGAGAGGTGTCGACAAGGAATCAACAAGAAACTAGAGGGGAGGGTATCATGAAGCGGATATCCATGGTAACACATAACATCCTTGAGATGATGAGGAGGAATGCCCCCAGTATTGCTGACCCAAACAATGATGAGGCTAACGATGATGAGTAGGCAAGTTTGGGGGATTAACCCTGTGATGTGTACATGGTATTTTCTCATCATTTTGAAAGGATCAAATGGATAGCTCTGAGGGACTCACATTCATTGACATGACCATAGTGATCGAAGATGAAGATGAAGAGGCCTTGCCAGAGGATGAAAGGTAATAGATGAAAATCATCCCCTCATATGAGGGAGTACGGGGGGGGTACCTCCTCGATGGTGATGACTTTCTCTTCAATGGATCTACAACAGAGATTGGCCAATGTGGACTGAAAATTTTGGAGATTGGTGCAGTGGTGTGAATAGTGGCCATAAATGCCACATAGAGCACAGGGATGGTTGGTGCACAATGCCTTGTTGCATTGCTTGGTAGCATTAGGGAGAGTGATATGAACTATAGGGGTGTTCGCATCAGTCTTCTCCTCGTGTACATGGATATAAGTGCGTAAGACACGCAACTTTGTACATTGATGGGTGGTGTGACCCAAGATATCACACATAATCCAAGGCATAGTAGCTCATATTGGTGCAGAGGAGGGAGGGTCCACGGTCGTATCTAGAGTAGATTGGCATGTCAAGGTTTTGGTCTTGCCCCAACCTTCTTTTTGGTAGAAGGCCGGGTGGAAGATGCAGTTTTCTTCATAACCATGGGTGGTTGGAAGTACCAACCAGATGAACAAGAGTCAATACTACCTGTGGGTGTGTGGGGGATTTGGTGGGGTCAAATACGAAATAGGGAGACCTAATGTCAAGCTTGAGAGGTTATGTGTATCCATCATGGGATTTCCTAGAATTCCTGGAGGAGGAAAGAGGAAAAAAACCTAATGTATAGGCAATCCCGCCCTAATGACAGGTTGGGGCTAAGAGAAGGTTGAGGTTAGGGTGTAAAATTTTGAGAAATGATAGTGCACAATTTTGAGATCTTCACCTTTGGTGGTGTTGGAGGTAGGGCTTAGAAGGACATGACGAGGGAGGCATATTGGAAGATTCCAAGACCTAAACTCATGAATGATGGAATGGAAAGGCTTCCAAAGTTACTGTCAACCATAGGTAAGACATGATTCGAAGAAGCCACCCCCTTGGCATCATAATAATTGAGTTTATCAAGCATGACAATCTTCCCATCATGGGGGGACATCATGATTCTAAACACCGTGGAAGCGAACACTTTCATAGTGTACATGTAGCTATGACCAAGGAAGAGGTTTTAATCTAACTAGGCGTTAACAACAATGATGTCAATCAAGAATGTTTTCCTATCCAAATGGACGGGGAAATTCTGTAAGGGACTTTGCAGTTGAGAAACACAACCATCGTATGAACGCAACATCATAAGGGATGGTGCATGCTCATGAGAACCTAACTTCTACCAGACATGATTAGACATGAAACAATTGGAGGTACCTTTGTCAATAATACAACAATGAATAACCAAGTTCTTGATAGAAACCATAATCTGAAAGGCTACCGAATAGGCCATCCGAGGATTTGCTTGATCAAGATAAAACATCATGTGGTGAGAATTGGAAGGTTTGATTGCACCCAAAGAAGACAACAAATATTTGCGATGTGTGGGGAAGTTCTTCATAACCTTTAACGTATACATGGTAGCAGTTGACTATGCCAAGTCATCCATAATGCTATAGTTGGTGACAACTTAGGAATTGGGTTATTGGGTACATGATGCAAAGGGGTCTTAGGGATCTTGCAGACGATGTTCGAGTTAGGTTGAGGGAGGTGCGAAAGCTCTTCCTCTGGTATAGAGTCTTTCCCTTTATCGATGTTAGGAGTACCATTAGTCGGTTCGTATTGATTATGCCGCATTTGAAGGTTAATGTTAGTGGACATCGCAAGGATATGTTGGACATAAGGGTCATTAGGTTGAACCTAAGTTGATGACAGAGGTGGGTAAGGCGCCATAGGCTGTGCTATGACCATCCCTTGCACTAGGAAGGGGTTTCATAGGACCATTAGTTGTGCTTGGGTCAGATGAGGAGGTGGCAAATTAGGTTTCCCTCGAGGGGCATTCGCCACTTCACGTTAGTTGGCCTCATTCCATAATTAGCGAGCCTAAGCAAGGTGGGGGAAATGGTGAGTGTAGTGCAAGCTAGGAATATAATTTCTTTAAGTATAGCCCGTTGATAGGGATGTCAAGAAGTAATCCTCCTAGGAAGGGAAGGACATATGCACCTTTGGGGATGCATTGTTTGTCGATGTATGGGTGTTTCCAAAGGGGGATGAACTTACTCGGTCCTAGTTTGGTGTCTTTTGTGACATTGGAAGTGAGGACAAGGTTTCCTTCACAAAAGGTATGGGGGCATACTTGGAAATCGTAATGGGTCTTGGACTATTTCTTCATGGCCTCATTGTGTTGTAAGAAAATACAACATTCTTCATCAAGATGTTCCAAGTTTAATAGATGGTTCTTGAGTGAGAAAGTGTCAGGTAGTAGTTCGACGACAATTTGGAGGGTGGGTTTCTCTCTCTAAGGGTAAAATTGCTTTGACATCATAGACGAGATGAAAAATTGTAAACCCCATGGTATTTTTAATAAAGGTTTTGTAGCCCCAACATGCCGAGAATGATATGTGATGCCAGTTACATTTTTTCTTTTTAACTATTCACTCCAATATAGTTTTGAGGACTTTGATGACAACCTCGACTTAACCATTGGCCTATAAATAGTATGGGTTGGAAAATTCATGGGTGAATCCTAATAAGAAAGAAATAACAAAAAAAACTCATACGAAAAAAGGGTATCCTTGTTGATGACCAAGTGTTTAGGTACATTGAAGCATGCGATGACATGATTGAAAAGAATTGAGTAGTATTGGTGTCGATATTGTTGAAGGTGAGGATTGCGTCAGCCCATTTAGTGAAGTAATCTACAATGACGATGATATACTTATGGCCACTTGAAAAATCCAATATGCATTCCATAAATTTGATTCTTTACTTATATAAGGGTCCGATGGTGTTGATAGGATACAACAGAGTTGGTGCGGATTTAGTTTTGTGAGCAAAGATTTAGCAATTTTATACCCTTTTGATGGCATGGATGCAATCATGAAAGAGATAAGGGAAAAAATAGTGGAAGTACAATATTTTCTCAGTAGTGTTGGCTTGGTTTTGCAACCAAGCTTTGTGCAATGGGCACCTATCAACAATGTGATAGCAGTTTCAATATAGAAAGCAAAAACGATTATGAATTAAATCTAAATCTAAACTAACATGTGCATATAACAAATAAATTTAAAAACGATTCATGGAAAGAATAAGAAATAAAAGAATAGATGTTTTGTATTAAGATACCTCAAATGGTGAGGAGATGATGTTGAGCAACTCCAAGGGTGAGTAGCTCCAAGCTCCAATGGTCTCTTCTCCAAGATGCTGAAAATGGCCAAAAGTCTCAGGAGAGATTTTGACAGCGTGAGGATAGGATGATGGATGGATGGAAAGTGAAGAGCCCCTACCACTTTTTTATAGTTTTTGGTGGTGGGGAATACCATTATGGTTTTGAGGAAACCAATGGTATTGACCAACATGGTTTAGGTACCTTTTTCATTTTTTGAATATTTTGAATATTTTTATTCCCTTTTAATATTTTTGGGAATTCTGGACCCTTTTTGAGGAAAAATATTCATTTTGAGGGGAAAAAGGGGTGTATTATGGTCTTTTGGTGACCTTTTGATGGCTTTAGAGGCTCAAATGGTGGAAACGTGGACAAATGGGTCATGTGAATAAGGAAATGAGCTAGTGAGCACTTTTTGGGTGTTAACAGATTGCCCCCTGATGTGTGAGGGCAGGAGCTCATTGTATGGCAGATAGACATCATAGTTCTTTTGTCTTTTTTCTGGGGTTTGGGGAAGAGAAGAGACCGGTTGGAGACTGGATCAACGGCCCTTGGAAGCTGCAAAAACAAAAAATATTACATGGCCTCAATATGAATGAGGAATAATCTCTGATAATGGACGAGGTGGGCATACCCATGCTTGTATCAAGACATATACATAACAATTAGTCCCAAGAAGGGGTACCTGAATAATACATAAAAAATATGCTGGTACATCATAATGGTCCAAAGGGGACACTATTTTGGGATGTAC
This sequence comes from Larix kaempferi, assembly GCA_027924585.1. Taxonomy (NCBI): domain Eukaryota; kingdom Viridiplantae; phylum Streptophyta; class Pinopsida; order Pinales; family Pinaceae; genus Larix; species Larix kaempferi. Next base: position 13,334,913 of record BSBM01000372.1, on the reverse strand, counting down.
TCATGGTCATAACATGACTGATCTCAATAACTGATACACTGGAATAAAGCGACAACCGTTCTGAACAAGGTCTCAGAAGGGTTGATGAACTGCTGAAACTGAAGGTGTCCAACATCTGTAGGGACTCAATGACTGTGAGTCATCTTTGAGAAGTACATGTAACTGTATACTCGAGGGAGTATAAAACTGGGGTACATCTGAATACTGTTGCCATGCACAACCCGGATATCTATAGGAAAAATGTAATTGGTTGTTTCCATAAGTAGACTCTCAAATGTGGAAGAGTCAGGTGGTATCCGGGGTCTTCAACAAATAACTGAAGGGACCAATACCCTGTTCGAGTCTCAACGATGCGATAAAGGTGTTGAAGTCGAGCATGTGAGAAACAACCATTTGGAGAGGCACTAAGGACTCTTCTCGAAATGATTCATAGGCACTCATCATAAATGGTGATGAGTCCAAGACACAGGGACCTCTAGGTCTATCCTCTGGAATAAATTTGGTTGTCGTCGACAGAGGGAGACAAGCAACTAACAAGGCAATGATGTTTCCTTGATAGGAGCGCGAGGTGTAGAACTAAAGTGTGGTAGTACTGATGGTAGGACTGACATACTTGTGGGGATGGGAAGTAACTGGGGTCATAGAGTGGGTGGAATCAAACTTCCTTTGTTCAGAGCATGATGACATGGTTGACCTGGCAGCGTAGGGAACTGACTTGTAGGTGCGGGGATCATAGCTTTTAAGGACTGAAGGATATGTATTAACTCTGGGGGGGACGAGCTGATGGGTGTTGTCGAGGGATTCTCAGGGTGACATACTGCAGAATACTCTGAACAAAGGCGACCAAAATGGGGAAGCTTCCATATGAGTAGACATGATCTGTTGTGGCGCCGAGAAGCACCATTGGGTCCTTCTTCGTAGTTTTAATGAGCTCCAAGAAGGAATAAAAGTGTGCTCTGAAATGGTACTGCCATGTGGATTTTGTGGGCCGAGGACTGCTCGTGCTCATGGGTGCTTTCATTTTTAAGGAGTTTGAAAACGATAAGAAGACTCTGTAGTGGTGGTGGAGTACCGTCCTGTGGGTTTTTATAAGCCCAGGATGGTGATTGCTTGTGGTTGATTTCATGTTTAGAAAGTATGAAAGCGGTAAGTGGACTCCATTGGTATTATTTTTCATAAGTTAGTCTCCAAGTCCCGAAAAAGCATAAAATGATGCAAATGGAGAACTCTTCTAGTCGATGTGACTAGAGTATTCCTTTTTCATAATTAGTCTACAAGGTCCGGAAAAGGGGTAAACTTATACCAGGTAGACGCCCTTTCAGATACGTTTAGCGAGCATGAAAGGAAGCAAGATTGCTCGACGATCTTTTCATTGTTTTAGGAGTCAGAAAAGAGCTTAACAGAAACTCCCTAAGTGCCTTTTTCGTAAAAGGAATTGCTCGGCCCGAAAAAGGGGTAAAACTATACCGAACAAAAAGGTATCGATGAGAGTGAGAAATGGTCTCAAGCATCGTCATGAGTGCGGAATACTGAATCCGGTGACATAAAGATTGTAAAAAATGGATAATGGCCAATGTGGCATGCAAACCGAGGTGATGAGTGGTATTTTGAAAAAATGCCCAAAAATTATGGGGGTGAGAGCGAGAAATGATCTCCAGCATCATCATGAATGCGGAAAACTGAATCCAGCGGTATACGATTCATTAGAAACGGACGACGACCGATGTGGCATGCAAACCGAGGCAACAAGGGGGCATGTGAAAGATGCCCAAAAAATATGGGTGTGAGGATGAGAAATGATCTCAAGCGTCATCACGAGCGCGGAAAACTAAATCCAATGGTATACGATTCGTTAGAAACGAACGACGACCGATGTGGCACGCAAACTGAGGCAACGAGGGGGCATGTGAAAGATGCCCGAAAAATCTGGGTGTGAGAGCGAGAAATGATCTCAAGCATCATCACGAGAGCGGAAAACTAAATCCGACGGTATAAGACTCGTAAAAAACAGAGAACTACCAATGTGGCATGCAAACCGAGGCGATGAGGGCATGAAAAAATGGTAAAAAATGGACCTGGTAAAAACGGGAAAAGGAAAGGACTATCATGAAGTTCTCGCTGTGCTGATTCCAATGGTACCACCGGTTTGAGGAACGGACGTCGTATGATACTGCAATGGTTGTTTGAAAAATGGTAAAATCTCTATAAATAGGGTGTGGGGCCAATATGATGTGTCATTGTTACGTGCGAGTTTGGCAGAGCAATCAGAGCTCTTTCTTGATTTCTGGGAGATTCGACCGTTGGTTTTCGATTCCGTGAGTTTCAGGTAACCCTATTCACCTTAGCCTTTTGAATTATGTCTTTTTTGGTTAGCGGCGGGCCCCCCGAAGGCTGTGAAATTCCATGTTGGCCTTCCAACATGGAATATCGCGGGTTTCGCGTCCTTTTCCGTGATGAACATCGCGGGTTTGGGGCCAACAGTCGTGATGTTCATCACGACTGTTGGGTTGAAAGTTGCGATGTTCATCGCGACTGCGGGGCTGATAGTTGCGATGTTCATCGCGACTGTGGGGCTGATAGTTGCGATGTTCATTGCGATTGTGGGGCTGACAGTCATGATGCTCATCGCGACTATGGGGTCAATACTTGCGATGTTCATCGCAGATGAAAGCCGCAATGATCATCACAGCTTTTGATGGCAAAGCCGCGTTGAAATTTTTTGAAATTTTTTTCTGTTTCTAAAAAAAAAAAAAAATTCTTTGTTTTTGGGAAGGATGTTGAGGAGACTGTTGGTATCATGGTGGGAGCGGGAGATGGAGGAGGACCTGACGTTTTGGATTCGGACTGATCAAGGTGTTCGACAGGCTTTGGCTGTGAGCAGGCTTTTGAAGTTCGCTCAGATTCCACCGATGTGTTCAGGAGGCCCGCTGCTGAACAAATTGGTGGGTCTCTGGGTCCCTGCAGAGGGTGCTTTCATTGTTGGGGGTGAGAGGTTAGAGATCACCCTCATTGATGTTTACTTTCTTACCGGGTTTCCTCGCTTAGGGGAGGTAGGGGATCTTCTGTCGAGGATCCCGATAGGTTTGGATATCAAGGATATGCTGGAGACATTCTGTGTTCCGGGGGCTATCATGCAGAACAACGCATTGAGCCTGAGATCTCTGCGGGAGTGGGATATGCGGGCTGTTGGTGCTTGTGTTCTATGGGTGTTGGGTGCTGCGGCGCCACATCGTTTGTCTGGGGACAAACGATGATGGTGGATTCTGTGCTGAGGGGGACCTACTACGCGTGGGGTCAGATGTTTTTGGCCGGTGTCCGGAGAGATCTGGACAAGGTCAATCGGGAGGGGGGAGAGTTCTGCTATGCCTCCTTCCTGTGTTGTTTCTTCTTTGAGCGGGTACTGACCTTGCGGCCACGGGTGCTGGTTCGAGACGAGTTGGTGAGTGAGCCGCGCATGGTGCGGTGGGGGGAGATGATGCCCCGCGGTGGTGGTGGTATCCGCGGGTTCTTTTCACAGGATATGTATGAGCAGTGGGAGAAGATCCCCCTACTGATTGATGACTATCCATATACTGGTATGGATTATCGAGGAGATCCGGAGATGCCTAGATCCCAGGGGTTTAGATGGTATGTTTTTGTGTTTGGTTCTCTACTATATCATGTTTTTGTTGTTTTTGTTATGAGTATAGTTAGAGATATTTATATGATGGTTCACTTGCGTGATTGTGCAGATGTTGGTCCTGTACCACCGGCTGATCATGTGGGCCGTAGGGGACGGGCGATGGTGGTCGTTCCTCCTCCTGTAGCTGTACCGGATCCTCATGCTCGAGGAGTTGGGCCTCGAGATGATGTCGTTGAGGTCGTACGAGAGACACTGGACATGATCTTGGCAGGAGCGCCAGAGGATGGGTGGAGGGACTTGGATCGGGACATCATCGAGCGTTGTTTCGATGCACCTCGTGAGTGGCGCTCGATCTTGCTTAGAGCAACATTGGTGGTGGCTGAGTGGAGGGATGGGGCTCAGCATGATCCAGCAAGGTCGATGGAGGGGAGGATTTGGGTGCGGGATGATCCAGCAGGGCTGGCGGAGAGGAGGGTTCGGGCTTGGCATGATCCGGCTGGGCCAGCGGAGGTGGCGCCAGAGGAGCCCGGAGAGCATGATGATTAGATGATCTTGTATCTGCCCCCAAATGCTGATGAGCATGTGGGGAAGTACCTTTTTGTACAACTTATGTATTTTTGTATATTGGGTGCTGAGGGCACCCATGACATGTTGACTGTATGATTATATATATATATATATATATATTTTGGTATATAGTCGTGTATGCACATGGATGCATTTATTGTCTATTTGTTTGCCTGTGGAGGCATGTCTGATTTTCTGTATGCTCGTGGAGGCACATGTTATGCACGTGGATGCAAAATTTTAATTTTTGTATATGCCTGTGGATGCACTTTTTTAATTTTGTATATGCCCGTGGAGGCACATGTTATGCACGTGGATGCACTTTTTTAATTTTGTATATGCCCGTGGAGGCACATGTTATGCATGTGGATGCACCTTTTGTATTTTACTACATGGTTGGATAGGTGTGCCAATCAAGAATGTTGTTGGCCATATGGTCTGCTACACTGGTTAGATTCCTTGGGACATGTGTGAATGAAATGGATTCAAACTATCGAACCATTTGTTTAGTGCGCAAGAATTTTCTGAAAAGACAGGGATCGCGTACCTGGTAATCGTTGTTGAGCTGGGAAATAAGGAGCTGTGAGTCCAAGAAAACGTTAAGGTGACTTATGCTCATTTGGAGAGCAGCAGCCAGGAGATCGGTTATGGCATCGTATTCAGCTTGGTTGTTGGTGGCGGCACCTATGCACACTCCGTCGATGTGGATCAACTCATGTGAAGGGGAATATATTACCCAAGCTGCGGAGGCGAGATTGGAAGACCAACGGCTTGCACCATCAACGAAACCAACGTAGCAAAGTGGAACAGGATCCATTTGTGGTCATGCAGGAAAAACAAATTTTTAGGTTTTTGTATTTTTTTGTAAAAAACAAAATAAGACTGTACAATTATGGATGGTGGTGTCCATCATATTTTTTATGGGTAAAATCGCTTAAGGTACAACCCGTTGCGTGGGTTGCGTAGGGGGTTTCCTTCTGCATCGGTCAAAATGTATGCCCCCTATCCGAGGCAGGTATGTATAATGTATGGGCCTTGCCACATGGACACAAACTTTTCTTTTCCAGTTTTGTCATGAGCTTGATCATAGGCGAGGACAAGGTCCCTTTCAGTAAAGGTTCTTGGGTGGACATGTTTGTTGTAACTCAGTTTGGATCGATTCTTGGCTGCTTCCATGGTTTGGAGGGCTGTGCACCGATCTTCATCAACTTGCTCCAGAAGTAGTAAGCGTTGCTCAATTGGGGAAGTGTCCGGTAGGAGTTCAACGACCATATGTAGGGCTGGAATCTGGAACTCAATGGGGAGGACGGATTCGACACTGTGAACTAGATGGAAAGGGGTAAAACCGGTGGCGGTTTTGGTTGATGTGCGATATGCCCACAGTGTCGGAAAGAGCATGTGATGCCAATTTGATTTGTGTTTGTCAACAATGCGTTGGAGGATGGTCTTCAAAATTTTGTTAATCGCTTCGACTTGGCCATTCCCTTGGGGGTAGTAGGCGGAGGAGAAATGGTGTTCAAATTTCAGTAGGGTTGATAATTCTCTCCAAATGGCATCTTCAAAGTGAGAGCCATGGTCTGAGACTAGTTGCTTTGGCACTCCAAAACGAGCGATAACATGGTTGAGGAAAAAACATGCTGCGATGTCGGCTTTGCAATTGTAAGTTGGCATGGCTTCCACCCATTTGGTGAAATAATCTACGGCCACAATGATGTGTTTATGACCGCCGGCTGACGTGGGATTGCAATCTAGGAAGTTGATGGCCCATTTGCAGAATGGTACGACAGTGACGACTGGATGAAGGGGGGCGGGTGGGGTTCTTCCCTTGGCGGCAAAAAGTTGGCAGTTTTGACAATGTTTGACTGCGGTGATGCAATCAGTAAATAATGAGGGCCAAAAGTAACCTACAGGGATGATCTTTTGGGCAGTGGCCATGGCGGAGAAATGGCCTCCACAGGCACCTCTATGGTAGTCATTAAGGACTTGTTTTGCTTCGTCATGAGAAAGGCAGCGTCGTAAGATGGTATCGACGCCGCTTCGATAAAGTACATTGCCTAATAGGAGATATCGGGGGGCGTGGTGTCGTATACGACGGTGTCCGTCGCGATTGATGTTGGGTCGAAATTTTTGTGTGCGGAGGTAGATTAAGATGTCGCCGTACCATGGGTCATCAGAGGAAATGATGAAAATGTGGTTGTCAATGAGGTCTGTTTGGATAGCGAGTGATGACGAAGAGGATGGGAGATTTGTGATGAGTGAGCAAGCGCTAGGGCCTTGGTGTTCTTTGGGGTTTTGAAAGTTAGGTCGTATTCTTGCAGGATAATCACCCATTTAGCTACGCGGCCTTGAAGGAGGCGATGTGTCAAGAGGTAAACCATTGGATTAGAATTGGCTACAACCGTGGTGTGGCTGAGGAGAATGTAATGTCGCAGTTTTTGTACTGAAAAGACAACGGCGAGGGCCATCTTCTCTTCATGTGGGTAGCGAAGGGGTGGGCCTGACAAGGTCTGGCTCACATAGTAGATGACATGCTCTTGGCGAGCAGTATCTTCTTGGACAAGAACTCCAGATACGGCATATTCGGATGTTGAAACATAGAGGGTGAAATCTTTTGTGAAATATGGAGGAGAGATCAAGGGGCGTTCATGAGTGCTTTCTTTAAGTCGGTGAAAGTTGATTATTCTTGTTGGTCCCATATGAAACGGGTATGCAGACGTAGTAGTCGAAGGAAACCGTGGACCGTCGTGGCATAGTCAGGGACAAAGCGGCGGAGGAAGTTGGACCTCCCTTGAAGGCTTTGAAGTTGTCTTAATGTACGGGGTGACGGTAAGTCTATAATGGCTTGGACTTTCAAGGGGTCTACAGTGATGCCTTTTTTTGAAATGACAAACCCTAGCAGGCGACCTGCTGTAACACAAAAGACACACTTGAGTGGGTTCAAGCGGATGTTGTATTTTCGACAATGCAAGAAAACTTGTCGAAGGCCGTCTAAATGGTCAGATCATTTCTTAGATCGAGCAGTGAGGTCATCTAGATAAACTTTTATGATTCTATGTAGATCGTGGAAGCAATAAGTCATGGCGCGTTGAAAAGTGGCTCTAGCATTCTTGAGACCGAAAGGCATGACACGATAGGCGAAGGTGCCCCATGGGGTATTGAAAGATGTCTTGTATTGATCTTCTTTACGGATTTTGATTTGGTTATATCTGGAGAAACCGTCCATAAAAGAAAGAACCTCATGCCCCGCACATTTATCAATTAGTCGGTCAATGAATGGTGTGGGGAAGTTGTCTTTGGGACAAGCGAGGTTGAGGTCTCAGAAATCAGTACAAACGCGTATGGTGCCCACTTTCTTGTTTACTGGCACTGGGTTTGAAACCTAGGTGGTGTAGGCAATAGGATATATGAATCCTGCTTTTTGGAGTTTCTCAATCTCAACCTTAACAGCTGGGAGCTTAGACGGGTGAATTGGGCATTGTTTCTGTTGGACAGGAGGCACATGGGGCCAAGTGTCGATGTGATGTTCCACAATGTTAGGATCGAGGCCAGACCAGGTGAAGACATCATGAAACTCTTAGAAGAGTTTCTTATATGCCCGAGTCTCCGTTTGAGTGCATGATGCGCCTAGCGAGATGAGCTCAGGTTTTCCAGGTGTGGTGGAAATGTTGATTTGTATAATAGGGCAAATGTTGGACATATTCCCCTCTTCGAAGGCATCTGGTGCTAAGATGGGGTCTTTGAACCAATCAACCTTAGTTGGTACAAAATCTTTTGATTCGACTGATAGTTGGTTTTCCGTGATGGATGTAGACGCCTCAGGGAGGAAGTATGAACGATGGTGCATATCGTCCCAAGGGTAGTCTGGTGCAGTGAGTGTTTCTAGAATTTGCTCATCAGTACGAAAGTAATCAAACCATAAATCAACTGATTCGGGTTTGTATGTGGTTGAAATCATATAGATGGTATTGATTTCTTCCGAAGAAGATGATTTCGGAGGGTAGATCTCCTCGATGAGGGGAAGAGATATCTCTAAGTCAGCATTGTTCATCTCGTATAAAGCTGCTCTATAATCTTGGAGATCAGGGCAGTGGTGTGAATAATGGCCATAAATGCCGCATATCGCACAAGGGTGGTTAGTGCGAAGCGTTTTGTCACAAGGTTGAGGAGGTGGCTCAAGTCTTATCACTGGAATTCTGGTGTCGTCATCCAACATATTCATGTGTTTTTGGAGTGCAGGTAATTGTGGACATTGATGAGTGGCATGGCCTACGTCATCACACAACGAGCACTTAGGGGGAATGTGAATGGTTGGGGGGTTCTTGTCTACCTTGGGGGTTGCTGGGGGGGTGCGAGTTATGGGTCCAGTGTTATAAGTTTGTGGGTCTTTGCCCCCTGTGTTTTGTAATGGAGGTGGGGCGTTTCTAGACGTTGATGCTGTAGTCACTATTGGGGGTGGTCTGTTTTGCAGATGAGTGACAGGAGGGGGTGGGTAGTTGGTAGTAAGGATAGGTTGTCCCAGTTGTAAAATAATAGTCGGAGTCGGGAGGGGACTCGGAGTAGGTAAGTACCATACAGGTATCCCTAATTTTAAACCAGGAAGGTTGAGTGTAGCCATTATTGGTGAACTGACAACTCTGGAAAATGGGAACAAGAATGGGATAGTATGAATTGGCGTTGTTCCGATATGAGTAGGCACTATGGGTGTTTGTGGTAGTGAAGAGGGCTGCTGTGTGGTGTGCGACAGGGTGCACAAATTGGATGTTTTTGTTATCGGTAAAGGTGGTGGGATCAATGGAAATGTGGAAGTCATAGGTGACTCGATGTAGATTCCGGAACCAATTGACGAGACAAATGATGTCGGTGCAGTTTGAACGGTTTGTTCAATCATTGGTAGCACATTTTGAGGGGCTGCAGGGGCATTAGGTTCATAATATGTGAGTTGATTAATCTTGATAACGCGTCCTTCATGTGGGAACATCATGAGGCGGAACACAGATGAAGCGACGGCTTTCATTTTGTACATATAGCTATGTCTAAGAAGGAGGTTGTAGTCAAACTGGGCATTGATCATTTCGATGTCGATGAGAACTAATTTGCCGCCTAGTTCTACGGGTACGTTCGCTAAGAGGCCTTGTGGTTGAGATGAGCGCTCGTCGTAAGCTCGTAATGCTGTGGTGGATGGTTGTAAAGTGGGGGAGCCAAGTTTCTGCCACACAAGAGTGGACATAACGCAGGTTGAAGCTCCTTCATCGATGATGCATCAATGCACAACAAGGTTTCGAATGTTTACGGATACTTGGAAGGCCAAATATGATGGCAATCGAGGTTCGACTTGGTCTAAGTCGAAAGCCATCATATGTGTATCGTTAGGGTCTACTCCTTCGATGGCAGATAGTAGTAGTTTTCGTTGTGCAGGGCATGTTTTCAATACCTCTAAAGCAGACATAGCAGTAGGGGATTGTGCTAAATCTTCCACGATGTTATAATTGGATGTTGCGCGAGCATTAGGATTGTTGTTAATCCTTCGCAAAGGGATGCGAGGGATTTTAGGTCCTCCGTCCAACGACATATTTGGTATGCGTAGTGGTTTATCTGATGGAAGGGAGGTGGATGCGTCAGTGGGAGGAGTTTCTGGGGGTTGGTCGTACTGATTCCTGTGAGTTTGGAGGTTGATGTCATTGGATGACATCATTAATAAATGGTGCGTGCTTGAATCCATATGCTGATAATCAGTTGCGGCATAGGTGATTTGATGCTGAGGTGCAACAGATCCTTGTGGGGGATCCATTGGGCAAGCATTTACTACTCCCTGGTTTAGCAATGGGTTTTGCAATATCATGGGTTGTGGTTGATTAAGTGGAGCTGGTTGTCTAGCGTGGCCCTGGCGTTGGGCATCGTCAGCCCATAGCTTGCGTGCTTTCTCTAAATGGGGGTAGTTGTTAGTGTAGTGGCCATAGACTCCACATATAGAACATGGATGGTTTGTTCTCAGGTTATTGTTTTTTGCTTTCTTGGGATGACGATCAGGATTCTGGTTTGGGGGAGCAACGTTGTTATTATTTGGAGGATTGGGTGGTGGTGGACCTTGATTATGTTGTTGGTTGTTTTCGCGATTATGTCCTCTTCCATGGTTTTGTTGTCCGCCCTGGTTGCATTGGTTGTTTTGGTGTTGGGGCTGATTGTGTTGTGTGTACACTTGCCCTTGAGTAGTGGGAGGATTTTGGGGTGCTGCAGGTGTGGGAGCAGGTTGTGGTGGATAATAAGCTGGTGGGGCTGGAGGAGGTCCAGTTGCCTGCTGGGGTTGTTAGTAACCCTGAGCTATTGGAAGTGTTGGGTTAGCTGGTGTAGCTTGCTGGGGGTAATACATTGGTTGGGCCAGTAAATGAATTGGGTTATGGGTGGCCGGTTGGTTATAGTATGTGGGTGGTACATATGTCGATGGCCTTTTCCCATAGCAATGTTGTGGACAAGAGGGTCCATGAGTGTGATGAGTCTGATTCGTTGGAGCGTACGAAGTCATCGCTCCAGAATTAGATGTAGCCCTAGAGAGGTCTGGGGCATTTATGGTGCTCACCATGCTAAAAGGTTTATTTTGTGCCGTGACTTGGATGATAATACCATCAGCGGCATGTGATGCCCCTGAAGCTTCACCGCGTGAAGAATCGCCTCGTGGGGCGTCTGGTATGATGGTGTAGAGATAGTCTGACTGGGCATAAATCAGGTCGAACTGTTGAGCTTTTAAGATAACTTCTTCTTTTGACTGGGGTCATTCGGAAGCTACATCTTTGGCTATGAGGGGTAGGAGTGATTTGAGAAACCAATCCAAAAATATACGGTCGTCCAGTTTTATCTTGCAGAGGCTACGACGCTTGTGCCACTCATGGATATGGTCGGTGATGTGGGTAGCTTTGTTTTGTCTGCAAGACAACAGTATTTCAACTCCTACATCATAGCATACAGGTAGCTGAAAAACTGAAGGAAAGTGGAGGCGAGGGACATAAATGTATGGTGGGTCTCATGTGGTTGTTCAATGTACCACTTGGCTGCAGAGCCAGTGAACGTTCGTTGCAACAGTCTTAGTCTAATGGAGTCATCCACTATGGAGTTAGATGAACACCATAGGTGAAATGACATTATGTGGTTTTGGGGATCCTCCCCAGGTTTTCCTTCAAACTTGGGGATGTCCGAGGGGAGCTTTGTAGACATGGGTGGCCATGTAGGGTTGTGCCTGATAGGATCGTTGGTTAACTTGGCTAGGTCTGGTAAGTTCAGACTAGCCATGTATGGTAAACTAGTAGATGGGTGTGGCGTAGTGACTGGGACATAACTGTTAATGGTGGCATTATGTAGTGGTCCAGTGGCCCCTAAGGGTATGCTAAGTATTGAAGGTATGTGTCTTCCAACCGTTGTGGTGTGGGATGGGCCAGTGCTCCCAAGTGCAACATGGGTTGCAGAGGGGTTAGGAATAGTGCCAGGAATTCTCGGGATCTGGGTTGTGGTAATGAGAGGGGGTGTGATTCCTATGTTGGGCATACCCATAATAGGAGGTAGTCTTGTGTTGGGAATACCTAAAGGTGGAGTGGCCCCTATATTAGGCATGCCTAAAGGGGTTGTTGTTACCATGGGTGGCACAGTAGTAGAAGGGTTTGTCGATGTATCTCCAATAGCACTGGTGAAGAGGGGGTCGTATTGTGATCCAGCCATGGGGTTGGTTGGTGATATTTCAGTAGGGTTTTCGGATTCGGCCTCAGAATCAGATGTGAAGTGAGGCGCGTCAGAATCGGATGACTGTGTTCTTGGCCGATGATGTGTCGATTCAAGGGATAAGGCTCTACGTCTATGACGTGTAGAGACAAGTGTACCAAACTGAGGGGTTTCACCCTGAAGACAGCGAGATCGTCTTAAATTCTCAATGGTGAGAAATATTTAAAAATTTTAGTGGAAGGTGGTGATGTAAAAAACTCGAAACCCTAGTGCAACAATGAGTGCAAGAGAGGAGTGAAAAAAATAAAGGCTATCAGGCCAACAACCAACCTCAAAAGCACTTATTATAACAGTTGTGCTATAATAAGTGGAGGGATCCAATAAAGTGGTCAGAATACCAAAAGTCAAACAGTTCCTAGAAAAAAGTGGTGCTCACTAGACCAAAGTTGGGTATTGTATCATGCAAACACCTAACTAGAAATATTGTGAGTCAACAAACGATATTCTTTGCAAGGTGATGAAATCTAAGTCAGACAATATAGAGTGTTGAATCAACGGCTAGATATCCCCCTACCGGGAGGGACACCGGGTAGACAATCCTAAAGAGTGGCAACTAGGATACCTCGTTCATGACACGTTCGGTTGGGTGAATTTGTAGTTTGGTTCTATTGCCGCTGTACCCCCAATCGGGTGTACACCGAGAACTTCGAAAGGTATCCTTTGGTTACTAAATGGATTGCGGTATTCCACTCAGGCTTCCGGAACCAGTCTGGCTGCTTCAACCCTCCTAAGGGAGAGGCCTTCCTGATAAATTGGTTGATAACCGTGTCAAAATTATAAGGGATTTTGGTACCGTAAAGGACAACCACTATGTCTCAAATGTAAATAATTGAGGGGTGTTATTGGAACACCTATCCCCTCAATTCTACCTAACTACAAGATTCTTTTAAGTGCTCCCCAAGTGGGGTTAAAAAGTTTGTTGAGTTAAGGTAGATTTTAAGGCCCAGTTTAAATAATGTGGCAAATTGGGTGCACGTGTGATTATATAACTGAAATTGATTTGCCTCGCTTGGGCGATTGATTACAAATGAAAGAAAAGACGCTTCCAGTTTGCAAAAAATAAAGGCGTTTTTTGAAATGTAAATGCTTGAAAAAACTATTCAAAAATAATGGATCTTTGAAATAATTTAAAGGGAAGCAAATAACATAAATATTTCAAGAAATAAATGGATCTCTTAGAAAATTGCTTGGGCAAACTATTGAGCATATAAACAGTAAAACCTTTGATCTAAATAGAATGCAGAAAATATTTCTTGCAATTACTGAAATTTTTTAAAAAGACTTTATGGAGCATATATAAATAGAAAAAGATTGAGTATGGCCATAAAAATGGAGAAAAAATAATGTTGTAAAATAGGCTAAATGGGCCAAAAATACAAAAAAAAAAAAAAAAAAATTCTAAAAGATTGGCCGAATTCAAAATAACAGCATCATGGGTTTTGGGGAAACAACCGCGATGTGCAGCACGGGTTTCGGCCGCACAGTCGCAATGTGCAACGCGGAAAATGGCCGCGAAGCCGCGATGTGCAGCGCGGGTTTCGGTCACACAGTCGCGATGTGCAGCGCGAAATTTTTTCGTGAAGCTGCGATGTGCAACGCGTGAAATGGTTGTGAAGCCACGACGCGCTGCGTAGAAAACGACCGCGAGGTCGTGATGAGCTGCGCGACTGTCGGGTGAAAATCCGCAAGGCAAAAGCCGAAAAACGGACGCCGAAAAACGAACCCGAAAATGGAAATTTCAGGCTGTTAATGGCAACAGAAAGGGCCAAGATCTAGAACAACAATGGGTCTGCTGTCTAGCATGGCAGATCTATGAATTAAAATGATTAAAACTAATAAAAAATAAGATCTAAAGCAAAAAACCAAGATCTAAGAATTCGAAGCCAGCGGAGTCGCCAAAAATTGTTGGCTTGGTTTTGCAACCAAGCTTTGTGCAATAGGCACCTATCAACAATGTGATAGCAGTTTCAATATAGAAAGCAAAAACGATTATGAATTAAATCTAAATCTAAACTAACATTTGCATATAACAAATAAATTTAAAAACGATTCATGGAAAGAACAAGAAATAAAAGAATAGATGTTTTGTATTAAGATACCTCAAATGGTGACGATATGATGTTGAGCAACTCCAAGGGTGAGTAGCTCCAGGCTCCAATGGTCTCTTCTCCAAGATGCTGAAAATGGCCAAAAGTCTCAGGAGAGATTTTGACAGCATGAGGATAGGATGATGGATGGATGGAAAGTGAGGAGCCCCTACCACCTTTTTATAGTTTTTGGTGGCGGGGAATACCATTATGGTTTTGAGGAAACCAATGGTATTGACCAACATGGTTTAGGTACCTTTTTCTTTTTTGAATATTTTGAATATTTTTATTCTCTTTTAATATTTTTGGGAATTCTGGACCCTTTTCTAGGGTTTTTTATGCTTTTTGAGGAAAAATATTCATTTTGAGGGAAAAAAGGGGTGTATTATGGTCTTTTGGGGACCTTTTGATGGTTTTAGAGGCTCAAATGGTGGAAAAGTGGACAAATGGGTCATGTGAATAAGGAAATGAACTAGTGAGCACTTTTTGGGTGTTAACAAGTAGTGTACATTCCAAATAAATGGCCACCACAAGAATTGCCATGACAATTGTTGAGGGCCTGTTGAACTTCATCATGAGACAAGCATTGTCATAAAATAATATATGATCCTTATCTATAGAGAATGTCTCTTAGGGGTACATAATGCGGTGATTGGTGATCGATGCGATGATGGCCATGACATTAGAGCTCTGACCCAAACTTCTATGTGTCGAGATAAGTGAGAACATCATCATACTAGGGGTCCTCGACATAAAGTGTGAAGAGATGCTTGACATGCAACTGATCATTGAGAGGGGGTCCTGTTGTGTCCACTAAGAGGCTAGTGATGAACATTGCAAGGGCCATGGCATTCTTTCTCTTGGGGGTCACAAATTCAAGGTCAAATTATTAGAGAATGATGGTCTATCATGCAAAATTACCATTGATAAGGCGTTGGAACAGTATATACTGTATTGGGTTTGAATTTGCGATAAGCTTAGTTTTAAGCAACAAGATGTAATGGCAAAGTTTTTGAAATAAAAGGACCATAACCAAGGATAACTTCTCATAATGGCTATAATTGAGTGGTCATTTGAACAAAGTTTTGGTTATGTAATAAATGGCATATTCATAATGGTCCTACCCTTGTTGTGCTAAGACTCCGACGACTACAAAGGCCAACATTGAGATATAAAGGATAAAATATTGATTGAAGTCAGGGGAAACATTAAAGGAGATGGAATGGAGGGCTTGTTTAATGCCTTGAAGGATTTTACGGCTTGGTCATCCCATCGAAAGGCCATGTCTATATGTAAGGGATGTAATATCCCACGAGATTGTGTAATGTAATTAAAGACAAAACCGATGAAAACAGTTTGTTTTACCTTGGATGCTCTACAATTGACTTTAGAGATTTAGTTGGGGGAGTTTGATGATGGCGTAAACTTTAAGATAATTAGTGTGGATCCTCTTTTGTGATATGATGAACCATATCAAGAATCATGCAATGACACAAAAGGTCCACTTGAGAGGGTTCATGCATATTTTGCACTACCAACATTGCAAAAATATGGTGAAGAGGTTGGTTATTTGGTTTGTGCATTTTCTGGACTTAGCCATGAGACCATCAAGATAAGCCAAGATGATGCATGCTAGGCCATGGAACACGTAAGATTGAAAAGTGGTTTCAATGTTTTTAAGCCCAAAAGACATGATGCAAATGGAGAATGTCCTCTGGGGCATGGTGAAGGAAATTTCATATTGATCCTGTTGGTGGATTTGAATATAATTGTACCCATAAAAAATATCCATGAAAGACAAGACTTCATATCCAACACAAGCATTAACAACCTAGCCGATGAATGAGGTATGGAACTTGTCTTTGGGACAAGCGTAATTTAGGTCCCTGAAGTTATCGCACACATGAACGGATTCCTGTTTATTTCTAATGGGGACGGGATTCGATACCCATGAAATATAAGTAATGGGATAGATAAACCCAACCTAGTGGAGTTCCTCTATTTCTGCTTTAATAACAAGATCTTTAGATGGATGTAAAGGCCATTGTTTTTTTCGTATCAAAGAGGCATTTGGCCATTTGTCGATACGATGTTCGATGATAGTGGGATAAAATCCTAGCATTTTTTAATATCTCCAAGTGAAGATGTTTCGGAATTATTGAAGTAATGATTTATAAGCAAAAAATTTCTATATGGAACAGGAGGCTCCACATAATATGTTTTCATTGACTTTGGGTGTTACATAAATATACACCTTAATGGTAGGTAGAATATTTTACATGTTTCCTTCTTTGAAGGAATCTGGGGCGGGGATGGGGTTTTTGAACTAATCGACATGGTTAGGAGGGATATAGTCCTTGGTATCGACAACATATTGATTAGCCACCTTGGTAGTTTTGAAGGTGTCATGAGGTAGAAAGTAGGAACAATGATGCATGTCATTCTATGAAGTTCCATTTTATGATGTCCTCATTAGAGTGAAAGATATGATCAAGGAATTTATTTGGATGATTGTCTCCAAGATGTTAGGAGTAGGAGTAGTGGTACCCGTAAAGGCTACGTCATGTTGGGGGGGGACAAATTAAGTGAACTATAGGAACCCATGGTGGTTGAGACACTATGAGGAATGTGTCTCAACCCATGGTGCTAAAATGGAGCTGTGCACCAATGGTGTGATGATGTGAATCTCAAATGCTCCTATTTCATGAATTCGATGGATGATGATATATAATAAATATCACCATATGTAGTAGTATCATTTGATGGGGGAAAAATCTTTTGTTGTGGGGAATGGGTGGGTTCACTATAGTTAGAGGTATGTTTTGTATACTATTAGGGAGGTATGATATTGCCTTAGTTGGGAAAGATGGTTATAGTTTTCTTTCACTATTTTGTCTTGTAAGGAATAGTGGTCCAATATACCATAATAATGACATTGGTGAACAGAACATGATGTGGTTAGCATGGGGGCAGTCATGAGGTAAGGGATGCGGTACTCTCAGGGTGTCATGCTGATAACTGATGGTAGGCAATGCAAGTTTACCCACATAATGCACATGGGTGCATGGTAGTTGTTTTGATCGATGCCAAAACATAATTAATAACAATGGACTCTAGGCAGGATGTCCTAGGAGGGGATTGGATTGAATATTTGACGAGTGTCGGAGTCTTGAAAACCATAGTGAGGTTATTCCAAAATCATGGGGAGTTGAATAATGATAGGTGCAATGACCAAACTCAAAAAATATAGTGCACATTTGATTGGTGTGTATGGATTTGTTCTTATTCTTTGTGGGATCTGTCTAATGAACAAGAGAGATTCCACCCTGTGGGATGGTTCCAAGCAAGAGTTGTGTTCTTTGGTGGATGTAAAAGGTTCCTTGTCTTAGGCAAGGTTGGGCAGAGATTAGTGGGGTGAGCTTTCATATCGCATAAATTAAATGGAGGGTAAACCTGAACATGGCGGGGGGGGGGGGGGTTGGGGAAGTTATAATGTTCTCTATTTTTGTCTTCATGCCCCCATGTATTTGTGGTTGTTATGGGCTAGTTGATTGTGATGGTCATGATGTGGTCGATGAAGAAGACCACGAGACTTCGAGGGGTGAGGCATTGGTGGAAGAGAATAGGGTAAAGTTGATATGAGCGTACATTGTTGGGGTTACTTATAGGTATGGAAGTGATAAGTACCATATGGGTATCCCAATGGTGATTCCTAGTAAGGTAAAGGTAGCCATGACTGGTGTGCCTTCAATACCAGGAGGAAAAAATAAAAGGTAATTTTACGAATGGCACAACTCAAAGGAGGGGGGGTAATGGTTGAGGATTCAGGAGGGCTCTTTGTGAATGGTGATGATCTAGAAGTAGAGGCAGATAAGAATGGTTGATATATAGAAGAAAATATTGTACATATAAGGGAACCATTTGGTCGTGTGATGACTAGAGGTGGTCTTGTATATGCCCCTAACAATGACGAATATTTGTAGATTATTAGGCCTATCTCATTGTAAGAGGGGATTTTTTGATTAGTAACAACTATTGGTAGGATATTGTTTGGGCTACTAGTGGGCCAAGGCTTGTAGTATGTAAGTTGGTCAATATTGATGACTTTCCCATTATGGAGGAACATCATGGTGTGAAAGTCTGAGGAGGTAATTGCCTTCATTGTGTACATATAACAATGGCCTAAGAGGATGTTATAGTTGAGTTGGGCATCAATGAATTCTACATTGAAGAGAATCATTGTCGAGTCACCAAATTGCCATCTTTTCACAACCTTTTTCCCTTTTTTTTAATCCTTTTTCCGCTTTCTTGCAACTCTGTTATATTCCATTTTAATGCTTTATGTGGGATTATGTTCAAGATATTTTCTAATGCGTTTATTTTAGTATTTTAAATGAATTTATGATTAAATGTTAGAAAAAATAACATTCTTTCACTTATCATTCAAAGTTGGGTTAGTTTGGTGATGATTACAGGTCCATTTAGAGCTTCCAATAATTCAATTTTTTATCATTTAGCTCCAAATTCGAATTTACTCTTCAACTATTGAAGAATGTAACTTCAGAAGATATTCTTATTTGTATCATTTGGGTCATTTGTATTATTTGTATTGTACACCCTACGAGGATTATTATTGTAATTGATCATGTAAAAGTCATTGAAAGAGTTAATATAAACCCTAATTGTTAGGTCAGCCTGAAAGATCTAGAAAAGAATATTTTATTGTAAATTGTACAGGTCGGCCCAGTTAGATGAGTCAAGCCGATCTTGTTTAGTAAAAAGGTCAAGTCATTTGTTTAGTATATATGAGGAGGTCGTACTCCTCATTCAGTCACCTCACTCACACATTGAGTTCACATCACTAGGAGAGATAGATTCATTCAGAGTAGCTACTTTTGGAGTCTTCTTGTTTCTGGGTTTTTGCACGAGGGATACGATTGTACATTCTCACGAATCTATATAGAAGAAGTTCGTTGGGTTTTTCTGCCCCGAAAGGGTTTTCCCAGGATAAATTTGTTGTGTACTATTGTCTATGCTGTGCTTGTTTATCTTTCAGTGATTCATATTGTTATTGCACTTAAAATTTAACATGGTATCAAAGCAGGCCTGAAAGAAAACATTGTGCAGTTGTTGCAACTGCAGAAACTAGGGTTTCTTATTCACGGAAGACGTATCCATAGATCAGCTGAAAAAGAGGGAGCATTCAACTCACCTCACTAGTGCACATATTTTTGTTGAAGCAGAATCTCATTCTGAGAATTTTTATTTTTGGGTCCACCACTACAGCTCGGAGAACTAGGGCATCATGTTTTTGGAGGATCCGTCCACAGAATTAGGAAAAGGAGTATATTGCTCAGCTCACCTTGGGGAGACACATATTTTCTTCTAATCAATTTTTCAAGATCCCGAAGTTGAGAAATTAGGGTTTCTCTGACAAACCCTAGGTCAACCTACAACCAGATCTCAGAAGTCAACCTTCCGTTGGAGCATCTCATTTGGTAAGTTACACTTTATCTATTTCCATTTGAGGTTCTCATTTATCAATTTTATCAAGACGACAAATCATACCAAGCTTGAGGATAAGCTTGAAGGAGCTAAGAACTTTCGAGCATGGAAGTATAGGGTGATGCTCATTCTATAAGAGCATGAATTGGACAAGTATGTTACAGAGGTAGTTGTGGAGCCAGAGTGAGATGAGGAGAAATAAAAACATAAGAAGAACCTTATCAAGGCTAAGAGGATTATAACTGACTCCATTAAGGATCACTTAATCCCACACATCTCTTCTCCGAAGACTCTGAAAGAGATGTTTGATGCATTGAAGGGACCAACATAAATAGGAGGATGACCTTGAAGACTCAACTCAAGGCCGTGAAGATGCAAAACAATGAAAGTATACAATCCTACTTCACAAGGGTTTCCAACATCAGAGATCAATTGAATGAAATTGGAGATGAAGTTGAAAATGCAGAACTAGTGATGACTACCTTAAATGGTCTTCCAAGAGCATGGGAGTCATATATTCAATGAATATGCTCAAGGAAGAAACTTATCTTGTTCAGTGCACTTTTGGAATCTCTCACTCAAGAAGAAGCTAGGATTGCTTCCGGAGAAGAAAAACTAGGTGATGAGGACAATCAAGCCCTGCCAGCTCATACCAAGAGAGGGAAGAAAGAAGATTATCACAAAAAATCACACAAGGGTAAGAGATCCACTAAAGACTACTCAAGTTACAGATTCTTTAATTGTGATGAGTTGGGACATGTATATAGGAATTGTCCCAAGAGGAAAGGATTCAAGAAGGGAAACAAGAAGAGACATCACACTCATGCTGCAGAGGACGATTAAACAACCAAGAAGAAAGCAAGAGAGGATTCTTCAAGTGACAAAGAATATGTTTTGATATCAGCACTCATAGGTACAGTTTCACTTGGTAATAATGATTGGCTTGTTGATAGAGGTGCTTCTAATAACATGATGGGTTTTAAGGATGCTCTCAACAACCTCACAGAGAAGGACTCACCTCACAAGGTGAAGCTAGGAGATGAGTATCAATATCCCATCAAAAGGGTAGGAGAAGCTTCCTATAAGCTTGAATCTAGGAAGCCTATCAAAATGAAGGATGTTCTATATGTACCTGGTTTGAAGAATAACTTACGTTCCATCTCGTCACTAGATGAGAAAGAGTTCAGAGTAGCATTTGTGGACGGCCAAGTACTTATGTGGCCCAAAAGTAAAACATTTGATGATGTGGTAGTAATCGGAGTGCAAGAGGGAGGACTATACAATCTCATGGGACACCCAAAACAAGCCTTGGTTCATGAAACTACGGAACCAAGTGAATTGTGGCATAGAATATTTGCTCGCATCAACTACAAAGCTTTACCAATTGTGATCAAGATGGTGAATGGGATACCCGAGATCCAGACCAAGCATGAAGGCATATGCAAAGGATGTGCGAAAGGAAAGAATGTGAAGAAGCCATTTCCAAGTAGCGATAACAAAGCGAAGGAGATTTTGGAACTCATACATTCATATGTTTGCGGGCCTATGTCTAAGTGGGTATGCCTACTATGTTTCTTTTATTAATTGTTATTCAATAAAAACATGGATCTATTTCTTAAAATCCAAAGGTGAAGTATTTAGCAAGTTCAAGGAGTTTAAAGCCCTTGTAGAAAATCAAACTAGAAAGAAAATAAAAATATTAAGATCAGAGAATGGAGGTGAATTTACCTCAAGATATTTCAAAGAATTATGTAAAGTCTTAGGGATTAAGAGGGAGATGAGCACTCCCTATAATCCACAACAGAATGGGACTGCAGAAAGAAAGAATGGAACAATTGTGGAAGCAATGAAGGCCATGATCCATGATGAGGACCTTCCTATGCACTTATGGGCGGAAGCTGTAAGGACATTTGTATATGTGCAAAATAGGACTCCTCATAGAGTTCTTGAGAATAAGACACCAGAAGAGATGTTTATAGGAGACTAGCCAGAATTCAACCATATCAGAATATTTGGTTGCCCTGTATACATACACATTCCAAAAGAAAAGAGGACCAAGTTGGAGCCTTTAGGGAAGAAGGGAATCTTCGTTGGTTATAGTGATTCATCAAAGGCTTACAGGATATATATACCAGGCTTCAAGAAGATCGAGACCAACATAGATGTAACCTTTGATGAAGACACTACCTTTAGTAGGTAAAGGAATATTCACTCCGATGAAGAACCTGAGACTCCTAGAGTTCAAGATACAGTAATGGAAGAGCAGGTTCCAGAATAACCTGAGGATCATGATATATCTGAGCCACAGATACCGGTAGATCCACCAAAAGAAGTGAATTCACATAAAAGAAAACCAGCTTGGGCATGGGAACTTATTCAGGATGCAGAGAGGTATGGTGCCCCAGAAGGAAGCAAGAGACCTCAGAATTACTCCAACTATGTGGCATTGTTGAGTGACATCATTGATGTTGAACCTTCTAGTTATGAAGAGGTTGCTGAAAATAAAGTCTGGAAGGATGCTATGATTGAGGAGTATCAATCGATCATGAAGAATGATGTTTGGGAGGTGGTTCCGAGACGAGAAGGGAAGTCAGCAGTGTCTTTGTTGCTTGGTTTTTCAACCAAGCATGTGCAAGGATGCAGCTGCTAACTAGTAGCAGCAGTCTCAAATAAAGCAATGTAAATAATCAAATATGAACTATAGATTGATGGAAGTAAACAGTAAAATAAAGAAATCTAGATTAATAACAATAAGTAAAATTGATTCATAAACATGTAAATAAAAATTAAAACTCTTGTATTACCTCAAATGGTGAGGATGGTGAGTTTTGAGTAGCTCCAAGGTTGAGAAGCTCCAATGTCCAATGGTCTCTTCTTCTCCAATGCTTCAATGGTTGGGCAAAGCTCAAAAGATGGGCAAATCTCAAGATGGATTTTGGCAGCATGAGGATAGGATGAAATATGGATGAATAATGAGGAGCCCCTATCACCTTTTATAGTTTTTGGTGATGGGGAATACCATTATGGTTTTAAGGAAACCAATGGTATTAACCAACATGGTTTAGGTTTCTTTTTCCCTCTTTTTCCTTTTTTTATTTTTATTTTTTATTTTTATTCCCTTTTAATATTTTTGGGAATTTTGGACCATTTTTAGGGTTTTTTGTGTTTTTCGAGGAAAAATACATATTTTGAGGGGAAAAAGGTGTATTATGGTCTTTTTGGTGACCTTTTGATGGTTTTAGAGGCTCAAATGGTGGAAATAGTGGACAAATGGGTCATGTGAATAAGGGAATGAGCTAGTGAGCACTTTTTGGGTGTTAACAGTCTTCCAAATGGATCTACAAGATCAAGCATGCAACGGACGGAAGTGTTGAGAAGTACAAGGCAAGATTTGTGGCTCGAGGTTTCTCCTAGAAAGAAGGTATTGATTATGAAGAGACATTTGATACAATATCCAGATACACTTCGATCAAGTCATTTCTTGCTATAGCCAAAGTGATGAAGTGGAAGGTACATCAGATGGATGTGAAGATCTCCTTCTTGAATGGCGTAGTAGAAGAGGAAGTGTATGTGGAGCAACCACTAGGATTTGAGACACATGATATGCAGACTCATGTGTGCATATTAAAGAAGGCCTTGTACAGATTGAAACAAGCACCTAGGACATGGTACATCAGGATAGATGGGTTTTTGACAAGCTTGGGATTTACCAAGAGTAAAGCAGACTCCAACCTTTACTGCAAGGTTGAGGAAGAAAATCCTCCGATTCTACCGTTGTATGTAGATGAATTGTTCTTGACAGGTGAAGAGAAGCTCATAGGAGAAATGAAGAGGAAGCTTACCGTAGAGTTTGAGATGAAAGACTTGGGTATGATGCATTACTTCTTAGGTATTGAGGTGTGGAAGAATCCAAAGGAACTTTTCTTAGTTCGAGGAAAGTATGCAGTAGAGATCCTGAAGATATTCAGGATGATGGATTGTAAGGCCATGGCCACACCCATGGCATCGAATCTGAAGTTGCTGAGTGATACTTCTTCAGAACTAGTGCATGCCACAATGTATCGGTAGATGATTGGTTTGTTGATGTATTTGACAAACACGAGGTTGGACTTATGCTTTGTGGTGAACACTCTTAGTCAGTATATGGTAGAGCCCAAACATATTCACTTGGTTGCGGCAAGGCATGTGCTGAGGTACCTGAAGGGTACGGTTGATTATGGCCTCATGTATGCATCATATCAGAAGATTAACCTACAAGTTTATGTTGATGCGGATTGGGCCGGGAGAGTCGCGGATAGAAAGAACACCTCAGGATGTTGCTTCAGTTGGGGATAGGGTATGATCTCATGGTTCAGTAGGAAGCAGATGAGTGTGGAACTTAGTATAGTCGAGTTTGAGTATATGGAAGCTTGTTCGGCAAGTTGCGAGGCAGTATGGCTTCGGAAGTTGCTATCAATATTGTTTGATCTCGAGTTAGAGGTGAATTGAATATTCTGTGACAACCAAAGTTGTGTGAAATTGTCAGAGAAACCTATGTTCCATGACAAGTTGAAGCACAATGAGATCAGATATCACTATATTCGGGATATGGTGCAGAAGGGAGCAATGAGACTCCAGTATATAGCAACAGAGGAGAAAATAGTCGATGTGTTGACCAAGCCTCTGTTGAGAGTGAAGTTCGAGTACTTAAGGGATAAGCTTGGAGTGGTCTAGATCAAGAGCGAGTGATGATCTCGGATGAGGTAGCAGGTAGTCATGGGTCATGTGACGTAATTGAGGCTCCTAGGCTACGAGAGGATCTGGACGAGTGGTGAGGTAACGCAGGTGGTTGCGGTGTGCAACGTAATGGACGCTCTTGAGTTGGACCCACTGGACGGCTTGCTCGGTTCTTGGATGAGGACAATTGCATCTGGTATGAAAAAGGACTAGCTATGCGGATAGAAAAGTCCTAGACTTGATCTAAGTCACATCCAGTATGAAATAGGACTAGCTCTGTGGTGAAAATCCTGGAATGATGTAACGTGTGCTCCTGGACTGATCAGTGTAGCAGTAGGTGTTCATTCATAGGTGTGTGAGATGAAAATACTAGAATGATGTAATGTGTGCTCCTGGACTACTCAGTGTAGCATCGGGTGATCATTCGTAGGTATGTGAGATGAAAATCCTGGAATGATGTAATGTGTGCTCCTGGACTGCTCAACGTAGCAACGAGTGAGCATTCGTATGTCTTGTAATGATGTAATGTGTGCTCCTGGATTGCTCAGTGTAGCAGCGGGTGATCATACACGAGCATCCAGATTCAGTGTGAGCTGAACTGTGGCAAAAAGTCCTAGACTTCGTCTAGGTCACATCCAGCATGAAAAAGGGCTAGATCTATGAAATTCTTATGATATCTAGATTTGGGAGATGTCAGAGTCAATAGCCTGTGTACAAGAAGTGAAACAACTGGAATACGATGACTGAAGAATACCTTCCTTGTTAAGAGGGAGTGTTGAAGAATGTAACTTCAGAAGATATTCTTATTTGTATTGTACACCCTACGAGGATTATTATTAATGTATTTGATCATGTAAAAGTCATTGAAAGAGTCAATATATAAACCCTAATTGTTAGGTCATCCTGGAAATATATAGTAAAGAATATTTTATTGTAAATTGTACAGGTCGGTCCAGTTAGGTGAGTCAAGTCGAACCTATTTAGTAAAAAGGTCAAGTCATTTGTTTAGTATAAATGAGGAGGTCGAACTCCTCATTTGGTCACCTCACTCACACATTGAGTTCACATCACTAGGAGAGATAGAGTCATTCAGATTAGCTGCTTTTGCAGTCTTCTTGTTTTTGGGTCTTTGCATGAGGGATACTATTGTACATTCTGACGAATCTATATAGAAGAAGTTTGTTGGGTTTTTCTACCCCGAGAGGGTTTTCCCAGAATAAATTTGATGTGTACTATTGTCTATGATGTGCTTGTTTATCTTTCAATGATCCATATTGTTATTGCACTTAAAATTTAATATCGACCCTTGACTATTTGATGAGGATTTGGGATTATCACTCAAGTATTCTGGATAGAGAAGAATACTTGAGTCTTGGATAATATTTATTATCAAATATATTAGAGATTTTGGAGAAATTGTTGGCTTACTAATTATTAGCAAATGGTTGTAACCACATGAAATATATGCTGATCTGAATTAATTATTGTTTATCTTAGTTTCAAAGCAAGTTTTGATATAGATAAGAGTGCCTTTTCCATCCCAAAGGTAGGACGCTTAGAGCAATAATCCAATTCATGAGGGGATAAATCATATTTTGTGAGATCTTGTTTCATTATAAGATGTAGTTTTATAATTTATGTAGTTTGGAATTACATCAATTTAATTATGTTGTAGATTAGCATCAATGCTCCATTATAGAGAGTATGGGCCCACTCCGGAAGGATGGAGAATTGATTAGCGTAGTTTTTATTTTATTTATTTTCCACAAGAGTGTTATTTTTAATTATGCAAGTGTGTTTTCTTTTATCAAAGCTTGATAACAATATGAGCAATTGTTCATGGAAATCATGCAAGGAGACAACCTGGTGATAATAGGGTCCCCACCCAATAACATGATTTGGTTCCAAGTAAACGATTATTGCTAAGAATGATTGAGCTTGTTTTTTATTTATGAAGTGTGATGTGTTTCATTTATTTTCATGATGTTGATTTCACATGATTAAGTATAAGCCGAATAGTGCATATATTGTGCTTGGCGTTTCACAAGTTTACAAACTCTGGATTGATAATTAAATGTAAACAGATTTGCATATAAATCGAGTGACAACCATGTTCCCCCTAGCTCGATGGGGACATTTTGGTAAAGGCCTTGTGATTGTAATGGATGACCATCATAAGCCTGAAGGGTGATTGTGGATGGTACAAATCAAGGCCACCCCAATATTTTCCAAACCGTGGTGGACATGATGCAATAAGGACCTTACACTAGAGAAATTTTGAGGTCTCAAATGGAACTCCTAAGGAAAATAAGAAAATAATAGTTAAAATAATAAAATAAGAGTTACTAATTTTTTAATGAAAGAAATAAAAAACTAGTTTTTTCAATTGTATTTTCAACTTATCTCCTTCTAGATTTACTCAAATTTCAAGTGTGGGCAATCATTCGATGCAAAATTAAATTCTGCATCCAATGAGTACCCACTCAATATACTTTTGACATACATTCGATAGGGAAAAAACAAAATACATATAAACAATGTATTTCCTTTAATGAAGTACTTTTTTTAATATGTATTTCAAGTTTTTCCCTACCACATGCCAATCAAAAGTATGTTGAGTGGGTCGTCATTGGATGAAGAATTTAATGTTGCATCCAACACGTGCTTACACTCGGTATTTGAGTAAACCTACAAGGAGATAAGTTGAAAATATGATAGAAAAAAATAGTTTTTTTCATTTTTCTTCTAAGACTATGGTTGACATCATCATCTTGAATCTTATTGGTTCTTATAAAGTTGATTTTGATAGTACAGTTTTTGTTTTGAGTCACATTTTTTTCCTCAAAATTCCTCTAAATATTTATGGGATTGATGATACATTAGTGAATGATGATGTTCTTGATTGTGACGAGTATTCGGAATTAAAGAGATGAAGGGAGCCTAGGTTCAACTTGGTTTGAGTGAATCGAATGTGTATATGGCCTCAAATGTTGACAATAGTGCCTTTTTCTAGGAAGGGAAAGACTATATGACCTTGAGTCTTGACATGGAAATATGGGATTCTGCTAGATCATTTACTATTTTATAACTGTGAGTAGCTCTCACATGAGGGTTGTGAGCATTACATCGTAGAGGTGGCTTGGTACTTGAGGGCTATAGTCACTAACATGGCATAAAATCTAAAGAAAATCTTTTGTGAAATTTTGTGTTGACGTTGGGAAACGCCATTTTTTGAGCGAGGATTTCTGTCAAGTTGAGCTTGTGTTTCTAACATGCATTTCAATCAAATATTTTTGGGAAATGGTGGGTGTAATGGCCATACTCATTGCAAATGGCACAAGAACAATTAGTTATAAGGTTATTTGTCACATACCCACGCATCCATCCAAGGCAAGGGAGGGAACATGAAGCCAATCTATGAGGATTTTTAAACAAACTCAGCCATTCATTAAATTCATACAACTAGAAACCCATGTGTGCAGATGTAAATTCAACAAACATGCACAACGAAGACAACTCATCCACACACATAATCTCATATGCATTCAATAAATCAATAACAGTCATCAATTTAAACATTCTAGAAGTAAATGCATAGGCAGAAAAACACTTATCTTCGTTATGCAATTGCCCAAACAACTATCTATGTCGTTGCAACGTTCCTCCCAACCGTAGGTCTCTGCCCAGCCTATATTATTTCAACATTCAGAGACCACCCCCGAGCTAGGCATGATATCTACAAGGAAAAGGGGACTCTCAAGCTCATCACAGCCCAAAGCAATGGATACCCATCTCAACCCCAACATTTCTTAACACACAGCAACTCAAAACTGAGCATGGATACTCATAACAGCAAAAACACAAATTCTGGGCATGAAGAAAAACGTTGGGCAACCAAAAACGAAATAGCAATTGGGGAATCACCCTGGGAGAACAAAACCATTTCCAGAAAACGTTTGTGGGCACTCGAGGGACAAAAAAGGCCTCCATAAACCCCAAATTCGTGGCTCCCTTCTTCCTGGCCATGGTGCAATACAAAAACAAGTTCCCAGGCATGGAAAATGCAGGAGATAGATGAAAAACGTGATGGGAAAAGCCCCAGCTAGCTCAGACTACGTGAGAGGGAAAGGGCTTGGGCATTCAAGGGCCAAAACGACCTTCACACAGTCATTAACTGGCAGCAGGGAACCAACATGATTTTTGGGCAAAACCATGATAGGTTGGCACCTGAAATTGACACATACACAGTCACACAATTGATGGTAACATTCAAAAATGATTTCTGAGGTAGGAGATAACAGCTGGGTTCACAAAAATGATTTTTCCACAACGAAACCAAATCTGGAAATTCAAAAACGTTTTTACAACAATAATGAAAACAACAAGCTATCAAACTTATCTATTGAGCTTCCCAATGGATTCTCTTCTTTTCCCACAGTCCAGCCATCACAAAAACGCCCTTCTCAGCTTGAAAACCAGTGAATTTACATCGTACTCCATGAGAGAAATGCTTAGCAAGCTCCAAAAATGTGAGAGAGTGAAGTCTGGTCAGGAATAATGGCTTGGGAAGGCAATCCATGGGTGTTTTCTTGCCCAAGGAGGAGAAACACGATCTTCCATGAGGGTGGCTTGCCCATACTCGAATTTGGATAGCCATACCTCCCCAATCCCCAAGGCATTAATTACTTCACCCAACTCTTGGGAGAAATGAATGATTGGGCACCAAAGTCAACATGGGTAGTTGATGGTTGATGGGTTCTCTCATTGACACTTGGCTTGACTTCATTGGCTCAAGGGTTTGAATATTTCCCTCCCAATTCCTTGTAATATCATGCCCCCATCTCTTGTTGCATTGCATAGCTAATTGTGGGTATTTATATTAAAATGCATATTTACAATTCCAATGTGCCTGGCTAGCACGTAAACCATATGCATCAATAAATTGATGGCGAGGCCTTGGCCTTGAGCTCCTCACCACGATTTTATAACAATTTTACATCATTTACATTTTAATGCAATGGGGTCAAAATCGGGATATTACATTATTTATTTTCCTTTCTTGGGTTGGTTGTTATTACCGACGTTTTGGTTTTGGTTTCTGCCATTATGATTTGGTTGGTTAAGGGCATTGCCCCCTACTCTTGAGGTCGGTTCTTCTATTTGTTCTTTCCTTTCTTCTTGCCCCAATTATGTGGATTAAGAGGGTTTTATACATTCAACTTCTCAAATGCATGAGCTTGTTGAATCGAAGAGGGTTGAACAAAATTGATATTTGCATGAAGTGAGGAGTTATCATTAGCCAATATACATGGAAAATGACCAAGTAAAGGGTAATATGGGTTAAGTGGAGGAGGTGATCCATACGCATTTAGGGCCTAATATGAAGTAGTGGCACTACTCGAGCAATTACTATAACTGTACGATGCATGATGGGTATGGGGGGGAGGGTGTGAGGTAAACCCATGCACACTCATGTTGGGAAAGGTAGGATTGTATGATCCATAAGTGGGGTATCCATAGGTAAAGTTAGGTCCATTCTATATAAATCAAGTACTAAAGGGTGGAGGAGTACCATAATGTGGTTGACTTAGGCATAGGACCCATAGGGGTTTGGCTAGGTGCCTTGATGGGTGATGGACCTAACAATACCATCGAAAGATTGAGAAGTAATAGGGTTATGTTGCTTAAGAGATTGATCTCGAGGGGCATCAAATATGATCGTGTAAGGATACCCTGACTAGGCATAAATTAGAACAAATTTTTGAGCTTTAAAGATGCCCTCATCTTTAGTCATTGGCATGGTGGTTTGCTCATCCTTGGTGATCACGGGAAGGAGAGATTTAAGAAACCAATTCAATAAGAATTTTGGTTGTATTTTGACTTTGCACAATGTGTGTTGTTGATGTAGTGCATTGATATGGTCCATGATGTGTGTGGAAGTATATTTTTTTAACTCAAAGAGAATCTCTAATCCAAGGTTGTGGTGAATAGGGCGATGAAAACAAGTATGGAATGGGTTGGAAATGGACTCAAAGATATCATGAAACATGTGAGCATGGATTTGGGTTTAAGCAACATGTCCAATTGTCATAAGCAACATGTGACATGTTGCTCACATGTTGGGTTATAGGCAACGTGTTCAAAACTACCTTGTCATAGGCTTTGATCAGATCCATGTTCAAAACTAGAGCATTTAGTTTCATGAATTTGATAGTGTGAAGACCCTCTTGAGAAACTCTTGTTGCATCCAGGATTTGTCTGTTTGATAGAAAACCTAACTGCTCCTTCGACATACTCCTAATAAGAAAAGGCTTGATCATGTTTGAGATAATATTGGAGATGATCTTATACACCAAATTACATAATGAAATTGGTCTATAGTCATTAAAGAATATGATTTTGATCTCTTTGGAATAAGAGCAATGAAAGTGGAATTCAATGAACTAGAAACATACCCTTTTTTCGAGACTCCTCCACCACTACCAAGAGGTATTTGCCAAAAATGTCAAAGAATTTTGAGAAAAAATCCATTGTTCAACCATCAGGGTCTAGACTTTTATCTTTGGCCAATTTTCAGTATTGTTTCTATTTCTTGCAAGGTGACCTCATTACCCACCTAACTACCTTCTTCATCTAAGAAAAATCTAGGAAAATGCTTGATAAACTTGAGTTGAGCATCAATCTTTGAAATAATACGATCTTTGAAAATTTGCTCGAAATGATTGATTGTTGCATTCTCTAGGTCGAACTGAAAGCAAATCACCTTTCCCATGGTGTTCTTCATATCCCAAATAGAATTAACATGTCTTCGATGTTTGGCATATTTATGGAATAATTTAGAGTTACAGCCCCCCCACTTGATCCAGATGGATCTGCTCTTCAATCACCATGATTCCATTTCAATTCTCAAAATTTTGTTTTTCCTAGCTTCTAGCTTAATTAATTTATCCTTTTCTTCCATGGAGAAACAGCCATAAATGTTATCTAAGAATAATAAATCAATCTCTTCTTCAACTTGAAGAAGATCCTACCTGAGATTTGTTTTTTTTCCTTTTCCCATTTGACCACTCTCTATTTGAGTTTTTTAAGTGTTACAATTAATCCATGCATAGTTGTGTCCTTGGGATCAGTCTCAAAGGAACTCTAAAAATCCCCCACCAATTTGAGAAAGGCTTCATCCTCTAGCCAAATGTGATTGAATTTAAAGGGAAATTTTTAATGTTTGTTTTCCACATCCAAATGGAAACAAATAGGGGAATGGTCCAAAACCCCTGAGCTAAGAGACCATGTTTTAAATCTAGGAAATGTTTCTACTAACCCTTTCGCAGTAAGAAACATGTCAAATCTTTTTTAGATTGCACAATCCCCACCCCAACCATTACACCAGGTGGGAGCCATAGGAACATGCGCCACATCAATAAGATCACTATGCTAAAAGAGCTGTCTGAAAAGTTTGGAAAGAGGGTCCAACCTTGGAACAAGTCCCCAAATTTCACCAACATCTAGAGTCACATTTAATTAAGCCACCACTTGAGATCAATTAGGGTAATTTCAATATCCCATTATCCGCCACAAACCCCCAAAACTTCCTCCTTTCGAAATATAGACCATAGCAGTTTAAAACATGAACCTTTTCATCAAGACCACGAATCTTACCCTCCAACAATATTTCTGCACAAGTATTATATGTTTTTAGATCAACCACTAATGAGTTCTAGGCTACCATAAGACCCCAGAAATCCTTATAGCATATGAAGCACAACATTCCTGTTCAGGAAAAATACGCAAGAAAATATCACATGCTTTTTCATCCAAGCACATCATCTCTTGAATCAACACTAAATTAGGTTTAATAAATTCAAAAATCCTCTTTAGGGAAGTGAATTTGGGTGTGCCCCACACCCCCCAGATATCAAAGGATGTGAAGATCATTGGTCCACCGAATTTTTGGCCTAAATATCCCTAAGGGTCCAAAAAATGGTGGATGCCAAAGGGTTTTGAGCTACAACTTTCTATCTTGAGGACAAGGGGACATAGGAAATTTCACTAGCACCACCTTCCTCAGGTTCTAATAAAACCCGTGAAGGACCCCCTTTCTTGGGATTCTTCTTACACACCGTGACATTTTGAAACTAAATGGAGTTGATGGTATAAACTCCATCTTTAGCAAGCCTATCCGAGAAGACAGGAAGAGGAGTTTTAACCAAGTCATCCCTGAAGGAAGAGACAAAATATTGTTGGATTCTATTTGCAAAACTCTGAATGTGGCTGGAGGACCCAGGCCAATCTTCCAAAGATGGCTAAGCCATCCAAATATTCCGTCGACGCTTTAAGAAGAAAAGGATGAATACTACCTTCCCCTCCTTTAAGCCCATCATCTATTGGAATATGAGTGGGGTTTGACCTGACTAAATTTTTTCCATTGCATCCTAAGTCTTCCTTGGAAAAGGGAGAGGAAAGACCCAAACCCTTCTTGTACTGATAATGTGACAACCTCTCACCATTCATACCCCTATCAAACAAAGGGAAAATACAAAAAACAGACCCAACTACATCACCAAGATTAATGGGGTCTAGCTAGACTAAATAATATAAGGACACTTCAATAGTATCCATGTGATCCCTCCCCCCATAGGGAAGATCAAATCCCTCCTAAGAAACAGACCTCACCACTTCCAACTGACTCGAAAACACACCACCCACCAAATACTGAGGATTAAAAACCAAAGGTGACCTCTCCCCATCACCAGAAACTAAAGGAATTTTAGAAAGGTTACCAGAAGAAGGGTTACCATACAAATTCCTCGATAATTCAATATCCCTAACCACTTCTAGTTCATAAGGATTTAAATAATTAAAAAGGGAAGTATACAAGAATTTGAGATTACTCAAGAATGATTACACTGCCATCACTTGTTGGGAGCCTACAAATTTGGAGTGTAATTTCGTTGAGGAAGAAATCCCACCACCTCGAGCACCTTCTAGTCCCCAGACTTCAAAGGCCCAACCGACCGCGATTCATCACCACCATCCTCTTGCATGAAAACCCCCATACATTGTTTTTTCATATGCCAAGTCTCCCAGCACAAACGACATCGGAATGGAATCCACTTGTCATCTAGTTTTTGGACAAAGGTAAATTCACCCCAATTACTCGTAACCTCTGCTTGTAGGCCTTTTATCACATCAAATTTGATTTATGAGGGGAAATCCTAGTAGAAGACACCACAAATGTCAAAGTATGACTAGTTCCTTCAAGCGATTGAAGGTTAAGTGCCATTGATTAAGAACCAACGAACCGCTTCTAATGAGACACGGTCATGCCAAAATACATGTCGAGGCTTCTACAACCAGGAAGTGAAAACAAAACCAACCATTGACTAATATTCTAAGTTTCAGACTGTAACCAACCAGGGACTTCCAATGCACCCGAATCCATTCCATAAATTCAAGTTGGTTCAAAGAAGCTTATTATAGACGACCGAAAAGTGTTATCGCCGACAAACTCTCTACCCTTTCCATGTTCACGTACCAACCAACGGTCATAAAAATAGGTTCCTCCAAAATTTTAAAATATTTTAGAGCATGCCTCAACTTTCCCCTTTTACCAAAAATGCACCTGCCCCCTTTCCCCTTACCTCTACACCTGGAAGAAGGGCACCACCACCTTTCACATCGCCTGCATAAACAGGGTTTTCTTTTTAAGTAACCTTAGGGTTGACACCGCCACCAACAAAGACCTTCCCCTCCTTTGCAAGAAAATGAGAGTCATTTTCATAAGGAAATAAACACTTTGGAACCAAATATTTTGACAAAGGAAAACTCTGACCACCATCATATGAACCCTTGACTGGCCATCTCCAATCACCCAAAAAAAGAGGCAAGTGAGAACCACCTAACTCGATGACCATACCAATCTCTCCATCATTGATATCACATAACAAAATTACAAGAGCTCAGTGCCTATGCTGAAATTCAAAGTTTGTATAGAAAGTACCGCCAACATGAGACTCATCTAGGATATGGTCTGGCCAAGCCACCAATTCCTCCTCCAGCAAAGGTGACAAAGGATAATCATCCATGATCGTACCAAAGGGTACCACCTCGAAAACCACAGAAAACCACCCTACAGAAAAATCCCTATCATTGAACCTCCACTAGAAGTAAGTTCTGACTCAAAAAACTTAGTCTTTCCCACTTTATTTACACGGTTGGTACTATCTCCATGGGTGTCTTCACACCAGAGACGAACAATAGGGATACAAGAGAGGCGCCATCGCCCTCATTACCACATGTATCTTATGCTATAAGCACTCTCTAACTTGCCAATAAGGTTCATTCATTCTTTGTTTCTATTGTTATTTCCTTCGTTTTAAATTGCTCTCTTTGATGTGCACTTTCTAATGTATAACATAATATTCTCCTTGGCATGTATCATCATAACTTCTCTTACTTATATCCTTATGATTAAATATCATTTTTTCGATACTCATGAGAAGCAATTACTCACACTTTCTGAAAGAATTCCCTAGTCATTGTTTTACAGTATTTGACTTACACCTAATGTTAAAGCACCAACAATAAATGAAACCCATGAAGCATGGAAGTTTTTACACTTACCATAATGATTGTAGTTGTCCCACTCTCCCATATTGAAGGTTTGTATCACATTGCCTTCATTGTTTCTCATTAGCTTTACATTGTGCAACATATATGTTATGAACTTGGAATCCACAAACAAAATATGTTAACATCACACTTTAGAAAAACTTTGATTTAACCACCCTTAGGCCAATCAAACAAAACCACGTAGCATTTGTTTCAATACTCTATTTTTTGCTTCATCACATCTACTTTACTTCCCATTTTTTTCCTTTCTACGTTTCTTTGCACCTTGTAGGGAAATTGCTAATATATAATTTGTTTATAATGTTATATAACATGTGTATGAAGTTATCTTTATTCAATTTTTTTGATATTTTATTTTTATTTTAAGTTTTATGAATAAGTGTTTTATTTTATAAATAGGACTATGCCTTTGTACCATTCAATATTTTTGGTATTTTTTAATTTTAAAAAAAAAGATATTGAGCATGCTCCATAATTTAGAGATTTAATTAAACAAAAATAATAACAAAATATTTTGGATAGATAACAATAATAACAAAAAATGTAGAGTAGGGAAGGTTTTTTTCTATGTCGATTTAATGAGATAGAGGTCATAGTTTCATTTCAAAGCATAAGGCCAAGACAAAAACATGGCTTGAAGTTGTTACAGCAATATACTCATTTTAAAGGAGTATAACCTAGGTGGGGAGGATAACACTCCATCCCACAACCACTTAGGCTAGTGCTTCATATGTAAATTTTGATATGATTTCACTACTACATAATTTTTTGTTTTTGTCTTTGGTGATAATATGAAATTCAAGAATCTAGGGTGAGGGTTTGAACAGTGGAAGAGGCACCAGCCATGCCCACTGAAGACGGCAATAGGCCGTCAGCCATGTTAGGGGTTGGCACGGTTCCCTAGGAAGCATTGTGTTTGTTTCAAGGTCATTCAAGCTGGTGCTATGGTGGTAAGTATTTTTTTTACAGTTTTCTTTCTACCCTACTTTCCCCCCCCGGTAACTTCACGGATCTCCCGGTATGGAGCAGCTGGATGAAGTGGACTATGGCAGCGACACGCTGCGGCATTATGATATATGGATCTCGCCACCTGACGATTCTCGGTTTATGAGCAGTGAAGGTGGTTTTGGGGGAGGCAGATTTGCAGAAAACCACTTGATCAAGGGTTTGTCTCTTCCTGGTGAGTGGGATTCTCAGGTGTATACTTCGGCGCCTACCCAGTCGGCATCACCGTTTTGGGACAAGAATGGTGAGGGGTTCGTTTCGGAGGGAAAAGACGATAACATCTGGGGTGTTAAGGTCCCGTGCACACTCTCTCCGGACCCCGTAAGTCAAGGGCTTGGAGACCTCCCTGATTTCCTGATTTCCTCGGACGACTCTCATGAAGCTCCGGTGCGGGAGATAAGCGGGGTATCGATAACAAGGGAGGATTTACAGGTGGAGTATGGTAGCGGGGCCACACAGGGGGGTTACGGTGCAATGGCTCTCGACTGGGCGGAACAACGGGGGTTTTCTAGCCCAACTGGAGACTCGGCAAGGAAGGTATTAGGGTGTGGTGCGGGTTATGAGGGTTCTCAGAGTCCCCGGGTGAAGACACGAAGAAAGTGGATCAAGAACACAGGTAAAGCCCCGAACTACGCTCTGGGAGAATACATCAGCTTTCAACAGATTGTTGATATGGTTAAATCTGTACTGGTGGGCAGGGTGTATGGTAAGGCGGTGATCCTTAAATCAATGATTCAGTGGGCTACCGGAGTATGGCTGGGACACTGTGGGTGTGTACCGTGGATTGTGGGTCTCTCGGGAGGCTGGTTTGCATTCCATTTTACCTCTGAAGCACATGTAGTATGGGCGCTTAGCATGAACTGGTCAATTTTCAAGGCTCCTCTCCTACTTAAGCCATGGAATCCGTTGTTTGATGCGAGCCGTGAAAGAATGGATACTATACCTCTTTGGGTAAGGCTACCTGGGCTACCCTTACAGTATTGGGCTGAGGAACACTTTAGGAGAATTGGTAATCTTTTGGGGAATTATTTGGAAGCCGATTTCTCCTTCCAAGCAACGACAATCCAGAAGGTGGCCAGGATTCTGGTAAGCATTAATGTAAGGGAGGGTTTATTTGAATGCATGGATTTGAAATGGGGACCTTACACATTCACACAAACATTGGACTATGAAAATGTGTCGTATCGTTGCAGGAGATGCCATGAATATGGGCACCCGGCCATAGAATGCTCTTTACCGGTTCGTATGAAGATTGGAAAAAATTTGAAAAGCAGGTTTGTGAAGAAGGAGGTAGGGGAAATATGGGAAGAAGAAGCATCGGGTGCGCAGGGCAATGAATGCCCATCTGAGGAGATCCCCACCGGGGTGGTGGAAGTTGCAAACATTCTGGTGGAGGAAGGCAATGTCCCGAAGACGAATGATTATTCGGGCACTGCAGAGAACAAACGCTTTCTGCCATTGGACAAGACACCGGAGGTTTCTTTGCTTTCTCTTTCTCGGGCATCAGACACTGTGGATGGTACTCTTTCTGCTCCCTTTATAAACCCTTCCTTCAGTCTTTTTATTAAAAACTTATCTTTTCCTGGCTTCGATTGGGTGGATTGGTTTAGGAATTTAAATATTTTTGCAAAGTCGTTGGCTTCTCTTCCTTCTATATAGGGTGATGTTGGTTCTTCCCCTATTTTGGAAACCATTCGGATTGATTGTCCTCCCCCTGTTCCTCTTGAAGATTCCCCTGTACTTGTTCAAGTTGTGGCTGAGACTTCTTCACCCACCGGCTCTTCGGAGTCTGGGTATTTTTTGCACTCCATGAATAAAGCCAATGGGGGAGGGTTAGGGAAGGAAAAACCTAAACAACCTAAAACCAGAAGAAGGAAGTCTTTTATCTCACATGCTAAGTCCATAGCATGCTTCGATCTTAGGAATGGAAAACAACTCTCAATTGAAAGGGCACTTAGAGTAGGGAATGCCCATAAGGATGGGCTGAGATGAAGATTATGTCATTTAATTGTCGAGGTCTTGCTGGTCCCTCCAAAGACCATCCTTGCGACGGATGCTGCTCCTTGAGCATCTTGATGTTTTGATTTTACAAGAAACTATGTGTGGTGGTGGTGAAGCTATTGACAGGCTTAAGGTTTGGTTTCCTGGGTGGTGTTTTGAAGCCTTGGATGCTAGGGGTCGGTCCGGAGGTTTGGCGATTGGTTGGAACGAAGCTAAGGTTTGTGTATCCTCCCGGTGGGGGATGCAGTCGATGTTGGGAATTTCTTGCAAATTCCTCGATTTTGATCGAATTTTTACTATTGTAAACATCTATGGCCCTTACTGTGAAAGGGAAAATTTTTGGACCTCTTTGTTGGGTAGAGAGATGCTCAGTGGGGATTCTGTGGCCTTGGGGGGTGACCTTAATTTCTCTTTGGGTCATGCTGAGGTCTGGGGGCCGCATGCAAATGTGGATCCTCTTACCAATTTTTTTGTTCGGAAGTTTTCTGAAGGCAATTGGATTTATGTGGAGCCGGTTCAATTGAAGCCATCCTAGAGGAATAAGAGAATTGGTCTTGATAGAGTGGCAAAGAGGTTGGATCGTTTTCTCCTTTCTGAGCCATTTGTGGAGGCAACTTTCTTCGTACGTCAATGGATTGGATCAGGGGGTAACTCAGATCATGATCCAATATTTTTGGAGATGAAAGATGGTCCAAATAAACCTCCTGCTCCTATTAAATTTAATAAGGTATGGCTGGAAGATTCGACTTTCTTGGGGCTTATACAGCAGCATTGGATACCTTTTCATACTGGGTCGATACATTCATCAGCTTTCCATTTTGCGGAGAATCTTAGAACAGTTAAGGAACCTATTAAATCTTGGGCTGCAGAGAAGAGGAGGAGGGACGACAGGGTCCTTAAAGCAATTGAAGGAGAAATAGCCTCTATTTATGAAGAGGTGGGTGGTGGTTTCAGTTCTCAGACTTCTAAGGACCACTTAGTTCATTTGGAGAATCAGAGGAACATAATACTTCTACAGAATCAAGAGACTTGGAGATTGAAAAGCAGGGCCATCTGGTTGGAAAGCGGGGATGAAAATTCTAAATTCTTCCATGCTTATGCAAAAGGAAGAAGGTCCGTTAATACTATATGGAGCCTTGAGGATGTAGAAGGCAATTCTATGTCTACCTTCGAAGGTCTGGCTTCTGTTGGGGTTACTCATTTTAGGGATCTATTTAAAGCCAGTGAGAGAGTGAATATTGAAGGGGTGATTAGGGTAGCACAACTATTCCCAAGGTTTGTGGAAGCGGAGGATAACATGAAACTGATGGCATCCATTACTGGGGAGGAATTAAAGGAGTTTTTGGGAAGTTTTCAGAAGGATAAGAGCCCTGGGCCTGATGGGTGGACTATTGAATTTTTAATATCTCTTTTTGATATCATAGGAAATGATATACTTGATCTTGTTGAGGACTTGAGGAGGAATGGCAGGGTGCCAGCCAGGATCAACTCCACATTCATTGCCATTATACCTAAAGTGGATACTCCTTCTTCCTTAAATGACTTTCGGCCTATCTCATTGTGTAACTGTGTGTATAAGATAGTTACTAAAGTGATTGCAAGTAGGCTTAAACCTATCCTATCTACTCATATATCAGAAGAGCAGTTTGGATTTCTGGAAGGGCGTCAGATTCATGAGGCGATTGGAATTTCCCAGGAAGGGTTACATAACATTAAGATGAAAAAACTGAAAGGAGCAATACTCAAAATTGATTTGTCAAAAGCGTATGATAAGGTGAGCTGGCTTTATATCCGTCTCATGCTTACCCATTTAGGTTTTGAGATTGGATTTATACGCTGGATAATGAGCTGCATTACTGTATCTTTCTTTGTTTTAATGAATGGAGCGGTGACCCCGTTCTTCCATGTTGGACGTGGTTTACGTCAGGGCTGTCCCCTTTCTCCATTATTATTTTTGTTGGTGGCCGAGAGTCTGAGTAGAGCTATAAAGAAGCAAAACAGGACGAAGATTTTGAGGGGATTATGGTGGCTCCGGGCCTCTCTCTCACTCACTTTCTCTTTGTGGATGATATTTTGATCTTTTGCTCTGGCTCTAGAAAGGATGTAGAAAGCCTCAAAGAGATCCTGAAACTTTTTTCAACTGCAATAGGAATGGAGATTAATGAGGGGAAATCCTCTCTTACTATTTCTCTTTTGAGGGAGGAGGATTACATGTTATATATCAATTCTTTTCCTTTCAGGATTCTTAATCTTTCGGATGGTTTAAAATATCTGGGATTCAATTTGAAGCCTAATGACTACTTAAAAAAGGACTGGTCCTGGTTGTTGGAAAAGCTGGAAAAGAGGTTGAAGTGTTGGAGTTTTCGGTGGCTCTCGCGAGCAGGGCGGCTTGTTCTTGTCAAGACGGTGCTGGAAGCCATCCCGGTATATTGGATGTCACTTGATTGGATCCCTAAAGGGATTTTGGAAGCAGCGAGGAAGATCTGCTTTAATTTTCTGTGGAATGGAAAGGAAGATGTTCATGTTACCCCATGGGTGAAGTGGGACAGAATTGTAGCTCCAAAAGCCCTGGGGGGGTAGGGTCTAAAGAATATTTTTCACTTCTCTAAGGCTTTGGATGCTAAGTGTGGATGGCGTTTAATTAAGTCCGAAGGATTCTGGGCTAGGGTTATGTTGCTGAAATATGTTGAGCCCGACACTGTGGAAGATTGGATCAGGTCACCTCAAAAGGGACATAGTGGCGGATCGGTCATCTGGAAAGCCTTGGTGACCTCTTTTGATGTCATAGAGCATAATCTTGCCTGGGATGTTGGCAATGGACATAGGGTGAGGATTGGCCGCGATCCTTGGGTAGGATGTGAAGCCCAACACATTCTTTCAGAGGGTTTGATGGAGGCGTTGAGGCAACAGGGAATGCTTTTTCTCAGTCAGTTGGTGGATGTGGAGAATGTATGGATGGGAAGACCTGCTTGGAGAAGGGAAGATTCATTCGGCTTAAGAGTGGAGCTAGAGGATGAACTTAGACAGTACTTAAGAGCACTATGTAGGGAACATATTTTTTTGAGCGATGAAGATGACACTCTTATCTGGGATGGGGATCCGTCCGGGAATTACACACCAAAAAGTGGGTATCAGTGGATTAGTGAGAACTATGTGCACGGAGATCTGGTTTGGTGGTGGAAAATGGTTTGGAAACTACATTGCCCGCCCAAAACCAGATTATTCATGTGGTGTGCTTTGGAAAATTGGATTCCGACGTGGGATTTTTTGCAGAAACGAAGCTTTAATGGTCCTAGCAGATGTAACCTGTGCAATTTAAATGAGGAAACTATTCCACATCTGTTTCTGCAGTGCCGCTTCTCAAAAGAGGTTTGGATCATTATATCCAGAATATTAAAAACACCTCTACCATGGGAAGGAAACATGCTTGAAGAGGCATGGAGAAGGTGGTTAGACAATGTTGCATTGAGTGGTTATAAAGCACTTCCTCCGGTGGTGATCTGGGGCATTTGGCTCATGCGCAACAACTGCTTGTTCAAAGACAAAATGGGAATTCCGGCTCTTGTGTCTATTAACAGTTGTGGGATCTTTCTAGCTCTTAAGTGGGCTCGTCAAGCAACAAGTCCCCGTGTTATTCAACCTGTGGAAATTGATAGATCTCAGCCATAGGGTTTTTTTGACGGGGCTTGTCAAATTGAACAATGTGGGGGAGGGGTTGTCCTTTACATTTCACCTGTTCACTACTATGTGATGTCGTTTGGTCTTGGGAGGGGAACAAACAATTGGGCAGAGATTCTAAGTCTCAAACTCTTGATTTCATATGCTGTGGAACTATCTATCCAGAAACTTACTGTTTTTGGAGACTCTTTGAATGTGGTCAATTGGGTTATGGGCACTTACATTTGCAGCAGTCGGAGGATTGCTTCTGTTTTGGAACAAATTCGGAACGTCACTCTCACTTTGGACACTTTTACTTGCAGGCACGTTTATCGTGAAAACAATGCTGAGGTGGACAAGGCCTCAAAGGACGGGCTCCTTATGGGGGTCAGCACTTGGAGAATTTCTGAATGGCAATGAACGAGCCTTCTATCATAGACCATTCATAGAATGATCGTATGATAACAGGCCTTTTGTTACAGGTTATTGATCCAGGTTTTAAATTTTGAGGTGACAGATAACAACTACAAACAGTTTTTTGCATATACAGCTCTGTTTTATAATCTTAGTAATTATTTTTGTAATAAACGTTGCAAGTTTTGTACAGATACAAAAGAAGGTTTTATACTCGCTTAATGTAAAAGATGTTATTGCTCACGTAGTGAGAACATCGGATCTATATTTGGGCACACAACAGGGTGCACGACACGGCAGTTCTATACTCCACTCTAAATGAGTGTGTTGATCAATGTAATTTTGTACTCTATGGATGAAATGAAATTACGCTTTTTTTGGGGGGAAAAAAAATTATGAAATTCAATATTATTTGTTTTAGCTGAAACAAAGTCATAGTGAAAACCATAAGCTTCCTACTCATTGATTATGTTCAAATATAGATAATAGAGATTACATTTTAACATATCACATTTTCTTATGGCGTCCCATTGCACCACTAGGGGCAATTGCAAAGGTTTCTCGACTATGTTTAAAGGTTTTAGTTCCATTGTGGGCACTAGTGATTCAAGTTGTATTCCTAATGTGAGTAAATAAGT
The DNA here is from genome assembly GCA_027924585.1 of Larix kaempferi. Lineage (NCBI taxonomy): Eukaryota > Viridiplantae > Streptophyta > Pinopsida > Pinales > Pinaceae > Larix > Larix kaempferi. The sequence goes on along the minus strand of BSBM01000372.1, from coordinate 13,292,308 downwards.
GTTTCCAAATAGATTTTTGGATGGGTTAGAACAAACAAGTCGTAATTTGATGGTTATTGGTGATTTTGTGGGACTCGAGAGTTTATCAATTTGATTTAATGGATTTGATGGTTCTCCTTCCTATACTCTCGAACCTAATATATAAGGGTTGAAGGGCACTTGTTTATGTTAGTTTATGAGATCTCATAAATATAAGACAGTCATTTGTGGAGGAGGGAATAAAGGGGGTTTAGTTATATTTGAGATTAAAACTTCTAAAGGAGGACAGAGGAAGAAAATAACACATTTTAATAGCATAAGAAAGGGGTTTTTTAGAGGGATAGTCCAAAAAATAACTATCAATCGAAAGGTTCTTAGAGAAGACCAAACCCCTCCCACAAGTTCATAGTTGTTGTATATTTCCCTAAACTGTAGGGGGTTTGGAATCCTTGGGAAAAAACTTGCACTTAAGAGATTGGTTGAGGTGCATAATCCTAATTTATTGTTTATGTAAGAAATTAAGGGAGTAAGAGTGTTTCTAATTTGCAAAAGTTTATTTTGGGTGGGAATTTGCTTTTCTGAAGATAAAGGTAGGTCTGATGGGCTTATATATGGTTGTAAGACACATGCCTTAAGTTGCACTAACTCATGGTCATTTGATTCATGGCTTTGAGTGTCTCTTTACTCACCATAGCTAGGAAAAGATCTTTTCACCCCCAATGTATATGGTGTGTATGTTGATAGGGTCCTCTTTTGGGATAAATTCCTCAATTTGAGCTTCCTTACTCATCATTTTACAATTGTGGGATGGGACTTAAAGTTTGTTGTTGTCAATTATGAGATATGGGGAGAAAATGCACAAGTAGACTCTCTCTCATATTACTTTGTTGATAAATTGGAGTTCGATGGGTTATTAGATGTTAAATCCAATCAAGATTAGGGCCACCTAGAAGAACAAGGGGGTGGGGCAAAATACTATATCAAAGAGACTAGATAGATTTATAATTTTGGAAAGTTTTATGGGTAAAAGGTTGGATTATGAGACAACAGATTGGTACATATGGGGAATAATACCATTTTTCTATATTTTTGTAAGTCACAGGGTTGGAGAGGAAATTGACAAGCCCTTTTAATTTTAATTCACTTTGTCTAGAAGAATAAGATTTTATTCAAATGGTTAAGAATCTACAACCCTACAATTGAAACTAACTTGATATAAATAAAACAAGTGACAGTGAAATGGGATTTTTATAAGAGGGTGATGAGAAGGGGGATGAGAATACCAAGTATTTTCACAAGTCTTATGGCTAAAAAAGGGGGATGAGAATGCCAAGTAATTTTACTAGCTTACAAATCATAGAAGTGTTAATACTATCTAAAAATTTCAAAATCAAAAAGGATATTTTGTCAATAGCTTTGAGGATGTTTTTAATGTAGGCATTGATTAATTTAAAGGTAATAATTTTTAAAGAAGATACAAGATCTTTTATTACAGAGGTGGTAAGGATGGCCACATTATTTCATGACTTTTTAATAAAGGAGGAAAATGATACTTTAGTGGAATAGGTTTCTAAGGACAAGTTGCAAAAGTTAATTCACTCTTTAAAAAAAGATTAAAAGCCCAAATCCTAATAGCTGGCCAGTGAATTTTTTTTAGGTTTCTATGAGATTTTGGAGAATATTTTAGGGGTTGTTGAGGAGTCTAGGGTTTATGGGAGGTGTCTCAATGCTTTTGACATTATATTCATTGCATTGATACCTAAGAAATATTTGATGATTTCAGGACCATATCATTGTGCAATTGTATTTATAAAAACATAGCAAAGGTTATTGTTAGGAGAGTGAAGGCATTACTATCCAAGTCTATATCACAAGAAAAATTTAGTTTCTTGGTTGGAAAATAAATCCATGAATTAGTGGGGATTTCTCAAGAAACTTTTCATTCTATAAAAGTTAGAAACACTATCATTTGTGGTAATAAAATTTGATCTCTCTAAGGCAGCTGACATGGTAAGTTGGCTTTATTTGCGATTGTTAATAATACAATTAGGGTTTAGTCGACAAGTTGTCAATCAAGTGATGACTTGTATCACAACAATTTATTTTGTAATATTAGTTAATGGTTCAACATCAAAGTTTTACAGGTGAAGTAGAGGCCATGGAAGGTTGTCCACTATCACCTTTACTCTTTCTTTTGGTTGCAAATTTCTTAGTCAAATGGGACACATTGCAAGAAACTGTCCCAAGAAGAAATCCAACCAGAAAGGAAGTAAGAACAAGTATCATTCTCATGCTACAGATGATGACGAACCGGTTAAGAAGAAAGCAAGAGAAGAATCCTCAAGTGATGAAGATTATTTCTTGAAATTTTAATGATGCAACAATAATTGGAGAGCAAGAAGGAGGCTTATACAAATTAAAAGGCAAATCAAATAAAGCATTGGTTCATCACACTATGGAACCAAGTACACTCCAAGGGTTTTCCTTCAGGTCTACTCGAGATCCAAACAAAACATGAAGGAATATTCATAGGATGTGCACGAGGCAAGAACATGAAGAGTTCATGATAACAAAGCGAAGGAGATCTTGAATCCAGTACATGGGGACCAAGGATAAAGACTTCAGAAACATAAAGAAGCTTGTCATAAAATTAAATAAGGAATTCGCTTCTTTAATTATTATACAACCGCGGACACAAGAGATAAGTGATAGAATTAATACTGTGCAATGCCAAATCAAACACTATGGGGTAAGCATAATCTTTAATTATCCCATTTATGATTTATGATTTTAATTATACCATCCTTTATAAAAAACTCTTTATTTTACAGGATTTTTTGCAGCAGTATGATCCACATGGTGCGACTATGGGGGTCGGCATTGGTACTAGTGTTGTTAACACGCTAGTGAGTTCCATGCCAGTCACTCAAACTGGTACACCCCAGCCTGAACAACACATGCTAAGATGTGCATGGGATGCTGTAGATGAAGAGAATGATCGCATCACATAATTTGAAGTAAGATTTCCTACATCTTCCCATGTCACTAGCATGAGAACACTACCAGTTACGTTTTTGGTAGACGATGAGCTAATTCCTATGAAATTAAAAAATCTTACAAGTAATTAATAAGTATTTTAATTATTATGTATAATATAATTGAAATTTATTTATAATCAACAATTATTTTATACTAACGATAATATCGTTTAGCAAGAAATGATACATTTTATGGATGCATGGATGACCTTACCCTAGAACTCTTTGGGCCCACCATATGCACACAGTGGGATTCCCAAAGTTCCAAGTTAAAGGATCAACTTATCAACAAGTTGGTTGGCTTGTTCGGTGAGGGTACCTTCAACAAAATTAGGGTGACCTCAAAGGCATGCTTATATTTAAAATATCTACGTGACTAGTATAGGGTTCATCTGCAAAAGAACCCTAAGTATGAGCTCCCTCTAGGGATTCCAGAGAGGGAGTGGAAGGCCCTCTTGGAAGATGCAAAGGATTAAAGATGCTCCGAAAATAAGGGAAGACACCACCCTTGGATCGAGAAGGTATGAGACACTTTTAATAATGTAATTACGATGCGTTACCATCATGGCGACATATAATTAAGTATTATAAAGTTTTGAATATAGGCTCCCAGATACATCCAAGGCCACCAAGGCTAGAATAGATAAATATGGTCAGCATAAATTTGGTCCGGGTGGTTACTCAAAACTAGCAGCACGACTTGTAAGTATAAAAAAAAAATTGCATCCAAATTATAAATTGTTTAAAATTTTAATTTAATATAACTAAAAAATAAAAAATCATGTACTTATGCAAAATTTCAGGGTGCACAATTCAATGAGGCTCCTACAGAGCAAGACCTCAAGCATTCTTACTATTGCGGCTATTAATCCTTGGTTGAAGGCAAGAGAAGCTTGGGGCAAACACAACCTTCCGACACCCAAATTGACACTGAGGTAAATAAAAGCAATCGATAATATTTATAATTTATTATTTGTGCAATTTTTTGGTTATTATTTTTGGCCACAAAGTAATGTGTTTTTGTTTCTTTTAAGTAGACAACCAATGTAGATACAAATGTCCCAAGTTGTGGAACACATGAGCCTAGTGATGGTGGAGTGCCTCTTGCAACTGGTGTTCAGCTCAGTACTGGAGGTATTTCATGTGTCATAAGAAATTTGTAATATGTATTCCAATAAACAATATTGATTTCATTAGAAACAACTCAAAAGTAACATATATCAATGGATGGTATGCTAGCTGGTGAATCACTAGATGGGACATGCATCCGAAACGAGATACAGATAGAGGCTCACTACTAAATATTATCTCTTTACTTAAATGACTCTGGGATCGAGTATGGATGACAACCTAACTCCCACACTCTGAATTGATAGGCATGCGTTCTATCTCAGTAATGATATGCAACTTGTGCTAAATTGGTGCAATAGCAAGGACCTCCGCATGGAAGAAATGGAGGTGGCAATAACTCCAACATAGAATGACCATTCCTATCTCATGCACGAAAAAATTGTAGGTAATCTTATCGTAGTTCATATCCCTTTATTTAGCCTTAGAGCAGCCCATAGATGCCCCTGAGAAAGGGCTTAATGATGAAGCCATTTTTTTATGGAGTCATTATTAATGCCACTTAGCTTAAAAAAGTTGTTTTACTTCTAAAAGTGACTAATAACTACTCCAACCATAGAAAAGTGGCTTTTAATTTTAATGTGGAATAAGTCAGTGGAGGAACATTCTAGTCGGGGCTCCAATGAAATAATAAAAGGAGTTACAATGCCTTGCTTGGACATCTTATGTTTTGGATTGATCTCTTGTAGAGTTCTCTTATGAGTTAAGGTTTTTCGTTGGAGGTTTTGGCAAAACCTCTTCCATCATTCTTTAATTTTAGTGGTGCAAGTTCCATCCTATATAGACGTAGGGGAAAATCCACCCGGGGTTTCCATTGAGCTTCATTTTGCAATCTTGTCTTCAAATTTGAGTATAGAGAATTACTTGGATATTTTCTTATGGAGGGTTGATTTCATCTTGGATGGAACTATTAGCTTGAGGAGTCCATGAGAGTTGTGGAACTTAGGGAATTCTTTAGAGGGTTGATTCCATCTTGGATAGGGTCATTGATCTGAAAATGACAGGATCTACTAACACTTGAATTTGCATGTGAATTCTTAAACCAATTAATTGTAAAAAGGCTTTAAATAACAAGTTTATGAAAGGCTTAAAGAAATGAAAAACATAAATAACAGAAGATATGAAAACCATAAAAATGAAGACACCATATGATAACAGAGTTCGTCCCTGATGGACTACGTCTCTGGGTCCAGCTCCAATGAGGACTGATCTTATTAGTCTTCAACAAATACTTGAACAGGTACAAAAATTCCTTCTTCAAAATGATACAAAGAGACTTAGGCTTCAACAATGAAGTCCTCTCACTCTCCAAAATCTCCCAAGAGTGGCTAAAAGGCCTCTTATAAATGAGCATAAGCTTACAAAGCCTTCAAAGGCACTTTAACATCATATCACCAAAAACTTCAATGCATTTCCCAATACCTTCAATTCCTTACCATGGCACATTACACTGGTTTATATAGCCCCAAAATCCATATCTTATCCCCAAATCGAGTGGGATTTACAAATATTTGATCCCCAAATCGAGTGGGATTTACAAATATTTGATCCCCAAATTTAATGGGATAAAGATCCATAAAAAATGGATAAAAATATGGTAAATCTCCATAAATATACATTTTTGTTTAAAAAATAAGAAAAAATCCAAAATATAATATATATATGGTTAAATAAACTATATAATAGTTTGAACTTGGTTTAAAATAGGCCAAAAGTGGAGTGCGCCCTTTCGGGGGTTAAATCCGATCCAAATTCTAAGTTAAAAGTAATATTTACCATATCTTGTGATATGTGGCGCCTTTGGTGCCTTGGTTAAGGCGTTGGCATTGGTGGGGGAGGTCATGGCTTCAAACCCGCAGACCTCTCCCCATAATACGTATTTGTTGGCATGCCATGCCGTATTGGCATATGGCAGTTTTTGTTGGCATGTTGTATTGGCATATGGCAGAGGCTTGGACTATGGTTTGTGGTGGAAAATATATGGTAGTTTTTGTTGGCATGTTGTATTGGCATATGGTAGAGGCCTCTCCCCATAATACGTATTTGTTGGCATGCCATGCCGTATTGGCATATGGCAGTTTTTGTTGGCATGTTGTATTGGCATATGGCAGAGGCTTGGACTATGGTTTGTGGTGGAAAATATATGGTAGTTTTTGTTGGCATGTTGTATTGGCATATGGTAGAGGCTTGGACTATGGTTTGTGGTGGAAAATATATGTTGTGGTTTATTAAGTGTTGGCTCGGCGGTTTGTTGGCATGTTGTATTGGCATATGGCAGAGGGCATGGACTATGGTTTGTGGTGGCAATTAAATGTTGTGCTTTATTAAGTGTTGGCTCCTGGTTCCATAGTATTTGAATAAAATGTAATACATAGATATGGGGGCCCGCCCTTTTTCAAAACAAGCTTTTTTTCAAATTTAAATACAAGTGGCACATTGTATAGTTAAGAAACAATCGACAGAGATCACGGTTATGCGAAGGGTGAGGAGACTTTGGCGGAGGAGAGGTCAGGGTTTCGATCCTCCCCAACCCCAATATCAAGTGGCACATTGTATAGTTAAGAAACAATCAACAGAGATCACGATTATGCGGAGGGTGTAGAGACTTTGGCGGAGGAGAGGTCAGGGTTTCGATCCTCCCCAACGTCAATATTTTTGGTAAACCAAACAACCAAGTGCCAACTAGGCTGCCACCAAGTGCCAACTAGGATGCCACCAAGTGCCAACTAAGTTTCCACGTGGCACGCCCTGGTTGGTCCACCTCATCTGCCACTGGATGCCACATGTACACTCAACCTTCCAACTTTGCCTACCAACTGGACTGAATCCTACCACATGGTGCTCTATTATTGTGCCACGTCAGCGCTGTACAAGACATGTGTCACCCTTACAGTGGTTCCACGTAGCTCCCTTTTTGCCATTTTTACATGTTTTGCCGAAAGTTCAGAACATGATATCTTTCACGTCCGGAGTCCGTTTTGCATGAAATGAACATTTCCAAAAAGCTCTCATCGATCTCTATGCAATTGCAAAATTCTGTTTGCATTTTGAATACTTTAATTTTGATCGGTTGGGAATATCCTCCTGGATCAAACCTTCCCACCGAGAAGTTTTTGGACCACCAAAATCCTGAATCATTCAAAATTCAAGTGAGGACATGTTCATCTCACTTGTCCCGTATCACTTGTCCATTCTTCTTGGAACTCGTACATTTGAATCATCATAATAACAATCAACATTGCACTAACATTTTTAAGTACATTAATCCCCTTTTCAACCTAATCTACATTCAATATTGTCGGAACCAACCATACACTGTTGATCAATAGAAAGCTGAATATCAAAATTGAACATATGAAAGAGATTGTACCCATATCATGCTTGTTTTTTTATCATAGGAACACTATCAACCATAATAGGTGCATTGTGGTGAAATGACACTTCCTTTTCATGCTGAGGATTCTTTTCTTCCTTACATTGCATAGACATAAGTGCCAAATTCCGACTTGCATTAAAAACCCTTTTTAGTTGTTGTGTAGTTCCCAATGATCTGTCATTTTTAAATCAATGCGAATGTACTATATATTCAATTCATTCCTTAAACAAATGATACTGATTATGTTCTCTATAGAAAATTGCCTTTCGATCATATAAGTATGGGCTACCCAACACAATTCCACAAATATCTAGTTGAATCACATCAAATTCAACTTCATCTACAACTTGGATGTTATTGCAAACTTTAGATCACATTGCTTTTTTACTTGTAATCTTTTATCTTTGCATACCCAACCTAATGGATAAGGTTTCCCGCGTGGTTTTGTTGTTAATCCCAACTGCTTAACTACTTCTTCTAAAATGAGATTAACTTGGGATACACTATCTATGAGTGTGTCGATCTTAGTTTTTTTTGTAATTACCCTTATATGAAACAATGCATTCCTTTTTCTGTCCTTAGAATTGCCATGATCTTTAGAAGTGGAAGCACATGAAGAACCAATGTTATAATCATTACCAACAATAGCTTTACCTTTCACACCTACGATTGATATCTTTGTTTCGTCCCCAGAATTTGATCCAAGGTCCTCAACGATAATCGTGGCCTTTTGCTTCCCTTTCTGATCCTTAAACCACTTCGGTTTCAATTCTAGATGTAGCTTCCAACAATGTTCTGCATCATGTCCATCTGTTTGACAATGAGAACATTAAATTTTTGTATCCCCCTTCTTCACGGTAACTGTATGCTTGCTCTTCCCTTTGTCCTTCCCTTCTTTCAACTGGCTGGATTCAGCTGAGGAAAAGTTACCATGAGCATTCTTCCCTTTGGATTCAATGTGTCTAGCTTGCACAAATACCTCATCAAGGTTAGTAGGATTAAACATAAGTATTGTATGACGCAAATAACTATGTAATCCTCCAATAAACTTGAGAAGAGTTTCTTGAGTGTAAAGAGGTATACCCAAAATCAAAGCTCTCTTTCTGAATTCCTGAGTGTATTATTGTACATTCTGACCTTTACATTGCCTTAAGTTTTTCCAATCCATCATGGTTTGATGTATGTAGCCTAATGGATAAAATTGCTTCTTTAACGCAGCAGTAAATTCATACCAGGAATAAATAATTTTACCTTTTGTAAGGATGCCTTCCCATGTCTTACTCTCCCACCAGATGAGTGCAGTGCCTCCAAGGGGGAGAGTAGCCAAGTGGATCTTTGCACTATCATCTATAAGCTTCTGGATCTTGCAATACACCTCAATCTGCCTGATCCAATCATCCAACTTTTCTGCGTTAAGCTCACCATTATATGTAGGCAAATCAAACTTGATATCACATTTCAAATAAGGTAAATCAAACTTAGTCTTTTCAGGTTGTTTCTTTGAATTTGAAGAAGCAGTACTGGAACTTTAAGAAGATGAAGAAGAAGATGGAGAAGAAGGCTCAGATGGGTCTTTTCCTTTTCCCGAAGTATTATCCTCTGCTTTCTCCTTCTTCATTTTCTTCTTTCCCAATCTCTCGATAATTTGCAAACAACTTTTCTACTCGGTCTGCCATCTGATAGAAAGCCTTGCAGAAAGCCTTCTCATCTTCTTCTCGATAGTATTCATTTGACATTTTCTTTCTTTTTCTTGAACCAATTTTTGGATCAAACTCTTCAAGTTCTCCTTCACCTTCTTTAGGCCTTGATCTAGTTAACATTCACACTCTGCAATTCCTTGGTTACCCTGCTCCGATACCAAACATGATCCAAAAATGATAGGATCTACTAACACTTGAATTTGCATGTGAATTCTTAAACTAGTTAATTTGTAAAAAGGATTTAAACAACAAGTTTATGAAAGGCTTAAAGAACTGGAAAACATAAATAAGACAAGATATGCAAACCATAAAAATGATGACACCATATGATAACGGAGTTCGTCCCTGATGGACTACGTCTCCAGGTCCAACTCTAATGAGGACCGATCTGATTAGTCTTCAACAAATGCTTGAACATGTACAAAAATGACTTCTTCAAACTGCTACAAAGAGACTTAGGCTTCAACAATGAAGTCCTCTCACTCTCCGAAATATCCCAAGAGTGGACCTCTCCCCATAACACGTTTTTGTTGGCATGTTGTATTGGCATATGGCGGAGGCTCGACAGTTGGTAGTATGTGTTGGCTCTTGGTTCCATAGTATTTGAATACAATGCAATACATAGATATGGGGGCCTTGGTGTTGGCCATGAGGTCGAGGGATAAGCCCTCGACCCCTCCCTTTTTAAAAACAAACTTTCTGTCAAATTTAAATACAAGTGGCACACTGTATAGTTAAGAAACAATCGACAGAGATCACGGTTCGAAGACTCTGGCGAAGGAGAGGTCGGGGGTTCGATCCTCCCCGACCCCAATATTTTTTATAAACCGAACAACCAAGTGCCAACCAGGATGCCACGTGGCACACCCTGCTTGGTCCACCTCATCTGCCACTGGATGCCACCTATACACTCAACTTGCCAACTAGATTGCATCCTGCCACGTGGCGCTCTATGATTGTGCCACGTCAGCACCATACAAGCCACATGTCACCCTTACAGTGGTTCCACGTGGCTCCCTTTTTTCCATTTTTACATGTTTTGTCGAAAGTCCAGAACATGATATATTTCACGTCAGGAGTCCATCTTGTATGAAACAAACGTTTCCAGAAAGCTCTCGTCGAGCTCTACGCAGCTGCAAGCTTCTCTTCGCATTTTTAAGGCTTTAATTTTGATTAGTTGGGAATAAGATCCTCCTAGATCAGTCATGAATGTTGGAGGTGGTCGAATATCAGTCTTGTGGATTCATGGACGAGGGTAGAGGTGATACCAAGGGGCCAACCACTTTATTGTTGATCCATGGCATTGTTGCAGAGGCCGAGAGCCTTAGCAACCACACCATCCTTTGGGAGAGGTTGAAATCTTGTGGAGAGGCCGCAAGCCTCTAGAAGAGACCCTAAATTTGGATTTGAGCCATGAGGCTTTCATGGGAGACTATGACCCATAAAGAAACTGTGGGATATGTCAAAGGCCGTCTCACCACTTGGGAAACCGACAATCATTTAAGTGGAGGTCTTGGGTCATTAGAGGAGCCGAGGGTCACTAAAGTAGGATGCCATTAGTCTTAGCAGAAATTCGATGGTTTGGGGAGTCATTGAAGAGTGAAAAATCAGTAGTAGAAGATCCGTGGCGATAATCCTAGTGTTTGGCCATTTAGTGTGTTTTGGTGATTGTACTGTAGTTGCTATAACAACCATTAGAGACTTGTGTTGTTCCATCCATAATAAAATATTCATGTTGTCTCTCTCACATTTTGTGTATGTGATTATTTGCAAAATCTTTGATGGAATGTCTTCTTGTGAATATGTGTAAAATGTCTGAAGAAAGTCCTAAATGAATACACATTCAAATTGTTTGATGAAATCACACAACAAAAAACAACATCCTAGCCCAGTACTTCGTTGGGGATATTACAACTACTTATTTGATAGCTTAAACCTTCATTCAACCAACTTCTAAAGGAGTATCGTAATTGACCAAAACCGTTCACAGACCTACCATTTCCTTGGTATGTTCAACAGTCTATGGAAACTTTGTTGGCTAATCTAAATATTACACTCTATAGGTCTCATGAAACTAGAGTTTCTATTCAACAATTGTTTTTTTGTTTTCTAAGGAAATTTTAAATGGACAAGTAATCTTAGTGATTTTAATCATCATAAATTTAGAGTCCAAAGAGAATGGCCTCACACTCCCTGTATTTTTATGAGTTTAAAGAGAGCCAACTTTTAGTAATCAACATGGTATAACTTTGAGGACCAAAGACTATGGAAGCTTAGTTATTGAACACTTTCCAAACATAGGTGATTCCAACTACTCTCAAATATGATGAATCCCTTCATTTTGCATGACTTCCGAAATATTATTCATAATAGTATCTACATCTAATGCATGCAAAGCATCCTTCACATATTTTGTTCGTCAGATTCTCGTTTCTTTCAGTAGATTTATTGTAGTACACTACGAAAAATAAACTTAGATCCAATATCAAAAATATTTCTTGGATACTTTCGACTTGAGGGAGCACTAAAAGCTAAGGTTGCACTAGTAATATCTTCACATAGTGCTCTTCCTATATGCATGGCTTCATGCACCATAGTTTTGTTATTTGCATTCGAATTGTAGACTCTATATATAGAAATGAAGTTGAGAGAACAACTAACAACGTGGATGTAACAAAAAATTACTTTACAAATAGAATGGTATGGAATGACTAACAACTTAAATGGATTGGGTTAAGCATAAGACACTATTTTCTCCCCATCCTCTGTAGTTTATGGTTGGAGCATTGGATTAGTTTCAGTGCTTGAATAAGGTGATTTGTGGAACAAGAGAATTACAATATCTCAAGAACGTTCAAGATTCAACTGGAGAATGATATGTTTAGAGAGGAGATACACAAGGATCATCCACAAGTTAATGAATGGCAATGTGTCTTTTGTAAGAAATTATTTTGTTCAGATAATTTATTTGGTCAACATTTTGATAATTATCATCATAACTTGTTGAACATTGAAATCCACCAAAATCATGGATATTAAAGTAAAACTTATCTACTAGATGTCATTATATTTTTTCAAGCACCACAAGAGTTGCTTCAGGGTGCATTTTTACAAGGTGTTTCCTGTGAAAGGCCTTTGACTGGGAATATACACAAGAAAAAACACAGAGCAGTCTGATCTCAACATCTACTATTGCAAAACTCACTCATGTTAATTTGAAACCCTAGTTAAATTATTTCACATACTTCTTTCAAATGGTTAAGTGAAACAAAACCCTTTTTTCTACCATATTATAATAGACCTTGAACTCTGACCTTTTGCAGGAAATTATTTATTTCAAAGAATTTATTTGATCAATGTTTTGATAAGTTAAACGAATGGCATTGTGGCTTTTGTAGGAAATTATTTATTTTAGAGAATTTATTTGATCAATGTTTTGATAATTGTCATCATAAGTTGTTGAACATTGAAATCCACTAAAATCATGGTTCACTATATCTTTTCAAGCACCACAAGAGCCATTTCAGGTGCATTTTTACAATATTTTTCTTGTGCAAGGCATTTGACTGGGAATATACACAAGACAAAACACAGAGCAGTCTGATCTCAACATCTGTTGCAAAACCCACTCATGTTAATTTGAAACCCTAGTTAAATTCTTTCAAATACTTCTTTCAAAGGTTTAATTGAAGAAAAAACATTTTTTGTACCATATTATAATTGACCTTGAACTTCGGGCTCTTGCTAGCTTTATGTCGGGGTATAATGTTTCAGGTAAAAATTGTTTTAGGACTTAGTTATGAAACACACCTACAACTATGAATTTTGAGAGAGTATAAGGACAATGTTAGTGCATGTCATTATGAGGTTTTGCTATTCTACAATTGTGTAGCAGAAATCTAATGGTACCTTACAATGCTTTTCCTCGCTCATTAAAACAAAACAACTTCTAGCCAAAGTGAATTACAAAGTACATAGAACAATGAATTTCTATGTTTGTAGAGAGAATAATATGCACGCAATGATCGACTATTTAGTTTCATATTTTCACATTCTATACAATGGTAGCATAGTTGTTCGCGATCCCTTTTTTATTTCTAGTATTACTATATATGGTAACAAAGTGTGCCAAACTAATTGAAAGGTTCTAGTATATTGAAGTAGAGTATACTAGATAGGGTAGAAGAGTGTACCTTCTCTATAAGTTTGTCTTTTTTGTTTCTCGTGTTGGTAAATGCACAATTCAAAACTTATACCTTTTTTTCCTACAAAGTCATAGGTCCCTAGTGTTTAAATATGGTCTCTAATACCAATCCCTCTAGGTATCTAGAGGTTAACATGACACCCATAGAGCATGTTGCAGATATTGTGGAGTTTAAATGCTGACTGTGTCATGCTCTAAAGAAATTGTTTGGATCAAAAGATACAAGTCATAAGCCTTGGTCCAACTAAGTTGATTGACAAAGGGCATAATAAAGTATAAAGGATAAGGTCTAAAGGGATTCCTAGATGATGTTGAAGTCTATACCTTTTGCATAATAGAGTTGGATGCTGACTCACAAACATCCAACACTCCTTCCCAACCTTATATGGAGGCCAATTTTGTTATGCTTGTTGTTATATATTGCCTTACTAGGGTAAGTCCATATCGAACATGCATTCCTCCTTTAGTGAGGCAGTATATCATAGATTGATGGGGTGAGCCCATGATGTTTTTGGATCCTTCATGCAAGATGTAGAGGTGAAATTTTAAATAGATAAATGTATCTAGGGGAAAGAGAAGAATCTAGGTGAATTGACATCCATGGAGCACATTGTAGATATTATGGAGTTGAAAGGTCAAATGTGTCATGCTCTAAAGAAACTATCAATATTAAATGGCATGAGTAGAAGATCACACCATCCAATGGAACAAAGAACTCAGTTTCCCTCCCAATTACAAATGAAGACTAGTATGGTCATAAAAAGGCTTGAAATTTTTATTTTCTTTCACCCATATCAACAAACCATACTCAATTACAAGCATTTTTTCTTCATCCATGGGGATTCCAGTTACCTTCCTTTACCCACATTGACTTTAAATTTAAGCATAAACATATGATATAATTATGAAGCAGCAAATGAGTTCAATAAAACAACATGGAACCATATGATTAATATAGCATCAAATGAGATCAATGAAAACATCATGGAACCATAAGATTATATAGCATAAAATGAGTAAATTCCCCCATACATACCCCTCCTTCACTTTTTCCCACTACACGTGGAATTTGTGTCAACCCTAAACCCACAATATGGGTTGTTAAGGTTTGCCTTCCATTGATTGAACCCAAAACAAAAAATATTCACAAAGATAAGAAAAACAAAGCAGAAATCAAACAAAAAAAACAACATATAGAACCACAAATCAACATGGCCATTAAAAAAATGAAAAAAGATAACACTCGTAGCAGTAGAAAAAAAATAATAAAAATAAATAAATAACAGACACAAACTCCGATTGCAACCCCCTAAGGCTTCTCTCTTCAACCGAGAACAACCTGCACACCAAAATATAGATAAGTATTAAATAGAAAACATAAAATTTTATTATAAATATGAAATACACACATCTTATGATAAAATATTATGAGTAATCTTATGCACAAGTACATCTTATGAGAAAATATTATGAGTAATATGATGCATAAGTACATCTTATGCAAACACCAAAAATTATAAACCAAAAGAGAATTGACCTCTACCTCTGCTTTTACAAAGTATACTACCAGTATAGACCCTTGATAACTACTTCTTTGGAGTTGCATGCACCATAATTAGGTGGACACATGCCTTAAATCCCGATAAATAATCTCAAAATTAAATAAATTAGTTTTTATGTGGGGTACTCGCATTTTATTGGGCGATTATCCATGGCATGAGCACACTTAATGGGAATTTTTAAGCGTTAGGACATGTGAAAAAATGGATAATATCTACACTGCCCATTTTTGTTGATTTTTTTGGCCAAAATTTGTTGAGAGGGACGCATGAAGGGATGAAAGCATTGATGGTGTGGGTTATGCATATGGTGATCATGTAGCAGAGTAATAAAGAGTTCAGGTAGTACAAGGGAGCGACAAGATTAATAACAATTGTTTCCTGATGTATGAGTTTAGGAGCTCATTGTATCACTGAAATACATATAGATTATTTTATGTGGAAAAAGGAGACTTACCAAGGAAGGAGTAGAGTGATCTTAGGAGGAGAATCACCCTTGTAGAGAGCTAGGGAGAACCACTTGTAAAAACAACAAACCAAAGTGGTGAGTAGTCAATGATATCTCAATATAGACAAGCATGGTATATCCATACTAGTCAATTTGTATTAATAACATACACGAGGGACCAAGACTTTGTAAAGCTCAATCAATAATACAATAGTGATGATGGTCAAGAAGAGGCCATGATAAAGTACAATGAAAGATGGAAATAAGGAATCCATGTCAACGTACATAAATACAAGAATTCAGAAGATTGTATCTTACTGAACAATTGAACCACTAGCATGAGACTTCAAAGGCCTTTCACATTTACCTTCTAGCACAAAGGAGACTTGTAGTGAGGAGGGAGGTCATATTTGAGGAGCGAGCCTTCAGTAAGTTTGAGGAGTCAGAGAAGGGGGAGTAGTAGGCTTCCACACCTCAGGAAGGTACACATAGTCAAGCAGTTCATAGTGTAGGGTCACATGTTTCCGGGGTGACAGTGCCACAGGTTACAGACACAGGTTCTACAAGTTCAATGGTATAGTCAACAGTACATCCGTGGACAAGTTCTGGTTCTCAGGTTATAGGTTCACCAGTTTCAGCTATCAGATCATAGAGTTCACCAGTGATTGGTTCACCAGCTACTGGTCCATTGGTTGCTGGTCCATCTACTTCAGGTATTTCTTTAGAGGATGATATACCGGTTTGGGAGGAACCTTTAGGGAAGAGGAAGCCTAAGTGGCTTGGGGAGACCCTAAAGGAAGTAGAGACATTTGGAGCTCCCAAGAAACCAATGAGAGAGATCAAGATGCCAGACATGGTGTGTATGGCGTTGGTTTCTATTCTTCATGATTCAGTGCCTTCCACTTTTAAGAAGGCCTCTCAACATCATGTTTGAAGAGATTCCATGATGGAAGAGTACCATTCCACCATGAAGAATGATTTCTGGGAGATCGTACTGAAACCAAAGGGGAAGTTAGTGGTGACTTCTAGGTGGATTTACAAGATGAAGCATGTTGTAGATGGTAGTTTGGAGAAGTTCAAGGCTCGTTTTGTGGTGCGTGGGTTTTCATAGGTAGAGGGAGTTGATTACGATGAGACCTTTGCGTTGGTTGCTCGATATTCCTCTATCAGAGCAGTGATCTCCATAGTAGCAGAGATGGGTTGGTAGATCCACCAGATGGATGTGAAGACCACATTTCGCAATTGTATTCTATAGGAGTAGGTGTATGTGGAGCATCCACGTGGCTTTGAGATTCATGGGAGAGATTCTAATGTGTGAAGGCTGAAAAAGGCCTTATATGGACTGAAGCAAGATCCTTAAGCTTGGTATTCCAGGATTGATTCTTACTTGCTGTCGATGGGATTTCAAAAGAGTGAGGCTGATCCCAACCTCCCAACCTTTACTTAATTGTGGTTGGTGGTGATTCGCTCATTCTTCTGTTATACGTTGATGACTTGTTTATCATAGGTGAGGAGCACCTCATTATAACTTGCAAGAGATATCTTTCTTCAGAGTACGAGATAAATGATATTGGGTTTGTTAGTTTTTCATCATTTAATTCAATATGATCTAGGATATTAACTGAGAGAACAACATGTATACATATCAAACATAAGAGACAAGAGACACAAAGCATTTCACCGGGGAAAACCAAGAAGGTGAAAAACCCCGCAACTTCCTCAGAGATAAAATGAGTGCCAATACAAAGATCACAAAGATTAAACCCCAAAACAAGAGATAGTCTCCCAACAGCTTCTCCTCCTCCACTTGTGCGCACTCCTCCTCTCTCTCACTAATGCGAAGTGAGTGAGTGTGTGAATGAAAATAAATAGAGAGGTGCTCCTCTCTATTTATACTTTACATTTACTTGCCTTTTACTCTAACTGGGCCGACCTCCCTTAGGAGAGTAGAATAACCCATTACCACTTGTCACTGGGCCGACCTCCCTTAGGAGAGTATAATAACCCATTACCACTTGTCACTGGGCCAAACCCACTAGAGTGGTCTAATAACCCTTTAACCCATACTGGGCCGACCACTCTAAGGTGGTCTAATAAACCATCACATATAAGTTACGACACTTACAATATAACTTGCAACACTTGCAAATACAAATGACGACACTTCTGATTGGAGGAATAATACATCTCCATCAGGAATACAATAAAGTACAAATGTAATACATAGGAGAATATCTTCCGAAGTTACAAATACATCAACACTCCCTCTTAACTAGGAAGGTATTCTCTTGACACAGGAATCAATATATATAGGCACAAGTCTTCAACACTGGAGCTGGATCATCGTCACTGCTACTGTACTCGTCATCTCGATCACTGGTGTTATATCTCAATTCTTCTCGTCATAGGAATTTCTACAGAGCCAACCCTTTTTCATGCTGGATGTAGGCCTAGCATCCTGTAGGTATTCATGATCTCTGTGAGTGGGCCATCCTGTGGAATCTCAAGGCTGATTATGAGCGTCTGTAAAACTTGACAAGATCATCCCATGATCCTTTATGTGCCTTAGCACGATCGACAAGATCTCCCAGGATTGATTACATGTAGCCTTCACAAAACCTTATAAGAGCATCTTACGACCTGCAAGATCTCTAAAGAGCATCCCAGGACTTTTACGTGACTATCACAACCTATCAGATCTCCATGACTGATTACATGTGATCTCCGCAAAACCTTAAAAGAGCATCTTGCGACCTGTAAGATCTCTAAAGAGAATCCCAGGACTTTTACGTCACTAGCACAACCTATCGGATCTCCAGGACTGATTACATGTGAACAGGAAAAACCTTAAAAGAGCATCTTGCGACCGACAAGATATCTAAATAGAATCCCAGGACTTTTACGTGCCTAGCACAACCTATCGGATCTCCAGGACTGATTACATGCCTACCTCACAAAACCTCGAAAGAGCATCCCAGGACTGATTACGAGCTTACTGCTCAACCTATCGGATCTCCCAGGAATAAATTACATGCTACTACACAACCTACCACATATCCACGGCCTAAGAGTATCATCCTGATACTCATGATCAACCTGATCATCCTCGCACGGAGCACCATCCTGATGCTCATGATCATACTGACCATCATCATACAGTGCATCATCTTGACGCACACCATAATCATATGATCATCCTTATCATCATCATACATAGCATCATCCTGATCATCATCATACAGAACATCATCTAGAGTGTCGTCTTTATGCTCATCACACAACACTTACATCCACAGCCATGGAAAGGATCCTCCTACCACCATGCTTGGAATGGCTCCGGCAAATGTGTCCCATCACTTCCTCCTCGAAGTATCTTCTATCTGAAGAACACCAAGCCTCTCTCTGAAGTACTCAAACTTTACTTTGGCTAGTGGTTTGGTCAACATCTGTCGCAAAATACAGGAGCTTCACTACTCCTCTCTGCACCATATCCCTGATATAGTGATACTTGATCTCGATATGCTTCGACTTGTCATGGAACACCGGGTTCTCAGACAACTTCACACAACTTTGGTTTTCACAGAAGATACAAGTAGCATCCAACTGGAGATCAAGCAAATCAGACAGTAGCTTCCTTAGCCATACTGCCTCACAACTGGCCGAACAAGCTGCGGCATACTCTGCTTCGGTTGTACTCAGTGCTATGCAGGATTGCTTCCTGCTAAACCAAAAGATCACACGTGATCCCATATTGAAGCAGCACCCCGAAGTGCTCTTCCTATCTGTAACATTGCCTGCCCAATTTGAATCAACATAACCCTCCAGGTTAAACTTTTGATTCCCATCGTACTTGAGCCCATAATCAACCGTACCCTTCAGGTACCTCAGAATATGCTTTACAACAATCAAGTGAACATGTCTAGGATCCGTTAGGAACTGGCTCACAGTGTTCACAACAAAGCAAATATCTGGTCTCATGTTCATCAGGTACATCAAGGACCCAATCATTTGATGATACATCGTGGCATCAACCGAATCTGATGAACCATCACTCAATAGCTTCAAGTTCGATGCCATAGGTGTGGCCATGGCCTTGCAGTCCATCATCCTCAACCGCTTCAGGATATCTACTGCATACTTCCCTTGTCCAAGGAATATTCCATATGCACTCTGCCACATATCCATACCTAGAAAGTAATGCATCATACCCAATTCCTTCATCTCGAACTCGGCAGCAAGCTTCCTCTTCATGTCGGCAATCAACCTATCCTCACCTATCACAAACAGGTCGTCCACATAAAATAGGAGTATCACTGGATTTCCTTCCTCAACCTTGTAGTAAAGGTTGGAATCTGCTTTACTCTTGGTAAAGCCCAAACTGGTTAGTAAGCCTACTGTACCATGTCCTGGGTGCTTTCTTCAAGCCATACAAGGATTTCTTTAACTTTCACAGATATGACTGCCTGTCATGTGTCTCAAAACCGAGTAGCTGCTCCACATACACTTCCTCTTCAACTACACCATTCAAGAGAGTTGTCTTGACATCCATCTGGTGTATCTTCCACTTCATCACTGTAGCCAGAGCAAGTACTGTTCTGATGGAAGTGTATTTGGATACAGGTGCAATAGTTTCTTCATAATCTATCCCTTCTTTCTGGGAGAATCCACGAGCCACGAACCTTGCCTTGTATTTCTCTATGCTACCATCTGCAGCATGCTTGATCTTGTAGATCCACTTGGAAGTCACAACAGACTTCCCTTATGGTCTTGGGACCACATCCCAAACATCATTCTTCATGATCGACCGATACTCCTCGATAATGGTATCCTTCCATTACTGTATCCATGATCCTGGGAACTTCAGATTCTTCAATATCTTCAATAGGTAGTTTTCTTGAACTTCGTCGCTGGAACAAATGTCGTTGTCCTTCTTTTGTAGGTAATTGTACACGATCTTTCCTACAAGTCAAATTCAATTGCATGATTAGAAAATTCTCATAGTTTTCAAAAAAAAATCTTACACATAAGGACATATGTCATACAGTCATGCAATTATCTTAGCCAATGCTTCAATACAACATTCATCCATATCCTGTATTCATACGGTAACTTTTTAGATGCCTTCCATCTCTACCAGAACATTGTTAAGAGTGTGCACTACTCCCAACATGTCAACAAAGAGGTGTCATTCTAGATAAGTAGCAATGGAATGTTGTACAATACCATAGGCCACTTACCCATTACTATATTAGTAGTATCTTGTTCATTAATGCAACTTTTCTAAAATGCATAATATACATCCTAAATCTAGGAACATAAGTATGTACATGACTTAACAACATCATTTAAGTAATAATCTCTACAAGAAATGATAATTCAAATACTTATCTTTGTTTAGTTGTTGGGTGGACTCCCTCTCAATCTTTGCTTCCTTGCAGGAACTACTGGAGTGTGCTCCCTCTTGATCTTTGCTTCCTGGATTATCTGTCCTTGAACTTATATCCATCCTGGACCACTATGCATGCTTAAGTGTGCACTAGTGTCATCCTCAAGATCTCATACATAATCATACATTCATTAGTATAATCTCAATACTATCAAAACATTATGATTCTAAATAATCTTAAACATGTATGGTCATGGTCATTTCATACATAGGTAATTTATCACAAGCATTAGTATTTCAAGGTTTCAGGGAGGACTTCTTTTACTCATGCGTATTCTTATTTGACCATAGGACTCTTCTAGTTTGTCATATCATTAATCAAACTAAGAAGCATAACATGCATAAACCCATGATTACTCAAACTTATAACTTCATGAATAATCATTATCAATCATACAAATGTATACTTATATGACACCCTAACACAAGGTAGGATTCTAACTTGATATAGGAAAAACATACCTGGATTATCATGTTTGCGAGTTATGTCTAACATACCCAAACAATGTCTTCTTTGTTCTCTTCAATGATTTATAGACCTTGTGCTAGTGACCTGCATATCTCATAAGTTAAGCATTGTAGAACCAAATTTATGACAACCATGCTCAACAAGGTGGACATGAAATTTCTCTAAAACCAATTTGTTTTTCCCACCATTGGAAATCCGTTTGATTACTTAATATTTTAGCCTATATGTTGGTATTTAATTGAATGTATTTTTTCTTCACCTAATCTTTTGCATGAACTTATTCTAATACTTTTCATTATGATTTTAATATGATGTAGTGATGCTTTTGGTTCTTAGTTTCTTGTTCGGTGAGCCTCTTAAAATTCAAAGTACATAAAATACTTGAATATGAGATTAAAGAGAAGGATTAGTTACAATTTAGTTCTCTTCAAAATCTCACTTGTTTTTAGTTCCTACATAAATATCAAAGGCTAAACATTCGCCACAACAATATACCCAAAGTTATGGGGAAAATGGAAAAAATGTATGAATTTATTTTATAAATGTTGCATTATCATAGTGAGTTTTGCTAGTAAAATATTGCAGAAAGTTGTCCATCTATTTATTTCTCAACGCCTATGGTACTTTTTGAATCTACACATATATCAAAGGGCATTGATATTCCAAAATAGTATGTCCAAAGAACAACTCTCTCATCTACATTGAAATATTCATGATCAACTTGATGAGGAAATGGTTGGGGTGTCTCTATTAAATCTAAATCACATTTGAGATACTCGGTTATTTTCTAGTCTAGTGTGACTCTGATTGCGAATCCGTCGATTTTGATGGATCCGGGACGCCGGGTTTCATCTAGAGGAACCCCCACAGCATGCCTCCAAACCCCGAAAACAGTGCCAATGTGCCATCTCAGTAACTCGGGTTTTGCTCAGTGAAGGCCATGCTAATCTTGCTCAAGGGGTTCATTTCACATTTGAAGGCTCCCGAGTGTGCGTGGAAACCGTGGACATGTCCACAATGGACATACGCACATGTGGGACTTGACAGAACCCAACATCGCTCATCGGTTTGGGTTCCGTGACCCCGGAGCAAATCCTCAAAGTGTCCTTGAATGACCAAGGGGTACCCAACGCAAATGCCCGCAGCAGTAAAATCATGGCTCCGTTCGCAAATATGTCGATTTCGATGGATTGGGGACACCAGGTTTTAGCTAGGGGATGCCCCACAGCGTGCCTCCAACCCCTGGAAACGGTTTTATTGTGCCATCTCAGTAACTAGGGTTTTGCTCAGTGAAGGCCATGCCAATCTTGCTCAAGGGGGTCATTTATGATCCGAAGGCTCCTGGGTGTGCGTGGCCATCATGAACACATCCACAATGGCCATGTGCATGTGTGGGAGCTGATGGAACCCAGGTCCACTCGCCGATTTGGGTTCCGTGACCCTGGAGAAAATCCTCAAAGTGTCCATGAATGGCCATGGGGTGCCCGATGAAAATGCCCACAACAGCAAAATCGTGACTCTGGTCGCGAATTCGTTGATTCCGATGCATCCGAGATGTCAGGTTTCAGCTAGGGGACCCCCCACAGCATGCCTCCAACCCCTAGAAACGATGTTATTGTGCCATCTCATTAACTAGGGTTTTGCTCAATGAAGGCCATGCCAATCTTGCTCAAGGGGGTCATTTATGATTCGAATGATCCTGGGCGTGCATGGACATTGTGAACACGTACATAATGTCCAAGTGCACGTCTTGGACCTGACGAAACCCAGGTCCGCTCGTTGGTTTGGGTTCCATGACCCCAGCGCAAATCCTCAAAGTGTCCCTGAATGGCCACGGGGTGCCCGACGAAAATGCTCGCAGTAGCAAAATCGTGACTCCAATCGCACATCTGTCGATTCCGATGGATCTAGGACACCAGGTTTCAGCTAGGGGACCCTCCACAGCATGCCTCAAACCCCCAGAAATGTGCCAATGTTCCATCTAGGTAACTAGGGATTTTCTCAATGAAGGCCATGCCAATCTTGCTCAAGGGGGTCATTTATGATCTGAAGGCTTCTGGGTGTGCATGACCATCCTGTACACTCCCACAATGGCCATGTGCATGTGTGGGAACCGACGAAAGCCGAGTTTGCTCGTCGGTTTGGGTTCTGTGACCCCAGAGCAATTCCTCAAAGTGGCCTTGAATGGCCACAGGGTGCCCAACCAAGATTCCCGTAGCACCAAAACCGTGGCTCTGTTCATGAATCCGTCAATTGCAGTGGATTTGGGATGCCAAGTTTCAGCTAGGGGACCCCCCACATCGTGCCTCCAACCCTCAGAAATGGCGTTATTGTTCCATCTTAGTAACTAGGGTTTTGCTTAGTGAAGACCATGCCAATCTTGCTCAAGGGGGTCATTTATGATCTGAAGGATCCTAGGCGTGCGTGGCCACCATGACCACGTCCACAATGGACATACACACACGTGGGAGCTGACAGAAGCTGACTATGTTCACTGGTTTGGGTTCCGTGACCCTGAAGCAAATCCTCAAAGTGTCCTGAATAGCCACGGGGTGCTTGACCAAAATGCCCATAAAAACAAAACCTTTACTGTGATCGTGAATCCGTCAATTCCTATGGATCTGGGACACTGGGTTTCAGCAAGGGGACCCCCCACACCGTGCCTCGAAGTCTCGGAAATGATGTTATTGTGTCATCTTTGGAACAAGATTGGCATGGCCTTCACCAAGCAAAACCCTAGTTCCAGAGATGGCACATTGGAACCATTTCCGGGGGTTGGAGGCACGCTGTGGGGGGTCCCCTAGTTGAAACTTGGTGTCCTGAATCCATTGGAATGGAAGAATTCACGAACGGAGCCACAGTTTTGGTGCTATGGGAATTTTTGTCAGGCACGCCATGGCCATTCAGGGACAGTTTGAGGATTTGCTCCAGGGTCACAGAACCCAAACCGACGAGCGGACTTGGGTTCTATTAGCTCCCACACGTGCACATGGCCATTGTTGTGTGTTCACGATGGCCTTGCACGCTCGAGAGCCTTCGAATCATAAATGAACCCCTTGAGCAAGATTGGCATGGACTTCACTAAGCAAAACCCTAGTTACTGAGATGGCACATTGGAACCATTTCTAGGGGTTGGAGGCACGCCGTGGGGGACCCCTAGCTGAAACCCGGCGTCCCGGATCCATCGGAATCGACGTATTCATGATCAGAGTCATGATTTTGTTGCTGCAGGAATTTTCGTCAGGAACCCAATGGCCATTCAGGGACACTTTGAGGATTTTCACCCCGGTAACGGAACCCAAACCAGAGAGCGGACTTGGATTTTGTAATGTCTCTTTTTTGAAATCTATTAAAATGGTGAAATTTTCAACTTTTTCCAGTAGTTCGACCTTTGACTAATATTGGTCTCTTGGTCTCCAAATGCTCCCAAATTGTTATAGAAGGTGTATGTATGATATTGGGACATAATTATTAGGTTCAAGGATTCTTTAGATTCTTCAAGAGGCTTCTGAAACTCTCCTTTAAGTTATTCCCAAAGTAGGGAGTTTGACTAGCAATTTCTTTTTGACTAGTATTAGTCTCTTGGTGTACAGATGACTCCAAATGCTCCCAAATTGTTACAGAAGGTGTATAGATGATATTATGACATCATTATTAGGCTAATTGATTCTTTAGAGTCTTCAAAAGGCTTCTGCAACTCTCCTTTAAATTCTGGCCAAAGTAGGGAGTTTGACTAGTAATTTGGGGTTCAAATCCCCATGGGGTAGATGCTGGAAATGGCTCCCCAAATGCTATTGGACCCTCTCTAATTTCTGAACAGAGGTAGGGGATATCTAGGAGACATCAATATAGTCTCATATGCATCACCATTCATTTTATTAAGTATGCTACAACCCTCTCCAATCAGATGCAAAAAGACTAGTTTCGACCTTGGCGGAAATGATAGGCAATCTTCTCCAAATGATATAAAAGTGGACAATATGAATCCAAAATGCTATGCAATAAAAATGAAACTTGTATAACAGATAAATAACAGTCCATACATCATTAAATCATCAATATTTCACTGGTCCATTCGAATACATCAACATATCATTGGCATACATCAACATAGTGGGGAAATTGGCACCATTTGCTCATTAATAATCAGATTTACATAGTTCCACTTGGAATATAGACTTGAATACATTCAGAACATGAATAAAAGAGAATTTGCATCATATTATAAAATAATTAAGCATTAGAAGCTCCCCCAAAGAGAACAATATCCCACCAAGTGCGCAATTCTTCAAGGATCATGAATATGCCAAATAGAAGAATGGTTGTAGAAGCAAGCTGAAAGAGATGTGTCCATGAGTTTCCCTGTAGCTTCAACCTATACAAAAATAATCCATTAAATATACAAATGAAAGGTCTGAATGGCCTTTCCAATTACCAACTAGGATGGGTATCTTTCACCCTCGAAATTGGTGCTAAGGCAAGTAGAGTAGCACTCCACTAGCTCTCCTCTCCAAATACAAAATGCAAATTCTAAAATGATAAAAAGCTACCATCCTTCTTTGTTATTATATTTTATAAGATTATAAGGTCCTCCATGGGTCGAATTCCTCCCAAGAGCTTCATGCCAACTCAATTTGGGAAGAGATTCCCAAGTATGCCACTTGTCCTTCCAATTCTAGCCCTCTCCTTCTCCAAATCTGAAATGGTGTCTCTTTGGCTTCCTTAACTCACTTGAGCACCCTCTTCATTTTTGGGTCTATTGGAAAACACCCAATCATCATAGGTCTTCAAAAGGAATGGCCTTTTGTGTATCTTCCTTCAAAGCAAGATATGCTTGATATTGTTGGGGAAAGGTTTTATATGTTGCTCTCCATCTTTGTAACTCATTCATAGAATTATCCTTTGGTAGTGTGACACACTCATCTTCATAAAATTCAATGTCATAAGAATAACCCTCTTTCCTTATGAAATTGTAAGAAGTATTGCATGATGGCACCTCTTCCTCTAACCATTCACATTCTGATTCATATTGCTCACAATCATCTGCATGCTGCTCATAAGCATTGTACTCATAGGATTCATCATAATAGGAAGACATGGCTGCAAATTATTCTTCAATGTATGAAACTAATCCGCAGGTGAAAGGACCATGCTTTGATACCACTGTAATGTCCCTTTTTTGAAATATATTAAAATGGTGAAATTTTCAACTTTTTCCCCTAGTTCGACCTTTGACTAGTATTAGTCTCTTGGTCTCCAAATGACTCCAAATGCTCCCAAATTGTTATAGAAGGTGTATGGATGATATTAGGACATAATTATGAGGTTCAGGGATTCTTTAGAGTCTTCAAGAGGCTTCTTCAACTCTCCTTTAAGTTCTTCCCAAAGTAGGGAGATTGACTTGCAATTTCTCTTTGACTAGTATTGGTCTCTTGGTCTCCAAATGACTCCAAATGCTCCCAAATTGTTACAGAAGGTCTATAGATGATATTAGGAAATCCTTATTAGGTTAATTAATGCTTTATATTTTTCAAAAGGATTCTGCAACTCTCCTTTAAATTCTGTCCAAAGTAGGGAGTTTGACTAGCAATTTGGGGTTCAAATCCCCATGGGGTAGATGCTGGAAATGGCTCCCCAAATGTTATTGGACCCTCTCGAATTTATGAACAGAGGTAGGGGATATATAGGGGAAATCAATATAGTATCATATGCATCACCATTCAATTTATTAATTCTGATACAACACTCTCCAATCATATGCAAAAAGACTAGTTTCGACATTGGGGGAAATGATAGGCAATCTTCTCCAAATGATATAAAAGTGGACAATATGACTCCAAAAGCTTATGCACTGAACATGAAACTTGTATAAAAGATAAATAAAAGTCCATAAATCATTAAATCATCAATATTTCATTGGTCCATTCGAATACATCAACATATCATTGGCATACATCAACATAGTGGGGAAATTGGCACCATTTGCTCATTAATAATCAGATTTACATAGTTCCACTTGGAATATCGACTTGAAGACATTAGGAACATGAATAATGGATAATTTAAATCATATTATAAAATAATAAAGCATTATAATCTCCCCCAAAGAGAACAATATCTCACTAAGTGTGCAATTCTTCAAGGATCATGAATATCCCAAGAAATAGAAGAATGGTTGTAGAAGAAATTTGAAAGAGACGTGTCCATGAGCTGCCATGTAGATTCAACCTGTAAAAAAATACTCCATTAAATATTCAAATGAAAGGTCTGAATGGCCTTTCCAATTACCAACTAGGATGGGAATCTTTCACCCTCGAAATTGGTGCTAAGGCAAGTAGAGTAGCACTCCACTAGCTCTCCTCTCCAAATGGAAAATGCAAATTTTAAAATGATCAAAAGATACCATCCTTCTTTTTTATTGTCTTTTATAAGCTTCTAAGGTCCTCCATGGGTCGAATTCCTCCCAAGAGCTTCATTCCAACTCAAGTTGGGAAGAGATTCCCAAGTATGCCACTTGTCCTTCCAATTCTAGCCCTCTCCTTCTCCAAATTCGAATTGGTATCTCTTTGGATTCCCTAACTCACTTGAGCGCCCTATTGGAGGATATTTTTAGCCCTGACATGTCATATATGTCATTTTTCAGCCTTCAGGTCTAATTTGTGTCATAGGTGTCATAGCATCTTCATCATTGTTGTCATAGAGCTAGGGAATCTAGCCCAAGTGTCTCACTAGCTCCAAAATGCCTCTTCCTCTTCCAAGGGAGTTACTCTTCCACTCCAATTCGACCTTAATTGAGCCATGCCAAGTATATTGACCTTCCAACTCATCCCAAGAATGTTGGGATTCTTATGGATTCGAAATGACAAGAGGAGGATGCCATGTGGCATAGAAAATCTAGCTTGTGTGGGTCCCACATCGTCCATGTGTCTTCATGATCAATTGCCACTTTGATTTTCCCTTTTATTTATTTATTTAACTCATTTATTAAATATTTATGCCATTATAATGTTCAAAAATCATTTATTATCCCTCTTATTTCAAATCCCAAAGCTTCCACCCCCCAACTTAGGGAACTAGTAATTTTCCTCCATGGCAGTTCATTGGGATGGGTATATTACAACTTTGAATTGGGAATTTCTCTTAATGTGACCCACCTTGTCCATTTGGATCTAATTTCAAATTATTACTAACTAAGACTTCATCCTTGGCATTTATTTGACCCTTAGCATCCATTTGACAAACTGTCATGAGTATGGCCAAGGGGCTTAGGCCACTGTGACCCAATGCCAAATTTTGGTACATGACAGGTTCCGTCAGCTCCCACACGTGCGTATGGCCATTGTGGACATGTCCACAGTGGCCACGCACGCTCGGGAGCCTTCAGATGAGAAATGACCCCCTTGAGAAAGATTGGCATGGCATTCACTGAGCAAAACCCTAGTTACTGAGATGGAAAAATAACACCGTTTCCGGGGGTTGGAGGCATGGTGTGGGGGGTACCCTAGCTACCTGGCATCCCAGATCCATCGGAATCGATGGATTCACAAACGAAGCCACGATTTTGTTGCTGCGGGCATTTTCGTCGGGCACCCCGTGGCCATTCAAGGACACTTTGAGGATTTGCTCTGGGGTCACAGAACCCAAACCGACGAGCGGAGTCAGGTTCCGTCAACTCCCACACATGCATTTGTCCATTGTGGACGTGTCTACGGTGGCCACTCACGCCCGTGAGCCTTCGGACGTGAAATTACCCCCTTGAGCAAGATCGGCATGGCCTTCACTAAGCAAAACCTTAGCTCCAGAGATGGCACAATAGCATCGTTTCTGAGACTTCTAGGAACGGTGTGGGGGATCCCCTAGCTGAAAGTCGGTGTCCTGGATCCATCGAAAACGACGGATTTGTGGTCGGATTCACGGTTTGGGTGCTACAACATTTTGGTCGGGCACCCCGGGGCCATTCAGGGATAGTTTGAGGAATTACTTTGGGGGCACGGAACCCAAACCGACAAGCGGACTTGCGTTCCGTCAGCTCCCGCACGTGCATGTGGCCATTGTGGATGTGTTCACGATGGCATGCATGCCCGAGAGCCTTCGGATGATAAATGACCCCCTTGAGCAAGATTGGCATGGCCTGCACTGAGCAAAACCCTAGGTCCGGAGATGGCACATTGGCACCGTTTCCAGGGGTTGGAGGCATGTTCTGTGGGGGGGATAGCTTAAAACCGGCGTCCCGGATCCATCAGAATAGATGGATTCGGGATCGGAGTCACGGTTTTGATGCGTAGGCATTTTCGTCGGGCACCCTGTAGCCATTCAGGGATACTTTGAGGATTTTCTTCGGGGTCACAGAACCCAAACCGACGAGCATAACTGGGTTCCGTCAGCTCCTACACGTGCACGTGGCCATTGTGGACGTGTTCTCGATGTCCATGCATGCCTGGAAGCCTTCGGATCATAAATGACCCCCTTGAGCAAGATTGGCATGGCCTTCACTGAGCAAAACCCTAGTTACTAAGATGGTACATTTGCACTGTTTCTGGGGATTGGAGGCACGTCGAGGGGGGGGCCTAGCTGAAACCCGACGTCCTAGATCCATTGGAATCAACGGATTTGCGATCGTAGTCACATTTTTACTGATGCGGGCATTTTTGTCGAGCACCCCGTGGCCATTCAGGGACACTTTGAGGATTTGATCTGGGGTCACGAAACCCAAAACAGAGAGCGGAGCTGGGTTCCGTCAGCTCCCAAACATGCACATGGCCATTGTGGATGTGTTCACGATGGCCACGCATGCCCGGGAGCCTTCATATCATAAATGACCCCCTTGAGCAAGATTGGCATGGCCTTCACTGAGAAAAACCCTAGTTATTGAGATGGAACAATAACATCATTTCCGGGGGTTGGAGGCACGCTGTGGGGGGTCCCCTAGCTGAAACCCGACGTCCCGCATCCATCAGAATCGATGGATTCACGATCGGAGTCACGGATTTGCTACTACGGGCATTTTCATCAGGCACCTCGTGGCCATTCAGGGACACTTTGAGGATTTGTTCGGGGTCATGGAACCCAAACCAGCAAGCGGACCTGGGTTCCGTCAGATCCCACACGTGCATGTGGCCATTTTGGATGTGTTCATGATGGCCATGCACACCTAGGAGCCTTCGGATCATAAATGACCCCCTTGAGCAATATTGGCATGGTTTTCATTGAGAAAAACCCTAGTTACTGAGATGGCACAATAACACCATTTCTGGGGGTTGGAGGCACGTTATGGGGGGTCTCCAAGCTGAAACCTGGTGTTCTGGATCCATCGGAATCGACATATTCACGAACGGAGCCATGTTTTTGTTGCTGCGGTCATTTTCGTCGAGCACCCCTTTGCCATTTAGGGACACTTTGAGGATTTTCTCTAGCAGCATATACTTTAGAAGATGACACACAATTAGTTTATTGCAAAAGGGGGACATGACGAAATTCGGTGAAGTATCTAGTGAAATGACATATGAAAAATGGTTATGTAAATGTTGCTAATGAGATTAAATGATTCCATACTTGCTTGAGTCTTTCGACATTAATCTGTGCTTACCATCGACATAAAATATATCAAAAAATTATTTTTCTGCTTTGTTTTAAAATGAAATCTACTAACATGAATTCTTAGTTATTCTAGATCTACTTGACATATGAGATTCCTCCATATTGATCCACCCCTTTCTGTATTTACTATTAGTCTATTTGGCATTTTCCAATGCCTAGTGTTATTCCAACATCTTTGTAATTCATTTTTATTTTGACGACTTAATGAGAAATATGGTTCTGACATCTTGAGCTATTGCCCAATGCCTATCAAATTTCAATGCATCTATGTGTCTCATTGTGATTTGTGAATGACAAATGTGTACTCATTAATGTGTATTGATTCGAATTTCTATTGAATATTATGAAATGTTATAATATAATATGATTTTTCAATCTTGTTTATGCATGTGAAGTTTTCCTAAAGGGATGGAAACTTGAATTGGAGTGGTTGGTGTTCAACATCAATGTATTGTAATAGTAACTTAAATATAACTCAAACATCAAATAAATGATATAAGATAACGATATCAAATAAAATATCTAACATGAATAACATTAGACATGCAAGAATAAACAATCACGTGACTATACTATGTACCTCAATCAATTAGGCCTTCTGGATCCTCTCTGTTTTTTATTGTCTCAAACAACCTCTCGTGCTCCACATGAGGTAGTAAGTAGCGTACCTTGTTTGATGACTTCGTTGACATTGTTTGTAGTTGGATGTTTGTACCTGTTATCACCAATCTTGTAGTTGCCCCTACAGATGGATCCAAGGTGGATGGTAGAGGGGATAGGAAACTAAAGTGGTGAACCAAGAGAGCCCTAGTTCCCAAAAGGATGGTTTTCATGCCAACCAAGGCACTCTTCGCTTTAGCTATCAAATCCAAGATAGCAAGGGGGAGACCCAGATCTACTCCCGATAGGAGAGATCAACCCAATCACCAGATCAAATCAATTTAATGAAGTACATAGGGTGACAGGTATGGAACCCTAGAATTAAGGAAGTAGGACCACTAGGGAGGCTTAGGAAAGGTGTGATCTGATAAGGAAAGATAACACACGGTGATTCTAGGATTAAGTATGATTCCAGGATTCAAATCTAGTTTCAAATGGTCAAAATCAACTGCCTTGGGAAACGTGACCCTTAAAACAGGGAAAGTATCCCAAATCAGAGATCTGTCAATTAGGGATTTCTAGCTATGCTTGATGAAAGGATATGATAGTATTTAAGTGTGCAAGCAACCAAACAAAGATCAACCCACGAGGAAAACTAACAACCTAGGAAAGTCATGAGGTCTTGGAGAAGGATCGGTGTCTTGGAAATTGGGCCAAATGGAGTCAGATGTCCACCAAAATATAGATCAGGGTTGTTAAGGTGCAAATCAAGGTGGGTTTGAAGATCAAGAGCATCCAATGGATAGATCTTAGTAGATCTGAGATCGAAAGTACATCACCCAATGACCCAAGTGGGGCACAACCCTCAAAATGAGGAATGGGGCCCACAAGGAAGAAATCAAAGAACTGAGGTACTAGGGGTAGGTTATCAAGTGAGAGGAGTTCAAATCAAGCTGGATCTCACCTACCCAGATCTTGGAACCTAGCAAACACCCTCTCTCAGGAAGTGCGACCTCCCTTCGAGAGGCTAAAGTGCCTTGGGAAAGGCGTCAAATGGAAGCCAATCCACACCAAACTATAGATCCGAATTGTTGTGGATGCTATAGAGGTGGGTTTTCAATATATTACCCAAAAGCTTACTAGATCCAAGTAGATATGAGAAAATATAAAATGAGGGTTTTAATCAATGAGTGGATGAGTTTGATGACATTAGACGTGGTGAGAGAATTCCTTTTACTGTTAGGGATGGTTTGCCTTAACTGACCATAATTGAGAAAGGGAAATCCAAGGGCTTGCACCTATTTATCCATGGGAAAACTGTCCTACGACAGTTGCTGTGGCTGAAGCCAATGAGGAATCCAAGGTGTCCCACTATTATGATGTGGATGATTCCTTATCTCACTTATCCTTAGAAGATGGTAATTTAAGTCGAATTCATGATAACTCTCTAAGTTGGGAAGATGATGCTTTAATTAATGATGCACCTGAAGGAGATTTTAACTTAAACAACCTTGCTATTTTTCAAACTCCTTCAGATTCTCAAAACAATGTTTTATCTGCATATCCTCGTGTCCTTGATTTTCTTCTACAACCTGAGTCATCTAGTCATCATAGTCATGATCCTTCTCACATTCCTAGTTTTTCGGAATCTCATTCTGAGTTAGTTTCCACTGGGTTGGAAAATATGCGCATTCCTGTCCCTTCAGAGGAAGGCTCTAGTCGTAATACTGTCATATCCCATGAGCCACCTCTCTTGGAAGAACGCAGATATTTCTGGACTGTAGGAGATGTTGTCAAAAATGTAGTGTCTCCTCATGAGGATGAGCCTAGTGAAAGAGTCCAAGAGATGAGAAGAGAGATTTGAGAAGTCCATGTTAGTAGGATATCCATTTCTATTGATGGTGGTATTTCCAAAGTGAATGCAGTCCCTCCTAGGAGGAACTCAAACATTTTCACCCTGCAACCGTGAAACCTTGCTGAAATCCATCCTATGCCTATACGGAACATTGGAGTTGTTCCTGATTCTGTCAACAGGAATAGATTTCCTACGGGAAGTCAAGTTGTCATCCCGAACCACTTATTGCATATCAGATCGGGACAGGTTGATGATCTTTGGGTTGGACCATTCACGGTAGAGCAGTGTTTTGGTGACATGTGTTTCTTGACTACTTGTAGTGGATGACGTATTTTGTTTCCTATCAACCAAAGGAAGTTCAGGGATTATATCCCAGACCTCACTTAGTGGTCTCCTTTGCTTGTCGTGCCTTGCCTGGTAGATTAGAGTAGGTAAGACCTGAATAAGCTTGCTTGGGCAGTTGTTAGTTTTTTTCAGCCATTGATTCTGGCACCTTTTTGTCTTTTCCTAAGCTCACTTTTGAAGCTCTTTATGTAGTCCTAAGTACTTGCCATTTTCTTTTCCTACACAATAAAAAAAAAATTCAAGTTATGGTAGTAGATTATGTTTATTTTCTACATTTATATTTCATGCATTTCAGTTTTAGTATTGTTGTTTATTTGAGATTTATATATATATATATATCCATGCATTGTTCTGACATCCGGTCTGTGATTTTGGTATAGCTCTGTCCATTTTGCAGATAGTAGGTGATATGTTGGTAACAGTTGCAGAGATAGAGTGTTTGATCGAGGATATGAGTAGCAGAGCGCGAGGACCAGAGATTCTGAGGTTCTCAAGCACTCTTTTCAACAGAGCACTTCTCCCAGCTGGAGCTAGATGTTATCACATATATAGTAGACGGCTACCATACACTATTTTTCAGATTCCAGTACACTTTTCAGCCAATTCCCTTACATTGAGATGCTGAGATGAGCATCTATCATGGATCATGACTATTACATGGACAACATATTTGTTCCCCATGCCATGACTGAGTTTCAAGACACTCAGAGAGATGACCGATGTAGCCATTTAGCCATTTATACAGAGCAATCAGTATTGCCCAGAGTTACAGCAACAATTTCATAGGACAGATATTGGTTCAGACTATGTGCATTTAGGTATATGACTCAGTAGGTATATTCTGGTGTTATGGTTATATTGCTTTTATATTCATTCTTGTAGCATGTCTTAGCATTTAGTATCATGATCTGGCGATCATATAGATATGTGGACCTGGTTGTACTTTTATATATACTATATTGTCCCCACTCAGACTTAGAAGTTCACTACCCATACTCATTGGTTTTACCCTCCCTAGGGAGACTAGAGGTGATCATTCCGACCATACTTTTGCTTGCTAGTGTTGGTCTCATTATTCATTGTCTTCACCCATCCATTACCTACCAATTTGTTTATTACCCTGAATTACTACTTGACTAGTGGCATGGAGGACCTTCCCCCGCTTTAGCCTTTGTGTTGGATGAGCTTCCCTGTTTATTTGTGTCTCGGCTCTAAGTTGGTGACAAAACTTACCTTTAGTGAGTTGGATTGTAGTCCTAAATCATTCTAGTCGGTTGTCCCAATGTTTGGCACTGGTACGAAGTCCCTCTAGTTGCTTAAGATGTGTTGGCTAAAACTGAAAGTTCATGTACTACTTATGGAAAGTTATGTAAATTCGCCTAGGAAACTGTAAACTCTAGAATGTGTTTATCAACACACGTGAGTAAAGGGCAAGAGTAATGAAACGCTAATAAATACTCCTTGAATAGTATAATGAAAGGTCCAAAAAGTAATGGTTCTTAAACTCTATATCTAAATGATTTCCGACCTTATATGTCTATGTACAAACATGCCCTGGATGCAAGCTACAATTAGTTGTGCTTCTCAGCACACATGAGATCCGAAGGGTTCTGTAGGCCAAAAAGGCCATGAAATGAAATCAATGGATCATAATGAACTTGGATCATCTTTTATAAAAGTAGACATGAAGCCTAAGTTGAATAAGCACTCTTTGAACAACTCACCCATCTGTGAGACACTGCCATCCCCAGTGTTACTGCTTGTCCAACATATGTTAGAGTGTGTATTCCCTTTCCATTTCCAAAGTGTCACAATGTCAAGTCAATAGTCATCCCTTAGCCGAACCTTTTAACTTTTAGCCCTCACCCTTCACTAGCAAATTGATCACAACTGTGAAGTGAGTATGGTCTTGAAAGTCTGGCCTGAGTAATAATAATACTTAATGACTTTATATATTTGGTTTTAGATCGCTAGTAATGATTAATTCTTGTTATAATTGTTACTTGAATGAGTTGTAGAGCATGCATTAACCTTTGACACTTACAGCAGTATTATGATACCCTGAGTTATATTTTGGGTCATGTTGACTTGGTCAAACCCAGTTTGACCAAAATTCAACCACAGGACATGAGGTGGCAGACCTTAGATGATACAGAGATATGATATATGGTTTGGTACAGGTCACCAGGTGGTTCTATGCAGTGGTTTCAGGCTTATGATGATGATTTGTGCTTTTCAACACTTTTACAGATTATTATTATTTGGTCTGTCAGATATGATGGATCTTTATTTTTGATCATGCAGAGATCTATATGGTGTATGAGTACACATATTAGATGGATTTGGGATCTCTAAGTCCAATGAGACAATCTGTTTTCAGTTCAAGGTAGTTACAGTGATTTTTAGCCTCAGTTGGTTATCCTAGTGCAGTTTTGGCTTGTCAGTTGGCCTATCAGAGCAGTGGTTGGTTTTGATTGGTTTACCTAGGGAGTTGTGCATGGAGGGGGTGGTCCAACCACTTTTTATTACCATATTAAACCCCTCCCAGAGAGCCTGGTGGGCTCACCTTGATAGCGCAGGCACTCCAAGAGGCAGTTTGGGCATGTTCACATTTCCCGAGGCAGTTAAAAAATGGTAAAAATGGCTACTGAAGGATTCGATTTGGGATACTAAGGAAAGTGATTAGCATGGGATGATGTTTTATGATGAGTGGGATGTATTACACACCCTCTCCAACAGTTTCAGCTTTCAGTGGGGCCTACACTCATCACTCCGACACTTTTTGTGGATTTCTGGAGCCTCCTAAGGCTCACGACTTTTCCAGAGAGGCATGATTTGGTGCTTAGAGAATTATTTTATTGATATTGTGCCATGGGGATTGACAAAGGGTGTTAGAAATTACCCCTTGGACCCACCATGAGTTAGATCTTATATTTTATCATTGATATTTGGTGGGACCCCTTCTCCTAGGGCGATTTGGTCCATTGATGTATTACTTTATTATTGATCCATGTACTTTTATGTTGAGCTCATCTCAACCATTGATTAGATAATTTTGATCTTTTAATCTTAGCCATCCATTCAAAAGGTCCTTAGGGTTTTGGTATCTCTCCATCCTATTTAAAGGAGAGAGATTCTCATTGTAAAGGGTCTTTGGCTCTTGGAATCTTGATAATAGAAAAACTTCTTGTGGAAATTCTTGGGTCTCCTTTGCATGTGATATTCTTCAATGGTGATTGGAAAGTCTATTGCATCCTAGCATTTGAGTATTTGTGGTGATATCTATATTTTCGTGGAAACTTTGTCTTGTCTACAGGAGGGCGACTTCACTTGGGCATTTTTGCAGGGCTTCCTCAACTCGCTTGCTTGGCTTCGCTCGTATCAGGGGGTTATCATTAGTATCATTGTGATCTATGGTTTCATATTATTATTTCTCTTGTAGCATTTGTCTATTTCTATTGATGCATCAAATCTGATATTGTTGTTGTTTTTTGTGCAGGAGAGAGGGTGCATTGGCTTCCTTGGGCAAATCGATTTCCATAGAATACTCATCCATATCTTCTCAAATTGATCGGGAAGGCATAGATCATCATCATTAAGGTATCTACAAGTTTTCCGAGGTAAGATCTGCAAGTTTGTTCTTCTTTTCTTGGTTCCAATCCATTGGCATCTTTATTTTACTATCAAAACCCTCATTTAAAATAATTGGAAAATTCTCTGGCACAAATGGAAAGGTTTACTGGAAAAACTTTTCTGGGTATTGTAGATCGGGTCAAACCCTAGGTGGGTTCTCCAAGGTGTCAACTTTAGAGGACTCCCTAAGGCCCATTTCCCAAGGCACTGATTTCCTAAACCCTCGTGACTTTCCTGAGAGAGTTGGTTTGCATGTTGTTTGATGCCCTAACTGAGACTTTTGTGATTTGATACTGTCATACTTGTCAATCAAGTCCATCCATTGGTACTAGATAGCCCCAATCCTGTTCTTAACCTCCCTGCATTGGACATGGTTCCCAAGGCAGTGGATTTTCATATCAATTGCTGGTACCATTGATTATGGATCTAGTAATTAATCTCATAAGTCACTTGTATTTTCACATTTGATCAATTTCATATCTTATAAGCCTCTTGATCCAATCCATTACTCACCTTGTGACTTCATCCATATATCTAGGGTTCACCACACCTAACACCTTACGCACTTCATTGTGTTTGATTTGATCTGGTGTCCTGGTTTGATCTCTCCTATCGAGAGTAGATCTGGGTCTCCCCCATTGTTGTATTAGGTTAGGACAACATTAAGTGAATATTGCCTCGATTGGCATGACAACCATCCATTTGGGAGTCGACGCTATCTTGGTTCACCTCTTTGGTTGTCCATCCCCTCTACCATCCTTTACGGATCCATCTATAGGGGCAGCTACAAGTTTGGTGATAACAGTACCAACAATTAAGTGCATAAAGAGATACACCCGTGAACCTGATCTATAATCCGTGTATGTGTAGCCATTTCTCTTTAGTCCCTTTCCATCTAATGTAATATATTCCCCCTGAACAACCATCGAGCCAGTCGGAAAGGTAATTCCTTCACTATCGATTAATGATATGAGGAGGGTTTGCTTCCCCTAGATGCATCATTCCAACCAACAATTCGTGTCAATTGCACTGTCTGTCAGGGCGACAACTGCGTAGATGTGTCCTGCAAAAATGCATTTTACAGTCATATTCCAACAAGTAGTGGTTTGATAACTTGAATAATTACAAATACAAGGGGGGAACCGGGATATGAATGCATAAATGTTTATCTGGCTGTACAAGATCAGATATATGATCATATTCATTCGAAATAGAGGACTAGCCTTCCTCTAACTGGGTTGTTTCAACAACTGCACGTGGGTCCACTATAAGTGATACATGATCCCATTCATCAACCCAATCCATTGATTCACACTCATCCCACTCACAACTGCTGCAAGGCCCACAAAAGCAAGCAAGTCTCTGCATCCATATTTCAAATAAGGGGTTGTTTGAGCTTCAAACCGAATGAAATCCACAAGTTCCTTGTACAATACTACAACTTTAAGAAGTGATCGATCTATATCTACCACATGCCAGAAATTTCTTACAACATGTCCTCTACCTGTTGGTATGTGCTGCTCTATGGTTTGATCTGAAATTTTTGCAGAGCACCATTGAACTATGGATTCTGCATCCTGAATATGAGGTTTTGTCATACACATCATCTCCTCCCTTCATAGGGAAGTTTTGAGACATGCTCCAACCCCGTCATGCTCTCCCTTCCATGCCCAGTCTCAAAATAATTCTAGATATGCAGCACATCATAAGTCGTGTGCAAAATACTCAAACACTGGAATACACGTGCATTTTTGAACTGGCTTGCAAAACCATCTGACCATATCCAATGCTGATCCATTTGTATACCTTTCTCCTTCAGCTGATCATAGAAAATTATGAAGAAATGATGCACATAATGCAGGTCATGGCACCTGTCGTCACTGATGTAGAAGTTGGTCTCTTTCAATATTATCCTCATGTCATTACTGCTCTCTATACGTGATATGGACCATTATGCTAACTTGGTCTGAATGGTAGTATTGACTTTGAATCTCATTCTGTGGCTGCAGGGTGTAGTTTTCAGCAAAGTCCACAACCGACAATATTGTGCCATTGGGAAAGGTGTCCTTGCACTGTCTGTATTGTTCATCTTGCCATTGTGCTACATGGACATGTTGTACATACTGCTCGGTCTTTTGGTAGAATTCCTTCATGAAATCGCAAATTTGTACCTGGTGCCACAAAACGAAGGGCATTAATACAACATGAAATTTGCAATCTGGATATATATGTACAAATTCAACATGTATAGTATGAAAGTATGCAAACTTAGATTACCTGTGACTTCACCAATGCAATTTTTTTGCTTTCCTTCGCACTATCTACTTGATATGTTATGTACTTGAAGTTCTGCATTTCCACTGACATCCTCCCAAATTCTTGCTCCTCGGTTTCATGCCATGCAGTGGCTCAATAATGCAAATCCACTGCACCTGGAACATGTCCCATATAAACATGATCTTTTATAATATTTTTGTCCTTCAGGTCTTGGACACATTATGTTATGTATAAATTCTCTGGATGCATTCGGTGGTTGTAACGATGGGCATTCCTGCACAATGATAGTATGCAAATCACAAAATATATGTCTATATGTATCATAATAGTACTCAAATTCTACATGGTATCTACAACAACATGTGTTGTGATCAATGAAATTCTAACATACTAGGGTTTGCATTTTTCAAAGGACCTTTGGACCAAGTTCAATTGTGTGTGCTCATTCTTGAACCTCTCATAGAGTTCTGTTTGTGTCGTGTCAAGGAAGTGCTTGACATGGGGTTCACACCCCTTAAGACCTTTTCTCAACTTTAACCTATCTCTTTGATTCGATGACGGTCTAGTGTTATCATGCCAAAACTTTTGTACTAGTTCTTTAACAACATCAATAAGTTTCATGTCTAAACGAGGTAACCTACCAACAAAGGCCCAACAATATTTTTGTCCTGGGGTCTCAAGTTTTTCTCTAATAGAAGAATACTTTTGAAGAGTCTTTCTATCTACTTTAAATATGTTACATGTGTGTGATAGCAGGCGACGTTGCCTTGTGTATTTGCCTACAATCGATTCTGACAGTACACGAGGGTCGCATTAAAATATTTTGTGCAAGAAGTTTTTCCAATCAAATTAAATGCAGATTGTAGATTTCTAACAACATGATCGTTGGCCTCTGAACTTCTAACTACCTTTATGCCCAAAATTCTCCTAACATGAGCTAGACAATGTGATTTTAACAAAGCCAGAAAACAATTGACATTTTGCTGCATCGGTTTTGGATTCAAAAAATTCTTTGATTATCCTATTACAATCGAAATCAATAGTGCATTTGGGCAACTTACCTTCAAGTCCTGAAAATGAACTTTCATCCACATGAATACGTTTGGGAGTTCTTCGTCGTCTACTTGATAGTTGAGGCAAGGGAGTCAGAAAGGAAGTATGAGTCTCGTCATCGGTTTGATGTGGCCCTTCGTTCACAATTTGGTCCTGCAAGGGAGTGTGTTTGACATGTGTGTGCTCTTCTTGGGGAAGTTTCCAATTAAAAACTTGTTCAACAGATCCATCCCTTCATACTCGACATCAAGCAAGATTTGATTGACTTCAACCACTTCACCATTGCTTGTTGATGGATCTAAGGCACTAACATTTTGATGTCAACGGTTTTCCATGTACAACCAGGCCTTTTCTCTTATCTCATGGGCCTTTTCAGGGGGCGGCTCCTTCCTTCTAGACTTTCTTTTATTATTACGTATGTTTCCCATATTCAATACGTTTTTTAACAAAACAAAAATATTACCCCTGCAAGAATGAACAACAAATAAGATATTAAAACTTGATGTGCATGATTATTAAAACTCGATGTAGCAATTGATTATGTACAACATCTAGTGAGAATGTTTTCATATAATCTTAAAAGCTATGGAGAATGCCCTAGATATAACAACATCACCTCTTGGAACTCAATTGGATGGTATTGGATGGTGGTATGGGATGTTAGTAGGAGCACATTCCCTACAAAAGGAGAAGCTCCTACTCACTTCATTTTCATGTTTTGGATGAAGGAAAATAGCCCCAAAATATTAAGAGTTTTCAATTCTTTAGGTGTTTGTGTGAGTTGTTGTAGTGAAATCATGAGGAATTCAACAAATGTTTGTGTACTAGATGGAGTTATGTGATTATGAAAGGTTATTGGTGGTGATGCAAGCAAGTTGTTTTTATTATCTTCATGAAAGGTTGAAAGCATTGCTTGGTGCATGTTTAGTTTTTTTTGTGGTAAGATGCTTTTATTGTCTATGTTGAAGATTAAGAAGACTAAAATACATCTATCATACAATTCATGAGGAAAAACTAAAATAGATACAATTCAAACAAAGTGATTGAAGACTAAAATACATTTAACAAGAGGAAGAGGTCACCATACCTTAAGGATTATGATTGCTTTGCTTCAAATGTAAAATGTTCTTTTGATGTATCCACTATATGTAAGAATAGTTCAAGTGTGTCCAAGCAGCATGAGAATTCAATCCAAGGAGCCAAATATAGTCCAACTGTTGTGTATTCAATAAAAGGATCCAAATAGAGACCAATTGGTGTGTATTCAATCCAAAGAGCCAAATAGAGCCCCAACTCTTGTGTATTCTATCCAAATTGTCAAAGAAACACCAAATGGTGTCTGAATTCAATCCAAAATGCAAATGGTTGTTGGATTGTGCGTGAAAACAACGAAAAAATGCATGGAATGAGAGAAAAAATGCGGGAGAAGAGCGCAGGTTATTTTCTGAATTTTATGCTCAACAGGGATGCGCACGCGCTAGGAGCGCGTGCGCTCCCCTGTTGAACGTTGCATAGTTCGGTGGGTAACGTTTACTTCATTTATTGCCCAATAAATCAATATGTGTCGGTTTATTCCTAAAGCCCCTCCCCCATAAAGGCCT